>JAKOOJ010000001.1:108860940-111360940 GCA_022577455.1 Arizona elegans
ACTGCAGTCATTTATCACTGAATCCCTTGACTCAACAGAATTTTGTCCCGAGTAAACCCACAAGTAGTTAAATTACACATGAAAAATGTCCCTGAAATGTGATGGTATTAATTCTGTAGAAGTTAATGAAAACATAAGTTTTAATTTTGTTAGGATGTAGTCAAGCCCTTTCCACAGTGGTGAAATCCAAATTTTTTTACTACTGATTCTGTGGGCATGGCTTGGTGGGCGTGGTGTGGCAGGGGAAGGATACTGCAAAATCTCCATTCCCACCTCACTCCTGGGCATGCCTTAGGCGCGCAAAGCGCACGCTCACAGAACCGATTGCTAAACCTGTTGAAGCCCATCACTGGCTCTGGGAAGAACTCTGATCCCATTACCATTTGTAAACTGAACATATCATGGATGCAAAAGGTTCAGTTCTGCCCCTTTGAAATACTTAAGTTACAGCTTATAACCTGGTAGAGATTGGTTGAGCTAAATGCCAGGTGTGCTTCAAATTGGATGGAGATAAAACTAGATGTTGGCCTGAACTCTCTCCTCATCAGCAGCCAAAGATGCGAAGGAGGCCTGGGTTTGCAATGACAGACTGTTACGAGTCCCAAATGATATAGCAGATTGCAAATCTGGCTTGCTTTGCTTTTTAAAACAGTAATTTGTAAATATGCAAGGCTCTGAAAGCATCTTGCCCTGTGTTGAATTGTAATAGATGGATTTGGCCTTTCTGCTGGAGCACTGTTTTAAATAAGAAAGGGATGGAAGTTCATTTTTTTTTTAAAGGAATCATTATCACATTTCTTCTAGAAATAAGGACTGAGCAAATATCATGAAGGAGCAGCAACTGGTAATATGAAATATTTGTTTTGTTTACAAGCAGTTGCCACTTGAGAGGCCTGAGGCTGGCATGGCTGAAAACTTTCACATGGGTTCAATTTCTGTTCCATAAATCTACACATAATAGACAATACATAGCTAGGTTAACAGAGCTCTTGGTTCAAATATCATCTAAACCTCCTTCAGACCTAACCCAACATATATCTTGAATCAAATACTTATGTGGGGCAATAACTTTGGAGCCCTTGTGTGATGTAATCTTTTAGCAAAGATTTGGTAAAATCTCTCCTTTGTTGGAGAGGAACATGGGTCCCTCTTTATTATTTATGTTGATAAATTTAAGCAAATCCATGTATGGATGGATTTCCCCTTTGCTTATATGCCTTAGTACGGCTGAATCCAATCACTGTGACTTAACTGTATCCAGTAATTAGAACAAAACCAGGGCTTTAGTCTAAGAAAGTGACTCAACAAGCATCCTTCCTGAAAGGATCACGGTATTTTCAGCTAGTCTTTTTATGTATTTCGCATTATCTTATTACACACAATGGTACCGCAGCCATCTCCGAAAGCGCACAAGGCTGTTTGGCAGGAAGATTCCTTGCCTGTCAGAGAGAGTCATTAGCATTGACCTTGAAAGGATTTTGCTTTTCTGGCTTATTACAGGAGTGCTGTAATCAGAACAAGAGCCCAGAAAGCCATGTCAGAGCAGGAAACAGAAAGACTAACCAAAGTGGATGTACAGAAGTAATTGGTGACATTGTTTGATTTTGTTAGGAAATTAGGACTTGTTTCAAAACCAGGAAAATCTATTTATATTCTGGGTGATTTTTCTTTCTTTTTTTTCTTTTGCAGCGCTCTGGTCTTTTTCTCACAAAAGCTAAATCTCTCTCTCATTAAACTGGAATAGCTTCTTGTTAGGATCTCTTTTGAGGACGAGACAGCTCTGGGTAGCAAAAAACTCTCTCTTCTGAGAATCAACCGCTTTCATTCACCAGTATCCCTTTCTGTTTCCCTTGTTTTTTTTCAGCCATGGGGAATGCCTGCAACTTCTTCACCAGAGCAGCCTGCTGTATGTCAGTTAAGGCTATAGTGAAAATCAATGTCTCTCTTGAAACTGTCAAGATTTCCTACAGGAAATCATGTTGGTACACTACAGCAGAGTTCCCCAACCTTTCTGGCTTGGCGGCCTGGAGGAGGGCGAGGGGCAGGTGGCTTTATGTGTGCATGCACAAACAGGGCTGCGAGCGTGTGATGCGGCGGCGGTAGTGCCTGTGGCAATGGTAACATCTGCACCACGCTCATGCAACGCTAGTGTAAGTGGGTGATGTGTGCGCGCCCACTGGCCAGCCACTCATGTCCGCTAGCGGGCCATGGCCCACAGGGTGGGGATCCCTGCACTACAGGATCTTCTTGATATACTTGTACGCTTTGTGGAATTTTGCCATCACTGAAATATTCACCCTCGCTGCCAAAAGGGTCCTTAAAGATGTAAAACTGTTACTTCCCACCCCAATCCAGGGGAAGGTTACTGCAAAATCCCCATTCCCTCCCGATCAGCTGGGACTCTGGAGGCAGAGAATAGATGGGGGCGGGGTCAGTCAGAGGTGGTATTTACCGGTTCTCCGAACTACTCAAAATTTCCGCTACTGGTTCTCCCGAACTGGTCAGAACCTGCTGAAACCCACCTCTGACTTCAACTCATCTAGGCCTATTTAATGCAGTGCTGTGCAATCTTCATGCAACTGGAAGATTCCCTGTAAAAGTCGCAGGATGGTGGCTTGGAGCCATTCTACCCCCTATTTATGGGGGGATCATCAGCATGTTGCTTCTGTGGCAGCATTCAAGAGATGCTGCCACAGAAGATATATTCACCTATGGAGGTTAGCAACAAGGCTGAATAGTGATGAAATTCTTTACGTGTATACTGAATGGACCTAAGAACACGGTCTCCTTCACCACCAGTTCTTTCTTTCTGGAGAACAATCTTGAACTGTAGCACTTACTTGAATGAAGCTGAATTCCCTCCAGTTGAGAGAGTTCGAGATGGAAGGGAGTGAGGTTATGGCAAGTAACGAGAGCAAGCCCAGAGCCATGATGCCAAAAGAGATGTATATCTCCATCCTCCAGACTTCCTCTTCCACCCAAGCGTCTGTTCTCTTCTCCACCTGAAAGAACAATGGGAAAGTCACGTTGAATAAACCAAGAAATGGGAAACAGGGTTGCAAACTGAATAATGCTCAAGGGTGGACTTAATTTTCATATAATGTCTGCCAGCTGCAGGATATCTGGAAACTTTGGACAAAGGAAGCCTGTCCTTCAGCCATTTTTTCTGATGAGATACTGATTCCTAACCTCCATTTGACTTGAAGAAATAGGAGTGGGAAGTTTTCATAGCTGGGAATAATCACAAGGGTTCCAACAGTCAGTTTTGGCTCGCTCCTTCCATTGCCCCAGGCAGCTTTACACAGCTCGCATACACAATGTAGGGCTGTTTCATAATCGTTTGTCAATGATAGTGAGGTTTAAATAGTTTAAGTTGGCACATGGTTAACTCCCATAACTGACGTACAAGTACTTCAGTTGTGCCACTGGCAATTAGCTACAGCTTCCTTCCTATTGCTCTTAATACTGCATAAAAGGAGTGTTCACTTGTGTTTTCAATGCAGTAGACTGTGTGTGCACATATTGGATTTTTAATATTGCCCTCCAAAAGTTTCCTTTAAGTCACTTATTGGCATCTAAGTGTACTTAGGGTTTTGCTTCTCATAGGCTGAATGGAACATACTTTCTGGATCACAGACTGTTTAGAAATGATTTCCCTAGAGATGTGCATGTATCAATCCATCAATCAGCAACTATATATCTTGGCATAAAAATATTGCAAAGGAAAAGCTTCAGAGCTCAGTTAAACTTTGTAATTGTGCCATGTGGCTTAGGGCTGAGCAAAAACTTTTATCAACCAGCAAGATTTGACTGATTCCTTTTCCTGGTGGACACATGTGGCTTGAAGCAAAAATGTGAATTTGCTGCAGGCTTGTGTCTCCCACTTACCTTCACTTACCATCTGGTACCAATAAAAAGAGTGAATCCCACTGATAGCCACACATAGGTATCTGGATGAGACTGACAGCTGGATTGGCAACAAAACCATTATTCTAAACCCAGTCACATGCATAGAAGCCACCGAACAAGTTTCCCCATATTGTTGAAACACAGCAGAAAGGAAACAGAAGGTCTGTAACTCTCACCGAACTCTGGATGAATGTGCCAGGAACTTGGTGCCTGGAAGATCAAACCACTCTTTGCCATTTGAAAGATACAGTTAAAATGGCAAAGCAGCTCTAGTTTCAAGCAAAGACCACAAACATCACTCTCCGAATGCTGGACAGCTTAGGGGCTTAATGGGATTTGGTTTAAATGCTTTTAGGAGAGAAGTCTTCAGGCTAATGGGGGAAAAAAAACCTCTCAGAAATGGGATTTGTACTATATTACAGAGACTGACACTTAGCTCCTTCCATTTATTCTGTTAAATCAATGTGATTCATGACGTTTGTGGGGGGAGAGAAATAACTAGCATAAGAAGAGAAACAAACAGGCCAGGAAAGCTTGCCTGAGATTTATTTACAAAAATCACCAAAAAGAAACAGGAACAGAATTAAAAGCTGGGGTGGGGATACTGTGTTCCTAGCAGCAAATACAGGAAGGCGAATGGGCAAGGGATCATGCAGGCAAGCTAGAATGGAATGAAAATTCGTGTTTTTCTACCCTGCATCTCTTATTCACTTACTTAAGTAGAACTGAGGTCTTCATTGGCATCAATGAAACTTCGTCTAGTTTAGAATCTATATTAATAGGAAAAATACTTGTAGTTCAGGGTTTGAAGTATGGGGTCCTTGCTGCTCACTGTGTTTGGTAGGGTTTTTTTGCAGATATTTCATTACCAAACTAGATAATACCATCGGTACTAGATTCTGTATGTTCTGGCCTGGGCTGATATATGAAACAACCAGTGTTAATTTAGAAACTGGAATGAAATCATTCTATCAAAACGTTTCATAGAAATAATCTACTCACATCTTAGATTTTGAGGCTAGGTGTACTATCTTGGCTTCCATATAGAAAGAAGCCACTTTTCTAACTCTCAGAAGGACACAAAGGAAAACCAGGAATCCAGTTCACACTGGACAATGCCTTCTGACCCAGCTTTCCTCCTACTGGCTCAGGTGAATGCTATGTCCAGGAACTCCTTCTTTTCGTCCTTGGAGAATGGGAATCTGGGCTGAAGCATTCATGCCTTTGGGAAATGCTTGGAAGCCTAAGCTAGTTAGAATATAACAGCCAGTTTTCTGGAATATAGAATATCGACTAAGAATGGCTATGGAATTTTTTTGCTAATTTTGGGGATGGGAAATCCAGAAAATGAGAATGGAAGGGGATTAAAATCTCTTTCATGTTTTGTTGCAGTTCTAAATAAGATAGCATGGTTAGTCAGAACAAAATGCCAGAAAGAACCCCAATTTTATATCTTTTAAATGTCGCAATGATGGGGTCTTCGGTGCTCTCTGAGCTTGTTTTCTTCCAGACGTTTCATTAACAAAGTATGTAACATAATCAGTGCTAATGAAACATCTGCAAGAAAACAACCAAGCTTAGAGAGCACCAAGGACACCCCAGTTCAACCTTGAGCTACAAATATCCTCTTCTTTTGATTACAACTGTGGAAAAAGTGAATGGTGGGCAATTCAAACTTCCAGGGCTGAATGTGGCCTTAAACTCTTCTAATCAAAGAAGCCCTTCTGAGTACATTCAAAAACTGTACGGCTAATCCTGATAGAAGCTCAATTAAGTGTTTTCTCTCCTTAAAGAAACAATCTCCAAATTCTTTCACTCCCAAATCTAAGAAAAAGCTCCCATGGCATTCTGATCCTGCCCATTTGGTATAACCACTCCATTGACTGCTGCTCCCATCCTACCAAAATACAACTACAGGTAGTCTTTGACTTATGACCACAATTGAGCCCAAAATTTCTCTTACTGAGACAGTTGTTAAGTGAGTTTTCCCAATTTTATGACCTTACTTGCCATGGCTGTTAAGTTAGTAACTCAGTTGTTTAGTGAATCTGGCTTCTCTATTGACTGTGCTTGTCAGAAGGTCGCAAAAGGTGATCCCATGACTCCAGGACACTGGAACTGGAACTGTCATAAATATGAATCAGTTACCATACATCTGCATTTTGATCATGTGACCGTGAAGATGTTGCTAGTCTCATGTGATAAAGGATCATAAGTCCCTTTTTCAGTTCTGTTGTAATTTCGGTCACTAAACAAATGGTTTTAAGTCGAGGACTACCTATTCAGCCCACTAGTTAGCACAAGGTTATGGCAATTTGGAATGAAGCAATGGAGCTAGGGATTCCTAAGATCACGCAATGAAAGGAGTAAGCAGCCACTTTTGCAATCTCCTTCCTAGAGGGTACCATACCTGCTTGACTGCCTCGTTAAGCAACAGATAGCGGTGGGACCGGCGCATGGGTAGGCACAGACTGTAGACAGCATGCAACGCTGCGCAGAAGAAGCTCAGGAGGCCTATCTGCTTCCGGTGTTGCAGCCACTGGTCAAGCCAGTCAGGGAAACGCCGGTACTTTGTGCAGTGGTACAGCTGAAAGATGGCTGCGAGCACTCCAGGAAGGTAGACTAGGGAGAGCATGACGTAGGCCACGCAAGGCAAAGTGGTGTTGACGATCTCCACGGGGATCTTGTAGAATTTGTTCTTCTTCTCTCGAATGTAAGGATGCAAGACTTGCCGGATGAAGTTGTAGGTGTAGAAGCAGAGGAAGAGACCCAGGGCCAAGAAGACGGGAATCTTCCAGGCAGGAAGGAGACGCAAGGGAATATTCTCTATTTCCCGAGCTGAGAACAAGGCACCCATGTCCACTGGGCTGAAGCCCAGGGCATGAGCAATTTCAGCAACAGCCTGTTTGGCTTCTTGGTTGTCAGAGCAAATGAAGACCTGCAATGAAAGGAGGGGGGAGGGAAACATCTGGGAAATTGTAAACAGGAATCCCCAGGCAATGGTGCAACCAAAGGAATCTTAACAGGATAGTGTTGCCTAGCGGTTAAGGTTTTAGATTTGGACCAGAGCAGCTCAGTTTTAAATTCCTATTCAACCATGGGATTCACTGCTGATTTGGGGCCATTTATTCTCTTTCACTCCAACCTACTGCACGGAGTCAAATGAGAGGAAATCCACTTGTATACTGTAGACAGGATATAAATGTGAATGAATGGGTGGATGGATGGATGGATGACAACAGCAGCAGCAGCAGGAACAGCAGTGAAAAATGATTTACCTAACAACTTTTTCTTTTCTGCTCCTGAATGCCTTTACTTCCCATGATAGCCTCATTCTTGAATGAGGAAATAAGCATTTTCCCCAGTGAACCATTATGAACAAGAGGCTTCTAGTGAGCTATCTTAAAAAGGTACTGAAATACTTGATTATATGAATTTTAATGAATCAATTATAATATTCTATAATAATGACTACCTCAAATACCAGGCACATATATACATATACATATACATATACATATACATATACATATACATATACATATACATATACATACATTCATACATACATATATATATATATGAGCATCTTATATATTTTATTGGTTGCCCATTTTATGAGCGCCTTGTTGGCATAGAGGTAGAGCTCAGGCTTCAGAAGCAGGAGGCTGTGAGTTTGATCCTTGGTAGCAGCAGGTATTTCTTTCTCTGGGAGCAAAGAGAAATTATCTGCTGTGAACTCTGCGTAGGCATCAGGAAGGGCATCCAGCCAGTAAATGCTCAGTTCCATTCAGTCACCCTGATTCCAGCTCGATGCAAGGGATTACAGGGTTGTTAAAAGAAAAAAAAATTGGCTGCCCATGTTACTACAAGATAACTGATGACTTACAATCATACATATATGATGGTGTGTGTGTCTTTGTGTATATATACATGTACACACACATATATACACATACATACACAGTATATCATAAATAAATGAATCCAATTGCTAAAAGTCAATTACAAATGGGGAGGGGAGGTGGGATCTGTTGTTAATTGATCAACCTCCTCCATTGGGATCTTCCCCCATCACAATGGAGATGGTTGATGCTTTTCCCTTTTTCTCAAGCTAAATTCACAGTCTCTGATGGGTTTGAAGTGTATGCATAACAAACTGGTTAAACATACTATGACTTCTTCCTAGGAAGGGAGAATCTCAGAATCCCAGAGACGCTGTTATGTCCACAACGTACCAAAGGGAAAAAAAACCCATTACCTGTTTGTTCCCATCTCTGGGACCTGACTGCAGGGTCCAGGCTGAAATGACGTTAAATCCTTTGACCACAGTGCAGGTTGGCAAAATTGAGGCTAGATACTCTGCATTGGATTCTTTGTGATGATTTATTTCAGCATTGTTGCTAACATCCACCAGTACTTTGCCAGAAAGCTCGTTGTTGAGGTCACAGAGCGTGGTGTAGTGTTCTCTGAAAATGGCAACAAAGATGATATCTGCCTTCTTTATGGCGTCTGCCTGGCATGTTACTTCAACTGCAGAAGGAAAGAGGCTGGTGTTGCGCTTCGGATTCCGGCTTCCGACCACCACTTTGAAACCTGAGCACACCAGGCGCATAGACAAGGAACGTGCAAAGTCACCACTTCCCAGAATCCCAATTGTCCTGCTCCCAGCAGCTGGGGCCAGGCTTAAATTACTGTCCGTGTTCTGATGATCTAGCAGTGGTTTGGCCATGTCGCCTCCTGGCATCCCGTAAAGCTGAAGCAAACAAACACAAGGTCATATCAAACACCCACATTGGTTATTTTCATGAAGCATCTGCTTGATTATTGACAGTATTTAGCTTAAGTCCCACACTGAAAGTTCTTTGAACATCTCAAATAATAATTTAAAAAATCTGAATAATTTCTTTATATCATGCAGCTGTACGGTATAAAGTTAAGTGCTAAATGTTGTTATGAGCCTAATCAGTAAATAATTAAATCAAGCTTCAGAATTTGTCATTAAAATTTTGGATTAAGTTTAATTATTAATTCATTAAAGAAGAACACACCTACTTACAAACTTTATTTAAACTTACTTCTAAAATCTTTAGTGTTTCCTGATGAAGAGCTAAATTTTACTTTAAAAGCAAGTCTTAAGACGATTTTATAAATACACAATGTTTAACCGAATATTTTTAGCACTTGAATAAGTATGAATTAGAAAATATTACACATTTCCACGATTAGCTCATAAGTTTCATGATGTTTCTATGCTTATTAGTTTATTTAAAACACGGTCCAAGAGCCTTTATTGTTTTTGCATGATCTTTAGAGAAAACCTCAAAAACTTATCTGCAATAAAGATTCTGGAATAAATATAGATTAGCATTGAATTTCATAATATGAAACCCCTGATTTGAGAAGCCATTCCTGTAATTACAGCAGAAACATTCTTACATTATACTCATTTAATCCAATGAACAAAATTATCAGCTTAAATAACAGATAAGTTTTTGAGCTCTATTTCAAAAGTTCCTTTTAAGAGCACTCTTAAAAGCTATTCTCTTATAGCAGGCATGATTGACATGCAGTCTGACCTTGGACTATAACTCCCATTATTCCTCACTACTGGACATGTTAGCTAGAGAAGATGGGAATGAGAGTCTAAGGACATCCTCAGAGCTAATTGTTGCCCAGTTCAGACTTCAAACAAACAGAACCTTATCTGTCTAAGTGAAATTAAGATATATAAATATTCAGTAATGTCAAGATAGAATTTACCTAGAGATTTGTCTCGTGACCCAGCGATGCCTCAAACGTGCAAGCGGTTCTCCCTACGGATAAGAAACTGTCCTAGTCTCTTTTATAGTCTGGCACCCGTGTTTTGCAAACTGCCATTCAAAATGAGCAAGGGCAGATTTGCAAAGTTTTAAATTAAACATTGTGCTCTCTTGTTTTGATAGGCCAAGACAATGGATGATGCAATTCATCTAAATCTGAAGCATTACACCCTTTGAAAGTGTAAGCAAAAGAGTGGTATTTTTAAAGGAGGGGGCTATCTTAAGTCTGGATTCTCATTAATGGTAGATTTAACTAAGACCATTGTTTGAAGTCAACATGATTAAGACAGCTTGTTCGAAGATCCTTTATAAAGGAGTGTGGTCTAGTACGGCTTTTTAAAACAGGTGAGTCAGACACCATTGGTGGTCCACTAAGCCTTTATTTTTGCTGATTCATATGCAGTGATTATCTGTGGCAAGACAGTCTTGGATATACAGAGATGACTTGTTCCTGTTTTCCAAAATTGGAATTAACGTAAATCCAATGAAAATGACTCCCAGTACCATTTGTTCTGATGCTGTTTGGAACTCATATGATACTGGTGGGGAAAGAGCAAGGTGATTTTTTTTAAACCCAAAATGTTTTAATTGCAATCGCTTCTCCTTTCTCTCCAATCACAGGAGTAGCAAGAAGGATCTGGCATCTTGGTACAGGCAGAGAGAATTAGCAATGGCCCTGGGAGAAATTCTTTAGTGGGTAAACACAGACAAGATGGTATAAAAACTAAAGATAAAAGGTTTCCTCTGTCCAGTCATGTCCAATTCTAGGGGGGTGGTGCTCATCTCCGTTTCATAGCCAAGAAAGCCAGTGTTATCCAAAGACAATTTCTGTGGTCATGTGGTCAGCATAGCTATATGCCAAAGGCGCATGGAACCCTGTTACCTTCCCACCAAAGTGGTACTTCTTTATCTATTCTCATTTGCATGCTTCTGAATTGCTAGGTGGGAGGGTATTCATTTTATTTCTCTCTAGGACTGCATGGATATATGGATAAAGTGTCCGTTTTTCAAAATGCAGTTTTTGAAATATTTTAAAAATAAAAATCACTTTTAAGAGCAGTCCCAAAATTACCAGGAGTGTGATACTGATGGGAATTTTTCTGCATTTGGGATTATGGTTAGATAGTTGCACTTGGGGTCTGTATCATACTAATTTATACTTAGCTGGTATTATTATTTCATATACTGATAGTACACTTTGAGGAGCCAATTTGGTGTAGTCGTTAAGGCATCACCTAGAAACTGGGACATTATGAGTTCTAGTCTTACCTTAGGCATGAAGCCAGTTGATGATTTTGGGCCAGTCACTGCCTTGGAAGGAGGCAATGACGAACCACTTCCAAAATCATTCCAAGAAAATTGAAGAGACTTTTCTAGGCCCAGGAATGAAAATCTCACTTGGAGGAATACACCCAAGAAAAGAATCTTGAAACCTCTAAGTAGCTTGTACTCAAGTTACATGAAGGACTGCTTTTTTGCATTCTTAGATCAACAGTAAATCTATTTTACAAACCTACTGGTAACAATCATTACCCTGTTGGTAAAATGGAAGAAGCAGTGATAGATCCGCATTTATGGAACTCAGTTTTAGTAGGTATACGCAGGGCTCCATTCCCACATCAAGCTTTTAAAGCTTCCCAATATTTATTTTGATCCTGCTTTTGTTAGTTTTTATAAATACCTCAAGCAACAACGTTTCTAACAGTCCTTCCTCCTCCTATTGTTTCCACACAACAACCCTGTGAGGTGGGTTGGACTGAGAGAGTGTGACTGGTCTAAGATCACCCAGCTGGGTTTCATGCCTAAAGTGAGACTAGAACTCACAGACTCCTGGGTTCTAGCCTAGTTATTATAGCATATATTTAGTATTTCTTTATCTGCTACAAGTACTATGCAATTCTAGCTGTATTTTATTTTTTTTAACAAACCATGTTATGAACGATTAGCTCATTCTGAATTATTTTTCTTAATACTGTAATGCTTTATGCTTTAAAAAAATTCATAGTTGATTATTTATTGTAAAAACATATACAGGGAGCTGTCTTGGGAGGTTTTATTTTAAATGGCAATCTACAAATCTTTTAAATAGATAAATAATTACAGACTATGAGAGAGGTAGCCAAAACAGTCTTTATAAAAGGAAACAACTTTGGAGAGTTAAGCTTTTATTGTTGTTGTCCTATGCAGCAGATATTTCAGGATATTTTAATCTGCAGCGCCTTATTGTTGGAAATATAAAGGAGAAAACAACACCATCCGGCACCTAGCAAGTATGTTGTTTGGATACAAAATAAAAGAAACCAAATTACTATACAAGGAAATTGAAGCGTCAGAACAGAACAGCTTCCCTGAACATGGATGACATGGATCATCTTAAACTTAGATGGTGACTTGGGTGTATGTATTTGCAAATTTTTCCATGAGATTATTAAGAGCTTGATGGAACCATTGAAAATTAGTTTAATCACTTATCTTTGGGGAAAGAGGGAGAGAGAAAAAAATACTGATAAATACAGCTAGTTCTTGACCATAATTGCGTCCAAAATTTTTATTGCTAAGCAAGATAGCTGTTGAGTGAATTTTGCCCCATTTCGCAACCTTTCTTAAAAAAAATTGTTGAGTGAATCACTACAGTTGTTAAGTTAGTAATATGGTTGTTAAGTGAATCTGGCTTCCCCATTGACTTTGCTTGTCAGAAGGTCACAAAAGGTGATCACATGACCCCCAGGATACTGCAACTGTCATAAATATGAATCAGTTGCCAAGTGTCCGAATTTTGATCATGTGACCATGGGGATGCTGCAATGGCAGTAAGTGTGAAAACTGGTCATAAGTCACTTTCTTTAGTACCGTTGTAACTTCAAACAGTCACTAAACAAATGGTTGTAAATGGAAGACTACCTGTAACTTCTATCACCTCACTTTATTTACTTGATTTATGACCAATCACTTAATGACCATTAAAAGATACGATGGATTCTAAAAAGCGGACCTATGACCCAGATCCAAAGTTTCGATGATCCATGGTTATGTGACCCAGTTTAAGGAACTGAGCAACACAGCTTCCTTTATGGCTGTTGGCAGCATCCCATGGTTATACGACCATGTTTTAACACCTTTGCCAAATAACAGCACATTTCCCGTTTTCAGCAAAACCATGCCTATAAGAAACCAGTGGTTTGCTTAACGACTGCAGCATTTACTTAACAACAAAGTCATAAAGTTGGCTCATGTCACCGACCCATTTTTAAAACTGTCATGACATAACAATCATTATGGGCAGACTCCGTTATGGTCGTACATCAAGAACTACCTGTATACCTCATGATGGAACTCAGACCTGTATATTCCTGACAATTCCCTTGTGTATTTCAAAATGAACATAATGACTTGGGTCTCCTATGGGTGTGAAGGGACACCAAACTAAGCTAAGCAAAGTTAGGTATGTGGATGGAAGACAACCAGAGAATCAACTTTAATAATGCTGCTAAGAAAAAACTATATTATATAGATCAGTGTTTCCCAAACTTGACCCTTTGAAGATGTATGGACTTCAACTCCCAGAATTCCTCAACCAGGCATACTGGTTGGGGAATTCTGGGAATTGAAGTCCATGCATCTTAAAATAGTCAAGTTTGGGAAACACTGATATAGATGCATCCACGATGTATGGGATGGACACGGGATCAAGTATGGAATACCATGGGATGAGTTCAGTTTGAAAAGGAGTTCACTTTCTTTTACGTATCTGAAGTCAAACAAAAAAACACACAAGATAAAATACTGGTTTAAGAGTGCATAATTTTGAATGACTGTTGTCAAATCTTGCATATTAGGAATTTTCGTGTCTTTATTTCTTATGTGGGTGTGGTCCTGCTTCTCTATTTTCTGCCCTTGACTTTCAAAGTGTTCTATTACTGAGGCAGGATTGCAGTACATTTCTTTGATGGCTTTGGAAATGGGAAGGTTTACAAGAACAGGCCATGGCTCAATGACCAAGTACTTTTAACCTAGATTGAAAGAAAACCAAACAAGGTCATCCTTGGCTAGTCCCTGAATGGGAGACTAGCAGGATATTGCAAGCTGTAGGCTGGGCTGAGTTACTGAATGAAAATCCAGAAACGGCCTTTCACTGTTATCATATAACATCAACTTCTCCATGGAGTCACCAGGATAGGAATCAAACTTGATTAAGAGAGACTCACTTTCCCTACCTCCATACATTGAAATGTTCCCAAATCCTCACATATAGCTCACTCAATATTGCCTGGATGCTTAATTAAATCCTGGCACAATAGGATGAATTGCTACCAGTCCAGCTACCATATAGCAAATACAACTGGGACTAAACCAGAGGTGGTATTCAGCTGGTTTACACCGATTCACATGAACCATTGGCGGAAATTTGGCCAAGGTTGCCAAACCAGTAGCGATGGCTGGCTGGCCACACCCCCAAACCAGCCCCTCGGTCGCTCGCCCTGCCCGCCATGTTCATCACTGCCATGTTTTTCACGCAAGCGCATCCCATTGCCTTGCAAGTCCAATGGGATGTGCATGCACGAAGAACATGGTGGTGATGGCAGCAGCTTTTTCCGCGACCTCCGGTACTTTGCCACTGCAGCTGCAAAATGGCTATCAAAGAGGCAGTGGCTGGCTGCAGGCTGCCAAAATCTCCGGTCAGCTTTTCTTCCAGGCTCTGGCCCAGCCACCATGGAAGTAAATGGCCCGAACAAAGAGGCGTGGTGGGGGAGGAAGTGCGGCTAGGGCCAGGGCTGCTAAAGGAGGGGAACCGGGGGCAACTGGTGACGGGAGGGTGGGGGTAGTTAAGTGGAAATTTCAAACATTTTCCTACCTTTTCCTGTGGGCGTGGCTAGGTGGGGGGTCATGTGACTGAGTGGGCGAGGGTGATGTCAAGTTGGCCACGCCCAGTCACATGCCCCTAGCCACGCCCACCAAACTGGTAGCGAAAATTTTTGAAACCTACCTCTGGACTAAACAACTACGCTACACACACACACACACACACCACATTCTGTTTAGTCCAACAACCGAAACGCTAATGTTTGGTAATTTACTATCTAATACTGTTGTTCACTGGAGCACAATATCCACATTTAAGGCATATTATATAACTTACTGGGTATAAATATTCTGTAATTTCTTCTTTAGAAGCAGATAAAGAGTTAAGGAGTGATACTCAGCATTCTCTTCTGCAATGACACAGCTACTGAATCCCTTTGGAACTGAATCATTTTTCTACAGGTTTAGCTAAATCTGCAGATTAAAACCATAAATGCTTTGTTGTAGGCAAGACACATTCACGGCCATCTGCAAAGGTTGCTAGCAAGTAAGCAGGCACAACAAAGGACCAACAGGATACAACACAACAGCCTGCTTTTGGCACACAAACACAGGCTGCTTCCTTGCCCACATTACCAACCGCTAATGACTGATCACTTAAGGGTACTTTCAATGCATTTGCTTCTTTCTTTTTAAAGGGCAGCAGGCAATTTACATGTTCTTCCCCCAAATTTTGCGCTGCTTCTAGGAAGTCACATTTTCCAAAGCAAGCCAAATCCCAGATTTTCTAGCAGAGAAAATACGATACGTGTGGCTGGTGGACTAGCTGGAGAGATGATCAGCTTGATGCTCTAGGGCCTTATGCTGTCCTTGGCCTAATTAAAACAGCCTCCCCCCCACCCCCGTGACTAATTGAGACCGCTGGCAAAAGCTATTTGCCCCCTTCCTGGCAGTCTTTAGAAGAAAGTGGAAAGAAAGCATGAAGGGATATGGAAGGAACGAAGGAAATTTTGCTCATATTTGCCATTATCGCCATCGGCTTTAAAGCCTCTCACCGATGGCATATGACTTGATGGCCTGGAGGTCGGAGTGTGTGTGTGAGAGGGGAACCGGCCTGCACACACCGGCCTGCCACTTGCGCAGCCCAGTTCCAAACAGGCCACAGCCCAGTAGTGGGCTGCAGCCTGGGGGTTGGGGACCCCTGGCATATACCCTTCCTATCAATCCCATGAATACACAGCCCTCAACAGGAAAATGGTCGTTCACCCTGACTCGTTTGATATAATTGATGTAATCATTTATATCGTAAGTTCCGATTCCAGTCAAATTGTATTCACTGTTCAAAGGCGGGGTGCTCTTATTTTTCTAAAGGCTTTGTTTAGCTCTCCTCACTGCTCAATGCCTCCTCCTTCCCCCGCCATCCCCGAGGGCACCTTTTTCAACTTCAGGTGCTTTGTTTTGGCACCTGAAGTTGATCTGTTTTCCTAGGCATGGTTTCTATTCAAATTTATGACCTAACATGTTTTGCCTCTAAATAGCAGCCGGAAAAGTTGTGACATCAGCTCTGTTACCACTAACTCTCCCGAAAGGAGTCACTGCAATGCCAAAAAGGGGATTAGTGGAAAGACTACACAAGGCTGGTAAGAGGTCCCATTTATGCAGAAGGGTGACCAAGCTAGTCCTAGCAAAGCCACTCTATCATCCAACATCATGAATCCGATAATAGCCCTGTGGGTTGCCATAGCAAAATCAAGCTTAGTTTCAAGGGTCATTATTATTATTGAGTTAACTAGGCCTTCGGATATACTGTATTTATTCATCCCTTAAATTATTTCCCTGTGCCTGTTTGCAAAATATTGTTGCTTGGCTAACTGTTTCCCAAACAATTATACCCTTGTTTCCCCGAAAATAAAACCGGGTCTTATATTAATTTTTGCTCCAAAAGACGCATTAGGGCTTATTTTTTGATTGGGTCTTATTTTCAGGGGAATACAGTACTAAATGTGTCCGTCTGCCTGATGACCTTAACTGGGGCTTATTTTTGGGGTAGGGCTTATATTACGAGCATTATGAAAATCATGCTAGGGTTTATTTTCCAGTTGGGTCTTATTTTTGGGGAAACATGGTGGGATCTTGCTAGGTTAGCATACATAAGAAGCCTGGCTTTTTTCTAGCCTAAGCAGGATTTAAGAAATCCTGAGACTGGGTTCACACGTGCTAAACCAATGTTATAAAACATTCTTTGCCCCCAAAAAATGATTGCTTAATACAATTATCTGACTCATAGCACAGTGAGCCACAAATCATCCAAACCTATTTAGTATAGTCAGGTGTGTTTTGTGTACTAAACCTAAAGAAAACTAGAGACACATGGAAGAAAGTTAAAGCTTGAATTTTACAAAAAAGGAGTGAAGAGATACTGACACCATATTCCTAACTGTAGTTACAACTCATGTATGGATAAGGGATCCTGACTCTGTAAGGGTCCTGGTTCTCTTCAAACCTTCTCTACTAACAGGGAAACTCTAACTCATCTCTAACTCCCTTCCAAGTCTTCAGTTTCTTAAGAACTGATCTGACTAAGCCGTCTGCCCCGATTTACAGAATTTGGCAGTATAGATAGTCCTTGACTTATGACCACAATGGAGCCCAACATTTTCGTTGCTAAACAAGACATTTGCTGAGTGAGTTGTGCCCCATTCTATCTTTTTTTTGCTGCAGTTAAGTGAACCACTGTAGTTGTTCAGTGAATCATGCAAATCTTAAGTAAATCTGGATTTCCCCATTGACTTTGTTTGTCAGAAGCCAGCTGGGAAGGTTACAAATGGTAATCATGTGACCCCGGGACAGTACAACCGCCACAAACACATGCCAGTTGCCACGCGCCTGAATTCTGATCCATGATCACCATGGAGATGCTGCAATGGTTGTCAAGTGTCACAAAACCCGGTCATAATTCACTTTTTTTCCAGGGCTGTTGTAACTTCAAACCATCACCAAATGAATGATTGCAACCTGTACAAGGCTAGGGTCTTCATTGCAAAACATTGCAGAAGATTCTGTAGAATGTTCCTACTGGATCCTCAGTATTTAAAAAATTAGCATGGCAGCAAAATTAATGTAGCATTGTCTATCTAGAGCTTGAAGATCAATTGGCTCACTATTAGCTTTATTGACAATTCCAACAATCGAATATCCTCATGTGTATAAATATCATTTTGGACAAAAGCTATTGAGTAATTCAGTCAGTCTGTCTGTCTGTCTGTCTAGCCTGTTTCCCCCCAAATAAGACATCCCCTGACAATAAGCCCAATCGGGCTTTTGAGTGCATGGCAATAAGGCCAAGCAAAAAAATATAAGACAGGCTCTTATTTTTGGGAAAAACAATATCTATCTATCATCTCATTTATGGAAATAACAGTTAATTTCTTTACTATTAAATAATAAATAATTATTTATTATATTATTAAATCAATCAATTGCCACTTTGGAAAAAGTATTTTGAGAGAGCTGTGTACTTAAAGGGAATAAGTTGAGGGCCATGGTGTGTGTTTTGTATGGATGGGTGTATTGAATGAAACCATGAAACCAAATTGGGTGGGAACATCTATTCATTCTCACAACCCTCTCATCTCTCTTCTCTTCCAAACAACAGATTTAAAGTTAGACCCTGTCCCTCTTTTTTGTCTGGTCAAAAAAATTAAACTTAGTGTGACTTCTTTGCCCTGAAAAACAAAACTGAGTTGCTATCTGATTGCCAAGAAATACACAAAAGCAATTACCCCAAAATCCTTTTTCATAGTCTTAACTCCTTAATCCATATCATTTTGGATTGAGAGGTGGGGAGTAACTGCTTTTGGGAAATGTTTTTCTATCCAGATAATTGCTACTTTATAACTTTCTATTAACAAATCTTTACTTGATGAATCATTCCGTTGACAATACAGCAATCCTTTAAATGTAATATATAAGTTATCTAAATTTTTGATGAACTATTTAATTTATGCAATCAATAAACAGCATTCATCCAGGTGAAAGACCTGTTGTTTTGTATGATCACTGTTACTTTTTTTTCAATAAAGCAATACAATTCTATAGGAATAAAATGATAAAAAGGTTCAAATAATAGTACAAAAAAGGATTATGGCAAATCAGAAGTATTTCATAGTTGATTCAATTGCTTATCTTGGCCTTAATATTGATATGGAAACTTGGACATCTTTCATTTAGTTTGCAAAATACTTTTTTCTCTTTAGATTTTAAAATATTCTCTTAAATTATTTTTGGGGATCATTGAGCTGTCGATAATCTGAAAAGGAGATAGATTTAAACTAATTCTCCCATGTGGGGGAAAGACCTCTACTGCTTCCATCACTATGTTCTTAGCAAACTGAAAACTCAGTTTAAGTTTAAAGGTAACTTATTTGGAGAGAAAATGTGGTTTTTCTTTCAGTTCATTTAATGATCATTCAAAGTTACAATGGCACTGAAAAAGGTGACTTATGACCATTTTTCACAGTTACAACTTTTGTAGCATCCCCATGATCATATGATCAAAATTCAGATGCTTGGTAACTGGTTCATACTTATGACCGTTGCTGTGTACCAATGTCATGTGATCACCTTTTGCGACCTTTTGACAAGCAAAGTCAATGGGGAAGCCAGATTCACTTAACAACAGGGTTACTAACTTATCAACTGCAGTGAATCACTTAACAACTGTGGCAAGAAAGGTCGTAAAATGGGGCAAAACTCACTTAACAAATATCTCAGGTAACAACAGAAATGTTGGGTTGAATTGTGGTTGTAAGGCGAGGATTACCTGTATTCTTGACCTACACTGCAGGGCTGCTGTGAAGGTACATTTCACTCCACCCCACCATCTTCATATGGAAAAGTTAGCAAAACAGATTATAAATAAGTAATATGGACTTAGCTGACAATCAATATATTTCTGCCGTTTATACATTATTCAGAGCATTTATACTCTGCTCTTCAGCCAGAAAGGCTTTCAGAATGAGATTTTTTTTTTTTTTGCTACTGAAAGCTTCTATTGGACTGAATTCAAAATGTGAACGGATCTGTAAACTTGGATGCCTGAGCTGCATTAGATAATAAAACTGGGTCAAAAAGAGATTTGTGGAAATTCAGATGTTCCGTTCCCTACTTTTGTTGTAAAATTACCTATCCCATTGCTTACAAAAAGACAGGTAGAATTGATCGTATTTTCCATGACGCTTGTTCCTGCTCATTATGGGTAATCAAATAAGAGAGGCTTAATTGATCTGAAGTCCCATCTCTCTGGCATTCTTTAAAGTTAAATCTCTTGGAAATTTGCCCAGTGACAGTAAAAAAACAAAACTCAATCGCCCTATTAATTTCTAATATGAGGTAATATATGACTGATGCTTCCTGTTGCTTTTTATCTTAGTTACCCAATTTCTGTACCTTTTTACGCAACATAGATCACCCATGATTTCAGTGTCACAAATACAGTGTCTTAATATTGCAGTTACTTATTGACGATCTAGCACTGATATAAATGTTTGCTGAATTGGGCATAGCAAATGAAACACTTTTTCCAGAATTCTCATTGTGGATTATTTTCTGAAAATATTTTGTGAGAATTTAACTTTGCTTCTGGGAAGCGATGTCAGAGAGAAGTCAGTGGGGAAGCCGGGGGCACCTGTTGGTCCAAGGCTAGCAAGCAAGCAAGTGGCTGTTGCTAGGTGACAGAGGGGATGAGGGGGTACATGGGGTTGTGTGAAAGGTGCTGGATGGTTGGAAAGTGTGTGTGTGTGGTGTGTGCCACATGATTGGGGAGGGTATACTGTAGGTCAGGAAGGGTGCTTTGGTATCCACAAAATGTGCGAGTTAGGTAGGGCACACGGGAGGGGGTTGATAGTATAGGCTGAGAAATGGAGGGTCATGAGGATGTGTAAGAGGTGCTGCACGGGTCAAGAGGGTGGACAGTCAGGGGGACGGCACAGGTCAAGAAGAATCAATGGGGGTCACAGGAGAATGTGACAGGTGCCGTGCAGGTCAGGGATGGTGTGTGGGTGATGGCAATGTGGATTCAGAAAGTTGTTTGGGAGTGTGCAAGAATGTGCATGAGGTGCCATGCAGCCCAGAGATGGTGCACAGGAGGCTGGCATTAGTTGGGAAGGATGCATGGACTACCCAAGATGTGCTGCGCATGTCAGGGCTGATGTGGATTGAGAAGGGTGCATGGAGGCATGCAAGAGGTGCCGTGTGGGTTAAGGATGGAATATATACCTGAAGAATCAGTGGATAAAGGTTTTGGCAACAAACTGCACTGTATCAAGCTGGATGGGAGAGGGAAGAAGAGGTTCAGGATAGCCACACCCTAGAATCTGTCAGGATGTATCTAATAGGTTAAAAAGTTATAGGTTTAGTTTGACAAGACTCTGGTCATTAAGTGTTAAGCAAACTAAAATATTAAACTTGATTGAATCTTATTGGGTTCTTTGGGCTTGGCCTATCATGGAGAGATCCTGTGTGAGCCAGGGAAGGCACACAGGGTGGCCTCCCCTTTCCATTAGGCAGGTACGTGCTGAGTAGGGCAGGAAATGGGTGACTGGGAAAATGTCTTAGATTGTTGAAAATGCAGATCACATGGCTGCAGGAGCAGCCCAGTGGCACAGCAGCATCCACAGCTTCTCCAAATGCTGGGTCATGGATTCCAGATTTTGGACACATTCTGTAAATTAGCTTACTTGTGGTTCCCCGATTCAAAAATTGTTGACCTATGATGCATTACTTTGTCCAAGTAAAAGTCATGACGACAGTTTTAGTAGTATACAGCTTGTTTCCTTGTATAATTACCAGTGCAATCTAATACTTGCTTTCTCAACAGGGTGAATTCCCATATTAGTCCGTGTTCGAGTTGGCAATCTTTACAGTGTTTCTGGCCCCTTTACTTTTTGCTATACATATATTTCTGACTTTCAAAATAGCACTGATCAAATACTGATCTTTACTGTGATCAGCCCAATAAAGCCTAATACATTAAAAAAACAAACAAACAAAGATAAGGTCGAGACAATTTAACACTGTTATGTTACTGCCTCCTCCATGTCTATTTGGCCTTTTTTTCACTTTAAGTGGTTAGAAAGAATGTTAAGACAGCATATAGACCAGTGATGGCTAACTTTTGCTGTCGCATGCCGAAAGCGGGGGGAGCGTGGCGAGGTCTCCCATGGGTGCCCACACCCATAATTCAATGCCCCCCACCCCTGTGCATGCCCCCCCTTTTAGCACATGATGGCACAGTGAGCCCGGTAGGCCCGTTTTTCACCCTCCCCAGGTTCCAAAGGCTTTCTAGGAGCTTGGGGAGGGCAAAAACAGCCTTCCCCACCCCCTGGGAGGCCTTCCGGAGACTGGAAACAGCCCATTTCCCAACTTCTGGTAGGACCAAAAGGCCCAAAAATCAGCTGGCCAGCGCACACATGTGCACTGGAGCTGAGCTACAGCAACACTCGCGTGCCAACTGATACGGCTCCATGTGGCACATGTGGCACCCATGCCATAGGTTCACCATCATGGATATAGACTATAAGCCAGAACTATTTCTGTTAGGCAGAAAAATATGATAAATGTCTTGACAGCAGCAAGAACTGTATTTGCACAATATTGGAAGAATGAGGAAACACCAACAAAAGAAGATATAATTTTAAAAATATTAGACTGTGCAGAAATGGACAGATTAACACTGAAGATAAAAGAAGACAGCGAGTACTATCGAACATGGGATTTGTTTTATCAATGGTTGGATAACAGAGGTAGAAATTAGGATTTTAAAGAGTATTATACTATGTAAGCAACTGACTCAGACAGTACGCTGTTCACTAAGCACTTATTGTATGTAAAGAAAAAAATATATAAATGGGGCGGGGGGGAGAAATGGTTTATTTCAATTTAAATGTCCTTAGGAGAAAAGATCACATTTCTGTAATAAATGCATGTTTGCCCTGGCTAGAATAATAGTTAAGAGAGTGTACCATAAAGACTATAATGGCAAATGGAAAGATAACTGATACATACATTCATTAACTTTCTTCAACTAAGCAATTTGTCACACCTGATCTCTAACCTCCTCTGCCCTTACATGTTACCAAAATGTATCTGATACTCTTTCCTCTTCCCTTTTCTGAATCTGAGGGACCTTTGGAGATCTTAAAGATAGTATGACATTTCCCCTTCCCCAAGTCTGTTGGCCAAAATCGTCACAAATTGTTGTGTACAGGCATTGGTGCAGGTGATATGAATTATATCCTGCAATGAACTGGCCAAGAGAACTTCATCTTATTCCAGGAGTAATTGTTGCCATAGAGCCATTCTGATACACAGGGAGAATGTGGGACACTTATTGTCACAGATACCAAAGCAGCTAAATGGACGTCTTAAGAACACTGAAACTTAGAATCCATCCATGTATCCTCCTGCCAACTGCTAGCAACTACGAGAAAAAAACAGTAAATGGAGCAGTTTTCAACTTTTTCCTTTGAAACTAAGGATGCAAGATCTGCCTTATTGCTACTTTTTTTTCCAAGAAAGAAGTTTTTGAAACAAGTTTCTTAACAAAGGCAAAAAACTTGAGAAGTACAATTTTTCTGACAAAATTCTACTCTTTTTAACTTACAGTTTGGTCATTGGCATTTTGCCATGTATAATAACCCATATAAACATTTGTTCTCTTAATCATTAGCTTTTTTTGTTTTTTTGCCTTCCAGTCAATGTTGATTCCTGGCAATTGCCTGGACAAGTCTCTGCTGGGTTTTTTTGGCCAGATTTTAGAGGAGATTTGCCCTTGCCAGCTTCCTATGGCTGAGTGTGTGGGATTGGTCCAAGGTCATTCAGCTTTGCTTTGTTTTTAAGGTAGGACTAGAAGTCACGGTCTCCCAGTTTCTAGCCTGGTGCCTTAATCACTACACTACACTAGCTTTCAATTATTAGTTTAGGCCAAGTGTCTCAGCCATGGTGGCTTGAAGAGATATGGATTTTAACTCTCACTCAGCATACTGACTGAAGAATATTGAGAGTTGAAGTCCACACATCTTAAAGCTGCCAAGGTTGAGGAACATGGTTTAGGCAAAGAAAGATGTTGCTTGTAAGATATACTGGCAGACATAAGGCAAATTCTTATCAAGAGAGGTGCAGTAGAGAATGTTTGATGTCTGATAATTTACTATTTTGTGACCACATTTAAAAAGTTAGGAAACATTTAAGAATTGATGGCAGAGAAATTCGCAATGAGTAGGCTGAACATACAGAGTTGTTGTTGTTTTTTGTTTTGTTTTTTTAAAAAAACTTCTTAAATGAAACTTTTCATCCATAAAAGCTGATGCCAACCAGCATGGCCTAAAATTTGTAGTCTTTAACAAATCCTGATGTTACCAAACTGGGAAGGCTAGTTTATGCCACAATAAAAACATTTAGAGGGGAATCAACGGAGTGTTTCATTCAAAAGCTCATCTTTCCCCTCATATTACTTTCACAGGGTGAAAAATTTCATGCCTTCCTACTCTAATCCACTGTTCACAATAGGTATGAAATAGCAGCTGATAGATATAATTTTCTCCACAATAGTTTAATCCAGCATTCAGGCAGTTAAGTATTTTGAGTCTGCCTTGCTCAGATGCCACCATCTAACTCTGCTTTGTGGATTAAAAAACAACAACACACAGATGTGATTAATGTTTGAATGGGGGACCACCAGGAAATCATAAGGCTGCAAGTTAGACTGGGAACTTAAAAAAAATATCATGGAAAAGAGCAGGGGTAAACAACTCCCCTATTCTTTCCAACAAAATCAGGTCCATGATGAAGTCATCAGAGCCTTGGTGGTGCAGCAGACTAAAGCACTGTTAAGTAACACCAGCTGCCTGCAATTACTGCAAGTTCAAATCTCACCAGGCTCAAGGTTGACACAGCCTTCCATCCTTTCGAGGTAGGTAAAATGAGGACCCGGATTGTGGGGGCAATAAGCTGACTTTGTATAAAAAAGAACACCGCTTAGGGGGGTGGGGCGAAAGCCCTACTAAGCAGGTATATACAAAAGTATGAAGGCTATTGCTTAACGCATTGTAAACTGCCTGAGTCTCCGGAGAAGGGCAGTATATAAATTGAACCAATCAATCAATCAATAGAGCGAGCCCAGCAGTTATTTTTTATAAATCTTGCTAATACACTTAGAACTTAAGACTTAGAATAACTTTGTCACTTTGAATATACACTAATCAACATACATTAAAATAAAAATTCGTTGCCTAGAGCTCTCAATGGGTCTCCCCTTTGAGATACAGAACTACTAACTGAAAAAGTAGGCGTTTTTAAAAATTACCTACTCTATTGACGTATTATCCTCACTGTATTCCTTCTTTGCCATTGTTTAGTTTTACTTCTGTTTACACTCCTTCCATTTTTCTTCCTGTTATTATAAACCACCCAGAGTAGCCCCCACGGCAACAAAGCAACGTAAACGTAAAGCTTTTTACTGGAAACTTTTCCCCCCTACTAAAGTCAACTACTGGGGCAAGGTTGCCACAACAGAACGAATCGAGGCAACACAGCCTACTTTTACTATAGAAAAGTAATCCAGGTGCACCGAGTGGAAAACGAGGAGCAGGCGACGGAGTAGCGCTACAAGCGATATACACCCCAAGACCGACATTCATCCCAAACAGGTTTCAGGTAACTCTTACACCGTCGCTTTAAAACGGAACCCACCACAAACCGGACCCTGCTACACACAAGCTTCAGAAAGCGGAGCCCGGTAAACGGCCCTCTTTTTATCTTAACGCCGTGCAGATGATTCCTCTAAGACTCGAAAGCTGCCGAGCGATGAGTTTCCGGAAGGCGGGGAAGATGAAAAAGAAAAAAAAAAAGACTCTTTTTTTCCCTCTTTCTACACGCCAGACTCTTTGAAATAGGAAAATCATGGCTTTTAGAGTAAAGCGGAGAAAGAGAGAAATGCAAGCGTGGAGAGGAGAGGAGACTTGCCCGGAACTGGAAGGCGAGGCGAGCTAATGTGGAGAGCAGGAGGGTGAAGGGGGGGGGGGGGGAGACAGACATCAAGACGGGATGCGTCTCGCAAAGCGTGTCTCGTTTGGGGTGCGTGGGGAGGCTGCTGGTTGCGAAGCCCTTCCATTGAGGGGCGGCCATCCATTGAGACCTGCCATTGAGGGGCGCGGCCTGTGGCTCGCAAGGGGACCCGAGGAAGGGAAAAAGGGGGGTAGGAGGAGGAGAAGGCAGCGTCGCTTGTCGTCCGGGCCCTTTCCGGCGCCTTAGGGGCTCCCCTTTTGAGCGCCCCTTTCCCCCCGCTTTTCTTCAAGCGCTCGCTCCTCGCTCCCTCCCTCCCTTCTCCCTCTGGGTATTCCACGCACGGCCAGCAAATGGCATTCAGCCACGCAGCGCGAGAAGCCGCGACCGAATCGGGAGTCCAAGCCCAAGGGACGCTTTTTCGTGGTTTCCCCCGCTCGGGCTGCTGTTCTACTCACCGCTCTACGGGGTCCGTGGGGGGCAGACGGCGAAGCGAGGTTGAAAGTGGGCGCTTTTTAAAAATATTTTTTTTTATTTTATTTGGCCGCGCTCGCAGGGCGAGGGAATTAAAAACGGCGGACTCCTCCCCCTTTCTCCTCCCGCCAGCTCCGTGTTGCTTTTCCCCGCCTCACTCCACGAGCGAGCTCGACTGCCTGCCTCGTCCGTTCCTGATCCGGGCCTGGCGCCGGTGCACGTGTTACGTGCGTGGGGGGCTTCGGCCTCTGTTGGGGAAGTACCGTGTCGCTGCCCCCTTCGTCGCCTCTCCCGGGATCCGAAACGCTGGGGAAAAGCGGCCGGTGGGTGGCTCAAAGCCCCGCCGCGCTCTCTTACCTCTGGTGGGACGGTGGATCCTGAGCCTCGGCTCCTGGGATACGAGCCCAAATCCGCCTGGCTTTTTGATTGCTTTATCCGGAGAAACGCGCGTGTGCAAATGGCGAACAACCAGGTTTAATTTACAACTAGGCAAAGCTAAATTAAATAATCTCCCCGAAAGGGAGCTAATTATGTCGCTCCATTCGACCCAAATCGGGTTTGGTTTGCAACAGCTGTGTCTCCCCCCCACGTCTTGCGGGGCCAATAGATCTCAGGTGAATCTCTACCTCCGTCGAGATACTAAAGAGTAAAAACCCTTTGAGCTCCGAGAGATAAATGCAGTCAATATTATATAAAAGTTGTGTGCAAAACAAAGGGAGCCTCTACGTTGATTTTGAAAAAGCTGAGCGGGGTCTGAGTTGGTTTCTCCTCGGGAAGGAGACCACCAAGAAATTCAAGCCTGGAGGGAGGACTCGCAAATTAATATCACCACCACTAGAAGTCAGCATAGGGAAGCCTCTTCAGTTTGGCTCCGAAGAAAAGCTTACACCGAGTTGAGAAGCTCAACAGGGACTTGAGGCTGGGGAATGCTGTTGCATGTTAAAGACAATAATTCTGATTGATTGTATACAGTCTCATCTCAGGTTTACTAGCCTCTATATTTGAGCTCAGCTTTTTTTACAGGGATGTTGTAAAAACGGGGTGAACAATAAATCAAGATTTAAATAAAGCCGGCACTCATGACTATAACCATGTTGCTTGTATTTTTACGATTTATATTGTTCTGTTTGTTTCCTGGTATGATTTGATTGCTTATTAGTAACCTATGACTATCACTAAGTGTTGTACCTTTTTATTCTTGATGAATGTATTTTTTTCCTTTTATGTACACTCAGAGCATATGCACCAAAGACAAATTCCTTGGGTGTCCAATCACACTTGTCCAGTAAAGAATTCTGTTCTATTCAATTGTACATTTCTAGGGTTCTTTTTATTGTTAATTACAATAAACATTTATGATTCTGAATAGGAAAAGAATTAAAAACAAAACCATCAATTAATGAGATAAATAGAAGCCCAGGTTGCATATTTAAAATGATAACTTTTGCTGTAATTAGTCCTTTATGCAGTTGACCAGAACTAATCCCAAAACAAGCTTAGAGTAACTGAGGAAAGGTCACCCAATTTTTCATTTCTCAATTAGGTTCAGCTTCAGCATTTCATCAAGTCTTTTCTGGAATTATCTTTTTCATACATGACAATCTTCATAAATATAATGCGAGCTAAAAATGACCACAGCAGGTGGCAGTGCCTAGCTGACCTTGGTTGACTCAGAACAGGGGTTAATCTATAGATAGAGAAGAAATCATCCTGCACGAAGGCAATGGTGGTCTCTTAAGTGCAATGTTTCTCAACCTTGGGAACTTTAAGAAGTGTGAACTTCAACTCCCAGAATTCCCCATCCAGCATGGCTGGCTGTGGGATTTTGGGAGTTGAAGTCCATACATCTTGAAGTTCCCAAGTTTGGGAAACACTGCCTTGGTATCAAGGAAGTGACACAGGCATATCTGTGTAGCCATCATATTTGATGCAGGCTATCCTGATGTCCACAGGATAGGGTCCAAAAAGTCAAAATAGTGGTTACAGCAGCACACACAAAACTACTAGTTTTTATGTACATTAAGAGTTTCAATCACCTGGTGGTGGCTGCCATCTTGATTTTTTGGACGTATGTAGATACTCCTAGACGTAAGGCATATTTATATAATTGCATGGTTTTTTAAAAAAAGTATCAAGAGCAAAGCTGGAAAGTGGAACATAAGGTGAGAGGAAGACTATAAAGAAATACAGAGAATGGAGGGAGCTTATTATGAAGCAAGAATGGGAAGCTGAAACAAGGAGGTTAGGCTGAGCAAGGGCGGAAAAGAGAGCAAGAAGATGGAAAGGAGCCATTACATTGGATGTCTCCTTTTCTCCGCAGCTTCTGATTCTCCTGCTCTACAGCAACACACAGAGATCACAGCCATACAGAAAGAACTTGTTTCTCCCTATGTAGATCTATACATGTGTAGAACATGCCGGAGCATAAAAGGTGCCATAGTACAAATATATGTTAAGTTCTACTAGGACAGGATAGACAACTAAAGCAACCTGACCTGTGGACTTCTATTCCCAGAATCCCTGAGCCAGCATGGGATTCTGGAAATTGAAGTCCACAGATCATAAAGTTGTCATAGTTGCCCACTCCTGGACTATGATATTTAGGAAAAGGCCTCCAGCCTGTTTCTTTATTCTTGAACAGTAAATGTGTTTCTTTCCTTGTCTTTGACTTTTTCATCTCTTTCCCATTTCCTTTTGGACAACAGGCATGATGTTTTCCCGTAACTGGGCTTTTCAAAAGCTTCCATTGCTTTTAACAGAAGAGAACTTTCTTCCTTGAAGCCTAATTATTGCAAGGAGGATGCTGCAGTGATCAAAGTCTCGGGTCCATTGACACTATTTTTTTACCCCTCCCTAAACCTAATTGCCATATAGAAAGTGGTGAGATCAGAATTAATTCTTTCCTCTCCAATAGCAAATCCATTACCTCACCTTTCTGGAGTGGAAATTAGGCCTAGGCAAAAAGCCTACTGCTTCTACATTGGTTTAAAAAGCTCATCCAAGACTCCTATATAGGTTGGGATCTTAGGCCCCAGATAGACTAATGTCTCTGCCTTTCTGATTGCTTTGGTTCTCAAAAACTCTTCAATGTTGATATTTCAAAAGGACTCAAATGGGGAGGCGATGGCTCCTGGCGTAGGTAGTTTTAAAAAGGGATTTCTGAAGAAAGAGCTAAATGTGCTTGTGAAATTTGGAAACGGCTTTTGCCTCTCCTGAGGTTTCTGCAAGCGATTCTGTTAGGAGTAGCACCTAACACCTGGGTCTTAAGTCTGGTTTCATTAGCTGAAACTTCCCTATTTAAATTGAGGTTGTGGAATTCTCTGCTCTGCTTTCCTTGTTTCAGTGCATTCAACACTGAAAGATGGGAAAGGACTGAAAGAACAAAGGAAAGTGCACTTAGGGTAATAATGATTTATTATTGGTGGCTTCATTGTGGGTAATCTTTTACTCATTCCTTGTGGTCTGTAGATTTTAAATCTTTTATAATCTGTTTTTGCTACATGACCAGCCCATTTCCATTTCAATTCTTTTACTCTCTTGATGGGAGGCAAAGTTACTCGTGTCTGTGGCAATCCTTAAGTCACACGTGCCTCCTGGGTGGTGCTAAATGAGTAACAGACGGACTGGTAGCCAGACATCCGCGAGGATCTCCTGGCTTCACACACAACCCCACGGTCCTTTTAAGACCTTACTGCTTTTTTATTGTTTTTATTGTTTTTAACCTGTAAAAATGAACTGTTTTAATACTGTGTGTGACCAGCCATACGCTAAATAAATAAATACTCTCTTGATGATATCATATACTTTCATTTCTTCTCTAATCCATGTGCAGGTCTTTCTATTTTGCCTTGTAATCCTGAGCATGTATTTTTCCATGGCTCTTTGCGCCTCTTGTAGCTTTTGTATCGATTGTGAGGTTAGTGTCCATATTTCACTGGCATATGTTAGAGCAGGTAGCACACACACTGTTCGAAAACTTTTCTCTTCAGGCATAGTGGGAGGTTGTTCTTGAAAATTATGCTTACCTTGCTGACCAACCACACTTTAATATGCTGTTCAATTTCCTTTATTGTATAACCTTCCATTGAGATCCGTTGGCTATGTGTATATGTAGTGTTCCACTACGTCTAGTTCTTCTCCATATATATTATATCTATCTATCTATCTATCTATCTATCTATCTATCTATCTATCTATCTATCTATCTATCTCTTTGGTGAATTTATTAAACATAACCTGATTCTTTTTCAAGTTTGTTTTTAAGCTAAATGGTTCTCTTGTATGTGTCTTCATAGCTCTTCTGGGCAGTGGTGAAATTCAGCCGGCTCACGTCCCGTTTTTGACCCTCTACACATGCGCAGAAGGCTCTGCACATGCGTAGAGGAGGTGCACACACTCACATTTGCGAACAAGTAGCAAAGGTAAGTGGATTTCACCCCTGCTTCTGGGTCTTTTGAGAAGAGAACAACAAGTTCGCTTTGGACCAAGGCAGTCATAAAATGGATCCCACTTGATAAAAAGTGTCCACAAAAGAGACCTAAAACAAGATGGATCGATGACATCAGCAAGTATTGCTGGCCCAAATGGCAAAAGAAAGCTCAGGACCATATTGGTTGAAAACATGGAGTGGATAGACAATGGCTAAAACGATGATGTCAATAATCTCTTTTTAATAATGACTGTTTTATATATTTGCTGTTTTTATTGACTCTTGTGTGCTGCTCAGAATTGCTTCTGTAAGAAATAACTTATAAGGTGTCTATAGGCTTTTTTATATACACTTCTAACATAGGCCTGCAGGTTTTTCTTTTTTAAATAAGCTTCTCCAACTGTCTTACTGTATGTAGCCTGTTGAAGAAGCAAATGAGTTCTGAAGCCTTTAAGAGAAAACAAAATGTAGAAAACTATTACAAATGATTATTTGCTAATTATAGTATCACAGTTCAGAATAATATTCAACCATCTCCTGTATGCAATGAAAGCTAAAGCAGGGGAAAAGAGCATTGTCAAACACTTAGCACTTCATGGTGGTTTAGAAATAGAAATTTTTAGAAGGATGGAAGGTTTTTTTTTATCCCTTGCATTCTGAGGCTTATTATATTTCCTGAACCAAATGCCCTCTAAATATCCTGGAATTAAATTTCCTAGAATTTTCAGCCAAGCACTGTTGCCTGGAAATTCTGGGAGTTGTAGTTTTAACACATCTGGGCATCACCAGGGGAAAACTGAACTAGATGTACATGTACCCCCTACTGAGCTGTTTGAATTGAATATTATCATTTCTTTTCCAGATCCCATTTTGTCTTGTAGAAAACAGACAACAAACTTCCCTGCAAGTGGAAAGTCAGCAAAACTACGTGAAAGTCAGCAAAACTACGTGAAAATTCAGACTGAAATTTCCTCTAGGATACCTGATGTACTAGCTTTCATCCCTATGCATTTTAGAAAGCATGTTGTTGAAAAAGAGCACTTTGAATGATTTGGTGTACTGTTAGTACCGCATTCTGTGAGAACCAAGCTTTAAACCAATAGCATTTGAGAGACAGGAAATGAGCGAAGGAGAAGGCTTCGCTGACACTGAGCTGATTATATGCAAAATCCAGTTTGCAGAAACCCACAGAGAAATAATGAGGGGTGGATTATGCTGCCATCAGCATGCTGTGACAAGATAGCACCCATTTCTCTTCTTAGACAGGCTTTAATTTTCTATTAGGAAGCCCATTTTATACTGCAGATATGTGGCTTGTTTCTATGGCTGGGTGTGATGATTTTTTTTTAAAAAAAAACATGTTATCAATAGCCAGTCCTTTACAGCCCCTGACGTGCCAAAAGGTATAAAGACTGATAACAGAATTTACCCTAGCTAGACTGGGAGAAATGGCGTTGACCTAAAAATAAGATAAGTAACTTGGTGTTCTGACCTAGGCTTCCTTAGAAAGTATAAAGCACAATCTTAGTCCTGGCAAAACCTCTTTTATTTACACGGCTGTGAATTATTGTCATTCACAGTCTGCAAGGCTTCACAGTCTTTCAGGGGAATGTTTATAAACACCCACTTTATCTCCCTTGGAATGCTGCCAGAGAACTAATTGCCAAACCCAGGGCAAGGCCAAACTTGGCACAGAGTTAAACAGAACTTTTCAAAGCTTGAACCAACCAGATGAACTAACTGCTTCCTGCAAAAGCTCATGTTCCATTCGCTCCTTTTTTATATCTTATGAGAGAGGCCAATCATCTCTAAGCCTTACTCCCAAGTCGACCCTGTTTTCTTAATTGTTCTTGTCTTCTGGCAGCTCTGCGCATGTGCACACTGGGAACAGGCTCCCGCTGTTCTTCTGCCTCGCTGATGTCAGGCTCCGGAGACTCCGGAGGCAGCACATAACTATCAGATGGCTTTGGCCACCTCTCTGCCTGATGCAGAGCCCTTGTCTGAGCTTTCCCCAGCCCCCAGGACTGGCCCAAGTTCCTCCCCAACCTCCTCACTGTCTGACTCTGCTGCCAGCTCCACTGGCTGCCAGCGGACCACAACTCTTGTTACTTTGTTGTTCCTTTCGATTAGACCTCAAATGCTTACTAGGATTGCCAACCAAAGACAGGGAGACAAAGGGTAGGTAGTCCTTGACTTACAACCATTTGTTTAGTGACTGTTTGACGTTACAATAGCAGTAGCAATAGCACGGATAGTCCTCAACTTACGACCACAATTGAGCCTAACATTTCTGCTGCTAAGCAAGACAGTTGCTAAGTGAATTGTGCCCCTTTTATGAACTTTCTTGCCACGGTTATTAAGTGAATCACTGAAGCTATTTGTTAAGTAAATCTGGCTTCCCCATTGACTTTGCTAGTCTGAAGGCCGTAAAAGCTGATTGCGTGACCCCGGGACATTGCAACCATCATACATATAAGTCAGTTGCCAAACATCTGAATTTTGTTCACATGACCATGGGGATGCTGCAACGGTCATTAGTGTGAAAAGCGGTCATAAGTCATTTTTTTCTTGTAACTTCGAATGGTCACTAAATGAACTGTTGTAAGTGAAGGACAATTTGTATACCACTTCACAGTTGCATTGTAAAAGTGACTTATGACAGTTTTTCACACAACCATTGTAGCATCCCCAAGGTCATGTGATCAAAGCTTGGCAATTGTTCCATATTTATGACAGTTGTGGTGTTCCAGGGGTCGTGCGATCACCTTTTATGACCACCTGACAAGCAAAGTCAATGGGAAAACCAGATTCACTTAACAACTGTATGAAACAGCTGTTAAGTGAGTTTTGCCCCATTTTATGACCTTTCTTGACAGTTAAGTTAATCACTGCAATGATTAACTTAACTGTCAAGAAAGGTCATAAAATGGGGCAAAACTTACTTAACAGCTGTTTCACTTAGCAACAGAAATGTTGGCTCAACTGTGGTCATAAGTTGAGGACTACCTGTATTATACCATAACCAAGAAGATTATATTTAACTCCTGCTGCGAAAAAGGGAAAATTTGCAAATGTAATCATTTGATAGGTAAAGGTGCAGCTACAAACAGGTTAGCAAGCTCAACTCTCTGACATTAATTAGCTGTTTAGAAGGCTGCCCTGGCTTCCCCTGAACCTGACAAGACCCTAATCAGTTTCGCACTATTATAAAGGATTTTGTTTGCCTCCAAAGTGGCTCCCATTTGCATTCCTTTCATTTAGCTTTCACCCTTTTTTATTTAAAAAAATAAAGTTGGATTGTATTTATCTCTTATGAGATAGATCTACTCACAAGGGGGAAAAAGGCCAATTTCCCTAGTCACATTTTTTAGTTCCACAAGGCAAAGAGATGGTATTAGATAATAAATTTTCCTTTTATGTGGCTGTGATATTAATGGGTTGTGTGAACCTTATATTCTTACATCCATCGACAGTAGGGATGTGTGAGGCCAGCTAAAGATATCCCGCTGGAAGTTATGTGGTTGATAGCAGTAATATCAAGCTGCAAAGCAAGACGAGATGCACGGCTAGGTTGTATAGTCCTAAAGGGCTTCTAGGAGATAGAACTTAAGATTTCCAGCTATTCACCCTATGGGCTCAAACTTGATGCTGTAGCATGTGGAAATGACTTTGGGAGACAGGGAAGCGTTACAGCCAAGCTGGAAAAGAGGCTGTCTATAAAATTGTCAGGAGGATCATCTGCCTCTCTTTGGAAGAGTACAAGAGTCTTGCCCTATTGATGTCACTCTAGTGAAGTAGTCCAGGGAAGACACCCAGATGAATGGATTCTAGGAACAGAATCTTGCAAGGTTCTCCCATCCTTTCTCCCCATCACCTTTACAGCCCAAGAAATTAGGGAGGATGATCCCTTCTGAGACATTTGCAATGTCTACAATCTTGCTGTGGGCTAAACTGACTCTTATTTGACCCTGGTCCTTGCTGCGGATGTTCCCTCTGTCCTCCAAGATCATTTCCACACACCATTACAGACACACACATCATTTAATAAAATGAAGGTGGAAGTGTTGATATTGTAATATTAACCTCATAGGATATTTCCAGAAGAGATTTTCAGGATATAATCACCCTACATCATTTCTGGAATTCTACTAAATGTTTAACAAAATTCATGAAATTCCCATATTTCTCCACTTCTTTTGTCACTTTTTTTTTGTCCTATAAACAAATCAATTCAGAAAAAAAATCAAGTATAAACACAGTGTAGATTAATTACTATAGATAAAAACTTTCCACCCAAAGCATTTTAGTAGCTATGGTGTTGGAAACTGTGACAAACATACTTTGTAGTGAACAAAATTGTTCAAATGCTGCTGGGTTCGTTCTCCCCTATTCTGATGCAATAAGTATAAGATTATAAACTTTTCCTCTTTTTTTAAAGTGAAAGTTGACTTTTGCAGAAATATCCCATAACAGACATGTGAGATATGTTGATTGTTAGATCGGCGCAGGAAATGGAAGACGTGACCAGCTCGTTACATTAGTAACTTTTATTGAGTACAAGAAACAGTAGCAAGACTGGCCGTGCGCTGCCGGAGCTCTCCTTATATTCGCTCCGGCAGACGCACCGCCCCCTGACAGGGATTCAAACTTTCCCGCCCGGTGGCTGGCAGCCAATCCGGGCGGATGCCCTTATAAGGACATAACACTCCTCCCCCCTAGTCCAAAAAACGTTCAGAGTTCGTCAATCAGCGTGACGTAGTCCCGCAGGTACGTAGGACGCCTAGGCACCCTACTTGACCTGAGCAGTCTCATTTCTTCCGCGTCCCCGCCCTGGACGGACGGAGTTCCTGTGGCTCCTGGCTCCTTCCCCGGAACCGGGCTCGGTTCGGCTGGCGAGTGTGCGGGGTCACCCTCAGCGCCTCCGGCCGGACCGCAGACCTTGGATGGCTGGTTCTGGTGGTCTTCCTCCTGGCCTGTGGATCTTTCGCCTCGGCGGTGCTGTTCGGTTCCGACCCGGGAAGAGCGTCTGAGTCTCGGTAAGACCCCAGCTGTCACTTGCTCTTCCTCGGTCTCCCGGTGGCTGCGGTTCTGCTGCGGCCCGGTTCGCTGTGGTCCGGAGGATGGTTCGGGCCGGTGCCCTTGGGTCCGGTCTGCTCGCTGTGGGTGGTGTTGGCTCGGGTAGCGGTGTCCGACCTTGCAGGGGTGGCGCAGGTCTCCTCTGCCGGGCTGGCGCTGGCCTTCCCCGTCGGGTTGGTGGTGGTCGACCTGGTCGGGGTGTCGTTGTGGAGCTTCCTCCTCGGGCTGGTGGAGGTCTTCCCTGCCGGGGTGGCGCAGGCCTCCCTGGCCGGGTTGTTGTCGGCTTTCCCTTCCCCCTAGTCCCTGGTCTACCGCCTGTTGGTGGTTGGGGTCGTCTGGGTTGGGTTGTTGTTGCCGGGTTGTTTCTTGCATTGGGCGGGGGTCCCCCTCGCCGGGGAGTCGTGTGCCACCCTCGCCCATGTGCTGTGGTGTGCCCATCTGCGAAGGTCCCCGGTCTACTCGCCTTGCGTTGAGGTCTCCCTGGTAAGGCTGCCGTGGGTTGCCTTCAGTGGTAGGGTGCGGTGCTCCCCTTCTGGGCAGGTCCTGGTCTACCTGTGGGCTGGGTCGGGGGTCCCTGGGCCTGCTGTGCCGGGTGCCCACCTGGTCGGGTTGGTGTTGCCATCCCCCGTGCGGTTGGCCCCGGTCTACCTCGCTGCACTGCCGATGTGACAGTGCCTGGTAGTGTGCTGGGCCGACCTCGTCGGGATGGCGTTGCTCTGCCTCGCAGGGGTGTGGTAGGCCTACCTCGTCTGGGTGTTGTAGGCCTACCTCGCCGGGGTGTTGCAGGCCTACCTCGTTGGGGTGTTGTAGGCCTACCTCGTCAGGCTGGTTTTCGTGTGCTCCCCCCCACCTTTTCCGGAGTTGGTCGATGTGACGTCTCACGACCTGTCCATCTTCCAACTCGACGGTGTAGGATTTGGGGCCGGTTGTGCTGGCAATCTTCCCCTTCAGCCACTTAGGAGAGCCGTTGAAATTCAGCGCGAAAACTGAATTTCCTTTGCTGAAGGCGCGAAGCGGGCGGCTGGCGGTTGCGGTCACTTCCGGGCTGTATTGGGGGTGCAGCCGGTCCAAGGGTGACCTCAACCTTCTGCCCATCAGGAGTTCGGCCGGGCTCTTGTGGGTGGTGGCATGCGGTGTGATGTGCTGGGTGAGGAGGAAGTTGTCGATGCGTTCTTGCCAGTCTCCCGGGCCCATCTTGGTGAGGGCTTCTTTTGTGAGCCGGACCATCCGTTTCGCTTGTCCGTTTCCGGCCGGCCTGTACGGAGCGGAGAGGGCATGGCGGATGCCCAGTCCTGCCAGGAAGGACTCCATGGCCAGGGATGTGAGCTGGGGGCCGTTGTCCGAGACCAGCACGTCCGGTAGTCCGTGTGTGGCAAACAGGCGGCGCAGGGCTCGGATCGTCGCTTCTGTTGTGGTAGATGCCATGGTTACCACCTCGAGCCACTTGGAGAAGGCATCTACCACGATGAGGAGGTGCCGCCCTTGCATCGGGCCCGCGAAGTCGATGTGGACCCTCGACCATGGGTTGCTGGGGGTCTCCCAGTTCGTGACTTCAGATTGTGGCGGTGCTGGGCGGACTTCTTGGCACGGGTCACATCTGGAGACCCATTGTTCAATGTCTCTGTCCAGTGAGGGCCACCAGACGTAACTCCGTGCCAGGGCCTTCATGCGGACGATGCCTGGGTGCCCGTTGTGCAGTGTCTCTAGCGTCCGCCGTTGCAGAGTGCTTGGGATCAGCACCCTGTCTCCCCATAGCAGACAGCCCTTGATGGTGGACAGCTCCTTCTGTTTCCTGGCGAACGGGCTGAACCTCTCTTCCGTCTGTTCCGATGGCCACCCCCTGAGGATCCAGGACTTTACTTGGCGGAGGGTGGGGTCTCTCTGGGTGTGTGCGGCCACATCTGCGGAGGAGACTGGACAGCTGGCGTCGTCATCTATGTGGAATAGATGGAGCGTGGGGGCTGGGTCTTCCACCGGTTTCTTCGATGGGCACCTACTGAGTGCGTCGGCGTTTCCTATGGCTGTGCCTGGCTGGTGCACGAGCCTATAGGAGTAGCCGGCCAGGAAGATGGCCCATCTCGTCATCCGCGGGGACATGAAGGTTGGGGTGGGTTGGTCGCCTGCGAGTAGTCCCAGGAGTGGCTTGTGGTCGGTGACTATGGTGAAGCGCCTTCCGTACAGATATTCGTGGAAGCGCTTCACTCCTGCCACGATGGCCAGGGCTTCTTTGTCCAGCTGACTGTAGTTCCGCTCTGCGCCGGACATGGTTTTCGAGAAGTAGGCGATGGGGGCTTCCGTGCCGTTGGGCAGCTCGTGGCTGAGGACTGCCCCCACCCCGTATGGCGACGCGTCGCAGGTCAGCTTGATGGGGAGCGTCTCGCTGTATTGGATGAGGACGCTTTTGGACATCAATAGTCCTTTTATGGCTCGGAATGCCGCTTCCTCTTCCTGGCCCCACTTCCAGGATGCCGATTTCCCCAGCAGGCGGTGAAGTGGCTCAGCAACTGTGGCTTTCTGTTTTAGAAAGATTGCATAAAAGTTGAGCAACCCAAGGAATGCCTGAAGCTCCGTTTTGTTTTTTGGGCTTGGAGCTTCATGGATTGCTTCCACTTTTGATTTGGTGGGGTGGATACCTGTGCTATCAATGAGGTAGCCCAGGAACTCGACTTCCTGTACTCCTATGATGCACTTGTCCCGCCTGACCCTCAAGCCCTTGGCCTTGAATCGCTGCAGGACGAGCCTGAGCCTTTCAAGGAGTTGAGCTCTTGAGTCACCGGAGACGAGCACATCGTCGAAGTAAGGCACCACCCCTGGAATGCCTTGGAGGAGGCGTTCCATCATGGATTGGAAGATGCCGGGGGCAGCGCTGACTCCAAATTGGAGGCGGTTACATTTAAATGCCCCCCTGTGCGTGACAATTGTTTGAGCCTCCGCCGTTTTTTCGTCTACTGGCAGTTGCTGGTAAGCCTGGGCCAGGTCCAGTTTCGCGAAAATTGATCCAGATCCCAGGGAATGCAGCAGGTGTTGCACCACTGGGACTGGGTATGCGCTCTGTGCCAACGCCTTGTTGATGGTACAACGGTAGTCGGCGCAGATGCGCACAGACCCATCATGCTTCAGTGGGGTCACAATGGGGGTCTCCCATGAGGCATGATCGATCGGTTCCAGGACGCCCTGGGCGATCAGCTTATCCAGCTGCTCATCTACTTTGGGCCGCAGGGCAAACGGAACCCGGCGGGGCTTGAGCCTAATTGGGGTGATTCCCTTGTCCAGATTGAAGGAGATTGGCCTCCCCACAAATTTCCCCAGCTTACCATCGAAGACTTCCTTGAACTCTTCGATGAGGTAGTCGAGTTCGTTCCTGCCAATTTGGTTGATGCCTTCGATTGAAAGTCCCAGCGGCTTGAACCACTCCACTCCTAGCAGGTTCGGTCGGCTGTCCCTTACGACGGTGATGGGGAGCTTGCCTTCGAACTGCTTGTAGGTGACCCGGATGTTGGCTCTTCCTAGCACTCCGATGGGGTTTCCCCCAAAGTCGACGAGCTTGGAGTGTAGTGGCTTCAGCTCTCGCTTGGTGATGCTGGGTTGCAGGCGCTTCAACTGCTGCCAGTCCATGATGGAGTAGACCGAGCCGGAGTCTACCTCCATTTTGCAGGGTGCTCCTTCCACGTGGATGGTCACATGGAACTTGGTGGCACTGTCTGATGTCGTGTGAGTGATGGTCGTCTGGTGGACCGCTCCGCTCCGGGGAAATTCGTCGTCTCTGCGTCTGGAAGGGCCAGAGGACCGTTTGGATGACCTCTGGTAATCCTTCCGATTCTCGCAGGGACGGTGGCTGGAGGGCTCTGGGGCTGGTTCCTCAGCTCTGCAAGCTTCAGCGATGTGACCCCTTCTGTTGCAGCGTCGGCAGGTCGCATCTCTCCACTTGCAGGTTGCTCTGGCATGGTCCCCTCTGCAGCTGGCGCAGCGCTCCCCTTTGTAGTTCCGTTGGGCGGTTTCCCGCCTTGGGGGTCTGGATACCTTGTGGACGGTGGACTCTCCCTCCGACTCGGATCCAGCCGTGGAATCCTCTGTTGATGATTGCTCTGTGGAGCGAATCTTGTGGATTCCCTTGGCTCTGCTTACTGCGGCAGCTGCCTTCTCCGAGATTTCGGATGCGGTGGCTTCCTCCACCACATCCTTGAGCACGAGCTTCTTCCTGCTCAGGAATTTCTTTTGCAGGCCTCTGTCCCTCATGCCGAAGACCACGTGGTCAGCGATGGCATTGTCCACGTGGTCGAACTCACAGCTGGCTGCGATCTGGCGTAGGGCGGCCACGAATTCCTTGATCGTCTCACCTTCCTTCTGGTCCCGTTGATGGAAGGTGAAACGGTTCGCCACCGGTGTTCCTGTTGGGGCATAGTGGTCCTCCAGGATCTGCAGCAGGTCTGTCCATGGCACTTCTTCGATGTCTCGTGGTGCTATGAGATCGATTGCCATGTCGAGGACCTCGGAGCCGCAGTTGGCCAGGAAGATGCCCTTCTTCCGGTCATCATCGGCATCCCTGATGTTGTTGCCTCTCAGGTATTGCCGGAATTTTACTACGTAGGATTTCCACTTGTCCTTCCCTGGGCGGAAAGGAGCAAGGGCTGGCAAAGTGACTTCAGCGGATGCCATGCCTTTGGAAATGCCTACTGTAGTTCCCGGTGCCGGAGTCTTGTCTTGTTGGCTTGGTGCCGCGAGGTTCGTTCTTCTCTCTAGTCCTTCGTCGCCAGTGTTAGATCGGCGCAGGAAATGGAAGACGTGACCAGCTCGTTACATTAGTAACTTTTATTGAGTACAAGAAACAGTAGCAAGACTGGCCGTGCGCTGCCGGAGCTCTCCTTATATTCGCTCCGGCAGACGCACCGCCCCCTGACAGGGATTCAAACTTTCCCGCCCGGTGGCTGGCAGCCAATCCGGGCGGATGCCCTTATAAGGACATAACATTGATTGTGTGACTAGAAAAGGCCATTCTATATTTTCAACACAATATTTCTCAGGGGGTTAAATATTTGCAAGCTGTGTGCCCCTGTTAACCTATTTTAACTGCTAGTAGTGCTGTAATAGCATCAGAGCAAATGATTATAGATGTACTCTCTCCATTCCTGTACGAAGAAGCTATATATGAGCCAGGACTTTATGAGACATATTAGGTGAATTTCAGTGCAATGACTTTATGGTGCTGAAATTCCAGCTGCTCCCTCATTTATTTATTAATTATTTTAAAAGATGCATAAGTCTATCTCAACAGGACATATATAATGAATTTATTCTATAACGCCAATGTCATTGCATTATTTGTTTCTTTTTTTAACGACCCTGTAGTCCCTTGATTCAAGGTTCAAGATTCAAGATTCAAGGTAGTCAGTATGGCTAGTTGGAGGTGAACGTTTACTGGCCCAGATGCCCTTCCTGATGCCTACATGGAGTTCACAGCAGTTATTTTCTCTTTGCGCTCTGAGAGAGAAAACCTGCTGCTTCCTAGATTTGAACTCTTAACTTTCTGAATGGGAGGTGAGCATCTTCACTACTAGGCCACCATGCCGCTCATATTGCATTGTTTTTTTTTATCTGCTTCTAATTTTCTCAACCTCTGTCTACTCCGTTTTCTAAGTGTTCTTCACTAACAATTAAATATAGTTACTCCAAGAGTGCTACAGAGTCAGAGTTTTCATACATTTCAGAATCATAACTTTTGCAAATGAACTTTTACAAATGAAGTTCACAATTAACTTCCATACTTTACTCCAGAAAATGGAGCATCATTATTTACTCAGCATGAGAACTGCAGATGACTATGACTTGGATATTTGCATAAATATAAAAGAAAATGTTTGTTTCTTCTTTTCCCTGTCTCATTGTGTTTATGAAAATGCAGATTGGGGAAGGGGCCAGTTTCATGGAAGCCAGTAAACAGAACAGATTATAGCTTTGCTGTTTTTATTTTTGGCTGCTACCCTAAAATCACTTTCTAATCTTGGAGGAATCCTGGCATTTAGTCAAGCAGCCTGGGGACAAGGGATGAAGGGCAGTCTGTTGGCTGGCAAACTAAATATATAACATGGCCTGATGCCTTGTGGATGCCTGGACCATGGGAGCTTCCAGCTAGTACAATCTGCTGAAAAATGTCAGGTCCATGCAGAATAAGCATTCAATCATTCCTTCAACCAATCTTCTGAACAGCTTCTCCTCCCTACCTCCTGCCCTCAGTTTCTTTCTGTCTTATTCTTCTCCCCTCCTCATTTCTCATCTATCTATCAATCAATCAATCAGAATAGAGCTGGAAGGGACCTTGGAGGTCTTCTAGTTGAACCCCTTGCTTCAAGCAGGAGACCCTATACCCATGAGGTGGCACGCATAGCCCTATTCTGCTGGTATGCATGCAGTCGCCCCAGGCAGATCTCTGTGGCGTTTTGTTTCCCTGGAAATGGTGAAACAGAAGCTCAAAAAAGAAAAATATCTTACCTCTTGCCACGTTGCCGGTGTTGGGATGCCCCACCTCCCACCGGCCAGCTGGTCTTTGGGTCTCTGCTGTGCATACATGCACATGTCTGTACATGCGCATGGTCACACATGCACATGTTTGTGCATGCACACATTCACGCATGTGTATGTTCAAACACACACACACACCCCTTTTAATTTGTGCATGCACGCATGCGCAGTTTGGGCACTCGGTGTCTAAAAGTTTTGCCAACACTGCCCTATACAATTTGAGACAAGTGGCTGTCCAGTCTCTTCTTAAAAACCTCCAGTGATGAAGCATCCACAACTTCTGAAAGCAAGCTGTTCCACTGGTCAACTGTTCTCACAATTAGGAAGTTTCTCCTTAATTCTAGGTTGCTTCTTTCCTTGAGTAGTTTCCACCCGTTGTTTTTTGTCTTGCCTTTTGATGCTCTGGAAAATAAGTTGACCCCATCTTCTTTGTGGTAGCCCCTCAGATATTAGAACCCTGCTGTCATGTCACCCCTAGTACTTCTTTTCTCTAGATTAGTCATAGCCAGTTCCTGCAAACCTTCATGTGTTTTAGTCTCCAAGCCTTCGGTAGAAATGATTCCGCTCATTTTCATATTTTGCTCTCTCGTTTGCATCTTCAATGTCATCATACATGTGAAATAACATGAGGCACACAATAAATTGGAAAATGTGTCTTTACAGCTGCTGTGAACTCCTATAACAAGTTCCCTTTTTTCCATAGCTCCAGCATTGCACTAAGTAGCCTGAAGATGGGCCATAAGAGGCATTCATTTTGTCAGATATCTGCAAGTTAGGGTGTGTGTGGAATCGAGCTTAAAAGTGAAACCAATGAAGGAAAAATGCTTGGAATCAGGAATGGGAGTTCCATGGAATAGCACTCTTCGTTATGAAGATCATACCTAGTGTTTAAATAATATGTAATTTGAGAGATCTTAATTTGTTTAAGTGACAGAACAATCTAAGAACTGTAGCTGTCTTCCGTTGAGGAGCTTGGAACATCTGCCTTTCTAGATTGCAGCAACTTGTTCTGAGATAAGCAGAACATGCTCTCATCTGCATGAACTGCTTCCCTGGTGCAAGGAAGGCCCACTAACCACATTAGAAAGACAGGAACCCACAATGCTATCCTTGACCTGCTCCCAGCTCATTGCAAAGCTCCACCTGTCCTTGCTTGTGCCACATATAAGTAAGACCACATAGCACAAGGCCCACTGTGTGGTCTGTCTGCTGTCCTTCATTTCCTAATAGGAACTTTCCTTCATTTCTCTGCTCTGATTGGCTACTGTATGCTGAGGTGAGCTGACCCTTCCCTCTGGTTATTAATTGTTGCTCTTTATGGTCAATTTATCCAGGGCTTCTGGACTGATGAAAGGCTGGTCCTTCCTTTCCTTTTTTAAGGAACCAGTTGAAGGTTCCTCTTTTGATTCAAGTGAACGGGAGATAAAACCCTTCCTTCCTTCCTTCCTTCCTTCCTTCCTTCCTTCCTTCCTTCCTTCCTTCCTTCCTTCCTTCCTCCCTTCCTCCCTCCCTCCCTCCCTCCCTCTCTTCCTTCCTTCCTTCCTCATTTTAAAAGATGACATTGACAATTTTGCCAGTTTCCTGTCTAGCTTGGGTGAGAGGAAGAATAATAAAACGACTATATTTTCTCTCTATTTCTCTCCCTCCCCTCTTCCTATGGACTTAAAAAAAGGGGGTGAAATTTGCAAGATTTATTCCTGTTTCTTCTTCTGGGTGAATTTAGGTTATCTTTTCTCCACTACCAGTGGACACACCCAATGGGAAAGTGTCAAGCACATGAATGGGAGCCCATAGAGCTGGGCTGTTACAAAAGGTCTATCAGTGGAAATCATACATCCTTAAAGAACCATCTAGAAATGTTTGCTTTCCTTGCATGGGAGTGAAGGACAAAGACCAAGGAGGGTCCACAAATGGTATGCTAAGTGGTAACTATGGAGAAAACATTTGGTCAGTTTTATTGACAGAGCTTGAAATCCAGGCATTAATTTCTTCAGATGGTTTATTTCTAGCTAGTATCTACAGTTAAGCAGCTTAAAGAGGCCATGTGAAATCGCCCTAAAATTCAAGGATTCTTTTTTGTTGCAGAATATATTAATTAATATATTAGCACATTGTGAACACATTGGCTGTTGCTAACGTTATTCCAATTTACTTAAAATATTAAAAATTACTATGACAAAGGAAATCCGAAGGAATTTGGTTCTAGGAATATAACATGACTGATTCCTCTACGACTCTTGCTGTTTAAGTATGTAGCAAAAAGCCTCAGCCACAAACAGCTTCCCAATGAAAATACAGAAAATGGTATTACTAATCTTCAGCAATTCACTGAGTTACATGGGGGATTTCTTATGTGAAATATGTCTTCTGTGAAATATGTCCTGAGAGATATAAAAAAAGACAAGGTTAGGTTAGGAAGAAGGCTATCCACCCACCCATGTTTGGGGTGGGGAATTAAGATAAAAATAATTCAGAGGGAAAGGAAATGCAGGCGTTACTCACAGTGATAATTACCTATTGAAAATAACCATTTTGTAAAGATCTGGGTAAGCAAATATATGGAAGTGAACCAAATAGACAATGCTTTTTTTGCTTTGTTTTGTCTCCAGGCAGCATCTCTTGAAATCTGTGCACAGGAACGATGATAGGTAAGTACTGGCACTGCTTAACCCATTTTGTCTGCAACATCACAGGGCAAAGTCACAATGAAAGGATTTGACAATTGCTGCGTAAACTTTGCCAGGGTGCAAAATGGAGCAAACCGCTAAATTGGTACTGAACAATTTGCTGAACTGGGTTCTTGTTTCAGTTCAAATTCAGTTTAAGTGTGTTTCTTGGAGATGACATTTCCTTAGCCTGCAATACAATTATAACAATTTGTGTGACAGAGATATATTTAACATTCTCACTACAAGGAAAAGAGCTGAAAGTATTCTGTTGAACATAGTTGGAATGATCTTTCTGATCACCACCTAGTGGATAAAATGGATTTTTTTAAAAAAAAAATCTTGAGAAACATTTCAAGAATGCATTTCGTGCTTTTCTCGAAAAAGAAACAACTGTTGGTAATCCATTAATAAATAATGATTCTGACTTATTCACCTATAGGGATAGCTCAGGGGTGGGTTCTACTTATCTTTACTACAGGTTCTCAATGGGATCGCATGCATGGGCTTGCTTTGCTCATGCGCGCACCGAGCTTCTGCACATGCGCCAAGCTTCTGCACATGCGCCGAGCTTCTGCACATGCGCCGAGCTTCTGCGCATGCGCAGATCACCTATGACAACATCCGGGGCAGTGGGCAGAGCCTCCCGCCAGTTTTACTACTGGTTCTTGTGAACCGGTCCAAACCAGGGGCCACCCACCACTGGGATAGCTGAAGAATTCATTACTACACAATGACTACTAAGAGATAGTTTCCAAAGAGATTGGACAAATTCCTGAAGAACAAAATTCTTATTTGTTGGTATCTTTTATTATTAATAATAGTGTATTAATTTGTATGCCACCCAATTCTCAATGACTCTGGGTGACTCACAACAATCAAGCAAAGAAATTACAATATAATCAGTAGCAATAGCACTTAGACTTATATACCGCTTCATTGTGCTTTTTAGCCCTCTCTAAGCAGTTTACAGAGTCAGCCTATTGCCCCCAACAATCTGGATCCTCCTTTTACCCACCTTGGAAGGATGGAAGGCTAAGTCAACCTTGAGCCTGGTGAGATTCCATCTGCCAAATTGCTGGCAGCCAGTGATCAGCAGAAGTAACCTGCAGTACTACACTCTAACCACCGGGCCACTGCAGCTCAGTAAAACGTAAAATGTAAAAACGGGTCTTTTTTAGACTGTCCCTTGTCAGAAGGTTGGGAGAAAAGCCAGTACTTCAGTCTTAATGATTGTCCTAAACAACAGCAGTGGGGAACCACCTGGATCTTGGGGTCATATCGTTCCAGAAGACAGGTGCCATTTCAGAGAAAGTATGCTTACAAGTTCTGAAAGAAGACATTGTTTAACCAAAGCAATCCTGAGCGTGCCAACCTTACAGGATCAAATCGGCCAGGCTCTGGTGGAAACACTGACTAAAGGAGAAGGAGGAGTATTGAGGTGTGTCAGAATGGTTCCAGTGGAGGAAACTTCATAGACTAGACTAGTGAAGCCTTATCTACTGGTTCCCAAGGGAATACAGCCAGTCTGGCGAGATTCTTGTAATACAGGTGATCAAAAATAAAGAGACTGCTTTGACCTAATCATGAATTTGTTTATGTTCCTTGCGCCTGCCACAGTCTCCTGCATGCCTGTTGTACAGGCAACACAACACGATTGCTATTGTTTCCAATAGTGGCAGTATAGGAAATGGCTGGGAATCATAGTGCTTATATCTTGGTTGATGGCATGTTTAAAGCACCAGGCTGCTAATACAGAAACAGCAACATGGGCTTACAAGGAATACCTGATGTGCTGATCAGTTGTTTGTGGCCAGCAGAATCGCAGCACTGCTGGAGCTGATGTGATTAACAGTTTAACAGAGTTTTATTATTATTATTATTTGATTTATATGCCGCCCTTCTCCGGAGGCTCAGGGCGGCTTACAATGCGTTAAGCAATAGCCTTCATTCTTTTTGTATATTTATACAAAGCTTATTGCCCCCACAATCTGGGTCCTCATTTTATCTACCTTAGAAAGGATGGAAGGCTGAGTCAACCTTGAGCCTGGTGAGATTTGAACTTGCAGTAATTGTAGGCAGCTGATGTTAATAACAGTGCTTTAGTCTGCTCCGCTACCAGGGCTCCAGAGTTGGAAGGAACCTTATAGGTCATTTAGTCCAACCCCTCCTTCATGGATTATTGCCTTGTCATGGCAAAGGGGCTTGCATAGCTCAATGAAGCTATGAGCTATGCCATGCAGGGCCACCCAAGATGGACAGGTCATAGCGGAGAGCTCTGACAAAACGTGATCCACTGGAGAAGGAAATGGCAACCCACTCCAGTATCTTTGCCATGAAAACCCCATGGACAGTACCAAAACGCAAAAAGGTATGACACTGATGCTTGAAGGCAATAAAGGCCCATATTGGAGGTGGGCATGGTGAATTTATGATACTGGTAAATGCTGGTAAGCTGCACAAGGCTGCTTGTATGTTCTGTACTGGTCATTGTGTGTTTGCATGTCCTTGTATGTTCTGCAGGCTTGATCTGGAGCCCCCACCCCAATTGAATATGATGAGTATGGGGGCTCATTTATAGAGCAAAGGCAACATTTATCTGACTGATTCTCCATGTTAGTCTTTCTTGAGCATCTAGATATTACTTCCTTCTAGTTTGATTAGAAAGTTGAAGGAAAAGCTTAGTTAGTATCTAGGAACCTTTCTGCACAATGGGTCGCAATGGAGGGAAGACAGTAGTAATTAGTATCAGATCAAAGAGAATAAAGGAAAAGAAACACCTTAATAACACCTTAATAATAAAACAAAAACACCATTCTAACCATTGTGTGATGGCACAGTGGTTAGAATGCAGTACTGCAGGCTATTTCTGGTGACTGCCTGCTGCCAGCAGTTCGGCAGTTTGCTTCTCACTGGCTCAGGGTTGATTCAGCCTTCCATCCTTCTGAAGTCGGTAAAATAAGGACCCAGATGATTGTTGGGGGCAATATGCTGACTCTGTAAACCACTTAGAGAGGGCTGTAAAGCACTATGAAGTGGTATATATGTCTAAATACTATTGCTATTAATATTTTCAAAACAAGACACAAGTTGAAAGTAGAGGCTGAGCCATTTGAACTCGGAAGTTATCCATGCTTAATCAACAGATTCTTGTTTTCAGAACTTTCTCTCTAGTAAACATGTTTAGGCCTACAGCCTAAACTCCGCTTACAAAGGAATAAATCCATTGAACACAACATAAATTAAATAAGAATAATGTTTACCCAATTACTCTTTTGTAACTCTATTCTTAAATCAGGAATGGAAATATTTCATCCTTTGACTAGGGCAACTTTAGAGCTATCTTTTGATTTAATGGATTATCAGAGTTATAAGTAGCTCTTCTCCCAGAAATCAAGGTGCCCCAGTTCCATTCTGGAAGTATTTTGATTGATGCCAATGGTGTCCTAGACACAGGGCAGTTTTGGCATGATTAGCAAACTGCAGTGTATTATTTCTGTAGGCTAAATTAGATTAAATTAGAAGAGTTACAATAATAGAGCCTCTCCCCTTAATGTGTACACTTGATGCCCCTTCCCTGCAGGGATATCAATGCAGTTCATTCTTTTAGTTGAAGAAGACACAATTGTGTCCAAGCCTTGCCATTCTCTGCAAATGATAGCAAAACGTGCTTATGGAGAACCTCTTCACAGGCCAGAAAAGTCTTAACACATCCCCTAGAAGCTGTTCACACTTCCTTAGGGAAAATCATCTTCACTTTGAAAAGGATTAGATGAAATGGCTTTTTAAAACAAAACTCCCTGAAACATCATTTAATTAGCTCATTCAGTGAAGTGGTCACTGAAGATTGGTGAAATATTTTGAGTAAAGAAAAAGAGAGGCAGCTTCTTTGGAAATTGCTGTAAGCTCATACCAACAGAGAAAATACGTGTAAAGCTGTGTTGCCATAATCAGATACTGGGGTCATCGCAGGGGTGAAATGCTCCCGGTTCAGACCATATTGGGTGATCCGGTAGCGATTGTAGCAGCTGGTTCGGAGAACCGGTAGCGATGGCGGTGCGAGCCTCCACCCATTCTCCCAGGTGTCGTTACTTCCTGCTTTAAAAGGTAAAAAAAAGGCTCTGACGATCGCGTGCTACAGCTGTGATCATCAGAGCCTTTTTTTTACTTTTAAAAGAAGTTTTTTACAACCTATTCAGGCGAATAGGTTGTAAAAAATGCTTTAAAAAGTAAAAAAAAAATGGTCACGCCCACACAGTCACATTATCCCCCACCACCAAGCCACGCCCACAGAACTGGCAGTAATTTATATTTCATCACTGGGTCATTGATAGTAGTGACCCCAAGTTCATCAGATAAGAATAGTGGATGATAGAAACCAAAACTACATTGATTAGAAGGTAAGCAGATACAACCAAGTGTGTCTCTGGAGGAAAGATACAATGATGGATTACATGCCTCTCAAAACCTCCGGCAGCTTTGGAGGAGACCTTATCCAGATAGGGAGAGCTTCATTTGTAGAAATCCACAACTGTCCTCGCCATGGCTGTGAATTATGGGAGTTGAAGTCTAGACAGTTGAAGGGCACCCCAACCAAGAAAGGATTACATAGTTCAAAGACAGACCTCGGTTTTAATTCTTGTTTTTTCATATGAATGAAAGAAACTCATGTATTTATTTTTTGTTTATCATCTGAAACCAGAAGGATTGTAGATGGATTACAGAACATACATATAAAATTCAGGACAAATCAATATAAAGAAACAAATAAATAATGACTTAAATCTTCAAAGGATAAAAAAAAAAGCCTTCGTCGCTTGGGAAATGCACAGTTTCCCATGAAATACTATGGTTGACTTCATGAAATATTACAGCTGTGTGACAAACATCTAATTTTGGGAGGAGACTGTAAAGGTCCCTCAATGCATCTGATGAACTGAGCCAGGGGTGGGTTCTACTTAACGTTTACTACCAGTTCGCAGCGGGGCTGTGCATGTGTGCTTGCTTCGCTTGCGCGCACGCTCTTCTGCGCATGCGCAGAAGCATTTTGATGACATTGGGGTCTTTGGGCGGAGCCTCCCACCAGTTTTACTACTGGTTCTATAGAACCGGTGCGAACTAGGGGCAACCCACCACTGAACTGAGCCTCTTCCAAGAGACCTGAAAAGATGGAATTCAGTGTCTGTTTCCCCCAAACAGTCTCTCCCATGTAATCCCATTTATGCACGTTGCCAAAATTGAACTTGTCCCAGTCTGGTCATCTATGGAAGACCTGCTGAGAATATCTCTCCTGCCACCCCCACACGCAACAGAAGAAGTATATGTGGGTAGCTAAAGTATTAGAACTTCTTTCCCCAAAGAGATATGCCCATGGTTAGTTTTGCTGCTTCTTGTTAAAATGACTAATACAGGATATTTGGGCATTTTGAGATTTTGTAGATTTTCTTTTTTATGTAGCAGATCTCACAAAAGGGATTTGTATGTTTCACTGCACATACATCTTCCATACTAATTAAATGTATCTGGCAAAAAGAGAGTGGATTTCTACACAGGAAAACCTTCATTCCTTGAAATTAGATAGAAGAGATGTGTGATTGGAATCAAATTTGAGCATGAACTGAGCAAAAGTTTTTCCAGACACGTTTCTTCACTGACCTCCTAAATTGAAAACTTTTAGGCATCTTCTTGAAAGCAAGATTTGGAAACGAAAGTATCTTTGGTTCAGGGAAGAAAAAAGAGATTTAAATTAAGCGTTGAATAAAATTAGGCCATGCTCTGAATTTACAGTTCAGAGAAGCATGGGAAACTAAGAAGATCACAATAATTTAATTTTATTGAAAGTGTAAATGAAAGAAAAATGAGACTAGAATATGAAGAACTAATTTGAATTGGTAGGAGAAGAAATCACGGCCTGTCCAAGGAAAGAATTGAAAACTCTGAATATTGCTATTCGTTCGACTGGGGAATTTGACTACAATTTTCACAATGGAACCTTTTCTTCTACACTGAAGTACCAAATGTCTGGTCAATATTGAAGGATGAATATGCAGCATCTATTAAAACTACTTTCATTTTTGCTATTTATTTCCATGGCATTTTTTCTTCCCCTCAAAGCAACTTATAATAGGAATGTGAGATACTTTTTTCAATGGAGGGCAGAATTTGGAAATAGATTGATATTTAGGCTGTTAATGAAACACCATATTTTATTTGGCTGTCAATATATTTTGCAACTTCTTTTTTAAAGACTCTGTTCCCTCTTATGTTGCCTTGGTTTGTAAAATATGTTGCAGCTGTTCATTAGGGCCACAGTGCCAGACAGCAATGCTTTTGTAGAGCTAAGTGAATAAAATAGCAGCTGTGTTTATACTCTGAGATACCACCAGCTCACTTCAGAATACAATGCACTTTATACAAACTCAACTACATGGTCTTCTCCTAGTGTTACTTCATGCAGGGACACAATTAGCTAGATATTGAAGTTAGCATCTCCCGAGTGATGTTCTAAATGAACTTTGCATTTTTTTTATATTTACAGTTCAAAAATAAAGCTTAAATTGCTAAAACTCTGCATTGTGACAAACAAAATGATGTTTCTGTGTACTCGTGTTTCCATACAAAGGGTCACAGAATACAGAAACTATACTCTCTTTGCATATGTCGTACTAAAAAAGAAACACCGTACAGTTGCTTGGGTGTTGATTAATCACACCGCACCCTAACAGAAAGGAAATTACAGATGTGGGAGGTTGCATCTTGTGCTTCCGTGCCAAATGTAAGCTCACAGTTGACATATGGAGTTGTGCGGGCCAATTAAGTAAGGTTCATCTCTTCTCACTGGTATGTGACTTCAAAAAAAAATAGGCATAAGTTTATATATCAATTGCCTCTCAAAAGTTAAGGCAAAGAGGATGGAGTTTCAAACTAACCTGTGCTCACTATCACTTCTGCTGACCTCAAGAGAGAAAAATACCAATAACCAGGCAGTGCTCACATGCCAATAGGAGAATTCAAAGGCCAAAATCCAATCAGTATCCTGCTATTGAGTTACTACCAGTCCTGGAATAACAAAAATCCTTATACACACACACACACATACCACACGTATGTACAAATGTTTTTCAGCCTGCATATTTGTTTGATGATTTTTCTTTCTTGAAATCTACTGCATGAGAGAAAATTTAGAAAGCGAAGGAGAAAAAGGGTTATCAGACAAAGGAGGGTATTGGAAAGAGACACTGAATTCAAGCGTTGTACTAAACCATGTTTGCTCTAATCATTGTTTCTTGAATCAGCCATGGTTGGATTTTTTTTTTTATAATATGCTAAGCAAAACCAGACTTTATGGCTCAGCATAAGAGGTCGATAAGCCTTTACAAATGTCCATCCTCACTTTTGTCTCTGTCTGCGAACACTATGCAGCACCCAACAGATTACCTGAGGAAATGAAGGCTGTGACAGGCACAATTTTCCCTTTGGGAAAATGAATGTAATCTTCCATTCACCTATTTTGCCCAGCGAGGTTGTGCATCTCCAGGCTGGCAAGAAAATTGAAGTTTTATCAGGTCCCTAGAGAGCTGCTGTTGTAGCTGGGGCATTACATTCATCTTGGTAGCTTGCAGATTGCATAGGCCTGCTGCAAATGAGTGTTTTCAGAACCATGGCTCAAACTGCCTGTGGCCAACACAGCTCTTTTACAGTCCCATCAGCAACTAATGGGATCAAGAATTGCTTTGAGTGACATGTATGAAAATGCCCTCTGTAGGTTTGGAGAGGGAGCCAAAAAAAATGTAACTAAATGTGTTTTGCCATCTCATTGAAAATGGAAAGCTTGCAAGGCCTGGAGCAGGATAGTTGCCCCATTCTGCTGATCCAGTTTATATATCTACTTAGGACTGGTTTCAAGAATCGTTCTGATTAGTAGATTGCAGGCCAGGTATGGGATGAAATAGAATCGGTTTACTCAATAGTGTGTTACTCAATAGATAGAAGTGGTGAGTGCAGGTATACATTCACTGAGACCAGGTCAGGTGCTCTTAAGTCTGTTCTGTGCACAAACTCAAGGAGTTTGCATACAGTAAACATACAGTTTAGGAGTTGGCACATTCCAATGAGACTCTGCCTACTAGGATTCCCTCCACCTACTTGTTCAGACTGAAAAAGCTGGATGGGCAATGAAATGCCTCAAACCAACAAGAAGGTAAGTCCAGTTGCCGTGATTCAGCTTCCAGATGAATAGAATACCTGGATGACTGAGAATCTTCATCGGCATACAAACAGTAAACTTACAATGGCCTGGATGCTGAAGAAAGGAAGACATATTTCAATCAGGAACATTGGTGAAACCCAAGGAACAGCACAAGCCAGTAATATTGAAGGATGGATTTGCAGCCCATAGAGCTTTGTGAATTGTGCTTTCCCCCTTCCCACACAAACTACATAGAGAAGGTCCTCAGGATGTTAGTTGAAAGATCATTCTCTCTCTCTCTCTCTCTCTCTCTCTCTCTCTCTCTCTCTCTCTCACACACACACACACACACACACACACACACGATGCACACAGACAGAACCACAGAATCATGCAGAGTATTCAACATGAGTAAAAAACGTAAACTTTTTACTGCTTTTAAAATAACACAAAAAGAACAAAACAAATATATTTTATTTTCTTATTATTATATACATGCATTACCAAAGAGCAAAAAAAAAAAAAACAACAACAACAAAAAAAACCACACATAGAAAGTGCTTTGATTAAAAACTTAACAACCTGCCAGAAGAAGGAGATAGTCTGTCATGTAATAAGTGTCCAAAAAAGCAACATCTGTTATGTAAAAATACAAAATAATACAACTGGACTTTCTGTTATTCTTTTTTTTTTTATTGAAAAAGTTTTTCAAATACAGATTTTTCCCCCTTTTTTCTCCCCCCTCCTCCCTAACCCCCCTTTACCACCCCTCCCCCGTGACTTCTTCAAAGTAAAATCCAAATTCAGAACAGATTATATAATACTTTAACATCCCCTTACTCCATCCCCCAAATACTGACCCTTTCTTTCTAATAATATTATTATAATCTGCCCTTTTTCTCCTCCCCCATACATATATCTCTTAAATCAAACCTTTTATGTATATTAATATAACATTTCAAAACAGCCTTCCACTTTAAAACTATATAATAAATCCTAATTTAATATTTAATCTTTTGTGTATATTAATATAACATTTCAAAGCAGCCTTCCACTATAAAACTATATAATAGATTCTAATTTAACATTTATTCAACTCATAGTCTATCCATTTCCTCCACTCCCATAAATAGACAAACAATAAACTAGCCTATCTCCACTCACTTTCCTACAAAATAACAATTCTTAATATCTTTATTCTTCTGCCCATCCTGCTAAAAAAAAAAATCCCTTATATAGATAAAATCAATGACTTTAAACTTGTAATCCATATAATGTCTTCTATAATGTCTTTCAACTGGATTATTAACTCCATCACCCATATTAGGGTAACATCACATCCTCATTCCAACAGAATGTTCGGAATCCTCAGTTATCATCTGCCCCCATCAGTAATAAATATCTTCATGTATGTATATATAAAAAAGAAAACAACCACCCGAGTGACATTATAATTATAGTCCATGTAGTATCTGTAGTAGTGGCTTTCTTCAAGATTATTAATTCCAACCATCATAATAGGGTAACAACCAGATCTTCTGCATGCCCCAACGTAGCTCTCTTGCCATATGACTTAACATAAACGTAATACATTTATCAAAGAATCCAAAATAGATAATTCCAATCCAACATTTTGAGGCCCTCTTCACATCCCAAAAATACGGCATTGCAGAGGTCTGTCACTCTCCTCAGGATAATATTAACCAATACTTCGCCTCAACTGTCTTTTCGTATATTCAATCATCCTTTGGATAACTGGCTTTGCTGTTGCCTAGTTTAAAAATTTTTGTTTTTGTGAGACCTATTTCTTTTTTTCTTGACTTTTTGTGGGTTTGATCTCCTTCCTGATTTCCTTTCTATGAGTTGTATATCAACTGTTCGATTTTCGTTCTGATCTATAACTTGATCTTGTTGGTTTTGCTTTTGTAGCTTAGATCGCCATTCAGGTTTCTTTTCTATAAGTTGTATATCAACTGATTGATTTCCATGCTTGTCTGTGACTTGATGAGTCATCACATTAGAATCCAACGCCGCTTCTCTCGTGTTTATAAGTAGTCCAACTGAGACATCTAAAGGATCCAAAAGTGATTCATCTACAAAGGCCTCTGTAGCTCGATGTTTTTCCATTATTTCCAACTCCTTCTGCTTATCCTGTGTTATGCATAAAGATGTTGAACTCATTTTCAAAATCTTATAATAAAATTCTTCTGCTTTTTCAACAGTATTTAATTGGTATCTTTCTCCTTGATATCTCAATATTATACCCACTGGAACATCCCACCTAAATAAAATATTTTGTTTTTTTAACTCAGTCGCCAAAAATGCAAATTTCTTTCTATCTTTTAACATCTTAGGTGGCAATTCTTTATATATCCAAATTTTTCTCCCATACAGTTGTGGTGTAGACTTTCTGTTATTCTTGATGCTGTAAGGAGGGTTGCGAGGACAAAGCCACTGAATGAAACGTAGGGTGTCTCATCCACACAGAATGTGCTTTATCTGATTGGATGAATAAGGTGGCTATAACTTTTCCTCAAGATGGCCATAGATGGTAAATCTCTGACAGAACAGATAATCAGAAAGATGATAAGATGGCCCACAGTTCTGATGTAGTTTTCTGTATTTGCTTCTGTTTGCCTTCTTAAAAAAAACTGGAAGAAATGTTTAGTCCAGTTTTGTAAGGTGCTAAAGCATAGATAGTTGTCTGGTGCCAGTTAGAATGCTGATGGTTGTTAAACTGCTTCAACCTCCTTTTTTTTTCCATCTGGAGAAACAAATATGAATAAAGGCTTTCTTTGTCTCTTGACGTATTTGGAAGAGGAACATTCATCAGATTTGCTAAACTATAAAAAGCTGCAGTAAACTTTGCCTGCTTTTAAATTACAGAGAAGCTGCTCACATGTTTGTTTCCAAGTAGTAGGAAACTGGGTGTTTCTGTTTCTGCCTCACAGTTTAATCTACAGGTATAATCTGTGAAATTCTTCCTTATTGACATATCAATTGAGCAATTCCTTTTATACCCTCTGCTAAAAGTACTGGCACATTGCAGGTCACAGTCCATGGAATCAATCTTCCTCCACTCTCTCATAATAAAGCTTTCCATATGATAGAAATATTGTTTTTTCCCCTCTCAAACATAAGTTGCTTAGGCCAAATTGAACTAGATCAGGTCACCAGTCTAGTGAAGAAGGGAAGACAGCAGGACAGTGCAGGAAAGAGTGACAGCTGCTCAAGACCTTCTCTCTCTCTTTCTTGCCATTGTCACTGGCTCTGACTGCAGCTTGAAAGAAGAATGGACCAGAAGTTGCTGTAGCAATAATTTTTTGGGAATTATTGTTTCGCTACTTAAAGGAGACTGATGACACAGGCTTGGAAGCCCATCCTGGAAATGCTGTATGGTCTGCTTTCCTGTCAAACTTTGCATCAGGTGTCCAGTTTGATAGTTTATGCATCAATAACCACACTGCTCTTTGCTTCTGGAGGAAATTCCCGTCTCTCTCTCTCTCTCTCTTTTCTGGTTTGTTATATGGCTCACCCTCTTGTTTTGAAATATGAAAAGGAATGTTGCCAACTATGGAAGTCGATTTGCTTCTTTGGTTTCCTTTAAGGAGGGAGTTCTTATTGTTTGAAATGCCTCCTTCATGCTCATGTCTAGGTCATCAACGGTTCCTGAATATTGCTAATTTTTAAATATCTATAGAGATTCTCAGTCATCCAGGTCATGGTTGTCCCTTTGCAAATGACCAGCTGTCTGCAAGGAGTATAAATCCTTCCATTTCCCACCATCCAGCCAGAGCTAAAGAAGCTTCTTGGATGAGAAGCAAAACGGGTTTAAAGAAAAACCAGCAAGTCCAGTTGCCTCTTGAAAAAGCACCTTTGGGACGATCTCTATTTTTTACTTCCCTATTTACATTAAAAGTCAATGTTACTAGTCACAATAGCCTTAACTGCTAAACAGTCTTCCTTGTTTTCATGCCACAGTTACCTCTCTCATGATGTACCGTATGTTCTTCTGGCGTTGCAATCTTTGTTAGATGTCCTTTGATTTGCAAACGATGCCTCCATAAACTCAAGGATATCTCTCTCCTTTGCTTAGTTTATGGAGATTGCTTAGTTTACAGAGACATAGTTTGCAAATCAAAGGACATCTGAAGTATGTTTACAATTCTCCCCATTTTAAGTGGGATGCTGGATCAAGAAGTTAGAACAACTTGGTTGGCAATCATACTCTCAAAAGCTAAATGCCCTACATTATGAGATGTTCTTTTTCTGGACACAGGGATGCCCAGATTCCTATGTACTGTTATCTGTACATCTTATCAGTGGTAAAACAATTGTCTATCAATGATCAAATGAATTGAGTATTCATCTTCAATCTCTGTAACTCTATACCAGGGTGTGAAACTCGCATCATCACATCATTGTCATGTGATGTATCACAACTTCCCCCCCTTTGCTAAACCAGGGGTGGGTGTGGCCAGTGTATGACGCATCTGGCCCATGGGCCGCGAGTTTGACACCCCTGCTCTATACTAACTTTGTTGATGACTCTCTTCACTTTAACAACTGCACAACTCACTGTAACTTGCTAATTTTAATAAACACATTTTTCGATTTCTTCCAGGTGTTGCTGTGTTCTTAGTTTTTTCCATCACATCTTTCTTGAAGTTCTTTACATTTCTCAGTATAGTTTCTTGCTGATGTCTCATAAAATTCTGGGTATAAATCAGCAGGGTAGGTCACTACAGCCTGATAAAGTTTGCTAACATTCGTTTGCTCTGCATATAACTTTGTAAAAAAAAAAAAAACTTTATAAAGAGTTGGCCGGTCTCCAGTGATTCATCTAAAGGTGAATTTCTCCAACTATAAACTATTCAAGTAGTTTGCAAAACTTGCAGAACAATTGATAATATCTGAACGTGTCTCTAGATTGTGCCAGAGCTAAATGATCAAAGCTGGAAGTTTTTAAGAAGAGACTGGGCAACCATTTGTCTGAAATGGTATAGGGCAGTGGTGAAATCAAAATTTTTTTACTACCAGTTCTGTGGGTGTGGTTTGGTGGGTGTGATGTGGTGTGGTGTGGTGTAGCTTGGTGGCCGTGGCAGGAGAATGATACTGCAAAGTCTCCATTCCCACCCCATTCCAGGGGAAGGATACTGCAAAATCTCTATTGCCACCTCACTCTAAGGGAAGGATCCTGCAAAATCCCCATTCCCTCCCCACTGCTGGGGGAAGGTTATTGCTAAACCTCCATTCCCACCCCACTCTGGGGCCAGCCAGAGGTGGTATTTGCCAGTTCTCCAAACTGCTCAAAATTTCTGCTACCGGTTCTCCAGAACCTGTCAGAACCTGCTGGATTTCACCCCTGGTATAGGGCTTCCTGTCTGAGCAAGGGGTTGGACTAGAAGACCTCCAATGTTCCTTCCAACCCTGTCATTCTGTATCCTGTATTCTATATAAAGCTATTCTAGTTGAAATCCCACAGTATTCATAATAAAGATACAACATGGACATTTGCGTTATCAACCGTAAAGAAGTCACTGCAATAAAAGGAATTTACTGCATAGGATTGATTGTTCTGCTGATGCTCTTATTGAATATTGAACTCCTATTTTATTTTATTTTATTTATTTATTTATTTGATTTGTATACCGCCCTACTCCTGAAGGACTCAGGGCGGTGAACAGCCAAACAATAAAATACATAGATACAAAAAATTTAAAAAACCAGATAAAATCAAATTAAATCATTTTGGCCCAGACAGATTAAAACACCCCAATAATTTAAAAACAGATTAAAATTTACATATTTAAAAAGGGAAGAGATTAGGCCAAGCCCGCCTGATGGAATAAAAAGGTCTTCACAGCGCGGCGGAAGGTGCGCAGATCCGGGATCCTCCGTATCTCTGGAGGGAGCTCATTCCAGACGGTAGGTGCCCCCACAGAGAAGGCTCTCCCCCTAGGGGTCACCAGCCAACACTGTTTGGCTGACGGCACCCGGAGGAGTCCCTCTCTATGAGAGAGTACTGGCCGGTGGGAGGCTATTGGTGGTAGTAGGCGGTCCCGTAGATAACCAGGTCCTAAGCCATGGAGCGCTTTAAAGGTGGTAACCAAAACCTTGAAGCGCACCTGGAAGACCACTGGGAGCCAGTGCAGCTCGCGCAGGAGAGGTGTTACATGGGAGCGCCATGTCACTCCCATTACCACCCGCGCGGCCGCACTCTGCGCCAGTTGGAGCCTCCGGGTGCTCCTCAAGGGGAGCCCCATGTAGAGAGCATTGCAATAGTCCAGGCGGGAGGTGACGAGGGCATGAGTGACCGTGTGTAACGAGTCCCAATCCAGAAAGGGACGCAACTGGCGAATCAGGCGAACCTGATGAAAAATCCTCCCGGTCACGGCCGTCAAGTGCTCTTCTAAAGACAGCCGTGAATCCAGGAGGATGCCCAAGTTGCGAGCCCTCTCCGTGGGGGCCAATGATTCGCCCCCAATAGTCAGTGATGGCGTCAACTGACTATATCGGGACATCGGAAACCACAGCCACTCGGTCTTGGATGGGTTGAGCCTGAGCCTGTTCCTCCCCATCCAGATCCGTACGGCCTCTAGGCACCGGGACATCACTTCAAGGGCATCGTTGGGGTGATCCGGGGTGGAGATGTACAGCTGGGTGTCGTCAGCGTACTGATGGTACTCCACCCCAAAACCACGGATGATCTCGCCCAGCGGCTTCACATAAATGTTGAACAGGAGAGGCGAGAGGACCGACCCTTGCGGCACCCCACATATGAGGGGCCTCGGGGTCGATCTCTGTCCCCCTGTCAACACAGACTGCGACCGGTCAGAGAGAAAGGAGGAGAACCACCGCAACACAGTGCCTCCCACCCCTAACTCTTCCAACCAGTGCAGCATGATACCATGGTCGATGGTACCAAAAGCCGCTGAGAGATCTAACAGGACCAGGACAGAGGAGCACCCCCTGTCCCAAGCCCTCCAGAGATCATCAACCAACGCGACCAATGCCGTTTCCGTGCTGTACCCGGGCCTGAAGCCCGACTGGAACAGATCCAGATACTCCTAACATGACCAGAATGCCAGCAGCCCTCATTGGTCTGACCTTATTAGAAAGAGAAAAAAAAAATCCCAGAATTTCTGTGGAAAATATTAATTATTTGTTTTGAATAAAATAGGAGTTATGGAATACTAGATCCGAGAGCAAACTTGAACGGAGAAGTCTAATTTGAATCTTTGCTCAAGCAAGCCTATCCTGAAACTTCATAGCCTGATCTCTCCCATCACTGTACACTACACTCCGTCTTTAGAAGATGGAGAATTCAAAAGCACACAATATTAATAATAAAATGTATTGTATATTAACTTTTGGAATATTGTCATGTAAGCACATTCAGAACTTAAAGGGGAAAAAAACTGCTGGGAAAAGGAAAGAAAACAAGGAGACACTAACTTCAAGATGAGTAAAGTAAAATTTGGGAATAAAGAACCTTTTCAGTATGCAAGTCCTTTTCCCAACCTGGAGAACCTTCAGATGTGTAGATTTCAACTTTCAGAATTCCCCAGCCACTGAAGTCATTATTGAAAATTCTGGGAGTTGAAACCCATATAGTTGAAACAGGGGTGGGTTCTACTTACCTTTATTACTGCTTCGCAATGGGGCCACACGCAAGCACAAAAGTGCATCACAGAAAACATGCATCACCGGTTCTATAGAACCGGTGCGAAGTGGTGGCAACCCACCACTGAGTTGAAAGGTACCAATGTTGGGGAAACCTGGTATAGAAACTCTTCTGTCAACATGTAACTCAGAAACCAGTTTGCATATTTATACTAGTATACTTTGATATACTGGTATACTTTGTCTGATACTTGAAACAAATCAGCCAAAGGTTCCCTCCAGTGGTGGGTTGCCCCTGGTCTGGACTGGTTCTATAGATCCAGTAGTAAAACTGGAGGGAGGCTCTGCCCACTGACCCCAACGTCATCAGAACGCTTCTGTGCATGCGCAGAAGAGCGCACACGTGGCCCCGTTGCAAACTGGTAGTAAAGGTGAGTAGAACCCACTCCTGGTTCCCTCCCATGCAAGCAAGAACTAGTTCTTCAAAGATGGACTCATCCCATCCACAACAACTGATTGACTTTGGGGTCCTTGGTACTCTTTGAGCCTGGTTGTTTTCTTGCAGATGTTTCATTACTTAGCTGGGAACATCATCAGTGCACCAAGGGTGAAATCCAGCAGGTTCTGACAGGTTCTGGAGAACTGGTAGCGGAAATTTTGAGCAGTTTGGAGAACTGGTAGCAGAAATTTTGAGTAGTTTGGAGAACTGGCAAATACCACCTCTGGCTGGCCCCAGAGTGGGGTGGGAATGGAGATTTTGCAATATCCTCCCCCCAGGAGTGGGGAGGGAATGGGAATTTTGCAGTATCCTTCCCCTGCCATGCCCACCAAGCCACACCACACCCACCAAGCCATGCCCACAGAAACCAGTAGTAAAAAAATTTGAATTCCACCACTGCAGTGCACATCTGGAAAGTGCCATGAAAATGAAACTTCTGCAAGAAAAACAACCAAGCTCAGAGAACACAAGGACCCCACAGTTCAATCTTGAGCTATAAATATTCTCTTTGATTGACTTTGATTCCATAGATACATCAGTAACGTCCTGGTATGTGTGTGTCTTTCACATTTGATTTCCTCTGAGTTTGTAGAAAAAAATGCCTCCGCAGTGCACCTAAAATAGACTGAAATATATTGACTAACAGAATAACAGAGTTGGAAGGGATCTTAAATTCAATTCAATTCAATTACTAAGAAATAAATCTTACTCCAACTTTTCACAGCGGTCCATGTTCTTCTGTCTGGGTTCAGGTTTCATTCAATACTTCTCTTAATTTACCTGCCATTTTCATAGCTTCATTTCATTTCATTTCATTTTCATTTCATTTCATTTTCATTTATTGGATTTGTATACCGCCCTACTCCCGAAGGACTCAGGGCGGTGAACAGCCACAGAATAAAACACATAAATACAAAATTTAAAAACAGAATAAAACCGAATTAAACAATTTGGCCGAGACAAATTTAAAACACCCAATAATTTTAAAAACAGTGCAGGCTGGTGTTTGATTAGGTGATTTACACATGAATTTTGATCCTCCTTTGGCTGGGAAACCATAGCACTCGGTTTTGGAAATATTATAATCAGTTGAAATAAAAGCCCATCAACACCCTATGTGTGATTTCAAATTATTTGGAGGAGCCAGTGTATCCACTGAATTCCTTTTTGAATCACATCGAAGTTCTCTATATCTCTATATTATATCTCATCAGCAGTTTTGTTGTAATCTTACGGTATAATGTCTCATCAGTTTATGCAGTTTCTATGTACAAATCAAAGTATCTAATGTAATGTACAGCAGACTTAGGAGGTCAGGCTTTCTGTAACATTGGCAATGCAAATATATAACCTTCCAAAATTTGTCCCGAACAATACAGTTATATTTTATTTAATAATAGGGCTTGTTGCATATTGTTAAAATGACAAGCACAGATGGGAAATAGGAATCTAATGTGACTGCTGGAAGCTTCTCAGTCAGATCACCTTGGAATGAGTTTGACTGAATGAGATTGCAATGGCAGAAAGTGTTCTGAGCAAATTAAATGTAAATTGATAGCAATTTGCTTGATAGCAACTACATTGTCTGGGCCAGTGTGAAAATAGAGAACTAAGCAAATCCAATAATGTAGATACTTTTTTTTCCTGTAGTGAGATAAATCCACTAGGTAAACTCCATGTATAGAAAAATAATCCTTGACCTTCAATAATATTAATATATTTGCTCACAAAAAGTGCAAATCATGCTTAGAAGAAGCATCAAAGTAAACTATCCTTGGATATGTATGTATAGGAATTAGACCTCAATTTATGACCACAATTGACCACAATTGACCATTGCAGCATTCCCGTGATCATGTGATCAAAATTCAGACGTTTGGCAACTGACTCATATTTATGATGGTTCCAGTGTCCCATGATCACATAAGTACCCTTTGCCAGCTTCTGATAAGCAAAGTCAATGGGGAAGTTAGTTTTACTTAACAACCGTGTTACTAACTTAACAACTGCAGTGATTCCCTTAACAACTCTGGCAAGAAAGGTCGTAAAATGGGGCTAAACCTACTTAACAAAATTTTCACTTAGCAACAGAAATTTCGGCCTCACCTAGACTAGTATTATAGTCTGCGTATCTTCACCTGAATGCCATGAAATTACTTTCAGTACCACAAATGTATGACCTCTTTGGATTTATATCTATTTCTAAGATAAGTTTGTCGGGCATCACTTTTCTCCTCTTCCCATTGTTGAAACCACTCTAATGTTTGTGTATGCATTTGCAGTTGTGAAATTTCCTTGTATTTTTAGACATTTGACTTTCAAACTAAATCATGTGTATGAGTTACATATTGCTACTGATACCTTAGATAGCCACAGAGCAGCTTTGGAAATTTGTGATTCCGTTCCTTGCAGAATTGACAGATAACGTTTGAAAAACAAATGTCAAAATGCATTTAGATTTTCCTCCTTTTTCCTAACAAGCCCAGAAGATTATACAAACCTTTCTTGACAGAATCAGTTCATCAGACTCCTTCAAGCCATGCCTTAAGTGTTCAGGAAACTCTAACTCTTTTGTGGCAATCTACCACAAAAAAGCCCACCACAACACAACACAACAAAACAAACTCACCAAACAAAAACAACCCTAAACTCAGAGGCAGGATTGTTTAAAAAAATCTTGATTTGGTTATATGTCATAACCCAAATGGTAATTATAATAAACATTTAACTAATTGGGCAACATTAATTCTAATGCCTATGAAATCCTTGAGCTGGTGTCATAGAATGTCAGGAGCTGTACCAACTTGTCTTTAAAAAATAAGCTGAAAGCCAGACAAACAGTTTCCTATTGGTTTACAACTACATATTTCAATAAAACCTATTTTAGGCTAGGACCCGGTAGACTCTGAGTTCTAGTCCTGCCTTAAGCTTGAAAGCCAGCTGGGCAACCTCGGGCCAGTTACTCACTCTTGGCCTAATCAACCTTGCAGAGTTGTTGTTGTGGGGAAAATAGGAGGAGGAAGGTTAGGTATGTCACTGCTTTGAGTTATTTATATATATTAAAAGGTGGGATACAAACAAACAAACAAACAAACAAACAGAACTGGTTTTTAGATCCCTTGGCAAAATATGTGCTCTTTGCCTATTTATATTCCTGGTGCTTATGCAAATATATCCAATGTAAAAATGCCACCTTAGTCCAACCTTAAAGATCTGGAGAAATTTTCTAGAACCTGCTAATAACATGTTTAGGAGGAGGAAGAAAACCAGGTGCATTCCAGCGAGTCTTGATGGACTTGAGAAATAATTTGCAATGGCAAGTATTCATTTATTTATGTATTATTTCATGCTACAAGCTCTCCTGATTTCAAGGTTGCTGGGAGTGGCTCCTCAAAAATAGTTGTTCACCATTGCTACAAGATTTAATAATAACCATGAAAGTGTAGACGTTTGTTCATCTCTAAGATTCCCTATGGTTTTTGTTGTTATTGCAATAGACCAATATGAGCAACTGCCTAGCAATTCTTTTTCTACCCATCATTAATCTATCTTTGTTTAGATGCTCATGGTGGTATAAATCTGGTTCTATTAGGGTTTCCCAAAGTGAGGTATCCCTACTTTGGGGAGGTGTAGACAGAGACTAGGGGAGATCTGAAGAATGTTTTAGTCATACATTTTACAATAAACCCTTCTTTACCCAAGTGTCATAGCATTATTTTCATTATTCATTTGTCTTCATTTTGGTGGTTAGATTTTTAGGGGAGATGTGTAAATTAAGATTACACTAAAGTAAGGCATGATGTCAAAATTTTTAGGAACCCTTAGTTTATACCACTAGTTTCTCACTATGATCTTATGGAAAAAAAATTACGGATCTTATGGAAGAAAAGCAAGAAAATGGTAAGAGAATCCCTGTTTTTGGAAAACTTTGGAAAATGTGGAACTAAGATGATTAAAGGCCTGGAGATAAAAACACATGAAAAACGGTTGCAGGAATTGGGTATGGCCAGTCTAGAGAAAATAAGAACTAGGGTAGGGGTGGGTTCTACTTACTTTTACATCGTGCCCGCACGTGTGTGATTGCTTTGCTCGCGCACGTGCGTGCTCTTCTGCGCATGCACAGATCACCTATGATGATGTCTGGGTCAGTGGGCGGAGCTTCCCACTGGTTTTACTACCGGTTCTTGTGAACTGGTTCGAACCGGGGGCAACCCACCACTGAACTAGGGGTGACATGATAGCAATATGGAAACTAATCAAGGAGAGAAATAACCTGAAATTAAGGAGAAACTTCCTAACAGTGAGGACAATTAACCAGTGGAACAGCTTGCTTTCAGAAATTGTAAGTGCTTCATCACTGGAGGTTTTTAAGAAGATACTGTACAGTCACCTGTCTGAAATGGTATAGGATCATCTCCTGCTTGAGGAGGGGGTTGGACTAGAAGACCTCAAAGGTCCCTTCCAGCTCTATTCTGATTGAAATTTACACTCCAAGATGAATTTCAGACCAAAGCCAATGTAGTGGTGAATGGTGAAAGGTCTTTTAAAAGTGGACAATGCCCTAACTTGCTTCCCTCTGCAACTTTGCCAATTTCTACCCCTTCTGAGTGACCATAGGACAGAACTTTGCAAATACCAATCCAATTTTGTTTGTTTCAGCTCTGGGCCTTTTAGCCTTTTCCAAGTAATTTACTTTTTGATAAGCACAAAAAGGCTTCTCTGCCTTTGGCATATTTGTTGTTACATCTGACTCCCTGAGCCCTCTTCTCTGGCTCCCAGCGCAAGGGAGCAGAGCTTGCAATTTCAGGAGCTGAGCGTCTAAAGGCAACCTCGCAACACCTGTGATTAGCTAGCCTAACCACAACATGTCACCAGTGCTCCACACAAGCTGTATTTGCACAGGAGAAGGTGCAGCGCCTTTGTGTTGGCAAAGAGGGAGAATATGAGATGGAAGAGCAGAAGTTGCAGCCGGGTGGGGAAGGTTCTTCCTGTCATTGTAAAATGCAAACCAATTGTCTTATGAATGTACCATTCATGCTTCCTGGTACGAAGCAAGCAGAAATGGAAAATATCATCATGATGCCAGTGGCTAAACTCTTGGGTATCCCCTGCTATCCTCCTCTGTTATATTTTATACCTCCCAGCTTGGTTTATTTCTTTGCTGTTGACATACCCAGTCTTTCCATTCCTTTAAAGCAGGCGTGAAATCCAAAAATTTTTCCCTACCGGTTCTGTGGGCATGGCTTGGTGGGCGTGACAGGGGAAGGATATTGCAAAATCTCCATTCCCTCTCCTCCTGGGGGAAGGATATTGCAAAATCTCCATTCCCACCCCATTCTGGGGCCAGCCAGAGATGGTATTTGCTAGTTCTCTGAACTTCTCAAAATTTCCGCTACCGGTTCTCCAGAACCTGTCAGAACCTGCTGGATCTCACCCCGGCTTTAAAAAGTTCAGTACAGCATATACACAAGATGACTGCTCAATAGCAACTTTTTAAGGGAAGCTCCTCCTCCTCCTTTAAACACAAAACAGTAATTCAGTAGAACGCTGTTAAAACCAGAAATAACTGGAAAAATGCTAAAACGTGGGGCAACAAGAACAGCCTGGGATGAAAGAACTTCGTCATTTGGGAGGAGCAAAATTACCGTTGGGTGTTTTAAGTGATTCAGCAAATGACCCTACCCACACTGGCTTCTAAGTTTTTAAGAACCTGTTGCCCTATTTGATCTTCCGTTTGTATTTTGTCTAAGCATTAATGCCATTGAACACAATGGTAGACGTTAGGAAGGGGAGAAAGGAAAATAATCTGCTTTAAGAAGAGTATTTGCCTAGCCTTTAGTGTGAACGTCTAAGATGGTAGAATGGATTTTCTTTTTTACTGAAATTCAGGGAAAAGCTGAGGATAGGTGGAATCAATAATAAAGATTCCTCGAGTGGCCAAGAACAGACCCAGTTTGTGACTCAACCAAGATCTATTCTTTATTTCTTCAAATTCTGGAAACCGAGGTTTCTTGTGATAGTCTTGCACATGAAAATATATTGTAATATGGAACAATCAATTGCATTCACTCAGAAAGTCCATATCATGCCAAAGAGATTAGAATTTTTTCAGCTCCAGAGTGTCAGTGAAGAAAGAAAGAATAAATTATGTCCAAACCAAACTGAACTTTCATGAGACTCAAAATCTAGTCTGTTTTCTGATTTTAGTTCTAATATCAATCCCCAAGTTGGGTGTGATTTTTGGGGGCATTTTGTTGCTGAACCCAAGACAGAAATAAAACTCCACTGTTAATTTTGAAATTGATAATTCAGATTGTAACTCACTTATGCCTGCAAAGTACACTATTTTTGTAGAGATTCTGGGTACATAAGATATCCTGACTAGAACAAATGAAATATCTTCCATAGAAATGTTGTTTGTTGTTGCTGTTAGTTGCAAAGTTGTGTCCGACCCATCACGACCCCATGGACAACGTTCCTCTAGGCCTTCCTGTCCTCTACTATCCTCTGGAGTCCATTTAAGCTCATGCCAACTGCTTCAGTGACTCCACCTCATTCTCTGTCATTCTTTTGCCTTCAATCTTTCCCAGCATTAGGCTCTTCTCCAGTGAGTCCTTCCTTCTCATTAGGTGGCCAAAGTATTTGAGTTTCATCTTCAGGATCTGGCCTTTTAAAGAGCAGTCAGAGTTGATCTCCTCTAGGACTGACCGGTTTGATCGCCTTGCAGTCCAAGGGACTCGCAGGAGCCTTCTCCAGCACCATAGTTCAAAGGCCTCAATTCTTCGGCGCTAAAGCTATGGCAAATCTAGACAGCATACTAAAAAGAAAAAGCAGAGAAATGTTGTTAGATAGTAGTAATAAATATTATAAAAAATTAAATGGATACCAAGAATAGTAAAGTAGAACGAGCTACAATGTTGAGAACAAAATGACCACATGGTCTTCAGGAGAAGCAGGAGTTGGTCCCTCTATGTCAGAACGTAAGCCCTACCTATCTTAGGTTCTCTTAGTGATGTATATCAATGAATGTTTTTCCAGAACTCTACACTTTTCCCCCTGTTTCTTTGGATGACTGAATAAACTTCCTTCTCTTAGGAAGACATAGAGAGATCTAGAGGCGAGATGGCATCATTTTAATCTACATAGCCTTCCCCAATCTGGTGTCCTTCAGAAGTATTGGAAGCAGAGCTGCTACATTCCTCAGTCAGCAAGATCTGCAACCTTGCAGGTGGAAATTATGAGAGTTGTGGTCTCATCACACCTGCCAGGCACCAGGTTGAGGAAATCTCCGACATGGAATAAGAGTCAGCCATTAAACGGGAACAGCCCTGGTGCCGGTTTGAAGTATTAAAGTGAATGAGGATCCTTGGAGGGGAATCTCATTTGCCCAAGGCTGATCTATTTCTCTTGGCCAGGGAAGACAAGTGGAAATTCACAAAGGCAGCCCCTTATCAGAAAAAGTGTGAGGATGCATCCATCAGATGTATCTTGGTGCATCTTACTTAAGGCTTGATGTTGAAAATAGTTTCTGAGCCTTTAACTGTGGCTCAGAATAAATCTCACAGAAAAGAAAATTGTGTAATTGTTGAGAGTGGGGTGGGGAGGGAGGCAGGGACAGAGAGAGGAGGGAGAGAGGAAAAAAAACCAAATTCCATAACCTTCTTCCAAACCAAACCAAACCCTTGGATGCAATAGTTTGAACAGAAAATTTCAGTAGGGAAATAATTTCCTTTTAGACATGCGTGACAAATACATGAATAAAATTATCTCCCTGCATATTTCAGAAAAGACAGGGACATATGCATAAAATAACTGGCCTATGTTATTAGGCAGAGTAGATTTTGCTCTTTTTGGCCTTCTGCTCTGCATTGCATAGTGCAGGTATTTTTCAAGGATGATTCTGAAAGATTCTTGTCCGTTTCCTTTGCATTAATTTCACCCATTTGGCAAATATTTCTCTCCTTCCACACTGAATCCAAGGGCATTTTGCTTCATTCAAGCAGCACAGCAGCTTTGCTGTCTAACTAGCAAGTGGCCTGGCACACTCTTCATTAGGCATAATAGGGGGAGAGCAAAGACAGTTTGTAACTCTGGTCTACTGTAAATCATAAAGCTGGTGCTTTACAGAAGTGCATCTACAGTGCTCTTTGGCTAATTAAGTAGGAAAAGCATCAAACTGACAATGGAGAGAAACTTTGATAAGAGGAGTGTGTTACACACACAATATATTTATACTTTCTGAAGATCACTGCATAAGTAGATTCTCCTTTGGAGGGCCAGATAGGTATAAAATATGTTGATATTTTACAGATTGTTAATTCTCAATGGATCAGTAAAACTATAGAATATTTGATACTAATATTTTTAAGGAACTGAATATATGCAGTTGGTCAGTCCTTCTCTCTATTAAAAAAATTAAGGCAGGACATTTTTTTAATAGCTGTTGTTTCAAGTAACAATTTATGGCTGTCAGGGATTTAAGGAGACATTGCTTTAGGTGCATATTTCCAAGGAAGTCCTTTTAATGGCAGCCAGAAACCTGTTGGATTTAAGATCTAAATTGGAGAAAATGGTAATATGGCCTGAATTTTGCAAACTCATAATCAGTAGAATACAATGCACTGCAATGGGTTTCCAAACAGTTTGAAGGCAAAAGGAGAGGGGGATGGCAGAGGATGAGATGGTTAGATAGTGTCATTGATGCAATGAAGATGAATTTGGGAAAACTCCAGGACAGTGGAGGATGGGGGGGGGCTTGGCATGCTGTGGTCCATGGGGTCACCAAGAGTAGGACATGACTTAGCCTCTAAACAACAATTAGCTCTTGTGTTTGTTTTCTAATTGCACCTTTTGCAGCTTGCTTTGCTATGGCCAACTGAAAGATAAGCCACTCTGACTGAATTGTCAGCTTGGAATGTATGTACAGTAGTGGCCAAAATTGTGGAAACCTTTTGGGAAAAGTGTATAACACCACTTTTTTTTGAGTTTCAAGATAATCATATTCCACTGCTGAAATGGCTTGGGAATAACCCAGACCTTAATCCTATTGAAAATCTATGGCACCGACTAAAGAAACTTGTTAGTCAGAAGCACCCCAGCAATAAAACCCAGTTAATAGAAGCAATCGTTCAATCTTGGTTTCACATTATAACAGCTGCAGAACTAAAAGACTTGGTTCACTCCATGGGAAGACATTGTAAGGCCGTAATTCATGCTAAAGGTTACCCGACTAAGTATTAACTGACATGATAATTTTTGTATATCTCGTTTTTTCTATGGTGAAAATTTTTGTGTATCTCATTTTTTTCTCCGTGTTTCACTTTTCTTCTTTTTACTGTAACTGCTATTCTAATAGCAAATCCTTCACAAAAGTTGTTGCATTACATTCTCGATCAAATTATCTTTCCATTGATATATAATTTTATGGCACTACTTTAAAAAATGGTGTTATTAGCTAGTTTTAGAAAATACACTTTTCCCAAACGGTTTCCACAATTTTGGCCAGTACTGTATATGATATGAGGGTGTATGTATATAATATGTCTTAACAGAACACACAAAAAGGGAAAAAAGTTGCTTTGTCAATGAAAGCATGTCCTTAATCATTCCGACAAACAGCAGAAAATGAACATGCTGAGGCATGCACTATTTCCCCAATCTTCTGGTCATCTTGGGCTTTGTTATTCTGGGGAGGCCATCCATTGTTCAGATTTACTACTTGTTCACTTGTGTATTTATTGTCCTAATACGTCCAATATAGCATGAAAGCTTCCCAGAGGCATTGAAATAGCCACCACAGAAACAGGATTCCAGACCAGGTGGTCTCTTGGTCTTTCTAACAGGTACTTCTCACATTCTCATTTTGGAAGACCTGGGAACAATCTTGAACAACGATGCAATTATAACTGGGGTTAGTGGTCTCCATGCTGATTCATTACAGCAATTGCTGTAGCGTGAAACTTCTCACTTGGTTTTCACTGTCATTATTTCCTTCTTTGCAGCTAACATCCTGGACTCATTTCTGGATTCTTTTTTTGGTTAAGGAGAAATGATTTTGAAATGCTTCTGTAACTTGTGGACACTAATTGCAACATGCTTTTAAGAATGTCACCGAAAGCTTTGTTATTTGCTTTCTATCCATATATAAATAATCTCCTACTTGAGATGGCTGAGGATATGTGACAGTCTTTCAGTAGATATTTGGTACAAACAAAATCTTTGAGCTTCCGTAAGGTCATAGCATTTTGCTATGCACAAGTGGGCTTATTGAAATTATATAAGTATAGTACTGGACTATATCTTTCTAAGTATTTAGAAATGATGAAATTGAGAAATATTTATTTATTCTGTTTATTAATTAAACAGATTTTTATAGCTACCCATCTACCAAAAGGAGCTCTGGATGGCAAAGAAAAATAAAAACAAATATAATTATTAGAAAACCATTAAAGCAATAGCAATAGCACTTAGACTTATGTACAACTTTACAGTGCTTTACCGCCCTCTCTATATGGTTTATAGAGTCAGCATATTGCCCCCTACAATCTGGGTCCTCATTTTATTGACCTTGGAAGGACAGAAGGCTGAGTCAACCTTGAACTGAGAATCGAACTGCTGAACAGCAGTTGGCAGTCAAGAGAATTAGCCTGCAGTACTGCATTCTAACGACTGCACCACCATGGCTCTTAAAGAAAAAAGAAACAATGTTGTGGCCCCAAGAAAACTCTAATTTATAGACCAGGCATACCATCAACATTCTGCCTTCACTGCTTTCCTGAAGATCAACAGGATTGGTATCAGCACCAGGGAAACCAGGAGATCCAGGCAGTTCAAATGCGTATAAACATTTATTGCAAGCTTAAACTCCCTACAAGAATCTGAACTACAAATGTTCAAGGGAAATTAGCGGGAGTTAAGAATAGAAAGGAATTCACAGTTGGCTGAACTTAGATCTCTTGTGAAGGGACACTCATGACTGATGATGCGTTTGACCCTTCCCCCTCTGGCTCAGTCTGATCATCTCCTACAGTTGAGGCCATCTACATTTCCAAGTGGAGATTGTTTTATAAGGCACAATGAAAGGCATTCTGTATGCCTTGGAGGCATACAGAAAGTATGCCTCCAAGGCCTCACCAAGTGATGCTGTTTTGGGGATATGGAGCATGCCCACCCTGCCAGGTCTAGTGGGATGGGTAGAAACCAGTGATGAAATCCAAATTTTTTTACTACTGGTTCTGTGGGCGTGGCTTGGTGGGCATGATGTGGCTTGGTGGGCATGGCTTGATGGGCATGGGAGGGGAAGGATACTGCAAAATCCCCATTCCCTTCCCACTACTGGGGTAAGGATATTGCAAAATCTCCATTCCCACCCCACTCTGGGGCCAGCCAGAGGTGGCATTTGCCGGTTCTCTGAACTACTCAAAATTTCTGCTACCAGTTCTCCAGACGCTGCTGGATTTCACCCCTGGTAGAAACCATCAGGTCTCACAACTCACCCCTTTTAATGGTGACAACCAGCACCTTGAATTGCACCTGGAAGCCCAATGCAGCTCATGGAGAAGAGGTGTTACATGGGTGTAGCACACTGCACCCACTATTGCCTGCACCACTCCATTTTGTAGAGTAACATCCATTTATCTATTTCATGAGATAGATAAAAAGGAGTGATAATTGTTCACCCAAAGTTATAAAGCTTTGTGGCAATTTGAGCCCAAATCTCCCCAGCCTAATATTTCATTCACAGCACCACCACTGGATTACATTCTTTCCATCTCTCTTGCAATACTATTAACTAATGCAAGAGAACATCCTAAAGCCTATTGTGGCAAAATTCACCTATGGCTGCTGTGTGGTCTCGGTGTCTCCTAAGCCACCACTGGGGATTTAAATAATATGCAGATAGTTATGCGTACAATGGATGGGTCCTTGTGTGTGATATCTATAATGAAAGATCTTTTTAAGCTGCTTTAAATCCTTCCATGGTATGTACAGTGAAGCATAACATTTGACTGCCATAAAAATCCACAGAATGAAATGTAATTTAAGAATGTGTTGGGGAGTCGTAGTTCTTGGATATATATCCTCCTCTATTGTCATTGCTTGCACAAGGTGTCCAGGTTCCTGTAAAAGGGAAGAGGTTTAATCCTAAAGAAAGAAATCTCTATTGTTCTGGAGAGATATATCTTTGCCAAAAAAAGGATATTTACTTCTCACCAGAACAATATGTAGGTAGTTCTTGACTTACAACTTTTTGTTTAGTGACTGTTTGAAGTTACGACGGCACTGAAAAAAGTGAGTTATAACCATTTTTCACACTTACGACCACTGCAGCACCCCATGGTTGTGTCATAAATATTCAGACACATGTATTTATGACGGTTGCAGTGTCCCAGGGTCATGTGATCACCTTTTGTGACCTTCTAACAAGCAAAGACAATGAGAGAGAGCCAGATTCACTTAACAACTGTGTTACAACTTAACAGCTGCAGTGATTCACTTAACAACCATTGCAAGAGAGGTCGTAAAATGGAGCAAAAGAATTGTCTTGCTTAGCAACAGAAATGTTGGGTTCAATGGTGGTTGTTGCACAATATAAATAAGAAATATCCTATAACTAATTTGCAGCAAACCAAAAAGTAATCCGTTAACAAAATGGTCATAATGGGACTCTGTGTGACTGCATAGGGTCTCCCTTGATATCAAGGCATGAGCTCCTATTCCTTGGGTGTCCAATCACACTTGGCCAATAAAAATTCTATTCTATTCTATTCTATTCTATTCTATTCTATTCTATTCTATTCTATTCTATTCTGTTCTGTTCTGTTCTGTTCTGTTCTGTTCTGTTCTGTCTATTCTATTCTATTCTATTCTATTCTATTCTATTCTATTCTATTCTATTCTATTCTATTCTATTCTATTCTATTCTTCTATGTGTTCATGTGAATGCATGCCTGCTAGAGCAAAGGATCCTTCTTGGAGGTCTGGTTTGCACAGCAGAGTTACACGGTGTAATTTAAGTGAATACACCTGAAGTGGGGAATGTTGAGCTCTGCCAGCCAATTCCAGGCTGTATTTTTTCAATCATACATTGAATATACATCAAACAAACTACGATATGTATTCAGAAGAGAAAATAGCTTGGTTGGCAGACTCGCCACTTAAGCCTAGGGCATGGACACATGTATACTAATAGATCGGTAATGTGGTGATACGGAAAGACAGATTGAAGCACTAGTCAAGTAAAAATGAAAAAGGAGAATGAAGCACCCTGAAAATGGGAAGCATAAATGGCAGTACCCCAAAAGAAATCTTAAAAGGTGGTGGCAATGAAAGGCTGAAGGCTATGAGACCTGTTGGGGCACATCAAACAACTGCCCACCCATACTTTTCTCACTTGCTGGTAGCAGTAAAAATCATGGGATCTTAAATCAGGCTGTCTCCAAAGCATGTGCCATATGGATCTGCTCTGCTTCATGTAATACTTGACTTTCAAAATAGATATCAGAATATAGAGTTGGGAGGAACCTTGGAGATTTTCTCATCCAACCACCTGTTCAAACAGGAGATCCTATACCATTTCAGACAAATGACTGTCCAATCTCTTCTTAAAAACCTCCAGTATTGGAGCATCCACAACTTCTGGAGGCAAGCCATTCCATTGATTAATCATTCTAACTGTCAGGAAATTTTTCCTTAGTTCTAGGTTGCTTCTCTCTTTGATTGTTTTCCATCCATTGCTTCTTGTCCTGCCTTCAGGTGCTTTGGAGAATAGGTTGACTCCCTCTTCTGATCAAATGATTGGACTTGGCTTGAGACTTTGTAATGGCAGCCTCCAAAGATGTTCTCAGTTTACTCGTTGATCATTACAACATCTGGATTCAAAAGTAGCACACAACTAGTGGATTTGCTACTTCTATCAAGAAGAACAGAATAGTTCCAGCAAGGACCCAGAGCATTCCCATCTGTGAACTAGGAGGAAGAATAGGAACCAGGAAGGTATCATAAGAAATGTTCTTAGAGGCCAAGGAAACCCTGAATCAATCTTAGCCCAGAACAGAAATGTGCAAGCACTTTGACTTCCAGAGAACACAAAAGGTGAGGGAAAACTTATTTTCCCTGATTCAAAGACATTTTTAAAGTTAAAATGACAGAGAAAATCCAGGCATAGAATGGAGAGATCAACAGGACAATTGAGTGGAATGAAAGGAAATTTCAAGAAATGGTTGGAGTCAGATGACATCAAATAAGCAAGAATAATTTCATTGCTTTAAATGTGATGATTGACAAAAGCTATGTAAAGAGAGATAAGGAGGCATCCATAGGCCAAAGCAAAGGTGCCATAGAAATGCTGAGACAGAATACCTGAGAGCAGCAGTATTATAATTTTTCTCCTGCTCCTCTGCAAAGCGGCCATTTTCAGGAGGACTCTGTTAATCTGTGATTCCCTGATCTGTAGTTTGTTTATTTGCCCTATCCCTAGTAAAGTACTCACAAACTAATATTTAGCTGGAGATTCAGTGCTAATCCCATACATCTGAATTCAAATCCTGTCTTGTTTGTTGTAGGCAACCAATAAGCAACCCGAAGGAGATAAATATGCTCATGTGCTCACACACATTTATACAATTGCCTTGTTCCTTATTTACTCTGCAGAAAGTCTCCTGTTAAAGTGCTTCATGAATAAATGATAATGTTTCTTTTAGGAGTCTTGAATCTGTTTTCTGAAACATCTGCACACTGGTAGCTTTAGGACAGCAAGTTCAGAAACTGATGAAATTGGGAGGAAAAAAAATCACAGCCAAAGAGCAAGAAAATACCCAGCCTTGTGCTGTGACTAGCCAGCCTTCAAATTGATTGAAAAGGAAAATCCCAGATATCTGGTCTGCATTTTGAAATGCATATTTCTTTAACTGGAAGGAGGATTGGAAATGGATTTGGGGAAGATCTGTGAGTCTGTTTCTGGGCTTTGGGGTAAGAGAGGTCTGAAATGTTTGGAAGCCGAGTGCAAACAATTAAATAGCTAGCAAACAGGAGGGACTAGCTCAGTAAAAATAAAAAGTTTGCGCTCTTGAGACTCATCCAGACAACAGCTTCCTCTCTCCCTATTGCTCACCAGTGAGTATTGAATGGGCCACAAAGAAAGAAAATTGATTCAGGCTAAGCTACTGAAGTATACTTTCTGTGGGGCTGCTTTTAAAGATAGACTTAAGATCCAGTGAAATCTGCTGATTAAGATCTTAGAGATCATAGTAACCCAGCTTCACATCCTGTCTTAAAAGTGAACATCAACAGATGCACATGATGATCACAGGTGATGCAGTCGGTCAATCAACTTTGCTCACAGAGTACTACTATAAGGATAACGTGTAGGTCACTGATGATCTCTCTGAATTCCTATAGGAAAGATTGGATAATAAATACTATCATAAAAGAAAAGACAGAAAGAAGGAAGCATAGCATTTTTGATATCGGCCTGAGTTTTGGAATAAGTGACATAAGAATTTTAGTTTGTATGCCATTATGCTTGGTCTATGATCATATGTTTTAATAAACTAAAACCAAAACTTGGAATGCCAATGTGTTAATACTCCTGGTAACAATAAAAATACAAACAACACAAATACCACTTAAGTATGAGCCAGTGATGTGTTGCAGAGTACCTGTAGTACAATAAGAAGGTAGACAGTTCCTGTCGGCCTCTAAGGCAATTGAAGCTCTTCCAAAGAGAATTGAATTCAGCTGCCTCTTGATATAGATATAAAGTTTTCCTTTATAGGAAAAAAAAAACCCTTTTGGTTCAGTTGTTACTTAGATTGGTGTCACTCTCTAGGACAGTGTTTCTCCACCTTGTCTTTTTAAAGACTTCAGCTCCCAGAATTCATCAACTCTATCTAGGATCTCAAATTCAGCCCCAGCCATCCAAACTCATCTGTGCTCCTGGAAGCCATAATGTACATTTTGGGACTTTGTGAATTTCTTTCTTTGCTTATTGGAAAGATACAGACACAGGTGCTGGTTTCCAGTCAAACTGTCATTGTTCAGGGAATGATGATAGGTTTAGATCTGAAAGACCAAATGCCCTTTCAAGCTGTGTGATTAAGAGTAGAATGAAAAGCATAACCAGCTTTCATGAGTTATGGGCACAATTACATGACACTTTTCAAAATCTGAATACTGTATATTCTCCATTCCACACTGAAAGGCAGTATCAGTTTCCCATCTCTCAATTGGCTTGTCTTGCCTTGCTTTGCTAAGGTAAATTCCACTTTTTTATGCTTGCTTTGTATATAAAAATAAATACAACATCAATGCAATAAAATATAAAGGAATGTATTTCTTCTGCTTTTACTTCTTGAACTGGTGTCCCATCAGTGTGTTCATACTTTGAATAGTACTATTCAGTGGTGGGTTCTAATCAGTTTTACCACCGGTTCGCATCGCGCATGCGCTGGTACTATTCTGATAAAGGACGACATGTGGAAAAATTGAACTCAAGAAATTGGCTATCTAGTAACTTTGGAAGAACAACTTGTGTGTGGAGAAAATGAAAATTCTGTTTTTTTATATATGACAATAATCCTATTGAGTTAGTAGGTGATAATAAATTAATATTCTAACAGGAATGGACACCGCCTCTGGGCCTCTAGGTGTGACTGAGCTACAACTTTTATACTAGCTGGGCTGCAAAGTATTATAGTTCAGCTTGTAGGTTTCCATAGCTGGCCAATATATAAAAGTGAACTGGACTAGATCAGGGGTGTCAAACTCACATCGTCACTGTGGCATCACGTGATGTATCGGGACTTTCCCCCCCTTCGCTAAATCGGGCATGGGCATGGCCAGCGTGTGATGCATCAGGCCCATGGGACAGGAGTTTGACTAGATGAATGATAAATCTAACACCCAGCAAGATAATTGACAGTTTCAATATTGTATTACACTTTAAAGAGTTATTGAAGAACATGTAAACTTAATTGTCTGTATGGAACAATGGAATCCCCTGTTATCATAGAATCTGAAAACTTTTTGTCAAGTGAAAAGGAGAAAAAGAGGAAAGGGAAGAACTGATGAAGATGACAACAATTAAAAATACTACAATTACTGTAGTAGTAATACTACAGTAATGCTGCTGTTGCTGCTGCTACTACTACTGTTTCAGAAAGAATGGATAGCATCGATGTGAAAAATAAAATGACTCAAAAAGAGCTCTTTGGTTTCCTAACTTGCAATAGCCAGTATTCGTATTTCATTATCTGAGTTTGTTTATTCCTTTTTAAAAATGTCTTCCCATCCATCTTTTTTGCAAGTGCAGAATTGATCCTCACGCTATGTTCTCAAGTGCTGTGTCTAGGGTAATGTCCCTCAATCTTTGTCACAGTGGTCCTTTCCTTAGTTGAGAAAAACAGTCTGAACAATTTGATTGCCATCACTCATGACCCATGTGAAAAATGAGGAAATAGGAGGAAAAGAAACCGAGGCATTTTGGAGTTGTTTTCCTCAGCAAAGTGAAAAGGCTATGTGTATTGACACAGCACAGATAAGCCTCTGCAACAGTTGTGTGACTTCCCTGCTTTAACAATCCAGAAAGAGCTGTTTCCAAAGGGATTTCCACAGCCCTGTTGATGATCTTTAAAGGCCTAAAATATTGGAAATCCAGGCTTTCCTATTTCAACCGTATTGGAATCTGATGGAAACATTAAGAGTAAAATAAAAGCTCACCAAAAATTAGTACAGATAATCCTCGACTTGCAACAGTCCATTTAGTGACCATTCAAAGTTACAACGGCACTGAAAAAAGTAACTTATGATCATTTATATATATATAAATATATACAACATCAATAAAATAAAATATAAAGGAATGTATTTCTAACAGAGAATTCTGTTGTTTTGCAAAGTGATCTCGACTATGTATCTGAATGGTCATCTATTTGGCAACTTCAAATTTTGATTAATAAATGCTCTGTCTTACATATTGGTAAACGTAATCAGAATGTCAAGTATAAACTAGGTGGCACTGATCTAGCAGATGACCCTCACTTTATTCAGGACCTAGGTGTACTTATGTCTGACGATTTATGCTCCAAAACTCACTTTAACAGCATTGCTAAAAAAGCATTAAGAGTTGTAAACTTAATTTTCCAAAGCTTTTTTTCTGGAAACATTGTATTGCTAATTAGAGTTTATAAAACTTATGCTAGACCAATTTTAGAGTATTGTTCAACTGTTTGGAATCCCCACCATATATCTGACATCAGTACAATCGAGTGGGTTCAGAAGTACTTCACGAGAAAAGTCTTGCACTCTTCTGTACACAATAGAATTCCTTATGCTACTAGGCTCGAAATTCTTGGTTTGGATAACTTAGAACTGCGTTGCTTGCGGTCCAACCTAGGTATTGCATAGAAAATTATATGTAGTGATGTTTTACCTGTAAATGACTTTTTCTGTTTTAATTGCAATAATATGCGCGCAAACAACTGCTTTAAACTCAATATAAACTCGCTCTAAACTTGACTGTAAAAAATATGATTTCTGTAATAGAGTTGTCAAAGTCTGGAATGCCCTACCTGATTCAGTTGTCTTAGCAACAAATTTTCGCGGTTTCAGTCACAAATTGACTTCCGTGGACCATACTTAAGTGGTCAGTAGAGGGGGCGGACATAAGTGCACTAACGTGCCTATCGTGCCTTTCATTGTATTTTTATTCTCTTATTCTTGTTCTCATTTTTGTTTGACAAATTCCAATCAATCAATCAATCAATATTTCACACGACAACTGGAGCATCCCCATGGTCACGTGAACAAGATTTAGATGCCTGGCAACTGGTTCATATTTGCAAGATTCCCATGGTCATGGGATCCCTTTTTGTGACTTTCTGACAAGCAAATTCAGCGGGATAGCCAGATTCGCTTAACAGTTTTGTTACTAATTTAACAAGTGCAGTGATTCACTTAATCACAATTTAATTTAATTTAATTTAATTAATTCAATTTATATGCCGCCCCTCTCCAAAGACTATGACAAGAAAGGTCGTAAAATGGGGCAAATCTCACTCAACGAATGTCTCACTTAACAACAGAAATTGTGGTCTCAATTGTGGGTTGTAAATGGAGAACTACTGTACCTGTATTTCCAGGTGGGAATGATGGTGATTCTTCGGATCCTGAAGAAGCTATGCCAAACTTAATGGAAAAATGAAATTTCAGATACATTCAGTACGGACCAGTGAGGAAAAGTCTATGAGACAGGGAGCTCTAAATGTAGATAATAAAAACGACTCTTGAACATGACTAATTTTAGAGCAAGGGTGGCCTATAGACTGTGGCCCATAGATTGTGGCTCCAGCTCTCGTTCTGGTAGTTGAAGCCCACTCATTTTTCAAGTTGTTACAGTTGAGAAACACTGTGATGAGCAAAATATACTTAATGATACTTTGATATGCCTCACAATGGGAAAGTGGACCCTCACTGTGTCTGGTGACGCCATAATATCACGACCATACTTCCTGTTTCCTTCAGCTGACAAACAGACAAACAAATATAGAAATGAAGGTGGCTTTTAAAATGATTGCCTCCATTTCTCCATTTGATCGGTTCAGTCATAGTGCAGAGATTGTAATGGTGCAGAACAGAAGTTATATTTACAAAATGTTTGCATGTTATAATGCAGCCTTTATTAACCCTGGTACATGCCAGATATTTTGTACAACAAGTGGAAACAGATATTATAGTTCAATCAATATTGAGGCCATCAGGTTCATAAATATGAATATAGAATGGAATAGAATTCATAATTGGCCAAGTGTTATATTATGTTATATATTATATTATAAATATAATATAATATAATATAATATAATATAATATAATATAATATAATATAATCAGAATCAAAGAAATATAATCACGTGAAAACTTTCCATTTCCTCTATTACATAAATGAATTATTAGTTTTTTTTAAAAAAAACTATATAGTTTTTATGAAAATATTTCTTTATTTTTATCTGATGTACAATACCAAAATTTGGCAGTTTGCCTGACTATTAAACATTCTCTTGACTATTAATTAAAACTATCCTACGAGCAGTGCTTAGAAGAAAAAAAAAGCATTTCCCTAGATTTTCTGAGATAATTCTTACTATCTGTTCATTTAGCATTGGTGTCTCTTGAAAAACTATTGTTCATGCCCTGAAAATGTATTCTCATTGTACGTAAAATCAAGGATCAGTGTGGTGTAGTGGTTAAGGCACAAGGCTAAAAACTGGGAGTTAGTTTATTTGACCAAAGTTAAAATAAAACATTGTTTTGATAGAAGTTCTAGCAATCCTTTATGGATTTTTTTGCTGGCATCAGGATTGAAATATTGATTTATCTTTATTTATTTATATTGACTTACATTTATGGATTGCTTATAGATAAGGGATGGAATATGGGATGAAAAGATTGTAATCAGTTAGTAATCTTTTGGGGGAAAGAGTTAGGGTAATCACTTCTTAACATATTTCTTTTCTTTTTCTTTATTATATTCTTCCTTTTCTTATTTCTTCTACTTTTAATCATCTTATTCTCTTTTCTTTTTCTAAGTTTAGTTCATATTAGTTTTTACAATTGTAATAGAAATTCTTCATAAAATTTACATTACAACACAAAAAAGAGAGAAACTCAGAGACTGTGAGTTCTAGTCCTCCCTTGAGCACAAAGTTAGGTGGTGACCTTGCGCCCATTATTTTCTCTCAGCCCTAGGAAGGAGGCCATCTTGGCCCATCTTTTTCTGTCAGGAGAAACTCTTGCCAAGAAAACTACATGGACCAGGTAGTTGCCAAGATTCAACAATGACTTAAAGGTTTTTTTTTTTTTAAAAAAAAGCAAAAGCTGAACCAAAACAACAACCAAACCCCTATAAAATGAACAGGGACCCTTGTGGAATATTATTGATAACATGGGGTCACCTTATTTTAGAAATTAGAAAGTGCAATACAGAAGCTGTAGGTGAGGATAAGTCAAATGATACAGGAACTTAATTATTCCAAACAGGTTTGAACAAATGACAGGGCATCTGTGTTTAGGAAAGAGAAGATTAAAGGCACCTCTTAAGGAGGCTGGCATAAACCTGAAGAGAATAGAGAGCCCCTCTAATATACAAAGTGATGTAAGCAGCAACAGATTCCATGACAAAAATGAAATAAAGCTTAGTAAGGGCTGATCAACAAAGCAGTTTAAAAAACGGTACTTGCAATCAAAGCTGGTAATCTACAGGAAAATTACTACAAAACCAACTTGAGAGCAAGTGGGAGAAAATTTATTTATTTTAAATAGCGTTGGACAGACTAGATTCCTAACTTGTAATAATGTTCAAGGTACGAGTTTTGCAACATTTCCCAAAAGGAATGTTAATTGAATTCAGTGGTGCTCACCTCAGAATAAGCTCATTCCCCAACTCACAGACATTTAGAAGATGTTGGCCAGCATGGGAGCAATTAGTCATTTCATACTTTTAAATGATGCCATGTGTGAGATTAATTGTGAGGATTTTTCTTTTTCTTTTTTTTTCTTTTCCCACTGCCTCCCTCCCTCCCTCTTTACTCAGAGAAATGTAGAAAAAAAAGGTGGTTTTTTTTGTTGGGGCAGCAATTTGATTACTTATATATGTATTTCTGTTGAGGTTCTATAAAGCAAGATTCACTTATTTTGTACACGTTTAATGGAACACTCCTTTTAAACAGAAACTCCACTTCCTAATTGTTCCAAAGACAGATGGCTGAGGTGATATAAGCAGAAGAGACAAAACTAATGTAACAAAAGGATTGATGTGCTTGACTGTTTTTAGCAGCTTGAGCCATCTTGAAAATCACTTCCGACAATTTCCATGCACAGAGATGATCTTGCTAAAAAAATGTTTGTGAGTGTTTACGAAGCAGAATTTGGGACAGTTCATCGTCTGAGTGTGTTTGATTCTCCATTTCTATATCTTTCTATGGGCAGCCCCTTCCTTCCTTCCTTCCTTCCTTCCTTCCTCCCTTCCTTCCTTCCTTCCTTCCATCCTTCCTTCCAGATGCTACAATGGTCGTAAGTCTGAAAAATAGTCATAAGTCACTTTTTCAGTGCCATTGTAACTTTGAATGGTCACTAAATGTCCATTCAATCAATCAATCAATCAATCAATCAAGTAAATATGTCCTTCAGTATCCATTGCTGCCCAATCACTGTTGCCTTTCTTTTTTGCATTACCAAAGATGGTAGCAAGTGATCCTTCCCTTCCCCAAAAATATGCTACAACCAACTATGAGTAAGAGCAGAAGCAAGCACAAATATTTTAAGATGCCATATGTAGCTTCCACGTGCAACTGGTAGAGGACACAAGAGAGGGCCTTTCATCCGCAGCTGGCTGGCCTCTCAATTCAGCACCGATTCATCAATGAATACCCAGGGACATTATTTTGAGAGCGAAGAGGTGTGTTCCAGCCTGCACATCATTAATCCTCAGGATCATCCAATGTCTGGCCTGCAATATAGTTCTGTACAGATTTCAGGCTCCGGCAAGGTCTGAGTGCCAACTCTTAGACACATTCAAGGTTACAACAATAACAAAAAAGTAAACCTGAGAGATTTATAATGTTTTTTCGGTACTCCCAAATGACTGAATCAGTTTCTCACCTGGGTCATCCAGGCCCCAAAGAAAGTATGATTGCCTTATTAATGCAGCCCTAAATGAAAGTTTTTTTGGTTTCCAAACATTGTTGATTTAAATCCAGCGGGTAACAAAAGTGCTGCTATACAAGGCAATCCTCCACGTACGACCGCAATTGAGCCCAAAATTTCTGATGCTAAATGAAACATTTTGTTAAGTGAGTTTTGCCCCATTTAATCACCTTTCTTGCCGCATTTGTTAAGCGAACCACTGTGATTGATAAGTTAGTATCATGGTGGTTAAGTGAATTGGGTTTCCCCATTGACTTTGCCTGTCAGAAGGTTGCAAAAGGGACCCTGGGACACTGCAACGGTCATCAATATGAGTCAGTTGCCAAGAGTCTGAATTTGATCACGTGACCATGGGGGGGATGCTGCAACGGTCATCAGTGTGAAAAAAGTCCTAAGGCACTTTTTCTTCAGTGCCGTCGTAACTTCGAATGGTCACTACATGAACTGTTGTAAGTCAAAGACTACCTGTAGTTGTAATGTGACCACTTTGTCTAACTTGTAGAGCTTCATCCTGAGTTTTTAGATGATATTTTCTGTCCAACTTGGTGGAGTGATATGGCTATCCTTATATATATGAAAGGGATTCTTGGGTTATGTTTTGTAGAAGTGGCATTTGGTTTTTAACATTTAAAGCTCAGACATCACTTTGCCAGATGTTCATTTTCTTGGTCAACTCGCTTTTCTTCTCACCTTCTCCTGCTCCAAGATCCCTTCCAATATCGTCACTCTGTTATACTCTCTTCTCAGTTAGCATTTTGTAAAATCAAAGTAGGAAGCATGCAAAATAGATGATATTGCTTCGGACTTCAAACCCCACCTCTGTCTTCTCCTTAAATTCTTGGAAATGAACCTCACAAATTGCCTTCTTTTTTTAAGGGCCACCATGGCACAGATTTTTCTGTGAGCCCTTTCCCATGGCAGCCACTTTTTAACAATACCCATGACACTCTCTCCAAAATCATACAGTGTGCTCTGGCCCTCAGAGGATCCAAAAACCTTCATTTGCATCTCCACTTAATTGTTGCCTTGATCTTTTGACTGCATTCTGTTATAAATGCAATCCTTTGTCATGGCAGATTTTCTGTGAGAAGGACTACTTGGTATTTTATGGTTTTGTCTGTGCTCTGACTGTAGCCTGGGAATTCAGGAAGAATGTAACTTTATGTATGATTATTTGGAAGCAAACCCTTGGAATATAACTTTCCATATTGGCCAAGGAAACACGGACAGAATGACATAATAGGAACCCAGAACCCCTTTGCAAACAAGTCTTTTTGTGCTACTAGGAAAATAAAGACAATGTGTTTTTGTTCACAGATACCCATAAAAAGTGGGGTTGGGGACATTATGCCTTTACAGAGTATAAGCTAACTTTCATACAGCAAATTATTGGGATAATCAAAGCAAGAAACTCTTAACAGAAATAAGGAAAGAAACTGCTTTTTTTCAAGGAACTTCTATTGTATCAGGGTTCTGCTTGAACTAAATATGGATTTGGATGCTGTTTATATCCACCTCTAAACTTCAGGCATTTTGCTTTCCTTTGATTATGTATGAGCCTGCCTTTAGAATCGTTAAAAAAAAATCAAAACAATTAGCAGATTGATTTCTTTTCAGCACAAAAATGGGGACAAATGGAACTGTGCTCCCATCATCACCATCCATCATCCCCTGCTCCCTTCACATCTGGCAAATCAATTGTTTCCATTTTTCAGGATTGTCTAAGACTGGGTCATAGGCGGCTCAGGCAGACACATCAAAAAGAGATTTGACTAAATGTTGTTTAAGCAGAATGTGAGGAATCTTGTTTCAAAATGTCATGATTGCACCTAGAATTTGAGCATTCAAAGACTTTGATTTAATAGCGCTCTTCCTGACTAGACAAGCTTTTTTGTGACTTTGTAGCATAGTCCAGTCATCAATAAGATGATCTAAAGCTTGTCCTCATTACAGTTTTATCAGCACAATGATGACAAGTTGATAGCAATAACACTTACACTTATATACCGCTTCATAATGCTGTTTAGCCCTCTCTAAGCAGTTTACAGAGTCAGCCTATTGCCTCTGTGGGTCCTCATTTTATCGACCTCAGAAGGATGGAAAGCTGAGTCAACCTTGAGCTGGTCAGATTTGAACTGCTGGCAGTTGGCAGAATTAGCCTGCAATACTGCATTCTAACCACTGCACCACCATGACTCTTGATGCTAGAAGATGCTATGACTTGTGATGAAATGACTTAATGTAGCCATTGTATCACAATGCAATATTGCTACATACATTTGGAAATGACAATTGATTCAGCTACGAAATTATTAGATGTCTTTTTATCATCTGATCTGGTTTGTGTTGATGGTGGAGTTAATCGATGAACAGGTATATCCAGTGGTGGGATTCAAGTAATTTAACAACCGGTTCTCTGCCCTAATGATTTCTTCCAACAACCAGTTTGCCAAACTGCTCAGAAAGTTAACAACCGGTTCTCCCAAAGTGGTACGAACTGACTGAATCCCACCACTGGGTATATCTGACTGAAGATTTCCAGTTCTTGGACAAACAGGAAATTGTGAAACTTCATTATCAACTAGGAGATTCAAAGACTTCAATGCCTCTTAATGCTACTCTTAATTTAGAATTCTGTTTTGATTTTTTAAAGGCATGAAACCCGACAAATCTTAAATGCAGGCAATTTAGCTAATCCATCCCTTCATTCCTCCCTCCCTCCCTCCCTCCCCCCATCTATCTATTATCTATCTATATATCATTTATGTACTATCATTATCTATCATTATCTATCTCTATCTCTCTCTCTGTCTCTTGTCTCTCTCTGTTTCTCTCTGTGTGTGTCTGTCTATCTCTCTGGATCTGCCTGCCTGCCTGCCTGCCTGCCTGCCTGCCTATCTATCTATCTATCTATCTATCTATCTATCTATCTATCTATCTATCTATTATCTATCTATCTATCTATCTATCTATCTATCTATCTATCTATCTATCTAGATATCTAGTTATCTAGCTATCTAGCTATCTAGCTATTCTAGCTATCATATTGGAATCACCCATCTCCCTCACTCTGAGTGGTGTACAATAAGATATTAAAACATAAAAACAGTATATAAAAGCTAAAACTTACAAGGAACAAGAATGATTAAAAGAATATTACAAATTAATTAAAAGGTGGAGGGAGGCCTTTCTGGGTGCCTCTCTCTGGCTGACTGTTGATTAGGAACGTAAGCTGTATTCTTACCATATCAGGTAAGCTTCATCTTCAACTCAAGGCTGTTTAATACTGGGGAAATCACCACTTTTCAGATGTTTCTTCCCTTGAGAAAGAGGCTTCTGTGCTGTTTTCCTCTCCAGGTGCTTGAACCTTTCGCTTGCATTTCTCTGTATAGAATAATGGGAGGTCGCTAAGAAGGCTACCGCTGGGATCTCCCTGAAGTCTCTTTGAATCTCCTGTCCATATTTTTTTCCAACTGGAAAATGCTATAGCCAAGAGTTCCCTTGTCCTGGAGACGTGGGAAAGCCAGGGAGACTACAGTCCTGGAGAGAGGTGTGTGCAATGACAGATGAGACATTTATATCCAGTCCTTGATATTGTAGGGAAAATACCCAGGAGAATTGTTTTGCAAGGCACTGGCTATGATTGAATATACAAAGGAGCAAAGGCGGGGGGAAAAATGCTGGTGTTTGCTCATTGTTGCCTGGTTGTGCCTTGTCATGCCTAGTCAGTTTCTGTGAATCAGGGTCACTTCACTCAATAGGTTTCGATTCCTCTGCTCTCTGAATATTAAATATGTCGTATTTACAGGCAAAGCCAAAAAAAACCCAGCATATACAATGCTAATCTAATTAATAGCTTATCCTTATTAACATAATAAAAAGAGGGAAGTTTAATAACAGAGATGAAAGGCTAACAAACCTTTCAGGTGAAAGTTAACAAAGTTCTAAATTTAGGCTCAGCACCTCCTAACATCAGACACAACTGGACATTTGATACAGGACTTTGACATTTTCAAGGTCCAAACTTGTGTGTTCTTGGAATCTCAGCAAGGTCAATCTTGGCTAGTTCTTGGCTGCTGTAGGTTTTCTCCCATGGATTTCTCTCTGTTCCAGCTATTGTGATAAAAGGGTTGATTATGTGTTGTTAGAAAGGTATTCTCAGATTCATGTAATACTACAAATATTTTATAATTCCTATATAAAATTACCCACTGGTTTTCTTATTTTCTTTTTCCCACCCATCACCCCCCCCACTTTTGAATCATATTTTCTTAGATCGTAAGCCAAGAAGAGGGACTGACTTTATGATTTTACAAGTTATTCTGGGCACTTTTCCAGTGAAAGAGCTGATCACATAAATACCTAAAATAAAATGAAGAACTTGAATAATTTAACTACTAAATCATTAAGTTCCCATATTTCCAAGTAATAGGACATCCCTTGTCCATGTGGTTCCTCTTCCTGTTGGAAAGCTAGTAAATTCCTGAGGATCAGATGTAAAACAGTTTTCTTCAAGAGAATGGAACAAGTGGCGGATTCTTATGTTACACTTTGCATGTAATTTTGCTTGTTTGTATCCCAACTTCATTATTTTTAAAAGTAACTCAAGGCAGCAAACGTATTCAGCACACCTCCTTTTATTTTCCCCATAACTTTTTAAATTAAAATTAGATTAAAAGTAACGTATACATTATTCTACATCCTATGTTATTAATAAGGAAGAGATAGGTCCACAGAGTCTAGAATAGAATAGAGTGTAGCGTAGCATAGTGGATTGGGCTGGACTGGACTAGACTAGACTAGACTGGAATTTTCTTTACTGGACACGTGTGATTGGGCACACAAGATGTATAAGCTCTCAGTGTACATACTGTACAAGCAACAAAGTGATAAATCATAAATAAAGGTAAAAATCAAGCTGGAGGAGACATGAAACTTTTCTATAAATTTATTTGCACTGGAATAGGATTGTATGACTGGATGCATGCAATTATATGGAGAAACATGCTATGAGGCCACTTCTTGTTCACATGACAATTCCAGCACAGCCACAAGAGGCTATTTGCCCCTGTGAATTCCAGAGACACCTCGGATCTAAACTGTTTCACCCACATAGAGAAGTCAAGTGATTGTAACCAGACCTTTAGGGTACCGACCCGATGGCCAGGAGGATCCTTGGCAGCAATTGCTGTCATTGCATTGCATTATAAGTTGAATTGCTGCTGCTGCAGCAGCTGTAAAAAATATGCTGCAAAATGAAACTGCCTGCTGCTGATTAATCACATATGGGAGGAGGGAAGCAATGATACAGAGAGCAAATAAATTTAATTCCCCAAAGCAACAAGGGGTGGAGGAATGAACAGGGACATACTCTTCTTCCTTCAGCACTAAGCTTCTCCACCATCAAATGATCCTTATTATTTCCTTCTCCTGGTATTGTTTATCTATCTATCTATCTATCTATCTATCTATCTATCTATCTATCTATCTATCATCTGTCTATCTATCTATCTATCATCTGTCTGTCTATCTATCTATCTATCTATCTATCTATCTATCTATCTATCTATCTATCATCTGTCTATATCTATCTATCTATCTATCTATCTATCTATCTATCTATCTATCTATCTATCTATCTATCTATCTATCAGATCCCCAAAGTGCATGCTTCTCACTTGTGGCACAAAGTTGGCTTTTGCCTAGAGCAAGCCATGCCACAACAAAAACACGCTGGTCCTTGTTGCTCTGCTGAGAGGGTGGCCTGCTAAACATGCGGAGAGACCATTAGTTATTCCAGCGGTGTATGGAGAGAAAGATTTGGCTAAGGAGCTCCCTCAACTCTCTTGGTCCCCGTGTGTCAGAGGCACTGCAGTCCTGGTAAGTCCTGAAATTGTTTTGGCGCTTGGTTTTAACTCGGGGTACGATTTTTTTTTTAACAGACGCATGCCGCAATGGATTCAGAGAAGCTTCGTTACAGGTAAAGCCGTGTGGGATTATAGGCGGTGTTCCTCGTTAGGCTTCTACGGGGGTTTGGGGGGTATTAATCAATTTCTTGGGTTGGCGCGACGCTCCTAGCTTCAGACTGACCACACCGGCTGCGTTTTTGCGCAACAGGCGAGGCTAAAATAAGCCAGTAAACTCGGGTTTAGGCGGAAATAAACTCCGTCGAAGTCGGTAGAGCGAAGAAGAGACGTTGCGCGGGCACAAAAGGCAGGTTCGCGGCTCCCCAGTACAGCCCCCCGCCCCCGAGCAAATCTGCCTCGAGATCCAGGAGAGACGTTCAGAGAAAAGCAACCTTAGGACGATGCGCTCCTTGCAAGTCCCGCCCGTCTATCTGGTACCCGGAGAAAGAGGGAACGGGAGAGCGCCAGGAAGAGAGCGAACCGGCTAAGGTGAGGCAAGTTGGGGGGGGAGGTAGTTTAACAGAGAGGTCAGAGAAAGAGAAGAAAAAGCCCAAAGTTGTCGGACTGGCGAAGGAAGGAAGGAAGGAAGGAAGGAAGGAAGGAAGGAAGGAAGGAAGGAAGGAAGGAAGGAAGGAAGGAAGGAAGGAAGGAAGGGAGGGAGGGAGGAAGGAAGGAGCCTTTCCCACAAGGAGTCCGGGCGCTCCCGTTCTCTTGGAGAGGGAAGGCTGACGGGAGCGCCTCTGGAGTGTCTGCCCTCCATCCCATCCCATGGGACTCCCCGGGACTGGAGTCGTGCCCCGCGAAGGTGGCTGGGCCAGCTCTGACAGGCGGGCGCGAAATGGGGGAGAGAGACGGGAAAGGCGCGTCAGCTGCGCTAAGCACTCGACAATGAGTGTCTCGCCGTCGGTCAAGGGAGGACGAAGCCTCTCCCGGGAGTAGAGGGAACTTCTGGGGGATCCCGGAGGGAACCCGGAGGAGCGCAAAGCGAGGCGGAGGAGGCAAGGGGGCTCTTTTCGGTTGGCTCCTTGTAGAAGCGGAGGGGAGGGGAGGAACGTGGTGTTCTGGCTGCCGTGCAAAGTGGCGGAGGGGGTGGGGGAGAGGGAGGAGGATCTAAAGAACCGGCCGAGCTGGAGCGTCGTTGCGCCGCTTTGCCTGCCGGAGAGCTGGCCAGTCCGCTGGAACTGGAGCGCGGCGCGCTTGGATCTGGGACCGGTCCGGGGAGCGTCTGTGTGAGTTGGGTCTGCAACCCCGGGGAAGGAGGAGGAGGAGGAGAGGAAGAGGAAGAAGAGGAGGAGGAGGAGGAGGAGGAGGGGTGGGGGGGGAAGAGGGAGCTGGCTTCGGCTCGGCTGCTTTTATGTCAGCCGGTCCGGGCTCTCCTCTCATCCAGAGGGATGGACGGCACCGCCGCCGCCTCTTTCGTTTTTCCTTCTGCCGCTCTAAAGGGAGTAGAATGAAGAGCAGCCGGGCTGGAAAGTAAGAGTTCTCTCGCCCGGCCCTAACCGCTTTTCTTTTCTCTGCCTCTCTCCACCCCGCAGGCAGAATCGCCGTCCAAAGAAGTCACCATTCCCTCGCCTGACGAGGAAGACCTGTTGGCGCTCGTGGGCCGGTTCTGGCAGAGGAGGAAGCGTCTGGTCGCCGCCGTCGGGCTCGCCCTGGCCATGGGCCTCATCCTGCTCATCGCCATTCCCATCCTGCTGCAGGCGCCCTCCGCCACCCGCGCTCACTACGAGATGATGGGCACCTGCCGCATGATCTGCGACCCCTACAGCGCCAGCAGCGTGGCCGCCGGACCCTCCGGCCGTCCGGGGAACACCGCCGCTCTGGAGGCCCTGCAGGAGCTGAGCGCCCACCCGCCGTCTCCCCTGCCGCCCTTCTTCCAGGGACCCAAGGGCGATCCTGGGCGCCCGGGCAAGCCGGGGCCAAGGGGGCCTCCTGGGGAACCGGGCCCTCCGGGTCCGAGGGGTCCCCCTGGAGAGAGGGGGGATTCGGGGAAGCCGGGACTGCCGGGCCTATCGATGTCCCGAATCGGACCGCCCGGAGCAGCGACTACAGTCGGAGTAGCCGGGTCGGGCGTGAGTGGCAGTAGCAGCCCGCCGCCGGGAGGCGAGATAACAGGTGCCCTGAGCGCTGTCTTCAGCGGCCCCAGGATCGCCTTCTACGTGGGCCTGAAGAGCCCCCACGAGGGCTACGAGGTGCTCAAATTCGACGACGTGGTGACCAACTTGGGGAACCACTACGAGCCCAGCACGGGGAAGTTCACCTGCCAGGTGCGCGGCATCTACTTCTTCACCTACCACATCCTCATGCGCGGCGGGGACGGCACCAGCATGTGGGCAGACCTCTGCAAGAACGGCCAGGTGGGTGCGACCCTAGGCAGACCTGTTGGGCTGGGGCGGGACTCCGGGGTGGAGTTACCACGTGCTAAAAGGGAGGCATGTGGGGACAGATGCTCTAGCCCAGGGATCTCCAACCTTGGCAACTTTGAAGACGTGTGGACTTCAATTCCCAGAATTGCTTTGCTGGCTGAGGAATTCTGGGAGTTGAAGTCCACACGTCTTCAAGTTGTCAAGGTTGGAGATACCCCTGCTCTAGCCTAAATTTATTGGCTTGGAAAAGGAAAAAAAAAATGGGGGGGGGGGAATTCAGCCACGTGGAAATATGAAATCCACTTTGGAGCTTCTTGGTACACAGCACAGCAGAATTTATTTTCAATCTCATTTCCCATCCCAAAACATTACAAAAAGAAACCTGCAATACTTGAAAAGCTAGCTTGCATCTGTGAAAAGGCTACGAGGACTCTTGGTCTAAAGGGATCTCCATGGGATTCCAAAAATAGAACATTTGGCCATTGTTGATGGGGAGATTTTGACTCAAGAAGCTCCCAAATCACCAATGAACTAGAAGGTGAACCCAGATCTTAAGCGTTCACAATGTTGCTCCCCATAATTTGAAGATTAAGGCAATTGAAAAAGAAAGACCAACTTTCTTTCTTCATTTATCCTTCTGGACTACAGGTGACTTTATTTACAGATGTTCCCACAGTCTTGCAGTTTTATCCCCACAAATGCCTTTTTAAAGTACTGTGTGCTCTCCTCTTCCATTTTAAACTGAGAATTATCTTTTGCTAAAAAGGTCTACCGAGACCAAAGCATCCTTTCTTAGATTTTAAAACTGGTTGCAGCTCACTGACTTTGTACAGCTTTGCCCCTGGCTGAAACTGACATGTACAACATGGTGTGGGATCTAAGGACCATTATCCATATGACTAAAGAAAGACTGGAGTTCCAGAACTCAGGAATTTTGGAGAGTCTTGTGACAATCCACGTTAGGTAATTCCAGGTTAAAAATAAAAAAAAAAACCTCTTTGAAATTCTCTTTTAGTAATTGCCAAGTTTCCCTCTCCGCATAATGTCTTTTTTCTCCAGGGAAAAGAAAGGGGAATGTTCGTTAGGCTGTACTTGTGTGTTAAATGTCACATGTAGTTAGATTTTCAGGAAATCATTTTACGGTGTGTGTGTCTATGCAGCTGTTCTTCCTTCAAGTGAATAATTTAGTCCCTTCTTCCTATTCTAAATGTCATTTTTGAAGGCCAAGTTTCCTTTCTTATCTTTAAATGTCAGGATCTCCTTCCAATGGAATGAGGGATGGTACCTGGCAGGACAATTTCAGTTCAAGGAGAGCAAGTGCCTAACTTACTATCCAGGAACTTCCTTCCTATCCAGGAGACTTCATTTTAGAAAGATGGGGGATTTAAGCAGGGGGGGGAGGGAGCATTGTAGTACTAGTGGCTTTCTTACTTCATCAGGATTTGGACTAGGAAAGATTTGAAGTTTCTTCCAACATTATATCATAGGATTTTTTTTTTAAATAATGGCATTATAGTTAACACATCTCTCTCTTTCCACTTCTGCCATTTAGATTTGTGAATTTAGAGAAAAAGATTGCTCTCTGTTTGCACCTAACTGAGGCACAAATGCACCCTGGCAAACATCTTTTATCCCCCTGAAGTATTCTGCAGTCACTGCCTTCATCTTGTCTGTAGCCCAATGATGAATCAGGCTTAACCAAATCGATGATGAAGTACTCTTTCCCCCATTGCAAACACTGTCCAAGGATAGGATCGAGATATGCAAAATCTGTAAGGCTTTGTCACACTTTACCTTGGAGAGAAGTCAGAGACATTAATAGAGGATAGGAACTGACAACTGAAACCCTGAAGCTGATGTCATTTCTGCTGACTGGAGACTGGAGGGAAAACAGTTGAACTCATCAGTGGAAAAAGTCATTTAGGCTCTTTCACAAAGACCTTTGCTCGTTCAGGTCTTACCACTAAGTTAGGGATGCAGGCATACTCATATCGGGGAAGGGAAAAAACCTTTAGCAGAGAATCCTTTCTACCAATGTGTGGGACTTAAGACTTAGGGATGTTTGATCAATGACTTTATGATTTATTATCCATGACATGAATGCAATAACAAGCAAGAGAGCAGGATTGGGGAGTGGGGATTGGAAGGGAGGTGAGATATTTCATGATGCCACCTGAAATACAATTTTTTTTATCTAACAGGCAGTTATATATCCAGTTAAGAATCAGCAAAGTCTGGAGCAGATGTTACATTTGCCCCCCAAATATAGCCATTCATTAATGGATATATCTTATTCTAGTAGTAACATTTAGGAGTAATATAGTAATGTAAACATAGTAATATTTATGGTTCCTGAAAAGATAACTATGATTATGTCCATGGCTCTACTATGCCATGTCCCTAGTTGTGAAAAAAAACCACATCTTGGGATGTTGGCAAATCCCTATTTGTTTAATATTCTGCCTTTTCTCTTATAATTCAAGGCAACTTATAGTACACAGGTTTCTCCATTTTACTTCCATTACAGCAACCCTGTGAGAATGCTGAATTGAGAGAGTGTGATGGATGGCTCATTTACTACTATTTGTAGAAGAGTGCAGGTGAATAATGTGTGGAGAGACAGGCTGATGCTGTCGCTTTTATCATGTACAATAATTACAACTAAAGATACAAACTGAAAAACAAAAAGAATTAAAAAGAAAAAATAGGAAGTGCAGAAAAAATAGAATTAAAAGAAAAAAATAAGAATATATAGTGAAGAAAAAGAAAAGAAATATATAAAGAAATTATTCCCCCTTCATCACAGTATAAACAATGTTAACAACCTACCACCTTCTCTTAAAATACCACAAATTATCTCTTCTCCAATATCTCATAAACAAACCCTTAAAGCCTTTTTGTTCAGTTCTGATGTCAGCAAAGACGACTGAAGAGTACCAGAGAGACCAACATAACTATTTTAACCTTGATCAAATAAACCAACTATAATTCCTTCCTTTTAATTTTAAAGAACATAATATTTAATAACTTCAAATAATATCCTTGAATTTGATTTCTTTTAATTTTTTTCTTTATACATCTCATAAAATTCTTTAAAAATTTAACAAGTCTTTTTGGTAAATCCAATATGGAAAAGTTATTCTTTTGGTTTGTTATTTGTATGTCTCCATTTTAATTACTGTGACATTAGTCTGTTTCATTTGCTTATCCTGTGTAGAAACTTTTCATATATTTCTTGTAGTCTGTCATTTTAAAATCTACCTTCAAAACTAGTTCTTCCATATCATCTTCCATTATAATCTATCTATAGTGGCAGACACTCTTAAAATGAACTTTTTGTTCCATTGTTCACAAATATCCTCCAATGTTAAATTACTTTGTTTTGCTGGACATTAGTAAATCAAATTTAAGTGTTCTTTTCCTTTAAATATAATCTTCAGTTCCAACCTTCAATGTCCATTCTTTTGTGTGTGTGTGTGTGTGTGTGTGTGTGTGTGTGTGTGTGTGTTAGAATTCAAAACAATAGCATTTCCCCATAGGAAGGATTAGAATAGAATAGAATAACAGTTGGAAGGGATCTTGGAGGTCTTCTAGTCCAACCTCCTGCTTAGGCAGGAAATCCTACACCACTTCAGACAAATGATTATCTAATCTCTTCTTTAAAAAGTCCAGTGTTGGAACGTTCACAACTTCTGGAGGCAAGTTGTTCCACTGATTAATTGTTCTAACTGTCAGGAAATTTCTCCTTAGTTCTAAGTTGCTTCTCTCCTTGATTAGTTTCCACCCATTGCTTCTTGTTCTATCCTCAGGTGTTTTGGAGAATAAATTGACTTCCTCTTCTTTTTGGCAGCCCCTGAGATATAGGAACACTGCTATCATGTCTCCCCTAGCCCTTCTTTTCATAAGACTAGACATATCCAGTTCCAGCAACCGTTCTTTATATGTTTTATCCTTGAGTCCCCTAATCATCTTTGTTGCTCTTCTCTGCACTCTTTCTAGAGTCTCAACATCTTTTTTATATTGTGGCAACCAAAATTGAATGCAATATTCATTGTTATATTTAATTTCAAAAAAAATCCTTCCAAATCCATCTGGATCCTTAGTCAGTTCTTCACTTTCCAAACATCAAAGTTTTAATCACACTCATGCTGGGTTTTTTTTTTTTTTTTAAAAAAGTCCTGAAACTTGCATTTAAAGCTTTCACTAAAGACTGAAAGAAATTCACCTAGTGTTATGAAAACTTGTCATTGCAAAGATTCCTAATATATGAAAAACAATGAATAATCAATTCCAAAAATGATTAGAAAGGAAATATGTAACCCAGGGTCCATTAAGACTCTGACCACAATTTGGGTGGAGATGGTGTTCTGTTGTCTCTAAGAGGTCTAAAGCCATGGGAGACATCTGTCAGAATAAAAGAATATCAGAGTTGGGAAAGAACTTGGAGGTCTTCTAGTCCAACCCTTTCTCAAGCAGGAAACCCTACACCATTTCAGACAAATAGTTGTCCAATGTGTTCTTAAAAACCCACAACTTCTTAAGAGCACCTACAGCTTCTGTCCCACAATGTCCTCATGAGGAGGAACTGTCTGTAGAATTGTGAGTGATCCAAGTCATCTTCTTGTTTGAACAGGACTTTCAAAGAGCTTGGTCTGCTTGCTGGCTCTTCCATAACGAGTTTTCAGCTCCATTTGTAAAGGAGCCATTTTCAGTTCACCATTTCTTCCCCAGAAGTCCAATGTTGTTCCTTTTAGAAAAGGCCCCATATATTTCTCCAGTAAATTGAAATTGTATTTATTTGCTTATTTATTAAATACAAATGTTTGATACGGCTTTGGTTAAACAAAAATACATCTAGATATAAAGTAAAGTAACCCTTTATCATGTGATGCAACTATATAAACTTGTGCTCTGTACATTACATAGCCACTAGCCAAATTAGATAGGGAACCACTATTACCGATTATTAGAATTTTAGGTTTACTTCTCTTTTTCTCTGGGATTCCTTTCTGTGATAGAAACACTAAATTTGACTTTGTCAAGCTCTAATTGCATGATGATGATGATGATGATGATGATGATGATGATGATGGCCTGGAGTTCATCATTCAAGGCCAGGCTTTGCTTTAATGAGTTTTCTATCCTGAATCCAATTGTTTGGACTCCAGAATAGAACTGAAGAGAAGAAAGCATAGACCTGCGAGGAAGGGGAAGACATTCTCTATATTATTGTATGCTACAGGCGGAAAGGGAAGTAATTATTTTCTCTCCATGCCAGGGACTGTCACTTCAGTTGAAAGCCTGAGCTCAGCCAGTATCTTCTTTTGGCCTACCAAGAATTGATTTCCTAGAACATTTTTAATATTATTGTGGGTTTAAACATTAATTTCTGGATTTGTGTGTTGATGGCCCCAAGTTTTGTAATGGAATTACAGTGAAATCAGGGTGCATACAGATATCAATAAATATTAACCATCATGCCCATTTGGATAAATAGTATGAGAGCAATATACCTCTCCACTGTAGTTGCTAAGATTATGAACAAAGAATAAAAATATTGTTGCACTAGTTGAATGGTCTCTGACATAGCCCAGTAGGGCTCTGCTAATGTCATCATAATAGTCTCTGTTTTATATTTTTTTAAAATAAAACATTATCTCTTAGTCATGGGAGACCCTAAAAATGCTGATTGTAACAATTTTAGTGCTTCTTGATGAACTTTACCAATCTGACTTCTATTGTCATAAGATTTCTTTCTCCCATGGCCGCTATCTTCTCGTTTTGTGTAGTATCATATCCTGGATTATTATCTGTAAGATTTTGATATGGAGTGTGTTTGTTTGTATGTGTGTGTTGTATGTATGTATACACAGATTAGACCCATAGAATACACACACGTTTTTGCATGTGTGTACACATGTTTCTTTGACCCCAAAATGGAAAAATGCCATCATCTTGTTTTTTTAACCCACAAATCCTTTCAGTATAGAGGATGAGGAAAAAAGATATTCCCACCATTTTCAGTCATGTCCTAGAAACCTCTACACCTGTAGTTTATTCTATGGCTTTACTTGTTTTGCTGGCAGGTCCCCACAAATTCTTTTCCAGAACCATGGATAGCTCCCTAAAGCCCACTGGGTAGGGAGTATGTGTAGATTGTGGTGTAACCAATAAATAAAACTCATTCTCAAAATCTCACACTCAGGTTTGTGCATACACTGTTTGTCTGTTGCCTGGAGGCAAAAGGAAAATCCCTGCTGTATTCAACTAATAAATTATAGTTGTTTCTGACCATGATTAGTAGAGTCAGTTTGGGACAGTGGTTAAAGACATTAGGCTAGAAACTTGGAGACTGGGTGTTCTAGTCAGTTTTAGCCCTAGGAAGAAGGCAAGAACTTCCAAAAATGTCAAAACAACAACAAGATAGACCTGTCCAGGCAATTGCTACAAATCAAGGCACATATTTTTCCTTTTCTCTCTCCCCTCCCCACCTCTCTCACACACAAAGTGTTAGGTAACACAGAGTCCTATATAGATGTGGTTAGCCCCAACAGAAATGTGACTCCTCTGGAGATTATTATGTGAATCCATTCAGATACGTGCTATGACACTTTCATGATATCTTCTTTTAGCATTAGGAAGACTAAATTAGATTAGGTTTTGCAGGATGATGGAAATTAGGGGTGCAGATTGCATTAATTTTTGGGGGAGGAAAGATAATTCATCACATAATGGCTTGAGTCATTGATTAGTTATGGTGGGTGTGTGCTTATATGCACTCGGGGAGATGAAGAGAATGAAATTTGGGGGACTGAAAAGTAATGATGAAGCTCGTTATAAAGAAAGGAGGAGAATAAAAGGCACAAGAGAGAAGATCAAGAAAAAGCAATTGGATGTGGAGTCCAACAACTGATTTCATGCACAATTAAGCTGGTTATAGAAAAGGCTAAAAAGATAAGTGTTTTCACCCTATTACTGCTACAATGGTATTGGATTTTTGCATAATTGTAAAAGAAATGTAAGAGTTTAAACTAAAGAAGCAAAAGGCTAACTAAGGAGTTGCCCTGGAATTAGCAAAACAAAGCTAAACACATCTGTCTCCAACTTTGCTCAGAGGAGTGAAAGCTACAACTAAGTTGTACATAAAGGTACATAAAAGTGGGGTATCATCTTTTGCATTATTATGGTTTTGTCAAAAATAGGATGATTGGATAAAGCGGCAAGAAAACTTTAAAATAAACCTTACCGGAATAAAATAAACCAGATTAACCGAGTGATAAAATTGGGAAAGCTGATGGAAAGTCCAAAGATAATGGAGTAGTAGATAGAAATGATAGTGCTGAAAGAGGAGAGGCAGACAGATGGGAAAGGGGATTTAAAAAGCTAGCATGGGAAAGGAGGTGAGACAGAAAAGGCTTGGAGAAATTAGAGAATCTCTTGTCATTGAAGACTTTAACAAAAAGCCAGGATGGGTTGCAAAAGGACAAGTGAAAAAAAAAAAATCTTCCCTGAGAAGAGGTTAAATTGTGTGTCTTCTACTGTCACATTTGGTGTTCTTTTTCAGAAGGCTGATTAAGAGGAAAAAAAAAGAATATGTATGCATGATGGAGATGATTATTAATAGGAATGAACAAGGAGCAAAACTTAAGAAACGGTTGGCTGGAAAATAAAAAGGAGTCAAAGGAGGGGGGAGGCTGTGATGGAAATGAAATAGATGTGAGCAGGAGACAAAGGTAGAGATTAATATCAAGGGAGGATCAGAATAAAGCAATTTGATGCAAACGGGTAGCTCTGGAACTTTGTCTTCCTTTTCAACTTAGGAACCATTGGGGGGGTGGGGTTGTTTAAACACTTTAGGCTTTGTTTGAGCGTCCTTTAAATTTGACATGCTGGGACATATCACTGCCTTATTGATCATTGGCATCTGAAGAAAAGAACCCCTGGGCTTACTTAACAGGACTTGCATATAAGGAGTGATATCCCAATGGGATCTCTAGGAGCCCATGGCAAGATAAATATGCCATTGGCTCCTAGAGCTCTTCTAATACATAAAATATTAGACTGTCTATCGCTCACCAGGCTTAAATCTAGGAAACCAACTTAGAATAATACACCACAGTCTTACAATCTAGATGAAGAAATGGTGATTAAAATGCTTCCATACTACCGCACCATTTGAAGGGTGTTCATCCAAAAGTGCACCGCTAAATGTCTATGGAGATTCTCAGTCATCCAGGTCATGGTTGTCCCAAAGGTGCTTTTTCAAGAGGCAACTGGACTTCCTGGAGCTGAAGAAACTTCTTGGATGAGAAGCGAAATGCCTTCAAAGAAAAACCAGGAAGTCCAGTTGCCACTTGAAAAAGCACCTTTGGGTGATTAAGATGGACAACTTTTAATAGCCACAACCAAACAGATCACACAAATCCAACAAAACCACTTCCAGGAATGCAGTCTCCCCAAAAAACATGGAGCCACCTGAACAGAATCAGGACAGGACATGCTAGAAAGGCAAAGCCCTTTAAGTGGGGAATGGTCGAGAGCCTGCAATGCCACTGGAGTGGAGCGGAAGAAGCTACAACACATATAGTTCAAGAATGTCCCCTCAGGAAATTTCAAGGCACCTGGGATGATCTCACCACAGCCATACCAGAAGCAGTTAAATGGTTAGCTGAGCTCCCTTAGATATCAAATCCTAACATCGATCCCATTGCAATTCTATGGCTCCATGTTATGGTGATTTTATTATGGTTTTATTATAAATAAAAATCCTGGTGACAGAGAAAAGAGGGGGGTGAGCTGTGCAATGATGGTTTGGGGCAGGGGTGGGCAAATATGACCCCTTTATGACCTGTGGACTTCAACTCCCAGAATTCCTGAGCCACCTTGGCTGTCTCAGGAATTCTGGGAGTTGAAGTCCACAGGTTGTAAAAGGGCCACATTTGCCCACCCCTGGTTTGGGGGATTTACAGGACAGAGATCTGAACCCCTCTTCCTTCTTGGCATGTTGTGCTTTGCAGGTGCGTGCCAGCGCCATTGCTCAGGATGCAGACCAGAATTATGACTACGCCAGCAACAGTGTAGTGCTCCACCTGGACTCGGGAGATGAAGTCTACGTCAAACTGGACGGAGGCAAAGCCCACGGAGGCAACAACAATAAATACAGCACTTTCTCTGGCTTTCTTTTGTATCCTGATTGACAGCCAGGCATCCGAGCTATGGTCCATTGCCTTGTCCCCGCCATGCCTTCTCTTGGGGGTCTGCTCTTCAGGTCATGTCACATTGCAAGCTGTATTGTACCTTGATTGCCATTTGAAAGAGAGACAGTGACATCCTTCTAGCCACTGGTGTGTGTTTCTCTGTATTCTGTTGCTCACTAAAAGAGATGAGACGAGTCGGTCAGTAAGGATTCATAGGGTAATCGGCACCACGGATTGGTCCACTTATGGAACATAGATTTAAAACGTGCGCGTAGAATCCCACGGTGGTGAGAAGGACAGTCTAAAAACCTGGTTGTAAAGCTTATTTATATATGGTCCTTCGATCCAGGTAGAGAGTCTGAGAAGCACCTTTGCCAATACCCATTCAGTCATGAAACTGTATAACCCCCTTTTAAGTGAGTAGCCTTGCTTCAAAATCAGTCTGGGATTCAACATCATCTGATTTTTGCTGATGAATTAAATTATAAAAATAGCACCGCACAGAAACCGGAGTGTCTGGGCCATCAGCCTGTCAAGAAGTTTCAAATGTAGCTCTCCAAATTCACAAGAAGCCTGACATTACTCCTACTGGAAAGATTTTAGTGATTAAGCCTCCAGCTTCATAGCAAATGCTTTGCTATCGGGTTATAAGGCCTTTTCTGATTAAACAAGTGGCTCAGAAGCGATTGACCTCTGAACCCCCCCCTTTAATCACTGTGTATTGCAGTCCTCTGCTTGAAACCAATCTAGCACATTATGTACGTTTGAAAGAATCCAAGGCAAAAATCACAATAGGCAAAGTAGAAAAAGTGGGTGAATCCTTGCACTTTATTATTTGTCTTTGTTACTTGGAGAATAGGAGAGAATTCCTGTTTCTAGACTGCTTTGTATATAGGGAATGTGAGCATAATCACTTTGGTTTTATATATGTATGAACATGTATGTGTACATATGTTTATATATGTTTATATATATATAAACATAACATATATTATGTTTATGTTTATGTTTATATATTATTTATACCATCCACCCATGTGCAATGCAAAACTTGTGTGGGTGATGACGTTAACAACGTTTAATCTTCTGTCTCTACGTGAATGAAGAAAAAAAAAAGGAAATCTCATATTAAATTATCTTTTTTGAGAAGGGTTTTCTGCTGTGTTCCTATAGTGGGGTTGTAGAAGAGAAAGAGGAATGGCTGGGAGAGGGGGAACGAGGCTTCCTTAATTTTATAAAGCAGGGGTCCCCAACCCCCGGTCCTTGGAGTGGCACCATCCGCGGCATGCCAGAAATTGGGCCATGCAAACAAGCAAAGCCCCATCTGCAGGGTGCAGACAGCACACGAAACCACGCTCCCTCTGGTCCATGGAAAAAACCTCTCTCCACAGAACTGGTCCCTGATGCCCAAAAGCTTGGGGGCCACTGGTATACTGTATAGCATACATATTTGGTAGTGTGACCCAAAGCATCAAAGACAGTGGTGAAATCTAAAATTTGTTACTACTGGTTCTGTGGGCGTGGCTTGGGGGGGTTTAATGTGACTGGGTGGGCGTGGCCAATTTTTTAAAAAAATTTTAAAACCATTTTTTTCTACAGCCTCTTCGGTGAAGAGGTTGTAAAAAGATGCTTTCAAAAGGCTCTGATGATCCCAGCTGAGTTGCCTAATCAGCAGAGGCTTTTTAAAAAAGCCTCTACCGATCAGGCAACTCAGCTGGCATCATCAGAGGCAATGGTGTTTGGGGTAAAGTTGGAAGTTGCTTCATGAAGTGGTGTGGCCAATTCTTCTACAAAGGCAAGTAAAAGTGTTGCACTCTTTGCCTCACTTCACATTGTTTTACATTGGGCTGCGTCTGCTCGTCAAGCTACAAACAAGGTCTGACTTTTTTTTTTAATTTGATTTATATGCCGCCCTTCTCCGGAGAGTCAGGGCGGCTTACAATGCGTTAAGCAATAGCCTTCATACTTTTGTATATTTTATACAAAGTCAGCTTATTGCCCCCACAAACTGGGTCCTCATTTCACCTACCTTAGAAAGGATGGAAGGCCGAGTCAACCTTGAGCCTTGGAGAGATTCGAACCAGCAGAAATTGCAGGCAGCTGTGTTAATGACAGGGTGCGTATACCACTGTACTATCAAGTCTACTATCAAGACTTGAAATAGAAGAGCCTGTAGTACAGTGGACTAAAGCACTGTTATTAACAGATTAACCTCTGCTGCTTGCAATTACTGCAAGTTCAAATCTCACCAGGCTCAAGGTTGACTCAGCCTTCCATCCTTTCTAAGGTAGGTAAAATGAGGACCTGGATGGTGGGGGCAAAAAGCTGACTTTGTATAAATATACAAAAGTATGAAGGCTATTGCTTAACGCATTGTAAGCCGCCCTGAGTCTCCGGAGAAGGGCAGCATATAAATTAAAGCAAAAAGAAAAAAGACAAGAAAAAAGTAGTACAGTACAGGAAATCCTTGACCATAATTGAACCCCAAATTTAGGTTGCCAAGTGAGTCAGTTGCTAAGTGAGTTTTCTTCCCATTTTACAACCTTTCTTGCCACAGTTGTTACGTGAATCACTTGGTTGTTAAAGGAATCTGACTTTGTATGTCAAAAGGTCGTAGAAGGTGATTCCACCCGGGACACTGCAACCATCATAAATACTTGCCTGTTGCCAAGCGTCTGAGTTTTGACCATGTGCCCAAGGGGATGCTGCAATGGTCGTAAGTGTGAAAAACAGTCATAAGCCACTTTTTTCCCAGAGCCATCGTAACTAAATGAACAGTTGTACGTCAAGGACTACCCTATAGTGGTAATTTTAGGTCATTTTAACTGGCATTAAATAACTACATTATTTCCCTTGGTAAACTGGTTGCATTTCAGAATCTTCCATCCGATTCTGCTGAGAAGGTCCTCAAACATCAGGCCCACCCATGCTCTCCTAGCAGATCTTAGTTTACTGATTTATAAGGCCCAGAGGTGGGTTTCAGCAGGTTCTGACCAGTTCTGGAGAACCGGTAGCGGAAATTTTGAGTAGTTCAGAGAACCGGTATTAAAAATTCTGACTGGCCCCGCCCCCATCTATTCTCTGCCTCTCAAGTCCCAGCTGATCGGGAGGAAATGGGGATTTTTCAGTAACCTTCCCCTGTCACACCCACCAAGCCACACCCACCAAGCCATACCAAGCCACACCCACAGAACTGGTAGTAAAAAATTTTGAAACCCACCACTGATAAGGCCACCCAACTCATAATGATTCTTTAGTCATTCACACAATAAAAGCACAATAAAAGCACAATAAAAGCACACACAGGTAAAAAAAAAAGAGAATTTAATAATCTCGGGATCAACATAGCCAACTCATTCATATAATTTCCTTAGAAGGCTTATATTTCTCTCCCATCACCTGGAGAAAGTGTCAGGACTTCAGGGCTCCTTTAAAGCAGGGGTCTCCAACCTTGGCAACAACTTGTGGACTTCAACTCCCAGAATTCCTCAACCAGCTGGCTGAGGAATTCTGGGAGTTGAAGTCCACAAGTCTTAAAAATTGCCAAGGTTGGAGACCCCTGCTTTAAAGGACAGCAGGGGCAGGATACTCTAACTTTTTTCTGGTTGGAGAAACACAATTCTAGAGGGCAGGTACTGCAACGGAGAAGGGATATTTCCTTAGTTCCATCAGTTTACATTGTTTTAAAGATGGGGCAAGGCCACTCTGTTGGTAATGCTATCAAGGCTGGGTCTCCAAAGTCTTGGGGACTTTGGGATCAGGATGGAAAGGATTAAACTCAGCCCTGACAAAAACCAAGTAGTTATGTGCTTCTAATTCTTCTGGATTTGGTGTCATTACTTATAATCATGCACACTTCAATTAACTGTGTACTATTGCAATGCACTCCGTATGATACTGCTCTTAAAGGCCACTCAGAAGCTGAATCCATTGAACAATGGTATTCCTAGTGTTTTCTTCCACTATATGCAAAAATGTTATATTTATATATAAATATATATGAGACATTTATTGGGACACAGCAGCAGTTGTATTTTTTTTTGGCTCCATAGTAGCTTTGTGAAGTGGATAAAGGTAAAGAGAAATAAAAGACCCAACATGCAGGAAAAAAACCAACATGCTTGAATTGAGATTAGCACTTGGTTTCCTTGACCCTCATTCTGCCTACCTCAAAGTAGCATTGTGTAACTATTTATGGATGGTCCAACCTTCTGAATCTGTGTATGGCTTAGGGTGTATTATGAACAAGAGCCGTTTGGTTAATTATGGTTTTGTATAATTAATTACCTTAGAAAACAGATTCTTACATAGGGTGTGTTACAAGAGCAGAGGTGCTGATCTTAACTTTTTGGGGGGGATTTTCCTTACTTGATTTAGTTTTTAACATTTTATCTCAGCATTCTTTCAAGCTTTCCATTTCCTATGGAAAAAATGAAAGTTAAAGTGGGTTTGTTTCCTTTTTTCATTAACTAAGGAAGAGAATCAATTCTGTTCTTTACCAAAGCTTTGCTTATATTTAATATTAGCGCCATTTTTTTTACTTGAGTTTTGCAAGCGCCTGTTAAACTTTCATGTATTCATTACTACAGTCTATATGTATATGTAAATGTATAAATATATGGAATAATGTCCTTAAAGGATCTAGAACAAGGGTAGGTAATCTGATTTTTATATCTCATCAGGTTGGCATTCAATCTTAGCAATCACATAACAAATAACCTTTCCTCAACCTGGTTCTTCAGTTCTTTCAAGAGTACCCATTGCTTCTACAAATCCACCTACTCATCCACCTTGTTGTTAATCACCTTTTCCTCTTTCCTTCTACTTTCCTTCAACCATGGTGGCACAGTGGATAGAATGCAGTATTGCAGTCTTACCCTGCCTTCCACTGCAGGAGTTTGAACCTTGACTGGCTCAAGGTTGACTCAGCCTTCCTTTCTTCCAAGGCCAGTAAAATGAGGACCCAGATTGTTTGGCGGCAATGTGCTGACTCTGTAAACCACTTAGAGAGGGCTGTAAAAGCACTAAGAAGTGGTATACAAGTCTAAGCGCTATTGCTATTACCAGACTAATGGATTTCTCAAGAGAGTTAATATTTCTGTAATGTGATCAAACTATGATAAATTGAACCTGATTGCTGGTCCCTTGAGTGAGATTGCTGAATTGATAGGTTGATTGATTTTTATATATTCATTCTGTTTAAGGTAATATATTCATTTTTATTGTCACAATAAATCCCAGCTTAGAAAGTTTTCAGTTTTTCTACATTTCAACATCTTGTTTTATTTCTTTCCAACATTTATTGTAATTGTTTTGAAATTGTCTGATAAAGTCCTAAGTATTCTATTAGATTTTTTTGTTGTCTCATAGGCCATCTCTTTTTGTCACCAACTCTTTTTTTTCAGAAGTTAGTGCCCTAATCTGTTGTGTATTTCTTGATGGCTTACTATATTCTTTTACAGTATAAGTGATACCCTGTTACCCTGAAAATAAGACATCCCCTGATAATAAGCCCAATCAGGCTTTTGAGCACATGCGCTGAAATAAGCCTCCCCCCTGAAAATAAGTCCTCTCCGAAAATATTTAAATGCAGAGCTGGAAATCAGGTAAGACGGCAAGAGGAGCCCCATCTTGCTCCATGCGCCCCAAAATAATAAGACCTCCCTGAAAATAAGGCCAAGCGCTTATTTCGAGGTTCAAAAAAATATAAGACAGGGTCTTATTTTCGGGGAAATACTGTTGGTTCTAAAAGGCAGAAGGTAGACATCACTTTAACAACTTCATTATCAATTGCATAGTCAGTGGTTGTATCTGTTATTATTAGTTGGCTTTGCTTATATTTAATATTCACTTCATTTTTCATTGCTGGGCCTTGTAAATCACCCGTATTTTCAGCAATCACTATAATATCATCGGCATAGTGCAGGTTATTGATGTTTTACCTCCAGTTTTAAAACCACATTCAACTTCTTAAAATCCAACTTTCCTCCATTTATACTAAGCAGATATATTGAATTCCTTTGCTGATCTGCAGACAGTCTGCTCTGCCGTGTTCTATCTGGACGGTGGCTTCTTAATTTATATCTAAGATTTGCATGTGGACAGTGAGATGTTCTAGGATTCTCATTTTCCCAACAACATTCCACAGTTTGACATTATTGACACAGTGAAAGTCTTCTCCATATCAGTGAAGCGCTTACTGACTTCTTTGGATTCATAGCAATAGCACTTACACTTATATACCGCTTTACAGTGCTTTACAGTCCTCTCTAAGCTGTTTATAGAGTCAGCCTATTGCCCCCAACAATTTGGGTCCTCATTTTACCCACCTCAGAAGGATGGAAGGCTGAGTCAATCTTGAGCCTGGTGAGATTTGAACTGCTGAACTGCAGCCAGCAGTCAGCAGAAGTAGCCTGCAGTACTGCACTCTAACCACTGCACCACCACAACTCATTATACTTTGCTTTTCTCAATTATCCAGCATGGATCAGCAATAATATAACTTGTGCCTTCCCCTTTTCTAAACCCAGATGGAAGATCTGGTATCTTCCTCTCCATGCAGGGCTCTAATCTACATTAGATAATCCTAAACATTATTATTTTAGCATGTGAAATTAAACAATATTGTATAATCATTTGCATATTCTGATAAAGTCTCTTTTTTGGGGTATGGATATTAGGTTGATTTGCCTCCCCCTCCCACTCTTGACTATCATGTCATTCTTCAAATTTATTGACATAGTTTGGTTAGAAACTCCACACATTCCTTTTGCCCTATTTCTATAGATACAGTATATCCCATTAAATTCTGTAGTCCTCTGACCTGAATGCTGGTGTAACATAATCTCTTAGTTGTAGGCATCCTTGTGAGAAGGAAATTCTTCTAAATTATCTTGGATGTTGTCATCCTTATTGTATAGACTTCCAATATGCTCCTTTCATCTTTCTTTGATCTTCTTTGAATTCATTATTACCTGTCCATTGGCATCCTAAGTTTAGAGATATTCGGAATATTTTGTTTGTTTTTGCATGCCAGTTTCCATCTTCAGTGTCTTTCTTTCTTTCTTTCTTTCTTTCCCTTCCTTCCTTCCTTCCTTCCTTCCTTCCTTCCTTTCTTTCTTTTTCATACCCCTCCCTCAAAGAGGGTCTTTATCTTGTCATTGTAGTGCTGCTTCTAGTCTCTTCTAATAGCCTTCTGAAATTCTTCTGAGAGCTTTGTCTTTCTTGGCTGTGTCTTCTCTTCTCTTCCTGGCAATTTCCATGATTTGTTCTGGCACCCATTTTGCTTTCTTCTGTTTCTTGAACTTTGGCAGTCTCTTCTCACAACCACACTTGAACAACCCCTTTGATTTCCTGCCACAAGCCCTCTGATTCTCTAGGAAGCTCTGGGCTTCAAAGCGACTCTTGATGTTCTCCTTGAAAATGGTAGGTATATGCTCAAGACCATATTGTAGAAATTGGTTGCCTTACACATGAATGGAATGTGTTGGGCACAACTCCCCTTCTTTCATATCAAGTGATTTTTTGAAATAAATCCTTTTGGTTTTTTTAAAAAAATTGAATGGGGTGAGCTCCCGTTACTTGTCCCAGCTTCTGCCAACCTAGCAGTTCAAAAGCACTTAAAAAAAATGCAAGTAGAAAAATAGGGACCACCTTTGGTGGGAAGGTAACAGCGTTCCATGCGCCTTTGGTGTTTAGTCATGCTGGCCACATGACCACGGAGACGTCTTTGGACAGCGCTGGCTCTTCGGCTTTGAAACGGAGATGAGCATCGCCCCCTAGAGGTGGAAACGACTAGCATGCATGTGCAGGGGAACCTTTACCTTTACATGGACTCTTCATTAAGCAACTGCCTCATTTAGTGACATTTCGCAGTTATGACAATGGTAGTAATTTTGTGATAAATCCTCACATGTATCACCTTCAAAGCTCTGTAAAGCAAAAGCAAGTTGAAATAAGATAGTAAGCACAGTCAATGTTTCACTTAGCAATTACTTTGCTTAACAGCCAGATTGCTAGACCCAATTGTGGATGCTAAACAAGGACTACCTATAGCCATTTTCTTTTGTTTTTGATCTCTTTGGCAAAAATTCTGATACATTTTTTATTTTTAAGGAATGCATTCTTTCTGGATCATCCAGAGAAGTCTCCTTGTTTAAAACAAGTTTTATTAGTTTATCAAAATGTGAAATTAAAAACAATTGAAAATAATGGAAAGTGAGGAGGAAAATGGGAAGAGGAAAAAGTGTAGGGTAAAAGGGGAAACAAAAAGGTAGGTAAATTGAGGACCTAGTTTGTGGGGGCAATAAGCTGACTTTGTATAAATATACAAAAGTATGAAGGCTATTGCTTAACGCATTGTAAGCCACCCTGAGTCTCTGGAGAAGGGCGGCATATAAATCAAATTAAAAAAAAAAAAAGAATAGCATTGATTTCTGACTTTTTAGTGCAGTAGAATAAGACAATACCATACAGCCTCAACTTTTATATTTACTAGCCATTTGTCCTATCTAATCAGCAAAACCCAAAATCAAAGCTTTTCTTTGATTTTTTTTTCTACCACAAGCATAAAGTCCAGAAGCAGTTTGTAACTAGAAACAAGGTTAATTGTATTCTTTACTTTAATTAAAGCAGTCAATTTAGCCATCTCTGCTAATTACATCAGCTTTTGCAGCCAATCATCCATATTGCGGGAATTAAGGTATCTTTCCATTTTTATGCATAACAACCAGAGAAATTTCAAATGGCTTCTGAAAACAATATTCACCTTTCCCAACCCTAAGGTCACTGTCCCACAACATTATGTGAGGGTTGGGGGAACATTAAAACTCTGGAACTCAAGGAAGGCTAATGTAATTTTAGCACCGAGAGAAAAGTCTAAAAAACAAAACAAAACCTGCAATGGATAAAATCCCCCAGGAAACATATCTGCCACTGGAGACTTAAAAATATACACATTCTGACAAGAAAGAAAAATAGACTCCAAGATTAGGTTGCCATAAGGGACCCAATGGCCAGCATGAACACAAGGTGTGAAGGACCAAGGCCAGCTGCATTATTTTGCCTGCAGGAGCTGGCAGTGCTACTTTAGGGCTGTATACCTGCTATACTACTTTGCCTGATGATGTAGGAATAGAGAAGGAAAGAAATCAGGCATGAAAGAGATGACTCAATAATAGCTTTGGTTAGAGCTTCCTAACCAAGTGCCACAGTCATTTTCCCAGCTCAGTTTTATATTTAAAAAAAAAAAAATAGCATAAGGGGATGTTAAGATCCTAACCCCTACTGAAATCATCAAGAATTAGCAGCAAGAGAAAGAGGGAGAGGGAGAGAGGGAGAGAGGGAGGGAAGGAGACAGAGAGAGAGAGAGAGAGAGAGAGAGAGAGAGAGAGAAAGGAAGACAGAGAGAGGGAGAGGAAGAGGAAGAGGGAGAGGGAGAAAGGGAGAGAGGGAGGGAAGGAGAGAGAGAGAGAGAAAGGGAGACAGAGAGAGGGAGAGGAAGAGGGAGAGGGAGAGAGGGAGGGAGGGAAGGAGAGAGAGAGAGAAAGGGAGACAGAGAGAGGGAGAGGGAGAGAGGGAGGGAAGGAGAGAGAGAGAGAGAGAAAGGGAGACAGAGAGAGGGAGAGGGAGAGGAAGAGGAAGAGGGAGAGGGAGAGAGGGAGAGAGGGAGGGAAGGAGAGAGAGAGAGAGAGAAAGGGAGACAGAGAGAGGTAGAGGGAGAGGTAGAGGGAGAAGAAACACACACTCACAATACAGACAAGAATTACATCCCGATTCAGACAAAGCAAAATATTTAAATATTGGCAAGAAATGTGTAGATTCACATTGGATGCTTTATTGCTTTAATTGTCCAACTGTTGAGTTTTGCATTCTGAAAGTCCAGGATCCAAATTCATTTCAGCTCCTGTATCAGCGGATCCCTGGGTGAAACAACTAATTGGCATCCACGCAATATGCATGTGATGTGTTATCATTAACAACACTGCCCTCTCTTATTCATTCCGGTTGTAAATCTCTTCCAGTCAATGATAATTACTCCAAGTAGTGGGCTTGACCTTTGGGAAATGGGTTGTTCCGTTTTGCATCTGAGCTGCACTTCTCGACAACTTCTGAACAATTCTAGTCCTCTGTGAATGGGGCCTTTGGCCAAGCTAGGACCTTGCAACTTTGGGGAGGGGATGGTATGTTCACTTAACACAACTGGTCATAATGTCATCCAAACAGTTTTATAGTCCTAATAAAGGAGGAGTTTGATTGTCAGCTGAATGCGAAAATCCATCATTGACTAGGGATATGCCTTCTCTTTTTCCTTTTCTTTCTCAAACATGTACAGAATGCAGATAGATGTTCTTATTCCCAGAACGGCATCAGCACTACAGAAGCAAATTCCATTTTATCCCTGAACTGTAGACAAGATGCTTCCATGAGTTTTAGATAATGGATTGAGAACAAGGCCATTTATTTGCAGTTATTATTTATTTAATGGGGTTGGGTTGTGATAATTTACATATGAGGAATATAAAAACACATTTATTTATTTATTATTTATTCATTAATTCGATTTATATGCCGCCCTTCTCCGGAGACTCAGGGCGGCTTACAATGCGTTAAGCAATAGCCTTCATACTTTTGTATATACCTGCTTAGTAGGGCTTTTTGGGCCCCCCTAAGCGGTGTTCTATTTTATACAATGTCAGCTTATTGCCCCCACAAACCGGGTCCTCATTTTACCTACCTCGAAAGGATGGAAGGCTGAGTCAACCTTGAGCCTGGTTGGTTTGAACTCGCAGTAATTGCAGGCAGCTGGCAGCTAAGTGCTACTTTAACAGCAGCAGTTTAGTCTGCTGGGCCACCAGGCTCCTTATTTAAGCCAGAGGAAGTAAAAAGTGTGTGTGTATGTGGGGGTGGGTGGGAGGGGAACATGTTGGTTGTGTTCTTCTCAAGTGAAGTAATTGGCTACTAAATTAATAAGGACGAAAGTCCAAGACTGAACCTACAGAACTAGATCACACCTTCTTTTCTTTCACTGATCTCATGTCTCCTGGGCCTTTTCCTTCTCCCATGATGGAATAATGTTGAGGTAGTTATGGTTAATGCCAACTTATAAGGAATCCTCACCTGCTGATTCCAAGTGGCCAACCATCTTTGGGCTGAACAATTAAACCAATTGGATCTGGTTAATAGCTGTGAATATAAGAATAGTTTAGATTTTGGGACTAAATGCTAGATTAAAGGAGAAAAACTTGGAAGGTAATAACAAATCACTTCTGTGTTGTTACCAAAAATGCTGCATGGACATGTCAATGATGTCAACAGGGTTTTTTTAAACTTGCTTTTAATGAAATTGTCTGTCCCAAAATACAAATGTGATTTGTAGCATCACATTTTAGAGACCTGTTGAGAATCCAACCCAAGCATACATCCTACAGCTCTTTTTTTCTCCATTCACCTGTAGGCTGCATAGAGGACAGGGAGAAATTTTCAAAGGCGGCTTGTGTGCTACATTACTATCAAGCAGAGTGCAGGTGGTGACCACAGCAAGTGAAAAAGGCCATTTGTAACACCGGAAATCTCCAAAAAGGGGCAGTGGGTAGAATTAAGCAGCAAAGGTTTTGCATTCGTTAAGCAGTTGTGGTTTCACTCCATCCTAAAGCATCTTTTAGTCAACCACTTCTTGGTCAAAGAGGTTGTTTGAACCAAGTCCATGTGAATAACTTATGACTGTATTGTTCAAAACCACAACAGCTGAATAACGTGATTCCGTTAACCATGGATAACTTACCTGTACATACACACCCATGGGGCCAATGGGAGAAGAAAACTGAACTAGGGATTGAGGAGGACTTTAGAACTCAATGCAAAAAGACTGAAGCGAGGGAATCAAACAGAAGTAACTAACTTAGTTTCAAAGCAGCCTTCATCATAAGAGAGGTTTGCATGCTCAGGCAAAGAGACATAACCAAGTGATAATGAGAGTTTCCTGTCTCCGTGTGGGAAATGCAACTCTCAAATTAGCCATGCACAGATGCATTCAAAAACGATGGCTTCCTTTTCACAACTTCATTAAGGAAGTGTCATATTTCCCTACAGAATTGATGCAGCGGGGGATGGGGGTGGGGAATCAAGCCATTGCTTCATGTCAGAAATGGAAATAAGGAAGTGGAACCTCAAGACAGAAATCAAGTAAGAAAGTGGAAACAGTCAGAAATCAGAAAAAAAAAACATTCTGGATAGTGATCGCTATAGAGCAAGGTATAGTATTACACAAGAAAGGACCCACAAGGAAGCACATTTGCAATTTTAAAATGACCAGGTGATGTGCCAGACTTTTTGTTGGTGGATCTGGGCATCACCTGGTGTTTCACCTGGTGACTCGAAAGCTTCTCGTACAATTCTTGTGCAATATCGTTGAATCCAAATTGAAGGGATTCATTCTCATGCTATCATTTGCATTTGGCTTATCAGGCAAAGGTATAGTCTTTAAATTTGTGAAAGAGATGTCCTTTCTTCATTTTCTTCAGAGAACTGAAGATTAAAAAAAACCCCTCTGTGATATATGCATACACCTCACTTTTGATTCTGTAAAACAGGATTTGAATGTTTTTCTTTTATTTCAAATACCTGCAAAATTTCTTCCAAAGTTGTAAAAGGAGACTATAAAAGTGGCCAGCATCTTAGGAGGAGACACTGTCAAGCCTCTTCCAGCTTTCCTAGCTGGAAATAAATCATTTATCCTGTTGGGTAAATCATTGATCTATATTAACTGACTAGAACATATGTTTTTATTTCCAGTTCAGTGACAATAAAACGAACGCGAGAGAAACTCACAGCTATATTATAAATAATGGTCCAGACTAGCATTACGGGATATCTATATTGTATGTGGAAGAGAAAAATATAATTTATTTTTGCTTGACAAAGGCAATGATGATCTCAGTTTGGTCATTGTCACAACTACAAGATTGAAGCTATGGAGTAAGTTGCCCAGAATACCCAGAGAGATTGTTTCTAGAAACATTGGACAAAATTCAAGCATCCTAAGACTAAAAAAACCCAATGCTCCATCATCTTCTGAATGATATACTTTCTTGGTTGTCAAACATTCAATATGAAAATACATTATGCATGTGAAACTTGTTTTATTTGCTTCGATACATCTACTAGCAAACAACTGGCAAGCAAAGGTATTTCCAGAAATGGGTTGAAAATCCTCAGATAATTGTTTTAGGCATATGGGAATTTGGCCACATTCTACTCTTGGAGCGGCATTTGAATCCAAATCCAATCTACTCTTAAGTGAACCAAAAATTGGTTTCTGATCCCACTGGAACCTTTCCTTGACTGTTCCGTCTGATGGAGTCAGATAGATTTTTTTTTTTAAAAAAGAGAAATCCTGGGAAATTTCAAGATTATACAAATTGGTAGCTCAGACCCTAGGTATGAATTTAGTATGCAGCAGGGCTCTTTCTCTCTTTCAACATTATGTAACCAATTATCTCCTATAGGGACGAACGAATATACTCCCCTCCAAATGTAGGCTGTGCTGACATGCTTAAGAATCTCTCCTATCTTGTCAGTTGTGCATTCCCCTGAATGCGGCTTGAAAAGGAAGATTTGAGAGATCCAAATGAAGCATAATTGCTACAGATGCACAATCCCCACCAGGTTTTCTAATCCTTTCTGACTTATTCCTCTCCTCCTTGTGACAAGAGGGAGCTTAGGCACAAAGCCCTCACTTTAAATTTCAAAAAAATTAAAATTGACATGCGGCAGCATTATAGGGAGCCTGGAGGAATTCTAAGGAGGCGCTTTATCCTTTTGTATTAAGGAGCAATTTGTACTTCTAACAAAAGACCCGACTGCTCCCCCTTGCCAAAAGGGCAATGAAGATACCTTGCGAGGGAATTGCTGTTCACAATACTTAACCGCATTTGAATCTTAAGATTTTTTTCCCAATCTGTATTCCCTGGTAGAACCGGTGCCTTGCAATTCAAATGCAAGGCTGGTGGTGAAGCTGCTGCCAAGGTGTCAGTGCTTAAATGGATGATGGATTGATGAGGCAATGAGAAGACACAAGCTTCTGGTGGCACCCTGCCCCGACACTGATCTATATATCTGCACATTATCAATGTCAGAATGAAGCTTGCACCATCTTGGTCAGTCATCTCCCTTTCAACTGATGAAGGCCCCACTTATGAAGTGGATTTACCCCTAGGAAAGCAACAAAAATGCTTATTCCTACTCTGATACACTATTGATCCCTTGGTTCCCTTGCTTCCCTTCTGCCCAGAAGCCCTTTGTGATAGTCTGGGGAAGACACAACACCTCTCAGCCACCAATTGAGTTGGCCATTTTGACCAAAGCCATCCTTTTGTCCAAATGCTGTATCCTCTCTGTGTGCAGATTCTTCCTGCAAAATAAACCATTCTAATGTGCATAGGGTTCCATTGTTGAGATGGCTATTTTAACCCTTCCTGGTCTATAGTTTGCATTTTCAGCTCTTTTGATAGTTATTCATTAGGATTTTTATATTTTATATTTTTGTTTATTTGCTGTTTGTTATCTGATTGCTGTTCATCACCCAGAGTCGCTGTTGGTGAATTTGATGGCTATATAAAGTTTATAGATTAGTAAACCAATCAATCAATAATAAATAAAATAATAAAATAAATAAAAATTTTACAGTGTGGGTAAAGCAGTCAACAGAGACAATAAATGCTAAAAACAATATTTTGTTCAGAAAAATCTTTCCTTCTAAAACACAAGTTATGCCAACTCTTTATGATTCTTACTTGTAAAATGGGATTCTAATCCAGTCTGATTTGCAGAACAATATTTTGGGTACAATATCCAATAAGAACACAACATTACGAAATCCAACAATGTTATCTTGGTCAGAACCCACTCTAAGTGTCTCCTTGGAAAGTTAGGTAAAAGTAACTAGAATATTGCTTTTAGTTTTTTTAAAAAAAGAAGTTGGTATTTTGAGTATATTTCAGGAAAAAAATATGTTTTAAACCTCTGGAAGTAGTATTCATATTTTACTTTAAGTGCCTGATAATAATTATAGCCTGGCTAGGTGGCTCAGTGGCTAAGACACTGTTCTTATTGATCAGAAAGGCTGGCAGTTTGGCGGTTTGAATCCCTAGTATAGGTCTCCTGCGTGAGCAGGGGGTTGGACTAGATGACCTCCGAAGTCCCTTCCAACTCTTGTTACTGTTATTATTATTTTACATATATATATTCAATGGTCAGCTTAAAGAGGTTCTACTAAATTCTCCTAAAATCTGGATTTGGTTTTGGTGTTAAATTCTGATCAGACTAAATTGATGTGTATGGGAATATTATACCAAATCAATAAGTCAGAACAAACTCCTTTTGTTTCTAATCCACATTCCTCCTTTTCTACTCACATGTCCAAACATTTAACATTTAAGTTAAAAAAGAAAATCTGTTTTCTACCATCAGGTTAAGCAAACAGAGGGCTCATAGCATGCTAAGGAAGAAAAGAAAAATCCACTAAGCAAAGTCACTTCCATGGTGCTGTTGGAACAAATCTCCAAGGAAAATCTGAAGTAGAAACTTCAAATGTTACGTTACTGTTTGAGAAGTATGTTCCTGCATTTAGATTACTTGCATTTTTGCATATCTTGTTCTTACACAAAATACTTCACTTGGTAAAAAGTAACCTCTTTGGAACTTCAAACATTTTCTCCACTCAAGTTGTATTATCCATTTGCTCAATAAAGTGCCAGGCAAGTGGAATTTATAAATAAAGATCTGCATTAGATTCAAATTTAGTCTCCCTCTTCCTATTCTTCTAATATATTTGCTGCCTGAGAAGGTGACCTCCTTCTGCATCTATGGCAAGGCCAGACAGTGGCTAAGCATCCCCTCTCTATCTGCTGGACTAGCTATCAACCCTTACCTAACCCTCACCCTTACTTTAATAGCAAGTTGAAAAGAAGAGGCACGTAGCTGTCAAAGTTTCATACTTGACACCATGAGTACATTACCTTTATTGCAACACTACAATAACAAAATCTTGCAAGTCTGTGAATGCATCTCTCCCCTACTTTACTTCTGCTTTCCAGAAATCTATCAGAGTTGGTTAGAAGATGGACAGCTATATAAATCTATATATATATATATATACCTGTAAATGTCTCTCTCTCTCTCTCTCTCCCTCCCTCCCTCCCTCCCTCTCTCTCTCTCTCTCTCTCTCTCTCTCTTTCTCTGTGTTTATGTTCCAGCATAACTCTGGAATGCCTCTAGCAATTTCAACCAAACTTGGTACACAGATGACTTACTCTCTGGAAAAAAATACTGCGGGGGTAAGACATCCTTAACGCCCCTTGGTGTGTGTGTGTGTGTGTGTGTGTTCCAGCATAACTCTGGAATGCCTAGGCTGCTGAAATGAAAAGGAATGAATTATATCAATAATGTCAAATCACAGTATTTTTGACAGTGATAGTGTGCATTTTGGATTCTGTTAAGATACAGCCTGTTGTGCCTTAAAATGCCTTCTACTGTACAGCACAATAGAGTTGCCATGGTAATGGCTTCACAGTACTCCACAAGGGGGCTCCCTCTGGTAAGGGGGGTTGGTTCTTAAAAAAACCCAAATAAACACCCTAGGCCCTCAGCTTCAAGCAAAGAGGACAAGTTGTTGGGGGAGGTGCCTGCTAATGCAGATAATCATCTGAAAGGCAGAATTGGGATAAATAAATACGCAGGCAACGCCAGGTTATCAGCTACTGTTTTAAATATAACTAGAGCTATGGAGGGCACTTTCTGAGAGGTTCCCCATGTTCTTTCTGGTTTTTTGGGCTGAGATACCTTTTGTGTGATGGTTGTCTAGTCTCCCTCCTATCCCCCAAGGTCATTCTCACCTACCATCACACTTGGCAAACTCACTGGTCTACAACCTTAGTTGGATTCTTTTCCATATTCAGTGCTGTCAATTAATAAATACTATGTAAGTGACTTTCTGACCCTGTAAGTGGATTTCTGAAAATCCCAAGGGAAAGAAGTCAAGGGAGAGAGAGACTTGCTTTCTTTAATGATTTCCAATATTTGATACAGCCATATGCATATAAGAGCTGTAGATGAATCTGTTCTTATGTAATTGCTCGGTAATCAGCTGTTTATACTGAGAATATTTAAACTCATATCTAGCAGGATTTTGGGATTGGGGTCAGAGTGTGAAAGCAGATATGTATCAAGCAGATAAATGGAAACTAGGAAGTTGCTAAGAACACACAAAGGGGGAGCCCCATCTGAGTCGTTTGTATATAACATTTAATGTGTCTGCCTGAAGAAAACTATGCAAACAAAACTGTGTTGGGAATGACAGCTCTATATTTTAAAAATTCCCTTGTGTGTCTCTGTTTTAGTTAAAGCATTAGCCTAGCAGCTTACTAGACACATTTAAGAGTTTGACTGTTTTTTTTTGAAAAAAGCTTTCAGGCTTCCCTGAGGACATATGACATCAATGTACAGTGTGTGTCTTTAAATCATTTTGAGGCAAAAGGCACATTTCTCTTTTTGTATGAATGCACAATTCTATTATAGTTAAAAACATGGAAGGTCATCTCAAAACGTCACAGAGTTAGTTTAGGATGGCACAGAATTCACACAACGAAATAAAGAGTCCATTTTAAAGCAAGAGATGTAAAGTACTGTAAATTGCTATTGCCAACATCACAGAAGAAAACATAGTGGTCCCATTTGGATAACCGAAGTAGTTTCAGCTTCTTTTATAATCTTACTAACCTTAATATTTATTTAACTGCTTAAATCTCATCCCTGGGAAATATTTATGATTCGATAACCTGAAATAATACAATAAGAGCCACGGTGGCACAGTGGTTAGACTGCACTAATTGCAGGCTAATTCTGCTGACTATTGATTGCCAGCAATTCAGCAGTTCAAGTCCCACCCGCTCAAGGTTGATTCAGCCTTTCATCCTTCCAAGGTTAGTAAAATGATTGTTGGGGGCAATATGCTGACTCCGTAAGCCGCTTAGAAAGGGCTGTAAAGCACTGTGAAACGGGATATAAGTCTAAGAGCTATTGCTACTGCTATCCAAATAATATTGGTTTTTTGCAAGACTAATTTACAAGATGAAGTTACATTCCCAGTAGCTGGAATATCCTATTTAAGGGTCTTTTTCAACAACATTATTGTCTCTTGCCTACCTACAGTACTGGTTTTGGGAGACTTCTTGTGTGCTTCCATTGAACCAGAAGTGGTATCCAGCAGGTTCTGACCAGTTCTGGAGAACCAGTAGTGGAAATTTTGAGCAGTTTGGAGAACTGGTAAATACCACCTCTGACTGGCCCTGCCCCCATTTATTATCTGCCTCCCGAGTCCCAGCTGATCGGGAGGAAATGGAGATTTTGTGGTAACTTTCCCCTGGAGTGCAGTGGGAATTGGGATTTTGCAGTATCCTTCCCCTGGAGTGGGGTGGGAATGGAGATTTTATAGTATCCTTCCCCTGCCACACCCACCAAGCCACACCCACCAAGCCATGCCACATCCACCAAGCCATGCCACCAAGTCATGCCCACCAAGCCATGCCCACAGAACTGGTAGTAAAAGATTCTGAACCCCACCACTCATTGAACTACCTGCTGCCTTTACTTTGTTGATAAGGGGAAAAATATGAGGAACAATTGTTCCCCCCCCTCCGCTCCATTCAGAAGCATACTGTAGGTTTTAAGGTTACTGGGTTTATGTAGGCACATTGTCCAAATGTGTCTAATGTTTGAAGTTACTTCTTAATTTCATACTTGGCAGTCTCCTCTTTCTCCTCCCTGATGAACTCCTGGGAAGGGTTTAATTGACGATACAAATTTTAATCAGGAGCAATGTTTGATGGGGGTATGGAAGAGGAAAATTCTCCTGCCTTCTAATATTTAGATCAAAATATTTTCTTAGGGAAGATGGATGATCTCGGAGCAACTAGAATTCGAACATAATGGCACACCATAGTGGGTATATTTTAGTCGTTTTGGGAAATGAAAACCAAACCAAACCACTCCTTGTTTGTACTTCCTGGTAGAATGAATTTTAGAAAATGTTTCTGTTTTAATAGAGGAGTAGTTCTTGCCATTAATCAAGATGAAACTACACTACGATCTTAGGCAGACTCAGCCTTTTGGAGAAAAAATCAGCAGAAATGGCTTTCCGGAGCAAGTTCTCTGAAATAAGTTTCTAATAATTTCAGTGGATTGAATCAAAATGTAAGGGCTTTCCTGCATGGCAGCCTTCAGCTGCTTGCCTCCTGTTTGTACACCGCCTGGAACAGAAGCCAGTTGAAGAAAACCTTTTCTGGATTTCAACTCTCTCTCCACTTGTGCCACAATGATGGGCAGGTGTCCTGTCAGAACAGCTGTTAAGAAGGCCCCACATTGGTGGATTCCAATGAGTCTCTCTCCCTCTGCCATTCATGCCAGGAAAGCAAGAGCCAATTTTTTCTCCTTCTATCAGCTTGTCTTTTGGAAGACTGGTGAAAAAACCCCAATTTACAGTTCTTCCTGTAATATGGGCTAGAAAGGGAACCTTGGCCAGATTCCATCCATTTAAAAGAAGAAAACAAGGAAACTCAGAAGAAACTAAGATTTCTCCCTACATTTTTCATGGCAGGTGGCCCAACAGTCTGGTTCAAAATAGGCATCAAGATGGGTGGTCCATCAGGGCACATGCCAGCCAATTGAAATAGAGACATTAAGGTGACCAATCTTTCTCCTTTAGGGAGGACAGTCCTTCTTTTATAAGTTCTGTTCTCTCTCAAAAAGTGTCCTCCTACATGTCCTCCTTTTCGATATTTGAAGAGTAATTTGTAAATCTCTGTATTTGATCGATGCCAATCCGATCTGTTGCATGTGATGTGACATATTTGTATTTGATATGATGATTTGTCAAGGTTCGGTACAGTGCGGCGAGACGCAATTATGAGATGCACAAGAGAATTGTTTTGAGAGAGTGCGCTGCGTGCAAGTGGCTTTGTTTACTTCTTACCGAAACACGACATGGCACACACACATGTGTCCTCCTTCTCATTGTAAAAAAGTTGGTCACCTTAGAAACATTTGTGTGGAATGTGTGGAATAAAACACAGGCAACAGGCAAATCGGCATGTCCTATTTATGCCAGCAGACAAGAAAAAAAAACTACTTTTGATGTGCAGCAAGAAAATTTAGGTGCAGTTTTCCTTCCCACTTCCAGATTCAGTCTGGGAGGAGGAAGTCATAAATTATCCTCAGTCCTCATCCTCCTAAAACTATAGGTGACTCATCTTTGTGCTGGGACAAGCAAGATACGAGGATCAGCTCTAAATCATACTTAGAATAGATTAGAGTTAAGACTCATTAATTTTAAATCAGCTTACTTTAACTAGGATTAAGTCTGGACCCAATCTAAGGAGGCTACTTCAGTGGAGTTTGTGCATATTAACAAGAATACGCTTTACATTGTTTTCATTTTAATCCACAAAACCTCCTTCTCTGTGAAGATTTTGGTTTCTTGTTTTCTAGATATGGAGTCTGATCCGAGTTTGGTGGAACACCTTTCGCTGTGGCAAAGGTTTGTCATTTCAAAGGGCTAGGGAAAAATCCTACCCAATATTGAAAACTGGACTGAAAATTGGATAAGATGATAAGATTACCACTTTTTCCAGCAAGCCGGGCTGGCTTAAGAAGAAATTTTTAAATTTTTTAAATGTTTTAATTGGTTTGTGATTTTTAAATTTTTGGGCCAAATTTATATATATATTAATTGTTCTTAATATTTGTATTTCATGTTCTTAATTCTGGCTGTGCACCGCCCTGAGTCCTTAGGGAGAAGGGCGGTATATAAATTGAAAAATAAATAAATAAATAAATAAATAAATAAATAAATAAATGATTAGGAGAAATTGGATAAGGTCAGATAAGATGAGATGAGATAAGATAAGGTAAGAGGAGAGGAGAGGAGATAAAAGAAATATTTATATTTCTGTTAAAATGTAGTTAGGTTACAAATTTCAATAAACTCTGGTTATCTAGAGCACTTTGTCTATTCTGATTTAAGGAACCTCTTTCAAAGAAACATTAACAATATATATGATCAAATTCCTACTTAGATATCCTTGACTTAATATATCAAATGAAAAGTTTCAAGCTGAGACACTCCAATGATTCTCCATTCACACACACATACACAATATAGATGTTTAATTTTAGTGCTGTTTTCATTCTGTATTTAATCAATTCTCTCTGTCTCTTTCTCCCCCCTCCCTCCCTCTATCATCTCTATCTCTATCTCTATCTCTATCTCTATCTCTATCTCTATCTCTATCTCTATCTCTATCTCTATCTCTATCTCTATCTCTATTTATCTCCATATCACAGTTTGTCCCCCAACAGAGAATGTTAGCAGATAGTAGGGCTACACAAATGAGTCAAATGCTATTCAGTTTTGAAATTTAATGATGACATGCATCAATCTGAATTTGTGATTCAAGTTTAAAAGGCAAGAACATTCATTTCAAACCAAGATTTGGTTCAATAAATAATTTGGTCAAAGGCTATATGCAAAGGCTTTTGCAGCTACTTTATTTTGGAAAAATGTAAAAAAAATTCTCAGGATAATTGCCCTTTTAGAGGATCAACTATCAAGTTTCAATTGGATAATTTGAATTTTCAGGGGTGGTAAAACTTATCTACTATCATGCCATTATCAGAGACCCACTGCATATGTGCAACAATATTTGAGATAGTGTAAATTCTAAAACTCTACAGACCCAGAATTGTTTTCATATTTTATCTGAAATGATCCAAAGTTATCTAATTCAATTCAACGCCTTGAATCAAAATTCAAAATTCAATTTGGAGGAGTGGTTTGATTATTTCTCCTTCAAACTGAATCACTCATTTGGATCTTCACAGATCTAGATAATCCTAGTTGATAACTACATATTCAAATCTTATTTTATAGTGTATAAAGTTAAACCTATTTCTATTGTGGACAACTATAGGTCAATTGAGCAGCAATTATTTATTGGGTACTACTGGGTATTTTTACAGAATAAAAATTTCTTTAAATACAGTATTCCCTATGTGATACTTTGCTTTATATATATAGTGGTCTATAGCCTCTCATAATCCTCAGATAGTATGTCCAAAAACTGGCTGGGAATGATATGATTTTGTAAGACAACACATCCGGAGGGCACAAGTTGGAGACCCTCCAGATTACACCTTGCCAGGAACTGGAGTTCTTAAGAGATCTGAGCATCAATAGGAGATTACTAGGTACCACATTAAACAAATTGTAGGAGGAGGGTTTAGCTCGGGTAAAAATATTACAAGAATATTAGTGTTAATCAAGTCAATAGTGTGCAAAGCTTCTTTTTCTGCTCAATTAATATGCAAAGTCTCATTAAAACTGAAGCCACCATATCTGACAAAGCAAGGCATTCTTATTGACATCATGCACTATAATACAATGCTGCAGCACAGAATAAGAAAGGGACACTAATCCCAATTAATTCTTCCAGGGCAAAGAAGATATTGCTACATGCTTTTCAAAGACTAGCGCAATCTGTAAACTCTGTAAAATAAAATAAAAACAGATCATCGTCACCATCCTCACTACAGTTAAGGACTACTTTTAACATCAAATCTGTGACCAATCAGTGATCTATTCATGCCAGATTTTATCTAATTTACATCCGAATCTTACCTATGGTGATTTTATCCAAGCAAGGGCAACATAAACACAACAGAAGCTGAGATAGTCCCAAGATTTCTGCACTATAATTTGAGAAAATATAAATCAATACTAGGATGGACAAAACTTGTTTAGATCTTTCTGTATTCTTGTATCATTCAGAGATAAGGGTACTGATGCTGATCTTTGAAGAACATGTCTATCAAGAAAAGATAGATGGGGGAGGGAGAGAGAAGATATTGGGGAGGGAGAGAGGAGGAGACATACTAGAAGGAGGAGATCTAGGAAACTTTTGTATGTATTAATGACATTTACTGGAATAAATATTGAAGACAGAGGGTAATTGACTTGGGGAAGGGAGGCAGTTTTTCTAATGCTATTTAAACAGCTGAAACTACTCTTGGAACTACCGTATTTTTCGTAGTATAAGACATACCTTTTCTCCCACAAAAAGAGGGTGAAAATCTGGGTGCATCTTATACTCTGAATGTAGCCCCACCCAGCCTCGCAAATGAAGATTTCAGAGGCTGAAAGAAGCCTCTAAAAGAAGCTTCAGAAAAAAAGCCTCAGAAAAAAAGCTTCAGAAAAAAAGCCTCTGAAAGGCTTTTATCTAAAATAATATGGCAAGCAACAAAAGAAGAATCAGTAAAGGTTCTAACCAAACTATGTTAACAAATCTGGAGAATGACACAATAACCAACAGATAGGAGGAGGTTAATCTACATACCAATACCAAAGAATGGAGATTGAACAGAGTACAGATAATCCTTCAGAATAAAAGCCTCTGAAAGAAGCTTCAGAAAAAAAGTCTCTGAAAGACGCTTCAGAAAAAAAAGCCTTTTTTTCTGAAGCTCTGATTCAGAAGTTTCAGAGGCAGAAAAAAAAGCAAGGCACAGACCTCACAACCAACTAACCTGTTGCTAAAATTCACCTTTGGAAACAGCTGATTGGGGGTATTCTGGAGGCTGATCCAACTATAAACTCTTTGTATGCCCTTGAATCTGTTACAATATGTTGAGAATAAATGCGTTTAAAATAAAAGCAATCCTGAAAACACTTTACACATTATGTGTCATAATGAATATGGTCAAGATATCTGCTTAGCACTTCAACAGAACCATGCCCTACATACCTAACTCAGAAGTAAGTCTAAAAGCTTAATATCAGATAAATAAGGAAGTGGGTATTTTATTTCTGTTCTATGATGAGAAAGAAGGAACCATTGCTACTGATTTTGTCCTCTCTTCCTTCGAGGCATGAATATGCCCAGGTAACCACTTTTTCTTGCTAGGCACATTCTCACGACTCATTCAAAAGCCTTAGCTGTGGCTGCTTAATGTTGGTCTTAGTTGTTCAAGTTTAAAAATAATGATTAAAATATGTCATTTCAGGTTTGGTGGCCCAATGCATCAATCACAATGATATGTTCTCCAAGACTATCTTTTTTGTTACCTCTGGGGGATGCTGGACTTCTTAGTCACTGGCTGCCAGCACTATCCTTCTTTTGAGTATAGTCAAGAACAAAAGCTTGCGTGTTGTTGATTGCTTCCTCCCATTTCACCCTGTGGCTATCCTATGCACCTGCTACCTGTCTGAAGGGCTGCTTCTGAACATAGGTTTAGCGCTTGTTCAGAAAACTGCTACTTTCATGTGTGGAAATAACCTGTCCTACCGACATGCCCGTGTCCTTGATGAATGGGTGCATCAAGAGAGCTCCCTACTGTTTTATCCTGTGTGCCTCTTTATATCTGCCACCTGTTCATTGGACAATGGCACAGATAACTAAATTAATCATGCCAAACACTTGCTTACAGTCATAATAGAGTCATTGGTGATTGCTTTTCTGGCTGGCAGGTGACAGTTTGTGAAAAGGTAAACAGTGTCAGGCTAATCCACCAATTTCTTTCTAGAAATTGACCTGCATTAAATCAGTAAAGATAATGCCATTTGCTGATTTTGTTACTGTGGCAAAACAGGGATTGACAACTGCCTAATATAAGGGCTGGTGGAAAGCACACTAATGTGGCCATTTGGAAGAGCCTGTTGTCACTCATGATGAAGAAGTAGAGTTCTTGTATAGCTTCACCATTCATCATCATTCCAGCCATTGTCTATCCCCTGCAAGATGAAGGCCTCATCTGCATGTTTCCAACCAATGTGGTCTTGAGCTTTTCTTTTGCAAGTTGGACCTGCAATACTTGCTGATGTTGTCTATAGAGATTCTCAGTCATCCAGGTCATGGTTGTCCCAAAGGTGCTTTTTTCAAGAGGCAAACTGGACTTTCTGGTTTTTCTTTGAAGACGTTTCGATTCTCATCCAAGAAGCTTCTTCAGCTGTGACTGGATGGTGGGGAATGGAAGGATTTATACTCCTTGCAGACAGCTGGTCATTTGCATTCTTTGAAAAGGCACCTTTGAGACACTTGCTGATGTTGTTGCTTCCTCTTGTTTTAGGTCTCTTTTGTGGATGCTTTTTATGTACAGATTATCTGAGATGATTTCTCATAGAAAGTATTATACTTTATACCTTTCCACCAACCAAAAGCTGTCTTGTATTTAATAGCAGGCTAATGCAACTGGCAAAGACCAGTTTCTAGTATGGGCTCTAACGTGGACAGTAATGAGGGCAGAAATGCAGTAACGCAGGAAAGATACACTGGGGCTTAGGAGTAGCTGGTGGGAGCAGAAGCACCACCACATTCTCCCTCAGATCAAGCTGTTGTAATATTAATTGTCTCTAATGATGACTGATGTATCATTTTGTGAAAGATTGTTCCTTGCATGCCATCAAAAAGGTTCTCAGGTGGAATAATTGAAACATCTGTGCAGACAGAGGTGTAACTTGATTATCCACATTTAGGGATTGATGCTATTTTTGGTACTAATTTGTGTTCTTCTATCAAAATCCTCTAAACTGCCCACCCAATGCAATGGCTATCCTTGTGGAGGGATCCCAGGCAGGAGATCTAATTCAATTCAAATCTTTATTGTCAGTGCACATATGTACAATGAGATTGGTTGAGCTCCCTCAGTGCACCCCCTCCCAACACAATACAACTCATAGTGAAATCCTATGTTTAGAGTTTAACCTGAGGAGGAAGAAGAGGAAGAGGAAGAGGAGGAGGAGGAGGAGGAGGAGGAGGATGAGGAGGGGGGGAGGAGGAGGAGGAGGAGGAGGAGGAGGAGGAGGGCAGAGAGCTTCCCAGTTTCTGAAAGTTATCTAGAATGGTCAGCATCACCATTCTGTGAGCAAAGGAAACTTTCTATCAATAGAATGGCATTCCTTGATGCCACCTATTATAATTATTTATTTTCTCTATATACATGTATTTTTCTAAGTAAACAGGAAAATTAACTGTTTCATAAAGGAACAATTGCACAATATATTGCATTTCTGTTACCCCAGATTCACTTCTTTGTTATACATGCAGCTAACAGATTGCGGCAACACTGATGTTTAAAAATATTCCACATATGTGGGATGTCAATCATTTATAGTTCTTTTGCTAGCCTAACAGAGTTCATAAGCATGCAAAATAAATTAGTTTGATAGTACATTAAATTGGTTTGATAGTACAGTGTTAGCTGCTGCTTTGCCTGACTTATAGTTCACAGCTTCAGTGTTGCAAGTTATTGCCTATAGTTTTCACTATACATGATAAATGGGATTAAAAAGGATTAATAGCATGCATCTTTTCAAACCACCATAGAATATTCTTGAGATTTTTAGCATAATACCTAGGCTGGAAAATAATGGATTTTGTCAGCACATCCAAGCGACAATAATCTGAACTTTTATTTATTAGTTACATTTTGATCTATTAGTCTTTTTCAATGGCAGTGAGTGACTTGTAAAAAGGATAAGTATCTTATCTCTTGCTCTGCAAGCAGCATTAATATTCCTTTCCCTTACAAGCGTGCTTGTTTTGGCCTATAAAATGACCTGAAACGTTAAACAATCTGCTCTCTTTTTGTATATGTTTCAACAAATGTCCTTGTCTCCTGAGATTTAATACTCAAAACTCCTAATTGTTTCCAGATGAGAAATTCTTGATGCAGTTTTCGTAAAAATGTGCCCACTGATCAGGGGTGGGTTCTATTTACCTTTACTACTGGTTTGCATCATGCCCGCGCAGATCGCCTATGATGACGTCCGGGTCAGTGGGTGGAGCCTCCCGCGGGTTTTACTACCGGTTCTTGCAAACCGGTCCGAACCGGTCCAAACCAGGGGCAACTCACCATTACCATTGATACTTTGCAGTAGTTAGGGCTTTGGCCTAATCCCCTGGAACTCTGGAGTCTTGAAAAATGCATGCTTATATGTAGTCACAGGCTACCAGATTAGGGCTTCCACCTAATCCACCAAGTTGTAGTTGGATTCATTTCCATTGGCAACCAGTTGCTCAGACTGAGTTACTGAATTCTATTTCCCGAGTTTAAGGAAGAAAGCAGTTCATTAAGAGGTGCTGTATATCAGCAATGTGGTGGTGGTGAGACAGCTCAATGAGGGAGTCCTTGGTCCTTTTTTGCAGATGTTTCATTATCCAAACTAGGTAACCTCATTAGTGCTGATGAGGTAACCTAGTCTGGGTAATGAAACATCTGCAAGAAAACAACCAAGCTCAGAGAGCACCAGGGACCCCTCATTTCAACCCCAAGCTACAAATATTCTCCTTTATCGAGATAACTCAATGGCAGACAGAGCACCTGCTTTATGTAAAAAAAGGTTTCAATTCAGTAAAAGCTTCACAAAACACCTGATGTGACATGCTTGCCTGAAACCTTGAAAACCTGTTGCCTGTCGGTGTAGAGACAAACAAGGACAAGATAGAAAAAGAATCTAATGAATACAAGGCAGCTGCTCTCCCCAGTCATCACTTTTTAAGACACAACTAGACAAGGTGATGATGATGATGATGTCCATGAAGTTGAGTCTGACTCTTGGCAATTCTATGGGCCAGGTTTCTCCACAGCTTCCAATCTTGCACTATTTCTTTGAGTTCTAATGCTCTGCCTGGTGTCAGCTTTGATGGTGAGACAAGGCAGTGCAGAATAAATAAATAGAAGACTTAGAGAGAACATTTCCAAATTGCATAACCAGTTAATAGGAAGCAAATGTTAATGCCAGGAGTGCAGTAAAGCAGCACACCAGACCATGTTAGGGATGGGGTTGGTAGGAGATTAATCCAGCTAGTAGGAATATAAAAGAGCTTGAAAAGATGAATCCCCCTGAGAGTGGATTCCTATCAGGAAATGTGCTCTCCACAAGCAGCATCTATTCTTAGGCTTCCCTCAGAAGAATTCAAAATTTAAAACCTGTGGCACTTGATTCTTTGTAGAGCAACTTTCCCCCTCACTGGCAATTTATAAGGAAGGATTAAAAAGCACGCCAGTTTTTTTACAGCTTAAACGAAGGGGTAAAAGAGATTTTGCTTGTCTTGTGCAGTTTGAAGAAGTGCGTTCCTCTTCTTTATCTGCCGATTCTGGTGAATATTTATTCATTTTAAAAAAAATCTTAAAAACAAACCAACAAAGAGACAAACAAACAGCGCACCTAAAACCTGCTTAGCTAAAGTGGGCGGTGTTTTTGAGGATCTGTGTACTCTTACCAGCAAGGTGAAGCCACTAATTTATGGATTTGTTTGTCACAGATCAATGATGTACAATCTTGATGAAAAATATCAAGTACTAAAAAAGGGAAGCAAGTGATAGCTGTGATGCCTAATGCATCTTAAAAATAATCTGCCCATCAAAGAGTCATTGGCTACATAAGAATCAGAAAACTGTCAAAAACTGCAGCATACAGGGCAACATCTTTGGCCAACATTGTAAAATTATAACATCAGATGTGATCATGTTATATCACCAACGTTGTGTAATTTGGTAGCAGGATCAGTAGAGATCTAGGGTCTCCTGCTTGTTTGGGGAGTTGGACTAGATGACCTACAAGATCCCTTCTAATCTTGTTAATCTGTAATCTATTAGATGGTCAAATTTCTATATTGAAATGTGAATGCTACATCTTTAATATGGCCCAAGATTGGGTTACAGTATATACTCCTATTTAAACCACTGGTACAAGAGAAACATGACATCAGTCCCATTTATAAGGCAGGAACAATATTACCCTGTTTCCCCAAAAATAAGACATCCCCTAATAATAAGCCCAATCAGGCTTTGGAGCACATGCGCTAAAATAAGCCTCCCCCCGAAAATAAGCTCTCCCTGAAAATATTTAAATGCAGAGCTGGAAATCAGATAAGATGGCAAGAGGAGCCCCATCTTGCTCCACGTGCCTCAAAATAATACGATCTCCCCGAAAATAAGGCCAAGCACTTATTTTGGGGTTCAAAAAAATATAAGACAAGGTCTTATTTTCGGGGAAACACGGTAGTAGCAACAGAAATACTCTCAAGTCCACAGACCATAGATAATAGATATCTATATCTATTAGAATTAATGCATGAATACAACTGGCTCATAGACCTGCATGTCGTATAGGCAAGAATGGGGACCCTGAATGGAAAGACTTAAGAGAGAGATCTCATCAGATAGATTTTTGTCATTAGTAGTTCCCTCAAGCTTGACATTTTCCAGAAGCTCTGCAGAGCAGAACTGAAATGTGTGAATGACATGGGCTGAAATGAGATCACTGGGAACTGAAATCAGACTCAATTGCATTAGTAATTCATGCCTTGCAAATCCTTCCAAGTTATTCCAGGACTGGTAGTCTATTCCTTTGTGATGCTGCCCAACTTCACTGTGCAGCTGCATTAATTTGAATGTGAAGCTATTGTTTTGTTTTTTTCTCTTGCTCCTAACCAGGATCTTTTTCTTTGAAATATTTGGGACTTTGGGTTTGGTGTGTATTTGATTGTTTGATTCAATTGTCATGTCCGTTTGCTTGTAGAGTTATAGCAAGCAAGAGACAACATTAGATAAATAGCACAGAAAAGGAGTGGATAAATTCCCTAAGTAGTTCTGGCAAGAACCTTAATTCTGAGTATTACTATTCTGGTCCATGCATGGTTTTAAGTAGACACAAGATAAATAATTCCAAACTGGTCTACACTGGAAGCTGCTGCCATGTATATAAATTCAGAGTTTCATTTATCACAGTTGTTTTTGCACAGGATGATACTTTATGACTAGAACAAACAGTATGTCATTATAGTAACATTGATTCTGGAACTTGAATGCCATTTTAAAATATTGATAATATGGACCTTTGGATTGGAGTGACCCAGTGACTAGAAAACATTTTCCCCCAATAGTTTGTCATGCTAGCCAGAGCTCTCCAACCTTTGAACCAGCAAAGCTGGCTGGGAAATTCTGGGAGTTGAAGTCTTCCAGGCTTAAAGTTGCCAAGGTTGGAGACCCTGTGCTAGGCCACTGCAGACAACATTGGCTTCCTATGACCACTTACACTCATTCAGTCCTTAAATATTTTTAACATTCAGCCATCATTTGTTGAGCTTCAGTGGTATATTTTTTCTTCTACTCCCCCTCCTCCTCTAATTTATTTCTTGAGGTCACTTGCAATCTTGGTTTCACTGAAAAATATCACAAGTAGAGAAAGAGGGCTTGGAGCAGAAGAGTCACTGCTGTGTTAAATTATTCTGCTATGCAAAATCTGAATTTTGAGAACTCATGAAATGTTCATCAAACAGCGATAAGGTTTCAATAATGTTTCTTTAAAAATATGCCCTGCTAATGGCAGGAAAACCACAGAGCTGAACTGTAATTAAATGTTATCAGGAAGTTTAAAATAAAGTAGTGCACATTTGAACATACGATGTCTGATCATCTGACTAGCAGAGAAAGCAAATATGACCCAGTAGCTAAAAAAGAAGGCACAGGTAGCTAAAAGTATGACACATTTCCTAAGCGTCTGTTGTGGCTTTGGGAACAATGCAAAAATGTTGGTTCTTAGAATTCAGAGTTATAAAATGAGGGCTCTGCTCAAGCCATGAATTGAAGTATGATGGTGACATAGTGTCAATGTACAATAGTCCATGCCAATGTGCCCATCTACAATTTGCACTGCCAGTTTGAGTAAAGGAAAACTCCTAATTCATGCCAATTTGGTACACTTATATTCATCAATCAAATCACCCCCAATGGGATATGTAAATGGATGTCACTTCCTTGCTTATCAATCTGCTTCCAAATCATATATAACCGAGTCTTTCTTGGGTCATTATCACCACTAGTAGTGAAGAGTTTTGTACATCCCAATGACTTTGTGAGTTATACTGTGGGGAATGAATATTCCCATAAGAGTCACTTATGATGGGCAAATCATATAAGAGGATTGAGAAAAAATACGATCCATTGGAGAAGGAAAATACTACATGCTCCAATGGTCTGCCATGAAAGCCAAATGAATATTCACAATCACAACAAGATCAACATGTTACTGGAAGATGAGGCACTCAGTTCAAAAGTATCCAAAAAGCTGCTGGGGAAGAGCTAAACAAAGTTTGAGAGCTTATGAACCGGAGACAATTTCCTTGTGTGCCCAATCACACTTGGCCAATAAATCTATTCTATTCTATTCTATTCTATTCTATTCTATTCTATTCTATTCTATTCTATTCTATTCTATTCTATTCTATTCTATTCTATCTATTCTATTCTATTCTATTCTATTCTATTCTATTCTATTCTATTCCATTCCATTCCATTCCATTCCATTCCATTCCATTCTGCTCAGTGGAAATAAAATAAATGAGAGAGAAATGCACAGCTATATTATAGATAGTGGTCTAGACCAACATTACATGATATCTATATATTGTATGTGGAAGAGAAAAATCCATTCCATTCCATTCCATTCCATTCCATTCCATTCCATTCCACTCCACTCCACTCCACTGCACTCCACTCTCTGGCAATGAGACTGGATTATGATGTGACTGAATTTAGGAGGTCCAGTTGCTGATGTGATCAGAGATAAAAGGAAAGTTCAGCAATGCTAACATGTCTATGCAACTATATTAGGGTTCTAATAAATACAGTACTACCAATAATGGAGTTCCAAGTATCAATAAAATACCTGCCAAATTGTTTGAATCCTTGCAAAATATAAGTGAAGTGCTGCTTACAGTTTGTAAACAGGTACAGAAAACAACAGTTTCCAAGATCTTGTGGGGGAAAAAAGTCAAATATCAGTTTGCACTTTAGTATCAACAAAGGGCAGTACTAACAAATGGACAGGCTAATGAAGAATTACACTTACTGTTCAGTAGCCTGAGCATTCTTACACTTCTCATGCTAGTGAGGTGAATGCTCAAGTTTTTATAATCCAGACTTTCATGATATATGGAACAAGAATTGCCACAAGTACAAGCTGGATTTATCTGAAATCACATTGTTAACAACTAATGGATTATAAAAAGGCAAAGGATTCAAAAAGTCATGTATTTTTTTTTTTGCTTTATTAATTCTACAAAGGCTTTTGACTTTGAAACTACAACACATTATGAATAACCTTAAAAACAGGTATATTCGACTGTCTCGTGCTTTTTGAAAAATTTATGTCATGATCAGGAAAAAAATGACTGTATATGGACCACTTTCATGATTCAAATTTGAGGAAATAGTACACCAAGATTGGAAATATTGCTTTATTTATTTAACTTGTATGCAGAATGTATCATATAGGAATCCTAACAGTGCTTTTTCAACTACCAAGAGCCTTGGTAGTACACTGGTCTAAAGCACCCTGTTATTAAGAACAGCTGCCTGCAATTACTGCAGGTTCGAATCTCGCCAAGGCTCAAGGTTGACTCAGCCTTCCATCCTTTCTAAGGTAGGTAAATTGAGGACCCAGTTTGTGGGGGCAATAAGCTGACTTTGTATAAATATACAAAAGAATGAAGGCTATTGCTTAGCGCATTGTAAGCCACCCTGAGTCTCCGGAGAAGGGCGGCATATAAATCAAATTAAAAAAAAAAAAAAAAGGCAATTAGACTTTTGTTTTGTTTTGCTTGAATACATTTTGCTTCTCATCCAAGAAGTTTCTTCAGTTCTGACTGAATGGTGGAGAATTGAAGGATTTATATTCCTTAGCAGTCATCTGGTCATTAGTACTCTTTCTGAGAGTCATTGAGGCCATGTGGAGGTTTATTTGTATCCTCAGGGTCACCTTAATTGCACTAGAATTGCACTAGAACTGAAGAAGCTTCTTGGATGAGGAGCAAAACATCTTCAAGGAAAAACAGAGAAAGTCCAGTTGCCTTTTGAAAAAGTATCTTTGGGGCAACCATGATCTGGATGACTGAGAATCTCCAAAATATTGGAATGGAAATTTCTGGGGGAAATTTGAGCCTTGATAGTATAGTGGTTTAGTGCACCCTGTTATTAACACAGCTGCCTGCAATTTCTGCTGGTTCGAATCTCTCCAAGGCTCAAGGTTGACTCAGCCTTCCATCCTTTCTAAGGTAGGTGAAATGAGGACCCAGTTTGTGGGGGCAATAAGCTGACTTTGTATAAAATATACAAAAGTATGAAGGCTATTGCTTAACGCATTGTAAGCCGCCCTGAGTCTCCGGAGAAGGGCGGCATATAAATCAAATTTTTTTAAAAAATAGCCACCATTTCAAATATGCTGGTGGTAATATTTTGAAGGCTTAAGGGATCTTTTGCTAAGGAGAAAGAAGAGAGCGTAAAAGCTAATTGGCTGCTCAACATTTTCTTTAAAAAGTATATTGCCAAACAATACCAATCCAATGTAAATAGGTGGAGAAGAAGTAAACAGATGTGTTCTTCAAAAATTCATAGAGATGGAAGGAAAAAAAGACATCTGTTATGTGAGAGAAAGCCAGTGACAAACCTAGACAAAATACTGAGTGTAGAGATTCTGCACTGCAAATAAAAGTGACGGTTTTCAGGTTGTAGCATATAGCAATGAAAGTTGGACTATCAGAAAGGATAAACAAAGAAAAATGGAGGGCCTTTGAACTGTAAGGCTGGAGGAAATTGTAAATAACTTAGACTGCAAGAACAACAAATTAATCAATAGTAGACAAAGAAAGTCAGGTTGCTTTCTTACTGGAAGCACTAATAATGAAGCTAAAGCTTAACTATTTTGGACACACAATGCAAAGCAAAGAATCATTGGATAAGACCCTGGTGTTTAGAGAAATCCAAGGGGATAAAAGAGGTGCTGACCAAAGACAGTGTAGTCAGATAGCTTCACAGAAGATACAAAAAGATGCTTGTAAGATTACAAAGAAGGATTTAGAAGCAAAATGATGGTTTTATGAAAACAAGCATGAAATGATGCTATACTTCTTTGGCACATGGATGACTTGATAGAACCAAATTTGATCTGCCAACTAGATAAATTATAGCATCAGATAATCTGTCCTAACATTATCTGAGTAGATGACAGAAAAATTGGGGGGAAAATGTGTACCAAGATCTGATAGGTCATTGATGAGTTCTGATTTTCACAGGAAATTTGAGAACGATTGTTAGGGAACAAAACTACTTTGAATGACTTTCACACAGGACTTTATTTGTAAACAAGACACAAAGTTTGGACATGATGAGGTGCTAGGTGATGTGTATGTCTATGGAGATTCGTAGTCATCCAGGTCATTGTTGTTCCAAACTGCTTTTTCAAAAGGCAACTGGACTTTGTTTTTCCTTGAAGGCATTTCACTTCTCATCCAAGAAGCTTCTTTAATTCTTTAGTTCTGGAACTGAGGAAACTTCTTGGATAAGAAGCGAAACATCTTCAAGGAAAAACAAAGAAAGTCCAGTTGCCTTTTGAAAAAAGCGCCTTTAGGATAGGTGGTCTGTATTGCTTTAAAATCTTTTCTTTGCCTCCTTTAGCATTTGCAAAGCCAGAAGAAACTTCTAAACAGACACTGCAATTGTGCAGAAGTCTGCTGTAATTGTAGCAAGTGTCAAAGAAGGTAAGTAAAGCCAGTAAGATTAAGACAAATGGTTGTTCTGCTTTTAGAAGGAGACTATGTTTCTTGTGGAGGCTTCTTTGAATCTTCACCAAAATAAGGCACTTTGTAGATCTGCAGACCCCCACTAAGGAAGAAGAAGAAGACTCTTCTTTGCCTACAATGCTAGAAACTATAAGTAGACTGTTCACATCATCCATAAGAATCAGAAACTTGCACAACGTTGAACATATATAGTGTAATTGGCAGATGTCTGGAGGCTAAAACGTATGAAGAACGGTTGCAGGAACTGGGTATGTCTAGTTTAATGAACAGAAGGATTAGGGGAGACATGATAGCAGTGTTCCAATATCTCAGGGGCTGCCACAAAGAAGAGGGAGTCAAGCTATTCTCCAAAGCACCTGAGGGCAGGACAAGAAGCAATGGGTGGAAACTAAACAAGGAGAGAAGCAACTTAGAACTAAGGAGAAATTTCCTGACAGAACAATTAATCAGTGGAACAACTTGCCTCCAGAGGTTGTGACTGCTCCAACACTGGAAGTTTTTAAGAAGAGATTGGATAACCATTTGTTTGAAGTGGTGTAAGGTTTCCTGCCTAAGCAGGAGGTTGGACTTGAAGACCTCCAAGGTCCCTTCCAACTCTATTATTCTGTTATTCTGTCTAATCCTTCATTTCATGCTGTGAACTGGACCTTCAAAATGGGGGATATGGATATATACGGAGGCAGCTATTTCCCGATATAGAATACATTATCGAAACATAATCGAAATATTCTGGTCATAGAATCCGGCACTTTTTATTGTAGTACTGGTATGTTGGAGACTCCTAGGACAATGAATGCTGCACCTCAGACACAATCATCATTTCTAATCACCTCCCCCATGGGTCATGTTGATTTGCACTTTATCCATGTCAAAAGTGCTTCCTATCAATATTAATTGGAGCAATTCCTCTCCTGTGCTTGGCCTCTTTAGCATGGAGGCAGGCAGTGTTTTATGATGCATTTCATGCATGCTGATGAAGGGGACAGATGCATAACTTTATACCTGCTTGTTTTCTTTCTCCCTTTGGCTCTGCAAGGAGCCTGTCACATCTATTGACATGCTTAAACATTCAGGATACTGCAGCTGTTAAAAATTGTACATGGCATATTCAAGTGTGGTGGAATGGCAGAAGAACACCATGAAGTTGAGTAGCATGATGCAGTGACATTTAAGAAAGGAGAAAACTCCGATGAGACATCCACAACTTCTGGTCTGGGAAGACTACTTACAAAGGTGCAAAGGCAGTGTGGTTGCAACCACATTTCCACCCCCACAGTTCCTCCTTGTTTTAATGAAGGTCTTTGCTCAGTGTTTGTTTGGTCTCCTAATATTTTTCTAGTTGCTATTGGATAACAACCCTGGTGTTCTCCATTTCCTTCATGACTCCTCTTCCTCCCTGCTTTCACACCTTTCTTTCTTCCTTGACTATTTGCAAATTTGCAAATGCACACATGCAAATATCCATGCCTTTACACACTACTTGTTTGGGTTTGAGTTAAACTGGCAAAGGACTAAGGGGAGATTTATTTTTTTGAATCAAAAAATCTGAATTTAATTCCCATCTCAAATACTTTATCTGGGTTTATTCTATATTCTGTGCCTTCTAGCAAATAGTAATAAACAATAATCAGGAAGCCCTGAGCTGAACAGAACACAAACTCTTTGGACAAAAGATGACTTCAGACAAGCTACTTACTGTCCAGATTGCTGATAAGCATCTGGATGACATAATATGAATAGGACTTGTTTTCTATTCTGGCACTATTGAGGCCTTGAAAACAACACAGTTTCATACCAGTCAAACTTAAATATTGTGTGAGTGGGGAAAAAAAAAGATTTTCTTATTTATTCTAGCCAGTACAGCATCAGGACAATTCTGTAAAATTATCGTCTTTTTTTTCTTTATGCCACATCAGTTTGTAAATAAGTTCTGTTTATTATTGACTGATTGATATGCATAAATACACATATCATGTGGCCCTGTGTTCCCTCACATTCACTCCTAAAAACCTGTCCCAAATGGACCTGGGAGTGATGGGCTAGATTCCGAATTAACGTAATAGCAGCTCTCTGAGGCTTTGCTCCTTTGGAATGAGGTCACTGAAGGCTTGTGGCATTTTTTTTTTCAAATCCATGCTTTATTTTTATGTACATAGGAGTTAAGCAGAAATTGAGATTCATGAGATTAAAACTGTGGAAGACATTGCCTCCCAGTTAGACATTTTTTTTTTAAAAAAATGAGCATCAGTAACCTAGCATTCTTAAAAGCATTAATCAACTTTTTGGTGTGATTCTTCCAAGCTCTCACAAAAAGGGCAGTCATTGGTGGGCTGTTGATACATAGACACGTCCCATCAGCCTGTCTCATTCTTGACAGTAGCTGGGATCACAGAGATCAGTTTTCACCCTTCCTGGCAAGGGTACAAAATGAGCAGTCCAGAGGCCACAAGTATCCTCAGAAGGAATGAAGTTAATTCTTCTAGCCTTTCACTGAAGGACGGTCAGGGCCTGATAACAGTCTGAATGGGTATCTCCAATGCACCATACAGAGACTGCATTAGCTGTTGAGCCAATGGAAGTTGCCCTCTCCTGACCTATGAAGTAGATCCTATATTTTCTTCAGCTTCAGTTGAGACTCAACACCCAAATACAGTCTTTTGTCAAACCATTTACCACCAAATGCCCCAAAGCTGTCTTTTCAAGAACCAACTATTGCTGAGCACATTGTAAGCCGCCCTGAGTCTTCGGAGAAGGGCGGCATATAAATCAAATTAAAAAAAAAAAACAAAAAACTGGACTTTCTGGTTTTTCTTTGAAGATGTTTCGCTTCTCATCTGAGAAACTTCTTCTGAAGAAGCTTCTTGGATGAGAAGTGAAACGTCTTCAAAGGAAAACCAGAAAGTCTAGTTGCCTCTTGAAAAAACACCTTTGGGACAACCACAACCTGGATGACTGAGAATCTCCATAGACATTCGAAGAGAGTGTAGTCAGTCTGGTAAGATTCTTGTAAACAGGCAGGCAGCAATAAAGAAGCAGACTGAGAATTTCCAGAGACATTTACCACCAAATGATCGCTCTATTCAGGGACCAGGAAACAGTGGATGGATCGCATCAGGGAAGACATGAAATGCATGACTGTCACCCCAGAAAATGCCCTGGATCGAGCCAAATGGAGACAGCTTTGCCAACAAGTGGACCTTGCCATAGCACAGGAATAATGCTAGGAATCAGAAGATTCCTCTATTGGGAAGAAGGAAAGAGAGGAATAGAAGAAAGGGAAAAGGAGAGGAAGAAAGGGAGGAGAAATAAGAGTAGGAGAGAAGGTTAGAAAGGGAGGAAGGAATAGAGGAGCGGGGAAGGAAGGGGAAGTAGAGAAGGAGTAGGAGAGGAGGAAAGAGGAAAGTAGAAAGGGATAGAAGAAAGGAGGGAAGAGAAAGAGAGGAGAGAAGAAGAATTGTTGTAAAACAAGGGAGATGATTGTAGAAAGGCAACCCCGAGAATGTGCAAATTTATTAGGATGAAGAACGAATTAATATGAACGTTAAAAGGGAATATATATGATTAACAATGGATAAGATAAGATAACTAATTGAAATAATGTTAAGAAACTAGGATTTGAGGGCGGATGGTGATGCTGTTTATCTAATAAGTATAGAAATATTAAGATAAGATAAAAAGTATAGAAAAAGAATATTTTGGCAAAAATGGTAACTATGTAAAATGAAATTGGATATGATAAGTTGTATAAGATATGATATGGTCAATATTCTGCTTGTAAAATATGTGTGTGAAAGAAAAAAATCAATAAAACTTGATTTTTTTTTTAAAAAAAAGAAGATTCCTCTATTCAGGGAAGTCTTTGGATGAGATCCCAATGCATATTTTTAACCCATCAATGACAATCATAAAATGCATCACTCGTTGAGACATTTTCTTGATGTTTTACCTAAAATGAGGGTTAGGACTCAGATGCAGATTAGACAGGATCACTAGATATGCTCGAAGTATGACGGAGAGCCATTCTGGGTTTGAATCCGTCAAACCTTCCTGGGTCGCCCCTGCCTCCTCCCTCTCCCCAAAACAAATTAGCTTATTTCAATGTCATCAGAAAACAGTTGTGTGCAAAAGGTAATGGCTGATGGCCGTCTAGTTATCTCACATGGGCTGATTTATAACCATGGACGTGCTTGATTGGGAAAGTGCAGAACATCAACAGGATAAAAGACATGCCCTGGTCCCTATTGTCTCTCTTGAAATGGAGCTCCCGATAATCAGTTTAAGTGACTCCTTCTAATAAAGGCAAGAGAGCTACGTCCACTTATTCTTTAATCAAGCCGAATGCCAGCTTAGCTGACACTTGGATCAGGCGAAGAGACAGTGGTAGTACTGGAAGCATGCTGTCCTTGCCCATGGAGACAAGAGGGTGGAGTGGGGGCAAAACACAGTTCCCACAGGCCGGGTTATAAATGCCGACTGGAGTTATTATTACTGTCTTGATTACTACTCGTGGCAGCAGCAGGAGCAGGCCAGTCTACGGGGAGTCAAACAGTGCCTTTGCCAGCCTGGCTGCGAGATCGGAATGCAACAATAATGAGTTTTGATGGTTGTTACTAAGCAGCCTCTACGCTGGCAGAAGTGCCTAATGGGGAAATGGCAGGAAAGAGGACTGTCAGGAATTCAGATAATTTGTTTAACCTTGCATCAAAACAGGCTCCACAGATGAATTAGGAGGCAATGAGGAAAGAAAAACATGCTTCGGTTTAAAACAGTACAGTAGAATAATTATGTCACTGGCATCACGCAGGGCATTCCTCTTCCCGACGGATCATCAGCTGAAGAACAGATGCTTCGTTCTTCTTACTGAGAATCAGGATTCATCAGGAGACATGAGCCTGCAGGTGGTCCTCGACGCAATTCAGCCCAAAATTTAACCAGAGTCTATGTTACTACAATGACTAGATAAAGAAATATTTGTATGCTGTAACACTCCATTTGTGGCATGATTTTAGTAATCTTACCAATGTGGATTGGAGGGAGGGAGGGAGGGAGGGAGGGAAGGAAGGAAGGAAGGAAGGAAGGAAGGAAGGAAGGAAGGAAGGAAGGAAGGAAGGAAGGAAGAAAGAATTGTAACTGCAAATGTACATTTTTAGGCTATGCCTTGTTTCTCAACCTTGACAATTTTATGATATCTGGACTTCAACTCCCCAAATTCTCCCAAGCTGGATGAGAAATGCTGGGAGTTGAAGTCCAGACTGAAAAGGCTGAGATGCAATGAACTTATACATCTTAGAAAACCGTGATGCTGAAGGAACAGCGAGGGGCTGAAATTTGGTATGGCTGATTATTATATCTGCTCTCTCAATAAAAGCCATTAGATTAGAATAGGCATTTTTTAAAACAAGAAATAGAGCACACAATAGGAGAAAGCTTACTTTGGAACATTATATTGTCAGTGTGACTGCTTATTCATTATTTTTTTTAAAAATGCAACTATTTTCTTACTGTAATTTTCTATGTGTTGCTTTTGTGGAATTGCAAACGTGGACGGCTGTGAGTGGGTTACAATGGAACCATTTATTTCAGTCAAATAATCTTTAAAAAAACAGGAAACCGGGGGGAGGAAGTACAATCTACCATATAGATCTTTGGTACTTCATTGACATAACAGGGAAGTGGCCCGGTTTGATCAGGCAATGCAGCATAAGCCGGTTGAAGTTGTTATCGTCAGCTGCTCTGTTCAAATTAATTTTTCACTTTCACTGTCAACAAGAGCAGAGTGACAGTCCCTATGATGCTTTCAAAATAATTAGCGCCATCACACAAATGATGATAGAAATAACAGGAACAACATATTTTTTTTTTAAAAAAGCAAAGATATTATGCAACTAATAAAGTATAAATAGTCCAGCTAAAATCAGAACTCTTCGAAAAAGATCTTTACATTAATTGGAAAAGACAGTGATTCTGTGTTTTATCATGGAGAGTGTGAAACTTCAGATGGCGGGGCCATGTGTGTTACTCACCAGGTAGGAGGAGATGGTTTTACCTCTAGGAAAGAGGAATACATACACAGGTAGTCCTCTACTTATGACCACAATGGAGCCCAAAATTTCTGTTGCTAAGTGAGACAGTTGTTAAGTGAGCTTTGCCCCATTTTAGGACCTTTCCTGCCACCGTTGTTAAGTGAATCATGGCAGTTGTTAACATGGTTGTTAAGAGAATCTGACTTCCCTATTGACTGTATCTGTCAGAAGGTCACAAAAGGTGATCACATGATTATGGGACACTGCAACTGTCATAAACATGAGCGAGTTGTGAAGCGTCTGAATTTTGATCATGTGATCATGGAATGATCATGATCACATGATCACAATTAAAGATGCTTTTTTCAAGAGGCAACTGGACTTTCTGGTTTTTCTTTGAAGATGTTTCGCTTCTCATCCAAGAAGCTTCTTCAGCTCATGGTTCATGGACTTTCAGCTCATGGACTTTCCAGCTGCATCTTGAAAAAGCACCTTTGGGACAACTACAACCTGGATGACTGAGAATCTCCATAGACATTGACCATAAATGTTCAGTCTTCTACTACTAGCAAATGCTTGTCTTTAAAAGAACTTCCTGTTTCCTCTATGTTATTATATTTTATTTTCTTTAAAATAAGTTATTTTCCCATCAAAAATAAAAAGTAAAATCTTTCAATTAAGGTTACCAGAATTCAGGACAACAACTTGCATCAGAATACATGCTAAAGGTCAATGATAGTGATTGTTTTAAAAAAAACATTTCAATATCTAATTTTTTTTCCAGGTCCTTCTTTCTGAAGATTTGCCATCCCTTAGATGTTCTTTGAAACAGCATCTAGATCGACTCTTTCCTCCCATGCCAGAAGAAAGGAAATGCCTGGTGGCTCAGCAGACTGATAGCATTGTGATTAACACCAGCTGTCTGCAATTACTGTAAGTTCGAATCTCACCAGGCTCAAGGTTGACTCAGCCTTCCATCCTTTCTAAGGTAGGTAAATTGAGGACCCAGTTTGTGGGAGCAATAAACTGACTTTGTATAAATATACAAAAGTATGAAGGCTATTGCTTAACGCATTGTAAACTGCCCTGAGTCTCCGGAGAAGGGCGGCATATAAATCAAAATTTAAAAACAAAAATTAAAATTAAATGCATATTTTACACAGGCTAAATCAGGGGTGTCAAACTCAAGGCCCAGGGGCCGGATCTGGCCTGCGTGGTGTTTAGATCTGGCCTGCGGGGCTGCCCTAGAAACAGCAAAGGACTGGCCTGTGGTGCCTCTGCCAGCAAAAAATGGAGCACAAGTGGCCCTCCCCAGCTCAGTTTTTGCTGGCAGAGGGTTGCAGGAAGCCATCGCAACAAAAAATGGAGCTCAGGAGCCTGTTTTCATTGGTAGAGCGCTCGGGCCACCACAGGTGTCCCCAACACGAATGATGTTGAGCTGGCCACGCCCCTCCTGGCCACACCGCCCCTGCCCCCCCCCCCGAGCTCAATGAAATCACGTTTGACACCCCTGGGCTAGATTTTCAGTCATTGTCAGTTAAAGAGAGAGAGGGCGGGGGGAGGGAGGGAGGGAGAGAGAGAGAGAGAGAGATTGAACCACCATCAAAATATAATATCTGGCAACTAGGTGGTGCTGAAAAACTATTTCTGGGTGTAAATTCAGATTTAAAAGTAGGGAAGTAAAATATCTCTGTGACAGAAAAAAAGGAACAGTGAGTTAATCTAGAGGACGGAGCTAAAATTGTAATTAATAATCATTTTCTAAAACCTCAAAAATCTTAGTTATATGTGAGCTACACATGAATAGAATCAGACTCTTATTTTATTAGCTCAATTTCCTTTATAGAATTACCTTTTGACTAGTATTTCCTAACAGGATAATAGAGCAGGTATGTCATGGTTGTCTCTTATGATCACATAAACTGCTATGCCTCTGGCTGAGAAGTGGACACTGTCAGAACTCTGCCTTGAAGGTACCAAACCTCGGCCATGTTTTTCATAACCTTTGAATTCTCTATGTTCCAGATGGATGAGGCAAATTTAGCTCATAGGATAGAAATTCTGACAAAGACTGAAGCAATCTGGGAGGTCCCTTGTTCGTAATCCCATGCATTCTCTGTTGCAAACCCTCCATTTTCCTATCTTTCATTTTTGTTTATTATTTTTAATACCCATTTTATTTACTATTGTCCTCAGAACTGGTGCTGCCATGGGGACATGCACCAAGGAGATTCTGAAACGTTTAGGCCAGACCAGGGGTGAAATCCAGCAGGTTTTGACAGGTTCTGGAGAACCGGTAGCGGAAATTTTGAGTACTTTGGAGAACTGGCAAATACCACCTCTGGCTGGCCGCAGAGTGGGGTGAGAATGGAGATTTTGCAATATCCTTCCCCCAGGAGTGTGGAGGGAATGGGGATTTTGCAGTATCCTTCCCCTGGAGTGGGGTGGGAATGGAGATTTTGCAATATCCTTCCCCCAGGAGTGTGGAGGGAATGGGGATTTTGCAGTATCCGTCCTCTGCCACACCCACCAAGCCACACTACACCACGCCCACCAAGCCATGCCCACAGAACCGGTAGTAAAAAAAATTGGATTTCACCACTGGGCCAGACTAAGGAAATATGCACAATATACAACTGTCCTGGATCTTCCACTCTGCCTCAAGAAGATTGTTGAATTCCTTATAAAAGGGGAGGCGTAATGCAGGATTGCTACCCATAGAGAAGATCTATGCCATCAATGGATCCATCCAGCAAAGGGTTAGTGGGGCTGGATTTTGGAAATGCACAGTTGTGCAATGTTTACTTTTTGCAATAGTCTGTGACTGAGGCGTTCCTGGCTGTGATGATGGTAAACCCAAAACTGGGAAAGGAAGGAATTATTTCTTCCCAAAGAAACCAAAGTCAACATTTTTATAGTCCTGTCCACGGAATAAGTGGGAGGGTGATATTTACTACAGAATGTCCTGGCTGTACTGTACGAAAACTAAGAAATTACAGATCAGTGATATCATTCATTCATTCATTCATTCATTCATTCATTCATTCATTCATTCGATTTGTGTGCTGCACACTTCACCTAGGTTTATGATTGTTTGCCATCCAGAATCACTGGTTTGAGATGGGTGGCTGTACAAACTGAAAATTAATTAATTAATTAATTAAATAAATAAATAAATAAATAAATAAATAAATGCAACATCTTACCATTGTCAAGCTGCCAATATGCTTCCAAGCAAAGGTGGTGCCTGATGGCTCATGTTCAAAATGAACAATTGTGACATTCTGATCTAAATAACACCATACTATATTTTTTTCTGAGGAGCAGAATCCATCCATCCACCCCACAAATATACATCTGAGTAAAATCGGAAGTTTTTAATGAAGGTTGAGTGTCATGCACAAACCGATATTTAATATTGCATTTAAGATTTTAGTTTATAAAATTATCTAAAACATGCAGTACTAGTAAACTGTATGTGCAATTTGAAAACTGCTCAAAGTTTAGTTCTCACTTTTTCAACTGAGGTTCTGCATATGTAGTAGGTGGGAACACATTGAGTTTGATATGCCCACAGCTATTTAAATAAGTATTCATAGAACTGGATTCCATATGGTAAGGTTTTAAATGCTGTCTTTAAACATAACAGCACATTATTAACTTAAAATATAAACAAATCAATTTTACCCCTGGGTCAGATTCCAATTTTGGAATCTGATTCTTTAAGCAATTGGCTAAAATGTTATACAGTGTAATTAAAAAAAGAAAAGAAACAAGAAACAATCTTCTCCATAAAAGACAGTGTGTTCAGCTTTCATGAGCCCAAGGCTCATGATGGTTAGGAACTATGGAAGAGATCTGATTTTCACTTGATAGCAAATTCAGGAAAGTCACCCCAATAAGAGTGGCATCTGGATATTGTGTGTCCTGAAATGTGTCTAACTGCTATGGATTTGTAAGTGTCATTCCCTCAACGGACAATCCTTACCTTTATCTTTGTCCTTTCACATACCATAGTTGGTTGTGAATCTTAAATTTGTTCTGATTTTTACCAAGAAGTGTTCAGAGATATTGAGACAATGTTAGAAATAAGCCCTGAGGGATCAGCCTTTCTGGTTTTTTTGGTAATCCTTGAGATCCAGTGGAAACACTCATCACTGACTCATGCTGACATAATACTTGTGTTGGGTGAGAATACTTGATGCAATTCTCTTTCCTCCCCCTTTCCGAAATGTTTTTTGGCCTAATCACTTTCTTAAATTCCACAAACATAATCTCCATGCTGTGATCAATTATTTAACAGAAAAATGATGCATTGAGGTAGAAACCAAATACCATTTAATATGCTTCTGGAATTCTAATTAAGAGCTATGACTATACTGCTAATGAAAATTTTGGTCCCAAGTCTTATTTGAATGCAGAAAAGATAAGCTCCATAGACTTCTTTTTAAGAACAAGACATTTATTTTAAAATGGGATCCTGCCTTCACTTTGTAGAGTTATGTCCCACGTTTATGTGATCTCCTCCTCCACTCTCTTTTTTAAATTACTTCATGTAATTTACTTCGTGTAAATTTCCCCACTTGTTTGTCCACCGTCCATAAGGTGGTTAAACAAACTGACTTCAATCTTTCAATGAATCAACCAGCAAAAAGAGAAGTCGGGTTCAGTTCAATATATAAGAAGTTGCTTTTCAGAACTGATCCGACAATATAATAGGTTCAGGTGATTGCACAAACTGTGCTCTAATATGCTGACATGTCAAACTTATGCTTAAATGTGACAAAGAATTGAGGAGGGGTGAAGTGTAAGTGATTCACATACACAAACCAGTGGTGGGTTTCAAGTTTTTTTACTACGGGTTCTGTGGGTGTGGCTTGGTGGGTGTGGCATGGTTTGGTGGCGTGGCATGGTGGGCGTGGCAAGGGAAGGATACTGTAAAATCTCCATTTCCTCCTGATCAGCTGGGACTTGGGAGGCAGAGAATAGATGGGGGTGGGGCCAGTCAGAATTTTTACTACCAGTTCTCCGAACTACTCAAAATTTCCACTACCGGTTTTCCAGAACTGGTCAGAAGCTGCTGAAACCCACCTCTGACACACAAATACACACACACACACACACACACACACACTCTTCTGTTATAGCTTCCGTAGACATTCTTGGAAAACGTAGATCACGATTTTCTCACATGAAGAGAACTGGAAGAAAGGGAAGCACAAACAGCTGAGGCAGTTGCTTATCTGTTTTTACACCCACCCACACCCACACCCCTCTAAAAATGAAACACTGATGTTCAATTCTCAGGGACGGGCAGCGACCTCTTGAGTGTAACTGTCGTAAACTTGGATTTCCCTCTGTACAGCCTCTGAAGTCACTCCAAAAATCCCCATGTCAACGAAGTAGAAATGTTTTCACCAATTTATAGCAAGAGAATAAATCTATTTTAAAAGGATTCCTCCCCACCCACCCCAACTTTTTCTCCAAGGAAGCGATTTAGAAGGATACAGATCTGGTGTGAAAAAAATATATATATAGGTTATTTATTTATTACATTTATTGACTGCACCTCTTACCGCAAGTTTACAGTATTAAAAAGATAAAATTTTACAAAACCTATACACAATATGAACTAAATAATATGAAAAGATATTATTTCAACCTTAGTTAAAATAGGGGGAGGGTGTAGGATGAGTAGGAGTGGGGGATGGGAGGTGGGATCTGTTATTAGTCTGTCAACCACCCCCAATATGACTCCCCCTCCCATTGGAGTCCCAAGCCAATTGGCAGAACCAGATCTTTAAGCTCTTGCTGAAGGTCAGGAAGATTGAAGGTCACGGAGGGGGGTGTGGGGGGAGATATTCCAGAGGGCAGGTTCCCATCCTCTTTCTCCCCCCCTTTCCCCCCTCCCCCCCTTTCTCTTGCTTGCTCCATTTGGTAACTTAGTAATGGGTCTCCTCCTGCTCAGGATCTGCTTCTATATTAAAGTCATGTTCCACTCCTTCCTCATACTGAGTGGAAATGGACAAGGACCTGTGTAACTTTAAAGCATCACATAATTTTAAGCAATGTTTGCCACAACAGTGACCTCATCTGCAATGCTCTGCTTTCAAGAAAAACTGTTGGAGAGAGGGGAAAAAAAGCCAGCTACACAGACTGTGATAATCAAGTGTGGGTTTGTAATGATAGCTAGATCTAACCTTATCTATGTAGCTAGGAAGAGAAGAAAATCATAGGAACAGCAGTTGGAAAGATTCTAAAACCAATCAGAGATGCTGTTTGGTATTCATACTATCCTCTAACTAAATGTTGTAACTGTGCCTTCCTCCCCCCACCCCCGCCTTCCCGGATAAGATAGGTAAAGTGTATTTTGTTACAGTCAATATTTACCTTTCAGAGTTGAATCCAAGATAGAGGTTGTTATTCCAAATCCATTAATTCTATATGTGCTGCATTCTTTTGTTTTACTAGATTTTTCTATTCAGTTCAGAGATTCTCTTAAATTAATTCTATGGAGAAATCGTATCAATAAAGCAAATACTGCTAGTATATTAAAATATGGTAAAGAATGGATCTCAATTAAAGGAGGAAGGAAGGAAGGGAGGGAGGGAGGGAGAGAGGGAGGGAGGAAGGAAGGGAGGGAGGGAGGGAGGGAGGGAAGAAGGGAGGGAGGGAGGGAGGAAGGAAAGAAGGAAGGGAGGGAGGGAGAGAGGGGGAGGAAGGAAAGTAGAAAGGAAGGGAGGGAGGGAGAAAAGAAGGGAGGGAGGGAGAGAGGGGGAAGGAAGGAAAGTAGAAAGGAAGGGAGGGAGGGAGAAAAGAAGAGAGGGAGGGAGAGAGGGAGGAAGGAAGGAAGGAAGGAAAGAAAGAAATATTGAGGGAGATGAGCGGTCTAAAAGCCTGAAATATATATACAAAAAAAATAAAAATTCATCAGCTTTCATTTTTAATTTCTTCCAGCAAGCAACGTTAAATATGATGCTATTTAAAACTGCCATTGCTTTCAACTGGAAGACATGTATAATTGGGCTGATACAGACCATACGCAAAGGTTCATCCTGAAAAAAAACATTTTCCTAGCCAATTTAGATAAAAGTCAATGTTAGGACAATGGGAAAACCATACAAAATCTTTGAAGAGATACTAAGATAAATAGCTTATAAGGCAAACCCAGCAAACCTTTCAGAAGACGTTTCCAAAAGATATTTAGATTTCCAACTCTCCCCGTTCTATAAGCAAGCATGAGACCATGTGCATTCTATGATCCGTAGCTAAAAGGACAAAACAGACCCCTAAATTCTTTGCCATAATCTTTCATATAACAAGAAAAATTCTTCTCATCCCAAATGTTGTGTAGTTAATGTGTCACCATATCAGAGACCTCAGGTGCTACTGATGAGTGAAGCAATGAGATGTTTTGTCCAATTACAACCACACTTGGTTCAATAACTTCCCTTATATCTTTCCTGCTGCCTTGACATATTTAAAACAGATGGCCAAAGGAAAGCTGATTTCATTTCCTCCTTCCTTGTGAGAAATTATCATGACAATGTAAATAAAAACATGGTGCTTCTATTCTCCAGCTAAACCAACCATCCCCAAAACTAGGACCATAATCCCCCAAATTCTCAGCCACTATGGACATTGGCCATAACTGGATCCAAAATGTGATGGGGAAACAAATTCTCATGAAGTCTATAAACTATGTTATATATACAGGTAGTCCTTGACTGACAACCATTTGTTTAGAGACCGTTCGAGGTGACTTATGATTATGACCATTTTTCACACTTACAGCCATTGCAGCATCCCCATGGTCACGTGATCAAAATTCAGATTCTTAACAACTCGCTCATATTTATGAGGGTTGCAGTGTCCCAGAAAGTCATGTGACTTTCTGACAAGCAAAGTCAATAGGGAAGCCAGATTCACTCTATAACTGTGTTACTATCTTAACAACTGCAGTAATTCACTTAAGAACCATGGCAAAATTCACTTAATGACTGTCTCACTTAGCAGCAGAAATTTGGGGCTCAGTCATGGTCGTTAAGTCAAGGACTACTATTGTTTGACCATCATGGCAAAATCACTGTAGATTTTTTAAGTAAACTGAATTCCACTTTTCTCAGACAGCTTGCAAAGATCCCATGTTGCCAATTTGCATTTTCTGGAATTAAAAATTGTTATAAAGAGTTGGTTAGCATTGCAATTTTACACTTCAGGTGATAAGATATACCCTTTATCCTTTTTTGGGTGATTCATAGAGAAGTGCAGGAAGATTGTAAAAGCATAACAAAATAATTTACAGATGGCAGCAAATACAGGTTGATTGGCATATAGAAATTTCTGAAATACAGTGAAGTGTAATGATAAGGGATGAATGCCTAAAAAGAAGGGAAATAAATTTACAAATATAGAAGATCTAAATATTGAGCAAACACTTAAATTGTTCCAGAGTTTTTTTGTCTGTTGTTTCTTAGCAGAATGTGATACACTATGCTTTTCTATTAATTCTGCAATAATGTTTTAATTTTCCTCCAATTACTGCATTTTGACTTGTAGCCTTCTTTTACCACTTTTACTCTGTTTACTTCCTTTTGACAAAGTAACTCAAAATTTACATTCAAAACAAAAGTTAGCTGAGATGAAAAAAATGGCTGCACTTTTAAGAATTTAAAAATGGCATTGCATTGAACCTCTCTGTTGCTAAACTGAAAGCTAGTCTCATAAAAAGACATTTCAAAACACTTAGATTTCTCAATTTCAGACTAACTGTACTGTCTGAGCAATATTTTATGCCTGCATTAAATCATAATAGGCTATAAAGAAAACTCAGATGCCAAGTCTCTATAGTGCTGTCAAACTAATTTGTCTTAGATAAAAGACTGGTGTGACTTTGAAATATTCTGAGGATGATTTTTTTTTTGAACACTTGCTTTCATTTATTATTTCCATAAGATGGTACTTGGGCCAAATATTTAGATATTTGTTTTTGTCTAAAATGAAGCCTAATTATGACATGAAAAATATCTGGTGACTCAGTTAAGGACTGATGCTTAATTGAGAATGCCAGCATTAATATTGTCCTCCTAGTTTTTAATATTTACTGAACATATTTTTTTTAAAAAAAACTGAAAATCTTTTGTATATGGAAATTTGGAGTTTCAGCAGTCGCCTTTCTTTTTTAAAAAATAATTTTTATTAAAGAGATTTTTAACAAAAGAAAAACAAGAGAAATTTTGGAAAAGAAATAAAACAGAGAAACTACTTTTTCTCTCGGTACCAATAAAGGACATTGCCCAAGTCCTTTTATCTCTCTCTCTTTATTATTTCTATCTTTCTTTCTAAAATTTCCACTTTGTCCCATTGGACCCCTGGCTACCAATCTTTCCTCTGATGCCAATGAATACCCTGTTTACATTGCAGATAGCAAGTTAGGGCAGGTTCCATTTCAGATTAGAAGCAGTTCAGAATCTTCTTCATTTCACATTACTGGTCTGGTCTGGCTCAAATCCCATTGGGCAACTTGATAAATTAACCACTTATGTAATTATAGATATGTTTAGATTTTGGATTGGATCAAGGGCTGCTCTTTAAATCGGACATGCAGGTGTCAGGCACAAGGAAAGTGAATGACATCGTGAGGTGATCAGAATTGCTTCTTTATTGCTGCCTGCCTTCCTACAAAAATCTTACCAGACTGACTACATTCTCTTTGAATATCAATGGAGATTCTCAGTCATCCAGGTCATGGTTGTCCCAACGGTGTTTTTTCAAGAGGCAACTGGACTTTCTTGGGTTTTTTTTGAAGACATTTCAATTCTCATCCAAGAAACTTCTTCAGTTTTAGTGCAATTCTAGTGCAATTTAGGTGACCCTGAGGGCCTTCAAAATAAACCTCCACATGGCCTCAATGATTCTCAGAAAGAGTGCTAATGACCAGATGACCGCTAAAGAATATAAATCCTTCTATTCTTACCATTCAGTCAGAACTGAAGAAGCTTCTTGGATGAGAAGCAAAACATAGTCAAGTAAAACAAAGGAAGTCTAATTACCTTTTGAAAAACTTCCCTTGCGATTTTCTTGGAATGTAGATAAAGATAAAGGCTTCAGGAATTCTGGGGGTGGAGATGGTGGTGGTTGGCCTCTGTTGCTGCCTTCTCTGCAAGGACCCCAAGCTTATCAGTCTTTTCATTCCTCCCCCCAATCTAGCTGGAGATTCCATCATATTAGGAGTCTCACTGCATGCAACCCTGAAAGGCTCTGGATGTGATACTCAGAGACAATCAAAATACTTACTACTAAATCATTATGATTAATGCAACAGCAAGGGGAGATTGCATGCCTGAAGAGTAAGTATATTAATGACATTTAGTTTTAGTTTAATAAAAATGAAGTGCAAGAACAATTGGTTTTGCCCACATCCATCTCCTACTTTTTTGGAAGTGGACTGCCACCTATCAGTTCAATGACCATGTGCAGATCTTAACCTGTACTCTTATTTTAGGTGGTCACATGAATTACTCCCAAATTTGGAAAATTAACCTTGTATTCTTTGGGGCAACTCTCTTGCTGACATTGTTCAGGGAAGTTCTGAATTTCTGCCCTAAAGTGCTTCCTGGATGAGATCACCGCTCACTTTCCCTCTCCCAATTTTCCCCTGGTATTATTTATATTTTACAATGTCAATAACCCCGATTCTCATCCTGGATACATAACTTTCTGACTTTACATGTCAAATACCCATTTACAAATGAAAATAGTAGGCATAAATATTCTCATAGCTTCCTTTTTCTCATAGCTTATTTTGAAATCCTGGAGGTTTTCACTGCTTCACTGTGTTCTTTGTGCTGACTAAATGGTATCAAGATGGCAAATGTATAAGAATAAAACATGCAATGATCCTAAAGCATGTTATTGCATAATTCCCAAGTTAACCATTTCATCTTCAGTATGCATACCAAGAAGTCTTATGTAAGTGGCTGATGACACAAGACTCCTTCACTCAATACCTTATTCCAATACAGTTCTAAGATAATATCCTTTTGCTTTTGCATAGATGACTACTCAGCTGTCATGTGCCTGATGTAAATTCCTAGTAGACAAACCAAAAAAGAAGGAAAATGGAAAAATTATTGTTATGTATTGTAAACAACTGACTTCCCAAAGCCTATTATTGCAGTTGCTAATGGCATTTTAAAGCTTTTAGCAACTTCTATGTAGACAGCCAGTCAAAGTGTACTTAAAGGATATAAAAATTCATTTGGCGAATAAGATGCAGTCCAGATTGTGTCCTGTAAGTTGTCCAAAGATGTGTGGCTGCTCTAAAAGGAAAGGCATTAGCAGAAGATTGCAGAGTCTTTAAAGAATCTCTTTAATGAATCTAAGAATTTCAAGAGACGTAATGAAAAAAAGTATCTCTTTTCATGGCTGCGGTTTGAAAGATAAATATCAGGCAAATATATTCATCCTTTGCCTTGAGTGGGAGAAGGTACCAGCTCACTGTCATATAGGATGGCCCAATAAAATAGAAAGCAAGGCTCTACTCCTATTTTTTACAAGAACTGCATTGAAAGTGAAATCTAATAGGCCAGACAAGTAGTGAAAACATTTGTAATTGTTACTAATAACTGCTGAAGACATTAACTATTAAGTATATCATGAACAATAAAGAACCACTATCCTCACTTGTACCTGGTCATTTAGGTAAGTTTGTCACCTTTGGTCAACTTAATGTTTTTGAGGTTTGCTGATGTTTAATACATAAAAGCCAAGGAATATTTTTGCTACTGTACGGAGTACAGATAAGTCACTTTTGAAGACAGCAAGGTCCACATTTGGGACAGAAAAGATCACTGGTTTGAAAGAGGAGTCAAAGAGGCCATCTACGTTAAAATTCAACAGAGAGGGAGGGATATTACACCACCTATCTCCTGTCTACAACACAGTTCTTTCAGCAATTCTAAGAAGGCTCCACACCCATTTGCACTCTGATTCAGGTGACCCTGAGGCTTCAGGGCCTCAACCATTCTCAGAGAGCTAACAACTGACCTTAACAAACAGATGATTTCAAAGAATATAAATCCTTTCATTCCCCACCATTCAGTCACAACTGAAGAAGCTTCTTGGATGAAAAGTGAAATGTCTTCAAGGAAGGAAGAAAGAAAGAAAGAAAGAAAGAAAGAAAGAAAGAAAGAAAGAAAGAAAGAAAGAAAGAAAGAAAGAAAGAAAGAAAAGAAAAGAAAGCCCAGTTGCATTTTGAAAAGCACCTCTGGGACAACCATGGCCTGGATGACTGAGAATCTCCATAGATACTGAGTGGAACATATGCTTGCTTGGACTGAGATGCAAACATAGATTGGATGCCAGATGCAGAAATGATTATGTTGAAGAGAATGTTGTGACCTAGGCTTACTGAGTCATTACAATATACAATTAGTCCCCCAAAAATCTATTTTATTGTAGCAGCTGAGAGTTATGTTCATTCCCAGCTGAGTCCTAATTAGTTGCAAAAAAAGTCTTTTGGAAGAAGTCCTTCGGGATAATCACCAACATTTATCTTCTTTGACACCCTGCCAAAGGCCTTACTTGGCAAAGCCCCACAGAGTTCAGAAACAAACAAGATATGCCGATTGGAAACAGTTAACAACATTGCTTTCCTGCAAAAAGCCCAAGTGCCTTTGTTTCTCTTTTAAGCCTTATGGGAGGGGCCAATCATCTCCTGGCCTTACTCCTGAGTCGTCCCTTTTGCTTTAACTGTTCTTGCCTTCTGGCAGCTCTGCACATGCATGCACTAGGAACAGGCTTCTCCTGTTCCTCTGCCTCTCTGCTGTCTGATTCTGGGGGCTCCGGAGTCCGCGCATCACTCCCAGATGGCCCTGGCCCCATCTCTGCCTCCGATGCAGAGCCGTCTTCGGGCCTTCCCCAGACTCCAGGACTGGCCCATGTTCCTCCCCAGCCTCCTCACTGTCCGACTTGGCTGCCAGCTCTGCAGGCTCCTGGCAGACCACATCAGAGAAATACAGTAATACCTTAAACTAAATATTGATCTATATAAGCTTCGTATAAAATAATATATGACAGCATTGTATAAAATGCTGTGTTTGATTCACAAACTCTTACAGGTAAGCATGGACTCAGGTGAAGGATGGGCTTTCAGGACTGGCATTGCGAGCATGGGAAGAAAGATGAACTTTGGAAGGAATCAAAGGAGATAAACTGGGGTTCCCTGCAGTGAAAAGCAGAGCATAGTACGTTTAAATGTGGAAGAAGGTGGAAGGAGAAATGGGGTTCGAAATATTTCTAGCAGGACTTTCAGATTCTGTAACAGCTTTGTTCCCTATGCCATCCGTCTGGTAAACTTTCAAGATTTGTTTCTTTTTCCATGTACATGTATATATCTGAACTAGACTGTGTTGTTTCTCTGTGTCATATATGTGGGTACATACATAATTTTGTAGGTATGTATGTATGTATGTATGTATGTATGTATGTATGTATTTATCTTGTCATGTTTATGCTTATATTAGAGGTGGAGACCCTTTGAGAGCTGTATGCAACATAATTTCATTTTATTTTATTTTATTTTATTTTATTTTAATTAATATTTATTAACATAAACAGACGTAAAACGCAAATACATACGAACACATATACATTAACACCATACTAGAACAAAAATGAAATAAGAAGTCTATCGACTAGCTCTTAAGAAACTCTCGCATCAGTGGTTAATTTCTATTTCCCTTATTTTTCCTTTATCTTACAGTTTTCAGATTAATTTGCTTTCACTTTGATATACCTTATACATTTTGAGCTATATCTTTCTACAGTCATGTTAACCATTTGTTTATACCATCGTACAACTCTTCTCATGTGACTAGTTCTATGTTTCTTAATTTGAGTTCTCCTGATATCCTATGTTGTTGGCCCTATCCTTCCCTCTAGCCATAGGTACCATCTTTGCCAAACTAAATAATAATCGGTATCCTCTTTTTCTTGAAGCTCCTTAGTGAGCTTATCCATCTCCGCACATTCGGTTATTTTTGCGATTATTTTTTCCTCTGTTGGTAATAGTTCGGATTTCCAATTTTAAGCGTACACTATACGTGCCGCTGTCAAAATGTGGATGGTAAGATATTTTATCTCTTTAGTATATTGTGGTGTAGTCATTCCAAATAGGAAAAATTCTGGTTTCATTTCTACTTTTTGCCTTATTATTTCTTCAATTATTCTCTTAATCTCCTGCCAGTAGTGTTGTGCCTTCCTGCACGACCACCAGAGATGGTAGTATGTCCCCTTTTGTGTCTTGCATTTCCAACACATTGGTGATGTACTTGGAAACATTTTAGCCAAACGTGCCGGTGGGAGATGCCATCTATAGAATATCTTGTATAGATTTTCTTTGTATGGGAGTGACATTGTCATCTTAAGATTTTCTGCCCATAGCTTATCCCACCTGTCCAATTCTATATTGTGACCTATATTTCTTGCCCAACTTATCATGTTTTCTTTCACCGTTTCCTCCTCTAATTTGTATTTTATTAAATATCCATAGATTTTTGATATCATTTTCTCATCCTTGCCTTTTAATATTTTATCCAATTCGTTCGGTTTGCTTTGGAATCCATATTGCGTCCGGTCTGCCTTAAATCTTGATTCTATTTGGAAATATGGCCACCACTCGATAGTTATACCCCGTCTTTCCAATTCTTGTCTCGTATATAAGTCTCCTTCACTATTCAGCAACTCTTGGTATTTCCTCATCTTTTCTATTTCTATAGTATTTGGGTAGATTAGTGCTTCCATGGGTGACCACCATCGCGGGATTTTACTATAGTGTTGTCTTCTGATACCTTGCCACGTTTTGTACAGTGAACCTCTGATTAAATGTCTCTGAAAGTACCCATGTTGCTTGTCTGTACCTTCCCACAAAAAGGCGTGCCAACCTCGACTCAAGTCAAATCCCTCTAAATATAGAGTTCTCCTGTCTAATAGGTCAATCCATTCTCTAATCCAATTTAACGACGACGCCTTGTAGTATAACTCCCAGTCTGGTAAACCAAGGCCTCCCTTCTCCTTTGTGTCCTGTAAGCATTTCATTTTGATTCTGGCCTTCTTTCCTTGCCATATGAATTTCCTTATCGTCTTATTAAGATCTTTAAAAAAGTCTTTTCCTGGGCCAATTGGTATTACTTGAAAGAGGTAGAGGAGTCTTGGTAGTATGTTCATTTTGACTGACGCTATTCTACCTAGAAATGACAGTTGAACCTTATTCCATCTTTCCAAATCTTTTTTAATTTGTTTCATCAATTTAACATAATTATCTTCTCTAATAGTTGTTACTTTTGTGGTGAGCCAGATTCCCAGGTATTTTACTTTCTTTACAATTTGTATTCCTAATTCCTCTTCTAATTTTCCCTCTTGTGTCGTTGTCATATTTTTAGTCAGAACTTTGGTTTTTTGCCTGTTAATTTTAAGTCCCGCCACTTTGCCATATTCTTCTATCTTCTCTAATAGTTTAATTCCTACTTCTTCTGGTTGTTCCACTATGAAGACCACGTCGTCTGCGAAGGCCTGTAATTTAAAATCCTCTTTCCGAATCCTCAGTCCTTTTATTTCTTCTTCTTTTCTTACTTCGTTTAGAAGGACTTCCAATGAGATTATAAACAATAGGGGCGATAGCGGACATCCTTGTCTTACCCCTTTTTGTATGTTTATTTTTTCAGTCATGTCCCCATTGATTGTAATTCTCGCTGTCTGAGAAGAATATACTTTCTTAATCATTTTTAAAAATTTGTCGCCAAAATCCATAGTCTCTAATTGTGCTATAAGAAATTTCCAATTCAAATTGTCGAACGCCTTTTGCGCATCGAGAAAGATTAAGGCTACCTGTTTGTTAATTTTTTGCTCGTAATACTCCAAAACGTTTATTATTGTCCTCATATTATTTTTTATCTACCTCCTTGGGATGAAGCCATTTTGGTCGGGATGTATATAATTATGTATAATTGTTTTCAGTCTCTGTGCTATGATTGTCGTGAATAGCTGGTAGTCAACATTTAACAGTGAGATAGGTCTATAATTTTGGACTTTAGTCGGGTCTGTATCTTCCTTGGGGATAAGTGAGATGATGGTTTCAGCCCAAGATTTAGGTGTTTCTGCTTCCAGTAATGCCTCATTGAGGACCTGTAGTAGTAATTCATCTATTGCAGACTGGCAGTTTTTATAAAATTCCGTTGGAATTCCGTCTGGACCTGGGACCTTGTTGTTCTTCTGTTTCTTTCGGGCTTCCATCAACTCCATCATTGTTATCGGTTTATTTAATATATCTCTATGGGTTTCCTCCAATTTTGGGATATTTGCCTTTTGTAGATATTTCCTAATATCTTGGTCTTGAATCTCATCTTGTGAGTAGAGATTTTGATAGAATTCCTTAGCTATACGCTTTTTGTCGTGGTTCATATTATATGTTTGACCTGTTTCATCTTGCAACTGATATATTATTCTCTTTTCTCTCTCTTTCTTCAGTCTATACGCCAGCCAACGACCTGTTTTATTTGCATGTTCGAAATATTTCTGTTTGGCCGTTTTCATTTTCTGTGCGATTTCTGTTTGCGTGATTAAATTCAATTTATGTTTAGTGAGGTTCAGTTTTGCCCTTATTGTTTTATCTTCAGGTTTTTCCTGTAATTGTGACTCATATATGCTGAGTTCTTCTAATAGATTCTTCCTCTTTTGTTGTTTATCTTTATTTTTTTTTTGCTGTATATGCTATTGTGAGGCCTCTTATATAGGCCTTAGTAGTATCCCACAGGTTCTGTACTGAGGTTTGTTCCTTTATATTTATTTGGTAAAATATTTTTAGTTCACTCTCCATCATCTGTACATACTCCTTCTCTTTTATTATTCCAGTGTCCATCATCCACCTCTTCTGTTTACGTTGTCCTTTCCATATTATTTTTATAGGGTTGTGATCTGCCCATGTATTCGTCATGATTTCAATATCTTGTAATTCTTTTCTGAGATCTGGCGTCATCCAGGCCATGTCGATCCGCGACCATGACTGGTATGAATTTGAGTAAAAAGTATATTGTTTAGTTTGTTTGTTGGCCTCTCTCCACCCATCATATAGTTGTAATTCTTCAGTCATGTCCTTAAATGTGTCCGGTAAGGTTTTCTTTCTGGTCTTAGTTCGTTTATTACTTTTATAATCTTCTTGTATATTCACGATTGCATTAAAATCCCCGACAATGCAGATGTTCTCGTACTCCAGGTCTTTGATTATATTGTGTAATTTCTTATAAAATTCCCTCTGGTTTCCATTAGGTGCATAAATAGATGCTAGCAGTATTATCTTTGTTTCTGTTTGTATTTCCGTGATTAGAATACGCCCTTCCGTATCTGTGTATATCTGTTTTGCTTTTAAGTAATTTCTGACATATGTTGCCACTCCTCTCTTTTTACTATCTCCTAGGGATGTATACAGTCTTCCTAATTTCTGGTTCTCCAACAGTATTTGTTGTTGTCTTTTAATATGTACTTCTTGTAGTGTTACAATATCAAAGTCCAGTTTGGTAAATATATGTTTCCTTTTCCTTGGCGAATTGAGTCCATTTATATTAATTGATATGATTTTGATTTCTCCTTCCATCTCTATCAGGTTTATTTGTTCGTTATTTTCAACTTTGTTGTGTTTCTGGTGACTCTTTGAGTCTTTTCCCTCGTTCCCTCTCTCTCCATTCTTTCTCTCTCTAGTCTTTTTGTGTCTCCCAGGTCTTTTTCTTCTCTCTCCGTCCGCTGTATCTCTTGTTTCCTAGCTTCCGTTTCTCTGCTTGTCTCCTGTTCCTCTTCGCTAGTGAAATGCTGTTCGAAGAATTCTTGAGCCTTTTTTAAATTGTCAATCCTATACTTTCTTTCATCCCAGGAGATAAGCAGGCCCTCCGGTAGTAACCAGCGGAATTTTATTTTAAATTTATTTAGCTGGGTGGTTAGAAAATTATAATTTCTTCTTTGGTCCCTTGTTCTTCTCGGTATTTGTTTGAGAGTTAAAATTTCTCTTCCCTTATGCATGATTGTCTCTTCTCTCATTTTCCTATAGATCTCTTCCTTAACAGATTTCTTCGTAAATCTTATGTGAATTTCTTTGGGTAGTTTATTTCTCCTTGCGTAGTTCGTATACACCCTGTATATTTCATCGATTCCGTTTCGCAGTTCTTCCTTATCGATCTGGGTTGCCTTTGCCAACATCTCAGTCATTATTTCACTTAGGTCCTCCTCCTTTTGTTCTTCTACATTTTGAAACCGTAGGTAGAACGAGGCCTTTTCCATTTCCAGATAAGTTAATGCGTCCTCAGTTTCCTTATTAAATGCCCCCTGATCTTGCTCCATTCTTTCCATTCTATTGGTCGTATATTCTATTTTTTCTTCCACCTTATGGATCCTCTGCTTGTTTTCCGCTATATTTTGTTGAATTTGTTCTATCTTCTCGTCCATATTTTTGATGTTATCTTTTATTTCACTCACGTCTGCCCTCAGTTCTTCGTGGTTTTTCCTTGTTTCTTCGTGGTTATGTGCCATGGTTTCCTGCATCCTGTTCATGCCCTCCTGAATCATTGCTAATGCAGAGTGAATGTTCTGTATGTTGAGGGGAGAGCTGGTCTTCTCCTTTTCTGTAGTTTCAATTACTTTTTGTTGAGCTGGCGAGGCCATAAGTATCATTTGACTCGATGGTGTTTTCTTACTTATTTTAGTTGTTATTGTACTAGTAGTTGCCATTATTATCCCTTTTTTAATTAATTCCCAGACTTTCATATACTAATCGATAATTCTAAATCTGGTTCTTGAGATTACACCCAAGTTTAATTTTCACTTTTCAAAGATTCTTTCTAGCTTCCTCCGTTCTTATGAGACAATAGCGTGGGAAACTAAAGGAGAGGGTTGAGGGAAAAGTGAATATTCTAGCAATCCATCAGTTGATTGTCTCTAATATTAAATATTTAAATATTTGTATATTTGTTGTACTAATAAATAGGAATCAATTTCTATTTGTTTCAAATTTCTTTCAGACAATAAGAAATTATGATTATTTTAAATATAATTGATATGCTGTGAGCTAAATCTTTAACTCTGTATATATATAAATCAAATTGATATATCACTTAATATACTAATTATCCACCTCGTGTATATAAAGTTATACTATGCAATCATATATCACCGTGAATGGATTCCCTAAGCAGTTGTATATATATATATCTTACTTCTCTAATTTATCTAATTTATTCTAATTTATCTAGCATACATTTATAAATATACTTTTTTGTAATTATAATAAGTATCTAAGTCTTTGATTCTAAGTATATAGAGACAAATTAACAGACCAATGATTCACTTAATAAATACAAAATAATACCATGCAATCATATAAGAATAAATTTCCAGTATAGTGAATGTATATATATAGATATTACTTCTTAATCACTCTTGGCAATTGCTAAGTAGTCTTATTAACAGCTTGTATCCTTGCAGATCTCGTAATAAATGTCTGATTATAGTCCAAGTCCACTTCCTTTCTACTGCCAATTATCTCTTAATATATCTATATAATATCCAATTATTCCAAAATCCTCAGTTCAAATCTTCACCGGAGGTAAACGGTAGAAAAAACAATATTATAAATCCAATATATTCCACGACTGTTCGTACTTTATTCCTCCCTTTTATATTATCCAATACACACCGATTGTGTGCCGAAATTATCAAATGTCTGCTTCTCTCTGTAACTCGATCCAATAATCCCGTTATCTTATTGTTCGATTATGGAATTAACTTAGTCCTATTAGGAAAGCCTTTATCCAAACTATCCAGTAGATATCAGCAACAATGTTGTAAGTTCCGCTGCGTTCTCTCTGCTGGCACTCAATATGGCTTCTCTGTCTTTTCCTCTAGGGATATCCGGGGCTCTAGTAATCCTCCCGTCAAGTCTTTTGAGCTTTCTGAGACTTTCACTCTCACAATTTCTTATTATACAGTTATAAATAATGATCCCATACTTCGATCGGCCAGTTTCCCTCTGGATTCTTTCCGATTTCACTGGCTACCGGATTACGCGCTGTCCCTTTCAATGTGGATTCCTCCCTCCACTCCGCTTGTCAGTCGCCGCTTCTCTCTCTTGTCTATTACTCGAGGCTTCCTTCCACCCGCTTTCCTTCGACAATTAGAAAGTGTAAATATACCTTTTCAATCTCTAATCCTCACTTCTATTTCCACCGATGCTTTCTTTTTCGATCTTCTCTTCCCTCTTAACAGCTGTCACCGTTTCTGGCCAGCCGGGTGGCTGGTTCTTCCTCGTTCCGAGTTAAGGGAGTTTTCCTGAACCTTCAGGGGGATTGCTGTCCTCCCCGAGGTCCTCAGAAGTTTCCCTTTCTTCTATCGACCTCTACGGGGTCGATAGCGCCTAAATCGGCGCTCAAAGCAAGGATATTAGGGGCTTTGGGAACGGAGAACCATTCCTTTCGTCCCTAACCCGCTGACGTCACCGCCGGAAGTCAACATAATTTCATTTTAATGTATGCCAATTAGTGTACATTCAAAGTGACAATAAAGTTATTCTATTTCTGTTTCTGTTTCTGTTTCTGTTTCTGTTTCTGTTTCTGTTTCTGTTTCTATTCTATTCTATTCTATTCTATTCTATTCTATTCTATTCTTATTCTATTCTTCTCTACTCTACTCTACTTTACTACTCTACCTGTAACTACAGAAGCCTCAAACAGCTCCCTGCTAAGCCCTGCCCTCCCCCTTTTCACTACCTTTGCCTGTTCATCTGCTTATTTGCTTGACTCTAGGATGACTGAATGATGGTGGTGGTGAGAAGAAAGGGGGCAAGCCGAGGACAATTTAAGGGAAGTCCCAATTGTAAAAACAATGTAGAGTGCGGACTTTTGGCAAATTGGTAGCACATCTTCTGTGCTCTTACAACATGGTCAGTCAAAAATTGGGGGAGAATTCTTTGCACACAAAATAGCAGATGTGGCCATTCAGTCCTAAATTGGACACCAAACAATGCAGGTTCTACTTTATTTTATTTTTGAAACCCACCAGGTGTTGGATTAATTCATCTTTGTAAACCTGATCTACTTGACAAGGTTGGATGATCATGTAATGAAACCTGAGCACTTCATTATACAGCTGTAAGCAATTTTGAACAAAAGTGGTAAAAATGCATAAAGAAAGCCACTTTGACCTTGTAGTTCAGGCACCAGGATAGGAAGCAGAAGTCCACAAGTTTTTGTCCCACCTTAATCATGAAAGCCAGATGGGTGACCTTGGGCCAATCCAAGGTCTCAGTCCAATTCTTTCTGTTCAGGGCTGAATTGTGGGGAAATTAGGGGAAGGAAGGTGTATTATTTAGGTGTGTGTTATTTACAGAAATAATAATGGTGGGATAGATAGATAGATAGATAGATAGATAGGCTCAAGGTACTTCTTGCTTGCAATTATACTAGAAGAGGAGGAGGATTTTAGGGACTCCAACACAGTTAAAACTCATAGTTTCAAAATGCATTCATTTTCACATTTGATATTAGACCTTTACATAAACTAGATTTTGCTATTTAAAAGAAGCTTTTGCAACATTTACAAAATCACATTGATTCAGGATCACTTCATTTTATGTCAGATTTGTGTGTGGTTGCCAATGGAATTGGAACTGACAGGTCTTCTACTGCAGAGATCTCAAACTTGTAATACGATGACCCCCTTAAACAATATATTAATTTGTACAGTTCCCACACCCATGAATAAAAAGAATAATGATATTGGGATTATGGTGAAGCAAGAAATAAATACACCACTTATTTTTGATAATTAACTTTTAATCTATCTATCAAAGAAAACAATGTTAGAAAGTTGCAACATTTCCCCCAATATCTGTTTTCACATACTGTTTTACGTACTTGGCTTCCTATTTTCAGTAGATAGCACTGTCTGACACATTGAGGCTATTCTGTTCCTATAGCAAAAGCATCAGTGAAAACAAAAACTATACAACCACTGTTATATTTTCCCAACTTCGGTTGAGTGTGTCAATACACTGCTAGCTGATGGAATGTAGGTGGAAACAGGTTGGCTTGCAAGGTAGTTTCTAGATTAGAAATTGATCTTGCACAGATCACAGGGAGCATGTTTGTAGTAAAGGTTTTGGTTGTGCTTGTGGAATACTGCTCAAAATCTGCCACAACTGATTGGTAATTTCTCTACTGTTAGTAGGAAATGATGCATACAGCATGAGTGTGATTAAGGCAATATGACCTAGCAAAATAGGGCTGCAAATGTAGGTCTTCTTCCTCTAATTTTTAAATAAATGAATACATACAGTATTGCCTTCTAAACCCATCGAAGCACATTATTAAATTTATCTTCTAAAATCATCTAATTTCACTCATTGTTGTCTTTTCTTTTCTTTTATGTACACTGAGAGTGTATGCACCAAGACAAATTCCTTGTGTGTCCAATCACACTTGGCCAATAAAAAATTCTATTCTATTCTGTTCTGTTCTGTTTTGTTCTGTTCTGTTCTGTTCTATTCTATTCCTATCACTAAGTGTTGTATCTTTTTGTTTTTGATGAATGTATTTTATTCTCCTTATGTACACCGAGAACATATACACCTAAGACAAATTCCTTGTGTGTTATATATTTATATATATTTATAAATTCACTTGACCAATAAAGAATTCTATTCTATTCTATTCTATTCTATTCTATTCTATTCTATTCTATTCTATTCTATTCTATTCTATTCTATTCTATTCTTTATCCATATATGTGTGGATCATTTACTGAAATTCATCCATATTTCCAAATAGAGTCATAGATAAATGAGATAGATAAGATCCAACACAAATAGAAATAAAACCTATACCTCCAGAAAGAAAGATATATAATTTATATTGTATATTTTCTCTGGGTCTAGTACCCATTAGGTTTTCTTCTATAGTGTTAAAAAAAGAATAAGTGGAGATTTGGAGAAAAAAAACAGCAGCTGGAGAAGCAAATTTTGTCTCTTATTGTCCAGCAGTTTATCTATGGATAAACAAATTAAAAAACCCACACAAGGATAATTAACTTAACAATATTACCTCAATAAGCAAATAATACCATTTTATCATCCCTTAAATTATTGGTTTTAGCAGAATTAAGCTTTCTAGAATCAAACTGCAAAACTTTCAAAGAGGCATAAAATAAGAGTGATAGGAAACTTTAATTACTCTGACATCTGTTGGAGACAAACTTTTCCAAACACTTTCTGCTTCTGAGGGTGGAGGATGGCAAGAAACAGCCTTGGTTTGAGGCTAATAAATAGGGAAGCCTTAGTCACCAAAGCAGAGATAGCGGGAATACTGGGTGTAAGTGATCAGTTAATGCCGGAATTCTTGGTTTTATGAAAAACTGAATGTAGTTGAATATATACATTAGATTTCAAGAAAGCATGTATTCCTAATACATGTGGAATGATCAGTAAAATTCCATAGCAGGAGAAGCTAATGGGAAAAGGTTAGATGGCAATTCCTACAAAAGAAGATACTAATAGTGAACAAGAAAAATAAATGGAGGCTGCTTAGTGAATGCTGAAAAGATTTGATAAGTGGAGAAGAGAAACTGTCAGGCTTTCAATAACAGATTCTGTTATCAGTAAAATGAGAATCTGGTATTGCTTCTGTTATGTTTTTCCCTGACCTGATCTAGCTCAAAGGACTGATACTAACTATAGTATCCCAGACTTTAGATCCCAGACTTTTCTAAAAACTTATAAGATCTGGAGTATATGTGATTTATGTTGTTGGTATAACTTTAAATAAAGGAAAGTTCGATTCAATGCATTAACCTTATCTATCTGGCTAGGTGGCTCAGTGGCTAAGACGCTGAACTTGTCAATCAGAAAGGTCGGCAGTTTGGCGGTTTGAATCCCTAGCATAGGTCTCCTGCGTTGAGCAGGGGGTTGGACTAGATGACCTCCAAGGTCCCTTCCAACTCTGTTACTGTTACTATCTGAACAGTGTCATTTACTGGGTATGCAATTATGTATTATTCTAATATCCATTATTTGGACTATTCTTACACTGGACAATATCGGTGTCATTTACTGGGTATGCAATTATGTATTATTCTAATATCCACTATTTGGACTACTCTTACATTTGGCGAATATCCTTCCATTCTCTCATTGTAAAGTAACTATATTAATTATCAGCTGCATTTCTCCCCCCTCCAACAAGTTGTTCTTACCAGTTTTTGTCCGAGCCTCATTGAGGGCTTGCTGCTGATGGCAGAGAACAATCTTCTTTATACTCCTAATGATGAAACAAAGCATCAAGTTGTTGGGGTTGATTTTACCCAAGACAGTTGCTGAATTCTTGGCCCTCTCACAGCTGTCATGGGCTTGAAGCTTTCAAAAGCCCATTTTGTTTTTCGCTCTTAGCTGTTGTACAGTCAAAGGCATGCGTTTTACTCTTGGGCTTTCTTGTACAGCTCAAAGAAGACACAGTTACACAGTTCCTCAAAGTGAAGTGAGGGGAAAAATGCAGCCAGTTAATTAACTTTCCAAATTTTATGCAGCAAATGTTGTGAACTCCTTTCCTCAGCTCATTTCCAAGTGCCCTTTAATGTAACGTGGAGAGAGAGAGAGGTTCAAAAACATTTGAGCAAGTTGGTGAACTTCTATAGCTTCATTTCATTTCACATTGGGGAACTGAATAATACACACACACACACACAAACACACTTTGTCATAATGAATACTCTCAATAGAAAGATATAAAAGAAGCGTGATGGGAATTAATGAAGGCCAAATTGCAAAACAAACTCATAAATGTCTTGTTTGGATCCATTTGAGGAGATCCTTCAAGAGTGACGAGAAGTTTAAGGGACAAAAGGCACATGGGTATGAATCAGTTTGTGGCTTGCAAGAGTACAAAGCTGTGGATGGTGTTGATATAAATTGGATTTAGCTCTTCCGTCCTATCTGCTTCCTGCCATCTTTTCCTGCCTGTGTACCATCTAGCCATCTCCTGCTGTTAATTTCCTTGATTTGCTATTTCCTCTTTTTGTGGGCTTTTGACCATCTTGTTTTTCCCTGAGGGTAGCAGTACAATAGTGGCATATGTGTCAATGTATTGGGAGGTTGCCTTAGACAAGCCTGACCACTAGACAGATTCATTTGACAGAATATTATCAGTAAGGTTTTCAATTCAATTCAAGACTTTTTTAAATTGGAACTGTTTTTAATTATGGCCAAATTATTTAATTATTTTAATCAGTTCTTTTTTTAATCTTTCTATGTCTGGATTTTACTTTGGCTGTGCACCGCCCTGAGTCCTATATTGGAGAAGGGCGGTATAGAAATTAAAACAAATGAAATAAATAAATAAAATTCTGTCTAGAGGTATGCTGGGACATTGCTGTTTGCAAAGCCAATGCCTTTTCACTGAGAGGAGAGGTGTTTCTCCTGTCGGAAACAGCAACATTATTTTTATTTATTTATTTTTATCCCACCTTTATTGTTTTCACAAATAACTCAAGGTGGCAAACGTGCCCCATACTCCTTCCTCCTCCTATTTTCTCCACATCAGCAACCCTGTGAAGTCGGTTGGGCTGAGAGAGAGTGAACTGGCTCAAAGTCACCCAGCTGGCTTTCATGGCTAAGGCAGGTCTTGAACTCACGGTCTCCCCCTTTCTAGCTTGGTACTTTAACCACCAGACCAAACTGGTTCTCTGTACCTTTGCTGTTCGTATATCATTCATACTTGTCAATAATGTACCTTCTGGATCTGTCATATTAAAGAATATGGTAGGGTAAACAGAAACTGGTTATCTCACCTTGGATAAATAAGAAAGATTTTTTTAAAAAAAGATAATGAATTTTGAAAGCATATATTGTTAAACAATTTGTATAATTACCTATCTTTTAATCAACTCTGGGCAGCTCCCATTCCAAAGTTAAAATGACATATAAAATCATAATAAAACTATAAAGCTAAACAGATTAAAATGTTAAAAACAAGAAAGACCTGGCACCAAATCAAAACCTTTAATGTCAAATCATCCAATCTTACCTCAGCATCTGGAGGGAAAGCCAGGTGTTCAAAGCCTTACAGAAGGTTTAAAAGGTGGAGGCCTGCTGAATGTCAGCTGGCAGAATGTTTTATAGGAAAGCCATGGAAAAGGCACCCTTCCTAGCTCCCATCATTTCATTTATTTTTTTTCATTTATTTAAATTTCTATACCGCCCTTCTCCAATATAGGACTCAGGGCGGTGCACAGCCAAAGTAAAAAACCAGACATAGAAAATCTAAAAACTGATTAAAATAATTAGATAATTTGGCCATAATTAAAAACAATTCCAATTTAAAATAGTTTAAAAATTTGACTCAAGCCAGCCCAGCTAGTTGGAATAAATGGGTTTTCAGGGCCCGACGAAAAATCCGGAGGTCTGTTATTGTACGTAACTCTGGGGGGAGGTTGTTCCAGAGGGTGGGCGCCGCCACAGAGAAGGCTCTCCCCCCGGGGGTCGCCAGCCGACATTGTCTGGCGGACAGCACCCTGAGGAGGCCCACTCTGTGCGAGCGTACTGGCCGGTGGGAGGCTATTGGTGGCAGAAGGCGGTCTCGTAAATACCCCGGCCCTAAGCCATGGAGCGCTTTAAAGGTGGTCACCAACACCTTGAAGCGCACCCGGAAGACCACCGGGAGCCAGTGCAGCTCGCGCAGGAGAGGTGTCACATGGGAGCGCCTCGTCGCCCCCATAATCCCCCGCGCGGCCGTTATTGCCATTATCAGATGGCAATATTTAGAGGAAGGGACTAGGAGTATGCCTATCCTATCTGATCTGGTAGGATGGGTAGATGTCCTCAGGTAAAAGTGGTCCTGAAGATAGCCTGGTCCTGTGCCATATAGGGCTTTAAAGGTGATGACTACCACCTTGAATTGCACCTTAAGCTGCACTTGCACATCAGAGGTGTTACATGGGCAAACCGAGGTGCCCCCATTATTGTGTGTGCTTCTGCAATTTGGACCAGTTGAAGTTTCCGATAGTCTGGTTGCTTTGAGTGCAAATGGGCATTGCAGTAGCAATACCACTCAGACTTATATACCGCCCCATAGTGCACTGTCTGGGAGATTTACAATGTCAGCATATTGCCCCCAACAATCTGGGTCCTCATTTTACTGACCCTGGAAGGATGGAAGTCTGAGTCAACTTTGAGTCTCATCAGGATCGAACTCCAGGCTGTGTGCAGACTTAACCTTCAATACTCCATTTTAACCACTGCCTCACCAGGTTCCATAAAAAGGAACTTTGTAGTGAATTAGACCACCAGCCCATGGAGTTTACTAGTGCCTCTGTTAGAATGGGCAGGTTTCCATGGGAGAACCACTGCCAGACTTAGCCCCCCTTTTTCAGTTCCTGGACTCTCCTCCAGTTTCTCTGAAACTCCAGTGTTTCAGATGGGAATCCAATTCCGGCTTTTCTAATTTTGAAAAGAGAACAAAACATTGTAAAAATAGGGAGACTCTAGATGACTGATCAGGGGATACATCCATGTAATTTTCTTGGCAATGATATGGAAATGTTTTACCTTTTGCCTTCTTTTCAAGCTGGAGATGGTGTATATGGAGAGAGAGGGAGAGAGGGAGAGAGAGAGGGAGAGAGAGAGAGAGAGGAAGAGAAGGAGGGAGAGAGAGAGGGAGAGGGAGGGATGGAGAGAGAGGGGGGAGAGAGGGAGGGATGGAGAGAGAGAGGGAGAGGGAGAGAGAGGAAGAGATGGAGGGAGAGAGAGGGAGAGAGAGAGGGAGAGGGATGGAGAGAGAGGGGGGGAGAGAGGGAGGGATGGAGGGAGAGCGGGAGAGAGAGGGAGAGGGAGAGAGAGGAAGAGAAGGAGGGAGAGAGAGAGGGAGAGAGAGAGGGAGAGGGAGAGAGAGGGAGGGAGGGATGGAGAGAGAGGGGGGAGAGAGGGAGGGATGGAGGGAGAGGGGGAGAGAGGGAGAGAGAGAGGGAGAGGGAGAGAGAGGAAGAGAAGGAGGGAGAGAGAGAGGGAGAGGGAGAGGGAGAGAGAGAGGGAGGGAGGGATGGAGAGAGAGGGGGGAGAGAGGGAGGGATGGAGGGAGAGAGGGAGAGAGCGCGGGGGGGGGGGAGAGAGGGAGATGCTTCCAGAAGCTTGTGTTAAATGAATAACTGGGCTGCTATATTGAATATATTTGGGATACTAAGGCAATACTGCAGGAGGATTAATTTATGACCAAGATTTGAGGCTGCTTTGGAGGCAGAGTGGAGCACTGGGCTCATTAATTCCTTGGAATGTTTTAAACTGAATACAAAAGACCAAGACTTTGTTGGTCAACTGGAGAGAAAATCAAGCCTCCATCTTTTTTTTTTTATTGTTGCAATTAAAATACTGTCCTTAAAAAAACTGCCAAGTTTTCAAAGGAGTAAGTAGAGAAGGCATCTTGTCACACACAGGGGAGGGGTATTTGCGTATGCATGGTCTGAGCACTAATTTTTCACCAGGCTCGCCTTCCATTTTTCTGACTCAGAAGAGATTATTTGGGTAGAATGATGGTGTCTGCCGAAGATGGAGCTGAATGTTTTGAACACCAAGGACACCTAGCCTTGGGCAGGAATCATCTAGGCACAAACTTCTGATGAATGAAACAAAATTTAGGTCAGGTGGATTGATTCCTAATAGAGATATAATGAATCAAGGTTATAGATTTTTTTTTTTTTAAAAAAGCCTTTGTAGTCACAGGTGTCAAGACATTGTTCTTTTCCTTTCACTGCACCTGGCATATAATAATTCTCTCCAAAAATCACAATTCATCACACATGCAGCATCTATCAGCATTTGGCATGTAACTGTTTTGTCCAAAATGCTCTCAGTCATTTTTCCCCACTCCCCATATAAAACCCTTCTGACAACCCAAATTCCCTTTCAACATTACAATCAGGAGATGCATTATAATATCTCACACAAACTTTGTGGTTTTATACATTTGTTTGTGTGAAATCCCTGTTTTCACATTAAGCCTTTCCTTTCCTTTCCTTTCCTTTCCTTCCCTTCCCTCCCCTGCCCTCCCCTGCCCTGCCCTGCCCTCCCCTGCCCTCCCCTCCCCTCTCCTCTCCTCTCCTCTCCTCCCCTCCCCTCCCCTCCCCTCCCCTCCCCTCCCCTTCCCTTTAGGTTCATGTAAGGTGTGCTGCACTGGTAGCTAGAAAGAGAATGATTTAAAGAGTTTGCATACTGTATATAACATTATTTCTAATAGTAGGGATGAGATTTATAGTGATGTTTCTTCTCTTAAAGTTTTGTTTGCCAGTAATTAACATAAAAACACTTTCTCACTTTAATATTGCAGATTTGATCAATGTCAAACTTGCATGAAGATTGCTAATTTATTTCTCTTGAATTCCTCATACAAAGTAATATTTGGGAGGATGTCCTATGTTCAAAACTTTCTGTATTTTCAAAGTCTCAATACTTCTCAGATTGAAAGTAAGCACTTCTTTGACAAGCTGAACAATTTGATTGGACTCTCTGTTTATGCAACTCTTTCTGTTGCATAAGCACAGTATTCTGAAAGCAAAATAGTCCTTGATGGAATCCTTTCATTCTCAACCATCTTCTGGAGGATGTCTGCCATGGTAGCTTTTACCTTAAACTGTCTACCGTGGACCTTTCACATTTCTTAAGAGGTCCCTAAGGAGGCGTGCATAAGCGCACCAGCGTGCCTACCATCCCTGTCCTACTGTTCCCATTTATATGTACTCATTTTATGTGTTTATGGCTATGTTTTACTTATTTATATCCTTTTATTTGTGCCAATTTTTTTCCTGTGTCCATGTCTAGGTCTATACTGTTACTTGTTTCCTTGTACTTGTTGACAAATAAATAAATAAAAAATAAATAGATGTGTAGAAGGTCCAGATTTCTTAGCAGAATGTTTACTAATGTACATATCGTTTATGATTTAAATTAACTAATTAGAAATGATTAAGTGGACACATTCAGATAGGACAGTCTACTAATCAATTTTGACAAAGAGCTCGTATTGCAACTAAAAGATATTTGAGCTTCGTTCTAGTGAAAAGAAATTTGAGGACAGGGGATAACAGAAAGTTCACAGATCTAATAGCCTGATTTGACAGACAATGATTAAAGAAGATTACTCAGTAATTATGCGGTTCAATATAGTCGTATCATGAAAGGAGCTTCCATGCATGGTAAGTCTTTTTAAAAAATGAGAAAATGATCTTCTTCCTGTTCTTCCTCCTCTTCCTTGTCTTCTTTCCCTTCCTTTAATTCTCTGCTGATGACTATTTCTGAAGGTTGGCCAAGTAGATAGATCAGAACAAATGACTTTTGGGCTGGGAGACAGACAGTAAATGAACAGGACTGATGTGCTATGACAAATGCATCATTTCCTGGGTTGTGTTTCTGGCCTTCTTAGGTTGAACGTGTTTGGATAATTTTGACACATTACATACCCCTGCAAAATCTGACAGAGAGAGATGTGGATTCACCAAGGACAATGACAGCTTTATCACACTAACCTCAGCATGGCCCCACCAAATGTCATTGGTCATGTTAGATGTTTTAAACCTGAAATGGAAAAAGGGTCTATTCTTTTAAGAAACTCTTACTATGAGCAAGCCAGCATTTAGGAGCTCTAATTCCATGTGTGCCACTTATTTCTGAGTTGTAGGTTACATGCAGTCCTTAAATTAAATATGGTTAATACTTTGTATATATTTTAATTTTTCATACTTCCCATGTTTTTCTTCTCATTGTATCATGTTAAAAAGTACAATTTGGCAAATTTTGGGCAAGCATTGGCTTCTAGTAATCTGGAGTATATTTGTGTGTGTGTCAAAACAGGAACAATGATAATTATAGTCACAATGTTGTGATTGAAACCTTGCCCCTTTATATGTGTGTGCATGTGTGATGTTGATGTCATACAAAAGGGGTAGGCTTAGGTTAAAATGTAGATGGCTTAGAACATGGCTGTCAAACTCCCAGTCCGTGGGCCGGATGTGTGACACACTGGCCACACCCACGCCTGATTTAGTGAAGGGGAGAAAGGTCCCGATACGTCACATGATGTTGCCTTGACAACATGAGTTTGACACTCCTGGCTTACACCATTTCTTCAGATGTGTTGGCCCTTGCCACCATATTTAAGACATTGGGATAAGATATATGGTTTTTAAGGCCACATTAAAAAAACAAAAACCTCTAAACCCTTCATACTACCTTGCTAAGAACTTACTTCTCAATAAGCAGGATGGGAATACTCTTCTCTCAATGGGCTAGCTTTAAACACGGCATTTTTCCAAGCCAGATGGTACAGAAAATTCTATTCTCCATCATCTCCTACTGCCTCATCTCTCATCTTTGTGGCACATTTTTTTTTAATGACTAGTGGAAATCAGACGGGTTTGTGCTTGTCCTAATTCCAAGTCTGCTGCTGAGAAACCTAGATGGGGGATAAGTTTGCAGTTTTCTGATAACTTCACTAAATGGCTCTCCATATGGATTAATGTCCATTCAATTCATTGTGGCCCATCATTTGAACACATACTTTTTTTCCACTGTCAGTATTAAGATAGCATTTTCTTCAGGGCAGAAATCTGTCTTGTTACATTATTTGAAAAGTGTAAAGAACACCAAAGGCCCTGCTTAAATTACAAGATTGCTACAAGGTCACAGAATGACCTATCCTGCCATCCTAAACATTTTCCACATAAGGGATGTTGACCTTTAAGTACATATGTTTAGAGTTATATATAAACTCAAACAAACTGCCTTTTGGAGGCAGTTGTTATTCAAAGATATCCAAGTGGGGCAGATTTTTAAAAAAATGAAATAATAAACAGAGATCTAAGAAAGGAGGATATTGATGGCTGACTCCAAAAAATGTAATTTATATTAATAGGAAGTACAGACGCTAAACAAATACTATGGTATCTGTGCTAGGATTACTGTTTTTAATTTTGCCCATCTCTGTTGGTGCGGTTGGTGTTAAGCACTCTTGTGTGATATTTGCACTCTCTGCAGGTGTGTAAGAGTATTTTCTTTCCTATTTTGCATCACTGATAATTGGACATAACTTGGACGTTTGCTAAAGTGAAGGCCTGATTGAGACATAATCATGATCATGCCTTCCCGTATTCTCTGCCGCCTTGCTCTGTTTTATTCAGAAAGGAGTCTGAACACATTATGAATCTGAGCAGAAAAATGATGGCTAGGATCACACAGAGGTGGGTTTTAAATTTTTTTATTACCGGTTCTGTGGATGTGGCTTGGTGGGCATGGCATGGCTTGATAGGCGTGGCTTGGTGGGCATGGCAGGGGAAGGATACTGTAAAATCTCCATTTCCTCCCACTCCAGGGGAAGGTTACTGCAAAATCCCCATTTCCTCCCAATCAGTTGGGACTTGGGAGGCAGAGAATAGATGGGGACGGGGCCAGTCAGAATTTTTACTACCGGTTCTCCAAACTACTCAAAATTTCCACTACCGGTTCTCTAGAACTGGTCAGAACCTGCTGAAACCCACCTCTGCTAGGGTGAGGATGATTCTATAATTTCAATTTCTTTGTTACTGTCCCCCGCCCCAATTGAAAGCTTATTTCAGTGAGTTGTTTTTAACTCTTCCCCCCCACTCCAAACAAAACAATCTTCTGTTGAATTCATTATTTTCCTCACAGAATTACAAGACTGATCTTGGCAAGGGGAGCTTTCACTTGAAAATAGTTCAAATAGCAGAGGCATAAACAATCTCTCATTTGGGGGAAGATAAAATTATTGTAACATATTGGAATAAGGCACATTAACAAAATTCACTGCTTCCAATAACAAAATGTCATCTTTAGGGAGCCCTGGTGGTGCAGTGATTAGAATGCAGTATTACGGGCAAACTCTGCCCACAGCCAGGAGTTCGATCCTGACAGGGCTCAAGGTTGACTCAGCTTTCCATGCTTCTGAGATCGGTAAAATGAGGACACAGATTGTTGGGGGCAATATGCTGACTCTGTAAACTGCTTAGAGAATGTTATAAAGCACTATGAACTGGTATATAAGTCTAAATGCTATTGCTATTGCTCCCCTTTTCCAAAATCAAGGATAATCCTGGATTATTAATTCCAAATTTAACTATGAGATTTTAAAAAAATGCATAACCGAACCAACACTTTTAGCTTTTCACCAATTATGAATGCACTGAAAAAGGAGACTTATGACCAGTCCTCAAAGTTGTGCCAGTTGCAGCATCTTTGCAGTCACATAATGGTAATTTGACTGTTTGGCAACTGATGGACATTTATGATGGATGCAGTAATTCCTATCATATGGTCACCATTTGTGACCCTCCCAGCTGACTTCTGACAAGCAAAGTCAATGGGGAAAATAGCAGGAAGCCGTAAGTTGTGGTTATGTGACATCACATTGAATGACTATGGGTGATTTGCTTTATGTCCACAGCTGAAAATGACATAAGTTTCAGTACAGTGCAGTCATGTGATGTTTCACTTTATGACTCCGTTGCTTGGCCATGGAGTTGCCCATTTCTAAATGAGGACTATTGAACCTATATAAATCATTTTCAATTGTAAAGTTAGCCTAATGGATAATATAATCACAAGAAGACAAAGGAGCACATTGACATAAGAGAAAGGTCTCTGGACTCTTGTTAGAGAATAGCTGAATGCTACTTTATGCAGAGTGCCTTCCAAAGGACCAGCAGAGCAGACAACTTGAAAACTGCCAGAAAAAAACTTCTACCATAACATTGTATTGATCAAAGGTTGATCCATGGTTCATTAAGCCAATGCCTCGGTTGAAATGGCAGAGGAATGTTCCCATGAAACATATATAATATCTTTGGAAGGAGAGTTCTATTAAGACTACTGCAGCCAAGACAAGCTCGGAACTTTACGGCATCTTAAAGACTAATCTATTGAATAATATTTTGCCGCGGTGAACACAACCTCCCGGAAAGGAGGACAAAAGACAGCACAAGAAGAACTGCCTGGGAAGAAGAAAGGCCTGTGATGGGTGGAAATAGGGCAGAACAGCCGTCAGAGGCATGGCATGATTTCTGACGGGGCAGTACAATGGCACTCAAAATAGAGTTCGCTCTTTGAAACGATCAGGATTGGACACATTCATTCAAAAGAGTAAAGTTAATATAATCCAAAGAGCTATATCAGAATTTTGGTTTAGGATTAAACTTAAGCCCTTCTTCTCTATTAGGTTATTGATCTAGGTGAAGGAAAACCATGGGCAACAGAGGGAGAGAAAGGCAGGCAGATGTAAAATGGCTGAGAAAAAAAGGGAGGGAAGCACAAAGGCCTGGTCTGCCCCCAGACTGTTCAAAACCTTAAAATGCATCTGTAGGACATTATCATTTCAAATCATTCCAGATACCAACCTGGCCTCGGGTCAATATAAACTGAAGTTTCCAAATTAAGTACAGGTAGTCCTCAACTTATGACCACAATTTGACCCCAACATTTCTGTTGTTACCTGAGACATTTGTGAGTTTTGCTCCATTTTATGACCTTTCTTGCCACAGCTGTTAAGTGAATCACTGCAGTTGATAAGTTAGTAACAAGGTTGTTAAATGAATCTGGCTTCCCCATTGATTTTGCTTGTCCAAAGGTTGTAAAAGGTGATCACATGACCCCGGGACATTGCAATGGTCATAAGTATGAGTTCAGTTGCCAAGCATCCGAGTTTTGACCACATGACCATAGGGATGTGCAGTGGTGGTTAGTGTGAAAAACGGTCATAAGTCAGTTTTTCAGTGCCGGTGTAACTTTGAATAGTCATTAAACAAACTGTTTTTTGTTAAAAGTTTTTTTATTTTTTAAACAAACAAACATTTAATATATCAGTCATTCCTTCTGTGTGATATCTCAGTGTTGTCTCCAATCATTCTTCTTTTTGTTATTTCTTCTGTCTTCATTCTCATCCAATCAATTACAACAATTCATCATTAACAAAATATTCTGATTATAGCATTTTTATACATAACTATTAATTTACTTATTTGTATCTCTTTTCTAATCAATAGTAGAGTTGATTCCATATCTTAAAGTATTCTGAATCTTCTCTTTCTTTAATCATCAGTCGCTTAACGCATTGTAAGCCGCCCTGAGTTTCCGGAGAAGGGCGGCATATAAATCAAATTAAAAAAAATAAAAATAAAAATCAGTCAATCTATTCATTTCTGCACAATCTAATTTTTTTTTAAATTACTTCTCCTCCAAAGGTATTTTCTCTGCTTTCCAATGTTGTGCATAAACAATCCTTTGCAGTTGTTATTACATGTATAATCAAATACATATTTTCTTTGCTAATTTTTTTCTGGCAGGAAAAAACAAACTTATGAACTGTTGTTAAGTTGAGGATGACAAAAAAATGCACCAAGACTTAATTGTAAGGAAGGCCAAACACTTGATGGATGGCTTCTTTCTTTTATAATCAGACTCCAAAGTCATTAATAGAGAGGTCTTACATTTTTTATGGTGCTGCATTTAACATTTTGGGCAGAGTGATTTTTGCAAAGGAGGCATGGCAAGGATTTTCTAACTTTAGGTGTTTTTTTTTTTTAAAGTTACATTTTTATCCCACTTTTATTTCGTACAACTCAAGGCAGCACAGATAAGGTTTCTGCCACCATCACAACAAATCTGCAAGGTAAGCTAGGCTGAGAGAGAAAGAGACTGGTTCAAAGTCATCCAGCTGGCTTTCATGCCTAAGGATGAAAGTCTCCCGGATTCTAGGCTAGTACTTTTACCACTGCACCAATGTGTCTCAATCTTGGGGATTTTTAGATGTGTGGACTTCACCTCCCAGAATTCCCTAATTAGCAATTCCCTAATGAGAATTCTGGGAGTTGAAGTCCACACATCTTAAAGGCCCCAATGTTAAGAAGCACTGCATTACGCGAATGTTGAACTTCCTTCAGGGTTCATAATTCAGTTAAGTATTTCCCATCTCAAAAGGACAGGAGTTCTTGCCACCAGTAAGATGATCAGTGGCTCTAGAAGCTCAAGCAAGTCTGGAGTTTAAATTACTCATCCCCATACAGTGTTGGGTTTTAAATTTTTTTACTACCAGTTCTGTGGGTGTGACTTGGTGGGTGTGGAATGGCTTGGTGGGCATGGCTTGGTGGGCGTGGCAGGGGAAGGATACTGTAAAATCTCCATCCCCACCCTACTCCAGGGAAAGGATACTGTAAAATCTCCATTCCCTCTCCACTCCAGGAGAAGGTCACTGCAAAATCCCCATTTCCTCCCACTCAGGGAATTGGGAATTGGGAGGTAGAAAACGGACCGGGGCGGAGCTAGTCAGAATTTTTACTACCGGTTCTCTGAACTACTCAAAATTTCCGCTACCAGTTCTCCAGAACTGGTCAGAACCTGCTGAAACCCACCTCTGTCCCCATACCTGCATTGTGGATGCAACTCAGAGGGAACAGAATCACAAATAGCTCCAATCTTTTCCCATGGTAAAATGCAGAATGAATGTGAGAGGACTTTGAGGTGTTTACATTCTAAAAGGGCAGGAAAATCGCAGTGTGGAGTCTTCTCTTCTTCACTACAGCTGGCCTCTTATCAGTCTTGGAGCAATCAGGCAGCTACTTAACACTCTGCAGCAAGACACTTTATATGACTCTGAGTCCTAATTTTCTTTGTTAAGGTAAAAAGGAGATTTGCTTTCCAGAGTGGCATTATCGTGCCTGAGGAATGCATATACACACCTGCTACCTGGCATGGTAACACTTGGCAGTGGGAAACAATCTTTCAGCCAACAAGGAAAGGTGGGCTTTCTCTCCCAACCTGCTCTCACCTTCTGACTGTGGTAAACAGGCATCTGCTCTGCCCTTGGCTGTCCAAACACAAGGTTTAGCAGCTCCACCATAAAATCAACCCCCCTCTGTAATTATTAAGAATCACAAGGATGCAGAGAGAAATGATCAATTCATCTAGCTCAGTGTGACATCAAATAGTTGATCAAAGATTCCAAGCTTTTCACAGGGTTAATCTAGAATTGTGATGGATTCAATATTATGACATTTGGCATCTGCAATATGGAGAGAAAGAGAAAGAAGTTCCAGATGTTTATAAAGTACAGATAATCCTCGATTTACAACCACAATTGAGCACAACATTTCTGTTGTTAAGTGAGACATTCGTTAAGTGAGTTTTGCCCCCATTTTATGACCTTTCTTGCCACAGTTGTTAAGTGAATCACTGCGCTTGTCAAATCAGTATCATGGCTGTAACGTGAATCTGGCTTCCCCACTGACTTTGCTCGTCAGAAGGTCACAAAAGGTGATCACATGACCCTGGGACACAGCAATGGTCATAAGTATGAACCAGTTGCCAAGCGCCTGAATTTTGATCATGCGTCCATGGGGATGCTGCAATGGTTGTAACTGTGAAAAACGATCCTCAGTCACTTTTTTCAGTGCCCTTGTAACTTTGAACGGTCACTAAATGAACTGTTGTAAGTAGAGGACTACCTGTACTCCAAATATTCATATATTGGCCATTCAGCTGAATACTGTACAATGCAGAAACTTACCTTCATTCGGATTGGAGATTCAACCTACGGGAAGCAAAAGGGAATCTTGCAACTTTTAGAAGAAGTTGTCTTTGGAGCCTCTCAGATATGAGAAAAAATACCTTTGTAAAAAGGCATTTTTCCCCCTTACAATAGTATCTATTTCAAGACTCAAAAGTTCACAGTTATTTAGCCTGCATCTCCCAGTGCTGCAGCCACCAAACTGAGTGAAAATTGATTTTGCTGATGTCATATGCTAGCCAACTATGTAGCAATATCTAGTTGACTTTGGCCAATCTCAGAAGTTAAATAGAAGTTAGACCTAGTTAGTACTGGCTCAGGGAATCAACCAGTGGTGAAATCCAATTTTTTTTTACTACCGGTTCTGTGGGCGTGGCTTGGTGGGTGTGGTGTGGCTTGGTGAGCATGGCTTGGTGGGCGTGGCAGGGGAAGGATACTGCAAAATCTCCATTCCCACCCCACTCCTGGGGAAGGATATTGCAAAATCTCCATTCCCACCCCACTCTGGGGCCAGCCAGAGGTGGCATTTTCCGGTTCTCCGAACTACTCAAAATTTCCGCTACCGGTTCTCCAGAACCTGTCAGAACCTGCTGGATTTCACCCCTGGAATCAACACTGAAGCAAACGGCCACCTCATTTCCCCAATCCCCAACTCCTCAAAGAAGTTAATGGCTAATTTGATGTTTTTGCTATGAAAACTGCAAGGATGGGTTCATGTAAGTCAACCAGGATCTATCTTGCCTCAAAAGCATCCTTGTTTTTTAAATCAGGAACTAAGTAGCACTCCCGAATTACTGGAGAGGCTTTCCCTCCATTGCTGACTTGACTCTGACATGGGGAATTGAAACTGAGCTTTTCTGACGGTGAGTGTGTCATCTGACACTGAGGCATAGCCTCTCCCTGCCCTGTCATTCCTGCATTTGGGGAAAGCTAGACACAAAGCGGATCCCCTAAAGCTGACTCTAACCCTGATAATAATATCATCTAAGAAAGCTAGTCTCAAAGTCTCATGTTATCTTACCCGGAAATGAAGGGGGGATTGCTGTTGGTTAAAAAGTGGGAGAAAACCTTCCAGGGCATTTTGTTTTGTCATTCAGTGCAGGTAGTCCTTGACTTATGACCACAATTTATTGAGCTCAAAATTTACGTTGCTAAGCAAGATGGTTATTAAGTGAATTTAACCCCATTTTATGACCTTTCTTGCCACACAGCTGTTAAGTGAATCACTGCAGTTGTTAAGTTAGTTACACAGTTGTTAAGGGAATCTGGCTGGATCGGTGGTGGGTTTCAAATTTTTTTACTACTGGTTCTGTGGGTGTGGCTTGGTGGGTATGGCATTGCATGGCTTGGTGGCAGGGGAAGGATACTGTAAAATCTCCATTCCCTCCACACTCCAGGGGAAAGTTACTGCAAAATCCCCATTTCCTCCCAATCAGCTGGGACTTGGGAGGCAGAGAATAGATGGAGGCGGGGCCAGTCAGAACTTTTACTACCGGTTCTCTGAACTACTCAAAATTTCCACTACTGGTCTCCAGAACTGGTCAGAACCTGCTGAAATCCACCTCTGGGCTGGATGCTGCCACTGTCACAAGTGCAAAATGACTGTCATATATCACTTTTTTCAGTGCTGTTGTAACTTCGAATGGTCACTTAAGGAATGGTTTAAAGTCAAAGACTTCCTATACTTTTAATGGGGACTGTCTCCCCTAACTATTGCTATGCTTAATACCTCTCTCCGTTTCTAGCATTAGATATAATGGAGAGAGATGCTACCTGCATCCTTGAGATTCTTTTGAACAGAACCCTTAAGCCTTATACGAGGAGCTCTCTTCTAATTCTGCCTGGTAACTTCTCAAATAATGTATTTCCCCTGCAAAAGGAGATTTCATTTTCCAAGTGTGTTTTTGAGTTGTTTGAGAAGAGTTGTGGCACTTTTGGGTTTTTTTCATTGTTTTCAGGAAGGAGCACATTGTTTCAATGCTTTGCTGCCCCCCTAGTTGCTAACATCTCCCATCTGAAAAAACAGACCTAGGCTGATAGTATAAGATGATTGTTTAATGCAGGGGTCTCCAAACTTGGCAACTTCAAGACTTATGGTCACATAGAGAGATACAGAGGGGGAGAGAGAAAGACATAGAGAGATACAGAGAGGGGAAGAGAGAGAGATATAGAGAGATACAAAGAGATAGGGGGAGACAGAGAGGGAGGATTTTATGGTTCCCATTGTTTTTTAGCAACTGGTTCTCTGCCCTAATCACCAGCTGGGTAGGCGTGGCTTGGGGGCTGTCATGTGACTGATGAAAGTGAGTGACGTTGAGTTGGCCACGCCCACCAAATGTTCGTGGAGAGTTTGGAACTTCAGCCTTGCTCTTTTAGCCCAGCGGAGCACCAGACTGGGCCACAGCAATGCGTGGCCGGGTATAGCTAGTACACATTAAAAGGAGATGGGGCTTTGATTGTGCCTCCCATCTTGACTTTTTTTGACTTCCTCCTCTGGATCCCTCTGATCTTTATCATTCTTGTCCCTCCTCCCTGACATTCCTTGTAGAAAGGGAGATCTCTTCTTCCTCTAGATCACGGGTGTCAAACTCGCGACGTCATGTTGCTGTCATGTGACTTTCAAGTCGTTTTTCCAATTCGTGGCGCTGGGGTTGGCGTGGCCTATGTGTGACGCATCCAGCCTGCTGGCTGCCAGTTTGATACCCCTGCTCTAGAAGAACTTACCCTACCATCACTGTTTGACGTTAGGTGACAGCTTAGCCAGGAAACATGTCCTAGCTCTCTTCTCAACCCATTCCACAGGTAGCCCTTCCTCACCATAAACAAAGAAGCAAGGAGACCACCTGGCTGTTTCTCCTGTATTTTCACTGAGCTCCCTTTCCTTCCAACTCAGGAAGAAGCAGCTTTTTCTTCTTCACGAAGATGAGAAAGAATTCTGCATTTGCCCCACCAATGTGACAGCTGGCACAATAAGGAGGGTTTATAACTTCTCAATAGCTTTAGGTACTTCCTGCATCTGAGCAGCTCTGGTCAGTGAGAGGCAGAGTTGGGATACCTTCCTTAACACTAACTTGTCATGGGCCCAGGGGCTTCATCTTTGAAGTTGTAGGAAGTTAGCACCCACCCCCTCCTAGGAAAATGAAATATTGTAGGAAATATTAAAAAGGCAGAGTATTATATTTCCCTGGATGAGAAATGGAGAAACATGTTTTTAGGCAGCAAACAGACTCACTCTTAATAGCCCCCACCATCCTCAATAGCCCACAGCAGATGTCCACATTTAAGAGATAAAGAGATAGATAGGTCTATTCATAGGCAAATGCCCTCACCCAAGATCCAACAAAGGTAGGATTAGCCCTCTACCCATTTAGCCACGGAATTTACCACATGGCACCAGGGAAGATTACATCATCATCCAGCAAGGCTCAACCAAGTTTGGGACTCAGGACAGACTACAGCGATGCCCCTGCATGGCCCCATGGGAGTCTGACAACCAATCAGAATACAAGCTCAAATTCAAAGCCCAACAGAGGGCATAAAACCAAGGCACTCTCAGCATCTCTGCCCTTTTCTGCTCAGAAACTCAAGCCATATGATCTTGTCCACCATTAAAACCATCTTTCCAAACTCCATGTTTCCAGTGTCTTTTCCCCACTTGGAACTGAACCCAAAAGTATATTTCTTCCAACAATTTAAAGCCCAACCTGATGTATAGATCTCTTTAAATAGAATCAGATTTGGAAATCATGCATTTTTGTACGGGTCTCCAATGAGTGAAACTTGTGCCGTAGCCGGATCACTTTCTCAAAAAAGGAAGGGTGTCACTTCCTTTGTGTTATAACTCAAGTTCATAGGCGTGTTCTCTCAGAGAAGTGCAATTGTCATGCAGCTAGAGATTTAATACCGGGAACAAAAGGGTGCAGATTCCAAAATGTCAGCAACAATAGAAAGAAGAAGCTGAAGTTCTTGGGAAATAACTCTTGTATTTCTGACCTTGAAGAAATGAAATAGGCCAAGTGAATTCAAGCACGTCTTTCATATTTTTTTTAAATGTGAAGTTGGAAAAAATTACTTTAAAAGCAAGGGTAATAATATATTTCTATATATTTGTTTGGCTGCGTCTGGCTAGTCATAGGTCTGCTAGCATTTCAACAAGAATAATGCATTCAATAACCTCTGAGTTCACGGGAAACTGAATTAGTCTTGTTTGCAAAATGTTTAGGAGCTTATCCAAATGTTCATCTGTTTCACTAAAGTACGGGCCTAAACCATGGTTTAAACCTAGTTAGTTAACATAGTTAAGTAACTGGGGCTGCACATTAACTGTGCAATTAATTAATAGCATTAATTGTGGTAAATAAGCACAGGGAGTAGTTTCACACAATGGCAAGCCAAAAATAAACAACCCATCATTGTCTCAAAGCACCAAACCAAGCGTAGCCATTAGCAAGACCTTGAAGGACATACCCTGTAATTATAATAAATTTGGTAATGTACAATATAACTGTATAAAGCCCATTCTCTTGATATGCGACTCATATTGGTGCATTTTATACAGGATAATTAAGATGCAGAGATATTCAATTCCTGAAATGGATGAAGGCTCCGACTTGCAAGATTCTATTATTATAACTTGTAATAAAATATCCTGCACAGTGTCTGCTTCTTAATCTGGTCTACCTTTGTAGGGCTGGCATCAATCTTGCAACTCTGAGTGTGCTCCCTTTCCTTCCTCTTTTATTTTCATGGGAATTGGAGGAGGGGGTTATCCGAGGGGTTTTCACAAACCACTTGGACTCATAGGAAGCTCCAGAATGGCATTCCAGAACATAATTATTGAGACCAGAATCAAAACTAAATTTTATTTCTTTCATTTGTGTTTTGTTGAAAATTAAATATACAGTAGCAAATGTGATTGCTCTCCTGTCATGTAATTAGTTCGTTTCTTCCTGTATTATTTTAATAAAAGACTTTTATTAAATGAGTTTTATATTTTTGTGCGGGTTGTATCTTCTGCAGTACACAAAAACAAGCCCTGAAGGGGCCAGCTCTTTATTAAATCTTATCTCTGGTTTAGGCCTTCGATTCCTTGCTTTTTTTTTTTTTTTGTAATATTCAAGGATAGCTATCAAAGTCTAGAAGGCTACCAGATATTTCACCTCAGAAGTCTACTTTGCCGCCCCCCCCCATTGCTTTCTTCTCTCCTTTCCCTATTCTTGAAAGAACTAGAAAGCTCATGGCATCAATAATTAAGTAACAGCTGAGTATCAGGGGAGGAAAAGTAGAAAACATGACAATGCCATCATGAGATATTTTGACAAATGTGTAGACTTGAAAATATTGCAAATGAGGGGCTTGGCCCCCTCATTACACCCCTCACACTTACGTGCACTTATCTTTAAACATAACACTGTTCTGAGGCGATCATCCATTTTCACCACACACTTTTGATGTCACAACAATAGTTCCAGCATGAAAGACTTAATGGCTGGTGCCTTGGCACCATGATAAATCACCTTTTTGGCCACTGCAGCTTCAGCTCCTTGCGTCAAAGTAAAATTTGTCCCTATTTATCAAATATAAGTGCTCTTTGTTGAAATCCTCATTTGTATTGCATGGGTTTCATTGGAGACTCTGTGCACAACCGCTAACCTTTCAGGTGAGTCTACTGGGAGTGCCGGCTCATTTGTATCCTGGGGCTGTCTCAGAAAAGGGCAGCCAAACCTCATTTACCCACAGGCGAGGTAAAAGGGGCTCACCGGCAGGACAGCGCTTAGCTTTAGAAACCAGACATTAATTAACACTTGCCCGTTGATTATTATGGATGGCCTTTTTTTTTCTCCTTCTAAAAGTTTGAAGTAGGCAAATTTCTGGAGTCCTTATTGTCTCTCTTTCTCTCTCTTGTATGTTATCAGTTGTTGGTAAGAAGCCTTCCAACCCAAAGCATATCACCTGAAGCTAAGATAGAAGAGAAATAGAAGACAGTCAAAAACAAATAGTGTAAAGCTGGATGTTGTGTTTTGAAAAAATGCAATCTTAGGCAGCACTCAGAATTCTTCAGTATACTTACTGATTTAGGAAACATGCACCCCCAGGCCCCACGGTGGTTTAGGAAAATAAAAATAGTAATAATTTTTAGTAAAGCACTAAAAATAATAATCCTCCTCTCCCCCCAAAAATAATATTTAAATGGTCTGAAGGACAAACAAATGTTTCAGCATCCTCAAAACTCTTACTAATGAGAAGGTCTGTTTGATCTCCAGCAGCCATTTATTCCATAAATCCCCCCAAAGAGATTTGTCAGCCCCAAACCATAATAATTTTATGCATGTGTAGACCCAAGACTTAGAGTCCATGGGGTTGTAAATGGTCAGAAAGTCAGCTCACTTCCATTCGCTTCCATCAGCTGGCAAAGCACTGGCTAAGAGATTGACAACCCAACCTTAGGGAAATCTCCTCAGAAGAACTTTCTGTCCATGAAGTCAGAACTTCCAGGACTTCTGAAGTCCTATGCATTTTGGAGGGGAAGAAATAAAACTCTCTGGTAAAAATCAGTCTTGTTTATGAGTGAAATATGAAGGATTAAGCATGTGTATCTTAAAACCCTGTGCTGCATAGGATTTTTAAGCCACACATCAGGAAATACATGTTTTGTCTTTTTTCAGGAATTCAAATAAATTTGGCTATGGCAGGTTTTTGATCTGGTTGTGCCATGGACTCCTTTGAGATGCCCCTTCATATCCCTTCTAAGAAAAATGTATCAGAATGCATAAAATTAATCACTATAGACTGTGTTACAAAGAAAACCAATTAATGTAGTTATCAAAATATTTAGAAAGAACAAATGTGTCATATTATAACGTATGTACTTCTTTATTAATCCCTTAAATCAATAGCAAGGATTACCACCAAAATATATGCCTGAAAAAAGCCTCTACAAATGTTATTACTTGCCTATCTGTAAATGTTCTTTTATTTATAGATCATGTAAACCCATAGGTCTGAAAATATTTCCTTTTTATTGTCAAAATGTTTAAATAAAGCACATGCTTAAACTTCTCTTTGAGCAAAAGACATGAAGGAAAAGTTTCCAGGAAAAAACTAAGTTTTAATCAATGCAAGAGAATATAAACTGAAGGAAAATCACATATGTACTGATTCTAGAAACAAAGTCTCCAAAGCTAGCCACACTGAGAAGAAGACTATAGTCTCACAAGGAAGTTCATTCAATCAGATCTCTTGACAAGAGTTGTATCAACACACAGTTGTGCAAGAAAAAATTTCAACACTTCAGCACCTGTTCTGCAAGCATGGCTTGGGTGCTACATTTAGGAAGGGTGTACCAGGTGATTTTTATAATTGAGTGCTTTGCTTTTTTTACCTGATTTAAAACTCCAGTTTTCTTTTTCTTAGAGGATTGGGTAGTGTTGGAAGGAAAAGCCATCTGGTTCAGTTCCAAGCCGGGAGAAAGGCAGTGGAAACATGGAGGATGATTGGAAAGATGGTTTATTAAACAGAACCACAAAGACAGTTCTGGGTCAGCTGAACAAATGGTTGAATGAATGGATGGATCTTTATAGGTTTCTGTGACTTTGAAGTTCTGGGGTGGTGCAATGAAGGGACGTGTTCTGAAAGGATGTTGGGCTATTCCTATTGTGGCTAATGGGTTTCGTCTTGTGTTGGATCATTGGTGAGGGGCTGCTTTCTAATCCTACCCTTCTGTCAAGGAGTTTCGTAATATCCTGTCTTAAATGGATTTCTGCCTGCAGTATTTGCTTTGTTTATGAATAGAGCTATCTAAATAGTTGTCTTCCTCTTTCAATAAACTCTTTATCCCTTCAGTGCTGGCATTTTCTCTGGGCTATTAAGAAAGACTTGGGGGCTGCTTCCTGCCTCTAAAATTATGTTTCTCCATTTCTCCTTTAGGGAAATATAATATCTGCCTTTTTAATATTTCCCAAAATATTTCATTCTTCTGGGCGGGGGGTGGCTTCCCACAGTAGAATTTGGACACTGCCATAATTGCTTAGTATTGACACTCATACAGCATTGATGACAAGAGGCTTTTGAGGACACCAAGTTAAAATCTATTCACCCAACTGTCAGTTTGGAAGCCATATGAGGCTAAAAACTTCCATGCTGCCACCTTTTCATGTGTGGGAAAGTAGGAAGGGAGATTTAGTAGAGGGGTTGTATGTAGACATAATAGCATTCTCCCTGTCGGTCAAGGTCAGGACGATCCTGCATCTGGAGAAGGAGTGGTTGGAGTGAGGTCTCGAGATGGGACAGCGGTTGATTGGAGCATGTGATCGACTGAGGAGTGAGGGGATGGTTTTGGGGGTTTTGATTTACTGAGGGAAAACCCAGACCTCTCAGATTTGGGTTTTCTCAGATGTGCCAGTTTACCTATTCTAGTAAATAGAACTTTGAAAAATGCTTGCTTCAGAGTCTTTACTTGGAGTTGGGGGTTTTCTGGAATGCTGACACCAACCTTGAATCAGTAGAAAAGTAAAAGAAAATTCATGGATGTATAAAAAGAATGCCTATGCTACCACCCCTGAACAACAGCCACATGGGTGCCGTGCAGTGCAGCAGAATAATATGGTCATTAAATAGTGTTGTTGTGGCCTGTCAACAGCCTGTGCAGATTGTAGCTGATTCTGACAACGAGGAGGCTGGTGTGGTGCTGTGCTAGCAGCCTGTGCAGCTGGCGCTCGAGTCAGACAATGAGGAGACTGGAGAAGATGTGGTGCCAGAGGCAGGGATTCAGCCAGGGCCTTCAGAACCTCCAGAAGCTCCTTTAAGTGAAGAGGATGAAGAGGAGGAGCCTCTTCTCAATGCACGGGTGCGCAGAGCTGCAGAAAGGCAGGAGTGGCTCCTCAGGAGGAGGTCTCCTTGAGAGTAAGGCTTGGGGCTAATTGGCCACTCCCTTAGCCTATTTATGGAGAAATGCTGCTTGCAGCAAACTGTAGGGAACAACTTTAGTTCACTCTCCTTCACGTCTGGATTCTCTGCAAAATTGCTTCTGGGCTTTCTTCCAACTCTAGTAAGACTGTGATTACCTTATCTTAGAATTCTTGTAGGCTGTTAAGACAGTTTATTAACAGCCTTTGGTTGATAAAGACTGAGTTATTTGAGTAAAATAAGCTTTGTATAGAGTTTGTGTGTGCTGCGTTCTTTGGGGTCCGTAGCTGGGGCAGAACAAGTGTTCTTCTCATATATTGCAGGCCTAGATAGGAAGAAAGATTGGTGGATCCCCCTACCTCATTTCCTTTGCTATCTAGATTCATCTCCAGCAAGAAAAGCTGCCAATTTCTCTTTTAATTTGGAACGGGGTAAGGTGGGTTCAGATTGATGCCTAGAACAGGTGTTCAGCTTGCTATCATGTTGTATTGATAACTCTAAGAGGAGTGGAGGTGAAGTAGAAGGGAACAACCCTTCTTTGCATCTATCATCTGTCAGTCTGTTTCTCATGTGGTTGCAGTGATGTTTAGATGTTGAGACTCTTGAAAAAGTGCAGAGAAGAGCAACCAGGATAATTAGAGGACTGGAGACTAAAATATATGAAGAATGGTTACAGGAGCTGGGCATGGCTAGTCTAGTGAAGAGAAGGACCAGGGGAGACATGATAGCGGTGTTCCAATATTTGAGGGGCTGCCACAGAGAGGAAGGGGTCAAGTTATTTTCCAAGGCACCTGAAGGCCAGACAAGGAATAATGGATGGAAACTGATCAGGGACAGATTCAACCTAGAAATAAGGAGAAATTTTCTGATAGTGAGAACTTTCAAGAAGAGATTGGAATGCCATTTGTCAGAAATGGTATGTGTAGGGTCTTCTGCTTGGGTGGGGGGTTAGACTAGATGACCTACAATATCCCTTCCAGCTCTGTTAATCTGTAAACAAATAGAGTACTAAGCACACATTGAAATATAGCCCAGACGACATGTGATAGGTGCAAAGGGATTCCAGGATGGACCAGGAAATGATTCATAATGAGTCAGCTTCTTTCTCATTCAATGCTACAAGAGAATGATACTGCTGGCAGTGAGTGACTGCTCATAACTCATGGCTGCCAGCCCTTGGAAGTAGCCAGTGGGTAGTCATGGAGAATATGCAGTGGTTATTGCCTGGCTTTTAATAATAGCAATCATCAACCCTGGAACCAAATCCAGAACTAAATAAGCCAAATGGGTCTGCTCTGTTCACCGAAGGGTGTTGCAATACTCCAATACTCACAAGAACTGCAATTGCACAAGAGTTACTACTCAGGGCTATAGTTGCAGTGCCTTATTTAGTTTTTTTTTTTTAAAAAAAAAATATGCTGCCCACCTCCCTTATAAAGTGACTCATTTGTGCATAAGTCTTGACAAATAAAGTTTAAATTGATCATAAAGTTTAAAATAGTCAAAATGCAGTAATGTGAAAATCCTTCTTAGAAGAAGGCATGACAAATCTACCATAGTGGTGGAATATAATAAGGAGGTGGATTCCAAGGAGGGAAGGGTGCATTCTAGAGGAGTAAGGGGCAACTCACTCAGATAATATGTGTGAGAGAAAGAAGGTGAAGACAGTCCCTCCCGATAGTTCCCAGAGTATATTATAGATGTAGATAGTAGAGTCCCCATTTGGCAAGATTTTGTCTATAGGTGTGAAACAATAACGAAGTCATCTTGGAAGAATCACCATGTGCCATTCTTGGTCTTGGGTCTGAAAGCAATATACCAATAGTGGTGAGCAAACAACAGCAGCTCCCTTTCTGAATTTAGACTGACCTCCATGCACTACAGAACTGGCACTCCTTTAAAAGAGCACTAAATCTATGTTTATAAGGAACTTGAGGAAGTTCTGACAAGAAGTGTGAAAAGCAGTGGTCTTCCCTCTGTGGAATCCAGGTATTTGGCCTCTTCTGCCAAAGAGGTTGCCTGCTTCTGCAGCCTAAACCAAAATGACCATTGAAGGGAAGGACACCATACATAGCCCATAGGAGTTGAGCAGTGCCTGGTCCCAGTGGTGGGTTTCAAAATTTTTTACTACCGGTTCTGTGGGTATAGCTTGGTGGGCGTGGCATAGCTTGGTAGGCATGGCTTGGTGGGTGTGGCTTGATGGCATGGTAGGGGAAGGATACTGTAAAATCTCCATTCCCACCCCAAACCAGGGGAAGATTACTGCAAAATCCCCATTTCCTCCCAATCAGCTGGGACTTGGGAGGCAGAGAATAGATGGGGGCGGGGCCAGTCAGAATTTTTACTACCGGTTCTCCGAACTACTCAAAATTTCCACTACCGGTTCTCCAGAACTGGTCAGAACCTGCTGAAACCCACCTCTGCCTGGTCCCTAATCATGTTGGCAACCATACTGTCAACGAAGCAGTCCAAATTGTACCCACCACAGACAAATGTCTTGAGAGAAGAGGATGAACTACAGTACTTAAAAACACAAACAAGTGAAGATCACTTTAGGTTGACTCAATTATGGGCTGAGGATGAAACTAAGGCAATGTCACAAGGACATGGCAGAAAACAAAAACCCAGTTATCATTGTTAGGAATGAGGCCTATCCCTAGTAAAGGTAGTTTAACCTAAAACAAATCAGATGCTGGTTCTGATAAAAGTTAGAACTCTTCTGTTCTGCCCCACTGCTAACGAAGCTTACACTTCATGCTTATCCCACTTTCTACTCAGCTATGCATGTGTTGTGCATGCAAGTTGTTTACTTGCAGTTCCTCTGTGAATACAAAGCAACTTCCTCAAAAGCTGATGTGCCTGAAAAGAGAGGAGACCCTGAAATTTAATAATTATTTTCTGACAGGACATAATCCTCTCAGATTTCAATACCTTCTGCCTTCGGTAGCGACAGGATTTGTCTTAAAGCTTTTGGAGACTGAAGCATTCTGTGCATGAGTAGGTTGCTGAGAGCTGGAATCAACAAGGAGTAGTGGCTTGATTGATTGTGATTGATTATGTTGATGACTCTTAAGAGACCACATAGATTTTCTCCATGATTAACTGTCCCTAACCTGGTTCTTTGCCATTTGCAATGGGGCACCGATTGCCACTGTTAACTGAGTCCATCTACTTTGCTGCCGGTGATTTATTTACAGAAAATACATTACAAGATATGCAAAAATTATCCCCTAGTTAACTCACTGCTCACTTCATGAGGTCAATTCTGAGCGGCTAAAGGTTGACTTAGCCTTCCATCCTTCCGAGGTCGGTAAAATGAGGACCCAGATTGTTGTGGGCAATATGCTAACTCTAAATCGCTTAGAGAGGTCTGTAAAGCACTGTGAAGCCGTATATAAGTCTAAGTACTATTGCTATTGCTAACTATATCCTAATAGGAGGAAGGTAGGTGCTCCATGTATGCATATCTAAGAAGAAAGGCAGAATAAAATGAACTCAAATTAGCAAACTATTAAAGATCAGACAGAAAGGTAGGGGGAAAAAAGAGGAGACAGAATAAATTCTTAATCAGCACTTTACTGACCACCAGTCAGGATGCAAAAGTCAATGATGCTAGATTCAGACCTCCAAAAAAAATAAAATAAAAAATCCACAAGGATATACCATTCTTGAACTTATTGAAATAAATTATATGCATGCATTTGCAAGTTTAAGAAGAGTCACTGGTGCAGCTTTGAATTTTCCAAATGGCTTTAGCACAGTCCATCAGTGGAACACAGTCAGTGCAAAATGTGGACTCTGGAAATGCTGTCAGGAAGTCACCAACTGCCTGAAATCTTAACTGGAAGTCAAACTTCATGGAGATGTGCATATAAGGCAGGGCCTTGTTCAGTGACATTTTCCTGTTTAGTGCCATCTAGTGGCAGAGAAGGGATACAATTTATACTACAGGCAACAGAAGAGGTTGCCTGTTTCTGAAGTCAGCACCGCTTGATTTAAGAGCAGTAATATAGTGAATTCGTATTTGGGAATATTGACACATGCTTTGCCAGAAAGAGGTCAATGTTTACAGATATTTTTTTGGTCTGGTTTCCACTGTACAGGAAGCCCTTGGAGAAAAGAGATGGAATGGATTCTGTAGTGGGGGTGGGGGCAGTGAGGGATGAAGAGGCAGTATTACAGTACAGTATTACTACCTACACACAGGTAGTCCGCGATATAAGACCACAATTGAGCCCAAAATTTATATTACTAAGTGAGACATTTGTTAAGTGAGTGTTGACCCATTATACGACCTTTCTTGCCACTGTTACTAAATGAATCATTGCAGTTATTAAGTGAATCTGGCTTCCCCATTGACTTTGCTTGTCAGAAGATCACAAAAGCTGATCCCATTGTCCCCGGGACATGGCAACGGTCATAAATACTAACCCATTGCCAGGCATCAAAATTTTGATTACGTGACCATGGGAATGCTGCAATGGTCATAACAGGGGTGGGTTCTAAATTTTTTTACTACCGGTTCTGTGGGCGTGGCTTATTTTGTGGGTGTGGCTTGGAGGTCATGTGACTAGGTGGGCATGGCTAGCTGGTCAGAGTCATTTCTGGAAGGTCCTCACACTTACGACCAGTCCTCACACTTACGACCCAACTCATTTGTTTGCTTTTAACACTGATCAGCTGTAGGACGGCCTTTTGAAGCCCGGTGGCAAGAGTTTAAACAGTTTTTTTCCCTCTAGTCATCAGCTGGGACTCAGGAGGCAGCAATAGATTGGGGGTGGGACCAAATAAAAGGTAAAAATAACATGGGTGGGTGGGGGTGGTGGGAGGGCGGGGGGGGGGGGAGAACCGGTTCGGTGACGTCATATCGTCACTGCTACCGGCTCAGCCGAACCGGACCAAACTGGGAGGAACCCACCACTGGGTCATAAGTATGAAAAATGGTCATATAAGCCACTTTTTTCAGTGCTATTGTATCTTTGAATGGTCACTAAATGAACTGTTGTAAATTGAGGACTACCTGCAGGGCCGGATTTTCCTATAGACTAACTAGGCTTCAGCCTAGGGCCTCAAGATCAAGAGGGGCCTACACAGTGGTGGGATTCTGGGGGTTCTAGGGGGTTTGGCTGAACCCTTTGTTAAATTGCTGGCTCGCCCGCCCCCTCACCTCCCACCCGTGCGGCGCCAGCCTACCGCAGCCAGGGGTGGGCAATTGTGGCTCTTTTACAACCTGTGGCCTTCAACTTCCAGAATTCCTGAGACAGCTTGGCTGTCTCAGGAATTCTGGAAGTTGAAGGCCACAGGTTGTAAAAGAGCCACAATTGCCCACCCCTTCCCTAGCCTGAGTTCCGCTGCCTGGGATCCACGTGGGCTGCCACGTGGTTCCCCACCGGCTCCGGACGCAAGAGAGCAGGATGGAGAAAGCAGCTTCCATGCCTTCACTCACCCTCACTCTCTGCTCTGTTGGATCGCCGGCCGTTTGCTTACCCCGCCCACTCCCCATCTATTGCTGCCTCCAATGGCTAGAGGAAAAAAAAACTTCAGATTCTTGCCGCGGGCGTCAAAGGGCCGCCCTAGAGCCAGTGGTGCAGCCGAACCCTTTGTTAAATTGCTGGCTTGCCCCGCCCCTCCGCACCACTATTTATTGCCAATAAATAGTGGTGGGCGAGGGGCGGGGGAGCCAGCAATTTAACAAAGGGTTCGGTGTTTTTTTTGTAATTTTATTGGCCCACGGAGCTTCAGCATAGGCTAATTGGCCTCCCGGCTCTCATCTGATTTGTCTCAGCTGTTTTGCTCAGGGCTCTTCTGCTTCCTTGCAAAGAGTGCTGATTTTTTTTCCCCTACCTATGCTGAGAAACGAAACTGAAACTGCTTTGCTGTTGCTGCAAGGTTGGAAAATTAGGCAGGCAGAATTCTTTTCTTTTTCCTCACCAAAAAAGGTAGGTGCAAACAATGGGAAAGTTAGGGAAAAAGAGGAGAGTTCAGGATTTTAAAACACAAAAGAAAAAAAGCTCTATTTAACTAGGGAATTGTAATAATTGAGATACTATTAATTGTATATTTCTGAAAGCAGAAATGGTTAAGTTATGGTTTGGAGGAATATATTGGGGAAATTATTTGGTTTATTATTATTGGTAAATATAATTAATGGTTTTGTAAGAAATTGGATTGCATGGAAATAATTGGAATATTCATGTTCATATTGATTAATATACAAAAAAGATAGTTATATAACTAATTGATTTATATTAAAATGTTGAATTTGTATTAAACAACTGTATTACATAATTACATAATTAACCAATGTGAGGATGGATATAAAAATAGATGACAATGGGAAGTGGTATAATATAGAATAGAAGGGAAAAATTGAATTTGATTAAGATTAGAGATGAGGATGAAGGGTAATATTGTTTTTTTAAAAAAATAGATGAGGAATAAATATGGCAAAAAGGAAATATAGAAATTGTAAATTTAATTGAAATGACTAAATACTGTTTAAATTTGTGAACCAGCCAAATATTCTGTTCAAAGAAAATACATTGTATGTTTGTATGTGTGTTTCTAATTATTGCTATTTATTCATATTTGTTCTCTTTTATTCTTTAAAGTTTAACAATTCATTCTTTATCTTAATATCTTTATATTTGTTTGGGGTTGGCTTTCTTCCCTTTCATCTTTTTTATTGTACAGCAATCTTTCTCCTCAGACCTACCACCTCTCTTTTCTTTCCTTCTTACTTTCTCTTCCCCCCACCCTCTTCTTCTCCTCCCTACTTCCTCTTCCTTTCTCCTTCTCCTCCTCTCTTCCTCCCTCTCTTACCCTCCCTCCTACTCTAATTTCCCTTCCCTTCCTTCATCCCTCTCTATTGCTGTATCCTTTTATACATATGGACTACTCAGAGGGCTGAAAAAGTTATTTCTGACTGGTCCTCGCACTTTTGACCAGTCCTCGAACTTACGACTATCCTCACATTTTACGTTTTTGCCCTATCTTGTCACCATGGTGAAGAGAAGCAGTTGTGAAATGAGTGACATGGTTGTTAAGAAAGCTGCACGGGCATAAATGTGAGGATGGTCATAAGTGTGAGGACCGGTCAAAAGTGCGAGGCCCAGTCAGAAATGACTTTTTTCAGCCCTCTGAAAAAAGTCTATGCACATAGCCACGCCCACCCGGTCACATGACGAGCTACCCACACCTACACAGTCACGTGACCAGCTAGCCACGCCCACCCAGTCACATGATTGCCAAGCCACACCCCCAACTAAGTCACGCCCACAGAACCTGTTGTTAAAAAAATTGAATCCCACCACTGGTGAAAGGGCCTCATAAGTGGAATAGCCTAGGGCCTCTTTTCATCTAAATCCGGCCCTGACTACCTGTATGTATTTTGGTACCTGGGAAGCAACTGTCATATTCTGATCAGAAACTGATTAAAGAGTTTTAACATTTACCATTTACCTAAAGCAGAGGTCGGCAACCTTAAATACTCAAAGAACCACAAAGGTCCTAACTGGAAGCCCCCCATTCAATTCTGGAGCTGATTGGAAGTCTGGTTCCCCCACCATAGAGTCTCCTCCTAGCGCGGCGTCCATTTTCCTCTATCTGTCCTAACCAAAAGCTCTATCAATTGTGGAGCTGACCGGCGACAGGGAGCTGCCGCAGAGGTATGAAAGAACCACATGCGGCTCCAGAGCTGTAGGTTTCTGACCCCTGACCTAAAGCAAGAACAAGAGAGAGCAGAGATTAGTTAAGTCTGTTGACAGAACAACTTCTAAAGAAGAAAAGCTGTTATGCTACATTCTATCCATAATTCCATATACATTTTATTTCACAGCCATTCAATAAAACTGGTTTATATGCTGCGGATGTTTTTGCTGAATGGCCATGTGGGAGTAAAGAGTTAAACTTGCCCTGTTCTTCCATCGTCATCTGAGATGACTTTCAGATCTTCAAATGTTCCTCTACTGACAATGTGATCATGTCATTTTATAAAGGATGATGATGATAAAAGCAATACATGGTGACTTGAATGTGAGTTTTGCTGAGGTTAACAATAATGGCATCTAAGCCCAACTGTATCCTGGGCTTTTTCAGACCAATAGCTCCAAGCAATATTCATCAAAATTAGTGCACCGCAATGACATCGTTTCATTTCTGAATTGTTGTGTGTGTGTGTGTAAATAATAATAATAAAAAAGATAGCTAACAGGGGAAAGCAGAAGAGTTACGGTGAGATGAGGGCAGGACAATTGGATGACAAAAGCCTCATTGAGAAGCTCTTTGTTAGGGAAAATACTTATTTTATTATTATAGAATTTAACGTACAATTCGTCTTAGGTGAGAATAGTTTAAACATTTGTCTAATGTATACTGCTCAAAAAAATAAAGGGAACACAAGCAGAAGACATCCGAGATCTGAATGAATGAAATAGCCTTATTAAATACTTTGTTCTTTACATACAGTAGTTTATACACTGCTCAAACAACTAAAGGGAACACAAAACTACTGTATGTAACAAACGAAGTATTTAATAAGGCTATTTCATTCATTCAGATCTTGGATGTCTTTTGCTTATGTTCCCTTTATTTTTTTGAGCAGTGTATATTTTGCAACTTAACGATGAATTTCTTCATCATAACTAGGCTGGCAGTCAGAAAATATTTGGATCTCCATACTGAAGTTTTCTTTTTTAAATCCCAACTTTATTACTGTATAAGTAACTGAAGCAATGAATAGATCCAATAGTCCTTCCTTTTCCTATTTTCCTCACAACAACAACAACAACAACCCTGTGAGGTGAGATGGACTTGACAGAGAGTGACTGGCCCAAAATCACTCAGCCGGTTTCTCTGACCAAGGGAGGCCTAGAACTCACAGTCCCCTGGTTTCTAAGCCACATCTGAATCACTACACCAAACTGGCTCTCAGTTTACATGTCTGTTCCCTTCCTTCCTTCCTTCCTTCCTTCCTTCCTTCCTTCCTTCCTTCCTTCCTTCCTTCCTTCCTTCCTTCCTTTCTTTTTTAAATTTGTATGCCTCCCATCTCCCTTGTAAGGTCACTCTGGACCACTTATAAGTTATAAAACAAGTAGAAAAATAATCAAAATATTAAAACTTATACAGATTGAAATATTATTTAAAAATGTACTAAAACTGAAAATAAGAGAGCTAAGAGACAGTTGGGATGGGGATGAGGTCTTCTTACTCCATCAGTCACCTCCACTGGTGAGCCCCAACCAAGTTTTAATATCCTTCCAGAAGGCCCAAAGGAAGGCAGTGCTTTTCATTCCCAATGGTAGAGTGTTTCACAGGGATGGGGCCACAGCAGAAAAGGCTCTTCTTCTTGAACCTGCTTGATGGAATATCTTGTATATCTTGATAATGCTTCCCCTTAGCTAGAGTTAAGTATCAATATTTTCAAGGACATTGGGGATATCATTTTTGGGTTGGGGTGCTATTGTCCATCCAAGTTTTGAGCATATAGTAATGAAGTTTATGTATGTTTTGTACCTAATGCTTACCATAATTGTTTTTAATTATAAAACTAAAGGACATTAATTATAAAATGAAGGGTGTAATTCATATAGCCGTCTAGAAAATGGTGCATTTCCAATAACATCTTAAACCTATGATAACTGGATATTCCAGGAATGATAAAATTAAAATTAAAATAAGTTCCAAATACCAAGTCATGGGTATTTTTTGAAACCATCTTTTAATCAAATGAAAACTATCTCTTCTGAGAAAACAGAGTATGCTTTGGAATGCCAAATGATGTATTTGTTGTTTGGCTTTGGGGTTTTTTGTTTTGCAAAGAAGAAGTTTGCTTTATCATCTGCTACTTGGAGGGGATTGATTTATAACAACCCTCTGCAGTCCAATATGATATGGACTGCAAATAGGATTATTTACAGCATTTTTTTTCATTTGTAACTGTTTTTCTGAAGCTCCTGAAGGTCACACATTAAACGGGCTGCCTGCATCTGTCCTCTTTTGGAAAGAGCAAGGAGGAGGAGGGGGGGAAATGCATTGACTTTCCATGCTGTTGGTAAGGCAAGGAAACAATAAGGGGGGAGAACTGTTGGGTTTTCCTAAATGGTACAAATTGAATCGCCCTGGCATTTTACAGAGCGACAAATTGCTTCGCTTATTCAAGTGCCAGATTTGTTTGCTTCCTGATGAGTTTTGTGCCATCTCCTGAAAGCAAAAGATCAATTCAGAGGAGACAAAGACTGCAGTTTTTGAAAACACAATACAAAGAAAGAAGAGACGAATAGATCCATTTCCCAAGTATTGTATGCGGAGGGGAAGACGATGCATATACAAGCAATCCTCAATTTACAACAGTTCTTTTTTTTTTTTGCACTTCATTGCAGCATCCCTATGGTCATGTGATCAAAATTTGGATAGTAATAGCACTTACACTTATATACCACTTCACAGTGCTTTACAGCCCTCTCTAAGTGGTTTACAGAGTCAGCATATTGCCCCCAACAATCTTGGTCCTTATTTTACCAACCTTGGAAGGATGGAAGACTGAGTCAACCTTGAGCCTGCTGAGAATCGAATTGACAAATTGGCAGCCAGCAGAAGTAGTCTGCAGTACTGCATTCTAACCACTGCACTGCCATCAGGTGCTTGGCAACTGACTCCTATTTATGAGAGTTGAAGTGTCCCGAAGTCAAATTATCACCTTTTGCCACCTTCTGACAAGCAAAGTTAATGCTGACTGGGTTCCCAATAAGCAAATGAGTTGGAAGATCATTTAAATGCAATTTATTGGGGTACCCTGATAAAGTGGGATCTCCCTATGAAAAGGGAGAACCTTGAGACCCATCCTACATTCCCTTTTCTAGTTAAGACATCAAAGAAAATGCAAGAGGAAAGGTGATTGGTTAGGACAAAAGTAACTTCCTCTTTTCAAAGTCAATCAGTTACATACAGTCAAGCATGTTATCTATTTGCATTCTGTAATATGACACATGTTCATTAAAATGAGGTCTGATGGCAGAAGGCTTGTAAAATTTAAGAGAAAGGGTTGTTTGGAATTCAGGAAGAGACAAACCATACGCCATTTAGCACTGACAAACTTTTTCTTATCAGGAGATAATCTCCAGCCATCCCTTCTATAGTTTATGTTAGGTTGTTGTCAATCAATCTATAGGAGCCATGGTGGGCAGTGGTTAGAAGGTAGTATTGCAGGCTAACTCACTGCTCACTGTGAGGAGTTCAATTCTGACCAGCTCTAGTTGACTCAGACTTCCATTCTTACGAAGTCAGTAAATTAGAGAAGGTTGTAAAGCACTATGAAGCGGTATGTAAGTCTAAGTGCTATTGCTGTTGCAATATTTTGAGGATCAGACTCAATAAATAATTCAGGAACAAAGTATTCAAACAAAATACTATTTATTTACAATAGGCATTCTATAGTCTCTGAATGATCACAGATAGAAGCAAGAGGGAGGTGCATACATCCCCTTTTATATCAATAAGTAAAGGAGTAAAGGATGGGAGTGGTTACATATGAATATATTAAGGAAGGAAGAATAAATTAACCCCTGATACCCTGTGTATGTACATTTTCCCCATTTGAGAATAAGGCATTTACTTGTGACAAATCCCCCTCTAAATGCCGATTCGATATACAACAATAATTACATTCAGATTCAGAACAATATAAGACTTGTAATTTTGAAGTTAAATATTTATGTTGTTTAGATTGCAAAGGCTTAGTCAATATATCAGCTATTTGTTCTGAAGTTTCGCAATGAATGGCCTTAATGAATCCATCTTGAGATAATTGCCTTACATGTTTGAATTTGATATCTATATGTCTGGACCTTTGACCAATGGCATCAGATCTAGATATCTCTATAGCAGCTTTATTATCTTCATGTATAATAAACGGTAAAGAAGGATTTTTCCAAACATCTGATAACAAATCATTAAACCATACTAGATTATTTGAGGCTTTAGACAAACAAACATATTCTGCCTTAGTTGTTGATGTGGCTACTAAATCTTGTTTCCCAGTATACCAGTAGACTGGACAATTGTTAAGAAAGAATACATAACCTGAGGTGCTTTTTCTGCACTTAGTATCACCTGCCCAATCCGCATCAGCGTAACAAGTGAGAGTGGGTTCTTTAACATTACTGGGTTCCAAAAGTAGGCAGAAATCTATGCTATGCTTTAAATATCTTAATATTCGTTTAATAGCTTCCCAATGATATACTAGTGGCTTACTAACATATCTGGATAACAGGTTAAGGGGTAAAGCAATATCGGGTCTAGTCCAATTAGATATATACAAAAGGGAACCAATAACCGATCTGTAAAGTGTATTATCTTTAAATTCAGGGGATGATTCATCCATATTTCTTAGAAAATCAGTTTGCATTGGAGTATCACAAGGTTTAGCATCATTTAAATTACATTTATTCAGAAGTTCTATAATTTTGTCTTTCTGAGATAATTTAAATCCTTTTTTTGTCTTACTGATTTGAACTCCAAGATATTTATTTACTTTCCCCAGTGATTTCAAAGAAAAATGTTCATTTAGTTTTGTTACAAATATATCTCTTTTTTCTTTATGTTTACCAATATATAAAATGTCATCCACATAAATTAATACAAATTCCAATGAATCACCTTCCTTTTTAACAAAAAAAAACACAGTTGTCTGCAGTTGTGGCATTGAAATTCATGGTTTTGAGTACATTGACCAAACATTCATACCAACGTTTGCCAGATTGCTTTAATCCGTATAAACTTTTGTTTAATAACCAAGTTTCATTTTTATTTGTGTATTGGCTGTGAGGTGCTCTCACATATATCTCTTTATCAGGTTTTGCATGTAAATATGCAGTTTGTATATCATATTGAAAAACATCAAGATTAAGTGCAGATGCAATAACTAAAGCTGTTTTAACACTCTCAGTTCTTACAGTGGGAGAGTATGTGTCTGTGTAATCCTCAGGATACTTTTGAGCGTAACCTTGTGCAACTAGTCTAGCTTTATATAATGTGTTGCCTTCTTCCAAATTTTTAATTTTAAATATCCATCTGGTGCCTATAATTGTTTTGTCTTTAGGTGCAGAAGTTGGTGTGAATACATCTAATTCTCGCAAGCTGTCCATTTCTTTGGCCATGGCTAATTCCCACTTTTTTCTTTCTTCAATGGGGAGTGTTATGTATTGATACTTTTAAGCGGGAGATTCAAACCTGCATACGTTTCTGATTGGCTGACAGTCCCTCCTGGATTGTATATAAGGAGGACTGCAGCCCCTGAGTTTTTGCTGAAGTCTCACTGTATATTAAAGAGCTGTTGTCACTTGCTTGCTTGTACCTCTCGTTATTCCCGAACCACTTCATTGGCGACGAAGGTGGGATTGAGGCTACAAGAAGCCAACCAGTGAGACCACGAGCTTCAGCTAGGCGACGAGGCGAGCCACAGGAGGCATACCAAACATGTCTGCCTACGTTCCGAGCCATTCTGCCCAGAAGACACAAACCACGTGAGCGCCGCAGCCAACCGGAATCAGCGCGCCAGAAGCAGCCAACGAGAGAAGGCGGCGCGAAAAAACGGCGCGAATTTGAACCGCGAGATGGCCGCAGCATACACATCGACCAGGCCAGCACGGCAATCGAAGACAAGGTCAGCACGGTGGTCGAGATCAACGGAAAGCCGTGCTCAATGGAGATCGACACCGGATCAGCTCTCTCCATAATGTCGTGGACGACCCTAAAGACCCTCCTGCCGTCGTTCCGGAAGGATCAACTCTCCAAACAGAGACTACGCATCCTAGACTACCAGGGGAACCGAGTCCCCCTCGAAGGCGTGGGCACGTTCCGGGTCACCTACGGAGACTACGAAAGAGACCTGCCGCTGACCATCGTCACGAAGCAGCTTCCTAGCCTCCTGGGCATGGGGTGGTTCCGAGCCCTTGGCATGGGCTTCACCGGCGTCCACCTGATGTCCAGATCAACCCTGAAAGACAGCCTCCTGTCCGAGTTCCAAGACGTCTTCGGGGACACGTTGGGCAAGTATGTGGGGACCCCTATTTCACTAAACTTAGACCCCAACGTAGCCCAAGTAAGACTGAAGGCCAGACGAGTACCGTTCGCATTGAAACCGAAGATCGATGCGGAACTAGACAAGCTGATTAAGCAAGGGGTGTTGGTTCCCGTTGACCATGCTAAGTGGGAGACCCCCATAGTGACCCCAGTTAAATCCGACGGCTCAATAAGAATTTGCGCCGACTACAAGTGCACGATCAACAAGGCTTTGCAGCCGAGCGCCTATCCGGTGCCGATCGTGCACCATCTACTACACTCCCTGGGGCCCGGAAAATTTTTTGCCAAATTAGACCTGGCCCAAGCCTACCAACAGTTACCAGTCTACGACGCCACGGCAGAGGCACAAATGATCGTAACTCATAGGGGTGCATTTAAATGCACCAGGCTCCAGTTTGGGGTGAGCGTCGCACCCGGCTTATTTCAAAGCACCATGGAGCGCCTATTGCAAGGACTCCCGGGAGTGGTGCCCTATTTTGATGACATCTTAGTCAGCGCTCAGGACAAAAACCAGCTGGGGGACAGGGTACGGAACGTCCCGTCTAGGTTCAGAGAAGCGGGACTAAGACTCAAAAGGAACAAGTGTAGGATAGCTGTTCCCTCTGTGGAATTCTTGGGGTACAGGGTGGACGGCACAGGCATCCACCCTACCGAGAGCAAGGTGAGAGCTATTAAGAGCGCACCAGCCCCCAAATCCAAAGCAGAGCTCCAAGCCTTCCTTGGACTGCTCAATTTTTACTCCATGTTCCTAAAAGATAAAGCCACGGTTGCAGATCTCCTTCACAAGCTTTTGGGAAAGAACGTACCATGGGTCTGGGGGAAACCGCAAGCAGCCGCTTTTGAGGCAGTGAAAAGACTCCTATCCGAGGACAGCTTCCTGATACAATACAATGCAGAGCTGCCGCTCGTCTTAGTCTGTGACGCCTCCCCCGTAGGAGTTGGTGCCGTCCTAGGCCATAGACTGCCGAACGGCCTAGAGGCGCCCATTGCTTTCTATTCCCGAACTCTGTCCAGCACAGAACGAAACTATAGCCAATTGGACAGAGAGGCTCTGGCTGCGATTGCGGGGGTTAAGAAGTTCCACGAATACCTCTATGGCCGAAAATTCGAACTTGTGACTGACCATAGACCGTTGCTAGGACTGCTAGCAGGCGACAGGCCAACCCCCGCTGCCCTCTCCCCCCGTTTGACTAGATGGGCGATTTTTTTGTCGGACTACTCGTACCAGCTCGTCCATCGACCTGGGCGGACCCTGGGTCATGCGGATGCCCTTAGCCGTTGCCCCCTTCCCGACCTGCTGGACAACCCAACGCCGGAAGCCTCCGTCCTTTTGTTGGACACGTTAACTTTGGGCCCCATCTCCTCCGGCGAGGTGGTGAAAGCATCAAATAGAGACCCAGTTATCCGGACTGTTATGGGTTGGGTTTTGAAAGGGTGGCCGGACAAGGTGGTCGGGGAGGAGTACCAAGGGTTTGCCAACAAACGAAATGAACTGTTTATGCAAGGGGGGTGCTTACTGTGGGGTGACAGAGTGGTAATTCCAACGAAACTACGGGATAGGGTTTTGGAGTTACTGCACGAAGGGCACCCGGGCATCGTTAGGATGAAGTGTTTAGCCCGCAGCTATGTCTGGTGGCCCAACATGGACCAGGTCATTTCTGAGTGGGTGGGGAAGTGCAGACCCTGCCAGGAGTCTCGCCCCGATCCCCCAGTAGCGCCCATCCGAGAGTGGGAGAAACCAAAAGGCCCATGGGGGAGGATCCACATTGATTTTGCCGGCCCGTTCCATGGCCAAACGTTTTTAATAGTTGTGGATGCCTACTCAAAATGGCTAGAAATTATATTAATGCCATCTACAACGGCCGAAGCCGTTATCAAGGTCCTAAGGAAGTTGTTTGCTACCCACGGCCTGCCGGATACCTTGGTATCGGACAACGGGCCTCAATTTACAGCAACCCTTTTTGAAAGTTACTTGGCCGGCCTGGGAATCCGCCATGCCCTATCAGCTCCATTTCACCCGGCTTCCAACGGATTGGCTGAACGTTTTGTCAGGACAGCTAAGGAAGCACTGTCCAGATTAGACAATGGGGACTGGCAGGCCAGGATAGATCAATTCCTAGCGGTTCAGCATGCATCACCATGCACAGCAACAGGGAGAAGCCCAGCAGAGCTCCTCATGGGGAGGAAGCTTCGGTGCGTGTTAGACAGGCTTCACCCTAACTACTCGCACGAAAACTTTAAGGGAGAGACCTGTGGTCTAAGGCAGTTTCAGGTCGGGTCCCCGGTGTTCGCACGCAATTATGCCAGCGGTCCTCTATGGGTTGCAGGAACCATAGTGGGAATAACAGGCCCAAAATCGTACACGGTGGACGTTGGGGTAGATAGACTCTGGAAGTGCCACATAGACCAACTTAGGAAAAGGGTGGTAGGCGAGGCGAATATTAACTTAGACATCTCCGAGCCTAACTCTGACCACTTCTCCAAAACAGCTAACTGAAGCCCGGGGTCGCGAGAATACTTAGCTGACAAGCCCTGGTTCCAGCACTGCCCCAGCGAGTCGCCACTCCCAGCCGGGGATAACCACGCCCCGGACAAAATCCAGGAGGTTCCATTGGCGGAGCCGGGAGAGACAAAGAGTCCCTCCGACCAGCTCGACACCCCACCAGACTCTGAACTGCGCAGGTCAACTAGGGCGAGAACTCGTCCTAAGCACCTGCGAGATTTTGTCTGTACATATGTTAATTTTTGAGTATTATTGCCTTCTGGGAAGGGAGGGGTGTTATGTATTGATACTTTTAAGCGGGAGATTCAAACCTGCATACGTTTCTGATTGGCTGACAGTCCCTCCTGGATTGTATATAAGGAGGACTGCAGCCCCTGAGTTTTTGCTGAAGTCTCACTGTATATTAAAGAGCTGTTGTCACTTGCTTGCTTGTACCTCTCGTTATTCCCGAACCACTTCAGGGAGTTTTAATACTTCCTCGTATGTGTTGGGTATTGATGTTTCGTTGTTCATGCACATTATGTAATCTTTATATTTACTTGGTATTTGATTTCTGTTACATCTAATTGTCTTTTTTGGTATGCTGTCGTTATCGTGTAAGTATCTTGCTTCCTTTTTGGTTAATGAATCTGTTTTTATTCTGGTGTGACTATTTGTCCATGTTTCATTCTTGTTTTCATGTATGTTGTGGTTATGTTCTTCTCTCTCTATTTTATCTTGATGTTTAATGTCTGTTTTTGTAATTGGAAATATCTCATTAAGATGTATCTTAGACCAATTGGCCTGTTCATGAAATACAGCTGTTCTAGAAATTATGAATCTGTTGTTATTATCAATAAATCTGTATCCTTTTGTGCCTGTTTCGTATCCCATGAATCTAAGTCTTCTGGATATGTTATCTCCTTTACGTCTTAATTGTTTTGGTATGTGTACATCCGCTGTAACTCCAAATATGTGCATGTGTGATATTTTAGGTTTTCTATTATACATTAGTTCATATGGTGTTTTATTTATGATGCTGGACCAAGTTCTGTTTTGAGTGTAATTTGAATATAATAAGGCTTCTGACCAGAATTGTTTTCCTAAGCCAGCATCTTCTAATGTACATCTAATCATGGTTTGTAGTGTCGAGTTTTTTCGTTCTGCCACTCCATTTTGGAATGCAGAGAAAGGGCTAGATGTGAAGTGTAGCATTCCTTTATCCTTTAGCCATTGAGAGAATTCTTTTGACATGAATTCAGATCCCCTATCTGTCATGATTTGTTTTATTCTAATATTGTGTTGTGTTTCTACACGTTTATAAAACTCTTTAAATTTTTGGAAAGTTTCATCTTTGTGTTTCAAAGTATAGACAAACCCGTAACGACTATAGTCATCCATATGTACCAGATCAAAAATGTGGTCAGATGACCTTGTTGCTCTTTTTGGTTTGGGATTAGTTTTGAGTTTTGAGGATTTACATACTGAACATTCCAAATAATTTTTACAATCTTTTATTTTAACACCTTCAGCATGTTCAATCATTTTTTGTATTACAGGAAAACTAGCATGCCCTAATTTTCTATGTAATATATGTGCACATTCATCATGAATTGGTTTTCCAGTGGTGGGTTTCTTGTTATTGAGTGTATCACTAGTGGATGTGTTTTCGTGATCATGGTTTGTTTCATGTTCCTCATTATCACTATTACTGTTGTCTTCATTCTCTATGCTAGTGTTATCTTCTGTGTTTGAATCAGTATTATGTAGCCATTTTTCTTCTGTGATTAAATAAGGTAGGCCCCCTTTGATAACCACACTACCCAAATTTGTTTTGTTTTTCTCTAGGATTGCCTTTCCTTTTGAGAATACTATATTTATGTCAGAATCTCTGCTTAGTTTTATTGCACTAAGTATGTTGTGAGGTATTTCTGGTATTAATAATACCCTCTCTATTTTCCCTAGACCAGGTAAATTCACACTTCCTCTTTCAATAACTTGGACATTTTCTTGGTTGGCTAGCTTTATTACAAATTTATCTTCTATAAATGAAGATAGTATTTTCTTGTCATGTGTTGTGTGATTAGTTGCTCCAGAATCAATGAGCCAAGCATTATCACTTGACTTTTGTATGTTAGTTATGTTATGTTTATCTAATCCATTTAATGATCCAGATTTTCTATCTCTTGAATTATCTCTGCCCCCTCTACGCTCTCTAAAATTTGGTGAATTTCTATATCTATATCTATCAATAGATGATTGTCTGTTATGATATCTGCTTCTATAGTCATGTTTTTCTCTTTCTCTAAGAAATTTAGGACAATCTCTTCTACAGTGTTCTTTGGATCCACAATTATAACATTCAATTGATTCTCGATGTTTCTCTTGAAATACTACTCTCTTAGTCTGTCTATGTTCTCTGTGTGTACTATAGCGGCTTCTTCTCAGATTATCTTCAGCTATTAGCTTATTTGATAAGTTTTCTATAGATAGGTATCCCAAATTAATTGTGTCTAAATGTGATATGTAGTTATCCCATGATGAGTCTAATGAATTAAGGATAACACTTTTCATTGTTTGATCTGATATTATTTCTCCCCTTAAATGTAGCTCTGCTCTGATTTTGTTTAGTGATATTAAGTGTTCACTTATAGTGGTCCCAGATTTTATCCTGGCTGAGAAGAAATCTTTAGACATTCTTGTTGTGGTTGCTACGCTTTCACTATGAAACAGTTTAAACATGCAATGAATTATTTCTGAGACAGTGAGATTATGCTTAATACTATGATACATAGCAGGAGATATACTAGATATTAATAAGTAGAATGCTCTGTGGTGCAGGCAGTCCAATTTTAAAGTCCAAGGTTTTTTGGGAGGGTTAGTTATGAAAAATAATAAATTCTCTCTTAGAAAAACAACCTGAAGTTGTTGACACCATTCTTGTAAATTAATACCATCTATTCTCAGCTTTGGGAAATCATTAGGCAAGTTCCCAATATTGTTTGTTCCATTACTTACAACTGGAGGTTGTCCATGATCTTGTAGATGTTGGTAGTTGCAGAATGGTGTGGGTATGCTCGCAATGATTCTGAATGGTTCTCTTTGTTCTTCATGTCTTCCATAGCTGTCTGTGTGTGTTTGCGCATGCGCGTTGCTCATTTCACTTCTGAAGCTGTCGGGAGAGGTTCTCGTCGCTGTAGCTCCCTCGTAGTGCTCTTTCTCCAACGACTCGGTCTCCGGTTCGACCTTGGGTGTCCAGGAGATGGCCGGCGCTCGCTTCCTTTCGCTGAAGCTGTCCTGGTTGAAGTCGCTGGCTCCTGGAAGCGTCTGCGGCGTGGGGGAGTATTTGCAAGGTCCTCTGGGTTCAGGCACTGGTGTTTTCGCCGTCCGGATGGAAGCGGGTGAATTCAGAGACGTTTGCTTGCTTGCTTGTCTTTTCTTTATTTTTTGATCAGCAGCTTCTGTTGATTTTTTTGTAATTTTTAAATTTGGACCAAATGTCGCGAACAGTGTTCTCATGGCTGATTTTATTTTTAGTTCGGTAGAGGTTTCTTCGATGTCTGTATCAGATTCTTCTGAAGAATAGAGTTTTTCTTTTTTATTTTTCACACTGTGTATGGCTTTTTGCACCAGAGATTTTGAATCCTGTTTTCTGGTTGGCTCTGCTTCGCTCATCTTAGTGGTCGGTTGAAACCAAGATGGCTGCCATTCAAAATTTTGTGCGGGGCCGTTAGTCTTTCTTTTCGTTACATTTTCATCTATAGGTAATTCGCTTACCATTTTTAGGTCTTTAGATTTAGCTGTTACGATGTGGTTTTCTCTTGCTGCTCCGCTGTCTTTTATGATGTCTCGGAGGTTCGCGATGAGGTTACAGTCATCTTTTTGACTTTTCAGTAGTCTCAGTATCTCTGATCTGAGATCGTTGCCCTCTATCTCGTTCTCTTCTTGGTCATCAGTTTCATCGATTACCTCTTCGTTGTCTGTAATGCAGTCTTCAGATTCTTTAGTTATTATAGCCGTTGTTTCATCGATCATTTCTTGATCCGTTTCCATCTCTTTATCGTGTGCCCTGGTGTTGGGTCTTTCTCTTCTGTTTTTGAAGTTTTCTTTCTTAGGCATGTCTATTTTTATTGAGTCAGTTTAACCATCCTCTGCTACCAGTTTGTTTCAATATTTTGAGGATCAGACTCAATAAATAATTCAGGAATAAAGTATTCAAACAAAGTACTATTTATTTACAATAGGCATTCTATATTCTCTGAATGATCACAGATAGAAGCAAGAGGGAGGTGCATACATCCCCTTTTATATCAATAAGGCGGAGTAAAGGATGGGAGTGGTTACATATGAATATATTAAGGAAGGAAGAATAAATTAACCCCTGATACCCTGTGTATGTACATTTTCCCCATTTGAGAATAAGGCATTTACTTGTGACAATTGCTATACAGCAATAAGATAAAAAGTTTTCCTATATTCCAGTCTGTAATGTGCCTTAACTATTTTAAAAGAGAGAAAACAAGTCAAATTAAATTACAAAGTAACTATGTTAATTAACAAGTTAAAAAATCCATGTCACGTGCCCCTCACAGCAGAGTCTAAAAAATGTATACATTTTATTTACATTTCATTTCAAATCTACAATTAATTGGATATTTTATTAGCTACATTCCTTACCTCTCCCTCTCCCTCCCTCCCAAACCTATTTCCCTTAATTTTTATTCAGGCTACGATTTAAAGCTCCAAAATCATTCCAGTCACACCCATCATCAAAGATCTACATTAGAAGAATGGGGGGAGAGGGACTTAAATGCCTTAATGTCTTTGAGATTTGGAAAGATATTTGTGGATTTGTTAAGGGACCCAGTGTAGGATAAAGAAAGAGTTCTTGTAAGAAGGAGAATAACTTTTGGCTACCGCTCAAAGGCAAATATGCTTCCAAGTGTGTAGAGATTATTTAGATGTGAGCCTCCAATAATCATTGTGATTCAACGAGTGCCTTCTCTTTTTTCTTCATTTCTTTTTAAAGTTGTCGTTAACCGCTATTTAAGATAAAGCCACAAGAACAACAACCCCTCCAAACATCCAACCTTCCTTCTCCTTTGTAGCTAGTAAATGAATGTTAGCATTACAAGTCCCAAAGTAAGAAAAAAGTGCTTGTGCTAATTACCAAGTATCAAATGAGATCAATCAAAGGTCAGAAATCTAAAGTGTATTGGACTTTTGAAGGTGCTGGATACATTCTGACGAGTCACTAGAGGGAGGGGAAAGAAAGCAAAAAGAGCCAAGAAAGGAACAAGAGTGACAAACAGTTCATCTTTTCTGCTCCAACTTAGGGTGGTAGAACCACCCAAACAGTTGTTTTTGCCTGACACTCATTGACATCCAAAAAGTTTAAAAAAGGAGATTGGACTACAAGGGGAGAGCAATTCCACCCTGGCACATATCTTCCCTAACCAGCTGCAAATCTGATTGCGTTGCTCTTCTTGTGGCTTTTAGCCTTTTAGCTAAAAGCCACAAATGAATTTGGAGGTGAGCAAGTCTTACAACAACAGATAGCCTATACCCATGATGGCGAACCTATGGCACACAGAAGTAACATGCAGAACCCTCTCTGTGAGCATGTGCTCTGTCTCCAGCTGCTCTTATGGTTTCTGCCATGCACATCCATGCCAGCCAGCTGGTCTTCGTGGGCACTGGAGCGCTGGAAAATGGCCTGAAAACAGCCTGAAAAATGGCCAAAATCAGGCCATTTTTCGGGCCGTTTTCAGCAGGGTGGATTTGATTTAAATCGAGTTGATTTAAATCACAATTTAGATCATGATTTAAATCACTAGTAAAAAGGCTTGATTTAAATCAACTCGATTTAAATCATCATTTTTAAAGAGCAACTGTCATCTCTGCTACTCCTTTGACCCACTGTTGACTCACCGATAGTCGCAGTGTTGCAGAATATACAGCCTCATGCTACATAACTAAGCTCCATTTCATGCTGAATAAACTAAATTATTTATGTATCTTAAATAGAAAACTATCTTACGAGAGATTTTTACCCCAAAAGTTTTTTATTAAAATAAATTCGATAAAAATAAAAAAAAATCTGATTTAAATAAAAAAAATCCGATTTAAATCAAAAAAATCTGATTTTTTTTAATTTTTTGAAAAAAAATCATTGATTTTTATCCATCCTGGTTTTCAGGCAGTTTTTTGGCTGTTTTTTGGGCCATTTTCAGGCCCAAAAAAATGGCCTGAAAACAGCCAAAAACCCAGCCAAAAGACAGCCATGTATGCACCGGCCAGCTGTTCTTTAGGTTTCCAGCACTCTGGGCAATCAGTGATGAAAAGGTTCGCCATCAATGGCCTATACAGTAGGTAGTCTTGTACAATAGTTCATTTGGTGACCATTCAAAATCACAATGGCATTAAAAAAAAAGTGACTTATTTTTCACACTTATGACAATTGCAGCATCCCCATAGCCATTTGATCAAAATTCAGATGTGGTGGCAATTGGTTCAAATGTGGCAAGAAATGTCATAAAATGGGGCAAAATTCACTTAACCACTGTCTCACTTAGCAAGAGACATTTGGGGCTCAATTGTAAGTCAAGGACTATCTGTAGCTTGTGCTCCGGTAACTCCCTTCCTTCCCACACAAAATTGTGATTGCCATCAGAGTTATAGTTGCACAAAAAAATAACATCTATAGGTAAGCTTTGGATTACAATGGCAATTGAGACCGGGATTGACGTATTAAAGCAATGTGGTCAGAAAGTGTGAGGTCACATGACCTCATTGCTTAGGGACAGTAATCCTGGCCAGTCCCAGTTGCTGTTGTAACATCAAGATGAGTGCGTTGTTAAGAAGGAGAAGGAGGAAGCTCCAGGTAACGAATGCAAGGGTGCCTCGGAGTGTGGGGCAAATAGTAAACCAGTGAGGGAGTGAAAAATCTTCCAATAATTGGGTAGAAAAGGAGTCAATGAAAGGAAGAAGAACAACTATAGGTAAAGACACATAGGAATAATTTGTTATGATTATTATATTATTAGTTGTAAAAAAGCTGGAATAATTTAGAAGTTGGGAGGTCTAGAAACTATAGAATAGAAGTTGGGAGGTATAGAATAGAATAGAATAGAATAGAATAGAATAGAATAGAATAGAATAGAATAGAATAGAATAGAATAGAATACCTGTAGATAGAATTCTAGCTTCAGATAGCAAGAAAAGCAAAGAATGAAAGCATAGCTGAGGATCTTAAGATAATTAAATATTGGGTTGATCTTCTGATCTTCTGTTACAGTTGATCTTGTGCAATTAATAATCTGGTCATATTGAAGGAATATTGATCTGCAAGTCTTTGTGAGAACTGATGATCATGGCTATTCACTAAACTTTTGGTCCCATCCTTGACATTTTTCTGGAAGTCCCTCAAAATATGGCAGTGTCTAGCAGATTTGGAGATTTCAAGGCGAGGGCAATTTTATGAGATGACTGCATTATTTTTAATATCAATTCTCTCCAGTATCTTCTGATTAATAATATTGTTGATGAGTATAGAATGAACGAATGGATGGACGGACGGATGGATGGATGGATGAATGCATATGAATACAGAGGTTAGATCAAGAGTATTGGCTTTATCATTGGACTTTGAACTATACTGTAAAAAGAACACATTGTCAAAATGTCTTCCATGGGATGGTAGTAATCATTTTATTTCCCAGAAGGATCAAATGTAGGAAGTCAACCCTTCTGTCAGATATATTCCATTTGATTTTATTTGAAGCTCACCTGATTGCGCAGACAAGAGTTATGGTTGCCTACTTACACTTCTCAATTCAACAGAGGTAAAGATTTTTCATGGATCTAAAAATGCATGATCATGGCTGGGGATCACGAAAAGGAAGGCTTTCTACACAGCAGCATAAAGTGTTTTTTCTTGCATAGGACACTTTAAAGTTTAATATTAGTGCTTAAAGATTGGCTCTATAGCACAAGTCGAGAGAGATGTTTTATTTCAAGGAAGCTATAAATATGGAAGAGGAACCCTGAGGGTGGTTGGTGGCTTAAAGGCACTCTTTCTTTCTTAGGCTTGTCTATTTCTGTGAGGATTTTATTGTCTTTTTACTTGTAAACCGCTCAGAGTCACTTAGATGGGCGGTGTATAAATCAATCAATATTGCTGTTCAGTTACTAAGAGAGTTTACAAGCTTGTATCCTGAACATATTCCTTAAGGACCACAGCTTACTTTATGTTAGACTTCTAAGATTTTTCATGGGGAAAATGCCTATAATAAAGGAACTCTTTAAAAGGTGTATTAACATTTAAGGAAAATAAAGAGAAAGCCGATCTATTGCAACACAAAGAACTGAAGCCTAGTATTCTCTTGATGTACAAGTGAGTGCCTGGATCCTGTATAAGCCCACTGGGAATTTTCAACAAAGAAAAAGAGAGGTGACCGAATCTTAGTGCTCTCTGTGGCGGTCTAGAAAAGACTTGTCTAGAAAACAGCAAAAACAATAGAAGCAAAGATAAACTGTCCCAAAGGTGCTTTTTCAGGAGGCAGAATGGATCTTCTGGTTTTTATTTGAAGACGTTTCACTTCTCATACAAGCTTCTTGTCTGAAGAAGATTCTTGGATGAGAAACGAAACATCTTCAAAGAAAAACCAGAAAGTCCAGCTGCCTCTTGAAAAAGCACCTTTGGGACAACCATGACCTGGATGATTGAGAATCTTTCATGGACATTCAAAGATAAACTGGTGGAGAAGATTCTAGGAGCCCATGATGGCTGGTGGGGGGGGGTCGACCTTTTCAGTGGGCCCTCCTGTAAATGGCTATGCTGACATGGAACGTCTCTTCTAGCCCATTCTCAGTGCAACCCCTGGAGTGGAGTCTAAATTTATGAAAAGTCCCTAATGATCTAAAAAGGACATCCACTCCTGCATAGCATTTCTTCCATGGTTAATATGGAGGACTTTCAAAACCATACATTTCTTGTTATTAAAGGCAGTCCTTGACATACAACTGTAACAGAGCCTGTCCATGTTACAGCAGATTTTATTACATTTTGGTGGCTGCATTTAAGCAAAGGAGGCAATCATTAAGCAAATGCTGCGATTGTGAAGTGAACCGATGGTTTGCTGTGGGCACGGTTTTGCCAAAAACCGGAAGGAAGTGTCCATTTTTGGCCAAAACATTGTAAAGTGCATTCACATGACTGCAGGACGCTGCAAACATCCATAAATGCAGTCACATAACCTCCTGCTACTGGTGCTACCAGTTTGGTAAGCCGGATAGAACTGGGCGGATTTTACCACTGATAAATATCCCTTATGAACTGCATACAGGCTACATTTGTTCAACAATGGGTCATGTGATCAGGAGGTAGTGGGGCTCAGAAAGGAGCAGTCAGCAATATTCCCAATTTCTGCTAAGCAGATATGGTAGTTTCATGGAAATATATGGGGGCATTGAGGGGATTTTTCTCCAAGGAAGGATTTTTCTCTCTTTCCAAGTCCTGTCTGGATCTTGCCTACATTTGAACATGTTTCTTTTATTTTTATTTCTTTTACTTATTTTAGAAGATTTTGCTAGAGTCTCTCCACTCCATCACCAAATTTGTTCCATTCTATTCAGTTTCTGCCAACTAACCAATGGACAGACAGGCAGCTGTACGGCCTCTGGGTTCCTTTGAGATGATTGGTATGATAATTCTTTCTATTGGATTGGAAAGAATAACAAGGCCATCTTACTTCAAAATTCAGAGCCTGGGTTTTCTCATATGTAAATGTTTCTGCAGGGCAGTTCTGAGGGTCAGCAGCCATTCCACAATTCTGGTTGATTTAAGAGAAAGTAAATCATTAATACATTTAGGGTAGCTGGTCATTTCAATAGTTTCTGCAACTATATCTATTCCACAGGCAAAGGGCAGATCTGATAAAGAGTCATGGGGGAAAAAATCAATGTGAAACTGCTATATGTAAACAAAATCAGTTTTTGACAATATTTGACCTTGTGGCGTTTCAGCAAGCAAAGGCATTCAATGAGTTCCTATAGAAGCTCCCATTATTACACCTTGCTAATTCGCAACGCACAATTTTCCCTAGCTAATTGGCAATTTTTGCCTTCATAATTCATGACTTCACAATTCATAATTCATGGATTCATGAATCCTCAGTGGTGCGTGGGGAATGTTAAGGAATATTTACATATTTTAATATGTGTTCGATGTTTTGTATATGAGGTGGACTGCCTTGGGAAATAGGCTAATTCTTCTCAATATTCCCTTTGGTTATACCTGTAAGGCTGCAATTCTGCGTCTTATCTGTAAGTCTGATTAAATTCATTAACACTGACTTCTGAAGAGATATTGATAGGATTGGACTGTATGTCTCCAAATATCTCATCATTCTCACAGAGGTTCTCATTTGTTCCTCAGTCTCGAACAAAAAACAGTATGGAATTTGGAATAAAACTGGGGATTCTAGGCAAAGCATATCATTGTTCTAAAATGTTAAGCAAGCATACTTTGATTTATATTTTTTGGGCAATCTTGTTGAGCGTTCATTCAAAACTAAAATATATTCAGGTAATCCTCAACGTATGACCACAACTGAGCCCAAAATTCTACTGCTAAGTAAGATAGTTGTTAACTGAGTTTTACCACATTTTATGAGTTGTTAAGTGAATCACTGCAGTTGTTAAACAAGTAACACCATTGTTAAGTGAATCCCCATTTACTTTGTTTGTCAGAAATTCACATAAGGTGATCATATCCCCCCAAGACACTGAAAGTGTTATAAATATGAGCCAGTTGCCAAGTATCCAAATTTTGATCATCTGACCAGGGGGATTCCACAATGGCTGTAACGGTGGAAAATGGTCGTAAGTCACTTTTTTCAGTGGTGTTGTAATTTTGAATGGTCACAAATGAAAGGTTGTAAGTCAGTTCTGAAAAACTTTGCCCCCCAAAATGTAGGGACTTATCCTGGCAGTCTCCAGGGATTGAACATGATTGAACAGAAGGAAAAGAACAGAATGATGTATAAGTAACATTCCTGTGGAAGATTCCATGAATTATTACTGATTGCAGGCAGTTATTCTTTAGTTTTAGGAATCCTTATACCAACAACGATTAATTTACATGTTTCTGTACAATATTTGTATTGTAGGAATTATTTATGTTAAAATACCAAGAAAGGAAGAGGGGAAGGGCAGGATCCTCCACTCATACATTAAAATTTGTTTTCTTCTCTCACAATAACATTTGGCAGAATATGAGGATTTTCTTAGAAGCTTGTTTGTAGTCCAATGGCCTCAATTCATGCTATGTTTTCCAGGATTTTCCTGCATGTTACCCACTTTTCAGACCTTGTACCTGTCTTTAAAAAAGATATCTAAAATGTTGTGGCACTCTGCTATTCTTTAAACCCAATGCTTGGGATGATAGGAGAAAGATACTGAAATGGGGCTGGCTTAGGCTATTTTGGTCTCTATTGCGGGCCACACAACATGGACTTTCTAGTATTGTTATATTGGCTAACTAATATCACAAGTATTTTAATTTGATGTATTTGTCTTTGTTTTAAATGAAGTTAATGGTTTAAATTCTTTATTTATTGCTGTATGGATTGATTGATAAATTCTAACATTCTTAAACAGCAAAGATAAAAACTCCAGGTCAGGATAGGATGGGACTGTGTTTGTTTTAATAGGATGTTTGGAGTTAGTCTTCTGATAAGAAAGAGAATGCTTGTTGAGCCTCAGTGGCACAGTGGTTAGAGTTAGTACTGCAGGCTACTTTTCCTGACTGCTGGCTGCCTGCAATTTGGCAGTTCAAATCCCACCAGGCTCCAGGTTGACTCAGCCGTCCATCCTTCTGAGGTAGGTAAAATGAGGACCCAGATTGTTGGGGGCAATATGCTGACTCTGTAAACCGCTTAGAGAGGGCTGTAAAAGCACTGTAAAGTGGTATATAAGTACTATTGCTATTTTTTAGCATTAATTGGCACCTGGGTTGTCTCTCTGTGAACTCCGAACAATCTTATGACTTTTTCCCCATTAACATCTTAAATTTTACACCTCTGTTTTTGTCAGATCACATTTAAACAGACATTTAAATAGACATGTGTGTTGTTTAATATGTAATATATTAAAATCCATGTAACTGATTTTCTATGCAAAGGAAGGGTTAGTTTTGTCCAGCCCAATCAACTTTTTTCTTGTATTTTCCTTTGATTTGTTAACTATAAAACAGAATGTAAGCTGAGGAACTGGGTCCCTCTTTGAATGAGAGGAAGCCTTTTTAATCAGAACATTCTGAATAAATAGTAATAAAATGATCTTTCTATCTTAGTGCCTTATTGGAGTCTGGGCGTACCGGAGCCAGAGCCTAGGGCCATATTTGCCCAAAACTATGATAGTGTTAAATTATTATTAGGCCACTGTATTTATAGGTCAGATACAACTGAAAGTAGTTTTTGTTTTGTACATATTAAGAAATAGTATGTAGCCTAAACTGCAGGGAGAGGGTTTAAAGTTTCTTGTTGGAGATACATTGGCAATTATCAATAACCACTCTCGAAGAACTGCAATGCAAAGGAACGGTGAGCAAAAGCAGCACTAGATTTAAACTGCTATGGAGATCTGTTGGCAGATGGCAATCAACTGCTTTAAGTGGCTTCATTCTAGCAGGCACTAAAGATTCTTGTCTGGCTGTGCCATGTCAAAGGTCTGAGTAGCTTCTGCTGAGTTTGAGCCAAGGAGCCTGACAGCTTGATTACCTTCTTATCACTCCCACAAAAGGGTGAGGAGAGCCATCGCACACCTGCTCAAGAGTCAGAATAATAGCTATTAACTTTCAAGAGACTCTATTGATCCTTGGCCAGTCAGTCAATGCTGCACTAACAGCATCAGGTGGTCACTCAAATGGATCAGGTAGTCCAGAACATGGGCCAGTAAAACCAGATGATGGGACAGGACCTTTCCTTGTCTGTCTTTGATAGACTTTCCTCCACCAGGACATTGGTAAACCCCATTACAATAGCAACTGCTTCAGCAGAACAATTCAAAAGCCTTCCCCTCCCTCCCTCCCTCCCTCCCTTCCTTCTTTCCTTTTTACATATAAACCTCATAACTGAAGAAGCTGTATGTTCTTGATCAGAGGTGGTATTCAGCAGGTTCTGACCAGTTCTGGAGAACCGGTAGTGGAAATTTTGAGTAGTTAGGAGAACCGATAATTGCCACCTCTGACTGACCCCAACCCCATCTATTCTCTGCCTCCTGAGTCCCAGCTGATCGGGAGGAAATAGAGATTTTACAGTGTCTTTCCCCTAGAGTGGGGTGGGAATGGAGATTTTACAGTATCCTTCCCCTGCCACACTCACCAAGCCACGCCCACAGAACCGGTAGTAAAAAAATTTGGATCCCACCACTGTTCTTGATTTGTAGTGGCGTGACATCAGGAACAATGCAGATTTGGATAACTATATTAACTGTAGGATATGCCTACTTCTGCATCTCCAGCTGCATAAAGCTTTTAATGTTGAATATGCTGTTTTAGTTGTAGTGGGCAAGAATGCTTGGCTTAATTGGTCAGTTCAGAGAGGGCTAGTTGGATGAAATATGAGAGAAATTTACCCCTAGAGCATCCCTGGACACAATATTGGATCTTTACCCCACATTCTCCTATAGTTCAGAGACCTTAGGAGTTAAACCATGGACTTGGGAGCCTTCAGAATTCTTCTCACTGTACTATTGTAAAGTGTTATTATTGCACAGGCTTCTATTCTGCAGAATCTGTCCATTTTGCACGAGGGTGTCCTTGGGTCCTTCCAACACCCTACAGAACATCAGTAAAGGACCACAGTTAGGAGGAGGGAGACATTTTACCTCATCTACTCAGCAGGGTCAAGTTCATGTATTCATTCATTCATTAGATTTTTTAAAACCTGTTTTTATTACTTTATAAGTAACTCAAGATGGTGAAGCTTGCAAGGAGGCAGGCACATATCAGAGGTGCAAGCAAGGGAATATGGAGTGAGCTGCCAAAGTCTTTGAGATGAGGATGAGTCTTGTGATGAACCATCTCTCTGGAATAGATGATACTGTAGTTGGAAAAACAGGGCTGGAAAATTCTGAGGATGGAAACAAGTGAAGATCTTGGTCTATAAAAATCACAGAAGATCTTGGTCTATAAAAATCTCAGGGTAGCTAAAATAACTGGACTGTGTAAATTGCATGAATCTGAGAAATCATTTGCTTGTGAGCCAGTTTTTATATCTGGACATTGTCACTGCCACAGTTAGAGTTGCTGAAGAACCTCCTAGACTACCGTATTTTTTGGAGTATAAGATGCAGCTTAGTTTTTGGGGAAGAAAATAGGGGGTGAAAAAATCTGACTACCAGGCTAGGGTCCTTAGTCTGGTCAGCTTCAGAACATTAGTTTACTGGTTTTTATCCCCTGCTTGGGGATAAAAAAACAGCTTCTAAAGCACAACTGATCTTTGGAGAGAGAACCAATGAGAAAAGCAGGCAAACCACGAAGATCGCTTCACTCACTAGCGCCTCCTTAGGACTGAAAAAACACTTCACAGCTGAGAGTAGGAGGGAGCAGGCAAAAGCTTCACTGAAAAAAAGCTTCTGAATAACAGCTGAGAGTTGGAGGGAGCAGGCAAAGCCCTGAAAATTGCTAGCACCTCGTTAGGGCTGAAAAAAAGCTTCGAAAAAGCTACATTCAGAGTATAAGACGCACCCAAATTTTCAGCCTCTTTTAGGAGGGAAACAAATGCTTCTTATATTCCTAAAAATATGGGTATATTAATCTGGATGAGGGTCTAGAGCTCCACCTAGTGCTGAGATGGAACAATTTGTTAGAATATCTGATAAAAGAGAAAAGAGTTTTCCATTTTTTATTATGATGTTATTGAAGGGTTCTTTATATCCACACACACACATCTACAGGAACAGATTTGAGGTGGTGAATTTAAATATTAAAGAACATATTTTGAGACAAAAACTACAGAGGATGCTCATGTTGTCGGAAGAGTCCCCTTCAACAATGGATTTCAGAATATGTCTCCAATATGTCTCCTGCTCGCTTCCCAACTATTTATTTGATTTTTTTTATTCCATCTTTATTATCGTTTATAAATGGCTTAAGGTGGCAAGAATACATAATACTCTTTCTTCCTCCTATTTTCCTCACAACAACAATCCTGTGAGGTGGATTGAGCTGAGAGAGAGTGACTGGCCCAAAGTCACCCAGCCAATTTCTTTGATGCCTAAGATGGGATCCGAACTCATTGCCTCCTGGTTCCTACCTCAGCAATTAATGTAATTAGCATTAATTGACAAGAAAAGATAATTTACGGTAATTATTTTGGTACTGGTAAGCTTTTTTTTTTTTAAACCACTATTTCTCAATGATGAGGGGATTGTTAATTATATGTTCAGATGACTAAACTGGGAAATTTATAGGGGTCAGAATGTTGAACTCCTGTTTCCCAGAATTTTTTGCAATTGGCCAGGCTGGCTAATATTGGAGGAAATTACAGTTTGGCAAAATATAAAGACTGCTGCTGCTTTACATTGTGCAGCCTTGAGGCAATGTAAAATTAAAACTGATCTGGTGTATGAGGCTTCTAATGGAATCCTAAAATGCTAGTCTTCAAGACAATAATTAGATCCTTGCCGCAACAAAATTGTAGAAGTAATCAGTTCATTTAATAGCCATTCGAAGTTACAATGGTGCTGAAAAAAAGTGACTTATGACCATTTTTCACACTTATGATCATTGCACATCACATACCCATGGCCATGTGATCAAAATTCAGATACTTTGGCAACTGACTCATTTTTATGACTATTGCAGTGTCCTGGAGTCATGTGATCCCCTTTTGCAAACTTCTGACAAGCAAAGTCAATGAGGAAGCCAGGTTCATTTAACAACCATGTTACCAGTGGTGGGTTCCTCCCGGTTTGGCCCGGTTTGGCCAAACCGGTAGCGGTGATGATATGATTTGGTGCCTCCAAAAACAAATGAGTAGACCGGTACAGCTCTGCAAGCAGTTAAAAGCCTGGTAGACCAGTACCTCTGCTAAATCCTAAAGGATTGTCACATGACCATCAAACCACGCCTGCAAAATAAGCCACGCCCACAGAAACAGTAGTAAAAAATTTTAGAACCCACTCCTGCGTGTTACTAACTTGACAACTGCAGTGATTGACTTAACAACTGTTGCAAGAAAAGCGATAAAGTGGGGCAAAATTCACTTAACCAATGTTTCACTTGGCAACAGACATTTTGGGCTGAATTATGGTTGTAGGTTGAGGACTACCTTTATAAAGCAAAGGGTCTGGATTTGTGTTACAGGTAGTCTTCAATTTACAACCAAAATTTCCATTGCTAAGCAAGACAGCTGTTAAGTAAGTTTGGCCCCATTTTACAACCTTTCCTGCCATAGTTTGTTAAGTGAATCACTGCTGTTGTTAAGTTGATTGTTAAGTGAATGTGGCTTCCCCATTAACTTTGCTTGTTAGAAGGTCACAAAAGGGGACCACATGACCCCGGGACCCTCTACCCGTCATAAATACATACCAGTTGCCAAGCATCCAAATTTTGATCAGGTGACTTTGAGGATGTTGCAATGGTTGTAAGTGTGAAAAATGACCATACTGCCTTGCTCCTCTTGTATGGCTGAAAAGATGAGATAACAATATGAAGGTAAGATGAGGTGGGCCAATCCATGTAGAGCAGGAGTGGGCAAATGTGGCCCTTTTAAAACCTGTGGACTTCAACTGGACTTCAAGTTGAAGTCCACAGGTTGTAAATGGGCCACATTTGCCCATCCCTGATGTAGAGCATTGTCCAGAGGATTGCTGCCAATACAAGATAAGCCCTTTCTTGGCGCTGGCCTCTTTTCTTGTTCAGCTATATGAAGCACAGTGGCATTTCTTTCTTTTATTCTGTCTGTGTTTGTGTGCATTCAGCTTATGCTGAATTTTATGAGCCAATAATAAACTCTAGACAACATTTGCAACATTTCATCCTGCCAATATGTCTTCAGATCAACATTTGCCAAGACTGGCTAAAATGACATATTTTAGAAGAACTAATAAAATGCTACATAAAACAATTCCTTGAAAATACATCACTCTTGCTCCTTTAATACAACCCATTCTTCTTTCTTCATTTCTGGCTGAGCAGATCTCAGAAACTGATGTATGCCAATTTAGATATCCCTGCCTGTCATCGTCCAAGACTTTTATTACGGAAATGCCAAGGGAAAAAAAAAAAAAGAAACAAGAAGCAGTAAACCTCCTAGAATTCTCATCTAAGATCTCATCGAAGTCATTCATGGTTTTGTGCCTTCTTATATGAACACATAATTCACCCAGAAGATAATCTCTTTCACAGGTATTCCCTGAAAAGATAGAACTCTGTATTTTAAGGCATACATTCCTGATCTCCTGCAACAGATCTGCTCTTCTAAAACAAAAAATTGATTTAGGTATGTAAAGTGAGAATTTCTCTTGTTGCATATTATCAGAATACCATCACAAAATGAAAGAGAGGGATGGTTCTTCTTGTGGGGGCACCAGGCTGGATCCTAGCACTGAGACTGCGGGATTGCTCCAGGTGGGAATGGGACAACTTGCCATGGCCAACTTCCACACAGGACAGCTTGCCATGGGGCAATTTAATCATTCAATTTAATCACTTAAAATAAATAAAAACATTAGTTTAATTTTTGTCATTCACATTTCATTCTGTCCCTCCCTTTGCATCCTTTCTCTAATGATTCTATACCATCATTTTGATATTAGTGTACCTCCTGTCCTGCAGCTAGTAGTTCCATGGCGAGTTGGCTGTAGTGAGTTGTCCCGCAGCAAGTGGACCGCACAAGTTGGCTGGGCGAGTTGGCCCTGGGGAATTGCCGAAGAGCCGTGGTGGTGCAGTGGTTAGAATTCAGTACTGCAGGCTAACTCACTGCTCACTCCAGGAGTTCAATCCTGAGCGGCTCAAGGTTGACTCAGCCTTCCATCCTTCCGAGGTCAGTAAAATGAGGACCCAGATTGTTGGGGGGCAATTGCTGACTCTATAAACCGCTTAGAGAGGGCTGTAAAGCACTATGAAGTGGTATATAAGTCTAAGTGCTATTGCTAATATCTTAGACTCCACTTCAGACACCCAAAGGGCTATGCCTTGAAGGAAGACAAAGGCTCACAATAGGAGAGCAGTGCATTTGAGTTCTCTGGAGCAATGCATGGGTTCGGAATCAGGATTCAACATGATGTCACCCTGATGTGGAATTTCAAGAAAAGGCACCCCTGGAAGAGGGTGAAAGTAAGATACAGGCTAAAGAAACATGGTCATTCTTTTTTGTAAAGTTTTATTTCAGCTGACAAAGGCTGTGAACGTTTCCTGGAATCCCAGCTGCTTTATAAAACAATGATGTGAAGTTTAGTTGTTTTATCTACAGAAGAACCTAGCAAAGCCATTGTACTTTATTGAAGATGAAATCTAACTTGACAGATATTCATTGTGTTGTGGTATGTATCTTCCACATGTGCTTCTTATCAGGAAGTCCAATTGTATCAATAGATCCTTCATCCAGGTGAATGGAGATACAATTTATGGGATTTTTACATAAAAACATTCCTCAGTGTACCTATGAGCCTAGATACATCAAGTACATCCTTAAAATTGGCTCTGATCAAAGAAGAACCTAAAAATACATTGATGCAACAGAAGACAATGAGCGTTAGGTAACTGATCAGTAAGATACACACCACATGATGAGACTGAGATGCTTATTTCAATACTATTTTACAGGTTGTGCTGCAAAACTGCCTTAAGCACACTCAACCCCAGCATCTTCACTATGACTGCAGTTGTTTTCACCCCATTCACGTTTACTGCACAGATAAATGGAGAGTTCATTTCCTGAACATTGCACGTCATCCAGCCAGATTTGTCCAGATCCTGATGAGCCAAAATACATAAGCAGAGATATAATGAGTTAATATATAAATTGTTTCCAAGGTGAGAAAACAAATTCTGTTGACGTCATTGTGCTGTGTGACCTGATCGTACAAATATAAGGGATTGTTGAGGGAACCATATTCCTTTTGCTGTACTCTCAGATGACTAAAATTCCTCTCTAGAACAAAGGGCCAGAGGAAAGATGCTCCCTTGCCATGTTTCAGAGGAGGGAGGGAGGGAGGGAGGGAGGAGGAGGAAGGAAGGAAGGAAGGAAGGAAGGAAGGAAGGAAGGAAGGAAGGAAGACAAAATCTCTTGTTTTCTGATTTGATGGAAGTTGTGAAGTAGATTACCTTCAGATGCAGTGAAGGTATTAACAGCTCGACTGAACCCCAGCATACGGCAAACCACATTGCCATCATTCACATCCCAATGATCATCACAGATGGTGCCCCATTGCCCGTTGTGCAGAATCTCCACACGGCCACGGTTGTCTTGTCCTACGAGTCTCAGGAAAGCACCGAATCCTGTGGTTGTTCGCGTATGCAATTTTAAAAGACAATGGCAAAAGCATTAAGGGTTTGATTGCACCAAGTATCCATTGAAAAAGAACCTTTCTATTCCAGCTATACATTTTCCACATCTAAAGGAGGGTTCAGTATAAACTCTCTTAGAGGAAAATGGGGGATTTTTAATACAGCATTCTCGGCAAATCCTGCAACTGATGCTCCATAAATTTATTTTGTTGTTTGTAAATTTTGATTCTATTTCTTAATATTGGCTTCTCTATTAAACCTGATGCCCCAGGTTCCCCTGAATGGATAAGCCACTTCTGGCAAAGAATAACATAACACTAACAATTAGTTAGGTCCTGAAGACAACCCCTGGATTAAAATGTAGGAATACAAAGGATAATAAGCACAAATAGCTTTTCTAACAAAAGGACTGCACCATATTACTTATCTATAGGTCCTGATACAAAGGATACTATCTTTGTTTTGCCTACTTCTGGAACAGGCATAGCTGTATGTGTGTGTTTTTTTTTTAATTGTGCTTTTGCTCTGATGCTAGATAAAAAAACCCAGCTCATATGAAGCTTCACGTGTTCAAAAAAGTTTTACAAATTGTTTGTTGGGAATAATTTACCTGAGATGCCCTTTTCACCTTTAGGACCTTGTGCTCCTCGTGATCCTAATTTAAGAGAATTAACAAAACAAGTGTTAATGAAACATCCAGATAATTTGTGTGTGTGTTTTTTTAAAAAAATCATAAATGAAAGCAGAAACAGTACACAATGGAGTTATAAATGAATAAAACAAATACAACATGCACCAGAAAGATATTATCTGTCCTACTTGCTAGCCATACCCTTACTTGGATTCAAACTTGGGCTGCCTGCATGTTAGGCAGTTGTATTAATCTCTGAGCCACAAATTCTTCTCCCTTCATCAGTTTGAGCCAAGGGAAAATTTAAGTGTTTTTCTATCGAGACACCTGGTCTACCCCAGCATATGGGAGGGAGCATACTGCATCCCTTTCGCCTTTCAGCTCCAATCCAAGAGCCCTCAAGCAATCGCATTCACGACAAACTATTTTATGCCAAATTTATATTTATATATATATATATTTTTAAAAATGATTGAGGACCCTGAAAAGTTTGGTTTGTGGGGGGTTATGCCTATCAATATTTATCAGAAATTAAAACAGAGAAAATATTTATTTCACTTCATGGACCCCTTGAAAATGTGTGGTCCTGGAATGGATTTTTGTTTGCAATTCCTTTCTTTGATACTACCATAATAGGCTAATTTTCCCCCATGTATGAAACAACAAAATTGGAGAAGCAGCATTATAGAATCTTTACAGTGGCTTTCCATTAAAGAGCAACCAAACAGGGCATATGGGGTAATCCAGTACCTTCAATTAAAAGGAATTTATGGAGAGTGGGTTGAGGGTTATCATGAGTGCACTTTGGGCTATGCTTGCCTATAATAATTTAAACATGATAAATCCATATTCTGCCAAAACAAAACATAACGTTCATATGCATTTGATTATATATATATATATATATATATATATATATATATATATATATATATATGCAAAATATTGATATTGGTTTTGGAATTTACCTGTATCTCCCTTACTACCTTTTTGACCTTGATCACCTTTTTGTCCTCGTGGGCCTGAGAGAAGAAAGAAGAACTACAGGTTAGAAAGTCTTTGGAAGCTAATGTTTCAGCATGCTATTTGCAGCTCTTTCAGCTGTCAGGTGAGTCATGGTTGACTAAATATGTCTCTACGAACAGCAGAGACTAGGACTGCCATGAAGAATTGGCAAGTAGACCAGTCCTTTGGAAACTCTCTGGAGAAGAGAAGAACAGGAGATTGTCCACAAGCTCTGAATGGCAGCTCCTTACAAGGGGATTGCAATGCCCCTATTGGATTGAGTGCCTTGAAACAAGGAGATAACTTCTTGCTCTCAGTTGTAACAGTGCCTTTAAAAAGAATGTTAAGCTAGCTACGCTCACATTGTAATCACATTTGGAGATGATCTACTTAACTATACCATGGATATTAGAGACTTTCAAAATGGCAAGTTTAATTTGACATCTGGTGAGTTTTACTTTGTTTCTTTGATACAAGGACTTTTTTTAAAGACTTACAAATTTAAAACCGCTATATAATTGGCATTCAGAAAAAAATAATTTTTATGTATGATTTTTTTAAAAAAATTGATTTATATGCCGCCCTTCTCCAGAGACTCAGGGCGGCTTACAATGCGTTAAGCAATAGCCTTCATACTTTTGTATATTTTATACAAAGTCAGCTTATTGCCCCCACAAACTAGGTCCTCAATTTACCTACCTTAGAAAGGATGGAAGGCTGAGTCAACTTTGAGCCTGGTGAGATTCGAACTTACAGTAATTGCAGACAGCTGGTGTTAATCACAATGCTATTAGTCTGCTGAGCCACCAGGCCCTGGTTATTAATTGAACTGGAGACCAGAGGAATATTGACTTCAATAATATAATTTTTTTAAAAAAACCCATGGTATTTGCTTACCTGGAACTTGACTTGCTGCTCCTGTCTCTCCTTGTTCACCCTTTGGGCCAGGAGCTCCTGGTCGACCCACATTTCCAGTAGCACCTGTTAAGTGAATCAAAGGGTGTGATAGCATACCAAATGTGAAGGAATAGTTGCACATTGTGTACAAAGAAAGGTGTGCTAAGAACCATCCTTTTAATTTGATAAGAAAATATTACTTAGTAATAGAACAGTGATCCTGATCATGTGCTGTCAAAACATTTTGAACTACAACTCCTAGACTTCACAACCACTGTGTCTAAAAAACAGGCCAACATTAGTCATGTAAACTGTGGCTTCTGGAAGTTGTCGATCAGAAGGTACATAGACTATAGGTAGTCCTTGATTTATGAGTGCAATTGAACCTGGTGGTCATCAAGCAAGTCATCAAGGGACCTTGCCCAATTTTACAACAGTTTTTTGGTTAAGCAAACACCACGGTCATTAAATGAGTGCCACAGTCATTAAATGAATGTGGCAATTGTTAAGTGAACCCATTATACCTGGACATCATAAGTAAATGGTTTCCGGCCAAAAACAAATGCAATAAATCCCTGTCACATGCAGGAAACTGGAAATGGTCATAAATGCAGGCCACTTGCCAAGCACCCCAAATGCAATCACATGACCAAAAGAGGGCAGTCATCAGAACTTTGAAACCTAGGCTGTAAGTAGCTCTGGTGGGTCCGTTGTAACTTCAAACAGTTGCTAAGTGAGCGATCGTAAGTCAAGGACTACCTGTACTAGGTTATGCTAGACTACAGTAGATGATTTTGCTCTCTAGATTTGCTCTTTTGGTTCCACATTATAGATTTGCAAGCAAAATCTGCTCTTACTGTCAACCTCCTGCTGTAAGCAGCTTTGTATCAAAAGGAAATGCAGAGAATGGCTACCATATCCTGCCTCATCTTTTTGCTGATTCACTTCACCATGTATCGTTTCTTGCTGATGTCAGTAAGAACAGTTTTTGCCTGCAAATCTATAACATGGAACGGTGTTTAGAAGGCTAAACAGAGACTGAAAATTCATTTTTACCATTTGGGAGATACCCCGTCCATTGACTAATGTGGAGGAAGGTCAAAATCCCTTCATAAATTGATAATTGCTCATGAGGTAGAAAGAGCTGATCAATGAAAAAGGAGAAAAAGGGGAAGAAAGCCTGCAAATTACACTTTTAAAGTATACAATCTGGTGCCAAATAAGTGAGAAGTAGTCACTTCCTTTTTTAGGAACAACAATGTAATTACATCTAGCCAATTTCAGTGGAGACTCCTCTATATTATGTGTTCTCCGGAGTCAAATTATTTCTAAGAAAAAACTTTAGTCGCTCTTGTTTTAGTATTTTCTCAGGTGTAAGTCCTATTGACCTCTGCGTGTCTTATTGCCTAGTAAACATACTTTGCTGTGAAGTACAATCCCATGGATTTTCACTCAAAAGTAACCTTTGTTAAATTCAGCAACATTTACTTCCAGGAAATGGGTGAGACTATTGTACTCCTGAACACATCTACAGTATGTAAGAATAAATGCGACTGAATATAAGGAAATTGACTTCTGGTAAGTTTAGGGTTATAGTGTTGGAGAATGTTTGTGTCAGGGTATAGGTGATAAGAAGGGCATTTCAATTGCATTTATACAACATTATTTACCTTTATCTCCTTGTAGTCCAGGAGGACCGTTGAAACCTTGTGGACCTGAAAGAGAAAATAATATTTCCTTGTCTGTATATCTGAGTGTGTTTCTATAAGTGAAAGGACATTCTTTGGATGTTATGAACATGACATACAAAATGATATATAGAAAATATAGACCAATCAGCATTGGTCGCATTCCTGGATGATTTCTGGTGGGAGAAAGATGGAGGTGATGCATCCATCCTTGGTCTTCTTGACTTCTCAAAGGCTTTCGGTACCGTTGACCATGGTAACTTTTGGGGCCAACTTAGGGAACTTTATTTATTTATTTATTTATTTATTTATTTATTTATTTATTATATTTCTATACCGCCTTTCTCCCGTAGGACTCAAGGCGGGGTACAGTCAAGAAAAATATAGATACACAAACATCATAAAATTGCTAATTAAAATAATTAAAATAATTATTAAAATTATTAAAATTAAAAATTAAAATTATATAATTGAGGATGGGTGGCACAGTTTTGGGTTTTATGACCTATTTACCACAGGTCTCAGTGCTCTCTGCTCCTTTTTAATATCTGCATGAAACTGCTGGCCAAGATCATCTGCCACCACGGGATACAAATACGCTGATGGTATACAGTTATATATCTCCATTTCAGGTAAAGTAAGTAATGCTGTGGGCATTTTTTCATAGTGCCTGGAAGCTGTGGGGACTGGATGAGGAAAAACTGACTTCAGCTGTACCCTGGTAAGTCAGTGGATGGGCCGCTCTGTATCCAGACATTTATCATTTTTGGTCTTCAGACAGACCCAGTACATAATCTGGGGTCCTCCTGGACTCATAGCTCCTGGTCCAAGAGCAGATAGCAGCCATGGCCAGGAGGGCCTTTGTTCAACTTTGTGTTGTGCACCAGTTATATCCTTCCCTGGATAGCGAGACCCTCTGCTTGGTCACTCATGCCTTGGTCATCTAGACTATTGCAATGCACTCTACATGGGGCTATCTGAAACATGTAACATCTTTGCTCTGTGAACTGCATTGGGTACCAGTTTGCTCCCAGGTCCAATTCAAGGTGTTGGTTATGTAAACCCCACATGGGACCAGTTTACCTGTGGAACCATCTTCGTCTCAATACTTTGGCCCATACCATGTAGTCAGGCAGAGAAGGTATGTTACAGACCCCATCTGTTAAAGAATTCTGACTGGCAGGGTCTAAGAAGAGAGCCTTGTCTGCTTTTCAGCTTTGAGTAGGGAGCCCAGAGGAGCAAAGTTGTGGGGCTGATTCAAGGGTGGGTTCTACTTACCTTTACTACTGGTTCACAATGGACTCTTCTGCGCTCTTCTGTGCATGAGCAGAAGCGTTTTGATGATGTCAGGGTCAGCGAGTGGCGCCTCCCACTGGTTTTAGTACCAGTTCTATAGAACCGGTGTGAACCAGGGGTAACCCACCACTGGGCTGATTAATGCCATGACAATCCTCCCTTCACCATTTAAAGTAATTTTCAACAGCATTTAGTCATCCATGACATAGTGGCTCAGTGGCTAAGATGTTGAGCTTCTCGATCGAAAGGTCGACAGTTCAGCAGTTCAAATCCCTAGTGCCACATAACGGGATGAGCTCCCATTACTTGTCCCAGCTTCTGCCAACCTAGCAGTGCGAAAGCACGTAAAAAATGCAAGTAGAAAAATAGGGACCACCTTTGGTGGGAAGGTATCAATGTTCCATGCACCTTTGGTGTTTAGTCATGCCAGCCACATGACCACGGAGACGTCTTCGGACAGCTCTGGCTCTTTGGCTTTTAAACAAAGATGAAGGTTTGCGTGTGCACATGACACGTGTGCGTGCGCTTCTGAACTGGTAAGGAAGGTAAGTAGATTTCACCCTTGCTTAGAATTCATATATATCTGAGTGGAACCAAAGCTAATAAGTCTTAGGGCCTCAAAGGGTGAGAATAGTGTTGATTAAGAAAGTTACTAGATCCAGTCATGGGCAAGGAGCATGATGTCATATGTCTCAGGAGACCATAATAAAATAACAACAACAACAAATGCAATGAACAGTATACTATTAATGTGATGACCTCATGGTACATTATTGACATTATTTGGGCTTCCACTTGATATTTAGGGCACCGAAAATAAACTTGCATCTCTGAGCTTTCTAATGTCATAGTGATGGAAATGAGAAGAAATTATTCTTTTTTCCCCTATAGGTAGTAGACTAAAAGGACAGCCTCAGAGCATCAGTCTTCTATCAGGGACAATCAAAGTAGGGACATTCAGAAGAACAAAGAGTCCATGCTATCTCTACTATTTCCTCTAGTTGTCAATAGGACAACACTTTGGATATATTAATAGCATTCTGAGGAATGAATTCATGGAGCAGAGCAAGATTGTTTAGACTACTTCCTTCACAATGAGAATATCTGACTAGCTATTTTTCCTCAGCCTTTCAGAGGCATGGCAATGAACTGATTCGCATAATACCCAAAGCCAGGGCTCTCCAAACTTGGCAACTTTAAGACTTAGGGACTTCAATTCCCAAAATTCCACAGCCAGCATGACTAGCTGAGGAATTCTGGGAGTTGAAGTCCACAAGTCTTAAATTTGCAAAGTTTGAAGACTCCTGCCCTAAGCCATGATATGGTTAAATTCAGGGGTGGGTTTTAAATTTTTTTACTACTGGTTCTGTGGGCGTGGCTTATTTTGTGGGCGTGGCTTGGTGGGGGTTAATGTGACTGGGTGGGCGTGGCCAACTTTTTTTTTTTTACTTTTAAAAGCATTTTTTCTACAACCTTAAGAGGTTGCAGAAAAAAATGCTTTAAAAAGCCTATGATGATCAGGCAATTCAGCTGGGATTGCCAGAGGCTTTTAAAGGCATTTTCCCCCCTACAACCTCTTCGGCTGAAGAGATTGTAGAAAAAATGCTTTTAAAAGCCTCTGATGATCCCAGCTGAGCTGCGCGATCATCAGAGGCTTTTTTTTTTTTTTTTACTTTTAAAAACATTTTTTCGGCTGAAGAGGTTGTAGAAAAAAATGCTTTTAAAAGTTAAAAAAAAAAAAAGCCTCTGATGAGGTGGGTGGGGTAAGCCAGCAGTGATCGGGCCGGGGACCGGTTCCGGGGCATGGCCAGCCAATATTATTACCGGTTCTCTGAACTACTACAAATTTTTACTACCGGTTCTTGTGAACCGGTGCGAACCGGGAGCAACCCACCACTAGTTAAATCTAATGTGATGTAGGGACCCAGATTATAGACAAATGGGTTAAACATAGCCTATAAAACCATGGCTTGTAGTAGTTTTACAGATCTCACCTATAGTCCTATGTTGTTCACTTAGATGTGGTATCTATTACTCTACAGCTAAATTTCCCTTTGAGTCTCAAGACACAAAGACAAGAGGAATGAATGACCTCAAACTGCCGGACAAACTCTGCTGTTCCCAGTTCTATTTCATTCCCTATGGAAGATGTGAAATTTGGGATTTTCTCCACTCCGTGTGTTGTAGGTCTCTGCTCTGTTATGTCACCATGTTTTCTTATTCCTCCCCCCACACCCAAATTAATAAAGAAAACAGGAAGGACCAACTAGTCAAACAGTGTAAAGATTGCTAAGATTCCAGTAAGAAAGAAAGGGAACTGCTAAAATATGGCTGACTATGGTTTGTTTGTTGTCTGAGTAGTTGCTGGTTGAATGATACCGTAATACTAACCCATATCATGTTCCCACTATTTACTTCTGAAAATAGTAAATGTCACATTAACTATGAAAATATATTGAGTACTTGACTATCCTCCATGATCTAAATATGACATTCAATATAGCACTTGGTTGTTTTCACTTACCATCCTGGCCTTGATTTCCCTTCTCTCCCTTCTCTCCTGTATGACCAGTTAATCCTCTTGGGCCCATGATTCCGCTTTCACCAGTTTCTCCTTTCGATCCTGGTAAGCCTGTTTAGCAAGTTAAACACACTAAGCGTAAAGGCAGACGTTTTCTCGTGTGTATAGTCCCTGATTTGTTTTCAGTTGCAGCATCATCATAACACAACTAATTTGCTTAATATCTGCTTCACTGAGGACAATCACAGTCTAATCAATTAGCTCTTTCTATTAATGATGAAGCTGTATAGTTTGTTTCTGGGTCAACAGGCCCTTGAGATCATTTGTCATGTGAATGATGAATTAAGACAGATTTTTCTCAATCTGGAGTTTCTACATGATTTAGAAGGTAGCCTCAATAACTCACAGCCAGAATGCCAAACTAGCTAGAGAATTATGAGAAACGAAGGCCATCGACCCATCTAGAAGGCACTCCATTAACAAAGATTGTGCTAATTTGGGTCACAGAAGTATTTTACTTCAGGCTTTAACAATTACAACACATCTAGCTTGCAACTTCTTCTTTTTTTTTTTAAAAAAAAAAAGATAGTACCCATAGTCACAGCTGTGAGCTGGGGGAGTTGAGTTTTGAGTTTAGTTTGGTTGGATTTGAATAAATGATTGAACACAGTGTGGAATAGGAAATAAAGTGTTTGTCAAGTGGAGAGACATATAAGTAAATTACATAAAATACATAAAATGGGTTGGGGAGAATTTTAGTGTAGTTTGGAAAAGCTATTAGGAAAGAAAATCATAGGCAAACTTATTTTATGATTTTTTTTCCTACAAGTCATGAGATTTCAGAAGCAGGTACCATAATTTGATTAAATTGGTTGGATTTTATGATTTACCTTAATAATAATTATAATTGGAGTACTTCTTATATATGATAACTTTTCACATGTATGGTACCCGATTTAATTTACCTGGTAGATTTCTTTCTGTATAATGTGTCTTGGAATTATGTTAATGTAATAGCTATCCATATTGTAATAAGAAAAATAAATAAGTGACTTTTCCTTTAAAAATGAACCTAAAAGAAATTAGGCATTACTGATTTCAGTTGCAAAGAAATGATAGATGGCAGCAAAGAAATACAAGAAACTCTGCCATCTAGTGATAGCCTAGATCTACAACCCAAATTTGGTAGCCTTAAACTTTACAATCTATTTCCTGAGGGCAAACTCAGGTAACAAAAGCAATATCATACATTTCTGGCGGGAATCCATGCTACATAGATGAATTCATTCTGTTTTATCCCCAGACTGTAATTTACACAGCCGCCAACACTGCAAAGTATCTGATACAGCTCAGAGACTCCGGACAATAGACAAGAATATTTGTAACTCAGAGTTGAACTGTGAGGTCCTTGGTGCTCTCTGATTTTGATTGTTTTCTTAGAGATGTTTCATATCCCAACTTGGTAACAGCATCAGTGGCAAGCAGTTGGGTAATGAAATACCTGCAGGCAAACAACCAATAGCAATAGCAATAGCTCTTAGACATATATATCACTTCACAATGTTTTACAGTCCTCTCTAAGCGGTTTTATAGTGTCAGCATATTGCCCCCAACAATGTGGGTCATCATTTTACTGACCTCTGGAGGGTGGAAGGCTGAGTCAGCCTTGAGCCAATGAGACGCAAACTGCCCAACTGCTGGCAGTCGGCAGTCAGCAGAACTAGCCTGCAGTACTGCATTCTAACCACTGTGCCACCACAGCTCTAAACCAAGTTCTAGAGCATCAAGAACCCCACAGAATCAGGCTACTTTATCATTCACCTCTTCCTCATAGCACCAGCAGAATTGCATTGCATTAAGAATAGGTAGGAAGAAAATATTTCTCATTTCAAAATGATAATAATTCGTCTTACCACGAGATCCCATTTCCCCCATTTCTCCTTTCATTCCTGGTTCTCCTTTTAGTCCGGCAGGCCCAAGATCCCCTTTTGATCCCTTTTCACCATTTAGTCCAGATAAACCTGATATAAAAGAGATGTGTGCATTTAATAATTATCTTTAATTGAGCCACCATACTCAGTGTCCAGTATTGAAGTCAAGAGGTTTAATCTTATTGCAATTCAAGCTACATTTGTAGTCTCAGGGCTGCAGTAGTCTTATAATAAACTTTTGACTTCCTTGGTGTGTTGGTAGACTGGACTTCCCTGGTCTGACCAGTGAAGTTTTCAAGTGCAAAAGAAGTGATATTTAAGGATCTCTCAGGAGAATTACTTTAAGAAAAAAATGTTTAAAGGGGCAAATCTAGCCACCAGCATGAAATAGACTACCTGGTAAACCTTGCTCTCCTTTTGTCCCTATTGGTCCCATGGCTCCTATAAACAAAATATAGAGAAAAGAAAAATAAATGTGAAACAAGAATTGGCAACGAAATTAAACTTTACTTGAATTTCAGCATCTGATTACTTTATTACCTGTATCACCCTTTTCTCCTGGGAAACCAATATATCCTTGTATTCCTGGAACTCCTAAAAATATAAAGGATACATTAAAATGCAATTTTATTCTCTGTATATACTAGGGATTAAATATTACTGAGCTCAATAGGATTTACAGTTTAGCAGAAAGGTATATATATAAATAGTCCTCAACTTAAAACCATCTCAGTTTTGTGATCTGAAATAAAGCACAGACGGGAAAGGTTTAAGAGCGATTTTGAATTCTGGTTTAGAAACGATGTATTATGCTTAACAGAGGTCTCCACTTCAAAATCATCAATGGAGAATATCAAAATTTTCAAAAATTCTCATCAAAATGAGAAAAGAGACAAAAGAGTCTTTCCTTTCTTATTATTTCAGGATCCAAGGAGTGGGTTCCTCCACCTTCCTTTGATCTTAGAATAAATTCACGGCAGAATGTACTACAATATAGTACAATTCTACAAGGCTATAAATATTCCATATAGGCATAGAGAACTTGCTGTAATGTACAGTACCCCATATCCTGGCATGCAGGAATCTAGATAAGGCAATAACTGGTTCTAATGAAAATTAATCTCTTCCCACCACTCCAGAAGACCAATACACTGTTTATCCCCCCACCCACACACATAATGCCTGCTTTGTTGTCTAATATTCTTCTTGAGTCTCTCTTGATACATCTTCCTGCAAAAAGTAGCAAAGATGCTTGAGTACTTGAGGTGGGCTCATGGCCTGAGCACCAAAATCTAGAGTGATGTCCTTCAGGGTGAAACCCAGGAACAGCCAAAAGAAATTAAATGGTTCATATGGATTGGATAACACCCCTCTTGTCTTCACAGCATAGAGCCTCAGGCTGCAGCTGAGGAATTACCAGGTTCTCCTTTGGGTCCAGGAAGTCCGATTCCTGAAAGAAAAAAAAAAAAGGGGGGGGGGGAGGGACTCACTCAGTTTAAAAAAATCCAAAATTCAGTAATATCATCACCTCACCCTCAGCCCTCTGCTCGAAGATAGGGATTGTGGTTTTATTTGCTTACCATTTGTTCCCTGGTTTCCTTTCATTCCTGTTAAACCAATGTCTCCTTTTTCACCTTTATCTCCTGAAAGATACCACAGTTGTGGGGTTATAGCAGATTTTATATGATATACTTGCCATAAATGATTCAAATTCAGCCCTTGAATCTGCCAGTTTCATAAAAATTACATATTGGCTGCCTATTTTAGTGGCCATTTCATTTCACATTGACTGCACTTCAATGTAAAATAATGATTCATTATTTTAAAGAGCCCTGGTGGCACAGTGGTTAGAATGCAGTATTGCAGGCTAACTCTGCCCACTGCCTGGAATATGATCCTGACCAACTCAAGGTTGACTTCCATCCTTCCGAGGTCGGTAAAATGAGGACCCAGATTGTTGGGGGCAATATGCTGACTCTGTAAACCACTTAGAGAGGGCTGTCAAGCACCGTGAAGCGGTATATAAGTCTAAGTGCTATTGCTATTAATGAATTTATAAAGGTTAGATCTGACTTCCTAGCTACATTTGCAATTTGCAATGACAATTCAAGGTGCAGTTCAGGCTATGATTAATTCAGTTTAGGAAGCCATTTTGTTAGGTTTAACAAAGACACATGACTGTTCCTGACTTCATATCCTACTCAGGAAGATGGCCAAGTAAGAGGGACATGAAGTATATAGGCATGTAGCTTATTAAAGGATCAGAGCTGTTACATTTGAATTGGACCAATTGTCTAAATTCAAAATTGATTATTTGAAAATATGACCTTTATTACCTTGGTCACCTTTTCTTCCTGGAATTCCCGTTTCTCCTTTGGGACCTGATTATGAAAAAAAGAAGATTCTTATTTTTATCCTGGTCTTCAAAATTGCTATTCTCTCTCTCTCTCTCTCTCTCTCTCTCACCCTCCCCCCTCTCTCTCACACACACAATCAGCAGCAGAAACCAGTCTAAAGGGCCGCTAAATTTATATGTTACTATAACTGGCATATGAATTTATTAGTAAGAGTATTTTCATCACTGGAAGTGAATTATGGGAAAAATTCAGAGAATATGTGTTTTTGATTGAAGGGAATGTGTAGCCATTGCCCCTAATCTTCTTCCATGTATTCATCTGGCAGGAGATCTGAAGTGCCTACATGTACAGAAATTGTCTGCTCTTGAACTTTGTATACATAATCATGGGATCTAACTACTCAAGTGTCCAGCTATCCAACCCAGCCTATTTGCATCAGGGATAGGTGAATCTGTCAGTTCTGATTACTTTCTGCGACTAATCTTTTTCTTTTCATTCCTTATATTTGTTCCAGCCGATTTCTGCATCTAACTGCTTTTCTCTTCTTTAATCCACATGAAAATTCATATGCATTTTCTTGCACATTTCTCCCAGAATATATATTTCGCTTAACAGGTATTTTTGGAAACTTTCTTAATATGATTTCTTTAATATTCCTAGTTGGCTTTTTCTTTTTACATTATTTCCATTAATCTATCCATTTTCAAATACATTTTTAAAAACATGCATGTATATTCCATCCCTGAAAATTGGATAATAGGATTAGTTCTCATGTTCCTTTTACAAATAATGCACAAATACAGATTATTGCTAATTTCTGTGGATCCATCCACCAATGGTGTTCAACAGGCACATTCTCACACATTGTTGTTGAATACGGTAAGACAAAAATGAACAATTTGATAACCATGCTTCAAATGAATGCTGTAGAAGTTTAGAGCAGCTGTTCTTGCCTACTTTGTGTGCTAGAACTCAGATATGTATGACATTTGCTTGTTTATAGAATATCACATTCAGATACTTTACAGGAATTAAGTTGGACCCAATAAAGAAAAATATTTGTAGCTCAGGGTTGAAATGAAGGGTGCTTGGTGTTCTCTAATGTTGCCTTAGTTTATTTAGTTGGAATAATGTAACATCTGCAAGAAAACAAGCAAGCTCAGAGTGCACCAAATATCCCTCAATTAAGTTGGAGCAATAAATGAAAGAATAGAAAATGATTAGAAGATCATACTAGAGTTACTCACCAGGAGGTCCTGCAATTCCTTGAGTCATGTTGCTTTTAATTTGATCTGAAAAAGATATTGACATCTGTTGGAAATAGCATAAGTCTGTAACTAAAACCAATCAGTTTTCACACGCTTATTAAACAAGCTGCACAGCTACTCCAGATGTAAACCCTATTTTAATATTTCTCCAGTTACATTATGTATACCTGCATTGTTACCATGTTCAACATTCCCATGGGATTTATGACTTCCTTTCCCTCATTTTGTTTTCATGGATTACAGTACAGTATGAACATTTAGATCATTTGTTTGAATTCCACTCAGTATCATTTCCATCATGCAAAATGATTAACTCTTCCTCTCAAATTTCCTTATTTCAGTTTCATTCCAAACCATTCCATCACTTTATTGGCCAAGACATTTCCAAGGTGTACAGAAGGGCCTTCTTGGGTATTTATAACCAGATCAAGAGATTTCCACCCAATTAGTGCAGACTCTAATAAGTTCAACACCTCTCATCAAGCTACAAGTCTACATGGAGAAGAAACAAATGCACTAATGAAATACAGACAAGTAGGAATATAATCAGTATAAAAAGTATTTCTGGTCTTTGCTAAGGTGATTGAAAGGGCTGATACCCAATCCTGAACAGTAGTACTGGGTGGGCTAGTGCATGTTAATATGATTATTCTGGTGACCTTGTAGAGCTGTGGGTGGCAGCAATAGCAATAGACATGTTTCAAACAGTTTTCTGAATGTTGCTTTGTGACTGACTTTACCTGCTATTTAATCCAACCTGGATCATAATCCAACAGAATGCCCCAGATCAATGATACATCTGTCAGCCTGATTGACCAGACAGGAAACATGACCAGATAATCCAATTTTACTTTATTGTAAAGCTACACAATCTGAAAGTAGAATTCTCCTGTTGTTTCCTTTACAGCCTGAGAAACTAAAACTATGGATGATCCTTTCTGAGTCTCTTGCCTCACCCACTATCCAGCTGCAGGTTATGCTGTCTCTTATCCCTAGACAACATCTCTTTGCTCCACCTCCCAAGGTCTTTCCCACATATCATTACAACATCATAGCACCTACATCAAAATGATGAAAGTGCCAAATTGGATCTTTCTTTCTTTCTTTCTTTCTTTCTTTCTTTCTTTCTTTCTTTCTTTCTTTCTTTCTTTCTTTCTTTCTTTCTTTCTTTCTTTCTTTCTTTCCTTCCTTCCTTCCTTCCTTCCTTCCTTCCTTCCTTCCACCTACCCACCCACCCACCCACCCACCCACCCATCCCCATATAGGTTATATCATAATATACACAGAGGCAGATGCAACATGATCACTAGCAAATGATAACTACTTTTATGTACATACTCTGGTTATCTTCAGCATAAATTGGGAGTGTTGGGAAGGTCTTGATCAGAAACCTTTGAGATTAAGATAATTGTACATTTGCTTCAGAGAAAAAAAGCCTATACATTTTATTTTGATTCTAATGACTTAATGGATCAAATTTAATTTTTTATATTCAAGCTCTTGTCGATGAACTCCAAGAGCAGAAATGTCCCCTGAATTATCAATGTGGCATTTGAACAAAGAAATCCATTCCATTTTGTATACAGCATTCAGAACAGTGGTGGGTTGCTCCTGGTTCTTCCCCGTTCAGGTGAACCGTTAACGGTGGTGGCATGAGGCTCCGCCCACCCACCCAGATGTCATAAAAAATGCTCTGCGCATGTGCAGAAGCTTCTGCGCATGCACAAAAGTGCCATGCGCTCGCAAAGCAAGCACGCACACATGCACGCTACCGATAGTGAACCGGTAGCCCCGGGATTTGAAACCCATTACCGATTCAAAATACTTAATATGCACAGTAGGAAGATGGTCAAAACAAAATAAAACTGCATTCAGATTACATGAAGCTAGGATATACCTGTAATGTTCGCCATTTTCCATTGTAAATGTTGGTTGCTCAATTTGATTACATAAAATTCTTGTTTTAAATTGTGGATCCAGTTTTCTTGACCACTCTGAGGATTGATTTCAATGGAGGCATTGGCAAGATGATTCACTGATTTTGCTGTTCTGCCGTCTTTCATGCTATTTATAATTTTGTGCATCGTAGAGACTAAGAAAAATTGAACAGAAAGTAATGAAATAGCCAAGCTTTATTCACCATTACCCAACTGTGCTAATTTTCAAAATTGATTTTCATTTTTCTACATAGCCCTGGGAGAATGTAAAATTAGGTGAAGAATTTTCCTGTTTTAACCAAATCCTATTATTTTGTCAGGGAGCCTTATTCTCAGCCTTGAATGTTCTCTTGAAGTTGTAGAAATAATCACAATTTGTGAAAACTCTCACCAGGACGTGTCCTTCGATGTCATACCTGGCCAAATCACAGATCTATTGCTATTGTTAATCTATATATATATAAAAGCCAAATACCACTCACTCATCACGAAAACTCCAGAACGGTAAAGCCTACAAACTTGAAATTTGGCATGTATGTTCCTCTTGGCTTCTAGGTGCTCGCTAAGAAAGGATTTTTTGAAATGACCATCAGATCATTAGTATTTCGTATACAGGATTATATTCACACGCTCTTTTGCTAAGGAGTTAGATGTTCTACTACCCCTCCCCACCTGAAAGGAACACTGTTCCAACTGCCAGTTGCCTTATATTAATATGCTCTGATGCTATGGAGTTAGACATTCTACATTAAGTTTTAGGCTTTAAGTGTCAATTTATCATGCCCGATGACATAGTTTTGTTGTGAAGCACGGGCGTCCAGCTAGTGTTATATAAAACACACCAAATCAATTATTGTAGCAGGATCCTACTGACTCTTTCACATTTCTATGACATGAATGATACAAAATTCAGATTCAATTAGCCCGTTGCCTTTTCAATATTCATGTTTTATTATTTTACTTTAATTAATAGGTAACTATTTGCTACTTCAAAGTTAGTGTTTGGAGGAAATATATTGCTTTATGCAATACAATTTAACCTGATGTTTAAAAATGGGAACAGTGGTATTGCTGAAGCAAGAAAACATTATCTATGGACATTCTCTTTGGACATGATATGTTCATTTCCAAAGGGACAGGGGCTGACCAGAGACTTCATTTATTGGGATATGTGTTCCCTAATGTTTCTTCTGATTAGACTGTGTCATCAGCACAGTGGACATGAGTTTGGGCAGACTCAGGAAGACAGTGGAAAACAGATGTGCTTGGCATGCTGCAGTCCATGGGATCACAAAGAGTCAGACACAACTTAGCGACTGAACAACAACAACAACAAAATTTCTTCAAAGAAATTGAGTGGAAGTGGAAGATTTTCCAATCTGGTGATCACTGCAACATTAGAGGGTAACTTGTACCTACCCTGTTTTCCCCAAAATAAGACATCTCCTGATAATAAGCCCAATCAGGCTTTTGAGCACATGGCAATAAGGCCAAGCGCTTATTTCAGGGTTCAAAAAAATATAAGTCAGGGTCTTATTTTCAGGGAAACACGGTATGATTGAATTAGCCCCACCAGCAGAACTTCCATGCCCTTCTTTCAATGCAATTTAAATGCACTAAAACCTCATTTCATGTTCTAGCACATGTTTTCTATACTGAGAAGAGGTAGGATAACATTTAAAGAATGGCAATCACAAGAACACGACCAACATTTGTTTACCCACCAGCATTTCCAGCTCATATAGGAGGCACATTTGTTATCAGCCGTATATAATCATTGAATAAGTTCATATAGTACCATCACTGATGGTGGAATGGCCACAAGATCGTGGCTTCTGCTACCTGCTGCATCCAATATAAACATTCCTGGCTTCAGCTGTGAACCATTAAGTACTAAGAAAACAAGTGATGCAGATGTGGAATGGAGATCATCATTGTTAGCCAGAAAGCTAAGAACATTTACAAGATCCCCAAAGCCAATATGCTGCCTTTAATCTTTGCAGTCTCACAAGGACCTTTAACCTTGACCTACAATCCCCGTATTTACTGTCTTACTCTGTCTTGGTGTGCATTTATCATCCATTTTTCTAGTATGATGTTCCCATCTGTTTTCTCCCTGACTTTTCTATGCTTTAATGTCCCACTTCCTTTTCCTTTTCTCTCTCTTTTTTAAATGTAGGCTAAAAGAAAAATAGAGAAAAACTATGTGGTTGCCAGGAGTAGAAAACAACTTGATGGCACATAATCAATCAATCAATCAATTAATCAATCAACAAACCAACCAATCAAAAGAAAAATTGTGGTACCACATTTTCTGTCCAGGTGTGCCCCACTTGTTGGTCATAATTCACCAGCTAAGGCTCAGGGATACTTGGAATCAAGTGGCACTTTTAGCTTTTAGCTTCTTCTGTCCCCAGCATACGTCTGCAATTTAATCTAGACTACAGAATGGTTTCCTATTGTTGTGTTGCTGCTGTTTTTACATTCAATATTGTCTGACAAGATAAAAAGCATTGTAAAGAGCTACCCAGATTGTGACGAGAAAACCCAGGATGACTAATCAGTCTCACATGTAGCTGAAGACAAAAGCATCTGGAAAACTAAAGTTGAGAAACTAAAGGTCTGAAGGTTATTTAGTGAATACTGGGAATCATCTTTGGCACTGTTTTTATTTTTCAAGTACCAGTTAGAAACGCTCTCACTTTTTTTGGAACTTTTTAGGATGGGTGGGTTCTTTTTACCTTTTTAACTCTGTATTCTTTTCAGATCGTTAACAATAGGGGGAAAAAAAACCCTTCAGGATCTGAAATACAGCAATCAGTTAAAGAGGACACCACAAAACATCTGGCTGCTTGGGGGACATAATATGATGCTCCTTACCACCAGTTGTGATTTTCATACAACATACAGTACATTGAACTGATTCTTCAATGTTGCTACCCAAGGCAGCAGGTTAACTAAGGATTTCACTCAGCTAGATTTACCAATATCAGTAGTGTGAGAACAGGCAGTTATTAATCTTTTGATTAAAAAAAAAACTAAATTACATTTAATACAGGTTACCTTTATAAGCCAACAGTCCCATGCCTCCTGTGAGTATAACCAAATATATTATAAGTAGAGACCAAATGCAGCATCGGCAAGTCTTTTTCTTGTTGTTTGGTTCTAAAATTTGGGGAAAAACAAAATATAAAGCGTAATGTAAGTCCATCATTTGGCTCTACAAGTGACTGAAACTACCATTACTGGTCAAATAATGATAGTTTCAGGTCATAATAAACTTCTACCCAAAGTTTTATAAAACATGGATCCAATTGAATAGCAGGATTAAAACAGGTTATCCTTTATTGCAGGGGACAGCTTGGCTGTCTCAGGAATTCTGGGAATTGAAGTCCACAGGTTGTAAAAGGGCCACAGTTGCCCACCCCTGCTTTATTGGTATGTTTAACAGAGAGTTAATTGCCTAATTTCTAGACAAAAGGCGGTGTAAGTGTAAACTATGCAAGCTTATTTGGAAGTATATTTGATCATTCAAATTTCTAAAGACATCTACTGAGAACTACAATCAACAAATGACAGTCTCCCAAGAACCCACACCTTAGTACTAATTTTCACTATCTTTTACTGTAAATTTTGTAAAAGTCAGTGACATACAGGTCAATCAATACAAAAATAAAACCAACTAAGCAATATAATTTTGCTTCTTAAGGTATTTCGATGTAATCTGTGACAACAGCCAGTTGAATAAATGTTGAAAAATCTTACAAACTTGATATAGGTGCATGCTGAACAATTCTGAGGAAATCTGTTCTTGCTCCAATGTCCATTTGAAAAGTCCCATTGACACAATTTCACTTTTAAGGGACAACAATCCCCATCAATAAAAGTTATGTGTATTTCCCCACAAAGCTCTTCATGCCAGACACCTGACCAAGGAGACGTCTTAGGACAGTGCTGGCTCTTCGGCTTTGAAACGGAGTCGGGAATGACTAGCACATATGTGCGAGGGGAACCTTTACCTTCATTTTTTTACAAATAGTTGTAATGAAAACCTTGTGAAAAATAGCACTTAGTGTGTCACAGCACATTGTGAAAGGCAACTTTAAATCCATCCTTGATTAATATATAATGAGACTTCTGCTGATTTCTCTAACTAGGAATATCTTTTAGCAAACGAGATAATTCAAAAGCACATTTCATTTGTTTCTTTTCTTAGTGAAATGTACAGAACTGAAAAGATAACAATGATTCAGTTCCAGTGATTCCATCTATGAAATTTTCTTGTCAACATGGTGTCCAAGGTACATATGTATGTCAAAAAAAAAAAAAGTCAGGTTGATGGCTGCAATTATGCATAACAGCCCCACTGTTATGCATATGCATGTTGTCTCCAGGCACATACCAAAGGATGGAATTTCAATAATGCAAACACAATCCCCATTTTGACTTTTTTGCCTCCTCCTGGATTTCCCTGTATGGCAATGTGCAAAAGTGGTTTGCCATTGCTTTCTTCCAGGATATATTTTTATCGCTTATTCTACTCATTAGCTCTGAACATCTCAGTGATCCCAATCTAAATCATAACCAGGACCTATCCTGCTTGGTTTCTGGTTTCTGGTTCCTCAGCTAAATTCTGGAGAAAAAGTATTCATCCGTGTATGTGCTCTTCGAACTTCCATGCTACTGAATGAGTAGTCTGCCTTAGAAACCACTTATGCATATCCCAATGGTGCTTTTCCAAACGGCTACTGGACTTCCTTGGGTTTTTTTTTTCTTTGAAGAGTTTTTGCTTCTCATCCAAGAAGCTTCTTCAATTCTGATTCTTTGATGAGAAGCAAAATGTTTTCAAGGAAAACAACAACAACAACAACAACAACAACAACAACAACAAGAAAGTTAAGTTTCCTTTTGGAAAAGCACCTTGGGGACATTATCATGACCTGGATGATTGAGAATCCCTACTGGCACTTATGCATATATACAAGTATTTGCATAGACATAAACCATTGTATTCCCATCACATATATGTCATGACCAAGATTACAATCCAAATTTAGGATTATAGTCTTGATCATGAAATTCCATGGCACCCTTCCATATTTTTATGTTACTGCCATAAAATAATGCATATTATTTATAATATAATTATATATATATATAGTATATATAATATATACTATATATAATATATATATAATAATATATAATAATATAATATAATATAATATAATATAATATAATATAATATAATAATATAATACTATACTATACTATACTATACTATACTATACTATACTATACTATACTATACTATACTATACTATACTATACTATACTATACTATACTATACCTTATAAAAGACAAAGTCTCATTAATCAATCACTAATAAGTTGTCTTAGATATTTTGATCTAAGCATACATGATCATCAAATAGTAAAAATACTTTACCACTAATTTCAAATGGTGTGAGTCCAGAAAAAGTCATCTTATCTGACAATGAGAATGTTTTGTTGTCTTTGAATTCATCATCAATGAAGCTATTTGAGTTGTTCATGATCAAAGTTTTATTGTAAACTGTAATCCTATCAGGATCTCCTGGAAATACATTTTGTTACAAGAACGCTTGCCATTGGCTGGATTTTATTTTTACTAGACTTGCAAAAAAGAAAAGAAAAAAATTCCTAGCACACTGCCTTTTGTACTTCCTCCAAAAAAGTCTAAGCATGGGCTGGTGAATATACCCTTTAATATTAAGGATAAAGAGATAGAGCTAAATACTAAAATCCTTATTCTGAAATATGACTCTTGTCATTTGCACAATGATTTCTCTCTAACTCTCTTTGACCCATCGTGCTTATGTAAAGGCATGTCTATACGTTTAAGTCAGCATTGTTTTACGGATAGGAGTGATTGCAGCAACTAATAGACTGTAACTGTCATTGTGAAATGAGAGAGCTGCGGAAAGAAAAATGCTGAAGCAGTGGGAGATTGGGGTGGAGGGTTTGCACAAGAAGAAAAGGTATTAATAGCTCTAAAACTTCCCCCTGATTCCATGAGCACCTAAGAGCATCCTTTGAGAGAGACGAGAGACAGAACAAAATAGAGGAAATGAAAAAATAGCTAAGCCACCAATAAAAATGATGATAATCCAAACAATATAATGATGGAAATTATTGTAATAAAATGTTGAGAAAAATGATAAGAAAAGACCAAGAATGGGAACATGGCAATGAGTTTGCATCATGACTAATATAAGCCTGTGGTTAGGAGAGAATATACTTACTGTTGGCTAACAAAAATTAGCCAATATTGAATACGCAGATGATATATGAATTTCCCCCCACCCCGCCCCGTCTCTAATAATATTGACGTTTCTTTGGCTGATGGTTTCATTTCTATGAGAGCATGCCAGGAATCCCAATTTTGTAATGGAGCTGAAAATTCTTTAGAAGCAGGGCTGTTCAATTTGTGTTTCGTCACAGATTCAACATTAGAACATCAGGATGATATTTCATATTTTCGGCCTCCTCTGCTTAACACAGAGGTGTCAAACTTGCGGCATCACGTTGTCGTCATGTGATGTATCACGACTTCCCCCCTTCGCTAAACCAAGGCTGGGCGTGGCCAGCTCATGATGCATCCAGCCTGTGGGCCATAAATTTGACTACCCTGATTTAGCACAACTAACTAATTAACTAAGTTCCTTATCAAACATATGATATGCCCCCATTAGTCCAGATAGATCAGGGATCCCTAAACCCTGGTCCACAGTCCGGTACCGGTCCATGGCCTGTTAGAAACTGGGCTGCACAAGTGGTAGGCAAGTATGCAAAGCTCCATCTGTGCATGTCATAGATTAGATTATAAAGGTAAAGGTTCCCCTCGCACATATGTGTTAGTCATTCCCAACTCTAGGGGGCAGTGCTCATCTCTGTTTCAAAGTCGAAGAGCCAGCGCTGTCCGAAGACGTCTCCATGGTCATGTGGCCAGCATGACTAAATGCCAAAGGCGCACGGAATGCTGTTACCTTCCCACTAAAGATGGTCTCTATTCTTCTACTTGCTTTCGAACTGCTAGGTTGGCAGAAGCTGGGACAAGTAAAAGGAGCTCACCCTGTTACATGGCACTAGGGATTTGAACTGCTGAACTGCCAACCTTTCAATCGACAAGCTCAGCGTCTTAGCCACTGAGTCACCACGTATTAGATTAGATTACACACTGCAAAATCATCCCCTCCTCACCATCACCGCTGCCCACCACTGCCAGTTCGCAAATCTGGAAAGACTGGGGACTGCTGAGCTAGATAATACTAAACTTAATCTACGGTGAATAGGCTAAGGTTTCTACAAAAAAAAGGCTCCCAATAGCACTCATACAGAAGACACATTTACACAAACAGTAGCTGCGGTTTTGTTCATTTCTGAAAGTGTTGAATTGATCTAGCTCCATTCCAGTCCAGTAACATCCTCAGCTCTGAATAGCTGTAGCATCTCACATGCTCCATCCTCTCTAGCACCTGGTGATTGGCCTATACAAATCATTCATCCTGAGCTCCTGGTCTCCTTAAGTGGTAGACAGCTTCCTTTTTGCTCCTAAATATTGGTCCAACAATGACCCATAAAAATAGGGTAAAATCTCTTGGCTGCCCTATTTTCCACAGCTCTCCTGCTCACACAACTGTGTTCAAATCTTACATCTTTCAGTGGGCACACTGAGTAAAGGTTGGATAAAACAAACACTCCTTTGTCAGAAAGGGCTTTTCCAAAAGGCAACTAGACTTCCTTGTCCCCCCCCCACCCCCCCAAAAAACATTTCACTTCTCATCCCAGATGTTTCTTCAGAATTGAACTGAAGAAGCTCCTTGGATGAGAAGCAAAATGTTTTCAAGGGAAAAAAAACAACAAAGTCCAGTTGCCTTTTGGAAAAGCACCTTCGGGGAAACCATGATCCAAATGATTGGGAATCTCCATAGACAAACTCTCTTTTCTTTCCTATCCTGTCCAACGATTCCTATCTCTCCTTCCTTTTGTTAAATCTCTCTTTACCTTCTTAGGTAGGCATATTGAAACAAAGCCATGGAGTTTCATCAACTGCTCCTTCTTTCTTCTGAACCATTCGTTTTTCTTCTTGCATTCATGTTTGGAATAAAGGAATCATCCATTTCTTCCTTTGATCCAGGGGTGAAATTCAATTTTTTTTTTTTTGCTACCGGTTCTGTGGGCATGGCTTGGTGGGTGTGGTGTGGCTTAGTGGGCATGGCAGGGGAAGGATACTGCAAAATCTCCATTCCCACCCCACTCCAGGGGAAGGATACTGCAAAATCCCCATTCCCTCCCCACTCCTGGGGGAAGGATATTGCAAAATCTCCATTCCCATCCCACTCTGGGGCCAGCCAGAGGTGGCATTTGCCGGTTCTCCGAACTACTCAAAATTTCCACTACCTGTCAGAACCTGCTGGATTTCACCCCTGCTTTGACCATTGCGTCATCAAAGCAACAATGGTACAACAAAGGGAAAGGAGGATTCAAAGGAGAAAATTTGGGAAGGGAGGATGAAAACATCTGGGAAAGTAGAGGGAAAGAGTTGGGACTCTTTCTGGGAAAGAACTGGAGGGTGCAAAAATCTGGGAAGGTAGAGGGAAGTTGCAGGGAGTAGCGAGGAAGGAATAATCCTTAAAAATAAAAGGCAAATCCTTGAAGGCAAGAAGTAAAGGAATTAGCAATTGGGGATTGTATGGCCATACCCTGGACTGAGCATTTATTCCTTACTGAAAGAGAAACTTGCAAACATCTAAGGAAAATTCTTTGTCATTCAGTTTTCCTTTTATTTGGAGCTCGATTTGAGTTCTGAACAGATTGGCAGAATGACACTGTTGATTAGCTGTCATACTTGTCATCCTAATTCCTAGCCTTCTCTTTCTTCTGTAGCTGACAGGAATCATAGTATTGTGTAAATTGGGACAATATCACTTTCAGCATTAGCAATTTGGGATTTTTTTCTAGTGTTTGCAGAACTTCTCATGTTTTATCGGTCAGGAAAAGAGTAACTGAGGTCAGTGCATAATCTAATAGCTACTGGGGCCAAAAGTCACAAGGGTCAACATGGGCAAATTCTTTGAAGTTGTTCCTCGCCCCTATGCAGAAATAAAAAGGAGTTTTTAGGCACTTGATTTGATGCCAAACATGGTATTGATTAGACTTCGGGGATTGGGAATCGTTTGGCTTATGCCTCTATTTGATTCTCAAACTCACTGGGTTGTCTATGTCTATGGGGACAGAGATATGTCGTTGGTCAATTCAGGATTTGGTCCTTGGTCCTGTACTCTTCCACATTTTCACAAAAGGCTTAGATGAGGGTGTAGAAGGGATGCTCATCCAATTTGCTGATGACACAAAACTAGTTAATACCTCAGAAGATAGAATCAACGTTTGAAAGGATCTATCAGGGATGTCAACCTGGCAGCCCACAGACCAGATGAGTCACATGCAGGCCATGCCCACTCCAGCCCCACGAAGGGGAAAAACATCGCAAAACATCACATGACGGCAATATGATGCAGCGAGCTTGACATCCATGATCTAGATAGACTTGAACCCTAACCCTCCTGAATAGCTCTTATTTGATAACTGTGTGGTTGAAGACTGTTATGTGTACAGCAGAGATACACAACCCGAGTCTCCAAAACTTCATGCAATCCTCCAAAGTTTTAGATGTCCCCAGTGGTGGGATTCAAGTAAATTAACAACCGGTTCTCTGCCCTAATGATTTCTTCCAACAACCAGTTTGCCAAACTGCTCAGAAAGTTAACAACCGGTTCTCCCAAAGTGGTGCGAACTGGCTGAATCCCACCACTGCATGTCCCCTATATACCACTCAACCTTCCCCCAGAATGTTGCCAACTGCATTTTTAATGTGACAGGAGAAGAAATTAATAATTACACAAGTAGCATTAGTAAGAATTATAGTTAATTAATTTAATTCTAATTATATTCCCAATGGAATTAAATCAAATTGGTTTTTTTATCAGGCCTTACCCTGTTTTCTGAACACATGCTAACCATTCAAGGGCCAAGTAAAACCTTTAATCTCTCTGTCTTGAAACCATGAAGCCCATTGATATAGAATAAAACATATTTAGCCAAAACAATTCTTAACTGTATATGTGTGTGTGTTGTTGCTGGCTAGCACATGTGGGCCAAATTGAAAAGGTCCTTATACTTACAGTGATTCATCCTTCTCTGCATTGTGGTGTGTCTGAATTGCGCTGAGGTCAGGGGCAAAATCTAGCAGGTTTTGACAGGTCCTGGAGAACTGGTAGTGGAAATTTTGAGCAGTTTGGAGAACCAGGAAATACCACCTCTGGCTGATCCCAGAGTGGAGTGGGAATGGAGTTTTTGCAATATCCTTCCCCTGGAGTGGTGAGGGAATGGGGATTTTGCAGTATCCTTCCCTTGCCACACCCACCAAGCCATGCCCACAGAACCGGTAGTTAAAAAAAAAAGTGTTGAAGGCAAGAAAAAAAGGAATTACCAATTGGGGATTGTGTGGCCGTAACCTGGACTGAGCACTTATTTCTTACTGAAAAAGGTAGATAGTTCATGGACATGATTCAGAAAAGGGTAGTTCTTCAACCTTTCTCTCCCTCCCACCCACCTTCAGTTCCTTAGTTTAGACACCAACAAGGGAGGACTACATAGTAATGACAATGAGTTAACTTACATTGCTAAGTATCTGGCAGGTACCAGACACCCACTAAGGCAAAAATGAGAAATTATTATCCAATTGGGGTTAGAGCAGAAAGTTTATTATCTTACAACACATGAGAATATAGAGGAAGAGCTGGTGTGTCTAAGAAGCCTCTCTTCTGAGGTTAATTGAAAAATGCAGGTCAGTCACAAGACTACACGCTGAAGGAGTATTAGTTGGCATTGTCTGGTGGAGGGGGGGGGAGGGAGGGAGGGAGGGAGAGAGAAAGAGAGAGAGAGAGAGAGAGAGAGAGAGAGAGAGAGAGAGAGAGAGAGAGAGAGAGAGAGAGAGAGAGAGAGAGAAATAAATTCCATAACATTACAGACCTACTGTATAGCTGCAGTGAAAAAGGCAAATTCAACGTTAGAGTTTATTATGAAAGGAATAAAAAAAAATAAAACTACCCAAATAGATTACTTTTATACTACCTATCAAATTGAATAAATTTTGTGTACAGTCTATGGTAGTGGCCCCCAACCTTTTGGGCACCTTAGCTATTGTCTATCCACTGCAGGATGAAGTGCTTGCTTCCAAGCAATAATATCCTACGCTTTCTTTTGCCAATTGGGACTTCAATACTTGCTGATGTTGTCAAGGAGATTCGAGCGATTCTTCTGCTAAGAGAGACAACCAGGCACAATAACTGGTGCAGGGGTGGGCTGCTACGGGTTCACTCGGGTTTGGGAGAACCATAGCTAATGTTATGGCCAGTTCGGAGAGCCTCCAAATCCCACCCCTAGCTGGCCCCGCCCACCTCACCCCTCCCTGGAGTCTCCACGCAGCCCATTTTGGATGTGAAATAAGTGCCGGGCCTGTGCGGAGGCTCAGGGAGGAGGGAAAATGGGCCTCCCGGAAGTTCTGAAAGTCCAAAAACAGGCCTGTTTCCGGACTCTGGAGAGCCTCCAGAGCCATGATGGTGAACCTATGGCACGCGTGCCACAGGTGGCACATGAAGCCACATTGGTGGGCATGCGAGTGTTACCTTAGTTCAGCTCCAGCACGCTGTTTTTCAGGCCTTCCGGGCTACCAGAAGTCAGCAAATGGGCCATTTCCAACCTCCAGAGGGCCTCCTGGGGTGGGGAGAGGAAGGCCCTTTTCACCCTCCCCAGGCTCCTAGAAAGCCTCTGGAGCTTGGGGAGGGTGAAAAATTGGCCTACCAGGCCCACCGGGCCATCACTTACTAAAAGCGGGGGTCACGCATGCAAGCGCGGGGGTGGGCAGGGTGCATTGAATTATAGGTGTGGGCACATGCATGAGCAACCCCCCACATTCCCCCTGCTTTTGGCACGCGATGACAAAAAGGTTCGCCATCATTGCTCCAGAGCCTGGGGGAGGCAGTTTCCCCCTCCAGAGGCTCAAGGAAAGCCTCTGGAGCCTGGGGAAGGTGAAAATGCCCCCCTCCCCACCATGCTACAGGAGGCTGACTAGGCCATGCCCACCCAGTAACCAGGCAGAGAACCCGTTGCTGAAATTTTTGAAGCCCACCCCTGAACTGGCGGGTAACAATAATAATAGAGGTGATCTTGACTGATGTTTAAAAATGGAAGAGTAGCAACAATATCCAAGCTGTTGGCTGGAGGGAGAAATTGAGATAACATCAAGTCTTCTCTCTTGTTCCTTAATAATAAACATACCCAATTATACACATGTCCTATAAAGAATAGCATTGAATTAATATATTAATATGTATAACTCTTTCACTTCTGAAATCTGTTACTCCAAGAGTGATTTTTTTAAAAAACAATGTTACACTTGCTGTATTCCTAGAGAAAATACGGTAGCTTGAGGGATTGTTTGCCATTCAGGAAATGGATAAAGAAAGATCACACTGATTTCAAAAGCTCCTCTATCGTGCGTGTTCAAGTTTGGTTTTGAAAGACAGGGATGTTGTGCGCATCCAGTGTGAATCTATTCACAGGTACACATGAGCTTTTTCTTCTTCTAAGATTATGAGATTGAAATACACACATGAAATGCTGATTAATGAAATTAAACAATGACCGTCTAGTACAATTGATTTGAGCTTAAATATGTAATTACTAACAAGTAGATTTATCATCTCAATTCTGAAATGCACATCACTTCTCATTATATCTTAATTAGGCCCATTAATTTTTTATTTTTCTATCAAATAGTATGTGTTCAATCTTTTTGTGTGTTGTGCATAAATCAAAATAGAAAGGGAGAGAGAGGGAGAGAGAAAGAGCCTTTATGTCAATTGATATACTGTATGTATTTGAGGGCATGTGTGGTAAAGTTGGGATATCTACACACATACACACACCACCAATGATGTTGAATGAACATCTCCATCATCACACTGCTTGAGTCTACTAGGAGTTATATAATCTGGAGGGTAAGAGTTAGGGTTAGGGTTAGACATGAGAAATTCAATTTAAAAAATCCGCTTCTCATGCTGGAGGGAAACTGAGAGCAAAGCTTTGTAAACTACATAAGGTTAGATTAATGCCACAAGTGATGGTGGAAAGAGTGAGTTTATTGCTTAGAGCACCATTCGGGTGACTGTTCTCATTCAACTTTATTATAATACATTAAATTTAAATGTAAAAGGAAAGATAAATATGTACTAAGAAAATGATAAATGTTGAAGATGATGACACAACTTTATTATAATTTTAAAGTTGGAATGAGGGGAAATCACATGGGGGAGGAAATGAGTATAATACTTCCTCATGTAATTTTGCAACAGAAAGTATTTGTTGTGTGGCACGTGATCCATTTTTGTTACTGGTTCCGCACGGGTAATATCAAGGAGATCTGAATTCTGTACATCATCAACCAAGTCATCTTTCACTTGCATTTTTGTGAGCTGTTGGGTACAGGTATTCATGAGGTGATCTGCTACTCATAAAAGCCCTAAGAAACTTGATTAGTGGTGAAGGTGCTATCAGATTTCATGTATTTGTTATCATAAACTAACACAGCTCGTTTCCATTTTTACTCTATTTCAGTCATGTACGCCTATCCATACCTAGCAATTCTATTGGCAGTCACGTTGTTTATTTCATGCCTTGTGACAATTCTGATTGTTTTGTCATCGTGCTTGGATGAGCTTTGAGTATTTTGAGTACCTTTTATTAAATATAACCTCTTCATCCTAAACAAAAACAGCAAACAACTCAAGATTGAAAGCATATTCATTAAGTTACACTTAGATTATTTTTCCCCCTCAATCCCAACTGTCTACATTGTTTGGTTTTCACAGGAAGATGTTGTACAAGATGTTGAAATTCCCCTACTTTCGTTTTCCAAACAAAAACTCAGCATTTTGAGTCTTGCAAAGACTCAGCATTTTGTTTCAAGTAAAATCTGGGCAAGAAGATTTTGCAGAAGTGAACAAACAGAAAAGGGCTTGTGTGTACTTCTCTACATTTATCTTCTAAGTGTTCTGTGGTTAGTTTGTTCATCTGAGTAAGTTCTCCTCCCAGTAGGTTCATGACCGTGAGAGTCTCCATTATCCATTGATGGAAAGATGTGGTGAATACCTCGGACTCTTCCACATTCTAGATCATTAACCAAATCGAGCTGTTCATTTGCTATGAGAGGGGCAGGGCAAGACTAATTTGCACAAGTTCCTGTTGAACATCTTTGCTTCCACTGTCAAGTTGTTTTTTTTGTCTCCACAGAGGTGTATTATATCAAAGTCATTATGGAAGGTCCCAGGATCACAGGAAGGCTATGGATTTGACTTGTACAAAGTCAAATGATGTGGGGGATTCTTATCTATGAGGAACTCTTTGGCAAAGTCTTTCCTCTTCAACAAAAGAAAACAGAAGTAGATAGGACACGTCTATCGTGAGATGTAAAAGAAATAGTTGCATTTTCTTGTCTTACTTCAAAAAGATGAAGGCATCAAGAAAACTGATAACAACAAATAGAATAGCATTAGACTGAGGCATATAGAGCTGGTCAGACTTATGGTAGCTAAGAATTAGTTTTTGAGATTAGTCATGGAGTAAGGAAAAGTCTTTGCAATTTGGCTTGGATTATACCATTCTGAACCTGGACCATTTCAGCCTTCACAGCCTCTGGATGAAACTTATGACACTCTAGAAACCTGGAACTTTTTAAAGGGCCGGGTAGGCAGGGGGACTCAATATTTATTATTTATTTATTTATTTATTTATTTATTTATTTATTTATTTATTTATTTATTTATTATTTATAATTTATATACCGCCCTTCTCCCTGAGGACTCAGGGCGGTGTACAGCCAGAATTAAAAAACATGAAATACAAATATTAAAAACAATTAAAATATATATAAATTTGGCCCAAAATTAAAAATACAAACCAATTAAAACATTTAAAATTTCTTCTTAAACCAGCCTGGCTTGCTGGAAAAAGTGGGTTTTAAGGGCACGGCAGAAGGCACTAAAGTCTTGGATTCTCCTTATCTCTGGGGGCAACTGATTCCAGAGGGTAGCTGCCCCCACAGAGAAGGCCCTCCACCTGGGGGTCACCAGCCTACATTGATTGGCTGATGGCACCCTGAGGAGGCCCTCTCTGTGGGAGCGCACGGGACGATGGGAGGTCGTCGGTAGCAGCAGGCGGTCTCGAAGATAGCTAGGCCCAATGCCATGGAGTGCTTTAAAGGTGATAACCAGCACCTTGAAGCGCACCCTGAAGACCACTGGGAGCCAGTGCAGCTCGCGCAGGAGCAGTGTTACATGGGAGCGCCATGCTGCTCCCATCACTACCCGCGCTGCTGCATTCTGTACCAGTTGGAGCCTCTGAGTGCTCTTCAAGGGGAGCCCCATGTAGAGTGCATTGCAGTAGTCAAGGCGAGAGGTGACGAGGGCATGAGTGACTGTGCACAGGGAATCCCGATCAAGAAAGGGCCGCAATTGGCAAATCAGGCGAACCTGACAAAAGGTCCCCCTGGTTACAGCTGTCAGATGTTCCTCCAAGGACAGCTGCATATCCAGGAGGACTCCCAGATTGCGAGCCCTTTCTGTGGGGGCCAAAGACTCGCCCCCAATAGTCAGTGATGGAGTCAAGTGACTATATCGGGATGCCAGGAGCCACAGCCACTCAGTCTTGGAAGGCTTGAGCTTGAGCCTGTTCCTCCCCATCCAGATCCGCACAGCCTCCAGGCACTGGGACATCACTTCAAGGGCATCATTGGGGTGCAATGATGAACATTGCCTACTTTCCATAAACAGTTTGAGAGTTCTGTAATTAAGAAGCAAAATTAAAGTTACATGCAGCAACATTAGTTAAAAGTCATAATGATATCACAATAATGATATGTACATCAAGGTATTATCATGTATGATTATGTCATGATATAATGAAGTCTGATGCAAGCGCATGAGTAATTTCATTTATGTTATTGTGTTTTATATATATATATATACAGAACACAGAATAACAGAGTTGGAAGGGACCTTGGAGGTCTTCTAGTCTAATCCCCTGCTCAAGCAAGAAATTGTCCCCATACCATTGGGGACAAATGACTATCCAATCTCTTCCCCAAAACCTCTCATTTGGAGCACCCACAACACCTGAAGGCAAGCTGTTCCACTGATTAATTGGGTACTAAATTAAGCCAATCAACATTTGGTATCCAACCTCTCAGTTGGGTACTAATTAGTTTTTAGTACCCAATTACTAATTAGTACCCAACTGAGAGGTTGGATACCAAATGTTGATGATGATAATAAGCCATCATTATCGTCATCATTCCTAATAATAATTTTTATATGTAAATGTCTCCTTTCTGGCACAAATAACAATTACATTTAGCTTAAAGCTATAACAATTACGTTTGCATCAAGATTCTGCCCAAAACCAGATGGTTCTGTTAACCATCCAGTCCAGGATCTGGTAGTGTTTCTCAACAATATCCTTCCTCAGCTAAGAGGCCAGCAATGATGCTACTCCTATCCTGTAATTTTAATACAGGATGAATTGAGTAAAGCAGCTGGTGGCTTCCCCAGCCTTCATTTCCACTCCCACTGAGAATCTCTTAACAGTGGAAACTGAAACAGTCTCTTCAATAGGAGATAGGATGGGGCTGGGTAAGTGGAGGTGGGTAGTTTGAATAGCATCAGCCAATGCCAAGTTATCAGAGCAACAAGTTGTATGCATGGAGGTGTGATCTGTCAGTGAGATATTGATGGTCTTAGCCATCTTCTGAACTTACAAAATTCTTTTTGACAATGAAATGTCGAAGGATGGAACACAGGTCCAACTACACATGTCAGCACCAGTATATGGCATAGGACCTAGTTATCTTCGAGACCGCCTGCTGCTACCAACGGCCTCCCATCGACCTGTGCACTCCCACAGAGAGGGCCTCCTCGGGGTGCCATCAGCCAAACAATGTAGGCTGGTGACCCCCAGGGGGAGGGCCTTCTCTGTGGGGGCACCTACCCTCTGGAACCAGCTGCCCCCAGAGATAAGGAGAATCCAAGACCTCGGTGCCCAGGGCCGGATTTAGATTGGAAGAGGCCCTAGGCTATTCCACTTATGAGGCCCTTTCACCAGTGGTGGGATTCAATTTTTTAACAACAGGTTCTGTGGGCGTGGCTTAGTTGGGGGTGTGGCTTGGCAATCATGTGACTGGGTGGGCGTGGCTAGCTGGTCATGTGACTGTGTAGGCGTGGGTAGCTCGTCATGTGACCGGGTGGGCGTGGCTGTGTGCATAGACTTTTTTCAGAGGGCTGAAAAAAGTCATTTCTGACTGGGCCTCACACTTTTGACCGGTCCTCACACTTATGACCATCCTCACATTTATGCCCGTGCAGCTTTCTTAACAACCATGTCACTCATTTCACAACTGCTTTTCTTCACCATGGTGACAAGATAGGGCAAAAACGTAAAATGTGAGGACAGTCGTAAGTTCGAGGACTGGTCAAAAGTGCGAGGACCAGTCAGAAATAACTTTTTCAGCCCTCTGAGTAGTCCATATGCATAAAAGGATACAGCAATAGAGAGGGATGAAGGAAGGGAAGGGAAATTAGAGTAGGAGAGAGAGGGAGGAAGAGAGGAAGAGAAGGAGAAAGGAAGAGGAAGTAGGGAGGAGAAGAAGAGGGGGAGGAAGAGAAAGTAAGAAGGAAAGAAAAGAGAGGTGGTAGGTTTGAGGAGAAAGATTGCTGTACAATAAAAAAGATTAAAGGGAAGAAAGCCAACCCCCAAAAAATATAAAGATATTAAGATAAAGAATGAATTGTTAAACTTTAAAGAATAAAAGAGAACAAATAGGAATAAATAACAATAATTAGAAACACACATACAAACATACAATGTATTTTCTTTGAATACATTGAGTATTCAAATACTTTGAGTATTTGGCCGGTTCACAAATTTAAACAGTGTTTAGTCATTTCAATTAAATTTACAATTTCTATATTTCCTTTTTGCCATATTTATTCCTCATCTATTTTTGTAAAAAACCAATATTACCCTCATCCTCATCTCTAATCTTAATCAAATTCAATTTTTCCCTTCTATTCTATATTATACCACTTCCCATTGTCATCTATTTTTATATCCATCCTCACATTGGTTAATTATGTAATATTACAGTTGTTTAATATGAATTCAACATTTTAATATAAATCAATTAGTTATATAACTACCTTTTTTGTATATTAATCAATATGAACATGAATATTCCAATTATTTCCATGCAATCCAATTTCTTACAAATCAATTAATTATATTTACCAATAATAATAAACCAAATAATTTCCCCCATATATTCCTCCAAACCACAACTTAACCATTTCTGCTTTCAACACAATATACAATTAATAGTATCTCAATTATTACAATTCCCTAGTTAAATAGAGCTTTTTTTCTTTTGTGTTTTAAAATCTCCTCTTTTTCCCTAAATTTCCTGTTGTTTGCACCTACCTTTTTTGGTGAGGAAAAAGAAATCTGCCTGCCTAATTTTCCAACGTGCAAAGCCAACAGCCTGCTTTACTTTCTCTTTCGTTTTTCAGTATAGCTAGGGGGGGAAAAATCAGCACTCTTTGCAAGCAAGGAGCAGATCCGTGAGCAAAACAGCTGATCCAAGCAAGGGCTAATTAGCCTATGCTGAAGCTCCAGGGGCCAATAAAATTACAAAAAAAACAAAACACCGAACCCTTTGTTAAATTGCTGGCTCCCCCGCCCCTCGCCCACCACTATTTATTGGCAATAAATAGTGGTGCGGAGGGGCGGGGCAAGCCAGCAATTTAACAAAGGGTTCGGCTGCAGCACTGGCTCTAGGGCGGCCCTTTGAAGCCCCGCGGCAAGAATTTGCAGTTTTTTTCCCTCCAGCCATCGGAGGCAGCAATAGATGGGGAGTGGGCGGGGTAAGCGAACGGCAGAGAGGGAGGGTGAGTGAAGGTGGGGAAGCTGCTTTCTCCATCCTGCTCTCTTGCATCCGGAGCCCATGTGGATCCCAGGCAGCGGAACTCAGGCTAGGGAAGGGGTGGGCAATTGTGGCTCTTTTACAACCTGTGGCCTTCAACTCCCAGAATTCCTCAGACAGCCAAGCTGCATCAGGAATTCTGGAAGTTGAAGTCCACAGGTTGTAAAAGAGCCACAATTGCCCACCCCTGGCTACGGTAGGCTGGCGCCGCGCGGGTGGGGGGCGAGGGGCGGGCGAGCCAGCAATTTAACAAAGGGTTCGGCCGAACCCCCTAGAACCCCCAGAATCCCACCACTGGGTAGGCCCCTCTTGATCTTGAGGCCCTAGGCTCAAGCCTAGTTAGCCTATAGGAAAATCCGGCCCTGGCCGTGCCCTTAAAACCTTCTTTTTCCAGCAAGCCGGGCTGGCCTAACACTTTTTAAAATGTTTTTAATTGTCTGTTATTATTTTTAATCATGGGGCCAAATTTATATATATCTTTTTAATTGTATTTTAATGTTTGTAGTTTATGTTTTTACTTGGCTGTTCACCGCCCTGAGTCCTCAGGGAGAAGGGCGGTATACAAATATAAATAAATAAATAAATAAATAAATAAATAAATAAATAAATAAATAAATAAATAAATAAATAATATTCCCTTGTAATGAGAGCAAAGACATTCTGATTTTCTTTCTAATGGCCTTCCTGTAATTCATTAAAGTGGCAGAACTTTTTACTAATAATAGGAAGCTTACAGCTTGCTTCATGATTATCTCCAGAACTTTTATCAATCTGAGAATCTATTCTTACATTCATGCTAGACTTGGGACATACTTGGAAAGATGCAGATGAGGCATTATGTAGACAGATATTCTCAGAGCAAATCAGTTGTCCAGTTTTGCCTCGGCCAAAGGCAAAATGGGTCTGAAGGGCAATGTCTGACTGCTGGAGGGAAGGGAAGCAATCTAAACTGACTAATAATGTTTGAGTTGGATTTTCTGCACATTGCAAAAAATTTGACTGCATAAGCTTTGCGTTCCTTCCTAACTCTATAATTATTTGATTCTAGGTGTTACCTATGTAATTTCCATTGCAGAAACTATATCAGGAGAAGAGGAATTTCTCTCTCTTTCTTTCTTTCTTTCTTTCTTTCTTTCTTTCTTTCTTTCTTTCTTTCTTTCTTTCTTTCTTCCTTCCTTCCTTCCTTCCTTCCTTCCTTCCTTCCTTCCTTCCTTCCTTCCCTTCCCTTCCCTTCCCTTTTTAAAAAATGAACAAACAAGAATAGTTAAAGATTATTTTAAATTATCTTGGCTGTGGGTTGGAGCTGAGACGAAACCACCATTATGATTTTGATTGTTCCAGTTACTTGGACAAGTACATATCATAATCAGTGGGACTTGAGGATGTGCCCAAAAGAAAAGTCAACAAGAGAAATATGACCAATAGTTAAAACTAAGTTGTTTCACCAACTTAACACAAATCACAAACTTTTGTCTTCTCTGCCCGGGATTGCCAACAATGAAAATCTTATTTGCAATCAAACTTCTATTAGGTCTGGCATGTGGCTAATAACGTATGTTTGACTTAGCAGGACATATATTTTTCAGACCTTTAAAAGCAGTTCTTTAACTCTTCTAGACCTCCCATTAGTAACTACTAAATCATCAAAAGAGTGGAGAGAACCACACTTGTGGGACAAGTTGCTCCATAGGATGGATGTGACCATTACAAAGACTCTTTCTCATTTGCTTCCCACATGAAGATTCATGGCAGTTAAAGTCAAAAACGTATCTTCTTCCTCTGTGTTAGAAAGGAAGCATTGCTGGAGCAGCATTTTTAGAGGAGGCACACTTCAGTTTTTGAGAACATGTAGCTGCTAAATGACTGAGGCAGAAGAGGAAGTTTGCAGATTTATAAAAGGATTTGTGTGGTGAGAAGGTCCATTTTCAGAAATTGATTAAGTTTTTTTTTAATTTCCTTTCAACCACTCAGAATATTCTTTCTCACTTTAGTTTACTTTTTGTCTTTTTCCCAGGCAGAGGTTACACAATATATAATGTCCTGCTAAGGCAAACCCCCTACTCTCAAAAAAAGCAATTACCTTTTTGTAAGAATGGTATGAAGCTTGGAGGTTTGTAAAGAATGATTGTAATGGAAGTGGTATGTATGTATGTATGTATGTATGTATGTATGTATGTATGTATGTATGTTACTTTTCAATTGCCCTTTGGTCAAAGCAGAAGTGAAATGTGATTATAATTCACTCTTCTTCTTTTTTTTGCTCTTGAATGAAATGGCCAAAAGAAGTTTTTCCAGAAAATAAAATTATAGGAAGTGATTACCATTTCTGTTAATTTGCCACTGACTGTGATAGTTTATTTAGGTTTAGTCACCGGTCAAAGTTACAACGGCATTGAAAAAAAATGATTTATGACTGTTTTTCACACTTATGACCTTTGCAGCATCCTCATAGTCACATGATCAGAATTCCGATGCTTGGCGACTGGTTCATATTTATGATGGTTGCAATATCCCAAGGTCACGTGATCAACCTTCTGACAAGCAAAGTCAACGGAATCCAGATTCACTTAACAACCATGTCACTAACTTAACAATTACAATGATTCACTTAACAGCTGTGACAAGCAAGGTCCTAAAATGGGGCAAAACTCACTTAACCAATGTTTCACGTAGCAACATAAATTTTGGGCTCCATTGTGGTTGTAGGGCTGAGGACTACCTGCATGTGGAGGGAAGGGAGAACATTGTGAAGATGTTTAGAGAGCCCATATGAAATTTGTCTTTGGAATAGTTGCCTTTTCGCCCTGTTTGGGCCATACTTTGTGCTTCCATGTTTTGCCGGGGTTGGGAAGGGAACAACCCAAATTTATACAACAGCTCAGGTGTCGAGCAAAAGGCATTCTACCCCATCTTGTGACACAAATGGGAACTGCATGTAACCTGATGCAAAGTATGTATTTCAAAGACCTCAAGCAGTCTTATTTCTAAAACTCCGATGCTAGTTCTTCTCTGGTTTTGTATGCTTTCTATAAGGAAAAACAAACAAACAAACAAACAAATCAGGTTCTTATTCCTGGTAGATTTACACTCACAGATATAAGAGATCCCAGCCCAAGTGATTTATTGTCCGTTGTCAAGGCTCCTGCTCTCCACAGCCGAAGTCTATTAATGTTTATAACATCAGCAAAAGACTCAGGCAAAACCATCAGAGACAAGTAAACAACCTCCCACCCCCAAAAGAACTCGGTTGCTGAATGTGGGGTTGTTGTTTTTTATAATTCTCCACAAAATTTGTTGGATTCATCCAAGGAGAAGAAATCCTGGGATAATTTCTCAAGGGCAACAGATAGTATTGCTACTTCTGAAAAAAACAAAGGATCGCCTTCTGTCAACTTCCCTTAGGACAGTGATGGGTAACCTTTTTGCCATCGTGTGCCAGGAAGGGGGGCAAGGGGGTCGTATGTGCATGTGACCACACCCATAATTCTATGCACCCTGCCCCTGCGCATGTGCGGGTGCCCCCCCCCACTCCTGGCACGTGATGGCCCGGTAGTCCCGTTTTTCTCTCTCACCTGGCTCCAGAGCCTCTCTATGAGTCTGGGGAGGGCAAAAATGGTCTTCCCCACCCCCCTCGGAGGCCCTCTGGAAGCCAGAAACGGCCTGTTTCCCAACTTCCGGTTGGACAGGAAGTGTTTTTTTGCTGTCCCCAGCCTCCAGAGACTCTCAGAATCTTTGGAGGCTGGGAGCCATGCTCTGGAGCCAGGTGAGAGAGAAAAACGGGCCTTTCCCCCCACCCTCAGGCTCTCCTTCTGTTTCCAGCCTGTTTCCCTACTTCTGGTGGCCCCAGAAGGCCCCAGGAGGCCCGAAAATCATCTGGCGGACGTGTGCATGCGTGCCAGAGCTGAGCTCGCGTGCCCACTGATATGGCTATGCGTGCCACCTGTGGCAGGCATGCCATAGGTTCGCCATCACAGCTTTAGGATAATAAAGAAATGTGAGGGAGATAAGATGAAAGACAACAAGGTATTTGCATGCCCCCTGTGGCTAAATGTGGTAAATACAGGTTGTCCTTTGATGACCGTATTGAGCGCAAAATTTCTATTGCTAAGCAAGACCATTGTTAAGTGAGTTTCGCTCCATTTTATGACCTTTATTACCCGAGTTGTTAAGTGAATAATTCCGGTTGTTAAGTAAATCATTTGAACATTGAGAGAATCTGGCTTCCCTGTTGACTTCGCTTGTTGAAAGCTGACTGGGAAGGTTACAAATTGTGATCACATGACCCAGGATAGTGCAACTGTCATAAACACTCCCCAGTTGTTAAGCACCCAAATTTTTGATCACATGGCCATTGGGGATGCTGCAACGGGGGTAAGTGTGAAAAACGGTCATAGGGTTTTTTCAGGGCCATTGTAAACTTCGAAGGTCACTAAATAAGTTGAGGACTGCCTGTAAAAGCAAACCATTGCTTCCCACCCATGAGAATTTCTCCCCAGTTCTTCTCCTTCAAAAGACTCTCTAAAGCAAATTCTCTTTTGCCAATTGATAGGAAAAAATTGATGAAGGATAATTTCTTTGCCTATAATTTTAAAAAATGCTGCCAACCTCTTTGAACAGATATGGATGGAACAGAAACGTAAGTTCTGGCTGATGTGCCAGTTGTCACCTTAAGGTTCTTTATACATGCTACTATCCTTCTAGACCAGGGGTCTCCAAACTTGGCGGCCAGTGGATCTGGCAGCAGATTTGGACAGTGAGGAGGTTGGGGAGGAATATGAGCCAGTCCTGGAGTCTGCGGACGGCTCTGATGAGTGCTGGGCCGGTGAGTGCTGCTGAGGCAGAGATGGGCCAGGGCTGTCTGGCAGTTGTCAGCAGCCTTCAGAGTCGGACATCAGTGGGGCAGAAGAACAATTGGATCCTGTTCCCAATGTGCGCATGCGCAGAGCTGCCAGGAGAAGGGAACAGCTAAGTAACAAGGGTCGACTCAGGAATAAAGCCACAGGTGGATGGTGAATGGCCCCTCCCATAGGGAATAAAGAGGAGTGAAGGGGAGGTGAGTTTGCAGGAGACAATTAGTTCATTTGGGTGAAGATCTGTTCCTGCATTCTTGCCAAGTTACAGTGTGGAGTCTGAAAGATATCAGCCTGGCCAGCATCCAAGCCTGATAAAGGTCGGTAATTGTGAACTATCTTGAAAGACTTTGGGAGAGGAAAGACTTTGCTGCAGAGGAATTCACTGTAAATTAAACAAAAAGGGTTTATCAGGACGAGGACTCAGGTCAGAACATTGGCTACTTTAAGTCTCGTGGACTTCAACTCCCAGAATTCTCCAGCCAACCAAACTTCTGGGAGTCTGGTTGATTTGGAGGATTCTAAATGTTATGATTAATGAGTAGCCAAACAGGACATTTGCTTTTATTAGATTTATAGCCCACCTTTCATTCAGCAGTTGAAGGAACTTCTTCCTTCTCTTTTCCCCTCACAAGCATGACTGTGAAAAAAAAACCAAGTTGGGAGAAAGTGAATTTCAATAGGTGAAAGTGTAGCAAAGCAGGGGAATCCCTGCTTCTATTTCAACATCTTAACTACTGTAGCACATTGACCCACTCTGCAATGGGGTTAGAAGGCATGCCATTATTTTAATAAGTATAGGATAGGGTGGGTAATTCAGACAGCATATAAAAGCAACCACACCTCCTTGTCTGGGGACTGAATGGTGCTTTCTAGACAGTTAAGAGTACAGAAGTGGTTAACCACAGCTTTTTTCCCCCTCTCTTTTTTTCCTCTTTTCAGTAGCAATGTGTCTCATAGGGCCTTCCCAATGAGGATGGAAGATGTTAGAGCAGGGTTATTCGAACGAGAGTGTTTCTGAAAGCCTAAACTCTAAGGCCGTGATTCCGAACCTATGGCACACGTGCCACAGGTGGCATACGGAGCCATATCGGTGGGCATGCGAACGTTGCCCTAGCTCAGCTCCGGTGAGCCTGGGGAGAGCGAAAAACGGGCCTTCCGGTCCCACCAGAAGTCAGGAAACAGGCCATTTCCGCCCTCCGGAAGGCCTCTGGAACCTGGGAAGGGCAAAAACGGGCCTACCAGGCCCATCGTGCCATCATGTGCCAAAAGCAGGGGTTGCGCGGGGAGGGGTGTTGTGCATGCATTGTGGGGGCAGGGTGGGGCACATTGAATTATGGGTGTGGGCACGTGTGCACGCAACCCCCCCCCGCACGACCCCCACTTTTGGCATGCCATGGCAAAAAGGTTAGCATCACTGCTCTAAGGGGTGAAGGCTTTTGTTCCCCCTTTGCCCTGCCCCCAGTGTTAAAATCTCATGTCTGAAAAATATTTTTCCCCATTGCAGATGTAATCAATTGGTATAATATTCTTGTTGCAATAATAGCATGGGTACATATATTATCCTGTTTTAGATGCATTGTGCAAAGACTAGCTCTCTAGGGAAAAAAGCTCTAATTCTGGGAAAGGTGGAAGGAAAATGAATGTCAAGCAGCAAGGTGGATGGACTCATTTACAGTGGAAATGAGTAGACCATTGGAAGACCTGAAAGAACAGAATTGACATAGGTAGACCATGGGGGAGTGGGGAGGAGTCTCTGTGGCTGCTAGGAATCGAAAAGACTTGATGGCCTATAATCAAATTATAATCAAACTCCAACACTGGACATTTTTAAGAAGATGTTGGATAACCATTTGTCTGAAGTGGTGTAGGGTTTCCTGCCTAAGCAGGGGGTTGGACTAGAAGACCTCCAAGCTCCCTTCCAACTTCTCTTCTCTTCTCTTCTCTTCTCTTCTCTTCTCTTCTCTTCTCTTCTCTTCTCTTCTCTTCTCTTCTCTTCTCTTCTCTTCTCTTCTCTTCTCTTCTCTTCTCTTCTCTTCTCTTCCGTTCCAAAATGAACATGCAATCAGACATTTATCAAGAACTCTAACTTATCTACTTGAGGGGAAAAAAAAGTATGAGACAATCAAAATAAATGAATGTAATTGATTGATGTGTGAAATTCACTGGTGGGGAAAAAAAAAGAACACCCCTCCCCTCCCCAGGCTTACTCAAACATGGCCAATTTTCTATCAGTACAGTTTTGTCTCTTGATTATTAGAACAATTACCGTAATCAGTGGAACGACTTGCTTCCAGAAGTTGTGGCTGCTCCAACACTGGAGGTTTTTAAGAGGAGATTGGACAACCATTTGTCTGAAATGGTACAGGGTTTCCTGCCTGAACAGGGGGTTGGACTACAAGACCTCCAAGGTCCCTTCCAAGCCTGTTATTCTGGTATACAGTATGATTAGGGACTCTCATATCCTTTCTCCAAACTAAAGACTCTAGAAGACTTTCATGTCATTCATGAAGGCTCTAGAAGGCAGCAATGTAAGTCATTCATGGGAATGTGACTACATCTAGTCTACCAATCTGCTTCTTGCTGGTGTTCCATATAAATACTATTCCTCCTTAGCAGTTTGCGATCAGTTAAGTGCTGCTGTCTTGACAACAAATCTGAGATTTTATCTAACATCATGTGATGGGTCTGTTCTTTGTCCTCTGCCTATTTTTATACTATAGGTAGTTCCCAGGGGTGAAATGCTCCCAGTTCGGACCGGATCGCCCGATCCGGTAGCGATGGTGGTGGGTGGTTCAGAGAACCGGTAGCAAAAATCCCCCCCGCCACCATGCCCAGCTGAGCTGCACAATCATTAGAGGCTTTTTTTTAAAAAAAAAATTTAAAAATATTTTTTCTACAATCTCTTCCAACGAAAAAAATGCTTTTAAAAGTAAATAAAAAAGCCTCTGATGATTGCGCGGCTCAGCTGGGATTGTCAGAGGCTTTTCAAAGCATTTTTTTCTCCAACCTCTTGGCCGAACAGGTGGTAAAAAAAATGCTTTGAAAAGTCTCTGACGATCCCAGCTCGGCAGAGGCTTTTCAAAGCATTAGAAAAAATGCTTTGAAAAGTTTTTTAAAAAAAGTTGGCCATGCCCACTCGTCACACTCCCCCCCCCACCAAGCCACGCCCACAGAACCGGTAAATGTAAAACAAATTTTACATTTCACCCCTGGAAGTTCCTGAACTAATTGTTTTTAATTTGGCTTGCTAGCCCTCTCATCTTTGTCAACAGGTTATTCATCTTGATACAGAAATGCCAAGCTTAAACTGCCCCCACTTCTTTACTTTAGCTGATTTCTGTATCCCATTTAGTTTTTTTAAAAAATATCACAAATTAAGGGCTGACCCTTCATAAGCATGGCTAGTGTAACTGTTGACTGCGTTTGCCTTTAACACTAAGTTGGCAATTTAAGGATGGTTTAATACCCTGGCATTGCCTAGTTCACACTTGATAAGAGAAACCAAAGAAATCTTCATTAGAGCTAAATCGAATTGGCAAATCTAAATACAAACTCAAAAGGCTGAGGATAAAGCTTTGAAAACTTATTTAGAATAACACACCAGCCACAAATCAGTAATGTGTGTTAGAGCAGGGGTCTCCAACCTTGGCAACTTTAAGCCTGGCAGACCAGCTTTGCTGGCTGGGGAATTCTGGGAGTTAGTTAGTTAGTTAGTTAGATTGTTTATTTATTTATTTATTTATTTATTTATTTATTTATTTATTTATTTATTAAATTTTTATACCGCCCCCTCTCCCGAAAGACTCGGGGCGGTGAACAGCCAAAATTAAAAACGCACAATACAAACATTAAAATACTATAAAACGAAATTAAATTTATCTTTGGCGTCCCCAATTTAAAACCCCTTACCCATAAAATTCCCCAATTAAAAGATTTTTAACCCAGCCTGGCTTGCTGAAATAAAAATGTCTTCAGGGCCTGGCGAAAGGTCCGGAGATCCGGGATCATTCGTATCCCTGGGGGTAGCTCATTCCAGAGGGTGGGTGCCCCCACAGAGAAGGCTCTTCCCCGGGGGGTCGCCAGCCGACATTGCCTGACCGACGGCACCCTGAGGAGGCCCTCTCTGTGGGAGCATATTGGCCGGTGGGAGGCTATTGGTGGCAGAAGGTGGTCTCGTAAATAACCGGGCTCTAAGCCATGGAGCGCTTTGAAGATGAAAACCAATACCTTGAAGCACACTCGGAAGACCACTGGAAGCCAATGCAGCTCGTGCAGGAGAGGTGTCACGTGGGAGTGTCATATCGCCCCCATAAGTACCCGCGTGGCCGCATTCTGCACCAGTTGGAGCCTCCGAGTGCTCCTCAAGGGGAAGAGAGTGTGGCAGTAGTCCAGGTGGGAAGTAACGAGGGTATGAGTGACCGTGCATAAGGAGTCCCGATCCAGAAAGGGGCGCAACTGGCGTATCAGGCGAACCTGATAGAAAGCCCCCCAGAGCCCCCCTCAGAACTGGCAGAGTTGAAGTCTGCCAGGCTTAAAGTTGCCAAGGTTGGAGAGTGGAGACCCCTGTGTTAGAGGACCATATTCAGTAAGGCAGGGCCAAAAATAAACTTTGAAATTTTCACCAGCTAAATCAGTCCCACTCAGTGCTTGGCAATTTCAGCAGCACAGAAGAGAGAGAGAGAAACAACAACCCTTGCTTATTTCTATCGGGAGCTGTAATATATGCATTTTGGTTAGGCCAACCCTATCACAAAAGTCTGAACTCTTGGCTGATTTATCACTATCACCCAGCAACATTCATATTACAGGGCTCTGCAAAGGGATGCTATCAGAGGATCAAGCCAAATTCCATCTGGTTTGGTTTGGTTTATAACGCCAACAGCTGCATGAGCAAGATAAATTTTTCACAGTTACAGATATCAAAACAAGCTGGTTGGGATTTTAAAATGGCAGACACCTGACCTACAGCTGTGCACCTTCTGTGGGTTTTCTCTCCACACCCCCCCTTTTCTTCTGTAAAGATATCTGTGAAGACAATCATGCAATGAAAGCCATCCATAATACTTCCACCCCAGAGCCCAGGAGAAGGAGGTGCTGGGAAAACAAGGCAGCCACTTTCTTATTAAGTCAGGAGGGTAAGTTTGCTAATGAGGGGAGAGCCTGCAGGTATGCACTTAAAAAAATATTGCTTCTCATGGGAATCAACCTTTAATCTCAACCTGCTGCTTATTTAATAGGAATCAGAATCCTCTTCACAGTGGGAAACCAGACAACAAATAGAGACCATGCGGCTTGGTGAATTGGGCTCATTATAAAGGGGAAAAAAACCAAAGATGGCCCCTGAAATGATAACCTAAGATTCAGCTGCAAGAGTTCAACTGGGTGGGAGGTGTAGCAATGGAGGTTTGCGTCCATCTTAGTTTCTTTGCATTTTTCATCTTTCCTTTGCTTTATGGTGCATTTTCTCCTTTTCTCTGCAATACTTCGTCTCTTTTCCTTTGGGGAAAAAAAATTACCAACATTCAGTTGAGTTCTGTTTATTACAATGATTCCTTTTGACAAGTCTACATTCCCTACAGTGCATTTTAGAGGCATGTGTATGTGTTCTATCCTTAAATATACATTTAATGCATTTGGTTATCTGTTTATAGACTTGTAGTGCAGGAACCTAAGAAGCACAGATAACATTTTGCAAAAGGCTGATAAATGGATACCAAAGTGCAAACAAAAGCTTCCCCTCTAGCCAAGTGACATGTGAGCTTATTTGTTTTCATCACAGTTACATAGAATGGGTAGGCAAATGTTGCGCTCTCTACTTTCCAGTTAACCTTGTATTTCAAAGGATTCTTTGGGAGATAATCAAGCACTGCTTCAGCTGTTCAACTGGACTCACCCCAAGAATCCATCAGCGCTAAAGTAAATGTGTAAAAATGATTCCTGATCAGGTTGAAGTTTGGAGTCATGAACTTTTGCACTGCGTTTCCTTCTCAAACCCGCTACCTTTTGTGAAGTGTGAAAGTATTTGAGACAACTGTTTCAGATAAAGGCATCTATCTTAGGTCCAAAAGCTATTTCTGATTGCGACTGAGATCCTTTATCATGTTGAAATTTACAAAGGATGGAACATTCTCTGGAGTAGAGATAAGAGCAAGTGATTGACAGAGGCTCTACATGACAGTCTTGGTTAGACATCCATCTTGATCCCTAGACTCTATGGCTATACAGGGCAACCTTCCTTCCCTGCTTACAGTTGTCCGCCATGGCTTGGAAGATAATGAGGTTTCTCAAAGAATTAAGTGGAGCATTTGCCAGAATGCTTTATATGACTTTAGATAAGCAGTCTCGATAAATGTGTAACATATCTCCTGCAGTAAATCAGAAGTTACAGATTGTCCCCATCTGCTAAAGAATCAGTGCCAAGCCAAACTAGAAAATCTGGGATAAAAGGGGGAAAAGATGGTGGGGGGGAAGCATTTTCTGCATTTTTTCCTGGACAGAAATCCCTGCTTGGATATATGGGGTTCCATCAGAGTTAAATAATTTTTAAAAAGTTGCTTGCAGAAATTAAGTTACATATATTCATAGGAAAAAGCAAAATCATTAATGTAGTGGAGAAAATATCTTCAACAAAAAATATAGAGAGAGTGCACCCCTTTCCCCTTTGTTTTTGGATGTGACCAGGGTCAAATTCAATTCATCTCTTTGCCCAATCCCATCATACCCAAATTGATGGTTGCAGGAACTGGGTATGGCTAGTCTAGAGAAAAGAAGGGACTAGGGGGTGACATGATAGCAGTGTTCTAATATCTGAGGGTCTACCACAAAGAAGAGCGGATCAACCTATTTTCCAAAGCACTTGAAGGCAAGACAAGAAACAATCGATGGAAACTAATCAAAGACAGAAGCAATCTAGAACTAAGAAGAAACTTCCTAACACTGAGAACAGTTAACCAGTGGAACGGCTTGCCTTTAAAATTTGTGGGTGCTTCATCACTGGAGGCTTTAAAGAAGAGACTGGATAGTCACTTGTTGAAAATAAGTCACTTGTCTGGACTTGAGCAGGGGGTTGGACTAGAAGACCTCCAAGATACAACTCTATTATTTTGTAGTCTATTTTGATCCTCCTTGTCCCAGGCAAACCTCCTTGCAACCCCATCAAGACAAAGAATAGATATCTGCCAACGGAATTCAGCCTAAAGAAACCTTAGCCTTCCATCCTATATCAGTTGATGACCTCAACATTTAATTTCCTTACCAGTGAACTTCCTAAACTCTGTGGCCTTCCTGAAAGGCCCATTTTGTCTAACAACAGAAATAACTTCAGGTATGACAACAAGGACACCCCTAGTTTCCCTAAACTCCCACAAATCCCTAGGATTTCCCACATCAATCTTCAACTTCTGTCATAATCTTTATTTTTCTTTTAAAAAAAATAAATGTTATTAATTTTCTATTAATTACATGCCTTAATGCTTAATACACATTGTGTTGTCTAAGTATTTAATTTCCTTAACAATACAAATGCCATTCTTACTCTTCACCCCTTTTTTCCAACCACTGGTAAACTCTAAGTTTGGTAATATTCTGTGCCTTCTTTCTGTTTGATTTTCAATGTAAGTCTGTCCATTTCTGCACCGTCTAATATCTTCTTAATTATCTCTTCATCTTGAGGTGTTTCTTCAACTTTGCAATATTGTGCAAAGATAATCCTCGCTGCTGTTAACATACTTCTCTTATCAAATTTTTCTGATATCATCTCTAATAAAAACAGTTCAGGTTTAAAGTCTACCTGTTTCCCTATTATATTTTCTAGCCATTCTGTATTTTTGCCCCCCCCCTTTTTTTAGCACAACTCCACCACATATGATAAAATGTGCCCATCGGGCACATAATCTTTATTTTTCTATTGCTTGGGGTCCCTCTTTTTTTTTATGAAGCAGGCCCCTAATGGATCATTGCAATAAACATATTTCTTCTCCTCCGTCTTGTGCTCCTCACAACACTACTTATTTAACAGCATTATCATGGCCATAAACTGGCAACAGTGATGATTTCTCGAGCTTTGGATTAGTTCAGATTGAATGGTCCTATCAACAAGAATTCCCCCCCCCCACTGTGTTCCTGTTAATACAGGTAGTCCTTGACTTACAACAGTTCATTTAGTGAGTGTTCAAAGTCACAATGGCACTGAAAAATATGACTTATGACCATTTTTCACAGTTAGGACCAGTGGTGGATTTCACTTACCTTTGCTACCAGTTCGCTTGCGCCCCACTTCTGCACATGTGCAGAGCATATTTGATGACGTCCAGGTGGATGGGCGGAGCCTCCCGCCACTGCTACTACCGGTTCACCCGAACTGGGGCAAACTGGTAGCAACCCACTACTGGTTAGGACCATTGTAGCATCCCCATGATCATGTGATCAAAATCCAGATGCTTGGCAACTGGTTCATACTTATGACCATTGCTGTGTCCCAGGGTCATGTGATCCCCTTTTACGAGCTTCTGACAAAGTGAATAGGGAAGCCAGATTCACTTAACAACCCTGTTACTAAATTAACAACCGAAGTGATGCACTTAGCTGCGGCAAGAAAGGTCGTAGAATGGGGCAAAGCTCCCATAACAAATGCCTCACTTAACAACAGAAATCTTGGGCTCAATTGTGGTCGTAAGTCGAGGATGACCTGCATGCAAAATCAATAGAATACAAGAAAATCTAGCTCATAGTTCTTCTCTGCCCCATTCCCTAATCATTTCTCACAATTAGGATGTAAACACAGATTTTTGTTTCCAAATGGAATCCAATTTCCTTTGGAGAGCAGAGGGAATCCCTCATCTTTAGTTTCATGTTTATGACTCTTCTGCAGTCATGGATGGATTCAGATTGTTGACAAGTAACTTCATCCATAAAACCTGAATCAGATGGGAACCGTAGCTTTGTTTTTTGTTTTTCCCCCCCAGTTTTATCCCAGATGGCCATTTGCAATGAAGGCGCTGACATCTTTTGCTGTTTAACTCTGTAACTGGTATGTGGAGTCCATATGTGCTTCTTTCAGATACAACAAGAAATTCACTCTATCACTAGGTAACTAGCATCTTTAAAGAGTTGATAGCTCTTGGCCTGATTTCAAGAAACAGAAACTGATGTACAGTATTTCAGTTTGCCATCATAATAAGCCTAGCAAAGTGGGGAGAACAGCCTGAAGTCCTGAGTTGTTCGACCCATCTTCGGGAAAAGCAGCTATCTAATTGCATGTTGAGTGTCAGGTCAGGTGGCATACAACTTTAATATAGTCTTGTTTTTATTATCCAGAAGCCAATCTCGGGTATGAAATGTGGCATTTTTTTCCAGGTAAATGGGTATGGGATTGCACCCTTGCAATTCAGTCCAATGCACGTTAACTGAAAAGTAAGACCCATGAAATTAAATGTTTTCTTCTCAGAAAAAAAAATGGTTACAGGAACTGGGCATGGCTAGTTTAATGAAGAGAAGGACCAGGGGAGACTTGATAGCAGTGTTCCAATATTTGAGGGGCTGCCACAGAGAGGAGGAGGTCAGGCTATTTTCCAAAGCACCTGAAGGTCAGAAAAGGAATAATGGATGGAAACTGACTAAGGAGAGATTCAACCTAGAAATGAGGATAAATTTCCTTACAGTGAGAGCAATCAACCAGTGGAACAGCTTGCCTTCGGAAGTTGTAGGAGCTTCATCACTGGAGACTTTCAAGAAGAGATTGGAGTTCCATTTGTCAGAAATGGTGTAGGGTCTCCTGCTGACTGGAGGGTTGGACAAGATGACCTATAAGGTCCCTTCCAACTCTGTTAATCTGTAAATTCTGTAAATTCATCAAGGCTTCCTAAATTGATGAGCTGCATTATTCTGATAGACGATTCAAGGGCCTTTCCTAGCAGTATGGGGAATTTACAGAGAGCAGGAATTACTTTGTCACAGGCAGAATATTGATGTGTGAACTCTTATTAAAGCTATTGTGTATTCTGTGGAATCCAGACAACGAGGCTTACTACCCGGTTTATGGATGTATAGAATTGTAGCTTAAATCTGATAAAATAAACCTGCGCCGATCAATTATTTCTTTTAAACGAATCAGGACTTTTAATAAAACAATGCCCTCTTTTGTTGTAGGATCAAAATCACAACAACAGCAAAGTAACTGTTTATATAATCAATATCAATGATACAAAACTAACAGATCTAAAATCCTAGTGACAAGGTTTCAAGTGCTCATTTTTGCTCATGATCCTGTCAGTAAAGAATGTGTTGCTTGTTTTTCCTTAATCTTATATTTTGGGGGAAAGCTATCCTCTTGACATCTTCCTAACATTTATCTCATCATTATGTAAAAGAAAGCACCCTCTGGATATGTCATTCATACAGTATTCTGTTGGTATTTTACCAGCTGTTTAGCAGATTAACTCAAAACAGCCTTTGTATAAAATTTAACCTCCTGCTTCAATCCTAAACATGTTGTTCAAAAACCTCATTGTATTCCGTGCAATCCATAAACAATTTGATGTAGAAGTATCTCATTGACTTAGTGAAATCTTCCATGTAAACATGGAATGCCAGTGGTGAAATCCCATTTTTTTTTACTACCGGTTCTGTGGGTGTGGCTTGGTGGGCATGGTGTGGCTTGGTGGGCGTGGTAGGGGAAGGATACTGCAAAATCTCCATTCCCACCCCACTCTGGGGCCAGCCAGAGGTGGTATTTGCCAGTTCTCCGAACTACTCAAAATTTCCGCTACTGGTTCTTCAGAACCTGTCAGAACCTGCTGGATTTCACTCCTGAAGAATACCCTATTTAACAACAACAACAATAACAAAAGGTGGTTATTCTGTTAAACACTGTATTATTTAAATTTGAGATTCAAACAGAACAAGATTCAGTTCAAATGAAGTGAGCTTTAACATTGTAAGGTAAAAGATTCAAACTCATTGCAGATTCAATTTGATTTCTTTTTAACTGACCATAGGTAATAGAGTCCTTGATTTACAATCGTAATAGAGCCTCCCCATTATGGTTATAATGCTTGACAATTGTAAAGCAGATTATCATGTGACCAAACTGATTTTATAAACTTTTTTTTTGTGCAGCAAAATTTTTTGGTGAAAATATCATACATTGCAGTCATATGACCATGGGACACTTTAATCAACCATAAATGTGGGCTAGTTGCCAAGCATCCAAAATGCAGTCATGTGACCATGGGGGGGGGGGAGAAACATCTTCACAATTTCAGAACTGGATCATAAGTACCTTTTGTGGGGGGGGGATCTGTTGTAACTTTGACCCGTCGCTGAGCAACCAGTGATAAGTTGAAGACTATAATGGAGAATTACCAAGATATAGCAATAGCACTTAGACTTATATACCACTTCATAGTGCTTTACAGCCTACTCTAAGTGGTTTACAGAGTCAGCACATTGCCCCCAACAATCTGAGTCCTCATTTTACACATCTCGGAAGGATGGAAGGCTGAGTCAACCTGAGATATCTGGATCTGCTCATTTTTTGAAGACTTGGATGGAGAATAGTAGAAATGATACTGTACATTGTTTAAAGGACCACCAATTCTGCCACAGTTCAGTCAGACTGCTGCGAAGATTTCGTCACAATAACATTTTGACATTTCTTTAATGACTCCTGTAAGCAAGGTCATAACATTTTACAACTATCACATTTTACAATGGGCAGGCTCCATTATGGTTGTAAGTTGAGGCCTACCTGTATGGCACTTATAAGAGGTCATGAAAGCTCATTCTTTTTTCATAAAATTTGTTAGTTGGAAAAAGTGCTACCACTTTTTGGCTTTTTTTTTTTTTTTTGCCAACATAGACTACTACAATTTTTCTCCTATGTCTAATAAATCAGGGATCCCCAACCCCTGGTCCGCAGACTGGCACCACTCCACGACACACCAGAAACTGGGCCGCGCAAATAAACAAAGCCCCATCCACATGCATGTGGGATGAAGGGAGCATGTGAAACCACACCCCCTCTGGTTTGCAGAAAAACATCACTCCATGGACTCAGTCCCTGGTACCCAAAAAGTAGGGGGACATTCTGTTAAATCAAGTGAAATGTTTAATTTAAAAAGCCCTGTTTGAATGAAGGATTAAACCCAATCATTATAAGGTTGTGATTGGGCAAATGTATATTCTTGCAATTCAATTTTATATATGAACCATATATATTCTGGTGCTATCTCAACATTTTGTAATTTGAAGAGCAGGTGAGCAGACCTTTGTAGTAGAGATATTTTAGATTTTATGTGGTTTGGTACTGAGGGTCTATGCAGATTCTCAATCATCCAGATCAGGGGTCTCTAACCTTGGCAACTTTAAGACTTGTGGACTTCAACTCCCAGAGTTCCTCAGCCAGCTTTGCTTTGCTGGCTGAGGAATTCTAGGAGTTGAAGTCCACAAGTCTTAAAGTTGCCAAGGTTAGAGACCCCTGATCCAGATCATGGCTGTCCCAAAATTGCTTTTCCAAAAGGCAACTGGATGTTCTTGGGTCTTTTTCCCCTCGAAAACATTTCGTTTCTCATCCAAGAAACTTCTTCAGTTTGCGACTGAGACTCCAAGTTTTTTTCCCCACTTTGCACTAAGACAGTATTCTAATGTAAGTCATATTTTATAACTGTTTAAGTAAGATAATAACAGCTTTCAACTAAATCTTACAAGCTAAATTATAATTATATATTGCTGTAAAAATATTTTTAAAATTACCTTAGCTAGAAACTTAAATACATGTTATTAGCACTGACATAATTTCACCCCAAATGATATCATTAAATCCAATTTTAAAAATCATCAAGTAATTAATGCATTAAAAAGTAATATATTAATGATGTTAAGGACTCACTGACATTGACATAGTATTTTTAATTTGCAATCCTATACAAATTAACCTGAGAGTAATTACAACTGAACTCGGAAAGTCTTAAGAACAGATGTCTGCAGGATTGCTTTGTTAGTTACACATTCTTGGAAGCCTTCTTCCCTCCCTCCCTTCTTTTCCTCCCTCCCTCTCTCCCTCCCTCCTTTCTTATAAAGATATTAAGCATCCAGAAATTGTATTGAGAATGCTAAACAATTTTTTGAGAAAAACACGGAACAATGACTTCCAATCCTATAAAGATGATCCTCAATTTATGACCATAATTGAGTCCAAAATTTCTGTTGCTAAGCAAGACAGTTGTTAAGTGAGTTTTGCCCCATTTTACAACCTTTTCTGCCCCTGTTGTTAAGTGAATCCCTGCAGTCGTTAAGTTAGTAATACGGTTGTTAAATGAATCTGGCTTTCCCCATTAGCTTTGCTTGTCAGAAAGTTGCAAAAGGCAATCACATGACCCCAGGACACTGCAATCATCATAAATATGAGTCAGTTGCCAAGTCAGTTGCCAATTTTGATCATGTGACCATGGGGATGCTGCAATGATCGTTAAGTGTGAAAAATGGTCGTAAGTCATTATTTTCAGTGACGTTGTACGTTTGATTGGTCACTAAATGTAAGTTGAGGGCTACCTGTATGCAGAATTTTATAAGAAAGAATGCAAGAAATGATTTCTTCACACGCCTGTTTTCAACAGCTCTACTCCATAAACAATGTATCTCCTCAACACTTGTTAGTTATTCACTCATCAATAACTCTGGAGCCAGCTTGATATAGTGGTTAAGGAAGGTGCTGGATCAGGAATTTGTGAGTTCTAGGCCTTCTGAGGCATGGAAACAGTTGGGTGACTTTGGGCCAGTCCTTCTTTCTCCGCCCATCCAGGGGTGAAATCCAGCAGGTTCTGACAGGTTCTGGAGAACCAGTAGCGGAAATTTTGAGTAGTTCGAAGAACTGGCAAATACCACCTCTGGCTGGCCCCAGAGTGGGATGGGAATGGAGATTTTTCAGTATCCTTCCCCTGGAGTGGGGTGGAAATGGAGATTTTGCAGTATCCTTCCCCTGCCACGCCCACAGAACCGGTAGTAAAAAAAATTGGATTTCACCACTGAGCCCAAACTAGGGGTGAAATGCCCCCAGTTTGGACCGGCTTGGGTGAGTAGGTAGCGATGGCAGCAGGCAGTTCGGAGAACTGGTAGTAAAAATCCCTGCTCCCGCCCCCCATGCCCAGCTGAACCGCATGATCATCAGAGCCTTTTTTTTCTTTAAAATGGCTCTGAGGAACCAAGCTCTGACAATCCTGGCTGAGTTGCTTGCTAATCAAGCAACTCAGCTTGGATTGCCAGAGCCATGTAAAAGAAAAAAACTTTTTTCCTTTTATTTTATTTTTTTTTTTATTGAAAAAGTTTTCAAATACAAGTTTTTCCCCCTTTCCCCCCCCCCCCTCTTCCCTAACCCACCCTTTCCACCCAACCCCCCCTGTGACTTCTTCACAACAATAGGCTATTTCATAACTAGTTACATACATAATATCTTCCCTTTCCCTTAATCCCTTCTCGGAATACTGACCCTTAACTTGTTAATCTTATAACTCCCATTTTTACGGTAATCTGCCCTTTTTATCCTCCCCTAAACTTATTGAGTATTATTACAAATTAACCTTTAATCTTTTATATATATTAATATAACATTTTAAATCGGCCTTCTCCCTGCAACCAAATTTGTTCAATTCTGTCCACTTCCTCCACTCCTCTAAATATATGACTTGAAATCAGACAATACAATTCTAAATATAATCCACTACCCACTTTACTAGAATATACACATATCTATATATGCATCCCATTTTATAACAATCAGTAAACTAACCTATTTCAGCCCTTCAATTCCTACAAAATCATGCAATACGATTCTAAATATAATCAACTGCCCACTTTACTAAGATATACACATATCTATATATGCATTTCATTATGTAAAAAGAGAAAAGACAATAACTTTAAGTTTATGATCCATATAATATCTTCTTTGATGTCTTTCCACTAGATTGTTAAATCCATCACCCATAATAGGGTAAAATAACATGCTGGTGCAACAGTTTGTTCAAAATCTTCAGTCATCTTCTGCCCCCATCAGTAGTAGATATCCTCACACCTGTATAAAAGTAAAAACAACCACCCGAGTGACATTATAATTATGAATATATCCGTATGGTTATAGTTGTGGTATTCATCAGGATTGTAAATTCCCGTCATCCTACTGAGTAACATCCAGATCTTCTGCATGCCCCAGCAAAACTCTCCTGCCTTATAACTCAAAGTAGTTATAATATATTTCCAAGAGAAAAAAAAAGTAAATAAGAAAAAATTAGATGATTCAAATCCAACAAAGTGAGACTCTTTCCACTTCCCAAAATCATGGCCTTGCAGAGATCTGCCACAATCCTCAGGATAGTATCAGACAATTGTTCGCCACCACTGTCTTTTCTAATATTCATTCATTTTTTAAAGCGCCTGGCTTCACTGTTGCTTAGTTTGGAAATTGCTGTTTCTATAAGATCTGTTTCTTTTCTTTTTCTTTTTCGGGTTGAATTTCCATCCTCTTTTCTTGCTTACCAATTGTATATCTGCTGGTTGATTTTCATTCTGCTTTGTGGATTGTTCTTGTTGGGTTAATTTTATCATCTCATCTTTCTTCTCCATCACTTGTATATCAACTGATTGATTTGCGCACTTGTCTGTGACTTGATGATTCATCACCTTGGGTTCGGATGACACTGCTCTCTTATTTATAAACAGTCCAGCTGGGGTCTCCAAGGAGTCCAGAGACAATTTATCCATCACAGCCTCTGTAATTTGATGTTTTCCTTTTATTTCCAACTCCTTTTGCTTATCCTGTATTATGCCTAAAGGTGTTAAATTCATTTTTAGAATTTTTTGATAAAAATCTTCCGCTTTTTCAACAGTGTGCAATTGATATCTTACGCCTTGATATCTCAATATTAAACCAACTGGGATGTCCCACCTGAATAGGATATTTCTTTTTTTTAATTCAGTCACTAAAAAGCCAAATTTCTTCCTCTCCATTAACATCTTGGGCGGGAGCTCCTTGAAAATCCAAATCTTTCTTCCATGAAATTGCAAATTGGAATTAAAAGAGTTCTGCACAATATTATTCCTAATTTCTTTATCTGTAAAATAAATCACCACATCTCTAGGCAGTTGCCTTTGCTTTGCCCACCAGGAGTTTATTCTATAAATTCTATCAATCCTGCAATACACTTCATCAGGTTGAACCTTTAAGATCCCAGCCAGAATTTCAGAAGATACTTTCCTTAAATCATCTCTATTATTTTCCTGCAGACCTCTCAATCTAATTGCATATTCTGTAAAATTATATTGAATCATTAAAACTTCTCTTTCAATCCTCTGTTGTACATTTTCCTCATTACCAATCTTTTGGTCAGTCTCCATTTTAGATTTGTCTTCCAAGCTATTATCCTGAATGTTTATCAAATCCTTTTTAATTTTTTGAGTCATGTCATCCAAATTCTCCTCGACTTCCTTCATTTTAGTCTCTAATAATTCAGTCTTTGCCTCCATCCGAATCAGAAAGCCTGATAAACCATTAGCAACTTTTGAAATCTTTTTATTCAAGAAGTCAGACTCTGATTTCACCAATTCACCAATTTCTTTAATTTCCTGCTTAAATTTTTCAAGTTGCTGATTCACAATCTCATCCCTTCTTACAATCTCTTCAAGGATAAATTCTAATATGTTAAAATCGGGTTTCTGACGCTGGAGAGTTGAAATTTGTTGGCGCAATTTCTTAAGGGGGGAAATTCCCCCCCCCTGTTTGTCCAGCTGTATAAGTCCTGATGCCATTTCCCACACAGACAAGATTTAGCAAAAATAAGAGAAGAAATAGAAAACAAAAAGACTTTCCCTCATTAAAAAAAACTTCTGAGCAGCACAGGAGCGAGGTTTCTCTAGAAATGTAGCCAATGATATTTATTCCGCTACATTGTAATAATGAAAAACGGAAGGACTTTCCCTTTTAGCCCTTCTCCAGCCACAGCAGACGCCATTTTAGAAGGCTCTTTTTCCCTCTTTTCCTCTGCTCTTTTCTTTTAAATAGTTTTTGAAAGGGTGAGATACTTGCGGTTCAGTATTAAGGGTCCAGTTCTTCATTTCTTTAATTATTCTTTTAGATTCACAGGCTTGCTCTTGACGCCTGGCTCTGCATAGGCAGAGGTCTCCCAAAGCCCGGAGCAGCGGCAGGGGATATGGGGCTTCTCATCCGCTCCGTCCCAAAAGTTAAAAAAAAAAACTTTTGGGACTCTGCGGGGAGTTCTACCCACCCCTGCCGGCTCTCTCTCCGTTTCCTCTTGGAAACGGAGTTTTTTCGAGCCGCCATCCGCTGTAACGGCGGCTCTATACAGGCAGAGGGAGCTGACGATCCCAGAGGAACATCTGGCGGCGGCCAGCAGCAAACCGGAAGCCTAAACTTTTTTCCTTTTAAATGGCTCTGACGATCTGCTAATCAGTAGCAAAAATCCCTCCCCCTCCCCCCCCTCAGCTTGCTTACTTTAGCTGCTGGTCGCAACGCCTTGCTGTAATCCCTGCAATCAATTGCATCAGCAAGCAACTGAATCTCCCTGCCTGTAATCAAACAGGCAGGGAGTTGTGGACTTCAACTCCCAGAATTCCTCAGCCAGCAGAGCAAAGCTGGCTGAGGAATTCTGGGAGTTGAAGTCTACAAGTCTTAAAGTTGCCAAGGCTGGAGACCCCTGTTCTATTGGGTAAGTTTTTCCCCCCTCTGGGAGCTTTAAAAAAATAGTTAAAATGGGTTTTTTTTTAGTTGTTCTTTTTTTAGACCTAGCCATTTAAAGTTTAGGAAGTTTTAAATTTAGCTGCTTTTATATAAAAATAAATTAAAATAAAATAATATTTGTGCAGCTTTCTGAGATTTAGTGTGTTTCTGTAGTATTTCACTCTAACTACACAAACACACAAAATCTCACAAAGCTGTATGTGGAATTTTGGGTGTGTAAAGTGTGAAAGTTGGTTTTTTGAGTTTTTTGTGGCTGTGTGAGGTTCCTGCTTGTTGCAGGGGCCATTTTGGGTCTAGCACAACTGCTTTTACATTGTGTGAGCCAGTTGTGTTGTGTGTGTGTAAAGTATGAAAGTTGTTTTTTGGGGCTTTTTGTGGCTGTGTGAGGTTCCTGCTTGTTGCAGGGGCCATTTTGGGTCTAGCACAGCTGCTTTTATATTGTGGGTGAGCCAGTTGTGTTGTGTTGTGTTTTGTAGGTTAAAAAAGAGCAAATAAGTGACATTGACTTGGCCACGCCCACATGACCAACAAGCCATGCCCTCCCAGTCACCTTACCATCAAGCCCCGCCCACTAATTAAGCCCCACCCACAGAACCGGTAGCAAAAAAATTTAGATTTCACCCCTGGCCCAAACCCACCTTCTACACGTATTGGTGTAGATGAATAGCATTATGTATGCTACCTTGAATTGTACAAATGAAAGTGGGATACAGATGAGATAAATAATTTATCTCTCATAGATTCTACAAATCTACATAGATTTGTAGAATCTATGAACAGAATCAACACTGTTCAAAAGAGAAGTGGTTCTTCTCCACAACTGACCAAGCAACGGTGATATAGAACAGCAGAGTTCAACTTTAAGGTCATGTTTAGCTTCAAAATCTTTTTTTTTTTTTAAAAAAAAACATGTTTTATTTGCAGTTTTCTGTTCACACCATGCATATTTTTTGTATTGACTGGGTCAAGTCTTTTTTAATCAACACTAACAACAGTAATACAAATAAGTATGTGTAATCCTAATCTTCCAACTTCAACAATACTATTCTCTTTTCATAATCCTTTATCATTTTTTTCCATTAATTCATTTAATGGAAACATTTCTTTGCACCGTGTATTTGTTATCCCCTACTAAATTACTGTTATTTAATATTTTAAAAACTACTCATTATTCCACCATAACTTCAATATTCCAAATGTGTAGGATTACTAATAACGCCAAATATTAACAATATTTAATCAATCCTGGGAACGTATCTCAAAGCTTCAAAATCTTTGAAGAATCCCTTTCAAAACCATTGCTGCAATATTACTGGTTGTTTCAATGGGAAGGAAAAGTTCATAACTGCACAGGGGACAGACCTTGAATTGAATTTTAAAGACCAAATCTGGCCTTGACTGATAAAATTGGACATCTCAGCTTTATGAAGGGCTACAAAATTCTAGGTGACCAAGAGTAGAAGAAGAAACTCCAGGATGCACTTTTCTGTTATATTCTAATATGTTTTCTATAAGTACACCTTGAAAAAATTTCAAAACTGCAGCTGCAGTTGTAACTCCTTTGTCTGATTTTATTAGAGCCTCCCCAACTTTTACAGGCTTCCACACAAGCTTGAAAAGAAATATTTCCTTGTCGGAATCTGACATGGAAAAATATCAGGCTGATTTGAAGCAGGAGAGTTTGAAGTCTTTTTTTTTTCCTAATCATTTTTGTAGTGTGCATTGCCTTAATGAAAAGCAAGTTATAGGATACATAAACAAGTTACTAAAGCAAGTACTGTAGTTCAAAATTGAAAGCTATACAAAAAATATCACAAGAATGACATTTGAATTCTTTTCTAAAGCCATCAGGTCAGGAGTCAATGTTTGTAAGGAGAACATCTGGAAAGTTCCTTTTTTCTAGCATACCTATCCATTCCTCTTGGCTCTGGAAATTCTAAAATTTTGTTTTTATTATGTATAAAGGGTGTAAAAATTTTCACTGAATTTTGTTTGGGTCTCTTGTCCATAATGCAAAATTTATGTGGCTGATTTTAATACCACTCATTTACATTCTGCTCCTATTTTCAAAATGAATAAAAGTAAAATGACAAAGTTCAACTGGAGTGCATCTGAATTAATATTTCAAAAAATCTTCTGGTCTAACAGTTGCACTTACACATTCCATTATGTTAAGTCAGGTGTTATGCCTGCTGCAAGGATTTTAAGGAATATCTATCGGTGTACATCTTCACTTACTGTATCTCCACAGGATGACAAAAGTTCAAAATTCTTAAACTCTGTTGCACTAGTTAGAAATCCATTTAAATGTGGGAAAGGACTTTTTGTGGGCGTGTGGAAACATTTTAACATCATCTGTTCTACATGTTCCAGCCAACAAATCTGAATGTTTCCTTTTTCTTTTCAGCTTTAGATTCCACATGATTATTTTTGTACATCTGGTTGTGCTTGGTTTGGGTCAGGATTCTTAAATCCTGACATTCTGAAATGAACATAACACCTATGGATTGCCTGCAAAAATTAGTTGGACTGCCATAGTTCTTGCCTTTATCATCGGTGAATATTGCAACATTTTTCTTTATCTACCTATAGATTCGCCTGATTCGCCAGTTGCGTCCCTTTCTGGATCGGGACTCGTTACACACGGTCACTCATGCCCTCGTCACCTCCCGTCTGGACTATTGTAATGCTCTCTACATGGGGCTCCCCTTGAGGAGCACTCGGAGGCTCCAACTGGTGCAGAGTGCGGCTGCGCGGGTGATGATGGGAGCGACGTGGTGCTCCCATGTAACGCCTCTCCTGCACGAGCTGCACTGGCTCCCGGTGGTCTTCCGAGTGCGCTTCAAGGTTTTGGTTATCACCTTCAGAGCGCTCCATGGCTTAGGACCTGGCTATTTGCGAGACCGCCTGCTACCACCAATAGCCTCCCACCGACCAGTACGCTCCCATAGAGAGGGGCTCCTCCAGGTGCCGTCGGCCAAACAATGTCGACTGGCGGCCCCCAGGGGGAGAGCCTTCTCTGTAGGGGCACCTACTATCTGGAACGAGCTCCCTCCCGAGATACGGAGGATTCCGGATCTGCGTACCTTCCGTCGCACGCTTAAGACGTTCCTATTCCAACAAGCTGGCCTGACCTAAACTTCTCCTCTTTTAAATAGGAATTTTAAATTTGGTTTTAAATTATTGGGGTTTTAAAATGGTCAGCCAAACTTATTTAATTTGTTTTAACTCTATTTTAAATTTTGTATTTAATATGTTTTATTTTATGGCTGTTCACCGCCCTGAGTCCTTCGGGAGTAGGGCGGTATACAAATTTAATAAAATAAAATAAAAATAATAAATAAGATAAAGCTACCATTAGGAAATTCATTATGATAACATAATCATACAAAACTGTAATGTGTTGTTTTCCATAAAACAAATCCCAGATATCAGCAATCATAGACTTTTCATATAAATATGTGAATCAGTCTGTCTATCTATCTATCTATCTGTCTGTCTGTCTGTCTATCATCTATCTATCTATCTATCTATCTATCTATCTATCTATCTATCTATCTATCTATCTATCTATCTATCTCATAAGTCTGTCTATCTGTGTATGATTCAAACACACACACTATATCTCCCAATCTACCTTTATAGCTCAGATTTAGTAAGTATCTATATATGTGCGAGTATGTATATGTGTTGTGTGTAGATAGACAAATCAATTCAACCCACTGTAATACCTATAGGAAGCCACAAGATGTCTCTTGTAACTTGCAGATGAACATGAGGAACACGGAAACCTGTCAACAACAACAATATGCAGAGTGTTTTGTACCCATCCTGTGTGCTAAGACGATACTTTTCCTGCTTGAAATAAAGTTGCTTTCAGCACTGCTATTTCTAGGTGAGATCATCACAGATTTGGCCAAAACAGCAATACACACTTGCCTCCACGCCCAAATTCTTCAGGCATAACAATACCGTGGTATAACAGTGCTGTCTGTATAGAGCTTGGCAGGAATAGTCTTTGGCATGGCAACAGCGAAGTCCTTTGAAGCTGAAGAAATAGAATCTAGATAAAGAAGTAGTCTTAGGTAAGGCCTTAAGTGAAGATGCAGGTGGGAGCATCTTTTTCTCTCTCCATAGGGCAAAAAATACAACTTTATATTTAAAAACCATTGCTGGTCTTCTGCCAATGTTCCATGTGAGTTCAACTAATCCTATCCAGCATGGGATATATGGGTCTTTGGAATATGGGTACTGTATGTGTAGTGGGAATAATAGTTTTGAGGATATCAGATCAGGGTTGAAATCTAGCAGGTTCGGATAGGATCTGGAGAACTGGTAGAGGAAATTTTAAGCAGTTCGGAGAACCGATAGCGGAAATTTTGAGTAGTTCGGAGAACTGGCAAATACCACCTCTGGCTGGCCCCAGAGTGGGGTGGGAATGGGGATTTTGCAGTATCCTTCCCCTGCCACGCCCACCAAGCCTCACCACACCCACCAAGCCACGCCCACAGAACCGGTAGTAGAAAAATTTGGATTTCACCACTGTACCAGATGGGAGGAAGAGTTGGATCTTCCGTTGACTCTGCTTATAGGACCTTTGAAATTAAGAATATGCTATTTGATTAAATCATTTCTACATATTTTGAGTACTTATGAGATAAAGTTCTCCAAATCAAATTACCAATTAATTGAAGCTGAGAGGTTGATCCAAGGTTTTAGCTACTCCACATTCTCTTGTCTAGTTACAATTAAAATGATCGTGAAGAAAGTGCCAGGTTAATTAACGGACTCTTAATGTAGCCACCGCCACCACTCTTGATGTTTAGTTCCTATTCTTGTACAAAACAGGCATCAGCTGCTTCAGGCTTCACAGAGAGAGTGAAGTGAATCCAGTAAAGAGCTCTTCTGATTGTTAATTCTTATCCACCCAGATCCTTGAGTAGTTTCACTTGATCATAAAGTAACTAAGCGGAGGGGCAATTGAATGAATAAAGAAGAAAGGTCTTCAAAGAAGACTGAAAACCAGAAAGAAGAAACCAGCTGAAACTCTCATAAGTTCCACTTCAGCCGTAGCTCTCTGCAAATTTACGATGATGATAATAAATGCTGGGTGGGAAATCTCTGGAGCAGTAGAGAATTAGTGAAGGCCATATTCATAAAGTGTCAAGAGCTAATTATATGTGGATCTCAGCACTCTGAGTGGGGGGGGGAGAGGGAACCCTTTCATTAGATGGTGGCAGAAAATTTTCATCATTTGTCTTGCTCAGGAATGTCATCTCTTTAGCCTGATGGGGGGATTCAGATTTGGCTGGAGGGCTAAGAAGAAATTTAACATTAAAAAAAAAAAAAAAAACCTGAGCACTAATACTATTCCCATCTATTTCTCCCACCCACCCAATAGAGTGGATTAAGAAAATAAGTGCACAATTTAAAGATGGCTTAAAGAAGTGCCTCAATGACATGAGGAACATTATTTAAAATTTGGTGACAAGCTATAATTTGAAAGCGGGGGGGTGGGTGGGACAGGGGGAAGAGAATTAAGCATTTTAAACCCTCCTGATATCTTCCTTAAATCTCCTGCAATTGAAATCAAAAGACCTTAAATCTGTCTGTGTAACATGTGTATTATTATTATTATTTTGTAAGTGCTCTGCGCTTATTACAATCAGTGAGTAGAGAATCGTGGAAGCGAGCCCATTGCTTGGTTTATTCAGCTCATAATGGTGGTATTTTTTGAAGGTAATTTTTTTCTCGACTGTATTTCAGAACCAGTGGTGGGATTCAGCCAGTTCTCACCACTTCGGGAGAACCGGTTGTTAACTTTCTGAGCAGTTTGGCAAACTGGTTGTTGGAAGAAATCATTAGGGCAGAGAACCAGTTACTTGAATCCCACCACTGTTCAGAACCATCCATCTGCCTGATTCATTTTGGGCAGAGAACAGGAATCGCCTTTCTTAAATATCTTGGTGTATTGGATTGGGTAATAGGGAAACTGTATGCCATGTGTTGGAATGGTCCGATATATTGGCATTTCTTGGAAGGTGATTCAGGGAACAAAAACAGGAATCCAGTGCTGGCTTTTGACCTCTGGCGCCTTTTCTCTGAATCCAGAGGGCAATGTTGCTGATCTTTAATCTGCATTCTATTTTGCTTTAATATACTGTCTGCTGCTATTATTTAAATTTTTTAAAAAAGAAATTTAAATCAAATATAGAGACTGAGAGCCAGGTTGATGAATGAGAACCAAATGACAGCCAGCTTAACGTAGCGGTTGAGGCACCAGGCTAGAAATGAAGAGACTTTTAATCTTGCCTGAGGCACAAGAATTGCTGGGTGACATTGGCCAGTCACTCTATTGGCTTTAGAAAGCAGGCAATGGCAAATCTTTCCCAAAATCTTGCCAAGAAAACTTTGGGGACTTGTCCGGGCAGTTGCCTCAACAGTGACTCAACAAAGAGTCAAAGGCATATGTGTATGTGTGTGCGTGCATACACTCACACTATGATATATATACGCTCACTTCTACACATAAATGGAGAACAAGAGAGAGAGAAAGAGAGAAAAGAAAGATTATGGTTAAGGGATTTTAAAAGATTGGCATACTATTTTCCAAGAAACTGATATAGGCACACAATATAAATGTTTAAAAGCGTGATGGTTTGGCACTCTTCCTAAATGTGCTGCTTTTTCAATATAATAGTTTAAAACTCCACCAACTCACCATATCCCAGTGACCACATGGCAGTGGTGAAATCCACATTTTTTTACTACTGGTTCTGTGGGCATGGCTTGGTGGGTGTGGCTTGGTGCACGTGGCAGGGGAAGTATACTGCAAAATCCCCATTCCCTCCCCACTCTTGGGAGAAGGATATTCCCACCCTACTCTGGGGCCAGCCAGAGGTGGTATTTGCCGGTTCTCCGAACTACTCAAAATTTCTTCTACCGGTTCTCCAGAACCTCCTGGATTTCACCCCTACCACATGGATACTTATTGTTGTTCTCTTGGAAGTGTTTTGCCATTTGTTTTCTGACTTTCCAGCCTCAGATTTTCTATTGATCTCCTGGCAGGTCCTAACCTGATCTGACTTTGCTTAGGTGAGACCTACTTCTGATACTTTCTAGGTGGAATTTAAGGCTTACAAATGCATTCAATTTCTACATTTTCAAATTCATTGAATGTAAGAAATTCACAAATTCATTGTGAATGTAAGAAATTAATCTTCTTTAGTTATATTTGTTTCAGTTATCTTGTCTCTTCTTTCTACAAACTTTATAATTAAACCCTGCCTTTTAAAACATCCAAACTCGCCACACATCCTCCAAATGTTTCTGAACTTCCACTCCTCGCAAGCCAGATAGTATAGCGAATGGTGAGGCATGCTAACTCAGCCGTACACCCACTCCTGGACTAGTATGGGAGACATGATAGCAGTATTCCAGTATTTAAGAGGCTGCCACAAAGAGGAGGAGGTCAACTTATTTTCCAAAGCACCAGAAGGTAAGCAAAGAAACAATGGATGGAAACTAATCAAGGAGAGAAGCAACCTGGAATTAAGGAGAAACTTCCTAGCAGTGAGGACAATTAACCAATAGAACAGTTTGTCTTCAGAAGTTGTAGGTGCTTTATCACTGGAGGTTTTTAAGAAGAGGCTGGACAGGCACCTAACTGAAATGGGATAGGGTCTCCTGCTCGAGCAGGGGGTTGGATTAAAAGACCTCCAAGGTCCCTCCCAGCTCTGATTGATCTTGTCCAAGAAGTCAGAAAGGTTAGAAGCTCCCAGCACTTGAATGTAACATTCACTCCTTCAAACAAGCTAAAGAGGCCTAATCAGCCCTTCCCTCCCTTATATGCAATCTTCAACCCTCCAGCAAACAGGTTTCTAGGTTAGACACTAAAATAAGGAGGAGGAGGAGGAGGAGGAGAAGGCGGCAGTTGGTATGGTATGGTATGGCTAACTATAATAATCCGGAATGCAATCCGGATCGTCGCTGTTGCCTTTCTCGCCTCTTTCCATCCGGAATCTCGTGGGATGGCAGTGTGGGGGAGGGAACTGCAGCCAGATTGTGTGGGGGGGAGGGAGGTACATAGGGGGTGGGCGCGATTTTTATTAGAGGGTCCGACTGTTTTTTCTTTTAAAGGTCCAATGTGAGAGGCCAAGCGATGTGTGAAGGCTTGTGCTTTCTCTTAGGTTCGACGCCATATAAATTTTATCTTTATGTTCACTTTATTGTGAGAAGGAAGTCTCCTTGGGAGTTTTCCTCAGAGAAGGACCTAGGAAGCTTCTGGGATGAGAAGCGAACCGTCTTCAAAGAAAAACCAGCAAGTCCAGTTGCCTCTTGGAAAAAAGCACCTTTGGGATACTTCAGTCAGTGTTTCTCAACCTCAGCAACTTTAGGATGGGTGGAGAATCAAATCCCAGAATTCTGGGAGTTGAAGTCCACCTATCTTAAAATTGGTGAGGTTGAGAAACACTGACTTAAGGCAAAGACTCGACATTTTTTTTTTTTAATCTACTAGACACCTTTGTAGTTTTCCTTGCGGCATCAAGGAAGGCTCTGTTTCTACTCCCTCCCAATTTGACTGTAGTGATTTTTAAACCTGGTGGTGGTCTTAATGTAGTTCCATTACCTGGTGGTCTCCTGTCCAAATATAACCAGGACTGACTCTCTTTGCCAATTTAGAAATTAACCAACATCAGTAAGAACTGCCTCCTCATCTGGAAGACAATGATACCATCTTAGTTCACAATTGTGTATGCTGCAACTCACAACTTCACAGCCAGAGCGGTGAGAATGACAGCCCAGTTCTGGCGTTAGTCAGAAGAAGGACAGTATTGAATGGAGTGGAACATCAAATAACATGCTACTTTTTCATGAGGACTTGTATGGCTAATCAATCGAACAATCGGAATAGAGCTGGAAGAGACCTTCCAGGTCTTCTAGTCCAACCCCTTGTTCAAGCAGAAGATACTATACAATTTGGGACAAGTGGCTGTCCAGTCTCTTCTTTTTTTTTTTATTGAAAAGTTTTACAAAAAAGAAAAAAAAGTTTTTTTCCCCAAAATATTTCCCCTTCTCCCCCCTCCCTTCCTTCCCCTCCCCTATCCCCCCCCCCCCGACTTCCCAGAACAAAATACAGGGTAAAACAATTAACAATCATATGCTAAACTAAGCTAACTAACTACAGATTCCTATCCCCCCTCGACACTTGAACTTGCCTTTTACTTAACTAAATATACATACTCTTAACTTTTCTATTCATTCATAAGCTATTTGATACTTTTTAGTTCGATATTTGTTTTGAATGTAATCAATCCATCTTCTCCATTCCGATATATATCTTTCAAGTATGCTGAAATTTTCGCCACTTCTGCCAAATTTGCCACTTTTAATGTCCATTCTTCAATAGTAGGCAATTCTTCCTTCTTCCAGTATTGTGCCACCAAAAGTCTAGCTGCAGTTATTAAATTTAAAATCAATTTAGTCTCTATAAATCTGTGATTATACCCAACAAAACCAATTATGGAGTAAACTTTTTCTTTTTAAGAATATTTTGGATTATCCACCATATTTTAATCCAAAATGCTTTAACTTTTTTTACAAGTCCACCATATATGATAATAAGTAGCATCATCACAATCACATCTCCAACACTTAGATTGCAAATTCGGATACATACAAGCCAACTTTTTAGGATTCAAATGCCATCTGTAAAATATTTTATAAAAAATTTCTCTTAAATTTTGTGCTTGCGTAAATTTTACATTTCTAACCCATATTTTTTCCCAAGTTTCCATCATTATTGGTTCCTGAATGTTTTGTGCCCATTTTATCATGCAATCCTTAACTAATTCCATTTCTGAGTCTATTTCTATCAGTATTGTCCAGTCTCTTCTTAAAAACCTCCAGTGATGAAACGCCCCCAACTTCTGAAGGCAAGCTGTTCCACTGGCTAATTTTCCTCACTGTTAGGAAGTTTCTCCTTTAATTCCAGGTTGCTCATACCACGATGCCTGTAAAAAGGCCCCAAAGTCTTTTTACAACAGCAGCCAGATTAATATATGCACAAAATTGGAAAAATAATAATACACCAACAAAAGAAAATTTGATTAGAAAAGTTTTGGAGTGCGCAGAGATAGACAAACTCACAAAAGAAATACAAAAAAGAAGGAAACAGAATACCACATAGTATGGGAGAAATGGTATGAATGGTTAGAGGAAAGGTATAAAGGACAAGGAAAGATTAAATGAGAAAGATATAGGAGTTGAAATGTAGTAACAAACAAGTGAAAATGGAACTGACACAGAATGTATGATTGAAATTGAGTACAATGTTATCTTTATGTATATAAATCAATATTAGAATCATATGTATAAACAGTAAATTGAAGTAAGGGAGAAAAATGGAAATGTAAGAAATGTTTACTGATGCGAAAATGTTGCAAAGAAGAAAATTGTAAAACTTTTTGTTTTTTAAAAACTTTAATAGAATTATTTTTTTTTAAAAAAAAGCCCCAAAGCTTCTGATTCCCGTCCTGAACAGTCCAGAAGTACAAAACACTTCTGAAATGTTGCTCAGAAAACTGCGGGAAGTCTTGAAGAAAAGTCATCGGGCGTTCGGGCTGGATCTGAAAAGAGATTTTTTATCTTTCCGAAGTTTAGGGCTGGTGAGAGCGCCTGCACGTTTCAACATCGCCAGCAGATGGCGCTTTCCCCTTGCAAATAATGCCAAAGTTGAACCACTGTCATTCTGGAACCAGAGGAGAATCTTTGGGCCGGCGATCTCTCACCATTCTCCTGGAACTACCCTCCCTGGATTTAGGAAATGATCCCATTCAAATTTTAAACCCTTGCAAGAAGCCCGGAGAAGCTCCATTATCCGCACCCCCTCCACAAGGATATGGAGGGGTGTGAAATCCTTACTCCATCAGTACCCCCTAAGCTAAGCCTCACCCCTTCGTTACCTTTTTCAGACTTTTTGTTTTAGAAGAAACGAGGAGAAATATTATAGATAGATAGATAGATAGATAGATAGATAGATAGATAGATAGATAGATAGATAGATAGATAGATAGATGATAGATAGACATATGAGATAGATAGATAGATAGATGATAAATAGATAGATGATAGACAGACAGACATGAGATAGATAGATAGATAGATAGATAGATAGATAGATAGATAGATAGATAGATAGATAGATAGATAGATACATTAATTGTCTGTGAGGAGATGAGTTCCTGAACCGCTTCAAGCCCTTATTGACTTGTGTGTTTTTGTTTTTTTGTTTTTTTTTGGTTTTTTTTGGATTCGCTTTGTTTTATTCTCCAGAACATTGTGATCTGAAAGTTTGAAGAGTTTCTCTTCGCCCAGGATAGGTTGAAGTTTTTAAAGTTTATAAAATCACTCTAACCCTGTAATTAAGATAATCATCCGAGGGGGGCTCGAGAATCACTTTGAAAAGACACAGGCCAATCTGGGCTCTGCCTCTTTCCCCAAACTGGCTCCTTGGAGGTGTGTTGAGTTTTTCAATGCCCATCATCCCCAGCCAATAAGAGAAACATAACCGAACATAACTGGAAGGCTCCAGCTTGGGAAAAAATGGCGTGCTATCTGTTATTTCTGATGTTTTTCGTCCTAGCCACCTACCTGCCTCCATCGTTCGTATACAGTATTAATCCCACTCCTCCCCAATTCAGTGGAAGCGAGATATTGGAAGCTAAAGGAATCTCTCCGATCTCCAGGACGGCGAGAGTAGGAAAAGCAACCCGTACTAGGAATCCCAAGGCCAGTGGAAATCCACCGGTAACCCGGTCGCTCAATACCGAGATTTCAATGAATACCTCCCGGGTGGGATGAAGTGGGGGGGGGGGGGGAAAGCCCCATTAAACCCAATGGGGTTCCCTTCCAAGAGAACTCGCTCCGGCAGTGACTTATCGGCGGGGTTGGATAGAATAGGCCACACCAAGAGACTGGGTACGGGATGGACAGCCCTGCGGCTTGAAAATGGGGTGGGGGTCGCTGCCCCAGTTTGGAAGAGGAGCAAACCAGAAGGGAACTGAGCCTGCGCCTCCGAAGCAACTAGATAATAAGCAAAACCAGGCTAGCAAAGGAAACAAGGAGACGAGGGTGATTGGGGGGCGGGGGCGGTGGGGGGGTCAGCTTCGACATTGAGACGCCGAGCCTACGGTTCCTTTTCCTCGTGCGCCCCGTTTATTGGAGAGTCCCAACTCACTGCTGCAAGGAGAGTCCATTCAGCACAAAGAACTAAGTTGGAAGGATTCGGTTTGGGCAAACCCACCCTTGATAGAAGCGCAGCAGGACCTAAATCCAAGTTGAGAGGAAGCCTCTTGCAGCGCGGCCCCCCTCCCCCTCGCACCCTTCCCCCTGGCTTGGAAATCTCTCGAGGCCTTTCCGGATCTGCTGGGCATATTGCGCTCCGTTGGATTTTCTCCCGATTCAGATCCGGGGGCCGCCCAGGATGGAGAGGAGAGGCTTCGGGCGTTTTGGGGGAGTTGCGCCCGGATATTCCACATTTCTGTCTCCGGATGCTATTTAGTGCTGTGGGTAGAATAGAAGAGGGGACGAATACTTCGAAATGTTCAGCAGAGGTTTGCCAAATAATTTTTTTTTTTTTAAAAAATATCTGTTGTGAGATTTCTCTCCTCTGAGCCCCCCACCCCCAGTTTCCTGCGGCTCGTACAACACGCTGAACTCTAAACCCGGATTAACAAATCGTAATTATAATTCACCTCAACAAAACGAATCCTATTGAGGGCCCGGTTCGCACAGCATCCTAAGGCAGCCAGTGGGGTTCCCACGACCGCTTGAAACGCAGAGCGCCCAGTCCGAGTGGAGCCTAATTCGTCCGTGGGGCATGAACGCAGGCGCCAGTGTGGCCAGGGATCTGGGACCAAGACTGGGATTCATTCCGCCTCTTTCAGTTTTGGAGGCTTTGCCAAATTTCGAAGGCCTAAACGAGAACGTAGACGCACCTAACATCTCGATTAGGGTCTTAGTCCAGGTTTAAAACAGGGAAATGCTCTCGTCGCCCAGTCTAGTTCTCAGACTGGACGGAGCGTTGGCTCGGAAAGGCCGGTATTTCAAGGTTCGGATCCAGAGGCATGCAAATTAATCTGACCTTTCAGTCTGTCTGAATATCTGGTACCAATAAAGGAGAATATTTGTGGCTCAGGGTTGAAAGGAGGGGTCTGAGCTTGGTTGTTTCCTTGCCGACTTTTCCTTGCCAAGCTAGGTCAGAATATCAGTACCGATAATGTTACCTAAACTGGGTAATGAAACCTCTGCAAGAAAACATCCAAGTTCGGAGAGCAGCAAGGACCCCATCTATATCTATCATCTATCGTCTGTCTGTCTGTCTATCTGTCTGTCTGTCTATCATCTATCTATCATCTGTCATCTATCATTTATATCTATCTATCTATCTATCTATCTATCTATCTATCTATCTATCTATCTATCTCCCTCCCTCCCTCCCTCCTCTATCTATATCTATCTATCTATCTATCTATCTATCTATCTATCATCTATCTCCCTCCCTCCCTCCTCTATCTCTATCTATCTATCTATCTATCTATCTATCTATCTATCTATCTATCATCTATCTATCTCCCTCCCTCCTCTATCTATCTATATCTATCTATCTATCTATCTATCTATCTATCTATCTATCTATCTATCTATCATCTATCTCCCTCCCTTCCTCCCTCCTCTATATCTATCTATCTATCTATCTATCTATCTATCATCTATCTCCCTCCCTCCCTCCCTCCTCTCTATCTATCTATCTATCTATCTATCTATCTATCTATCTATCTAATTTAGAGACAGTTTATCTCAGTCAGAGAGCGACTATTTTGCTTATGTCATCATCTGAAGACAGGAGGAGGGCCTCTATGCATGGATTTGAACTTGGAGCCATGTTTTCTCGTTGGCAGCACCTGGCCAATCTTAGCTGAACAGATCGATATGGGGGAACACCAGGAGATCTCAAGGAAGCCTAGGGAATCAGAAAAGAAAGCAAGGGTAGCGACCTATTTCTGAATTGTTCCCAATTTGGGGGGAGGGGGATATGCTGTGGTGTGCCTGAAATCACTAAGGGTGGACCGGGACTTGGGTGAGCGAGGGAAATGAGGGGGGTCAAATCGCTAATGGGTCAAGAGTCCAACGGAGATGAGTACACTGATCACACACACACCCCCCATGAAGGGGTTGAAGTAATGTTGGAAGGCCGGTTAGCATTATTTTCAGCCCGGGGGTCGGAAGTCAACACCCGCCAAACCGTCTGTGGTCAGTTCTATTCCACTTTCTCCGAAAGTGTGGAGAAGGCGACTGTCCTTCTTAGCCACTTTCTTCCGGAGCCATCCCAGCGCCAGCTAAACCCAGCCGCGTTTAAACTTCAGCACCTCGCGCAAAATCAGCAAGGATTAGATTTGCGCATCCTTCCTTCCAACGACGTTTCGTGCCTACTTTGCCCGGTTTTCTAACAGTAAGAAGAGTGGATTAATTAGTTCCTGTCCCCAGTGGCCTCTCGTTCTTCAAAATTCAACCCTTCGGTTGGGACTGAAGTGATTTAGGAGAGAAGCGACCTATCCCGCTACAATGCTTCGGGTCTGCTGGCCAAAGCTAGGTACAATCCCCATCCCCAGGAAGAGGAAGAAGAAAAGGAGGAGGAAAAAAGGAGGAGGAGGAGGAGGAGGAGGAGGAGGAGGAGGAGGAGGAGGAGGAGGAGGAGGAGGAGGAAGGAGATGAAGAGGAGGAGGAAGAAGAAAAAGAAGAGGAGGAGGAGGAGGAGGAAGGGGGGGAGGAGGAGGAGGAAGAAGAAAAGGAAGAGGAGGAAGAAGAAGAAGAAAAGGAGGAGGAGGAGGAGGAGGAGGAGGAGGAGGAGGAGGAGGAAGGGGGAGGGGGAGGAAGGGGGAGGAGGGGGGGGCGTCCCCGTTCTTTTTCTTTTCTTTTGGGGCAGCTCAGTTGCAACTATAAGAGGAGCGCAATCCCATCGCTGCTGCTGGACCAAAGACAGTTCTACTAACAGGCAGGAGGGTTCTACCTTTTCTCTCCCGTTCCCCAAAGGGGATCTCCATTCCTGTCTTCTTTCAGCCCCCCGTGCCTGAGTGAGGCTCTTAAAGCAGCGCTCTTTCCCTTTACGGCAAACCCATCCGGAAGCGACCGGCGAACTCTTCGGAAGGAGGCCCGGCAGAGTTCCAGGGGAGTCCCTCCTCCCCTTGCCCCCCCCCCCCGAGCCCAGGCACGCAGGTGGAGGACCGCAGATCCATCCCCCCCTTCAGTTCAGATCCGGTCCCAACATCAGCCCCACTGTTGCAGCTGTGGATCAAATGGATAGTTTATAAACTTGTGAATGGCTAAAGGGGAGAGAAGGAGGGAAACGTGCCCCCCACACCGTGCACACATATACCGTACATACACACTAGATAGTATATTAGAATAAGATTATATATAGCGCTATAGTTATATTTCTCCAAGCATCCTTCTGTCTCTCTCTGCCTCAAAAACCCCCATATCTAGAAGATCTGTTGAGGGTGGGGTATTATAAAGTAGATTTTATCACCTTCCACGATATAAGTCATATAGCTGTCATTCTATACCATTAATGTATACGCAACATTACTGTTCAATAGCCACGTTTAGGTGGTGGATACAGGACGTCCCTTCCCGGGTGGATATTTCTGTGCGATAATACAAAAGAAGGAGGAGGAGGAGGAGGAGGAGGAGGAGGAGGAGGAGGAGGAGGAGGAGGAGGAGGAGGAGGAGGAGGAGGAGGAGGAAGAGGGGGAAGGGGAAGAGGGAGAGGGAGGAGGAGGAGGAGGAGGAGAAGGAGAAGGAGAAGGAGAAGGAGAAGTAGTAGTAGTAGTAGTAGTAGTAGTAGTAGTAGTAGTAGTAGTAGTAGTAGTATTCAGAAAGGTTTTAAATTAAAAGCCAACCAATATCGCAGGTTTCCTCCCCTAGGATACAGCGGTCATCGGCACATTGCTCTTTAGATCTTTTCTCCGAATCCAGACCTAAGTGTAGCGCGGTATGAATTTCCGGGCATCCAAAGTCCATAATGGGGCGCAAGGCAGACTCCTTGAAGCAAACCTGATTGAATCCCCACCCAACCTACGGCCCAGCTTGGCCCCTGATCTCTCCTGCTCTCCCTCCCTGGTTTAGGCCCAGATGGGACAACACTTTTCTTTTTGTGTTCCTCTCACCCTGGTGAGTCCTGGAGTCCCTTTTACAACTGCGCCCACCTTTCTTGCAGACCTGCAGTCTTTACCTATATAGACCCAGCCGTTTCGTCTCTCTGTCGGCTGTCAAGGCTACTTTCTATAGGTATTCAGGCACATATAGATGCTAATGCATTTTTCAGAAACGGTGAACTCTCGCGCCCCGGTTTCTCCTCCTCTTCCTCTCTCCCTCCCCCTCCACTTCCCGGGCACGGGAGTTTAGTGTTCAGGGGCAACACCTGCAGGGAGAAATTCTCTCTTCCCTCCCCTCCCGCGCATCCCCGTTTCCTTTCCCCAGCAAAAGTGGTGGGAGCCTCATTCCTGGTCCCCTCTCCCCCTCCGGAGGAACGGTTCTTCTCTCCAGTTCGGAGAAGGGGAAGTGGGGGGGGGGGGGGGAGAGGGAAGGACACCTTCTGCTCCTGTCACCGAGAAACAAGTCATTGCAAAGGTAATCCTTGCCTGGTATTAAACACACGCTACTTCGGGAGGGGGGGGAGGGTGAAAGCGGAAGGGAGGGGAGAGAGAGAGAGAGAGAAAGAGAAAGAGAGAGAGAGAGAGAGAGAGAGAGAGAGAGAGAGAGAGAGAGAGAGAGAAAGAAGGGGGAAGCAGTCAAGTCGAGCTTCCCCGCCAATCCCCCCCCCACTTTCCTCGCAGTCTCGAAGGCACCACAGCGATCAAAGCTTCGCCATCTCATCAATGTGGCCCGAAGACAAAGCCATCAGCTCTTGCAATAATAGTATGATTAGTATAAATTACTATTATTGTTGATCTTGTTATTTCTCCGGTTCCAGCAGCTCTACCTCTGACTGATCCCCATTGGAGAATCAAGATTCAAGATCTCTTTGTTAGATTAAGAAAAGGACCCCTTGGTCATTCAGGAGCCCCCACCACCACCAAAATAAAGGGGGGGGCAGCTGCGGAAAGACGAAAGGAAAAGGGAGGAAGTAGCAGTGGAGTCCCTGGAGAAACTTGGGGAGCCCCGTTTGGATGCATCACCATAACTCCAAACCAGCTTAGTCCAACTGGAGAGAAGAAAGGGGTAGAGCACTGGAGTTGCTTGGGGTGTCCCCTCGAGTAACTAACCCTTGTCCAACCCAAAACTAAACCTAGGAGACTCCAGTGAGACAAAGGTTGGGAGAGTAAAGAAGGAAGGACTCTCTCTATCCCAAGGGACTTACAGCTTTGCCATACAGGTAGTCCTCAATTTACAACAGTCCGTTTAGTGACCGTTCAAAGTTACAACAGCACTGAAAAAAGTAACTTGGGACTTTAAAAAAAAACAGTTACGACCTCTGTAGCAATCATGTGATCAAAATTCAGGCACTTGGCCATTGGTTCCTATTTATGACGGTTGCTGCGCCCTTCCGACAAGCAAAGTCCAGGGGGAAGTCAGATTCACTTAACAACCGGGATTGCCGATTTACCAACCTGCAGTGATTCAATTAAGAACGGTGACAAGAAAAGTCGTAAAACGGGGCAAAACTCACTTCACAAATGTCTCACTTAACCACGAGCACCTTGCGCTTCATTGTGGTCGTAGGTCGAGGACTACCTGTACACAGTGCAAGTTTGCGTGGGGTGGCGGGGGTGGGGAAATCTCTCCATCAAAACCCACTAGCATCCCCATCCGGTGAAAATGTCCGATCCTCCTCGAGCTCAGCGGTTCAGTTCGGGACGAAAATCGTTCCCCGAGTCTCTCTTTCCCTCCAAGGCAGATTGCCCAAATTTCAAGAGGCAGCATCCCAAAGAGCTGACCCTTTCCTCGCCTTTCCTTGGCTGAGGGGGGCGGGGAGAGAGTGGGAGAGGGCCAGCGGAGGGGCGATGCTACTGGTGGCTTAGGAGTCTTTTTGCGGAGGTGTGTTTGGAGGTGTATTTTGGGCATCCGTGGGGGCGTCGAAGGTCTCTTACGCCCCGAAGTCCAGCAGTCCAATTCTTTTCCCTGGGGAAAAAAAAACCCACCCACCCCCGAAAAACAAGACGTCGCCGAGGGTGCCTATTCCCCCCCTCCTGCCCCCTCCTCTTGCTTTGAAATGAAGACCGCATCCCCCCCCAAACCCCTCCCCGCGCTAATTGAATTAGCCTATTGAGAGGGATGTCAGGTACAATGACGTGCGATCCCCGTGCATTTCACAGGGTCTATAGGCTTTGGGGGACCCGGAATGTATAGTCTGACCTTCGCGCTCATAATCATAATGCCGCATTTGTAAGAGAAATCTATTCGCATTCACTTGCAACAAAAACCTCTGGTCAGCCGGTCCCAGTAGGAAGGACGCAATCTATTGTGTTGCAACAGCTCATTTATGTCCTTCACCAAAGGCCCCAAGGAGATCTGATCTGGCCCCAGAAACAGGATTATCAGCGTGTATATTAAAGAAAGCAATATATATACCCTGCCGGAACGGAAGCTGCTGGGGGTAGCAAGAGCCACCCATAGGCGACCCCGGGTGGGGGGGGGGAGGGGGGGCAGCGTTTACAAGGTCGCCCCGGTTAGCAACGCAGACCGGCCTGCCGCAGGTCGAGGGAAGCCTGCGTGGGAGATCCCAAATCCCGTCAGGGGGATCCCCTCTAAATGGGATTTGGGGGAGCGTGGCAGGGAAACGAGGCCAATTTACCCAAATATCTAATAATATCTACCTATAAAATACAAGCATATAAACACCCAAATATATGAAGACCTCTCTCTCTTTCTCCCTCCCTCCCCCTCCCTCCCCGTCTCTCTCTCTCTTTCTCTCTCCGTCCCCCCTTCTCTCTCTCTCTCTTTCTCTCTCTCTCCGTTCCCCCCTCTCTCTTTCTCTCTCCATCCCCCCTTCTCTCTGTCTTTCTCTCTCCATCCCCCCTTGTCTCTCTCTCTTTCTCTCTCTCTCCGTTCCCCCCCTCTCTCTTTCTCTCTCCATCCCCCCTTCTCTCTCTCTCTTTCTCTCTCCATACCCCTTTCTCTCTCTCTCTTTCTCTCTCTCCTCCCAAACTTTAAACTCTGCCAACTTTCAAATATTCGGTCCATGCAAATAACAGTTTTTTTAAAAAATATATATTTCGTTTTAAATTGGGGAGGGTATGCTTAAAATAGTTAGAATGATGGTAATGATGTGAACTGATAATAATAATAACTAACAATATCCCCAGAGAGAGAAGCGGAGGGAGAACCCCCCCCACCCCCACCCCCACCCCCCCCAAAAAAAAACCAGAGAAGAAAAGGATTTTTATTTCCAGGGTGGCGTTTTCTTTGCTTTTCTGACACTTTCTCTCCGGCTTTTTGACGCTCACGGCCGCAGAGACACTCCGACTCTCTCGGCTTCTACTATTATGACTGGAGTGGAAATGATTTGATACCGGAAGAATAGAGGGAGAAGAAGAAGAAGCGGCGGCGGCAGACAGACAGATAGACATACAAGACAGAGGAGGCCGTCCGAAATGCGAAGCGGCAACTTTGGGCTGCTGTAAGGGTAGCCCTCGTGCTTGAGTAGGTCTGGCTCCTTAGCAAAGGACTCTAACGCGAAGAGAGTGGGAGAGCCGAGATAAAAGTGCCAGAGCCGAAAAGGGAAAGGCAGGGCCCACTCCCAGCTTGGAGCCTTTTTCTTTTCCCGTTCAGCTGGTCTCCGGCAACAACCTAAAAGCTGCAAAGGCAGAAGTCTCCTTTGAAAAAAACGGCAAGGCCCTTTAATTGATCCTCCTCACACGAATCTGATCTATTTCTTTTCGGATAGGAAGAATCAAAGCCACAAAGGTAAGATAAATCCATCCTTCCATCCTTCCTTCCTTCCTTCCTTCCTTCCTTCCTTCCTTCCTTCCTTCCTTCCTTCCTTCCATCCTTCCTTCCTTCCTTCCATCCTTCCTTCCTTCCTTCCTTCCTTCCTTCCTTCCATCCTTCCTTCCTTCCTTTCCCTTTCCCATCCTTTCCTTCACTTCCCCACTGCCTCCCTCCCTCCCTCAGTCAACTCTCTGGCTGCTTCAAATTTGGCAATATTTTAATTAATACAACATATAATGCAACCGTACATGAATCTATTTCTTTTTGAAGAATTGCAACTGTTGAGGTGAGAAGCTCCTTCCTTCCTTCCTTCCTTCCTTCCTTCCTTCCTTCCTTCCTTCCTTCCTTCCTTCCTTCCTTCCTTCCTTCCCTCTCTCCCTCCCTCCCTTCCTACTCACTTTCCTCCCTCCCTCCCTCCCTCCCTCCTTCCCCTCTTCCTGAATCTCTCTGGCACTCCAATTTTTGGCCCATTTCGGGATGGCGGGTGCGCGCGCGCGCTGGTTTGCGGGTGCCCGCGCGCGCGCCCTAGTACCTAATCAAAACTATGGGCCCGCCAGCGCATTTATCATCCCATTACTGTAACAAATCCGGGCTCCCACTCCATGAAAGGTAAAATGAATTACCGACGTTAAGCCGTCAATAAAGTCATTTCTGTAAATGGTGTCTCCGAAGGACTGCAGCATTATTCAACCAGCTTTATCAGCAGCTGGGAAATTACGTGGAGAGGCGCGCAGCGTGTAATAGGGGCCCTGCTTACTTTGATTAAGCGCTGTGCCAGGGAATAGTGACAGTGCTTTTTGACCAGGTTTTATTCGCCGTCTTCTGATGAACGCCAAGCTGATCAGGCGGAATGAAGAGTAATTAAAACCTATAAATTATCTTTCGCAGTCCTTCTCAAGGCGTCTCTTTGCAGGCGAGATAAGGCGGCGGGCCCCCATTTACGGCTCTGAAAGGGACGGAGGCACACAAAGGCGACGCCGCTAAATGGGATATTGATAGTGTCCTAATTAGAATTTAATTAAGTACCCACGCTCGCTTTTGGGATAAAGATTTCATTTTTTTTTGTCCTCCTCCCTTCTTTTTTGCGAACTAAAATATAAATAAAGCCCAATTTTGGAAAAGGGAGGGGGGAAACTCAACGAGAGGAATGTGAATGGCCAGATGTTCAACAGTCGTTTAATTTTGGTGTGTGCCTGCGTGATGTGTTGATTCCCTTGTGTCACTTAGTAAAGCAGATCTACAATAGTTGCTTTTAAAGTTGTTGCAAAAACTGGGCCTTCTGGGTGAAAGGCGCGATTTAAAGCTTTTCTGCTTTTTAGCAGACCCGAAAAATGCAATTCATAAGAAACAAAGGCGATTCCTTTGACATTTCCAGAAATGCGGCTGGAAAATCCCTCCTTTGGGCGGTCGTGGGGAATCACACACACACACGCATCTCATTTGAAACACGGGGCTCTCTCGAAAGGATCCGATTTAGAACCCACCTTTAAAAGAAAAAAAGGAATCGGAGCGAAAGAGAGATTAACGACCGACCCCACGTGATGCCGAGTGGGGGCTTCGCGTCCCTCCGCTCCTGGGAGAAGAGGATCGCGGATGGTCGATCCGCAAGTCTTAGAAATCCGAGGAGCACCTGTAACCGTGCCGTGGGCCCAAGAAACCCTCCTCGGTTGCCTTCCACTCAAAAACGACCGCTGGGTGATATTTCACCACCCGGCAGCCTTTCGAAGCATTAAGCGTGCATGGAAGAGAATGAGCACGAGAGAGAGAGTAGGCGAACCCTCCCGAAAACATTACGAAAAGCACATATAGGTAGCAACCAAGCCCAGACCTACACGGGTCTCTCCGAGCCTTTGGGCAAACGGAAGAGGAGGCCTAATGTGGACGATTGCTACTAGACATGACTTTTGTGCGAGTGTAATAAGTGTGTTGAGTGTGAGGGGAGCAAAAACGGCAGGTCCCTCTCGAGTGAAACCAAGCAGCCGACCACCGTTTGATTCTTGCGCTACCGGTTTGGCTAAGAATCCTTTTTTTTTACATTTTAACCCGACACGACTCTCTTAGCTGCTGCTTCTCCGGCGCATCCAACCTATTCATGTGTGAAAACGCCGTGGGAGAAGAAGTTGCCCTTGTTGCACCACGTCTCAGGAAGAAGGAAAGGGATCACCGGTGGTCTTCGGACCAGAGAAAGGTGAGTGTCCAAAGCTCTGTCAAACCAACCCAAATACCCTCAGCTCCTCCTACTGCTACTAATTCCAACACGGCAGGAAGGCAAGATCTTCGCTTAAGGGTCTCCAGGCTGGTGGGAGACACCTGCCCAAAGGAAGGAAATTAGCTCTGAGCAAACGACGTTTAAAATCCCACGGCAATTTTCCCTTTCAAACCACAGTGCAGCTGGGAAGGGCAGGTTTTGGGGGGCTAAAGTTAGCTGGGAAATACGTTTGGATTAAAAGCTCTTGGATCTCGGGTTTCTCAAGCCTATTCATTTCAAATATGGGATACATACATCCGGCACGCAGACTCAAAGCAACAAAGAGAGGTGCGGTAGAAACGGGGACCCTCGCCCTCCCCAATTGCTAACCATTCTCAGCAAAACGTATATTTTTTTTCCTTTTGATTTGATTCAGAAAAACCATCTATAAAGCAATCCAAATCCTTTCCTTTCGGCATGTTACATTTTATGAATGGAAAACCAGGAATAATTTTAAAAAAATAAATAAAAATAAATCACAAATTCCTTTCCCCGGAGTTTAGAACTGACTCTAGAGAGAGGCCAAAAGAAAAAAAAAGAGAAAGAAATACACACACACACACACACACACACACAGGTCTTAATGGAAGTGGGAAAAGTTTTCGGTAGCGTTTATTTCATATTTGGTTTCTGAGAGTTATGACTGGCTGGAAAAAAAATCCTCGGCTGGAGCGACGCAGGAACGAGAAGCGCGGTCTAGGAGAGGATGCGCCAAGCAACGCGTAAATCTCTCGCTCCCTTTGAATTAGCCAGCCCCTTGGATAATGTATCTGCAAAGTTCGAATGCAGCCCATTGGCTGACGTCAGGGGCGTCACAGAATTGTGGAGCCTCTCATTGGCTCTTTCCACGTGCGGGCCATCCTCACGTGCTTCCGGTTGGAATGAAAAAAAGTGTGGTTGAGAGATTTTTTAGGGAGAGTTTGTTGCAAGATCGGAGCTGTCAGAGATTTTGCTTTTTTTTTTCCTCCTTTTTTCCCCTTTTTCTTTCTTTTCTTTTTTCTTTTGCTTTTTTTTTTTTTTTTAAAAAAAAAGGAACGTGGAGGAAAAAGAGGGGAAGAAAGGTGGGAGAAAAAGATGCCCGTGCGAGTGGGCGATTAAAGCATCCTGCCAAGAACCGATCCATGGGCAAAGCTGACTCTGACACTTGGGGAACCCCAACGCTGCGCCGTTTGGAGAAAGATGGGTAGACTGTGAGGACTTCGGGGGAGGGGGCGGAGTTTGGGGGGGCTGGTTTTGTTTTGATCTCTCTCTCTCTCTCCTCTCTCTTTTCCGAGAGGGGGGGAATGAGTGGGAGAGAGAGAGAGGGAGAGAGGCTGAGACTGGAAATATAAGATAACTGCAAAAAAAGCGAATCCGTCCAAATGCCCGAATCTTTGGATATCTCTCTCTACTAGATTCCCGCTCTAAAACCAACAAGTGGATTTTATTGTGCGTTTCCCACCGACCCAGCCACCCAGCCACCCCCCTTTTCCTCTTAACAAAATTCTCAGAATCAGAATCCTTCCACCTCCTGGACTGGCGAGGTGGGGGAGTCCGGAAAGTGGTGGGGGGCAAAGAGAAGACGGCGATCTCCGGAGCTGGCGACCGACTATGGAAGAGCAGGCGGACGCTAAAAGCCAGCGCGATTCGGCTCCGACTCCAGTCAGCGGGAGCAGCGGCAGCGGGAGCGATGGCGAGAGCGTCCCGGTGTCTCCCAGCGGCCACCCTCCCTTGTCTCCCGCCGCGCCTTGCCTCGTGCCTCTGCCCCACCACCCGCACCACCATCACCACCGCGGCCACCACCAGCACCAGCACCAGCACCAGCCGCCTCCGCCCCCCCAACAGCAGCAGCCGCCGAGGCCGCCACCGCCGCCGCCGCCGCCACCGCCGCCGCAGCATCGCACCACCAACTTTTTCATCGACAACATCCTGAGGCCGGACTTTGGCTGCAAGAAAGAGCACCTCTTGATCCTGGCCGGCGGCCCTGCGGCGTCCGGAGGAGGAGGAGGAGGGGGGAGGAGGGGGAGGCAGCGGCGGCGGCGGCGGCGGCGGCGGCGGCAGCGGCCGGGACAGAGACCTAGATCGCGCGGCCAGCTCAGGTAGAGAAAATGTCAGCCCACTGCTCGGCAGGCCCCTCAACCCGGCCTCCACTCTCCTTAGCGCCGACTCGCCCGGGAACCCCGACAGCTCCTCCACGACCTCCAAAGCGAGCCCGGCCGCGGCAGCAGCGGTAGGGACGGCCAAGCCCCCCTCCACTACCTCCTCCTCCACCTCCTCCACCTCTTCCACCTCCTCCTCCTCTTCCTCCTCCTCCTCCTCCTGCTCGGAAGGGAGTGGAACTAACCCGGCGAAGTACGGGGAGCACGCCAACCCGGCCATCCTCCTCGTGGGCTCCGGGAATGGAGGAGTGGGGGCCTCCGGCGAGGGTCAACAGCCGCTGGTTTGGCCGGCCTGGGTTTACTGCACTAGGTATTCAGACAGACCGTCCTCGGGTAAGAATCCTCTTGAGAACCCAACCCCCCACCCCGTCCCCTTCCTTCCCTCCCCCTCCCTCTCTCTCCTCTCGGGTGGTTGTTGGTTCGGCTAAGCATGCCAGCTCCCCTTGCGCTCCACTCCCTCCCCACACCCCCCCCCCCCGACCCGAACGATCAGCCTGTGACCTTCCTGTCCCTCTTCCGCCTCGGGATCCAAATCTGGGGCCGGGGGCGGGGACTTGCTGCGGGACCCAGCAAGTCCCCATGGGGTCCTTGTCCCAAGGTTGTCCCGCTCAGGGGCTTCGCTGTCACTCTGGCTGGGTTAGGAGCTCCGCTTTGCCCACGCTTTTGCCGGAAAGTTGGGTTGTTTCCAAAGAAACGGAGCGAAGATCGGTTCTCCGAGCAATTCTTTGGAAGTCCAGTCGCCGGGGAGGCGGGCAGAGAGGCGGAGGTTGTAGGTTGGTTGTTTTATCTTCTGGACTGGATCATCTTGTCCCCCGACTCTCCCCTCCCCCCCCCCCCAACAACTGCAATTTTAAGATCCTTTATTCTCTAGAACGAAGCAGCCCTTTCCCTTAAGAACAGCCTCGGTCCTAAACGCAAAAACACCCGAATGGTGGAGAATCCAGCGGCCTCTCACCCAAGCGGGCAAAGGCGTTTAGAATCGGGCTGGCAAAAAGAGAGGCCATTCATTCCCTGCACCCTGATTCATTTTGTATCGGTGGCTCTTTCATCAAGAAAAGGCTTGAGCAAATAAATCTCTTTCCTTCGTTTTATAGTTATGGATGCGTAAAGGTCAAGGGGAGGTTTTGAATTTTGGAGAGCCAAGTCCGGGCTAGTATAGAATTCGTGGGGCGTGTTGGGCGACGAATTGTTTCTTCCGCGAGGTGGGGGCGGGATGACGGTCGCCATTAGTTTTGGGGCTAATGAGGAATGGTGGGTTGAATGAGAGAACACCTGCCCTTTTTAGCGGGTTGGATGTTTGGAAGGTCGAGGCAGGCGCAAAGAATAGAAGAGGAGAAGGTTATGCGGCCGTGCGGGGCGCGAAGGGAAAGAGTATGTGTGTGTATGTGGGGGAGGGGGGGCAATGCTCGGTGCAAGGAAGGCCTCGCGTGGCGGAGACCAAAATTCAGGCCCCAGGCCTTGGCTTCGGGGACTTTTCTTCACAATGAGTCATTTAATGTGGCTTGGCTACCTTCTTCCGCCAGCTGCAGGAATGGCACCCCATTTGTTCCCCGAACTAAAAGGCTGGCGGGTGGAGAGAGAGAGAGACAGAGAGCTTTTCACGGTTCCCTTCCCAGAGCAAGGGAGGAAGACCCAAGCCGAGACCGGAGGGAAAGCCTTCTAGCGGCGGCTTCCCTCGGCGCTCCCCAGCCAGCTCCTTTCCGCAGGGCGATTGATCAATCCGCCGCTATCAGCTTCAGCCATCGCGACCGCGCGGCTATTGACACCTCCCCGCGCCTTGGAAAGGCAGAAAAGCCACTGTGATTGACTAAACGGGTTGATTGAGTGATTGAGCTGTCAGGGCTATCGTCCGCGCCCAGGCACCAGGATTTCTAGCCCTCCTTTCCCAGCGCCCAGCGCCTCTGCCCTGGCTAAGACCGGGCTCTTTAAAGACGTTGGCTCCATAAAGCACAGGCTCAAGCGGTTAGGCCAACCTGTTGACACACTTGACTTCTTGGAGAGGTTTGGGGACGAGGGTTAATTTTTTTCAACATTTATCTTCCTTCCTTCCTTCCTTCCTTCCTTCCTTCCTTCCTTCCTTCCTTCCTTCCTTCCTTCCTTCCTTCCTTCCTCTCTCTCTCTCTCTCTCTCTCTCTCTTTCTTTCTTTCTTTCTCGGTGGGGAGGCGAAGGCGGTGTGCTCTAAGCAGGTGTCGGTTTAGTTCCCCCAGCTGCCCTCTTTAGAGACCAGGCCGAATTAGGGACAGAGGCTGTTTTGCAGGTCAACTGGGCAGGATCTGACCTTCGACTTTCACTAAGTAGTCCAACACAGTACGCCCAGCAGCTTTGGGTGTGTTTGGAGACGGGGAGGACAGTTCTCTGAAAAATACCGATCTGAAATCTGCGGTTATTCTTGGGGTTTATTTTTAATTGAAGGGGGAAAAGAGGAAAACATCTGGATTTTGCCTTCCGGAGGTTATACCCCTACGTGAACTCACGCATGTACATCAGCATTACCTTTTTTATCTAGCCAAACTCGAAATAAGACAAGAGTTGTAACTTTGAGGCCTACTGCATCCTGGAGAGTTTCCATCTGGGACTTTTTCTTCGAACCTTAAGAAGAAGAAAAAAAATCTCACTTGAAGCTTAGCGAGGAAATCGAAAAGCAATGAATTTCCCTTTTATGCTATAAAAGACCTTCGCCCCAAACACACCCACGCCCACACCCACGAAGGAAATATTTTTTTTCATTCATTTTTTTTAAAGAAAAGAAATATTCTTGCAATATTTATTATGACTTTGGGGAATAATAGATAAAAACGTACTTTAACGCGTTTTTTTTTTTAAATGTCTAAACAATGTTTAGCTATTTTTAGCTATTTTTTTTTTCCTCCGGCGAAGCAAAATAAGGGTTTGGAAATGATATTACGCCCTCTTGCCTGGAGAGTTTAACAAACTAAACCAACATATTTTAAATGACCGCCTTTTCCTGAATAAAAATTCAAGTCCCCTACATAACTATGGGGAGGCGGTTAGAATAGAATGAGGGGAGAAATCTAGAACCGTTTGCTCTGCTATCGGGGATCCACACAGATAGGGGTTTGGTTCTATTTTCATCCTTTTATAGGCAGTTAGGACTGCATGACTCCTGACTGGTTTTCTGGTTTGTTGAAAAGAAACTTAACTTTCAGGAAAAGAGAAACTTCCAAGTGGAATTTTAAAATATATATTTAAAAAAAATCTCAGATTTGCCAAATCTGTTGCAAATAAAAACGAGCCCCTTCCTTCCCCAATTTTCCAGCCTTTTTATTCTTGTAGCTAAAAATATACCATCAGCGAGTGTGTGTGTGTGTTCACGCTTGTGTGTATGTAGGCTTCCCCAGTTTGGTGCAGTTTCAATGTGTTCTTATGTAGACACAATTTGGGGTGGGTGGTCGGTATTGAGGAGAAACCCCCAGCAGGGCTCAGAGAAATGCTTGCAATGAAACAGTGGGTGATGGGGAAGAACTGAAGTAGAACTGGGGTTTCCAATCAGGATGGCTTTGTCTCAATCTTCTCTGTTGAAAATTCAATTCCTAAATTTTTAAGACATTTTCTTGCCTGTTTGTTGGCTTCATGTTTGTCCAAACAGATGCCTAATCCCAAAGAGGTGACTTCTGTTTTCAGGCTGCGGCAGGCACCTGAGGGGCAACGGTTGTCGTCTATCCCTATTTGGATAGCTTTTCTTTTCTCTCTCTTCTCTTCTCTTCTCTTCTCTTCTCTTCTCTTCTCTTCTCTTCTCTTCTCTTCTCTTCTCTTCTCTTCTCTTCTCTTCTCTTCTCTTCTCTTCTCTTCTCTTCTCTTCTCTTTTTCTTCTCCTACGACCAAAAAACCCCCCAAAAATCGCTTTATCCAAGTTCTTGCCGAATTAAATTTGGGATTTCCTCAGCATTCATTTCGAGCCTTCCAATTTTCAAACCTGGCCTTATTTTATTTTACTTTTTTTTGCGTCTGCCGAAAAGAGGGATGACGTCGAAGCCTTCCCCCGTTTCATCTTAACCCTTGAAATTCTGGAAGGGCTGCTTATCTGATCAGAGGTCTGGGGGGGGGGTGTTCAGGGGGAAGGAAGGGAGACACCTAGGAAGCCCCTCCGAATGGGAGCCGTACCAGAGAGAAAATGCCGCCTGTAACCTAACCTCTTTCCCAAGGCTGTTTTTCCGCGTTTTTTCCCCTCTGTGCGAATGATTCTAACGGTGCAACTAATCAATCGGTGGGGTCGCCCCTTTTCTCTCCTCCCACCCTTCTACAATCAGTTTCATATCGTGGCTTTTAAAGAGGAGACTTGGAGGTGGTGAAGGGAAAGAAAAGGCCGACCGTCCGATGCCAATTCGGCCTACATGCGCCTTGTCCAGGCAATTTCAGGAAAATGTAAACCAGGTCTTCATCCGCGCATCAGGTCTCTGGCTCTCATCAGCTACCGAAAGAGCGATGAGAAGCGATCAGACCACAAGCGTTTTAGAGACCCCTGAATTAGGCCAGCTGGGGAACAGTCTGGCATGGGCACTGCATTTCCCGGCCAAAATACCCTCCGGTTTAAGCCTTTTCTTTGTCCTTTTCTCTCTTTCTCTCCCTCTTTCTCTCTCCCTTCTCTCTCTTTCTCTCTCTCTCTTTCTCTCCCTCTTTCTCTCTCCCTTCTCTCTCTCTCTCTCTCTTTCTCTCCCTCTTTCTCTCTCCCTTCTCTCTCTCTGTCTCTCCCTCTTTCTGTCCCTCTCTCCCTCCTTCTCTCTCTCTTTCTCTCTCTCTCCCCCTTCTGGCCTCCCCCCCCACCCGCTGGCTCTTTCTCTTTCGCGGCACCTCCGGCTTTGGCGAGTGTGTATGTGTGTTGTTGAGGTATCTTTGATTTTTTACGGGGAGAAGGGAGCAGAGGGAGAAGGCAGGCCACCTTCGAGCAGCGGTAGTGGTGGAGGACGGCGGCGGGGAAGGGGAAGCCGCGGCTTTCCAAGCTCAGCAGTGGGAGGAGGAGAGGAAGAATTGAAAGGGAAAACAGTCGGCCCCCGCCTTCCCTCCCCCACATCCTCCGCGGCCCTGTTTAGGGTTGCCGGCTGTCCCCTTTACGAAGGGACACGTCTCTTCTTTTCCACCAGAGCCCCTTATCCTCCTGGATGCGACCCCTGGCCCAAAACCCGCCCTCAGGTGCGCTCGGACGCTTTTGGTTTTTTTTGTGGCCTGTTTCTGACCCAGCTCCGTTGTGTCCTTCCCGGCTCTTTCCTGCCCCATCCCCGGCTTCCCCTTTCGTGTGCGTGCCTGTCTTTTCTCCCTTCCCTCCCCTCCCTCCGACCTCCTCCTCCTCCTCCCCGCTGTAGGTCCCCGAACGAGGAAGCTGAAGAAGAAGAAGAACGAGAAGGAGGACAAGCGGCCCCGCACGGCCTTCACCGCCGAGCAGCTGCAGAGACTCAAGGCGGAGTTCCAGGCCAACCGCTACATCACCGAGCAGCGGCGGCAGACGTTGGCCCAGGAGCTGAGCCTCAACGAGTCCCAGATCAAGATCTGGTTCCAGAACAAGCGGGCCAAAATCAAGAAAGCCACCGGCATCAAGAACGGCCTGGCCCTTCACCTCATGGCCCAAGGACTGTACAATCATTCCACCACCACCGTGCAGGACAAAGAGGACAGCGAGTGAGGCCGGACCGACCCGGCTGCCCCCGCGGACTGCCCAGCCGCCGCCGCCCCCCCCCGGGTCCCCTCTGCCCCCCACCCCCGTTGGCTACCTTTTCGTTTCATTCGCTTTCATTCTTCCTAAAATTATTATTATTATTATTATAATTATTATTATTATTATTAAAATATTATTATTATTATTATTATTACGGACCTGAGTGACAGGGAAGACAAAGAAGCCCGCTTTGGCGAAGCTAAGCGAAAACAAAACCCGGCAAGGACAGCGAGGCCGGCGCGGGGACTCGGACGTGGGGTTCTGTTTTCCAGAAAACGAATCAAATTTATGGTTGATTATTATTATTATCCGCAGTTTTGAGGATTCCAACATTAAATTCCGAACACTTTAAAAAAAAAAAAAGTCTATATAGCCAAACATCGTATGATCTTGTATATATTTAATTTCAGGTAAGAAAATCAATTATGAAAAAAAAAAAGTGTAGTTTTTTTTTGTTTTTTTAAAAAATATTTTTTTTTCCTTGTCGCTCAGCCATTGAGCGCTCCCCTCTCGCGTCTCCCCAAAGCTGTTGGGTCTTTATTTTTCTTATTTGTTTCCTTCATTATTAATCTCCCTTCTTCCCCGCAGCCTCAAGTCCTGTCAGCATCTTAGTTTTGAAGTGTTTGTCTGGCTCCCTCTCCCTCTCCCTCTCCCTCCCCCCCCTTGTTTTTCTGCCTCCCTTCCCCGCGTTCTCGTGTGTGCCTCGGCCGATCTTGAGTTTGTGTGTGTGCGCGTCCCTTCCCGAGGAACACCGGTGAGCCCTCCACAGACTGCCAGACTGAACCCTTGCTACAAGCCAAAGATTTTTTTCTGTAGTCTGAAATAAAACGTAGATTGTGTTCAGGATGTTATGTCGGTTCTGTAATCCTTTCTCTGTAATCTTCCCCCAGCCCTCCTCCCATATATATATATTGCAATGCTATATATACACACACCCGCACACACACACACACACACACGTATACATGCATACATGTATACATGCATACATACGTACATGGAAACACCCCACACTACTTATTCTATATACATATATATTTTTCCTCTCGGTCTACTTGGTAAATATTTCTTCTTTTAAAAAGAGGCAATCAATATTTCATTAAAACTCTTGTTTTCTTTGCTTTATTCGCTCTCATCTCTCTCTCCCCCTCCCCCCCCCCAAATTTTCCTTCTGGGGAAAACCGAACATGCTAATAGGCGAATAGTTTGCTTCTTCAGATGGAGGTTTGGAACTAAATCTTATTGAGAGCAAGGAACTTGCTCCCCCGTGCTCCCACCCCCAAATGTGCATAGGGAGACATAGGAGCCAACCCCTCGGCCCCCACTCCTCTTCCTCCTCTTCCTCTTCAGGATTCGTAAACTTAAATTCATTTGTTTTCAGTGGAACTCGAATTGGCCAGGATTAAGTTTATGTACAATTGAAGTCAAGAATTAGTCTTTACAGGTCTCAGGGGTTGCAATGTTATATGGAAACCAGCGTGTGTATGTGTGTGTGGGGGTGCACTAATAACGACACAAATTTTATGGCTCTTTCCAGTTCTAGAAAGGGTTAGAAAGAAAATTTGTCTGAGAGCTTCCTGCCTTGTATCCGAGATCGTATTGAATTTCTACTGAGGTGCCTTTGGCCAGGAAGGAGGAGAGAGCTGTGTGTGTGTGTGTGTGTGTGTGTGTGTGTGTGTGTGTGTAGGAGAGAGAGTGAGAGAGAGGGAATGGGTGAGTGAGTGAGTGAACAAGAGAATGGGAATGATCACTACTTTGCAGACAGTTGCTTAGCAGCACAGCATAATGAATGGAGTGGTGAGGGGTAGAGATTGTTTTCCTTCCTTGGCCTTCTTAAAGCAGCCGGGGCGGTGACGATGGTCCTGATGATGAGGACAACTATTACTATTAGAATCTTTTATTCCTCTCTTCATTTCTTCCGTTTTCACTTGAGGGGCGAATGCTCCGGTGAATAAAACCTGGTCCTCCAATAGTCCCGGCCTGATTATAGAACAAAAATGCTGTTTCATTTACTTGGGAGACCTCACCATCCTGGGAGTTCAGGATTAATGGAGTGACTCTTCCCTGAAATTGCTCAGTGTCTTAGAAGCATGTAGGCTTCCTTTAAAAACCAAAAGCCATTTTTCCTTCCTTCCTTCCTTCCTTCCTTCCTTCCTTCCTTCCTTCCTTCCTCCCTCCCTCCCTCCTTCCCTCCCTCCCTCCTTCCTTCCTTCCCTCCCTCCTTCCTTCCTTCCTTCCTGAAATGTGCAGCAGCACTTAATGTTCCAGTTAGAACACCTTCCATGTTCTAACTGGAAGGTGTTCTAACTGGAACATTAAGTGCTGCTGCACATCTGTATGTCCTCTGTCACGTGTGTGTAGGACTGGGGAAAGGCTTGTGTAGGACTTAGAAAAGGCCATCAGCAGCCAATATAAATAATATCAAGCCAGATAGATCAATGGATCCATTGTAGGAAAGGTAGCAGTCCAGCATTCTTGTTTCAGCTGAGTCCAAGGATTCTGCAATCCTTTCATTTCCCTGGAAATTAAACTCCTGATTTTACTGGGGTTTGCTTTAAAACAAATATGGCTGCATCTGGTGACCGTTTTCCCAAATTGATTCTTGCTCTTTTTAGGAAGGGGGTGGGGGTAATAGCGGCAAACCAGAAGTGAGATTAACCATAGCCACCGCCTCTTGCTTGACGCATGTATGTACTTATTTTATTTTATTTTTAAAAAATCTGATTAAGATAGAATTCTACTTCATTACTAAAACCAACCACTCAAAGCCGATCCTTTACCCGAATTATAGAAAATATAAAAGAATAAATTAGAGAGGGGCAAGAAAGGAAAGGCCGGTGCTTTCAATGGGATTGTTGGCTTACTTTTTTTCCCCATTGAAATCGAAAGTTTCAATGGAAGAAGCTTAAAAGAAACGTCTTTGGATGGTGCAGAAATCTGAGTTGTCAAGGATAAGTCTATATTGTTGTTCGGTGTAACTTGGTTCAGCTGAAATCCCCGATCAGGATGCGCCCTATCTTCGAGAAAAAAAAGGAGATTGTGACGCTGTTCTAGTCAGGTACCTAGTCGCATCCTAGATGAAATTCTTAGCTGTCTGGAAAGCCGGTTTAGGATTTCGGCCTGTGTTAGTGAATCTGCTTTGGTGTACTTTGGTTTACTTTGATCCACTCACTGCTGTGAAGGAAAAACCCAGCCTACTGGTTAAAAACCTGGGGAAAGTGGGCTTTCCTCTCGGGAAGTATACATTTCCCGATCGTTTTAACCCCACCCGCCAAATCTCTGCTGCCCTTCGTTAATTGAAAGTGCCAGAGCACTTCCAACAAAGCCCTACAGATTGTAAAGCCCTTGTAAAGTATAAGTGCGAATCATTTTATGCACCTACTCTGGAGCGATCCCATGTCAAGCGATCCTAACAGTGAAATTAACTGTCTAGAAACCAATAATAATAATAATAATAATAATAATAATAATAATAATAATAATAATAATAATAATAATAATAATAATAATAATAATAATAAAAAAAAACCCAGACTGTATAGTGCCATTATTAGGAAAAAAAACCAAAGAAAAAAAACCCAATTCAACACTCCCCCATCTCCCTAAAACCGAGCCAAACCTCGGAGCCGGGGCTGCAAAGGAACCTTTAGAAGTAGTCAGTAATTGATGACCTTATAAAATCTCCTGCCAATGGAACCAACCATGTAGTCCTTGGAATTATGATCTCGGTTTTTTTTTAAATATAGTGTGTTTCTCCTACACACACAAAGTGGCCTGCAAGCCTCTGTCTTGAGCCAATTTATCTTCCAGAGGTAACCCTGCAAAGTAGGATAGAGGCTTGTTATTGGTCTAAAAAGTCAGGTATATTTATGATTCACAGGTGGGGGATTTAGCGCCATTTTCCCCAGACCCTCTAAAATACTCCCACTCACCCCCAGGCCAATATCCAGTGGATTTTCATTTCAAGAATCTCTGGATACAAGATAGGGGGTGGGGAATACATTTTATAAATAAATAAATATAGTATGAAAAACTAAAGCACTTGCCCCGCGCAAAACTCTCCTATGGTCTGATCCACTGGAATTAAAACGGGGGTTTCTAAACGCCCTGGAAACAAAACAAATGCACTCCCTTCTATAAACGTGCAACCAGCCACCCATCGGATTGCCTAAAAGTCTCTTTTTCTGGGTTTCTTTTAAACCAGGACCTTTTTTTTTTTTTTTTGGTACCTATTTAATTTTGAGTGGGGTTTCCAGTTTTCCTATTGCCAAATCATCATAAGAGAGGGGGAAAAAATCTAGCCCTGTGTAATCCAAAGTAACCCTCTCGTGCCCCTTCAGGTGTCTCTCTTTAGATCTCATCCTAATGAAAGCAGTAGGATTTATTCCAGATTGAGCATATTCGGCTCATCTGCTGGCGCTGGTCTCCTTCCTCCCATTTTACCGGACACTTTTATCAAGAGAGAAGTAAAAGGAGGCGAATAATGTGCATTCCTCAGGGCTCCTTGGTGCTCCTCTGAGCTTGCTTCTTTTCTTGCAGACGTTTCATGACCCAAAGTAGGTAACATCACCAGTGCCAGTGAGAAGTGACTAGCACTGATGATGTTACCCTAGTTTGGATCACGAAGCTTCCGCAAGAAAACAAGCAACCTCAGAGAAGCACCAAGTCAGGTCAGCCTTGAGCTTTGAGCCTTGAGCCTTGAGTATGCTTTCCGATGTGTGTGTGTGTGTGTGTGTGTGTGTGTGTAGGTATCTACAAACAGGGCGAGGAAATGGTTCTGAATAAGTGATATTGAAGCTCTTGGGCTTCAATTTCCAGACTGGATCTAAATAGGGAGCCGAGAGATTTCAGCGAGGTTTCCAAAACATCTTTTACTCTGTCGCCATAAAAAGTGGAAAGTCGGACCCTTCGAATCAAGGCTTTTCGGACTATGTTCCAAATGTTTTAGTCCCACTAAAAGAAGGGACTCGGCCGCCATAATGTGGGTCCCATTTTCCTCGGACAAAGAGGAAATTAATTAAGCTCTGGACTTCCGACATCATCGATTGGTGGCAAATAATAGAATACAAATCTTAATTTCTCTCCGGGCCGCTGCTCGGTGCCGGCTGTCATTGGGCACAATCCCCACTGCATGAGAGAGAGAGAGAGAGAGAGAGAGAGAGAGAGAGAGAGAGAGAGAGAGAGAGAGGGAGGGAGGGAGGGAGGGAGGGAGGGAGGGAGAGAGAGAGAGAGAGAGAGAGAGAGAGAGAGAGAGAGAGAGAGAGAGAGAGAGAGAAACCTGATTTTTTTTTTCTTGTTGTTGGTGCTTTTTGCTTAAGTAGAGATGGACTAACGCTCTGCTCCTGAAAGCAAGGCAGGTGCTGTAATTATGTCTCATTTTTTTGGGGGGGGGCAGGGATATTTATAGAAGTTAAGCCCCTCCCACCTCCTCCACTTCCTCTTTTATTTGCTGAACCCGAAAGCAGAAAGAGAAAAATAATTGTTGTCGTTTTGATTTTGGAGAAATCCTTTTTCTTGTCTTTGGGCCTCTGAAACACCCTTGCAAATCCAGCTCCCCGTTTCTTTTTTGTCTTCTGATTGGCCCCTTCCCGGTACAAGATAATTCCCTTCTCAAGTCCGGTCACAAATTCATCTAAAAACATAGCACATATTTGCAGAGGACTATTTGTGTAAGGTTCAATTTGTGTATATCCCTATTGCTGTGGAGAGTGCATAGAAAAAAATGCTCCTTTAATTAAATGAAAACAGGGACATCGTGGTACACATCCACATTTAAGTCAATGATAGTAACTCCCAGTGGGAATAAACACCTACGAATGACTATTATGTTTGTGCTTATATATTTGGATCACCAGATGAAGCATTTGACCCACTTCAATCCCATCCAAATACATACACATTTACATCTGCATCCCCATCAACACTTTAGACTAGGTTCCGGTGCATGGAACAATAAAAGTTATTTTGTCTGTTTATTTTTTATTTTATTTTATTTTTTATTTGATTTGTATGCTGCCCTTCTCCGAAGACTCAGGGCGGCTAACAAGGCGTTAAGCAATAGCCTTCAGACTTTTGTATATTTATACAAAGTCAGCTTATTGCCCCCACAAATTGGGTCATTTTACCTACCTTAGAAAGGATGGAAGGCTGAGTCAATCTTGAGCCTGGTGAGATTTGAACTTGCAGTAATTGCAGGCAGTGATGTTAATAACTGTTTTAGTCTGCTGCGCTACCAGGGCTCCTGTTTGGTGCTCATTCCCTCGAACACAGAACTTCTGTGAAGGGGTGTGTGTGTTCTTGATGCTGTCTGAGTCTGGCTGTTTTCTTGTAGACATTTCATCACCCAAACTAGGTAATGTTATCAGTTGCACATCAAGAGAGCAACAAGGACCCCACATTTCAATTCCGAGCTAAAAATATTCTCCTTTATTGGAGACTTGTTGTTCATTGTGGCTCATGGGGGCAATGTGCAAATCCAGCAAGGCTTCCTTCTTACTCCTCAGCAGTTTTAGCTCCATGAAAACCAAGGCTCCCATTCCTTATTTGGATTTCAGTTGGTTGACTAATCAACATTAGGTGTTTGATAACATGCACGCATAACATACAAGGAAAAATGAGAACAAAATGTGATGGAACGCATTAGCCCTTGTGCCCGCTCGAGCTGTTCCAAACAGTCGAGTATGTCACAGGATTTAACTTCCCACTGAAAAGGAAGCAACCCTCACAATCCAGTGGGCAAAGAGATGAAGTTTGTCAAAGGTTTGGGAAGCGCCAGATAAAATGGACAGAACCCTGGCAGAATGGAACATCCCAGAACAAGCAATAATAAAAAACAAAGGAATGCAGAATAATGCAACGTCAACAATTACAGAGTGTGTATCCGAAAAACACCAGACAAAAAGTCTCATTTATTTTCAATGGACACTAACGCAACAACTTCTTAATGGGTGGGAGAGAGAGAGAGGGAGGGAGGGAGGGAGGGAGGAAGGGATCAAATTAACATACCAGGGACCTGGGAGAGAAGGTACACACATTATGAAAAAAACAAGACAACTTCTGAATGGCAAATTGAAATGTATGGTTTGTTTGGTCAAGTTTATGTCCATGAGAGGGCAACAGAACACCGGAGACAAATGTATGCCTATGATTATCATGGTCCAACACCTTTGCACTGAAATTATCCTGGCTAACCTTTAGTTTGGAGGTACATAGGTGCGGGGAAGCTTTAAGGGTAGGCTGGGACCCCAAACGATAGCGCTCTGTCTAGCAAGTCAGTTAAGGAAGGCAGATGTCTCCAGCCATAAAGCCAGGGATACAACCCAGAGGATTTTAAGTGAGATGCAGAAACAGATAGGAAACCTTTCAGGCCATGGAGAATTGTTTGGTGTCACTATGCACACTATCCATATCTGAAAGTTCTCAGCTTCTGGCGGACAATATGGGCCATCGTTTGCCCACATCTCCTGTTTGTGAATCTGGAAGAGCATGTACAAAGTGGAATAGGAGCCCTGATTTAGCAGATTCACTGACATTTTCTGATGATTGGAACTGTTAATAACTGTTTTCCAGCAAATACTTCTCCCAGTAGACGTTTTCTAACTTTAGGGACAGGCATTTGGGTGTACATCAAGTGAGAGGCTTCTGTAGCTGCAGCATAGCCTGGTGGGTGCTAAACCTCACAAGAGGGCCTTAAGTCTGGTTCAGTCACTGAACTTTTCCCCTTTACCCAAATATGAGTAACAGAAATGCTGGAACCAGCTCTTCCCATCTTCTTTGCTCTCCAAAATGGGTTTTCCTCCCTTTCTAAATTTCCAAGAATTCTGTCTGGCCATTTCTGTATCCGCAGCCCAAATTTGATTTCTGCTTATTAAGTAACTCACATAAAGACACATGTCTTGTTTCTGGCCATGAATGTGGCCAGAGCAAGGATCCCTGATCTGGAGTTCTCTAGATAGATTGGATTATTGCCCAAGAAGCCTTCCCAGCTTGAATCCTATGAATTCTGGGACTTGTAGTTCGAGAGTGTGAAGATGCCAGGGTGGGGAAAAGCTGCTCGCCAGAGCATCAGAAATAAAATAAGAATTAAAATAGCTATGTTTAAACTAGTTTTAGAGATGATTGAATATTAACTTCTATTCTCCAGAAGCAGAATTTTCCCAGAAGTAGGAAACACAATTGCCTAGCCCACCAAAGACTTCCTCAAGTAGCACTTTTTTCAGAGGATCAAGGTTGAGGGTATTTTAAATCAGCTGAAAGACTTGTGGGAATTTTGTGGTTCCCTTTGGCTAACTGGGAGTGAACCAGATTAAGAATCATCACTGTGGACATTAAATACATTCATATGATGTTTTTCTCTGGATGCTACAATAGTTGAGGAAATGACACCAAATGCATTCCAATGAACCCTGCAACAAGAATGTTGAATTTTATACATGCGCTACAAGCATGACTTTGCACTGGCTAGGTGGTCTACCATTTTAGAATTAGAATTTAGGATTAGACTTCTTTATTACACCCAACAGGGATACTAAATTTAATAATGTAACTGGACCTTATTTCTGAGCCAGAGTAGCTATCTCTCTCCATCAATCTTCCTGGGGTTGAGTTGGCAACAGCTTTATCTGGAGGATTTAAGGTTCTTCACCTTAGAGATATAGGATCAGGGCAGCTCTCACATTTAGGGGAAGTGTTGGGCCCTTTCCCACTGTTTGGCCTGCTTTGCTTGGGTTGACAGAAGGCTGTTCAGGTCCTATATGTTGACCGTAGCATCATGGAACAGAAGGGTTGGAACATGGAAGAACAGTTCTATCCTTCCCAGGCAGATGCTCATCAGTGGAAGCATTCACCCAGCCTCTCAGGAAGCAATCTCTTTGCATTGTGACCCACATCCATCTCTTGTGGGGGAATCCCCCTTCCGCTCTGTGTTTCTCACCCATCTCCTCAATCCAAGCCTTGAGCACTCAAGCCTATCCCCTCCCCTTCTGTTTTCTGGCTGTGATGGGGGGGGGGGGCGCCTGCCCAGCCTGGAAGCTGTGAGAAGAAAGCCAAATGCCGACCAGTAAGTGCCAGTCTTTCACAGAGCCCCTTACAGGGGCTGAGCTGAGTGGCCAAAAAATGAGCTTCTGGCTCATGCAGGGGAAGGCCACGCGTGCTCATTTGTGTCCCCTTTCTCCCACCCCACTTCCTCTGGAGGTGCAGACACCAGTGACTTCTGTCAAGGAGCTTGTTCCTCTGGCCCTCCTTCCAGGAATCAAAGCAGACACTATTGTGAGCTCTATCATTCCCGGTCAAAGGTCAGATTTCACCATCCCGATTACAATGATTTTGCTAACGATGTTTATTTTGAGTGGGCAAGTGGTTGGAGTGTCAAACAACTGAAGGAGAGGGGTCTCTGTGTTTGTGGGTGCACATGTGTGCATGTTTGTAGTTAAATCTGAAGGAAGGAAGGAAAGAAGGAAAGAAGGAAGGAAGGAAGGAAGGAAGGAAAGAAAGAAAGAAAGAAAGAAAGAAAGAAAGAAAGAAAGAAAGAAAGAAAGAAAGAAAAGGGTCAGTAAGCAGGAAAGGAAAAAGAAGAGGTTGTCATAATTTCCCCCGTAAGCCTATAGAAAGGAGGAAGGGGATAAAGAGTTGTGGGAATGTGTGGGAATTGGGAGGAATGGTTAACTTATTTTAAAACTTGATTGCCAGAAGATGCAAATGATGAGCAAGGCAGTTGAGGAAGTCAAAAGATAGAAGGAGAGAGATCCTTTGCTATCTAGTCTAACAGCAGTGAATGTTTATTTAAGGTGCCTGTCTGGCCTAAGTCTCGAAAACAGCTGCCTGGTTGACCTTCCCCTCCAGCCTGTCTTTAGACCTTCCTTAAGAGGAAGGCTGGGACATGTTTCCTAGGGAGTTGAAAATATAATGGTTCCGTTAAGGGCCCCAAAGGCCTGTAAAAACTATCCTTTTTTAAAATTCCTTTTAAAACACAGAAATCCAAAGCCCTCTTAAGTTGTTGTATGTGTTAGATGCTTGCTCCCAAGAGATGTTGAGCAGGGTGGGGAGGAAGGGGATAAGGGGAGTTATTAAAAAACAAAAAAAGAAAGATATGCAGCTCAACATGTTTTATACTTAGAAATGGCAGGGTTTGGTTTCTGCATTGATTTAATGTGCACAATACATAGTTGCTAAAAGTTGCATATGTTTAAGAATTATTTCTATCATCTGTCTCCTATATATATCTATCCGATGGTGCTAGTTAGTTAGACAAACACTCTTCATTTTATAAAGGATATTTTTTGTTTCTTCTTTATTAGTTTTCTTGACAGTGTCTAACTCAGCCTAGGATGAACAAAGACACTTAACCCAAGCAGTTCTATGCATTTAGAAGTTAGTTAGATTTGCTGAATCCGACTTACACATTTAGTCTTGGGGAAAATGAGCATTAAAAAAAAATACAGTCCTAAATATATGAGTTACATAATTCTATTTTGGGTTGTTTTTTTGGGATGGGGACTTGTTGTGGTCAGAGGCATCTATGCTGTCTTCCTACAAGATGTTGGAGAAGATACATATTTTTTAATTTTCGTGTGAAAAAGAAATGTCTGTGCCAGGCTGGTTCAAATCATGAACTAGATGGGTGGAGGAGAGTGGAAGGGAAGAAGCCGATTCATGCCAGCTTTCTGAGTAATTCTTAAATACATAAAAAAACATCGATGGCTACCATTGTCCAGCACCATCTGCTCCGGGAGAGGGTATTGGGGAGTCGGTTGAAGCCTGTGCCTGCCAAATAAAACTGCGTTCGGCAAGAGCTGAACTGATTCTTTCATAAACTGCACAGATTTCAAGGGAGATTTCAAAACGCCGAAGCCTCACCAGGATGGAAGGATCTTTCAGCTTTCCTGGGGAAAAAGGTTGGAAGTGGCTGGGGCGGAGAGCAGAAGTCCAGAAATATCTCCGGAGCGAATAGTGTTAAAACCAAAGCACAAAAACCACCGAAGCCACAGGCACAGAAGAACTATCACTCGGGGTGAGTGGGAGGGAGGGAGAAAAAGAGAGAGCAAAGTGCTTCTCCCAACTTCGTTTTTTTGCCCCGCATCAGCCGCCTCTGCAAAAAAAAAAAGTTTTTCGAGCATGTTGTAGGCAAACTTGGCCGGTGCGAACCTTCTTTCGGCTTGAGTAAAAGTCCGGGAATCCGGATCCTTAGCTGAAGCTGAAAAGCAGAGGCTTGAGAAATCTCCGAAGGAACTACCGGGTGAGCAAACTTTTCAGGGTAAGAGCGAGAGAAAGCAGCTCGGTTTTTTTTTTTTTTTTTTTTTTTTAAGATCTCTTTGAAGGACTCTTAACAGGCTACAGGGCCAAGGGTGGGAAAGTGAACAAGGACAACGCATTCTAAGCGAGGGCATCTTTGAAAAGGAGAGACTTGAGTTAAAAGTCATTCCGTAGGAACGAAACTGGGTGGCACACACGAACCGTAGAGAAAAAGGGAAGATTTTAAAAGGCAGTAACTTCTTCTTCTTTCTTTTTTCCCCCCAACGCAGCTAAAATATGATTAGAAAGTGATCCCCGACTCTCACAATATTTATTTACTTATATATTTATTTGTTTTACATTACTTAATGCAAATTTTTGGGAGCCGGCTTTACCATCCAGCGAGCAGTCTGACTTTCTCCTAACTTTCCCTCTCATCTCTCAGGTTCTGTAATTTTAGAACCCAACAGTATTAAAGCGAAAGGTTTTCCTCCTTTAAAAAAAAAAGTCCAAGTTTTAGGCACGCTGCCCTGGGCATAAAACGATCCCCTTTCGATTTTCCATCCCAGAGAAAAACAGCATGGGTGGTGGGTGGGTTTGCGCTCGTTTAGCCGAAAAGGCTGGCCTTTGATTGCCTTCGTTTCTTAAGCAGAATGGATCGGAGGTTGGAAGAAAATGATGATGATGATGATGATGATTAATGAAGAAGAAAAGTCCCACCAGACTGACAAACTGTGTGGTTTAAGGAAGAGGGGAGTAGCAGTTTTGAACAGAAAGTGTGTGGCAAGGAATCTGGCGCTGCCATCCCACGCGTGTACGCTTTGCCCAGAGAGAAACCACATTGAAATCAGGCTACCTTGCTCCCGTGCAAAATGGCAGGGTCTGAAAGGGAAAGTAGTTGTACGGTTGTTTTAAGAAGGCGAAGGAGAAGGAGGAGAAGAAGAAGAAGGGGGAGGATGGGAAAGAACCAACACCTGGAATGAATTTCTGATCTCCCGAAAGTCTGGCGCCCATTTCCCAGGCCTTGTCTTTGGCAATATTCACTTTTTCACGCCTACAAACTTACAGGCGCTTAAGGAAACTCGATTCCCAGCCTTCCACCAGCACCCGAAAGGGCGTTTGAAGAAAACGCGAGGCTCAACGGGTCGGCTTGTCGGTCTCTGCGCCGCCCGGGTTGGGATCTCGCTCCCAAGCAGGACGCAGGAGGCTGAGCCGTGGTTTTCCGAAGAGGGCCGCTGGTTGGGATCCCTTTCTAAGCCCGGGGCTTCTTGGGAGAGATGGGGAAAAAATTGGAAGGGTTGTGCCCTTAAGAAAAGCGTTCCAGGAGCGAAGGATCTAATGATTAACACAGAAGCGCAACGCAAACCAGGTGTGGCGAAGGGACCTCGCCGAGGCTTGCAAACGGCTTTCCCGGGTGCTGGATGGGGATGGTTGAACGGGCGGTGCCCCAGAAGCCCATTTCCCTCCTCATCGTTTTAGCCTCTTCCAAAGCAGAGGGGGAAAAACAAAAATCCCCGCGTTTGCCTAGTTCTGAGTGGAGTTGCAAGTTGGAAGTGAAGGATATTTTAGTTAAAAAAAAAAAAAAACTGCCTTTTTAGCAACTGCCTCCTTCCGGTCCACAGCTGTCTCATACGGCGGAGATAGGGGACCAAATGGTAGGAGAGATGGTGGCATGTCAGCCGGCTGTCCTTCGGAAAGAAAGTTGCTTTTTTTCCCCTTTGTACTGGAAGTTTCGCTGCTGCTTTAGGAACAGTGTCTTTCCCCAGGGTACTTGATGCACGTGGGGACTGGAAAAATGAGTGGCATAGTTTTTCCAGCCTGTGCACAATCAATGCTTTAGTTTCTTATGTGACCTTCACCTATAAATGTATGCACCTGACTTTTCTTTCCATATAGTGAACTCCTAGGCTAAATCTGTTGCCTACATGTGGGCATATCCAAAATAATGAGCCAGAGCAATTCCAGCCAAAATAAACTGTATATATGTATTTACATAAATATGTGTATTTGTGTATTCGTATATATGGGTATATATATTTCATGACAGGGGCATTTTTTTTAACAGAAGCAACCCATGTAGAGGTCGAGAGGAGGGGAGTTAGAGAAACAATGGTTACCATTGGATCAGCCCAGGCCAAAGATTGTGGCATATTTGGGATATGTGGTGACACAGTTTTTGAATGCCTTCCCTTTCTTCTTATTTCTTCAAAACTAGGCCAAAAGTTCCCTAACTTTGTTTGAGATTGTATTGATCCTCTTTTGATGCTCTCTTCCCTTTCTTTTTCTACCACTCTTCCTACGGTTTCAGTGAATCCGTGCAAAGCCATCGATGATTTTCTCAAGCCATTTGAGTGTCTCTAAAAATAATGCCATGGTTTTTTTTAGTCCAGTTGCCTTTCAAAATACAGTGCCCAGTGCCAATTAGTATCCTTCTTCTTTTGTCATCCTTCTCTTGTATAATGTAAAGATTATTGTCTTTTTTACGAATTGGAGTTTTTAGTATAAGCTGGTAGGGAACATTAATTACAAGAAGAAAGAACTTGACCTTAAGAGTGAAGCAACGTTTCACCCCACAAAACTGCAAAGCAAAATGAAACAGAGGCATGTTTTGAAACAGCAAAATCCCATCATTTGGGGAAAGCGCATGCTTTGATCCCAGAGGAAATATAATGCGGATGGTACATGTATAAACTGTTAAGGGATCGCCTTTTATTACCGGAGACACTTTGTGTGATGCAGAATGGGTTACTATTTGTCAGGCTGATTGCCCTATCTACTTTGCTTGTCCATTTCATCCGACAGGCAGTGGAAAGATCTCTGCTGTGAAGAATGGTTAGCAAATGTTTGTCCCATGTACTTTATTATTTTTGGACTTTAGACAATAATATGTATTGAAAAACAGCAGGAAGGACTGAGAATGTCAGAAGTCAGCTCTCTAGAAGATCTAGGTAGCATTTAGACTTCCTCCAGGAAATTAATCATTCATATGTGACAGTTCTTCATTACAATAAGGTGAAGGAAAAGCTTCAAACAGAGTTCTCTAGGCTCCAATTAGTGTATTGTTAAATGTGATTAATGTTGCCATTAACTGTGTAAGCTGCGAGACCTTCACTACAAAGTTGAGCCTTTTCAAAATATGGCCTTCTCCATCCCACCAAAATAATGCGGTGCTAATGTAACCAGAGAATACATAGGACAGAAAAGATTCTTTTTCCTATCTTGCTATTTTCCAACACTTATCAGTGTTTTTCAAACTTGCCAACGTTTTAAGATATGTGGACTTCAACTCCCAGAATAACCCAGCCAGAAAACCCAGGCATCTGAACATGACCAAGTTTGAAAAAAACATTAACTTAAATCATATTCAAAATTCTGCCAAACAATATTTTCAGAATTTGAGTGTCTTCATGAATTTTTTTTTAAAAAATGTGTAATGTACAAAGTTTATAGGCATAGCCAGGAAGACATGTTAAAGTGTTATCCACTAATGCCTGACACAGAAGAACGATATGCATCCATAAAATGTGAGGCCCCAATTTCCAAGCTTTCTTCTGTCACAGTAACAAGGCCAGTGATAGATGCTGTCCTTAGTCTTTTAATATTAATCCTTCATATTCTTGGAAGGTTCTTGGAATAGGGTGTCAAGGCTAGTTGACTGGTTCTCTGGATGTACTCTGTACTTGTGATCTGTCAGGCTATTTCAGAACATGAGTCTAGCACTCATTTAAAACAGCACTAAACTTGTGTCTAAATATATCCTAGCAGGCAAGTTGAAAACATGGAGAAAGAATGTAAGGTGCAATGTTGTTAACTTGTAATATTACAGAATTGCAATGGGTAGTCTTTAAACCACTTGATTGTGACAAAGCCAGTATCTAGCAAAACCTATCTCTCTTTCTCAGTTTAAAACAACCTTTTTAAAAAACAACAACAGGTCTAGTACTTTCAAAAGAGTGCTATATCTGTGCTGATAAAGAACATAGAACTAACAAACATTTTGGAAAGCAGTGGTCAATCACTATGCAAGGGGATCTGTCTGTAGAAGCCTGGTGTCCAATCTCTCCTGCAGCACAAGCCAACATGGCTTAAGACTACCTACCTACCTACTTACCTACCCTTATCTATCTATCTATCTATCTATCTATCTACCTATCTACCTACCTACCTACCTACCTACCATCATCTATCTATCTATCTATCTATCTATCTATCTATCTATCTACCTACCTACCTACCTATCTACCTACCTACCTACCTACCATCATCTATCTATCTATCTATCTATCTATCTATCTATCTATCTACTTACCTACCTACCTACCATTATCTATCTGTCTGTCTGTCTGTCTGCCTGCCTGCCTGCCTCCCTCCCTCCCTCCCTCCCTCCCTACCATTATCTATCTATCTGTCTGTCTGTCTGCCTGTCTGCTTACCTACCTACCTACCTACCATTATCTATCTATCTATCTATCTATCTATCTATCTATCTATCTATCTACTTATCTACCTACCTACCTACCTACCTACCATTATCTATCTATCTATCTGTCTGTCTGTCTGTCTGCCTGCCTGCCTACCTACCATTATCTATCTATCTATCTGTCTGTCTGTCTGTCTGTCTGTCTGTCTGTCTGCCTGCCTGCCTGCCTACCTACCTACCTACCATTATCTATCTATCTATCTATCTATCTATCTATCTATCTATCTACTTATTAAATTTATCTGCTGCTTATTTCACTGTTCAAAGTGAGTTCAGAAATCAGTGGCAGGATTGGAGATGGCAAGTCAACAACAGTCTAATATTCTGCACATCCACAACAGAAGTTGTATTAAGAGACAAGAAAAAACACTATTTTAAAATCAGCTTAAAGATGACTTTAGTCTGCCTCAACTGTTGGCATGGAATAAAATAAAAACATCAAAATAACATAACTTAAGACATTTATCAACACAAGTTTATTCACAGTTAGTGTTACGGGGCATATGAATTGTGTGCTGGATCATGTACACAGTGTTACGGGGCACATGAATTGTGTGCTGGATCATGTACACCTGAAGCAATTTTACATGTATGTTAAGTACAATACAAAATATGGACCTAGTGCATACAATTCCTTGGTCACTCTAGTTCAAGACCAACAAGGATTCTAAATAAGTCAGTAACTGCTTGAACAAAGTGGAAAGAAGCTAAGGACTACAAGATCCCAAATGATGGAAAATATCTTCTTGATGATCCAAGAAGATATTAACTTTCCATGATCTACTAATCTCTAAATGTACACCTTGTTAATTTATTGCAATGCTACACAGACACTGCAACTATATCTTTTGGGACTCACTAGTGATCCCACTCTTTTCTAATCCAGTTCTGGAAGATCCTGCTAAGGATTTAGATTGTGCATGTTAAACAAAAAGACCCAGATCCAGACCCAGACAGATAAACACAGACACACAGAGGACAAATTTACCATACACATGTACCGAACACATTATTGGTCACTCTTTTCTTTGAAAGAATTTGTAACATGTGTTCTGAAACTAGAACTAGGCAAATCTCAAAACAATTTGAAAATACTTTCAGTATGTTATTACTGTGTTTCCCTGAAAATAAGACCCTGTCTTATATTTTTTTGAACCTCAAAATAAGTGCTTGGCCTTATTTTTGAGGATATCTTATTATTTTGGGACACGTGGACCTCTTGCCATCTTACCTGATTTCCGGCTCTGTCTCCCTAACCCTAAGCAGAGAAAATGGCGGGGACCGGCTGTGCATACATTTAAATATTTTTGGGAGGGCTTATTTTTGGGGAGGGCTTATTTTCGGTGTGTGTGTGTTATTTTAGCGCATGTGCTCAAAAGCCCGATTGGGCTTATTATCAAAGGATGTCTTATTTTAGGGGAAACAGGGTACTTAGAAGCCATCATATGGATGAAAATCTTCTATTAAGATATAACGATCTGGCTAAAGTACTTTGATATAGCTACTATTCATTTAGTCCAATGTTTCTTAACTTTGGCAACTTTAACCTGTGTAGACTTCTGGAATTCTCCAGCCGGCAATGAGAAACACTGATTTAGGCAAATGCCTGCATAAATGGTAAATCCGGCATTCCTGCGAGTCAGATTATTTCATCCTGACTTAAAACTCAAACCTGTCCCTCCAAACCCTAAAACTACTCATATGATCACGGAAAAAGAACGAGAAGAGAGGAAATGTGGCTATAACAATTATTTGGATTTTTCTCCTCTTATTCTTTTGAGTCAATTGACTAAGCAAGGAAGTTAATATTCTCTGATGATTCCACTTCTAACTAATAAGCCAGTTGCAGAAAGAATTGTTGGGAAATGATTGCTTTATCCTCACCTACTCAATAGTTTTGATTATTGACTGAAATAACTCAGGCTTTGGAGTTATATAGGCTTGATTGAAATCAGATGAAATGTGGAAGGAACTTGGTCTCAGGGAATGGATATGGCCACTAAACAGAAAGTCAGTTCAGATAAAAAGGAAATGCTACTGTTTATGGTTTGATTGACCTAAAGGTATCAAAATACAATGTTATGTGCGTGCTAACCTGGAACTCAATCCCACAAATATTCAGTGGAGCTCAGTCTAATGTAATCTATTGAGAAGATGCCTTTTGTTATGAGTTTCATTTTTTAAAAAAATCAGTCTTTTCTTTGAAGGATCAGTTTGGTTACTAGGAATATTATTATTTTAGATGACCAAGAACTCTTCACTATTTTAAACTGTGCTAGCTATATCCTTTCTTGAACAGAGAAAATTTAGATAAATTTCCCATGTTTTATTATCATCTAGGACTAAGTAGTAGAATAATTTACAGAAGGGGTTGCTTCTAATAATCTCCTGCCAGTTGCAATCTGTTCAAAAATATGGATCAAGCTGATCTCTCTATGAGTTCTGCAAATTTTAATCTTGCCAATTTTGATATAAATGGTAGCTCAAGAACTCTGCCTTCTTTCTTTGGGGGAGGCAAGAATTCCCATGCTTGTGCCTGTATAAGACCATAGGAAAGTGGGACCTAAAATCAAGCCCTTTAAAAGTAAATTTTTCATACTTAAATCTCCTCCAGTTTGGACTCAACTCACTGATTTGTCCAGGTAGTTATCTAGACAACAGTGCAGAAAAGGTATGACATTGTCTTTCTTAGGATTTTTTAAAACTTTCTAGTCTATCCCAGGATTCTAGGACTGCCTACTGGGAATGTCTGCTGCTTATGTTCTCTACATTCTCATGTTCTTTTCCATATTAACTACTGAGGGCTTTCTAGAATCCTGGGGAGATTTGGGAATTACGTAGAGAAGTGGGATTGATTTGCTAGCACTAGATACAATAACACACAATCCGTAATGAATAATATATATGCAACACACAAAGATTTCTTAACAACCTGCTTGAGATTTTTTTTGTGGGGAAGTCACGACAGTTAAAAATATATAAAATTGATGAATGGTCATAGAGCAAGCAGATGTACAGTGCTCAATAGTTTTCACAGGATCCAATGGGACTCCTGTCCCACAGACAAGAATTTATGGTTAATAACAAAAGTAAATAAACAAATAATGTTGTCAATTATCCTTGAAGAATGGTAGACATCTGGGGAAGTGCGAGAGGACAGGAAAAGAACAAATGTCCCCTCTTCAGGAAAGGAAGATCCCAGTAATTATTGACTGGGGAAAAGGAAGATACCAGTAATTATTGACCAATGTACCTATTATCCATCTCTGATAAGATGTCAAACAGAAAATGTAGCAAGTCTTTTGTAAGCATCTTGAAGGCAATGCTGTGATTTATCAATCACAGTCAGCATGGTTTTATCAAAATTAGGTTATGTGAGACCTTCCTTCTTTGATCGGGTAGCCACTTTTAGTGGACAAGAGTAAGGTTGTAGATATAAAGTAACTTAATTTCGGCAAAGTTTTGGCAAGGTTCCACATAGCACTCCCTTTGACAGTCATCAAAGAGTGGTTTAGATTGTACAACAGTGTGATGTGTCCACAAATTTTTGGCTAACTGCACTCAGAATACTTCATTAATGGCTCTTCATTGAGTTAGACAATAGTAGACTGGGAAGACCTACAGGGGATGGTTTTGAGGCCTGTAGTATTCAACACAGCTTGCAAATTTGCAGATGACGTAAAATCGGGAAGCCTAGCCAACACCTAGCATAACAAAACTTTCGTTCCTGGGTTGAGAAGAGCAAGATGTTCTTCAACAGGGAGAAATGTACAGCATTACACTTAGGGAGGCAAAATCTGAAGCACACATACAGTACAAGGTAGGGGATTAATTGCTTGGAAGCACTTCATCAGAGAAGGACTTGGGTGTGATCTTTGACAACAAGCTGAGCGTAAGCTGGCAGTTCATGCTAAATGCTAGAATGAGAACCGTTCTGTCATGCATCAGAAAAAACACTGTACAAGTAATCATTGTTTGTCGCAATCATTCATTTAATGACTGATCGAAATTACAACAGCACTGAGAAAAGTGACTTATGACTGCTCCAGCAGTGACAACTCTCACAGTGTTCCCCTGCTCATGTGATTATAATTAGGGCATTTGACAATCCTCACACATTTACAACAGTTGCAACATTCCATGGTCACGTGATTGCTTCTGTGATCTACCCAGGCAGCTGCCAATAAACCAAATCAACAGGGAAGCTGGCAGGAGGTTTCTACGGTCATAGGATGTCTAACCATGAGTGATTCACTTAACAACCACTTCCCTTAGCAATAGCATTGCTCTGTCAAGCACCTGGGAAATCAGAAAAATCAGGCAGAGTTTAAAGATTTATTGCAAGCTTAAGCTTAAGAACCTGAGCTACTAACTGTCAAGGGAAATGAGCAGGAGATAAGAAGGAATTCAAAGTGGGTTGGACTTAGCTCTCTTATGGGTGTGCAAGGAGTCATGACTGAAGTTGTGTTTGACCCCTCCCTCAGCCTAGTTATCTCTTATATCCTGGTCCCCATTAGGGTTGTTAAGTGAGGACTACCTGTATCAGATATATGTGAAAGCTTTATTCCTCACTTACACTGGTGAGACCACAGCTGGGATACTATATATGATTCTGAATACTACATTTCCCAAAGGATATTTTGGGAATAGGTGCAGAGGAAGATAACAAAAATGATATAGGAACCAGAGGACATGATCTATGAAGGCAGTCTGTTTGGTTTTAAGAAAAGAAGTCTGAGGACAGACATGATCGGTGCTCAGGTACATAAGGGATGTCACGGGGAAGATGGTCAGAAATTAAGCACCGTAACTAGAATCAGAAATGATGTGTATAAGCTGCAGCAATCAGGTTGTCTTTAAAAATAAGGAAAACCCCATGATAGTAAAATGTGTGAACATCAATGGAACAGTCTGCCTATGCCCTAGAGAAATTGGGTGTTGCCCATCTATGGAAATTTTTGGGAAGAAACTGGACAGTCACATTTTATGGATAGTTTAACTGGTTTTCCTGCACTTTACAGAGGATTGGTCTGGAAATCAGAGGTGGAGAATTATGGCCCCTTTATGACTTGTGGATTCCGGAGCCAGCATGGTCATCCCTTCCTATGCCATAATTGTGTATGAGATAAACAAATAAAATAGGGGACTGAAATAAAAGCATCATAAATTAGTAACTTCACTTTCAATTTGTTCTATTGATTTTAATTAGGTTTAAGCATGGTTAACTTTCTCTTATTTAGAGAATGAGTGTTTACATTTCTTTTTCCCTTCATAACTCATTAATTACAGATATCTCCTCAAATGTTAATTTTATTTAAAACATTGTGCTATCTCACGGTGTGTTTTTTCACAGTCATTTTTTTTATTGAACTGGTTCACATATTGCACTAAATTAAAGTTGATTTAACTAGGGTTTATTGAGTAAGTAAGACATGGTGATTGGGTTCACATAACAGGCAAAAGTGCAAGTTTCTTCACTTTGGTTTAATACTGTTTTGTGAAACTGAACAATGAGATTTAAGTCTAATCCTCATCATGGTTTGCCTTGTTCCATAACTCGGTTTATTGTTTTTTTTCTAAATAGTTAGTTTTATTAATTTATAAAAAAGAATACAAAAGCAAATATTAGGGAAATTAGGAAAGGAAAAAGGGAAGTGGATAGTGGGAGAAAGCAAGGGAAAAACTCGTTCATTGTTTGCAGCCATAACTACTGTATTCTCATTTAACTTCATTGTAATAGTTTGAATACCTCTAAAACCTATCCATGTAGTCTCCAGGTGTCCAGAATCACTTGATGATAAATAATCAATATATCAATAAGATTATAAATACCAGGAATTGTCATATTGACACAAATTTGCATTATTGTATGAATCTCTCTTAGCCACCTTGTAACTAGAACAGTGTCCTATACTCAGGAATTTCCCAGAAATCATATTCATCTTGAAATACATTTTGAAAGCAAATTCTCTTTCATCAAAATGAATGAGAACTGGTTAAAAAAGAGGCTGTATTTCTTTGCTGGAATTATTTGCAATGCATTGCTTTTTATTTAGCTGTAATATATGGGTTTTAATTATAAAATGCTTGGTAATAGGTATCCACTCTTTGGAAAATTGTTGTGCAATGATTTCATTGTACATTTTAGTAAGTGTGTTGTCCAAGACTATAAGGTTAATGGCATCTCTTTTCTGGTCAAAGCTGTTTGGACTGTGAGGACTCTTTCTTGAGCAGATCCAGAGTTTTCACATCTCTGAGGCCATCAACAGCTTCCTCAGGGAAACAAACAGAAGATGAGGGGATTATGGAGGGAGCTCAAGATTAGAACTATTTCTTTTAGGGACATAAGTGTTTCAATGGTTTGTGCCTGAACAAGACCACAGGAATGATGATCAAGGAGTTGCAAGTGGGATCTAAGGTCAAGATCGCTCACACTTGTTCACAAGTAACTCCTCTTCCTTTTGAACTCAACTGCTGATAACATGTCTTGTAATGTGCTTGGCAGTGATACTGTATGGTTGTGGTTTGCCACTGCTTCTGTGATGTTTATTCAATTTTATCTATCTTAAAGCTTTAGGTTCCACAGTGATCTTCCGTGCAAATACTAACTAGGCCTGGGTCTCATTTATCTTCCAAGTTCAGATTAAGTCATCTAGGAGCTACCAGCTGCTGAGAATATTCAGGTTCAGTTTCCACAGTGTCTCACACTGATATTTTTCTGTTGCAGGTTACACGGCTAGGATGAGAATAGAGCTGGCACCAATCCATGTGAGAACAAGCAGTTCATGTAAATCACACTGTGATGGTGCTCCTGAAATCTTTAAAAATTGGACATTTCTCTCGGGCCTTTGGGGCAGGATGTTTGTGAAGTCCTATTTGTGATATTTTTCATTAGAGATTGTCCAGACACATTTTTAATATTTCCCATTTATTATTCTTACTTTTAGTGTAAGGCACTGCAAGTTGTTCTGAAATGGGGTAGCCTCAATCAATAATCAATCAATCAATCAATCAACCAATTGTATTTTTAATACTTTTTTTTAAAAAAAATCACACTCATATGAATTGTGTACATCAAGTATGCGCTACAATATTGTTCTGTAATATATACTTTGGAGCCATAATATATGAAAGGATATTATTATGTAATTTGTCATATTTACAATCACCTGATTTATTTTTTTACAGGCCTTTCCATCTAGGAAGACTAGTTATGTGTTGGCTAGGCTTCTCAATCTCTCCAGCTGTACATTGATGAATATTATTGCATTTTCATTTCATTTTCTGAGAGAGTTGTAACGGATGATTATTATTCCTTATCCTCAGGTTGTTTTTTAAATTGACAGTACAGGTTGGATAAATGGTTTGGTAACCAAGCAACATTGTGTGCCTTGTGGATGTTACTTTTCTTTGTAATTTTTGGCTGCTCTTTGTGCAAAATAGAAGGGATTGGTTGTCCGTTAGGATTGATAATTTTGAAATAGTCACGTCAATTCATGGCATTGGGAATTCCACTCCAAGAAAGGACCTGGAACTGTTTCTGATAGAATCCCATTGTAATGTTCAGGTCTACATTGTGGGAAATCCATAGATGAGTGTCCTACAAAAATCTGGTGCCATTGAATGCCTGTATGGAATATTTTTGAAATCCTAGTGGCTATTCTAGACCAATGTTTCTCAACCTTGGCAACTCTAAGATGTGTGGACTTCAATTCCCAGAACTGTCCAGTCAGCCTGTGTTCTCTGATTTCACAATTTTCTACTTCAGAATTTGAGAGCACTTCATGGATTTTAATTGAAACATAAGAAGCCAGAGGTTGGAGACTGCTGGAGAAAAAAAAATGTACAATGCATGACAAAAACCTCACACAACACCTGGTCTCTTCTCAGTGAAATAATTGTGGGAAGCTACCATCCATGCATGAACATTTCAACTTTTTTCCTTTCTCATTGTTATTTCAATAGTTATTTCTTTTCCAGTCAATTGAAGGAGAAGGCTTAAAAATTAGAATACATTTTTTTTTTGCCACAGTATTATTCAAGGCAGACATTTTTAGTAGCAGCATCTCAACTGTGAAAGTCCATATGGAGGAGAAATTTGTGGTTTGCTCTGTTTCAGCATTATTTTAAATCTCTGTTGAATCTTCCTACTAACAATGCTCTCAAATTTTATTTTATAAGATATTTTTTCCTGCCTTTCTGTCTTGCATTTTTTATTTTGTCTTTCCCCACAAATGGTTGGTACATCATCCTGAGTTATATGAGAAAGTTGCTTTGATATAAATAGTAATGAAAGATATTCACTCTTCAAATGTTGGCTGCTATGTAAATGAACCAACACAACCCATACACCAAAAGTAGCTTTGGGGAATCCCATAGTTTGCAAAACTAGAAATAACTAATGATGGGCAACCTGCCCAGCTATCTGATATGAGCACTCAGTATAGTGACCTTACAATGCTGACTCATAATTAACGGCACACCAGAACAAGGAGGGAGGAGGGGCTCTGAAAAGAACAGTGTATCACAGAAAAGGCTAGGATGAATGATATACAGGTAGTCCTTGACTAACGGCCACAATTAAGCCCAAAATTTCTTTCTAAGCAAGACAATTGTTAAGTGAGTTCTGCTCTATTTTCAATCTTTCTTGCCACAGTTGTTAAATGAATCATTGCAGTTGTGAAGATAGTAATGTGGTTGTTAAGTGAATAAGGCTTCCTCATTGACTTGGCTTGTCAGAAGTTCGCAAAAGGTGATCACGTGACCCCAGGACACTGCAAGTGTCATAACTACATGCCAGTTGCCAAGCAGCCAAATTTTGATTACATGACCATGGGGATGCCGCAATAGTCATAAGTGTAAAAAAATAATAATAAGACACTGTATTCAGTGCTGCTGTAACTTTGAATGGTCATTAAACAAAGTGTAAATTGAGGACAATTTGTACTTTATTCTAGATTATCTGACTAAGAATGAGTAGATTTTATTTTATTTTAGATCTGCATAAAGCAAGAACTGGCTGGAATGTTTACTCCAACATCCAGCTGTCCATTTATCACAGGCATTTTCTGATCTCCCAAACTGTGATGGTAAAGTAGGGAGGAACCAGCTTTTGGCATTTTGCTTTCTACACAGTGAAGCATAAAACACAGAGAAACAACAAAGGGAAGAACCTAAAACCCATATGAATATAAAAAAATATATATACCGTATATATAGTAGTAGATGTATAGTATAGTTTATGTATAGCATAGCATAAGATAGCATAGCATAGCATAGCATAGCATAGCATAGCATAGCAGTCTTTTCTAGTCTTTTTAATATATATTACATTATATTACATTACATTATAAAAAGACTAGAAAAGGGAACACTGCAGGCATCAAAAAATGCTTCTGCTGCAGAAAACCTTGCTGCAGGAGCCTTGATAGTACAGTGGTTTAATGCACCCTGTTATTAACACAGCTGCCTGCAATTTCTGCAGGTTCGTATCTTACCAGGCTCAAGGTTGACTCAGCCTTCCATCCTTTCTAAGGTAGGTTAAATGAGGACCCAGTTTGTGGGGGCAATAAGCTGACTTTGTATAAATATACAAAAGAATGAAGGCTATTGCTTAACGCATTGTAAGCCGCCCTGAGTCTCCGGAGAAGGGCAGCATATAAATCAAATTAAAAAAACAAAACAAAACAAAACAAACAAACAAAAAAACCCAAAATGCCAAAAGCTGGTTCCTTCCTACTATATGTACATTTTTTTTTAACTTTTATATTGGTTTTAGGTTCTGTCCTTTGTTGTTCTTCTGTGTTTTATCCTTCAATGTATATTTGGTAAACTCTCTTGGAGATTGATGGCAAAGGGCAATATAAGAAACCAAATCAATCTCTTTCCCTGATTCTCATTATTTTCACTCCTAAAACAGATCACAGAGAAATATTTATTATGTGATCGTAAATGCTTATCATTTTATTATAATACTGAGAAGGATGGATATTTTAAAATGTGATTGCATTGTGGCTGTACTAGTATAGGAGACAATATCTAATGCCAATAAGGAAAGAAAGCTTTGGCTCCAAAGGAACTACAGGAAACTAGAAATCACAGAGACAATATTCCACAATCTGATCCTTGGCCTTAGAAGAAAACGTTAGGGAGCAAACCTTCTCCCAGTATGGAGAGTCCTCAGGATGTATTTGGAAGTTCTAGGTTAAGAAAACTTTTTCAGTATATTAGGGAAACATAGATAAATTTTGCAGGCAAAGGCAGGAGACCTAAGATGCCCTGATGGACTATGAAATATGCATTGGTTCAGTTTGAACACACAAAGGATTCTGTGTGTGTAAAAAAGAGCTAACCCCATTTCCTCTGGCCTCCAAACATGATCCATTCTACTCTCAATGCAATAAGAGCCAACATGTGCATCCACAATAATCTCTTCATGAGATGTAAACATTGCGATGTCATATGTCACTTTGCTACTCAGGTAGCCATAAGTAAACTATGTATGACAGAGGCACTCAAGATGGAAGCTGATCCCATTGTGAGGTTTGGCTTCTTCCTTTATGCATTCTGACTGTGTCTGCAAAAGCCTATTGTGTAGAACAAAAATGGAGCAAATTATTGCTCCAAATAAGAAATCATAGTTGTTTTGGAATTCTGGGGCATATCTAAGACCAGCAAAATTGAATTCTTGAAAAGATGTTGTTAAAAATATCATTTGAGATATAAATATCATTGTCAAATATCATTTGAGATATACATATCAGTGTCAAATGATGTACATTCTTTTGTGGTCGTACATTTTACGATCACAACTGAGCCCAACATTTCTGGTGTTAAGTGAGACATTTGTCTAGTGAGTTTTGCCCTCACTAGACCTTCCTTGGCTCAGTTCTTCAGTGAATCACTGCAGTTGATAATTTAGTAACCCTGTTGTTAAATGAATCTTGCTTCCCCATGGACTTTGCTTGTCAGAAGGTCTCAAAAGGTGGATTATGCACCAGCTGTAAGTATGCACCAGTTGCCAAGCATCTAAATTTTGATCACATGATCATGGGGATGCTACAAAGGTTGTAACTGTGAAAAATGGTCGTAAGTCACATTTTCAGTGCCGTTGTAACTTTTGTAAATGAACTGTTGTAAGTTGAGGACTGTCTGTAATTGAGGCAACTCAGTTTCTACCTCACTTGCATGTGATCAGTATTTATTTGGGTTCTCTGTAGCCATGTCATGACTTGTTCTGCTAAATAATTATAGTACAATTTTCTTAATATGCAAATGAACTCTAATGCTTGACAATATAATACTGTAATATTGTCCACGCCCCTTTATAAATTTCTACTATTTTTCTCACAAAAAGGCAGCACTCTTCTGCAACTATTTAAAGTAGGTGATATTTTTAAGGCTTTCACGCCAGCTTGGGGAAAAAAAGAGATGTGGCTGCTTTAAAAACTGCCTTAACTTTAATGAACAGATTCCTTTAAGCGGGGGAGGGGGGCATTTCTGGGCCCTGCAGTCTTGCTCAATAGTTTGAATAAAGATAGGATGCTTTACCGAAGAAACGCTGAGCTTGAGCAAGATCTGAAAAGCTTGGAATTATTTCTGAGGTATACAGAGCTCTGCTCTACACAGCTATGGCATTTCAGATCTAGCTCAACATCCCTGAAGACTAGAAACTGGGGGAAAAAAAACTGTGGCTTGAGAGTTTCAGAAAATCACATTGGAAATATGGAGCACAACTGTAGAATTTATGTACCTCTATACAGAGGTTTCAAGAAGTTGTGGCCCTATTTACAGTAGATATAATTCCTGGCCCAGTACAAAATGACTGTTTCACACATATCATAGCAACAGACACAGTCCACTGTATAACTGAAAAGTGCATTTATGTACATCAATTTAGGAAGGGGAAAATATTATACAAAGCATTACAGTTTCAACTCCAGCAACTGAAATTAGGGAAATCTTTTAAGGTAAACTATCAATGTCTTAATTAGACTTGGTTGCCCTGATTCTGGTACAACAACCTATAGACATCGATCACATCTATTCTCTTTTTAAAAATGATGCACATCATGTGAAATGTGATATTCATTTTTGGGTCCAGGATCCAAAAATCTAGCTCCTTTCCAAGGAGGCATTAATTATGAGTATTTTGGGTTCTGGAACCCACACATCATATTGAAAAATCTTTGGTATTTCAGTAAGGTAAAGTAAAGATAAAGGTTCCCCTTGCACAGTCATTCCCGACTCTAGGGGGTGGTGCTCATCTCTATTTCAAAGCCGAAGAGCCAGCGTTGTCAGAAGACATATCCGTCGTCATGTGGCCAGCATGACTAAATGCCAAAGGCACATGGAATGCTGTTATCTTCTCACCAAAGGTGGTCCCTATTTTTCTACTTGCATTTTTTACATGCTTTCGAACTGCTAGGTTGGCAAAAGCTGGGACAAGTAATGGGAGCTCACCCTGTTAAGAAACACTAGGGATTCGAACCACTGAACTGCTGACCTTTCGATTGACAAGCACAGCATCTTAGCCACTGAGCCATTGCGTCCCTTTTGTACTGGACAGTACTACAGTGCAACTGTGGAGAATGCTTTCAGAATGCAAATTTAATTTTTTAATAAAACAATTAGAGTAATTATTCATAATTATTTAGCCTAAAAGTGAGTAAATCTTAGATTACCCAAAATAAATTTGTTAAGGAAAGAATTCAGCTACCAAATTAAATGGAATTGATAAAAACATCTTGCGAGTCCTACCATCAACATATTGAAGAGGGGGAAGACCTGGTAACACCTCCATATTGCTAAACTGTTGTTTCTGGGGTGCGGGGGGAACCCATGCATAAACCATGTCAATATTATTTCAGCAGTTCTGTCTGGTCTGAATTAAGATTTCTCATCTCAAACCAGACATTTGAGCATATTCAGAAATATAACAATGGAACACACTGTGTGTGATATGACAACCTAAGTAGCAAGAAAGAAGAAAAGGTCTTTTGAGTAGACCGTCTTACTTATTTAAAGATGCCTTTTCTAGCTTAAAAATATTTCAAGATGGGAAGATATTAATCACTAGAAGAATAATTGGAGGAGATTGGGAAAACTAGTCACATAGCTGGTTCCTTTGAAGTATGCTGCATCTGTTGGCATGCAAACCAGTTTTAAGCTGAAAGCATTTGTCCATTTGTCCATTTGTCAAGTATGCTGACAATAGAATTCAAGGTCATTCCCATTTGCTTGGTTAGACATCTGATTCTCCATCCTGCTCACACTTTCTCTTTAGTAATGATGGTAACATTTATAACAGGGGTCAAAGTGATGGCTTGCAGGCCGGATGCAACATGCATAGGCCACGCCCACACACAAAGGCAAAAAGCATCAAGATATGTCTTGATATGTCATGTGACACGATCGAGTTTGATACGCGTGATTTATAAGAAATGTTTGATATGCTGACGGAGTATGTGATTGGGTAATGTGTTCTCCTGAATATCAGCAGAAGTGTGCTGTAGAGCCACTGCTAGGGCCCACGGGGTGAAGACAAGCAGGTTTTTCCACTTCTATCTAATATAGGCCATAAATACTTGTTTCTCTCTTTTTTTTCTTTAGTGGTTCCATTTTAGAAGTCAACTCAGAATGCACATCATCTTTGGGCTTGCCTAGGATTAAAGAGAGGCATTTTGAGATGGTTTGATGAAATAAGAGAAGCAATTGTTTAACCCTTTGGAAATCCAAATCCAAATTTTGACTAATGTGGAGTGCGAATTAGATCTTTAGAGAGACACAGTCATTTTTCAAACAAATATTGCAATTTGCTTGAACACAGTGAGATTGACTTCTGAGCAAGCCTTAGGCTGTTCCACAAAGGACAAAGCAATATGAAGAATCCTGGTGGTTTTACCATTCAAAAATTGAACTTCAAAATTGACCAAAGAAAATGGCAACAAAACGTCAAGCTTAAAAGCTACTCTCAAAAAATCCTTGAAAGAATCTTTAAAAGTTAACATCAGAAGTTATCAGCTTCTATGTTGTCGATTGAAAGAAGCCAATGGCTCAGCAATGAGGGTTTTTTTTGCAGTATTTTAATAATCTACTACAACCCATATTTTAAGAACAAATAAGACCTTAGTCCACACAGTTGAAATATTAATCAAATTTCAACTGTAGAGCTGAGTTTTGTGTGAGCAGTGTGATGGGATGAATGTGTCACAAAAAAAGAAGGAATTAACAGTGAGAAGATGCCCATACAAAACATATTCTTAAATTGACACAAGTCATCTCTTGAATATTCATATTCATCCTTCCAACAAACAGTAACCTCAAAGCCAGAGAAATATTACCTTAGGTTGGGATGTCCCACATAAATGTTAATTAGGGCATATTCAATGCATCCACTTAAAAACCCTACTGCTACAATAGGTTCTTGCAATTGATGCCAGAACCAAATACGTTGAAAGCAGGAATTTGTTTTTGAAGTGGCCTATAAAACCTGTCAACATTGGCAAAGCTATTGGAGGGCTCCATGCATTTGTGTGGGTGTGCATTCCTCCTTCTGTGTGTGGAGGCCTTTCTGAGCCATTTGAGGTCTGGCTTCCAGACTAGGCTACCTTGGGAGGTGTCCAATTTCTTCCCGGTGCTGAGATTTTTCATTGTGGCTGGTGGAAAAGGCAGACATTTGGCAACAGCCTCATATTGATAGGACGCTGGCATACAATTCCGTTGTTCTTTCTCCTCACGGATAGGAGAGAGTACATTGTGTTATGAATGGAAGGTGTTTAAAGGGATGACTGCAAAGGTTCAGCTCAGGTCTTACTATTGGCGTATGAAAATGTAACTGAAGCACCCACCTGCCAGGAGGAATCTTGGTGTGGCTTTTAAACAAAGCTTGTAAAAAACAAACAGACCCCATTACACCAAAGAAGCGGGGGGGGGGGGGGGGGAGAAGAATGTTACTGTATTTTCCCAACTGCTGCTTTATCCCCAGCAGGAAGAATGAAGGAGGATTCTGAATGAGCCAACATTTCCAAACTGACAGGCCTTAAAAAAATCCACCCCACATTAAAGAAAACATGGATTTGTTGAGGTCGTCTCTGTATTTTTGAGTGTGCTATTCTGCACTTGATCGTAGGTGTGGTGATTCCATCTTGGGGCAGAACAAACCAATTTAAGTTTCTTCTCACACATTATTTTTTTGGAATGATGATTGTATTATGAAATGTTTATAAAGTCTCTCTCTCTGTGTGTGTGTACGCACATGCATTTTCTCCTTTTCTTCAAGATTAGTTTAGTTTTAATTAAGGAAACCTTTCTCAGGAGAAAGCTTCTCGAGGATTCTTCCTGCCCAGAGGCGACCATGCTTGTTGTTTTTAATTATTTTTCACTGTTACCCAAACTGCTTTGGGTCCTCCTGCCCAATTAAATTGAAGACATGGGATCCTCCTGCACAATATGTTTAATATTTAATTTTAATTAAATTAATTAAATTGTTTATTTAATTTTATGTCGCATTGTTGTGCGATGAGTAATGCAACATTTATGATAGGAAGACATTGGGAGGAAGTACAGGTGGAAGAGGAGGAGAAGGAGGAGGTGGGTGGTGGGGGCAGGAGGGGAAAAGCTTTTGAACAAGCTAATCAAAGTCGTCAAAAGACTCTTTGACATCATTCCCAGGAAATAAGCAACTGAATGGAAGGAGATAACAACAACAACAACAACAACAACAACAACAACAACAACAACAAATCAGGAGTTGTCAGAAGGAAAAGGTGTGGATACACAATTTTGAGAGAGGCTTCTTTTACTTAAGCTATCTTGCCGTCCTCACTTGTAACAATTACAAAGGTCACAATAGTACTTTCGGAATTAAGCAGGCAATCAGGTCATGCTTAAGCTTTGTTTCCAACTTGCTTGAATCAAAGAGGACAAATATATTACCATCCTTACATGCTCACACATTCACAACACTGCTGCTGATGAGTTCCCCCCAATTTCCCTCCCCTCTTTCTTTTCCAGCAGATCTTGCTTCTGGCTTGAATGAATAGATAGAAGTGACCTCAAGTTAGGATTTGAATTCACTTTGTAATATATAATGCAAAACAAAAATCAGTTTCATCTTTTTCAATCAATGTGCTTTTTTCTTTATTCAGAAAGATAACAAAAGAAACATTCAAAAACATGTCTCTAAGTGAAATTGAGTTCTTTTGTAATACAATATAAAAGGGTTTTTTTTATTTTGGTGAGTAGGGAATTTATTTTAATAAGTTTTCATTCTTTTGCTTTGATTATACGGTCATCAATTTTCTGAAGTTTGGTTTCATGCCTGGATCATTATCTTCAATACTAAATGGTAAAATAAACATGATAGACCATAATGTATCTGTCCAATATCTCTAGGGACATTTGGATCCGTATCAGTTCTTCTGCAAAAGCGAGTTTTAATATTGTATTTGTATGTTTTACTGTATAACATTTCAAGTTCACAATACTAACAAGTTGTATGATACTTTTAAAAATTTGGAGATGGGAGATTGTAGAAATTCAGCTGTCCAGTGGTATGTACACACAGTGGTTTGTAGAAATTTAGAACATAATCCTGGATTTACAGAGATACTTTAATGTAAATTCAAAAGAAATCTAATTTAAATCTTGCCCAGGAACCCACCCCACCCCCTCCAGAAAATTATCCTCTTGCAACCTGCAACACACCAACAGAGATTTTTTTTTAAAAAAATCACTGTTTCTGACTTTCTCCTGTCCTCAAGCCCATGCCGTATCCTCGTGCTGTAACTAGTTTTACTTGAATCCCGCCATCTTTGTAGATGTTCTTTCTCCTCATAAAATGTTAACAGGATTACATAGCACTGAAATTTATTCGATTCAATGGGATTTTGTTTTTGAGACAGTGAGCACATCCCTGAATTTCAGGTTGTCCCTCCCCTTTTTTCAGGGGAGGTACAGGTACATCATACAGGTATGATTATAATATCATTATATATTATGATACATAATACAGGCACACCATTCTCCTAGTTTTCACATGTACATATGTAAATACAGGTCTGAATCTGGAATGGAGAGTAGAAATCTCTTATATCTGAGCGCTTTGGAGAATAGATAGTGGCGCCTCATAAGTAATTTTGACTGGCGTCTATGAAGGCTTGCCTCCAGTCCATACGATGGAGACATTGCCTTTCTCACAGTGAGTTCGTCCACAGATTATCCATAGTACAAACGGCAAGTATGTCGTGAATGTGCACATCCCTAACTGAACAAAAATGGTTGAGTGTACATCAACAGCTGTTATGTACTCAGAACTGACACAATAATGGCATGGGATTGTTCTTTCAGTCTTCACAATGCCCATTGCCCAGATTTAATGGTTAAGAATTGAAAGAGAAATCCAATCCATTATTTATTTTTGGACCGTGACAGTTAGGCAAACATAAATATCTCTCCCTTCACATAGATTATTCATATTATAATGAACAATGTCTCACCCTTAAGGAGGAGATGGCTAGAACCCAATCTCTCTTTCAAAATTATAGATATTCAGACAGCACCAGTTTTGTCTCAGCAGATTAAATATTATCATAAAAACAGCTGATGGTGCATTAAATTAAAAATCTGATTAGGACAGTCTTTACTGAAGGCTTTTCAAGACTAATGCAATTATTCCACTGTGGACTAAACATTTAGACTTAAATTGGCAGCATTAGCCAGAAATATTGTGGGGTGTTTTATTTTCTACTTACATAAATTAATGGAAAGTTTCTTTAGGATCAAGCCAGATTAACCATTACAAACTATTGGGCAGAGGCTGAATAGTGAGGAAAAGGTTGCTAGAAAGAAATGAATAAAGCAGAGGAGATTTTTTTTACATGCTCTATTTACAACTTTACCATTTATAAATAGATGACTTCTTTCAAATTAGAGGAAAGAAAAATTAGAACGAAATATTTTAAAGTTAGATAAGACTTTCATTTGCAGTCATTTGTATAAAATGCTCTCTTACGAATCAGACTGCAACCAAATATCCTGTCCAACTAATAATGCTTATTTTCTCCCCCTTGCAGAAATTTTGCACAAACCTCACCAAAATGAGAGATAGACTTTTTTTCCCCAACTACCCCATTCATTCCCATATCTAGGTTACCAAAGGTTAGTTGTTTTAAAGGGGTAGGATACCTAAAACTGGTGCTCCTCCTTGGTCGGGATACAAATTGGGAGTGAAATAATCCAGATGACCACCTGATGGTAGCTTTTTGTCTCTCTTTGCTGCCCTCTCAAGGTTTTTCTTTGCAGTGCAGTTCTGCTAATCCTAATTTAGGAGCAGTATTTCTGATAAGCATTTAGCAAACATTTTTGTCTCTTACACAATCTGACTTTCTTCCCTGTACTGAAGCTTGTAGAAACCATGAACTTTAAAATGAGGGAAGCTTTTTTCTGTTTTCTGCTCAATTTACACTGTAGTGGGATGAATAAAGTCTTGGGCAAAGAAATATGAATTCTAAAGAGGTCAGGGACTTCCAAGCATCTGATCAGAATAGATTGGCAGGCTTGTGGTGATGTAAATTTTTGGATATATGAAGCAGGTGAAATTAAGGTGGTGACAATTAAGAACATAGTCTAAATTTGATTGAAAATATCCACAAGGAGACTATAAATGTCTTGTTTACGATTGCATTAAAAACAAGAAGATGGTGGATTTTGCTTTTAAAATTCCAGCTGGCAGAATGGATATTATCTTTTATAATTCGAGAGAGGCAGAAATACAGATGTAGCATCAGCAGAGATGACTAAGGCAAGTAAAGCAAAACCCAGCTACTGGTGAAGTAGCTATACACACCTGCCTCAGGAAGAGGGAAAATGTTAGCAGTTATATGTTTGAGAGAACGAAAGGGTAACAAGTGGTAGTTTCTTGCATATCTACATAGAGCAAAGTAGGGATTCTTAAATGTACCCTTTTTCTCTAATGGTATACATATCTCACATAGTTTATTCTATATATGAAACACCTCACTCATTAATCAGGCCATAAACAGGCTCTAAGCTTTAGAAGTAGCAAAGAGTAGCTTTATGGGCAGATTTCTCGATGTATAGAACAGCCTATCATAGATCCAGATGAACATCTGGCATGGAAGCACAACAATGTTCCAGTTCATTTAGAGTGACTATGCAGTGAATAAATATAAATAATGTTATGAGATATGAAATAATATTTTGCATCGTACCACATTGTACATTGAACCAAGCATCTCTAACAATTATCTTGGACTGCAAATCTATTGCTCTTTGGGACTATGCCTGGACTGACGTCATCTTCTTGTCAAAAGTTTGACTTCTTTTCAATGTACAAGTACCAAACCTTCTAAAAAGTATATACTAGATTACTGCTATAATTGATACTTGATGTTTAATGCTAGGCTGGAAGAAACAATCTGCATAGTAAGATATTCAGTCCCTGAACAGTGGCCACTGCAATTGGGAATCCTGCTACTTTCCTCACTTTCCTTAAGTTAGCTGTTTCCCTCTGTCTCCACCAGTGGTGGGTTTCAATTTTTTTTACTACCGGTTCTGTGGGTGTGGCTTGGTGGGCATGGCTTGGTGGGCGTGGCAGGGGAAGGATACTGTAAAATCTCCATTCCCACCCCACTCCAGGGGAAGGTCACTGCAAAATCCTCATTTCCTCCCAATCAGCTGGGACTTGGGAGGCACAGAATAGATGGGGGTGGGGCCAGTCAGAATTTTTACTACCGATTCTCTGAACTACTCAAAATTTCTGCTACCGGTTCTCCAGAACTGGTCAGAACCTGCTGAAACCCACCTCTGGTCTCAACCCACAAATTATGTATATGTTCAAAATTCTTGCCTTAGAACTTTCTCCAGATTTGCCAGTACATTTCTTGTTCTTGCAAATTTCGCTGTAAAACTTCAGTGAAGAATTCAATTCAGCCAATTTTTAGGGATGCTCTGCAGAGGGACAGGAAATTTTGCCTTTGAATAAATTACTCTGCAAATGAACAAAAAGGACAAATAGACATATTTCCTATTTGACGTTGGTATTCTGATGGCCAGATTCGAATCCCTTGAAACAGAATCTACATAGAAACCCTGATTCTGATGTATGGTATTAATCATTGATGGTCAAACTTTTATGGACTACTGGAGCCATTTAGTATTTTAATAGTATATTCTGAATAACATAACAATATGGCTGCTATAATGGATTTGATCTCTACTACTATTCCCTGACTTCTGTCTTAGCTAAACTCTTGGCAAAAAAAAAAAAAATGGGTTTGAAGGACTCAAGGTTACCTAAAATTGGTCTGGAAAGATATGGTTGAAAAACTATATCAAGAGCAAGATTTGTACTTGTAACGTACACAAAAGATTTGAAGGGCAAAAACAAAGGCCAATTATCCAAGATATTTTTTTTTTAATAAAGTTCAGGTTAATCATTCTGAAGACAAGATTACTGCTGATGGTAATGAAGATTAGCATCAAATGAAGATTTTTTTAAATATTTTGAAAAATCCAAATGGAGATTTTTCAAGAGAAAGGTTCTTGACTACCTCTCCCTCTGCAGATTTATTTGCTGCTCATCTCACCACCCAGATCCCTCATGGAGAGATGGGCAGCAAATAAATTTAATAAATAAATAAATTGGTGCTAATTATCCTGAAATAGGATGCATGTTTTAGGATGACTCCCATCTTTTAAGTTTGCTGCTTCTCTGTTTCTTTGCTCTTGTGGTGCCATTTCATGCTGTAGCTGAGATCTCACCTGAAGGGGCCATAACAATCCCTGAACTGAAACCCCTTTGCTACACAACAGACAGATATTGGATATTTTGTTGCATTTCCTTTAAACTGGATACTTGGGAAATTGAGAAAATGGTGGATGGTGACTGCCTGCAACTAGCAGCAGATATTGCTGTTATCGGAGGTCACTAAAATAGAAGGGGATGCAGGGAGCCATTTGGTTAGGGCCTGTCCAACCCTAGAGATGACCCAATGTCTGCAAGTCTCTTACATGTCCAAGCTTCTGATGTAGTCCTCAATTTGCAACCACAATTGAGCCCAAAATTTATGTTGCTAAGTGAAACATTTGTTAAGTGAGTTTTGCCCCATTTCATGATTTTTTTTGGTCACAGTTGTTAAGTGAATCATTGCAGTTGTTAAATTGGTAACATGGTTGCTAAGTGAACCTGGCTTCCCTATTGAATTTGCTTGTCAGAAGGTCGCAAAAGCCAATCACATAACCCCAGGGTACTGCAACTATCATAAATATGAACCAGTTGCCAAGCATCCGAATTTTGATCACATGACCATGGGGATGCTATAACAGTCGTAAGTGTGAAAAATGATCATACGTCACTTTTTTCACTGCTGTTGTAACTTTGAATGGTCACTAAATGAACTGTTGTAAATTGAGGACTACCTGTATATAATTTTGCCAAATTTTTTTTCTTTTGTTATACAAAGAACATATTTCATAATTTACTTTGAGGGAAAAAGCAGCTACTATTGCATGATATAAGATGTTTGTGGGAAATATCCGTATCTTATCTGATCCAATAATATCTATTTTGGTAAGTGACAGTACAAACAAGATGCAACAGAAATGATCCACAGAAACATCACAGAATTTAATGTAAGGAAATTAGAGATTATATAATAAGTAATATGTTACCATCAGTAATAGGGAAAAAAAAACCCAAGTAGAAGAAGCAAATATTCAAGGAAAAATGCAGTAAGTTAACAATGTTATTATAAATGTACTATGGATTCTAATAAACCAAGATATTGAAACAATTATTAGAAAATATTAGAGTGATGGTGATTGATATTTCATTCGAACATAAAGGAAGGTAAGTAGACCAGGTATAGGATGTCAATCATGTGAGGTAATCATCAGTTGCTTGAGCACATTCACAGAAGCTATACAGAACTCTGCCACAGTTTAAGTGATAACACTTTCTTATCTGATATAAAAGGAAATTAACATGAAATTCTTCAGAATAATTTGGTGCAGGTAGAAAAAAAAGGGAGCTGAGTCTTCTTCAAATATTGTTATAGAAGGAGCAGCACAGAATAGATTCAGCTGAGTCATAACCACAGATTGTATTCATGTCTTGAGCTGCAAAAAATCTGTGAGATGATACCCTTATTAACTACCCAATTGTAGTTATAAAGTAATTCATCTTTTTGAGCATTCAGGATTTTTTTTCATTAGGAAATTTGATAAAGGGATTCATTCTCCCCAGAAACTGGCAATGTTGTGACTGATTTCAAGACATGTCTGTAGCTGATTACTATATATTCCTCGACTGAATTATTTAATCTTAAAACATGCAGATGGAGTTTATCAATAAAGGAGAATATTTGTAGCTCAGAGTTGAAATGAGGAGACCTTGGTGCTCTCTGAGCTTGCTTCTTTTCTTGCAGACATTTCATTACCTAACTAGGTAACTAGTGCTAGACTGATGATGCTAGGAGTTTATCAGGTGAGATCTTAGATTGTAGTGTGGACAATTCCAAATTTTGCTGGAAAGGAAAAAAAACAAACAAACTGATCTAGAAGGACACACTTCACTTTAAATTTCACTTTCCAGTCTTTGTGAGGTGCACAGTTTTTGTGGGGCAGCCCAAGTAATTGAAGGTTGGCCTTGTATCTACTGCAGTGGTTCTCAACCTTCCTAATGCCGCGGCCCTTTAATACAATTCCTTATGTTGTGGTGACCCCCAACCATAAAGTTATTCCTAAAACCATTGAAAATATGTGTTTTCCGATGATCTTAGGCGACCCCTGTGAAAGGGTCATTCGACCCCCAAAGGGGTCCCGACCCACAGGTTGAGAACCACTGATCTACTGAAAAGTGAAGGAAAGAAACAATGATTACTTTCCTTTAGCTTGCATTAAGAGCTACTGAACTGAACTGAACATTAGTCCATCCAGAATAGCAGAGTTGGAAGGGAGGGACCCTTCCAACCCTTTCAAACCCCTGCTCAAGCAGGAAACCCTATACTCATGATGGCGAACCTATGGCCCGCATGCCCGAAGTGGCACATGGAGCCATGTCGCCTGGTACGCGTAGCATCACCTGTTCCTCTTCTGGGTTTCTGGCGCATATGCGCACACAACAATCAGCTGGCCTTTGCACATGAAGTGCTCCCTTTTCAGCACTTGGTGCCGTGTGTGTGTATGCACGCTCCCTTTTCGGCACTTGGTACCAAAAAGGTTTACCATCACTGCCCTATTCCATTTCAGTTGCCCAATTCTTCTTAAAAACCTCCAGGGTTGGAGCACCCATAGTTTCTGGAGGCAAGTCATTCCACTGATTGTGCTAACTGTTAGGAAATTTCTCCTTAGTTCTAGGTTGGCTCTCTCCTTGATTAGTTTCCATCCATTCCTTCTTATCCTGCTTTTGGGAATAGGTTGACCCCCTCTTCTTTGTGGCAGACCCTTAGATATTGGACACTTAAGTCACCCCAAGTCCCTCTTTTCATTAAATTAGACATATCTAACTCCTGCAACTGTTCTTTGTATGTTTTAGCCTCCAGTCCTCTAATCTTTGTTGCTTTTCTCTGCACTCTTTCTGGAGTCCAATTTTGGTCACTCTTCTGGTGACCAAAACTGGATGCAATATTCCAAATGTGGTCTTATTGAGGCATTATAAAGTGGTATTAATCCAAGAAATAATTTTGGCAATGATTCTCAGCCAGTGCGCTGTAACATTGCTCAGGAGAATCACGAAAGTTTTATTTTAAATGTTAGACTCACAGAGGGCATGTGCCATTATAGCAGAAATGTAATTTTGCTTGCAAATAATGACTCATTCTTTTATAAATGATGCCTGACTGACCCAAGATACTGTGGAGATTTGGACTTTGCAGAGTTAGTGAGCATTTAAATGTCCTGATGTGATTTAACTAACAAACTGAACCTCAGATAAAAAATATTGCAATATTTGAAAGCTCTGTCCCATATGAAATAGAATTTTGTGTCAAGTAACCCAGTGCTAAGATAGTTAACCCATAGATAATTCCTCAAAATATGCAATTTGGTTGGTCATTGAAGAGTAAAGCTAATGCTTTCATTGTAAACCAAAGAGAGCATCTGGAAGTGCGCTCCACAATGAGCCCTCAAAGTCATAAAGGATAAATCTGCAGTAGAAAGAGCAAATATGCTGATAGCTGATTTAAAAAATGAGAGAAGAAAATATAACTAAAAAAGCAAAATGTTTTGCAACAAGTAAGATTAGAAAGACATAAAAAATGGCTTTAAGAAAAGATAGTTTCTATTTGATCAGTTACCTTGCAATCGGATTTACTTCATGTGGTGATGAATTTAATTCTGCTTTAGAATGTATGACTTGGGGTAGAGACAGTAGAACTTTAAATCTGCTAAAATGGCCAGAGTGTCAAATAAAGCTCAACAAACCAGCTATTTAGTGGCAAAATTGAAAGCTGAAACTCTGAAATCTTACGCAACTGCAGAGACATGTATCCTTCATGCTTGTACTACTACAGTAAGTAAAATATTTGAAAGTAAAGCAGGAGAATATTCATCTCTCAGATAGCATAATTAGTAAATTGGCTCATCATATGTCCACTGATAGTGAAGACAATGTTTGTACCTCAGTGTTTTCACCTCATTTTGATGGTTATATGCCATAGAATGAGTCTGATTTTTCATATACCGGTAGTTAGATTTTCTCCAGGATGATCTATCTGCAAATTAGTGTTTCAGATCTCTAAACAGTGCAGCCATCACCACTGTAACTGAGTCCACTCGGCTTGCTCCTAATCTTCATCCTTTTCTCTTCCCTTCCAACTTTCCCACCGTTGCTTCTCCAGAGAAATAGGTCTTTGTATAATGTGGCCAAAATATAATTTGAGCATGGCCATTTATGCCTTGAGTGAGAATTCTGAGATGTTTTATTTGCTTATCCATTTCTTTATTTCTCCACCATCCATGGTATTTTCAGGAGCTTTCTCCAATACAAAAGGTCAAAAGCACCAATACGCTTTGCTTCTTCAAGGTCCAACTTTCACCTCACATAGAGTGTCACAGGGAAACCATTGCTTGCATCATTCTGAGCTTTGTTGATATAGACATATGGCATTGGAATATCTTTTCAAAGGCCTTCATTGCTACTATGTCAAGTGCTAGTTTTGACTGCTGGTTCCTTTACTGTTGCTAGTTGATGCCACAAGGTAGAAGCCATCCATTATTTCTTTGTCAATTCTAAGGCTAGTTGCTATTCATTAGTTTGGCCCAAATTTTTTTACTACCGGTTCTGTGGGTGTGGCTTGGTGGGCATGGTGTGGCTTGGTGGGCATAGCAGGGGAAGGATATTGCAAAAACTACATTCCCACCCCATTCTGGGGGCAGCCAGAGGTGGTATTTGCCGGTTCTCTGAACTACTCAAAATTTCTGCTACCAGTTCTCCGAACTGCTCAAAATTTCCTCTACTGGTTCTCTAGAACCTGTCAGAACCTGCTGGATTTCACCCCTGGTTTGGCCTTCTTTTGTTATCCCATTCCTCTATTTTTTTTTTTAAAAGGGACATATACCTAACCCGAGTGAAGGACACGTTCAATGATCAACAGTTATTCATCATGATTGTTGCAAACTAATTGAGTACCCTTCCTATCCCCAGCAAAAAACAGTCATATGATCACTGCTGCTGATTTATCCCAATTGGAAACAGACAACCATCAGAAAGCTTTTTGTCTCACCCAAGAAATGGAAAATTGGAAAAAGCTACAATTATCTCTACTAGGAATAAAAATGAATGTATTACCTAGGTTTTTATTTTTGTTCCAAATGATATCAGTGCTTAAGAAAGATGGAAACTTGAGGGAATGGCAAAAAGGGGTTAATACCTTTATTTGGGGCGGGAAGAAACCAAGAGTGAAATTGAAAATTATACAGGATGTACGTGAGAGAGGAGGTCTTAAAATGCCCAATTTAAGATTGTACTATGAAGCAGCTGTTTTATCACAAATTAGTGATTGGTTTAATTTAACTGAAGAGAGAATGTTAAATATGGAAGGTTATGATTTGTTATATGGATGACATGCTTATTTGTTATATGAAAAAAAAGTGGATAAAATATTTAAGGGTCATATACTTAGAAATGCGTTGCTGAGGGTTTGGAAAAAGTATCAATATAAGCTAAACTACAAGATGCCTATATGGGCAAATCCCAGACACGCAATAGAAAATATAAGTACAGAACAAAAAATGGAGATGATTACTTATAAAGAACTTCTTTTTATGGAAAGGGGTAAACTGCAATTGAAATCTTTAAATGTATTGAAAGAAGAAGGGATAATCTATACTTGATTTCAGTATGGTCAGCTTAAAGCTAGATGGAGGGAAGATCAAAAAATTGGTGTCATGCAAAATGAGGAAAACCTGGTAAAACAGATTAGAGATCAAAGTCAGATGCATATTAAAAGGTTGTATAATGCTTTATTGGAAATAGATTCAGAAACGGAATTGGTTAAAGATTGTATGATAAAATGGGCACAAAACGTCCAGGAACCAGTGATGATGGAAACATGGGAAAAGATTTGGGTTAGAAATGTTAAGTTTACGCAAGCACAAAATTTGAGAGAGAATTTTTATAAAATGTTTTATAGATGGCACTTAGATCCTAAAAAATTATCATGTATGTATCCAAATTTGCAAGCTAAATGTTGGAGATGTGGATGTGATGATGCAACTTATTATCATATATGGTGGACTTGTAAGAAAATCAAGGCATTTTGGATAAAAATTTGGTGGGTGATGCAGAACATTTTGAAAAAAAGGTTGAAATTTTCTCCTCAATTGTTTTTATTGGGTATAACGATGGACTGTACAGTATTAGAGACTAAATTGATCTTGAACTTAATATCAGCAGCTAGACTGTTGATAGCGCAATACTGGAAGAAGGACTCTTTGCCTCCTATTGAAGAATGGACATTGAAAGTAGCGAATTTAGCGGAAATGGCGAAAATTTCAGCATATCTGAAGGATTATACACAAGAAAGATACGTATTGGAATGGAGAAGATGGATTGATTATATTCAAAATAAGTATCAGAAAGAAAATATCAAATAGTTTATGAATGAATGTTAAACTTTATTTTAGAAGTATCATGTTATCCATAGTGGAGTTAAGGTTTCGCGGGGGGGGGGGGAATGGGTAGTTTAAGAATAGTTAGGCTAATCTAGTTTATGATTGTTAATTGAAATACCCTGTATTTTGCTTTGGGAAGTCGGGGGGGGGGGGAGGGTGGGAAAAGGGTGGGGGGAATATGGAGGGGGGGAATTTTTTCTTCGTAAAACTTTTCAATTAAAAAAAAAAAAGAAAGCTTTTTGTCTTACCCAATGTCATTCTTTCAGTTCTGCAGTATTAGATGGCAAATATAAAAAAGTAGCATTGACTAAAATGCTCTGCCCCATGATTTTGGAGAGGTAGGAACCATATAACATGCTCTTGTTTGTTACTCCTTTTATATAGATCATCGAACCAGATTTATCCACCCTCTGAGCAGCAGATAGCCTGGTTGCTCAGACTTGGCCTATGCCCAGATAGTGCTTACAGATGAACTTCCATTTATTGCAGTCCATATGGCTAGGTTTCACACAGTAGCATGTAAGAACTCCTGGACCTTGACAGGCTAAGCTCCTACCACACAGATGTATTTTAGATATTAACAAATTTTGTCTAATTTTGCATATCATCAATCCATATAAATTTTAGATAGCATGACATGTTTGTAAATTCAGTTGTTATCACATTTTATGTAAGTTTAGAAATACAGGTTTCAGGCAGGTTATTTCATTGCCAGGTTATTTTAATTTTGTCTCATATGTTATTTATTGATTTCTTAAGATAGATTTATAAGTGTTCACTGATCACTCATGGACAAACTTCTTATATTAGTTTAAGATTATAATAAATTGACTGAGTGAACTAATTGAATAGTTTCTATGTTGTAAAGAAATTGAGTGAACCTGAAGAGATCAAGATATTTATAACACTAATTAAATCCAAATATTGGTGGTGAGTTTCTTTTTGTTTTTTCTTCTTCATGGCAATATAAAATTGGAAATATACTAATAATGCAAGCCTGCATATAATTAAGCAATTCTGAAGATTGCCAATTTATTTGCAACAGCTTTTAGTGAGGTTGTAAGTGCAACAAAGAGTTGTCTGGAGACAAACACAAATTTCATTAAGCATAGTTTAAAATAACACCTTCCTTCTTGTTTATGAATATGTTTTTCCCTTAGAAATATGAGGAGCTTGCTGTAGGGGTGAATCAGCTGCATAAACATGGCTTAAAAACAGTCTAGTCAAAGTATTATTGATCACACTTTCTTCTTCTATCCATAAGTTGATCTAAAATGAATGGTTTATATCTTTACAATTTAATCAAGAAAACAAACATATGGATCATCAATCAAATAAATCCAGAATTTTCACTGAAGGCACAAATCAAAAGGCTCAAATCGTATTTTGAACACAATATGCAACAACCTAGCTCTCTGGAGAAATCTATAAAGGTGGGAAAGTTGTAAGGAAAGGAAAACAGCTTGCTCGTTTTCTCATTTTCTCAGCATAGTCTTCATGTTGAGCTTCATGTTTACATAATATCACAATTTTTTTTAAAAAAATGAACACACATATCAATTTTGTGTATGTTTCCATTAATAGATATCCTTTAAATATATATTTTTATCACATATTTAGTTACAAAATCTTGTATCCAATATAATGTAATTTTGTCCACAATTTGGACGATATATGCATACCTACGTTCTTTTAGTATACAGAGTGCTAGTACCATTTTAAAAGTTAGAAATCATATTGAAAATGAGACAGGTATGAATTTTTGGACTTAACCGTGTTTCAGTTTATTTATCGATTTGTAAAATTCATGCAAAAATATGATTCAGATGCATTTCTTCCCATCCCAAGATACTATTACCTTTAGAATATAAAAGAACATAGACCATAAATACATAAAATTGCCTAACAATATCAACATCATTATTTAAAGATGTATCCAGTACTTAAACATATTTAAAATATCAGCCCTTGGAGCTATTATGCTGTTTAATAATAATATGTCTCGGGGAAAAGCCATCAAATCTGGTGCTTCTGAATCTTTTATCTTCCTTGGGACAGGAAGAGGAAATCCTTGAAGTTAGTTGTAATCTAGAGTTTTATACTGCATTTAAATTGGTCTAGATTGCAGCTTCATGTAACCTACAGATTGATTGACCTTCCTCCAATCTATCTTGGAAATTTTCCCAGGAAAATCCTTTTCATTGGGGAATGCTATTATTTCATAAGCAATCTGGGGCCATATATACTGGCTCCAGCTGGTCCAGAATGCGGCCCCGCGGGTGGTTATGGGAGTGACGTGGCGCTCCGATGTGACCTCCCTCCTGCGCGAGCTGCACTGGCTCCCAGTGGTCTTCTGGGTGCGCTTCAAGATTTTGGTTATACCTTTAGAGTGCTCCATGGCATCGGACCGGGGTATTTACGAGACCGCCTTCTGCTACCAGTAGCCTATCACCGACAAGTATGCTCCCATAGAGAGGGGCTTCTCAGGGTGCCGTCAGCCAAACAGTGTCGATTGGCGGCCTCCAGGGGGAGAGCCTTCTCTGTGGGGGCACCTACCATCTGGAATGAGCTCCCCCCAGAGATACGGAGGATCTCGGACCTGCGCACGTTTCGTCGTGCTCTCAAAACTTTTTTATTTCAGCAGGCTGGCCTAGCCTAACTCTCCTCTTTTAAATTTTTAATTCATGTGATTTTATAAATTGGGTGTTTTAATCTGTGTTTCGGCCAAAATATTTAATAATTTTAAGGGATTTTTTAATATTTGTATTATCTGTATTTTATCTTGGCTGTTCACCGCCCTGAGTCCTTTGGGAGTAGGGCGGTATAGAAATTTGATTAATAAATAATAATAATAATATACTGAAATTGAAGTAACTTCTGACAAATACATCTTGTGCTAGTTTTGAGAGTGTATACTTAAAACTGAATGGAAAATATAGCTAAATCTAAAGTATCTAAAAAGTTATTGAGCAGCACAATTTTTTTTTACTTCCTTTACCTTCACATGTTTCAGATATACCCTTTACCTATTTGCAGTTTGTAAATTTGGGATATAAGACAATAGCATTTACAGGAAGATCATTGATGTTTCATATATATGATGTTTCATATAAATACAAACACCAACAGGCCCATACATATGTTCGGCACACTTTTACATGGTCCATGTACCTTTTATAGAGAGGCATGAAAAATAGTTGTACAATAATTGTCAGCATATAAAATATAATAATTTTTTTTTCATTAGAGGAGAACACAAATCATAGAATCATAAGGCTGGAAGAGACCTTGGAGGTCTTCTAGTCGAACCACAGCCCAAGGCAGATTTCCTTATACTGTCCCAGATAAATGATTGTCCAATCTTTTCTTGAGAACCTCCAGTGATGTAGCACCCATAATTCTGGGAAGCAAGCTGTTCCACCGATTAATCATTTTCACTGTGTCTATTATTTTTGGACCATCATTTTCAACATATTTTTCGGCCTTGGATGAAATTGAGAAATTTCTTTTCCATTTATTAACTTTTTTTTTTCAGAGTTAGCAATATGGAATTCAGGTTTCTTGAAGATATTACAAAATACTACGATGTGGCACCCATAACTGGCAGAAAGTCAAATGCACTAAATTTCCATGTGTATTTCATAAGAATTCTCTTTATGAAAATTACATTTATCTGGAACAGCAGTCACCCCTGATATGTGTCCCTCAGAAGTGGAGAATAAGGCTAAGGGCAAAGGAGCAATTATCTTTCCCATTATTTCTGAACATTGGCTTTAGTGAAGTCCAAAACACTTGAAGGTCCTTCATTTTTGGAAGACTGATCTATGTTGTCCACTGAGTCAGCACTATTTTGATCCATCTAGTCAAGTTATCTATGTTAAATAACATCAATTTAACTTCTTTTGTCCTGGTCCCTAAGATCTTTCCTGGTGCTAGGACAAATTTTTCCTGTGGAATTTTGTGTTTTAATAGTAAGGTTTGGTCTTCCCAATTATTATATATACTTTGAACATTTCTGATAGCCTTAAAGCAGTTTTAGATATTGCATTTAGAATGCTAAGAATAAATCTAGTATAAAAATACTTTCTGCATTTCCCCATCATTTGATTTAAAATTGGAACTAGTTTCATTTAATAATAAGATAAGAAACACACAGAGAAAAAAGTCTGGTAGTAGACATTGCAGTACCTAGAGACAGAAGAATAGAAGAGAAAGAACTGGAGAAAAACCACAGAATATAAAGACCTGCAAATAGAAATAGAATAATTGTGGCAAAAGAAAACAAAGATCATGGCAGTAGTAACAGGTGCCCTAATACAATCCCGAAGCATTTAAAGCACCACTAGAATACCCTCGGCATTGACAAAACCACCATTAGTCAATTGCAAAAGGCAGCTTTACTTGGAGCAGCTTACATCCTGCAATGATATCATTAACACTGTCAAACAACATCTGCCTACTCCAAGTTTTTGGGAAGAATTAGATACGTGGATAAAAATGCTAAACCCAGTCTAAACATCTGACTGACTCTGTGATCAACAACAACAACAATAACGTGAAAGAGAAAGAGATGGGAGTTGGATCAAATTATAGGTTGTTTTTTTTTTAGTTAGGTAATATGAATAGAATAATAGATGAGTCTGGATCCAGAATTGCAGTAAGTGGAGTTCGGTCATGCCAGAAAAAGGGGAGAAAGAGAAAATGTGGCTTATTTCCCCTTAACCTTGTGCCCTATAAGAAGACTACTCCAGAGGCTTGAGATCACCCAGAAGTACATGTCTCTGAGGCATTGGTGGGTTTCAAAATTTTTTACTATAGGTTCTGTGGGTGTGGCTTGGTGGGCGTGGCATGACTTGGTGGGTGTGGCTAGGTGGGCATGGCAGGGGAAGGCCTAGAGTGAGGAGGGAAATCTCCATTCCCTCCTCACTCCAGGGGAAGGATACTGCAAAATCTCCATTCTCTCCTCACTCCTGCAGGAAGGATATTGCAAAATCCCCATTTCCTCCTGATCAGCTGGGACTTGGGAGGCAGAGAATAGATGGGGGTGGGGCCAGTCAGAATTGTTACTACTGGTTCTCCAAACTACTCAAAATTTCCGCTACTGGTTCTCCAGAACTGGTCAGAACCTGCTGAAACCCACCTCTGCTCTGAGGGCTAGAAGAGAAAGAAAAACAATATAGGATCATGGCATTGAAAGGGGCTATATAAAGGCAATAATTTCATTTCTCTGCTCCATGCAAGAATCCAAATTACAACATACTTGAGAGACGATTATCCATTTAGTAAAAAAGAGTTCCATTGTTAGGAAGTTTTTCCTAACCTTAACTGCACAAATGTCATAGCATTTGAAGTGGGATTTCCTATTTCTACCCGGTTAATTATTTTCAAGGCTGCTCTTGTATGTGGAATGGTTTGTTTTAAATCAGCAGCTAGAGTTGCAACTTTTAGAAGCAAGTCTATGATTTCATTTTAATTTCCCAGCATAGTGATCTATCATAAAACACCTAAAATTTGTGCAGAATAGATATGCCTTTATTTTAGGTTCCAAGTATAAAACTTTATTGTTTTTAAAACAATACACATTTTAATTGATAAATCTAATTAAGAATATTAAGCCAATTATCGCTTGAAGCGGTAGCTAAAATGAATGCAGTAAAGGAAGAACAATCCAGGCAGTAATTAGATTTCACCCTAGCCTATTTAGGCACAATGATGCAGCCAGAAGCTAAAAGGACCGTAAGTCATATTAATTTCTTGAAATTTTCTCTAAACATCTCCTACTGATACCAGCAGGATTTAAAATAACTTGATTCTGATGCATGTGTAGGTCAACTAGAGGCGGATCAAGAAATATTAGATTCTGTAAGGTATCTGAGATATTTATTTGAGAAAGCACCTAACATATGTGGTAAAGATCAGGTGGTGTCTTTTCTTCTCTCACGCATTTAATGAAATAAATGGTAGAGAACCTTCCTTCAAACACTTCTGTATGTGATGTTCAAGTTTCTGAAATTATTTATCTGATATAATTCATCATGCAGGCATACTCTCATCAAGCTGATCTGGAAGATCTACATATATGGACAAGATGTGCTTAGACATCTGTTTGTCTCTTATCACATCTTTAGATGTATTTTCATTTATGTTACCACTTGCCATATTGAAGAATTGCAAACTTTGTGGAATTCTATTCTGTCCGCATAAATGAGTTGTAACAGCAATGTTCAATCACATCAGGAGGATATTGGGAAAAATTGATTTATTCAGATTTATATGTGATGCTGTGATGGAAACAGATGGAAAGCTTTGCAATAGAGACAAGAAATTTATACTGCTGGTTGATGGAATAGGAAAAATGATACAACTCCAAAATCATATATAACACTGGATTTTCTTGAGCATCCTAGGATAAGTTTGATTTCAGAGGTGGAACAGTTATTAGTCTTGTCTGAGTTGCAAAGATTGACACATCACAAATAATTCTATTTGAAACAGTTTCATAGGACATCTACTGTAGTACAAAGCAACTAGAAACAATCTCAGAACATTCCTTGCGCGCTAGGAGTATACACCCTTGATTAGTTATTGCATGTAACTAGTCTCAATACATTCTAAAGGGAAAGCTGCTTTCTTAGCCATTTTTGAATTGCTGAATCTAGCACGATTTTGCTCCTTCAAATGGCAGCATTCTCCTTTTATTTTATTTTATTCATGAAGTGCCATAGCATATGCTGTTGTAGCAAATTTTATATTTTTAATGCATTGCCTTACAAAATGGGCACCAGAACTGGCATATGAGGTTCCGACAACAATACATATTATAAATAGGACTCTCTCCAATTGCTTAAAGTGTTATAATTCTGAAATGTGATAGATTAATCTCAATTTTGTGTTCTTTATAAGTACTGGACTATATCTTCCTTATCCCCAAACCAGCCACATAGTAAATGGGAATAATGGTGATTGTAATGTAGCATACATGAAAATCACCGATCAATAAAATACGTCTTCTGAATTTCTACAGTAGTATAACCCCTAGGTTCAGTTATTCAGGAGTTCTTAGTCCAGTTTCAATTGCAGTCTTTGGATAGATAAATCAATATGAGATTAAAGAGGCAACCATCCAATGACCAGCAAGCAAATTTCCATTCACATGACGGGACTGCCTTCCTTTTCATCTTCAACTTTGGTGTCATTACAGTCAATGGATAATTTGGGGTGTAATTCACTCTTAAGAGTAATAATTCCAATTATATATTTCCCATTATGATAAAACCAAGATCAGGATGATATACCAACCAACACAATTTCATTAAATCTATCTATTCTCTCTGTCTCTGTCTCTCTCTCAGATAGATGAGAGAGAGAGAGAGAGGGAGGGAGTGGGGAGAGAGGGAGGGAAAGAGAGAGAGAAAAGGAAGGGGAGAGGGAGGGAGAGATAGAGAGAGATGATAGAGCATTCCTGATTCACAGGATAAAAGATGATAAATTATATTCTTTGTCCCATTCTTTGATTTTTTTCTGTTGAAAGTTTCATATTTTTATTTGGAGCTTTTTTTTTGAAAATAAGGCCCAGAAGTTGAAACATTCAACTATTGTCAAATTGAACTATTAAAGAAACAGGGTCCCACATGGAAGCAAACACACAGATACCCCCATGCCTTATTAAAGAACATTCAAAACGAAGACTTTAACATGTCATTTTATGCTTGCAGACACATCTGATCTTTCTAGGCAGTGCCCTGATGCTCTCAGCCTGTGAATTTCTGAAACTTGTTGGAACCGAAATTTATGCAGACCAGTGGAATTGATCAGGCATATATAACAGTTGAAAAAACAAAACAAAACTTAAACAAGAGATCAAATGAATGGAATGAGAGTGTTTTTCCCCCTTCCTTAAATTTTTGTGAAGATAGACAGAACATAACTTTTAATGTAAGGTTTTGGCTAATTCCAGGAATAATTTTTACCCTTGTTTTTATTTTTTTTAAAATTTCATAAATAAGACATACTTTGTGACAATGAAAAAGAATCTTCTTGCACACCGAGACACCAAAGTTTAATCTACCACAATGCTAATACAGCAATTGCCTTGGGCACATCGATGCAGTGTATCAGGAAACATATTTTGTAAACATCTTCCCACAGCAATGAAAAATGCTTAAATATTAATTTGGTCGTAATTGGCAGAGAAGCAATTAAAAAGATACCGAGCTGACTTCCTCCTTTCTTCATTTTCCTTGCTTTTCCCCTCCCCCCAATTTATCCCCAATGTAGGAAGTGATTGTAAAACAATAGATCCCTGAGCTGTCCAGAATTCTAAGCTGAACTTGCCTTAAAGCTACAATATGGATTTAATTTATATGCAAATGTAAGCAATAAAAAGGCAGGCACTATCAAAATTGTAGTATTTTTAAGGAGATGCTGCTGAACCGGCACGTAAAACTGGAATTGTGATTTTAGTATAGGAGCTAATTATTATTGGTCACAGAGTTCCATTTTCCTTTTAATCTTCTCTCTCTCTCTCTCTCTTAACAAAGTGGAAATGACTTCCTTCAGAAAAAGGCAAGAGGGAGTGAAAGAGAGAGGAAATTAGAATATTGGGAATGAGTGAATGAAAAGAATCCAAAATATCTCATGTGAGCTTCCGATCAGGACAATTTCACAGTCTCCCTTTTTGACTGTTGTGCCCCGAACTGACCGGCACTATATGCAAGGCTGATCAAAGGCTTAGCGGAAACATCAACGAGAGCTAAACAGAGGCTAACGTATGCTAATAGAGAAGCTAAATGTACTTTAATCCTGTTATAATACAAGGTAACTCAGAGGAAGGGAAGGCCTGGTTGCTGTTTCCCCCTTCGTCAGACCCCACTGCTTTCAGGACCCCTGGAAACCCTGAATGGGGCTTGCTTCCTTTTTACTTTTTCCTGTCCTTGATGCAGCTTGCCTATGGCTTTCTCAGATGCGCAGCCAGGCCCCACCTTCTCCGTTTACTAAGTGTCAACAGTTGGATGAACAAGGCTTCTGAGCTGCTTAGATCAGTACCCTGTGACCTTCCACTTTTAAGCACAGACCATTAGGCTAAGCTTTCCAGCTGTTGCCTGAATTATGAGGGGTTTTTTTTTGTCTTCGGAGGAGGGCAGTGCATAGTGGAATGCTAGGCAACAGTTTTATATTATGTCCTCACTGCCACCCAGCTTGCTGGGCTGATCACCATACAAAGGAAGGGAGGGAGAGAGGGAGGAAAGGAGGGAGGAAGGAAAGAAAGGAAGGAGGGAGGAAACAAGGAAGAAAGGAAGGGAGGAAGGGAGGGAAGGAGGGAGGGAAGGAGGAAATAAGGAAATAAGGAAGAAAGGGAGGGAGGGAGGAAATGAGGGATGGAGAAAACAAGGAAGGAAGGATGGAAGGAAGGAGGGAAGAAAGGGAGAAGGCAAAGAGTGAGGGAAGGAGGAAACAAAGAAACAAGGAAGGGAAGGAGGGAGCGAGGAAACAAGGAAGAAAGGATGGATGGAAGGAAGGAAGAAAGGAAGAAAGGGAGGGAGGAAATAAGGAAGGAAGGAAGGGAGGGAAGAAGGAAAGGAAGAAGGGAGGAAACCAGGATGGATGGAAGGAAGGAAGGAAGGAAGGAAGGAAGGAAGGAAGGAAGGAAGGAAGGAAGAACACTGGTTTTCATGTCTTTTTCTCAACCTAGGTCCAAAATCAACTCCTTTGAAAGGGAATCAGATTTGATGAGGCTCTCATTGCACCATATTTAAGTACCTTTTGCCGAATCTGATGTGTTTCCTCAAGAGGAAGAAATGAATCAACAGAACCAAATCATGTGCTGCGTTGACAATAAAATAATATTTTCTCACCCATCTTAAATGTAGCTTCCTTCGGCCCAATTTTTCTATTCTATTTCTCGACAATAAAGTGATATTTTCTCACCCATCCCAAAGGTAGCTTCGTTTGGCTCATTTTGGCTCATTCTGTTTTACAACTTTTGCCTCCAGGTTCCCAAATAAGAGATGGCAACATACAGACACTCAAAGGGAGTGGATGGGGGAGGGGTGGGGATAAAACACCATTTTTAGTCCCTGTAATTATAATCCGGACTATGAAACGATATGTTTTGATAGGGTGGCCCGAAATTCTGCAAGCAAGGAAAGGCCTAGATGATTTTTTTTTTAAAAAAAAACTGATGTAATTTTTAAGCCAGCCAACTGCCTCAGCAACTGTATCAGAAGAAAAAAACCCAAACTGAACCAAAACAAAACAAACCCCCCACAAAGGATTTATTGAAGCATTACCTCCCACCATGATGCTGAAAATCTTCTGGTTGGATAAATATCATCCTGTTAAGTACAAATTACATACTGGATATAGCAGATTGCAATAGTGTATTTCCATGACCCTTTCTGTGTGAGAACACCAGTGGCAGAAAGGATCCATTTATAGATAGCACTGTTCATGGCTTACAATGTGCATGAAGCACGTTGAATGGATGTATTTTCTTTGCAAAACAATGCTGTGTTCATATTAAATGTTTTTTAAAAGTTTAATTGAGTTTGCTTCCTTCCCTCTCACTCGCTTTTACCCCAAGGTAATCCTTGATTCCCAAATGCCATAAATCTAGCACCATGGATCCTTCTGAAATGTAGGGCAAAGATAACATATCACAGCTTCATGAAATACCACGGATATATTCCCAAGCCTCACCCGTGTGAGAGGAGTATGTTGGTTGCGTTTCAGGTCACCATCTAGACAATGTCAGTGCAAAATTATCTTTTCTTTACAAAAGGATGTAGATCCTTAATGCGATGTGTGCCTTTGTAAGGCCACGTAAATAATAAACAGACATAAAACCCCAAATGATTAGCATTCATTCAGATCCCCGAATGGGAAGTAAAATGTTAAATCTGAAAGTCCGTGGAAGTCTATGAATCTTCCTTGGCTAAGGCTTACTTTACATCAAAAGCTGTAGATGAACCATTCTATTGTCTAGGAGAAAGACGGAAGAAGAGAATGAGCTCACAATGGCAGAGAATTCTCAAAGTGCTCCTAATAATGTCATGTTTATTCCATGAGCTGCTTGGCTTCTCCAAAGAGCTCAGAAGTCCAGAGCAGCTCACAACTTTGCCGGGCTGAAAAAACAAAAAAATAATAAATGAGCTTCTAAAAACCAGCTCAAACTTGGCTCAGTTCTTGCCACACATGATGAACCGCTTGGGATTTCTTTTGCCAGGAAGGACTTTCGACAGAAATTCATGACAACTGTTGAATAATGGAACAGAAATAGGGTTGACACAACTTATTGCATGTATCATTAAAAGATGTATGTGTGTTCATATATATACACACACATATATACACAGTGTATGTATGTATGTGTGTGTATATATATATGTATATACACACAAATATACACACATTCATTCACACCCCTAGTGAGTATATGAAACAGAGGCTGATCCCATTCTCTTTTCACAAGTTCTGGATACTTGTAAGAAACACAAACATCAGTCAACAATGTATTATTTGGCAGAGACATTTGAGAATGTTGAACTGTAGCTGATGCACATAACTTATGTTATTTATTTCCCATTGACACATTCACTTCCCTTTACCATTTAAAATTCAGGGAAGAATAGTCTATTGTCTTTTTTTTTTTTTTTTTTTTGCATGACACCCATTGCTTCTTAGTTTCAAGCTTAGAAAAATGCCCTACAATGCAAGCTAAAACTGTACTACTACCACTATGATTGCATGCTATACAATATTCTGAAAAGACACACTAACTTATTTATGTATTAGTTTCCTCCCAATAACAATGTGAGATGAGTTTATCAAATTTATAAAATAAATCTAATCCCTTCCATATTGATAGTAATATATTTTAAAGTAAATGTTAAAGAAAAATCTGTAAACATAGCAAGCAATTTGGTGAGAAGCAAAACATGGGATTCATGCTTTTAAAGGAAATGGTTCTATATTCTTTTGACAAAAACCCTTTTTTTTATAAGTAAGGATAGCTTGTAAGGCTACAAAAATATGGAGACACAATAAACAGCATTGATGTTCCTTTCCTGTTCTTATCTCAAGTCTTTAATTTCTTTGTCTTACTGTTTCTTACTAGTTCCCTGCTGTCTGCATAATGTGTACTTCAAAATACTTGCATTTTGAGTATGAATGCTTATTAAAATCACATTCACTTTTTAAATGGGTTACGCATACTATTTTATGAAAAACTTGTAAAGCATGCCATTGTGATGAGGAAAATGCAGAATTAACACCTTACAATGTATTTGATTGCAGGTGGTTAAAAATTGCAACAGCTGCTCAGGGTTGAAGCTTACATTTTCTAATTCAGACAATATGGCTTTAACATTACATACACACTGATGCAAGGTATCTATCTGATAAGCCATTTCTGTGGCTGTAAGCTGGAAGACACTCTGTTTGAAACAGATGAATCATACAGGTAAGTCACCTGCGAATATATCTATTGATTTTAGTTCATTTAAAAGCAGACTTATTTTTTTTATCAGGCTACCTGGGAAAAAAAGGACTGAAATTTCCTCATCCAGACTATTAGTGGTGCTACTGGGAATTTGCTGCCAAATCCATAAAACAGGCATTCATATTTTTGCCACAGTATTGGTATTACCAGTAGAAGCCTTGGCTGGTTGAAAGAGTCATTTTGGTCAGGAAAACACTGTGGGAGAAAAGAATTACATTCCTAGCACTACAATCAGAGTCTCGCTGCAGCTTGCATGACAGCCTTAAAATAAAAACAAAGCAAAAATGAAAGATCCAATTATACATTTATTTATTTTATTGATTTTTATGGCTGCCCACTCCAGAAGATGGTGTGATCTCCAGAGTCACATCCATTAGAACATAATGAAAGTCTAAACCGGACCATAATATTTTGAATGACTTGTAAAACAGATGAGCATCATTGCCAGATTCTACAGAGGTTCTTTAGGAACAGAAGAGAACATGGGCATGTCCTGCAGAACTTTTATTTCTCCATATCACAGCCTGCCATCATCCCACATCAAAGTCTTAACTATTTTCAGACCTGAGCATGAATTTATACTTGTGATGGCAAACCTGTGGCATGCGTGCCACAGGTGGCATGTAGCACCCTCTCTGTGGGCACGTGAGCGGTCGCCCCAGTTCAGGGGTGAAATTCACTTATCTTCCCTACTGGGTTGCAAATGTGCTCAAGCGCAGAGGCTTAAAAACATTGTAAAAAAGTGATGTCATGACATCTGCATGGGTGGGTGGAGTCTCCTGCAGCCACTGCTACCGGTTTGCCCGAGCCGGATAGAACCGGCTGAATTTCATGCGGCTCCTACCGGCCAGCTGGTTGTTGGGTCTCTGCCGCGCATGTGTGGGGGGTCATGTGTGCATGCATGGGGGGTGGGGTGTATGCAGGGGTGCACATGCATGCAGTGGTAGGTGCATGTGTGGTGGTGTGGCCATGCACGGGGGCGCATACCCATTGCATTTTGAGGGTTCAGACGTGCACTTGTGCTTTGGGCACTCGGTCCGGAAAAGGTTAGCCATCACTGACTTCATATACCTAGTACAGTATATGAGATCCTAGCTTCTTGAAATGATGTGTGAAGAGAAGGAAAAATAAATCAGCCCAACTCTGTAGAATGTAGGAAAGATCCCCTTGACAGAAATATGTAGAAGCTGTTGTGCAAGCAAAAGGCCTAAAGCCATGTTTCTCAATCTTGGCTACTTGAAGATGGGTGAACTTCAATTCCCAGATTTCCCCAGCCAGATGGGTGAACTTCAACTCCCAGATTTCCCCAGCCAGATGGGTGAACTTTAACTCCCAGATTTCCTCAGCCAGATGGGTGAACTTCAACTCCCAGATTTCCCCAGCCAGCAAGGCTGGCTGAGGAATTCTGGGAGATGAAGTCCACCCATCTTCAAGTGGCCAAGGTTGAGAAACACTGTCCTAAAGCATATTTTTAAAGTCCAGAAGATCTGAATAACATTCAGAAGCAGCTAAGAACATTTCTAATTAGCTGAACGATAAGGAGGAGGAGGAAGATTGCAAGGTTCTGTTAGTATAGCCAATCTCAATAAAAATAGCTTTAGTATTCCTGTGGAGTAGATTTCATAGCATGGTCCACTTAGAGGGCCTGACAAAGTCCTCTCTTTTTAAAAAAAATATTCAAAGCTTCTGCAAACATTCAGATTTAAAATATGACACCAAACTGAGTTAAATTAATTTAATGCCTACAGTACAGTATCCATTTTATTGTGAACAATAGTGAGCCAACTTTATTATCCTTTAAGACTACTAACCTTGGGGTTATAAATCATAGCAAAACTTTCTGTAACTTCTGAAACTCTATACATTTTGATAGTCAAGTATTTTCCTGTAATAATATTCCAACAAAAGAAAGAAAAGTGGAAATGATTTGGCAATAATAATTTTTTTATGATGCTCATTTTACAATTAGTAGAGTTCTCTTCCATGCTTGTCATAAACTGCTAAGTCAAGACTTTAAAAAGCACCTATGGTTTTGCAAAGGAAAGAAGTCTTGGAATGGTATAAATACCTTACAGATAATCCAGATAATTTATTGGAATTATGTCTGCTATTCTATTCTTGAACTTTGCTAAAGTCTGCAAATGAACAAAACATTCAGCTACGAAAAGAACAAAAGCTATTTTTAAAGATCTATTTCAGTAGATAAGATCTGCATATTTGCACATAATTCAGCCACCCTGATAGTGTAATGTCACAGGGAGATTTTTTGATAATGGAACCATCTATATTTTAAATCAACTCACTGGAAAATTGTGTTAATACAGGAGGGTTCCTGGAAATGTACAAAAGCAGGGGTGTCAAACTCGTATTGTCACGATGGTGTCACATCATGTATCGTGACCTTTCCCCCTTCGCTAAACTGAGTGTGGGCGTGGCCGGCATGTGACGCATCTGGCCCATGGCCCGCGAGTTTGACACCCCTGTACTACGGCAAAAAAGAGTTTGCAAAGAATATCACTTCCTGGAAATGCAGCTGCTTCTGATCATACAAACTTTGGAGACTATAACTACAAGTATTCGAAACTCATCTGCACCATAGTAGTTCTGAGACAGAACTTTTTACTCACTGAATCCGTCTTACTGTCTTTTACTTATTGCTGATGTGGTAGATAACTAAACTACTTTTAAACACTTTACTGTTTAAGAGGAATCAGTTGTTATCCTAAACTTACTGACCACAATTCAACTTAAATCTGGCTAATGTAATGCATTTTTTTTAAAAAATAATTTTTATTAAACAGTTTTTTAAAAAACAAACAAACAAACAAAAACAAACCAACAAAAACAGATATTTACATCTTCTTCTTTTCAACATCTTTGCATCAGTAATCTATATTTATAATGTAATGCAGTTTTATACCTGCTGTTCAATTGACTTGGTACACATAACAATGTGGGAGACATTATTTTCTTTCATAAACCACAATTATGCACTTCAGGTTCTATTAAAAATCAATGGAAGTTGATTGATGTTATTGGTTGGTTGCATAGTCAGCCAGATCTTTAGACTGGATTTGGCATGTTTGTCCACCTATTGAATCTTTCCCAAGGACCCAGGATAGACAGATGTTTAATGAAATTAAAGGTATCATCACATAATATATGCTGTTCTAAATGAAGCTGCCTTTTGCAACTCATAGTGATTTTGTCAATGCCAATAGTGTTTAAGTGATGCTTTAAATCTTTTGGGATTGTACCCAAGGTGCCTATTACTATTGACACTATTTTTTACTTTCTTTTGCCATAGTTGTTCTACTTCTATTTGCAGGTCTTTGTATTTGTGATTTTCTCCACTTCTTTCTCTTCGACTCTTTCTGTCTCTAGATATTGCAATATCCACTAGCCAGACTTTTTTGTCTTTCTTATCAACAATTATTAAGTCTGGGGTGTTATGTAAGCAGGTGCCTGTTTATTTAAATTCTAAAGTCTCAAAGAACTTTGGCTTCTTAATATTCTATTACCTTTTCTATTTTATGGTCCCACCAGTTCTTGCTTGCAGGCAAGTGATATTTCTTGAAGATATTCCAATGCATCTTTGCTGCTAGTTTGTCATGTCATTGTTTGTAGTCAGTCTTGGCAATCTTCTTGCAGCAGATAATTAGGTGGCCCACCATTTCTTTACCTTCTTTGCAGAGCAGCATTTGCTGCCTGTTGCTGTCTTTTCAATTCTGGCTTGATATGCATTTGTTCTTAGAGCTTGACTTGTGAAATCAGAATTAGTTCTTCTTTCACTTTCTTCAGCTTTCCTAATCTTTGTCTCACCATTTCTCTTTTCTATTCTTCATTTGGTCTTCATATAGCTTGAGATCATCCATGTAAAGGAGGTCTGGGAGGTGTTTTTGATGTTTTATAGCCATGGTCTGACTTGTTCAGTATTGTTGACAGTGGAATCAGTGCGATGACAAAAGTAGTTGGTGATTGCGAGTCTCCTTGAAAGATAACTGTCTTGATGTTAACTTCTCCCAGTCTATTACCATTGACCAACAACTGTGTCTTCTATTGTGCCATTGATTTTTGCACAAAGCTTCTGATATTTCTACTGATTCTTATTCCTATTATTTCTAGGCACTTGATAATCCAATCATGTGGCAGGGAGTTGAATGCCTTCTTGGAATCAAAGCATGTTATCCAACATGATATTTCTTGATCAGGTATTTCTCAGCTTTTTTTCCTTCATATGATCCAACTTGCTGGCATGTTCTAAACATGCTGACTTATTTTCCAATCTGATCTTCCATTTTGGTGATGCCCCATTTGACTTTTTTCTCCCTTGTTTGCTGATTTTGTATCCAAGGTCTTCAGTTATAACCACATCTGTGATATACATCAGTTGGTTTATTTCTTGCAGTAAGCTGGTGCTTAGCTTCGATATTATAATATGGCATCTCCTAATATCTGGTAGTTTTCTGGGTAATAATCTTCAATGTAGGCAATCTTATTGTGTTATTTTTGTGCTGTTCTAGATGCTCAATTATTCTTCGTTTCAATTTCTCTTATTTTTTTAATTAGAGAGCTTTGTTCTTTCTGTGGAGTAGGTAGAAGATAGGGCACCTGGTCTGGGAATGAAAATGGTGTAGTAGCCATGCTAGCTTCCTCTACTGTCAACTCCTCCTGGTTTGTCCCTGCTCTCTGAGGTATTTAAGGATAGCAATTTCTTTGCCCTGTGTGGACCTTTCTAAGTCTTCCCAGAACTGGTCCATTCTTTTCAGATATCCTCTTCTCATTAGACTTGATCTGTAAGTCATGCTCATTATTTCTTTATTTTCAGTCTTTATATATTTCTGATGGGTAAGCAACTTTTCTTCCAGTAGTCCTGTAGCTGCTGGCCCTGGTTGCTCAGCCAATCGGTTCCATTTGTTACCAGATATCTAGGAACATGTAGCGCCCTCTTTGTTGACCCAGGCAATGACCGATTTGGTATGGGTTTCTATAAGTTTGCAGAGATTCTCAGTCATCCAGGTCACCGTTGTCCCAAAGGTGCTTTTTCAGGAGTGGACTTTCTTGTTTTTTCTGGACTTTCTAGTTTTTTCTTTGAAGATGTTTCACTTCTCATCCAAGAAGCTTCTTTAGCTCTGACAGGATAGTGAGGAATGGAAGGATTTATATTTCCTTGCAGACAGCTGGTCATTTTCATCCTTTTAGAGGGTCGTTGAAGCACTTGGAGCTTTATCTGTGTCCCCACGATCACATGAGTTGTGCTCCTGGTTCCTGTAGTCTGCAGTTTTTTCCCTCTGGAAATCCATTCCTACTCCCACACCATTCAAAGGGCGTTCATCCCAAATTGTATAGCTAAAAGTCTGTAGAGATTCTCAGTCATCCAGGTCATGGTTATCCCAAAGGTGCTTTTTCAGGAAGCAACTGGACTTTCTTGTTAGTTATATGTCACCATATTGTTTATGGGAGAGATACCCTTTATCTGGTTCCTCTGATGGGACCTGCCCATTATGACTGGACCTCTGGCACAGTTCTCATCTTCCTCAGAGCATGTAAGCCCCACACTCACATCAAAGTAGTGGTTCCTCCTCCTTGGGGAATTATTATTACTACCTTAAGCCCCAGTATTTTTTATTACATATAAACTTATGTTTTCTCTGCTCTGCCTGGACAGGCTGCCTCTGTACAAAGCCTGGAGCAAGATTCTTTCCAGGGCCTGGCTCTGCCAGAACATGCAAAGCCCAATACTACCAAATCTATTTTGGGTTGTTTCTCTTGATCTGCTTAGAAAAGCAAGGTAGAAAAACTGAGTTTTTCTTTAGCTGTAATATGTGCAACAATTTAACACCCACTTCTCATAAATCATGGGTAATATTCCTAAATGGGAGAGTAGGCATTTATGTTCCTTGAGTCCCAACTCAAGGCAACACTTTGGGCTAAATTTTGTCCCCCCCCCATTCCTCTTCTGTCTTTGGAGGTCATGAGAATGTCATCGTTGGGATGGTTTTAAGGTAGTATGGATAGAAATAGTAATTTTGTGGAAGAGCCCTGATGACCATGGAGTTAAGCAAGAAAAATGCTAGAGAAGAAGCATTTTACCTTACAACAGACACAGTCTCTTGATCGTCAGATTTATTGCAATAAAATAGCAGATTTATATACTGCTTCACAGTGCTTTACAACCCTCTCTAAGCAGTTTACAGAGTCAGCATATTGCCCCCAACAATCTGGGTCCTAAAAACTACAGAACCAGTTGCCGCTGCTCTTCTTTTTATAGGTAGTCCTCAAGTTATGACCAAAATAGAGTCTGTCCATTGTGGTCATAAGTTGAAGTAGATATATAGTGGGTAAGCCACGGCCTGAGGAAACCACCAAGTTTTTAAAGAGTACTTAAAGATGAGCAAGATAGGAGCCATATGGATCTGCAGGAGGTTGTTATTCCAAATGATAGGTGCCGTGACATCGAATCACAAATATATAAAGCGGCTTCCATTTATACGTTTTTAAAATATTTGCTACTGAGTTCTGAAAGAGAAGAACACTTACAATAAATAAATAAAAAAAATCCCATGATTCTTGATTCACAACTGTGCTGAAAACCCTTATAAAGATATCGGTTGAAATTCTCCAGTCTGTAAGAAGACCAGAAACTTTCTCTCTGACCTATCTGAGGTATCATTTGTTTCTGTTATATTCTGATATATTTATCTTGGCTAAAAACTTGGCTAAAAACTTTCATGTGAAAAATTTCATTTGGCCAAGAGTCATCATCTAGCATTTGCTGGAATTTCTATTACGTTGCTGAAAACTGAGAGCAGTTTCCTGCCCATGAGAACTATAGGGTCAAACCTAAAACAGGCATGGTGTTGTTAAGCATCAAGACTCTCCCCATCACCCAGCTTCACTACTTTCCGGTTTGCTATACCCTCCAAAAGTTAAATGTAACATATTCAAATTTCCAAAATAATGTTAATTTGGAATTATCTATATAAGTGCAACTGGTAGAGGTGGTATGTGAATACATAGCTGTGACTTGATTAACAAATTGCATTGATGGGTTCACATACCATCTCTATCACCTGCACTTGTATGTGATTTAAAATGTGCAATCTAGCCATCTGGTACAGAGGCAAGTGATAATTGATCATCGGACCTGTAAAACTCAAGACAGCCACTAAATAACAGCATTCTCTCTTCTACATCTTTGCTGTTGTTAGTGGTCCTTTGGATTTCCCCTCATCTCAGATGTGATAGCCTATTGGAAGGCTGGAACAAAGCCAGGTGCCCTTAGTTTTAATTTTCAAGCACTGCAAGAACAAACCTCTTGATCCTAGTCTACTTTGGAACACTAAAAGAAGATAGGATACATCTGGCATCCTATTAAAGTCAATGATGAAACTTAAGTAGGTTATAATAGTTGTGCTTTGCAGCACAGGTTAATTCTTTGGACAGCATGGGCTGCATACCTTCTGAGGGGTCCTTTCATTACCCAAACTAGGTAGCATCATCAGTGTTACTTAGTTTGGTAACATTTACTCTAGCACTGATAATGAAACATCTGCAAGAAAACAAGCAAGCTCAGAGAGCATCATGTCAACCCTGAGCTACAAATATTCTCCTTTATTGGTGCATCCCTTCTGTAATCACTGCTCCCTCCTTTCAATTATTTGTCTGTCTCAGAAGCTACATGTTAGTAGCTTGCACGATCAAATGTTAATGGTGTAAGGCCTCTGCTACCCTGGTGGGCCAGCTGGTTCAGTCCTCCCCCCTTACAACTGTCTGTATGGGCCAGAAAACAAGGAGGCTGCTAAATTTCTCTGCTGAGAAGAATGCTGAAAACGAAGCAGCAGAAGCATTAAAGTGTAAGGCCTTTAAAAGATGGATGACAAGAGAATTCCATTCTCTCCCTTGCACCTGCGAGCAGTAGTATAATAGCAACCAGATGATTCTCATTTGCCACAGACCTACATGTTTATAGGCTGCCTGCTTTAATGCACTGGAGATTTTCTTGTTTGGGAAGTTGTCTGGAAGCTTTGTGCAGGGAAATACATCTTGTGTAGAGGAGGAAGAGGAGGATCTTTTTTTTTTTTAAAAAAAAATGCAACCTCTCTATAGTTATAGTTTCTCCACTTAACATGGCACAAGAGAGAAGAGAAACTTCTTAATGGCATTCTCTCTCAGAGCGAAATTGTAAACTCCAGATGCTGACCTGCAAAAGGTACAACTCTCAACCAAAGCATCTGGTGCCTTTGTTCATTTTTAGGAAACTGTGCGAAGGCTGATGTTACACCAACTTCGAGTTCAGCCAGGTGGCAGGCTGGGTTCTCAGCTTGAAAAGTTTTTTAAAATTTCAACTCTTCCTATCACCCTTTAAAAATGAAGACAAGTTAAGTCTAATAAGATCTAAAATAACCATAAAATGTTGACCTGTTCAGGTTATTTTGATGCCATCAACATGACTTTAAATGCTTTGACTGATACACTGTTTTGCTCAAGTAGCGTATTGATATTCCCATGCTTTCATTCAAGTCTTACTTGTTTTGTTAAGTAAAAGGTTATTTTGCTTTTTTACTCCTAATGGAGTAAAATGAGTTTAGAATCATTTTAAAAAGTACACTGTAAAGCAGTCTAATAGAACAAAACCCAAAGTATGTAAAAACTAAAAGGATTTGTCATTTTGACAAACAGTAAATCAACAGTAAAAATAGAATAAGATGGTGTGATGAGAGAAGAATAGCACAGCCTTAGTTTATTAGTAGTTATATTGTAGAAGAAATTTTGAGCACAACATTTCTGTGTGCCTCCCCCTTCCAGTGGAACTAATAAAACCTCTTGGAGATACCGGTGACTCTAGAAGCTGAACTGAGAACACCCTGCCCCACCCAGAAACTTGTGCATCACTGGTAAGATGATGCAAATTAGGCTTTCAAACAGCGTTTAAAGTGAGCAGGTAGGCTCATATGAGAGGATGTCATCCTTGAACAACTGGGTCACAAGAAATCCTGGATTTAGGATTCTTCAATTTGCAAACTGGATATATTTCATAAGCTGGAAGTCATCCGGTTGCTCTAAAGTAATTTCATAAACAAGCTGTAAGTCTATATAGAAGTATTTGGAGGTCAGTTCTCTTGAAAACAAAAATATATAGTTTCATGTAAAAATGTGTAAGATTATGCTGGCAGTGTATTAGTAATAATGGGCATGGTCTAAATATCCTCTTAATGGAAAAAAAAGAAGAAGACCTGGATAGCATCAATTTAGTAGTAAATAAAGCAATGCCAACTCAATCTTTATTGGAGAACTTAGAGCTACAATGTGAGTTCTTTGGTTACTTTTATATTTATAGGTCTGTAATCTCACCTTGGGGTGTGTCGGTGGGAAAGACACTTGACTCCAGAGTCTTAAAAAGATGAGGTAATGGCTCAGAAGAACAGTTGAAGAACTCAACTTCTATGTGACTTATTCTTGAACAAATCACTGAACCTACTTTCCAGAAATTATATTATTCATTCATTGGAAAACACCTAGACTGCTTTGGGCCGTAATAAAGATACCCAGAGCTGAATTAGTTGAATGCTATTTTTAAAAACACACACAAACAAACAAAGAGGGAAAGAGCACATTAAGATATGGTAAAACATCAAATCTAATTTACATGTTAAAAATGTGGAGAGATTTAACATTTTAGAACAGTATCAAAAATAAACACCAATGAATGCCAAATGAACTGAATGGTCACTTAGCTGCCTAACACCCAGGTGTTGTTGAATAAAGAATGGACAAATACTTGGGTGGCAGGAGAGAGAGAGAGAGAGAGAGAGAGAACTCCCTATATTTTAAGTAAATAGGTTGAACCTTTAGATCACAAGGAATAAATTACTCCTTGTGATGGCGCAACATTGGTTTTAATTTCAAGAGATTAATATACTATCCTGATTTGGACAAAGCAATACAGTAGAAACACAGTCTGCTTGTCTTTAAGTACCTCTGGATCTTAAATGGACTCTAACTCTGTTGCTCGCAGTTTAAAATTATATGAATGAATGGAAGTACACCTGATTATTGCTGCAAAAGTTAAGCAAGGGGAGGATACAATCCAGCACAGAACTTAAGTATGGAATGTGAATTGTGCTCAATGCACAAATGTTGCCCGATTGTGAAAGCAGGAACAAGGAAGCCAGCTAGGAAAACATTTGATTCATCTAATGTGCTGAATTGATTACCAGGCCTTTTGGTGTTCAGTTCCCTAAATTCCAAATCTCCTTGGATTGATGTGTGTACCAAGAATGGACAGTCTGAAAGATCTAACAGACTGATTATATACATCAGCCTGGGCATTTGGAAGTCAGCCTAAACCCATCTCATAAATGATAAATAAATAAAATTGCAATGTTGCAAAGAACAAGAGAATGCCAAACAGAAAATGGTAGGCTAAGGACAACAAAACTGGAAGCAGCTTTTGTGGTTTGTGGTTTGTGATTACCACCCTTTGACATGCAAAATATTATTTTCTGCTGAGTTCCTAGACATGATTGCCTAGAGCAGGGACATCCAACCTTAGTAACTTTTAAGACTTGTGAACTTCAACACCTAGAATTCAACTTAACAGCTTGGGTGTCTGCTTGCAATAGCAGGCAATTCTATGGGTCAGGCCAGAGGCCTCTGAATCCTTTAAAAGCCAACATAATTTTATCTTGTGGTGGCTGCACCAAAAGAATCATGAAATAATCTGAGCATGGAGCACATGTCAGATACTTGGTTTTTCATTACAACTTTTTAAACAGTGATTTCCCCCCCCCCCCCCAAGTCAATCAAACTTGTAAGTGCAAATGTGCTGCTTTGCATGCACAGACATAGCTATGACTTTGAGAAAATCTGAGATCACTCTTGCCAATAGACCCGTTAAATTGGTTTTATCAGTCTGGTTGACTGGAATGTTTGAGTACATACAATAGACTCAAGTGTATTAGTCTGAAAGTCTTTCTAATACAGGCTGAATTAGATATGGTTAAATAGTTTCCTAGCAATCTCAGCTGCTCTTTTACCTCTGTGATCTTAACATTCCTGAAATGAAAATAGTTTGGATGGAAACGCTGATAATATCTTTTTAAAAATTCTGAGATGTAAAAAGTCTCCTTAGACCACCTCTGCCCCCACTTACTAAACTCTTGAAGGAGAACTGAGTGAATTGCAAAATGTAAGTTGCCTGTTATGTATGAAGGTAGACTTTAAATGGATGAAGGAGGGTTAATAAGTGGTATTTTCCACAGTTCTATGAAAACAAATCTTTTGAAAAGTTATTCCTGAAATGGGTAAATTTTATTTACAGGGAGTCTCTGACTTACGAGCACAACTGAGTCAAAATTTTCTGTTGCTGAGCCAGACAGTTGTTAAGTGAGTTTTGCTCCATTTTAGGACCTTTCTTGCCACAGTTGTTAAGTGAATTTCTGCAGTTGTTAAATTAGTAACATGATTGTTAAGTGGATCTGGCTTCCCCATTGACTTTGCTTGTCAGTCGTAAAAGATGATCATATGACCGGTCATAAATATGAGTCAGTTGCCAAGCGTCTGAATTTTGATCATGTGATCATGGGGATGTTGCAACGGTTGTAAGTGTGACAAACAGTCATAAATCACCTTTTTTCAGTGCTGCTGTAATTTTGAATGGTCATATGCAAAGTGTTGAGGACCACTGTATAACACAGTTTTTGGTAACATTTTCCAGTCTGCCTCTCCTCCTCCAGAATATTGAACTGCTTTTTGCTACGTGGATCTGTTTGTCTTCTATTGAATTCAAGCCTCAGTTCCTATATGGGGAACCTTAAACTATTTCTGCTCAATTTGGGTAGGTTGGTAACACTGAGAATGAGATAGTGTGGGCAAGTGTGTTCTTGATCATGTTTTTAGGGAATTATTTTTTTTCAGGATCACCATTCTAGTTAACACTCTTCTAGGCCAATTCTTTTACTCAACCCCATTGGTAAGCTCTTTTCTCCATCCTTCCAAATGGGTCCTCTTCTCTCTTTCACTACAGCGTTCCAAGCAGTCAGTTTATCCTATTTTAAGAGATAATTGCTGGCTTCAGAATGCTCTGAACATTATTCTCTACTTTGAGTCAGGCAGAGGTGGGTTTTGCATTTTGTTACCACCAGTTTGCCGCCCATGCGCTCGCTTTGTGCGCACGTGCCTTCAATGCATGTGCCCGGCCTTCCGCACATGAACTTTGTTCATGTATGTGCCATCTGCACATGTGCCCTCCCTCAAAAACATGCCTAAATAGGATGGCATTGAGCCGGGGTGCGGGGGTGGGCCCAGTGGTGAAATCCAAATTTTTTTACTACCAGTTCTGTGGGTGTGGCTTGGTGGACGTGGTGTGGCTTGGTGGGCATGGCAGGGGAAGGATACTGCAAAATCTCCATTTCCACCCCATTCTGGGGCCAGCCAGAGGAGGTATTTGCCAGTTCTCCAAACTACTCAAAATTTCTGCTACCGGTTCTCCGAACTGCTCAAAATTTCCGCTACTGGTTCTCCAGAACCTGACAGAACCTGCTGGATTTTACCCCTGGGCGGGCTCACCAGCAATTTCCGCTACTGGTTCAGGTGAACCAGTCCAAACCGGCTGAATAGCACCTCTGGAGTCAGGGCTTCTTCCTTGTGAGAGCAGTATTCTAAACAACTGACCAAACTGATTAGACTGATCTTTATTTGAGCTTCCTTTATCTGAATATTAAAAACAAGAACTTCTATCTTCGAACAAAACAAAGGCCTGTGTGATCTAATGCTCTGTCCACACAGTGTACAGATGATACTTCCAACTGACTCATGCACCATAATAGCTGCCTCCCAGCTACAGATACTGTTGTGTATCTGGCTTCTAAGACTACAAACAGCAATTATGACTAACAGCCAGTTGAAGTCTCACCCTCATTACTTTGTTTGATCCAGGGATGTCCAATCATGGCAACTTTATTAAGACTTGTGGATTTCAGCTCCTAGAATTATGGCTTAGAGTTGCTAAACTTGGACATTCCTTGTCTAATCCATTTGAAAGCTGAAGGCCATCACATCCATGTAGCAAATACCCATAGCTTTAACTATGTAATCATATGTCCTTTGATCTCACCATTATAGTTCTCAGTTCTTCATTAGAGGATTCTGGGTTCCACTATTATGAAAAAAACAAACAAACCCCACAATATTTATTTATTTACATAACTTTTATTCTACTTGAATTACCTGACTGTAGGAGTGGAGATGTACCATATAGATATAAAAATTGTGCCTTACAATGCATCCTCGTCATGTGTCCTTCATTTAATTGCCTTTTATAAGATAAAAGGCTGAAATTCTGCAGTTATTTGAATTATTCTTTTTTTGGTTCTTTTTTAGTGCTACAAAGTGTGCATTAAAATGCAAGTAATATGGTATACGGGATTTTGAAAAGATGCCATAGATTTCTATAAAGTCTTTGTATAAAGACATAATAGTGATAAACTTTTAAATTAATTCTTTAATGTTCCCTGTCAAAGATTCTATCTTTATTCATAGCTACATTTAAGTCTTCATTTAAGCCCCAAATTTACTGCCTCCTGGATAGGATTTTGGAGATAGAATCCCACCTGTCACATATGTTCCAATGGAATAGTAAAATTTTCTCTAAAGAAGACCATCTTTGCTACAAATGAGAATGTGACAAAGGAAATCTCCCTCCCCAATGTTAACCAGGCCCGACCCTACAAAATTTCTGATCCTAAAGAAGGTCAACCCTGTATTATCAAATTCTCCAGTGATATAAAAAGGTAAAATAGCTAGTTACCTAGTTTGGATAATGAAATGCCTGCAAGAAAACAATCAAACTCAGAGAGCACCCAGGACCCCTCATTTCAACCCTGAGTTACAAATATTCTCATTCTCATAGCTCATTCATAATTGGTTTAGGGTTATACAGTAATCTGATTTTGAGAAATACTAGGCACTCCTAATTTCTTTCATTTATTTTCAGGCATTCAGCTTGACATTTAATTTTTTTTCACCTGCTAGGGGTTTGAAACTGCTAAAAGGAAGACAGGCTATATCCAAGAAAGTGTGTTCTTCAGCTTGCTTCATATGTGTAAGTAACAGAAACACCCACAGATAATGGTGGTGTTATTTTTCTTCCGTGAAACCTCTGTGTACAAGATCCTCTTCTACATAAAATTAAAACATTTGGCCTGTGAAAGAGAAGGGCTACCTGTGTGGCTGATCCAACCCTTGGATCAGAGTAGGGTTGCCGATCCAAGAGAGGCAGCAGAAAATCAGATTTCACAGCTCTCACTTTGACACCATATGCTGTGCTGGCAGAAATAGTGGAACTGATTACTATGTCTTTTCAGTTGTTCATATCTTCAATCATACATACATGGCGTCTGCAGTTAATGCATTTATTTTGCCCCATGGCATCATTTGGGATGGGAGTGGGGAGGCCAGTAAAACATGAAGGTGAGAAACTTGAGAACATAAATATTGAACACAAATGCTTAGCCATCCATTGGAGTATCTGGATTTGAAGATCTAAAAGTAAACATAGGTCAGCTTATTCTAGCATGTAGAATTGTTGAATACTCACAATTCTATCAAACATTGTAATGGAGAAGTATAAGGTAAGGGCACTAGCAAGAATTAGAGATACATCTGTAGAGATACATGGGATGGGACTTCAACTCGGCCTTCCAATCTTCCAGAGACCACAGAATAGTATGGAGGAATATTTTTGGTCAATTTGTGTAGCACTTTAATACAAGAGAGATGCCTTTGGAAATGAACTGCTCCTATTACCTACCCTTAAATATTTTTCAACATGAAAACTGAAAATAAAAATTTGGGACTCTTCAGGGAAGGCTTTAAGAGTGTATATAGAGGCAACTTCCCTCTTAGAGCAATGATAACAACAAAATGGGCAAAACAAAAACCGGGACAAGAGCTATTGTCTTCTGAGCTTTTGGACTCATGCTGGAGCCCATCTTCATTTCCCTACATGAGTCCAAAAGCTCTGAATACAAAGCTGTCAGTGTCCGACCCAGATCGGATCCTACAACATTATTCTGGGACATATAAATTCACCTTCATTCGTGAAAAACGATTCTGTGCTATGTGATCTGTGAGGATTACCTTGAAAATTTTCTGGGTGATATCAATAGCTGAGAAACAACATCTGCAAAGTATTTTGTGGAGTTATAGAAGAAAATAAACAAGAAAAGGCCATTTTATATTGTCCTGTGGTTTAGAGATTGGCAAGGAAGATAATGGAAAGATAGGTACAGTGGTCCAGAAAAGGCTTAAGCAAGAAACAGTTTAGGCAGGGCAGGCAACAAAATCTACACATCTAACTCAATGAGTGAGAACATGAATTACAAGTGGTCTGGGAAAATGCAAACAATCAACAAAATATATTGGTACATAAAGAAAATTATAATTATAAGATGTATAAAATATAATTGTAAAGTGGCACTCTGATTATGATTCTTTTACAAGAAATGCATGTGCTTGCGATGCCGTATTTAAAAATCACAAGTTGTCTCAGATTCTGACAATAATTCAGTTTTTTGCCTCTTTTTGTTTAAGCAACAGTGTGTTGCAATGTGTTGCAAAATTAGGATCCAGATGCCCAGTTTAACAATTAGTAGCAATATTCAAAGAGTCGGGATTTATTTTCATGTTTTTAACTGGAGAAATAACTGAAAACAGCATCTTGAAAATTTGTATGAGTCAAGCAATTAGATAAGAATGCATTCTGCTTGGAAACTAGAAACGTTTCCAAGTCAGTCATGTTGCTGCTGTTTGATGATGACTGTATTAGGTTTGGTTTACAAAAATTAGCATTATTATATTATAAGATGTCAGCATTGCAAAACTTCAATTTAACTAGTGCATCAGAAAACTCAACCACAGACTCAATTGAATTGTAACTATTTTGCAATGGACTCTCTACCCAATGGGTGAGTCCACAAATCAGTATTTTGAAAAGCTTTGCTAGAATGGTTGACTGATGAGTAAGAACATTTTGACTCATAGTTTTGGCAATAGACATGAGTCCCTGCATTTAAAATAACATTTTTTTGCCCTTAGTGTAAAAAATGTACAAATTCTAGGAGAGAAACAAGAACTCGGAAAATGAATTAACAAACATAGCGATGCTTTCCATTTTTGATGACCATCATCTTGGTTTGCATGGTATTTCAAATAGCCATGGATAATCTACAAACAATATTTGAAGAAAAGTATTGCTCTGATGTTTGTTCGTTTGGTTTTTATGACCCTTGTGGTCATGTTCAATCAGAAAATCTCTTCGTGGAAATATTGACTGTTTGGCTGAATTTTATAAAATGGGATAGCATCTTCTCACAGTTATGGTTCCATGCTTTTCAGAAAATGTGAGATTGTTCACACTTTACCATGGTTGAAGTTGTCTGTCAAAAGGGACTCTTAAAATAACACTGCCATATTTCTAAGGCATAATTCCCCTCTATTCTTACTCCAGGTTTATGAATGATTCAAATCATACAGTCGCTACCAATGAGAACAAGATGTGACATATTTTTGGGTCAAGGTATTTAAATGCATCCCGCTTCAGATTAAGACTGAATTTACAACTTGATGCCATCCAGTTTTACTTGCAAGGTTGACCCTGTGAGAGTTTTGGGATAGTTTCCAAGTTAATGTGATCATCGCAAAAGAAGAATTTAACAGAAAATAACTGAAACAAACGGTTGCTGCTTTTCTTTTTCTTACTCCGTTTTTCACTTAAAAAAAAAACCTTAATGCTAGAATAAGTTGCATGCACAGTGTTCAGGGTGCAATCACAATACATGACAAAGCAGCAAAATTCCTGACTATGTCAATCATTGTAATACAATATATATTCATCTTATTCCACTGGGAAAAAGAGTTTGAAATCAGATGGCTAATGCACCTAGGTAGAAAACATCCAATACAGGAAGAAAACCACTGTTTGATTAACTGGCGATTGAGTGATATACCAACAACAGTATGAAACTTGAGGCAGAGTTTCCTAATCTAATTGGTGCATTTTGGGGGGTTGTCAAAGGAACCTTTGTCTGGCACAGCACATTCCAGCCACTAGTTACTCTCGTGTCATTTCTTAAAATTTAAAGTCCCCAGGAACAGATTCACTTTGCTTTAGAGTCCTGACAGTCTGAAGATGCAGCAAAGTATGTGACAGAAACAAAACTGAATTAAGGCGGTGGTGTTTAGCATCACCCAAAGCTCTACAACCTGCCATTTTGCCAATGCAAGGTCTCAGTCATTTATTTATTTATTATCTGAAAAAGTTTCTCCACAAGATTGCGTTATATACCACCATCTTAAATATTTGGTACTTGGAAGTCAAGGGTAAACTATATGTCATGAATAATACATGAGAGTCACTTTCTGTGGTTTATAAGGATGCTAAGAAAAGTTAGACTTAGTTTGGAAACAACTAGGAAACAAAGGGAAGTCAAGGAAATGTTGAACTTTCTTTTCAAATGTTTTTCTCTTTTACTTTAGAAAATCCCCGATATATCTAGACAGTGCCATCCTGTGACTTCTTGCAAAGAATGATCCCACGATCATTCTTTGAAATAAAATGCAGGCAGGCAAACTGTTGCTGCACCACCATGACTAACATGGAACTTGTTTCAAATAAAAAGAAAAGAAAAGAAAAATCCCATCTTCAAAACTTAAGATATCTCTTTGCATCACCATTTTTTCCTTACTTCCAAGATTCTTTTACTCCTTATGAAAAGAACAGGATATACCAGGCCTCTTTTCCAGAGCAGAGAAAATCTCCCGTCTGGAAGAGTGAGATTCTAGATCCATGGTAGGATTTGTCTTTTGAACCCACAAAGGAAAGGGTTCTTTGCTTTGATAAAACTTCAAGTTAATCACCTACTGAAAGCAAAATTGTGAAGTAAAGCATTTTTTGTGCTTTGAAACAATGAGTCAAGGTGAGCACCATGCTGCTTAGAGAAGATAATGTTTTCTTCATATGCGCAAAAGGTCAATGCTATGGGATGATGTGATGTGAGGCTCAATTTTCTTATAGAAGCCACCTCATGGCAACCTTGTGCTATTCTGTAAGCAGGTACTATTCTCGCAAGACTGTAGGAGGCTCTGTTTTTAAGGAGGTTTCATTTGTGGAGCTTTCTTAAAAAGTGGACCTCACCCCCCTCAGAGACTCGCAAGAATAGTAACCTGCTTGCAAAATAGCACAAGGTTGCCATGAGGCAGCCTCTGAAAAAAAAAAGCTGAGCTTTGCATCGTATAGGCCAGGTCCCTCTGCAAAAATAAAAAGATAAATTGAGTGCTGCTTGATCATGGAACTGGCTGAGGAACAGGCTGAGTCCTGCAAGTCCCTTAGGTGGCTAGATGGGAAGGCCTACAACAGGCCCCCTGCACACTGGTAGCTTCTGCTCCCTGGCTGTAGGCTCCATTGGGAGCAGGCTGAGGCCTTCTGGGATCCCGAGAGGCAAGGAGCAGAACACGGGGTGCCTCAGGAGGTGGCAGAGGTCTTGGGAAGCTTTAAATAGTTCTCCAGTCCTCCTTTCTAGACTGTTAAGACACCAACTAGTGTATGTTGACATGAATAGTTTTTTGTGCATATGAGGAAGACATTCTCTTCAATTGCACAATAATAGGTTGACATTATCTCGGAGGCATGGCTGCTAGCTGACTGAGTTCGGCCTTGTTTTGATTTTGTTGAGGTGACACTAGAGGTGATATTCAGCAGGTTCTGACCAGTTCTAGAGAACCGGTAGTGGAAATTTTGAGTAGTTCGGAGAACTGGTAAATACCACCTCTGACTGGCCCTGCCCCCATCTATTTTCTGCCTCCAGAGTCCCAGCTGATTGGGAGGAAATGGGGATTTTGCAGTAACCTTCCCCTGGAGTGGGGTGGGAATGGAGATTTTACAGTATTTTATCCTGCCACACCCACCAAGCCATGCCTACCAAGCCATGTCATGCCCACCAAGCCATGCCCACAAAATTGGTAGTAAAAAAATTTGAATCCTACCACTGGGTGACACCTGTTGTTTTACTGCCCAACACATTAAGGCAGAACTCCCTCATTTTGTATACCCCAAAATATTACCGGTATCTGTGTTCTTTTGGGGGGTAAATGAAACATCAGTTCCTCCATTTCATTTATAGCACACACTGTGAAGGTCTGTGGGCTATTTCTGAGCTTAATTTGTTCAGATGAAGGATCTTAGAATGCAATTATTTTTATTTATTTGTTTGTTTATATTAGTATTTTAACTTGTAATGCAGTTCTGGCAGCTTGCAAGGGACTAAATACAAACAATCAAGCAGTTAAAAGACAGTGAAGAAAACAGCCATGGTGGGAATCAGAAAAGAACAACATTCAAAGAAACAAGGTAATCTCAGTGGTGGATTCACACAGGGTCCTGTTCTGGAGGAAGAGTCAGGATTTTATTTTATTTTATTTTATTTTTAAATTTTTTATTATAGACAAACATACACATACAAATATAAACATTTAAACAAACTAAACATAAACTAACTATACAGTGAAATCAAGTCATTGAGCCTGAACTTTGAAAATAGAGCTACTTCGGTAATTATATATCAATATATCTGTACATATTATCTTTCATCATATATCAGTATTTATATAACGATATTTCATTTTATTTCCTTGTTTTGGTATCATTGGGTGGTATTTCTTTATTTCGTGTTCTTTTTATCTAGCCAATTGTACCATTTTTGCCAAATTAAATAATAGTCTGAGTCTTCTTTTCCCTGTATTTCTTTGGTCAGTTTGTCCATTTCCGCACATTCCATTATTTTTTGTATTATTTTTTCTTCTGGTGGCGTATCTTCCAATTTCCACATTTGTGCGAAAACGATTCTGGCAGCGGTTAGGATGTGTATTATTAAGTATTGTGTCTCTTTTTTATAGTCCTTAGTCAATAATCCTAATAGGTATGTTTCCGGTCTGAGGGGCACTTTTTGGGTGGTGATTTCTTCCAGCAGGAAGAGTCAGGATTTTAAAGGTTTCCTAAAAAACAACAGAACTGGGGTTATACCTGAGGGAACTGCCGTCCCAATAGGCAGCTGTGGGGCAGAGAAAGTCAACAGTTATTGTTTACATTATTTTGATGGAAGAATAACCAGAAGGATAACCCTTCCTCCCTCCCTCCCTCTCTCAGTATATGGATTCTGATCACAGGGTGCTTTGTGTCCTATGTCACACATAGTTTGGCCTTTTTTCAATATACTACTGGAAAATTGGGGGTTTTATTTGCTTTGTGGTATGTCAAATTAGCACACTTTCTGCCAAAAAAAGGGGGGAAGGAAGTGTGCTTGTAGTTCTTGTTGTCGTTCCCATCATTGTAATTTGTGGGACTGCAGAAAGAAAATTGGGGTGGGGGTGTCAATAAGCTTATGGGTGCCCATCTTTACCTTAGAGAGGATGATTAATCATAATAGTATACAAAAACCAGTTTCAAAAAGATAAAGAAGAGCACGGCATAGAAATAGGCATTAATGGTTTTGATAAAGTATGGATGGGCTCGGACAATAAAATTCTGGCCAAACTGTATAACTATCTGGTAGATTATGATTTGATGGAGGAGGTAGTTAAGGACCCAATGATAGCATGGGCCAAAAATTTTGGACAAACCATAAATTTGAACGAGTGGGACCAAATTTGGAATAATAATCTTAAAATGACCAGGGCAACAATTTATAAGGAAAACCAATACAAGATGATATACAGGTGGCACTTAGCACCGGCCAGGATTGCTAAAATATACCCAAATACGACCCCAAATTGTTGGAAGTGCGGCCATCAGCAAGATTCTTACTATCATTGTTGGTGGACATGCCCACAAGCCAAAGAATTTTGGAGGATGATACATAAATGGGTGTCAGAAATAATAGGAGATACAATTGAAGTAGAACCAAAAATATTTCTCCTGGGAATCTTGAAGACAGAATATGCAAGAAAGAAGAAATATCTCATTACACATATAATAACAGCAGCGAGAATCTCCTTTGCTCAACATTGGAAGGAGAAAAAGTTGCCATCTGAAGAGCACGTAATCAGAAAAGTACTGGAATGTGCCGAAATGAACAAACTGGCATTAGAAATTAATGATAAAGAGGAAACTGACTACTATAGTGTTTGGGATATGTGGTATGAGTGGTTGAAGAAAAGAAAAGCGAAGTAAAACTTGAGAGAGCTAAAGAAGTTTAAAAATATGATTAATTAAATGAGTATATGGATAGGAGTCATACTACCGGTAGGAGGAAATAAAAGGGAGTAAAGATACAATTTTATGTAAATAAAAGGTAATATTATATATTAAGGATTACAAAAGTAAGAAATCCTACAGGCAGTATTCTTAAATTAAGATAATGAATCAATACCATGTAAATAACAATGTAAATATTATGAAGGTATATCTGTATATGTATATGAACACCATGAAACCGGAAACGGTGGAATTGTACTGCAATTCTTAAATAATAAAAACTTAAAAAAAAACAGTTTCAAATTCTGATTTGAACACGGTAAAGTTTTGTGTACTAAATATATTCAGTTCTTGCCCCAAAGTCACAGACGGTAACATGGTGCCTGAATTGTGTACATTTCTTTCAGTTGTACGTCTTTATATTTACTAATGCCCCCCAAATATTTCTTCTTCCAGATAATGAGAACTTCTTAACAAGTACGGTGTCAACTTTCTTGGTCCCATGGGATTTGCTTTAGTTTCAGTAAGGGTGGTCTCCAACATTGGATACTCATTTTGCTTCAAGCTTGGAAAAGAGGGGGAGGGGTCAAATAGTTAACATGCATCAAATATTCAAGGTTATGTTAAAAACAAAGCAAGCATTGGCTTAAGACTTCTGAAATCTCATCAGATAAACTAGAATCCACTGTACTATATGATGGTGGATCCATTATTTGTTTTGTTTTGTTTTGTTTTGTTTTGTTTTGTTTTGTTTTGTTTTGTTTTGTTTTGTTTTGTTTTGTTTTGCTTTGTTTTTGTATTTGTCACCCATCTCCTTTTGGAGCAACTCTTAAACATGGCTCCAACAAACTGGAATCTAATTAAGATTTGCAAAAGTTCCATATACTGTACATATATAATAAAGTGACAATACAGATGGTTTGGAGTAAATGGTAAGAAACTGGCAGTGATGAAATACTGTGAAAGTCTTGTGAGTTTTAACTAACAAGACTTATTCTATTTCTGCCATCTCTCTGAATATCAGGTAAATCCTCTCCTGGGCTGTAGGCTATCAAATCCCAAGAATTTGTTGGATCTTCCAAGTAAGGACCCATTATGATCTCAAACCTGATAGTGATACAAATAGGTAATGCTCACAGACCAATGCTATGAGTTGGCATAAGACACATTCCTATGCAACTCTTCCAGGCACTAAATTGACGGGCAGTACAGTGCTGTGTGAAAACTGGGCACCTTAAATAGATACCAGTTTCATTTTTTTAAAATTCAAAATTAGAGAGAAAAAGTCTCATGTCATAATATATGGCTTCCTTTTTTTTTTAAAAAAGATGAGTTTAAATGTAATTGAATATGACCAGTGTAAGAACATTTGGGCAAGTCTAAGCCTAAGGAACAGGTATTGGCAGATAGTGCATTTGAACAAGAGTGAACATCTCACAGAGGATATAAAAAGTCTCCATCTTTCTCTCCCTTTTTATTTATGAGTTATGAGCTGAATCCAGTTCCTAAGCACAGAAATCCCCCTTGTTCACAGGTGGACTGCAACTACAGTTATTACCAGTGGCAACTGCATTCTTGCAGTTAAAAAAAAAATCACAGGGACCCTTTCCTTAAATTTGATTGCTTCACCTCCATGATCTTCTGCCCCCCCCACCCCCCATGGGCAATGAATTTACAGGCTGAAAAGTTGTCACAATATTCTTTTTTACCTTGTAACGGGAACAGCAAATTGATCCAGCTATATTTAGTGTGATCCCACAGTGTAGCATTTCTTTAGGATTTTGGAGATTTGGGATGTGAAATTCATTTTCATTGCTTTAATTCACTAATCTGAGACTAAAAAGCCTGTATTGGACATGCTGTACTAAAAGGAATTGTGCCTTAGGCTCCCAAGAGAATTCAGCCATATGTGAATTGGGCTGCAGCCAGCAAAATTTGAAAGCAAAGATAGAGGAACATCCTTAGCCTACTCCTCTTGGAGGTTGAAGTATTAATATCAATCTATATGATACAATAATATTGTAAGGTATAATATTGTATATTATTAATACCAAATCTATACAATGAGAACCAAGTTTGGTCTAGTTTGGACTAGAAGCCAGGAGACTGTGAATTCTAGTCTTGCTTTTGGCCCAAAGCCAGTTGGGTGATCTTGGGCCAGTTACTCTTTTTCATCCATAAGAAGGAGGCAATGGTAAACTAATTGCGAAAAGTTGCCAAAAAAAACTTCAGAGCAGTTGCCAGGATTCAAATACTGCCTTGAAAATAACACCAACAGTAATAAAAATACAGTACGCAAGAGACATGGTGCTTTTTTTTCACAATCCAAACAGTATGGAAAGACAAAGATAAAGAGCTATCCATCTGACCATGTTGACTCAAACTCCAAGAGCTGAACATTGTGTGGCCTGAGCCTTGTGGGAGAGAAATAACATAAAATCAAAACACTTATGTCCAACCATCATATTTCTTGAACAATTCCTCCTCCTCCTCCACATATTTATTTTTAAAGCATAGGCTTAACTCTGTGATTCTGAGTGGTTGACATGAAACATCTGGAAACACAAGTATTTGTCTGCTGATTTATGTACCTTTAGCAAACTCTTCATGTTCTTCTTTGGCTGGAAGATGAGTCCTACTAATCTCTTTTTTCTTCTTCTGAAGTATTGCTGCGGTTTTCAAAACAATCTGAGTTTCAGGTGCATTCTTGAGGTTGGGCAAACATCTGGAATGCCCACTTACCATATCACTCATCAGGCACCTGAGGATCACAATTTCCACTCTTGTGTGGCAAAAGGGAAAAGTTTGGTGCCTTCACTGACAGTACACCTCCTAGCCCCGGGGATCCTGCAGCTATGCTGAATATCAAACTGGACTGGCCAAATTGATTGTCAAAATCAGGTCCGAGGGACAGATTTTCCTGGAAGGGACCTCCTGGAGGAATAGCCTTAAGTAATATCAGTCATGTTAGCCAGTTGTCAGCCCCTTCTTCTTTCATTTCCTCTTTTAATTTTTCAGTGCTGTGAAGGAATTGTATTTCAGGATTGACATAATGAGGTTTTTGCTTTCTTCACAGCAGTGCTGTCAAATATATCCCTTACCAGCTTTGCTAGACTTAGCTCATTCTTCCAGGATCATAGCCATTATTCCAATCCAATTGAGAGGTGAGAGAGTATTGGGGCATCTCCAAAAATGGAAAATTCACATGAATTTTTTGGGGGTGGGGGCTTTAAGACTAAAGCTCAACTTTGGACTTGGCTGCCTTCCCACCCAGAGATTGTGAGATCTTATACTACTAGTCTTTATGTGTAAGACACTTGTTATCACACTGATAACATGTTTACTAGGATGTGTGACTAACCTTCCCAGTTGTTTGGTTCTTTGTACTGTGTTCTGCTAAATTTGGAACTGATATAAATTGTGGCTGTTTATAACTCTTCTCTGACTTAATGACTTCTCCCTCTCTGTCCTTCCCAATTCATGATGTGGGTGCAAATTTGGAGGTCTTCCAGATATAATTTGGTGGTACTATGAACTGATAAATAGGAAACTCATGTGGCCCTGCTATTTGCAGTTGTTATTATCTAACTTTGTGGATTATGATTTAATGTGGAGTATTGGTGATAAATAAGGGTTAGGTTTCAGGGATGATTTCACAGGGATGATCTACCAAGGACGAGCTGGGAATGTGGAAGGAATTTGTCAAACAATATTCTGTAAAACAGAGCATCTGTTGAATGGTCCTTGGTGCTCTCTGAGCTTGGTTGTTTTCTTGGAGACCTCTTATCCAAACTAGGTAACATCATCAGGGTTGGTTTTGAACATTTTATTACATTTACATTTTATTTATATAACAATATTTTATACATAATAGCTTCTATATTAAGCAATATCAGGCCAATTAAATTTTCTATGCACCCTGTTGTTTTCCAGATGTTCTGACCTATCATTCCTGGCATTCCTCACTATTGGCCATGCTTTGCTAGAACTTCAGCTGCAATCGGGGTCTTCTAGATTGCAGTTGAAATAAATACCATAAGTAAATAAATGCATAATTGTGGTTCAGTAACATTAAGAGAACCACAGGTTCCCATCTCTCCTATGAAACACATAGCATATCCCTAAATGTATGGGGACTTGTGGCCAAGGATCTGCAACCAGCTACATTAGATAATAGATAATAAATATTTAATAGTATTTCCCATGAAATATATATGTGTACATGAGGAAAATAAATGTATGTGACACAGAAAGTATACTTTTAAGGTGACATCTCTGAGTACTTCTGCTGATTTTTGTTTCATTTTTATCTGGTCATCTTGTTCATTTATATTCACTTACATGACTTATTAATTCACTGATCATTGCTGGATTGCATCTAGACTTAGTCGTACATAGAAAAAACCCTCTGAAAAAAGTGGGTTTTAAATGAGCTATAATGAAATTAAAGCTATGTAATTAAGACATTATTATTTTACCTTTAACAGTAATTCATCAGCTAGCTTATGATGAAAGCAGATTCAATAAAAGCATACTGTTAATTATAAAACAAATTGATAGAAGCAGTGAGGGCTAGAAAATAAAACGCCATCTTCCTAAACTCTGATATAGAGTGCTACAGCAGGTACTGAGTTACTAACTCAGCAGAGAGCAAAACAACCATTCAGATAACGGGATGGAAGCATAAAGGGGCATTTTTCATTCTGTAATCTGTACCTTTCTATTACTTCTACTATTGCCCTAAAATGATTCCTTGGCAGTGAAGTCCATTGACTTCAGCAGGATTGACTTCTACTTAAGGGGATTCAGATTGACATATCAGACACTTGGCATTAATTAGAAGTAAAGTGTACTCTCTAAAAGTGGAATGCAAATGATTATTCTTTATGGTGTTGCAAAGCTCTGTAGTTTTTCTTCTACCAGTTTAAATCAACCAGTTTAACTTAAAATCCAGCTCTCTGGACTCTTTTTTAAATAAAAGGTTATTGAAAAAAGTAATTCATAATTGAATGATAGAGCATTAGATCAAATAAAACATGCCCGGATATCCATTTTGATTTAACTCAGAATGATTTAAACCTGGCTATATTGGTGATTCCTTTTAAGCCCCAAATTGTATAAAGTCATTTATAATTGGTTTGGCTAATTTCAAATTAAATTTAAGGCTGTTTTATTTGTCTCTTGTTAGTGCTTTCAACATTATAACTCTAAAGGAAAATTTATGTCTCAGAATAATTATATTTGAATCAATCTTTATTTTTGATAGCTGGAGTAATATAAGAGTGAAACAGGCATGAAATAATTAAAAGTCAGTCCAAATATTATTTTAAATGTTTTAAATGTTTATTAGTACCATTTTGACCATAAAAGTACCATTCTGACCTCTAAAATGGTCTATATTTAAGCACTGGATAAATTTCTCTAAAAAGTCTATGGCTCAGATTCAAAAATTGAGGTATTTGAAACCATTGTTTTGTGGATTTAAAATCACAAGGAAAAAATGGTATTCTTGATTTCAAAGCTTGGTATTTATGTATTTGGTAATTTTTAATGGAATATGTTTAAAAGCAGCTGGCTGTTAAGACATTGATCATGAAATAATACTAAAGGACAATATTCTTACCATAAAATTCTAGTTTTTCTTTACTTAACCCTCCTCTTTTCAAATAACTAAGGAGTCCAAGGCTGAATATTAAAGGTTTCCTCTTGCCTCTTTTATTTTCTCTCCATATTACTGATACAACAATATATTTCCTTGAATTTTGCAAAGCCCTGTTTGATTACATTGGAACAAAATATCCATTAATATCTTTAGGATTATCCAGTTAAATATCTCTGATATTTTCTAAGTATAGATAAGGAATGGAAAGCTATTTCTACTGAAACCTAACAAAAATCATAATAAAAATATCAAGTATATTGAAACTAATACTTCAGCGTGCCAGTGTGAAAGAATAATTAAAAATACAGTCGGATTCTGAAAGAATGGACACGATGAGCAACTTGCTAGCTTTGACAAACTGGAAAAAAGGGGTTTTCTTACTCCAGCTTTGTATTATATATCTCATCTCCTTAGAATTCTCTAACATATGAGCTACTCAAAATTTATAGAACAATACCAGATTAATCAAAACATTTGCAACAATTTATAAAATTATAAGAGTTTGGGAAGAAAAAAGGACATGAGAAAAGCATCAGATGGAAATGTTCTTATTTAATTATTTGGCTGAATACAAACTGGCACTCTATAAAAGAACTATATAAGTAATTTAAAAGGCAGGAGAATTATTAAGCTACAGCTCTTCTTTTATTCTAATTGTTCTGGAAATCCTGACGTATCTGTCAATATATACTTAGAAATACAAAAACTTTGATATTATTAAGCAGCTTGCACCAAAAGTATTTACAATGGCAAGCACATATGCGCCCACACACAAATCCTAGATATATATTCCGATCGAGCAAACATCTAATAAAATATGTACTGTGCAATGCAAAAACGATTCCAAAGATCTGAAGACAGCCCTGACGACAGTCTGCATTACTGTTAAGTTCACAAGGCACATCTGCAAAACAGACGAGAGACATATCAGTAAATCTTCTCTAGCAAGCAAAAGGTAAACGGTTTTCATTTGCCCCAAATAATGTGTGAAAACTTATTGGGGTGGGGTGGGGGTTAGAGAAAGTTGCCAATGATGGATTTTACAGACATGCTAAATCTGTAAAAGGGTACAGAATTGACTTTCCCTATGTCCATTGAATAGATGGATACTTGGAGTCATACAAAACACCACTGATTTTAGAGGCAGCTCTATGAAAATCTAAGACGTGGACACAAAACTGTTGAAGTTAGTATATTTAAGGCCACAGGCTTATATTGTAGCAGTAATAGTCTGTTAAATGTGATGCATGCTTTTTAATTTTTTCCCCTCTTTTATAACAATGATTTAGAAACAGTTTTGGATTACACAGCAATTAGAGGCCTTGAGGACTAGGCTTTTAATGTAACAATTTCAATTCTATAGTTTAGTTAGTTTTATTAAATTAGTTTTATTAGTTCATTCTCCCTCACAAGATCTACAATAAGATCTTGATATCTTACAGAATAGATATATAGAGCAGTATAAACTTAAGGAGATGGATTTAGGATTCTTAGATAGTAATTTATTTACAGAGGTCAAAATCAAAACTAGATTATTCATCATAATCAGTTACGGTACAAATAATACTCTTCTCTTCACTGAGTACGGTAAATGCACAAAGAAAAATACACATATCTCTCCCTCCTTTCCCAGCGTCTGTCCATATTACTGACACAACAATATATTTACTTGAATTTTGAAAAGCCCTCTTTGATTTCATTGGCACAAATTATCCATTAATATGTTTAGGATTAACCAGTTAAAGCAAAATAAAACTGAGGACTAAAAAGTGCACCAGAACACTAATTTCCACCTACAGAATTTTACGCTCTGGTGCACTGCCAAGGAATACTAATGGGGATTCATTACAATTAGTATATTTAAGAGATTAACTATGTAATGAATTATGAGATCTGCCATCCAAGTAGTGACCCTTTCCTGAAGTTGTATAACTGCTTTTCAGATATCATCTGAACACATGTTTTCTCTGAGGGTTATCAATGTGATAAACCAAGATTTAAAAAAATGCTGCATGCTGTTGTTTAGGTTCATACATTAAGGCATTTGAATTAGTCACAGAAATACAAAATTACCTTAAAGAGTAGCTCCAAAAGATCAGCCCCAAAGATCTGGCAGAGAAGTAAGATGTTGGGATTATTTTAAGACTGATGCCTTTTTAAACTATATTAAGAACACCCTTCACAGATCCTGATTCTGGCCTGTTTCTTACACAGGAGGTATTTTATCTTCACAACATCTGGATCTGTCAAAGAGGTGCGGTTGTAGACCTTACCAGATGTAGACACTCCATCAATAAAAGAATAACTAACAAATCATACCATAAAGAGAAGTACTACAACACAAATGTTGTATATCCATAAAAAACCAAACTCTGTTTTAAGGCTGAGAGAAAAGATTGGGGGGGGGGGGGGGTTAAAGAAATACCTTAAATTTTCTAGACAGTTTTAAACATAAATTAACACTTCCCCCACTCCCGATCCCTTTCCAGATTTTTTTCAGAAGTGACAATTAACAAATTAGTTTTGTCCTCCCCCCCCCCATGAAGACCTTCTTGTACTATAAAGATACACTGTTGACCTTGGTATATCGCCTTGAAAGGCTCACCTGTTTCATTCACTATGGCTTGTTCAGATTTATTGTTCCTGTTGTCCATTCTTCTGAAATGAAAGCAGGAAGAGATTAATATGGAAAGCACATCTGAAGGAGGTTTTGCATAATTTTGAAACATCCTGCTCAGCTCTTATCAAACCTTTTAAATGTGGCATTATGTACACCTTACTGAACCTGAGCTGCAATCTATTAGGCATAGTTTAGCATCCATAGATCATCTTGTAAACAGTGCTTAAGTAACCATGGCCAGTGTGAAAAGATTCTATTAACAGCAAGTTACCCACTCTATCCAGTTGCTAATTCTTGTCATTATGGTTCTTTTTCTTTATTACCAAATTAGCAGTATAGAATGGAACAATTTTGTTCAAGAGTTTAACATGCCCCCTAAACTCTTATCCCAATCCCCTTACACCTATATATATATAAAATAGAGAGGGGGGAGGTGGGAGGGAGAGATATTCTGAAATTGGAACTTTACGTACAAGAGGCCCAAAGAGTTCTTATCTGTATACATTGCTTGGTGTGAAACCATAGCTTGATTCTTGCAAAAGATTTTGTTTGCCAGATCTCAGACAAAGAGCACTGAGCCAGCACCCTCCTTACAACCAGTCTGCAGTTCAGCACACATAGCCCCTCCTTATTAGACTGTTCTCTCTCTCTCCTCAAAGTGGACTTAAAATTAATTTATTTCAAACTCGGTGCCATTCCATGGAACATTAGAATATTGTCATCTGTGTAATTTTGGTCAGAAGTAGAGAGAGCAGGAAGGCTGGTAAACAGGTCAAGAGCTTAGCCATCTGGCTTTTCCATGAGCTAAACTTAATTTTTGACACTCTTCTTTTTAACTAAATCTAAAGCAAAGTGACTCACAAATTATTCTTCCAGGAGGGATTCCCCCTCCCTTTTTTCTTTTTCTTTTTTTTCCCCCAGAGTTGCCCTAGTGCATAAGGGGAACTGCACTGCTTCCACCACCCTGTGGTAATTCTATGCCATGACATACCTTCCATTTTCAGTGGTCTCCTACCTGCAAGCCGCAGATTTTACAGCTCATTTGTAGCTGTTGCCAACTCATACATTCGTATTTATTTCAAGAAAGGTGCAAACATGGGGAGATTGAAAACAGGGACATCTGTCATAAAGGAGAACTCTGTTCAATATTTTGAATAATTTGAACTCATTCTACCGTCTAGATTTAGAAACATTTTTAAAAAATATATCTAACTGTAGATTTTTAAATAGTTGCTTGGGGTTTCTTTTACTTTTTTGTAAAGAGCAGATGTTTGTCAAATTAAAGTCAAAAGGTGACTTTAAAAGCAACCCTAGAAAAGCGAGAGAGAACTTGTTTAGACAACATGCCATTTGCATTGTTCTGTTGTAGAGAGAAGGAAATTCCCTCAAACTGTTGTGATCCCCTCAAATGGAGCATAACATTATGGTCATTTTCTCACTGCTGGCACATTTTTTCCAGCTACTCATTATATGTAGCAGATGGTGTCCAAACAAATCAACAAGCAGAGTTGTACAGTTGGAGTTGCAGAGGGGCAGAGGTAAAGGGTTATTTGTGTGGAGCAGAGTGAGGGGGAGGCCTGCGAAGAAATTCATATATTTCTTCAGATGGTCAGAAGCGTTGCAGATGGAAAATGTAGCCTGTGATACAACAGTCCACTAATTTGGGAAATTGGTCAACAGAAATAGCTGTTGTGTATGATCTATAAATGTTCTTAATTTCTCTATTTTATGGAATTAGAGGCATTGCAATTAAAGCTAAGCCCACACCAATCACTTGCTTATACTCATTGGGGATTTTGGGAAACAGTGTGCCACTTTTCCAACTTGCAAGTAAAAACTTTTCCAGGCAGAGCAAGAAATGTATTTGCAGCTTTAATCTTCCAACATTTGGACCACCAATCTGTCATGCTTTTTGCATTTTGCCCACATGTTCCTAGCAGGGTGGGAAGAGCAGGTTTTTTTTTTTAATCTGACACCTGCAGTAAAATTAATCCTGACTTAAGCTTGAGAAAATGACTGCAAGAAAAAAAAAAGCTAGTTGAAAAGTATTCTATACCAAACAGCTGGGTTAATAAGTACTGGCCAAGAAAAAAACTTTAAAGTGCTTTTAAAAATGGATTTCAAGAATATACTTGATTATGCTTCTAGAAACCTATAATTAGCACAGTTTATTTGGAAAAGTTATATCCTAATATATCAAGGAGTCTAATTTTTTAAAAAATTTCCCAGAACCAGCTTTTTAGGACAGGTTACAGCCTGAAAGTAAATATTTCTGTCAAAAATTTATGGGCTGCCCCATTGGCAACTCATTGAGAAAATATGACTCCTCCATTCCATTGGATGTAACTACAAATATGCATAGGATTCTCTTGTTGTTGAGAAAATAGGAGGAGGAAGGAACACTAGGTATGTTTGCTTCCTTGACTTATTTATAAAAGTAATAAAAATGGGGTATATAGAACAAATAATTATTAACAAGATTAACTGGGTTTACAAGTAGTAGAGTTGGTTTTAGAAAATAATTAGCGTTAGAAAGATGGGTGCAATGGTGATATGTGATAAATATGATAATACCATGATACAAACAGAATCTGATTCATATGGTTGTTTATGGAGATTCTCAATCATTCAGGTCATGGTTGTCCCAAAGGTGCTTTTTCAAAAGGCAACTGGACTTTCTTTGTTTTTCCTTGAACATGTTTCGCTTTTCATTCAAGAAGCTTCTTCTTCAGGATTTGTATGATTAGGAAAGAGAGATATTTAAGGTTGTTCCAGTTTTATGGCATCTAGAGTCTATCATCTGCAGAAGTAGAGGTAGGTGAGGTTGCTTTGCCCCCATTTTGAAGAAATAAAGGAATAGTCTGTTCTCAAAAGCAAAATATGCTTTCAATCTGGACTTGGACTATCGTTCTAACCCCCATTGATCATATTCTCATTCCAATGTTGCATTAACCAGGAGCAGCACAGGGCATATAAAAACAGATCACTCCACAGTCAAGCAGTGGGAAACAAGGATGTCCCACACAGATATGAAGGGCATAGTAAGGCTTCCAGGTTTGCTTTTCAATTTATTAAGGTTTAGTTTGTAAAAAGGCAGCATATTTTCAGTCTATCTGCTTGGATTCTACACAGGAATTATTGAGTCTGACATCTGCACCTCTATAACTGTCTGGTTTGGCTCTGCAACCCAACAAGACAGACACAGACTTCAGAGGATAATTAGAACTGCAAAAAAACAACAACAACAAACAATTGCTACCAACCTGCCTTCCATTGAGGACCTGTATACTGCACGAGTCAAAAAGAGGGCTGTGAAAATATTTACAGACCCCTCACATCCTGGACATAAACTGTTTCAACTCCTCCCCTCAAAACGACGATATAGAGCACTGCACACCAGAACAACTAGACACAAAAACAGTTTTTTCCCAAACGCCATCACTCTGCTAAACAAATAATTCCCTCAACTCTGTCAAACTATTTACTAAGTCTGCTCTACTATTAATCTTCTCATTATTCCCACCACCCATCTCCTTCCACTTATGATTGTATGACTGTAATTTTGTTACTTGTAGCCTTATGATTTATATTGATATTGTTTCCTGATTGCTTATTTGTACCCTATGACTATCATTAAGTGTTGTACCCAGCGGTGGGTTGTCCCCAGTTCGCACCGGTTCTATAGAACTGGTAGTAAAACCGGCGGGAGGCTCCACTCACTGACCCCGACATCATCAGAACGCTTCTGCGCATGCAGAACTGGTAGTAACGGTAAGTAGAACCCACCCCTGGTTGTACCTTATGATTCTTGATGAACGTATCTTTTCTTTTATGTACACTGAGAGCGTATGCACCAAGACAAATTCCTTGTGTGTCCAATCACACTTAGCCAATAAAAAATTCTATTTTATTTTATTCTATTAAATATTATCCTTATAGCCCCAAGATTTCAGAACTCTCAATGAATAAATTGTTAGGGTGTTTAATTTAGTAGCTGGAACAACGAAGTGTACAATAGGCCTGAACACACATTGTGATTGATTAGTTAGAGAGTACTGGCTCATACATGAGGCAATCTATCCTATGATTGGCTGCCACAAGTATAAAGGAGGCTTTTCCCTTTTCCCCCGCCATTTTCTTCTGTGTGTTCTGTATACTGTTTAATTTACCTCATGATATTCCTGTGTTCCTGACTATCTTGCATTCTTTCTTTATGTATAATGACAAAGACTGGTGTACATTTGAATATTAAATATCATCATCTTTATAGCCATTGTCTATCCACTTAAGGATGAAGGCCTCTTCTGCATGTTTCCAGCCTATACGGTCCTGAACTTTCTTCTGCCAATTGGGCTCGCAATACTTGTTGATATCGTTGATCCATCTTGTTTTAGGTCTCTGTTGTGGATGCTTTTTATCAAGTGGGATCCATTCTATGACTGTCTTGGCCCACCTGCCGTCAGTTCTTCTTGCTATGTGACCAACCCAATTCTTTTACTCTCTTGATGTTATCATATACTTTCGTTTGTTCTCTAATCCATGTGCAGGTCTTTCTATCTTGTCTCATAATGCTGAGCATGTATTTTTCCATGGCTCTTTGCGCCACTCATAGCTTTTGAATTGATTGTGAGGTTAGTGTCCATGTTTCACCGGCATATGTTAGAGCAGATAGCACACACTGTTCGAAACTTTTTCTGTTCAGCATAGGGGGAGGTGGTTCTTGAAAATTAAGCTTAGCTTGCTGAATGCCTGCCAAACATATTTAACATGCTGTTCAATTTCCTTTATTGTATCACCTTCCATTGAGATATGTTGGCCAAGGTTTAGTGGTCTCCTAAGGCTACAAGTTTGTGCTACTGTCTCTAACTTCATCTGAACAGCTGCTATGCAATTCCTTGACATAAATCATATACTATCTGAAACTATATTCTGAAAAGAAGTTGTGAATGCTCCAACACTGGATGTTTTTAAGAAGATGTTGGATAACCATTTGTCTGAAGTGGTGTAGGGTTTCCTGCCTAAGCAGGGGGTTGGACTAGAAGACCTCCAAGGTCACTTCCAACTCTGTTATTCTGTATTCTATTTATGTATATGTGTATCCAGTATGTACATGCAGTATGTACCTGTGCATGTACATACAATCATATAAATATAAATCCTCCACCCACACCAATAGCAGAGAAGAACCAACTCCTTGTCCCACAATCTTCAATCCAATATCTTTCCATTTCCCTTTATACTTTGGCAGAGAACTGCTCCAACCATAAAGATACAAGTAATTGTGTGTGGGTGAGATATTTTTCCATAACTGTGAAACAGATAGATTGTTCTTGTATTCTGCAAAATAATGACCAGCAAACTACATTTCGCATCAAAGTCTTTTTTTCCCCATAAAGTAAAAATAAGTACCTTTATTATTTTCAAGCCCTTTGAGTGTTTCCCATCTCCCACTCCCCATATGTAGCTCTCAAGATGAAATACTCAACACATAAATTTGACAAACTCCAAATTCCTTTGACATGGCCTCTCTATGAAAAGACTTTTCCTAAAACAAAAAAGAAAAAAAATCTCACAAGATGTATCAAATATTAAATTTTAATACAGGTGTGCTTCACCTGTAGCTTCAAGCTTGCACCCCCTACTCAAAGCTTTGGATATATTCTTAGGAACACTCCTCCCCTCAAAAAGTATTAAATTTTCAAGCTTAAAGGGACAGAAGAAAGAAAATTTTAAAATACACATCAATTTGGGTTTATTAATGAGGTGGACGTTAAACTAAATTAAACCTAGTTTTAATTGGTTTTTGGAAAGTAGCCCTTGATAAGTCATATCAAGGGCAAACACATTTTTCAACTCAACAGTAGCACACTCTTGCTTCAATGCAATATCTTGCTTTGGAAATGAATGGAGTAAGTTCTGTCATAGAGACAACAGCCAGTATTCTTCCCCAATACTAAAGGATTAAAAAAAAATCTTCAGAGGATCTAAGCGTAAAAACTGGATCTTGATGGGCTAATTTGAAACAGAAGGGTGCCTGCATATGTGTGTATGTATGTATGTGTGCCTGTTTATGCATATTTGCTTCCTCTTTGAAGTGTATACCTAAGAGGACCCAGATTGTGGGGGCAATAAGCTGACTTTGTATAAACATACAAAAGTATGAAGGCTATTGCTTAACGCATTGTAAGCCGCCCTGAGTCTCCGGAGAAGGGCGGCATATAAATTAAAGCAAAAAACAAAAAAAACGGGAATTGCATCTTCTGAAATATTTTATGTTGTGTCATGTATCTTATTCTATGATACTGTTCAAAATTAGTTGCTGTTAAAATAATCAGCAGCAGAAATAATCAGCTCTAACAATAATTGTTATCAATTATATATATTCCAGTCTCTGTGGCTGTATAGGACATATCACTTTCACTTGCCAGGCGGGGATGTGTATTGCAGCAAAGTTTTGTAATGTTGTGTGGAGACTGCTATCTCATCCTCAGCTGAATCTTTCATAAGTTTATTATATAGTAAATTGCATCATGTGACTATGGAATGCTGCAATTGGCCGTAAATGTAAGCTAGTTACCAAGTGTCCAAAGTACAGTCATGTGACTGAGTGTGTTTGGGGGATGCCATAATTGGCATGTAAGAATTAACATGTAAGAACTGGATTGTAAATAGCATTTGGAGGAATCATTTGTAACTTTGAAGTTACAAAGTAAGAGAGGACCTACGGTATATCAATTTCAATTAAAGCTTGTTGGCCACAGTATCTAGAGTCCGGCTTCGTCTCATGGTATCTCTCACTCCAGACCAAAGTGGACAGGGTGTTCTGTCTTTTCCCCATTCTGTCACTGAAGCCTTGTCTTATTATGCTACATATGTAAACCTAGGAAGATAGGTAGGAAGAGTGAGGCAGATGAAAAGAGAACTGGGTCTATGGCACAGAATGACAGTTCAGATACCTAGGAAACCTTGTGGCCGGTTTGCTTAGGTACACCTGTTACATATGTACTGTAAATAGCAAGTGAAGCCAGGCTTCACTTATGTCTGGGTTTAGTTGGACATTTGCATGCCCACCACTGGGGTGTTTTAATTTGTCTGGGCCAAAATGATTTAATTTGATTTTAACTGGTTTTTTAAATTTTTTGTATTTATGTATTTTATTGTTTGGCTGTTCACCGCCCTGAGTCCTTCGGGAGTAGGGCGGTATACAAATCAAATAAACCTAAACCTAACCTAAACCACTGATTGGTGGATTCAAATGGGGCCCACCACTGATTGGTGGATTCAAACAGAGGGAAATGTAAAGCGTTGTCAGTGGCTGAATCGGTGGGACTGCTCCCTTTAAAAGGGAGTGCTACCGGCTAAGCCTTGGCAGAAGTCACTTACTTTATTTATTTTATTTTTTATTTTTTATTTGATTTGATTTCTATACCCCCCTACTCCCGAAGGACTCAGGGTGGTGCACAGCCAAACAATAAAATACATACATACAAAATTTAAAAGTGGCTGAAGTTACTGTCTGTCCTCCTGCCTCTTCATTGCCTTCCACAATCTAACACCCCATTGTCTTTAGTGAGGTTTGTTCTGTAATTGGAAATAGTGTTAGGATTGCATTTTAAAGCTGTAGCATTTGTGCACAGTGAGTCATTCTCTCAAAGCTATGTGGCCCAAGCCTATGTAGGTGAACATTTTCTTCGAAGAGTCCCAAGTACGAATAAACAATTCTCTTGCTTCTAAAACTCTTCCAAGCTATGGTCCTATCAAACAACATTCTTTGAGCAACACGGTTGGTGAATTGGTCCTGCTTCCTGCCTTTTTCAAAAGATTATGCTATTGAACTAAATTAGCTGTCCTGCTGTAGATGATTGTTGAATTAAAGAGAACTCTTGAGTTAACATTTTCGAACAATGTAATAAGCAACTTCCAATTAAAGTTTTCTATATATGTAGAAAATGTGTAATGAATGAATCGGTAAGGACCACATAATGAAAGCCTGTTAGCAGGGTGAATGTATTCTTGTAACTCATATTTCTATACCACTTGGCTATTATCTTCCATCAGAACAGAACATACAATTACCAATTTTATCTTATCTTGGACTTGTTATTAAAGAGTAGTAAAGGAAACTTCATCCCAGAAGCTGTAATGTGATTTTTGATTAATAGTGGGATTTGTATGTGACAAGAATATTTCTCTTAGGCAAAGTATGCAGATGTATCTTTACCTGAACTGACTTGTTTCTGCCAGAACTTTTCCCTGACCCTATAGAATTGGATTATTGTATACATTGGCATGCTGGTGTGTTTGCACACACAAAGCTGGTTATCTCTCCAAGAAATCATATTCCTCTATATTCTACAATGTTTTGAAGGTTACAGTAGACAGCAGAATGCAATCAATAGAGATCTATAGAAAAATAAATTGGGTTAAGAAACCAACTAGCAGTTATCCCAGCTTCAGGAATAAATTGGTTAAAAAAGAGAAGAAGATAATTCATTGGCTTCAATAACTCTGAACAGGTTCAGACCACCAGAGATATGTCGGCAGCTGTAATATTTTAGTCTTGCTAACACTTAGGTATGTTTTGGGACCAATGGAGAAAAAAGGGATGATGTTATTTCCCATAGAATTGTTCCCCCCCACAAAATATAGCAGTTGGAGAAACGTTTCTGAATGTTGCTGCAGAAAAGGTTTCCAGTTTTCTTTGTTGTTGGCAATGACCTCTTGGCTTTGCTTATAGTTGAAATTCAATGAATTCCAAAGGACTGCAGATTTCCTAATTCCGCAGTACAGGGTTTTAGCTTGAAAATGCTTTTCCTATGGACAAGGATTAAAAAAAAAATTCCTTGCTGAAGGTAGCCACTTCTTGAACATTTTCAGGCTAGAAGTCCTGAAATTTATTTATTTATTTATTTTTCACATTTTTGAATCATCCATCTCCCTCAGAGAGGGACTCTGGGTGCTGTATAATAAAATGTTAGAATGTAAAAGCACTATATATAAAAGTTAAAAATTTAGAAGAAGACAAGGATAAGAGCTGAGGTGGCGCAGTGGTTAGAGTGCAGTACTGCAGCTACTTCAGCTGACAGGTAGTTCAGCAGATCAGCGGATCAAATCTCACCGGCTCAAGGTTGACTCAGCCTTCCATTCTTCCTAGGTGGGTAAAATGAGGACCCAGATTGTTGGGGGCAATATGCTATTTAGTATAATGTCTTTGGTGTAAGCCGCCCAGAGTCCTCGGAGAGTGGGTGGCATAGAAATATAACTAATAAATAAATAAATAAACACTGTTATAGTTAAAAAGCAAAAGGAGGGCTTACAAGGCACTAACCAGCCTCATGGCTTCATGCTCCTCTGGGCTCCCCATGGAGACCACAGATCCATGCTTTGACTCCTTTTTGGAAGGCCAGGAGAGTGGGGGCCCTACCTCTCCTGGACCTATGACTCAGAATTCTTTAACTGATGACTCTGCAATACACCTTACCTGTCTGACTTACTGGCTGATGTATTGGGATGATGTAATTTGCACTAAACAACCAGTAGTACCTTCCACTGCACAATCTTTTTGTGATGCAATTATTGCCAAATCTGTCTATGATTTTTTATAGTTATGGAAGAGATGTCCTACTTTTCCAGAGGACTTGTATAGAGAGAAAAGGGGTTTTTCTTAAATTGAGCCAAATATGTCAACCTGCAGCACTTAAGGGCTGAGATGTCACAGAGACTTCACTAGCATAGTAGCAGGAGCCTTAGAACATAGAACACATAATAGAATAACAGAGTTGGAAGGGACCTCAGACTGAGATCTTCTAGTCCAATCCCCTGTTTGAGAAGAAGACCCTATACTATTTCAAATAAATGGTTGTCCAGTCTCTTATTGAAAGATCTCCAGTGATGGAGCACCCACAACTCCTGAAAGCAAGATTGCTCTCACTGTTAGAAAATTTCTCCTTTGTTCTAGGTTGCTTCTCTCCTTGGTTAGTTTCCATTGCCTTTTGGTGCTATGGAAAATAGTTTGACCCTCTTGACTTTCTAGAGCCCCGCAAATATTGGATCAGTGCTATCATGTCACCTCTAGTCCTTCTTTTCATTAGACTAAACATATCCAATGTTTAGTTGTATGTTTTAGCTTCCAACCCCCTAATTATTTTTGTTACTCTTCTCTGCATTCTTTCCAGAGTCTCAACATCTTTTTATATTTTGGTGACTAGAACTGGATGCAGTATTCCAAGTGTGGTCTTACTAAGGCTTTGTAAAGTGGTACTAGAACTTCACATGATCTTGATCCTACTCCTATGTTAATGCAGCCTAGGATTGCATTGGCTTTTTTTGGCTGCTGCTGCACACTGTTGGCTCATATTTAAGGGATTATCCACTAGGACTCCTTCTCAGAGTTACTGGCATTAAGCCCAGTTTCACCTAGTGTATACCTATACACTTGGTTTTTCTTGCCTAAGTGTAAAATCTTACTTTTATTTAAGTTGATTTTCATTTTGTTAGACAGGATCCAGTGTTCAAGTCTGTCAAGATCTTTATGGATCTGGAGTTTGTCTTCTGGGGTGTTGGCTATTCCTGCAAGCTTAGTGTCGTCTGCAAATTTGATGAGTTCCCCTTCAATTCCCTTGTCTAAATTGTGAAGAGTACTGGGTCTAAAATATTGAAGATATTGAGGACTACTGGGCCTTGAGGCCACTACACTGAAATGTGTTGCTATCATGAAGCAATTGTACTGTAAGGTCAAAGCCTACCATTCATCCCAATATGCTATCCATAAACAGAGCAAAAGAAGATTTGTGAAGAGTCAAACATGGAATTGTTTCCCTAAATATGTTCCTGATGACATGTTGGCTGCCACCAGCATATTAGTATCCATTCCAGCTTATTCATGTATTCTTTGACTGAATTTATTACTCTAATTACTGGAATATGAACTGCACTACCCTTTATATTCTAGGTTGATTATAATTAGCTGTTTTCCTATGAGAAATTGCTTTTGTTGGTCCTTTATAGTATTATGATGAAGATGTTATTTCGTTTATAAATATGTGCGGGGGTGCAGGCATATGAAGTTATTTTGGCAAGCCAAATATTTTAATAAAAACTGGGCAAAACTCTGAAGCATAAAATTATTGTGTGGACTGATCTTCTTGGGCTAGGAAAACAGCATCAGTACCAATGTTTTTTAGTAGACAGAATATATTTTACTGAAATGGAGAAAACTTCTGCTTTCAGAATTTATGTTGCATAGGAATTGCATACATATGCACATTTAAGTATTATGGCAAAACCTAAAAAAAATCAGAAACCAGGAGCATTTCTTTTTTATCATTTTGTATTTTACAAAGAAATTCTATATAAATCATTCAGAGCTTGCAAGTGGTTGGCATATTTTCGACTTGGTTATCAATAATAGATTACCTGTTGTTTATTTAATTCGTATTTATTTACCTGGTTGGCCAATGTCTTTAATTAAATATGGTGTGTTTATTTAGTTTACAATTTTCTATCCCATCCTGCAAAATTGATTTTTCATAGTTTAAGATGCAATATTCTAAAACAATTTAATTTTAACAATTAACAATAATTAAAAACTCTAAAAAAATAAGTAACAGCCACAGTAGTTAAAAATGTTCTCTGCAGTATATAAATGAAGTCTCACATTAATATATTAGGATGCCTGACAGAGTAATAATATATTCGCTTGGCATCAGAAAAACATAAGGTATTTCTCTCAGTGAAGATTTTTTCAGGTTTTCTTTTTTTGGGGGAGGTGGAGAGGGGGCTGCCATTGAAAAGATCCAGTCACAAGTTGCCTCTCAACATAGGAGAATTACCAGAGATTATTTTAGGGCACTTCTTTGCAGATTGGACAACATTCTAATGTGCAGACTTCAGTTCCCACAATTCTCAGGTCAGTCAAGCCTTTGCTGAGAATTCTGGGGGTTGAAGTCCACATGTCTGGAATATGGCAAATTTGGGAAATACTGCCTTAGAAATGGCTAGGATCCTATACAAAGAGATGCCTTATCCAATATGTTTATCCCAAGTCATGAAATACATTTTATAAATTAATGTAATTTTAGAGATTATTATTATTATTATTCTCTTTTATTCATTAAACATGAAACTCAGTCAACTGAACATTTAAAAATGTGTCACAAAAACCATTGACTGGTGCTAATGGTTGATATGGGTTACTGCCAGCGCCCTAGTATCAACCAAGTATCTTCTTAAAATATATGATATTCTGAATAGTGCAGTTTTTTGCAGGAAGCTGCAATTTCTTGATGTATTTTGTAAAATTCTTGGACATGGTACCAAGTGCCCCAATGACAATGGGTATCACTGTTACATGTTTCATCCATAGCTGTGTAGTTTCGACGGCCAGTTTGCAATATTTCATGATTTTTTTCCAGTTCTTTTTCTTTGACTTTGGCGTCTCCTGGTACAAGCAATATCAATAAACTGTATGCTTCGGCCCTCAACTACCGTGATATCTGGCATGTTATGTTCCAAATGACAATCCATCTGTATTCAAAAGTCCCACAAGATCTTCACTGTCTCATTTTCAATAACTTTTTCCACTTTGTGCTCCAATGACTTTTTGGATATAAGTATGTCATATTTTTTACATAATGACCAGTGGACTAATTTAGCAATTCGATCATATTATTATTATTTAATCTTTAATGAGATTCACAGCCTTTGAGGCTTGTTAATAGCTCAACAGCTCGAGTCCTAACCAAGGACCTAGGAACTGTTAAGGTATCGTCGGAAGATGTAAGCTGTTCCGAGTAAGGTGGTTTTTTGTAGAGTCAAAATGTTCAAGTCCGGTAAATTTAGAATTTCTAAATTCCTTGGTAGGATTTTCAGGTGTGATTTACTCTTGCTTCCTTCCTAGGGATGAGAGAAAGTGAGTGGCCCAAGGTCACTCAGCTAAGGTGGGACTAGAACTCACAGTCTCAGGTTTCTCATCTGCTATTTTAAGTACTAGATCAAACTGGCTCTCATTTATAGGTTTATAGGTTAATAAGTGAATTAGGACTAGAAATTGACTTGGAGAATACTGTATGTATAATATATTTGTAATGCCTACTTCCATTCAGTATTCCTGCAGAGGTATCTTATTCTAGTAAAGTTTCTGAATAGTCTTCAAGGACAGTTTCACATATAATAAATTACAGCAATCTAAACAAAAAGTTAGTGCATTATCACAGTGAGGCTACATCTATTCAAATAAGGTTATAACCAGTACACCAACTTAAGTGAAGATGATCTCACAGAGGACAATTTTTTCCTTTGATGGCAGAGAATGATTTAAAAGAATGTCCATGATACTGCATAAATTTGATCATGATATGTTACATGATCCAAAATAGGATGAGAGCCAATTAAATTAGATAAATTACCCACTAATAGTAGTTCTGTCTTGCCTGGGTTGAGCTTCAATTTTTTGACTCTCCTCCAAGCATAAGGAGAATATTCAGTTATCAATTGTTAATATCACACAGTATAATGATTATATGGATAAAGATGGCAAGGGAGATAAAATGACATTGCATGGTGCTATCATCATGCAAATAACACAACTTATAGAACTGCGCTAGATGTGATAACATCACTCTATAAGTAGGAACATGGTGGCTCTAGCAGTTGGAAAGCTGGGCACCCAAGTGCTTCCATGGGACAGGGTTGAGCTCTCATCTCTCACTCCAATTCCAGCTGGGGAAATGAAAGAAGTCCCCAACTGGGCGTCCTCAGGGCAATGGTGATGTTCCCAGATAATCCTTTCAACCCAGAAGCTCCTCAGTGCTTCTGACACGAGTGCAAAAACTATATAAGCGCACATTCATATGATGTCAGGGCACACATGTCATTTTGATATTATGGTGGCTTGTGATAGGCATTGTTGTGTTAGTTGCAATATGAATAAAATACTGCAATGTTGGACATTTTTGGTCTTTGTATCATAATGAACGGGCATGAAAATAGATGAAAGAGAAGAAATTCCTGCTTCCTTTCTCTTTCTTTCGTTGATGGGTTATAAGAAGCATTATAAAAAGCTGCCCTAAAGAATTATACTTAAAATTGCAAGCATTCATGTGTAACTCCTTGCCCAGCTCAGTTTCTGAATGCTGAAATGATCATATTTCTCCTTAGTGCCCCATGCATGCACACAACATATGGACAAAAAAGAATATCCATTTTCCAGTTTAACGAATAATAAGGCAACACCAAAGGATTAGTAAGATAAAAGAAAACCTCAAAAATATTTCAACATTTAGGATTCTCCATTTAATCTCCAGGTCTGGATATGCCACTGCAATCACAGACTTGCGGAGTTGTGGACATATGCTAATATTGCAATGGATTCTAACCCAGTATTAATCAAACTTGATAACTTAAAGATGTGTGGACTTCAACTCATGCTGACTGGGGGATTCTGGGAGTTAAAGTCCACACATTTTTAAATTGTTGAGTTTCAACAGCACTGTTCTGACCTAATAAAGGGCAGCTGCAAGTTGTGTCGCACTGCTATCTATCCTGTTCCTGCCGTGAGCCCCAGTCCCTCAGGTGCCCAACAACATGAACTCCATCCAGCAGATGGCAGCAAAAAGGCTTTTGTAACTGTGTTTGATCTGTGTAGCAAAAAGCTTAGCAGGAATTGTGAAGCCAGCAGTGAGTTGCCAGTGTTAACACAAAATGGCTCATTCTAGAAATGCAAGAAAGATTAGCACAGCCATCTGAAATGTTATCCAATAGGAATTAGATCTTTGTGTCAAACAGGTAGTTCAGCTCATGTAAAGGGTTGCAACATCAATCCCGACAAAGATCAGTTCTTTAATTATTATACATGGAGGAAAAAGAAAATTACCAATCCAAACTTTTGGTTGGCTGATTAGATCTGCACCCCAAATTCTCCAAATATTCTTAACCTTCAGAATTCCTTTCCTTCTGCTGCATGCAGCTACCACTAGTTGTTGAATACTTATTTGTTTCTTTTTGTTAGCCAAGTGACAATAAAATATATATGGCCATTCCATCTCTTAAGTAACGGAGCAAACACAATGCTGCTGCAAATTCATCTCTCTCTCTCTCTCTCTCTCTCTCTCTCTCTCTCTCTCTCTCTCTCTCTCTCTCTCTCTCTCTCTCTCTCTCTCTCTCACACACACACACACACACACACACACACACACTCTGTATGGCTTTGGGTTTTCTTTACAGAATTCTGTTTTATAGTTTATGATCTTTTCCCCCTTCAATTTCACATTTTACCCTAAGGTTTTTTTTCTCTCTCTATCCAATGAAATAGGAACTGGCTAATAAGGTAAGCTCCCTGTTTGAATGGGATGCAGTTCATCATGCAATTTGTTAACTGAAAAAAGCAACATAAATGATTCAGGGCAAATGATTTTATCTATTTGCTGCAATAATTGAATTTGCATGTCGTTAACCTTACCATAGACTTAGCCCAAAATTTGCATTTCAGAAAAGCCTAGTATGAAATCCAGTATTATATTATTTCTCCTGAAGCTGGCCTGCTTTGCAGATCAGTCCCAATGTGTTTTCTAACCTTTTAATAGCTTTGAGGATATACAGATGGGAGGCTAAATTCCTAATTCTTTTGAGGAAGAATCAGAGGACCTTCTGATTCTACTGATGAAAGAAATAGTCAGTGAAAAAACATTACTGGAATTTCAACCTTAATACTTCATATTTATATGACATGCAAATAACATTGTCACTGATTGTAACATCTCACAGTCCACATCAGCAATTAGGAATGGCTTTTTTGGATTAAGGTCCAACCAAAGTTATCATAACGGAACCAATATCACAGGGTTCCTGACCTGAGTTTCAGTAAGGTAGGATGTCTATAGAATATTGTCCTTAGTAAGTATTGTGTTAAGTAATATTTTAAAGTGGCAATGTCTCTGTAATTTTCCTTTTTTAAAAGTTGCTGGTACTTTTTGGAACTTCCTTCTCTGAGTACCAAAACAATTGCTGCCATTCTGAGTTTTCTACTCTTTCTATCTGGCCACTGTTCAAATTTCTCCCAAAATCCATTGGTGAGACTTGACTAGGAGCACGTTGGGAAATTAGAAGGGGTTTTACCTTGATATTCATTTCTATACAAAAGGTTAGGCCAAGGGGCAAAATAATTTGGGAGAATTAGAGCAGGCAAGGATAGAACCGTCAGAAAAGCATTGGGGTTTGGCAGCTGCTTCAGGAAGACAGGCGGAGGTTATAGGAGCAAAGGACTGTCACAGATAAATGCCTGACCTCAGACCCAGGGCTGGAGGCAGGGGGGCTGGGCAAGCCGATCCCCAGGGTCCACCCTAACCCATTGACCCCTCCTTACCTTAGCCACGCCCAGGGGGTACTTAAGGTCCAGCCATGCGGTCCAGTCTCAGTTCCAGAGTTGTACCTGCAAGAATGAGATACCTGTGAATAAAGATTACTGATCCAAAGAGTACCTGTGTAATGGAGTTATTGGGCTCGATCCTTGAACACCTATAACAAGGACACTAACCCTAATCCTTTGGAAGAAAAGCAGGAAGGAGGAAGAAAACAAGGAGACAGGTAAAAGAAAAACAAAGAAAACAAGGAGAATGGTAAAAAGATAGAGAGGAGGTGACTAAAGGACAAACAGATATAAGAACAACAAACATAGTTTAAAAAAAATAAGTATAGGCCATATATTTTGAGTTTGGTTTAAAACTTGGACCTGGATCTACAAATTTCAACATGTCTTCAGGAGAATAGATAAAACTGTTTTCTTTAGATATAATTTCCTGTCCCAAACTTTTATGGGAAATAATTATTGGTGGTTTTATAGTCATAAACAATTTAACAGCTACCATTGGGATTTAACGTGGAACCATCCTGCTGAAGCCAATGGGCTTGAAACGAGGTTAAATCTAGATATTTTGAACTTTTTAACAGGTCTATGGATGTGGGTTGCCCCACATAACATAAGGTCAAGACTGAGAGGTCTGTTGATGTGGCTGTCAGATACTTGTTATATATCCCACTTAACCCTAGAGTTCATAGGTCTTCCAAGTCAATGTGAAGGGGTTTAATCTTGGCTATTGTTGCTGAAGAGGCTTACATGAATTACTCCTTTTAATACTTGCAAATCTCTCTCCCCTTGACATTTCAACCCCAACATTATGGAAAGTTGCTTATAAGTACTACCAGAGTTCTTGCAAAAAAAATAAAATAAAAATAAAAATAAATCCCAAGATCACTACTTCAACAATTTCTCACCCCCACCCCCCATCTTGTTTAGGCTAGGAATTCACCAAAACGATCACCTATTGATCAAAATAATTAACCCATCATTCCATGCACTACATTGTAGATAATATTCCACAAGGTCTTCTTTAGAAGAAGACAGTGCTATGCCTTGATGACAGTATCAAAATAAGTGTAATTCTGGGCTTTAGTAATGATGCAGTGAAGCATTATTCTCACAAAAATATTATTTAATTATAATAAAAGTTTATTTTTTTAAAAATAAATAAATAACAAACATTTAATTTTCTTCTACAAAACTCCAGAAGTGTCAACATAGAACAATAGGTTAGAAGGGACATTGGAGGTCTTCTAGTCCAATCCCCTGCTCAAGCAGGAGACCCTATACCATTTCAGACAAATGGCTATCCAATCTCTTCTTGACCTCCAGTGTTGGGCCACCCACATCTTCTGGAAGCAAGTTGTTCCACTTATTAATTGTTCTCACTGTCAGGAAATTTCTCCTTAGTTCTAGGTTGGATCTCTCTTTAATGATCATCCACCCATTACTTCTTGCCTTGTCCTCAGATGCTTTGGAGAATAGGTTGTCCCCCTATTCTTTGTGACAGCCTCTCAAATATTGAAAGACTGCTATCATATCACCCTTAGTCTGTCTCTTCATTAGCCTAATAATTTTCATTATGCCTAAAAACATTCCCAGCCCTGCAAGAGGCACTATATCATCTAAACAGCCAGGACTATATCATACTCCAGTCTGACTGATTAATTTGCTGGGAATATTTCCCATGAGAGATCCTTGGTACTCTCTGAGCTTGTTTGTTTTCTTGCAGATGTTTTATTACTCTAACTAAGTAACATCATCAGTGCTAGTGAATATTGCCCATGGCCTAAGTAAAAAAAATAAAACTGATAAATGAAATAAAAATAAAATGAGTTCAAGGCAGAAAAAAGCAAAATAAAGGAAAGATCTCCCAAACACACAAATACATGCATAAATACTTAAACACCTACACATATAAATTAGATGCATATATGTCTGATTTATGTATGTAGGCGATAGATAGATAGATAGATAGATAGATAGATAGATAGATCTATACTTTTAGCCGTTGTCTAACCACTATAGGATGAATGCCTATATACATACACACACACACACACGAGAGAATTGTCTTCTTCTCTAGGAATGTCAAAAGCAAAGACAGTTAAGTCAGTTAACCTGTAATTAAAAACAGAATATAAATATATATCTCTTTTTATGATAAAATTAAGTTATCCAGTGTCTGCACAAATCAAAGCCAAACTCATAAGTTTATCTCTAGCTTTATCTTGTCACAGATTATTTACTGCTGCTTCTTCCTCAAAAGGCACACCTGCGCATACCCTGAATTTTCCTGGGCAGAAGGAGGGAGCACCGGGACACCACACTCTTAAATTAAGGCATTAGGAGCTTAGTTCTTCAGCCTGACATATTTCAGAAATCTCTTGATTGGCATGAACAAAATCTGTTGGATCAGGCTCCAGTATGCACCTGTACATAACCCTTGGTTTACCGAACAATGGAGCCTTTTCAGAGAAATGTCTGAAGCCTTTATGCTATAGATAGGCACTGATTCATTCAATTCCTCTCTCTCTCTATATTTTTTACATTTGGAGACAACTTGACCTTTATTATTTATTTTCATTAGGGCAACTCTGGAATATTAACTTTCTTTTTCATAGTAGTTTTATTAAAAGTTACAAAGAAAAAAAATACAAGCTAAAACAATTATAGAAAGAAAAAATAGTGCAGAAATGAAAAATAGAAAAGAAATAATAAGAATATAGTACAGAGAAAGAAGTTTATAAAGAAATATCTTCCCCCTTCATCACAATTATAAATAATTCTAGTAGCTTATCATCCTCACTTAAAATACAACAAATTATCTCTTTTTCCCATATCACATCTGTTATCTATTTAAAAAAAATCCTTAAAACCTTGTCATTTCAGTTCTGATATCAACAGTAGTCCATTAAGGATTACCAGAGATAACAACTGAGTGCCAAAGAATGGAGGCCTTTGAACTATGGTGCTGGAGAAGACTCCTGCGAGTCCCTTGGACTGCAAAGTGATCAAACCGGTTAGTCCTAGAGGAGATCAACCCTGACTACTCTTTAGAAGGCCAGATCCTGAAGCTGAAACTGAAATACTTTGGCCACCTAATGAGAAGGAAGGAACTCACTGGAGAAGAGCCTAATGCTGGGAACGATTGAGGGCAAAAGAAGAATGGGACAGTAGAGAATGAGGTGGCTGGATGGAGTCACTGAAGCAGTTGGTGTGAGCTTAAATGGACTCCGGGGGATAGTAGAAGACAGGAAGGCCTGGAGGAACTTTGTCCATGGGGTCTCAATGGGACAGACACGACTTTGCGATCAACAACAACAACAACAACAACAACAACAACAGAGATAACAACATATTTATTTTAAACTTGATCAAATCAACTAACTTTATATTCCTTCCATTTACTTAATCTTTACTTCCTTTTACTTAGTCTTAATCTTTAGTTCCTTCCAATAATGCCTAGAATGCATTATTGCCTTGATTTCTTTTTCTTCTTTTTTGGCTGTCAGTTTCAGAATTCCTATCTAGCGTGGCCAATTTAGTCTAGGAGATGAAGTTGAAGATACAGGTAGTCCTCGATTTAGAACAGTTTATTTAATGACCATTCAAAGTTATGACAGCACTGAAAAAAGTGACTGTCTTTCACACTTATGAATATTGCAGCATCTCCATGGTCACATGATCAAAATTCAGGCACTTGACAACTTAGTCATATTTATGATGGTTGCAATGTCACAGGATCATACGGCCACCTTTTGTGACCTTCTGACAAGCAAAGTCAATGGGCAAGCCAGATTCACTTAAAGCCAGATTCATTTAAAACCATGTTATTAACTTACCAACTGCAATTATTCACTTAACAACTGTGGCAAGAAAGGTCATAAAACTCACGTAACAAATGTCTTGCTGAGCAACAGAAATTTGGGACTCAATTGTGGTCGTAAGTCAAGGACTACCTGTATATCAGGGGTGTCAAACTCAACGGCTGTGGGCCAGATCCTGCCCGCAATGTGGTTGGATCCGGCCCACAGGGCCGTCTTGAAAAATGTAAGGGGCTGACCCACATGGCTTCAGTCCGGTCTACCTGCATGGCTTTGTCCTAATCTACCCAATGCAAAGAGGAAACATTGGGCCAGCATGGCTTTGACCTGATCTATCCAATGCAAAGAGGAAACATGCCAGCAGTTTGGGAAGTGGCATTAAGCTGGCCATGCCTACTCCGTCAGCCATACCTGCCCAGCCCCCTGAGGTCAACCACAGCCCAGATGTGGCTCTCAATGAAATTGAGTTTGACACCCCTGCTATATATGGAGGATCTCACATTGGGAAAGCTGAATTAAGCAACTATTAAATTGCTATATCAAATGACATTCTTTTTAGAGTAATACTGAATGTTTACTCATGAAACTTCAGAAGGATAAAAAGAGAGTGTGGTAAAATGTTTCACAATCCTCATTGCTCATCTTTTCAGTTTTCTGTTTATGCCCATTCAAAAATGCTTTCTTCTAACCTCAGTGTAACTCTCTTCATTTTAGCTGTTCAATGATGTCATGGCGGCTGTTCAAAGACAGTGATATTATTCTCATAGACTTTCTGAACTTATCAGATGGACAATCTGATCTGGCTACATCTGGATGAGGATGAGGCAATAATTTCTGGTCTCACTCCAAATGAAGGGATATTTATGTTCTACTTTTTTTTCAGTGACAACAGTAATCACAATTTACCCTAACTTCTATGTTATCATCAATCTATTAGTAGAACAAACTGTTAGTCACTCTGGCTAATCAAAGTTCAGATATATTTATTTCAGTATGTACTTTAATATGGGAAACTTGGGTTTTCCAGATCACAAACATGTTAATTTTGAGATGGTGTGAAAATACAATTTCTAGGCAACATGTATACTTTCTTGAAAGTAAGCTTCCTACACATTTATTCGGTGCAAAACAGAAGAGAATGGGAAGTTTCCTAAGAATTGTTTTAGATGATTTGTCTTTTACTGGCACAACAAAGGCATTTGAAAAATATATGCATCTAAATAGAGGTTTGTCTTGTGTGGAAAGGATAATAAAGGATGGCATGGTTTCATACCACAAAAGATTAAGATGGTATATGAGAGGATTGAGTTAGGTGTTTCTAGTTTAATTCAGTAACAAAGAGTTTAGTGATGTTATGTTCCTGTTACATGTGTATAAAATAGTCAACTCCAGATATTCTCTTTAAAAGATCGCCAAAAAGAGATGCATGAAAAAACAGTATAGTTTATCCTTTCAGTAGGTATTAATTAGGAAGGAAGCAACTGATATACATTATTGAACAAAGCTCTTACTAGAATTCTTAAGTTAGCCTGAGCATAATCTCTGTGTTTATCTGGATGCATACAAACATAAAAACATTTTTTTCTGGTTTGTGAAATAAAAATTGGCGGAGTACTGTTTTTCCATACTTGAACTGTGCCAAAGCTACATTATCCACTGTACTTCTATAGTACAGATAGATTGTTATCCTGTAGTTTTTGCAGATGGAATCAGATACACTAATAATGGCAATGCCAAATGCCAAATTGTGTATATTTTATATTACTCAGTGGGATATAGTGGAAGACTCATTTAAGACGAGGCCTGTAAAGTAGATTGCCAATTCTAGAAAAATCTGGAACATTCTAATATTGCTCCAGGATATTCCACCATCTTGTTGCACTATATGAACAAAATAAATACCTTTGTCCAAATTTTCATCAGGTGTCAGAACAGAGCTTGTCACAAAGAGTGTTGACATTACTTAAAATACGAACAGCAAAAAAAAAATAAACAAAAAATAAACAAAAAAACAAAAAACTAAAGACAAAACTAGTTAGAAAGCATCCTGTTATTCAGTAATTAACATGTGTGAGGAATTTAACTGGAGAATAGATCATATATACGCTGGGAAATACTTGAATAGCAAAGGGCTTATAGTTCATGATCATAAAACTCAGGATGGAATTTGGGACTGATTTATAGCCTTCAATGAACCAAAAGGGTATTTGATTGTTTATTCTTTATATTCACTTGGTGTCCAGATAGGCTAACTTTTTCAGTTTTCATAAGAAATACTTTGTGGTGGCTTCTGTTGTTCATTCTCACATGATTATAACCAGATGGTAAAATATTATTTTCCTTAGGTTAAAGGTACTCAAAGGCAGCAGTTCATACTAACTTAATCTGAGGCTGATGGAGTGGTTTGTATCATTGGAGACATCTAGATTGAATTATCATAGCACCTTATTTTATGTGGTATTTCTTCTCTTTGTCTCTCTCTCTCTCTCTCTCTCTCTCTCTCTCTCTCTCTCTCTCTCTCTCTCTCTCTCTCTCTCTCTCTCTCTCTCTCTGTGTGTGTGTGTGTGTGTCTGTGTATATATGTATACCCACTCACTCACTCACACACACACACACACAAACACACACACACACACACACACATATATAATTTTTTTTCTTTATATAAAATACAACTAGAAATAAAGACAATGGAAAAATTGGAAAGGAAAGGGAATAGAGGGGATAAAGTCAGGGAAGGGAAAAGAAAAATCAGGGACTTCTTATTTTTTTCGATGCAGTAAGATACATAATAAAGTTATAGTATCACATTTTAGTTATGCAATAACCTGCTTAATTGTCAAAACCCAGAGTCACAATTTAATTTTTTTCCTCTTAAATTTAGAAAGTCCAGAAGCGGTTTCCAAATAATCACAAAACTATTTACATTCTTGTCCCTAATTAATGCAGTCAGCTTTGCCATCATGTTTTCAATCCATTGCTGATTAACGCTTCTTTCCATTTCTGGGTATATAGAAATCTTGCAGCCTTCAATACATACAGCAGCAAAATTCCATCCCCCCTCCCCATTTCTTTATCTAATAGTCCTAAAAGAAAACTTTCCACAGTAAGAAACTTTTAAAAAGTTTCTGAATTAAACCATGGATCTGTACCCAATATTTCTTTGCTTTGTCACATGTCCATCACATGTGATATAAAGTACCTCCTTATACTTACTTTCCAACAAAAGTTGAAGCACCCGTATACATCTTTGATAGTTTATCTGACATCAAATACCAGTGGTATTTCTTCTCAAATTCCTTGGGTCACGTTAAATCATAGAATAGCCAACACAAATGACTGCCACTTACAATATATTATTAAATTGCAGGCTCAATCGGCATGCATAAATAATTTTACTCATGTCTACTTCTTCCACATATCTAGCCGATGACCTACTCTGGGCAATCTCCATTTGAACAAGTCTTGCTCTTAATCCAGTATTTCTTGATTGAACATCACAATCCACAGTTGCCTCTAAATGAGATGAGTGGCACACAAATCTACTGAACAAATTAAACAACAAAAAAATACATGTAAAATATTTATTTTCATAACTTCAGTGAATTGAGGGTGGTGGAAACAGAACTCCTCTGTTTCCTCTGTCTTCTGTTCCATCTACAGTTGTGAAGTTATCTCGCCAGTTTGGTAGTCCACTTGGGGGATTGAGGCAGGGGTGAAATTCAAAATTTTCCCCTACCGGTTCTGTGGACATGGCTTGGTGGGCGTGGCAGGAGAAGGATACTGCAAAATCTCCATTCCCACCCCACTCTGGGGCCAGCCAGAGGTCGTATTTGCCAGTTCTCTGAACTACTCAAATTTTCAGCTACCGGTTCTCCAGAACTTGTTAGAACCTGCTGAATTTCATCCCTGAATTGAGGGGTAAGGGTTAAGAGGCAGTGTACCTGTGACACAATGCAGGTACAATCTCCCCCTCTGTCTCTGAAAATGTCCAAATGAAAGTAGATGGAGTTACTTTTTTCTAAAATGTCCTAGTCCTTTAATCTTATTCTGCCACCAAATTGAACTGGCTGCAGGTGGTTGGTTGCGCCCTACTGATAGGCTGAAACTAAATTAAAACTCGAAAGCATTTCAATTTGAATTGGTTTTCCTTCAAATCGGAAATCATAAACTCCAATTGAATTGTGCTCACTTGAAATATTAACATCCCAATTCAAATCTAATCAAGGCTGGTTAGCATAGGCCTATTTGGTATAGTCTCTCTCTGTCTCCCTTTCCCTTTCCCTCTCCCCCAGTTGTGTGTGCGTGTGTGTGCGTGTGTGTGTGTGTGTGTGTGTTTATAATTCACTCTTAACTCCTGGTGGCTATATGGACAAGATTGTAAAGTTTCCTTAGTAATATTTTTGGAACTGGCAAATAATTTAAAAATGTATTTATTGCATTTATGTTGGAGAAGCAATGAAGTTAAAGGTTTTATTAAATATATTATTATATTTGGGTAAGAAGTAATTATATGCATTAACTCAACTTTGAGATTTAATATTTTTAGTTCTGGACAAATTAAATGAACTTATAGCTAAAAGGTTTCGTGTTCAGCATTGTACAGATACATATATGGCTCCAACTATTCAGTAATTTGTAGAATTAATATAGGTCAGCTATCAATGACTGTAACAAAACATGGCTCCAGTTTATTGTGGTCTGTTGTTTCCTTTTTCAGCTTTTTTCCCTTTTATAATACTTTTATTTTTCCTTTGTTTTTTGTACTTAGTTAATTAAAAAGAAACCTTTAAAAAAAACCACATTTGTTGAAGTGGTTTGTCACTGCCTTCTTTCAAGAGCTGAGATGTCAAGACTGGCTCAGATTCACCCAGCTGGCTTTCATACCTAAGAATAGACTAGAACTTGGGTATCCCTGCTGTTAGTCTGGTGCCTTAGGACTAGACCACATTGGCTCTCACTTGAGACATTAAACATGTCCAAAACAAATAATATGGTTTTGTATTAATGTAGAGAAAGAAATAAAGGAAGGAAGGAAGGAAGAAGAAAGAAAGAAAGAAAGAAAGAAAGAAAGAAAGAAAGAAAGAAAGAAAGAAAGAAAGATTAATCCTTCACATTTCTTGTTGGTGATTGTGCTTTTCTGTTCACACACACTGCCTCTTTTCTCTCTCATTTCACTGTAGCTGTGTAGCTTGGCTGCATAATACTATGGTAGTTTTTTATTGCCAAGCCACTTTTTGGCACTGGAGGGAGTTTAAACATTGCTTTGTGGTTTGGCTTTGGGATTTGCTATAGCAAAACCAGAGATTAAAGGAACAAAAAATGTAATTTACCCTACTTGATTACCTTGTCCAACTGACTTCTCTTAAATATGACTTGTAGGTGATCCAGTGTACAGTAATGCATATGTGAGTCTGGTTTGTTATCTCAGGGATTTGCATGTTGTAACTTTCTGCTGGAGAACATAGCTATTGCTTCTTTGTTTATTTAATCTCTAAATATATTCAAAATAACCTTTTGGCTTAGATAATGTCATGGTATCTGTCAGCAGCTATACAGGGAAATACACATACATGCACACTACCATAAAGGATCAGTGCAAAATTCGCAGATTAGAGCACTTCTTCCATTTAATCTGTTCAGCACACTTCTTTCCAGATTCTTGAAAGTTTTTGAAATTAAATATTAGAAACAGCTTTGCTTCAAAATGGGGAAATGAGACACTCAACACCACCAGATTTAATATTATTTTTGTCTCCTGTTGGCTGCACTCCTTATCCATGGAAGATCTTTTGGCCAGAAGGAACAAATCATATTGAATTAGTATTGAAAGGGTTGAAGCAAGAAAAGCATCAACAAAGAAACAATAAACAACAAGATAGAATATTTGAGGCATTTCAAGAATTTACCACAGAGAAGGAAATGACATTTCTGATCAGGTTTGAAACACTGATCACAAATATTGCACACAAATGTAAGCCATGTTTTAAGAACAAATTTGGAGGGTGAAGGGACATTTGGATCCTATTTAGATCTAGTTATCACAATATGTGAATAATATTTTTTATTATGTTAGTACATTATGAATATCTTTCTCTGGAGCATGAGCAACAGTATAATTCACCCATGCAACAACTTAAAAATATCCTTTTAAGAATCACTTTAAAAAAAACCTCAAAGTAGTTTACAAAATTATAAAACAAATAACATCACAAGACATGAGTTCTATTACATCTAATACTGGCTGATGAAATCTGCCTGGAGTCCAACCAGAGTTTCTATGCAGTTATTATTAATATCTAATCAGATATTACAGCCTCTCCCCATACCAACAGAAATCATAATGTATTAAGGATTGTTCTGGCATAAGATATTTCCAGATATTTGAAGTTTTTCCAAGGTGCTCGTTTAAAAGAGCTTCTCTCCAATTTTCAATAAACTAGTTGTTATCCTCAAATCTGTTGAAATCAAGGATTACCACATGTTTTAAATAATAGTTGGAATTTGATGGAGCTAAAAAGCTATTTGAATTGATTTATAGGATTGGCTCTCCATCAACATTAGCCAATATTTATTCAACGTGCTAGTTCGGTTTTCTATGGAAACTGGGAGCTTCAAGCTAGCATTTCTATAGGTTGATAAGTAGTCAATCAACCAACAGCTTTAAGAAGAGATTATCTCAAATGAAAGCAGTGTTGAAAAGCTTTTTAAAGTAAGATATTAAAAATAATTCTATTTGAGAGCACATATAATCTCACATTACAATATCTGGTAACTAACTGATAGTAAATGTGAGTCAGGTTCAATCTAGGTTAATACCTATTTGTGACTGTTCAGAATCATCCATGGAGTAGTCTATTATTAAACAAAGTGTGCCATTTTGTACAGCTTTATTCTGAAAACCATTTAGACCTTGCTAGAGAGATTTGAAAGACAATTTGATTTTGCTTGGCTATTGTCAGTTAAGTGTTTTCCATTAATTTTATTACTGTCCTAGTAATGAAGACAGATGTCGGATGGCAACCAGTTTATCCAGATATAAGATATTATTTGACTACCCAATTTATTAGTGAAAGTGATTCATTGCACTGACAATAGGGAAAAACAGATGACTTAAAATTTATGATGAGGTAATTTTGTATCTTTCAGGCATGGTAATGAATCACTATTTTCCCGCCCTCTTTTGACCTAATTTTCAAAATTGTATACTTGGATTTAATATTAGGATGTAGATGATGTCTATTAATCTTACAATTATTTTTCCAGGTTTTAGGCAGGCATCAATCTCAGAGTGAAGAAAATAAAATGCAGATGTAACTTTGAGATCTACGTAGATAATTATAGTCAGAATTCATTTTTACCATTCAATGTATTAATTTGTAGTTAATAAGCACACTTTGACAATTGAGTGGACTGTATTCTAATTTAAAAAAACAAACAAGAAATGGTCCCATTAGTTAATACTTGCAACATGGCAAGTTACAATATTAATAAGCAGTAGTTCTTCATCTTTAGCATATGTCCTGATTAATTGAAGATTCTCCTTGCTTTGCACTCTGCTCACCTAGATCTTATTAATCTTTATTAATCTTTATTAATCTTTATTAATGTGTGATGTGACAAGTGTAGGTGTGAATCCCAAAGGTGCTTTTTCAAGAGGCAACTGGACTTTCTGGTTTTTCTTAGAAGTTGTTTCACTTCTCATCCAAGAAGCTTCTTCAGCTCAGCTGAAGAAGCTTCTTGGATGAGAAGTGAAACATCTTCAAAGAAAAATCAGAAAGTCCAGTTGCCTCTTGAAAAAGCACCTTTGGGACAACCATGACTAGGATGACTGAGAATCTCCATAGAGACATGTAAGTGTGAGTGTGTTTTTCAAGCAGATTGTTGCAGAGCTGGATACTGATTTGTACTGAGAGGAAGTGACTGGCCCAAGATCATATAGCTGGCTTTCATGTCTAAGGGAAGACTAGAACCTAGGTCTCTCTGCTCCAGATCTAGCACTGAACTCTGATTCTCGCTGTTAACAAATAGTATTGATAAATATTAAATGAGAGACATAAGAGGCATTGGCAAGTAGGTGGCCTTAAAAAGATTGAAATAAATAAGTATCCAAATTTATTATAGTTATGTAATTTGCAGAAAAGGTATAATTCTGAGGATGATTCAAAAATCTTAGGGCGATGAAATCAAAATCCTAATATGTTCATAGAGCAGCAGGTTTGGAGAGGTTTGTCATCAAAGTGAAATTGTCTGAACCCGTCGCTTACACCCCACCCCATTTTCTCCTGCATACAGAAGGAGTATTGTAGGGAGATTGTATAGGCTGGTGATTAAGAAGGATAAGTGATGGAAGAAGTTTAAGTCTTCATGGTTTGAGTAAACACATCCAATCTGCTCTGTTCAAATATATTATATTATTTATATTGCAAGATATTATACAAAATCCCAGTACCGGCTTATCTGAAAAGCCCAAACTATAGGGAACATTGTGCCACATGTAGTTCTTTGGATTATTCCTTTTGTTTAAATGCAGCTGTTGATTGAAACAGCAGACCCATTCTAGAAGGCCAGGTTACTTAATTCTTCTTACTTGCCTGTCTTTTCTAATGAAAAGATATATTTCTCTCTCTCTTTCTTCTTCTCTCCCTCCCTCCTTCCATCTCCCTCCCTCCCTCCCTCCCTCCCCCCTCTCTCTCCCTCTCTCTCTCTCTCTCTCTCTCTCCTATCAGCCCCCACCTCCCCATTTTCTTTCTAGAAGTAGAAAGTCAGACAGGAATAGTCGGTGGAAGTGGAAGGAAGATTATTAACTGCTCCATCTACATTGGCATCCCACATTTGAGTGAGGTGTGTGCATTTGTATGTGTTTGAGAGGCAGATCTTGAACAAAGCCTGAAATTTCAGCTTGCTGAAAGCATGGAATGTTGTTTGGCAGTATGTAATATATTTAACAGTATTTACTTTTAAGCTCATGTATAGTTAGCTGAACATATCAAAATTTTACCACAATTACAAATGCCGCTATGATTTGACATTAGGCATGCCATCAAATTGTAAAATGTGCTTGGCAGACAATTTTAATAGATATTTCTGGATATTTACAGTATTTTCTTTCCTTCCTTCCTTCCTTCCTTCCTTCTCCCTCCCTCCCTCCCTCCCTCCCTCCCTCCATGAATTTCAGAAGTTTGAAGAGAAGTCTATATAATTATGTTTTAGCCTGCTTTATCGTCCAGATTGTACATGGACCAAGGTATTTTATACAAATTTTATTTATTTATTTATTTTTAAAAACCATTTAAATTACAATGGTTTAAGTAGATTAATAATCAGAAATTATCCCACCCAACAAACTCATGAAGAAAAATTACCCTGCATTTTACTACCTTTATTCTTTTACATTAATGCAATTCAAGAATGAGAGAAGAACCTTCCAATGAAATTTATGTGTGAAATCAGATACTTGTCTTATGACCACAATTGAGCCCAAAATTGTGAGATAGTTGTTAAGTGAGTCTTGCCCCATTTTATGACCTTTCTTGCCACAGTTGCTAAGTGAATCACTGAGGTTGTTAAGTTAGTAACATGGTTGTAAAATGAATCTGGCTTCCCCGTTGACTTTGCTTGTCAGAAGGTTCACAAAAGGAAATCACATGACTCCAGGACACTGTCATAAATAGGAGCCATTTGCCAACCGTCCAAATTCTGATCATGTGACCACGAGGACGTTGGAACAGTCATAAGTGTGAGAAATGGCCATAAGTCACTTTTTCCGTGCCTTCAATGAAGTCACCTAATGAAAGGTTGCATGGCAAAAGTTCAGAGATCCTTGTTAGATCAAGCACATAAACAGACCCATTGACCTGTAACCTAATCACTGCTTTCTCTAGTAAGAAAGCACAGGAGGATCAATTGGCTGCATTCCCAAGCAAACCCAACTCCTCTCCCTTTGAACTTGAATAGGAAGGGAGAAAAGACTGCAGTTTTTTGTTTTTTTTTAGCTGGTATTAATTTTTAAGATGTGTGGTTTTGCAGATACACTGACAATACATAGAATACAGGAAGATTTAATGAGGAGGATGTAAAGATTCCATCAGCATGTCAACAGTTCCATTTAGTGACAAAATATAGACTTCAGTCTAGAGGCGTCTAACAGTCTATGGTAATAACGCTACAACAGACCAAGATTTCATTGGGTTTAGCATACATTTGAACCTAAAGTCTTCTTAAATCCTACTCTCTCCACACTGGCCCTGAGCTTTTTTCATCCCCAACTCTCCTGCACACGTAGTAGATGTATAAGTGCTGTCAGCAACAGTGCTGTAGGAAATATAAAAACATTTTGTATGTTAAACCACCACCACTTTTCAAGCTAGGCTTAGTTATAATAAAAGTTTCTATGCGAAACAACACAGCCCTTGTTTCTAAAAACTGAAGCAAAATTGCCTTGTGGCTGCCCTTCAAGTTTCTCTTAAGGCCTCTTATTCATGGTCAGCAGCTAAACGAGGCTTTAGTTATCTCTGTGCATGTACAGACATTTCAGAATTGGCTTTTGTGCACCCTTAATCATTAATAAGGAGGCACCATGGCTCAGCAGTTAAAGACAGTGATCTTGTCAGCTGGAAAGCTGACAGCCTGGGTTTGAGACCCAAGTGCAGCATGATGGGGTGAGCTCCCATTACTTGCCTCAGCTCCTGCCCACCTAGCAATTCGAAAGCATGCAAATGCGAGTAGATAAATAGATACCACTTCATTGTGAAAGTAACAGTGTTCCATGCACCTTAGTGGATAGTCAAGCTGGTCACATGATCATGGAAATGTCTTCAGATAATGCTAGCTCCCTCAGCTAAGAAACGGATATGAGCACTGCCCCTAGAGTTGGACACAACTGGACAAAGGAAACCTTTACATTTAATTATTAATATAATAATTGTAAATGCTTATATTTGAATCTAATCATAGTGTAAACATCACATGACATAAATGATTAAAGCAGTATAGTATTAAGATGTTGACCTTTCAAAACATGGTTCCTTCCCAATGATGCAGCTGCTTAAATTTCTCTTTAATGCCATCTTGGAAAGAATTTGCCTCAGTGATTTGCACAGAATCGTATGGTTTTTTGGATGAGATCCATTCCATTCTTCCCGGGAACCTTATATTTCATTTACAGACATGATTATCTACTGAATCAGAAGAGATGACTTCATTGTACTGCCTATCCACAATGACATCAAAATCAGGGAAGTTTACAACTAATTCTCGTCTCATCAGCATGCAAGAGCAATTTAATGTGCACACTTCAAACTGAATTGCTTTGCAGGAAACAGAACACACGGTTAGTATACTATCTATTCTAATTTTGCAATATACATTGGGTAACAGTATTTGCATCAAGTCTTAGCTATGATGATTAAAAATAGTTTAGTTTTTACTCACAATCCATATCTCAGGTGTTTGTTTTTTAAATACCTCATGAAAGGAAAAGATTTTGAGAGCTCGAGCAATTTTCCTAACCCTGGATTCTTACTTATTGCTGGTTTGAAATCTTACTTGTCTATTTATCTTGCCATAGTCCATGAAACAAAAATTAAAAACTACTTATTATTAACCTTGGCACTTACTAGAGGATAAGGATTTTTGGATTTTTGTCTGTTTTACAAAAATGATCTCGCCTTCGCTGGCATCTAAACTGGCCTTAAATCAAAGCAGCTCCCTTTTCTATATTCTCTTTGCTCCCTGCTGCTCTGACAGGATGCCTGTAGCCTTTCTCAGTGCTACTGATCACCGCCTGATATTATTCTGGCCCTATTGTCCGTATCACTGGTCCAGTGAAAGTGCTTGGCACTCCCAACAGCCCACCTCTATCTGAAAGGAGCACATTGCTTTTCTTTGTTGCGGCAGTTCCTCCTGCAGAAATGATACTTATCCCGCTCAGGCATATTGGCTACTTTAAATCTCTTTTCCTAAGGGACACTGGCTTTATAGTCACGCAACCTGTTTAGGTAGAATGGCTGTCAGCATATTTCTGAAGTGCCTTTTAATTTGGTTGCTTGAAAATGATCTGCGCAAGAGCCTTGGAAAATGACTCCTCACTAAGGCTACAATGAATGGAAACGGAACTGTAGGATAGTGGCAGAGTGCATGCTTTCCAGGCAAATAAAACTGGTTTCCCCCACTGTGATTTCTGCAGCAGGAGTGGGAAGATTCTTGGATATCCTGGAGAGACAGCTATTAATTAGTGCAAACCAGGAATAGACAGCCTGGTTCTTCCTTATGTTTTAAACTACAACACCCACCTTTCCTTACTAGGAAGATGGAAAGAAGAATAGGGAAGCTGAGGTTCAAAACATATGAGGTTCAAAGCATCAGATTTTCTATCCCTAATATAATTAGAATGGAAGTGGAGAGCTAACTGTCTCACCTGGCATGGTCAGGGCTATGTTAATTCAAATTTGTTTTAAAAGGGCTATGTTCAATCCAGGCAGAGAATTAAAATAACACTATTCATAGTAGGTGAGTTCAGAGGTGGCCTCATGCATAGGCTAAATCTGCCTTTAGTCACAGATACATGTGGTGGCCATGCTGCACATGCACTGTGCAGGAAAATGAGATTTATTCTGCATGCAAAAGTAGTCAGGATTCCCACCAAGATGGAGAAAGTCAAGAGGCCTCTAGTAAAGGGAGGTCTGCAAGGGTTGCATGCAATGATGCCAGAGGGCAAGGGGAACCTGTGCATTTCTGTGGCTTTTTCCATGCTCTCTGTTTATCTGCAAACAAAAGGTGTGACTTATGCTCCCTATTCTTTCAATACATTTCCTTGATTCTGCCAGCATTATTTTCCTCCAGTTCCAAAACTTCCTTTGTGCTCATGTGTACCTTGGCAATCCCAAACTGCATCACAACCTCACTGGGTAAAATTAGAGGCATTCCATAAACACTGGATCCAAGAGCAACAAGGGCAAATTGGACAGATGGCATTGAAAAGGGAGGAAAAGCAGGATTGTAGCCTATAAAAGAACTGCTGAGAAAAGAAAACAACAAAAACAGGGAGATGAATGTTGATATGACAACATATTAAAAAAAAAAGAGCAATTAGCCTTGGCTCAGATTTAGATTTTAATCAGCTCTCCTTCCAGGTTTTAATTCCCCAACTCCAACACACATTCCTTCTAAGCTTGAAATATATTTAGAAAGCTTTTCACATTCTGCAACATCTTTCAACTACTTTTCAACCTCTCCTACAAGTTAAATGAGAATTGGAACAAGTGATGGCGATCATCTGCACAGCCAACCTTTGCTGACATAGCCAAAGAGCCTGGGTTTAACTAAGAACCTGCTTAAGTAGAGCTTTTAAAGACTGATTGATTTAGTAACTTGATACATTTCAATACTTACACCCCAGGAATTATATCCTGGTATAACCCAGCTAAAGACTGTTGGATTGTAAGGAGACTGGATATGGATTTTAACTCATGTCCATATTAAGCATAAAATATCCTTTTTCCATTTGTATGTTTGATGTATACAAATAATTTTTTCTTGCTTCTATGAATGATATACTCTCACCCACTTTGCATAATTACTCCACCCACTGAGCTCTTGACCCCCTTAATCCCCTTCCCAGATCCTTAATTTAAATAGTGAGGGACTGAATGCTTTGATTTGCAGGCTGAATTGGATTTTATCAGCTGTGATAATTTCTTGGTCATGAATTAAGCAGTTCCAGAGCTAGTGTCAGGAAATGTATGCACATTCAGGCATCCAGCTAGTGTATCATTCAAGAAGCACTTTCATGCATGTGCAAATTCAGATCTAACGTTTGGATCTGTTTGCATGAATCTCTTACTCAATATAGTAAAAGATAATGGAAATTGTATCCTGTCTATAAAGTTGTGGACATAATTGATTTTTTCTCTCTTGGGCTTATCTGTATATGAAAAGATCAACTCCCCCCCCTCCTTGTCCTCTTCTAATACTTGGTCACATATGCACAACACTGCTGTGCCTGTTACTTTTAACAGGAAACTGACAAGACTTTCCTATCCATGGGTTGTCTCCAAGCCTTTGAACTGTAATTTCACTGTCAGTATCAAAGTAGATTATCAGTAATGGTCAAGCAGAATTTGGAAAGGCCTGAACAGAACTGTTTTACTCCAACTTAATTTTCCCTGACCTTCTTGTTCTACATTGAATATTTATGCAGTTCTTTAAAAATTAAGGCCTTTTAGACTGATATGGTAGTAGAAAAGCAGGCTGCAAATGTCAATCTATGTCTTTTATAATACCTTTTGAGAAGTTCATCTGGGATCATTTAACTAGAAACTCTCTTGCTCAGTATTTTCTGTTTGTTTGCCAAAGGTAAGTATAATGAGCTGGATACCACACAAACACCAAAGTCTTTATCCTGTTGCCAATTTTTTTCAGATTCATGGAATCCTGCTCTGTCTTCTTCTCTCCTCTCTCCATCTTTTCAAAGTGGGTTACTTTTCAAAAATTGAAACTTTGGGCAAATCAGAGCTTGGTTATTCTCCACCTGCTTTGAACTGTTCCTATTTCTTTCCCTCAAAATCTCTCTTTGCTTTCTTAGCTGTGAGACATTCCTCTTCCTGCCAGGTGTGAAGAGCCAAGTGTTTGTAAGTGACAAATTAAAACAGTGAATAAATTTGGAAGACCAATATTTTAAGGTAACAAGAATAAAAAGTTGGAAAGATAGAGGCAAAGTCCTAGGGCTAGTTAGAAGAGAGTTTAAGCAAATAGTTTTTTGAAACTATATTTTTGCTACTCCTACTGATGTCAAAAAATGTATTTATTGATAATGGTCAAGCAAAGAGTTCTTAATACATTGTATGTATTTATTGGCTCAGTATTGTAATAAAATCTGTATCATTTCAAATATTTGTATAAATGAACTTTATCAATAGGTATATATAATGGACTATACTCTATCTGCCTCTTAATCACTTTGTTTAAGAAATACATTTCCCACTTTCATTTCTCTTCCTGTCCCTTTTAAAAATCCATTCTACCCCATTTCTCCTCCCCTCCAAAAAAAGCTGGTTTAAAATTTAAATATAATATGTATTCCTGGTATTATGCCTCTTAATATATTCATTTCTGCACATCTTCTCTTTTAAGCATTTTTCACAAATTTACCTTATAAAATATAATTAATTAATATGAACGCTTGTCTGAAGAATTCAATTTTAAAACATCATGCAAATATTGATATGTTCTGTAATTGCACTTTGTGTTAAGTAGAAATGCATGTGATAGATTCATGATAAAATGGAAAAAATATTTTTCTCCTTCCTTCCTACCTTCCATCCTTCCTTCCTTCCTTCCTTCCTTCAGCATTTTCCAACTGAATACCTTACAAATCATTGGAAAACAGCATTGAGAGTTGCACTGGAAATTATGGGAATTGCAATCCAACATCTTGGAAATTGCAAAATGAAATCCATTTATCTGTATTCTGCCAAGTGAGGACATTTAAAAGTAGAATATGTAATTGGGCACACACTATGAGAAATGCAAATTGTATGTACTTATTTATAATGAATGGACTAATTTGTGAAGAACTCTAAAAGCCCATCTTGAAACAATATTGGGAGGAGGGGTTGCATACAAGTTTATGTTCCTTCCGTATTTTCACCCTTCATATGTGCATAATGCTTACCTGGCTGCAGTTTCTCATGCTATCATCCTGCCATAAGTGTTCAGCAGATAACTTTTCTACCATCCATGGGTAACCCCAAAATTAAAGCAACAAGGAAATGCCTTTCAGAGTAAATCCCAGTTGGAGTCAATGGCTTTTGCAGTTTGGTTAAATCTAGCAATTTGGCAGCTGCACAGTTAATGCATCACAATAACAGATCTTAAACTATGTGAGAAGGTGAGAAACAGGCCACGGACAAGTGCCACTGTCAGTGCAGACGAGTAAAACAAATGCAAACCCAAAAATAGGAGCTGCTCCATGTTCTCCTGATCCTCAGTTTCTGTATCACTTTCTTAGTTCTTTTCAAGGACAGATAAAAATACAGATTAGAACAGGAGATTTGCAACAGATTAGGACAGGAGATTTGCATAGAAATGTAATGGATCCCTCTTATTTTAGAGATCATCATTCCAGAGATACTGCTGTTGAAGTCTGATCCTGGAATTATCTTTCTGTCTGCTGAATCCTGCTGGATCCCTCCAAAACTCCGAGCAACACCATCTTTTTTGAGATGGCAATAGATCCCTTCTCATTCTGCTTTCACAAAGGATGACAATATCCATCTTTTCAACATATCCGTACAGTTTTATTTTAATCGCGGCTTTCCATTTGAGGTTATCAAGCAGAAACTTTTCTTGGAAATCTGGTGTCACTCATGATTCAGAACCTTCTTCTGCTTGTACTAACATTTATGGACCACTTTCTTTTTCCCTCCCCTGATTTAGAACCAGAAAAAGGCCATCTCAGTTACCTCCCTACAATCCAGAAATATGCACATTAGCAGATATTGACCAAGAAACCTAATGTAGTGGACACTACAGTACACACTGGAACTTGGGCCATGTTGCCCAATTCCTGAGTGGCATTTCTATCCAGTTCCTGCCACTGTTAATCCCAATCCCATCATAACACTATCAGCATGAAAATATTTTATAAGGAGTACAGGTATATCCATATTGCAGGGAAACTGCTTTTTAGTTAATATTATCAGTGAATTGGGAAAAATTTACCATGGGTGACTCCCAATAAATAGAACGGGTCATATTTCACAATTAGGTCAGCTTGATTTATTACAGTTAGCTAAGAGAGAAATATTGGCTGTGATGTTACACACTGATATCAAAAGGAAAGAATGTAGATTTCTCAGTACTATTCCCCCTTCACAAAATGCCACTGGACACTATCAGCAATGTTGAATGTCTATTTTTATTTATGATATTTATATCCTACTTTAAAATGACGCACCTCACATCAGTATAAATCATGGATGTATAGCTAGGAGTCCAGGGCTACAAATTACCTCTCTTTTGTTCAATTTTAGTCCTACACTTTATTTTGGTAATTAACTTAAAGTCAGTAGTCTTACTAAATAAGGCAGAAGAATTTGGGAGGTAGGGAAATCAGTCTACAAATAAAAGTGAACAGGATTTAAGAAACCCATGATTTCAATCCATTTTCTCATGGATATCTCTGGATCCATTCTACAAATTCTCTCTATTACCCTTAATTCTAAGAGTTGTCCACCATCCCCTTTGATATAATATAAAGCTTTGTGGTCAACATGCTTTATCTATGACATTTATTTCTCTTCCCATAAAATCTGTTCAGCTCAGAAAGCCAGCAGAGAAGATTTGTTAACGTCCCCACCATGCAGTGAGACAGGACCAAGATACAAGCCTATGAAAGTAGGTCTCCCTGGGAATAAAATCTACATCCTTGTTATTAACGTTTAGAAAACAGTTAGAAATCTGGTTATTTAAGCAGGCATTTGGGAATTAGAGCTGTGTGAATTAAATACCCGGAAGGTGTATGGTGCTATTAGTTATTATGCATTTATGAATAATTGAAATGAATATTTTAGATAGATTGCATTGTATTATTAATTTTTGTTATTTTTTATGTGTTTCATTACACTTGTGAGCCTTTTAGAGTCCCCCAACAAAATGAATACATCTTGCAACTTTCCCAGTTGATAAAAAAAAAAAAATGCTTAAAACTCAAGTTCTTACATTGAACCAGTGGTCTCAAAGCATCTCTCAAGCCATATTTATATATGCATGCAGGTCAGAAAGGAAGAAGCCTGAAAGCCATTTGACGCACAGTGTCACTTCTCTATTGATAGCTAAAACTATTTTGCATCTGCTGAGTCACAGTATACTTCGATTTCAACACAATCTTTCTTCACCCGGTGTTTAGATTCTGCTTAAGTGTGCCAATGCATCATAGCATGGCTACATGTTACAAGTGAGCATGAGATAGAGATTCTTTAGATACTTCCTATCACCTTAACAGGTGGACATACTTGAAGCACTGAGCTACAGTTAGACTTCCCTTTTGGGACTTATTCAAAGCGGCATTGACTGGTCATGGAAAGCCATAAATCACGATATGAGATCCCATGGTATTTTTGTAAATGATACCAGAGATTAATGTTTTGTTTTGGAACATGTCAGATTTATTCATATTAAGCAAATTGATAAAATTAGACAGGGAAAGGAGTATGGTGGCATCTCTAGATGCCATGTTGCTTACTTATTCCTTAACTTGGTGACTCTTCGATCTGATTCATAAAGAATGTTCTTAAATTGTTGATGCTTAATGAGAATGGAACGAAGGCTGTTGCAGCCAGAGATTATAGAAAAGCACATATTAAATACCACAGATTTCTTGACACCCCCCCCCCCCAAAATGAGGTTGGCAATTCTTCCTAAAGAGCAATGCCTAATAACACAATGCAACATTTATTTATTTATTGTATTTATTTATTGGTTTGATTTATATGTCGCCCTTCTCTGGAGACTCATGGCGGCTTACAATGTGTTAAGCAATAGCCTTCATATTTTTGTATATACCTGCTTAGTAGGGCTTTCCTACTAAGAGGTGTTCTTTTTTATACAAAGTCATCTTATTGCCCCCACAAACCGGGTCCTCATTTTACCTACCTCGAAAGGATGGAAGGCTGAGTCAACCTTGAGCCTGGTGAGATTTGAATTTGCAGTAATTGCAGGCAGCTAGTGTTACTTAACAGCACTTTAGTCTGCTGCTCCACCAAGGCCCTTGGTACCTAATGTAGTGTAAGAGAATATGCAGCTTAGTACGCACTATAAATGAGGAGTTTTCAATGATGACGATGGAGCCATACACATTAGCATCAGACTGAGCAAGACTTTAAAAGGCCCTTCTGTCTCCCTGTGTTTTCTTAATATTGCAGAGGGCTATTAAGCATATATTGAAAAGAGCTAGAAATAGACCCAATCGTAATTTATAATAAGCTAATCAAGTACCAATAAAGAACACAGTGCAAAGATGCTAATAAAGTTTCAAACACAACAATGTGCCATTGTTTAAAGCAATTGCCCAGCTTTTAACCCTATTGTAGTGATGATTCCCAGCAGGTTGCTGTTCTCTGCGGGTGTTCCCTGCAAATCATTTGGACAGCAAAGACCATGAAATTAATCCAGAGCCCCCCAAAAAAGGATGAATCTACTTGGTGCCCTTCACAGCCATATGTGCAGGCTACATCAAACCTTGCATTTGTTTTGCTACCATGGAATGACAAAAATGCCCTTGTCAGATGGGTGGACATGAGGTGTTCAGGTGCATACATAAAAGCAAAGCAAGCTGTTTGTACTTTTAACCGGCCAGGAAGGGATTTGGGGCTTTTGATTGCATCAAATGCTCCTTAGCATATATTGCCAGATTTAAAAAACAAAACAAAACAACACAAAACGAATAGAACATTCTGTAAACTTTGTGCAAAATCAATCCTTAATCCACTGCTTTCCTTCCCTCCTTTGGATGCTCACATTGTTTTTTTCTAATACCATGCAGGAGTCCTCAGATGCTAACATTAGGTTTTGCAGTGGAAAAGTGGGTGCAAACTTAAAACACATGTACTGCTTAAAAATAAGTGAGGTGTGATTTGGCAAGCCTTTTACATTTCTGCAATGATTTGAAGTGAAAATCTACTCAGGAGAACTCTCTTGTGTGCCTGTGTGATCTGCATTTAACCCTCAGCCAGTGAGATCCCTTTGTAGAAATCTAATGGGGCAAAAGGTTATGTAGAGCTCATTACTGCAGACAGCTTTTAAATCAAAGTGATAATGTGCCTACTCCATGCAGCTGCTTGTTCTAAGGCCTTTTCAGCTGGCAAGATGTGGTAGCAAACTTAGGGAAGACAAATCACCTTTTGCGTTAGAGAAATGCAAAGCCCACAATCAATTAGGGAAGGCTTCATAAAGCTAGCTAAGTAGAAGAATTATTTATTGGGAAGACAAGTTGATGGGGATATATATGTATTTAGATTTATTTCAACAGTCTCTTTATGCAAGTCTGGAGTTTAGGATAATGATATAATGAAAATGATAAAGAATGCAAGGGGAATATAAACTATCTCAGTTTATATTAACTAGTTATTGATACAGGATATGATTCACTGATTTTTGGGGGCTTGTTTGACATGAAGTTGACTGATGACACAAGACGCTAAACCATCTGGGGCCAATGGTTCTTCCCAACCACCTTATATAAATTTCTCTGATTTCTCAGGTTATTTGGCAAGTCTTCCATAGTGTGCTGTTCTCCAGATGTGTGGGGACTGGAAATCCCTACCAAGCATAGCCAGATGTCAACCATGATGTCTGAAGAATTGGGGGAGACATTACCTCAATGCATCTAAAGGGCACCAGACTGGAAAGACTGCTTTATAGAATAGATTTTTCCTAGATATTAGTTAATGCCTCAGATTGTCCTCATTGCCCTCATAGACCCATTGGAAAGGCTCTATCCTTTACACCAGGAGTGTCAAACTTGCATCGTCATGGCACCATCACATTACGTATCGTGACCTTTTTTCCCCTTTCGCTAAACCGGGCGTGGGTATGGCCAGCATGTGATGCATCTGGCCTGCGGGCCGCAAGTTTGACAGCCCTGCTCTAAACCATCAATTTAATAAACTACTGGCATGGTCCCTCTGCTTGAGTGGCAAAAGCCATTGAGACATAGGATGGGTTTTTCAGTACCTGTGCTCATAAAATCTTAGGACTATAGGCCAAGTCTCTCCACTTTTGTCAGTTAAGCAAGTGTTTTTAATTAAATGTTTTTCAATTGACACTGCTATTTTTATTGAAGATGTATGGCTCAGTGATTTTCTTTCCCTGTAGTATTTTGTATTTTTGTGCATACACATGCATAAAAATAATGTACACAAATGTATTAATTATGCATACACATGTGGGATAAAACATGGTGCCAGTTCAGATAAATAAAGCAAAACAAAACATCCCCACCCTTGATTATTTTCCTAGGGACTTGTGGAACAATAACTGTCAGGTCAGCCAGAAAACATTTAGAGAATCAACAAATGTGGATAAAATCAGAAGGTACTAGGAGATGACCACAGCCTCTGTGATTTAACACCAATTTAAGATAAACCCCTTGCAAAATAATTACGCTATCTGGAAAGCAGTTATTGTAAGGTCATAATATGCCCTCAGTGCATCATTGTTTTTCTGATTCTACCCATTACCTCATAGAATCCAATTCAAATCTTAGTTCACAGTCATAGTACATAAAATTATCTGCTACAATGTCCTACCAGCCAATAAATACTTCAGCTTCAACCAAAACAATACAAGAGCACACAATAGATACAAACTCATGGTAAACTGATCCAAACTAGACTGCAGAAAATACGACTTCAGTAACAGAATTGTCAATGCCTGGAATTCACTACCTGACTCTGTGGATTCTTCCCCAAATCCCCAAAACTTTAACCTTAGACTGTCTACTGTAGACCTCACCCCATTCCTAAGAGGTCTGTAAGGGGTGTGCATAAGCACACCAGTGTGCCTACCATCCCTGTCCTAATGTTTTCTTTTATTCGTATCCTTTTCATGTATTTATAACTATGTTTACACTTGTATCTGTCATAAAATACATGCTTGATGATGATGATGATGATGATATAATAATAATAATAATAATAATAATAATAATAATAATAATAAAAAACCACCTTACTCGGAACAGCTTACATCCTCCGACGATACCTTAACAGTTCCTAGGTCCTTGGTTGGGACTCGAGCTGCTGAGCTATTAACCAGCCTCAAAGGCTGTGAATCTCACTAAAGAGTAAATAATAATAATAATAATAATAATAATAATAATAATAATAATAATAATAATTCCAGTGGCTCAGATGGTCCACTGGAACTTATGTCACAACTACCATCTGCCTGTAGCAAAGAACTGGTGGGATCATAAGCCTGAAAAAGTGGTCGAAAATGAGCATGCAAAACTACTGTGGGATTTCCGAATACAGACTGACAAAGTTTTGGAACACAATACCCCAGATATCAAAATTGTGGAGAATAAGAAAGTGTGGATCTTCGAGATTGCCATACCTGGTGACAGCAGAATCGACGAGAAACAACTTGAAAAAGTCACCAGATATCAGGACTTGAGAATCGAACTGCAGAGACTCTGGCATAAACCAGTGCAGGCGGTTCCAGTGGTACTCAACACACTGGGTGCTATGCCTAAGGATCTAGGCAAGCACCTAAAAACAATTGGCGCTGACAAGATCACCATTGGTCATCTGCAGAAGGCCACCTTACTGGGATCTGCTCACATAATCCGCCGATACATCACACAGTCCTAAACGCTTGGGAAGTGTTCGACTAGTGATTTGGGATACGAAATCCAGCATGGTCATCTCGCTTGCTGTGTATACTGTCAGATAATAATACGCATAAGAGGCTACTATATCGGATCCCAACTATACCCAATTATTTTTCTGTATCCAATCAAATGTGTATTCTAATCTGCATAATTGTATATTTATTAATTTTATATAGTGGGGTTGCAGCTCTGTCCTTTTTCAGGTTTACCTTTGCTGCATCTGGTACTGTAATAAACAACCTACATTTCAAAAGAATTTGAACTGGAATTTAAGAATTCAAACTGGTCTGCAGTTTAAACAAACACCTTGGGTGAGAAATTTCTTCAACGTGTGCATGTAAAAAATATATAACATGCTTTACACATAAAAATAAATTATATTGTATCATTTCTATGGAATCTCAGTGGTCATTTTTCCTTATAGTTGTGGAACAATAACAGCGTGATCTGTCAAATAAAGGATAACTTTTGTTTCTTCTAATACTCTGAAAACTGGGCATGACTAGAATAGAAGTCCAAACATTGAACATCTCTCAAGATTAAAATAATGTTAAAATAATTATTACTTATAAATACAACATGTCCATTACACCCACAGGATAAAATATTTTATGATTGTCATTTTGACTTGGTTAAAACAGAACTACAGGCACCTAAACTCAGCACTGTTTACCTTCTGAACACATAATGTAGGATGGGCAAACCATTTCTGAAAAACTTTGCCAAGAAAACTGAAATCATCAGGAATCAATGCTGATTTGAAGGGACACACACACACACACACACACACACACACACACACACAGAGAGAGAGAGAGAGAGAGAGAGAGAGAGAGAGAGAGAGAGAGAGAGAGAGAGAGAGAGAGAGAAGGGGTGGGGGGGCTAATAATAGATCCAGGAGAATAAACAGCACTGGTTCACCTGTCTCTCTCTTGATAAAAATGATCAGTCAATGAAATCATAGTTCAAATGCCTCACCCAGTAACTGCAGCACTATATAAAGGTCTGAAGTTAGATTGCAATGGTCATTGGACATTGGACACCCCAAACATATCTTCAACTGGATAGCTGCTCTTTATCTGATCTGGAAACAATGTTTGTCATTGGATAGTCATTCCCCCAAACTGTAATGTTCAGGAACAGTCTCTCCAGGAGAGGTCACCTTAATGTTTCTTTCTTGCCTAGTAAAGGCCCCAATGCCTTATGCAGTTCCCCAAAACTTTCCTCACAGCCTCCTTGAAAGTAAATAGAAACTGTAATATTTAATGTGATAAAAATGAGAATCTATTTATAAGTATGTGGACAATGTTCAGTTTAAATCTATTCATGTAACATAATGTTAATTCTATGAGAATTTAAATTCAGTTTAATTGCATTTAATTTTTGTCCTAATGGATTTTTTTTTCTTGGCTTCATTTCATATTTTTGAGTGGGCCTACTCAGCATGCTATTCAAAACACAAGTTTGGCTTCCAGCTAAATAAAATAAAATAAAATTAAGTAAAATAAAATAAAGTAGTGTTGCCCTAGACTTACTATTTCTCTCTCTCTTATTAGGAATGACCATCATGTATCAAGAGAACAAATGGCCAACTTTATCTTCTAGTTTTTCAATCTGCAATAACTGAAATGAATATTCAGACCAGTGAGTACCCCCATAATCTGTATTGGTGTTGCAATAACTGTGACAAATGAGCATCTGGATGGGTGGGGGTATCAAAGTCAAGATAGTGAGTACAACCCCATGAGGAAAGATCCACTGTTTAACATACATACAATGTCTGCTCATAAGGGATGGGCCTTCAGTCAAGGGGTTCAATCCACGTTATTGACTTCCCATGAATGCCCCTGTCAGCTGCCACCTTATGCTCACTTATGCCTTGCTATTATGAGGTAACAATCTGCCATGAACTGTGGGGAGGGTGGATGAAGGGGATGGGAGGCTTGTGGAGGGGGGGAAATAAAAGTAGAAACTGCCTCAAGATGCCATTCCAAGATCATCCAGTTGGAAGAAGGAGGGAGCCACATACTAACCTGGGCTCAGACTGACTGTTATGGAAACATCTTGCAGGAACTTGATTGGTGGGCAGCGAGAGGCAGATATGAGGGGAAAAGTAGAACTTAGTGATTTTGGTGCACATGTCTCAATTCTGGTTTTGCATTACTGTAATTCACTTGACCTCTAATGAACTATACCTTTCCCAACAAATGGAGTTAAGGACCATTCTTACTTAGAAGTTCAAGTTGAGGCAGGTATGACAACCCTGTTGTGACCTCAGGTTTGGTAAAGTGCATGAAGGCTTTCATAAAATATGAATGTAGGTATGACTGCATCATGGCAAGTGTTGTCTTCATACTTTTAAGAAGGAAAAAAAGAGGTAAATATATAATGGTAGTGTCAGCCGACCATTATTCTAAACACACCTTAAAAGCTAAGTTGAAGTAATGCTCAGAAAGTTTAGTTGTAATGCACAGAACTAGGAATTCAGGCTTTTAATGTTTCTCTTGCCTAAGATCACATTACTTTATCTCCCTCTCTCTCTTTCTCTTTCCCCCAAATGCCACTGATTGTGAAAGAAAGTTCCCTGAGGTTCTGTAATAATTTAAACCATAAATTTGTTTGTCATAAATTTATGTAGTACAAGGTTTCTTAGGAATAATATTAAATTGTGATTCATTGTTTTGAAACACAAGCAAATGTATGTTTAACTAGATGAAATGAAGCAGTTATGGCAAATTAGGGACAAATGTTACATAGCTTACAGTGGTTAAATAATCAATCTTAGTGGAGTTTACCACTATATGAAAACTGAAATGCCAGATTCCCCTCTCCCCCCACCTTGCATTTTAGTCTTTCAGTTCTTGCAAACCACAAGTTTATGGCTGAAACAGACATAGTAGACATGATGTAATTAGGGAAACAGGAATTGCATGAAGATTGCTTGCTTCTTTGGGTGTTGTCTTTGCAGGTGCTTCCCGTGTTAAAGATCAAGGCAAAACACAATCCCTGTGAGGGTAGAGAGCTCCTTAGAAGCCAACAAGTGAAGCTGTGGGATGTCTAGAGGAAAGGTATGGGCCTTGGGGTCAGGATATATTTGTGTCGTTTGGATTTAAGACAGAGGAACCATCCCAAGGAATGAAGTAAAAGCTCTAAGCAATGCTCTGAAATATATAGGACTTGGGTTGTGACTAACATAAATCCCAGGAGTACTTCCACAGGAGTTGTTTCCACCACTGGGGCAGATCCCATCTGTGATCTCATTTGGTTATTCTTCTGCAGCAGAAGTTCTTCCAACTCATCTGTAAGGCAAGAAGAACAGTGTAACATCAGAGCTCTCTGGAGTTTGGGGATAGGCCATTTCTCCATCCCTAGGACTGGCCTGATTGTGACGCATGATTGCTGATGCCACTGCTGCTTGTAACAGCAGCACTTTCTATCTGATGCTATTGATTGCTTTTCAGTGTGGCCTTTAGGAAATTAATATATTACCTGTCTGGATCTGAAGGCTTTCAATGCAATCATATCATGTCATTGATTGATTACATGCCATCAAGTTATTTTCAACTCCTAGCAACCACATAGATTTTTTCCCCATGATGATCTACGTTATCCCTAACCTGTTCTTTCAGGTCTCCCAATAAACTTATTGTCACTGTAATTGAGTCCATCCACACCTTGCTGCTCATTGTCCTCTTCTCTTTCCTTCAACTTTTCCCAGCATTAGCCATATTGTACAAGAGATTAATTTTAAATATTAAGTATGATTGCACAAAACATTAGCACCAATAGTCCCTTTTTTCTTTTACTCCCCTTCTTATCCTTTATACCCCTTTCTACCAGTCTTATTCATTGTATTTATTTCAAATGATATGGTTACCCATCTTCCAACAGCAACTCTGTTGGCTAACAAAAAACTCCACTGTAGAGTAATAATGATCATTGATAATGATCTTGACAATATAATACTAGCATTCAAATAGTGGCAGATGAAGAGAACAACAGTTGCTACAATGACATCCAATGCACAGGCTCTATTGACTTGACAAACCCCTTGCCTGGGAAAACAGCCATGTTTTTTTAAGGCTTTCCAAAATGCCAGCAGAGCCAGCCAATTTTCAGAGAACATAGCATATGTTCTGTGCTTCCTATCTGTTTATGTGCCAACATAACATTCTGGTCAGTTTATAAGAGTGGGACTATAGTCTGGTTTCCAAAGCCAGGCTGGCAAAGTGACTTTTGAAGCACCTAGAAAAACTCCCTCTGTTGGGCGTGATGGGCTATTTTATGACAATTGTCCTCCTTAAGGCAAAATCTTAGCATGTTGACTCTGTAGTCTATCACATAATCCTTATACTATGCTTCCCATCTCTTGCAAGAACAGTTCCTTGATTTTTCATCTGTCATGGATCTGGGTGGTGTAATTAGCAGCCTTCACTCTGTATAATGAACACCAACTGTCAAAGTCACATATTTATGTAGATGTTATTGCTTATGTATTGCTTGTGTGGATCTTAATGACACATATAAAACAATCTCTACTGTAGGTCTCATATGATTAAAAATGAAACAATAATGCAAGATTTCACTCTATGTGCTATAACAAGATGATAAAGCCAACATAATGCTGGGATTTAATCTGATATTAGATTCATCCTTTAAATACTTAATACCTGATGAAACTTCCCAGGATCTCCACTGAAAAATGCCATGCATTGCCATTGGATATGCATTGTTGAGCAAGGTAATTAACTTGCAATTGATTATTTATACATAGAAATCATTGCTTGATAGTATAAACAGTAAGTGATGATCATTCACATATTAACCAGGCATGCAAAAGGTTGACCCTGAGATAATTTTACCATCTTCTTAGCATTACCCTGACATTGACAAAGTGATATAACACCTGCCCCCTTTTCCTGTTTTTGGCACATTAATGACTCTAGAAAATGCTGGAAGTCACTAAAGATTAGTTTGGGGCTGTCTCTCTTAAGGTTCAACTGCATTTTACAGATTTTTTAGCTTGTTTGGTTTTCTTATTCTTAAAGGGCTCTTGAGATATAGTAGGTTGCTTCTCTTAATAGGGAATGATTTTATGAATAATCATAATGTATGATTTTAGTTAATTGATCTCTTTTCATTGCAGTCTGAATAGGCTATATTGGGTCAGATAGATTTTTTGGGAGGGATGTAACCTGTTTCAAGAGTGCAGAGAACAGAACAAAGATGATATAGGGTCTGGAAACTAAATCATATGATGAACGGCTAAAGGAACTAAGAACGTTTAGCTTAAAAAGAAGGCTTAGGGGAGACAATAAGGAGAATTTCTTGGCAGTAAGAACAATTAATGAATGGAATAGCTTGCCTGAAGTTGTGAGTGCTCCATCTCTGAAGGTTTTTTTTTCCAAAAAAAAAAAAAAAAGATTGGACAACTATTTGTCTGGGATGGTACTATATAAGCACTCCTTGCCTTGGGACTTGGGGTTGGACTAAAAGATCCATCCAGCCCTATGATTCTATTTTATAAGTCTACTTCTGAAGAGGAAAAAAAAAACAAAGGAACCAATTGAATTTAAGCAGGCAAAACAATTGCATTAAGTTCTGTTTTCCTAAAAGCCTATTCTAGATGTTCTTTCAGAAGCTTTCCCATGTAGAGGTTGAATCCGTGAAGCAGAAAAGTACAGACCATGCTGAACCCTTGGGTCAAACCAGCCTTGCCAGTTTTAGCATATCCTGAAATGTATTCATCTGGTTGCAGTACAGGCAATTCATTGTCTTTTAACAATTGAAGTCATTTTCAGTGCAATTCTGCATTCTTTTTCCTGGGTCATTGGGGTACAGCTAATCAAGGGTTCATTGCAGGGAAAAATGGTTGCTAGCAGCCTGATCTGTAACATGCTGAACTGACGTTAAGTCCTTTTCTAGTGAATGAACCTTTTTTTGACAGCAGAATGGTAGGGTCGGAGCCTTCAATTTGACAACCATTAGATGGGGGAAAAAGGGTTTTCTGGCTGGGTCAGACCTTTCAGTTTGACAACTATCTCATCATCCCCTAGCAAAAATAAGCCTAGAACCAGACCACGCTTCTCTTTGTCATGGATTTCAAGCTAACAATTCTCTTTTTAAGGAAGAAAATTACCGAGTAGATTTGCAGAGCCATGAGGCTGTTACCAGGTTACTTCTGCTTGCAAGACCAGAAGTTGTTCAGTGGCTAATAAATTACTTTTTTAAAAATCCTATTGCCCAGTTTCAGTTTTTGCATCTGCCCTCCTTATGTCTCTGTTAAAAGTGGATGGCAGATGAGCATGAAAGGAAATAATTATCAGCTATCTGCATAAAATCTGCAACAAATTACCTGTAAAATTTTGAGTATCCAAACAGGATGACACTTGCTTTTAGAGGTTCATGGTTTTCCTTCTTTAAAGTTTTCTAAGAAAAGAGCAAAGTAATTGCAGCTCAGTTTTGATTGATTAAACATGACATATATGCTAATGTGAAACCAACTTCTGTCCTTTGTTATCCAAGCTTTTGACTTAAAGCAATTTTAAAGATAACAGATGCCAATTTACCAACTCCACTATACTTAAGACGGTAATTTTGTATCCTCCAGCAAAGAAGGTATATTCTACTCTCTGCATTTAAGTCTTGGGCACAGAAGTCAGATGATATTACAACCACAAATCCATTTTTCCTTTATACCATTATGTATCCAAAAACATATGTAGTATGATGGAAGCAGCATTTTTCTTATATTCTTGAAACTTAGTTCATGGGATAAATGGAATACATAAAGCTAAATAGAATTTTAGAAGGGATAGGAAGAGAACACCACTTCTAAGCTCAATAAGAAAGTGCCCAGCTATAGCTTTGGGATTCTTCGTTTGCTCTTGACTACAGAATGAATGGATTAGGATCCCATTCAAGCAGGGATGTGAAAAAGGATTCTGCATTAAGCCTATTGGTGATTGCTGTACTGAAGTTGGAAAGCAATCTAGATAGTTGACGTTTGAGGATTTTATTACTATTGATGCCACATTTTTATTGGCATTTCCATCAAAATTTTGGAAATAGCCAGTTTAGTGTACATAATCAGCTTTTTTTGGGGGAAGGCGGCAAGGAGCCATCATAGCTGCAACACAATTTACCTGTTTCCTGAAATAATTCTGTGCAGACTTTTGCCATCTCATTCTAACTCTTCATTCTGTAAAATAGCAGTTGTCAGCTAGTGGTGGCACTGAGGAGAATGTGTGCTGATGCTGGAGCCTCACACATCTGGTTAAAAAACAGTGTCTACTTTTGTAAACCATGATGAAAAACTCGGTCTCCTCCTGTATGATACAGGGCTCACTTAAAACACTTCGCAAGGAGAGGGCAATATGGCACCACTTCATGTACAGAGATAAGCTCCATCTTGGATACAGATGCTAGAGATGGTCATTTTGTGACTCATTACCTGCAGGCAGATTTTCAGAGCTTTAAGACTTCCTGGGTTGTTATTTTTTTCTTTTCTCTTCCTTTTCTTTTCTTTTCTTTTCTCTTTCTTTTCTTTTCTTCTCTTTTCTCTTTTCTCTTTTCTCTTTTCTCTTTCCTTCCTTCCTTCCTTCCTTTCTTTCTTTCTCTCTCTCTCTCTCCATCTCTCTCTCTCTCTGTTACTTTCGCTTTCACTCTCTCACACTCTCTCTCACTTTATAATAAAATATAAGCACTTTATAATGCCTTGGTAAGGCCACACTTGGAATACTGCATCCAGTTTTGGTTGCCACGATGTAAAGAAGATGTTGAGACTCTAGAAAGAGCGCAGAGCAATGAAGATGATTGGGGGACTGGAGGCTAAAATATATGAAGAACAGTTGCAGGAATTGGGTATGTCTAGTTTAATGAGAAGAAGGACTAGGGGTGACATGATAGCAGTGTTCCAAAATCCAAGGGGCTGCCACAAAGAAGAGGCAGCCCCTTGAATTTCCCAAAGACCTTGAAAGTGGGACAAGAAGCAATGGGCAGAAACTAATTAGGGAGAGAAGCAATTTAGAACTAAGGAGAAAATTCCTGACAGAACAATTAATCAGTGGAACAATTTGCCTTCAGAAGTTGTAAATGCTCCAATACTGGAAGTTTTTAAGAAGAGATTGGATAACCATTTGTCTGAAGTGGTATAGGGTTTCCTGCCTAAGCAGTGAGTTGGACTAGAAGATCTCCAAGGTCCCTTCCAACTCTGTTTTTCTAACAGTCAGTCAGTCAGTCAGTCAGTCAGTCAGTCAGTCAGTCAGTCAGTCAGTCTGTCTGCCTCTCTCTCTCTCTGTTTGTTTATAACTTCACTTTTCCAAGGAAAATTCAAGAGTAAAATCAAGAAAGTAAATAAGTAAGTAAGTTGTTTTGAGCTTGTAGGGGATTGAGATATTCAGTACCCCTCACAAAACCTACATGTATTTAGAAAAGTGGCCCAATTCTTTGTTTAGGTCTCTCAAGTCAGCTCTTGGCTTTTCTCCTATGGGACTCTGGTTCAAGAAAATTGGAAAATGTTTGTTCCAATTGGCTAAACCACTACAGTTTCAGGAGTCACTTAAAAATGCTTCATTAAAGCTTTGTCTAATTGAAATTCCCCTTTGAAATTCTGTATAGTCATACTAATAAGGTTGAAGGAAATTTCCCCAAGAAATATTAACACCAAGATAGATGCCTGTTTGATCAAGGATGCTATTCTGCCAGTAAGCCACAAGAACATCTGAATTAACCAGTCCTTAATTCTGATAAGAAAAATGGTCCACCCTTCTTATAGGTGTCATGAGAGAATTCCACAAAGACACCTTAAGCAGCTTTCAATAAAATACCCAGGGAAATCCAATCCTTTAATTTTTTTTTCCCGGAGTTTTCATATTGCAGTCTTTTAGCATAGTTTCTCTGTACCAGTCAGTACCTGGCTTAATGTTATCAATCCATATGACACAAAACATCAGCCCTATATCATCATTACTCATCTGTAATCAACAAGCAACATGTACTTCTTTGTCAATTGCCACTCAGTGTTCAAGAGCCCCCACCCCACGCTTTCCATAAAAAATAAATATTAACTGATTCCTCTAATAGCAAGATTGGGCCAACCTTATCTCCAGATGTGCATTGTTTCAGAAGAGGGGTCTAAAATTGCTTTAGGTTCTGCAGCAGATTTTGATACTGGGTCTTACTGTGTAGGCAGAGTTTAGTCAGACAAAGTATTTTGCAGATACCCAGGTCTTCAGCCATATAAAGATTTCAAGGTAACAATTGAATTGCATTCAGAGGCTATCTGGAAAACAGAGCAGCTTCTGAAGTAGTTGTATATCATGGGCCAACTATAACTTGCCTATTACTACATGGCTTGCGGCCCTGAAGGGCAGCCCAATGTTGCAATAGTCCAACTATGAGATAACAAAGACACGAGTAACTGAACAAAGCCTATTCTGGGAACAGTCAGAGCTGCCACACAAGAGGAAGCTGTGCAAAAGTCATCCTGGCTATGGCTTCCACTTTTTCCTCCAACAGGAACCATGAGTGAACCTTCTGAGTGTGAGGACACAACAGTATCCAAGATCAAAGATGAACCTATTGGAATCTGTAGAATTCTAAACTCAAAGTCATTTTAATTTGCTAGAATTAAGTCTAAGCCTATGTATTTCTCTCCAGCCAGACAATTTGGATGTAAGCATTCATAATGGAATTTGTGACAGAATTAGTTAAGAAACATAATTTTTTTATGCTTCCTTTTTTAGTGGAGCACAATAATCATAATTATTTATGCTTTATTTCCCCCATTTCTAAATCAATTATTTCCTTCCTACATTTTCAATATGAATTGAACTTTTAACCCTTCCGCAACTTATCTGGCAAACTAAATTTCTCCATATTTATCTTTTTTTACGTAGAGCCATTACAAATAATGAACTGTCTATGTCCAGGATATGGGTTAATAAAGAATCAATGTCTCCCATTTGTGCTATTTGGACATAGGTATGTATTTTAAAAATAAATTCTGTACCTCTGAAGTTAAAATTATTCTTTAAACTGTTTCACCTGCATTTGAAATACTTATTAGGCACCCTCTTGAAGAGCGATGAATACATTTATTGTTTGCATGCCAAATTTCCAGAAAAGCACTCTTCATTCCCCAATCCATCTTGACATGTGTAGACATATGACTTTGCGGAACTGTGTGAACAGAAAATGTGAGTTAACACCAGGGAAAAATGATTTCTCTGCTGTCTCTTTTGCTTTGCAGCTCTGCAGCTGCTGGACAACAAGTAGCCTGAGATTCAAACAGGAGCAAAGATGGCACTTGGGCCTTGAATGGGAGTGGGTAGCGGGTGGAGAATGAGTAAATGTTGACTTCCTCTTCTCCAACGCAGAGGAAAAACGTCAGTCAGGATGGGTATACGTCCCGTCTAGCCAATGACCGAGCACTTTCCAAAGACCAAAGCTCCGCCCCTTCAAGGCTGCCCCAGTTCTTCGTCTCGGTCTTCGCTAGACAGGACGTGTCCTTCTCTGACAGATTTTTCCTCAAAGTGCTAATTGATTTGTTATCGTGGCTCCGGTCTCCTCTTCATCCGGCAAGTACTTCTGACTCTCGCAGGCTTCGTGCCTGGCTCGGAGCGAGTTGTTTTCCTCAGTTTCTTGCTGCATTTAGAAGGCCGTTGCCTAGCAGCAAATTGGCGACACCAACAGTTGCGCGCTGAGCCCAGGGTCGCGTTTAGAGCCGTTTCGGCTAGCGGCCAGAAGAGCGCCCCTTCCCCAGCTGATCGGCGCATGGGGCGATCGCGCAGATAAGGCTGGAGCGGACGCTCGCCTTGTAAGCCTAGCAAGCCGGAAAACTAGCGGATTGAAGCGCGCCGCGTTTTTTTGCCTCAGCTGTTTGGCGCGAGAGCGCGATCGGGGGATTAGGCCACCGCAGACACTTCGGGCCTCACAGTCTCCCGATTGAAGGCTCACGACGCTGCGCATCGCTATTTCGATTCAATTCTCTCGAGTGAGCTCCGAGGGCCCTTCTCCTCTACTGTCGCCATTTTAGGGACGCTGCCTGTCATTCAAAATGGCGTCCAACATGTGGAGCACTGATGGGCCTACTTCCACATCGCGTCGGCGCCACCCTAGTGATCCTCTCGAGGGGCCTTCTACTTCATTGCCACCACCAGCCAAGAGATCACGTTCTACCAGGGATAAGGCCCAATCATCTAAGACTCAAGCCTCTAAATCGGGTTCTTCCCGAGAGGAACAACGCAGGCATAAGGCCATGGAGAAGGCCTTCTCGAAAGCGCAGTCTCATGCGCAACTTTCTGACCGCCCTGCCTCCCAGCCTCCTTCTAGGCCACACTCTCCCCGTTCAGTGAGGGACCTTTCTCCAGACGTGGTAGATGATCGTCTTGCGGTTCCTCCTTCGGAGCCCCAGAGGCTTTTCCAGACCATTCCGGATCCCAATCAGCCTAGGGCCTTGCCTCCTTCTCCTCCTCCACCTCCAGCCTTGTCCACGCCGATGGCTGACTCTTTGGAGGCTTTCATCTCCAGAGCAATACGAAAATCAATTGCGGATTGTCTAAACCAGGCTCCTACCGCTACCACCTTGGGAGCCTCTCCGCACTCTCCTCCCGATGCCCGGGAAGGTTCTTTGCTGAATCAGGACATTTCGGCTCCCCACGTTTCTCTAGACCAAGCATCGATATCTGAAGGTGAAGAGTACCCGGATCAGGCCTGGTCAGATGATGAAGGCCTGGGGCCTGACCAGCCGGCCTTTATTGGCCTTTTTAAGCCTCAGCTCTTCCGTTCTTTACTGTTTAAGGCAATTGCTGTCACCCGTTTGGGTTCTCTTCCTTCAGCGGTTCCGTCCTCGTCCTCTTCGGATCCAGCGGTGGCCATGTTTGCGGAACCTACTATCGAACCTGACACCATCCCGGCTCCAAAGCTGTTTACCGATGTCCTGCATCGCCAATGGGCCTTGCCAGGGGCTGGGCCTAGCCCTAACGGTTTGGATAAGCGTCTATACAACTCTGCTGCCCCGTTAGCAGATATCTTACAGGCCCCTACGGTCGACCCTCCTATTGTGGCCTTGACTGATTCTTCTCATCCTGCAGGTCCCCCGGAAGATTCTCTCAGACCTGAGGACAAGAGGGCAGAAAAGACTCTCCTGAAAGGACACCAGGCTACTGCCTGGTCTATCTGAGCATCTACTTCTGCCTCTTTCTTTAACAGGGCGGCCTTGCTGTGGCTTAAGCAACCACAAGCCAGACTTCCGCTCTCGGACACACGGTCTCACCAGGACCTGAATAAGATTGCAGCGGCTTTAGAATATTCGGCTGATGCCACTCTGAATTCCACTCGTTTTTCAGCCAGAGCATTGGGCTCTAATGTAACATCCCGCCGTCTTTTGTGGCTGAGAAATTGGCAAGCCGATATTCGTAGTAAATGGCAACTCGCTTCGGCTCCTTATGCCAGTGGCTCCCTCTTTGGTTCAGCGTTAGAACCCTTGCTCGTTGAGACCAGGGATCGTCGGAAGATTCTTCCTCCTGCTAATCGCCGTTCTGATTCCCGTTTCTCCGCTCCAAGATATCAGTCCTTTCGGACCTCTGCTCCCTCTTCCTTTCAGTCTCGGGGACAACGTGCCTTCCCTTCCAGATCCTCTCAGGACCCCCAGGTCAGGCAAGGGTCCAGGTTTCCCCCTCGTAAATTCTTCCGCGGAGGCAGGGGTGGTCGTTGGTCTCGCAGGGGTAGGTGAGCAGCATTTCCAGTCTCCCATTGGAGGTCGCCTTTCCCTTTTTCGTGAGCAGTGGGCTTCCTCCATAACCGATTCCTGGGTTCTTGACACTATTTCCTTTGGTTTGGCATTAGAATTTTCTTCCCGGCCCCTCCCGTTTTCTCCCTTGTCCTGTTCCTAGGGACCTAGGCAGGATTGAGGTAGTTTCGGCGGCTATTGATCATCTTTTACGAATTTCCGCCATTGAGAAGGTCCCTTCTTCTCAACAGGGCCATGGGTTCTACTCCCGGCTTTTTGTGGTCCAGAAAGCCTCGGGAGGTTGGCGTCCCATTTTAGACTTGAAGGCTTTGAACCGGCACATTAAATACCGCCGGTTCAAGATGCACTCCCTTTCGTCTATTCTTGAGTCCATTCGTCCTTCCGATTTTCTTTCCTCTATTGACCTAACAGATGCTTACCTGCATGTTCCTATTTTATCTGCTCATCGCCAATTTCTTCGCTTTGCTTTCAAGGGTTCTCATTACCAGTACAAGGCCTTACCATTCGGGCTTTCTTCAGCCCCCAGGGTCTTTACCAAGGTTATGGCCTCCTTAATTGGATTTATCAGATCGCATCCTATTCGTCTTCAGTTTTATTTGGATGACATATTAATTATGTCTCCGTCGCTTCTTACTGCCCAACACGATTTGTCCTTTGTGTTGTCCACACTTCAATCTCATGGTTTTTCTATAAACTGGTCTAAAAGCCATCTCTCCCCCTCTACTACTATCCTTCATTTAGGGGCATCCATTGATACCGTCTCCTCCACTGTTTGCCTTTCGCCGGAACGCCAGGCCAATCTGCGCTCCTTAGCGCGTCAATGTCTGCGGTCAGGCTCGGCAACTGTTCTCGTTCTCTCCTGTCTCTTGGGAATGATGGTGTCCACTTTCGGTGTTACACCATGGTCCCGTTTGCATAGTAGGGAGCTTCAATGGCTCCTTCTTCCCTTTCAACGGGCAAATCTAGAATCCTCTTCTCGTCACATCCGGATTCCTCAGCCTGTCCTCCAATCCCTTTTCTGGTGGATTTCTCCTGCTTTGTCTCAGGGTTCTATCTTCAGGGAACCACTCAGGCTCCAGCTTACTACAGATGCGAGCCTCTCGGGCTGGGGTGCACATCTGAAACATCACATGGCCCAGGGTCGGTGGTCACCTCAGGAATCTCTCCTCAGCATCAATCTGTTGGAGCTGCGGGCCATTCGGCTCACGTTGCTTCACTTCAGCAATTTAGTGAACGGCAGACATGTTTTAGTCCTTACCGATAACACCACGGCTAAGGCTCATGTGAATAGGTTGGGGGGCACCAGGTCTCATTCCCTCATGGAAGAGGCTCGATTGTTGGGCTTATGGGCTGAGGATCATCTCGCTTCCATCCATGCAGATTACATTTCAGGATCCGATAACATCCAGGCTGATTCCCTCAGTCGTTCGCAGGTGGATCAGGGCGAGTGGTCTATATCTCAAGAGCTTTTCCAGGATATTATCTCAAAATTTGGATGCCCAGTTGTAGATTTATTCGCCTCTCGGCTGAATCACCGTTTACCCCGTTATTTTTCCAGGTTCCTAGACCTTCGAGCGGAAGCCACGGACGCCCTTCGCAGTCCCTGGCCCTCGGGACTCTTATACGCCTTCCCTCCCCTTCCACTGATTCCCAGGGTCATTCGGAAGTTGCTTTGCGAACAAGCACAGCTCATCTTGGTGGCTCCATTCTGGCAAATGCGCCCCTGGTTCGCGGACTTGATGGGCCTTTCTGTAGCTCCTCCTTGGCAGATCCCTGCCTCCAAGGTCACCTTGTCGCAAGGTCCGCTCATACATCCGAACCCGGGCTGGCTTCGCTTGACTGTCTGGCGGTTGAGCGGCTCCTCCTGACAGGGTCCAGAATCCCGCCTGACGTCGTCTCCACTATCCAAGCTGCTCGCAGACCTTCTACCGTCAGGATTTATGAGTCCACCTGGCGGTCTTTTGTTTCCTGGTGTTCATCTGTTCCGGTTTCACCTACTTCAGCTTCCATTATCCATGTGTTGATGTTTCTTCAATCGGGCCTTCGCAAGGGACTTCGACCCAACACCCTACGCCGACAAGTAGCCGCCATTGCCTCTGTTTTGTCCTGCGGTTCGAAAGACTCCATCTCTCGCCATCCAATCATTACAACCTTCCTTCGGGGAGCTACGAATTTACGCCCTCCAACTGTACATAGATTTCCGACGTGGAGCTTGAATAAAGTCTTGAGGGCCCTCATGTCACCCCCCTTCGAGCCTCTTCGTTCTGTCTCGCTGCGTTTCCTTTCGTTAAAGGTGGCGTTTTTGGTGGCAATCACCTCTTCCCGCAGAATTTCGGAACTGGCAGCATTATCGGTCCGTGCGGACCTTTGTGTCTTCCATGCCAATAGAGTGGTTCTCCGGCTGGACCCAGCCTTTGTGCCCAAAGTAAATTTGTCCTTTCACAGGGCACAGGAACTCGTTCTTCCAGATTTTTGCCCTCATCCTTCCTATCGGCTGGAACGAGCTTGGCACACCCTGGACGTCCGGAGAGCTTTGAAGATTTATATATCCCGGACTGCCGCACACCGTAAAATGGAGTCTCTATTTGTGGCATTTCTCCCTGCCTCTTTGGGGGTGCGGGTGTCGAGTGTGACCTTGGGTCGTTGGATTAGAGCCGCGATTGCCTTAGCTTACCGCCAATCTGGTTCTCCTCTGCCGCATCCCATCACGGCTCACTCTACGAGGAGCGCCTCGACGTCGGCCGCCTGGGCAACTCAGGCTTCCCTCGAAGAAGTTTGCCGAGCGGCCACATGGACTACAATCAGCCCCTTCGTCAGACATTACAAAGTGGACTCTTTCGCTTCCGCTGATGCTGCATTCGGCAGAAGGGTGCTGCAGTCTGTCCATCTCTCTTGAGGACTACCGGACCAGTTTCTTCCCTCCCTGGTGACATCTGACTTTGGTATGTCCCCATCCTGACTGACGTTTTTCCTCTGCGTTGGAGAATGGACATCGGTCTTACCTGATACGTCCCTTCTCGACATGAGGAAAAACGTCAGTCAGCCCCGCCCTTGGATTCGTTCCGGTGGTGGTTGGGGGGGGTGATATTAATTCTCTTTTGTTTCAGAAGGACAAGGACTTTGAGTCCGTCGCTTCGCCTCACCGAAGAACTGGGGCAGCCTTGAAGGGGCGGAGCTTTGGTCTTTGGAAAGTGCTCGGTCATTGGCTAGACGGGACGTATACCCATCCTGACTGACGTTTTTCCTCATGTCGAGAAGGGACGTATCAGGTAAGACCAACGTCCATTCTAAGAAAGAAGCATGGAAGAAAAGTTGCTATTCAAGGTGAATCATAAGCCAAGGATACCAAGGAATAGAAGTTACCCATTTGGAAGACACATAAATACGTGGAAACCATATAGACAATACATGAATCTAACCAAAGATTCATGTGGAAGCAGCCTGGAAAGTGATAAAGTCCTGGGAAAAGGGTCAGTCTTCACAGTCTGCTACCTGTGGCAAACACTACTCTAGATTTAGGAGGTTGCCTTTGAGAGGGCACAGGCAGGTTAAAATAATGTTTAACCGTTCTAGTTTTAGTATTTCCTCTCTTCTTTAAACTGAGTTTTTGCTGTGGATGCTATCTATAACAATTCATCAGTGAGGTGGTTAATTGTCAGCTGAGACCTCCTGCTCAGGAGGCTGCTGTATAGTCATTGGCACAGGCCTTCATGGCTGTTTTGGCTTGATTCCAGGATCCAGGATTTTGCCTTGATTCAGGCACCTGGTTTCCACAGAAGAACTTGCCCTTGTATTTGCAGAGTGAGTGTGAGTTCTCCTGTTTTGTGTATATGTTGGTTTGGGATACAGTATTGACTTCCGCCTGCTGCATAGATCTAAACTAGGGGTGTCCAACCTTTTGGCTTGACCAAGTCACATTGAGTGAAGAGGAATTGTCTCGGGACACATATAAATATATATAATTAATGTATACAAATCACATAATAATGTTAAAGGTTTACAGTCTTATGGGGCTACATTACTAGCTGTCCTAACCCTAACTCTAACCCTAACCCTAACCCTGGAAAAAACTAAACTAAACTAAACTAAACTAAACTAAACTAAACTAAACTAAACTAAACTAAAGACTGCTGGGTATTTCCAGTTGTGTGTTGTTGGTCTTTTAATGCTTCTGTTGGCAAAAGGTTTAGCATGACTTTTTTCCCTTCTCTTTATTACTAGAGGTGGGTAGGGATAGAGGGCAAAGGCACAGCATGGTTTTGCTTATTTATTTCTTTAATGAATCAATTAATTTGTACAGCTGCCCATCTCAACAAGTGACTCAACAAGTGAACATTGTTAAAAAAAATTAAAAACAATTACAAATACAAAACAAATTAAAATGTATAGCAACCAAGGAAGGTATCCCAATCAACAGTCATTAAAACAGCTTCTATATTTCTCCATGGTCTAGTTCCAGTTGTTACTGGATCTGGTCATCCATATGCTATTATTTCTTTGCAGAATCAGTCAAAGAGTTTTCTTGTTACTGATTGTTCCTTCAGCCCAAACCCCTTCCATCATATCTATGAGTGTCTGGTCACAGGTTTAAAGCATGACATGTTGGTCAGTCCTGATGAAGGACTTCTGGCTTTTCATATTTGTTTTCATCTTCTAATTTTGTATAATTTGACTGACCCATTAAATTAAAACCCAGCATGAAAACTTTATTGTTCTAAAATGCATATTGTATTTCTCTTAAAAAAGACCATGCATATTTGCTGACAGTGATCCAATGGTCCAGCACAGCAGATGACAGGGTAAAGAAATTGTAACAGATTAAAAACAGGCATAGATTGTCCCTTACATTAGATAATTGCACATTGCTTTCCAAAAATTAGGCTTCAACTAATTTGTGTTTGTGTCTATTTCAAGATGTGGCCAAGGACTGATGCGGCATGGATGGGAATTATTTTCCCTTCTCTTCTTTTTCCTTCCCATGCTCATTTAAATCTGAGATCTGTTTTGAGAGCAGGTCTTGTGTGTGTGTGTGTGTGTGTGTATGGGGGGAGTATCAGATATGAAGAACTATTTTGCTTGGGTGTCAGAGAGATCCCACTGAATTTCATCTTTTGAATTTGCGTCTAGTCTCGGACTAATGCCATTCCCCACTTTCCCAGTTGTTTCTTTGAATCCCTGACAGATACGCTGAATTTCAATCTCATTGAAGAGCTTTTACTCTGATGAGATAATCTGAAGCACATGATTTACCTTTTAAAAATCCCATTAATTATTCTAAAAACCTTCCTCATGTTCCCAAGCATGCCACACCTCTGTACACAAAGCAGACCTCGCTTTTCTCATCTTCCCTCGTATATCTCTGATCATTTTTATCATCTGTCCCTTGACTGCTCAAACTTTGTTCTGTTATATCTCACATTATACTCTGATAAAGACAGAAGACTCTATTGCAAGACAGCATATGTAAGGAATGCTTTTGTCCTTTTTTTTTCTTTTTTCATGACCTTTGGATTATTTCTCAGCACTAAAGACTGGCGGTTGAGGAATTTTTGCATCCTGATGAAAAGTCAGTTTTGTTATTAGATCATCGTTTGTATTGTGTGTGAAAGAGAATGTATGCGCATCAGCTGAAGATTTGTAACAACTCACAAGATTATCAAAATAATGACCTGTAAGGCATAACCCTTCAGTTTAATATTTGCATCCCGATGTCTGATGCAATTAAATTAGTTTTGTCAATTGTGTTATGAGGCCCAACCCTCATTTGCCCTTCTGTTCCCCATTCCAAGTTTTCTGTGGCATACATTATGAGTAAGTTTGTGTTGGTCTTTGTGGATTAATTTTTTCACACTGGGGTTTCTTACTCAGCTGTTTCTCCCTTCCTTGTGAGGCCAACTTTATTGTACATACAATGTGGTGTAGAAACCAGAGGATTAAGTTGAACTGAGGAGAAAAGAGTTCAAATGCCCTCTTTCACCCAAAAATATTGAATAAAGTTGTTCTAATCAACATCTCTGGCCCTAGTCAGAGAGTAATTGTCAGAGGACAATTGTGAAGTCAAAAGAAGTTTTCATGGAATAATGATTAAAGAAAAATATTATAAATAATTTACTTTTCTGGGGTACAAGTCTTAGATGATACAACTACAGATGTGATATGTTTCAGGTGTCCAGGGTGTAATCACAATTGGTTCTTTCTCACAGGGAGATAATGAATATGATAAGACAACATGCCCTTTTTGTTTTCAGAGATGCTATTGGAGAAGAAAAGATAAGGACATAGGTGGCTGTTGGATTTTATAGCAGCTGCAGAATGCCTACATTATTTCATACAAATATCTTTGCATAATACTTCCAATCAGGAAGCAAGATTTCTCTGGAGAAAGTGTCTCACTGATTTCAGGCAGTCCCCATAGTGTCTTTCTTTTACCATCCCTTTATGAAGGAGATGTTTTGAAAATCTCAATAAAAAAGAGGTAGATTAGGGTGACTTAATTAAGCAATAGAGTATAATTGTCAAGGCTAATGACTTGGCACAGAATTAAGTCTGGTGGCTGACAGAGTCATCCTCATGATTTTGAACGTGGCAAGTGCTTTTTCAAAATATTTTGTCTTTCTTCTCAGTATTTACCTCAAACCCATTCCTGAACTCCTTTGCCTCATGCAGTGTGTGTGTGTGTGTGTGTGTGTGTGTGTGTGTGTGTGTGTAAACTTGGTGTTCTTGACCTCTTGTGCTTCCCAAAGGAAACCCTTTTGCCACCGGATTGCCTGACAGGCATCATCTTTGTTACTAGATAAGAGTAATTGTCTCCCTGGGATGCAAAGAAGTCATTTAGCTCCCTTCGCAATGTCTTTATCCTATTTAATTGTTCCCATTAATCCCCAGCAGCAGAACCAGATGCAGCTATATTCTTCCACCTTTCCTGAACAATCTGCCAAGTATCATGCGTAGCTGGTGGAGGGTGAAATCCAGGATATCATTTGAGACACATTGCCAGCTTTTGCCATAACTACTTCATGCCAATGTAAGGCAATCATTTCATACCAAGTGAAGCGCATGTCCAGCATAACCCTTGAGTAACAATTGCCAGGCACAGACAATCATGGTTGGGCCTTCTTACAGCCTACTGTTTAACAAACAAAAGACCATTTCATGTCCATGTGAATCCACAAGGCTGCTTTGAAAACAGGCTTTCATTTTAACCTACACCTTATAGGTGCTGCCTGTATAAAGAATGAGGAACATTATGCACAAGGAAATCAGAAAAAGTTGCAAACCAAATATTTGCTTTAGGGATAATTATCAATATTTTGCATATTCACTTTTTGTATTTGTACAGGAACATATGCCTACATTCCTCCTTTGACTACATGAGCTTTTGACTATATGTGATGTTTGTCTATTTAGAGTTACATTAACATCTGTCTCTAGTATTTACATCCATCAGTTCCAAGCAAAAAACTGCATGTGTGAGCAACCACCTCAAGCTCGGTATCAGAGGCAGATAGTACTCACTACCATATACAAATTGCTGAGTTCTTAAATCTCTGTTGCCTTCACTGAAGACAAGTTGGGGTCAAAACTTCACCTTAAAGTAATTCTTCTAACCAAGTGTTTGCCACAGACGACTGGTTTCATACACAACAGAAAGCTAGAAAATCATGGTTTGCAACAGCCAGTGGTAGAATTTACATAGTCTGTGCATCTTTCCTACATTTAGGCATCCAAGCTTAAAGGCAAGATCAGAAACAGACCTAAATTACAGAAACAAAAGGATGTATATGGGTAAAGATCTAAAATGAGCAGCCATACAAATCTTATAAATAAATGAATGTACCAAAGGGATCACTAACTACAGTAAAACTATAGAAGATAATCTTATTTTGATTTCCTTCATTTTTTAAAGTTCCAATCTAGACATCCTATTGGAGATTAAGCCTAGCCAATGTTACTTTTATTTTATCCAGCAGAGTTTTATCAACTGATTATAGTCCTAAATTATACTTCCATCCTTCCTTCCTTCCTTCCTTCCTTCCTTCCTTCCTTCCTTCCTTCCTTCCTTCCTTCCTTCTTTCCTTCCTTCCTTCCTTCCTTCCTTCCGCATTTAACAACTAGTATATATTATTTCTCCCTCTCTTCATTAAAAATTATTCAACAATTGGAAAAATGGGGATGACAGAAGAAGGATAGTGTGTTCTCAGAATATGTAGCAATAAATTATACAACATTTCATTATATGTCTGTTTATGCATTCTTTTCATTCACCCAAAGGGGCTGTAATGTAAGCTGATGTCTTATTCTCATAATTTTTGTGGGCATTAGTTGAGCAACATGTTGCCTAGCAGAAACAAGCAAATAAAAACAGTATGTCAAAATTATGGAAGATATTTTTGTCTATGAAATGAACATTGAAATGGAATTATGTACTGGGCTATAATATTTGGGGGGAAGAAATGGAAGGACTTAACTAAGCTTAAGCTAAACCAACATATGGATTTTACCCATTAAACCTCTCCTAAATATAAGCTGAATATATTTTGGAGTCACCACTCTGATGTTGTTATGCCATCATCATCAATGTACTAGATGGAAAAAGGGGAATTCATAAATAAGTATCATTCCTTGTGGCCATAGAAAGCCTGGAGAAATGTGATGACATTTGCAAGGAGGAAAAGACATTTTGTAAAAGTAATCAAAACCAAAGTGTCTTCAAAACTCTCCATTTGAATTAGACCAAGGAATTCTGAACCCTTATAGACATAAAGAAACCCTCCAAGTTTCAAAGACATTCAGATATTCACCTGCCTGCTGTTCTTGGTACACTTTTAAGAAAAAAAATGAACTTTGGGTAATTGCTCTAGTGAGTCAACCTTCATCCTACATCTAAACTCACTGTTGCAGGTGGTCGCAGGCTGCCTCATTAATCTTCCTGCATTACCATTGAGCTCAAATTTAATGTTATTGTGGGTTGTGTTCCTTTCTTATAAGATGCCAAGCAGCTCCTGGTGCCCATCTTCTCCTGGTGATAGTCCTGTTGTATTTTCTACCTTCCCTCATACCTGTATCTTCTTTGCAAAAAGAAATATCTATTGCTAATGCTCATTTCATTGATAGTTATTTCTGATTGTATTTGAGTTGTTAATAGTACTAAAAATAAGCTAGTGTTGCCCTAATATTCTGAATTCATTTATTTTATTTATTATCCTGCCTTTATCTTTTTTAAAAAATAACTCAAGGTGGTGAAAATATCTAACATTCCTTCTTCCTCTTCTATTCCCCATGGAACACTTTGAGGTGAGTTGGGGGTAAGAGTGAGTAACTGGCCCAAAGTCACCCAACCAGCTTTCATGTCTAATGCCAGACTAGAACTCAGAGTCACTTGCTGCTTTACTGTTAGATCAAACTTGCCTAGAATACGAACCTATCCCTCTAATTTAGAATCTTATAATTGTTGGAAATTATCTTATCAGGCTATTGACCTTATCAGGCAATTGATTTATGAGCTATTAGTCCATTTGTCCATCTAATTTAGTATTTTCAAGACTAATTCTTCAGGATTTTAAGGTAAGATTCTCCAGTCATGCCAGGAGATACCAGAAACTGTTTTTATAAATGCAATGGAAATTCACTATTATTGAACTACTTATAGTTCTACCATAGCAGCAGAGTTAAATAGTAAAAGGATAAAGTGTTATTCTAGAAAAGGGCTGTCAAACTCAAGGCCCATAGGCCAGATGCGTCACACACTGGCCATGCCAATGCCTGGTTTAGTGAAGGGGAAAATCATGATACATATTGTGATGCTGCTGTGACAATGTGACTTTGGCACCCCTGTTCTAGAATAATCAGTCTGAAATGCCTTCATCTTCAAAATTCAAGATCATTATATTTTAAAATACTGATGAACATGCATTTCTAGTGTCTAAACCCTGCCTATACATTCTGATCATAGACAAAGCATTCAGAAAAATGGATCAGTTTGCACAAAAGTCTTTTTTCTTGCAGTTTGGTTGTGGGGGGAAAGTGAAGGATGCTTTTCATCCAATGTAGATGGATTTGTGCTAATTACCTGTTCCTTAATGAAGCTGCACCTTTTCCAGAGCTTGTAGGATACCTACAATGGGTCAGAAATGCATGTTTGAATTAAAGAGGCAGTAATAAGAGGTGATGACATGATACTGCCCTGTTGCTTCCATTTAATACTTCCTTAACTCTAACCATTCAGAAAGAATCCCTACATTGGACCCAGTACACCTTGTCTGATTTTGTGTACAGCTCTAGCTTACTGTATGAAGTTGTTAACAAGAAGGCGAATCCTCTGCTTCATATTAAATGTAAATCTATCTTTCTAATGTTATACAAACTCTTGTCTATGTTCTCTGCACAAGGATCTATAAGAATCATTGCTGTCAAATCAAATCAAATCTTTATTACAGTTGCAGTTGCAGTTATCAGTTGCCATGATAAATTCCAAAAAGAATGGATAAATATAATCTTGATAAATACAGCCAATAAGCTGTAATCAATCTAAAACCATGTTGACATTCTTATGAATTTCAGATGAACAGATGACAACAATTGAATAAGCCTAAATCATATCAGCATATGATCCAACTCCTAAACTGATTTCCAACAGCAAGGTGATTGCAACTAATTTGTTTCAAACTGTTTGAAATATCCACCACATCTCACTGTTGAGTTTACCACTAATTCTCAGCATAGCCAAAAGGGGAAAAAATATTTGAGAGTGTTATTATGAAACATGAGAATTAAGATATTAATGACTTGTATGATTACTGCATCATGATTTGTAAAAGAAATGATAAAATTGGATATAAAAACTGAATGAGAAAATTAACTCTGGAATGAATTGGAATAACTGGTTTTTGGTTAGAGAACAAACCTTCATTTAATCACTTAATATAAGTAGCATTAGACAAATATTTATCACCCCCCCCAAACAATCCCATACACAAAGTATTGAGTCTTCTAAACAAGAGTTATATTTATAGTATCCTTATATTTCAGTTATAAATGTCCAATATTTTTCTATAGTTCTATTTTTCTCTTAATAAGTAAAAGAGAGCTTCACAAATATGGTACCACCAAAATCTACTGGATATAGTTATAGTTCATTATCTTGATGCCTTGAAATAAACTTTTTTTTCTTATAGTTCATGGTTTATCTATGGAATTCACAGAAGGAAAATATAATTGATTTCACTGGTGGAATACACGCAATGAATGTGTGGAAATTAAAGACCCCATAGTTAGTACAGATGTCTAAAGCAGCCTTTGCAATTCGGATGACAGTGTTAGTGTTTCCAAGCAGTCAGAAGCCAAAAAGCACCAAGCACTCTTTCCTGATGAAAACTATTTAAAGATCAGTGTACTGTAAATAGTCAATTATCTTCCAGGCAAGCATTCGCTCGATGTAACAGCAAGAATTCTGGCTTCTGAATTTTGGAAAGACCCAACAAAATGTGCTATTACCCTCCTTGTGGGACTGGATTCAAATGAAAAATGAGTTTTATCTTCCAATGCTTCCAACCAATCTGCAAATTATTTAAATGAAGACAAAGCAGTCCTCCTCCTAACATCTGCAAGCAAAATGCTCAAATTCCAAGCACAGCTTTTACTGGCATAAGAAAATAATAAGCGGAGTTCAATTTATGTCAGCACAGCTCAGGAAAATAAGATATCATGTCTTGCTGTCTGCTTGATGTCAGCTTCTCAGATTCAAGCCCTAATGCCTCATCCTAGGCTGTCCTTACTGAAGGCTGCCAAACAGCAAAGTTCAGCCAAAGTTCACCAAGCTACTACAAAATAGCTTCTCCCCTTCCACCCCACCCCCTTCCTCATTATGAACCTTCTGCTTTATATTGTACACACTTGATTATATCTTTCCTGGAAACTTATATAACTCTATTAGCCTCTTCTCCTATTCGTTTAATATGCACTGCATTCCTTCCTGGGCTTAAGTTGTTTTATAGCTTCCTGAAAAAGGCTTTTAAACTTTTGCATCCAGAGAGGGTTGAGTCCCAGGGATACTTGGCTTCTGTCAAGAGAGGTGTGAGGAAAGAGGGGGAAGGTTTTCTGTAACATGCTTTGAGGATTTTGATTAGCCCCACCCCACCTTACTAGAATCTTCTAAGGCTCTCATCCTGGTCACCACTTTTTTACTCTCCTACCATCGGGAAGGAGATATAGAAGCATAGCCAGCTGCACAAACAGGCTGAAGAACAGTTTTTATCCATGGGCTGTCAGACTCCTGAATGCGAAATAGCATAACTACGTAGTACGATGGACTTGCAGGGCTGGTGCAATGTGTAACATGTTCACGTTGGTGCAATAGGACTGGGTGTTTTGTTAATATGATTTATTGGGTTAGGGATTTTCTGTCTTCACTGTGAGTTGTATTGTGTTGGGGGGGGGGTTGTACTGAGGGAGCTCAACCAATCTCATTGTACATATGTTGTGCACTGACAATAAAGATTTGAAATAATTTGTAATAATTCATATTGAAGCTTTAGACCCCCAAAGCACAGCCTTGCCAAAGTCTAATAATGCACGTACCCCCTCAATCTCTGGGCATAGCCTTGTATTATCTGGTTGGCTTTTAACCGTGCCTAACCAATGGTCTAAGACAAGATTTTTCAAATTGTGTCTCGATATTCTTAGGGTTCTAAGAGAGACTTGGTGAGTAAAAAAAAAAAAATGCAACAGATATTATGTTTGCTAGAATTTTGCTTCTTGAACAAGGTTCCAGGATTTTATTTTTAACTAATTGGTTCCACTCCTTGAAAAAGTTTGAAAAACCCTGCTCTAAGGGACTCTTTTAGTCTTGTTGGAAGCCTCTATATGGGGCTCCCCTTGAGCAGCACCCAGACGCTTCAGCTGGTTCAGAATGCAACTGCGCGGATGGTTACGGGAGTGATGTGGTGCTCCCATGTGACCCCTCCTCCTGCATGAGCTGCACTGGCTCCCGGTGGTATTCCAGGTGCGCTTCAAGGTTTTGGTTACCACCTTTATAGCGCTCCATGGCTTAGGACCGGGGTACCTACGAGACCGCCTTCTGCCACCAGTAGCCTCTCACCGACCAGTACGCTCCCATAGAGAGGGTCTTCTCAGGGTGCCGTCGGTCAAACAATGTCGACTGGCAGCCCCCAGGGGGAGAGCCTTCTCTGTGGGGGCACCTGCCATCTGGAATGAGTTCCACCCAGAGATACGGAGGATCCCAGATTTGTGCACTTTCCGCCGTGCCCTCAAAACATTCTTATTCCAGCAGGCTGGTCTGGCCTATCCTCCCTTTTAATTGCTTTTAAATTTGTTTTATAAATTGGGGTGTTTTAAATTTGTTTTGGGCCAAAGTATTTAATGTATTTTTAAATGGTTTTTTAACGTTTGTATTATGTGTATTTTATCTTTTGGCTGTTCACTGCCCTGAGTCCTTCGGGAGTAGGGTGGTATATAAATTTAAATAAATAAATAAATAAATAAATAAATAAATAAATAAATAAATAAATAAATAAATAAATAAATAAATAATATATAAGAACACAAATCTTCTTGTCCACCTTCCAAGCTTGAAACAAGATATCATTTCTGCATCATTTCATACTCAGAGGAGCTCCATTTTTGCTGATGTTTCTGATCATTCACTTTTTTGTCTTTGAAGACCGGACAAATTTTTTAAAACCCTTTGAACCTCAAAGCTGACATCTCTAATAATCACTGTCTTTCTGTCTGTCTCTATTTCTTATCCATTTTTATGTCTGTCAAGGCCACCATAATAAGAAAACAAAGCTCTGAAACTGTTACTGTCTTTCCATGGACAATTTTAGAGGAAGTAATGAAACCATTAAACAGATGTTAGCTGGACATAGTTTTAGAGTCTCACAAAGCTTTCCTGGAATGTTTCAATCCACTTCAAACTTGCAAACTTCAAGCTCCAGTGTAGAATGAAGACGCTGATCTCCCCCAGAGGCGCTCACTGAAGTGAATTTGCTGGCTCAGACTATAAGGACTTTCAGTTCTTCCATTTCCTTGATTGGGTTTGAACGGCCCTCATATTGAATTGCTCTCTGGGCAAGAGAAGATGGAGTGGTAACACTTAATTTTTCTTTTGAACTTATTCAGCAGGACTTCTGTGGATGAAACCATAGCAAATTCTAAAGTATTCAGGAGGTTTGATCTCTAAATAAAATGGCATTCAATTTATGCCTATTTGCAATAGCTTTCTCACTGAAGTTGCTGAGATTTGTTTCAACTGTGTATTATCAGGAGGAAAAAAAATGCAATATTAGTATGGAGTAATTCCCTTGTATAAGATGGAGGGCATGGTAGGACATGCCTTAATGTTCTCAGACTGTGTGTTTTCCTGATCCAGAGAGCAACAGCTAATGAAACTGAACAGGGTAAAATAGAGAGAAAGGTGGTGGAAATTACTACCGATTCTAGAGCTAGCGTTCCACTGAGGCTGATCATTCTCTATTTTGTTGATTCCTAGAGAGAAATGGAAGGAGGTTCAGCATATTGGATTCAGAGATAAACAAGCAATTCTCAGGAAGATTTCTGGCTTCTATACTGTGATAGTTGCAGTTGCTCCAGTAAAGATGTGTTCAAGCCTGTACAAAAAAATGGAAGCTGTTTTTAAGCTGTCCTTCGTAAACAAAAGTAAAATTCCTAGCAAGATGGGGGAAAAAATGCATGGAACATATTGTGTCTTCATTTTATTTATTTATTGGACTAATTTAAAATGAGGGAGCTCATTCAATGTTTCATTCTCCTCATTCTTACCACAAGTGTTCTGGATTATAATGTCTTGTTTTCCAGACTAGGCAGAGTGTGATATTTTCCATAACTAATATTATAACATGGTCATATTCCAGGAAATCTACTCAAATTGTATGTATCTTTTAAAACAAATATGAATGCGAATAGGCTAATTTCAAATCAGATTATGGAGTTATGGAGACATCCATTACTCTTGAATGTCACCAAGATATTGGGAATATACCAACAGTTTACAACCAGTACAATAGACTATTTTACAAAATAATATTGATAATTCAGATCAAACAATCATGACTTTTATTAAGTTTACAACCCGCTTTTTGTTCAGGAGCTCAAGGCAGTGTGTATTGTACTCCCTATTCTTATTTTTTCTCATAGCAACAACCCTGTGAGGATAGTCTGAGAGGTAGTGACTGGTCCAAAGTCAGATTGTGAATTTCCATGGATGAGAATAGACACGAATCTGTATCTCCCTGGTGTCACTGCACAACCGTAACCACTCCACCCTAATGGGTCCTTTTATCAGCCAGTCCTGTTTATACAAAATATGTGACCCATCATAGATGTGACTCTATGTAAATTGCAGCATTTAAAACCTTGTTCCAGAGTAGTAGTTTCTCATGAGTGTTGCTAATTCTTTTTAGATCCTAGCACATCTACCGGTTTAGTAATCACGAGCTTTCAAAAATAATTTGCTCAATATTATCCCAACAGAAGACCAATTCATTTAGAAAAGTAATTATCAATATTTTCATCTCTTATGAATCTGCAATTCACATGTATACAGAGGCACATTCACATACATATACCTACAGCCACATTTTGTTCTCCAGTATTGTGCATGGATTCATTTCTAACTTATCTGGTATCAATTACTGAGACAGATTTGCAATATTCAATGTCTGTTCAGATGAAACACTTTAATACCTTAGATGGCTCTTTTTTGCTGGCAGACAAAATGGCATGATTTAAAAAAAGCTTTCTTTAAAAAAAATCAAAGGCGATCAAGATTAAAATTCCCAAATGTGTATTCTGGATGACTTCCAAACACATCCAGTCTTTATTCATTATTGGATATTGTCTTGATTAAAATTCCTGCTGGTTTGTCCTATGGTTAAAGAGTAATCTTGTATCTTAGATTTTGGAATGTATCCATATCATGTGACAGCTATGAAGCCCAAATTAATATAGAGATTTTTCTGCCACCAGCCAGCCCAGAAAAAGATTTAGAACATCCAGATTTCAGCAAAGCAGTTTATAAAAATTTATCTTCTCCCAGCCTTATATAACACAAGAGCCACTTCAAGGTCTCAGCTGGGAAGAACATAGGGTTTATTAAAGCAAGATATTTCTAAAGACAGTTTTCAATAGAAAGTGAAAACATTTAAGCATTTGAAGGGAATTTATTTCATCTGCTCCCATCCCTCTGGAAAAATCCTAAAAACATGCATTCCAAAAGAACATTTGAACATTATTCTTTCTTTTACTGGCCTGGATCTATGCACGTTATAAGCATGTAGGAGATCCTTCCAGGACTTTGGATGAAGAGACATGTCTGGGGCTGAGCCAGCCTGATTAGGTTGTATTGCTTCAGTGTATTCAATCTGCAGGAGACTGAAATTCTGACATCAAGGAAAAGTTCTCTTGATTCTTGAAAGATCACATCTACTCCAACAATTCCTGCCTGGAACATCACTTTGGCTGCTGTCATGATGGCATTGAAGATGGAAATAATTTGACTTGAGAAGATTGTGTCAATGAATTGCTCTACCATTCTTGTTTAACAAGTGATGATGGTCTAGAGTGGTTTTAATAATAACCTTATTCCATTACGGTGTAATGATTTTTTTGCTTATTTCTACTTCTACTTTTATTTTTCTTCATTCCAGCGGATGTGGACTCCATAATTTGTTGGAAAGGCAACTAACAATTTTTTAACAACAGCAGCAAGAACATCAAATAATTAATTTGCAGATAATGAGCATAATTTATTTCATATAGACATAGTTGCCCATAGCTGTAAGGATCCGTATAAGACTTCTGCGTGAGTTGCTCTCATTTTTCTTGCAGTGTAAGACTTCTGCGTGAGTTGCTCTCATTTTTCTTGTGGCTTTTAGTCCCCATCCTTGACTATTATTTTTTCAGTAATCACACTGATAGTTAACATACTGTGGTGCTTTACACTGGGAAGGGGAGAAGACTCAGCTTTATGCTTCTTGAAGCTGCATATGGCGAATATTTCCTTCACTATCCTTTTGTTTTGTCCAAACTTGGCACCCTGACACTTAGCTAGTATATTTCTCTCTTCATACTCATCTTTCTGCTACAAGGGGAGACTAAGTAGCATGGGTGAGAAAGTGATAAAATGGACATTATAATATGGCAAGGCAATCTCCATCCCTTATGTCCTTGAGTGCAATGTTGCAATGCAAATATGAAAAGGGGGTGTTTGCATTGTGATTTTTCAGCACAGTTCTCATCATTTCGGCATCCTCATGTTTCAATATGGAAGAGTATGATAGCTAAAAAAAAAACCCAACCCACATAGCTAGATGATAACTAAGAGACTCTTGCTAGGATCATCACATGTCTGTCCAGCACTTAGGCTGCGCTTCCAGTTCTTGGCTGGCTTTCCACTGACAAATTATCTTTTTCATGTAATTTACCTTGCTCTGCAGCAGTCTTGTCCGTGTTTCTTAAAGTAGCAGAGCACACCTTCCTTGCTTCAGTGCTAATCTTGTGTGGCATTATTAAAGGCTTCATTTCCAAAGTGTTGAACAGTAAATGAGGAGTTGAAAGTCTGCAATGTTTACAACATTCATTTTAGCCCTTAACCCTCAAATGCAGAGGAAGCCCTGAAAGCAGCAAGCTACTTGACAGCATTTTTTAAAACTAAAAAGACCACTAGAGTTTTTCCTCTACAGTTTAGGAGAGATTAACTGGTACATATTTTCTGTTAGGCAGCAATTCCCGGTTCAAAATTATACTGTATAAAGTTAAAGTAGTGGTTTTATTCAAACTGCACAGAGAATTTGAAATCATGAGACCAACGTTTAAACCAATAGATGAGAGTTAAACATAACACGGCTGCAAAAATATTAATTTATCTGTGTATCCCAGAAGCTAATAATGGCAATTCCTCTGAATGCCACAGTAAACCCATTAAAATAAATTCCCAAATATTGCACAATCACTGATTTTGAGTTTTTGGCAATCTCACCCAACATTTTGCTAGTTGTTGAAATGTCGTGACATTTCATGACATATGAGGTCACTGAAAGATTTTGCTATTGTTGAAATGTCATGACATTTCATGTCATATGGGATACCAAAAACTAGTGACGTTTCAGCCTTTTCATTGTTTCCTATTATTTTAGGGATGCCTAGGTCACCATCTCGTTGGCCACTAGAAAAATATTTAGAGTTTAGGTCTACGTGCTACAGAAACATAAATGAATTTGAGACACCTTAGCTTTGGGGAAAAATTGTCAACTTCCTCTGATTGGTCACTGCAAATGACAACAGCACTTTTGACATAAACAAAATGAGAAATGTATTTTTTAAACTTAATCATATTTCCAAACAGCATTGCTTTGTCCTGAATTCCTGAACATCTTTTTTTCTGGAAAGACTACAATAAAAGCTTTTATAAATATCTAGGAAAATAGTAAATAGTTTGCAAATTTGCACTCCTAGGAATTGGTGATATACATCCTAGAACCGTGATGGCGAACCTATGGCACGCATTCCACAGGTGGCACACGGAGCTATATCGCCTGGCATGCCAGTTTAGCTCCGGGAGTCTCTGGAGGCTGGGGACAGCAAAAAACATCACTTCCTGTCCAACTGGAAGTTGGGAAATGGGCTGTTTTGGGCCTCTGGAGGGCCTCTGAGGGGGTGGGGAAAGCTGTTTTCGCCCTCCCCAGATGCATAGAGAAGAACTGGAGCCAGGTGAGAAAGAAAAATGGGCCATCACGTGCCAAGAGCAGAGGGGTGGGGGGGGTGGGGAGTCACATGCGCATGTGCATGTGTGGGGCGGGGCACATAGAATTATGGGTGTGGGCACGTGTGCGCGTGAACCTCCTCTGCCCCCCCCCCCTTCCTGGCACATGATGGCAAAAAGGTTAGCCATCACTGTCTTAGAAGTCTCATTTCTTCCAAGGCTTTTATTTCATAAATCTCAACCAGCTGAAGGATTCTTTCATTTGGTCTCTTCCTATAGTGATGATACTATACCACATCAGCCTATGTTGATCAAGATTTTAATATATTCCATCACAAGCATGAAGACACATATGCAAATACACAAAAGATGACATACATCTACACCTAAATTATCCCCACACAAAAATTGACAAGTGTCCACCATACATTTATTTAAGATTTAACTTTTCATTTCTGTACATGCTTAAATTGAGCTTTTAGGTATTATTTTGCTCACTTATGGAATTGTAGACCATATGGCTTTAAAGAAAGAAAACTGAATTATGGATAAAAACATAGACATTAAAAATGTCCTTATTATTTAGCTTTTAACAATATAATCCAAATATTCCTAGCTGCTCTTGCCAACCAAAAGTACAGATATTTAAGAATAACTGGGATGCAAGGTTACAATCTATAGCTCTTGTCGATGTCCTCTCCTCTGTAATCAGAAAGGACCCTGTCTTTAAAAAGAGAAATCTAATAGATAATTTCTCACAATTCTTCTATCAGCCTCAGATGTTACCTGGTAGCATTTGAGGTCATGAAATTCCACCCTTGGAAAGTCCAGGCAGGAGTTAAATTGGGAACTGGGCAGGGGCCAAGGTTATATTAGTAATATAGGTTAATATTGTACAATATCAGATTGGAATTCTTTTATGTCATTTTTTCCCCCCTGTAGAGGATTAATAATCCAGAAAAAAGTTTACTTTTAAGAGGTCTGAGGCTGCTCATCTCTTGCCTAGAAAGAGAAGCCTCTGATCATGCAAGGTAGGATAAAATAAATCACTTCTCAGAAGATTTAGAAGCCTCTGAGTATTTTTTCCCTAGTTTGAAATATCTCACAAATGGGTAAAGTTTGAATGTTAGTTTATGCTTGTCATTTTTTTCTTCTGGAATAAATCAGTTCGTCATACTCATTTAACAATATTGATTTGTAACTGGAATGTAAAGTTTTTTATACTCACAAAATCCTAGATGATGATGTGTGGTAGACTGAAAAAAAACAAGCTCCGTGTAGACTTTTAGGCACATACATAGTTACTTTGCATCTGTTATGAATGCAAGGATAGATGAATATTCGGGAATGTAGGCTGCAGAATGAAACTTGAATGTCCTAGGCTCATCTCTATGTAGCCCTCTGGCACAATAGCTACAATGATAATTCTTGCAAAACAGCATCTGCTGCAATCATATATATTATTATTAATAACAATAATGCATGAGTGAGGAAAAATACTGACATACAAACTTTACAACTTTGTCAAAGTCTGTGCAAAGTTTCCACCTGTATATATACAAATAATCCATATTAAATGCATGCAGTAATCTCTCAAACAAGTGCATATATTTTAAGACAAGCTTCAGGCTTTACTCAGAATAAATCCATATGGTGGCAATAAGTCCAGGCATGTCCCTTCTTGTTTCCTTATTGAATATCTACTTTTAATATGAACAAGTCCAAATATGTATGACTAAATGGATGCAACATTTGAATACAGTTGTAGAGATGGAGCAGTAGGAATTTCAATTTAAAAAAAGATCAAGCATAACTCAAAACAGTATACTTAAAGAGAAAGTTATAAGATGTTTTATCACTGGTACATTGCTCAGTCATGACTGCAAAATGAATCATTCCTTTTTCCTGAAATACTGGATATGTAATTAACAGATTGGCTCTTTTTTTTAAATAAAGTTTATTTTCATTTTTAAAAATACAATACTTTACATATATACATACAAGGTTATTGCAACTAATGTACACAAATCTGCGCCTATACCACTAATACAATCCATTTCATTTCCCTCTCTTTTCTTTCACCCAATTATACCATAAATTCCAACATTTGTAATAATCAGAATCTTTTTGGTTTCTAAGTAATTTCGTTAACCGGTCTGCCTCTGCGCATTCTGTAATTTTCCAAATCAATTTATTTTCTGTGTGTATTAATTCATTTTTCCATTCTTGCACGTATAGTATCCTAGCTGCAGTAGTGATGTGGAGGATCAAATACCATTTTTCCTTAGTTATTTTGTCCGGTTTCATTCCTAATAAAAAAATCTCTGGTTTCAGCTCTATATTATATCCTGCAATTTCCACCATCCAGTTCCGAACCTTGGACCAATATTTGCCTGCTTTGGGGCACGTCCACCATTGGTGGTAGTACGTCCCACAACCATTCCCACACTTCCAGCATGCTGGAGAAACTCCCGGGAACATTCTTGCAATTCTTGCCGGGGGGATATGAACAGATTGGCTCTTTCTTTCATGTGTGGTGGCAACATTGCACATCTTAAAAATATTGGAAATTAATTTATCTTAAAATGAAATAAACTGTAAAAATCATAACCCTATTTTAACCCGAAATATTTTTATTAAATTGCACTAAACCAGGCATATCTTCAAAGTACACTGAACTGGTATTATATGTGACAAGTGTAAGGATTTTGTTGTATGTTTGGTTTTTTTGGAAAAAAAATCTGATTATCTTTATGGAAGAAAGCTTGATTAAATTTTGGGAATATTCCTTAATTTCTAATATAATTTCATATCCAAAAATGGACATGTATATGATGTATAGTTTAATCTCATGGAGAGCATTTCTGGGCTATAATTTTATACATGGAGTTGTGCCACATGTTAAATTTGGGTTCTTCAATTCATATTTTAATCCAACACATAATCAATATGTTATTCACAGTGATTTTTCAATTTATGTTTACAATATTAATTACATTTTTTCCCTTTTCCTCTTATTGATCTCAATAGTGCTTATCAAATATATTTACAGATTTACAAGCTTAATTACATATCTTAATTAACTTGTATGCCTATGAAACATCTATGGCACTGTAAGTCATTTATAGTGTATTTGAATGTATTAGCCATATTTAGATTTTCTGGTTATTCAAGACTTGTTAGTTATACACATATTTTTGTTATATTAGGATTTTTTCCCCTTCCCCTTTCTATTTTCTATATCCCTTTAATATCATTGTCTCTTTTTTCTTCAAAATTATAATTTATTTTAAAAATACATATGGGTAAGAGATGTATGCACTTGTGTCTGACATATTTTGCACATACAATTTATGTTGCTCACATTAATTTTTGAACACATGTGCTTTGGCATATGGTTTGTATAAATGATATGAAATTCTCCAAAGGAGTTTAAAAAGGATTGGGATGAAAGTAGAACATAAATTTCAAATTCAGGATTCATTGCTGATCTCTTAATTATACTAATAGCAAATGTTACCAGAAAATGAGGTCATTAAAATACGAGATTCCTTAGGGATAAAAATTCTGAAGTTCAACATAAATTTTCATTCTAATTGTTTTTCCCAAACTCCAAAAAACTTTATTTAATTTCTATACTTAATGTTTCTTTTTTCTTTTTTAAAGAGGGAATAGGAACAGGGTAAATGGATAGTTATTCTGATATTTGTTATAGTTATCCCTTTACATTTCCTATTTCATTGGTTTTTCTTCAAGATAATAACATTTTGGATCAGAAGAACAAAGAATATCTTTTCTTTTCTTTTTTTAAAAAAAGTATTTATTTTTTTAAGAAATAAAACATAAAACAATATCTTTTTGGAGCAAGAGTTTGCCCCCTATAAAATAGATATAAATCCCAATTCCCTCCATTAACATCTTAAAATAAACAGAAAATCACACAAAAAAAGAAAAACCCCAAATCTAAACCCAATTTTTATCATTCGATCTAACATTTTATTCTAACATTTAATTTTCTGATATATAATCACCCTAACTCTTAAACTTCACATCCAAACAGCACTTTATAATATTCATTTAGCACTTTAACAATCAGTATTTCATATATTTCCCATACTTCAAAGACCCAAATCAAGTCAATATTTCTTTTGAAACACATCTAATAATCAATATAAAATATTTCATTCCTCTCTAAAAAACATTTTAAGATCAATATCTATTCATCAAAAGTATCTCCTTCATTCCTCCTAGTTTTATTTTTAGCTGGATTTCAGCTTAGTTAGCTGGTTTCCAGGGATGCTTACCTCCACTCCTAACCTTATTTGTTGGCTGGATCACAGTTAATTTTAACTGCTTCCAACATTTTGTCCTCAACTACTCCTAGGTTTATTTTTAGCTGGATATCAACTTTTCAGCTGCTCTCCAGGGATGCTTCCCTTCACTCCTAACCTATATTTCTCTGGGTCACAGTTTAGCTTTAACTGCTCCCCAGTATATCCTCTCCTCTCCTCCTTTTTTTATTTTTGGCTGGATCACAGCATAATAAGCTGCTTTCTAGGGATGCCTCGTCGGATGGCCAAGAGGAACGGGCAGGTTCCTTGAGGCCGGAGGATACCCTCTACGCCGGTGGCAGTGAGAGAGTGGCGGTGGGAGAGGCAACCATGGTGACTGTCCCAAAGCCGCGGCAGCCAGGAAAAGCGAAGTGCAGGAGGAGATGTAGGAGCAGGCTGTTTGAGCGCTGGGTGAGTAAGACTAGCCCAGGTGGGAACAGCTTACAAAGTTTTTTGTGGACTAACAATGCCCTGTCCCTAATAGCGGCTAAGAATTATCAGGGGGAAAAATTTAAAATAATTAATAGAGAAGAGAAGACCCTTTAAAGGATGATAATATTTACCACTTGCTTTTGGAACTAAATGTTTTTCTGGAAGGACCTTTGGTTACTAAGGAGAATGGATTAGCTGCAAAGAGAAAGAAGGAGAAGAGGAAATGGAGTGGAATGTCCTTTTTTTAAAAAAAGAAGAAGCAGCGGTGAGAATAATAAGTGAAGAGAGCTTAAGATGGACGCTTGTTAATAGAAGTGAAAGTGGGAACTTCAAATTGTGTATTCTTTGCTGCTTAAAGAATAAATTTTGTTTCTTATTTCTTGAACTGGAGTATATTGAGAAAAACTAAGGAGGTTTGATTTTGGATGTACTTAACTTGTTTTTGAACTTAATAAGCGATGGGACTTTAAGATGGACGCTTGTTAACAAAAGTGAAAATGGAAACTGCAAACTGTGTATTTCTTATTGGTTAAAGAAGAAACTTTATCGCTTATTCTTCAAACTGGAGTATATTGAGGAAAAACTAAGGAGGTTTGATTTGTATATACTTAATTTGTGTTTGAACTATTTATGGACAGCTGGAAGGAAGAAGTTATTTGGAACAGTTAAATCTGCTGATTGATGGTGTTGAAGAAGGAGGGCGTTGCCCTAGGAGAGGACATGATGACACCATATATGGAATACAAAAGAATTAAATTTGTTAGTCTTTATAACTTTATGGATACTGGAACTGGAAAGGAGGAAAAAAGAAAAAAGAAGAAAGGGTTTGGGCAGAAGGAGAGAAACACCTCAGTTTGATTAAAATGGATGTAAATACTTTTTATGTAATTGAACAATGTGAACAATGTAAGGAGGAGAGTTCCTCTCTCCTCTCTCTCTTTCTTTTTACCTTTATTACTTTTCTCTCTCTCTCTTTTTTCTCTTTTTTGCTTTGTATTATTATTCTATCTCATTCCTTTCTTTTTGTTTCTTCTTCTTCCCTTTTTTCTTCTTGCAAATTTTTTCTTTTGACAATTTTTGTTATACTTTTATTTCTTTGGCTAAAATATTGTTTTTTATAGAAAGTAAGGGGATGTGGATAATTGAATATCACTGAGAACTATTTGCAGATGATTTTTAAAGCGAGGGATATTATTATAGAAAAAAAGTGGATATTTTGAAAGAAACCTTTCTTTGTTTTTGTTTTGAAAATTGATCTAAAAAGTGGTTTAAAATGTCGTAAACTATAAGAAATATGAAGATTAAGAATGAATCTTTGATTAGTAATGAGAAATGTTGATAGATCTAACAATTACAGGGAACTGTCTCTTTAAATGGTTAAAAATATTGTTCTTTATAGAAAATAAGAAAATGTGAATGAAGTTTTGAATATTGTTAAGAACTATTTATACATGTTTATTTTTAAAGTGAGAAATGCCATTATAGAAATAATCTGAATACTTTGAAAGAATTCTCAAAAAATATTAATAAGCGTTTTAGGGATTATAGAAAATGGATCTGAAAGATGTTTAAAATGTGGGGTTTTTTTATAACATGCAAAAAATGGGAATGAACTTCTGAATAACAATAAGACTTTATAATTATGGTGAATTGACTTATAAATAGTCTAAAATGCTTGGGAATTAGAAGATAAAAAGTAAATTGTGAATTTGTCAAATACAAGGTTAGGAACGATGGAAAGCATCTCTGGAGAGCAGCTGACTAGGCTGTGAACCAGCTAAAAATAAACCTAGGAGGAGTAGAGGAGGCAATGCTGGAGAGCAGTTAGAGCCAAATTGGGAACTAGTTAAATATAAGGTAAGGAGTGGAGGTAAGCATCCCTGGAAAACAGCGAATTAAACTGTAATCCAGCTAAAAATAAATTTATGAGTGGAGGAGGCATGCTGGGGACCAGTTAAAGCTAAACCGTGAACCAGTTAAATATAAGGTAAAAAGAATACCTTTTCTGAAGCTTTAACTACAAATGAATAGAAATATTCTGAATATAATTAGTATTCTCTCTGCAATCCCTCTATTTCATAACTATAGGAAGGCTTGATTGTCCCTTAGGATTTAAGAGTTGCCTTATAATTTCTCCTTTATTTTCACTTTTGTTTCCATGAAAAGATTTGTTATATCCTAAGCACTTTCTTTTCAAAGCTTCAATGAAATTTAAATGCAATAATTTGAGATTTAATTGTCACATCTTAAACTGTTGTTGTAGTTCAGTCACTTCCATAAGTTATGACTGACTCTTTGTGACCCCATGGACTGTAGAATGTCAGCTCTCCCCCATCCTCTGTTCCCCAGAGTTTGTCCAAATTCATGTTCAATGTGTTGATGACGCTTTCAAACCATCTCATCCTCTATCCTCCCCTTATCCTTATGTCTTCTATCTTTCCCAACATCAGGATATTTTCCAAGGAGTCCTCTCTTCTCATTTGGTGACCAAAGTATTTGAGCTTCAGCTTTAAATCTTAAACTGAATTATCCCTAAATCAATGAAAAATTGATTTCACTTATTCTGATCAGCAGAAATAAAATCTATCAGACAGCAATACTTTCCTATGCCTACATGACCAGAATAACCACATTTTTGCCATCTACAAGGTATGACTGCAATAACCAGTATGTAGGACAAATAGGCAGAAGATTGGCAGAACTCATCCACGAACACCAATTACCATAGCAGTCAGAAGACATGATGAAAATTCTTTAATTTCACAACATATAGACAGATTTAACATAGTTTCAGTTGGGAAAATGTGACAATCCTAGACCAGGCCAAGTCCAAAAATGCCAGGGAATTTCTTGAAGCCTGGCAGTCTGACAAATTAGCCATCAATAGACACATAGACATTAACAACATCAATAGACTATGCAAAAGAGACAATCAGCCAGCCCAAAAGGGAACAAATAGACCCAAACACCTCTCCACCAGCAGTCAGCATCCAGATCAACATAGATTAACTCCAGGAGTGAAATCCAGCAGGTTCTGGAGAATCGGCAGAAATTTTGAGCAGTTCGGAGAATTGGCAAATACCACCTCTGGCTGGCCTCAGAGTCAGATGGGAATGTAGATTTTGCAATATCCTTCTCCTGCCATGCCCACCAAGCCACGCCCACCAAGCCACACCATGCCTACAGAACCGGTAGTAAAAAAAATTGGATTTCACTACTGATTAACTCAAAGGTTAATATCAGACCAGCAATCAAATGAACAGTACCCCAATCAAGAAACTGCCAAGGAGCCAACAACAAACTACCCAGCCAAAGAATCTTTTTAAGATTACCCCACCAACACTGACAGGGCAAGCCACCAGAATGTAAATTGATACCAAACTGCATTGATGGTGTTACCTAGTTCGGGTAAGTCTGCAAAAAAACAAGAAGCTCAGAGAGGACCAACCCTCATTTCAACCCTGAGCTACAAATATTCTCCTTTATTGAAATTTAACCCTTTGTTCACTTTATTGTTCCCATTGCTGACTCCCTCAGAAGTTAAAAGAGGTTTTGTGACTGTTATCTAACTGATGGATTGTATTTTCTTTTATGAAGAGATGAGTGCTGCTCTCTAGCCCTGACTGTCAGTTCCACTACATTCATAAATGGACATCATTATTCTTTGCTACCAGCCTAGCCTTTGTCCAATCCCTTTCAGCCTGCTTGAAATTTGCCACAGACATTTCTCACAATTTGATTCATTTTCAGTGAAAAAAGAAATGCATTGTGTCAGAAAACAAAATTATGGGAATTTGAAAGTCAGGTTTTCAAGGGATGTAGCTCAAAAGCCCTTCTCATTCTGCACATGAGGGAAAGTTTCACACAAAAAAGTAGTACTGATTTTTAAAATGGATTTTTCAAAGAAAAATCTGCAAGAAAAACCAGATAGAGCAGAATACTACCCCTATTAATGCAAGCAAGAAAACAGAAGAGGGTTATACACATTCCTACAAATATGTACATCTCTACTTCACAATCCATTAGCCATCCTTTACTGCCTCTTCCCCCTCTCACAAAACAACAAAACAGTGTTCAGCAGCCATTCCTTCCACCCTGGGCTTCTTGGGATGCTTTGGGATTCCCACTCCTGTTTTTAGGAACAAAAGTTGTGAATTAAAAATAAGTTAAGTTTATTAATTATGTAAAATAATTACAAAACACAGATTAGCTGTTCAAAAGCTGCTGGGTGAAGGTGGGCCAAGCCTCCTAATGTTGGACATAAACAATCATCTCCAGATTATCATAAACTGCTGGCTTCATCTACTTGTAGTAGTAGTATAACTGCTGCTCATTGTCCAGCTGGAGATCTATATAGAAGCTGTGATGAGTGGAGATGGGCAAAAGACCTGTTTCACCAGAGTCTGCAGAATAACCATTGAGTGGAGCTATAATTTGAAATGGGAGGACCATGTCAACACTTTTATGAAAGAGGTTAAGGGTCTGTTGGCTCTTATTGCCACCTGTTCCCACTTCAACCTATTCTTCTTCTACTCTATGATAATTTGAAGTCAGGATCAACCTTTGCTTCTGTGTACATACTACCCTAACAGAACCTGAATCCTGCTTGGAATACTCTCATAGCAGTCTAGCATTCAAGTGGGTTTTTTTTTTTTGGTTTTTGTTTTTGGTTCTGTTGATGGTGGTGAGGATATGTATTTATATTCTGGATCAGTGGTAAAAAAGGATATAACAGTTATTAATCTCAGTATGTTCATAGTGGACCCTGATTAAAAAGATTAAAAAGAAGAATATATGTTTTGGCTTATTCAGTTTTTAAACTGAATAGTTTAAACAGTTTTATAAATCCATTTCGTTGATGATTATTGCCATTTTATATGAACTTTTAAGACCATAGGAAAGGTGTACTCCGGAATAAAGAGTGGGACAATTCAAATCATAAGATATAAATCAATATGTTCACAGTGTACCTTCCAATAATTTAGGAAACATCGTTTTTTTTTTTTCCTGGTACATTCATCCTTTGTAGACAATGCATATGCCTGTATTTTGTGCCTGTTAAATATCCAAGGATGTTATGCTGCTGACTCCTGCATCATAGGTTGGCCTTATGAAAAAAAAATGTGTCTTTTATAAAGACAACTAATACAAGGCAATTTGCCATAGAAACAAAGAAGAACAAATAAATTTATAAAGACATGCATGCATTGAAGGTTATTCTGCGTAGTTGGCTTGCAGAGCTCATTCATTCAACTTACATTGTACATCAATATGGTGAATGGCCATATGTAGAGATCAGTCTTTTTCCAGTTTCCAAGCAATATTGGGTAATCCAAGAACCTGGAGGGAGAACAAAGGGATACTTTTTGCTCTATTCTAATTGAATTAGTCCTTTATTGTTTCAAGAGCAAACCACTGAATCTTCAGCTCTTGAAGGAAGCCTACCAACTGACAGGACATCTCTGCTCCTTAACTTTACCCTAACAGCATCTCCTTTTATTTTATTCTCCAAATCGCTGAACTCAATGTTTCATATTCCTTTAAGTCTTCTCCTCGGACTCATACCCCCTCCCTCCCAAAGTAACTCTAGCTGGTGCTATGTTTGTAGCTGGCTAAATCTTTTATTGATGCCCAATTATTTTCTTTACTCACATAAAATCCAATGAGATCTTTGAGATGTGGGAGAAAATAAAATGAATTGTCTGCAAAGATGCATTTGAAGTGGGGAGGGAAGGATTCAAGAAAGAGAATTTCAAGATCTCATGTTGCTGTCAGGCTCTCTGTTCCCCTTAACCCCGTTGAATTTGGGTATGAGATTAAATGAAATCCTAAAACAGCTTTGATAGCTTCATACTTAGGCTGAGAGGAAGCAGATGCATTCTACCCACAATAAACAACTTTATACATGCACCCTTATAGGAAGGGAGGGAGAAAAAATGAAAGCCCCTGTGAAACATTTTGATATACTTATAGCATTAAGCAGTTCTCTCTCTTTTCTTTTTCCTCCTTTCCTTAGCATTCTTTTATTCAATTTATCTTTGCAATAGCTTGACTAATATGTGCCAGATGGGGTTTTTTTTAGTAACCATTTAACACCATGCTTGCAGTATTAAAATTTGTAACATTTGGTATCAAATGCTTTTTAAAACTAACTTTCATGTTAAAGTGAATTTCAGATGGAGTAAAGAGAAACTGATGGTCAAGGATTTTTTTTAAAAAAAAATGAAATAGCTACATTGGCTTTTCTTGTCCACTTCACATGGATCCAACTGTTAGTCCAGCTTTGCCCGTTCTACCATCCTCCTGATGTGTTGGATTGGCAGTTCTCAATTCTAGTGAAAATATTTGGGGAGGGGGTATGCTAAAGGGATACCATTCATACCTTGGAGACTTTCTACCTCCTTCTCAATAACTACAAATTTTCTGGAGAACTCTAAACAGAGCCATGGTAGTGCTTTGGTTAGAATGCAGTCTTGCTGGCTAATTCTTCTGACTGTTAGCAGTTCGATCCTAACTGGCTCAAGATTGACTCAGCCTTCCATCCTCCTAAAGTCAGTAAAATGAGGACCCAGATTGTTGGGGGCAATATGCTGACTCTGTAAACCACTTAGAGAGAGGATGTAAAGCACTATGAAGCAGTATATAAATCGAAATGCTATTGCTATTTTTCAAAAGGGTCAGGATATTTTTTGGCTTGTTAAGGTTTTCCTTGTGCTTCACAGAGAACACAGTAGGTGTGAGGCGTTGCCAAAAATGGATGGAGTCTTCACGTACAAGCAGTCCACTCCTTTAACTTCCATTTGCAATATCAAGAAAAAAGAATCTGCAATGGAGAGGATGAGAAGGGAAACTCCTGGTGTGTCAGTAGCCTTTTTTTGGGGCACTATTTTGGTTCTAACCTTTTTTTAACTCTCCTACCTTATTGATTCTATTCCAGGCTCACCTGGAATCATTACTTTTAGAATGTTCACCTGTTCTGTGAAATAGGTGAGGTTTAACAGAAATTGATCAGCCAAGGTTGCCTCATGCTTTTCAAGGGAGAAGAAGAGAATTTATGTTGTTGTTGTTATTGTTAATTTTATTAAGAAGAGATAAAGCAAATATATGTCCTTAAGGTTAAAAACCATAAAGTATCCATATTACAACTGGGTTTTAATTCTAGATTTCTTGGCATTGTTTTGGTAGTCTAACCCATGTACTGGGTATTTCTAGAAGTTTTGGAAACATGGGCATTATAGTACCTAAATAATTTTTTTATGACATGAATTCATAGAATATAGAATTTACTTTTCCCAGTATGTTATTTCTTTCCATGCTGTGGACTTGAAAACTTCCCGCATTTCACTGTTGTTCAAGTTGCATGATAAAAGCAACAAAGTGGATATACTGTTTCAGGTCAATTCTGGCAAATATGAAACTAAAGAAAATGAATATAAGAAACGAAAGAAATCTGTTTTGTAAAAGCCAGACTTATGTAATGAAACCAAATGTATGGACTGGAATTTTAAAAGAAATCCTAGCGAGAAGATAAAAGGACATGAAGGATAGTAAATGCTGAAATGATACACCACATAATGGTACACTGTCAGGCAAGAAAGATAACATGATAACATACAGAGTCATCTTAAAACCTATAGAGGTACTTGACCTATAGTTTGGAAGGAAACAATCTTTTTGTTTCATCTGGCTCATATTAAAAATAGGAAAAACTCAAACCGTTGCGTCTTTTTTTTTTCACTCTCACACATGTGGTTTGAAATCCATGCAATTTTTAACTGTCTAAAATTCTTTTCAAGGAACCTAAGAGAGAAAGAATTTGAAATCACTTTTTCCATTTCATTTAATGAAAAACTGCACCACTGCTCTTCATCTAGGCCCCTATCAGTTTTAAACTGAGCACAGTTTCAATTGGCCCCAAGGGCAATCAATCAGCAGATAGGTATCAGTGTTGATAAAAGCCGAACTTCCTTTAGCACCTTCTTTATAGAAATATCTATGCATTGAGTAAAATTCCAGCACTGTTCCAACCATGCTTCCTTCATTGTTGTATTTGGACATTATCAAATCATTTTAATCAGAGACACAGGGATCCTTCATTTCCATATGATGCAGAGGCTCATATGTGCTGCTTTTCAGTAAAGAATCTGTGCTATGGAATAATCTTCTAGTAGAGACCAAGTTGGTCACCACAGTTTCAGTCTTTGGAAACTCTTGAAAACTGAGTTATTTCAAAGGGTAATGAAAGATAAGAAGCCTAATATCATTGGAATAAATTTTGTTTTGGGGTTCATGGTTTTAATTATAATTTAACCTTGCCACAGTTCTTTTCATTTATGTTGTTTTGTCTGTTGTTTACTCCTAATTATAGCAATTATAGCAATGACTGAGAGGCTAATCATTTGTGGCGTGCTAAATATGATAAATAAACAAATAAACAAAACAACAAGGGGTTTGGCCCAGCTTCAGCTGGTCTGCCAATTGTGGTCCTGGCTGAGTGGATTAGTGCTTAAATTGAGCTTTGATCTGGAGTTCCCAGTTACCTCACAGATTTTCCTTAATTTATGTTTTAGAAGCATCCAACCTTCCTTCTTCTTCTTCTCTTTCTTTTTTAATTTTTAAAATGTATTGTTATATATTTCTTAACAAGTTGCACATAGAGAAATAAAAACTCAAGTCAGATGGCCAGCTATATAAATGTCTTAAATAAAGAAATAACATAAATAAAGAAAACAATTATAAAAAATATACAGGCTATTCACACTCTCACTTAATGGTTGTTTAGACTTTCCTGAGGTTTTGTGACCGTTATCTCTACGGCTATGTCATGTTATTTGAGGCCCTGGGAATCATATATTTTTTCAGAAAATCCCACTCCCTTTTGAAGGACAGTGAAGAGGAGAATAAAATCCATTCTAGTGATGAAAATTTCAACAATGTATACAGAACATTACTTGAGAAGTAAATTCAAATGCACCAGGTAACCTTTGATCTTTCTTGTCATAATTATTCTGCTGAGACTACTGTAATGCTTTATACACAATAAGGAAACCACACAGCCTTTAGTCTACTTAGGTACTGCCATCAAGCAGCAGTTCTCCAGAGTTTCATATAGGAATTATTCCAGCTCCCATTTAAGTATGCGAAGATTTGAATCTTCTGTATGAAAGCATATATTTGCCATCAATGTATTTCCCAATCAGCTTAATGTATTTATTTTATTTATTAAATTTATATGCTGCTCATCTCTCTGTCTAGCAACTCTGGATGGGCCTAATGCTCCTTTTGTGCAGGTAATTCTTTATAGTTCTGATTTCCTACTTTCTGACCAGCATTTTCCTCTAACTGTGCTACAAACTACTCCTATCATTTCCAGTTTGAACAGAAGCTGGCAATTTATCTCTGAAATTCTCTCATGAGAGGGTTGCTGAAGTATACTGTGATCTTTTTGCTACACTGAAGGCCTTCAAATTTTCCAAGTTTTCAAAAGTCTTTTAAAAGACCTTTAGATTTAATTCTTCTATTCCTGTTTTAAGACAATATTAAAATGGGTGCTAAAGGGAGCTCGGAAATTATATATTAGCATTATATCTATAAATTAAAAGTAGATATATCAATCATGCATTAACCAGGAATTCACATCACATTTGCTTTAACAAGCAGGTTATTAAAAATTTATCACATGATATATCCCTCTTTTGTCTAAATGACTTCAGATAAAAATGGAAATTACATGTATGATAGTTCTTGAAAGTTTTCTGCACTTAGCTATCATGGAAAAGAAGCTAGTTTTCTCTCTAACTTGTTAATTTAGCGGTATTCAAAACCTTTTTGATAAAATGACAGGAAAGGTGAGGCACACAACCTCCTAATAGTTACTGTTTTTAGATATGGAGGTAATATTATTTGTATTTGCTCTTTTCTCTGGAGTAGCCAATCAGCTAAGACTTCAGACAAAAAGTGAACTAATTCTACTTCACAATAGCACAAAGTAAATTAATATCAAACTGAAATTCAGTGCGCTTAAGAGTACAGGTAGTCCTTGACTTAGGACCACAATTGAGGCCAAAATTTCCACTGCTAAGTTAAAGTGAGTTTTGCCCCATTTTACAATCTTTCTTTCCACAGTTGTTAAGTGAATCTGGCTTCCCCATTGACTTTGCCTGTCAGAAGATTGCAACAGGGATCACATGAACCTGGGACACATCAACCATTATAAATACCTGCTAGTTGCCAAGCAACCGAATTTTGATCATGTGATCCCGGGGGATGCTGCAATGATTGTACCCTGTTTATAAAACATCCCCTGATAATAAGCCCAATTGGGCTTTGGAGTGCATGGCAATAAGGCCAAGCGCTTATTTCAGGGTTCAAAAAAATATAAGACAAGGTCTTATTTTCGGGGAAACACGGTAAATGTGAAAAGTCAAAAGTCATAAGGCCATAAGTCACTTTTTTTTCAGTGCAATAGTAACTTTGAGCAGCCACTAAATGAATGGTTGTAAGCTAAGGACTACCTGTATTACAGGCTGTAGAATATAGAGATATACATTTCAAAATATATACCTCATCTTTGATAGAAGGAGTGGATATGTCCGCAGAAACTCATTGGGAAGGTTTGAGTATGTTCTCAAGGTGTTGAGAGATTTTATCTTCCATCACTGACACCCAGAGATAAGAATAGTCAGCACCTCAGAGAAGAGATGAAGAATAATTCACTCCACTAACCACCTACAGCACAATACACTTAATCAGCACCCAGATGAATGACCTGCTCTTTAAATGGGCTGATAGCCAGAAAATAAATTTAGTGCATCCCATTCCTATGGATAAAGAATGGGGAATTGCTCACTTAATGGTGAAATATATATTTGACTGGTAAGCCTGATGGATGTGGGTTTATATTCACAATAGCTTACAGGTATGATGTAGTATTTATTTATATTCATTTCTTTTGGAGTTTTTGTCTCCCCCACTCCCTTTCCTTTTATTCTGTCTTCCAACTTCAATGCGGCTGCAAAAGAAAAAGAAAAGCAGGACACGGCGCTCATTGTTCAAGCAAGTCTCAAAATAAAAGTAATTGTCTCACAGTACAATATATTCCTTGGAGCTTAATCAAAATGAAGAATGGGCTGGCACTTTTTCTTCCTAGCAGGGTCTGCGCCCGTTAAAAAGTCTGCATATAAATACTTTTTGGTAAGGTGCGGTGAGAGTTATAAATGCTTATATAACGTAGATATTTCCTCAAATATCCCATTAGTAATAGATAATATCAACTTGGATGCTCTTCTCTCTTCTTCTCTTTCCTAGGTCATCATTTCCCTAATTTTTAACTATTACCCTGCTTATGCTGAAGAGAATGAAGTGGCCTATTTTCTCGCTAATCCGATATAAAAAAGTACAGTTGGTCCTCAATTTACGACCACAACTGAGCCCAACATTTTTGTTGCTAAGTGAGACATTTATTAAGTGAATTAAGTGAATTTTTCCCCATTTTGCAACCTTACTTGCCACAATTCATTATTAAATTTTGATCACAAGACCATGGGGATGCTGCAACAGTCATAAATGTGAAAAACAGTTATAAGTCATTTTTTTAATGACGTTGTAACTTCGAACAGTCACTAAACAGAGTGTTCTAAGTTGAGGACTACCTATATTTAAAATTTTAAAAATGCATTTATTCATTAATATAGGTATAATATACAAAAAAGGATAAAAGTTAAAAGAAAAAACTACAACATAAAAAAAACACATAAAAGAAACTTAAAAAGAGAGAATCAGTACAATACAACAGATATGTAAAAGTGATTTCAAACAATGCCCACACAGAATCCAATTGATAGGGTTTTTTTACTATGTCAATAGAGAGTGAGTTCAAAAGCTAAGCACGAATTCAGGATTTTAAGTCTATGATGGTAATTTTTTTCCAAACATACAGAATTACCGGTATGTCTCCAAGTTTAGTAAGTTCAAAGTTTTTCACAGATCAATACATTCCAAACTTTTAGCACGTAACTTTGAACTACAGAATATATATCTTACATGTTTACATATTTTTGCAGTCCTGGAGTTTTCTTCTGAATTTCTAACCGGACTATAGAATTGCAGGGTTCTCAATGTGATATTTTTAAGAAATGTATTTGAATGAGTGAAGTGCAGTTGTCTGTCCAGAGGGCATAAAAGTAGGATATAGCAACACAGGAAAATGTTTTTCACATAAGTCCTACAGGAGTTTAATGTTTGTACATGGGCTTATTGTAAAAGCAGCTTCCTTCCATGGATACATACTCTGAAAATTCTGTGTAGGACTGGCTTGTACCATCTTCAGTTAAAATAATGAGGTTCTAGTGAAACTATAAGGATGTTTGTGGTTAATGTCTGAGATTCAAGTTGTCAAAGATTACTGTCTTACCAGCACATATCCCAATGACAAAAATGAATATAGTCTAGGTCTGAGTGGGGTTTTTAAAAGTTTACATTTTGTATTAAGCTCATCTTTTCTACATCTTTTCTATTCTGCTCTATGGAGTAGAGAGTTGGTCTCTAACAGAAAGCCACTTGAAGAGACTAGAAGCATTTGAAATGTGGATTTACAGACGGCTGTTACGTATAAACTGGGTTGACAAAATCAAAAATGAAGAGGTGATAAGCCGCCTGGGAAAGCCAAGGGAAATCATCAAAACCATTAAAAAGTGGAAGTTAGAATATTTCGGACATATGATGTGACATCCGGAAAAATATGACATACTTCATTTAATCCTCCAAGGAAAGATTGAAGGCAAACGAAGTCCAGGCAGAAGAAGAACATCATGGCTTTAAAATCTAAGGGACTGGTTTGGCCAAAACTCAGCAGCATTTTTTGTGCGGCTGCTGATAAAAATAGGATCGCCCACATGATCGTCAACGTCCAATGACGGATATGGCACAAGAAGAAGAAGAATTAAACTCATGTTTCTAAAAAGATGGAACTTATGACTAAAAATATGAGAAGTCTATGTGAGATAACTTTGATGTGGGAGAGGAAAATTCTGCCTCTGAAAGTCCATGAGCTACTTCAGAATGAGCTGCATAGTTCTTGCATTACCTCAAGGAAATTTTTCTTTTTAAATTAAATTTATTGGCCGCCCATCTTACCATGGAGCCACTCTGGGCAGTTTACAATACCAAAATATGCTGGAGAAAATTCCTAAATTTCTTAAAAGAAATGAGGCCGAGAATGACTAGTTTTAATTTAGTCAGAATGGTCCAGGAGTATGCAGGATTTGTTGTCCTTGTGTACATCTCTTGTATAGTTATGCATATTCTCTGTATGACACGGTATAGCAGAGATAGTGCTAGTTAAACAAAAATAACTGCAAATACCATAATTGCAAACAGTCATAACAAGAATAAACATATAACTAGATTGCTAGAAAAGAAGAGGGAAAAAAACCTATAAACATATTGAACATTTTGAACATCAGAGCTCATGTAGTCAAACATTCACTTTATTTAATTTACATCCAGCCTTTCTTAATGTTATAAATAACTTAGACTTATATACAGCTTCACAGTGCTTTACAGCACTCTCTGGGTGGTTTACAATGTTAACATATTGCCCCCAACAATCTGGGTCCACATTTTACTGATTTCGGAAAGATGGAAGGCTGAGTCCACCTTGAGCCAATGAGGATCGAACTGCTGGCAGTGGGCAGAGTCAATCTACAATACTGCATTCTAATCACTGTGCCTCCATGGCTCCTTGTACCTTAATCCCTAAACCAAACTGGCGATCTTTGTTTTTTTCTTTTCATAACAATCTATGTAATGCCTAAAAGCAAATAACATGCAGCATGTAGGAACAATCGTACACTTTCATACAGCTTCCCCTCCAGTGTACATGCATACATGCACTCAGACACACACCTCAGCCAGCAACATTATATAGATACTACTAAAACTTTTGGATCTGTTTCTTTGTAATCTTCAATTGGGTGAAATAGGAAGATATTGGGCAACAATTTTAATTGAACCAAGGTAACTCAAATTGGCTAATTTACAAAAATGCTGGGACCTTTGACTCCTAAGAGAATGAAATTTGGGGAAGTTGTTAACTGCTTTAGCCAGCTACACTTCCCAGAAACCCATAGGTTACATGGCACGAGAGAAGAGGAGAGGGACATATCCCATCCTCTTTCTTGCATCCCTCTGGTCTCTGCACCAATTAAATGGCAACAAGACCAGTAGTGGGTTACTACTGGTTCACCCCAGTTTGGGCGAACCGGTAGTGGCGGCGGCAGGAGACTCTGCCCACCCGCCTGGACATCATCACAGATGGTCTGCACATGCACAGAAGGTTCTGTGCATGCGCAGAAGTGATGCATGCATGCTTTGTGTGTGCACGTTCATGAGAGCGAACTGGTAGTGAAGGTAAGTTGAACCCACTCCTGAACAAGACTCAATAGGCAAGCTGCAATTGGTTGCTTTGGAAATGAGGATAAAATTTGAAATCTCTTAATAGCAGTGAACAGTTAGGGAAGGATGAAGAAGTAACTTGGATGCCTGCTGGTGAGGGGTGAGCTGGCTGGGGAGTTTCAACAATCAACAGGTGTTGAACCCTTTTCCTTCCTGGAGTGACAGGGGCCTTAGGAACATGCCAGGATGGGAAACGGAGGGAGTTTTCTTAGTGGTGTGTGGCTTCCTTTGTTTTTGTTCCTCTCAGTAAAATGGCAGACAGTTCAATGAGTCAGCTGAAAAGGAGGAGGAGTTCTTTCCAACATAATCTGCCAGTTTTTCACAATCAACATCAGTGCAGAAGCTGGAAGCTGCAGACAACTTAATCAATCAGTTTGTTGTTTTTATTGTTGTGCGATAGTTAGCTGATAAAAGCTAAGTCTGACTCAAGTCTGGAAATCATTAATTGTTGTTATTTGTAATACTATTAGTTGAATCAGCATTTATAAAATGATTGCCATATAAGAAATGTTTAGGGTCAATGGCCAATCTGAAACTTCATTAAGGGGTTGTTGAGATAAATACTTTAGTCTGTTTGACTTAATTCTTTATCAGTGCATGCAATGAAATATCTCAATCATTTTTATCCCCAGTGACCAGGTTTGGATTAGTCTTGCTGAATAGGCCAGTGGAGATCTTGAGAAATATATCCTTTCTTAGACAGGTTTTGGTTTAAATGATGGTTTTGATTAAAGGTGTTGACACTCAGTGATTACAGACAGGTTCAATCCAGGTATCTACTCTGAGATATACTGTAGTGCTGGTTATGCAAACTCTGTTTTTCCTCAATGTCTAGGCTCTTATGAGCAGGGCCATTGATGAAGCTGTTGCTAATATTTCATGGCTTGTAGCCTAAGGAATAGTTTGAAGGCAAGAAAATCCAGAAACCACCAGGAATGATTTTTCAACATAAAACTCTTTCAATTGATTTGTACATCTGGGCATCACTTCAGATGAACTGGGACAAAGGAATTATATCTCCCTGAAAATCTACAGAAGGAAACCCCTCCTTGGCTAACCCCATCATAATTGATTAAGTGACTACAAGAGAAAAGAAGCAAGAATAGGCTAGCACATAACAAAATAAAAGCCAAATATTTTTATGAAGAGTCATGATAAAAACTGGAGTTTATTAATTTAACAAAAGATAGAGTATTTATACTTACTGGATGAGGACTCTTTAAACATTTGTTTCAATTCTTGCTCAAATATCAAGAAAGATTTCATTCTACTAGATAATGATATTTAATAATGGTCTGTCACATAGGCAGCCAGATTCAGACTAGATTTGGCAATTTCGTCTGTCAATCAAGTCCTTCCCAAGGACCTGGGTTAGGCAGATGGGCCTGTTTGATGTGTTAGAGGAATCGTTACAGGATATATAAGCTGTTCCAAGTAAAGCTGTGTTTTTCAATTGATTGATGGTGAATTCGTTAATGTGGAGGGTACTGAAGTGGTCCTCCAGTTGTTTTGGGATTGCATAGGAATCGGCTTTGCTTTCTTTTGCCATAGTTGTTATATTTCTGTTTTCAGGTCTTTGTATTTTGTTATCTTCTCCAGAGCTCCTTCTCTTCTATTCAGCTGTCTCTAGATACTGCCAGTCTACAATCCAGACTTCTTCTTGTTGTTGTTATTATTATTGCATTGTCTTTAGCACTGGGCAAGAATATCTTCTTCTGTTCTCCCCTCCCCTCCCCCAAGCCCTAGAAAAGAAATGAAATATTCTTCTGATGACTTCTCCTCTTCGTTGACAAGCAGTAGCAGTCATTAATCTGCTACATGGGATAAAGTCAACCATTCAGTGACTCCCTGTAAAGCCAAGTCCTTTAATTGACAAAACCCCTGCTATTGAAGTATTTGGTTTGCTTTATTATCATTCTTAAAGCCTAAATAAAATTCAATCGTCTGAAGCAATATTGAGATATTACATCCAGATGAGGGGTGGGTGTCAGAGAAGAACAGCCTGCTAGCAATATTCTCTAGGCATTTTGCCATCAAACTTGGTTGGAGTTATAAACTCTTTTTTAAACACATACCCACATACAGAAGCGCTTTCTCTCTCCCTCTCCCCCCCTCTCTCTCCCTCCTTCCCTCTCCCTCTCTCTCTCTCTGTCTCTTTCTCCACCTCCCTTCCTCCCCTCTCTCCCTCTCCCTCTCCCTCTCCCCCTCTCTCTCTCCAACTCCCTTTCATCAAAATGGGTTGGTCTCCCCAATATGTTTATAGACATAGAGGAGATAACGTTTATACTGTATCTACTACTGTATTCTTCATTTCCTTATACAGTATTTGTTTTGTCTTCCATCAGTGTAGTTTCTTATATAATACAATTCAGTAACAAGAGGGGAAGAAAGGAAAATATTCATGCTAACGTTCTGATCTGGTTCCAAAATCCCCAGAAAAGTGTGTGGTGGAAGGTGGAAACTTAGCATTTCTTCATTGCTAATTTCATCAAGATGAGAATGCACTATCTGTTTTGCCTTTAAAAATTGTGCCAGCTGTGCCTGGAAGAATGTTTTATTGTGTAACAGTAAAATGTTTCTCCCCAACTGGGTTTAATTATTAAATAAGAAACATTGACAATTATATTCAAAACAAGCACCGACTTTTTTGCACTCAGCTGGCAGCAATATTTACATTTAGGGAGCTCTTCATGGGGAAAATATTCCTCCTGAAATTTGTGAGATGAGATGATTATAAAACTCCATGAGAGGGTCAAGTTGTGACATGAAACATTTTTCTAGAGCTGCACTAACTCAAGCTTGAGAATTAGGACATTCCAAGCCAATCATACAAGGTACTAGCATTGAGTATGGCCTTATGCTATGCCAGGGAAGGTATTGATGTTCGCACAAAGATGAACCAGAATGCCTTATTTTTGATGGCAAACCTTCTAAACCCTTCAAAACCTTGGGGAGTTAAGGTTTTTTAGACTGGAGGGCCACATACCCCCAACGTTGACTCAGCCTTCCATCCTTTCTAAGGTAGGTAAACTGAGGATCCAGTTTGTGGGGGCAATAAGCTGACTTTGTATAAATATACAAAAATATGAAGGCTATTGCTTAATGCATTGTAAGCCACCCTGAGTCTCCGGAGAAGGGCGGCATATAAATCAAATTAAAAAAAAATATTTACAATAATTCATATTGGGATTTTTTCTTCATTTTGCAGTTATTATTGCATAATTTATGCTAACTTGAATCTCAGTTCTTTTCATACCTATTCCATAAGCTGGCTTCTTTAAATTCCTTGAGGGCACTTCAACCTATACGCAAATTACAATTTTATAATTTCATTCATTAGAAACCATGGAAAGATACAGAATTCCTCATATGATGCCGACTTTAAATAATGATGCCTCTTTAAAAAAAACAGCAACTATTTTATGCTGTGAAGCTTCATCACAGTGAGTTTTGTTTAGTAACTGGATGTTTCAGTTTGCATTTTAGGGGTTTCTTTGACAAAATAAGCAAGGTTCGATTCTTCTTTTCCTGTACGGTCATTCTATATCTCTTGATAAAAAAAGGAACAAAGTGAGGCATCAGTTATTAAGGCTTTGTGTAGCCATTGATATTTAATAGAACACACAAGATGGAAGGAAAACATGTAGAAGTTCACAAAAAGTAACACCACACTTGCATACCAAAATAACAGAAGCGCTTTTCTGCACTATTTCTACAATGTGTGTCTCCTGCCATATCCCAACCCTAATGTCTGTAGATTGAGCAGAAGGCTACCAAGAGAAGCCTATTCCTTATACAGACCATTCCCTGAATGTATTGAACATACAAGAAGCTAACATATGGATAGACTTCTGTATCGGCTTGGCACAATGCATGGTTCATACGTCCACAAGTAGATTATAATTTATCCTGGCAGAGTCTCCTTGCTTGGGTCAGCTGAGAATGACAACTTCATCCTTATTATGAATGTATAATCTTTTGGGGATTAAAAGCTGCAGGTAGATCCTATGGAACGTGTTAAGTTTCACAAGTTGATTAGGGAGAAATGAGTGCAATCGAAACAGGAATTGGCATATTCAGATATTTTTCTTAATGCCCACCCCCAGTTATCAAATATGTTGATTTCCTCCTTTCCATCTTTTCTCATAATACCTTAATTACTTTTTAAAATAATAGTTTCATTTGATTTACAAAAAATCAGCAGTAGAGTAGCTCAGAGGTATTAGGTCTCAGGTTGTCCACCCATATTTTATTATACAGGGATCAGCTAGTACAAAGGTGCAAAATTTATCCCATTGTTTTGACTTCCCAAATTACTTTTTCCATAGTAGAGGGAAAGTTGTATGTAGGTGCAAAAGTAAATATCCTTTAATATGTCACCAAGTATATATGTGAAATTAATTGGAATAAGGTATGAAGAGGAGAAAAACAGCAAAGAGATTAGAGAACATGAATATAAAGGTCTGGAGAATTTAAGAATTGAGGGACTTATGGCTCAAGAATAAAACATGTGCTTTGTCTGCAGAAAGTCTAAGATTTAGACTTAGCAGCAACACTTAGACTTATATATCACTTAATAGTGCTTTACAGCCCTCTCTAAATGGTTTACAAATGTCAGCAAATTGCCCCCAAAAGGCTGGGTCCACATTTTACTGACCTCGGAAGGACAGAAGGCTGAGTTAACCCTGAGCTGGTCAGGATTGAACTGCTGGCATTGGACAGAGTCAATCTACAATATTGCATTCTAATCACTGTGCCACCACGCTCCTTAGACCTGTTATATTTAGCTAAGAAAAACTGGAATAGCGATAGGGAGGTGAAGATATTCACTCCATATTTCTTTGCAAGCAAAAGTGCTTGGTTCAACAATTCCAATTCTATGATGCCTTTTTGGCAGTAGAACTTGGAGTCTGCTAGCATTCGCTTGATTTCAGTTCAAATATTCTAACAAAAGGGTTTGTATTGGAGAAAGATAGAGACAAAATGGGTGCATTTAGATGACCTGAATACAAAACAACAACAACAAAAAACAAAACAAAAACAAACCATGCAATATTTATTTTACTATTTATTTATTTAAAAGACTCATTGCATGTCTCTGGGAATCTGACAACAATTTAATCCAGAAAGAATGATACAAATAAATAAAGCAGCTACTGTTTTTAACAAGAACTACTAAGGCTAGTTATGTATACAAACCATAATATTTCAGGAGCTGTGCCTATCTACTTACTTCCTGATTTTGGCTTTGCAAGCTTGTTCTGGCTTGTTGCTGCATAAACACCTGATCTTTCCCTTGTATTAGATTTTTTAATGGCATGTTTTTGCTCTTGGTTTTAAATGCCATGGAAACTAATGTTTAGCATGCTTGTATCTATCTATCTATCTATCTATCTATCTATCTATCTATCTATCTATCATCTACCTACCTACCTACCTACCTCTAATTTTTATAGGTGCCCATTTGGTGACTCTGGGCTGATGGGTGATTGCCTAGCAGTCCTGGGGAAGAACACTTCCACTTCCCAGAGGGCTGCTTCTATCCTTCTAATTATTTTTCTCCATCCACAAATGTATTGTATTGATTAAAATTTGCAGTTGCAAGAAACTTTCCTCCTTGATTTGCAAGAACAGTTTATATGCCAGCCGATTTTCTTTCTGCTAATGGAAGAGGAAAAGAAAGAAAACAGCAGGAGAGAGAAATGAGAAAGAAACAGTGCAAAAATGTTGTCACAGGAAAGATTGATGGGATTATGATTTTTAATATCCTAAAGTTGCAGATGTCAGTATTGATCCATAGCACAGGGAAGCAGGCATAATTCATTTAAAGATGCTAGATCTTCACTGAGCACTGCTGACTACATTTCAAAATTAAACTGACTATGCAGCAATAATTGCACAATAAGTGAGAAAAAGAGAAAGAGATGCAGCTTTTTATTCATCTTTTCACCCCAAGATAGGAAACCCAAATCACATGTCTGCATTATTTTAGGTACTTTGTAAGTGAATAATTCTACAGGCAGAAAGAATTGGTCTGAATTGGTTTGGGGGAAAAAATATGCAAAATGCTTCCTAGCATTCACATTTCTATTTTACATTTCTAAATTAATCGTTTTTTATATTTGTTTCTATTTTTATAAAAGAGTTAAACGGGTAACTAGTAGTTTGAAGCATCATAATGTACTATTTAAACATTATTTAAATAGAAACTCATTAATAGCCAAAACAAATAAATGCATCTAAGATGTTGAAATCTCACAAAACAAAAGGACATTTGTTGCAAAGACTGCATTAGCTTACAAAAGAGGCATGAACAAATATGTAGGCAAGAAACTTTCATTTCAGAGCATGACTTCTAATTTCTGAATTATTAAGTGTTTTTTCAGATGAAAGCGATTTAATTGGAAAAGGAAAGAGATTATAAGAGATTATTTTTTTCAGGTATCTCCATGTTACTATGCTTTTATTAATCAGAGTTTCTGATTCCAAGATTTTCTTTTACTAAGATGCAAACCAGAACCTGGTCTATCAAATAATTTTTGCTGAATCTTTCTATATTAATGGTTATCTTTTCCCATTTCTAAACGTAACTTTTTTTCTTGGGACATTAAACACATCCGTGTATTAGCTACAGAGTATCTTGACATACTAGCTGTGGTCCAACAAGAACAAGGGACCATTAACACAGACATCTGATGTGTCAAGCACAATAAATCCTCTGGGGCCAATTGACTTGCTCCTTTTCTAGCTTCAAGCCCCACATTAGGCCAAATAGTGAAAGCAGATGTCCTGTCCGGATAGCTTTTTGGAGAGTAGCAAAGAGTCTGAATTCTCACATTGTACAATTGTGCCAACAGTTGGAGAATTCGATCTGGGAAACATCCAAACTTAATTGCAAAAAGCCCTGTTCATACAAACTCCGAGGAAGAATTCCACAGAGATTGAGAAAAGAGGAGCTGCTATAACATGGAAGAAATTCGCATGCTGTCAGAGGGCAAAGTGGTATCTCAGATTGCTGTGATTTATCCAGTAGCACTTACCTGCCTCCACAACTTTTGAATACCAAACTGACAAGAAAGGCTGTAGTACTCAATAAGGGAATACACTCTCTCACCTTCCATCCTACTATTCAGTTACTTAATCCTCACTGTTTAAGGGAGATACCTCTAAGATGGATTTGAAAAATCTCTGCTTTTGACTAGTGAGCAGCAACTGGGCTCGAGCTTTTCCAGAGTCTTAAAGAAAAGATGGTAGCATGGAAAAGTCAATTTCATAGATTTGAGTTTTACATTCTATCTAGACATGCAATATCACTCAATTTTATGCACCGGCACAGAAGATTGAATGGCAGCTCTCAATCTTCTCCTGCTCTGCACATATGAATAACATCTCATGCTTAAGAACCATCCCTGACATGATATCTATACTGCAAAAAATACAATGTAGAGTATATGTCATGGAAATCACTGCATCTTGCACACAAACGTTCTGTTGAACGCATAGAAAACGACAGATTCCCATCCCAAATTAAGCAAATCATAGTTTAATTTCACTTTAAAATTAATAAATAATTATGAAACATTATTAATGAATATCTGGGTTTGTTCAACATACCTGCATAAATTTTGCATTGGCATCCTTCAGTCTCAAGAGACTATGGTATCGTGCTCTGGAAAGAGGTCCTAAAACAGCATCTAGTGTGACTAAAAAGGCCAATTTGAGAGTGGCAGTCCCTTCCACACTGAGGGCAGATACATTCTGTCTCCTGCCCAGCCCCCAGATTTTGCTGGTTCCGGGATTGCCTCTTTGCCTCAGCCTGCCGAATAAGTGTCTCTTCGAATTGGAGAAGGTCTTCAGCCTCAAAGCTGAACGATCGGAGGTCTAGGTTTCCCAGTTGTTAATGTCCATTCCCAGGGCCTTTAGGTCCCTCTTGCAGATATCCTTATATTGCAAGCTCCCTCTAAGGTGCTTTCCCTGCCCTAATTCTCCATACAGGAGATCTTTCAGAATCCGACCACTAGCCATTCTCACGACATGCCCCAGCCAGAGTAGACGTTGCTATGCTACGTTGTATACATGCTAGAAATTTCAGCATAAATTATGCTGGAATTAGGAATTATAAATTATAAATATAAATTAGGAATTTCTGCATAAATTAGTTTGGCAACAAATCTACATGCCATGCCAAGGGAACCCACCACATTATGAACAAGTGCAATATGTAAACCAGATCATTGATTGCACAGAGGGTGGGTGAAGATCAAACCCTACATGCCATACACAAAGAAATTACATTTTGTTATCTCTGTGGGGCTTCTCACTTAAGCAGAAACACTTCCAGAATTTAGTCCTAGCAATGTTTACATCAGTTTGGATGGCTTAAAAGTAATGCAATACAACACAGAATGTATATTAAATATCTTGTGAATGTCTGGAACAAATCCAGCCAGCACTATTAAGATCAAAAGATTTTTTTGTATCCGTGTGTATGTTTTTCCCCTTTACTAATTTAAGAACTTGCATTAATTTTCATGCAATGGAAAACTTATCCCTGAGAATTGTGATGGAGGTTAATTGTAATTCGTACAGGAAAGCTTTACAAAATGAAAGGTGGTTTGATGTTTAACTCCCGATTCCTATCCATGCCATATATTCTGATGGGAGCACAGATACTCTAAATTTTGTTCATCACCCAGGGTCCTTTTATACTTCTTTATACTTTTGGTACTGGCACCAAAAATTGCTAGTAGTAAAGGGTTCAGTATTAGCAATTTCTCATTTGATGGACTTTCTGCTAGAATAGATTTGGTCCTCCCTTTGCCCTTTTCTTTTATTATTTGGTTTCTCTTTTAATGCACTTGGTTCTTTAAGCATGCACTTGTCATTCATGGCTATGTCATATTTCAAGCATTCACAGTATAGTACTTGGCATCCTGAAAATTATGATGCTGTCTTCAGATGCTATTAACTATTATTGCCATTTTTGTTGGGGGCTTAGATTGCCAAAGTATTGAGGCAGATTAGATATTGACTGTGACGTGAAGAGTGACAAGCAGCACAACATCTCCATCTGATGCTTGTACCATTTGGAGAAGTGTTTGAAACAGAGTGTCTGGGATATTTAGATGCCATACAACTCCACCACAGAGAAATTACTTAGTCTTTCCCCCTTTTTAATTGGGTAGAACATAGAAAAGATTTACAATAGCACAGATATTTAGTTAACACAGAAACAAAGGAACTATTAAATAATTTAAAATGGTTATGAAGCAGATTCCAAAAAGCATCTATTGTTTATGAATACTATCCTCCCCTTACACTGAAAATATTCCCCATCCTGTCGTCTTGCCAAAGGGAGGTGGTCCTAAGTGAACCTATGGCACATGTGCTGGAAGTGGCACACAGAGCCATCTCTTCAGGCATGTGAGCCTTCGCCCGTTGCTTCTCCGGGTTCCAGTGTTCTGGCCAGCTGGTCTTCACGTGTGCAGGAATGCCAGAAACCGGAAGAGCAGCTGCCCAGTGCACAAGTGTACACCGGGAAGATGATCTTCCGGTTTCTGTTGTGTGTATACGCACCAGCCAGCTGGTCTTCGCACATGCATGCACTCCAGAAACCGGGAAATCAGAGGGTCGGTGCACATGCATGCATTGGAAACTGGAAGATCATTGATGCCGAAAAGGTTTGTCAACACTGTCCTAAACTAAGCTTCTGGGCCTCTCTTAAACCTGCCCTTCCTCCTTCCCTATCAAATCCCTCTCCTTTTGTTCACTGATCTTCAGGGCCAGCTCTATACATTTTAGTGTCATAGGTAAAATCATACTCTGGAATCGCCTATGGTTTAGTTCATCTTTTGATTTTGTTAGGAATTTTATAAAGGTGCCCTCTTTTTTTTTCCTTTTGATGTTCTGAGACTTCCAGTTAAAATCTTCAATCTTGGACATGTTTTTTTCTTTTCTTGGGCATTTTTACTATTTTTACAATACAAATTTATATTTAACCTTCAAATAGGCACACAGTATGCTATTAATGTATTTTTTTCAAAAAAAATATATCCAGTTTTGCTCCATTCGGTTCCCCTAGGCTGATACCTATTCAGTCTTAGCCTAGAGCCAGCCCTGCTTCTTCTCCTGGAAAATACCTGGAGAAGGTAATCAGCATTACCATTCTTTGATTGCCCCAAAGGTGCTTTTCAAAAGGCAACCAGACTTTTATTTTTATTTTCTTTGAAGCTTCTTCAGTTCTGTGTAGATTGTTCCATTCTGAAGAACTGAAGAGGCTTCTTGGATGAGAAGTGAGGAATTTTCACTTAAGAGCCGAGGTGGCGCAGTGGTTAGAGTACAGTACTACAGCTACTTCAGCTGACTGCTAGTTCAGCAGATCAGCAGATCAAATCTCACCGGCTCAAGGTTGACTCAGCCTTCCATCCTTCTGAGGTGGGTAATATGAGGACCCAGATTGTTGGGGGCAATATGCTAATATGCAATATGCTATATGCTAACTTTCTAAACCGCTTAGAGAGGGCTGTAAAGCACTATGAAGCGGTGTAGAAGTCTAAACAACAACAATAATAATAATTTTCAAGGAAAAAAAATCCCACAAATACACCCAGACAACCATGACCGAGATGATTGAGAATCTCCATAGATATCTTTTGATTGGCAATTTTAGTACCCAATCCTCACAATCCTATTTCACTTTTTCACATTCTGATATTCTTTACTCTCTCTTACCAGAAATCTGTATTGATAAGAGTTTAGGCTGAAGGAACCATACAATTAGGCTGAGGGTTGGATGTAACCCTCCTCTCCTCTCCTCTCCTCTCCTCTCCTCTCCTCTCCTCTCCTCTCCTCTCCTCTCCTCTCCTCTCCTCTCTCCTCCCTCTTGTCCGTGTTGACTGTCACAGCTGCAATAAGTAAAGCATTCTATATATCAGGACTAAGTTTGGCGAACCAGCTGCCTTGCTTTAAATGTCTGGAACATTTGATTCCACAACCTTAGTCTTCTGCCTAGAAAACGTGCCCCAGGTAGATTGGAAAACCCTGTCTGCACCCTAGCAGACATGTTTATGTGGTATAGGTAAAGGAAAAACAGACAACGTCATTCTTGTCTGATGCTCAGAATATAAATCTGTCGCAACAGGCTTCCAAAGATATTTTGCCCATGGAGTAATGAAGTGAAATCAATATCCTGAGTAAACTGATATGAGGCTTGACTAGGGAATTAGAAAAGCAGAGAGATTAGGCAGGCATTTTGGGCTTCTATGAGTAACAGGACTGAAAAGTTGCTACTGTTTGCAATTCAACACTATGAAAACCAGGGTGAGGTGAGATGAGGTTTGTCATTGGCTTGGTGGCTGGGAGTGCACCCCTTATAAGGGAGAAGACTTGGCATGTTCTGAGGTTCCATCTATAGCAAGTACAGTTGCAAATTTGCTTGAGCTTTAATTATGTTGCACATGCTTCCAAAGGACTTTCCGAATTGGACCTCATTTGTAATTGGGTGGACTTAAGAAGGTTTTCTTTTGAGCAGTGGATAATAAACATCAAATGATTTTAAAGAGAGATTTCAGAGGTAAGAGAGATGGACAGATGGGCATAAGAGGATATCTATATTTTTTGTTCCTTGCATTTTTCTCCAGGGGATTTGCCCACCATTCATAGTTCTAACCACCATACAACAGGGTGGGCAACTGTGTCCCTTTTACAACCTGTGGACTTCAATTCCTAGAATTCCTGAGCCAGCTTGGCTGTCTCAGGAATTCTGGGAGTTGAAGTCCACAGGTTGTAAAAGGGACACAGTTGCCCACCCCTGCAAGATTATCCGAAATCCGAATTATGTTTCTATATGGAAATAGAACATATTTTTCACGTTAAGATCCATGCATTTTAACATGCGGGAAATGTATGTTATCTGCTTTCTCATACTGTTTCTGATTCAGTTATTGGCTTTCTGCTCAGAACCCTTTTGCACACTGATGCTATGAGTAAAATTTGCTCACTAGAGGGAGGGAATAGCCTAATAGCAGATATAAAATGTATAAATGATCAAAGAGAAATAAGAAAGAGAAAACCACTGTCAGTGTCTAACATTACATTAACACAATGTATAATAGAACCATCTGCCCAAACGCTTTTCTCTCTGAAAAAGGTCAACGTTTATAATAATCTCAGCAGCTATTCTTTATTTTCAACCTATGCTTTTTATGCCTTTCATGTTATGATATAAAAGGATGTGATGGTTCAGTGGTTAAGATGCTGAGTCTTAGCTCATTAAAGATCTGTACTTTAGCAGTTCGAGACCTGAGTGCTGCAAGATAGAATAAGCTACTGTCATTTGTCTCAGCTCCTGCTAATGTAACACTTTGAAAGCATGCACAGGCAAGTAGATGAATAGGTACCACATATAAGCATGTAGGAAGATAACAGCCTTCCATGTTTTTCCATATACTCTGTACTGTGGCATGATAACATGCTCGCCGGGGGCTGCATGACCATGGAGATGTTTCTGGACAACACTGGCTCTTTGGCTTAAGAAACAGAGATGAGTACTGCCCCTAAAGTTGGTCATGACTAGTGGGGGCTCTTTATCTTTTTACCATATTATAGTATTATCATAACAGAGCCCAAATCTAAGGCAAGCCACTGTTAGATATGCTAGACCTCCCTGAGCATCTCCATGTAAAGTAGGCTTCAGAATCCTATAATAAGGAAAGTAGAATACCAGTTTTTCTCATACATCTATACCATCTTTTCTTTTGGGTAATGTACATAGTGATTATACCATGTTATTTTTGCAATAGTCCTAAAGATTAGAACAGATCAATTGATCTAAGATCACTCGTTAACTAGGACCGAATCCATTCAGTTGATCCAAAGCATCAAGGCAGAGATTCCTCAGCTGTAGACTCAAAAATGACAAAAGCGTGAGAATTGAACTTAGGCTTTTAAATAATCTTAAACTTGTGAATATGTTTTTATCCAGTTTATTTTTTTAACAGAGGGACAATATATTACGAATTAACCATCAATATAATATATTTTTTTAACTTGTGGAATGCTATTTTGAAATGATTTTTTTGGAGCGAGGGGCATATCTATTTATGGTACTTTGCAAAATGTTGCAAATGTCAATAAAGCTCTGCTTGTCTCAGAAATATTTGTGTGTTTCTAGCATTTCTGCTGGTGTGGCTCATTGCAATATTCTGGATTTAAAAGTGTGCTCAATGACCTTTGGCGTGTTTATCTGTTACTTCCGCAGATGCTGTACCTGTAAGTGGCACACTCACTAAATACCAGGGAGAAACAATTCAGTGATGTCTTGTGCGCTTCTCCGAAAATAAAATTCTGAACAAAAATGGGGCTGTGAAATGAATGCAGAGAATTAAGCGAGGTGGTGAGCAAATTGATTTTCTTTGCAATATTTTATTTGTGCAAGCAAAGGGTTTTCTACAGTTGCCACATTAAAGGGTAAGCATTTTGTAATGTTTACAGAAATAAAAATATCATCAATTTAACAATATAAACTCTTAAACAATCCCATCATTCAAGCCTATTTTCTTTAACAGATGCTTTCTGTAAATCATCAAACTAAAAAAAAATCCACTTTATTTGTCATATTCATGCCTTTCTGTGCACCACTGCCCAGTATAAAGCCACATTCCACTTCCCAATTTTTTCATTACTAAAATCTTTCATACTCTATCGATCAGAAATCTGCTAAACATGTCTCAGGTATTCTTAACAAACTAAATCCTCTGTAGATTTTTGTTAGGGAACAGTGACAGTATTATTCTAATCTTCAGATACAGATGTAGTCTACACACACTTATTAAATAAGTCCAAATACAGTCTATAAGCAAACCTCATGTGTATTTTAATATTAATCATTAGACCCGATGAACCTGTAGATATTATCCTTCGTCAGCCAGTAAGGCTTTACATAAGGCATGTTTGCATGTTGTGGAAGAACTGTATTACCAGCCTTAGTCATACCATTGCCAAATGCAGCATTCTCTACCAGTACTGAGGACAATTCTGATGAGTTTTGGCATATTTTGTCAATTTGATCCTAGTGTATCGAAACCTCATGTTTACCCCGCCCTATGCAAACTAGGATTCCTTGCAAATTATTGCCCATACGAGACAGGGGTGGGTTCCACTTACCTTTACTACCGATTCGCAGTGGGAGCACATACATGCACTTCTGCACATGCGTAGATCACCCATGATGACATCGTGGCGGGTGGGTGGAGCCTCCCACCAGTTTTACTACCGGTTCTATAGAACCGGACTGAACCAGGAGCAACCCACCAATGATATGAGATATACATCATATATGATGCAATCATAAAAGCATCCAACCCAAATAAAACCCATTTCAGCAGACAGACCCTTTTTAATGCTCAAGGGGGATAAAATGTGGAGGGCATTCTTTTTCCAGATCAAGAATCATAGCTTATTCTCTCTTGACCTGAAATAGGCTGAATTTGAGAAGTACTTTCTGTCTCAGGATGCTTTAAGGCAGGGGTGTCAAACTCATGGTGTCACGGCGGCTTCACGTGACGTATCATGACTTTTCCGCCCTTCGTTAAACCAGGCATGGGCGTGGTCAGCACATGATGCATCTGGCTTGTGGGCTGCGAGTTTGACAGCCCTGCTTTAAGAGATGAAAATCAAGCATTAGAACTCCAAATTCTGCTGGGGGAGGGGGGGGAAGAAATTTAGGAAGTGTTTTTCGGTTTCCATGTCTTTTCTTTATGCAAAATGCTTGATTCTAATATCATAGGAAGTTTTTCACAGTCTAGGTATTGAGCACATGCTCACAAATTATGAGATTCTTTTCGTCATTCCACTTCAGTAAATTTATAGAGGAGAGATAGGAAAAACCTGGGCCGTAGAGTCAGATTGATAATTGACTGACAGCAGTGCCCTGGCACAGTACCAAGTGATTTTTATAGTTACATTTCTTTTGAAGATTAACTCTGCCCTCCCATCCCAATTAAGAAGCCTGCAGATACGCATTTATGTTTTTATTTGGGTATATGTATAAACATGGAAAATAGCTGCTATCACACCTTTTTCCAACAAGGAACGATAGATAGAACAAAACAAAAAAGTTTTTTTTAAACATTTCCTTAGCTTACTCCAGGTTGACCATCAAAGCAGGAGCCAAGATACTGGCATTTTTTGAAAGATCTAGCAATGGTTGAGATAGGCTGTTACTAAATGTGTTCCAATGAACATCTAGCGGTGGAGCAACGGATTGCTTATTTGCAGGAGGTTGTGGGCAAATATTAGAATGAGACCATATTGGAGAAGAAGTGCTACTGCCTTTCAGAATTGGAATCAGATAAGAATACCTTCTTGGTGGGGTGGGGGGGAGATCACCCACTCAAATCCACAGCTGACATTAGTTGGGCACCATATGTTTAAGTACAATAGCAGCTCATCTTTCATGAGAGAAGTCTCTAATCACCAGCTTTGATTGCAAGGGACACTGCCAAGATTGAAATCATAGATGTGTTCCTGAGTAATGATGCATGAGGTCAGAGGTTTCTAAATTGGGGTGGGTGGGTGGGGGGTGATGGACCTGCTAGAGAAAGGATGTGAAAGGTGTATTAGGAACAGGGAAACAGAATCATTTGAATGGATGAAATTCTTTAGCCAGGGGAGAAGAAAAACAAAAACAAGAGATAGTTTGTTCCTCTGAACAGTAAAGGCATTTCCTGGGATGGTCATAAGCTTCATTTATTCATCGTTGGTGTAACCACAGGAAGATGGGGATAAACAGAATCTAGGAAAGAGTGCAAGTGAATATTTTCTCATTTTCAACATAGATTTCCTTTTCCCAAAGAAGAAACACTGCATGTGAGGGTTCAAGGAATGTATAAGGTGCATGGGTGTCACTGTCAAACCTCGCCGCACCATGTTGCTCTCACATGACATTTCACGACGTTTTCCTCATTCATGGGGCTGGAGTAGGCATGACCTGTGCATGACACTTCTGGCCCGCAGGCTGCCAGTTTGACACCCTGGTGTAATGGTATGTAGAGAACACCCTGGGAGATAAGAAAAGAGATGATGCCTAGGGAATAGTAGGGAATGGTACTTTCAGTCTTCCAAGATTGTTAATTAATGTAGCTTTACAGTAAAGTAGAATTAGTTTATCTGTTAGCATTTCCTATCTAGTCTACCAGATAAGGCAGGCATCAATCTTGGAAATCTGAAAATATAATTCTCCTGCTGTCTCCTTTATACCACAAAAAACTCGGGATGTTCCCTTCTGAGTTTCTTGCCCCACCCACAATCCAGCTGCAGGCTATGCTGTCTCTTATTTGTTCTTTCCCTAGGCAGCATCTATTTGCTCCACCTGCCAAGGTCTTTCCCATATACCAGGTCTGTCAAACTGGGGCCCCGGGCCAGATGCGTCACACACAGGCCACACCCACCCCAGCTCCACAAAGGCATATGAAAACTTCCCATATTTACCTCTGGATGGGGTAGCATTCTCCTCAACAGAACTGGGTGTGCAGTTAGGGTTATCTTTAACTCATGGTTTCTGCTCAAATACAACTGCACCTGTATCAGGTGGTCCCTCTTATAGTCACTGATTGCTTGAACATCTCCCATTTTGATTATTACAACATGCTTTACGTGGAGCGGCTCTTGAAGTCCATCTAGAACAGTGGTTCTCAACCTTCCTAATGCCGCGACCCTTTAATACAGTTCCTCATGTTGTGGTGACCCCCAACCAGGGGTGGGTTCTAAATTTCTTTTACTACTGGTTCTGTGGGCGTGGCTTATTTTGTGGGCATGGCTTGGAGGTCATGTGACTGGGTGGGCGTGGCTAGCTGGTCATGTGACCGGGTGGCCATGGCTATGTGTATAGGGACTACTCAGAGGGCTGAAAAAAGTCATTTCTGACAGGTCCTCGCACTTTTGACTGGTCCTCACACTTATGACCATCCTCACATTTATGCCTGTGCAGCATTCTTAACAACCATGTCACTCATTTCACAACTGCTTCTCTTCAACATGGTATAAGATAGGGCAAAAAACGTAAAATGTGAGGACAGTCGTAAATTCGAGGACTGGTCAAAAGTGCGAGGACCAGTCAAAAATAACTTTTTCAGCCCTCTGAGTAGTCCCTGTGCACAAAAGGACTACCCAGAGGGCTGAAAAATGTGATTTCTGACAGTTCCTCGCACTTTTGACCGGTCTTCGCAGTTATGACTGGTCATCATTTATGCCCATTGTACCATTCTTAACAACCGTGTCACTCATTTCACAACTGCTTCTCTTCACCATGGTGACAAGATAGGGCAAAAACATAAATTGTGAGGACAGTCGTAAGTACGAGGACCAGTCAAAAATAACTTTTTCAGCCCTCTGAGTAGTCCATATGCATAAAAGGATACAGCAATAGAGAGGGATGAAGGAAGGGAAGGGAAATTAGAATAGGAGTGAAGGTAAGAGAGGGAGGAAGAGAGGAGGAGAAGGAGAAAGAGGAAGTAGGGAGAAGAAAAAGAGGGTGGGGGGAAGAGAAAGTAAGTAAGAAAGAAAAGACAGAGGTGATAGGTTTGAGGAGAAAGATTGCTGTACAATAAAAAAGATGAAAGGGAAGAAAGCCAACCCCAAACAAATATAAAGATATTAAGATAAAGAATGAATTGTTAAACTTTAAAGAATAAAAGAGAACAAATAGGAATAAATAGCAATAATTAGAAACACACATACAAACATACAACGTATTTTCTTTGAACAGAGTATTTGGCCGGTCCACAAATTTAAACAGTTGTAGGAGGTTAGCACCCACCCCTTTCCTAGAAGAATGAAATATTTTGGGAAATATTAAAAGGGCAGAATATTATATTTCCCTGGATGAGAAATGGAGAAGCATATTTTACAGACAAAGCAGCTCCCACTTTCCTGCCCTCCACCCTTTGTTAATGGGCCAGAGGCAGAAAGTCAATCCTTTGTCAAAGGACATTTGCAACACAATAGCAACAGAAACTAACACAATGGACCCCATCAAGCCATGTGATCCTGTCCACCATTAAACCATCTTTCCAAGCAGTCTCCATGTTTCCAGTTTTTCTTTTTCCCCACTTGGAGCAGAACCCAGAAGGATATTTCTTCCAACACAGTATTTAGTCATTTCAATTAAATTTACAATTTTTATATTTCCTTTTTACCATATTTATTCCTCATCTATTTTTTAAAAAAACCAATATTACCCTTCATCCTCATCTCTATTCTTAATCAAATTCAATTTTTCCCTTCTATTTTATATTATACCCCTTCGCATTGTCATCTATTTTTATATCCATCCTCACATTGGTTAATTATGTAATACAGTTGTTTAATACAAATTCAACATTTTAATATAAATCAATTAGTTATATAACTATCTTTTTTGTATATTTATCAATATGAACATGAATATTCCAATTATTTCCATGCAATCCAATTTCTTACAAATCAATTAATTATATTTACCAATAATAATAAACCAAATAATTTTCCCCATATATTCCTCCAAACCACAACTTAACCATTTCTGCTTTCAACACAATATACAATTAATAGTATCTCAATTATTACAATTCCCTAGTTAAATAGAGCTTTTTTTCTTTTGTGTTTTAAAATCTTGAACCTCCTCTTGCCCTAAATTTCCCATTGTTTGCAGTTTTGTACCTACCTTTTTTGGTGAGAAAAAAGAAAAAGAAATCTCTCTGCCTCATTTTGTCACGTTGCACCAAAGAACCTACTTTCGCTTTCTCTTTTCAGCATAGCTAGGGGGGAAAAAATTTGCTCCAGGAATTTGCCTCTTTGCAGCTAGCTCTTTGAAGCCCCACAGCAAGAATTTAAAGTTTTTTTTCCCTCTAGCCACCAGCTGGGACTCCGGAGGCAGCAATAGATTGGGAGTGGGCGGGGTAAGCGAACGGCGACCGGGCGATCCAACAGAGGCAGAGGGTGAGGGTGAGTGAAGGCATGGGGGGGCGAGAGAGGGCTTTGGCGACCCCTGTGAAATGGCCATTCGACCCCCAAAGGGGTCGCGACCCCCAGGTTGAGAACCGCTGATCTAGAAGCTACATTTAGTCAGGAAGTCCCAAAGTTGCTTTTTTCAAAAGGCAATTGGACTTTGTTTTTCCTTGAAGACATTTTGTTTCTGAAAGAGCTTCTTGGATGAGAAGCAAAATGTCTTCAAGGAAAAACAAAGTCCAGTTGCCTTTTGGAAAAAGCACCTTTGGGACAACCACACATCTTGAAAAAACACCATGGCCCAAAGGTGCTTTTTCAAGAGACAACTGGACTTTCTGGTTTTTCTTTAAAGACATTTTGCTTCTCATCCAAGAAGTTTCTTTAGCTCTGACTAGATCAAAGGTGTCAAACTGGTGGCCCACAGGCCAGATGCATCACACATATACAGGCCACATCCACCCCAGATCCGTGAATGGGAAAAACACCATGAAACGTTACATGATGCCGCATGTTTGACACCCATGGAAAAGATGGTGGAGAATGGAAGGATTTATACTCCTTGCAAACAGCTGGTCATTTGCATTCTTTTAGTGAGTCATTAAGGCCACCTGGAAGTTTATCTGTGTCATCAGGGTCACCTGACAAAATTGAACAGCCCTCTCTCAACAGAGTGGGATGGATATGAGCTCATCTACCTCCAGACTACAACATAGTCCTTTCAACAGTTCCAAGAAGGCCCCATTTGCACCACTCAGGTGACCCTAATCACAAAATAAACCTCCAGGTGGCCTTAACAATTTGTTAAAGAATGCAAATGATCAGCTGTCTGCAAGGAGTATAAATCCTTCCATTCCCCACCATTAGTCCAGGGGTGTCAAACTCATGGGTAGGATGCATCATGCACAGGCCACACCCATGCCCGGTTTAGCAAAGGGGAAAAAAGTTGCAATACATCATGTGATGATGCTGTGTCAACACAAGTTTGACACCCCTGATCTTGTCAGAGCTGAAGAAGCTTCTTGGATGAGAGGCAAAACATCTTCAAAGAAAACCAGAAAGTCCAGTTGCCTCTTGAAAAAGCATCTTTGGGACAACCATGACTTGGATGACTGAGAATCTCCCTAGACATTTGGTCAGGAACGTAGCAGTATGGATAGTTACATATAAACTATGTATTTCCACATACTACTACTACTTTGCAAGCTGAATTGGCTTCCTAAAGGCTTCTTGATGCAATTCAAGGTGCTGATTATTACCTATTATGGTCTAAGGTCAAGATATTTATGGAGCTGCCAATGTGTGAACATACCTGCCCATTCCATAATCTCTGACACAGAGGGCATACTTGACTGCCTTCAAGAAGCAATGACATCTAATGGGACCTGGAGATGTGTCTTCTCTGTCATGGCACCTGCCTTTGAAATAAGTGTATTTTCCTAGATTCAGATGATTCTGACCTTGCTGGTCTTGCATTAGGCTTTTCCTTCAAGCACTGGGTTAGGAGATTGGATAGGTCACCCTGGAAAATTGGCTTTTCCAGACAAGTTTATCCATGGATTTTGAATATGTTGTGTTTTGAGCCTCTTTTTGTGCTCCTTATTAGTGTGTTATATTTCTTTTTTATATTTATGGTTTATCTTATTTTCAATTTTATATTAGCCATCCAGAAGCCATATTGTAAGTTATGTAGCTATACAAATCATATAAACAAACAAACTTTGCTTTATGGCTATGTTCACCATATGCACCTGCCGCACTATCGGTTTCTGATGGATTTCTGAATTTGAATAATATTTTTTGCTACTAAATATGCCAAAGCTCATATTATCAAAGCTGATACTGAGCTACTTGTTGCTACAAGCAGTACACCGTGAAAGGAGGATCACTTGCTCCAGGGCTGAACAATAAATGTTAAGGATTTCTTAAACTGTCAAAATATTTGTCAGAGAATCACAGAAATATAAAGACCTTGTTTGAACCTGGACTATTCACATTCAGGCCACAATCTGTCACAAGTACTACAGTGATCCATTTCATCTGTTTCACAGAGGAAGGTCTTTTTCATTTTTACCATACTATTTGTGCCTTTGAAGGGAAGAGGGAGAAGTAATAAACTACACTGGAGGAAGCAGCTGATTGTCCTTCATTTTCAAGAGGGGCTAAGGTGGACCCTCTTTTCTAGAACTGAGAGAGAATGACTAGCCCAAAGTCAAACAGCTGGCTTTGTGCCTAAGGTGGGACTAAGACTCATGGTTTCCCAATTTGTATCTTGATTGAAATAGGATGTGCAGATGACCTTGGGGAACAAGGTGAAGAGATGCTGCCTAGGAAACAATCAGACAAGAGAGGCAGGTGACACCCAGTGGTGTAGCAGCCAGAGAAAGAAATTTAGGATGGACCCAATCTAATGAATCAAACAGTTAAAAGTGGTGGCTGGGAAGTCTGTACCTTCAAACGTGCAAGAATCTGTTAATAAGGTAGAATTACCTTACAATAAGGTAGAATTAGTTCACCTAGTTGTGTTTTTTATCTGATTTATCTGGGAGGCTGAAACTAAGGCCTTAACTTCTACAATAATTTGGCCCACATTGTCTTTTGCTATTAGCATTTATGTTGTCTTTTTGTCAGCTGAGTTTGTTTATAACTGATAAGCCAACCAGCCAATCAACCAGATGACCTGTGACCTTTGTACCTAAGGTCTTTATTATTAGGATCCTTAATAGGGTCCTTCTCTCCTTGCTTAAGAATGTAACACACATTTTCAGTCATTTGCATGAAGTTTTCAGATTGAGAGTATCATTATCCAAGGCAAGCATTCCATTCTTCTCTTTGTATCTATTTGCATAGCTGTATTCCAAAAGTTTGCAGGCCAAGCTAATGTAAAGTAGTATAAATCAGTTATTAAGACCCAAGGAACTGGGTAATACAATGATGTCTTGGAGCTGAATCTGCTTGCTCTCCAGCTGTTGCGGATTTGAGGCAAAGACTTCAACAGGATTGGGGCGTTGAAGTCCTGTCTGTGGGTGAAAAAACTTTTAGGAATAGAATTAAAACCTAACGAGGAAGGAGAGGATTTATTCTTCTTTCTAAATGAGAAGAAAGGTGGTTGTGAAGTCCCAGTTGATTAACTTCCCAGAGGATCAATTTTTTGGCTTTCAAAGGTATGGTAGCAGCATGGTAAGTGAGCAGCTGAATGAGGGAAAACAGGGGTTTTCAGAGGCATTCTGAGGTTGCTGACTCAAACAAAACCAACTATACAATAAGTTTAGATTTTTTGCATATTTGGAGTGAAAAAGCCATGCCAGAAAAGACCATCTCTTGAGTCCATCGAGGTAGCCCTGTTTTGGTTACATCATATTTGGATTATTATGCTTGCTTTACTTCTGTGACCCAAATAAAATAATAGATGCACTGCTCATGTGGCTCACTGGAACCTTGATGCAACATGAAGGAATAATAATATGCTAGTACTCCAACATGGAAATATTTATTGCCTGGCTCAATTCCTGTTTTTTTAAATATGTAAGGACCAGGAACCTGAAGTCTTGTAGCTAGTGCTGAACCATATGATGTCTATAAGCCCTGGGTAATGGAGAAGACAGTTGGGAGTAAGAATCAGAAACATCAAGAGAATCTTACATCTTCTGATTCTTTTTAAATGAAAGGAGATAGCTTGTAGCAGCCCTCACCGGAATTTCATGCTGCCCTTGGCTTCATTGGAAAAGATTTTGCACCTCTCCATATAGCCAAATATGAATTGCTTTTCAAAATTTTCCACCCCATTTGTGCAAACAGACATAGAGGATAAAATGTTCCTGAGAGTATGGGAAAATACCTGTAGGTACTTCAGCCATCATTATATATCCCTTGGTACTTCCAATCATTCATTCCCCATGTGTGGTAAATAAAGCTATCATTGCCCTGGGCATAAACCATATACCTCTCATACAATATTATTTCGGTTCTGCTAGGCCTCTCAATATCTGCTGGTCACGTATGAAAATTGTGAGAAAGTAAATATTGGACATGGAAGTCCTTGCATTTATTTATTCAGGATAATAGTTTGAAAAGGGGTGTCCTGGTGGAGGGACCTAAGGTGTCCTTTTTTCAGGTTGTTTTTACTCGTTTATTTCCCATCTATCACTCAGCCCTCACATGTGGCTCCAAATAGCTATAAAATGTGCAGTGGCCGCACCCCAGTAAACCATCTTGGCAGACAGGTAAAGATAGTCAATAGACATAAGAGATATGTCTATCCCAGCATGTGAAGTCTGGCCCTAGCAGATGGATGGTAGTGAAGGAGAGCCCCCTCAACCAAATGGTATATAACCTCATTTACACTGTTTATTACACTCTTATATAAAAGATATAATCTTAAGGCCCTTTCTCCTACATCTGTACGCCTAAAAGGGAACTTGGCATTTGTAATCTTCTGCCCTAACCGTTGTAACCACAAGATGTACCAAGTTGTATGCCCTATGGAACTTACGGGAATGTATTGGGTAAGATGTAAGGTATACCCATATATGGAATATGTATCACAAAACTATGAACTTCTGCTTTTGTACTTTTCCAGTGAATCTCCCTTAGAGTTATCTATCTGTATGCACAATGTATTATCCATAAGCGGAACTGAATATGCTATGTCACAGTCAAATTTCAAGAACCTATAAAAGTCTGCCTTAGGGCGTAGTTCGGGGCTCAGTCCTCGGCAGGTGACTGCACTGAGCCTATTGCTAGCAATACTCAATAAACCTGTTTCTCTGGATCTCCGTGGTCTTGTCTCCTGACTTATTTACAGGTACTGATTGGGATTGGTAAATCCCGCTTCATTTCTGGCGAGCCAGCCAGGAGGCAACGGAATTTTTAAATTCCTCTGGACCGTCACCATGCTGTGGGAGGGTCTCGGAGGCTCGGGGAACTATCCCAGGCGCCATCGGACATCTTTTAGTCCGAGGGACTTCCCTGTGGAGCCGGCCCCTTCGCAGCATCGGTTGACGCCTCCAAGAACCGCTTGAGAGAGAGACCAAGAGACCAGGTTCACTTCAATCCAGCTGGAGGGAAAAAGGAAAGAAGCCTGTAGGACAGGTAGAAGAAAAGAAGCCTGTAGGACAGGTAAGTAACCACTAGCCTGTAAACAGGGAAAGGCCTGATCACCCTCCCCTAAAGGCTAAAAGTGGGGGACGTAGGACGTCCCGGGACGTAGGACGTCCCTAAAGGTTAAACGTGGGACGTTTAACAGTGGGAGGTTTGTCTTGTGTGACTGGTGTGAGTGTTCCCCGCGGTTCTGTTCAGTGGCTGTCGAGAGTCCGGGGCTGGCAGCCGGGGAAGTGTGATTGAGATCCCTTGGTGTTTCTCTGGGAAGGAAGGACCCCTTACCTCCTTCTCAAACCCCTTTTCCTACTTGTCTTGTCTGGTGCCCTGGGTGGAAGATGGGTGGAGGAGGAAGTACGCCACTCACCCCCTTGGCATGTATGTTAAAACATTTTAAAGATGCATTATGGTCCGTTTAGTGACAAACCATCAGAGGTCACGGATTTGATCAAAACTATTGTAGATACCCATAATCCTACTTGGCGGGATCTACGACAATTGATGGGTACCATCTTTAATCCAGAGGAGAGGGAAAAGATTCGGAATGCAGCTCTTAAAAAATTTTAAAAGGGAACTATGCCAGCCCAGGATATGACTTTTGATCGCTGGGTGGCTAGGAATTTCCCCTCCGAAGATCCAAGATGGGACCCCTATAAGATAGGGGACCTCAGGTCCCTCCAAGATTGCCAGCGCCTTGTTGTGCAGGCAATCCAGGCGGCGGGGAAACCCACCACCAACATGTCAAAGCCTTCTTTGGTGATCCAAGGTGCCGATGAAGCCCCAGAAGCCTTCTATGCCCGGCTGTTAGATGCTTACCGCATGTACACTCCCATTGACCCCACCCAACCTGAAAATGCTCGCATGTTGGCAATGGCCTTCATTTCTCAATCCGCCCCGACATACGGCGAAAATTATAAAAGTTGGAGGGAGCTCTTGGAAAATCAATGAGTGAGCTGATGGAGGTTGCAAGAAAGGTTTTCGCAAACAGAGACAAGATTGAGGAAAAGAAGCAGAAAATGCATAAGAAAGCAGAACTGCTCGCTGCTGCCCTGATGGGCAGGCCTGCGGCCCGGGGTGGGCCATGGATGGACAGAGGATCAAGGGGCCAGGGGTCAGGGGGACCCCTGGGGCGGAACCGGTGTGCCATATGTAAAAGGACTGGCCACTGGAAGGGAGAATGCCCCGACAGGGAAATGGCACGTGTCAATGAAGGGAACCAGGGAGGCTTTGCCAGAGCAGACCGAGGTGGATGAGGCAGACCCTTTAGAGGGAGGGGACATGGGACGTTTAACATCCCCCTCATTGGTCTGGCCGAAGTCGAGGAATGGGAGTGAAACAGACCGGGTTCAGCCCGCCTCCCAGAACCTATGGTCAGATTAACTGTTGGAGGCAAGCCTATTTCCTTCCTAGTTGACACAGGGGCCACCCGATCCGTCATAACCAAACCCTTGGCTAAGCCCTCCCCGCATACCATCACGGTCCAGGGGGCCACAGGCCAACCAATTCAACGCCCTTTCCTCAATCCCCTAATTTGTCACACGGGGGGTAAACCCGTGTTTACCCGATGGTAAACACCATCGATTTGTGGTGAACAAAAGTCTCTATACATTTTGGATCTTTAAAAATAGGCCAGCGCCTGCTGGGAGGTCTAAAATAGATGGAGAAGAGTTTGGATCTTTAAAAATAGGCCAGCGCCGGCTGGGAGATCCAAGCTAGAAAGAGCTAGACAGAACATCCCCAGGGCAGAGGATAACCACCCCCCCCCCCGGTTTTGCTAGCCATCAGGCACCCATCATTGTCGAGGAGCTCCCTGCCAAAACTCCGGTTCGCCTTCGTCAGCGGGCCTACCCTAGGCACATCATGCAAGCTATTCAGGAAGTCATTGATCTCTATCTGGCTCATGACATTCTGGTCCCTACTGAATCGGCCTGGAACACCCCTATTCTGCCTATTCCAAAGGGGGATGGCCGCTTCCGCCCGGTTCAGAATCTAAAGCCAGTTAATTGCGCAACTGTGACTATCCATCCTTTGGTCCCGAACCCTTACGTAATTCTGGGATTAATTCCCCAGACTGCGTCATGGTTTTCGGTCATTGACCTCAAGGATGCCTTCTTTACCATCCCTGTCCATAAAAAGAGCCAGCACCTCTTTGCTTTCGAATGGGAAAATCCGGCTACTGGTCGCAAACAGCAGTATATGTGGACCAGGCTACCTCAAGGTTTTAAGAACTCCCCCACTCTGTTTGGTAATGCCCTTGCGGCTGATTTGGATGCCCTATGCCTTCCTGGGCCAGATGTCCTTTTACAGTATGTTGATGACCTGTTGGTCACTGGCCAGTCAAAGGACATCTGCTGGCAAAACACTTATGACCTCTTGCACCTCTTACAGCGCTTGGGCTACAAGGCTTCTCGGAAAAAGGCACAATTGGTTTTGCAAAAGGTCAGATACTTAGGCTATGATATTGAGCCTGGGAAACGCACCTTGGGTCATGAAAGAAGAGAAGCCATCTGCCGCCTCCCCACCCCTCGGACCAAGAAGGATCTCCGGGGGTTTCTGGGGGCTGCTGGGTTTTGCCGTATTTGGATTCCCAACTTTAGCCTCCTTGCAAAACCCCTATATGAGGCAACCAGAGGCAGTGACCGTGAGCCGCTCCTCTGGCAAAAAAGAGGAACAGAAAAGTTTCTCAAGTTTAAAACATGCTCTGATGCAGGCCCCTAGTTTAGGTTTGCCGGACTTGGACAAACCTTTTCAGTTATTTGTTGATACTAAACAGAATGTTGCTGTTGGGGTTCTAACCCAAAGGTTGGGCACCTGGCATCGCCCTGTGGCCTATCTTTCCAAGCAGTTGGACCCTGTTGCAAGGGGTTGGCCTGCTTGTCTGAAGGCTGTTGCTGGCACTGCTCTTCTTACTCAGGAAGCTAGCAAACTAACCTTTGGACAAGAACTTGAAATTCAAACCCCTCATGCCCTGAAGGCTGTCTTGGAAACAAAAGGCCATTTGTGGTTAACCAATCCCCAAATGCTTAAATACCAAGGCTTAATAACCCACAACCCCATGATTGTTTTAAAGCAATCCACTTCCTTGAATCCTGCAACTCTCCTCCCTGAGCCCGATCTTGACACCACCCATGATTGCATTCAAACTATTGAGGAAACATATGCTAGCCGCCCTGATATGTCAGATGTCCCACTTCCTCATCCTGATCACACACTTTTCACTGATGGCATTAGTTTTCTCCAGGATGGAGTTCGCAAGGCTGGATATGCTGTCGTCAATTTGACAGATGTCTGGGAAGCCGAGCCCCTCCCTCCTGGGACTAGTGCACAGTTGGCGGAACTTCATGCTTTGACTAGGGCCCTTGAACTCTCTAAGAATCTGAAGGTTAACATTTACACTGATTCGAAGTATGCTTTTTTGACTGTTCAGGTACATGGGGCATTGTATAAAGAAAGAGGACTCATTACAGCAGGGGGAAAGGACATCAAGTATGGTCCTCAGATCCTCCGCCTGCTGGACAGTGTCTGGGCCCCTCACAAGGTGGCCGTTATGCACTATAAAGGGCATCAGAAATCACCGTCAGACACACTACTGGGTAACCATAGGGCTGACCAGGAGGCCCGCCTTGCTGCTTTCAAACCTTTCAAACTGCGGGCCCACTCTCTCACCTTATGGAACCCCCCTGACACCATTCAACCACACTACAGTGCACTTGAAATTGCCCAAGCCCATGAACTTGACTCTTCCAAACAGGGGGGCTGGTGGGTCCTACCGGATTCTCGCGTTTTCCTCCCGGGCAACCTGGCTTGGGATGTGGTCACACAAGTTCACCAATAGTTGCACCTAGGCAAGACTGCCTTGGCACATGCTTTGCTACGTGAACTGTATATCAACAAGGTCCACAGCATTGCTGCCAACGTCTGCTCCAGGTGCCACACTTGTGCAGCCAACAACCCTAGGACTGGACCCCAGCCTCCGCAGGGGCACCAGCCTAGAGGAGATTTTCCTTTTGACTCACTTATGATTGATTTTACCGATATGCCCCGCTCTGGTTCATACTCTGCTCTGCTTGTCATTATCTGTACTTACTCGGGTTGGCCAGAATGCATTCCCACTTGCACCAAGAGGGCCTCTGAGGTCACTAAGGCCCTCTTGCAGCTAATCATTCCTCATTATGGCCTACCCTCTAGAATCTCGTCCGGTAATGGCCCTGAGTTTATTCACAAGGCTACACAAAAAAAATTTCTACTATGCTGGGCATCCACTGGCGCCTTCATTGTGCTTTTCACGCTAGCAGCGGTTCTTTTGTGGAAAGGGTTAATAGGTCTATCAAGGATAAACTGGCAAACATTTGTCAGGAAACGCACCTAAAGTGGCCAGATGCCCTGCCTATGGCTCTGTTTGCTGTGCGTTGTACTCCTCGCAAAGATTTGCTTGTTTCCCCTTTTGAATTATTTTATGGGAGAATCCCCAACTTACTTCGACCCACTGTGTCTTCCGTGGCCCAGGTGGGGGACGCTATCAAGCTTAGACAGAAACGGGAACCATTATGTCCTCAATGGAGGGGTCCTTTCTCTGTACTTATGACTTCTCCGCTTGCTATTAAAGTTGCTGAAATTAAGCCTTGAATCCATTGGTCACGAGTCAAGGTTGCCGCGCCATCCACCTGGCTAGTGAAACCCCATCCAGCGCAGCCTTTGCGTCTTACCTTTCGTCGAGGGCGGTCCTCACCTCAGGCTACCCCTTCTGGTGACACCCCGGAAGCTGTCCCTCTACGAACGGGAGCCGAAGTTGGAACCCTTGCTAAGTCACACCGGAAGCTGACTTTCTACGCACGGGGGAAGATTGGATGAAGAAGGCCTATTTTCTTTGTATTGAGTATTTATTTTCTTCTGCTAATGTGTTGGTTTTGCTCATGTAAGTGTGGATGCTGCTGCTGTGCACATTGTATTGACTGTGTTCTTTGTATACATTGTGTTACCGCGTGTGATGTAGTAATCATAGAAGAAGTATTATCTCGTTACCTTGTAAATTGTCTAGATAAACCCTCCTATTATACTCTCAAGCTTAGCCCCACCATACAGGTTGCACTGCTGGATGCCGAAAGAGCTAAACTAAGAGAACAGACAGCAGATAAGCATGCATATAAAATATGGAAGTGGACTGAACATGGTTGGAAGGTTTGGATCTGAGTGGATATGGATGAGCCTGCTGTTGATAAGGGTTCAAAGCAATTTGGTATGTGTTCGTTACACCCTGCGCTCTGGAAGGAAGGTCCCCTCTTCATAACCCTGATGGATGCTGCTCGGCGTATGCGTGAGACCGCTTGCATTCGCCGTGGACTTATGTCTTCCATTTGGGTGGTTGTTGTTCTTTTGTTTGTTGGTATTGTCATTAATGCTCTTTATCTCTATTGCGTTCTGCTGGGAACAGGGGGGAAGAGGAGCTTGGCAGAATCGCCTTGCCTTGGATTATTTGTTAGCTAAAGAGGGAGGTGTGTGTGGCAAGTTCAATCTCACTAACTGCTGCATTGAAATCGCAAGTTCAATCTCACTAACTGCTGCATTGAAATCGATGATAGTGGCCATGTTATTAAGGAAATTACTGATAAAATGGTCAAAATCGCACATGTCCCTGTTCAGACATGGAGAGGCTTCAACCTAGCAGATGCCTTCTTGGGATGGTTCCCGAAATTGCCTGGTTTGCAAGCTATAGTCGCTCTCATTGGCCTCATTGCAGCTGGAGGTGTTATTTTGCCTTGCATTCTCCCTATCTTTATTCGCACAATCACGAGCACTCTATCTTTATTGGTTGAGAAAAAAAGGCTACAGCCCAAGCTATGGCCTGGTGGGAATATCAGAAACTTATAGATATGGAAGAAGATAACCCCATATGTGAAACTTCGCAGTAATTGCATTACTTGGCTAAGTCTCAACAGGGGGGAATGAAGGAGAGCCCCCTCAACCAAATGGTATATAACCTCATTTACACTGTTTATTACACTCTTATATAAAAGATATAATCTTAAGGCCCTTTCTCCTACATCTGTACGCCTAAAAGGGAACTTGGCATTTGTAATCTTCTGCCCTAACCGTTGTAACCACAAGATGTACCAAGTTGTATGCCCTATGGAATTTACTGGAATGTATTGGGTAAGATGTAAGGTATACCCATATATGGAATATGTATCACAAAACTATGAACTTCTGCTTTTGTACTTTTCCAGTGAATCTCCCTTAGAGTTATCTATCTGTATGCACAATGTATTATCCATAAGCGGAACTGAATATGCTATGTCACAGTCAAATTTCAAGAACCTATAAAAGTCTGCCTTAGGGCGTAGTTCGGGGCTCAGTCCTCGGCAGGTGACTGCACTGAGCCTATTGCTAGCAATACTCAATAAACCTGTTTCTCTGGATCTCCGTGGTCTTGTCTCCTGACTTATTTACAGGTACTGATTGGGATTGGTAAATCCCGCTTCAGTAGGAAATTGATTAATAGCCCAACAGTCAAGAAAGTAGGCCCAGCAGACTTGTGGAGGGCTAAGAGCACATGACTGGTTATCCACTGGAGCAGGATATCCAAAGGAATTGCCCTGCCCCCGTTCCTGAGCAGTGGTGGTGACATTTCCAAAATGAAAGAAGAACCACTGTAGCCATTCCTAAAAGGGCAAGTGCTTCTGTATTTTTTTGCTCCCCACAAAAACAAGAGGTAAACCCCTCCGCCATTCAATTTCCATTATTTACACACACATCTCTTTTGAGAAGAATAAGGAATTCCATGAAGACTGCAGATTATAACTTGCAACTGAGCTCAGAAATGGGCTAAGAGCAATTGTAGTTTAGAATAACACAGTGGGAAGGGGCCTTGGCGGTCTTCTCTAGTCCAACCCCAACTCAGGCAGGAAACTTTATACCATTTCAAACAAATGGTTATCCAATCTCTTCTTTAAAACATCCAGTGTCAGAGCACCCACAATGTCTGAAGGCAAGTTGTTCCACTGATTAATTCTTCTGTCAGGAAATTTCTAGGTTGGTTCTCTTCTTGATTAGATTCCATCCATTGCTTCTTGTCCTGCCTTCATGTGCTTTGGAGAATAGGTTGACTCCCCTCTTCTTTGTGGCAGACATTTAGATGTTAGAACACTGCTATTATGTCACCCCCTAGTCCTTTTCATTCAACTAGACGTACCCAATTCCTACAAACCTTCTTCATATGTTTTAGCCTGCAGTCTCCTAATCATCTCTGCACTCTTTCTAGACTCTCCTCATATTTTTTATATCATGACAACCAAAACTGCAATATCTCAAGTGTGGTTCTATCAATGTATTACAAACCAGTACTAACACTTCATGTGATCTTGATTCTATCCATCTAGAACAGCCTAGGACTCCTTTGGCTTTTTGACAGCTGCAGCACACTGCTGGCTCATATTTAAGTGATTGTCCACTAGGACTCTAAGGTCCCTCTCGCAGTTAAGCCAGATATCACCTAGTTTATGAAACACTGCTCAGCCAGTCTGTTTAGCCCAGTGGCCAAATCTTAAATAAATTGCAATTTTGGAACCATATAAATAGCAATAGCAATAGCACTTGGACTTATATACCGCTTTACAGTGCTTTACAGCCCTCTCTAAGTGGTTTTACAGAGTCAGCATATTGCCCCCAACAATTTGGGTCCTCATTTTACCCACCTCGGAAGGATGGAAGCTTGAGCCTGGTGGGATTTGAACAGCCAAATTGCAGACAGCCGGCAGTCAGCAGAAGTAGCCTGCAGTACTGCAATCTAACCACTGCACCACCAAGCATTACAACAGGCTAGCTGGGTTTCACATCTGCGCTGATTATGCCCCTCGCTGTGGCAACCAATATCCCAGAGCAAAACATCCTCACTCCATTTATAAAATTATTTCCTAACTTGTATCAATGTACCTAAGCATGTTTTACTTGTGTTGAATTATGAACAAAGATGCCTCCAGCTGCATTGCAGATGTTGTGCAATTTACTTTTGGCTGGCAAAGGATATGGTGAGTTGCATATTAACAGCTTATTATCACTGATAGCCTACTCAGTACTCATTTAAAGCTTTAAAGAACAAGAACCTGCCTGTTTAGTTTTAAATTCTTCCTGAATTGTCACAGGAGAAAACAATAGATTAAAGAACTTTTAGCAATCACTGAGAAGATCACATTTTTCAAAGCCTTCTGCATAGATGTACCCATTGTAGCCAACAGTCATGCTCAACTCAAGGCAAAAAAAAAGTGTCTTCATTTATGTATTTGTAGATCATAGAATAGATTAGATACACTACCCAGTAATTTGCGTATCTTCTTGGGGTTATTTCAAACATTTTAATTAATTTCTTGAGGTTGTAATTGTATACTTATCTATCTGGAAATGAACTCATTAAACTCAGTGGGACTTATTCAGGAAAGGCTTGTGCTGCAACATAATTAAAAAGCTTTGCATTGGTACAATAGAAAATAAATGGATTTTCTTTTAGGGTTTTACTTTAGAACACAATGTTAGTTGCAGTTCTAATCCTTACATTTTTTAGATCTAGTTCTAGTTCCAGTCCTTACATTTTTATTGTATAGAAAACAGTAATCTCCAATTTTTTCATAACTGATTTTTTTCATAACTGAAGCTATGGAGATGAATGAATGAATGAATGAATGAATGAATGAATGAATGATCGATCAATCTTTGGTTCACATATTGTATTAATCCCAAAACAGGTCCATTTGGTTTTAGCTTAACATGTTCAATCAAGTCACTCAGAAGGGCTTGGCATTATGGGGAAACCAAAATACAATGACATGTTCAACAAAATGGTCCTGACATAGTATTAGATGTAAAAGATTTATACAAATGGAAAAGAAATAGTGTGTGTATATGTACCTATACCTATACCTACACCTATACCTATATTTCTATAAATCTCTATATCTATCATCTCTCTCTCTCTCTCTCTCTCTCTCTCTTACTTAAGAATAAATTAACTATTATGTTAAGTATGATGTTGACACCTGAATATTGCCAATTCTTGCCATGCATGCAATAGGATAGTTACAGAAGATAACTTGTTAGTGTAGTGTGTGTGTGTGACAGAGAGAGACAAAGAGAGATAGAGAGACAGAGAGAGAAACACACACAGAGAAATTGATAGACCGGTGATGGCTAACCTTTTTGCTATCGCGTGTCAAAAGTGTGGGGAGTGCGGGGTGGTCATGTGCACATGTGCCCACACCCATAATTCTATGCGCCCTGCCCCCCCATGCATGCGCGTGCGACCACCCCATGCTCCCCCCGCTTTTGGCATGTGATGGCACGGTGGACCCAGTAGGTTAATTTTTCGCCCTCCCCAGGCTCCAGAGGCTTTCTAGGAGCCTGGGGAGGGTGAAAACAGCTTTCCCCCCCACCTCACCCTGGAGGCCCTCCAGAGGCCGAAAACAGCCCATTTGCTGACTTCCGATGGGCCCAGAAGGCCCGATAATCAATTGGCGAGCACATGCATGCATGCTGGAGCTCATCGTGCCCACCAATATGGCTCCATGTGCCACCTGTGGCACGCGTGCCATAGGTTCGCCATCACAGTGATAGACTATGGATCAAATATTGCAATGTTTGTCTCATGTGTATGCAGGGATCCCCTAAAGCATTTTTGTTATTTCAAACAAAGGTGGCTAAAAGTCCCTCATCCAATTAGAAGACAGTCACAGTTCAACAGAGGAACACATGTTCAACATTTTAATTATCTCCAGGCTTTTGGAGAAGTCCTGGAAAGAGATTGCCAGTGAACCTAGACAGTAGTAGTTTAAATGGAGCCATGGTATGAATGTAGAAAGAAGCTTCCTATTATCTTAGAAAAACTGACCAGATTGGCAAGTAAGTTGCTCTTCTCCACCAATCTGAGTGTCCTATGAAGACTAGATGGAGTTCAGGTTATCTGGAATGTACAACTTTGTCCTCAGTGCTTGAACAACAACAAAAGCCTTGGGTTACCACAATAAATCTGGATCTGACTTTCTGAAACTATTCCAAATTCACTAGATAACAAATAGTAACATAAAGTTCTCCGGGTACTTTGTGCTTTAGCTGCAATGAATACGTGAATGTCCCAGGGAAAAGATTTTTTTAAAAAAATCCTCAAATATGTGAATGCTCCAAGCAAAAGGATAAACACAGTAGGAAGTCCATGAAGAGTATGGATGAAACAGGGTATAAAAGGTCAGGATGGATAAGAAAAAGATTAATATTTGCTCCATGTCCTTCTGTTGTCTGAATCACCTGCAAGCAGGCAGACCTGGAATTTGTTACAGGTAAATAATTACAGTTGTATCTCCCATAAATATCCCCTTGAAAGTTTACTGCAAAAAAATTGAGATTGTATCTCCAAGCAACTGTCAGATGGCAAGAATAAATTTCAAAGGCTTGAAATACTGATGTGCATTTCTCTCATAGATATCTCTTGGTCTAGACTTTGAGGCTGCATTTTGACAGAACACATAGGATGGCTGAGAAATTAGTAGCTCTGGACCCAAATAATAAAAATAATAAAAAGAGAGAGCATGTGGTGTTGCCACTTTTGGTTTGTGTCTTTTTTTTTAACCCCTGGACTTGGCAAAACAGGAAGTCATCACTCTAAAAAGAACAGGAATATTAACAGGACATATCCCTTTGCATTTAAAGCACTGGAGATCATAAATCTCACACCAAATGGCAAAAAACTAAAGAGGTCACTGTGTAATGGAAGGCATAATATCAGTGCTTTTCAGTGCTGTAATAAATCTGACATTGCTCTTTTAACTTGAGTGGCTTCTGTGCAGGTTGCAGATCAAAAGTTTCTTTCTTCACTCTCTGTCCCCAAAAGATAGGAAAAATGTGTGTGTGTGTGTGTGTGTGTGTGTGTGTGTTAAATGTAAAGTTGGAATCTAAAAACACAGAGAAAAGATGAAGAAGCATATACATATATGTATATGCATCTATGCAGTACCAACACCTTTTTTTCATTCTGCATATTCAGAGGGATTGGTAGTAATGGTCCATGTGTATGAGATCAAATACCTGTCAATTCTTGTATGAGTAATCAGCCAAGTCTTGTGACTATCAAAACTATGCTTCACAACTAACAAATTGTTTGGCATCCGAAAGCCCCAAAGGTGCTTTTTCAAGGGGAAATTGGACTTCTGGGTTGTTGTTTTTTTATATGCAGTACAATGCAGTGAGCCATGTGCAAATCTGTACATTGGGGAAACAAAACAACCACGTCATATGTGCATGGCACAACATAGGAGAATGAACCCATCAAGGCAAAATTCAGCAGTCCATCATTTAAAAGACAAAGGCCACTCCTTTGAAGACACGTTTTGGACAAAGAGGACTTCTGGTTTGAAAGAGGAATCAAAGAGGCCATCTACATCAAAACTGAACAGCCCTCTCTCAACAGGGAGAGAAGAATACGGCATCATCTATCTTCAGTCTACAACACAATCCTTTCAACAGTTCCAAGAAGGCTTCACACCCATTTGTACCATTCAGGTGACCTGACAACACAGATAAACCTCCAGGTGGCCTTAACAACTCGCTAAAAGAATGCAAATGACCAACTGTCTACAAGGAGCATAAATCCTTCCATTTCTCACTATCTAGTCAGAGCTGAAGAAGCTTCTTGGATGAGAAGCAAATCATCTTCAAAGGAAAAGAAAACAAAAAGTCCAGTTGCCTCTTGAAAAAGCACCTTTGGGACAGCCATGACCTGGATGACTGAGAATCTCCATAGACATACGGTATCTGAACCTTTTTTTCTAAGAGGATTTGGGATGCATTAATATACTTGATGTAAGGGAGCTACGAGAGAGAGAGGGGGGGGGAATAGAATCACAATGTTTTTATACTGCATTTTGTTTTGCTTTGTGATATATATATATATATATACACACACACATACATATCTCATAAAGGATAGCAAGTCAATAGAGTATCCATGTGCACAGATAACTGGGTCATTAAATATAGCATTTTAAAAGGGGATATTTTGCCTTCAATTTGAAAAAGGGGATGGCTTTTAAATAAACAAAGAACTATTGAAATTTGTACAAGTTTCCAGAATCCAACTATTGTGAGTTAGCTGTTGATTATCCTTGCCCTAGAACACAGGGTGTTTTTTTTTTTTAAAAAAAAAAAAAAGGGGGGGGAGAACTAAGGTGCCAAGTAAGGATATTCCAATGAAATAGATAAAGCAGGGCTCCCACCCCAGTACAATAGCAAAAGCACTTAGCAATAGACTTAGACTTATATACCGCTTTACAGCCCTTTCCAAGCGCTTTAACCACTGCGATACTGTGGCTCACTATCGCTACCATGATAGATGTTGAAGCCACAAAGCCAGATCAGTAGGTGCCTTTTCTTTCTTCAGCTCTTGGCTAGCCCAATGTTTAGATAGGCCAGATTACTCCAGCAGATGCACTTCCTGATTCCTTCTTGATTGAGCTGGGCTAATATTGGAAGGGAGAATGAACCCACCTCCAACCAAGGCTGGGGCTCTGCATGAATCCAGGTTGCCACATCCAAGCCAGCCCAAACCTTCTACTCTTTATTTACAGATTAAAAGAGTTGGAAGGGACCTTATAGGTCATCTACTCCAACCCCCCGCTCAAGCAGAAGACCCTACACCATTTCTGACAAATGGCAGTCCAATCTTTTCTTGAAAGTCTCAAGTGATGAAGCTCCCACAACTTCCGAAGGCAAGCTGTTCCATTGGTTGATTGTTCTCACTGTCAGAAAGTTCCTCCTCATTTCTAGGTTGAACCTCTCCTTGGTCAGTTTCCATCCATTATTCCTTGTTTGGCCTTCAGGTGCTTTGGAAAATAATTTGACCCCCTCCTCTCTGTGGCAGCCCCTCAAATATTGAAACACTGCTATCATGTCTCCCTTGGTCCTTCTCTTCGCTTGACTAGCCATGCCCAGTTCCTGTAACCGTTCTTCATATGTTTTAGTCTCCATTCCCCTAATCATCCTGGTTGCTCTTCTCTGCACTTTTTCTAGAGTCTCAACATCTTTTTTATAGTGTGGTAACCAAAACTGGATGCAGTACTCTAGGTGTGGTCTTGTTAGGGCTTTAAAGAGTGGTATTAGTACCTCACTTGATCTTGATTGTATCCCTCTGTTAATGCAACTCATCTGTAATCTTGTGGGCCAAGAGCAAAGATGCTACCCTATCCCAAGCTGCTGGTGGTTCTGCAGCAAGAAAAATCCCCTCATCTCCATTCCAGGAAAAATAGGAGAGAGGAAGGGAAAACAGCACACACTTTCATTCCTGCTCTCTTTGATGGAGTGTCTGAAGGAGGGGATACAAGACCATCAGACTTATATCTCCATTGTAGGATCAGAAACTCAGGATCCAGGAGGAAGAGTGAGACAAGCATTTCATCCAATGAAGAAAATGGATTCAAAATAAAATAATAGAAAAGAACCGTACAATGGTAACTTCAAGTGGTTTGGGTTACCCTGCATCTGTGCCAGAAATAAGTCAGCTGAGCTTTCTAATAATCTTACAGCCGGGCCAAGACAAAGTTCTGAAGCTCCACTGATGATATTATCTAATTGGGTAATGAAATGTCTGCAGAAAAATATCTAAGCTCAGGGAGGACCAAAGACCCTACCGAACTCCTTTGAAATTGGTTGAACCTTGTGGTAGGGAATTGGCTAGAGTTTTCTTGCATTATACAAGATCTCCCCGAGAGGGAGCAAATGGTATACCATTTTCTGATACTAGAAAGTTAACAAAGAGCTTTAAAAAAAAATCTCCCCAAATGTAAAGGTAGGTTAAATATTAAAACACCCCTAAGTAACTTTGGGTCAGAGATGAGAAGGGACTTGCACTGATAAGCTATGAACTTGCGGATGCTTTTCTAATAACAAGGGAGGCTTGTAAAATGGTGGTAAGGTAGGGGAGGGGCAGGCAGGAGAAACAGGGATCACTTTCTGCTATAGGCATTTTAATGGAACAATTCAAAATAGCCCTGAAGGCAATTTTCAAGAAAATAGCAGAGATGCATTTGACAGGGACATTTTTAGCAAGGGGATATTGTGGCTTGGGAACTATTACTGGTATCCTCCTCCTCCTTTAGTTCTCATTCCCATTCCCATAATTTAGACAAGCTTGGTACTGCCCTGATAATTTATACTATGACTCTCAGAATGTCTAGCCATAGATCGGTTGACCAAGCTCAATGACAATAGGAATTGCAATGCAGCAGATCTTGAGGGCACTAATTTGAGAAGGTTAATTTAATTTGTACATCTCCTCCTTCTCCTCCTCCTCCTCCTCCTCTGAAATTACCACCTACAAGGTGACAGTTGAAAAAATGATCCACACTTTTGTCTCATAAAGTGAGAATCTCCTTGTGCATATTCATAATGTAACATGATAAAAAAAACCCCACTTTCCTACAATCCTAATGTAAACTTAACCTTTGAGGCTTCAAGGTAGAACTACTGAAGAACTTTGAAGTTTTTTAAAAAAAATTGTTTGGAACAGTTTATTCAATTTTGAATAAGGGACACTGTGGCTTAGTGGCTAAGACATTGTGTTTGTCGATCGAAAGGTTGGCAGTTCAGCGGTTCGAATCCCTAGTGCTGCATAACGGGGTGAGCTCCTGTTACTTGTCCCAACTTCTGCCAACCTAGCAGTTCGAAAGCACGTAAAAAATGCAGGTAGAAAAATAAGGACCACCTTTGGTGGGAAGGTAACAGCATTCCGTACGCCTTTGGTGTTTAGTCATGCCGGCCACATGACCACGGAGATGTCTTTGGACAGTGCTGGCTCTTTGAAACGGAGATGAGCACCACTCCCTAGAGTCAGGAACAACTAGCACATATAGGGGAACCTTTACCTTTACCTTTATTCAATTTTGCTCAGTACTGATGCTGTAACATTCATATACATTTCACTTGTTTATCTACCATCTTTATCTTTCTGAAGACTTAACTCTCCAGTGAATGGTCATAAAGTTGCTTTAATATTATTTTTTTCTTTCTTTAGAATAATTATTGATGCAATATAATAATAAGAACAATGGTCATATAATTCAATAATTGGAATAAATAAAAATAAGTAATGACTCAGATGTTTTGATGTATTGCTGTGCAATGCTTAGAACCACAACATAAGTCATATGGTTAATATGCTCCATAAAACCCTTCAATATCTGTATTTTTTAAAAAAACACTTTTCTCCTTTTTTCTCTCTTCCTCTCTTAATTATGATCTTAATAAACAGAAAAATCCAGGATTGTGCAAGTTCCTTTCTTTTCCCTTCCACTGCAGCTTGTTGAATTCTGTAAATCCTCTCAGATCAGGGAGAAGCAGCAGCCAAGGTCCTTCTCAACTCTAAGAGAAACAGCTTCATACACAGAACTTCATTAGTGTTATTCTGTGCTAACTTATTTCTATACTGGTGTTCCATCTATTTACCTATTTCAAATAATTTTTCTAACTCTCTGTGCAATTAAATAATTTTGACTTTAGAGCTCCAGAGGTCAACTTCATTCCTCACCCCCCCCAATTTACTTTGGCTGTTAGGGCGCTACCTACCTCTCTCTTCTCCCCACTTTGGGAAAAATTCCCTTATCATGGTAAAATTTGTGCTCTACTCCCCCCAAAAATGTGGGCTTTGAATTTGTACTTCATTTGAATTTCCCCTCTTTCTATTTTTTTTCTTTCTTAAAGGCACCACTTTGAAAATGCTTCAAAAAGTGTCCCATCTGTTGTGGAGCAACAGATTTTAGTCTGTGTGGGAGAAGATCTCTGTCAAAATCACTATCTGATATGGTCATATTAAAGCTGACAGGCTTGTAGATGTCAATCAGTTAGCAAGTCATATGTCTCAAGACTGCCTGAGGGTGGCATATGAGGCCATGGACCTACAGTGAGCTACGTAAAAGCCCTATTTACAGCCACATGTATTTTGATGATGGAATGGCACCTGACTGATTCCTGTCTCTCTTCCCCCCCCCCCCCCACACACACATATGGAGGAAGAAATCATTCATCCTTTAAGCTTTAAGAAAATACAAAGGGCCTTTTTTGTTCACTGGCAAATACATGATCCTAAAATATTTCCATTTTTTCATCATTTTTAAAAAATTTGTTGTATCATGGCATTGGTGTTAACAAACATCAGTATCTTATACTATAAAGCTGAATGACACTCTTTCTGGTGGCATTTCATACATCTTGGTAAGGATCTCATTCTTTAAGGCTAATTAACAGGATAAAATGCTAATTGTCACATTTAGTTCCAGTATAGTTTCCATACAGGGATGAAATCCAGCAGGTTCTGACAGGTTCTGGAGAACTGGTAGCAGAAATTTTGAGCAGTTCAGAGAACCGGTAGTGGAAAATTTGAGTATTTCGGAGAACCAGCAAATACTACCTCTGGCTGGCCCCAGAATGGGGTAGGAATGGAGATTTTGCAATATCCTTCCCCCAGGAGTGGGGAGGGAATGGGGATTTTGCAGTATCCTTTCCCAGGAGTGAGGTGGGAATAGAGATTTTGCAGTATCCTTCCCCTGCCATGCCCACCAAGCCACGCCCACAGAACCGGTAGTAAAAAAAAATTGGATTTCACCACTGCTTCCATATCCAGCATAATTCAGTACTTCTCTTTAGATTTGGAGAAATCATGGCATACAAAAGTTTCAAGAAAGAGAGAGGGGGGAGGAGGGAGGGAGGGAGAGAGAGAGAGAGATTGCTGACATTAGCCTACAAACTAAAAAAGGACAGGGAGAAAAAAGTAAAAGTGGGAGTTATTCAAAAGCAGAATAAAGTTCAGAATTATAAAACTTTTCTTAATCCAACTGGTAATCTTGTTTCTTTGGTACAGGGGCACAAATGCATATGCCATTCCACAAAAGTGTGGATAGCAAAAGAGCCAGGTAATCCAAGGTTAAGCACAGGTGAGCATTCCTGTAAATACACATAGTTATAATCGTGAATCAAAAACAGAAAAATGTCATAGTGTATGACTACAAGGGCTGATTTAAAAGCATGGTTGATGTGCAGGAAAAGGACAAGAGAACTTGTGATTACAGGCAAACAGGAAAATGTAGGCTAAAAGAAAAGTTGCTTCAGCATTTTGACTCTTCTCAGATTCAACAGTACATATTAACTTTTTACATGTTTCTGACACCAAGGACCCTATTTTTCTCAGGGAGCGGTCATTTCCCAAGCATTTAACTTTTGGGGGAATTTAGACTTCTGCTGACTTTGAATCTGTCATCTCCGGAATTCAAAAATGTTCTTGTTTTAAACCAGACCCTTGGCAGTGCCCTTCTTGTAGTCCAGTAAGGTAGAACAAATGATTCTAAGGCTTGACTGCCCTTGCCTCTTATGGTTCTAATGATCCAAAATACAGTTTTTCTAACTTATAATGATGAATGTCGTGAACAGAGTCACAATATTTTCAAGAATTTCCATTCTCTTACTCCAAAAGAAGAAATGAGTCTTAAATATATATATACTGTAGAATATTTATAATTGTAGTTGAAGGAATAGAAACAGTGGAAGCGGTCACCAGTAAAGTTTGCTTCCTATATTGAAATGAACAATGCATAAACACAGAAATCCTGATATTTATATACACAGGGATCCTAATAAAATTTCTTAATTCTGATTATTTGCTTAGAACAGGGATAAATAATTAACTTTTTCAAAGGGCCACATGCAGTGGTGGGTTTCAAAACTTTTTTCTACCGGTTCTGTGGGTGTGGCTTGGTGCGCATGGCATGGCTTGGTAGGCGTGGCTTGGTGGGCGTGGCAGGGGAAGGGTACTGCAAAATCTCCATTCCCATCCCACTCCAGGGGAAGGTTACTGCAAAATCCCCTATCCTCCTGAGAGGGACTCGGGAGACAGAGAATAGATGGGGGCCGGGCCAGTCAGAATTTTTTCTACTGGTTCTCTGAACTACTCAAAATTTCCGCTACCGGTTCTCCAGAACTGGTCAGAACCTGTTGAAACCTACCTCTGGACACATGAGAAACTGGGACTGTTGTGGAGGGCTGCCTCCACCACCCTGCCATTGCCCTGCCCCCACCTTGCCCTCTGCCTCCACCGCTGTGCAGATGTCCCCAATGCCCTAACCCTAATGTTGCCAATGTCCTGCCCCTTCTGCCAATGCCACCAATGCCACAGGTCAGACAGGAACCACCTGGAAGCTGAATGTGGCCCACAGGCCACAAAATACCCACGTCTGATTTAGAACACTAAAATGTATAATCTGAAACCATAGTTAAAATACTTGCATTTTTAAAAATTCTGTCATGTTCAGATAAGACATCTGTCCCAGGAATGTCAGTAGTTCTTTTTTCAGAGTCCACTAATCCAAATAACGAAATAGTAGAAAAATGTGTTAATTCAAGTGCATTTATATTAAATCATTAGGTTTGTACTGGATAATTGTAACCTGGGAACTAGGCCTGGATTTGCCAAACTCTTTCCAGAAATTTTCTGTGAGCTCACCATATTTCCTTACAAGGCCATTGTATATTTCCTCATACAGCCCCATAAAATAGCCTGCTTTCCTGAACTGCCTCCTACTTGCAAGATACAATTTTATTCTATTGCACATGATCTCATTATCTCATTTTTGTCACTTGATCTCATTTTCCTTGGTTCGAAAAAGATTTAACAATGAATGATAAGGATGAAATTATCAGCACAAAAAAAATAGACAATAATTAAATGTCAGTCATCCTTGTGACAGAGGAAATGCAATTCTGTATTACACTATTTTTGGTACCGAATAGTATGATACTCATTAAGAAGGGCTCTCTTTTTTTTTTTGTTTTAAAACTGGACATTTTTGCAGTGATTTCAAAGAGAAGAAATGTATTCCACTTACTAAGGCTATTTTCCCCGGCAGATTTAATTCTTTCTATGGAAATATTGGCTAGAAAATTGGCAAGACATGGGCTTATTTATGCATTAGAAGAAAAGTATGAATATTAAGAGTAAAAAAAAAAAAATCATAGTGCTGTTGTTTTGATGAAGATGAATTAGGTGAGATGGGTAGCAAACAAGTCAAATAATTAAATAATCAGCCTTTTAAAAAAATAAGAACCAAAAGGATCCAATTTATGATAGAGCTTTCCTTCTGATATTCTGCAATGATACCTCCAATTATATATGTGTAAGATTATTCAGTAGACTTTTGGTGAACCAGCTATCTAGTTATCTAACTTTTTGCAAAATATTAGTACGGTTTTTGGAATGGAATGGAATGGAATGGAACGGAACGGAACGGAACGGAACGGAACGGAACGGAACGGAACGGAACAGAACAGAACAGAATAGAATTTGCCATAAGTGCGAATGGATACACAAGGAATTTGTCTCCAGCACAGAAGTCCTCAGTATGCATGCAAAACAACAGAGTAATAATAATCACAGTAATGATACCAGTAAGAGGAGGTAGTAGAGAAGATGAGAAGGGTACTAATAATACTACAGCCATTAGTCATAGCTCTCTAATCATATTTAACCTGCTGCATCATGAAGATAATTTATGAATGGTCTTTGAGAAGTGTGTCCTCATGACACCCCTTGCATTTCATTCCTAACCCATGGCTGAGGCATCTTACAGCTATCCATAGCTGCTCCAGTTTGCAAGTGTTGTTTTCCTTCTTCTCCCATGAATGAACCAGGATGCCGCACCAAGGACAAGATAGTCAGAGAGAGTGATCTGCTTGCCTCCTGGCAAAACATTGGCAAGTTTCTGGAAATGCCACTCCCCCAGCCTTTTCAACTTTATTTATTTATTTTATTCAATTTATACACCGCCCATCTCACCTACAGGCGATTCTAGGCTTCATCTATAAGAGAGATCAGATATCTGATTTTTCCTCTTTATACTGAATAACAAGCTCTGCCAGACAGAAATCCCATTTGATGTTTGTGAGCGTATGTATATGCATACGTTATGTTTGTCTGTGTGTATGTGTATGGGATTATACAGTAATAGGAAAAGCACATGAGTCGTGAATGTGAAATGAGTAGAGAGGGAGAAAAGAGGACCTTTACCTGATTTGCTAGGGAAATTGGCTTGATTCCTTATGAATAATAATTTGTAATAAAAGTTAGGAATAAGAAATTAAGGCTTGGCTCTACAACTGTGCCATGCCACCTTGTCAAGATGTTCAGGTGCTGGATGGGGATGGGCAGGAAGGATGATAGGAAATCCACCTATCAGAGCCAGACACTAAAATGGGTGAGGACATCTGACTGGTCTTGCTGAGCAGGTGCCGTAAACGTTGGCTCAGATGGCAGCATAATTTACATTAATATACTTTTCTCCTGATTCAAAGATGGGAGAAAGCATCTTCCCATGGCTAAAGCCCAAAGGTTTTATTGATTTTTTCCTTAGGTGATTGATTTCCCCCCAATATAAGTCCTGTTCAGGAAACACATGTGTAGAGAGAAGCTTTTGGTCCCTCCTCAGTGTTTTCAACACAATCACCAAATGAAATAAATTGCCAGAGGTTGTAATGTCCAATAGATTGAATGGATCTTTATTTAAATGATTTGATAGAGAAATAGAAAACAGATCTATCACCGACTATGAAAGCTCCTATGAAATTGGGCCAGAAGTTGTTTGTCTCTGGTGTCTGAAGCAAATACTCAGGGATATTTTCATTGTCAAGCCATGGATATTTTTCTCTGATTCAGTATTCTTATATTTTTTTAATGCTCTTTATTGACTTTCTTAAAAATATTGTTTTCTGTTTGTTGGAAGGGAGAACTTTCACACAAAACCATAAATTAAATCACAACAGTCTGGTAGCTAATGGAAAACATAACCTGCAGGTTCTCCAATATAGTTTGAAGAGTTATGGAGGTAATCTCTTACTTGTGAAAATATATCACATATCACCTAATCATTTCTGCCTTTGCTGTGTACTATTATGCTACTGAACTCTTGGAAAATAATTAGTTAGGAAGTGTTTGGCTTCAAAATCAGCCAAAACAGTATTGCTGTATTAAAATTTATAGAGACTAAATCCTTTTTTCAACTCTTCAATCTTTTTTCAGTCTTGGGCAATATAGCTATGTTTTTGTAGTGTTTTTTTTCTTCCAAAAATCAGTTTTATTTGTGCTTTCTCTTATAAGCAAAACTGTTTAAAATTCCAGCCATTAAAAAAAAAAAAAGAACTTATCAAAGCATTAAAAAAACTACATTTCATAGCTATCTGAATTTAAGCTTCTGTCAGATATAATAAATATTATTAAAGGGTTTTAATTTTCAAAAATAATGTTCTTGTTAAAAGTTGAGATAAATTATCATCCAATATAATTTAAAAGCTAACAGTCCTAAGGCTGTTAGGCAGTGATGGGTTGCTACCGGTTCGCACCGGCTCGCACCGGATTGGGCTAACTGGGAGCGGCGGTGGCGGGAGGCTCCACCCACTCACCCACCCAGATACTTCAGCGCATGTGCAGAAGTGCTGCAGGCACGTGTAAATGCGCACGTGTGCACGAGCGAACCAGTAGTGACATGATTTGAAACCCAGCCCTGCTGTTATCTTTTATCTTTTTTTTTTTAATCTTTTTTTTAATTTGTATACCGCCCTACTCCCGAAGGACTCAGGGCGGTGAACAGGCACAAAATAAAACACGTAAAATACAAAAATTAAGAGCAGAAGTAAAATTGAATTAAATCAATTTAGCCCAAGACAAATTTAAAAACCCAGGTTAAGAACAAATTAAAATTTACATTAAAATTTACATTAAAAAAGAATGGGAAAGGTTAGGCCAGACCAGCTTGGTGAAATAAAAAGGTCTTAAGAGCGCGGCGAAAAGTGCATAGATCTGGGATCCTCCGTATCTCCGGAGGGAGCTCGTTCCAGATAGTAGGTGCTCCCACAGAGAAGGCTCTCCCCCTGGGAGCCGCCAGCCGACATTGTTTGGCCAACGGCACCCAGAGGAGTCCCTCTCTGTGAGAGCGTACCGGCCGGTGGGAGGCCGTTTATGGCAGCAGGCGGTCCCGTAAATAACCTGCACATTATTAGGTGATATTGATATTTTCCCCAATCAAGAAACTACATTTTCCCCAATCAAGAAACTACATTTTGGTCAATGTTAACTTCTCTCAAGTTCATGGATATCCTCTCAAGGATATTTTCTAATCTCTCTGAAATTTGAAATCATAAGCCAAAATTAATAAAGTTAAATTAAACAAAAGTGTGAATTTTTGTCACTAATGCTTGAACTTTTGAATACCAGGAAGCTACAACTGCTTTTTTAGATACATAGATTTCATCAGTAAAATAAGTTCTTAGCTTTTTACTGTTTTATGGTTGTTTTTTGGATCCAATATATCTTGTCTTAACCAGTGGTATATTACAGGTTGAATGATGTACGATATATGATATATTGAGTGACGTGGAAATTCTAGATCTTGTTATAGAAAATCATAGAGGGGATAAAGGCAGTGTATGAAATTTGAATGGGATGAATGAGGAGATTGATGAGTAGAACTTCATTTCAACAACATGGCCGTTTTCCATCGTACAGCAGATGTATGTTCTCATAGCTTCTTTTGAAGGCCACAGTGCTATGAAATGGCATATAAAGATGCATTCTTGTTTGTAACAAGACAGGAAACAAATACCAATCACTTAACATAAAATATTCTGTTTCTCTACTTTGACATAGAACTAAGACTTCTGATTCTCCTAAACCAGGCCTGTCAAACTGGCAGCACACGGGCCAGATGCGTCATGCGCAGGCCACACCCACCGCAGCTCCGCAAAGGCAAAAACCATTGTGATACGTCACAATATGTCACATGGCACGATCGAATTTGACACCTGTGTCCTAGCAGAGATAATAAAATCTTATATTACACTGACTTAACTTCTGTACTTTGTTGGTTGCAAGTCCATTAATACTGGTTTACTATCAATTCAGATTTCCCAAATAATTTTACATGAAACCGATTGACTTGTTTGCAGCTTCATTTTTTAATTTCTTTTTCCTACTCCAACCATATATTTCATTTATTATTTTCATTATTAAATTTCAATTTTATTATAAATACTCTTCAGATTTCCCTAATAATTTTACATGGAAATTAAACTGATTGATTTGTTTGCAGCTTCTTTATTTCTTTATCCTACTCCAACCATATATTTCATTTATTATTTTCACTATTAAACTTTAATTTTATTATAAATTGTCTCAAGATGCAGAATTATATTAAATTGGAAGAGTGCTCAGATAGAAGATAAACTAGAAATTATATAAAAAATGCTTTGAGGGAAGAAGGGCAGAAGACACCATTACATGGTGGAGGCATGCTTTTCATACAGCAACTTGCAAAATTAATCTCTAACTCTCCATTAAAGTTGGGAAAATTTCCCCTCTGCAAAGAAGCTACCTGTCAGAAGATACTTTAATAATTTGATTTAGCATAAGTTAACTTCATATGTTCAGGAACCATCTCCCAATCTTAATGATAGCAAAATCAGGTATTTTATTTAGATGTAAGTCTATGCAGGATATTTACTGGATCTCACATTTCCCCCAGTTCAAGGAGGGAAGAACAAACTCACATCAGAGTGAATGAGGAATATATTCCCTTCAATTCCCTTCAAAATACTAATGGGAAGTAAAGAGGTCTAACCAACCTTTTCACTCCAAAAGAGCCTCAGTGTGTATTATCTTCTATTTACTTATCACACCCTAGTTAGATAATTCAGTGATACATCTGTTGGAAGAAAAATATCCATCTGGTTCAGTTCCAAGCTGGGAGAAAGACACTGGAAACCTGGAGGCCAATTGGAAAGATGGTTTATTGATGAAGCAGAACCACATGTGATTCTGGGCAGCTGACAAAATGGAGTTGAGAGTGCAGGGGGTTTTTTGTACCTTCTTTGGGCTTTGTATTTGAGCTTCCTGTTCCTGTGGAAGAACATGTATTCTATTGGCTGTTGTCAGATTCCTATGGTGTCATGTAGGGGTTAGGTAGGGGTCATAGCTGGCTTTATAGGTGAAAGAGGACTAATTCTGAGCTAGTTCTTTCTGAACTAATTTTGTCAACCTTTTGTTTGTTGCTTATCTGAGTTTCTGTCTTGACCCAGTCTTTCTGAATTGATTACCAAATCTGCATTTCTAAAAGCTGGCCTCCTCAGTTTCTGCTTGGGGGCTATTAAGAAAGACTTGGGAGCTGCTTCCTGATTCTAAAAAACATGTTTCTCCATTCCTCCTTTAGGGAAATATAATATCTTGCCTTTTTAATATTCCTCAAAATATTTCAATCTTCCAAGTAAATTCAATCCCATCTGTATTGGAATGTCTGATTTTTTTTTCTCCAAATCATTTGCATAAAGTCTTCCCTTTCTGTGATATCCTGTAAGCAACAGGTTGTAGTAGGGGCCCGTATTCAGATTTATGTTTCAAAATGTTGTGTAGGTTTGAGCTACCCAGTCCTTTTTGTGTCTGTGTTGTCACAAATATTAACAGGTCACTTTGTTCTCACATGCAAGTTTTTATTGTACTATCAAAGTTTTCTCTAAAAGCTTTCTTTAGCTTTTGTTCCTCATGCTACATCAAAAGAAAAAAGCTTTGAAGATTGTCCTATATAAAATGAATCTCCAAAACCATGATACACTTTCATTTCGATCGCTGATTGGCCTTAGAAAGAATGATGTGAATTTCAAATAAAGGAAGGTGGATAGAAGGCCAATGAGAATATCCACCATCCCCCCAAATGTGATAGTACATCTCCCAGTTAGTACACCTTCCATGGAAAGCTGTCAGCTGTACTTGCCTTTTATCAATATTGCTAAGAAAGTAAATTTGTCACTGTACAGCTGAGAATCTCTTCAAGATCTGCTTTAATGTTTCACGCTACGTTTGCAAAACAAGAGTAATAAAAATAATGACACCATTATTACTCTTCTTACTTTGTTTTCAGTTCATCACTTGCATATTTGAATAATGAATTATATTCACATTATCTCTACATTCTTGCTCGTGAGTTCCTCTGCTGGCTGAAAGTAAAGCTATTATCCAGTTGTCAGTTCTGAAGAGCCATTCAACGTAGCAAGCAGTGATTCTGACATGCAGATATACTACTCGGCAAAATTATCTAGTATACAATTTCAAGCTCTAAATGCAAAAATTACTATCTGCTGTTTAAATGAATCTGGAGCAGTGCTGAAATGTTTTAAAAATGCATCTGGAATACACTTTGGGACATAAGAAACAATTGTAAATGATAAAAGGATAATTAATAGAGTTGTAATTTGCTGACCACTGTGTTATGAAATCATATGCATATCTACTCAGACATAAATTCTGTTCAATAGAACTTACTCTATGGAAGTATGTATAGGATAGCAGCCCTGAACAATTAGATCCTTGTTTTGTTCTTTTAACATACAGGCCTTCAAACAAAGAAAAACCCAGCTATGTTCAATTTCACAGGATCCTTCATTCTTAGAATTTAATAGCATATTAAATTCTCATTTTATTAATGTACCTCCGATTCAACTGTATTCATTAATTAATCTTGTTTATGAAACTATTGTCAAGCTATCACAATTCCACAAAAACCTGCTTTGCCAATCAAAACTATGTTGTTAAGGTCCCTGAGTATAAGGAATGGAAATAATTGGATAATTTAACATAACTGTGCAAAGGTTCCAGTTGTTGTTTTTTTTCACTTAATAATGTACTGGGCTTAAAACATAGGATGTTTCCTAAATCAACTTTAAGATACAGGCAGGTGGAGATGGGTGAATGAATTTATAATATTAATACATAATATTCATTTTACTATACTGTCTATGGAGATTCTCAGTCATCCAGGTCATGGTTGTCCCAAAGGTGCTTTTTTTTCAAGAGGCAACTGAACTTCTGGTTTATCTTTGAAGACGTTTCGCTTCTCATTCAAGAAGCTTCTTCAATGTCTTCAAAGAAAAACCAGAAAAACCAGTTTCCTCTTGAAAAAAAAGCACCTTTGGGACATTTTACTATACTGTTTATTACCAAATGTTAAGTTATTAACATTCAAAGCCGAAGAGCCAGCACTATCCGAAGACGTCTCCGTGGTCATGTGGCCGGAATAACTAAACACCAAAGGTGCACGGAACGCTGTTACCTTCCCACCAAAGGTGGTCCCTATTTTTCTACTTGCATTTTTTACGTGCTTTCCAACTGCTACATTGGCAGAAACTGGGACAAGTAATGGGAGCTCACCACGTTATGCGGCACTAGGGATTTGAACCGCTGAACTGATGACCTTCTGATTGACAAGCTCAGTGTCTTAGCCACTGAGCCACCAGGTCCCTATCTATATATAATGTTAAGAAACATCAATTAAGAAAAGCAAAGTCTGTCTCCTGCTTGTACTTCATACTATTCAGTGTTGAAAGATGTGCAGTTTCATGGTTAGCTGTATTCTCTCCTTCCGTAAAGCTATCAGATCGTGGCACACCATTACTGCTTGTGCTTGTCCAAAGCAAAGCTGTCTTTTCTTTGACCTGATTGATCTCCCCTGCTCAGCACCCTTCTTTCCTAATGTTCCCCACTCTCTACCTTCTTCACACTTTTAATCATTCAATTCATTACTGACAGTACAAAAACAAAACAATTCACAAAACATTTCATAAACAAATCAACCCATTCAAACATTTTATTTTTATTAGAATTTTTTATTAGAAAATTGAGTATATATTATGTTCCCAAGTCAATTTGCCCTGCGGGTTTAAATTTGATATATGAAGTAGCTAAATGGGCTTGTCAGCCATTCATGCCAGAATGCAGAAATACTCATATGAAAGCAAATAATTCCCTCCCACCATCTTTAGACTTACTTTGGCGCTAGTGGAAAAAAAGTGAGTTGCTCGTTGTGATTTTATCCATGAAAAATCAGAGAGCTGATCTGTGTTGGTGCGATATAAGGATAGGTAGATGGGAGAAGATAGAGAAATGGCAGGGAGGGGATAGGAATTGCTTATGCACACTGTGCCCAGTTCCCATGTTTTGCAGACTTCAGTTTTGAAGATTTAGCAGACTCCAAGATGGATAAAAGAGAGCCAGTTTGGTGTACTGGTTAAAGTACCATTCTTTCTTTAAAAAATTCTTTCTTTTTTCTTTGTACTTCTGATTTTTTTTTATTTTTATACTTTGTATTAGTTTTACATGTATAATGTAATATTTAATAACATTATTATTAAGGGGGGGACATTAAATAAAGAGCAAAAAGACTATTTACTGGATTGGCACTCATACAATTTCATTTCCATATGGATTGTCCCAGGGGTGAAATCCAGCAGGTTCTGACAGGTTTTGGAAACCGGTAGCAAAAAGTTTGAGTAGTTCAGAGAATTGGCAAACACCACCTCTGGCTGGTCCCAGAGTGGGGAGGGAATGGAGATTTTGCAATATCCTTCCCCTGGAGTGGGGAGGGAATGGGGATTTTGCAGTATCCTTCCCCTGGAGTGGGGTGGGAATGGAGATTTTGCAGTATCCTTCCCCTGCCATGCCCACCAAGCCATGCTCACCAAGCCACACCACGCCCACCAAGCCACACCCACAGAACCGGTAATAAAAAAATTTGGATTTCACCACTAGGTTGTCCTCATGTTGATAGTTTTTTCCAAGAAGTTGCAGATGCCTGTGAAAGAGAAAAGAGAGCTTCCTTCTCTTTTCTCAGTTCCTTCTGATCCTTCTGGTCCCACCAGAAGTCTGGAAAAGGGCTGTTTCCGGCCTCCAGAGGGCCTCGGGGTAGGTGGGTGGGGAAGGCCGTTTTCGCCCACCCCAGGCTCCAAGAAAGCCTCTGGAGTCTGGGGAGGGCAAAAAATGGGCCTACTGGGCCCACTGTGCCATCACGTTCCAAAAGCGGGGGGAGCACGGGGGAGCACATTGAATTATAGGTATGGACATGCGCATGTGTGCCCCCCCTCCCGCGCGACCCCCGCTTTTGGCACGCGACGGCAAAAAGATTAGCCATCACTGCCCTATACCATTTCAGACAAATGGTTATCCAATCTCTTTTTGAAAACTTCCAGTGTTGGAGCATTCACAACTTCTGGAGGCAAGTCACTCCACTGATTAATTGTTCTAACTGTCAGGAAATTTTTACTTAGTTCTAGGTTGCTTCTCTCCTTGAATAGTTTCTATCCTTTGTTTCTTGTCCTGCCTTCAGTTCATACCATTCTTTTTAAATACTGCTTGCAACCTCTCTTAATTTAAGATGCTCCATATTTCATTCAAAGTTGCTGCTGAATTGTGGCAGTATGGAACAATTCTGCAGTAATTAACATCTTTCTTTTGAAGAACTCACAGCCTGGGATTTTTCTTCTGCATGTGACTCAGACAAAAACATATCCCTGAAGTCCCAAATGTGCTTTTCCAAAAGCAGCTGGACTTTGTTTTTTTGTTTTTTAAAAGACATTTTGCTTCTCATCCAATATTTCACTTCTCTTCGCTTCTGTCTCTTAGAATTCTTTTTGGATGAGAACTGAATCATCTTTAAGGAAAAACAAAGTCCAGTTGCCTTTTGAAAAAGCACCTTTGGGACAACCATGGCCTGGATGACTGAGAATCTCCATAGACATATCCCTGAAGGGAGTGAGCATGCCCTGTCCCAAAAAGCACTTTCCAAGCCTGAATTCCATGCCATATCACATTTCCTTTGCCAACCAACAACATTCCCAATCTTCTCCATCATGTATGCATGGGAACAGGAGCATTTCCCTGTTGCAATAAGGGCAGCAAACAGAATATGAAGCAACAGAGCTTTAATCTCCACACAGAGCCCACAGGAAGGTGAACACTGCACAGAAATAATAAGATTGGCAGAGAAAAATAAATGGGGAAGTGCCCTTCCATTGCCCAGAAAATATGCCCATATGGCATAGTTTTGCTTTCAAGAGCCTTGGTGGTGCAGCGGACTAAAGTGCTGTTAAGTAGCACTTAGCTGCCAGCTGCCTGCAATTACTGTGAGTTCAAATCTCACCGGTCTCAAGGTTGACTCAGCCTTCCATCCTAACTAGGTAGTTAAATGAGGACCCGGTTTGTGGGGGCAATAAGCTGACTTTGTATAAAAAAGAACACTGCTTAGGGGGGCCCAAAAACCCTACTCAGCAGGTATATACAAAAGTATGAAAGCTATTGCTTAATGCATTGTAAGCCGCCCTGAGTCTCCGGAGAAGGGCGGCATATAAATCGAACCAATAGATAGATAGATAGATAGATAGATAGATAGATAGATAGATAGATAGATAGATAGATAGATAGATAGTGGTGTTGGAGAAGGCTCTTGAGAGTCCCAAGAAGATCAAATTAGTAGATCCTAAAGGAAATTAACCTTCTTTGGAAGGACAGCTAAAGAAGCTGAAGCTCAAAGACTTTGGCCACCTAATATGAAGAGAGAACACCTTGGAAAAGACCCTGATGTTGAGAAAGCTTGAAGACACAAGGAGAAGGGGATGACAGAGGGTGAGATGGTTAGAGAGTATAATCAATGCAATGAACATGAATTTGGGCAAACTCCAGGAAACAGTGGAGGACAGGGGTATCTAGCATGCTATTGTCTATGAGGTTACAAAGAGTCAGATACAACCTAGCATCTGAATAACAGATGCTAGGTTGTAGCCATTTACTACATACTTACTGTAGTCAAAGATATGTTCTTCATCAATTCAGTTCCTAAACAACAACAACAAAACAATTTAAAAGCTTGGCTTCAGGGTATCATAATTCCTGTGCTACTTTTCACTGGATACTGGATTCGTAGCCTTTTCCTTTTCCTTTCCTTTACCTTTACCTTCCACACAATAGGAACTGTAGTCAAGCCATAAGAAAAGAGTTTGCCTCTTCCCCTTACAACATGTTCCTTCCTTGTGTTTTTCATCTTGATGCCTTAGTGCAATGCTCCAAGGGAGTGGTGGCAGGTTGAAGATGAAATATTGTAGCCATGTGCAGACAATGCTAATGACAGACACATCTGAAATTGTAAACAATGGTGGGATAGTCTGCAAAATAATGGAACCGATGCTGTTCTTTATTAAAGTTATACAAAGAGCTTTTGTGATCTTACCTATGTTGCTTAGGACTAGCATGCTTAAGTAGGGAAAGCGACATTTTGAACACAAAAGCAAAGAAACTATACCTAGCCATGCATGTATATTTTCACACATCTTCTCAGTTCTAAGCCACAAATTATTGCAACAAATTAGAAGAGAGTCCACTCTGAATTGGTGCTATTTGAATTGAATTAGTGTCAGGCCCTGCTCTACATCACTCCCATTAACTATAAAATTTATGAAGGAACACTGAGAATTAATCTGCAAATATATACTAATTCACGCTGACCTTTTTCCAAGCCGAAGCCCTTTTTAGCACTCAGGATAGGTTTAACATTGCCCTACTGAGTGTTGTTATAATGCGCTGAATGGTTGTCCGTAATTATATAATGCAAATGACATTTGCTTTTTTTGTTTGAGCGTATTCCCTCAGATGTTTCCTTCTTTTTATCACGCTCCTCACACATCTGTGTCCCTAAAATGGCAGCGTAACCCCTCCTCTTTTGGTCCCCAAGTTCCTCTTTCTGTCCTTGCTGCCTGTCACATAGCAGCACCAAACAGTTTGGAATGAGCTGGGCTATGACATATCCTTCTGACATAGGCTGGGCTGCCAGCTGGCTGGAACAGGTGTAGACTGATTCTCACCATCAAATGGCGACATAGATTTGGCACTGCCCCAGTGCACAGGCATGAAAAACCTGTTCTCTTCCAAATTTGGGGGAGGTGGAAAGTGGGCAGTTTGAGATAGATGAACTGCACTTCAATAAAACTTTCAGGGATTCATTCACTCCACCCACCCCTTTGTCACTTGGTTTAAGATTTTTCATCAGGATTCTCTGTAATCCAAACAAATGATTTGTTCCTTTGTCCCTTGTTCGATCAGATGAACTTTTCTGGCAGGAGCTCATTAGAGGTGCTGCTTTATAATCCATCATTTGAAGATATACCTCTATTTCCTAGATAGAAATAGGAAATAGAGCCTTGGCTCTATACACACACACACACACACACACACACACAAACACAAACCCTAAATTTTTTCCCGTCATAGAGTAAACACAAATCACTGGCATATGGCATCTGTATTGCTTTGTAACTTCTGCCTCTGCGGTGCAATATAATTTTTTAAAGAAGTTGCCTATGATCACTGCTGTGTTTTACTAATGCAATAAATTCTGTAGGAGGATTAAGGAACTTCTGTGTTATCAGACTACTAGATGGATGGGGGACACAGAGATGGGAAAGATCTAATCAATATAGAAGAATCATTGTATAGAAAGTAGGAACACAGGAGAATTTCCTTTGATCTGTATATTTAAGAAAACTGACTTGAGCCACCTTTCATGGAATAATAGGCATACTGGAATGCAACTAGGCAGGAAATGTCTCCAAATTTTGTAACATTATCCTGTTTTCCAAAGTAATGAGGATGAAAATAGGCAGGGCATTTGGAGAAATATACACACACAATTTAAATGTAAATTCATATTGTTTAAATGGTTAAAATAGGACAAAATGAGTTTAAGTTGAATGCAAACAAAAATCAGCATGAATTAGGGATGGGCTGATCCTGTCATCCTCATAGTAAAGACCTTTTTTTTTTTTTTTTTGCATCCTGGCCTGTTTGAGCATTTGTGTGTGTGTGTGTTTCCTTTTTCTCCCCCACTTTTAAAACACAGACAGCCACCTCAGAGGCTGCATTTATGCTGCTTCTGGATTGGCTCCATGCCCCTGGTGGGCAGCTAAGCTGATTTATTTCTGGCTCAGCTGCAGCGAATCAGAAATCTCTGTGAGTGTGTGTGTGTGTTTGTGCTTACAAGGCTCCAGCTCTGCAAAGCCTGGGCTGGGGCATTTTCCCATCAGCAGGAATGCCCAGCTGTTGGGCCCTCCCTACTCCCTGGGTTCAGACCCAGTGGCATCAGGCCAAGTTGCTACCCTTTCACAGTTCTTTTGCCTTGTGAGCAGCGAGATGGTACCATTCTGGCTTCTTCCCATCCTAGGGAACAAAGGCAGGGCGCAGGATCTTGATAGGGCACCCCTTTTATGAGATCCTATCCCATAACAGTAGAAGGAGCATCTGGGGTTTCTAGAATTTGAAGGGTGGCTTTAAATGATTTCTGGCATGAAGGTTTGAAGGTAGGATGAATGTACCCAGAAAGAGCGAAATAAATAAATAAAAAGTAGTCACAATGCACCTAGAAAAAGCCAAATAAATAATTACCAATTATTGCAGCCAAATAATTGTTTTGTACAACCTGTGCAGCCTTTCCAGCTGACTGCAATGTGGAACCAATGAAATAGTCTGCCTGGAAGCCTAGTGGCCTCTCCAGCATGGGAGGTTTTCAAATTGAAGCTGGATGGCCAACTATCATGAGATGGTTTAATGGATTCCTACACAGGGTAGTAGATGTACTAGTTTGCCTCTAAGAGTCTTTCAGTGTGAGGTCCTTGCTGCTCTCTGGTTGAGATGATTAGGGGACTGGAGGCTAAAACATATCAAGAAAGGTTTCTGGAACAGACCCTTTATGACTCGTCCCTCTTAGCATATTAGCTGGTTCGTGACTACACAAAGCCATAGCAGTCATTTTGTAAAAACAAAACAAAACCCTATCTCTCAAAATTTATTCTTAAATGCACTCATAGTTAGTGTGTCTGCCTCTGAGGTAAAAAAAAAAAATCCATTTGAATGGAGGTAGGTAAAGACATTTCAGTATGGCAGCTAAATTGTGGGAAACAGGCATCTGGTACAAACTACAAGGATGAAAACAATGACAAAACAAGCATTCTGGTGTCAGATACAAGTATCTGAGCCACAGGCTTGTGTCACAAATCAGGATGAGTGTTTTGTCATTTGCACATACACATATTGATGCCTATGATGGGCAAACAAAGCTAATGAACCCAGAGCTAGCAGATTTGAGCTGAGACATGCAACGCATATAGGTTGCCATGTACTGATCCTACAGATCTTGTATCCACAATGAACTAAAACAGGCAGTGTATTGTTTCTTCTTTTCTTAAGATCTGGAGAGGACCTGGGCCAATCTGGTGTAATGGTTAAGGTGCTGGCCTAGAAACCAAGAGACTGGGAGTTCTAGTCTCGCCTTAGGCATGAAAGCCGGCTGGGTGACTGTGAGGCAGTTACTCTCTCTCAGCCCAACTCATCTCACAGGGTTGTTGTGGAGAAAATGAGAGAAAGAAGGTAAACTTTGTTGCCTTCCGTTACATATGAAGTAATAAAGGCAGGATAAAAATCCAACAAATAAATTCATAAAATAAATGACCGCCTTCTTCAAGACTAGATGCCCAGGCAACTGCCATAATGACCCTGTTACATCCATATTCAGCTTCAAGACTGATATGGTAATTAAACTAGATGGTAAACTGGGACGGGAGGAGTGGGGATGAAACATCTGGGCTAAATTTCTCCTGGACATTTACATTTTGCATGGAGAATGAAATAATAATGCTGATCCTAAACTGAATTAATATCAGGTTGGATGTACTTGCTTTTGTTCTTATTTGCAAATTACTGCTTTGAACTGCATGTACAGGTAGTTCTCGATTTAGGGCCACAATTGAGCCCAACATTTCTGTTGCTAAATGAGACATTTGTTAAGTGAAATTTGCCCCATTTTACGACTTTTCTTGCCACATTTGTTAAGTGAATCATGGCAGTTGTTAAGTTAGGAACATGGTTGTTAAGTGAAATGTGGCTTCCCAATTGACTTTGCTTGTCAGAAGGTCGCAAATGGTGATCACATGACCCTGGGACACTGCAACCATCATAAATATTAACCAGCTGCCAAACATCCAACTTTTGTTCACGTGACCATGGGGATGCTGTAACGGTCTTAATTGTGAAAAACAGTCATAAGTCATTTTATTCAGTGCCATTGTAACTTCAGGAGCACTACCTGTATTACAAAAGGAAATGTATAGACATACACAACACACACCAGCCAACTGTTCTATATTTTTTGTTTATTTGTTTATCTTTAAGAAGTCCAGAATTGGTTTGTACAGTAAGATGAGTGGCATATAGGGTAGGGCAGGGCAGGGCAGGGCAGGGCAGGGGAGAAGGGAAGGGAAGGGGAGGGGAGGGGAGGGGAGGGGAGAGGAGAGGAGAGGAAAGGAGAAGGGGAGGGGAGGGGAGGGGAGGGGAGAGGGGGAGGGGGAGGGGAGGGGAGGGGAGGGGAGGGGAGAGGAGAGGAGAAGGGGAGGGGAGGGGAGGGGAGGGGAGAAGAGAAGAGAAGAGAAGAGAAGAGAAGAGAAGAGAAGAGAAGAGAAGAGAAGAGAAGAGAAGAGAAGAATAACAGAGTTGGAAGGGACTTTGGAGGTCTTCTAGTCCAACCCCTTGTTCAGACAGGAAACCCTAACTTTCAGACAAATGGTTGTCTTCTTAAAAACTTCCAGTGTTGGAGTATTCACAACTTTCAATGGCTTTATAGATACAGATTTTCCCAGGTTGTTTATGCAGCTGCTGATCTCTCAGTTAAAACCTTCAACCATCCGTGCCTTAAAACATACATTCATAACATACATACATACACATCACTAGCTTTTCATAGGCAAGGCTATGTGTGCGTGCATGCGTGTGTGTGTATGTATGTATATGTATATATGTATATGTATATGTATATGTATATGTATATGAATAATTTACTAGATCTGTCGACAATGTCTCATTACTTCTTTTACTGTCTACAATATGGCTTCTGGAGTATAATTTTTAAAAAGGCCCAGTTAAGCTAGATATCCCAAATGTTGATTATTATTTTTTTAAAATCAATCTCATGTTGACATTTGCAACTTGAGATAAAAGGCTGGGGTAATTCTAAACAAACTTTAGGTAGTGGCCCTAACTTTCTTTAGCTGCATGTTGCAAAGGCAGCACTGTCTTACTTTGCGTACTTATTTTGGATGTTTAATATTATTGAAACAGTAGGGTTTACATAAAAGTGGTATGCTGAAATAATTTAGTGTGCACCAAGATCTGAACTGAAATATATAGAACACTGCAACAATGCTACAAAAACATTTTTTCTCTCCCTCTCCAATGCTTAATTAGGATGCAAATACTGATTATTTTAAGCTTTACAAAAGAATTCATTGCATATTAGAGTGTCTGTTTCATGCAGCTCATGTGATAAAATCCTCACCAGTCTTAAAATGACAGATGTAATATTACCTTTAATAAGTGTCTACCGATGCATGCAAATTGAATTAAATAGTGGGAGTACAAATTTGTCTGATAATTAAGATAAAATTTCATGTCAGCTTAAGCCCTGGTGTATATTAGTAACCCTGTATACTTCTTTAGCCACTGTTCTCAACCAATTATTTTAAATGTCGAATTCCTGATTACTGCTAATATGCAGACTTAAGAAATGTTTAAAAATGATCTATGGAAATTATTAAGCAAACAATAGACTTCTTTTTAAGAGCATCTTCAGTGTGGGCAAATTATTGCTATAATTTCAAAAGTCGCCTAGATTGCTAAATTGTAGTAAGTTTCAGATACATTTTTTATAAAGCTAATGCTTCTTTAAAGATACAGTCACAGTGTAATGTAATTTATCCAATAAGATTCTGTCCAATACTTATCTTAATTTGAGATGAGTGATGCCGAGAGAGTCTATTCGATCAGGTATGAATGCTATTAAGGGAAGAGAGCCAATTTAGTACATTTTAGCCAATTATGGTTTTGCACGCATATAGTTTTTTATGTAAAAGAGGAATGGTGCACAATTTTGCTGGTTTACATTTTATCGAATTCCTGTTTGTCAGCTAAGATACAAAAGGTCTATTAGACTTATTATTTAAAAAAAAATTAATGCAGTCATTATAGCAAAGAATGGAAGGAATGACCTTGAGTTACAGAAGGTAGAGCTACTACCAAGCTAACGGTCAAATAAGAGGGTTTTTGCCTGGGGCAAATATGCAAAATGAAGGGACAAAGTACATTCAAATTTGCAAGAGTCTACTACTATAACTTCATAATAAAAGTACAGGTAGTCCTCGACTTACAACAGTTCATTTAGTGACCATTTGAAGTTTCAGCAGCACTGAAAAAGTGACTTATGATTATTTTTCACACTTACAACCATTGCAACATCCCCTGGTCATGTGATTAAAATTCAGAAGCTTAGCAACTGAGTCACATTTAGGACAGTTGCAGTCAGTAGTGGGATGTTGCCGGTTTAACAACTGGTTCGAGGATCGTGTGCTTCACGATCCCAGGACACTGCAACCATCTTAAATACCTCCCAGTTGTCAAGCATCCAATTTTGATTGTGTGACCATGAAGATGCTACAATGGTCATAAGTGTGAGAAATGGTCATAAGTCACTTTTTTATAATGCCATTATAACTTCGAGTGGTCTCTTATGGATGGTTGTAAGTCGAGGAATACTTAGTGTATGTCTATGTCCACATCTAAGTATATTTCTGGCAAATAGAAGAAAATAATCTGTATATTTGACCCATACCGTCTATATTTCAGACCCATGCACAATTGTAGGTCTTGGGAACCTCAGGCAGGATTCCTTAGGACATTTTTTAATTATTATGTTGACCTTCTTGTCTCTTTCCTTCTCCTATCCATGTGAATGTCGTATCTTCCTGGCCTTTTCTGCTCAACAACAGAAAGCAAGAAGATTGTATATTCTCCTTGCTTCTTCCAAGTCAATCTCTGAGCCAGTTAATAATTCTTTTATGATGGTGCAATGCAGGGGTGGAATCCAGCAGGTTCTGACAAGTTCTGGAGAACTGGTAGCGGAAATTTTGAGTAGTTTGGAGAACCGGCAAATGCCACCTCTGGCTGGCCCCAGAGTGGGGAGGGAATAGAGATTTTGCAATATCTTTCCCCTGGAGTGGGGAGGGAATGGAGATTTTGCAATATCTTTCCCCTGGAGTGGGGAGGGAATGGAGATTTTGCAGTATCCTTCCCCTGCCATGCCCACCAAGCCATGCCCACCAAGCCACACCCACAAAACCAGTAGTAAAAAAATTTGGATTTCGCCACTGCTGCAATGGTTAGATTGCAGTACTTCAGGTTAACTCATTGTTCAGTCCAGGAGTTCAATTCTGAACAGCTCAAGGTTGACTCAGCCTTCCATCCTTCCGAGGTGGGTAAAATGAGGACCCAGATGTTGGGGGCAATACACTGACTCTGTAAACCGCTTAGAGAGGGCTGTAAAGCATTATGAAGCGGTATATAAGACTAAGTGCTATTGTTCACTTGCTTGGAGACAGCAAGAGCATGTCTACCTCATATACCCTCCCTGTGGTTTGCCTTTTTCTCTGTTCCCATAGGCCTTCAGTTGCAGCTCATCTAATTCCAACAAGTCCTCAAAGCCAAACTTAGCTTTTCACTACCCAATAGACTGGGAGGTAATCACTCTATTATTCAAGAAGTACATGGCAGAGTAATGAGTCGAAGCCAACCACCACAGTCCAAGATGAAGAACAGCAATGGATACAAATAGTATCATAGTGTGCACAAGTGCAGCCATCTTTCCTGACTCTCCCGAAGCCTCTCTCTTCTCCCTACTGGCTGAAGATTAAATAGTTTTTAATTAAACTCTCCCAGCTCTCCAGTTTTGCAAACTAAGCCCACACAACTAGAGTAGATGTGAAATTGCTTCAATGGCATTGTCTCCCATTGTAATTTATGTCTAATTGCGAAGAACAGGGTTGCATTGCTCGATGTGCAGAATTGCAGAGCTGAAGAGAGACCTGGAAAGCCAAGAATGGCCTAACCAAATTTTAAAACAGAAGAGCCTATGATGAACCATCGCCACCCTTTTCCTGCCACACCATTACATCATTGTTGGACAGCAGAAGGCCAGAGGTGGATTTTACATCTCAATTTTCACCATTTCAGTGGCATGACCCTGGCAAGCAAGAGACAAACCCCAGCAGATTGTTTTCGTTCAGGATGTCTCAACTGAAGCTTCTATAACTGCGGTTACATGCCTACATACATACCTGTCAGGCTATTCCCCACTGGGGCATGCAACATTGCCCTAAGTGCAAAAAAAGAAGGCAAGAAATTGTAAGGAAAAAAGATAAACACATGACATAGGAGGAAAGGAAATGTAGATAAAACTAATTTTAATGAAAATCTTTCCCTTCATTTCTCCATAACGTTCTGCCCCATGGGTAGGTTCTACTTACTTTTACTACCGGTTCACAATGGGATCGCACGCACGCCAATACTTTGTACATGCGTGCACCAAGCTTCTGCGCATGTGCAGATCGCCTATGATGACATCCGTGGCAATGGGTGGAGCCTCCCGCCAGTTTTACTACCGGTTCTTGCGAACCGGTCCGAACTGGGGGCAACCCACCACTGGTTCTGCCCTACAAACATTCTTACTTCCACCGCATCCATCTACAGATTCATACAGAGATTTGTTGTGTTCCTTAAACGTTTCACCTCTGAGTACTTGCTGAGTAGTCCATAAACACCATCAACCACTATTTCCTAGGTCTTTGGTTATTCGGGTTTTCTCCCGCGTAAAATTGGAAGTGTCTTGGCGACGTTTCAACGAAGTCTCATTTGTCATCTTCAGGCTGATGTTTTCGGCTTCGTGCTTCTAGGATCAATGCGTGATCGCAACTGTTTCTTTTACGTGGGAGAAAACCTGAATAACCAAAGACCTACATATATATATATATATATATAAATATAATCTTCATTCATTCTCTCCAGATGATTGCTTTTATTGTTTGTTTGTTTATTAAAATTTATAAGGCTTCCCAAATCACTCTCAGTAACTCTGGGGGGCTTATAAAGATAAAAACCCAATATAAAAATAATTTAAAAAGCAGTAAATAATGCCCCCTCTCTCCCCCCAGTGACAACAGATAAGCCACTTGATAGGCTCCATCCGATTGTGGAGTCACGGAGCTCTTTGGCAAAACCAGATCTTCAGGGCCTTGCAAAAGAGTGTCATATATATGGTGTGTTCAGGGGTGAAATCCAGCAGATTCTAACAGGTTCTGGGGAAGCAGAAATTTTGAGCAGTTCAGAGAACCGATAGTGGAAATTTTGAATAGTTCGGAGAACCAGCAAATACCACCTCTGGCTGGCCCCAGAGTGGGGTGGGAATGGAGATTTTGCAATATCCTTCTCCCAGGAGTGGGGTGGGAATGGGGATTTTGCAGTATCCTTCCCCTGCCATGCCCACCAAGCCAGAACTGGTAATAAAAAAAATTGGATTTCACCACTGGGTGTGTTACTTAGGAACATGAATAAATGTTGTCATTCATGAATATTGTTGAATGAATGTGGGTCAAACACCAAAATGAGTGCCCAGTATGAAAAAAAAGTGTGCGTGTGTGTGTGTATATATACATCCTAAGGAACACACCCCTTACACCACCAAATGAATTAAGGTGGCTTTACTCTCTAAGTGTAGGATGCATGAGATTTCAGTCCTAATGAAGCTGAAAATTATCCCAACACATTTTGACCTGATGCTCTTCTGTGGTTTGTATGAATGTCAGGTTGTAATGGCCGAAAGCCATGCATTCTGCAGGTCTATCCATATTCTCCACCCCAGGCAGAGCAAAAGTGTTTCATGCAGACAGGCACTCCTAACTATAAATGACTATCCGATCTGCATTCTTCAGGACAGGCCCGCTAGGCCTATCTCAGGCTGAGAATACGCTGGGAAAAAATGGCTAACTGTGGTCTTTAATTTGTCAATAATGATTTTAGACCATGACCCTTAATAGGACTTTGTCACATTTGCCGTGATTTATGCCTAGCATGATGACATCAGTACCAATACTGCTGATAAAAGAACACTTATATTGAAGCAAACAGGATGATGAATGGAGTACAAGTCTACTTACTCATCTCATTACCGGCTCTTCTGTTCACCAAAGAGCTAATGTAGCGAGTCATTGTGTGCCTTGGGAGTATTTTGCAGATTGAATTTAATGGCAGACAGGCAGGATACGTTGACTTGCACTAGGTTTGACATGCCAAGATAGCCTATATATATGTGGATGTGTACAAATACACATACACACCACACACAGAGAGAATCATCCCCATTCAGTAAAGTAAGTGATAAATGTTAACTTACTTTTTCAAATCAAATTATAAACAGAGGAGAAAAATGAAATTGGCATCATCATCATCATCATCATCATCATCATCATCATCATCACCACCACCACCACCATCTTCATCAGCTCATTGTCAGATTTCCCATAAATTTTGACCTAAAAGAAACTTAAATAGCTTGGGAAACATGAGGTTCTTGAACTAAATGAGGATGTAATTTTCCAGTCCAGTTTTTTTAAAAAACATATGCTTGAAGCCAGCTGATTTGTAAAAGATCTTTAAGTTTGGACAAGTGTGAAATCAGAGTATTTACACAGGTATTTATGCAAGGTTCTTTCCAATCTCCACTGCTGTATCTATATAGCTGTGGTGACACAGCGGTTAGAAGGCAGTATTGCGGGCTGACTCTGCCCACTGCCAGGGGTTCGATCCTGACTGGCTCAAAGTTGACTCAGTCAACTCAATGTTAGGATATGGTGCATGTTTAACAGGTTGTCCAGGCAATATATAAGCTAACATGATGAATATATATTCTATGACTTTAAGAAGTACTGCTGAGTCATTGTAATGCTGAGTCATTGTATCCTGATTGGATAAGCTCTGTAGTAACTGTATTTAAGGAGAGCTTGAATGTAGTCATTGTGGACATGCCACCATCGTGACCTGTTATCGGCGTGAACTTGCTACTATTTATTACCTACTGCTGTTTTGTAATTTCTACTTAATCTCTTACATGGTCTAATGTGATCGTGGTTTATTTATTCTGTTTTTAAGAACTATTTATATTGTTCCTGTTTGATCCTTTTACTACGAACTGGTAAGAAGAATTTTGTATCTCTGGACTGATTATGACTGGCTAAGACTTGGATTGATTAAAGACTATGAGATTGTTTTTTCACTACAAAGTAAAAACTTTGATAAACCAGTTTATATGTATTTTATTCATTGTTGCTCTCAGCACCGTTTCCATGTGCTCTATGCTCTGCTGGTTGTTAACACAACAATATCCTTAACATACCCTTCCAAGTTCAGTAAAATGAGGACCCAGATTGTTGGGGGCAATATGCTGACTCTGTAAACCGCTTAGAGTGGGCTGTGAAGCACTGTGAAGCAGTATATAAGTCTAAGTACTATTGCTAAGAATTATCTCTAAATATGTCACATGAATGCATCCAAGGTTTGTTGTGAATTCCTCAATCTCCTTCTGAATAAGTACCTTCTTTATTTTTTAGTATACCTATTATAAAAGTTTATGCTTTTAAGATTGGGGAGGTGGGACTTCTTAGGGATGGAATTTTTCATTGTTCTTGTCCTCTTTCTTTTTCTCCTTGACTGGTCCACATCTGTCCACCCAGTGCAAAACTTCTAGAACTGTGATTCTCAACCCAAAAAGTTCTGCACCTAGGATCTACGTTAGATACTACCTGAAAGATACTACCTTTCATTCCTTTTTATTAGCCTTTTCCTAGGTGATTCCCTCTAATTGTGTTGTGACTATACTCCCAGAATTCCCAATCAGTGCAATCAAGCTAGCTAAGAAATCAGGCAATTGTTATCTCAACACATATGGCGGTCACATTTATTGAGTGATTTTTTAAAAATTGATTGATGGATGGATTGATTGATTGTTCAGTTTCATTCCAATCATGTCCATCCTGATGTGTAAAGCTATGTTATTTAAGGCAGCCATTTGGGCCAACTCTATTGGATAATGCACAATAACTTCCTAAGAGATAACCAATAACTTCCAATAACTTCCAATAACTTCCTAAGAGATTATTTTTCTCTTGGCCTGTCAAAAACAAAAACAAAAAAACAAAAACTGGAATTTAATTACTAAAATTTCTGGGAAATGAAACTGAGATCTGACTTCACTCTATTAGCCTCTCTCTATAAAGTCTCTCTTTGAGCTGTGGTGGCACAGTGGTTAGAGTGCAGTTTTGCAGGCTACTTCTGCTGAATGCTGATTACCAGCAGTTTGGCAGTTTGAATCTCACCAGCTCAAGGCTGACTCAGCCTTCCATCCTTCTAAGGTGGGTAAAATGAGGACCCAGATTGTTGGGGGAAATATGCTGACTCTGTAAATCACTTAGAGAGGGCTGTAAAGCACTATGAAATAGTATATAAGTCTAAGTGCTATTGCTATTATACAGGCATGGGAATATATACAGCCCAAGGGAAGTGAAACCTATGGCTTCACTGGTGGTTGTTGAGCTATAACTGCTTGGAGTTCTGAGACAGCTATATCTGGAGAGCAAATTCCATACAACAGTTTAAAATGTCCAGATTGGAGTTAATTTTCTTGGACTTGTCCTTTGAATGTACAGGAGCTTTGCAAGATAGTGGCAGGCCTCATCTTATTTCAGGAGGTTTTGCATATGTGAACTTCCCAGCATCCCCTGCCCAAAGTCATTAACAAATATTAGTTAGTCTAGTTATTCAGAGTAAATAATTTATACATTAACAACCTCTCTAATGAGATCGGTTTCTTGAAGGATAAATGTGGTGGCCTATTAATGAAAAAAGCTGCTAGCATAATAAGAAAGGCAAAGGAATTCCCACGAGTTCTTCGAGTCATGTGGATGTCATCAATAATTCTCCCGGCCATTGTGAGCTGGTGATTTTGCATGTAGAGAGGGATGTTAAAAGCAGTTTTATTAGTTGGGTTTTAGTGCCGTGGCCAGCTGCACTCTTTGCTGTATAAAAGATAATTACTTCCAATAGTAACAAGCTAATTGATTGCTAATTAAATCAATTGGCACTCTAACCGCTGTCAGGGAGTGACAGATTAGCCAGTCACATGACTGCATGTTGGTAATGAAAAGTGGACATGGTCTGGGTGTGATTGACACAGTGGATGAGAAGTGATTTGGGATCTCATCGGTCGTCATGAAGAGGGCATGGCAAACATGATTGATTCAATGGTGACTGTCAGAGAGGAAATGAGAATTGAATGGTATTTTGTGTCAGCCTTGGAAATACACCACATGATGTTTCACATTGTTTGTGTGGAAATAAGCCAGACAGAAGTCGTTTGCAAATGTAAGTGCGTGAGAGAGAAATCTGTTGAAGAATGAGGGGAAACTGGGAGAGAAAGTAATTAAAGTTAGCGCACTTGGGAAAGGGACAGAATAAAAGAAGCAAATAATACTGCGAGGACAGAGGACAGAGAAAATGATCTATCACCTACGTTTGTCCTGCAAACCATTCTGACTTTATTGTCTTAAATGGTGCTTGTTCACCTCTCAGTATGATTTTGTTGATTTGCTTCAAGTAAGATCTGTCCCAACAGATTTCACCATCTATTGTTGGAAGCCCTTTTCAGGAAAAAAAATATATTCTTACAATAAAAATATATTTTATTTTCTGATCATGTAAATTTCCTTTCTTTCTTTTATCTTTTGCGTGTGTATATGTGAGTGAAAGAGTCTTCATTAAAATAAACCATTTACTAGTTCCATAGTACCTTTGCTTCACTGTGGTAGCATTAAGTAGCTAAGATGACAGTGGCTCAGTTCAATTGATAAATACATTTAGTTCAATTGATAAATACATTACACTTTAGTTCATCAGCATGAAACAGATGCATTGATTCTCAGTTGATCAGACAACAACAGATTTTGAATGAATTAGAACCACACAGAATCCACTTTTGTGAGTGAACTGTGAAAGGCTTATATTTGAACACATAAACACTGGCCATTGCCATTGACAGAAGAGATTCTTGAGTCCAGGGAGGGAGGAAGAAATCCAAGTGGTTTCTTGAAGTTGGCAGTCACATGGAGCTTGACAGCTGCTTCACACTATTTGTTCAAATTCAGCTTGCAATCAATTGCTATTCCACGATCATTTTCACAAGAACCATTACAAAGGCGGGTATTCTAGTTGATTGTTTCCTTCTGAAAATAAAATTTGCATTTGTCTATGTGAAATTTCAAACTGTTCATTGTAGCCCATGTTTCTCACCTAATAAGAATATTTGAATGCTGTTTTCCCACGGGTGGCATTCTTCGGGAGCAATGTATCTGAAGTCCCCTCCCTTTGTACATCAGTTTGACTTTGAGGCATGTACAAAAGATGTAGGACTTTTTTGACTGTCCTGCCTCAACTGTCATCTTGACTTTTCTTGACCCTTTTACATGCACTGCTGTGTCCCATCCAATTTTGGATTATTGGTAGTTTTTCATCCAAGCCATTAATAAAAGTACAGAAGAATAGTGGTTCTGGCAATGAACCTTTCTTGATTCCACTTGATTGTTGATTCTGCTTGATTCCAGCTTGATTCCACTCTCCGTTAAGGAGTGCAGTCATAAAGAAGCACTCTTCAGGAACAACTTATGAGCCAGCTATGTCAGTGTTTCCCAACTTTGCAACTTGGAGATGTGTAGACTTTATGAATGCTCGCCGAGGAATTCTGGGAGTTGAAGTCCACACATCTTCAAGTTTGCCAAGGTTGGGAAACACTGCATTAAAATAACAGAATAGCAGAGTTGGGAAGGACCTTGGAGGTCTTCTAGTCATCCAGCATGTCATCCAGCCCCATCCACACGTAACAGACTTGCTAATCAGCAAATCAGACACTTTGCTGAATACATCACTTTCTTCACTTCCCTGTGGATGTATATAGGAAGAAGTCCCTCACTTGCGGTTACTCTTTTCACATTGCTTCTGTGCAGCCATATGCTGTATTCTAATAATGCCCAGTTCTTGATTGACTGGTAAACAGCAAGCTTACAATGGATCATGTGATTTTTTTTTTCTACAGCCAAATGCTCCGTGGAGATAAAAATCTTGGAAAGTGATGAAATTTGAATGATGGGGATTGGAGGGGAAAATATTGAAAGAGCTTGTTATGCAAATAGTCCTGCTTGACCGGACATTGTCCAAAGTTGCATGTCCTCATGGTGAAAAGTTGCCCGATGTAAATCGGCAGAAACAGCACCACTCTAAAAGCTTTGCTGCTCCAAATAGGGTAACTAGAAAAGGATAGCAAATGTAAAGCCCGAATGACAAAAAAAACAGTGAATAAAAAAAGAGGGGCAGACATTTTGAGTGCTGAAAAAGATAAAACGGTAGTAGCAAATGCCAAGTGGAATAGAATAGGTGATGTTGCTCACTTTTCACAATGCAACTCGCTGCTTATCTTCTTGTGACTCTCCTGTTCCAGGAGAAATGTCCCCAGAAGGTGAATGACCACAAAGTGCCAGAAATACTTGAAAGGTGGAATTTAACAACAGACAACTGCCAAACCAATAGCACCACACTGACAGTACAAATGTTGAAGCATCTTAACATAAATTCTTATGCCTGTGACCCAACGCCACTTTTTCATCCAGGTTTCCTGTGATAAAGAGCTAATGCGGTATACCAGTTGCCCCCGCTGCCCTATTTCTTTCATTAAGTTTACAGCGTGTGATAAGGACCAGCCAGGATAGAAAGATAGTTAAGACACCGCATTTGTACTCCAAAGCTTGTCCTTTCAGCCAAGAGAGCCGGGTGTGGGAAAATCCTCTAATCCACAGAAGAAGAAGAAAACAGAGACACGCTCACAACAACGGATTGTGAAACCTTTGAAAAGGTTATTACAGTTGGTATCATCCAGCAAGAAGCTTATATAGTTTAGTAAGAAGAGCTGGCAGGCTCATTATTTTTTCCACTTATCAGGTGCTTTATTATTATATATACAACAATGTGAGATCACAGCTGTCAGTTCTTTAGCTGCTGTCATACACATTGAGTTCTTCCCAAGAGCCTAAGGTGTTATAATGTATTGGCGTAACCTATGTGTGGATCCAAGCAGTGTGGCCTTTTGTGATGGACAGATGGAAATTTTGTCAATGCTATCCAAGATTTTGTGGCATGGCATCCAGAGTTCTGATAACCACTTAGACCACCATGGACATTTTATTTTACTACTACTATTATTATTATTATTATTATTATTATTATTATTATTATTATTATTATTATTACTTTTATTCATTAAACATGAAACTCAGTCAACTGAACATTTAAAAATGTATCACAAATATTATTGACTGGCACTGGTGGTTGATATGGATTGCTGCCAGCATCCTAGGTATCAATCAAGTATCTTCTTAAAATATATGATGTTCCGAGTAGCACAGTTTTTTGCAGTACCACTGGTGTTATTGGAGGAAGCTGCAATTTCTTGATGTGTTTTGTAAAATTCTTGGACATGGTACCAAGTGCCCCGATGACAATGGTATCACTGTCTCACATGTTTCATCCATAATCGCATAGTTTTGATGGCCAGGTTGTGATATTTTGTGATTTTTGTCTAGTTCTTTTTCTTTGACTCTGGCATCTCCTGGTACAGCGATATCAATAAAATGTACATTTTGGTATCATCATCATCATCATCATCATCATCATCATCATCATCATGTTTAACTCATTATTATTTGGAAGCCCCGTTTTATTCATTACAGCAGCCTAACAGCAATGATTGTATGCCTGTGGTATATAAGGAAGGCAGATAGAAAATTGAAAGGATTAAAAAAGAAAGAGAAAATGAGAAGATTTCATTTGAACTTCAGCTTTCCAAAACCTTGTATTGGAACCATGTGCAGTCAATTTGAGATGACTGAACATTATAACTGAACAAAAGCTTTGCTTGTTTAATCTGCTCTTCATAAGCAACGAGGAAAGAATCGGAGGATTTTCAGTTAGGAGATAACTGATTTCTAAAATTTAGATAAAGATTTACATTGTAATTGTACACTTACAAGAAGAGCATAGGGACTATGGCATATAGGACCTAGCCTGCAGAAATGGTAGGACTAAATCTGGAAAACAATATGGGGACATAAATAAACATAGTATATCTGCAGGTTGAAGATCTTCATGCTTTTACCATGAAACTTTGAAAAAAATCCTGAGATGTTCTGTTGTATGGAGTTGCAACCTTACAGTCTAGGACCCTGATAGATCATAGTTCATAAATGCAGGACATTTTATTAGTAAAGTAAAGGTTTCCCCTGTCCAGTCGTATCCAACTCTAGGAAGTGGTGTTCATCTCCATTTCCTAGTTGAGGGAGGCAGCGTAGTCTGAAGACCTTTCCATGGTCATGTGGCCAGCATGACTATATATCAAAGTGCATGGAACACTGTTACCTTCCCACCAAAGTGGTATTTGCATCTTTCAAACTGTCAGGTGGGCAGGTGTTGAGGCAAATAATGGGAGCTCACTCCATCACATGGCACTCAGGTCTCGAACCTGAGCTGTCAGCTTTCCAACTGACAAGCTCAGTGCCTTTAATCACTGAGCCATCATGCCCCCTATTTTATAAATGTATTTAACTTATTTTTAGGAGTTCGCACTAAAGATGCAAAGTTCTCTCAAGAAACCAGTGATGTAGGTTTCACAGAAATTCTTAGGATGAATTCATGCAAGCATGTGCCCCTGTCTTGGCTGCCCAAGATGGGAAACAAATTCACTCTACTTTCTAGGCATAAAGCTAATATTTATTGCCACATCTCCTAAACTTAGTATTCTAAGTATATGTCAGTACACTGAGTATTTGTGGGAAGTGGGTATCCGAGCAATTAAAGAATGAAAAGAAAAAGAAAAGAAAAGAAAAAAGAAAAGAAAAAAATGCACTACCATGTTTTCCCAAAAATAAGACCCTGCCTTATATTTTTTTGAACCCTGAAATAAGCGCTTGGCCTTATTGCCATGCGCTCAAAAGCCCAATTTGGTTTATTATCAGGGGATGTCTTATTTGGGGGGAAAACAGGGTAGTTAACTAGTTTGGGAAATGAAATGTCTGCTAGAAAACAAATAAGCACAAAAGACCCTTCAAAGAAAAATAGGTATGCTGTGTGTTATGAAACAAATAGAAAGGGAATAGTCATATGATCTTATAGAACAAAATTGATTAATTCATGTAAAAAGAATGAAGGCGTAAGTTTGATTTTTCATGGAAGAGCTAAAATGTCAGAAAGTATGAAATGGTTTCATCTAGATTGTTGTGGGCGCATATGAAAGTTGGAATGTACAGGTTGGCAGGAGGGTTTTTTTTCTTTCTTTTTAATAATAACATTTTATTGCAAAGAGTTTTATAGAAAGTGGTAGAAAAAAAAGAAAATACAAAAATGGGAAGGAAATACACTATCAACACAAAATATACATCAACCCCCTCCCTCCCTTGGCAGAATATAGCAGGAGTTACATATTAAGCTCCAGTGAATGTAATAATAGAAGAATCAGGGGTAAGTTTGGAGAATAATAATGAAGTGATCGGAATGAATGTGATCCAGGGGAAACCTTATTCTAATAGGTGGTAGGAAGGGATGGGTGGAAATCATTCTAGAATCATTGGGTTGGAAGGAACCTTGGAGATTCCTAGTTCAACCTTGTGCCCGGGACAGGCTTCCTCAGACCATCCCAGACAAATAGCTGACCAAACTTTGTAGACATCTAGGGATGTAGCACCCACCCATGATTCCAGAGGCAGGCCATTCTGGACACTCAGAAACCAAATTTCTCTCTCAGGCTTCCATATGGCATTTGCAAAAGATGCCCATTGCCTACCTCATTACAAGTAAATTAGGTGACACATCACGTGGTCCTTAACCTCCTTATTGCTCTTTGTATTTTTGCATTTCTTCAGCATTCGTCTTGCAGTGTGGCAACCAAAACTGGACAAAATACAGGCAGTCCTCAACTTACGACCACAATTGGGACCAGAATTTCCATTGCTAAGCAAGGCAGTGATTAAGTAAGTTGTGCCCAATTTTATGACCTTTTCTTACCACTGTTGTTAAGTGAATTGTCATCATTAAACGAATCTGGCTTCCCTCATTGATTTTGCTTGTCAGAAACCAGCTGGGAAAGTGGCAGTCACATGATTCTGGGCTGCTGCAATAACCATTATAAATACAAGCTAGTTGCAAAGCACCTGGAGTTTGATCGTATGACTTTGGGAATGCTGCGTTGTAAGTGTGAGGATTGGTCGTAGGTCATTTTTTTCAGGACTGTTGCAACAGTTGATCAAGACTTAATCTGTACTGTACCAGGACACCAAGATAGAATAGAATAGAATAGAACTTTTTATTGGCCAAGTGTGATTGGACACACAAGGAATTTGTCTTTGGTGCATATGCTCTCAGTGTACATAAAAGAAAAGATACGTTCATCAAGAATCATAAGGTACAACATTTAATGATAGTCATAGGGTACAAATAAGCAATCAGGAAACAATATCAATATAAATTGTAAGGATACAAGCAACAAAATTACAGTCATACAGTCATAAGTGGAAGGAGTTGGTTGGTGGGAACTATGAGAAGATTAATAGTAGTGCAGACTTAGTAAATAGTTTGATCATATCATATATATAGACATATATATAGACATACGAAGAAAATACAAAAGTAAATATTAGGGAAGGGAAAAGGGAAGTGGATAGTGGGGGGAAAGCAAGGGGGAAAAAGGGCATTGACTTGCAACTCCTTTGGTGCAGTAAATAAGGCATTAACATTTACCCTCAACTTTTTACTTTTTCATAATAATATAAACTAGCAATTTCTATAACAACAAATCTATCTAATCAGTAAAATCCAAAATCGAAATTTCATTTTTTTGTACCAGGAGATCCTTCTTACAAGTACTGTTTTGGGGCCAGTAGTATGTTGTACCTGTTTCTTTGATTGTCTCCTACTGAAATACAGAAACCTACATTTCTCATGTGAAGTGCATTTTGTTGGGAAAGGATCAATGTTATTATTATTATCAAATTTATTTGCCACCCATCTTGGGGTTCCAAATGACTTGTTCAATGTTCAAGTCTATCAAGATCTTTTTGAACCTGTTAGCAATATATTCTGCCCACTTTGTTAAAAGAAAAGAGAGTTGGGAAAGTCAAAGAAACATAAAAAGTAAATTGACTGTAGTCAGAATAGAATAGTTAAGAAGTTTGTGCAGTCAAACAAGAAGACACGGGAAAAAAATGAATGTGGGTTAGATGAACATGGGTTCAAAACAGAATGACCAATATGAAAAAAATATGTTGAAATGATTTGGATAGTATGACTTCTACCTCAAATATTAGTGGAGATAACGAGGAAAATTTGGTAAAGCAAATTAGAGATCAAAGCCAAATGCATATAAAAAGATTATATAATATATTGATAGAAATAGATTCAGAAACAGAATTAGTTAAGGATTGCATGATAAAATGGGCACAAAATATTCAGGAACCAATAATGTTGGAAACCTGGGAAAAAATATGGGTTAGAAATGTGAAATTTACGCAAGCACAAAATTTAAGAGAAAATTTTTATAAAATGTTTTATAGATGGCATTTGGATCCTAAAAAGTTAGCTTGTATGTATCTGAATTTGCAATTTAAGTGTTGGAGATGTGATTGTGATGATGGTACTTATTATCATATATGGTGGACTTGTAAAAAAGTTAAAGCATTCTGGATTAAAATATGGTGGATTATCCAAAATATCCTTAAAAAGAAGATAAAGTTTACTCCACAGTTGTTTTTGCTGAGTATAATCATAGATTGTATGGTTATAGAGACTAGATTGATCTTAAATTTAATAACTGCAGCTAGACATTTGGTGGCGCAATATTGGAAGAAGGAAGATTTGCCTACTATTGAAGAATGGACATTAAAAGTAACAAATTTAGCAGAAATGGTGAAAATTTCAGCTTATTTGAAAGATCACTCACAAGAAAGATATATATCGGAATGGAGAAGATGGATCGATTATATTCAAAACAAATTTCGGACTAAAAAATCCCAAATAGCTTATGAATGAATAGAAAAATTAAGAGTATTTATATTTAGTTAAGTAAAAGGCGAGTTAAAGTGTCAAGGGGGGATAGGAATCCATAGATAGCTAGACTAGTTTAGTATATGATTGTCAATTGTTATACCCTGTATTTTGTTCTGGGGAGTTCAGGGGGGGTAAGGAAGGGAGGGGGGTGAGGGGGAAATATTTGTAAAAAAAATTTCTTTTTGTAAAACTTTTGAACACAAAAAAAAAATATCAGTGGAGATACTTATTTGTTGACTGTTTTGCGAATAGGTTCACTCCTGGTTTTAATTTTGTTTTGTTTTTTACTCATCAAACTCTTAAGTGCAGTTGTTAACAACAGTGAACCTGGAAGGCCAACTGGATGCTATTATACCGGGGATATATTCTTCCAGCAGAAGATTCAATAATGATTGAAAACTGATCACTTCTGATATGATAGAGGGAGTAAGAGATTAGAATTCCAATATGTGGATGTTATGAAAATTCTTCCATAGGGCCTGATATTGGAGATCTACCATATTTAATATCCTTATCTGATACAAGAGAATGATCAATACTGTTTTATTACTAGCAATCTGGAGAATCCCATACTAAAGAAGTGCTCTGTTGCTGTGTGAATATTATACTGGATACCTCTTGACTAGAGTTATATGACTTCAGTGGAGACTCAGATATTATTCACATGATTCTTGAAGCCATGACTAAATGCTTATTTTCTGCCTGGGAATGTTTACCAAGACATGTATGCAAAATTAAGTTTTAAGCGCCTGTTCAACTGCCATCTATTTTTTCTTTTTTCCAACATCAAGATTATTATCCTGTAGGATCCTGAATTTGTCAGATTAATTTATATTAATCTATATTTATATATCCCCTGGAGATATATGAACATTTAAATGTATCTCCCTTCCTTCCTTCCTTCCTTCCTTCCTTCCTTCCTTCCTTCTCTCTCTCCTAATATACAAAGGAAGCATAAAATAAAAATACTATTTGAAAATATATGAGTATTTAGAAGGAGCAATGTCCCTTAAAAACTTATTCCCTGCTCATTAAATTATATATGAATTATATCAGCACTGACCCTACATTTTCACCTGGATTCTACTTTATAGAAATTTTAAAAGAGAACATAAATGCAGTGCCTGGCATCTACTTTTCACGAGCTTCAGGCACACAGTTTTGTAACATCATCTCAAGGAGATATATGCTTTGGAATAGGGAAGAAGAAAGTCGTCAGTTTGATTTCTTGAAATGGCCTTAGGCCATTGATTATGTGATTTAATAAGCAGACTGAAGGCTAACTCTTATTGAGAAAGGGAAGCCTGCAAAGATTAAATGAAAATCAGTGACTATGAAGGAAGAACTAAATATCTGCCTCAGTATACCAATATATCCTATAGGAATAATTTATTTATTTAGACAGTTTATAGAGCCATTCATCTCAGCAGATAACTCTGGGTAGTGAACAATATTTAAAATCAATTAGAAACCTCTACAATCATGCCTACCAAAATTAAAATGCATAGCAATCAAGAAAAAACATAGCAGTCATTAATACAATCAAGAGTTTACAACCCTAACCCTAACCCTAAGAAAGGCCAGCAGAGTCAGAGCCAACCTAATCTCCAGAGAGAGAATATTTCAGAGGGCAGCACAATGGTAGAAAAGTCTCACTTTTTAAGCCCCCACCAGCTGACATTCTTTAGCTGATGAGACCGAGAACATGCCACAGCTGCTGGGCCAGGTACGATGAGTAGGAACAGCAGGAGAGAAACAGTCCCTTAGGTAAGGCCGTCCCAAACCATAAAGGTGACAAGCAATACTTTGAATTGCACCTGGTAACATATGGCAGCCAATGCAGCTCAAAAAGTAGAGGTGTTACACAAGCTGAATAGCTGATGCCGTTTATTGTCCATCATTCACATTCTGCACCCACTGAAGCCAGTAGTGGGTTTCACTTACCTTCGCTGCCAGTTCGGAATTGTGAGTGTGTGTGTGCTTGCTTCGCTTATGCACAGCGCTTCTGTGCATGCGCAGAATCTTCTGCACATGCACAGAGCGTCCGTGATGACATCCAGGCGAGTGAGCTGAGCCTCCCGCCGCTGCCACTACTAGTTTGCCCAAACGGGGACGAACCGGTAGAAACCCACCACTGGCTGAAGCTTCAAGGCCAGCCCCATTTAGAGTGTATTGCAGTAGAAATGCTCTTCAAGGACAGCTCCATTTAGAGTGTATTGCAATAGAAATGCTCTTCAAGGACAGCCCCATTTAGAGTGTATTGCAGTAGTCCAGACACGAGGTCACAAGGACATGAGTCCTTGAATGGGCTCAACTGGTGCAGAAGGGTAACATAGAAAAAGAAGGAAAAGAGAACAAGAGCTTTGCTGCAGAGCTCTTGAAAGAGTCACTTTTTTTTTTTAGCATCCTTAATACCTGCTTCTCAGAGTTCATCAAGAAAAACAAAACGGTTTTTCTCCTCTGTGCTGAGTCTGTCTCATTTCCCTGTCAATATTAGGGTTAAAGTTAAATAGACTACATGAATGAATATTGCTGTTATGTAGCAACTGAATGAGCGTCAGACAAGAATAGATATTGAAGTCGTCATGCTCAAATAATGTACTAGCCTGCAAAGCTTTGCTGATGAGGCAGCTGATGAGAAACCACCTGAATTTGAAAAAGACAAAATGAAAGAGGCACATGACAATGATGTGTGTAATGTCTGTGTGTGAGATAGAGGGGGCGGGAAATGGCTTCAAGAAAACACATTAGCTTTGCCCCCTTTGAGCTGGGCCCAATCACTTATGTGGGCATCAAAGATATGTCTGGCTCTTGAGCCTCAGCAGGGAGCCAGCACTTGACTCTTGTTAGTGGCTATTCTGGAAAACTAGACTTGGATGGGAAACTACATAGATGAGCCACTACTTGGATGGGAGACTACAGGGCATCGCACGCCAAAACAACTAGACAGAAACAGTTTTTTTCCTTGTGCCATACTCTGCTGAACAGCTAATCCCCACAGTACTATCTTATGTCTAAGAATATTTACCCATGAAGTATGGCTGTTTTACTTTTATCCTTCTCATCTTTTCCACTACCTTCTCTTACTGGTATCATTATTATGATTATTATTATTTGATTGTTATGATTACTACTTTGTTGCTTATAATTACTCTGTGACGATCTAGATCTTCACTGCTCTTCTTTTTTATTTATTTAAATAATTTTTTATTTGTGTAAAAGTACAAACAAAACAGAACTAGTGACAACAAAACATATAGAACAAAACATGTAAACAAAGATTTCAAATACACATTTTGTCAAATATATATTGTCAAATAAACAACAGTAATGTATGTTCTTATTTGTGTTTTGACTCTTCCCTATTTGATCTTACTCATATATCTATCTTTATGATTCATTGTTAATTTATGTTAGTGATTTATGTTCCTGTTTCTGTAACTCCAATTACTCCCTATTTTTTCCTTTTTCTATTTTTCAACCAGTATACCACTTTTCCCATACTAGATAATAATCATGTTCCTCTTTATCTTGTAATTCTTTTGTAAGTCTGTCCATTTCTGCACATTCCATAATCTTATTAATTACTCTATCTTCTGTCGGTGTGTCACTACTCTTCCAATTTTGTGCAAAAATTATTCGTGCTGCTGTTATTATATGGATGATTAAATATTTTATTTCCTTTTCATATTGTCCATTTCTTATATCTAGAAGAAAGGTTTCCGGTCTCATTTCTAATCTTCGTTGTGTGATTTCTTCTACTTGTGTTCTAATCATTTGCCAGTATTGTTTTGTTTTTGGACAGGTCCACCCAGCAAACCTTTTTAATTCATACAGCTATACTTTCAGTCTTTCAGAGAAAGGTTATCAATACCCAGCTATCTCATGTGGAATGCTGCCAAAGAGCTAATTTCCAGACACAGGGCAAGGCCAAACTTGGCACAGAGTCACAAAGAAGAATTTTCAAATCTTGAATTGGGCAGATGAACTAATTGCTTCCTTCAAAAGCCCACATCCTGTTCGCTTCTCTTTTATGTCTTATGGGAGGGGCCAATCATCTCCAAGCCTTACTCCCAAGTCAACCCTGTTTCCTTAATTATTCCTGTCTCCTGGCAGCTCTGCGCATGCGCACACTGGGAACAGGCTCACACTGTTCTTCTGCCTCGCTGATGCCAGACTCTGGAGACTCCAGAGGCAGCAAAGAACTGCCAGATGGCCTTGGCCCCCTCTCTGCCTCCGACTCTGAGCCATCGTCCGAACCTTCCCCAGACTCCAGGACTAGCCCATGTTCTTCCCCAACCTCCTCACTGTCCGAATCTGCTGCCAGCTGGCAGGTCACAACACCATCCAGATTTCTCAGTCATGGCACACACACCCCTTTACTTTATATGGGAAGAACACAATGGTTCAATGTATCTCACTCTGTATTGGAGTACGTGATATTTATGCAGGATCTAGAATATCATTAAAGCAAAAATCCAGATGGAGCTTTGAGGTAGATTTTTTAAGAGAAGGAGGATAGATTTGAATGCTAATATTTAATGAAAGCCATGTTAAAATCAAGAACTGGTTTATTTAGAGCATTAGTGCTGTCTTTTTTCTTTCTTTTTTTTTCCTTTTGCTTCTTAAATGTATTTGGGGCATTTCTTTTACAATTAGAAGTGAAAACAAAGAAATATGTCTTATCAGGACTTTGAACCAATATCTTGCTGCCGCATGGAGGAGATACTTTGATGATACAGTTTTCATTACTAAAAATGCTATAGAATAATAAATTAATTCAGTGTTGTGCACTTATCTATTAGACGCATTACTACAGAAATATAAAAATGTTAATTATTCATTATCATCCCTGTGATTATTTGTTGTGACTGATAATTACATTGAATGTATTTTATATCAGTAATAACCTTCTGTCTACATTTACGACATATCATATCTGGGGGGCTTGTCAAGCTTTTTCCCCAAAGCCTTTTCTTTATTAAGACACAGACCTCAGGAGTACATAACCTTTATGTTGAAGCCAAAGTTTTTTTCTTTCTCCTCCTTCATATAAAGAGCAAATATTATAGATTAATTAATCCAATGTGATTATAATTTAATCACCCTTTCTTGGTGCGCACAAGGGATTCGTCTGTTATTTGGTGACTTATTCATATTGTCGTGAAGTAGAAATGCAGTCATAAAATATTTGTGCCCTGCTCATTCATGGAAGAGCAAACTGAAGTTCATGGCCCCAGCCAGCTGTAGTCAGAGCCAGCAAGGTAGAAAGTGTGACTCAGAGGAGGGAATACAGATGCATCTTTCAATGCACGTTGGTCCATCTCATTCAAAGCAGCCATCGCTCAGCTGCACGAATATAATTTGCAGCCAAATTATACCAAGAAGGGATAAATGTGTCTAAACCTGCCTAGGAACATGTCATGTAATGAATAGGCAAAACATTCTTTTCAAAACCACTAGAGTTCACTGAAAGCCTCAAATGATGAATTTGAAATGATCACTAGCTTGCCAGAGTATATGCTCTGGTTGGGTTCATGGAGCTCACTGAGGCATCGTGTGGTTTGTTTGGGTTTTTGATTTAGTGCGTGGATTGTTTTGATCCATTTTTGAAGTCTTGATTTCACTCTTGTAAGCTTTTAAAAATATTGTATTCAGTGCCTTCTACAATTTGATTGTTGTTATTATCATAGTTTGCTTTGATAAGCATCAGTTGCCTTGATTATCTGCTAAAGTTCAAAACAGTGTGGTGGTGGAAGGAAGGAAGGAAGGAAGGAAGGAAGGAAGGAAGAAAGAAAGAAAGAAAGAAAGAAAGAAAGAAAGAAAGAAAGAGGGGAGGGAGGGAGGGAGGGAGGTTGAAATAAATGCAAATATTTGCTGGAGACACCAACCATTATCATTTGCTCTGTTGGAACTGCAAATAATATTGTACTATATGGATCATATCATACTCAAGTAACTTATATTTTAATCACATATGATGAAGTGGCTATGTAAGCACATTCATTTTCCTTTCTCATACAAACTTGAGGTCTAAAGTCTGCTATTAAATTCAGGGTGAAATCATATCGGCTGTTTTCTTCTGATACTGTATTGTTAATCCTGCCTTTCATTCAGGAGCCCCAGGTGGCATAGATAGAGCTCATTCTTCTTATTTTTCCTCATCACAACCATCCTGTAAAGTAGGTTGGCTGAGAGGGACCCAGTGAGTTCCTATGGCTGAAGGTAAAATAGAATGTGAATCCCTTGTCTCCTAGTCCAATACTTGATCCATTACACCACAGGTATCAAACTTGCCATGTCACATTGCCGTCACATGAATATATTGTGATGTTTTTCCCCTTCACGGAGCTGGGGTGGGCATGGCTTGCATGTGAACACATCCAGTTTGACAACTCTGCATTACAGCATGTTGGTTCTCATCAGGGGTGGGTTCTAAATTTTTTTACTACCGGTTCTGTGGGCATGGCTTATTTTGTGGGTGTGGCTTGATGGTCATATGACAATTATTTAGGATTTAGCAGAGGTACTGGTCTACCAGGCTTTAACTGCTTGGGTACCGATCTACCCATTTATTTTTGCAGGCACCGGTCTACTCATTTGTTTTCTTTTAACACTGATCAGCTGTAGGGCGGCCCTTTGAAGCCCCCGGGCAAGAGTTTAAACAGTTTTTTCCCTCTAGCCATCAGCTGGGACTCAGGAGGCAGCAATAGATTGGAGGTGGGGCCAAATAAAAGGTAAGAATAATGCAGGGGGGTGGGGGGTGGGGGGCGGGAGGGCAGAACCAGTTCGGTGATGTCATATCATCACCACTACCAGCTCGGCGGAACCGGGAGGAACCAGTGGTGGGTTCCTTCCGGTTTGGCCCGGTTCTCGCGAGCCGGTAGCAGTGATGATATGATGTCACCAAACCGGTTCTCCCCCCCACCCGCACCCCCCCCATGTTATTCTTACCTTTTATTTGGCCCCACTCCCAATCTATTGCTGCCTCCTGAGTTCCAGCGGATGGCTAGAGGGGAAAAAACTGTTTAAACTCTTGTGGGGGGCTTCAAAGGGCCGCCCTACAGCTGATCAGTGTTAAAAGAAAACAAATGAGTAGACCGGTGTCTGCAAAAATAAACGGATAGACCCGGTGGTGGGATTCTACTTTGGTAGAACCGGTTGTTAAGTAGTTAAGTAGTTAAACCAGTGGTTCCCAAAGTGGGCGGTACCATGCCTTAGGGGGGCAGTAAGAGGCAAGGGGGGCAGCAGGGGTGAACTAGAGGCAAAAGGGGGCAACAGGGGGGCGCCAAGTGGCAAGGAGGGTGGCCCCCACCCTTTGGCTTGTGCCTCATAGCAGTTACCTCCTTGCAAGCAAACAGCAAGAAAAAACAACTCCTTTCAGCTTCAGCATAGGCTAATTAGCCCATTGATTACTCTCAGCTGATTTGCTCTCAGCTGTTTTGCGCAGGGCTGCTTGCTCCAAAGAGCTAAATTGCTGGAGCAGATTTTTTTTTCTCCTTATGCAAATCAAGCTGAAAACAAAATTGAAAGTAAAGCAGCGTGTTGGCTGTTAACATTGGAAAATTAGGCAGAGGCAGATTTCTTTTCTTTTTCCTCACCGAAAAAGGTAGGTCCAACAATGGGAAATTTAGGGCAAAAAAGGAGAGTTCAAGATTTTAAAACACAAAAGAAAAAAAGCTCTATTTAACTAGGGAATTGTAATAATTGAGATACTATTAATTATATATTGTGTTGGAAGCAGAAATGGTTAAGTTGTGGTTTGGAGGAATATATGGGGGAAATTATTTGGTTTATTATTATTGGTAAATATAATTAATTGATTTATAAGAAATCGGATTGCATGGAAATAATTGGAATATTCATGTTCATATTGATTAATATACAAAAAAGATAGTTATATTTATTATTTATTTATTTATTTATTATTCAAATTTCTATAACGCCCTTCTCCTTTCGGACTCAGGGCGGTGAACAGCCAAAATAAAAACATCTATACATAACATTACAGTTAAAAATAAAGTTAAAATAATTTATAAATTTGGCCCATAATTTAAAACTTGTCAATTTAAAATCAATCAAATCAAATCAATAACTAATTGATTTATATTAAAATGTTGAATTTATATTAAACAACTGTAATATTACATAATTAACCAATATGAGGATGGATATAAAAATAGATAACAATGGGAAGGGGTATAATATAGAATAGAAGGGAAAAATTGAATTTGATTAAGATTAGAGATGAGGATGAAGTGAATCTGGTTTCCCCTTTGACTTCACTTGTCAGAAGTTCAAAAAAGGGAATTGTGTGACCTCGGGGATGTAAGTGTGAAAAGGGGTCATAAGTCACTTTTTTCAGCACCATTGTAACTTCGAACAGTCACTAAATGAACTGATGTAAGTCGAGGACTATCTGCACTCAACATTAATGATCATCCCTTCCTGGAGTGTTTCAGAAATGGGAGAAAGTTAGGTCAGGATCTACTGAGAGGATGGAAATTCTCATACTCTTTCTTCATTCTTCTTCCTCTCACTCTTTGTCAACAATCAATTCTAGTAATGAAAATGAATTGATGAGTTGAGCAAAGGCTCAAAAATACCTTCCCCCCATTATTTCTAGAGCCGTGTTTCTCAACCCTGATGACTTTAAGATGGGTGAACTTCAACCACATCTTAATCTTCAGAATTCTAGGAGCTGAAGTCTACCCATCTTAAAGCCATCAAAATTGAGAAACGCCTTTTAAAATATGCCTCCATCCTGAGCCAATGTGAAAATGCTAATCAATTTTTGGGTTCCAGTAAAAGAACAAAGTGTCATAATACTCACGTCTTTCTATCTCTGAACCATTTAAATTTTTAAGCAGCCAAATGTCTGTCAAAGTGTGTTATAGACTGCTTTCCATTCCTTTTGTTTTATGTGAGAGAAATAAATTTCTGAACCAGAGACCTTTGGATAAAGTGCAACCTATGAGTGCAAATGAAATTACTATTTGATCTAAAAAAGAGAGAGAGAGAAACATTTGGAAGGCTAACTCTTATGACAACAGTATTTAATTAAATGAAGTTTAATGTTATACAGACTATTTTGTTTGAGGAAGCTAAGCTAATGTTTCATTAATACTTTAGGAAGAAGTCAAAGTTAAATGAGGTTTTAAAATGCAAAGTCTTCCCTCTTCCGTCTCCTGAACCACTGGGACATATCACTCAAGCTCTGAAAAGAAAATGCACTTTAAAAATGTCCCAGATAGAAATTGTACAATGTCTCAGTGGAGCCCACTACTGGGATTCCCAATGGAGCATGTATGCAGTTTCTACAATAGAAAGAAAGAGTTGGATACAAATTAGAATCTGCATCCCTTAAAATCAATAGGGCAAGTTGGCTATTAGTTAGGTGATGTCCCACCGATTTCAACAGAATGTACGTTCAAATTCTCCAAACCTTTATTTTCCTTGTCAAAATTGCATCGGTGATCAGAAAAGAGTGCTATTATCAATAGGATGGGTGTTTTGCGTATACAAACCTGTGCTGTATATATTTTATTTCTAAATTTATTATACCTGTAATGGATTAAACAGAATGAACAATTGAAACCTCAGCAAAGGACTAACACTCAAGCAAATATATTAAATCATTTAAAACACAAGATATTTGCACTACCTTCCTAAGCATATTGATGGCGCTAGTTAATTAGATCTTTCAAACAAAGTTGCTATCTAACAAAACATGATTCTAATCATGCCACCTGTTGCTTATTTGGCTTCTCACCTAAAATGGATTCCCATCTTTCATTGAGAAAGAAAGAGGGCAAAAAAACCCAGCAACCACAAATCACAAATATCTAGCCTTCATTGAGCCAGAGATATGAATCAAAGTATGCCAACAAACCTCTGGATTTATATGTTTTTAATCAATGGGGGAAGCTATACCTATGATACAGTTTTAGTACTTTGTCAGCAGTACAGAGACGGTGTGTGGGATTTTAGGAGAGATTTAATCCAGATCCCATCCTGAAATATTCTGTTGAGCATATAAGGAGAATGGGAACAGTTTCTGTATTTCTTTCCACACTAAAAATGATAGCAGATCTCCTCAACCCTCATATCTTTGCACAACAGAAATGCTACCTATATTACTATTGGTTGACACACTCATAGTAACTCTTAGCAGAGGGATCCCTTTGTAACTTTCATGCTAGTTGTCACTTGAAAGTTCCCTGTACATCCATATTTACTGTCCATTATTTAAATATATCTGTTGCAGATGAGTTCTCCAATAGTTTATGGGGTACAAAAATAATACAGTTGAAATATAGCTTGCAGCTACATCACCCTCAAGCTGTGATCCTGTCAACATTGTGTAAATTGAATGGCCTTACATGAATTAATCCAACATCTGGATGGGAATTCACAGTAAACAGAGTGAGAAATATTAACAATGAAGAAAATTATGAAACTGAACTCCTGTGAAATAGAGATCTCTACAAGGTCTTCAATTTTCTTTAAATAAAAAAGTAAAGCAGAAATGATGTCAGCCATGATAGTCTCTCTATTGTCTACCTATCTACCTACCGGTACTTCTCTACCTGGTCCCTGGCTTAATATCCTTCTGTATGACAACATACATAGGTAATATAGACTCTGTTCATTCTGTCCAGACAAGAATCCCATTGATAGAGGTTAAGCCCAAGGTATTTTATTGCCCGAGACAGAACAGAAAATAACCACCCTATTCATGCAAGTGCAATTAATTTAATGTTAGCATCTGACATTAGTATATCTCATCACCACACACTTATTTTCCTTCATTTATGGTAATACTGTGACATGTCTATACTTACAAAATTAGAATCATGGAAGTCATAGTATTCTCTGTGACATTTTATGGAAATGGGGAAAATGGGGGTCCAAATTTGCAAGATGGAAGACAAAGTGTCATGATTTGCGCCTATCCCACACAAACATATAAAAGGGGGATGTCAATCACCATGCTACATCCATCATTTTAGACATTTTAATATATACCTCCCTCTCTCCATGAATATTCATGCTTCCTCAAATGAAGTTGTGGATTTCCAATAGGTCCAATTACCCCTCCACTTCTACAGCCAACCTGAAAATTCCATAAGGGTTGTCTATTTCTTATCACTCTTAATATGTTGACATCTCAACTTTCCCCAACAATAAATTTTGTTGTAAGGGATCATGACTTAATGAATGCAGTTGGATTTGCTTTTGGGAAACACAGACATGATTGCATTGGACAAGATGATAAGCGTGAGAGCATGACTAGGGCTTGAACTACCAGACAGAAAATATGGAAGCCGGGGGCAGTCAAAACATTTCCCTTGGCTGCTCAGTTCAGATCGTTTGAAACACGTTTGTAAGCTTTCATAAAAGCCGATTTTTTTTTTTTACTCTGATCATTTCATATCAAAAACTTGTTGGTTCAGAAGACATTTGATATATTCAAAGGGAAGAAGACAGAGGGGACAGATGGCATTCACTACAGAGAATAGAGCAAGCTTTTAAAATAAAATATGCAACAGTAGAAAATAAACTTCTTTACCAGACATAAAGAAGCAAGCATTATCATCATTATAGCTAAAAGAGCAGATTTAGGACATAGACACGTTAGCCTGGTCTGGACTCTTAGAAAATTACTGAGAGGCATGATTAAAGTGGGAATATGTAAAGATTAATTTATATTCTAATTTCCCCACAAGACATTGCAAGCAAATTATCCTCATATTTTGAAAACATTTCTGTTATTTTCTGTTGATGCTGGCCTGCCCAAGCACATGCAATGCATTAAATATGGTCTATGAATGCAGATGTCCATGAATGTACCGTAGATATCCAGGAATGTAGATGTTCATGCATGTACATCAGGGGTGGGTTCTAAATTTTTTTACTACCAGTTCTGTGGGCGTGGCTTATTATGTGGGTGTGGCTTGATGGTCATGTGACAATTATTTAGGATTTAGCAGACGTACTGGTCTACCAGGCTATACCGATCTACCCATTTATTTTTGCAGGCACTGGCCTACTCATGTATTTTTGCAGGCACTGATATACTCATGTATTTTTGCAGGCACTGGTCTACCCATTTATTTTTGCAGGCACCGGTCTACTCATTTGTTTTCTTTTAACACTGATCAGCTGTAGGGCGGCCCTTTGAAGCCCCCGGGCAAGAGTTTAAACAGTTTTTTTTCCCTCTAGCCATCAGGTGGGACTCAGGAGGCAGCAATAGATTGGGGGTGGGGCCAAATAAAAGGTAAGAATAACATGGGGGGGGGCAGGGGTGGGGGGCAGGGGGGACAGAACCGGTTCAGTGATATCATATCGTCACCGCTATCGGTTCGGCGGAACCGGGCAGAACCGGGAGGAACCCACCACTGATGTACATGTTAATGCCTCACTCTATAGTTAATCTAGTCTCTATGGTTCTATTGAAGAGCAACATCGCAAGGAAATGACAAAGGATGCAAATCATTAGCTTAATACTACTTTAGATGTAAATAAACAGCTGCCTACATGGGTTGCTATTGTTTTTCAGTTCCTATCCCTACTTCTTTGAACTGTTCACTTGAAGGGAAGCCCATTTTAATCCCATTCATATGCCAGAAGCCCATGAACAATGTTAAGCACTCTTGAACAATCCATGGTTAAGGTACATTCATACTGTACCATATCGCAAACCATCAAATCACAACAGAGAAACCTTTCATAGAATTAAATGAGTAATGGGCCTCAGACGAAGTTTTTTAAGGAATTTGAACACAATTAACTCATACCTTCTTGACTTGGATACAAGGCAGCAGCTAAAAGACTGAGCAAAGTGAGCAAAATAACTCACTAGCTTTCTGTCTTAAATGAGGACAAGTACAGCCCCATTCTTTTGCAGGCATCTGTACTAACCTGAAGACACTGGGGCGGTGGCTGTTTTAAGAAGCGAATTCACTGAAGCTAATGTGTCCTTTCAAATCAGCAGCACCTTTCTGCAGGCTTGAATGCAGCCTAAAAAAAAAACGGGAGTTGCTTTAATGCATACAGGTCATCTTCAAATTCACTTAGTTACAAGGAAACTTACAACCTGCATCTGAGATTCCAAACATTGTCCGCTAAGGGTCACATAACTTTGGGCACTTGGCAACATGGCCATGTTTATGGTCATTTGCAGCAATCCACAATCATATACTGGTAACTCACTTACAAGTGCACCCATAGGAAACTGTTAGTTTATTAAATGAGCACCACATTTACTTAATGACCGCTGCAAAAAAAGGTGTAATATGACCGACCATTTTATGACTCTAATCACTTTTGACTGTAATTACTGTCTTAACTTGAGGATTCTTTGTAGCGGAGAGGTGCTGTCTGACGTAGTTCATTCCTGAAGTATGAATAGAATAGAATAGAATAGAATAGAATAGAATAGAATAGAATAGAATAGAATAGAATAGAATAGAATAGAATAGAATAGAATAGAATAGAATAGAATAGGAGTTCTTTATTGGCCAAGTGTGATTGGACACACAAGGAATTTGTCTGGGTGCATACGCTCTCAGTGTACATAAAAGAAAAGATACATTCATCAAGAATCGTAAGGTACAACACTTAATGATAGTCATAGGGAAACAACTTCCTGAGAGGATGTGGGATGATATAGAATAAAGAATTAAAGAGAAAATTAAAAAAAAGTTGGGTGTGCATGAGCCTGACATGAACCTTGAACCTATATCATTAAAACTGCACTGTCAGGTTTATGAACACAATTCATGAAATATGCTGGCATCAGTGGGCTTATTTCTACACCAGACAGAGCACTCTCTTACAGCAAGAATGTTAAATTGAAAATTACACAAGTGGAACAGTTGAGCCTGATATACAAAAGGAAAACAAATAAAAAGAGGATAAAGTTCTCCCTTGCTGGTGGTCTTCAATTAGAACCCAGATGTCCACATGTTGGAGATCATCTAATTTTGTATAGTCTCCACTAAAAAGAAACTTGGACTGGTTTTATGCAATTCTCATTCCATTGTGGTCTTTTACCCCCCTAAATATTTTTTAAGAACTTGTATCTGCATCATGTATTTGAGTTTAAGGTAGGATTTGTCAGGATAACTCATTACTACTCAGGATTTTCACAGGTCTACAACCCAGATATTTACATCTTAATTAGTATTTTCAGTAACTTTAAGCAGCATAATTAAAAACTCTTTGGTAATGCACTACTTATAAAACTTATTTTAAACCGAAGCATGCAAGTGCCAGCTTTGTTTTAAAAACTAATCATTACTTGGCAAATGTCATACCTGTCCGAATGACAACAGTCAAAAGTTTCTTCATTTAAAAGAGGGAAAAGAAAATATGTTAATTAATGATGGAAAATAAGTGTTCTGCTGGTTAAGGATGCTGCTATTTTTTTTTTTTTAAATGTGCGTGGCATGTTTCATTTTATCCCTTTATTCAGCTCCCCATCTTGCTTAATGTCAACACTTCACACTAAAGGTCTGAAGTTAATTGAATTTCTTAGTCAGAAGTTATGGCTTGAAGTGAATTCAATAGGGGAGACATTTTTGCATTTCCCACAAATTGGAAATACATCTTCCCCAAAAAGAGGGCAGAAGAGATTGTGGATTTACATACACTATGTGTATGCTAATTTAAGTATCTGGGTACCCCGTTTAGAAATGATTATTATCATTACAATTGAAATGCAATGCAAGTCATCAAGAGTTGCTAAGGTTTTAACCAAGGAAGCTGTGTGTACATGTGTGTGGTCAGTCTAAAGCCAAAAGTTGCTAATTCATTAGCAACTTCAAAGCTCCCCCTCTCACAGTTTTCTTTCTCTTTCAATTGCACTCAGACTGTACAAAATTCCAGACAGAAGATGCCTTGAGAGGGAGCATTATTCCTTATCCCTTTGAAATTGGATGTATGGCTACTTTAGCTTTCTCCTTTGAGGATGCTCATACATGTTATCCTTGTTGTAAGAATGGTTGCAGGAATTGAGCATGCCTAGTTTAATGAAAAGAAGGACTAGGGAGTGACATGATAGCAGTGTTCTAAAATCTAAGGGGCCACCACAAAGAAGAGGGAATCAATCTATTCTCCAAGGCACCAGAAGGCCAGACAAGAAGCAATGGATGGAAATTAATCAAGGAAAGAATGAACCTACAAAAATAAAGCAAAATTTCCTGACAGAACAATTAATCAGTTGGAACGGCTTCCCTTCAGAAGTTGTGGGTGCTCCAACACTGACTTTTTTAAAAAGAAGAGATTGAACAACCATTTTCTGAAATGATATAGGGTTTCTCCAAGCTCCCTTCCAATTCTGTTATTTTGTTACTTTAAACAAACCTGCAGTTTTTATATCAGCTCTGGGTGTGAAAGAATGCAAAAAAAGATTATTTGTCTTCAAGCAGATTCTGTTGTGATGGTAGTTATAAGGAAATCATATTTAACCTTATCCTTAAAAAACCCTACAAATATAAACCAGTTACTTATGCATTAGTTACAGCTAGACACAAAATCCCCTTAACAACTGGAGTCGTATTGGGAAGTGAATTTAGCATATTGCTATATAAACCAAAATGCAGTTGTTCTTTTGATATTTATAACTGTTTAGAAGTTTTAAAATATTAATGGAAACCCTCCACAAAATGAGCATATTGATGAAAATACTCTAACCATACTCTACTATGTTTTATAAGCTGCATAATTATTTGTAAACCTTTATATCTTAAGAAGTGGGTTATAAGTTAATATATTAAAAGGAATAGGCATCAAGAGGTCTGATGTCTTATGCAGAGTTTTTCCCCCCTAGAAATTGTGCATCTGGTGCTGAAATAAAATAGAATGACCTTAAGATTAAAGAGAGAAAATAAGAGTGAAATCAAACCAGATCGATGCAGCCAAGGAACTATATTAACTCTGTCTAAATTACAGTCCTCACCATGTGGACATTTTTCTTCCTTTTTAAAATGTTTTTTAAAGAAATAAATAAACCCACATTTTTTAAAAACTCTGAAAAATAATTAGCTCTGTAGGGAAGGACTATATGGCCTCGTTGGTTGGTAGATTGCCCAGTTGAAATGGTCTCCCAAGGATTGACTCAGAGACCTTTCCTGAAGAAAATGCCTCTCTCTATCAGCACATGCAAAACAGTCTTCTTATCTTCAATATTTTTGAATTTTTTAAAAAAATCCATGTTTGTTTTGGTGAGATTTGGGCAACACCATTGCTTATGCCTCTCAAATTTGGATGACTGACTTGCAATGCCTTTTCGTACAGTAGTAATATTTGCAAGATGCCGGAAATAACATTCATTTCTGGATGAGCTTTCATAAAATTGACAGCACCAGTGTTTGTTTCATCTCAGGCCAAGTGCTTTAGTTGCCACCTCTAGGTCATAAACTTTACCTCTGCAGATGAACCTCACCTAGTATACTGCATCCAGTTTTGGTCACCACACTATAAAAAAAGATGTTGAGACTCTAGAAAGAGTGCAGAGAAGAGCAACCAAGATGATTAGGGGACTTCAGGCTAAAACATATGATGAATGGTTGCAGGAACTGGGCATGGCTAGTGAAGAGAAGGACCAGGAAAGACATGATAGCAGCCTTCTAATATTTGAGGGGCTGCCACAGAGAGGAGGGGGTCAAGCTATTTTCCAAGGTAACTGAAGGCCAGACAAGGAATAATGAATGGAAACTGAACAAGGAGGGATTCAACCTGGAAATAAGGAGACATTTTCTGACGGTGAGAACAATCTATCAATGGAACAGCTTGCCTTCAGAAGTTGTGGGAGTTTCATCACTGGAAGCTTTCAAGAAGAGACTGGACTGCCATTTGTCAGAAATTGTGTAGTGTCTCCTGCTTGGGTGTGGGTTGGACTAGATGACCCTTCCAACTCTGTTAATTTGTAAACCAAGCTTTTCTCCATCTCCAATCTATTTGCAAATGGGAGAACAAGGAGATGTAAAAAAATAGATATAAAGAGATGGTTTGACCGAAAGTGGAACTCTCTCTGGAAATCCAAGATGGCTCTAAAACCTTCCTTCCCAACCAGGTGCATGAATTGGGCTACAGACAAATTGCTTGGGAAATGGGACTGAAATAAGAAAGACATCATGGCAGAAAGGCAGATTAATAGAGTTGGAAGGGACTTTGTAGGTCATCTAGTCCAACACAATCATAAATCCACTGCTCACTTGGTACGCGGGTGCGCTTCAAGGTGTTGGTTATCACCTTTAAAGTGCTCCATGGCATAGGACCTAGATATCTTCGAGACTGCCTGCTGCTACCGACAGCCTCCCATCGACCTGTGCACTCCCACAGAGAGGGCCTCCTCGGGGTACCATCAGCCAAACAATGTAGGCTGGTGACCCCCAGGGGGAGGGCCTTCTCTATGGGGGCACCCACCCTCTGGAACCAACTGCCCCCAGAGATAAGGAGAATCCAAGACCTCGGTGCCTTCCACCGTGCCCTTAAAACTTTCTTTTTTCAGCAAGCCGGGCTGGCTTAACACTTTTAAATGTTTTTAATTGGTTTGTCATTGTTTTTTAATTACGTGGCCAAATTTATATATATCTTTTTAATAGTATTTTAATGTTTGTAGTTTATGTTTTTATTTGGCTGTACACCGCCCTGAGTCCTCAGGGAGAAGGGCGGTATATAAATTTGATATAAAATAAAAAAATAAAATAAATTTGAATAGTTCTGTTTTTCATCCTGAAAAGAAAACAAAAATAAGCTTAAGGTGAATCTTCTTACTCTCTGCTGGGATGGACTGTAATAATGAAATATTAACTCATCGGAATGTATGTTATTTAATTGGGTTCACTGTCAACTGCATTAAGACATAGTGGAAAGAATTGCTTGGGGAGGAAACATTAGACATGGAAATTAGGATGCTTTCATTTAGGAAGTCTAACGTAATATGAATCCCTTCCATTGCTTTCCAAAATAATTTTCTCACCTCAGTACAGGGAAAATATTTTGTTTTCATTACAGTTTATCAATGGCATATATACATATATATGTGTGTGAGTGTGTATGTGTGAGACATACACCCACACACACACATTCCTGTTTGCCCTGAATATATTAAAATAATGTAATGTTTTGTAACATCTCGAGATTAAAAAAAGGAAAAGAAGGAAACCAGGAGCACCTTATTAGCTTTCCGTTTCATGTCTCTTATGAAGTTTTGTTTGACAGAGCGTAAGATAGTGGTGAAATCCTACAGTAAAGGTTAAACTCCATTTTATTATGTTTACAGGATTTAAAGGGTAAATCAGGAAGTGCTTATTTAACGTCCAAGTGAAAGTGGTGGATTAGTAACCAGACCGAGACTTAAAAGCGGCCTTAATCCTTAAAAATCTTTGAAGGTGAAAGGTCATTCTTAACACCACAATGAGGGGAGAATAAAGCAGACAGAAGCTTCTGTTTCATCATTGCCCTTCTAATCCACTGAGGAAATGAGGAGATTCTCTCTCAGTTCAGCCCACTGCTGCCAATCGCCAGGCTAAGGAAGCCTTTGCAGAATCAAAAGGAAGCAATTAAAGGAGGTTTATTCTGCAATGTTGAAAAAGACAAGGCGCTTGAGAAAAGGGGAAACTAGGCCCAATGAATATAAAATTAAATGTATTCATTTATTTCTATTCATTCAGTCTAGGCACATGCCGAAGTTGAAAGACAATTCACGTGTCAATTGGTTGATTGATTGAGAGGGTAATAATCTTTATTGGGGGATGTTGTTTTTCTCCATTGAAAAACCTAGGGGTAAAAACAGCCCTACAAAATCCATTTTAAGACCAAGATTTCCAACCTAAGTGCGAATTTCTTTATTTCTTTATTTCAATTAAATCCCACAGCATTTATAGATTCATAACCCTTCTTTTTATCTCATAACAACAATCTTATGATGTAGGTTAGGCCAAGAGAAAACAAACGGCCCAATGCCACCCTATAAACTACACAAAGAATATAAACATCATATGAACTTCAGTTCTAAGCTACCTTCTAGTCTAGCTCTCAAAGGCACTGAGATTTCCTGGAAAACAAAGAAATAAAGCAAAGAGAAGATCCTGACTGGAGAATTTTGAATGATTGGGATTTTGTGCCTTCTAAAATCAAATTCTACCTTCAAACTTAGCTGAGCAATTTAAGGAGCCAGAGAGATAGCAATAGCACCTAGATTTATATACTGCTTCATAATGCTTTACAGCTCTCTCTAAACAGTGTATAGAGTCAGCATATTGACCCCAACAATCTGGATCCTCATTTTACTGAGCTCAGAAGGATGGAAGCAGCGGTGAAATCCACTTATCTTTGCTACCAGTTAGGGAATGGGAGTGTGCGTTCCTCTTTTGTACATGCACAGAGGCTAAAAAAACGGACGTAATGACATCCCGGTGGGTGGGTGGAGCCTCCTGCCACCGGCACTACCGGTTCGCGCGAACTGGATAGATGCGGCTGGATTTCACTGCTGGATGGAAGGCTGAATCAACCTTGAGCCAGTAAGTGCAGTCAGCACAATTAGCCCTTAGTACTGCATTCTAACCACTGCACCAGTGGTGGGTTGCTACCGGTTCTCCCCGGTTCTTGTGAACTGGTAGTGGAAATTTTGAGTAGTTTAGAGAACTGGTAAATACCACCTCTGCCTGGCCTCGCCCTCAATCTATTCGCTGCCTCCCGAGTCCCAGCTGATCGGCTAGAAGGAAAAAAACTGTTTAAACTTTTGCCATAGCGCTTCAAAGGGCCGCCCTACAACTGATCAGCAGTAAAAGGCAGTGGGGTGGTAGACCAGTGTGCTCCAAAAACAAATAGATAGACCAGAACGCTCCAAAAACAAATGGGTAGACCAGTACAGCTCTGTAAGCAGTTAAAAGCCTGGTAGACCAGTACCTCTGCTAAATCCTAAAGAATTGTCACATGACCATCAAACCATGCCCACAAAATAAGCCATGCCCAAAGAACCGGTAGTAAAAAAATTTAGAACCCACCCCTGCACTGTACCACCATGACTCTTTGCTTTATTAAGTTTTCACTTAATAAACTTTACCCTGCCATCCGAGCTATTCTTTCTTCTACTTCTTTTGACTCTGATAGGAGAGAATCTATTGTACAAGCTCTTGAGTTTGTGCAATTTTTTTAGCTTTGAGGAGTAGGAAGGAACGAATGTGAAAACATCTCATGGATTTTTTCCATGCAATAAACTCCCAGTCTATTGGGAGTTTATTATTATTCCACCAGCAATAAACTCCCAATCTGTGAGCAAAAACAGGAACGACCTGATTAGGAAAATCATAGGAACAGGCTTGGGAACACAAGCCAAAACTTTGTGTATAATGGTACAATCATTAGTATACTCTGTTGCCAAATACCACACACCTGTATGGTTAGGAAGTTGTCATATCAAGAGTGATGCTCCCCTTAATGACAAAGTGAGAATAATATCTGGAACCCTTAAATCCACTCTTTTCTCATGGCTTCATGTCCTTTCTAACATTGCCCGTCCTGATCTCAGATGACAACAACAGACAATCCAAGAGTGGAATAAGATAAACATGTCATCAACTCCTACAGATCTTTCAATACATAAAATATTAGACTCTCTACCTCTCACTAGGCTGAAGTCTAGGAAACCAATTCGGAATAACATTACTACAGTCTTACCATCTAGATGAAGAATGGCAATTAAGATGGCCGACTTTTAATAATCAAACACAACCAAACACAGACCACACAAATCCAACAAAACAACTTCCAGGAATGCAGTTGCCTTGGAAAATAATGGAGCCACCTGAATAGAATCAGGACAGGACATGCCAGAAAGGCAAAGCTCTTTAAGTGAAGAATGGCCGAGAGCCCACAATACCACTGCAGTGCACTGGAACGAACTACAACACGTATAGTAGTTCAAGAATGTCCCCTCAGGAAATTTCAAGGCACCTGGGATGATCTCATCACAGCCATACCAGAAGCATGGTATTGTTAGCTTCCTTAGCTACCGAATCATAATATCTATGCCATTACAAATCTATGGCTCTATGTTGTAGTGATAAAATCTGTTAAAGCATATTCTGATGCTTTATTTAAGCTACATTTGTATATCAGTGATTGCATGACCTCTGTAGATGCCATACCAGTGGTGGGTTTCAAATTTTTTTACTACCGGTTCTGTGGGTGTGGCTTGGTGGGCATGGCAGGGGAAGATTACTGCAAAATCCCCATTTCCTCCCAATCAGCTGGAACTTGGAAGGCAGAGAATAGATGGGGGTGGGGCCAGTCAGAATTTTTACTACCGGTTCTCCGAACTACTCAAAATGTCCGCTACCGGTTCTCCAGAACTGGTCAGAACCTGCTGAAACCCACCTCTGTGCCATACGATATCTGTGGGCATATCTCTCATTTGCCTGCAGAGCATTCAGTGGCTCCTGAGATGCCTCCTAATAGATCACAAGACTGCAATCACAGTGTAATATATCTGAAACATTTTAGAGCCTACTATTTTCTAAATACTCCTACATATTGTGTAGACAAATCTTAACTTTTCTTGAACAATCAATATACCAAGGGAAGCTATCCCATATTTTAGCTACTGAGGGTTTTTTCTTTCAATATGAACAGCCCTTTCAATATTTATACCAAGCTCACCATTATTAAATCACTGGTAAAAAAAAAAAAAGAATACGAAGGGTCTGCTGTAGTTTAATCATATAAACTAGCACAGGCATTTGTCATATAAAATTGCCTCACACAAACGGATGAACTTTGCTTCTTTTAGTCATACAAGGATCAGGTGGTTTTTTTTTTTTCCTTGCCTAAGTTGCTTTTGAGTTAGTCAGTTGCTAACTTCTCCAGCTTATTTTTTCCCCCAGAACTTATGGTTAACTGTTATGTTTAATGTGTAGGGCCACATTATATTATCTACTCTTTTAAAAAAAAGAGCCTGCAGTGTGCTTTATGCGAACTATGAAATGTGACACACACTTTGGTTAAGGTGACCAGATTTTAACATTGGTAAAGAGGGACATTGTGGGCGTGGCTTATTTTGTGGGCGTGGCTAGCTGGTCATGTGACTGGGTGGGCATGGCTAGCTGGTCATGTGACTGGGTGGGTGTGGTTAGCTGGTCATGTGACTGGGTGGGTGTGGCTAGCTGGTCATGTGACCGGGTGGCCATGGCTATGCGTATAGGGTAAGGTGAACAGATTTTAACATTGGTAAGAAGGACACCATTGTGGGCGTGACTTATTGTGTGGGCGTGGCTTGGAGGCCATGTGACTGGGTGGGCGTGGCTAGCTGGTCATGTGACCGGGTGGCCATGGCTATGTGTATAGGGACTACTCAGAGGGCTGAAAAGTCATTTCTGACAGGTCCTCACACTTTTGACTGGTCCTCACACTTATGACCATCCTCACATTTATGCCCGTGCAGTATTCTTAACAACCATGTCACTCATTTCACAACTGCTTCTCTTCACCATGGTGACAAGATAGGGCAAAAACGTAAAATGTGAGGACAGTCGTAAGTTCGAGGACTGGTCAAAAGTGTGAGGACCAGTCAAAAATAACTTTTTCAGCCGTCTGAGTAGTCCATATGCACAAAAGGACTAACCAGAGGGCTGAAAAAAGTCATTTCTGACAGGTCCTCGCACTTTTGACTGGTCCTCACACTTATGACCATCCTCATATTTATGCCCATGCAGCATTCTTAACAACCATGTCACTCATTTCACAACTGCTTCTCTTCACCATGATGACAAGATAGGGCAAAAATGTAAAATGTGAGGACAGTCATAAATTCGAGGACTGGTCAAAAGTGTGAGGACCAGTCAAAAATAACTTTTTCAGCCCTCTGAGTAGTCCATATGCATTAAAGGATACAGCAATAGAGAGGGATGAAGGAATGGAAATTAGAGTAGGAGTGAGGGTAAGAGAGGGAGGAAGAGAGGAAGAGAAGGAGAAAGGAAGAGGAAGTAGGGAGGAGAAAAAGAGGGTGGGGGGAAGAGAAAGTAAGAAGGAAAGAAAAGAGAGTGGTGGTAGGTTTGAGGAGAAAGATTGCTGTACAATAAAAAAGATGAAAGGAAAGAAAGCCAACCCCAAGCAAATATAAAGATATTAAGATTAAGAATGAATTGTTAAACTTTAAAGAATAAAAGAGAACAAATATGAATAAATAGCAATAATTAGAAACACACATACAAACATGCAATGTATTTTCTTTGAACAGAATATTTGGCTGGTTCACAAATTTAAACAGCGTTTAGTCATTTCAATTAAATTTACAATTTCTATATTTCCTTTTTGCCATATTTATTCCTCATCTATTTTTTTAAAAAAACAATATTACCCTTCATCCTCATCTCTAATCTTAATCAAATTCAATTTTTCCCTTCTATTCTATATTATACCCCTTCCCATTGTCATCTATTTTTATATCCATCCTCACATTGGTTAATTATGTAATTATGTAATACAGTTGTTTAATACAAATTCAACATTTTAATATAAATCAATTAGTTATATAACTATCTTTTTTGTATATTAATCAATATGAACATGAATATTCCAATTATTTCCATGCAATCCAATTTCTTACAAATCAATTAATTATATTTACCAATAATAATAAACCAAATAATTTCCCCCATATATTCCTCCAAACCACAACTTAACCATTTCTGCTTTCAACACAATATACAATTATTAATAGTATCTCAATTATTACAATTCCCTAGTTAAATAGAGCTTTTTTTCTTTTGTGTTTTAAAATCTTGAACTCTCCTCTTTTGCCCAAAATTTCCTATTGTTTGCAGTTTTGTACCTACCTTTTTTGGTGAGGAAAAAGAAAAAGAAAAAGAAAGAAATCTCTCTCTGCCTCATTTTGTCATGTTGCAGGTTTAGTTTCGCTTTCGCCTTTGTTTTCAGTATAGCTGGGAGGGGGGGAAAAATCTGCTCCAGGAACTTTTTGCAGCTTTTTGCAGCTAATTAACCTAGCGGAAGCTGTTAACAGGGGCTGTTTTTTTTCTATTTTTGCAGGCATGGGTCTATTCATTTTTTTTTTAACACTGATCAGCTGTAGGTCGGCCCTTTGAAGCCCCGCGGCAAGAGTTTAAAGAGTTTTTTTTCCCTCTAGCCATCAGCGGGGATTCAGGAGGCAGAATGAAAAATCGGGACTTTTTTAAAACGCCGCGGGACGTGGGACAAATTGCTCAAAAGCGGGACTGTCCCGCCAAAAGCGGGACATCTGGTCACCTTAACTTTGGTGGATATTTTTTCAGTGACATTTTTCTTTTCTTTTCAATGAGTCATTTTTTGCATTGATGTCTCAGATAGTTTAATCCTTTTATTCCTTTGTTTAAATTTCTGCCCTGACATTTCTTCTCCCTCCCATTTTATACAAAATTACAAACATTGTAAAATACCCTGAGTCAATCTAATAAAAACAGCAGTATTGCACAGAAAGAAAGAGCAGGAAGAAAATGAAGCAGCTATTTAAAATATAAACAAGATAAAAAAGTAAGCTTGTTTTATGCAATATGAATGTACCACAGCACTCAGGTCAACAGAGTCAAATTTGGCAGAGTCTCACTGAACTTTCCCTCACTCTCATACAGCAAATGAATAACCAAGATATATTTCAATTATATCTGTCCATCAAGAAAATGGGAATTCTTAGAATGAATAGCTCTTTCCCCCAAATCTTCTCTCCATGATTTGAGAAGGAGCTTTGTTAGCATATTTGTGTGGTACTTTGAAAATGCAGATACCCACCTGTATGGCACTGGATAGAAATTAGAACAGGGGTGAACTGCTCCCAGATTGGACCAGATTGCCCGGTCTGATAGCGATCTTGGCCATTGGTTCGGCGATCCGGTAGCAATGGCTGAGCGAAGCCATCCAGGTGTCATTTTAACCAGGAAGTAATGTGTTTAACCAGGAAGGTCTGCACATGCACATGACATGCGCGTACGCATGAGCAAAGAGCAAAGAGAGGGCGCACAGCGCGTGCACTTCCGAAACAGTAAGGAAGATAAATAGATTTCACCCCTGGATTAGAATACATGAAATGCTCTTCTAACTCTAAAGAGACCTTATCATCCTTCTTCAGTAGGGAAGGAGTGGGAGACAACAATTATCTATGGATAATTTGTGGTTGAAAAGTCAAGTGATTTTTGAAGCTTTTGAAGCTTTTGCTGTTCTGAATGTCTAATTTGATTGGGACTACTTTCAATTTCAGGTTAAGTGCTTTGGAGAGATCTCCTGTCAAAAAGAGCAAAGTGACTGCCTATGAGAGAAATCTCATGATTTTTTAAAGATTAAATCTATAGCCCCCCCCCTCTCTCTCTCTCCCTCCCTCCCCCCCTCTCTCTCTTTCTCTCTCTGGATTACCAGCTAGCTTGAAGGGAGGACCAAAAGGGGCCTGAGTTTAGAGTTATTGCATTGCAATAAGGAGCACAGTCTAGGTCTCCTCCAGACTCCTTGAAGCCTTATTTTGCTGATCACAAGGGAATGCAGTCAGCTTCTTCTTCTTCTTCTTCTTCTTCTTCTTCTTCTTCTTCTTCTTCTTCTTCTTCTTCTTCTTCTTCTTCTTCTTCTTCTTCTTCTTCTTCTTCTTCTTCTTCTTCTTCTCCTCCTCCTCCTCCTCCTCCTCCTCCTCCTCCTCCTCCTTCTCCTCCTACTCCTCCTCCTACTCCTCCTACTCCTCCTCCTCCTCCTCCTTAGCTTTGAGTCTGACTATTTCAGGTTCCAAAGATGAGAAACTTAAAGAACTCAGAAACTGACATACCTGAAATGGTTCCTAATCTATTTCCAAATAGGAACACCTGGTGTTCCTACACTGGAATGATAACTTGCAGTCGTGCTCTTATGGAGGAGAAAGCTCAAAAGGAACTATTGAGGATGAATTAAAATTATGAAAAATAAGAAACTGTTATTAATCACAGAGCTGGGAACAAAAATAAATCTTACAGTTTTCTTAAAAGAAAAAAAATACCCATGAGTTTTTAATTGAGTCCATCTTTAAAAAATATTTTCATTAAAGTTATACCATTTGTGCACAACATTATATTCAAAAAGCGTTTTACATCCTGAAAAATGATATATTTTACTCTATTTTCAACCTAGGGTGATTTGCTCTTAAAGATTGATAGCTGTTCTTCACTGATTGCATAAGAATTGAAATAAAATTATCTTCTCACCTGAGGAGTTAGAAACTGTGGCAGGAATTACTTGTGCTTGGAAAATATATAACCTGGTTGAACCCTTTTTTCAATGAAATTAATAACTCCCCACAAATTAATTTAAATTCAGCTAAGATAAAAAAACAACAACAACTTTATTTTGAATCACAAACATGTACCCTACGGAAATTTAAAAATAGACAATCAACTTGTTACTGCCTCTTTCTGGTGCCCCTATATACCTTGATTACTGAATCCAGCACTCTTATGCCCTTTGTTTCAGTGGAACAATTTATTCTCACTGTGGTCAATGGTGCACAAAAATATAGATTTTTATATTTCTGATTTAGAGAAATAATAGAGAACTTCTTCTTCTTTCTATATCAAAGGAACTTCTCCAAGTCAGTGACAAATCCAGAGCAGTAAGATTGCCACAGAATGCCATTAATGGTCAAATACGTTTGCTCAAATAATAGATCAGCAATCCATAGCCCCAGAACTCTATTCCAAGGCCCAAACCACCTCACAATTATACTGCTAAAATTTAATGGCAAGACCCTGGATTCACTGAGGACATTCGCACCAATACATGCAACAAATGGAACTCCCCAAGGATTTGCAAGGCAACCCCCCAATGAAAATATATACCTGACTGCAAGGTAGCGCAGGAATTAGACTTTAAAAACGAATACAGATAGACCTCGAGTTATGACCACAATTGAGCCCCAAATTTCTGTTGTTAAATGAGACATTTGTTAAGTGAGTTTTGCCCCATTTTACGACCTTTCTTGCCACAGTTGTTAACTGAATCACTGCAATGGTTAAGCTAGTAACACAGTTGTAAAGCAAATCTAGCTTCGCCATTGACTTTGCTTGTTGGAAGTTTGCAAAAAGTAATCACATGATCCCAGGACGCTACAACGGTCATAAGTATGAACCAGTTGCCAAGCATCTGAATTTTGATCCCATGATCATGGGGATGCTGCAAGGTTGTAACTCTGAAAAACGGTCATAAGTCTCTTTTTTTCAGTGCCGTTGTAACTTTGAACAGCCACTTAATGAACTATGGTAAATTGAGAACTACCTGTATAGTTAAGATATCTGTGTGGAATTGGACCATGCATTAAGCATAAGGATGCCTTCAGGCAATCTTTGTATCCAATCTCCACCTTTCTTTCTCTGTTTGCCTATATTTTACTTCTTTGGAACTTCTTCTTTGCTGCTCAGCAAAAGCAGTTAAGCTCTTAAAAGTCAAGATTATCCCCATAGAAAGAAGCCAAGCTTGGTTTATAGCAGTGAATCGACCTATAAAGTAGACTAGCCAAATCAAACATGTAGCTTCAGTAGAGGAAAGTGTAGGTAGTACTTCAGCTATATCCCCCTTAAAATGCCAGAATGATAGCCACCAAATAAATGAACATGGATCAGCAACAGAACATTCCATCAAGGTGTGTTCTGGTGTTTGGATACATTCTGGTCATCCTGAACTCAAGGTGTGTAAATTGGTTGACACAATTGGGATTGCAACTTCTTTCGGCTATCATTTGAAACAATGATTTTACAATGATCTCTACTTGACGGGAAAGGAGGGCAAGGAAATGTAACACCAGGAAGGTTTTTTTAGTACACTAAGAAACAAATCTCCTTCATGGATTACTGCCTTGTCATGGTGAAGGGGCTTGTGGGAGCTCAATGAAGCTATGAGCTAGGCTGTGCAGGGACACCCAAGATGGACAGGTCATAGCAGAGAGTTCTGACAAAACATGATCCACTGGAGAACGAAACGGCAACCCACTCCAGGATCTTTGCCATGAAAAACCCATGGACAGTAGCAAAAGAAAAAAAGATATGACACCAGAAGATGAGCCTCTCAAGTTGGAAGGTGTCCAATATGCTACTGGGGAAGAGCAGAGGGCTAGTACTAGTAGCACAAGAAAGAGTAAAGCGACTGGGCCAAAGCCAAAAGGACGGTCAGCTCTGGATGCATCTGGTGGTAAAAAGAAAGTCCGATGTAAAGATTTTTCTCCATAGGAACCTGGAATGTAAGATCCATGAATTAAGGCAAGGTGGACGAGGTCAAACAAGAGATGAAAAGACTGAACATCAACATCTTAGGAATCAGTGAACTAAAATGGACAGGAATTGGTGAATTTAATTCAGATGACCATCAAATATACTACTGCAGGCAAGAATCCCTCAGAAGAAGGAGTAGCCTTCATAATCAATAAAAGAGTAGGAAAAGCAATACTGGGATACAATCAGAGGTGAAATGCTACCTGTTTGGACTGGTTAGGGAGGACCGGTAGCAGAGATTGGGGCTAGTTCACCATACTGGTAGCAATTGCTGGCTGACCATGCCCCCGAACCAGATTACGACCCTCAGCCCTGCCATGTTTCCCTGCCTTCCATGTGGCCTTCCTGTGGCCAGCTTGCAAAGACAGGCAAGTGGAAGGCCACGTGGAAGGCAGGCAACATGGCAGGCCTGTGGGGAAAGGAACTAGCAGCTTATTCCCTTCCCAGCAGCCCTGCCATGCTTGTCTGCCTTCCATGCTGCCAGACTCATTGTTCGGAGTGTCAGCGATCTAAGGGAATGTCTTCCAACTCTTCAAGATTGACTTGAAGAGTGCTGAGAAGCTGACAGCAAAAGTAGCAGCAGCGGGGGCGACAGGGCATGTGTGTGTGTGTGTGTGTGTGTGTGTGTGTGTGTGTGTGTGTGTCCCTCCATGGTCCTCCTCTCCCAAGTGACAGCCAGGGCTTCGCTGCCTCCTTGTTTCCTCAGAGGGGCAGTGTCTGCCTCTAAGTCCTTGAGGAGGGACACACACACACACGCCCCGCCACCATTATTTTTGCTGTCGTCTTAAAGTCGATCTTGAAGAGGATTCTGCTAATTACACTTCTCCTTCCCATTCCCCCACTCCATTTTTCCATTTCTGTACCTGGATTCTGCTTCTGCAAGAGAAGTTGCAATGTATGGCTGTGAAAGTTGGACCATAAGAAAGGCTGAGCGCCAAAGAATTGAGGCCTTTGAGCTATGGTGCTGGAGGACACTCCTGCGAGTCCTTTGGACTGCAAGGCGATCAAACCGGTCAGTCCTAGAGGAGATCAACCCTGACTGCTCTTTAGAAGGCCAGATCCTGAAGATAAAACTCAAATATTTTGGCCACCAAATGAGAAGGAAGGACTCACTGGAGAAGAGCCTAATGGTGGGAAAGATTGAGGTCAAAAGAAGAATGGGATGACAGAGAATGAGGTGGCTGGATGGAGTCACTGAAGCAGTAGACATGAACTTAAATGGACTCCATAGGATGGTAGAGGACAGGAAGGCCTGGAGGAATGTTGTCCATGGGGTTGCGATGGGTCGGACACAACTTCGCAACTAGCAACAAAAAGGAACAAATAATACAAAAGCTGCCAATATAAAAGGGGAAATATTAATTTACAACAATATATTTTTTTTGCCCTCTTGTTGAAATATATTACCGCCTGGAATTTTTTCTGCGCACAAATGTGTGATTGTTTGTGAAGCCAAGCAATTCCACAGCTCCTGGCTCCTAAGTTCTATTTTTCTTATTATCATCCTTACCAGGATATTCAAAAATAAAACAAATGCTCCCAAGACTCCTTGCTTGTGACAGGGGTAATTGAATTCAAGCAGAGACACCATGATGATTGATTAGTGGTAAGGGGGTTTTCTTTATAATTTCTTTTCTCCTTTAGTAATATGTTATGGACAAATAGCAATGCTGAGTAATTTGTTCAGAAAAATAAAACGTGGAGGTTGCAATACATATATTAAAATATTCTGAGTGATGGTTTATGTTTTTTTTTTATGAAAACAAAACAAAATAATATGCTGCTTGCACCAAACCAAAATGCTGGACTTTGTCCCGAAACCTGTTCTTTCCTTTGAAGAATTCTATGATGGCAAATTAACATTTCCTAAAGAAAGGATCAGGAAAGCCCATGATTTTCTTTTCATCCTGAATATGAGTTGAGTGTTATTTTTGGCAATGCCACATGGACGTATTTGCTGAAAATGACAAGCTCTTTCTGGTGAGCTAGGATAGAATTCAAACATCACCTTAAATGTGTGCAATTCATTGCTGGAGAAAAAAAAAAGTCTGCCAATATCAGGAGCAGAGAGTTCCTAGGTGTGCCAATTTGGGGGGAAAAAATGTATGCACATTTTGTGCCTTTTTTGGGGGGGGTGTCTTTTTCTGAAAAACAATAGGGTGCTTTTCCAAATCTGATTTCTGTGTTGGAGCCCCTCAAAGAAGCAAACAGCAGGTACAGGAAGAAATAATCAAAATTGGAATTCTACACCAGTGCGGGTATTGCCAGAATATGTAGGGATGGGACTGGAGGGGGAGGTGAACGTTTTATATAATTAAAAATAATTTGAGGGGAAAAAAATAAAAATATTCTACATTTCTAACTATGTGGAAGAGATAGAATTGCATGTCATCTTCATATTAGGGAATAACAAAATAACAGAGATGGACTAGAAGACCTCAAAGGTTCCTTTTAACTGTGTTATTCTATTTAGTGAAAGGAACTTGGAGTTCTTCTAATCCAACTGCCTGTTCAGGCAGGAAGCGCTATATCATTTAAAACAAATGGTTGTCCAATCTCTTCTTTAAAACTTCCAGCGTTGGAGCATTCACAACTTCTGGAGGCAAGTTGTTTCACTGGTTAATTGTTCTAACTCTCAGGAAATTTCTCCTTAGTTCTAGGTTGGTTCTCTCCTTGAAAAGTTTCCACCCATTGCTTCTTGTCTTGCCTTCAGCTGCTTTGGAGAATAGGTTGACCCCCTTTTCTTTGTGGCAGCTCCTTAGATATTGGATCACTGCTTTCATATCCCCCATGGTCCTTCTTTTCATTCATTTCATTCAGGGACACTGACCCTCCAATACCTCCCTGTTGTGATCACTGTACATCAGTAGCATATATAACTGGTAAACCTGAAGAATAATTGTAGGTCAAATAAACAAGGAATTATTCAGAAAGGATCAGAGCCAAAGTAAAACAGAATGTCTAAGTCTCATCCAGTTTACCACGAATGGTGGAACGTAGAACACAGAATATTAGGGTTGGAAGGGACCTTGGAGGTCCTCTAGTTCAACTCCCTGCTCAAGCAAGAGATCCTTATCTTCGAGACTGACTTCTACTGCATAGCTCCCAGCGACCGGTAAGATCCCACAGAGTTGGTCTCCTCCGGGTCCCGCCAGCTAAACAATGCCGGCTGGCGGGCCCGCGCGGGAGGGCCTTCTCTGTGGCTGCCCCAGCTCTCTGGAACCAGTTACCTCTGAGATCCGGACCATCCCCACCCTATTGGCCTTCCGAAAAGCAGTGAAGACCTGGCTTTTCCGGCAGGCCTGGGGCCGTTGATCTCGCTATTGCGATCTGGCGAGATCCTGCCATGAATGGTGTGAATGGGTTTTAATTGTTTTTAATGTTTTAATTTTTAATGTTTTAATATGGTTTTTAAATGCATTGTAATCCGCCTTGAGTCTTCAGAGAAAGGCGGCATACAAGTTGAACAAATAACAAATAATAAATAATAATAATCCTATTGTTAAGGATATTGTTGTGTTACCAACCAGCAGAGTAAGTGCACAGAGAAAACGGTACTGAGAGCAATGAATACAATACATACAAACTGGTTTAACAAAGCTTTTACTTTGTAGTGAAAAACAATTGCATAGTCTTTTAGTCAATCCAAGTCTTTAGCCATTCAAATCAGTCCGAAGTTACAGAGTTACAGTTATCCTCTTACCATACAGACAGCAATTGGTAATAAACAGCAATTCAACGCTGATAACAAATCTTCACACACGACAGTAACAGTTCCAACCAACAAGTCAAGCAGCAAGTCAAGCAATGATGAGAGCAGGTCCAACAATGCCTATAGCTCAGCTTTCTTCTTATATACAGTTTACACTAGTAATTATCCACTTAAGATAAGTGAAGTCAGCAGTGCAATGACTCAACAGTACAATTATGATAATTGCAGTCAGCATTCAGTCAGCAGTCATTAGTTATTACAATGACTCAGCAGTACAATTACTCAGCATTACGTTTAAAGTTACAGAATACATTTAAAGTTATAGAACACATATATTGCCTGGACAACTTGTTAGACTTATACCATATCCTAACACCTATCATTCCAGACAAATGGCTGCCCAACCTCTTCTTGAAAACCTCCAGTGATGGAACGCCCACAACTTCTGGAGGTAAATAGTTCCATTGATTATTTGTTCTTACCGTCAAGAAATGTCTCCTTAGTTCTAGGTCAATCCCTCTTTTATGATCTTCCACCCATTACTTCTTGTCCTGCCCTCAGGTGGTGTGGGGAATAGGTTGACCCCCCTCTTTTCTGACAGCCCCTCAAGCACTGGAAGACTTTATTCCTACTCCTTCTCTTTATTTGGCTAGACATAGTCAAACGTTCATTGTAAGGGTTAGCAAATAGCATTGAGAAATCAGATCAAAGGGTCTATACTTGCACACTTCAGTTTCTGTCACAGATCATCTACTATGGCAACACTCAAAGTGTATATCTAATATCTAGATATTAACTGGATTGAAATGAAAGACTATGTCTATACTACCCTGTTACGTTCCCAAAATACTGTTTCATGCCAAGAGCTGTTATCCCCACTCTTAGACAAATATGGTCGCCAATATCACTGATATTTATTTTAGCTTCACCTATTACCTCTGACCAACATGATGCTGTCTCAGTAAACCCAGCTAAGTACTGCTTTGTTGTCTGTAGGATCCTACATATCAATAAGCAGCTATTAGACATCTTTTTACCCAAACAAGTGGATTGCTTATTTTTAGAGTTTTTTTTAAAAAAAAATAACCAACATATTAAAAAATGTTTAATGAAATCAAGTTTTGTGGTTTTGTATATTATTGTTCATTTTCATTACTCACCATTGGAAACTGTATGTTTTCATTTTGAATTCATTTGAACCAGAATAATAATAATAATAATAATAATAATAATAATAATAATAATAATAATAATAATAATAATAATAATAATAATAATATCAAACCTGAACTGGATTGAATTGATTCTAAGCAAGCCACTTCATCTACAGGTAGTCCTTGATTTACGGCCATTCGTTTAATGACCGTTTGAAGTTTAAAACAAAGTGACTTATGACCGTTTTTCACACAACTTTTAGCATCCCCAAAATTCAGATGCTTGGCTACTGACTCGTATTTATGAGAGTCGTAGCGTCCTGGAGTCCTGTGATCACTTTTTGTGACTTTCTGTCGAGCAAAGCCAATGGGAAAGCCAGTTTAATTTAACAACAGTGTTACTAACAACTGAAATGATTCACTTAACAATTGCAGCAAGAAAGATTATAAAATGGGGCAAAACTCACTTAACGACTTTCGTCTTGGCAATGGAAATTTGGAGCTCAGTTATGGTCATAAGTTGAGAACTATCTGCACTCTATTTATAGTACAGTTTTAATTGAATCCCCTATTCTCACGAAGCTCATTTAAGCTTTAGAAAAGAAATTGGGAGGTCAATCACTTCAATTTATAAAAAACGTTTTTCCACTTTAGGGCTCTTTACAGTACCTTCCCATGATACATTTGATACACTAGAGCAGGGTTGGTGAATTCTGTGGGTTGAAGTCCACAAGTCTTAAAGTTCCCAAGATTGGACACCCCTGCATTAGAAAACCCACGGGAATCTGATGCCATAATAAATTTGCTGCACTGGAGGAAAATGCCTTATTGTTTACTAAGGATTAAAGCCTATCGAATCTAGTGGTATTTAGTTTTGAGTAAGCACGCTTTATACGTGGCTGCACATCATTCTACCATTGCTAGATCCTCCTGCCATTTGTCAAAAAAATTCCCCTGATCCAAGTGGTCAAAATAAATTACTTTGGCAGTTTGTCCCGTGAATTGCTTTGGGATTCAGACCACGATGAAGAAAAAATGCCGTCACTGCCTATAGAAATTCAGACAAAGATGCCGCATTTCCTAATTAGTTGTTCGTATAATTACTAGCCCTGTTCAAGTTGTCTACAGGTGAACAGGGGATAGACGACTCTGTTCTATTATTATATGCTCATTTTGCTTTAGTTCCACAAGGATCCATTGATGTTACCACAATTCCTCATTTGTCCAAAGATGCCGGAGTCCCATGGATATGTTGACATATTTAGGAGGTTACTCCTGACCTTATGGTGTGAGTGTTTCTTAAAAGGATATAATTAAGCATAGAATTTCTTTCCTAAACCCTTTGCTTAATCAGTATCTGCATGAAGTAAGCATTGTTGAAAAGGGCTAATGCCTTTTCAATGTTCCAATATCTCAGGAGCTGCCACAAAGAAGAGGGAGTCAAGCTATTCTCCAAAGCACCTGAGGGCAGGACAGGAAGCAATGGGTGGAAACTAATCAAGGAGAGAAGCAATTTAGAACTAAGAACAAATTTCCTGACAGTTAGAACAAGTAATCCGTGGAACAATTTGCCTCCAGAAGTTGTGAATGCTCCAACACTGGAAGTTTTTAAGAAGATGTTGGATAGCCATTTGTCTGAAGTGGTGTAGGGTTTCCTGCCTAAGCAGGGGGTTGGACTAGAAGACCTCCAAGATCCCTTCCAACTCAGTTCTATTCTATTCTATTCTGTTCCTGTTCCTGTTCCTGTTCCTGTTCCTATTCTATTCTATTCTGTTCTGTTCCTGTTCCTATTCTATTCTATTCTATTCTATTCTATTCTATTCTATTCTATTCTATTCTATTCTATTCTATTCTTTAAGAGACATACTGCTGGATGAATAATAATATACCAAAGCATTTCATTCATAATAGTTGTATTTCTCATGAATCAAACACCTCCATGACTTGACTTATTCCAGGGTCAGGTCTTTCTTTCTCCTTTCATTGTTTTGTTTTTGTTTTAAAAAGCCCATAATACTATAGTTGAAAAATCTTCCTCAGAAGGCAATTATGACAAAAATAATTTTTTTAGAAGAACAGTTTGGTAATTATTTTTAGGGAGGAAAGAAAAGATGGGAGAGTAGAGATCATAGTACCCGGTTACCTTTCCCTAAAATAAAACACACTAGATTTTAACATAACCCCAGTGTGAGTAATTGAGCTTAAGCAGGACAGTAAAGTTACTGTAAGTCTACTATGATAAACAAGGGATGGTGTAAAAATAAATAATCAGAAGCCCCTTCTAAAACGAAAGAAAACTTGGCAGAACCGGTTCGGTGACGTCATATCATCACCGCTACCAGCTCGGCAGAACCGGGAGGAACCGGGAGGAACCCACCACTGAATGGAACATATCTTCATATAAGAAGTATGAAAGAAGCATTACTTGGCTTATATTTGTTAGTGTTAGACATTTTTAAAGAAAGCCTGCACAACTTGTAATCGTGAAAGGGCCACATTGATCAATCCAAAATAATTGTGAACTGCAAAGGAATATCTGGTACACCAATCAGCTGTCAGGTGGCAGCACTGGAATTGATGGTGATAATGACACCTGGAGATGTTGGCGACAATCAGTAGAATTTTTGGGGGGGCAGTGATGAATTTATATGGTGTTTTTTTTTTTAATGCCAGCGGGCTGCACAAGGTTACTTGGTGGATTTCATGTGGCCTTCAGGCCATATGTTGTACAGACCTACCCTAGTAACCTTCTTTAAAAATCTGCACAAGGTTTGGATCTATTGAATTCCAGTTTTTCAGAATATGGTGCGCCATGTATTTTAATAGCTCATTAAAGTCCTTGGTTTCAGAGACGTACGTTTTTTAAAAGCCAGACATTACACTTTTCACACTGGATGTAGTGAATATTCCCACAACAGTGTTGACCCAGACTGAATTTCTGCTAGTAAATCAGCCCATCAAAAATCAGGCACGTAACCTTGCAATACATTATTCTGACACATCATCAGTTCTTCACCTGCTTAGGTTTTTTAGGCACAAAATGCCTTGTTTTATATATGATAACTGGCAAGAAACATAGATCTTTATAAAAACTTGATTGCATTTACAAAAATGTAATGTATACTTATAAAAGTAGACAATATGGAAAGTTGCATGTAGAATTACATATTAAGGAAAGTTGCAAAGTTTATGGATGTGAATTTCATAACACATGAAAAAACTGCAGCTGTCTTGCCTTAAAACCTGGCAGTAGCACATATGGGAAGCTAATTTGCAAAGCTGTGAAGGAACCCAGAGGTCAGAAAGCAAAGAATGCAAACAATAACCACAAGTTCTGAGTCTTTATGCCAAGCTGGGTTTTGTAAGGCTCTGCCAAAGCTGCCTGAGAGTCCAGATGCAACATTCATGCCAAGAGAGACGCTCGGCAACAGAGTCGAAGTTCAGCAGCACTGAGATTGGTGAACCGAGTACTTAGATGCTACTCTGTGAGCACTTCCTGAAGAGTCATATTCAAAAGTTATAAGGGAGTCCCCACCACAACTTTTGTGTCAAGAGAATGGTGCTTGTTGCGGCTTCCATTCTCAAGAGCCTCCTCTGTTGAAGGCCTAGGGTTGGCATTAAGAAGATCATTGACCTCAGCTGCTACATCTCTCCTTTGATTTCCACAGATTTCTGCTGGGCTCTACTCTCCATTGTTTTCCAATGCATAGCATTTCTTTTAGAGGCAGGGATGCACATTAATACAGACTGGATCATGCCCATCCTGGCCTCTTTATATATGATTATCTATGTTTCAGTGTAAGTACTGTTGTTAACAACAAAGTGCTATGTGAAACATATATGTCAATAAATATTACCATCATTTGTGATTCTGCTTGTGAGCTACCAAGGCATCTGGTTAATGCAATAGGAACAAAATTCTGGATACAGCATGCTTTGATTAGAGTAGGGTGATCTCATATATTCTTTGCTACCACTATTAAAGCATTAATGATGTTACCAAGTTGGGCAATGAAATGTTTGCAAACGAACAACCAAGCTCAGAGAGCACCAAGAACTCCACAGTTATTAAAACCTTGTAATAGTTTTTGGATAGTTCCCATTTTACTAGAAATTAGAATGTTTAAATCTGCATCAAAGTGCTTCTTTTGAATGAAGAATGAGCAACTATCAAGAACAAAGTTCTTTTTTTTAATCTATTCCACTTCCTGAATGCAGCTAATATGTCAAAGCTGTCACTAGAGCTAATGGCTTGGGATTTTTATTTTGTTCTGCAGACATTTTTGACTATGCTCATAAGTATGAAGAACAACATTTTTAACTTCTGGTGCAGATACAAACCTACATTTATAACTGCAGTTCTTTGTTCCTTCAACCTGTTTCATATATTTGTCCAGCCACCTACAAATATTGTTATTTCGATATTCAGTATACTTTTCTACTGATAGGGAACCCAAGGCAATCAAAATCTTAAAAAATTAAAACTGAATGAAGAAGTCAAAATTAGTATCAATCCAACTTTAAAGGAAGCAGCTCGGGCAGAAGTGCTTTTTGAATGACATAGGGATTTTTGTTACATGCTGTGCTGCCAAAAAGTGCAGACTAAATGGAATACAGAATTAACTAATATGCCATCTTCTATATATTTCTCCAGTCTTCATATGATGCTTTCATTACTTGAAAGGATGCACCAGTTGGATGACTGAGACTCCTTTCAGATAATTTAATGTCTAGGATTGCACTGCTTTTGATTTCAGCAATTGCTTACTGACAGGTCCAAGTACATTGTGTGGGTAAATTCCTGATTCAACCAAATGTAAGTACAATTTGGATTAATCTGTTATAAGACTTGCAGTCATTTAGTCTTGAATTTCATCCATCAGTATGTTTCCCATTTTTTGCACTGTTATAATGCTTCAAAGTATGCAACAGACTAGGAGATCTCTTTTTTTAAAAAATAATAATTTGCAGAAACTTTCATAAAAAGCTGGTCATCCTTTTAAATTACTAATGGTGAACGAGTTAACATCATAATCACCCAAAAAAGGCATGGAAAAGGTTTCAGATCAAATAGGAACATCTAAGGGTGATGGACTCAGAGCCACATCTGTTTTATGGAAGTTACATTAGTCTCCAGTATTCTTATGCTAAGCATTTTTTTCTATTTTCACACACACACACAAATAGTGTTCCTTTGTTCTAATTCATTTGAATATATTACCTTTCAAGAATATGCCTTTTTAAAAGGTTCTCCACTTCTAGTTTTGCTTTTTGCATATTTACCTTCAGTCTTTGTGTTAATAGTATTCTATTGTGGATTAAATATTATTTATCCTTTTATTTTATGAGTGTTGCTCCCCATCCAAATGATTTCTTATTCATAGAATCCATTAACAGGGGAATTTGCATGTGGTATCTAGTAAATCTTATAGCTTTCCCTACTTACAACTTCCCAATAATGTTTTGAGGACCTGGAGAATATAGCCAAGAATCTCTGCACAACTATATCTTGGTACTAGTTGTGACCTTTCCAAAATTGGACTATTGTATTTTGTTCTGGATGGAGTCGGTTCCCTTTAAAGACCATCTAAAGTCTAAACTGATTCTGTATGAAGTGGCCTGAATGGCATTGGGCTCTTCAAGATTTGCCAATACTCTGGCAGTTACACTTGCTGCCAGTTATATCCTTGCCTATCAACTCTAAACTCCCACATGGTTTATGGCCTGATTACCTTCAAGATCACCTCTCTGAAACATATCTGATAAATACAGAACTTTTGTGAAGTCTTTTAGGAGAAATGAAAACTTGGTTGCAGGAGAAAGGATTTTGGGGGGATATCAACTCTGAGATCTACCCCTATTGGTTTATGCTATTATGGTTTATATTGAATTAATTAATAAAAATAATAATTTTAACTTATTGTGGTTTTAATTCCTGCTGCTTTAATTCTTGAATAACAGGTGGTGGACAAAAAACAGAGAGACCCAGGTTCTAGTCCGTTGTTGGCCACAAGCCAACAAAAGCTGATTGTTGGTCAAGCATTCCCTCTTAGCCCAGTTTATCTTGCAGAATTGTTGTTGGGGAAAAAAATATGAAGAGGGGTCACTATGTATGCTGCCTTAAATTCCTGGTCAAAAGGCAAGATGTACATCGATGTATTTTTACACAATGTACATCTTGCCTTTTGACCAGGAATTTAAGGCAGCAGGTCACGGTTGTTGCAAAGCTGCTTTTCCAAAAGGCAACTGGACATTTTTGGTCTTTTTTTGTCTTTGAAAAATTTCACTTCTCATTCAAGTGGCCTCAACAACTCTCAGAAAACTAATGATTGAACTTTAGAATGCTGAGGGTCTAGAAAATGGCAAAAAAATGTAAATCCTTTTATTCCCCACAAGTCAATTAGAATTAAAGAAGCTTCTTAGATGAGACTGAAATGTTTTCAAAGAAAAAGAAAACTAAGAAAGTCCAGTTGCCTTTTGGAAAAGCACCTTTGGAATGGGCATGTATTGTACATGTCTATTCTGTATATCTATCAGCTTTTCCTTTGTGTTCACTCTTTTTATTAACATGGTACACAAATTATGTTAACGACACCCCTGAAATATTTGCAAACTATCTGCATTCTTTCACTCAGTTATATATTTAATGTGCTGTTTGGTGATGATAAAGGTACTTAGCAACTCAACACTGAATTTCATTCTTTGCATAACTATGCAATAGCAGATGATGGGAAATACTATTACAACAGGTTTAGACACTGAAAGAGTTAAAGGAAAACCAGACTTATCAACGCAGGTAAGTAGGCTGAGGCATCAGAAATCTGGGAAAATCTGAGGAACCAATCAGGAAAGGGAATTTGCCCTCTCAGCTGCACCTTTCAAAGAGGAAGGAGAGACTCCATTTTGTTTTTGCCTTTTTTTCCTCCTCCACAGCCAGATGGAGAAATTACCAGGGGTGAAATCCAGCATGTTCTGACAGGTTCTGGAGAAACGGTAGCAGAAATTTTGAGCGGTTCAGAGAACCAGCAAATACCCCTTCTGGCTGGCCCCAGAGCTGGGTGGGAATGGAGATTTTGCAATATCCTTCCCCTGTCACGCCCACCAAGCCATGCCCACAGAACCAGTAGTAAAAAAATTTGGATTTCACCACTGGAAATTACATTTCAGGGAATGATATAGAGTGCAAGAGGCTAATGGAAGCAGTACAGAATATATTTTTTTTTTGTCATTGACTATCATCTGAGCAATATTGTACATTGTCAGTGGTTATTTGTAGAACTCCTGGGTTGAGGAAGTAACTCACCAAAACCCTGAATCTCTGTTGCTTATTTTATGGAAAGGGATGATCCTTATACCATGTCCTCCCATCTGTGGAATTACTGAAGGAAGGGGAATCAATAATATCAAAACAAATAGGGTTTTTTTCTTTGGTGATGTGGTTGATGGAAGGTTTCTGAAGTTGGTTTTTCCTAGGAGTTGTGTCTTGTGGATGGAGAGGAACCATCAGGGTCAAACCCACCAGGCTCTGTAGACTTGTGTGCCCCATTATTTACATATACAAGGCCCACAAGCATCTGTGCATATGTATGTGTGCATCCACGAATAATCTACACTAGTGGTTCTCAACCTGTGGTCCACATACCCTGTGGGGGGAGGGAGAAGTCATCACAGGGGCTCCAGGAAGGCTTGAAGAAATGTTATGATTTTAATCTTGAGTTAAGCTTTGGGTCATGCTTCATGGCCACAAAAAGTATTACAAGGGGTTCCATGGTGAAGAAAAGGTTGCGAACCACTGCTCTATATCTATCTAGGTATTTAAATCTAAACAACTGGTCATTTTAATAATTTAGGTCATTCTAGAAACAAACGCAGGTTGTGACTGTCAACAGAGTTGGAACCATATAAGGTTAATTGGAAACAGGAAGGAAGGAAGAATAAACCTTCTTGAGGAGACTCTGGCATTATAAAAGGGCAGAAATAGCAAAATGCAAGAAGCTTCCCCATCACAAATCCCCCCTCCCAAATATTCAGGAATGAGCATGCTACAGAATAGTTGGTGTCAGCTGGAAACACAAAATGGAAAGTAGGCTGTGCCCGTGTTTGTGGTAGAGGTGAAATACAGCAGCATTTTATTGTAGGTCATTCTGGCATTGAATAAATTTCAGCCTTGACATGTCTCAACAGAATTATGTCTTAAGAACTCATTTAGCTGTAAGTAATTTAATAATATAAGGAGAAAGTTATTAATGGCCCTTCTTGTGTAAGCACATTCTGCCAGTTAAAATACAAATTTCAGTATTACTGACATGATACCGTTCACCATTTTCTTTTTCCTTCAAGTCTTATGTGACAAAAATAATCTGATTTTGTTCATTGCCAAGTTTGTATGGGAAGAGATGTAAAAATCCAAGAAAGAAAAATAGGATGAAGTGCTTGAAATGATATTATATGTATGTTCTGTTCCTTAAAGATATGTAATAAATTATGGGGATTATATTTTTTTAAAAGGTATGCCAAAAATGCAAAGTTGTTGACAGTTGGCAGGTTGTGGGATCTCAGACAAAGTGTTTTCATGTGTCTCTCATCGTTCAGTAGTACTTCACACATTGCACAAAGCTATATTTCATTTCCCAAGTTAAAGACTCCTTGATTATTCTCCAAAACTAGAGTTAGTTCAATGCCAAGAATGTTTTTCATGAACTTTCTAATAAGGAGGTTGACATCTTTCATTCAAGTTGAGACCAAGCAGTCATAATTCCCCACTCTATACTTTTGCTGGAAAGGCTGAAGTTGAGTCAAAACATCAAGCTGCTTTGGACAAAGCAAATAGGAATAGGAAGTTGAATAATTTCTAATCAGACCATTGGGTCCTCTAACATGGCACTGCTAGAAGCTTGCCCTACCTGGTCCTCACCATGAGTGTATAACTCCCATTATCCCAAGCAAATAGGATAATTAACGGAGCCGTGGTGGCACAGTGGTTAGAATGCAGTATTGCAGTAATTCTGCCAACTGTTAGGAGTTTGATCCTGACTAGCTCAAGGTTGGCTCAGTCTTCCATCCTTCCAAGATCAATAAAATGAGGACCCAGATTGTTGCGGGCAATATGGTAATGTTGTAAACTGCTTAGAGAGTGCAGTAGTGCACTATAAAGCAGTATATAAGTCTAAGTACTATTGCTATTGCTAAAATGGCCATTGGTAACTGCCAAGAACATAATGGAAATTGCAGATATCCTACATATCCAGCTGGCAATAGTATGACATGGACCAGTCTATACTGATTAGTAGATCTACAGAGTTTAAGCAAAATGTTTCTCAGCATTAACTAGAGATGCCAGGGACTGAAGCACCATTGAAACGTGCCTCCTTTTTAAATGAAGAAGCAGTAACTCTTGAATTTCTGCTCCTTAGTTGCAGCTGTTTAGGGACATCTATCCTGAGAAAAGGTGGTAATTTTGAGTGTGTGTTCTTTCTTATTTACAGGGGTTCTTCCCTGATTCTCCTCATGACTTTAATTTCTGAGCTTCAAACAATTTCCAAAATGAAAGGTGAAATATTTTATCAGGTGCACAAAACATGACATCCTCAGAACATCTGTTATTTATAACTGAGCATTAGATATTATGAGTCGGCAACTAAGTTGCTCAATATAATTCTTTATTTTCCATCTCCCTTTTTCATTCTAAGAGTTGGGAAGCTTAAAAACAAATGGATCATATTATATAACATGTTGTAATTGCATAATTACCCAAATACTTCATCAATCTTCTGCAACCAAGTGTTTCCAGATCTGTTGGAGCAATTCATAGAATGTCAAGTTAGTATGGCCTATGGCTACGCTGGCTGGGGATTTTAGGAGCTAAAATCCAACATATCTGAAAGTCATCATTATGGAGGAAGATCTACTATATAGAATGAAAACCAACATTTCACCACCATGCAGGTAAGTTATTTTTTCCCCTAAAGATTGATTTGCTTGAGCAATACCATAGATTATTTGATAGTCTCTAAATATGTTGTGCCAGAATTACCATCAATGGCTATTGTACTAGGGAATTCTGGGTATTCAAATTCTTATATTTGGCACCCAGACATTTGGGGGAGACTAATGTCGGACATGAATTCTACATGTTTTATTACATCTCTTCCTCCTTTGCCCTTGTGTGTAGTTCATAACAATAGGTAATGCTCATAGGTTATTGATCTCAACAGCTTCACTTCACTAGGTAAAGCCAGAAAAAAAAATATGAGGAAACTTGTGGCCAATTAAATTGTCATATACTGTAAGTTATATTTTCTGCCTGCAGACAAGATGCAAAAGAATTATTCATTCATTTGATCTAGAGTATAGCCCAGTGGTGAAATCCAAATTTTTTAACTAAAAATTTTACTAAAAAGTCCTGTGGGAGTGGCTTGGTGGGCGTGGTGTAGCTTGGTGGGCATGGCAAGGGAAAGATATTGCAAAATCCCCATTCCCTCCCTGCTCCTGAGGGAAGGATATTGCAAAATCTTCATTCCCACCCCACTCTGGGACCAGCCAAAGGTGGCATTTGCCAGTTCTCCGAACTGCTCAAAATTTCCGCTACCGGTTCTCCAAAACCTGTCAGAGCCTGATGGATTTCACCCCTGGTATAGCCCACTTTTCATTCAGGAAATTAAGGCAGCATAAAAAGCATTCCCTTCCATTTTTCCCTACAAGAATAAACCTGTGAGGATTTATTGAGTTACAAAGAGAAAGATTGACCCCAATACGCTCAATTAATTCTTTGGATGAGGATGGACTAGAATTCGGGCCTCCTGTTATTAGACCAACATCTTAACCACTATGCCAGCGTCTGTGGGTCCTGAGATCTAGTCAAGTGTTGACAAATGATGGAATGTGCAAATGTTCCTCAATCTCCATCTCACTGTATTTCATGTCAGTATCAAAGTTGGAGTTGTAATATTCTGATATTGCTGCTACATTGCAGGTGGTTGAATACCTGCCTGCCTCTGCTGTGATTCTAGTTTCTAATTGGAATTTGGCAGACAACTGCTATGGGCACCTTTGAAACGCAGTCCTTTATATTGAAATGCACCCTGCCTTGCAAAGCATGTGGCCTAAAGTGGCAAATATATCATGGATCCATGCTGAACTGTTACGGCAAACTTCAGAGAAGAACAAATTGATTCCTAGTGACATCCTTTAAACAATCTATAATATTGAAGGGAGGAGGACAGAATTCTTCACTTTCATCTTTTTATACATAATCTCCAGGGGAGAAAAAAAATACACAACATTATCTGGGGTTACCATTCTCCCCTTAAGAATGGTTTCATTCCAATGCATATCCCGTAATATTTTGATCTCCAGGCTTCATGAATCAGGTTACATGGGAATTCATTGCATTTGATTTACCAAATCACTTTGAAAAGTCTTTCTTTCCCCCCTAACTTGCTTGTCTCCAGAGCTCCTTTCTAAAAAGAGATGATTTATAAACTTGGGAGACAGGCAGTTTTTAGATGCAAATTCAGCAGACAGGAGCCCTGTAAAAATGTTACTTTGGTTTAAATAATCAATGAGATTTCCAAAACTTTGAGGCTTTGTTCTTCAGCACAAGCCTTATGACAGAGGAATGTGCACACTATTCCCAGTCTCAATACCATCCCTTTCAAAATAGCTCCCAGATATTTCCTAAACTGCTCTTTGAACCTAGCAAAACTAAAGGGGTAGTGGCGGGCTTTGTTCTTTTAGAAAAATATCTGTTTCTCCTAACATCTAGAAGCTATGTAGAAGGTAATAATGTTTGTATCTCAGCTCAGGGGTCCCCAACTCCTTGTCCATGGACAGGTACTGGTTCATGGCCCATTGGAAACTAGGCTGTGCACACAGTGGGAGAGTGTGTGAAGCTCCATTTGCACATGTGCGGGAGCCATGGTGGCACAGTGGTTAGAATGCAGTACTGCAGGCTACTTCTGCTGACTGCTGGCTGACTGCAATTTGGCAGTTCGAATCTCACCAGGCTCAAGGTTGACTCAGCCTTCCATCCTTCCAAAGTCAGTAAAATGAAGGCCCAGATTGTTGGGGGCAATATGCTGACTCTGTAAACCGCTTAGAGAGGGCTGTAAAAGCACTGTGAAGTGGTATATAAGTCTAAGTGCTGTTGCTATTGCTATTAGATTGCGTAAACAAAACCATTCCCTGCCACCGTTGCTGCCAGCTTCCACTGCTGCTCCCAGTCAGTGAAACTGGAAAGGTTGGGGACCTGTCCCAGCTCATATCTTTAAGTGGTTGACTCCTTGTAGTCTTGCTGATCCACTCACATTTATTTCTATATTGAATGGCTGAGGACTTTTCCACGTGCGACCATGCAGTGCTGCTCTTGCATGTCCCCACAATGGGACAGGAGTTTTTCAATTTAGAGGGATGAAAGGATTGCAGGAGCTGTTCCTGGAGCTGCAGGTTTAGGTAGCTTCCCCCTTCCCATTTTTTTCCAGAGTCTCCCTCCTGAAATATCCCCTTTTTCTAGCAACAAGAGGCCACAGCATCCATGTTTCTCACTTGAGGGAAGAAGAGGCTGTGCTGCTACCTCACAGGAAGTAGTCTGCTTTATTCTTTCCTTCCCTATAATGAACTTGTTTAGGAGTGAGGAGATAAAGACTAGAAGCATCTTGGTTTTGGTGCTGCCCCATTGCCCCAATTAACTTAGAATTTTTAAAAATACACAAGGGCTAAATGATAAATAATGCCAACAGTGCTATAAATCACCAACAGATGGTAGTACTAACATATTTTAGAAGCTCTGACATGGTTTCTTTTAGCAACTGTTCTGTCAGTAACTTGCTATGAGTACAGGTCGTATTGCTATTGTTTGGGGAGCACTCATCAGTGCACTTTAAACAATGTGCCATGATTGATTGCTGTATGAAGACTTCCAGTTGAAATTCACTGCCAAATGTAGGCTATTTATGGTGTTGTCGATGAGTACTGTGTATCACTGAGCCAAAAAATGCAATGATGGTGCCTGAGTAAGAACTGATTTGAGCGATCAAAAATGAAGTGGATGACCTGTGACAGCAACCAACAAGTTCACATTAAAAAAAGTGATGACTTTAGAAACAATGGTTAGGAGAATTTGGAAGGAAACTTTGCTACAATAGACCCCAGCCTAGTTGAAAATTACAGACCAATCTCTTTATGCTGCGTCACCTGCAAAGTCATGGAATCAATCATTAACCATTCCATTACCTTCCACCTAGAAACAAACAACCTACTCTCTAATAAACAATTTGGTTTCAGAAAAAAATTATCTTGTAATCTACAACTTCTACACTGCAAGAACATATGGACTACAAATCTCAATCAGGGCAAAGCAATTTACATAGACTTCTGTAAAGCCTTTAATTCAGTGGTATATGATGAACTACTTCTAAAACTAAAATCCTGTGGCATCTCCAGACCCCTGCATAATTGGATAACTGCGTTCCTGTCAAACAGACAACAAGAGGTCAAAATAGGGAGCGCCCTATCAAATCCTGCACCTGTTAATAGTGGTGTTCCCCAAGGCAGCATTCTAGGACCAACACTCCTTATACTATACAATTTGACAGAGCTAAGCCTCACACCTCACAAATCACCCAAGAGGTAATTGCAGAGCTGGAGCTCACCTCCCTAAGGTCCATCCACTCTACGCCATCATCTTCCCCCACCCCCAAAAAAACCTGAAGAAATATCTTTGTGGGCATCTATTTGATTCAAATAAAGAGCTGAAAATGGCTGTCTGAACCTAGTCATGGACCTGCAATACTTTTAAGAATCATGTCTATCATTGGCTGAAGTAGGTAGCAAATAGTGATTATACTGATAAGTAAACACAGGTTACCTAATTTCAAGGAGTTACTAAAATATTCCTATTCCAGAGATAGAGGTATTACTTTTCTTTCAACTCTACAATAACTTATTTCAAGATATTCCAAATGGTAAGTGGAATAGAGTACAAGTTTAATATAGGTGCTATCTCTATATCTGTTACATATAGTACTTTGTATGGTTGTATCTACAGTATGCTTGAATATAGAATGTTAGTTCCACATTTGTGTGCTCTGCTTAACCAGCATTGAAGTCCCCCCTCCTGATTGTTTTGCCTTTGAGAAATGCAAGATGGAGAGGCTCCACACACCCCAAAGACTTGGCAGTATCAAAATTATCACAGATATGTGCCAGGGGCAAGGAACTTCATAGCATAATTAATTACGTTTAGTGGTGATAGAAAATTTGAATCACTCCTTGAAAACTTGTATGTAGAATGCAGAAATGCCCATATAGTTGAATTCACATCTGGTGTCATTTTGTGAACTGAGATCATTTGGAGAAGTGCAACACATTTGGAGTTAGTAATGAAATATCACTGGAAACACATGACTTTCAAACTTACAGCCACTTAACAACTTTACTTAAACAGTCAGGGATAAAAATGATTGCAATAGGAAGAAAATAGATATGCTATATTTTTTATCTACTTAGATAGAAAGATAGTATGGTATAGATAGATAGTATAGATAGATATAGAGATATAGATAATATAGATAAAAACTCCCTTTTTACAACCCTGTAATCTCTTAATTAGGGATAGGCACAGGGTGACTGGATGGAGCTGAGTGTTTACTGGACAGATGCCCTTCCTGATGCCTATGTCAAATTCACAGCAGATATTTTTCTTTACTCCTTAGGAGAGAAACATCTGCTGCTACCTAGGATTGAACGCTCAACTTTCCAAGTGGGAGGCAAGCGTCTTCACCAGTAGGCCAACATGTTGCTTATATAGATGATATAGATACAGGTATAAATCTAAATAAAGTTACAGAATAAACCAAACACTGATACCTACCGAGGTTGTTGTATAATTGTAGATTGATGGTTCTTTATTCTAATAAAAACCCAACTCTATGTGAATGACAACTCAATGAAGACAAATATCAAGTAATGCAGATTTCCCTCTCCCTGACTTACTTTCTTTCTTTCTTTCTTTCTTTCTTTCTTTCTTTCTTTCTCTTTCTTTCTTTCTTTCTTTCTTTCTTTCTTTCTTTCTTTCTCTCTCTCTCTCTCTCTGTTTCTTTCTTTCTCTTTTACAAAAGAGAATAGATTTCTGAGTGTTTTGTCCAAATAACAATTCCTAACATTCATAAATAGAAACATAATTAATGTGACCCAGATTGCATCACCCTGACGTTGCAACACTCCTAATGCAGCCCTGACTGGGTCCTACTGACTTTGTGTTACATCCATGTGGCTGAAGGGAGAAATGAAGAAATGTGCATGCTGATGTGAACATGGAAACAACATGACTTACTATACTTACATCAGATGTAACATGATGTAACATGCAACATGACTTACTATACTTACATCAGATGTAAGTACATCTGAGGTATACATCTTACATCTGGGGTAAAGTATACTAGGGAAGCATTTGCATGATATCATATATTTGCTCCCATTTTGGCATCATCACAATATGGTGTAGACAACACTGAAATCTAACCATGGTTGTCTGATCTTCTGCCCTTTTAAAAGCAGATGATGAGAAGATACCAAAAAGGATATTTTAACAAACCTCAGTTCCACTGGCCTTGATTCTCCCGCCCATCAGCCTCCCCCTCCCCACCCCCCCAGGCATGGATGCACATACTTTTGAGAAGCAATGAGCACATCTGGCATTTGAGAGCCATGATGGCACTGTGGTTAGAATGCAGTACTGCAGGCTATTTCTGCTGACTGCCAGCTGCCAACAGTTTGGCAGTTCAATTCTCACTGGCTCAAGGTTGACTTAGCTTTCCATCCTTCCGAGGTCGATAAAATGAAGACTCAGATTGTTGGGGACAATAGGCTGACTCTGTAAATTGCCTAGAGTGGGCTGTAAAGCACTGTGAAGTGGTATGTAAGTCTAAGTGCTATTGCTGTTGCTGTTAAGAAGCAAGAAGTGGCTTCATTCCAAAAACAGATGCAGGGTTTGAAAAAAAAATGGAATTAGGGTTAAAAACTTGAAAAAGATGGAATTAGGGTTTAAAATGAAAAACAAAGTCATTATGTATATTTAAAATGAAAATTAAATACATTATTACCTATTTAATCAATACTTTTCTCTTTTTATCACACTAAATATTGCAATTTGGTGGCAATAAGATGACTTACATATAAGCAGCTCACACATAACGGTGTACATTTAACTATATATTTATGATATACAGCTCACCATCAAAGTAGAATTCCATTAGTTCCTGTCATGCTTGAAGAAAAATGTGTATGTTTGTCCTTGCTGGGGATAACCAATAGTAACCAACAGTTTAGTACTGTTTCCAAACTTGGCCATTTGGCCACTTATTTCTAAATCCAGATCATTTATGAAGAAGTTAATGACCACTGACCCACCTCAACCAGATCTTGTGATGGTTAAGCTGAATCCATGAAAACTAAACCATGGATAATATTATTGCATTACCCAGGATTCACTGACATGTAAGAGACATTAGAAAGTATTTTCACATCATCTTCACTTAACAGATGAGATGTAAACTGAGCTTCTTGGCTAACGGACTTGAAGTTACACCATCTGTCTTTGTATAGAGAGTTCTCAGAAGGATGGTGCTGTGGCTGCACAGCTGTTTTGAGGTTCTTAAATTCTTTTTGCCTCTCAGCACAAAAGGAAGTTGTAATAAAAGAAGTGAAGATGGCCTTTGTGTCTTGGAGATGCAGCTTTTATATGCTGATCATGTGCCTACTCTCATTCTCCACTCATGTCCCTAATTGATGTAGTCTATTAAAGCTGAGTTGGCACTGTAGGCTGGGTGAAAGAGAAACCCAAGGTCAGAAAGCCATGTAAACAAGGATGAAATAATTTCCTTGTGACTCCCAATATTGTATTGCTCTGCTCCTAGTTCAACTGAACAATATTTTTGTAATTCTGGTGGAGATGGAGACTTGTCATCAAAAGCCCATTAGACTATTTAGACAAGATGCCCATGTAATCAGCTACAACTCTCCTTGCTCCTGGTGCCTCGTGCCTCTTCTTCACCCGGAGCGATGCATCTGTCCTTCATTAGAACTGATAAATAGGCAGACTAATTTTGTTTTCCTTGGACTAATGAAGAAATAGATTGTGCGTTGTTCACAGCCTTGAAAAAAAAGGAAAACCCAACATTGAGAAAAACGTTCCAACAATAGGATGTTGGCTGTGCTGCCACCATTCCGTACTCCATTCCCTGCTAGAGAAGATGAAAATATAATATAATATTTTAGAGTAACATAATTTTATGGAATTTCTTTCTTTCTTTTTTACTGCTGCCTTTATTGAAACCTGGGGTGAGATAGTTGATTTACAGATGGATTTTCAATTAGAGACACAGAGGGCGCATTGGATTCCATCCATCTCTCTCTTACTCCAGTTACCGCCCCCCCCATGCTCCCCCCCTCCAGCACAAAGAAGCAAATACTAATATCCCTGGTTCCTTAGTGTTAAGTTCTTGAAACAGCTACCAAAGAGATAACTTTTGTCATCCAAAAGAAGAGCCTACACCAATACAGATTTTTAAAAAAGATATATTTCTATACAAAAAAGATATGAAGGACTGATATGCTTCCCCCCACCCCCAATACAAAAAATAGCCACTTAAATCATTTACAATAGATTCATCTATTAACCCATTGCCCAGGGGGAAAGTAAGATCTACAAAAGGATGCAGGGTCAGGACCATCCAGATCTCAGGGAGGTGTGCTCTTCCAGAGGTTAAGCATGGTGACTGAGAAGACATGCTTCCTGGATCCTGTAGGATGTTTGTTTAATATTAACAAACTTCAAAGGACCTGGAGCATGCCAACACTGACAGGTCTTGAGGGGCAGGCAGAAATAGTTGGAGATGGTGGGGGTTCCCTCAAATGATCATAAGAGTCTTTGTAGATGGAAACTACCTGAATTGCACTTAGTAGCTCTCTGGTAGCTAGTGAAGCTGGCAAAATAGTGGTATTGCATGGTATACACTGAGCATTATGGATCAGCAATAGGTTCAAGGGCAGGTCCATATATAGCATATCCAAATGAGAGATGACCATGAGCATGAGTGACCATGAGCAAGGCAGTCCACTCTAGGATGGCTACCTTCTGCTTTTTGAGCAGAGCCCTCAGGATGCATATCAATTCTTTTCTGAGGGAGTGCTACACCATCCAGAACCAACAATGCAAGGTTCCCTAATATGTGTGGTTCTGAAACATACAGCCACTCAGTCTTGCTATTGTAATTACTAATGTTATCAGGTACAATTATCTTTGGAATTTCACAACTACTGCTCAAACAGCAGCTGCGGTCAAGAAGAATTTTGCATAGGCCCATCTTGTGGGGTCAGTAGCATTCACAAGAATAAATCTCTTTTTTAAGTGGAAAACTTTCTTTCTTTTCTTTACTTGAAATGTTTCCTATTCTTTTCTTGAAAAGTATTTGCTATTTAAGCGAAGAAGTGAAATTTATAGTTTCATATATGAGGTAAAAAAAAATCAGGTAGCTTTGCGTTCAGGTCATATGTTGTTAATAAGCCTGAATTTTCCATACAAAAGTAATAAAATTAATTGATGGTTTGGAACCCTTTCTGGATGGATATGTACGTGTATGTGTGTGTGTGTGTGTGTGTGTGTGTGTGTGTGTGTGTATTTATGTACACGCACACACACTCACAAATCTCTACTTTTAATGTTGTCTTTTTACAATTTAAAATGTTTGTTTTATACTGTATGTATTTTTATCTGATTATTGCACATTGCCTAAAGAAATTTATCACGAGATGAGTGGCTATTTAAATCTGATTAATAAATACATAATACTAATTGGTTTAAATCTGAATGAATGCCTTTGGGGCTAATAAGCTATCAAAACCAGTTTTTTAACTGCATGTTTTGTGCAAAATTAATATTTCAAAAATCAATGTTTTGCCATGGATAATTTTTACCATCTGTGATATTCTTATATATCTTTTTAAAAGGTATTTTTAGAAATGTAATTTACTGTTTCAAAAGTTTATATGGGGAAATTCTGTTCCTTATTTTTCACTCAGGAAGCTTCAATTGCAAGTTAGAGAAGAAGGTTTTAATTTTCCAGCTTTAAGTTTATATCATAAACTATATTTTTCTTTCTTGGATTAGTGAATGCTCAGTTTTGCCCACTGGAAATTTGCCCTTGTGGGCCATTTTGATGTTTAACATTCTGTGTAAATGAGATGGTATCATCTATCTTGGAAAGTATGGAATTATTTTCCATTCTATATTAGCTACTAAGGATGTGTGGCATGGATTAAAATACCAACTCCAGTTTAAGTTATAATTATGATACATTAGCATTATGAGAAATTCAAACCTGAAATTAATAAGGAAACTGTGGGATTAAGAAGAGTGTATGGAATATATATATTATATTAAATGATAGCAAGTCTATAGGATGATGATGATGGTTTTGTTATATCAGAACTTGAAACATATATCCTTTGGCAGTATATCTTCAGTTTAAACACCTTTTTATATCGAGATATGAGATGGCAGCCTTTAGTTTCATAATCTTCTAGAGAAATGAATATATTCATTCCAAAAAAATAATAAGTCTATTATAGTTATTTGTAAATGCTTATTAAAGGTAAATGTTCCCTCGCACATGCATGCTAGTCGTTTCCACCTCTAGGGGGCGGTGCTCATGTCCGTTTCAAAGCGAAGAGCCAGAGCTGTCCAAAGACATCTCCGTGGTCATGTGGCCGGCATGACTAAAGGCCAAAGGCACACAGAAGGCTGTTACCTTCCCACCAAAGGTGGTCCTATTTTTCTACTTGCATTTTTTACGTGCTTTTGAACTGCTAGGTTGGCAGAAGCTGGGACAAGTCACGGGAGCTCACCCCATTACATGGCGCTAGGGATTCGAACAGCTGAATTGCCGACCTTCTGATCAACAAGCTCAGCGTCTTAGCCACTGAGCCACCGCATCCCTTAAATGCTTATTAGAACATCATTAATTCACCTCTTTATGAAAAGGTTTTAGCTCTAATACAGGTGGTCCTCGACTTACAATAGTTCATTTAATGACCATTAGTTCATTTAATGACCAAGGCTCAGACTCAACCCTTCCAAGACCGAGTGGCTGTGGCTCCCGGCGTCCCGATATAGTCAGCAGGTGCCATCGCTGACTATTGGGGGTGAATCTTTGCCCCCCACAGAGAGGGCTCGCAATCTGGGTGTCCTCCTGGACGCACGGCTGTCTTTAGAAGAACATATGACGGCCGTGGCCAGGGGGGCCTTTTATCAGGTCCGCCTGATTCGCCAGTTGCAGCCCTTTCTGGATCGGGACGCCCTGCGCACAGTCACTCACGCCGTTGTCACCTCCCGGTTGGACTATTGCAATGCTCTCTACATGGGGCTCCCCTTGAAGAGCACTCGGAGGCTCCAACTGGTCCAGAATGCGGCCGCGTGGGTGGTTATGGGTGCAACCCGTTGCGCCCACGTGACACCCCTCCTGCGCGAGCTGCACTGGCTCCCAGTGGTCTTCCGGGTGCGATTCAAGGTGTTGGTCACCACCTTTAAAGCGCTCCATGGCATAGGACCCGGGTACCTTCGAGACCGTCTTCTGCCACCAATAGCCTCCCACAGGCCAGTCCGCTCCCACAGAGAGGGTCTCCTCAGGGTGCCATCGGCCAAGTCATGTCGGCTGGGGAGGGCCTTCTCTGTGGGAGCCCCAGTCCTGTGGAATGAACTGCCCCCAGAAATTCGTAAGATTTCTGACCTCCGGGTATTTCGCTGCGCACTCAAGACCCTATTGTTCCGCCAGGCTGGGTTAGCAACATAATTTTTAATTGGATGTTTTAAATTTTTGGGGTTTTAAATTAAGCCAATTATTTAATATTTTTTAATTATTTTAATTCGATGTCTATTCTGTTTTTAAATAGGCTGTACACCGCCCTGAGTCCTTCGGGAGAAGGGCGGTATAGAAATAAAATTATTATTATTATTATTATTATTATTATTATTATTATTATTATTATTATTATTATTATTATTATTCAAAGTCAAAATGGCACTGAAAAAAATGACTTATGGCCCTTTTCACACTTAGAACTATTGCAGCATCCTCATGGTCTTGTGATCAAAATTCAGATGCTTGGCAACTGACTCATATTTTATGACAGTTGCAGTGTCCTGGGGTCACGTGATCACCTTTTGCAAACTTCTTATGAACAAAATCAATGGGAAAACCAGATTCACTTAACAACTATGTTAGTAACTTAACTACTGCAGTGATTCACTTAATAACTGTGACAAGAAATGTCATAAAATGGGGCAAATTCACTTAACAAATATTTCATTTGGCAACAGAAATGTTGGGCTCAATTATGATCATAAATCAAGGACTAACTATATTTTAATTGAAATTGTCAACACTAAAGGCATGTAATAAGAAATTGAAATATCCAGTATATTGAAAACCAATGGGAGATAATTTGAAATTTATGTCACATTTTTACCAATTAAATTTATAATTAATCCAACAAAATTATTTCATGTCTATTGAATACCTATGCATCTCTTCAGGAGTATATTTCTGGATTAAGTTTTGTTGTAGAGGTGATGCTTAAAACAAAATATTGGTTCACAAATTAGGCTGATAGTGACTCCTTTTAAAATAAAAGTTATTTCACTAATTTTCTTCTAGAAAACTTGCTAGCTTTTCTATCTATCCATCTTTTTTTGGAGGGGGTAGTTATATCCCAAGGATCCGAGGATGAAAATTGATACTTCTCACTTTTATGACTGAAAAAAGTTGATACACCCTTGAATAGATCTTGATGTCCCATCAATTATCCAGTCACTTGATGAAATGCTTTCAATATTTGAACAAGTAATTTGCCAATTGAAATCCATTTGGGGATCCATTTAGATACCTGGGCAACATGTTCATTTTATTTCTTTAGTTTCCATTTCTTCTTTAGCTAATAAACTGGCAATGATTCTATAAATGGACATGAATTTGTATATATCTAATTTTAACTAATAGATGAGACTTTGTTGCTTTTTCTTTTACCTCTTTTCTTAGAATCTTAGAATCAATTCATTTTAGATATTCAACAAGATTCTGTCAAAACTATCAACTTTCCTCTGAATTGTAAAACTGAGAAAAGTATTCATTCCATGGGACACTACTCACAATTGCATTTTGACTTTCCTTGTGTTAATCTGCATTCCTTGCCATCAACATGTAGGTCTAGAGCAGGAGTGTTAAACTCGTGGCCCATGGGCCGGATGCATCACACACTGGCCACGCCCAACCCTTGTTTAGCGAAGGGGGGAAAGGTTGTGATATGTCATGTGATGACAATGCGTCATTGTGAGTTTGACACCCCTGGTTTAGAATGTTTACTTTGAGTGTAAGTTTAACAATTACCTGAAGTTAGCCTCCTGCAACAAAGGATGTTCCATGGAGTAATGAAGACATGCTACTCCTGTTCTTATCTTTACATACTTATTTAGGCCAACAGTCAAGCACAGTGAATTTTCTATGCACAGGAATGCTGAAGTCAGTGGGAGGTGAATGAACCATAAAAAGCAGGCAACTATTTTGCTAGCATCCTAATGTTCTCGGCTCTGCTGGGATGTTGTCTCTTGCCTTCAGGTTGGAACTATCTGAGGTAACAGAGCAAAACCAGAATACAAACAGAACGTTACATTCTGAAGTGAGGATTAATCAAATCCCATTTTTACAAGCATTTGCAATATTCTAAGAGCTTTCAGTGCTGAAACACCTCAAGCATAGGTCAAGTGTGTGAAGACTTTAAGAACTGGTAGCTGTAAATTACAGTGGGAACATGGAAAAGTATGAAACATGAAAATGGTGGATTGCATCTAAAGCATCAGCAAATTGAGATGGACTAGGATTGGACATTTTCATTCAGAAGATAACACTGCTTATTACTCAGTACATGAAAAACTAGGAATGGTATTGCTTTTATATTTAGGAAGGGTAGAACAAGAACAATTCTTGGCTACTTTGCAACCAATGATTGAATAATAACAATTGGACTCTGTGGGCAACACTTTCATAGGCCAATCATCCAAGTTTATGCTCCAGCCATTGTTGATGAAGAGGAGGCTGATGAACAAAATCTTATATTGCACTTATAATCGAGTGCAATATAAGATGAACAAAATGTGCAAGTATGATATGCTGCTTATGAATGAAGCCTGGAATGCCTAAATTTGAAATATTGAGGAAAATGCAATTGGAAACACTTTGGTTTAGGAAATCAAATTGAAGCAGGAGACACATTTATCAGTTTCTTATATTCCAATGATTCCTTCATAGCTAACACAGGCTTCAAACAACCAAAACATTACTATATATTTGGATACCATCAGGTGTAGCACAGAAATCAAACTGACTATTTTATTACTAAAAGGAAGTGTAGGAACTCATTTACAGCATCAGACACACGGACAGGTGCTGACTTGGGAACAGATCCGAAATCCCCATGAATGTAAAAATAGATTGGAAGAAGATGAGCATGGTTTGAAAATTGGAGTAAGAAATATCAGTAACCTATGCTATTACTCTAAGGACACTACTCTAATTGCCAAAAATACAAAAGTTCTAAAGCTTTAATAATGAAACTCAAAGGGCATAGTGAAAATATGAGATTAAAATAAACATGTGAAAGAACAAACTAACAACAACAGCTACTACAATCAGCCTTAGAATTGGCAATGAAAATACCAAATTGGTAGAGAGTTTCTATTTTTTAGGATCCATCATCAACATTAATAGAACAAGCAGTCAAAAAATACTGTACATGGCAGACTAGCACTTGATAGAGCAGCCATGATGACCTTAGAAAATATGTTTAGATCTACAAACCTACAAAGGGCAGAATAGTACAAGCAATCCTATTCTCTGTGGGACTCTATGGGAGTGAACAATTATCCTAGTATTTACTAGGCTCAAATTATCGTAATTTGGACACATAATTTGAAAATCTAGCTCTCTGGAGAAGGCTTTAATGATGAGAAAGATGAAAGGAAAGAAAAAAAGGAAGACCAGCAGCAAAGTGGATAGGTTCAGTTACAGTGGTGATGGGTGCACCATTGGAAGACCTGATTAGAGACTGATCATTATGGAGAGAATCTATCTGTTTGATTGTTAGGAGGTGACACCAACTTGATTAATCAAGTCCTTTCTTAATTATGGTGTCATTCTTACTCTTATTATTGGGGTTTCATCTAAAATCCCTCAAAGTCCCTCTTTCAATACAATTGCGTAGAGTGTGTTTAGATTAATAATCATCACCTTGAATATTGATTTTAAACTAACCTAGAATACTTTGGTTGATCTAAAAAACAAAGCTGGGTTCAATCTAGTTAATATTTGATTGGAAACCACCTTGGAGTATTATTGCCCTGATTTAATGGCTCTTAGACTAGCAATACAGATATTAAAGGCATTCTTTAGAAAAAGCTAAGCTTCTTTTTCATTAAAACTAGCATGACTATGTTTCTTCAACGCTATGTAGAAAGCGTTGTTTTCTACATTAATAATCAAACTAACGTTTAGTTACAAGTGCAGATATTTTGGCCCACACTTGCAACTTATCCACTGTCAAAAGTAAATGAGAAATCCACCACCAAATAAGAGCATACAACCCTACATTTATGGACTATTTGTGTATTTAGTAATTGAGAACCACAATACAAAGTGCAGATCAATTGCCTTTATCCATCTACAAAAGCTCACCTGATTCTCACAGATAAAATTGTTTTTGTTCCCATATTGTTCCATTTTCAGAAAATATATCCATTGCTCATTTTATTGATCACATCTAATCAGTCTATAATTTTGAGGTGTTCACTCCATTTCCTTCTTTATACACTGGAATAATTCAGTGCATTGACCAGTGTATGGGAATATTATCAATCTGGTAGATTCAGATTCAACATTCTGTATTCTGTATACACTCTATGAATGCAACCATTCTTAATTGTAAACCATGGCTTGTGACTTAGTCATGTTACGTGAACTAAACTCACTGTGATTTATTCATAAGGTGTAGTTAAAGAAGCCATGGCTTAGAATGATGTATAGACTGTAATTAATTTAGGCTCTTGTTCCTTTTCTTCTGCCCCACCCTTAGTGCTAAAAACTTATGTTTGAAAATTTTTTGTCTTGCATAGGCCTAATGGATTGGAGCAATGTCCTTTTGCAACTGCAGTCCGAGTACATAAATTTCCAGAGATAACTGCCAACCATTGATTGATAACTCCAACCCTCCCCCACTTAGCAAGAAAGAAAGCGCCAGAGAGTCGAAATGAGCAGACATGTGAAACCCGCTGGCGGGCAAACACTTCTTTGGTGGGCCAAAAACAGGAACAAGCGCCTATTGAAATTTTTACAATACCAGCAATAACCTCAAGCTAGAACTAGATGATGCTTGAAAATTGTTGACTGACCAGCAACATTTTGTCTTCTCTCAACAGACAGTGAAAAAATATGTCCAAATGGCAACTAATGAAATGCAGTGAAGTAGGAAACTTGAAGCAAGCTGATGCTATGCTTTTGAATTTACTCTGCATTGTGGGGAAGGAGGATAAAAAGAGTGAGGGTTCTTGTTACCAAACAAGCCACAAGGTTCATATCCAACTCAGACAATGCATTTAGGCTGCTTCTTCCTAAGTAGCCATATAACATTTGATGAGAATCTTCTATTTGATGCTAATGGAGGAAACAGAAGTTTCCCTCTGTTTCTTTTAAAAAGTTCTCACCCTCTGAGGGAAAAAAATGACAGAGAAACATACATTCAAATGAAGAAAAAAAAAATATGTGGGAGGAAAGACCAAAGAACCAAGAGGATTATTAGGGAATGGAGACAACATAGAGAAGTCTGATTCATCCAGTACAATAAATTGTGCATCATTTTCTCACTTGGAAGGAGGGAAAAAAGTTTGTGGTTTTTTTTAATTTTATTCTGATGATGTGGAAGCGTTTTTTAAAGAAAAAAATATTTTTGTTTTCAACAAATCATATTGAATTCCAACACGTGTTAACTTTTCATTGAAGATGAAACTGACAACCCATCTGTTTCTGCCATTTCGAAACAATTTAATCTGGCTTTCTAAAAATGCTAAGATGGGGCAATAATCATGTCTCATCCCACTACTGTTCTGTAGCCACTGGAGAAGAAGCCAGAGATGAATTTTTTCTAGCACATCATCTGCAACGTTTTAAAATAATTATTTGGGGGTTTGGGCTTTTTGAGCCATTTAATTGCATGCCAATTCTTTGTGTTACTTCATTAGTAGACATGATTGGATCCAATAACTTACTCTTTGACAAAACAAAAACCATATTTGCATCACATTTTAGGTGTGAATATATATGCCAATTTTAAAATGAAAAAGACTGAAGGACCCAAACCTATTTTGCAAGGCTGTGATAACTTAGCTCTTCCCCTCAGGGATGTTGTTGGTTGTGGCTTTGTTTGATCTGCTAATGGTGTAAGGGGGAGGGGGGAGGAGGGCCCAACTCAGTTTCTTTTGAATTGGATACATATAGTTGGCTATGTTTTATTTTTGCTCACCACCCAGAGTTCCCATGACAGATGAGCAGCTTTCTGAATCTGTTAACAAATAAGTAATAATTAAAAACAGTTGCTAGTAAACAGTAAATATATATTTGCATGAATGCATTTAACCAAGCAAGTTAGATATAATGCAACTCACTGCTGCAGCGAAGACCTCCACCATCTTGTCAAAGGGGAATCTGTAGTCCCAACACTATCTTCACCTCATAACATTGTTTCCTGCTAATGTTTTTGTCTAAGAAGATGGATGGAGTGATGGGAGCAGGAGAAAGAGGCCTGTTTGGATAATATTTTCAATAACAAAGAATGCTTTGGATTAATGGTTCTATTTATTTATTTGTCAAGGATATATTAGGTCAAGGATATATAAGCATGAATTGAATACATAAAATAGATACAAATAGAGGAAACATTAGTACATTCTTTGAAGTAGACAGAAGCAAGAATGTGGATTCTGATAAAAATCAGTTCAAGGCAGCCAGAGGTGAGAATGGCTCAGAAAGTGAACTCTAATAACTCAAAAACTTATTATAATGTCAAAAATGCACCCCCTGACTATTCAATTAGTCATCAAAAAGATCATGCTAAGAATATTCTGGGATAATATGAATTGTTGCATGTATTCATGCATGCTCTCTAGATAATTAATGATTTGAATTATGCTAGCCAATGAGGACATATTCCACACCCAATACATTTGAATTGTTTATAAAGTGATTTCTCCCTTTCCTAAGCATCTTTCCGCCTTGTACCTGTGAGAGACATTTCCTTTATAAATAAATAAATAAATAAACATTTATTTACTTTCCGACTCAGATGCTATTTTAAGAAGGGGCACACAGGGCTAAGAATTTATCGTGATTTATGCCTAATAGGCTCACTTTCAAAAATAACCCCAACCTCTTTCACTATATTATGATTGTTGTTTCTTTTCTTAAAGACTCTTCTAGTCTCTCTTTTGCCACCACAGGGCATATATTGGAAAGGGCTCTCTATTGAACGTCTCCTCAGATCAAACCAGAAACAACCCATTAGCTGTGTTGGTGCAACACCTTCCATTAATTGATTCTGATTCATTGGATAATAACTCTATTGGATAATAACACAACTGTAAGTTAACTTGGCAACACAACACACTCAGGTGTAAGTCAAGGAAACCATAATGTAGCCTAGCATGTTGTGTGAACCTCTTTATTGATTCTTGACTGCCATTGTTCCTGTGGCTTTCTAGAAAATGCTATATAAATCTTCAGGGTAGATAAAGGACCCCACATTTTGTTTGATTTCCTAACTATCTGGAATCCCTTTCCTATATTTTCCTATAAACCACAACACAGAGCTCCCCATAACACACATTTGTGGTAGTACATGAAAGCAACATGTTATCCAAGATGCACTTTTCTCCATCTTTTTTTTAGTTACTTATTTATTCAGAGATACCAGCTATATTCTAAACCAACATGTTTGAATATGTAGCATGAATGCAGGCCATTTTGGTTAACTCACTAAACTAATGTAGGTAATGCGGGTCCAGCTAGATGATCACTGAAGGGCCCTCTTTATTCACAGTATTGTAAGAAAGAAAATGTGCTTGCTTGAGAGAAGCAAATTTATCCAGTTGAAATAGTACAAAGGCAGACAAATTCCTTTGAAGTAGAAACATTCTATAAGAGGGGCCCCTCGGTTGTCAGAGATAGAGACATTTGGTGATATACAGTTTGAAGGTTAAAGAGACCAAGGATGACCACATGAAGTATCAACAAGAGATAAATTGAATCTATGCTTCGGTGATTTACAAGAAGAATTATGACTGTTTGGCAAAGATAATGTAACAAACTTAGTAATTAGAAAAATGTCATTTGATGTAACAAATGTCTGCAATGATAAAACTGCTGAGTTAACAGAATCCTTTGTTTGAAAATGCATAAAACTGTGGTCTCAGAATCATAAGTTTGTTCAAAGCTTCATGTACAAAACTGGCTCTGAACCTATTGCACAATACACTGTCTCTGACTAACCTAGAAAAGTTGTGTTGGTCTCATCATTCCACAACAAAACCACCCTTTAGTTACCCCTGGGTTAGCATATTATATGAAAGCACTTACTTTCTCCTCTTATGTGGGCTTAATGATAATTTCTCTCTTTCTCTCTCCCTCCCTCCCTCTTCCCACTCCCAGAGCCATGTATATGAGAATACTATGCATTTCTCCCCTGAATGAATTTAAAGAAGCACTATCCACTATGCATATCCACTATTTTGATACGGATATGCATTTTATGGGATTCCACAGTCAGACTTCAGATTCATGTTAAAATTCTGTTTAGTGTCAGTGATAGTCCCCCAACCCAAGCACAAGAGGTCAAAGGAATAAATCAGTACAATAAAACAGCACTACATATTATGCAAGTCTATAGCTTATAGATCTGTTTGAAAAGCAGATTGTCTATATTTATGGAGACACTACCCTATATAAGGGAAGATAATGGATCTAAATCCAGGTATCCTGGGTCCCAAAATAACTATCAGACAATAGAGATCTTTCCCCCTCCCCATTTCTTTTCAAAGACATCAGGCATAAAATATTTATAATAAATTTAGACAGGAAAAATCAATGTCATTTCGAATCAGTCCTGATTTTAATATTTTAGCAATCACTCGTGTTCCTTCTCAGCAGCAGGTCATTCTCCTTTGTCTATTGAAAAAGATTTCTAAAAATTAGACATTCCTGGCATCAGAAAGCAGTAGAAAAAGAAATATCAAATGTAACTTTCTTTAAAAGAAGTAGGTAAACTAGAGACAAAGATCTCTGGATTCTTTGAACAGATTTTGTTTGTTTTTGCTTGTCGTTGCTTTTTACCTTTGTTCCCATGTTGTCATGGCCTTTACATTGCTTCTTCTCCTCAAGAATTCCTCTCCAACTGTTAGTACTAATTGTGTAAGACCAACAGTGAAGGCTTGGTTGCTACGGGAAAGACACACTGAACAGCTTTCTTAGCAAGCTTCTCCGGTGACTCAGCCAAGGAAAGCCTGCTTAACAGAGTTCCTTAGCCACATTTTTGAAACATATTCCTGCAGTGCAGTTGGAAACATATGTTTTTATTAAATTCTTGCTTCAGAAGCAAAGATTGACAGTTAAACCCAAAGCTTTGATACTTATATAAATTACTAAGTGGTTGCACTGGAAAGTACATTTCAATTAATATGTCACATTGCATCAAGGGTGGCTTAACATTTGCTGCTTCCTGGCTGTTTAACAGCTGCATGCAGGTTTTTCCTAAATCTCTTATGGACAATAACATGAGTTCATTGGACTCTTCTCTGAATAGAGTTTACAGTCAGGTTAACTGGAGCTGCCAGGTTGCAATTTGTAGACCTACTCCTTCCTTCAAACACATACATAATCCATCTATGTTTAAAGCAAGATAACTATGGCCTGTTTCATTCTTTTCTCTCCTCAATCCTTTGCCTCCCTTCTTTTTCACCAACCTGTCTTGCTGTGCAGCACATTTAGAACCCAGTCCATTCCTGAGGTCAGCTATCAAAGCTGACACCAGCCAGAACATAGAACAACTCAAATAAATAATGCAAGTGTAGGAAAGTGTAGGGAGACCTGGCCCATGGAATCGCCAAGACTCTATGGTGATTACTGAATGGATATCATCATCATCATTCCTAAGGGTCAGAGTAAATAAAGGTATAAGGACTTTCCAGTTTATGAGCTGTTAACTTTAAAACAAGTTAGCCAACAAACTCCAGCTTTGTTTGTTTGCTATATAGCAACATGAACAATGGCCATTATTGGGACACAGGATTCTGAAGTTTTAATCCAAAGAATTTTAATCCTTGTTATGATTATGGTCATAAATTGAGGATTATCTTTTTCTGGTTTGGCATCAATATAGAGGTAGCTCTTAATTCATGAATCCCATGAAATGGTCATATTGTTCACTTTTGCTCTATTCAAAGTGATATTTCCCCATGGAAAATAGGGCTGACGAGAATTGTAAATGTGAATATAACAGTAAGATAAGAAATTAAAATAATTTTCTTTCAACTGATATTAGTTTTAACTAAATCACATAATTACTGCAGTAATTACAGAACACAAAATAACAATTGTAGGTAATGCAGGAAGTCCTAGAAAGACTGTTACTTAGACCACTCTTCAGTTATTTGTTATGTGGTTTTAATGGTTTTTATTGTTTTCTAATGGACCATAACCTGCCATGAGATCTTCTAGAGAGATTTTATAAGCATTTAAGGAAATTAAGTGAACAAAAGACAAGCTGGAGGACAAGTCCAGGTCCCAGGTCTACCTGCTATCTCCTGTATTTTCTGCAGTTCTCCAAAATGAGCATTTTCTATTTTGAATTTTCCTCAAGAGGAGCCTTAGTTTTCTCCATTTTGCATGCAACAATTATCATCATGAACCCCAACAGCAACTGTCCACACACAGCCTTGTATAAAATTTCAATGGAATGTGTATTTTGTTGGTAAGTGGAGAGGCTGATTCTGCTTTTGTAAAGCAGGAGCCTGCTGCTGCATTTTCTTCCACTGAAGCAAGGAATAGGTTTCCTTGGGGAAGATATGGGAAAATGGAAAGAAGGACTAGGGGAGACATGATATCAGTATTTTAATATTTGAGGGGCTGCCACAAAGAAGAGGGGGTCAGCCTATTTTCCAAAGCACCAGAGGACAGGACAAGAAGTAGACACTAATCAAGAAGAGAAGCAACCTAGAACTAAGGAGAAATTTCCTAACAGTGAGAACAATTAACCATTAGAACAAGTTGCCTCCCAAAGTTGTGGGTTCTGCAACACTGGAGATTTTGAAGAACAGATTGGACAGCCAATGACAGGGTCTCCTGTCTGCCAATGACAGACTGGAAACAGGGTCTCCTATTTGAGCAGGAAATTGGACTGGAAGACCTCCAAGGTCCCTGTTATGTTAGAATCAGGGGTCGGCAACCTTAAACACTCAAAGAGCCACAAAGGTCCTAACCGGAAGCCCCCCGTTCAATTCTGGAGCCGGAAATCCAGTTCCCCCACCATAAAGTCTTCTCCTGCATGGCATCCTTTTTCCTCTACCTGTCCTAACCAGAAGCCCTATCCATTGTGGAGCCGACTGGTGACAGGGAGCAGAGGGATGAAAGAGCCACATGTGGCTCCAGAGCCGCAGGTTGCTGATCCCTGTGTTAGATATTAGCATATTAAAGAAAAATAATCTTGAAGAAGGCAACTGAGGAGGAAACACAGCAAGAATATACCTACTTAGATTTTATGAAGGTATAATGATGCACACATGACCAAATAGCGCCTATTGTGAGCCTTAAGTGCTTCTATTTTGTTCAACAACTTTTCTTCTATATAATTTTGCTTGAATTCTTTGTCTGAATTTCTACTCCATCCCTTGAAGTTATGTGATGATCAGAGAGCAAGATCTCTCAGGCAAGATATCCTGTATCTAGAGTCTTCTTTTCAGGTAACTCCTTTTTTAAAAAAATAAGGACAAGATGAACATTGTTTTAGTGTCAGATAAACTATTTTTCATTTGCCCGTGTTTTCCCAACTTGTTTTATAGCTTTTAAAGCTGTATGATTTTTAATACTTTATAGTTTTGCTATATTTGCAATAGAAAGGGTTTGGAATATTGCAAGGACGTTTACTATTTTATTTTACTTAACCCAAAGGTGCTTTTTCAAGAGGCAACTGGACTTCCTTTGTTTTTCCTTGAAGACATTTCACTTCTCATTCAAGAGGCTTCTTCAGTTCAGTCAGAAAAAGCACCTTTGGGACAACCATGACCTGGATGACCGAGAATCTCCATAGACAAGGGAACTCCTGTTGTTTTTCCAATAGGATCCCATCTTAAGAATCCAATACCTTAAAGGTGTCTTATCACTAGAGACTCCACCATCAACATTGCTATCAAAAATACAAGCTTTACAATGTTCAGTGGTAACATGCCAGTTGTGGAATATTTTTCCCAGAGATATTCACTCTAATGTTGCCCTTTCCATGCCAACCGAACAGCTTTTTTATTTACCCAAGTATTTTAATATTTACTTCTGCTAACCTGTTTATGGTGCAACTTTAATTTTGTAGCTTGGAACTTATTTAATTGCATAATGCTTTTTAATTGTATCATTATAATACAATAGCCCAGGGATATGATTGAAAGTTGCTATAAAACATAATTTCGATAAGTAGTTTTTATTTTTTAAAAAAAGCCTTGACCACAAAGTAGCTATTACTTCTTATAGCCCAGCTGTAAAACAAATAAATAACAATCTGATAGCATAGCCCCTTTTTCACTCTGATGAACTGACTTAAAGGGACAAAATGACAGAAAAAGAAATTGACTGCCCCACATCTCAAAGAGTTGGGCTTGTGGAAAGAATGCTGTGCACCCCTCAAGTATTGATTTTTGCTCCTTTTAGGGGGAAACCAGAGAAGATGGGAAATGGATGGATATTGTTGATTAAGAGTAGAAAAAAAATGTGTCAACTTATACTGTTGTCATTCTCACATGCATATGATCCAGTGCAAACCCTGACAGGCAGGAATCACTGGTTAATATATAACTATTGTTGTTTTCACCAGCCTATCTTTCCCAGCAGGTGTCAGGAGATTCCAGATAAAGAAAATTGAATAAATGGTGAATAAAAGTGGTGCAAAGGTCACACAGAATTTGGAATTAGCTTGCTGAGTTGTTTATCTTTGACATGCAACTCCTATTTCCCTGTAGTATTTCAGAGGGCCTGTTTATATTTGAAGATATATATATATATATATATATATATATATATATATATATATATATATATATATATATATATATATATATATATTCTGGTTTATTATACCGAGAACTAAAAGGATGATGCACCAGCTAGACCTTGGAAGTGGCCTTAACTGCAAGTAACTTTTTCAACCAAGACTCACAAAGCATCTTCATTAACAAGATTTATTGAACTGAGCATGATTGGGCTACAGGAATTTCAGCAACTGTGTACAGCAACTCTTACAGAACTAATTTATGTCTTGAAATATCTCAGTCCAGAAACTTTTTCCATTTCTTCTTTAGAGTTGACCTGGGAAGTGGTGAGGAGTAAAATCTTTTATTTTTGCAAATAATGAAAAACCTTGCAGCTGTCTTTTAACTAAACTGTCTCCTGAACAAACTCTTATATCGTAATATAAATGTACAATATCCCCCTTCCCCCATGATGAGCAGAAATTGAGTTGACCATCACAGCTGACTTGATTCTCTGGATGTTGAGAACGTTATTTGGGAATAATAGGACAGAGTAATTGAAAGGGACCTTTGAGGTTACCTAATTCAGCTCTTGCCCAGTAGGTATTCCCAATATCTAGCTCTTATTTATCTACCTCTACCAAACGAGAGCTCACCATCTTCCAAGGCAAGCTGTTCCATTATTCAATAGCTTTCACCATTAGGAATTTTCTTCTCAAGCCCAACTGGTACTTACATGTAATTTAAACCTGATGTTTCCTCTCCTGTCTCCTAAAACCATATTGAATAATTCTGTTCCATCCTCTATCCTGGTTACTTACGGGACCGCCTACTACCATCAATAGCCTCCCACCGACCAGTACGCTCCCACAGAGAGGGGCTCCTCCAGGTGCCGTCGGCCAAACAATGTCGGCTGTCGGCCCCTAGGGGGAGAGCCTTCTCTGTGGGGGCACCGATGATCTGGAATGAGCTCCCCCCAGAGATACGGAGGATTCCGGATCTGCGCACCTTCCGCCGCGAGCTGAAGACACTTTTATTTCATCAAGCTGGCCTCGCCTAAATCTTCTCCCTTTTAAGTGTAAATTTTAAATTTTTACTGTATTTTAAAATATGGGTATTTTAAATTATGGGTACCAATTCAGCCAAATTTATTTAATTCATTTTATTCGATTTTAAATTTTGTATATCTATGTGTTTTATTTCATGGCTGTGCACCGCCCTGAGTCCTTCAGGAGTAGGGCGGTATAGAAATTCAATAAAAACTAAAAAACTAAAAAAACTATCCAAATTTGTCAATGTCATTTTCAAAAAGTGATGTCCAAAACAGGATGTAGTATTGTAGATGCCACCTGATCAATGCAGCATAGAAAGGACAAATGGCCTCTTGGTCTTGACTTACATTTAAACATATTTTTCTTGACCTTGATATCATGAGATGAATTTTTCTTACATGAGTGATTCAGGTTAGATAGAACTCTTAAAAAAAAATCAGAACTTTAATTTCTGTCATTTTTTCCAGCATACAAAGAGCAATGCGAACAGTAATGGAGGCAGAGGGAGCTGGCATGCTTGTCTCTGCACTTTCTCAGTGTGAGAGGAACATGACAAAGTAGCATGACTTCTACATAACAACATGCTCAGGTTGCTTTTATTGTACTCCAAGGTTCATTATGTAGATTAAGATGCAGTGATAGCAATATGATAGGTGATGCTTTTTTTCCTGTATAGCTGAATTATGTGACAGCAATTAAAGCAGTTCATGAAACTTATCTCAGTACAAGAAACATTTTACTCAATATTTTGAGTGGTTTCAAATGCATCACCACAGTAGTCAAGGAAGAAAGGAAGGAAGACTAGATAATGCAACTTTGCCTGCTTCAGCAAAGGATGAAGGTAGCAATTCTGAGAACCTTTGGCAGAGGTAAGCAAAGAAAATAACTACACAGCTTATACACGTTGCATAACCTATACAGCAGAGCTACACAACTGCTGATCCCTTTCCACAAACATCTCTTTTTAATTTTCAATGAAGGAGAGGAAATACAATTAGGGAAATCTCCATGTAAACCCTGTAAAATGGTCTGCTAGAGAAATAGTGGGATGACCTCTCAAATCCTCCTATATCCAAACATCTACCTTATTTCTATTATTGTGAGATTTAACGTCTATTTTTGCAAGGGAGGACTCTCAGAATATTCTTTGGAATCCCCAATTCCAAAGAAGGCAGAAGAAAACTGAACCATTTAAACAGAACAAAGCTAACACCATGATACACTAAAGCCTGTTTCTGTATTGACAGGAGCAGCCCAAGTCACATTGAGCATGAATAATTTTGTCAGCAGGTGGCAATTTCATCACAACTGACAGCAGCTCAATTTCTAGTAGAGTGATACAAGGATGGATCAACTTAACTCTATGTGTGTGTGTGTGTGTGTGTGTGTGTGTGTGTGTGTGTGTGTCTGACTGCCCTTTGCAGTTGTATTGGCAACTTTTCTCATTACCATCACTGGAGCAATGAGAAAATATGACTTGGAGCCTTCTACAAGTTTATCATTGGGCCAATAGCTTCAATATGCATTCCTCCACCATAGGAGGAATGTTGACATAATCTCTCTCAGCATTTTCCACTGGACTAATGTGAGTGGTCTGTAATAATGTGATGTCTGATACCCGTGCATGAAGATGAGCTTGGTTTTAAACTTTTCACTGTAATTTTTTTCACTTCTATAAGTTCCATGTCCTCAGTTCCTAGATTGCTTTAGAGGGATTTCTATGACCGTATATGTAAGCTTACATATCTGTCCTTCTTCTTGACTGGGAAGGGATAGACAACTTCTACTAGGAAAGTTACCTTTTGTCATAGAGATGACCAATTACAGAATGCCCCCTTTCTCCAAAATATTGAACTCATCCTTGTTCTGTGGTTCTTTCTCGTTTCTCTGACTTCATTTTTTATGCCTTTGAGCTTCTAGAGTTGTTATTCTCTCTGACGGTAATGCTTTCACTGCAATGAGATTATTTTAAAAGCTGTTTTAAAGCTACTGGTATAGTTTTATGGATTTGTAATTTTCCTGTAAAGTATCCAACATCGGGGGTGGGGGAGAGAGAGACAGAGAGAAATAGGCAACCTGCAAAGCACACGGCCTGTCAATGTTATAAAAGCCAAATATAACTGGTCAATATCTCAATGGGAAACCATCCAACAGTCTGAGTAGCATTCTGGACTTTAGCTATTTCAGGAAGGCAGGATTTAATATAAAAACTGGGCTTTAAAAGAAAATCCTGCTGACAATTTTGGAACCTGGTGGGTTCCATTAATCCTCTAAAGTGGGCCAACCATAAGGAACAGCTAAATATCATTTAGAGTTCCCATGAGGAGGAAATTATAAAACTATGAAATAACAGCTTCTATCTAGGCTTCAAGATGCAAACAAGAGATACATCACAAGGATGTTTTCTTGATTTCCACTGTCCTACAAAAGTACTCAGGAGTATAATTAATAACCATTTGTAGATGGATTAGATTATAATCTGTAAACAACAGAGACATAAACAATATTTTTAAATGACTAAATGTAACTTCTTGATTCAAATCTGATGTAATTGCTTCCCATCCCTGGATAGGAATGTGTGTATGTGTACAGACACATGTGCATTTACACACTTTAGAAAAAGATAATTTGTTCATCATTTTCCCACTGGTATATTAAATAGTGATATATGAGTGCTATGAAAAATGAAAGTTGGCAGAAGCAGTCAGTGATAAAGACTCTACACAGGAGCTTGGATATTAAATATATTCTTGCTGTATATGCTAAATGCAGATGAGTGCATTTGCTTTAAAAAAAACCCACATACTTGAGAATTTAAAAATGATTTTGGTGTTCAAGACATATATTCACTCCCTGCTATTTTCCTTCTTCATTATTCAAGTGTTTGTGCATCTGGTTAACCTTTTTCCTCCATCATAAAACATATTTCCATTATATAATCATTCTAAGGCTACTGGCCAGCGAGATGAAGACAAGGTTGAAAACAACTTTTAAATATGGCATAGGCAACCAGTTAGGCTGGTTCTGAGAGATAGGAATTACAGTATTGTCATCAGCCAGTCTTGATCCATTCTTGCTAAGAATTCTGGGAATTGCAGTCTGATTCTCATGACATCTGGAGAGCATTAGTACAGGGGGTTTGTCATAAGGCAATGCAACGTAGCTATTTTATTTTTGAGTCATTTTTACATACTGTTTTTCAATGCACTGTCACACGCCAAGAAGAAAAAGAATATAGCATATTTGACACATACCCTTTAGCAAAAGCTAAGTTGTTTTCTTAAAACTAATCTGGAACGTTGTAAGCTAATTCTGAGAAGAAAATGAAAAGTTCTTTCTGCACTAGGAGAGAGGATAAGTGAATATTATATTTCTGTCTCTTTCAGCAGAAAGTTTCTCACCCAGCAGAATTTGACTTGATGGCAAATGAAAGCATTCTCTAACTCAGAACTGGAATCATTGACTCTTTTATTATTATTTTTTCCTGCCAAAATTGTGGACAGAGAAATTAAATGGATGAGTTATCTAAGTTTCTCCAGAGAAAGGAAGACTTCTCTGACCACTTTAAAAGGACCAGATTGCCCCATAGAGATGACAGTGGCATTACAATTGAAAAAAGCCCCTTAGATTATCTTTCCTGAGGCTTTAATGGAAGAATGGGAAGTCAGGATGACTGGAAAATGTTGGAGAGGATTGTAGAGTGCAGTGATATTCACTTACACACCCATATCCAGACACTCTGAATTAAAAACAGGCGAAAATGCCAAAATTCATCTAATGAATTTTTTTTTTCTGAAATTCTCCTCTCCTTTGCTTTCAAAGCAATTTTTCTTTCATCAGATTGAATGAGAAAAAATGCAAAAGAAGTTTTGACTTGACATCTTTTTCCCATGGCTCCTATTCAGATATCTGCAATTATTCCCCCAAAAATTGATACTCAAGTAGAGCCAAATATGGCTCTGTGAGCACTGAATTATTAAAAGTTACATTTTTTTTTGCAATAACTTAATTTGTATTAATCTTGAGATTTTAAAGATTAAATATTATGAATGTTTGTTCAGGAGACAAAGTGTCATATAAATGAAATCAAGAACAGTTGGGATCAGTTTCCCTTGCTCAGGTTTCTTTAAGGACTAGATTTTTTAAGGATGAAAGTCCTTAAAAAATCTAGAGCGACTTTGGACCGAGGATCTCCCCAAAATGGAATGTGTTTTTTAGATTATGTCTGATATATCTGAAGGAATTTAAAAGGGCAGGAAAAACCAAAATAAAATAACATTCAACTCTATCTCCCTTTATATTAAATCTGATGTTTCTTTCCCTGCTTTCTTCTGGCGTGAAACCTCATAAATCATAAGCTCATGTGTTTCTTCTTTCAGCAAAAAGTCCATAAGGGGGTTTATCGGAAATCTTTGTTTTTCATGCTGCAACTGATGTATATACAATTGTTTCAGATTTGGGCTCTGCAAGAGTTCTGTAAAAACACAAGTTGGTTGACTTATCTCTACCTATGAGATCTTCATGTCTATATGTGATAGGTTCATCATCATCATCATCATCAAAACAGGTCTCCTTCAATTTGAGTTTTTGACTTCTGGTAACCAACCACTAGTGATGTCTACGGAGCTTTCTTGGCAACAATAAGAAAGTGGCTGGGCTTTATTTCAGGAATTATTTTTCCTCATCTCTATAGTCTAAACCCTGGTGTTTCCTGGTAGTCTCCCACCTCGCCACTAACCAGATCTTGGCATTGTTTAGACTTCAGAGATCAGCCAAGTTTGGCTAACTCAGGGGTCAGCAACCTGTGGCTCTGGAGCTGCATGTGGCTCTTTCACCCCTCTGCTGCGGCTCCCTGTCACTCAAAATATGTGTCACAACCACCAATGTGTGACACCCACCGGCATACGATTTACTGAGCTTTTCAACCCTCGATGAGCCAACCATGGATAAATCCAAGAAAAGAAAAGTTTCAGAAGAAAACTTTTAATTCAACTACATATGGTAGTTTTGTGGCCACTCAAGAAATAGTCAGGCACGGGCAAGGTTTTGTGGCTCCCGGTGTTTTCTTTTCTGTGGGAAACGGGTCCAAATGGCTCTTTGAGTGTTTAAGGTTGCAGATCTCTGGGCTAACTTCTATCAGCTGATGGGCATAAAGTCATTCCTGTTAGCAAATTTGGGTCCCTGAGCTATCCTTCTAATTTAGAATCAGAATTGGAATAGAATCTGGAAGGGACCTTGGAGGTCTTCTATTCCAGCCCCCTGCTCTGACAGGAGACCCTATACCATTTCAGACAAATGACTATCCAGTCTCTTCTTGAAGCACTCACAACGTCTGAAGGCAAGCTGTTCCATTGATTAACTGTCCTCACTGTTTACTGTCAGATGTTTTCCACATGCCCCCCCACCAAACTGAAACCTTTTGGGGAACACTGAAGTGTTTGGAAAGCTTTTACTGTCAATGCTTTTTTTTTTTTTCTAAATGAAAAGAGTTCGAGCAAATTGACCCTTTCCAGAGGTCAATTGTCTGTGCACGTGCATGTGTTTATGCTTTGCATTGTCATGGATGTACAACACAGTTTAAATTTCAGCTTTATAGCTTGCTTTGGGATTACTACAGGAGGAAAAATCTGTTTCTATAAAAAGTATTATAACCTTTATGAGATGACTGTGAGCATTCTGGCTTTGGGATCTGCTTTTTACAAGTTACAGGACAGAAGGGAAGTAACTCTGAAATTGCAGAAAATCCGACACCGGAAATTTTAACTCCAATAAAAAGCCTTAACATCCTATGTAGATTCCATTCTGTGGACTTTAGAAGGAGAGAAAAGACACACTAAACTGTTTTAGATGGTTTGATGTATCAATCTAAAAAGACAATGCTTTCAAGTTATGTTTCCAGAAAGTCCTGGTACTTTTGGTTTCAAAATAACAGCACTGTCTTACTGTTGGTCCCAGATCAAATTCAGTATTGGAGATGAAGGAATTAAAATGATGCATTTGTGAATCAATACACTTTCCATAATTTTCTTACTGATCTTTGCTCTGGGTTAATCTTCTCTCCAATGCCAAGTTCATCTTGCATGCTGGCAAGCACCACAAAGAGAACACTAAAATGCAACCAAAGGTTGCACAGTAGCACTCATAGTTTGAGATCTATCCCTTTTTAAAAACCTTTTTATGGTGTGGCCTGAGATATGGACCAAAAAAAAAATAAAAAATAAAAAATACAAGACCTTGAATCTCTTCTCTGCTTGAACGTGCTTTTTGCCTTCAACCAAATCAAAACGACTTTCAGATAAACGGGTGTGTGCAGGATAATCCTCAAAAAAAATCTGGTAAGAATAACAGAGTTGGAAGAGACTCTGGAGGTCTTCTAATCCAACCCCCTGTTCAGGCAAGAAGACCCTATATCCTTTCAGACAAATGGTTGTCCAATGTCTTCTTAAACCCTCCATGTTGGAGCATCCACAACTTGTGGAGGCAAGCTGTTCCACTGATGAATTGTTCTAACTGTCAGGAAATGTCTCCATAGTTCTAGGTTGGTTCTCTCCTTGATTAGTTTCTGTCCATCAAAGATCAGTACACTTTTTCAACCAGTAGGGATTATGAACATGTGCCGCTGAAGGAGGCATGGTTTTTCCTCAAAAGGATGGATGATGCATTTGGGACATGACTCTTCTCAGTTGTTTGCTGAGCAGGTCTATATATCTATATCTATATCTAAATCTAAATCTAAATCTAAATCTAAATCTAAATCTAAATCTAAATCTAAATCTAAATCTAAATCTAAATCTAAATCTAAATCTAAATCTAAATCTAAATCTATAATAATAATAATAATAACAACTTTATTGTCATTGTACATGTATACACAGAATACCCATACAATGAAATTCACTTAACACCCAAAGACCAGGTCCCACACACATAATCCCCAAAAACACCCCCACCCACCACAATTCCCCACCCCTAAACCACCCAAACATCCACACAACAGACCAAGTAATTCTGTCCAACAGCTCACTGATGGTGGCCCTTTAGTTCATTGTTGAGTGCAATTATAGCTCGGGGATAAAAACTATTCAGAAAATGTTTGGTCCAAGTTTTAATTGTTCTGTATCTTCTGCCAGAAGGCAACTGTCCAAATATCTATATCTATATATCTATATCTATATCTATATTATCTATATCTATATCTATATCTATATCTATATCTATCTATATCTATCTATATCTATCTAAATAAATAAATAAATTCTCTTCTCACTCAGGTTTCTGAGCTTGCACAAAAGGCCAAGATCCCAGCAAATATGGCAGTGCCTACATTCAATGCAGGATTTGGCTGCACAACTCCAGGTTCTGCTTTTACCTGATGTCTTAAAACTGACACTTTATTATGCTCAATTGGAGCATTAAGCAATTCTGTAGACCAAAAAAAAAATATTTCATTGTAGTGGAAGACAAGCCTGGGCACTATGTAATTAAACAAGCTAAAATGTATGTTTGAATGTCCACATAGCAGGGAAATCTGCTATTTTGGAAGAATATTTTACAATATATTTTATTTTATCTAGGTGGAAAGTCCTTGTACCTGATCCTGACTGACATCTCCTGTCTATCAACCTACTTGCTCCTGATATTTTAAAGTAAGAATGCCACTGACTTCAATATTTTGCTTTTGGGGAATTCCCCCCCCCCCACCTTCTTTTCTTTAAGAAAAGAAAGCAACCAACCAACCTTTTTTCTCTATGGCAGCAAGTATCTGCAAGGAAATCTTGGAATTTTTTTACCTTTTTGAAATTTTATAAAAATGTTATAATTTTACAATCTTAAAATTGTTTAATCATAATTTTAATATTGCAATGTCCATTTTGTACTTTGTTTACATATTGATCATATAATACACTGCTCAAAACCCAACTCAGTGAGCAATGATGGGATTAGAAATAGGAAATATAAATACATACATACATACATACATACATACATACATACATACATACATACAATGCTTGATTCAATTTGAAATAGTGGGGATGCTAATCAAGATTTCCTGTGAATGGAGTCAGAGAACTGGTAGCCTGTTAATCACTTTGCCTTTCTTCATGCCCAGAAAAACTAGACAGATTAAGCCAAAATGGTTTGTTTTAAGTACCAAATAAATTATGCAACAAATATAAATATTTGTTCTAAAGACCAGGAGATATTTACAATGCGCTAAAGAAATAAATACAACAATAAGAACAGTTTTCTTTGCATGCTAATAGATTTTATTCTGGTTTTACCCTTTTCTCTATAGATGAATTCACAGTCAAATCTTAGACAGCCAGACATATAGAACAAATATTTAAATATGTCAAAATATTTATATGCTGTGCAACTATCTGAAAAGGAGATCCCCCCTCCCCAAAAAAATTAGCTGTCCAATTAAGTCTCCCCATCCCAAGAAAAAAGTAGAATCAAGTTCAGAGAGACATGGCAGGATGTAGGTATGTGATAATTATTTTTCATAACGAAATCAAACCCATTTTAATATGATCTCTAGTTCTGCTCTTTCTAATCCTAAAGTAGGGCCAGGAAACTGTGGGTGACTACTAGAGGCTTCCATAAGCAGGAGCTGAAAGATGGACAGAATATTATGAACGACAGAAGATCATCTTCAAGGAGGCATCTGTCACAGTGGGTAAAATTCCAATCGCCTTAACTCTTAATGTGACAAACCCATTGCTACTTAAAATACAATAATTCAGAACTGAAGAAGCTTCTTGGATGAGAAATGAAACGTCTTCAAGGAAACACAAAGTCCAGTTGCCTTTTGAAGAAGGTACCTTTGGGACAACCATGACCTGGATGACTGAGACAATAATTCACAATTGACAGTGCCTCGCTTAAAGGAAGTGTGCTCTATTTAGTTTCCTAACATTGATCTATTTCTTTTATTTACATACTCAACAATAGTTTGTACTCATTAGAAAACCAGCTCATTGGGTAACCTAATCTCTCTCCCCCCCCCCCATTAACTTGAAAGAAAACTCAAGGCCGTTAAAGGATGCGGGGGACGACACCCCCAGGTGGTGTGCTTTTTTCTATCAAAAAGAGAAGGAGGCTTTAATAATGATTGCTGGGATTAGATTTTATAGGCCAGGTTCCTAAAAAATCTCTGTCTTCTTTCCATATGGTTTGTGCTAATCAGAAACAGGAACAAAGCAGAGAAAGACTGCTATTTAGTGAGGTCCTTCATTATGCTCTTTGTTTACCCTTCCCCAACTCATCATAGTGTCCTCCAAAGTTATGCTGGCCGGGGATTATGGGAGTTGAAGTTCAACATATCCCCAGAGTGCCAGATAGTAAAACATTCCTTCAGCTATTTTTCTTTCAGATTGTTCCTCTCTCTTACCAAGCATATACAAGCAACTTTTTTCTTGACTTCATGAAAATTTTAGTGTATCTCAAAAATAATTGGGTGGGCTTGTCAGCCTTTCCCCCAATAATTTTAAGCCAAGGTTACCAAGGAAGGCTTCAAAATAAATGATAGTTATTTCTGCATGGGAAGTCCGAAGTCTGAATTAAAATTTAAAAATGTGAGAGAAGTGGAAGGTATCTTGTATTCTCAAGCAGGACCTACTGTTTGGAATATCTCCAAGATGAACATGGTTTTTAGTTAACTTGGAATATTCGAGTTTGTTTTCCCTAGGGATCAGAGAAAGAAATGATACAAGGAATTACCCTGTGGTTAAGATAGGTGACCAATAAATTTTCTAAATAAAATAAATAAAGGATGCAGGATGGTGGACTGTCTTAGTAGCTTTTTGTATGCATTTTGAACTAGCCAGTATACCCAAATCACAAATTGCTTTTGAAACACTCTTTATTTGTCATAGCCAGACTTTGAAAATAATTCCTGCTGCATAGAACTATCAGCTTGTACATCTAACCTATGGAACAGGATATGACAGTGAGGGCGAACCTTTTAGACACCAAATGCCCAAACTGCGCATGTATGCCCAAACTGAAAGGTGCACGCATGTGCACAAATGCATGCACATGCATGGCCAGGGGTGAAATCCAGCAGGTTCTGACAGGTTCTGGAGAACCAGTAGCAGAAATTTTGAGCAGTTCGGAGAACCAGTAGCAGAAATTTTCAGTAGTTTGGAGAACTGGCAAATACCACCTCTGGCTGGCCCCAGTAGTGGGGAGGGAATGGGGATTTTGCAGTATTCTTCCCCTGCCATGCCCACCAAGCCACGCCCACAGAACCAGTAGTAAAAAAAAATGGATTTCACCACTGTGCACGGCCATGCGCAAATGTGCACATGTGCAGACATGCGTGCATTCACAGCAGAGACCCGAAGGCCAGCCGGCCAACGGGAGGCAAGGCTTCCCAAAACTGGCAGCACAGCAAGAGGTAAGAACTCTTCGTTTGCAGGGAAACAGACGCTCACAAAAGAAATGCCATGGAGATCTGACCTGGGATGATGGCGTGCGTGCCAGCAGAGAGGGCTCTGCGTGCCATAGGTTCGCCATCACAAGGATATGACCAACAGTAACATTTATTACAGAATGTAGGAAAATGATGTCTAATTGATCAACGCAACTCACCCCAAATTCATTCCCCAAATTATATAAAATGAAAATAAAAAAAAATGAATTGATGAAAGAACATTATAGGTCACCTAGTCCAATCCCCTGTTCGGTTTAGGAAGCACAAGCCCATCCCAGTAGGAGGTCATGTGTCCTCCCTTTGAAAATTTCCAGGCAGTGGAGAGGAATCCTCTAAGGTATTAAGCCAATTCACCTACCTAGGTGTAATTTCCAAATGATATAACGTTCCCTTCCCTATATCATATGATGATGAAGATGTTGTTGTTGTTGATGATGATGATGATGATTATGATGATGATGATGTACTTGCTATCCAAGGAATATGCATGACCCTTCTCCAGTGTCACAGGTCAAACAAAATGATTTTTTTCCAATCTTGCTTTTTTTAAGGTCCAACTTTCACAACCATTTATGTCAAATACATAGCTATTAAAAAGTAACAGTCTGAAATGGAGCTGGAAATATCTTTAGAGGACATTCACAAGGACCCTTTGGGTGTGATTATACCACCAATTGTAAATCCATAGAACCATCTTTCCTCGTTTATACATCTTGTCCACAAGAATATCATGGGAACTCTTATTAAATGCTTTACTGAGATACAGGTGTCTTACCTTCACAGTATCCCTTGAGCTATGGCAATAGTCTTTCTGTTCTTAGGGAATTAAAATATAATCTGCAGTCTCAAGGAACCCCCCCCCCAAAAAAAATCTTCTGGCAAGTGGAACAACAGATTAAATTTCAACTTTATGTGGGAGCCTGACTTTAGGACCAGAACATTTACGTCTGGATCTTAAGATTCAACTACTAGAAACCCAATGATGCTTTAGTTTTGATCTTAAACTTCTTCAGGTATAATGTGATATTGGGCAAAATGTGATACAAACTCACAAACAGATTCAGGAGAATTCAATTTCAATAGCATCACTTTAGGATATTCTTCAAGAGAAAAAACTGTCTGCTCGTAACCTATTTTTGGCAGTCATTCTCTCCAGTCCCATAATCATTTTGATTGCCACTTTAGCACATTTTCCAGTTTTGTGTGTCTGTGTATGTTTTTGTTTGTTTGTTTGTTTGTTTGTTTATTTATGAATGAATGAATGAATGAATGAATGAATGAATGAATGAATGAATGATATGGTGATCAGAACTGAACACTAGGCTCCAAATGTGGTCTCACCAAATATTTGCATAAGACCAAGTGTGGTAGTGTGGTTAAGGTATTGGACTTGTCAGGATTGGGAGGTCCAGGTTTCAAGTCCATCCTAAACCATTGCGAAAGAAGGTACATAATAACCTTCTTTGGGAATGGAAAAGGAATCTTCAAGCCATTAAGAAAAAAGTTCCAGAAAAGATTACTCAGCCCCAAGAGAAAGAAAAGTGTGAGAAAGAAATTCAAAAGAACCACACTTTGATTTTGTTCAATATAAAATAGAATAGAGAGAAATTCTGATAGACATTGAAAAAGTTGTTACTCTGTCCTACAACAGTCAAGAGTGCTCTTGGAATCCCTGCTCTGCTTGTTGTTAACTTGCCCTATGGTATTTTAAAGGGACAAAAGTCATAGAAACTCAGTGAGTAACTCTCGGCCATTTACTCTATTTTAGCCCAACCTACCTCAGTGTTGTTGCTTTGGGGGAAAACAGCAGAGGGGAGTGCTACAGTCATTATCATGAGTATTTAGAAAAGAAAAGAAAACAGCATATAAAACTAACATACATTAAAATAATTAACATTAGCAACTGTATTTCAATTTTGTTCCTAATGATTCCACCACAAAAGTTACTTTTGTTTTGTCTGCAATTGCATACTTGATTAACTTTTCAATTAAGCTGTCCATTGTAATTCCATGATCTCTTTCCCAGTCAATCATTACCTACTCAGATCCTGTTAATATCTATAAATATTCTAGGGGTTTCATGTCAGCATGCATCTCTCTACATTGGTTTACACCGAACAGCATTTGCCATTTTAAAACCAACTTCCCCAGTTTGATGAGATCCTTTGAGAGGTCCTTTGTCTTTTTATTAGTTTCTTTGCACTAACAAACATAGGCGGTTTCTTCCCACTCCTAATTCTAGCGTGAAAATTGGATCACCCAATTGTTGTAATATTAATTTCATATTTTTGTTGTTATTGTTAGTTGCAAAGTCGTGTCTGACCCATCAAGACCCCATGAACAACATTCCTCCAGGCCTTCCTGTCCTCCACTATCCCCCAGAGTCCATTTAAGCTCACGCCGACTGCTTTAGTGACTCCATCCAGCCACCTTGTTCTCTGTGGTCCCCTTCTTCTTTTGCCCTCAATCTTTCCCAGCATTAGGCTCTTCTCCAGAGAGTCCTTCCTTCTCATTAGGTGGCCAAAGTATTTGAGTTTCATCTTCAGGATCTGGCCTTCTAAAGAGCAGTCAGGGTTGATCTCCTCTAGGACTGACCGGTTTGATCCCCTTAATTTTATATAGTTATATATAAAAATATCATGTATCTATTTATTATCTACCCTTCTAAAATTTTAATTACATATTTTAAAGAGGAAGATAAAAACTAACACAAAGATACAAAGAAGTGGTTTCCAATTTACCTTTTACTCTGTAAGTAAGAGTAAGAAGAAGATAACTCTCTTCTTATTATAATCTATTCCATTTAATCATCAAACCCATAAAGGACCATGGTAGCATGAGTGGTTGGAATGCTGGGCAGGAGGGTAGCAAGGCCACGTTCAAGACTCAAATGCTGCTGTGGGGCTGGGTTGAGCTCTCGTCCTTCATTCCAGCTCCTGCTGGGGGCATGAAAGGAGCCCCCAACTGGGCATCCCCAGAGCAACAATGACATCACTGGCTAATCCTTTCAACCTGGATGCTTCTGACTAGACTGCAAAAATCAGAACCATAAATCAAAGCTTAATTTTTTGGTGTGTTGGGGGTTTACACAGAAAGCCCTTAAGGGATTTCTAGTCATCAATAAAAGTAGATTTTGTCTTTTCTCTGTTCAAAGAAATCAATGTACCCATCTCAGCAAGTTCCATCATTTTCACCAACAATTCCTCCATTGTAGGTAGAGCTGAATCTTTCCATCTTTGTACATCCAATAATCTCCCTGCAGTTAACATATATAAAAAGAAAGTTCCACAACTTTTTCCTGTTTGTCGATTCAATCCCAAAAGAAAAACCCCTGATCTCAATTGTATATTAGTGTTTAGTATCCCCTGAATCAGTGTACCGTATGTATCTGAATCCAGAACTTTCTAGCTTTTATATACATGTCCACCAAACATGATAAATTGCCCCTTCCTTGCTGTTCAACATAAATGCATACATTCTGGACAATTTTTCTGGTATCATATACCAGCCACACATCATTTTATAAAAATTCTGTTTAAGCTTATAACATAGTATAAATTTCAGCTCTTTCAGTGGAACAAGGGAAAGATATGCTAACTAGGAAACAATCAGAGAGGAACAGGCCCCAAGTGGCTTAATAGGGAAAGAAATTTAGGAAAAACCCACCCTAATTCTTCAAGCAGTTGAAAGTGAAAGACATAACATAACATAACATAACATAACATAACATAACATAACATAACATAACATAACATAACATAACATAACATAATTTTGTGTGTGTGTGTGTGTGTGTGTGTGTATGTGTGTTTCTTTCTTTTTTGTAGGTTTTATGTGTATGTCTCTTTAGCCAGGTTCTATCTACGTAAACCAAGATGTTATGCAGCCCTACTTCAGTGAACTCACAATTCACCAGTTTCTGGGCTTTTTTCCCCCCCTTTTTTCTTTTCTTCTGGCAGCCAGCAGACCCTTTGCTGCCCATTGGGAGATAGATAGATAGATAGATAGATAGATAGATAGATAGATAGATAGATATGTTTTCTGAGGTTTTCACGGGTGTTTATTTTATTTATTTTTTATTTTACTTTAGATTTATATACCGCCCTTCTCCCTAGGGACTCAGGGCGGTGTACAGCCAAATAAAAACACATAAATACATAATACATAATACATATATATATGTAGGTCTTTGGTTATTCGGGTCTTCTCCCATGTAAAATTGGAAGTGTCTTGGTGATGTTTCAACGAAGTCTCATTCGTCATCTTCAGGCTGGTGTTCTCGGCTTCGTGCTTCCAGGAGCAATGTGAGATCGCAGCTGTCTCTTCCTTTTAACTGCTAGTGGGGGTGTGAGCTGATTGGGTGGGAACTTGGCTGTGTTCTGATTGGGTGGAGGTGTGTTCTGATTGGTTAGGGGCTTGGCTGTGCTCTGATTGGCTGGGGTGTGTGTTCTGTTTGGGTGGGGGCTTGGTTGTGCTCAGATTAGTCTGAGTTGCAGGGGGATTTGAGCTGGTGAGCTGCGTTGTTGTTGTTTGGCTTCGTGTTTGTGGCCATGCGAGCTCTTCATGGTGGGTGTCAGTCTGCTTCATGTATGGATTGGAGGGGTTTAAAGTGGCTAATGATGCAGCTGCGGTCTGGCTTCTGGTCCTTGGTCGTGGCTCATTATCAATGTGGGTTTGAGTCTGCTTTCTGCATGGATGTGTGGTGGTGACATCCTGTGTGGCTCTCATGAGTGTGGTTCTGGTGTCATTCGTCGTGTTAGGGACTCGTTTGTCAATACCGCCTACCAGCCATTTGGAAACCCGCCCTTATTGACAAACGAGTCCCTAACACGACGAATGACACCAGAACCACACTCACGAGAGCCACACAGGATGTCACCACCACACATCCATGCAGAAAGCAGACTCAAACCCACACTGATAATGAGCCATGACCAAGGACCAGAAGCCAGACCGCAGCTGCATCATTAGCCACTTTAAACCCCTCCAATCCATACATGAAGCAGACTGACACCCACCATGAAGAGCTCGCACGGCCACAAACACGAAGCCAAACAACAACAACGCAGCTCACCAGCTCAAATCCCCCTGCAACTCAGACTAATCTGAGCACAACCAAGCCCCCACCCAAACAGAACACACCCCCAGCCAATCAGAGCACAACCAACCCCCCATCCAATCAGAGCACAGCCAAGCCCCTAACCAATCAGAACACACCTCCACCCAATCAGAACACAGCCAAGTTCCCACCCAATCAGCTCACACCCCCACTAACCAAAGACCGACATACAAACACCCGCGAAAACCTGAGAATATATATATATATATTTGTGTGTGTGTGTGTGTGTGTGTCAGGTGGGTTCTACTTACCTTTACTATTATTTAATAAAGTACTATTATTATACTATACTAATATTATACTATGTATGTATGTATGTATGTATGTATGTATGTATGTATGTATGTATTTTTCTCTCAGCCACGTTTTTTCCTACGTAAATCAAGATCTTTATACAGCCATAGTTCAGTGAAATCCCATTCACTAGTTTCTAGGCTTCATCAGACATCAAACCAACATTTTTCTCTCTATTGGGAGACCTGATAAAGCCTAGAAACTAGTGAATGGGATTTCACTGAACTATGGCTGTATAAAGATCTTGATTTACGTAGGAAAAAAACCTGGCTGAGAGAAAAATACACATAAAGGCTTATGAAAAGAGAAGAAAATAAATACACACACACACACACACATGCATACATACAAACACACACACACACACACACACACACACATATATATATATATATACACATATACATATACATATACATATACATATGAATATACATGTTTGGTCTTAGACCATAAAGCAACCAATAAATAATATATCTATCGTGGCTGCCTACAGTATATGGCACAAGCCCCAAATTATCATGGATTGTTGTTGTATAATGAGCTCACAAACCCTTTAGCAAATGCAAATTGCTCAGGTAAGGATAAGCTTTAATTTTTATGACAAGAGATCAAAACTTTTTTATATTTTTTAAGAAATCTTGGTGGAAACTGGAATCTGGGGGTCTATTTGTTTTTAATTGGTCTTAGTTCATTCAATTTTCTTCCAGACAAAAAGCCAGGTCATATAGCAGTGAATACATAAACAAAATAATAAGAGCAGTAATAATAATTCAGTAAGATTCATTTGGTAAAATTCAGTTAATTTATTCCGTTCATTTTCCACTTTCCTTCCTATAATTGAAAGCAAAATTGTAGTAAACACCACATCGGATTTTTCTTTGAAACTGACTTTGCTATTCAGCGACAGGAAAAACGTTTCCCCAAAAGATGTAATTTTAAGAATGCTTCCATTCAGCGGGCATGCTTAAGAGCTCATTATGCATTAAACAACAGTAGACGTGTGAAAAAGTTTTTCAAGGCCATACTGTTCATCAGATAATTTCAGGCATAACCTCTCCTGTCATGGAGAGCAGGAAAAATGAAGTCTCTACAAGCCTTCTGTGACATTAGATCAGAAGATCCATATTTGACCTGTCTGCCTGTCCATCAATCTATCCAGCCATCTTTATCTTATGCAGATTTTTGAATAAGAGTGATTTGCTGTACCAGACAGCTGCATTTGGTAAAAGTAGTAAAGTGTATATAACTTGCAAATGCCACATTCGAGTTAACCTTCACAAAACAGAGACTGGTGAGAATCTTTGCACTCTTTCACGGGCCATCCTAAGGCTGTAGGGCAGCAGTGAAATCCATTTTTTTTTTACTACCGGTTCTGTGGGCGTGGCTTGGTGGGCGTGGTGTGGCTTGGTGGGCATGGCAGGAGAAGGATACTCAAAATCTCCATTCCCTCCCCACTCCTGGGGGAAGGATATTGCAAAATTTCCATTCTCACCCCTCTCTGGGGCCAGCCAGAGATGGTATTTGCCAGTTCTCTGAACTACTCAAAATTTCCGCTACCTGTTCTCCAGAACCTGTCAGAACCTGCTGGATTTCACTCCTGCTGTAGGGTACCACACTAGCTAACCCAGGAGGAAGGCTTCACCTTTTGGCACTGTGGTGAGAGGACCAGCCATGTCGACCCTTCTTGCTTTAAGCTCTGCAAAGGAACAGGCTAGGCACAAAAGAGGATAGCCTGTAACATGTTCCTCTATCTTCTGATTTCACAGTGGCACACGAAAGTCTGGCAGGTCAGGGCATAACAGTGTAGTCTCATGACTGTGCCATAGAAGGGATAGGGAGAGACCGTCTCTGTATGAGACAAGGCTGCAGTTTGTCTCTATTTTCCATATCTGGAAAAGAGAGATAATAATATTTATCTCAAAGGACACTAGTGAAAATGAGTTAGTTTCACAGCACCAGCCATTTATGGCCGTGCTTAATCCAGGATTACTCTTTGTTTATATACTGAAGCTGTCCGGCTTGTATGCAGATTGATTTAACCCATGCAAATTGAAGAGGAAGTGAAGAGACATGGGGTCCCTCGAGGTCACGGCAGAAAAATATTGTCATTGCAGTCCAATAGAATTGCCGGATTATCAGCGATTAATCAGATTCAGAAGCAGCAACCAGATTGGCTGGGAAGAGTCTTCTTGCATTGTAATGAGCCTTTGATTAATAGCCACCTCTTCCATAACGTCATCAATCATACCTGATCAAAAGCACAGATGGAAGAGGGAGCCCTGCTCCTTGCGAACAAAAAAAAAAAAAAAGCAAAATAATAAAATAAAATTGCGAGTCTCGGATTGTCCGATAAGATGCAGAGAGTCAGCATGAACAGGGTTGTATGAAAGGCCATTAAGAATTCACTTCCAGGGCTCCGATTGGTAATTAAGTGACTCATCTAGTGGCCGACAGTCCTGTATGCTTCCCCAGGCAGTTGTTAGTTCTTCGAAAACCACTCCTGACAAAATGAGGTTTGCCCTTGGTACACAGATAATGAGAGTGTGTTTGACAGGTGTGGCACGATTAGAAAATTTCTCCGTGAGCTTCATTCCACTAGCCATTCTACAGTAAACAGACTCATTAGAACTTGCTGGTCCCTAGAGGCAAAGCATGTTTGACATTATTAATTGGCTTTTCTGTATAAGGAGTCAAATAGATGAAAAGGTTTATCAAGCTGAAATAATTAATTTTGCCTGAATTCGCTGACAGTTCAGTTCTCCCGCAAAAGACCATTTTAAGAGGATTTTCCCCCCTGCTCTTTATTCTCTTGAATTTCAAAGTTCAAAAGACATAATAGTGGTAAAAGAGCAGCTTTTTAGTAAATTATAATTAAAGGGAATTTAATTAACTTAGAAAAGGAGGAGAGAAAAAAAAAGAAAAGAAAGAGAGCTCTCCTATCTGAGCCTATACAGAAGTCGAGATGGTAAAACATATCATGGCTTAATAATGCATTAATTTTAATCTAATCAAAGTGTAATAAAAGAGGTAATTATGTTTAAAAATTATCGGGTCCCAATATTGGTAGAATTAAACACTTAATACATAAGTAACGCAGCGTCTAGTTAGCAAAATTTGTAACTGTTGCCCTCGAATTTGGCTTAGTTAATGAAGGATCTCACATCTTCAAGATTAATTGAATAAATAATTGTAATAGCCCTTGTGAAACTGATTATCAGGTTCAAATTCCATGGCTAAGGGCAGGGGGAGGGGCAGAGGTAGGGGGCAAGGAGAGGGGGGGTCAGGGGGATCCAATCTCCTTTCATTTTCTCTCATCCCGATTAACTCTTGCCCTCCTCGTTCCTTCTGCCTTTAAAACAATGCAAACATCCATTAGTCCAGCTTTTAAAGATGGGGCCTAACTTGGGTAAGGAAAAGACGGGCTTCCCTCCCTCACTTCCTGTAGAAAACCACATTTCACATCCACAGGGCTGACTTAAGTGCCCTAATACATCATCCCATTTTAAACTTCTTATCATCTATTCTTTTCTGCAGGAGGGCCATCGAGGAAGGAAGGCAGCATCCTGACTGTGCGTCCGCTCTGCAGGTCTGCGGTGACTACAAGACCTCCTCCATTTTGGGGAGGGAGCACCTCAAAGAGAGACAATTTTCACTTTCCAGACTGATAATCCCTCACTTAGAGGGATTATATCCCCCCCCCCCCCGCCCACTATTGACTAACATATTCGGAAATCTATTCCAAGGCATTGGCACTGCCATGGAAAATTGATAAGGAATCAACAGTAGTTTCTTCCTAAATGATCCAGCGGGTTACATGGATTTTGGATGGATTTTGGTTAACATTTTTAAAAATTGATATTAAAAAACACCACTTGAAAAGAAGCATGCACTAGAAAACCACGGGCATTTACGCTAATGTATACTAGTGCAAACACCTATTGCAACTTCAACAATGATGTGAGGAAATATGTTGTTGAAGAACTGAGGAAGCTTCAGTTTTTTGGATGAAAAATGGAACATTTTCAAAGGGGAGGGGGGGAAACCGCCAAGAAAGTCCAGTTGCCTTTTGGAAAAGCACCTTTGGGACAGCCGTGACCTGGATGATTGAGAATCTCCATAGACGTGTGCTACTGAAGTTCGTTTTATAAGAAAAACCAACCAATTGCAAATCAACAAGTAATTAAGACAGAAAATGAAATCCAGGTTTAAAAATAAGAGGGGGAAGGGGGGCAAAACAAATGAATGAAATTAAACCTGACTAATTGACCCTTCCAAGAGCTACAATGAATGGCTCTTGCTCCGGCTTTCAATCCATGGCTTTGTTGTTATAAAATCCAGCAAGGAAACAAAAACAAAACCCCAGAATTGTCATCCAGCCTTATCCCATTTTCCTGATGAGCAAGTGCTTCTGCACTTCAGCGTTTCTAGCATTCAGCAGTTGTGCCGGGTGGGTCTGGCCCTCCTCGAGGGATTTGGAGGCATTGTGGTCAGCAAAAAGGAACCCTGGGGCATGCCACGTCTGCCCAGGACCTCCCTTTCATTCATTAACCTCTCCAGGGGCTCCGACTAATTAGATCAGGCTGCTCATTTTAAGCTGATAATTGATTTAAATAGATTGCTCATTTCAGATAGAAGGAAAACCTGCTAAACATTTGGTGCTGGCCTTTCTTCTCTTCCTATCTCTGCCCCTCTCCCTCTCCCTTTTTTTTATATGCAAGTTTCAATTGCAAGTGCAGTGTAGCATAAAATGTAGTGGTCTCCCCTTTCTAAGAAGGTCATAAAATTAATTACATTAAGTGAGAAATAGTGAGAGAGAGAGAGAGAGAGAGAGAGAAACTCCATTAAAAAAAGAGTTTAGGGATTGAAGTTATGATGCTAATGGCAGCTGCATGGAGGGAATGAAAACATAATTGTTTCCTGTCTCCTCAAATGAGGACTCTTGTGAAAATTCTAATTTAGGAAAACCTGGGATGGTCAGGGTAGATTGACATCTCTAGGACCAACTCTTGAAATCAATAGGTTTAGGACTTAATAATGCTCTTTGCCATATGTTCCTATGGCTATTTTTCCAAAAGAAATCTGGCTGCCTTGGGCTGATCTTTATAAAACAAACAGGGCAGTACCTTTCTAGAATTTATATAGAAGAGCCATAGCAAATCCTAGGGCTGTAGGCAAGACTGGGAAAGTTTCTTTAAAAAAATAAAATAAAAATCTGTGGAAGACATTGACAAACCATATTCTGATTATTGCAAGTAAAATTATATAGATGTATCCTTGAAGTCACCTGGAGTCCAGCTTGATTTGAAGGAAACTCTGCATTAAAACCAAGTTGAATACAGTAAATTGGCAATATTTTTTTTATTAATGAGTTGCAAGGATGAAAGCTGAGGAATGCTTCCTTCCTTCCTTCCCTAGTCTATTCTCTATCCAATGCCAGAGGTGTCCACAAGGAAAGAGTTTTAAAAAATGAAAATCAAAACCCCATTTTTTGTGTGTGTTATGACTACATATAAAAAGGAGCTAGGCTTTGATTGTGTGGTTGTGGCTCTTTATTTATTTTTTTGACACACACACACACAAACATCTCTGATCAGAGTTCTTTGGATAGCTTACGGTCATCCCTTCAAGAAGCCAGGTCAGAAAACAGACTCCAATGAACTCTACGTTATAGTTGTAGGACACTGTTTCTTAAAGTTTCTTATAGTCTTACGATCCCTGGGGGCACCTCAAGAAAGTCTCAGGTTGTTGAAATCAAAAATTGTCAGCCTATGATGAAAAATATTACAACATTAAAATCCCATTAAAAACACTTGTGAAAGTGGTAGCAACAGTGAATCCATCAATTGTAATGCTTGATACAATAAATATAAATAAATGCACCTCATAGAAACAAAAGCTCCTTCAATTTTCCTTCAAGCTTCCTCCATAATTTTTGAAAGCAGGAATGGCTCCTCGGAGAAAATGTTAAGAAATGCCTTAGGGTATAATAACAATATCTTGGAAGCTTGCCAAAGTTTCCCTTTGTTCTCTCTTATACCTCAGGTAGTCTTCAACTTACAAACATGAGTTTAAGAACAGTTTGAAGTTAGGTTTTTTATGGCCTGTAAAGCACTTCCAGCTATCATAAAATGCCCACCCCCCAGCAGCTTTTGGATTGCCATTTTAGCAATTCATTCATACTTCTGACCAATTGCCAAGCACCCTATGATCATATGAATCACTATTTGCAATTTTCTCTGCTGGCTTCCCCAGAAAGTTAATGGGGAAGCCAGCAGGGAAAGTTGTAACCTTCTGCTGCCTGCCAAGAAGATCCCCTCTTGAACACCTTTGGGTAGAGTGGAGAAATGGAGCTTAGCTCCTAACGATTTGACTTCTGTTCTTGCATCCCATTCTGTACACAGAGAGAAGCTGACATTCTTCAGCAGACCGCTCTTTCAGCCAGCCCCTAGAAATGAGAAGGAGCCAAAATCCAAGAAGAAAGTGGAGAGGCAGAGAAGTAAGGTAAGGCATGTGTGCTGCCTCGGAGGGTTGTGGGAGGCTCTGGGAGGCTTGGCGCAGGTTGCATGGAATTTTGTTTTTGTTTTTTTATTTGATTTATATGCTGCCCTTTTCTGGAGACTCAGGGTGGCTTACAATGCGTTAAGCAATAGCCTTCATAACTTTTGTATATTTATACAAAGTCAGTTTATTGCCCCCACAATCCGGGTCCTCATTTTACCTACCTTAGAAAGGATGGAAGGCTGAGTCAACCTTGAGCCTGGTGAGATTTGAACTTGCAGTAATTGCAGGCAGCTGGTGTTAATAACAGTGCTTTAGTCTGCTGCACCAAGGAATTGTCTTCACTCAAGGGCTGAAAATCCTGCTTGGGTTTTGGCAGGGAAGATTTTCAACTCCTGAGCAGTCAGCAGTTTGAAAGCAGTCCCAGTGTTTCCTGCCCTCCCCCCACTCAAGGTACCCCATTCTTCTTACTTGGGACTCCATCTATTTAATAGCCCACATGATTGCTTAATGACCGAGACCAGGAAAGTCAGTCAGTGAACAAAGAGATCACATGAGTCATCACATGACATCTCACATAACAACTGCTTCACTCATCAAACAAGATTCTGGGTTTGATTGTGGTTCTAAATTGAGAATTATCTGTATGTAGAATCAATTGGGGATAAGTCTCTTTCTTATACTTACTATTTTCCCAGGGCTGAAATTTCATTTTCTTTTATGTGTTAATACTTCTAGTCTCCCCTTGCCAACATTATCTCTGCTTCCTTCTACACCTATTAAATTATTCAAGGTGATAAAGGACAGTTCAAACTTTGTTTCTGAGAAAGAGGAGGCTGTCTTAACCTGTTCTCACTTCATTCCTCTACCCTTCCTCTTGCCCACTCTTCTAACCTTTGACAGGAAAAGTGCCATTAACTTTCTAGAGTTGGCATATACAGAGAGATAATAAGACCACCATAGCTACAGATATACTTTCTCAACTATTCAGTACGTGAATAGTTGAGAAAGTATATCCCTATCCATCTCTATAATGTTTCAAGTCTGGTAGGAGTTCTGCTTTCCTCATCTTCTATCCTGAGGATTCATAATCATGTACCGATCTCTACTTTAGTCATTTAACAGAAAGACCACTGTAGAAAAGCTGGAAGATCTTTTCTCTTTAGATACTAATGGATAATCACCATTCTCAAGGAAGAGTAGAATGGTGGAACAAGGAAAACTGCAACCTAGGGTGAAATTGTATCCCTTTTCTTCAGTTCCTGCACTGCAAGACTACAACTCCACAGACCAAAGGACTTCTGAGCAAATCCTTTGATAAGAATTAGGCATTCTTTTTTTTGGGGGGGGGGAATCAGGTTTCTGCTAAATCTAGAATCACAATGCTCAACACATAGATTTGCATGGAATTGATCATGTAAGAATGCCAAGCCTAAATCTGAAACACCTGTAAAAGCTGTAGAACCACAGCGGTTTGATCCTGACTGGCTTAAGGTTGACTCAGCCTTCCATCCTTCTGAGGTTAGTAAAATGAGGACCCAGATTGTTGGGGGCAATATGCTGACTCTGTAAACCACTTAGAGGGGGCTGTGAAGCACTGTGAAGCGGTATGTAAGTCTAAGTGCTATAGCTATCATGCACAGTGTACATTTCTGGACTGACAAGTCACAGATACACAGGCAGGGGGTGGAGGGTGAAGAGGGAGGTAGCAATAGAGAATGAGCCAGCTTTGTCCTCAGTTAATGCTGCAGGGGAACGGCAATGGTGAAAGGGAGCCTCTGGCAGCATCTGAGAGTAACAAATGATACCAGTGCCAGTGAAAAACGAAAGTAGTGAAAAAATATGGCTCCATGAAATCATTCCTTGGCAGAAGCAACAGAAAACTTGCAAGGCAAGTGGGGGTGTCAGAACCAGCTTCACACAGCGGGAAAAACCCAACTGTCTTTCTCTCTCTTCCAGTTTAAGTTGAATTTCTATTCAGCACCAGACTAGTGCTCTCTCAGGGCAACACAGGCCTGTCTTCTGAACACAGATCTAGAATCTAGAGAAGCGTTAGTCAAGTGCAGAAGCCTCTGCAGAAGCCAGATGTTCAGATTCACTTATAGCACAAGCCAAAATGGACCCGGAAGGCAGAGTCCATCAGTCTGAATGGGTAAGACATGAGGAGCAAATCCAGCCTTTGATTACTTCACTGATGGAATGTGCTAGATCATATCCAAGGCAAAGAACTGCATCGAGAAAAGAGAGAAAACATCATTAAAACATCTGAGGATGACATTCATCAGTCTCAAGTGTGGGTAGAAGACAAGACAAGCAGAGGTGGGTTTCAGCAGGTTCTGACCAGTTCTAGAGAACTGGAAGTGGAAATTTTGAGTAGTTCGGAGAACCGGTAGTAAAGATTCTGACTCCACCCCCCCAATCTCTTCTTTGCCTCCAGAGTCCCAGCTGATCTGGAGGAAATGGAGAATTTGCAGTATCCTTCCCCTGCCCCGCCCACCAAGCCCCGCTCACCAAGCCATGCCACGCCCACCAAGCCATGCCCACAGAACCGGTAGTAAAAAAATTTGAAACCCACCACTGAAGACAAGGGCAACAAGGTAAAGACAGGGCCTAAAAAGTGCTTCATGTGCCATAATTAGGGGGATGTGAAGATGATCCCATAACATCAAGACCACAAATGTAATGTGGATTAACTCCTAAATATTTTCCATCAAGGACAGCTGCTCACACCATATAAAGTTATTTTACAATTACATACAAAGCTCTACGGATAACTAGAATCAAATTTACGTATTTAAATCCAGAACTGCTTAAAGTAGATAGAATCTGAGAGAATGGAAATCGCTCTGAATCAATTAGGTGTCCCATGCAGTGATAGGATTCAAAAATTTTTACTGCTAGTTCTGTGGGCGTGGCTTGGTGGGCGTGGCAGGGGAAGGATACTGTAAAATCTCCATTCCCATCCTACTCCAGGGGAAGGATACTGCAAAATCCACATTTCCCCCTGATCAGCTGGGACTTGGGAGGCAGAGACTAGATGGGGGCAGGGCCCGTCAGAATTTTTACTACCGGTTCTCCAAACTACTCAAAATTTCCATTACCGGTTCTCCAGAACTGGTCAGAACCTGCTGAAACCCACCTCTGGTCCCATGGCTGAAGATGATCCTCACCCCACCTCCCACCCCCCAGTTCTGAGGATTGTTTCTCACTCTCTGTTCTGAAACCCTTTCTACCCAGGACCTCGGCAGTTAAGCACAAACTGATAGAGGAGCAAAATGTTTAGGAAACAAAACAGCAGAGGGAGAGGGGAGGGGAGGGAAGGATTCAAAGTTCATCTCTGTTCACTGCTCCCCTTCATTGTTTCCCTGTTAATAGAGGTGGCTGTCCTATTTAGCCAAGGTTTTTGAGGCCGGGCACATGCGTGGAAGGCACACGCACAAGCAAAGCACATACGCGGAAGGCGTGTATGTGAAGCAAGCGTGTGCGCGGTGAACCATTGGTAAGAATATGTGAAACCCACCACTACTCAGTAGGCGCCTTTGTACGGTCAGAGTAGTAGGGTGTTTTTAGAGTATGTTAGAATTCTAGATTGCTACTGTTTAAATATATGAATGAGTGGGATTTTGTACCCACTTACTCAATGTGTTTATAATGTTTAGGCAAATAGGATTTCATGGACCTATAGGATCTATACGAACAAGGATTCATATACTGTACAGTTTACTAAACCTGATACCATTGAAATGAAAGTTTGAAGAATCACACTTTAACTAAGATAATATGAAGAGTAAATCAGTGTCATTGTCGACGGATGGCTGAGATGAGCCCTCAAATATAATTAGACCTAGAATGTCTAAGCAGAATGTTTTTAAGGTTTGTCAGTCAATGCAAAATAACAGTTTTAAAATGATGCCTCTCCTTGTTTGACTTGTGCTAGAAGACTGTGTCATGTTTATGTACCTTGAAAAGTTTACAGTTTCTTGGCATCTCCTGGATTCTGGGGACATTCCCTCGCACAAGGCCAGTTGAACTGCACAAGCCCTTATGCTATTCCCATTCTTGTCAGCGAATTTGCACATTAAAAGGGGCTGGTGGATTGTGCCCTCTGCCTGCTTCTCTGGCAACGATGCGCTTCCCTCTCATTATGAATTGCCTTCCTCTCTCCTAACAATTAAAATTGGAGATGCTGGAGATGCAAGCTTTAAAGGGGTGGGGGGTGAGTTTCAGGGATTCAGTGCCTTGAAAAACTATTCAAGAGCACTTGCTAGTGGCTGCAGCCTGAATGACACATTTTGAATTGTATGCTTCAGCCTCTCCCCAAAAAGCAATGGAATTTTTTTTTCACCGCCTCCTCCTCCCATTTTTTTTAAAAATGGTGGAATACACATCAAGATGAAAAGAGCCCCCAAGTAGCATTGTCACTACTTTTTGCATTTAGGCAGCAAATGATTTTGTCACTAAAGGGAAATATTGCACATCTAGCTGACTTTGTAAGTTGCAAAGTTGGGTTAGATAAATGCATGGATGGGAGAATTCCAAAGCTTCAGGCTAGAGCAGGGGTGTCCAACCTTGGCAATTTTATACTTGTGCAGTTCGACTCTCAGAATTCCCCAGCCAGCATGTCTTTAAGTCTACAAGTCATAAAGTTGCCAATGTTGGACACCCCTGGGTTAGACTGAATGTGCAAAGCAACTGGCAGAAGGCACTACCAACCACTTGTGTATCATGTCAGGAAAACTGCATGTGCCCATCAAGTCACATGGAGTTGTGTGTCATCCAAAACAGAACTTTCCTCTTTGGAAACTGTTGAGGCAAAGTATTGAAAACTCTTCTCAGTTTGAAATGAAGAAATGAAGAATAAAGCCGGCTGGAGTTTTAGGGATCTCTGCAGAAGGGGTAAAAAAAAAATCAAAAGGACAACCACAAACCTGTGATCAAAGTCCCATCTCTTTTTTAGATGCATCAAACAACAGGGCTGTTTCTTTAACTGAGTTGGATAACCAAATTTCTTGGTGAATTTCCCTGAAGAGGCTTGAAGAGATGACTAAGTCTGGATGATGATGATGGTGGTGGTGGTGGTGGTGGTGGAACCAGCTAAGTAAAAAAAGGATGGATCCTCTGAAATTTGGATGGGGTCTGAGTTTGGTGATCTTGCAGTTTTCTTTTTTGTAAAGGGCTCTCGAGAACCATTGAACAATGCAGCAGTTCTGGTGTCTTGTCCTAGGAGTTGATGTAGGGGATGCAGAGAGAGGGGGGAAGGGAGAGGGAGACAGAGAGGGAGAGGGAGAGGGAGAGAGAGAGAGACCTGCAGGACATTGAGGAGCACTTTCCAAACAATTGCATACACCTGGATAAAGACACCATTCCTTGAACAATTTGTGCATTCCAAAACATCTCTTTGAATGGATTTTTAAAGTTATGGTGGTTGTTCCAAGAAAGTTGAGAAAAGGAAAATGGCAGTTGCTACTGGGAGACCTTTGGATACATTCAAGTAATTCCCTCTCATGAATGTAGACCAACCCAATTCCTGTCTTCCAAATCTGCTAGTTGCAAAGGGAGGATAGGAACTGGGATCATTGAGCTTGAGCTTTCTGATCTGCTTTAGTTTGAAATAGGTTGTAATTGAATCACACTGCAAAGCCTACTAACCTCAAATATAAATTAGGTTTAGGATGTCCTCAATCCTCAATAAGTAACTCCAAAATATTCTTTCTCAATATTTCCTTTCATCTCAAATTCTAAATAGACTTGTAGCAATTAAATAATCAATGTACTACTTGCATTTTATAATAATTTTCTTTCTTTCTTCTATCTCTTTCTTTCTTTTTTCTTTCTTTCTTTCCTTCCTTCTTTCTTTCTTTCATTCATTCTTTCTTTCTATGGATCTGACATTACAAGAAAGGTACTATTATTGAATATACTCTATAATAATACAGTAGATAGATAGATGAAAGATAGATGATAGATAATTGAAGAAGAAAAAGGAGAAGGAGAAGAAAGGTAAATGAGAGAAAGAGAGAGAGAAATGGTATAAATATAGAGAGATAGAGGGACAGATGATAGAAACAGAAATTATAGAATAAATCTGATATTGTAAGAATGGTAGAATCAATAACACAGAATCCCTATCAAGAGGACAGAGTACTGGCCACTGAAACCATTTGTTCTAATTATATAATGAATGCTTGGATGATTTACAGATTTCTTCATAACCAAAGGAGTAGGTGGTCTCTACAAAAGAGTAAGTAAACAACCCCTTTTCTCCACAAAGGGTGCTCAATTAACCATCTTGAAGCTTGAGGTCTTAAGGGTGTGTGAAGCAAAGCTAATCTGAGGAACTGCCATTGTTGAAATAAACCATAGAGAGCAATAAAAGAGATGATTTCTACCCAAACCCAGGATTAAATTTCATGCATAAAAGCAGATTCCATCTGACAATGAGTTTATATTTCAACAGAATGACCAGAAACAAGGCTATCAATTTTGAGGCCCTCAGCACTAACTATTTGAGGAAATTGGCTTGCTGTGACTGACAGCTGGCTGGTCCTACCAAACGTCTCAGAGATGAAAGAGTCTCTCAAAGAATGTCTGGCTTTACTGATCTATAGAGCTCATCATTCCTCCCAAAAGCACAAGATGGGAACCACTGGTTTTTTTAAAAAAAACCTTTCTAACACTGATAGTCAGCTTTCAGTCAATGTGCTTTCATATTTCTTTCTTGTCTATTTTTTATGGTCCTATATGTCTCACTGCTCATTGTATGTATCAACTGTACAGATGATCACTGAATGCCTGTTTTAAAGCTGCTATTAGAATAGAATAAAATAACAGAGTTGGAAGGGACCTTCATGTTGCCGTCACTGACGTATTGTGATGTTTTTTCCTCTCACAGAGCTGGGTGGGTGTGGCCTGTGCATGACACATCCGGCCCATAGGCCCATAGGCCTCCAGTTTGACACCCCTGCTCTAAAAGAACCTGAACTTCCGATGGTCAAATCAAATTGGCGGTAGATAAAAGTCAGTGGAATTCAAGGTAGGCTGGATTTACATCTCTTGTGGGGTTCCACTTATTAATTGTTCTAACTGTCAGGAAATTTCTCCTTAGTTCTAAGTTGCTTCTCTCCTTGATTAGTTTCCACCCATTGCTTCTTGTCCTGCTCTCAGGTGCTTTGGAGAATAGCACCTGAGACATACCCAGTTCCTGCAACCGTTCTTCATATGTTTTAGCCTCCAGTTCCCTAATCATCTCTGTTGCTCTTTTCTACACTCTTTTTAGAGTCTCCACATCTTTTTTACATTGTGGCAACCGAAACTGAATGCAGTATTCCAAGTGTGGCCTTACCAAGGCATTATATTATATTAGTAATATTATTAATCTAAAATGTGTTTCAGTTAACAAATTACTTTTTAAAAATGCTCTAAATATAAAAAGAAACCTACACTACTCATAAGGGGGTGGTAAGCTTTGATTTCATTAATATCTTAAATATGATAAACTCTTACTTATTACATATACATTACATATACATGAGAGGCACCAACGGAGACATGGGGAAACACATATGGTTCCTATCTCACCAATATACATCTGAGTAATTGCATTCAAACAAAATCATCTTGACCAAGCAAAGATGTTGTGGTGAAAGATATAAAAGGAAAAATAGAGGCACCTGGAGTTACTGCAGAGATATTGTCTTTTTTTTTTCCAAAGAAGAGAAGGGACACTCCTTCAAAACAATCTGTGCAACAGATTGCCTGCTAAAGGGGAAGAGTAAGGAAAGTTCTCTGCGGTTTTTGATTAATAGTGAAGTAATTCAGAATCTACATAAGTGCTAAGTGAGAGAGAGTTTAATCTTTGAGATAGGAAAATAAAGATAGCAGAATAACCTTGGAGGTCTTCTACTCTAGTCCAACCTTCCACTCAAGCAGGAGACCCTACCATTTCAGACAAATGGTTGTCCAAGAATCTTGTATCAGAATTGACTGGGTTGACATAGCTGTTTTAATTAATTAGCGCTATTTCGGTTACATGTTGTATCTCAGCCCATTTCATTGTCCTTTCACATATCTTTGGAGGGAGTTTCCAATTCGTCATTAAGAAAAGAAATACGCAGTGATGCTTCTTTTATTCCTTGGCTAGTCCTTCAGCTAGTTTTGTCTGTATGAAAGGTCTCAATTGGAGAAAACCCTGTAATGATCAAAGGCACAAGGATAATAATTTGCCTCTACATAAAGGGTCAAACATTGCAAAAAAAAAAAAAACGTTGATAGCGAGTCTGATTTATCTTTATTAGTCATAGTCAGTGATTGCATGTGCTTCTATTTTCATTCATGATTTTCAAAAGCTCATTACGATTATGGTGCAGTCATGGGGAAGTTAATTCATCAGGGGTCCAAGACTGCAAAAGGAAGGAAGGAACCATAAAATATAAGACAACGTGAACTAATTGCTACCGTTAGTGTCTCAAGCCACAAAAATGTAAAACCATCAGCTCGAGGGATTCTAAATAGATTGAACAATATTTTTAAGGAAACCTTCACTTGGTTGATGCCACAGTAATGAGTGTATGTGCCCCCAGGACAATCTTGAAAGATGGTAATGAATCTCAAGATTTCCCCCCACCCCTTTCTTTTTTTCTGGCATCATTTTAACTATAAAAGTGCTCAGATTCTAGCAATCAAACAAGATGACTTACTGTCAAATATTCAACTTCCCCCGCCACCCACCCTCATGAGTAGACTAATCTACCTGCTTAGTGCATTGTTCAGCTGAAACCTCGGCTTTAGTCTTTTGAACTGTCAGATATATTTTCTTCAGGCACCCAAAAACAAAAACATTCCCATCAAACATAAAGGCATAATATACAAAGCAATCTCAGAGGTAAAGTTATCTAGCATCTGGATCCGTGGTGGAGCAGAATCTGTAGATATTAATTTCTCCGACTCATCTAATGTTTTAAGAATGGATGGCACATGAAAGAGTGCCTTTCCCCATTAGAACCGCCAGCAGGTTAATTCATAATTATCATAGCAATTCTAGCGATTCCAAAAACATGAATGCTTAAAACATCTTCCCCCAATACAAGTTGTCTGGTTTCACATCTGTCAATCTGGGATTGGACTCTCCAGTAAGGACAACTGTAACCCATACAACATAGACTCACTTTTTACTAGCATTGAATAAAACCAGTTGGGTTAAAACTACCTGTACATGGCTGTGTACTTACAGAAGTTACTACTGGTAGTAGTACTACTGGTAGTAGTACTACCAGTAGTACCAGTTACTACTGGTAGTAGTAAAATCTCTTGATTTTACTGGCAGATATATTGTATATACTACCTCAGATGGATGAGTAACAGCAGTCTATTCATGATCCTTTTGGGATCTGTTGCGTACCTCTGTAATATGAAAAATAAAACTTTGGCACATTTAATCTACCGCCTCCCTCCTGGGAATCCACTTCCTAGATACAAGTATCAATGTACAATTTTAAAACTGGTAAAGCCAACCCTCCTCTTTCCTTTTTAGCATCTTGCAACAATTTATATTTAGGGTTTTTTTTTTCCCCTTGTCAGATAAACTTAGAAATATCCCTTTGTCTTTGATTAAAAAGAATATTGGTCATCAGTACCAGAAGTATCTTTGGTAAAACATTTATCTTAATTACAAACATTCTATCAAAGAAAGATAATTGCAATTTAGCCTATCTTAATAGATTTTTAAAATGCCATTCTAAACATTGCCTCTTACTCCTCCTAGGATGCACACACTGTTTCCTGGGGATTCATCTCCTCACTATGTTCCATCACAAGTGTCAACTTAGGTGTCAGGCACAAGAAATCAGGAAGAAGGTAGTTTAAATGACTCAGGTTTATTACATGCTAACCCCTTTCTACAACATGAGTGTCAAACTGTCAGTGTCATGTTGCCATCATGTGATGTATTGTGATGTTTTTTCCCCTCACGGAGCTGGGGAAGCGTGGCCTGTGCATGACGCATCTGGCCCATAGGCCTCTAGTTTAACACCCTTGCTCTACAAGAACCTGAACTTCCGATGGTCCAATCAAATTGGTGGTAGATAAAAGTCAGTGGAATTCAAGGTAGGCTGGATTTACATCTCTTGCGGGGATGAAGAGACTTGAGACTGATGACATGCTTGACCCCTCCCTTGGACTTGAGAATAGAATAGAATAGAATAATAGAGTTAGAAGGGACCTTGGAGGTCTTCTAGTCCAACCCACTGCTTAGGCAGGAAACCCTACACCACTTCAGACAAATGGTTATCCAACATCTTCTTGAAACTTCCAGTGTTGGAGCATTTACAACTTCTGGAGGCAAGTTGTTCCACTTATTAATTGTTCTAATTGTCAGGAAAGTTCTCCTTAGTTCTAAATTGCTTCTCTCCTTGATTAGTTTCCACTCATTGCTTCTTGTCCTACCCTCAGGTGCTTTGGAGAATAGCTTGACTCCCTCTTCTTTGTGGCAATCCCTGAGATATTGGAACACTGCTATCATGTGTCCCCTAGTCCTTCTTTTCATACCCAGTTCCTGCAATCGTTCTTCATATGTTTTAGCCTCCAGTCCCCCAATCATCTTTGTTGCTCTTCTCTGCACTCTTTCTAGAGTATCAACATATTTTTACATTGTAGCAACCAAAATTGGATGCAGTATTCCAAGTGTGTCCTTACCAAGGAATTATAAAGTGGTATTAACACTTCACATGAAGTGACTCAGCTTGGCCATCTCCTATATTAAGAGGTTTTACATTATTCTACTTCCATAGCTTGTTTCTCTCTCCCAATTCCATAAAATATATTGAAGTGTCATAAAGTGAAGAGCTCCCCATGATATTAGTAACCTATCTGACTTGAAGGGCTACCTATTCTGACTGAAGGAGCAGAGAATCTTATCACTTTATCAAGGTCTAGTCCATTGTGTACTGTGTCTGGCAGGCTAATTCTACTTTATTCTTTGCCTATAGAGAACAGACTGATGCCCTTGAGTCTTCGTGAATCACCCATTCAACAGCGCAGAGGACATTAAAAGGAATGAGAAAGCTGACACAACCTCAGCAGCAAAAAAGAAAGGGGGGGGGGGGAAAGAAAGTCCTAAATGATGGGACATTCTTTTGATGGACTCAGGATTTGAAGCCTGCTGCACAACAGAACCCAACATATTAACTCAGAGCAAGTTACGGCACAATGAAAGGGAAGTTTGGGCGACGAGAATTTTCTTACTCATCTAATCAGGGAGGTTTACACTGGGATAGAGTTGCACACTGTCCGTAGGGTGTGAATTTCTCCACTTCCCATACATTTTTCCAAATGTGAATCACTATTGGTCAACCAAGAAACTATATATATATATATATATATATATATATATATATATATATATATATATATATATATATATATATATATATATATATATATATATTTACATAATTATGCTCACACATGATTTATTCACACTTCTGACCTACTCTCAATATAAGTATATATTTAAAAGAATTTCGTTTGCCTGATGCTAATCTCTTAGCAGTATCCAGGAGGCTAACTTCTCCTTAGAGGGGGAGAAAAATAGTCCCCTTGATTTATGAACTGTAGCAAACTGTGTGGAAAATTGATCAACAGTAAGCTTGCTATAGGTCTCATGGCTTTGCAAGATATATTATTACACTCCGAGATGATCTTGTATTACAAAAAGATCTCTTCCTTCTCTCTCCTCTCTCCCTCCCAGCCATCTTTGCCTTGGCTTTTTTTTTTTAATTATTTTTTTTTCATAAATAACTTTTTTCCTACTTCAGCAATAAATTTTCTCAAGTCTAGTTAAAAAGAAATACAGTGTGAGATCTGGGGAAGTGCTTCCTGAAAGTAATACAAAAAGAAGCAAATCATCCTGAGAAAAGCTGCTCGCCTCAGGCCACCCTTGGCTATTTTAATCCATCATAATGTGTTGATTATTCAATCCTGCTACATAGAGTGAAGAAGATCTTGGCTGATATGGAGGGTGGAGATGGCATCTGCAGTAAGCAAGAACCAGTCTTAATGAGACAATTACAGCCATATTTTTTTTCCTGAGGTGGGTAGATGCTGGGTTGCTTTTCTCTGAATCCACAGTGACCACAAGCTCACGTTTCTAACCATCACTGTTTGCTGCATGTACGTGTCATGTAGAGGTATCTTCTGAGATACCTCTACATGATACCTCTGTACTTATGCAAGATAAGTACACACATACAGGCAAATCTGCTGAGCCATTTCCTTTCCTGTAGAAAGCTGATTAAAAAGAGTAAGAAATAGTAAACAAAAGCAATCAAATGTAGGAAACCAGAATAAAAGAATGTCATTAAACCTAGCAGGGCAATAGCACTTATATACTTATTCGTTTCGTAGTACTTTGTGGCCTTCTCTAAGCGATTTTATAGAGTCAGCATATTACACACAAACACACACGCGCAACAATCTGGGTCCTCATTTTATCAATCTCAGAAGGATGTAAGGCTGAGTCAACCTTGAAACAGTCAGGATCAAACTGCTGGCAGTGGGCAGAGTTATCATGCAATAGTGCATTCTCACCACTGTGCCACACGGCTCATGCCTATACCAGTATCATATTTTTCTATTCCTGCAAACCATTGTTTCCACCATATCCATACGCCACTTCCTATATAGCCTTTTGTTCTTTAGCTGCCTACTGCTCTGTTTTTGAGGAACTCGCCACCTCCATCCAACCACAATTGTTTTGGACTTTCTGTTTCTATCAATGCACTCTCATTTGATTGAAACATTATTATTCCAAGCCACCTCAACATATTACTATCTTACTGTTTCAACTCCTACCCTCAAAATGACACTATAGAGCACTGCACATTCTATTCTATTCTATTCTGTTCTGTTCTGTTCTGTTCTGTTCTATTCTATTCTATTCTATTCTATTCTATTCTATTCTATTCTATTCTATTCTACTGTCATTCTCTTTTGAATTTAATCCACATACATTCATATATTCGGCAATTATCCATTTTTGATCCCCTCTTCTTGTTTCACCACATAAGTTTTTTAAGTAATACTTTCCTCTTTCGACTTATTTAATATACTTTTTCTGATATGTCCATTTTCTTTTCCCTATAACAAAGTGGGCAGAAAGATGCTGTTAGGGACAGCCATTTAGCTTCTTATAACTTTTATGCCTCGAAACAGACCACATACTACTTACTACCTTTGTACCAGCATTTGCAAAACTCATTTTCTCCATCTATTTTCCTGTCTTTAGTGAATATTTTAACAAGGTATACAAATTCATTCACCTGTTGTTTTTGCCATTTATGCATAAATTGAAACTGTTCACTCCATTTTTCTTGCCAAAGAATCACAGTATTATTTTTTTCAGTGCCGTATCTTGTTGCATCATTTAATTGACTATGCATTGCAAATCATTTGGATTCTCTTCCAACACTGTGGAATCACCAGATGCAAAGTACAAACATATTCATACCCATAATCTACCCACCTCTAACATCACCACATGTGCCATAAATACTAGCAATCAAGTGTTCATGACCTATCTTTGTTTTATTCCTCATTCAGCTGAACTATTCATTTAGCTTTAGGAACTGTAGTGGCGCAGTGGTTAGAATGCAGTATTGCAGACTAATTCTGCTGACTGCCAACTGCCAGCAATTCGGCAGTTCGAGTCTCCCCAGATCAAGGTTGACTCAGCCTTTCATCCTTCCGAGGTCAGTAAAAGGAGGACCCAGATTGTTGGGGGCAATGTACTGACTCTGTAAACCGCTTAGAATGTAAAGCACTGTGAAGCGGTATATAAGAGTTATTGCTATTGCTATTTACATTTATTCTTATGCAAGCTTTATTTTCAGGTATATTACTCTTATTGCATTTAGAAACCAACATTCACATCTATATTCATGCAAAACATTATGAGAGCCAATTTGTTTTAGGGGTTAAGACACCAGGCTAGAGGCTTCCGGTTTGGTTTCCGCCACCGCCGGACGGTCTTTTGGGTCCGCCAGCCTCGGCGCCCGTAAAGAGCCGTCCCTACAGCTGAGAGATGGCTCAAAAAACTCCTTGAGGAGACGTGAGATAGAGCCAGCGAGAACAGGTAGAGCCCTCTGCGAACTCCCCAGAGTTTTTTTTTACTCTTGGGGAGGAAGCAGAATGTGGCTCCCTATTCAGCTCACCGCTGCTCTGGGTGTCGGGGGAACTCTGCTTCCTGCAGAGCCAGGCGATAGGACCAATCCAATCAACAAAATCTAACAGATTGTCTGAACAAACAGGATGAAATCCGGACTTGGGACCCTAAATCGCAAGTATTTCTAACAATCCTATGAGTGACTTTAAAAGTGAAGAAAGAAAGTTTTTAAAATGGCGACTGGCTGAGGCTTGAGAAGAAGAAAGCTGAAAGTGAAAGTCCTTCCATTTGAATAGCTTAATACGCTACAAAGTATCTGAAACAATAGTGCTGGCTAGAATTGAAGAGAAAAATTTCTATTTTAAGTTTCTTCCTTCTTAGAGACTTGATATTGATATTGTTTGGAGAAAAGTCCTTTTTTAAAAAAAAAAGAGTTTGTTTGTGTGGCAGGATGGTGTTAAAACAGACAAAGCCAGACAACCAAGCTGTGGGGGTGGGGTTCCCCCATTTACAAATCATATGAGCAAGTTTTGAGCTTGCAGATTCAGAAGAATGGCTTTAAAGACCTGAAGGAATTTGTTTGGAGGAGATGGCAAGACATGATGAGATTGTGAACCAGAATCTTGAAAAATTCAGGCAGGAAATTAAAGAGTTGGTACAACGAAATTATGATAATCTGAAACAACAGATTGTAACAGCTTTGAAAACTTTTTCAGAAATAGTTATAAAGATGGATAAAGATACCAATTTATTAGAGTCTAAAATGAAGGAAGCTGATGATAAGATTTATAATTTGGACAATAAAATACAAAGAATTGAAAATGATTTGATAAATATTCAAGAAAATAGTTCAGAAGTAAAGCCTAAAATAAAGAAAGCTGACCACAAGACTTACAATGCAGATAATATAAAACAAAGGATTGAAAGAGAAGTCACAATGATGCAATATAGGTCCATGGAATTTGCGGTCAGAATGAGGGGAATACAGGAAAATAATAGAGAGGACTCGAGAAAGATGTCTGCTGAAGTTCTGGCTGCGATTTTAAAGGTTAGTCCTGAAGAGGTATCCTGTAAGATTGATAAGACCTACAGAATAAATTCCTGGGTTGCAAAGCAAAGGCAGTTGCCTAGAGATGTGGTGATTTACTTTACTGATAAAGGAATAAGAAATGATATTGTGCAAAAGTCTTTTAACTCCACTCTAGAAATGAATGGAAGGAAGATTTGGATATACAAAGAGCTGCCGTCCAAGATGTTAAAAGATAGAAAGGAATTTGGATTTTTGGTGACTGAGCTAAAAAAACAAAACATCCCATTTAGGTAGGATGCTCCAGTTGGTATAATATTGAGATACCAAGGAGAAAGATATCAATTAGATACTGCTGAAAAAGCGGAAGAATTTTACTACAAGGTTTTTAAAATAGATCCAACATCTCCACGTATGCCATCAGTGTCAGGAACACAGGAGGGGAATAAAGAAAAGCAAAATGAACAAGAGATTGAAACCCAGGCTAAGCAGATGGAGATGGAGGTTATGGAAAAACAACAAGTTACAGAGGCTCTTTTGGACGAGCCGCTTTTGGATTCTCCTTCAGAGGTTATAGTTGGATTACCTATAGATATAAGAGAGGCGGCTTTGGATTCTAATGAGATGTCTTATCAAGTTACAGACCAGCATGGAACTCAATCAGTTGATATACAAGTCCTAGAAAGGCAACTAGGATGGAGATCTAAACCACAAAAAGTTAAGAAAAGAAGAAGCAGGTTCCACAAAACTAAAAATTTTTAAATTAAACAACAGTCTAATGCCAGTTACTGAAGAGACGATTAAATATAATAAGCGGGATTTATAGATGGCTGATATATGAAAATATAATTGAGGCAAATTATTGACTTATACTATTTTGAGAAGAATAACAGATCTCTGCAGTGCTGGTGCTTTTGGGATGTGGAAGATGGCATCTGATTGAGTGGATTGGAACTTTCTATTTTGGACTCTTTGAAAAATGGATTACGTATATGCTGAGTTATAAGGCAAGAGAACTATGGGATTGGGGCATGCAGAGGATCTGGTTGTTACCCCAATGTGGTGGTTGGAATTAATAATCTAGATAAAAGACACTACAGAAGATACTATATGGAATATAAATATAAAGTCACTCGGGTGGTTTTTTATATACGAAAATACTTACTATTGATGGGGGCAGATGGTAATGGAAGATACTGAATATACTGTTGGAAGCTGAACCTGATGTTACCCTAACATGGGCAATGGAATTAATAATCTAGTTGAAAGACGTTACAGAAGACACTATATGGATTATAAATTTAAAGTCATTTGAGGATTTTATTCATATATGGAAATATTTTTTAGTTGTGTGGTGTGGGCAGAAGAACAAAGATATTAAAAATATTATGTATGGTAGACCTGTAGGAAAATGGGTGGAGATGGGTTAGGTTACTGATTGTTTAGTTTAGGAAAAGGGATGTTATGTTTAGATATAAATATACGTAAAAGATTTGAATTAGGAGATATATGTGTGGGGGAGGAAATGGGTAGATTATGAGTTGAATAAATGTCAAATTAGGATTTATTATATAGTTTTATAGCTGAAGGTTGCTTTGAAATGTATAGTATAGGGGGGATATAATAACCATGTTAGAAGAAATGGTTAGCATGTGGGGGCGGTGTAAAAAGGATGGTAAAGTATTATATAATTTGATATCAATCTGGATTTTACTTTTGGAGAAGCCATGGGGGGTGGGGAGGGTGAGGGGGGGTTAGGGAGGAGGAGGGGAAAAAAGGGGGAAAAATCTGTATTTGAAAAACTTTTTCAATAAAAAAAAAAAGACACCAGGCTAGAAACCAGGTGACTGTGAATTCTAGTGCTGCCTTAGACATGAAAGCCGGTTGGATGATTTTGGGCCAGTCATTCTCTCTCAACCCCATTCACCTCACAGGATTGTTGTTGTGGGAAAATAGGAAAAGGAACGTGTGTTGGATATGTTTGCCACCTTGAGTTGTTTATTAAAAATAATAAAAATGGGAAATGAATGAATGAATGAATGAATGAATGAATAAATAAATAAATAAATAAATAAATAAATGATAAATAAATAAATAAATAAATAAATAAAGTACAAATCTGTTTATTTTATTTTATGCTTTGCCTATATCAGAGAACATACAATAAACATTCTTCTCCTATTTTTTAAATGACCAGCTGTAAAGCAAAAGTCTAGCCAGAGGAAGGGCTGTACTTCCTAAATTTTGGCTGATATCAACTCTTGTACCTTTCAGCCAGAATTCTGCCAAACACTTTCGCAGGCACACCTAATAAACTAATCCTCTGCCTGCAGTGTTTGTCTTCATCCTTGCTATCTTTTCCTTTCGCTGAAGGGGCTATAACAACATTCTCCAAATCATCAGGCACAGATGCAATTTTTGCACATATATTAAACAATTGCACAGCCACTCTTTGTGCAAACTACACTTATAATTTAATATTTCTGCAGATACTTCATTTACACCAATGCTTTACTTTTATCAATATCTTTTGTTTCCTTTTCATCTATTCTTTCTTAGTTCTTAATTCTTTGTGGTATTCATCTCAATTGCACTCTTTGATATACTACTAACATATATAGATAGATGGATGGATGGATGGATGGATGGATGGATGGATAGATAGATAGATAGATAGATAGATAGATAGATAGATAGATAGATAGATATAGAGAGGGAGGGAGGGAGGGGAGAGAGAGAGAGAGATTAGATTAAGTACTCATTCCTCCATTTCCTCACTTCATTTTCATCCTATATCATATTTGTTTTTAATTCCATTCAGTCTGCCAGATGTTCCTTGTTTAGTTGTTTTCACTTTCTATCAGAACAATTTGTAGTCCGATCAAAACTAATGAGCAATTTTCTCTGCCTTTTAAAATTTTAATTGTTTTTTCTCTCTCTCTTATGCAATATGGTTTTCTTATCCTCATTTTATGCAGCCTATTCTTTTATAGACATTTCCCTCATCTGCAGCATTTTTCACCTCATGATTTTGCCAAGCATCCATTTTCCTAAGCATAATTCTGCATATCTCAGTAATTTTTTCCCTTGTTCAAAACATATTCTGCATCTTTTTGCTAAAGTACACACCATATGTTAGGAAAGTAACCTATTTTCTATTTTTTTCTACAATTCTGCAATCTTCCTTCCTTCCTTCCTTCCTTCCTTCCTTCCTTCCTTCCTTCCTTCCTTCCTTCTTTCTTTCTTTCTTTCTCTTTCTTTCTTTCTTTCTTTCCTTCTTTCTTTCCTTCTTTCTTTCTTTCCTTCCTTCCTTCCTTCCTTCTTTTTTTCTTTCTTATCTATATTTTTGCCATCAGTCTTCAAATAATGAAAAAAAAACTAATTTTAATTTTTCTTTTTTTGCAGAGGTCTGTTTCATTTGCATTTTACTACAAGATATGTTTTATACAAATATACTCATAAAATGTGCAGTTTTTACAATGTTTACCTTAAAAAAAATTGTATGCAGGCTGGATATCCCTGCATCCTTAGACCCAAGAGAAGGGGAACAGAATGAGCATCAGTGATAAGGCCAGAGGAATGCAGTCATTCCAAAAAGATTAAAAAGTAAAGACTTCTGGACAAGTATCCCTCCAAAACGACATCAGTATTACAAACATCAAAATGGGTAAGCTTGATGGAGCTGGTTGGAAGATAAAATAAGAAGGAAAAGAAGCTATACCTTATTCTCTCATCTACATTTATAAATGGTTGCATGTATTTGATTGTAAAGATTAGAAAAAATGGAGGAGGGAAGTGGAAATGATTAATCACTGTGAAGTAAACACTAGGAAGTAATGAAACTTTGCCACCAATATTTTATTTTTCCCTCCTTTCCCCAAATGCCAATTATGATCTCTGACCCTTCACTACAGCTAGACATGGACTAGGGCCTCTGGAAACCATTTTTTTAGGCACTACAATGAATACAAGATTCACTCTTCCAAATGAAGATGGTTCCTTCTTCAGATAAAACACAGCAGTTTCTCTATGTTAGACTGTCAATGTAGAATAATTTTCTGTATTCAGCATTCTTACACTCTGGTGAATAAGTTAGTTAGGTGAGGGATGGAGGGTGTGCTGTTTGCAGTCATGTTCAAATCAATGTTGACTTCTAATGATTTTCTGGATATGTCCCTGCATTTTTCTTGGCAGGAGTTTGGAAGCAAGGACAACTTACAAGAAAGCAGCTGCATATTAGGGAAAATCTCCTAACAAAGAGAAACAGACAATAGAACCATTTTCCCAGAGAAATTATGGCTTCCTCTTCATTGGGGACATTTAAGGAAAAGCTGGATGGTTTTAACTTTATTTCATATAGATTCCTACAAAAAGCAGAAGCTTGAATGGGCATCTATGTTAATGATATGTGTAGATTCCTTAAGAAAATGTGTCAGACCTGCCCCAGTTTGATCTCCTAGGGATGTAAAACTCTCGACTCCATTTAATTGAAGTGAAAAGAGAGACTGATTGCAGTAAAGTCAAGCAGAATCTAAAGTCCCTGTGCGCCAATACAGAACTAACCCCTTGGTTCCCCTTAGCCTCCCCTCTCCCATGGTCCATTTGTGTGTAGCTAAACTGGCACCACCAAGATTTTTGGGAAACGCTGAGGTGTTTGGGCCAGTGAAATTCTATTCTCAAGGTAAATGGCCTTGAAGATGCCAGCATCCCAACATGAAACAGATTCCAAAGTGCTCTTTGATTCCTCAACTATCAACCCCTCCTCCCACTTTCCCATCATAAAGGTATATAGTTTTATTGCCCATTTGTCCTTCCTCCCTTCCCCGATTGATGGGAGAATGCCGGCAAGGCACCAAGCCGAAGCTGGTGGATCAGACAAAATGGCTTATTTCATTCTTCCAGTATTTCGCCAGATTTTTTTTGTGCTATCATATTTTCATCTAGCTCTCATCCAACAGCATTTCCTTTTTATCTATTTCACCAGGTCAGGAAAATTCCACCTTGCTAAAAATATGGGAAACAAGTAGTGAGTGTTTATTTATTTATTTTACACAAAACTGTCCTTAACCAATGCATAGATTGTATTATATGTACACTTTAATTTCTGGCAAAGTTATTATTTTATTTTTAATCCAACTAGTAACTGAGAAGCATGAATGGATACCAAGTTGATAAAAACATTCAAAACAAGTAGAGAGATTTCAAAGCATTCTTTTAAAACACCAAGAAAACAGTAAAAGTATTGAAAATAAAATCCAATGAAGTTGGGAAGTAAACCACACTGTGTACAAAATAGCTTTTGGCTGCCCTTTTTAGCATTTGTTTATTTGTTTTAATCAAAAAGAAGATTTCACAGGCTATGATCTGAAAAGAAAAAGGAGACTAAGATACTAAATAATGTTGCTTGATACTAAATAAAAGGCAAGCTAACAATTGCTTCAAGGGGAAAGAATCAAAAATCTATGAAGGCGGAGAAAAATCCACAATCATAATGAGAGTAGTTCACAAAACCTTTAGGTAATTTCTTCACTGAATTTTCATTAGCAATTAATATTTCCACAGCTATTCCAAAAGCAGGCTTAAAGCTGTGAGAATTAATATATATTTCAGAAATCAACTTGGTCTAGTTGATCATGTAAGAATCCACTCTATTTCTAAGCCTACTTTTTCAGTCAATTTCCATTTTTAAATTCATTGGAATACATTTTTAGATTAGTTCATATTTGGAGAGTCAACCTTTTCCGAATCCGTCTGCTCAAGCCCATTACATTTAATCAAAGAGGAGGATATTCTGTCCATTGCAAATTCATAATTATTCCTGTAAAGGTCAATAAAATTTCAAATAGACAGGTATTATTAGTCCAATACTATGGAGAAAGGAGAATTAAAAATATTGTCATTTGTCTTAAGGATACGCCAAGTTGAACAAAGACTGCCCAATATATTCCTCAACACTTTTTTTGCCAGATGAATAACTACCAGTATCTAATAGTACTTTTTTGCTTTATAAGAAACCAATCTGCCATTAGCCATTCTTACAATGGCAGAATAAACTCAGATAACAAATAACAAATTAACAGAGTTGGAATGTCATCTAGTCCAAACCACTGCCCAAGCAGGAGACTCTACACCATTTCTGACAGTCCAGTCTCTTCTTGAAAGCATCCAGTGATGAAGCTCCTGCAGCTTCTGAAAGCAAGCTGTTCCATTGGTTGATTGCTCTCACCATTAGAAAATTTGTCCTTGTTTCCAGGTTGAATCTGTCCTTGTTCAGATTCCATCCATTATTCCTTGTCTGGCCTTCAGAGGCTTTGGAAAATAGCTTGCCCACCTCCTCTCTGTGGCAGCCCCTCAAATATTGGAACACTGCTATCATGTGTCCCCAGGTCCTTCTCTTCACTAGACTAGCTATGGCCAGTTCCTGCAACCGTTCACTGTATGTTTTAGCCTCCAGTCCATAAGTCCATAACTCAGTCCATAAGTCAGCATGCAGAAGGCTGTGATAATAAATCCAGGAAGAAAAGCTATCCAGCACATAGTCATTCTGAAATACTTAAGGAAAATTCACTAAATTCAAATCAGAGAACTTGAAAAGACACACACATGCTTATATGATTCCAAACCAGGTAGCCATCTTGCACTTCCAAGATGCCAGCACAAATTAGAAACTCTATTTTTGGATGCATTGCAGGGAAAGTTAAGGAGACATTGTCTTCCAATTAGGGTAGGTGTGGACAGAAGACATTATATATTCCTGGTCTCAATAAACTTTAAAAGCCAGCCTTGATGTTGAGGCAACCTGTTGCTACAGATCAACCCTGAGCAGGTTGGGTGAGCACAACCATAGAGCAATGAGCTTCGAAAATGTGACATGGTGATTAGCACGTTGGAGAGAAAATTCACAACCCTGATATTGTATGAAATTCACTCCCAATTAGTCACAGCATTAGCTTAATCTAGCTAAAAAAGAGATCGCATGTCAGGCCAAATCTGTAGTCAAGTCCCTGAAATTGATACAACTGACAAAAGACAGTCTGGTAATTGACATCATTGTTCTTGCTATGAAAATAGCATTGTTGCAAAACTGACCCAAGGTCTCCTTTGTTGTTCAAGTAAAGGGCTTGCGGGTTAAAATAAAACTTCAGATGTCCGTAGATGCCACTGTGAACTATCATTATTCCAGGAGACGGTTGGTATTAGGTTATTTTTTGTAATTCCATCCCAAAATCAGAGATGTTACATCTCTGTTACAGAGATGAACTTTTATCTGCAATTATTACCAGTGCATTATTAACATTCTCTCTCCCTTTCCCTGCCTCTCTTCCTGCCCCCCTCTCTCTGATTCCAAATCTTGCCTGTTTAATAAGGCACCCTATCATTGTAAAACCAAATAAAACAAACCAGTCAACCTTGTACATGTAATAAAGCCTATCAGAAATAAAAAAAGGCGGGGGATTGTACTGTTTATTAAATTACCCTAAAACTGCATTTCTTTCTCAGGAAGCCAAGAAGGCAAAGTTCACAGTGTAGATAGAGGGAGTGTACAATTTGACATTTTCTAATTTTTGTCTCTTGGAGGACAGTATGGTAGTCTTTCTGCCCCCTAGGGAGGCAGTTTATAACAAAAGAAATCAGGCAACTCTTTTTCTATATTAGTGTATAAGGTCTTCTAGGTGAGCACTTTTCCACAGCCAAGAAAAACAGGCATGGGATGTTATAGTTCCCAGGCAGAGGTGTCAAACTGGCAGCCCGCAAGTCTGATGTATCACGTGCAGGCCACACCGATCCTGGCTGTGCAAAAGCAAAAAAACATCACAATGTGTCACGCGACGTCATGTGTCGTGATCGAGTTTGACACCCGTGTTATAGTGCAAATCAGAGAATGTGATCTTGCTGCAAGAAAGATGTTAATGAATACTAGACAACCCGTGACCCATTGGATCATCATTTCGAAGGTATTTACTTACCTAAACAAGAAAGAGAATGACCACAGGCAGGCAAAAGAGCAGGGCCTGCTCTTTTTTTGCAGGGAGTATTGGAAAAGATGATCACATGACTGAAGCAGCCACAACTTTGCCACAATTTTAATCCCAAGAGAGTAATGGATCCCCAATTTTGGACACATTTTATAAACTAGCTCATTAGAGGTATGTTGATTAAAAAATTATTGCCCTATGCTGTGCTGTTTTGCCCAATTGAAGGTTACAAACAATCAGCCAGACACAAACGTTTTAGTAGTAGCTAGATATGGAAGCATGGAATATGAAAATATTTTGTACAAATGCTATCTATATCTATATCATCTAACTATCTATATCTATATCTATATCTATATCTATCTATATCTATATATATCTATCTATCTATCTCGATATCATATAACTATCTATATCTATCTATATCATCTAACTATATATCTATATCATCTATATCATCATCTAACTATCTATATCTATATCATCTAACTATCTCTATCTCTATCTCTATTCCTGAGAATGCTCAGGAAGATAAATCTATCTCAACATCTACTTCTGTCCTACTATCGCAGCACCATTGAGAGTATGGCATTCTTGCATGGTATGGGAGCAGCTCTGTAGCGGACAAAAAAGCTCTACAGAGAATCATTAAAACTGCCCAGAATATTATTGGACTCCAGCTACCAGCCCTGGACAACATCTTCGAATCTCGCTGTTTGAGGAAGTTGCATAACATTCTCAGAGACTCTTCCCATCCTGCTTACAATCTTTTTGGACTGTTGCCTTCTGGCAGAAGATACAGAACAATTAAAACTCGGACCACACGTTTTCTGAATAGTTTTTATCCCAGAGCTATAATTCCACTCAACAATGAACTAAAGGGCCACTATCAGTGAGCTGTTGGACAGAATTACTTGGTCTGTTGTATGGATGTTTGGGTGGTTTAGGGGTGGGGAATTGTGGTGGGTGGGAGTGTTTTTGGGGATTATGTGTGTGGGACCTGGTCTTTGGGTGTCAAGTAAATTTCGTTGTATGTGTATACTGCGTTTACACTAAAGTTTATTTATTTTATTTTATTTTATTTTATATCTATATCTATCTATCTGTCTGTCTATCTGTCTGTCTATATACATACATATACAGGCAATTATGTTTCTATAATGACAAAATCTTAAATAAGTTGGCAAAACTTTAAAATATGTTTCCATCTTCATATGCAGATCCCTAAATTAAATGAGAGTCAGTGCTCTGAGCATCATTATTTCCCCTTTTCTTCTAATACAGTCATGTGAATCTTTTTTATGATTTAATAAGAAGAGACCAGAGCTGTGATAATCATAAAGATGTCAAGAGGTACATATTTCAAATGAATGGTTTGAGTATTTTCATATCATTACAAAATGTAATGTATACTTCATATACACATTAATCAATGTATTACTTATGCATTAACGTGGTCTGTGCACTTAACCCATTAAAGTTACAGAGTGTAACATGACATGGAGATGCAAATTTTAACGTACAGAAAGTTCATAGCATAGCTCCTATCCAAAGGATTTAGAGAGTACATGATTTCTTGTAGAAGCATATAGGAAATTATTTGGGGTTCAGCAAAAGAAATAGGATACATTTTATCTTCTTTCCATGAAGATAAAATGGTGGTGTTTTTCTCCGGGAGAACTGTGTAATTCAATTGGAAGAAGATCCCCATCATTCACACCTTAGACTGCTGTACTGTACTGTACTGGAGCTGTACTGGCAAAACATTTCTCATTTTTGTAATATTGAATCTCTTTTTTCTCATTTCAAGATCCAGGTGCTTCCAAGAAAAAAAAATGCACCGAGCTTTATATAGGAATTTTAATGCATGTCTCTATGTAACATACACTATTTTGTGCTCAGTTTTCAAGTTGTGTACATTACTGAAAATTCAGGAAAGTGCTCTTATCCGTCTGTACTTAACCTTGCATATAGTTTTTAGCATGGAGACTGGATAAGTTCAAGGAGGGAAAAAGGCATACCAAATACATTTTCACATCACCGTTATAGTTCATATTATATCTTAACTGGGCCTTGTCCTAGCTTTTGTATCAGATTATAGACATTAGTCATGAGGTGCTTTTCTGAAGACTTCACCTTAGGAGTGAACTGAGGTTGCTGTTTGGTAGAATGGTAAATGGAAGAAACATGATCTGTATATGGGACAGCAAAAAGAATTTGGCTGTTAGATCACACACTTTCATCTTCCACAGGGTCTCAGCTCTTCTTCAGAGTTTCACATACTGAGCACTGAGCTGAAAGACTAGAAGAATATTCAGCTGAAATTCCAATGGAGCTTTTTTTCAAAAGGCAACTGGACTTTCTTTTTCCTTGAAGATGTTTCACTTCTCATCCAAGAAACTTCTTCAGTTCTGACTGAATGATGGAGAATGGAAGGATTTATAATCCTTGCAGTCATCTGGTTTTAGCACTCTCTCTGAGAGTTGTTCAGGCCACTTGGAGGTTTATCTGTCCCCTCAGGGTCACCTGAATAGTGCAAAATGGATGTAGAACCTTCCTGGAACTGCTAAAAGGACTATGTTGTAAACAGAAGATAGGGGATTTCGTATGACTCCCCCTCTGTTGAGAGAGGGCTGTTTAATTTTAATGTAGATGGCCTCTTTGAGCCCTCTTTCAAACCAGCTGTCTTCTCTGTTCAGAATATGGACTTTGCTGCATTCAAAAGAATGGCCTTTATCTTTCAAATGCAGATGGACTGCTGAATCTTGACTTGATGGGTTTGTTCTCCTATGTTGTGCCATGCGTTTGTGAAGTGATTGTTTTGTTTCTCCAATGTAAAGATCTGTACAAGTCTCACTGCATTGTCCTGAATATATGACATTGCTCAGTTTGGATCTGAGTGTTTCATCCTTGGGATGGACATTTAGTGTATTTTAAAGTATGTGGGTATGTTTTGATGGTTGAAAATCCTTCTGAGTTTTTCAGATATTCTTGCATGGAATGACATTCCATATGTTGTTATTCTATACATTGCACTTCCTTAATCATTTGTAAGAAGGATCTGATGCATGCCTTTCCATTTTTCCTGAAGATTTTACCAATCTTTTGAAGAACCTGAATTCCTAGAGAGCATTGGAACATTTAACTATATTTTTAAATTTTGAATGTGCAAGTTAAATGCCTGTAAACAGTGTTCAGTACATATAGCCAGCATTATCACTTCAAGACTCACTTACTTCACTGGAGAGTAGAAAGCTAATTGCATGTCAAAATTTCATCCAAAAAAAAAAAAAAAAAAAACCGTGAAACCCAGGCTAAATTAAGTCTGGACTTCATTCACTGTATCTGGTTTTCACGTAATAGCCTGCTGCAGTGAATAACATGTCATTGCAGATTACTCATTATTGCTGAACTGGTATGATTTATATATAATGTATATTAACTTTAATCTATGCAGTTCAGTTCAGATTTTTTATTTGACAGTTTTTAATATTTTTCCAACATTAATCCTCTTGGAATAAATAACACACTTTAAAATAGTCTATAGAACTCAATCTTTAGTTTTGTATCTGAAATGACAAAATGTATTTCAGTAAACAATAATACATTTTGGATTTCTTCCATTTTCAGTACTGATTCATGTCAATAAAAGGGGGAGAGAGAGCCTATTATTATTATTATTTTGCATCAAGGGGTAAATTGGATTAGATGAATTTTGGAGGCTCTTTTTTGTTTTGTTATTGAGTTATTCCCCAAAGAATCAAATATTCATCACAACTTTAGTATACAAGCTTTTTAGTCCAAGATCTATAAGCTATACACAAGCTTTCACAAATTAATGCTAGATAAACAATCATCCTGAAAGTGGTATTTTGAAGTGATGTATTAATGCTAGCTTTAGAGGTGGGGATATAATACAATTTTCTTCAATTAAGAAAATTTAAGAAATCGTATTATCAGTCTTTCATGTTAGTCCAGACAGGAAGTTTGATCTGATAGACTAATTCTACTTTGTTGTAAGGTTACATTAGTAAAATCTTGCAAGTTTGAAAGTACATTCCTCCCACCCACCCACCCCCGCCCCATTTGCCTGTACAGGTCAAGAAACTAGGGAAGTTCTTTCTGAGACATTTGCAGTGCCCACATTTCTTTTCCTGGCTAACCTGTCTCTTGTCCAATGGCCAAAGCTTTTCCCTCTGTCTTCCAAGATCATGCCCACATATCATTACAATCATTCCCCCTAATAAATTTTGCAGTCTGTATATTTTACCAAATCAAATGTTGTTTTCTTACTATGCTAACATTCCTGAAGACATGTTATTATCTCTAATTGTTCAAGAAATGGTACTTAAGAAGAAAAGGGAAAATCAGATGAAGAAAGTGGAGCATTGTGTAGAAACCGAGAGCATGCTGGGAGAAGGAGCAGGAGAAACGGAGCGCCAAAACCTTCCTGAAGGCTCTTACAATTCTGGAAAATGGCTCTGAGCTGATGTAACGCAACAGCAGCTGGTTTTCATATGGTAATCTTTGTGGAAAGCATCCTTGCTTCTGGGTAAAGAACTAGCCAAAACCAAGTTCAATGAACCCAGCATGCCATTCAGTCAAGGGGGGAAAAAAAGAGCAAGACACAAAAAAGAGACTTTTATTTTGACAATTGAAGTGATTCCAGAAGAGGTGGGGGGAAATGAAATTCTAGAAGTGAGTTTTTAATAGAAAGAGCAGTGCACTGGGGAAGAGTTTTCTGCTATGATTTCAGAATGAGTAATCTGTAAGTATGTATGTATGTATGCATACAAATAGGGGAGAGAGAGAGAGAGAGAGAGAGAGAGAGAGAGAGAGAGAGAGAGAGAGAGAGAGAGAGAGAGAGAAGTAGCTGAATAGCATGAGAAGGAAGGAAGGAAGGAAGGAAGGAAGGAAGGAAGGAAGGAAGGAAGGAAGGAAGGAAGGAAGGAAGGATATAAATTCACAGGCATAAGATGAACTAAAAAGAACTATGTGGCACTATGCCAAGTCCTCCCCCCCCCCAATTCTTTCAAAAATGAAAATAAGTATCAAATAGTTTCTGGGATGTTCAGGAGTAGTCGTGAAAGTTAAATTTTATTGCTATGTCTTCTAAATTAAGTCAGTTATAAAATAGTGGAATTTTCTCTTAGTGTCTCATTTAATGATTTTTCATTCTCTTTCTATGCTCTTTTGCCTTTCCTCCTCTGTTCTTCTTTATGCAGATTATTTTTTATTAGAAAGACAATAGCTTTTCTGTTTTCATCAAAATTATCCGCTGGTGACAATTACAACTTTGCTTCCAAGAGAATAATCTTCTCAAAAAAGCCAATGTGCTTTCTTTAGGCAACAGTCTTCTAATGAATTACCAATGAGATATGGTGATAAATACCAGTATGTATAAATGCAAGTGTTGTGAAAAAGAAACAGAAATATGCTATGTAACTATTAGAGAAATCATACTCTAGTAATGTGAAAATATCTACAATGAGCAGAAGGATGGGGAACATGTACTTCAGTTGGGTCACTTATTTTTTATATTTTGAGATCAAGATTTGTGAACATTGTAGAGATGAGAATGTGTACCATTATCCAACATTCACTTCTGGAACTTCTGTCCTATGGACTTGCCCCTTGTCTTCAGTTCTGCTCCTTTCTTCTGTAATTCTACACACCTTACATAAATTTACCCCACCTTGGAAATATCTCAAATAACATTGTTCCTAGTTCCTAGGTAGCCTCTCCTAAATCCTTCTTAGATATGCTGGGAAATAAATGTAAGTCCATCACTTCTGAAGAACAACAAATTGGAGAAGATTAGTTTCACAGCTGAGATTACCTTGTTTATTTAACTTTATTTATTATCTGATTGTTTGCCTAGCGGTTAATTTATTTATTTTTATACATACTGTACCACATAATACTGTTTAAATGCCACATGACAGCCATAGATAGATTACACTTTAAAAATGGAGACAACAAACAGAAAAGCAGATAATGTAAATACAAAAGTAAAACAAAAAATAGTATACTGTATTTTTCAGACTATAAGATGCACCAGACTATAAGACGCACCTAAATTTACAGGAGGAAAACAAGCAAAAAAAGTTTTTGGCCTCTGTGCATTGCATTTTCACCCTCCCAGGCCCCAGAAGCACTCTGCAGTACTCTGCACAGACTGCTTTCACCAAAAAACGCGCCCGTTTTTGCCAAAAACGCACCCATTTTTGGCCTGCAGAGTGCTTCTGGGGGCCTGGGAGGTTGAAAACGCAATGCGCAGAGGGCTTGGGATCCCCAAAACAGGCCCATTTTTGGCAAAAACGGGCTATGTGGAGCACTGCAGAGTGCTTCTGGGGGGCCAGGGAGGGAGAAAACGTGATGCGCGGAGAGTTCGGGAGGCCAAAAACACCGGTATTCGGTCTATAAGACGCACCTAAATTTTCACCCACTTTAAGGAGGGAAAAAGGTACATCTTATACTCTGAAAAATATGGTACTTCAAAAGAGATTCACAACCATCCCATCTCAAGGACTGAGAGAACCACTAGGTTTTCAGAGGATTTCTTAACATCATCAGGGGGGACACGACACAGCAGAATCCCTGTGAGGATGTTATTTCAGAAACCAATTCTATGACAGAAAAGACATACTTCCTAGGTTCCAAAACATTTTGAATGGAGAGGACTTGGAACTCACTCCCTGTGCTCAAGCTTACTGGACAGGAAAAAACTATAGGAGATAACCAGACGACCAGGCCCTATGCTATGAAGGACTTTATAAGTGATAACCAGTACTTATTGGAATTGCACCCAAAACTCAACTATTAACCAGTACAACTCACAAAACAGCAATGTCACATGGATTTGCTGATAACTGCCTGTTTATCTATACATGTATTTATTTCCAGTATAAAAATCAGATATACAAGAAATTGGGGTAGGTGGGTAGGATGGAGTGGAATGAGAGCTTGATGATGCTTTTTCCATTTTTCAATTGGTCTGCTGGTTGACCTCTCCAAAGTTCTCAGTAACTGTAGTAGGGACATGGGCTGTTGCAAGAACAGTTCTAATTCTGAAGTGCCTTGAGTTTATCAAGTTTTCAGACAATGTCAGGTTGTCTAACATTGACCTGACATTGTCTGAACACTTGATAAACTCAAGGCACTTCAGAATTAGAACTGTTCTTGCAACAGCCCACAATAGTATGTGCTTGTTGTGGGGAACTCCCATTTTTTAACAAGTCTGAGGATATAAGCAGAATTATATCTTCAGTCAAAGCATCTGACACCCTCTTTTCCTGCCTGCAGTCACAAACTGCTGAATTTTATCTTCCTTTCACTTACAAAAATATTAAACACATGTTTAATCTTTCCCATCATAATTAGTGATGGGTCAAATTCTTGCTTCCCATGGGATGCCAAAAGGAGTGAAATTAAGGAATAAATAGAGCCACCAAGAAAGAGACTTTTAACAATCACAACCTGGTAATCTTTAAATGAAAGTTAGTACCGCTAGCCTGAATCAGACTTCTTTCCTGTCTTTTTTGTTTAGCTTAATACAAGCCTAGTTTTCATCATTAGCATGAAATTTGATCAGGAAATTATCATGACTTTGGAATAACATCAAGAAAAGATACTGAAGTGGCTATCTGGTTTGTGCTACCTAATAGATGTGTATTCATTACTGAAACTTAAGTTAAGTTTTTGTTTCCTCCTCCAGGCAAGATATACAAACCTGAGGTGGTATTCAGCAAGTTCTGACCAGTTCTGGAGAACTGGTAGCAGAAATTGTGAGTAGTTCGGAGAACCGGTAAATACCACCTCTGACTGGCCCCGCCCCCATCTATTCTCTGCCTCCAGAGTCCCAGTTGATCAGGAGGAAATGGGGATTTTGCAGTAACCTTCCCCTGGAGTGGGGTGGGAATAGAAATTTTACAGTATCCTTCCCCTGCCACGCCTACCAAGCCATGCCCACCAAGCCATACTCACGGAACCGGTAGAAAAAATTTTTGAATCCTACCACTGGCTGCTCCCCTGTAGTCCATCACACCACCTTTCCCTTCATAGACACAATCCATCCTACAAAACCCTGTATAATCTAGAGGCAGATAAGTTATAGTCCTCCTGGTGTTACATAATTTCAATTCTGAACAGCCATAACCAATATGACTAATGGTAAGGGATACCGGAAATTGTAATTCAGCAACAAGATGAAGCTAAAAGTTTCCTACCATTGATGTAATTCATGATGTAGCTGCTTTGAAAAATGTAGTGTGAGAAACTTTCCCTCTAAACAGATTTCATGGACACAGAATACCTCAACATGGTTGCATGTTTTTTAAGTAGGCTAGTCTTATCAAATTGAAATACCCAAGTGAGAAATTTTCTATGAAATCCACAGAAACACTATTATTTTTCATCTGTATCAGTGTACTGAGATGTTGTAAAATCACAGGGCATATAGTTTTGTCCCATGTGACCATGCAAATATGTATTATTTATTCTAAGGAAAATAGCAAAGTCAGAGAAAACTGAACTGGATTTTCTGCCACTATCTGCAAATTTTATCCTAATAACAAAACGTCTTTCTAAACCAGAGGTTATATAAATTATACAAAGAAAATATTCATTTGAACACAGATTTTAAAATTATGTTACTGGAGTAGCTAGTGTGCGAGTAGAACTATCAATTTTGGACTGCCAAAATGGGATAATTACTAGATAGCAGCTAAGAGTTTTCGGTATCTGACTTCTATCATTAGTGGTCCTCCAGCCCTTTGGATCTAGTAGCCCTAATTGGCATGAATTTGCTTAGAAGCTCTACGTGCAATGAGTATTTCCTTTAAAAGTTAATATCTGGCAGATAAGGCTTGATTTGGCTGACACAGAACTGTTGGGGTTTTTTTAAGTCCTCCATTTAGAACAGCCAATGTTTTAATACATTTTTGAATAGCAGGCTTTGAACTTGTTTAGCTTCTGATCCTCCATTGTTTCGCTAAAATTTCTCTTTGCTGCCTTCTAGCGATTGTCCAGATTTTAGCACCCTGCCTTTACTAAAAGAGAAAGAGACATCCCAGCATATTCATAAAGAACAATATTATTTGTGGAATTGGAAAACAGAGAGGGCAATTAAGAAAGCATTCTTAACTGGCATAGAATGTGCCTGGAGAAGGAGAGCAGACACAAGAATTGAATCTCCTGAAAGAAGCTAAGCAGGACCAATGCCCTATGGCAGCCTTTTCTTGCAGATTCCATTTGTGCTTTTATGAGAAGGTTTGGGGGGAGAGAGAGAGAGAAAGGCTCGCCATGCAAAACAGCTTGGGCACAGTTACAATTCTTGGCAGACAGCCCAATCTTTCTCAGAGGAGGAGCAAGGTGCATTATACCAGAGCCCTCATTAAAATGCTTCCCTCTTCCCTGCCATGCCATTGAGAATATGTCACTACTAAAGCTCCAAGCTGTAGTAAATCTGTACTTTCCCTTCTTCCCTTGCACAATGAGGAGGCTTCTCGTCGCTTCCCTCTTGCTCAGCTCCTAAGCCCAGAGTTATTCGTAGAAGAGAGAAAACTTGTTTAGATAAATGGGTCTAGGTTTTAATTTTTCCCAAGGAAAATTAAATTTTAAAGGAGCTCAGTTCTACAGAGGAATTATTGAGTCTGTCATCTGCACTTCTATAACTGTCTGGTTTGATTCTTCAACCCAACAAGACAGATACAGACTTCAGAGGATAATTAGAACTGCAGAAAAAACAATTGCTACCAACCTGCCTTCCATTGAGGACCTGTATACTGCACGAGTCAAAAAAAGGGCTGTGAAAATATTTACAGACCCCTCGCATCCTGGACATAAACTGTTTCAACTCCTACCCTCAAAACGACGCTATAGAGCACTGCACACCAGAACTAGACACAAGAACAGTTTTTTCCCAAATGTCATCACTCTGCTAAACAAATAATTCCCTCAACACTGTCAAACCATTTACTAAGTCTGCACTACTATTAATCTTCTCAACGTTCCCGCCACCCATCTCCTTCCACTTATGACTGTATGACTGTAACTTTGTTGCTTGTATCCCTACGATTTATATTGACTATTTCCTAATATGATTTGATTGCTTATTTGTTCCCTATGACTATCATTATGTGTTGTACCTTATGATTCTTGAAGAATGTATCTTTTCTTTTATGTACACTGTGTGTGTATACACCAAGACAAATTCCTTGTGTGTCCAATCACACTTGGCCAATAAAAAATTCTATTCTATTCTATTCTATTCTATTCTATTCTATTCTATTCTATTCTATTCTATTCTATTCTATTCTATTCTATTCTATTCTATTCCATTCCATTCCATTCCATTCCATTCCATTCTATTCTATTTCATTTTATTCTGATCAGGGAAAAATAAATGGCCGACCCTGTTTCTTTCATCCTAACAGAAGATGGATGGCAACTAAATCTATGAATTGTTGTGGATGAAGCAGTGGGTACAGGATTCGGTTAAAGAGAAACATTGATCTGTTACACAACCTCCAAAAAGAGGGCTTGGCTCCAGGACACATGCCTTTCAAATGTTAGAAAATATCCTCTCGGTGAAAAAAATGCTTTTAAGACTATCACTGAGTGAATGGCCATCACTTGGTGACGTAGCAAACACTTGGCTTGTAGACAAAAGCAGATCCAATACCCAGCATTTCTTATGCATGATTGTAAGCTCCCCCAGAGTTACTCTTGATAAGATGGGCGACCAATTAAATTTTATAAATAAATAAAATAAATAAACAAGAACCCCAGGTTTCAAGCCTCACCAAAAATCTCGAAGCACTCCTCTCAATCAAAGTATAAACCAGAGGGGGCCATCAAATCACCCTTTTTGATTCAAGCTGGTATGGAGGCATCTCCTTCAGGTTTCCACCCAGTCTACGCTTGCCTATTGTCTGGGCAATCAGCTCTTCCTTTTGCAAACTGGTTAAAGAAACAAACTGGCAAGAATGGCTGAGAGGGTACAAAGCAAGATGCTTGCCGAAAGGTTTTATGAAGCAGGAGAGACAGGAATAGCACCAAAAAAAATTTTCATTTCCTGTCTTCTGGGGGGGGGGGGGAATAATATCAGTATGAAAAACCTGGTAGGAAGATTTGTGATAAAAGGGTACCCTTCCCCCTCTCCTCCCTCCTCCCTCTTCCTCCCCCCACCCCACCACATTGATAAGTATTTGTTCATTTCCTGACAACAACAAAAATAGAAATCTCTCTAGAAATTAAATACCCTGGCTTGTTGAAGCACTTTTGTGACGTTCTGTGGTAGACTAAACCCACAGCCAGGATAATAATCACAGCATCAGTTATTATACTTGTATCGGTTCTGTGAGGCAATGAGGGTAATACAGCGTAAGGCCGAATTCTCTGACTTTTGTGTCACTTATTTTCTCTGCGGGCCGGATTTGCATTTTAATGGAAGTAGTTTATAGACTTCTTTGCTGCCTTCATAGTGCCACAAGTGGCATCATTAAGTGAGTTAAGCCGGATTAATGCTGATAGTGAAGTCAGATAATACAATAACAGAGGGCTTCATTTCCATTTGGATTAGGTGAAGAGAGCAAGGCTGTCTGGTGCTGGGTGATAATTTGTAAGCGCGATATGTTGTACTTGAGAGGATAAGATTAAATTTAGTGGGTTTAACTGTCATCCCAGTAAGTCAATTACTTCATCTTTTCAGGCTTTGAATTTCTTTTATAAATAAAATAAATGGAATATTGAGCTGCCTCCATGGCCATTTCAAGCTTCCACGAAAAAGAATTACACATGCTGGGCCTCTTTCCCCACCCCCCCTCGCTCCCCTATCCTCCCTCCCGAGAATGAAAATAAAATACCAAAAAGAAAAAAAAAAGCCCCACAATTTCTCATTCAGTTCCATAAACAAAATATAAACTCCATTCAGGTGCCAGCATGGCGGCAGCTTAGAAATAATGTCCATCTCTCAAAGCACAAGCATGACAGATTTCATTGTGACTTTAGTTTACCTATAATGGGAAATATTTATGTTGTGCCTGCTCCTTTTCTAAGAATATCTGCTTGGTTGCAGGAGGCTTACACGAAACTGCTGATCTTTGCTATCATTTAACCTTTTTACATTCTGATAGCTGCACCCAAATATTTGCAAGCTTGGAGTTTTTTGCATTAGAATAGAACAGCAGTGCATATATGAAAGCTTTGGAATATATGTTTATATATACAGTATGTGTACATATAGATTAGATTAGATTAGTTTATTAGATTAGATGATAGATAGACATACAGAGAGACACGATGATAGATAGATAGATAGATAGATAGATAGATAGATAGATAGATGATAGATAGATAGATAGATAGACTGATAGATAGACAAATAGACAGATAGATAGATACTCCCCCCTCTTGCAAGAATTATTCCTATGTGGCCAATTCCTGGCCATGAAAAATTCAGTGAAATGGTTTTCTTACTTAAACTATAGACAGGTGGGCAATATCTTTATTTCAGGATCTGAGTCCCAGATGGCTATACTGGTTACCCACCAAGAGGTATTTAGAATCAGAAACCTTCCCCAATCTGAGATCTTTGCAGAAAGTTATTCCGAAATATCACCTGCTTTGAGCTCCTGGGAATTTGGTGAGGAAGCTAACCATGTGTAACGTCTTGGCAGTATGTCACTATAATGAAACATGGCTGAAAAGCCACCAATTACCAGACAGGAAATATTGGTTTGGCCTCACTTCATCCTTTTTTTTTTTTTTACCCAGAAGGTAGCTTGTCCTCTAACTGAAGACTATTTTCACCCTTAGCTAGGAGTGACTTCACAAACAGTAGTTTGTGGAAATGAAAAGACTGGATAGGGTTGCACAGCCATTAGCTGTGGGACACTGAATTTTGTTAAACAGTGGATGCTGAATAAAATACATGGTGACTGAGAACTAGGGGAGTCAACAAGATGGATTGCTTCCCTGACCAAAGCTCCTGCATCTGCCTGTGAAGGCCGTAGATTTTAATTTACTAAACGAGACTATATCAGAGCTCAGTGAAGCAATGCATAGGAAACATAGAACTACATGGAGAATAACCACCATCACCCGTTTTAAGTAGCATACTGGATTGGGAAAATAGCACAAAGAGTAGTTGGACACTTTCCTCCAGACGACGATGATGATGATGCCATGGTGGCGCAGTGGTTAGAATGCAATACTGCAGTCTACTTCTGCTGACTGCCAGCTGCCAGCAGTTCAGCAGTTCGATTCTCACCGGTTCAAGGTAGACTCAGCTTTCCATCCTTCCCAGGTCCATAAAATGAGGACCCAGATTGTTGGGGGCAATATGCCGACTCTGTAAACAGCTTAGAGAGGGATGTAAAGCACTGTGAAGCTGTATATAAGTCTAAGTGCTATTGCTATCCATTCAGCCTGGACATGACTCTTGGGGATTCTATGGAGCAGGTCTCTCCACATCTTCCGATCTTGCACTACTTCTTTGAGTTGTTATATGCTCTGGCTGGTGTCAGCTTTGATAGTGTCCAATCACCATGTTCTTTGATGATCTGGACTATCTCAAATATAATTGCTTTTCTCCAGTAAATTCCTCCACATGACATAGCCAAAGTAAGTGAGATGTAGTTTCATTTTTTTTTCCTTCTAGTGACATGTCTGGTGTTATGCACTCCAGTACTTGCTTGTTAGTTTTGCTGTCCAAGGAATATGCAGGAGCCTTCTCTAGCACCACAGCTCAAATGAGTCAATTTTCTTCATGTTTTGCTTTCTTAAGGTCCAATTTTCACAACCCTAGGTAGCTATGGAGAACACGATAGAGCAGTCTAACCTGCATTTGGTTGCCAGGCAGACGTCCTTGCTTTTCCATCCCTCCAGATAACCCACTCCAAGATAACTGTATGAATTAGCTACCAAATTCACTGGGAAGTTCTCTCTTTCTGCCTGGGCAGTTGAGGAAGAAACCAATTTCCTTAGGGTCAACACTTAGAAGAGAACAGAGAATAAAGTATCTTATCCCAATGTCATGTGATGGTAAAAATTGTGGGACTGTTAAGCCCAGGTACACAGTTAATGTTCTGTGAAACTTGGGTAAAGTCTAAAGGCTTCTTCATATCTAACATAGGCATGATTTCAAGAACACCAAGCCAGCAGGAACATTATTCTAGTACCAAGATAGATTCAAGTTGCTAAACAAGCCGTATCTTGGCTCACACTTGATAATGTAGTTGTATTCGATCAATCGCTCAGTTAAGGGATTTCCCCAAAGTTTGAGAAGCAATGTACTACTGTCATTATGAGTGCATTCCCAGGTGTGGTGACCTGTAGAACTGAACCATTAAACATAGTGCAACTCATTTCTGAATAAGCAAGCAGAGGAATGCACAAAATGAGGGCCAGCTTGGTCCAGTGGCTAAGGCATCAAGCTAGAAACCAGGACATTGTGAGTTCTAATCCTGCCTTAGGTATGAAAGCTGGCTAGATAACTTTGCACCAGTAAGTCTCTCTCAACCCAATTTACCTCACATAGTTAGCTGTGTGGGAAAAATAGGAAGAGGAGGAAGAAGTGTTAGGCATATGGACTCTCCAGTGGGATAAAAGTAAATACATTTTACCTATTAAATATTAAATATATAAGCATGCCCAGGAGTATCCCTGCCATTCAATTGTTAAAAGTGCTGATGCTCTTCAGATTAAGAAGGAAGCATAATTTAAGATGACAATCCCGAATCTCCTTTATTTTTAAAATGTCCACTGTGCCTCCTGTATCAAATGCTCTTGTTACAAATGTTTTGGAAGTATCTGTCTATCCATTCATCCATCCACATATCCATCCATCCATTTATCCATCCATCCATCCATTGTGACTTTTTCCAACAAACTGCTTGCTTATACTGATATTATGCACAGTGCACAACAGCCAACCTTCCTTCTTGCTGGTAGAACATGCCTCAGAAATATGGCCTGCAAATTATAATTTGTTTTAATCATGCTTCCCTGAATAAACCACAGTTAGTTGGGTTTACAAGCTACACTGATATAGTTTATTCACCATGCTGTACTAAAAGCAAAACAAAATAATTTATACTTAATGCAACATGTGAATTCTGCCAGGATTATCCAAGTCATAACTGTCAGATTATTCATGAACTGGCAGAGACATGGTAACAAGGTCAGCCAATGAATAGGCATAGCAACTAAATCAGTCAATTGGGAGCTGAAAGAGACTGGAGCTAGGGCGTGTCTTAGTCTGCAGCTTCTGAGTCTGTGCAGAGAATTGAAACTGAAACGAAGCAGTCTGTGCATGCTGTCTGCTCTACTGAAATGAAACTACCTGTTCTCTCCTGTCTTGTGTTCTGCCTGTAACTTCTACCACGTTGGAAGAATCAACTATTGGTATTGTAAATACTTCATCTGTTATTATGTTTATAAAGAAGTTAATAAATCCATCTGAATCAGTTATCTGTGTGTGCTTCTGGATTTGATTTTTGCAAGAAACCCTGATAATAACAACCTCTGGGCGAGTTGTCATCAGAGATACAGCTCATGTAGAATGAAAATTTGATCAGACAAAACTCTGGCCAGTTCTGAGGCTGAAGCAAGCAAGCAAAATATCAATTGAGGAATAAATGAAAAAAATCTCTTTACCTGCTTGATAGCTGTTATGCAAAATTGGAAAATGATAAATCACTTATGGGTAAGGTGTGATTAAGATTTACCTTACTATGATTTGATGAGCAAATCACAACTGACTGGCTTTGTGCATCGTACTTTCTTATTTTAATGTTAAAAGAAAAGAGAATCAGCTTGCTGCAAGGCAAAGCACCAGCCTTTAGCATCATCTTTATTTAAAACATAACTCTGAAACTCACCCAGGCCTCTCAGACATTTTTAGAAAATAAATAGGCTGGTCTTCTAAAGCTTTTGTTTGGAAATACACCATTGGTCCAAAAAAAGAGAGCCAAAGGTAAATTGGAATAATAGATACTATCTTGCAAGAGTAGAAATAGGAAAAAGGCAGAAAGCTTCTAGTAAATTGATATTTCAAGACTCAACATAACCACTGTGAAAGCATCCTAGCATAAAGAGATACCCACAGAAGTATGGGGAGGACTATTATAAGACATTTGCCTCAGCAGTCAAGCATACCTCTATCAGAACATTGCTCAGCAGAGCAGCAATGAGCCACACACAAGCAGATCACCTTAATCTAAAAACCAGATTTCTGGATGAAGAAATCAAGGAAGTCATCTACATGGAGCAACCACCCGTATTTGAAGAGTTCAAATGCGCAAGCTTTCCAAATAGCATTTGTGCTACCCAGCTAGAGCCTCAAAGAAGAAGTCGAGCCAGATGCTTGCCAAAGTAAAGGTGAGTTTTGTCTTTATGTCAGACTCAGACATTACAGGTGGATACATTGTGTCACCTGTGTAGTTGATTTAGTGCTCTGTCAAGAAGTGATTGTAAAGAATCTCAACACGGAGATATGTAGAAGGATTGAGGAGCATATCTTACTACCTTGGCAGAGAAAGAGAAAAAAATGGCAGAAATGTTTTGACCCAAGAACAGAAAAGATAAGAACTTCTTGAACTTCTAGAATTAAATAAAGCCAACTAAGGCAATAGGACCCAGGAGGTGGGGGTGGCCAGCATGTGATGCATCCGGCCAGTGGTGGGATTCAAGTAATTTAACAACTGTTTCTCTGCCCTAACGATTTCTTCCAACAACCAGTTTGCCAAACTGCTCAGAAAGTTAAGAACCGGTTTTCCCGAAGTGGTGCGAACTGGCTGAATCCCACCACTGCATCTGGCCCAGGGCCCGTGGATTTGACACCCCTGGTGTAAACAGATGAATTTCCACTTTTCAATTTTCCTTTCTTTCATTAGCCTAATATATGTGTACTTGTCCATGTCTATGGATGTGTATACCCATGTACCCATACTGATACACACATATACTGTTTAGAATGATGTAAGCCGCAGGGAGAAGTGGAGAAGAGGACTCAAATCAACATTGTGCCCCCAGACCTCTCTGAAAACTAGGAGAGCCCTGAAGGAATGCAAAATACAGGTTGCATTTGCACAAATCTCTCTAAGAAGACAGCTCTGAGTTGTAGCCGCTTTCAAATATGCTAAATCTGAGAGATGGAGCTGTTGAAATAATGAGCACCGTAAAATTAAATTTACCATTGTCTCTATTGGTATGAAGGTTACATCCATAAGCTTTGTTTATTTTAATAGGCTCGTTGTACAGTTGCAGACATATGCTATTATGGTGCAATGGATATGCTTTGGATATTTTTGTAATTGTGGGTAGTATAAAAGTCATTTTCTGTTAGATTGCACAAATCCATTACATTATGAGAAAGATACATTATAGTAATAGGATTAATGTGCAACTCATAAACACAATCAGTAATATTCTTTGTGATAAATTATCTCATTTTAATCACTTGGAATGTAGAGAGATTTAAGGATAGTCCCAGCTTTGATTTGCATAATTGTGTTACAGACAGACAAATTGCATTATATTCTTCATTAACAATAGAGGGCTTGTATAACTATTGTATTTCTGAAGGTACTGCTTTTATATTCATCCTGCAATTTGTCATTTGCTGACACTGCTGTGCCGTTCATTTTGAGGTGAATGGAAACCCAAAAGATTACTTGATTTTAGCTGAGTTCAGTAATATCTTCGCAAGTTCAGTTGCAAAACAGTAAGTTATTGTTTGTTTTAACAAATTATAACCCAAACAGGCAAAATTATTCAAAATAAAACACTGCCCCATTTACAGTGCATTCCTTATTTATGACTGTTCCCAGAAATGTGTCATTGTTCATAAATGAATCTCAACTATTAAACATACTCCCATAAAAAAATAAACTTAAATGTTTGGCTTTTGTTTTGCTTCCATATTCTGCTAATGTCAAGTGCTATAAGTCTTTTCCTGGCACATACTACACATAGACACATATGCACAGAGGATGGATGGAAATAAGGTCTCAGTGAAATCCCAAAGGTCCTAAAGATACATTGGTAAACACTTTGTCAAAGTATTTTGTGCTTTTGTTAGAATCCTGAACTTCCTAGGCTTCTGAACATGCAAATGCATATCATCAAGAGTGAAGGGGTTTTCTGTCACAAACCAAAAAGGTTTTACAGTGATTACAGTCCAGAACATTTGCAAACACAAATAGAAAACTCTATGAAAAGAATTATCACCATGCCCTTCATTGATGGGGAAAACTCTGTACATACATTACTCACATATGTTATTAACGGGTTTCTGATTTGGAAAAGAATGGAGCCATGTTTATAGGTGCATTGTAATGGATTGACATTAGTAAGACCCAGACTGTACTATATCCTCAGCCACAGAAGTTCACTGAATGATTTTGAGCCAATCTTTCTCTCTCTGTCTAAACCCAACCTGCATCAGAGGGTGGTTATGTAGAAAAGCAGGACTAAGGAACACATGCCACCTTGAACGCCTGCATAAAAGGGAGGATATAACTCAAAGTACCAAGCCATGTATGAGAGGGGGGGAGGGAGGGGAGGGAGGGAGGGAGGGAGGGAGGGAGTGAAAGATAGAGAGAGAGAGAGAAGAAAAATGTGCAGTTATATTTTCCCTACAGGACTTATTATAGCATCTTCTCCACTGCCATGGATGAAAATCTAAAGTTCATGCTAATTTTGCAAAACTCTCATTATGGTTTGTCTCTTTTAACCATACCATTGAATATGGAGAGTGCTTCAAATACCTTCCCTACAGAAACAAAAATGGCCAGCTTTTCTGTCTCTCAGCCCTCCTCAATTCTATATAAAATGCACTTGAGATTGATGATCTGGACTATCTCAATTACTTTAAGAACTACTCAGGTATCATTTTCATATTTGCCATTCTATAGAGTTTTCAGTTAGCATTTGCCATTTACATACGATAGCATGTCAGCAATGGAAACAGTTGTACAATAAATGCTTGCTTAGCAGTCAACCACTGAATGTCACCTCTTCAGATCCGTGCCCAAATATACCTCGTCTTTTCCCTTATTCACATTCTTCCCTCTTCTTCACAAAGTAAGTGAATCAAATGTTTCTGTGCCTGCTATGTTATCAAACATCCATTTCCTTCCAGACCAGTGGTGAGTTGCTCCTGATTTGGTCCGGTTCTATAGAACTGGTAGTAAAACCAGAGGGAGGCTCCGCCAACCCACCACGACGTCATCATGGGTGATCTGCACATGCAAAGAAGCACACACGTGCGCACACTCCCCTTACAAATTGGTAGTAAACGTAAGTGGAACTCACCCCTTTTCCAGACCCACAATGTTAAGCTCATTTTAGGTCTTTTCTAACCAAACAAGCCAGAACACTTGTATGATGAGATACCAGCTGAAACAATCCCCAAATCCCTACTAGCTGGAGAACAGGCTGCCCATTCAAGTATATGGCATTCAGCAATACTTGGAAGTCTCTGAAGCAGTATTTACTGCAGGATCCAATCAGAGTCAGTCATCGGTACCAGACGTTTTCGGACTTGTGTGGAGCCCATCATCAGAGAACTTCTCTCTCACCAGAATGTGACACATTCTGTTAAGAGAGAGGTTCCCTGAGGATTGGCTCCAGCATGAATACAAAAAATTAAATCTCTGGTCCCGGTGACTGGCCCTGTTTGGATCCTGCAACATTATCTGGGACATGTATATTTGCTTTCGTTTGTGAGTATTTACTGCCTTGAAACTGTATCTCACCACCCATTCTTAAAGTGTTCATGATAGGTTTCAAAACTGCTGGCAATAGAATTTCTGCTATTGTGATGTCATTTGATCAGCAAAAAGCTCGACCTGTACTTTGACTGGATTGCATTATCTAGATTCCACCCCAAAACATATGAAACACATACTGTATAAAAGAACATCCCCACTGTTATTTTAAAATGCTCCTATTGTGTAAAATTTGATCAACCTTACCCTTGTCTGAAATGTGTGTCTAAATAAATAATGTGAAAATCGCATACAAATCCATAGAAATATGGAAAGTTCTTATTTCAAATGCAGTGATTATTACAGCATAGTTAATTTCCTCACTTGTGATTATTTCTAAATAAAGTAACATTCGCAGTTATAAAACCTTTAATCCTAATTGATCTTGATTTCTAGGGAAATGATTATAAGTTATTTCCTCCTGATTGATTATGCACCATGAAGTTGGTATTGACTCTCAGAACAAAATAATGAGAAGATTTGAACGACTCTGTCATGAGATAACTACTGGAATGGCACTCTGAACAAAGAATTCATGGAAGTGATGGGAAAAAGCTAAATTTTCCCTGGGAAAACAATGTTGAAACTTGGATCTACATCAAGAAAGTGATGGGAAGGACAAGTGACAATGTGTTTATGTTTATAAGTGCACTGGCAAACTGCATATACTGAACTCAGGGTCATGTGACTAGGAGTGAGTAGATAAGAGACTTGGAAAGAAGCCATGGCTAATATTCTGAGCCACTGTCCAGCTGACTCTAATATTAGGGTCCATTATTTATTTTTATTTTATTTTATTTTATTTCAAATTTATATACCGCACCTTCTCCCGAGGGACTCAGGGCGGTGTACAGCCAGCTAAAAACATACAATACAAACATTAAAAACAATTAAAAGGATATATATTAATTTGGCCCCAATTTAAAATGACAAACCAATTAAAAATGTTTTTTAAAAAATGTTATGTTAAGCCAGCCCGGCTTGCTGGAAAAAGAAAGTTTTAAGGGCACGGCGGAAGGCACCGAGGTCTTGAATTCTCCCTATCTCTGGGGGCAGCTGATTCCAGAGGGTAGGTGCCCCCACAGAGAAGGCCCTCCCCCTGGGGGTCACCAGCCTACATTGTTTGGCTGATGGCACCACGAGGAGGCCCTCTCTGTGGGAGCGCACAGGTCAGTGGGAGGTCATCGGTAGCAGCAGGCGGTCTCGAAGATAACTAGGTCCTATGCCATGGAGCGCTTTAAAGGTGGTAACCTAATTAGAGGAATTTTTCTTCTAATTGCACACAATTTTTTTTCCAACAGTCTATCACCGTGATGGCGAACCTATGGGATGCGTGCCATAGGTGGCATGCAGAGTCCTTTCTGTGGGCACGCGTGCTGTTTCCAGCTGCTTTTCTTGTTTCCGGGCATGCGCACCAGTCAGCTGGCCTTTGGATTTCCGGGGCTCTGGCACACACAAAGACCAGCTGGCTTTTTGACGTGCATGCACACGCCAGAAACCAGAAGACCAGGTGGCTGGTGCGCGGATGTGCACTGGCCATCTGGTCATCGAGTTTCCAGGGCTCCGGTGCGCACATGCGTTTCAGTTCGGACACTCGGTGCCGAAAAGGTTTGCCATCACTGGTCTATCAGGTTAGAAAGAATAAAAAGGTCAACTTGCAACATCCTGGAACAAATATTCATCTTGCATCCAATAGCTAACCTGTATGAATTTGCATATCCATCAGGATTGGCTTCCAAACACAACTGAACAAAAGGACAATTCTTCCAGGCATTAACCACCCAGCTTGTAACTGGAAGAATGGCTGTTACTGTAACATTCTGACAATTTTCCTAGGAAAGCTCGCTTGGTGCCATCTTTATTTTCTCTTGGAACCAAGTCAAAAGTTTTTGGTTAACCCAAGTCTTTTAACATTGTATATTTAAATAGATTTAAATTGTATTTTTAAACAGCTATTTAAAAACAAAACAAAAAAAAAAACCCCTCTTTAGATCTTTAGTGCAGGTGTGTTGTGAATAAACAACATACTTGTACTCTGGAAGAAAGGATAAAAATTTAAAAATAAAAAAGGGGGTCTTTTTTGAGGGACCGCCTCTCCCTGATTACCTCTGCCCATCCCATCTGATCCAACAGGGGAGCTACATTGCGGCTCCTGTTTATTAAGGAGCTACACTTGGCAGGACCCAGGGGGCAGGCATTTTTGCCATGGTGTCCCCTTAGGGAGCATCGTCCCTCCCCCCCCAAAGTAAGACCAGCTCCATCCTATTGTTTTTCTGGAAGTCCCCCTACCAGCCCTGATGGAGCAGTGGTTAGAATGCAGTCATTGAAGACTGACTCTGCCCATAGTCAGGATTTTGATCCTGACCAGCTCAAGGTTGACTCAGCCTTCCATCCTTCTGAGGTCGGTAAAATGAGGACCCAGATTGTTGGGAGCAAGATGCTGACTCTGTAAATCTCTTAGAGAGGGCTGTAAAGCACTAGGAAGCGGTATATAAGTCTAAGTGCTATTGCTGTTGATTATGTCATCAGGCTTGGAGACCTAAGGGACCAGCAAGGTACTGAAGGTACTGAAATGGCTCCATTGTTATTGATACCTATTACCTCTCTTAACCCTTAATCAGAATTTTTGTTTTTTTAATATTTCATATTTATATTTTTATAGACATTAAAATTTTATTTTACGCTGTCCAAAGTTACTCTTTTGTGACATGGGCATCCATATAAATTTGATGAATAGTTTAAATACTGTAAATAAAAATGAGTGCATTCATTTCCCAAGCTGAACAGCTAAAACTTCATAAACCTATACTCCAATATGCAAAGAGAGAGAGAAAGGAAAAAAATATTTAAGCAGATATTTTATCTGCACAAAAAGGAAAGAGTAAAATGGGATTCTTTCAGAATGGCTGACACTTTCTTTGACAACCTTTCAAAGGTTGGATGGAAAAGAAAATCTTCATTTTACTTTCTAGTCCAAGCTATAGATCATCTCTAGCCCATACAAAAAAAGTAAGAAATGCCAGCCCTCATCAGCATTAGCCTGTATGGCTGATGTTGATGAAAAATAAAACAGCAGACCAACAATATTTGATATTAAGGGTCACACATTTCTAGAACCATGAACAATAAAGGTCTAATTGCTGTAAAATATCTCCAAAAGTTGAGATCACTGCTGTCTCATTCTAAGGGCTGCCATGAAAGATGAATAGGACTTTAACATCATATAGAAGTGCAATTGGCCCTTCTGTCTGAACTGTTTTGATTCCATTTTTTGGGATGTAACTAATCACGTATCACTGTCAGCTTATGAAAATTTCAGTTCCAAATTTGAGCAATATTATGCATTTATCCAAAGGCATAGGACGTTGGAACACTTATTAACATGGCTTTATCTACATGAAGCATTTGCTAAATTGCATAGTATTTTTTCAGTTGCTTTCCAAGATAGTAATCCATGTTGTAATTGTATCTCATTTGGTAACTGTTGTTTCATCATGCAATAGATTGGTAAAATGAAGCATGAAAAAGAAAACTAGCCATATATGATATATGTTACCTTTCATGATTTTTTTTGAAAACCCCAAATTCTATAATCTGGGAATTCATTCATTCATTCATTCATTCATTCATTCATTCATTCATTCATCCATTCATTCATTCAATTGGCTGTTCATCTTACCATAGGGTTACTCTGGATGGCTTACAGTCATAAAAAATATGTATGTATGTATGTATGTATGTATGTATGTATGTATGTATGTATCAAGGCATATACGAAATCCCATGTGCTTCCTGCCCATCAACATACATTGGACAGACCAACAGAAGAATGAGTGTGCGCATCGAAGAACACAAAAACTCAATACAAAAACAAGAACACACATCATCATTAGTTCAACATATAAATACAACAGGACACAACATTAATTTTAATAAAACAAAAACAGTTGCAAAAATAGAACATCTCAATGGCAGGATAATCAGAGAAGCAATAGAAATGGAAAAAAGACCATATTGCATGAATAAACGGGATGACACTTCACGTCTGCCTACTATTTGGAAACCTGCTCTCATAGATAGACGAATCTTAACACCATATATAAAACATAAACCAAACATTAATCAAAAAATTCCCAACCAAATCATATTCAAACCAGCCACAAAGATGAAGCCCTGCCACCTAGTGGAGAAAAACCGACCATACACCCGAAGCCAAGCCAATAAACACATACTGGGACTCCCAACCAATCAGAATGAAAAAGTGGAGCCATCCCAGAATACCAGCACCAGATTTGAAATACCAACGGCAGTTAGTACAAAATGACTGCTGACATAAGCCTGATGATGGCAGATGGGATTCTGTCGAAACGTCGCTTTTACCCTTTTAGGGATATATCCACAATTACATGGGAAGAAACCCGAAATATTAACTATACACACACACACACACACACACACACACACACACACACACACACACACACACACATATATATATATATATATATATATATATATATATATATATATATATATATATATATATATATGTTTTCTCAGGTTTTCGCGGGTGTTTGTATGTAGGTCTTTGGTTATTCGGGTCTTCTCCCACGTAAAATTGGAAGTGTCTTGGCGACGTTTCGACGAAGTCTCATTCGTCATCTTCAGGCTGGTGTTCTCGGCTTCGTGCTTCCAGGAGCAATGTGAGATCGTAGCTGTCTCTTCCTTTTAACTGCTAGTGGGGGTGTGAGCTGATTGGGTGGGAACTTGGCTGTGTTCTGATTGGGTGGAGGTGTGTTCTGATTGGTTAGGGGCTCGGCTGTGCTCTGATTGGATGGGGGGTTGGTTGTGCTCTGATTGGCTGGGGGTGTGTTCTGTTTGGGTGGGGGCTTGGTTGTGCTCAGCTTAGTCTGAGTTGCAGGGGGATTTGAGCTGGTGAGCTGCGTTGTTGTTGTTTGGCTTCGTGTTTGTGGCCGTGCGAGCTCTTCATGGTGGGTGTCAGTCTGCTTCATGTATGGATTGGAGAGGTTTAAAGTGGCTAATGATGCAGCTGCAGTCTGGCTTCTGGTCCTTGGTCGTGGCTCATTATCAGTGTGGGTTTGAGTCTGCTTTCTGCGTGGATGTGTGGTGGTGACATCCTGTGTGGCTCTCGTGAGTGTGGGTCTGGTGTCATTCGTCGTGTTAGGGACCCGTTTGTCAATAAGGGCGGGTTTCCAAATGGCTGGTAGGCGGGAGGTATCGTCTCGTTTGTTCATGCTGTGTGGGCGTTTTTCTATCTCGATGGCTTCTCTGATTATTCTGTTGTTAAAGTGTTCAGTTTTGGCGATAGTTCTGGTCTTTTTAAAGTCAATATCATGTCCTGTGGCTTTAAGGTGTTGGACCAGGGAAACCCCTAAACACAGACCCCACCACCTACCTGGAAAAAACCACCAGATCCAAAATAAAAGCCTCCCCCATCAGCGAAGAGATTCAGCAAAGAATCATACCCAGAGAGAAATCATCCAGATGCCCTAAGCTTTATGGTCTCCCCAAGATACACAAAGAAGGAACCCCACTTAGACCCATAGTCAGCTCCATAGGCTCACCTCTACAAAACCTAGCCAAATTTCTCGCCAAACAACTACAGCCCTATGCAGAATCCACCACCTCATACGTAAAAAACTCATTCCAGTTCATAGACATCATAAAGCAACAAAACTTACAGCCCAGTGACCTACTCGTGAGCTTTGATGTCATATCCCTCTTCACCCAAGTACCAATCAAAGAAGCCTTGACAGTTATCCAAAACAAATATAACCCCCCCAAGCACATCTTAGATCTGACCAACCACTGCCTATCCAACACATACTTCATCTATAATGGACAGAAATACAAACAAACAGAAGGAGCACCCATGGGATCACCCCTCTCACCTGTCATTGCCAACCTCTATATGGAATATTTTGAAACCCAAGCTCTAGAAAAATCTGATCATAAACCCAAACTCTGGCTCAGATATGTGGACGACACCTTCATAAACTGGCCACATGGGAAAGAAAAACTGGACAACTTCCTCACACACCTCAACAGCCTACACCCCAAAATACAGTTCACCATGGAAACAGAAGCGAACAACCAACTTCCCTTCCTGGATGTCTTAGTCTACAGAAAATCCAATGGCTCCCTAGGACACACTATCTACCAGAAGAAAACACACACAAACCGCTATCTGCACGCACTCTCACACCACCACCCTGCCCAGATCAACTCTGTAGCCAAGACACTCATTTCCAGAACAAAACGCTTAGCTGACAAACAACACCTAAAAACCGAACTACACACCCTCACTAACGTACTAACATCCAATGGATTCCAAAGAAATAAGATCACCAACCTAATCCAAAAAGAAACCCCCACTAAAATCCAAGACACAGAACAAGAAAACGGCAAAGCCCTCCTCCCATACATAAAAGGCACCACAGACAGAATAAGCAAAATCCTCCACAAACATAACATCAAGACAGCATTCTGCACAAACCGAAAAATATCCACCATCCTAAGGAACCCCAAAGACAAAATAGAGTTAGAAAATCAAGGAGTATATGAAATCCCATGCACCGCCTGCCCCACCACATACATCGGACAAACCAACAGACGAATAAGTGCACGCATAGAAGAACACAAGAACTCAGTCAGAAAAGAAGAACCCACTTCTTCCCTGGTCCAACACCTTAAAGCCACAGGACATGATATTGACTTTAAAAAGACCAGAACTATCGCCAAAACTGAACACTTTAACAACAGAATAATCAGAGAAGCCATCGAGATAGAAAAACGCCCACACAGCATGAACAAACGAGACGATACCTCCCGCCTACCAGCCATTTGGAAACCCGCCCTTATTGACAAACGGGTCCCTAACACGACGAATGACACCAGACCCACACTCACGAGAGCCACACAGGATGTCACCACCACACATCCACGCAGAAAGCAGACTCAAACCCACACTGATAATGAGCCACGACCAAGGACCAGAAGCCAGACTGCAGCTGCATCATTAGCCACTTTAAACCTCTCCAATCCATACATGAAGCAGACTGACACCCACCATGAAGAGCTCGCACGGCCACAAACACGAAGCCAAACAACAACAACGCAGCTCACCAGCTCAAATCCCCCTGCAACTCAGACTAAGCTGAGCACAACCAAGCCCCCACCCAAACAGAACACACCCCCAGCCAATCAGAGCACAACCAACCCCCCATCCAATCAGAGCACAGCCGAGCCCCTAACCAATCAGAACACACCTCCACCCAATCAGAACACAGCCAAGTTCCCACCCAATCAGCTCACACCCCCACTAGCAGTTAAAAGGAAGAGACAGCTACGATCTCACATTGCTCCTGGAAGCACGAAGCCGAGAACACCAGCCTGAAGATGACGAATGAGACTTCGTCGAAACGTCGCCAAGACACTTCCAATTTTACGTGGGAGAAGACCCGAATAACCAAAGACATATATATATATATATATATATATATATATATATATATATATATATATATATATATATATATATATATATATATATATATATATATATCAGAGGTGGGTTTCAGCAAGTTCTGACCAGTTCTGGAGAACCAGTAGCAGAAATTTTGAGTAATTCGGAGAACCAGTAATAAAAATTAAAAAACAGTGGACTAAAGCACTGTTATTAACATCTGCTGCTTGCAATTACTGCTAATTCAAATCTCACCAGGCTCAAGGTTGGCTCAGCCTTCCACCCTTTCAAAGGTAGGTGAAATGAGGACCCAGATTGTGGGGGCAATAAGATCACTTTGTATAAATATACAAAAGTATGAAGGCTATTGCTTAACGCATTGTAAGATGCCCTGAGTCTCCGGAGAAGGGCGGCATATAAATTAAAGCAAAAAAAAAAAAAATTCTGACTGGCCCCACCTCCATCTATTCTCTGCCTCCCAAGTCCCAGCTGATCGGGAGGAAATGGGGATTTTGCGGTAACCTTACCCTGGAGTGGGGAGGGAATGGAAATTTTACAGTATCCTTCCCCTGCCATGCCTATCAAGCCACGACCACCAAGCCACGCCCACAGAACCGGTAGTAAAAAATTTTGAAACCCACCACTGGTATATATGTGTGTGTGTGTTTGTATACACACACAAATACACACATGCACACACACATGCACACACATTAAAACATAAATAAATTAAAACCAAAGATTAAAATCTTAGGACACATAGGGAAGGCAGGGGTGAAGGGCGGGAGGTGGGATCTGTTGTTACTTAATCAACCACCTCCACTGTGTTGTTCCCCCACTGGGGGCCCAAGTCAATTGGCAGAGTGGGGGCCAATTGGTAAGGTTGGAGCCAATCTTATCTAGGGGGAGGCAAGATGTTCCAGGGCAGGAGCAACAGCAGAGAGGGCCCTCCTCCTGGACCCCACCAGCCGGGATACTTGGGCTAATGGGACCCACAGCATGCTTTCTCTGTCAGTCAATCCCAATGGAGTGAGATAATCCCTCAAGTAACCTGGACTCATACCATAAAGATGATCACCAACAAGGGAATGACCCCTTGTAATCTCCCTACAGCTCTTAATAGAAAGGCAACTCACAAATAAATAAATACTGGAACAGTATTTGAGAGGCTGCCACAAAGAGGAGAGGGGTAAAACTTATTTACCTACATACCAGAAGGCAGGACAAGAAACAATGAAGAGAAAATAATCAAGGAGAGAAGCAACCTGGAACTAAGGAGAAACTTCCTAATAGTGAGAACAATTAACCAGTGGAACAGAAGTTGCCTTCAGAAGTTGTGCGTGCTTCATCACTGGAGGTTTTTAAGAAGAGACTGGACAGTCACTTGTCTGAACGGGTATAGGGTCTCCTGCTTGAGCAGGGGGCTGGAATAGAGGATCTCAAAGGACTCGTCAGTTCTATTTTGATTGATTGAAAATCATTTCAGAAATTCAATCAAATTGCTTACATAAAAATAAACTGAAAGAAGGCCTTCTCATATTAAAGGTAAAGGTAAATGTTCTCCTCACACATGTGTGCTAATTGTTCCCAACTCTAGGGGGTGGTGTTCATCTCCGTTTCAAAGCTGAAGAGCCAGCACTGTCCGAAGACATCTCTGTGGTCATGTGGCCGGCATGACTAAATGCCAAAGGCGCACGGAACGTTGTTACCTTCCCAACAAAGGTGGTTCCTATTTTTCTACTTGCATTTTTTACAGGCTTTCGAACTGCTAGGTTGGCAGAAGCTGGGACAAGTAACAGGAACTCACCCCATTTTGCGGCACTAGGGATTCGAACCGCTGAACTGCCGACCTTTCAATCAACAAGCCTTCAATCAGTGGCATCGTAGCCACTGAGCTAACGCGTCCCTTCATTTAAAGCTAAACACAACTTATTACTTTGTCTAGCAATAGATTCAGGAATAGAAGGACTAGCTGCAAATCTATAACCTTGGACTTGATAATGAAATGTTTATGTTTTTGCTTCATCCATTGAGCATGCTATACTTTTCATGGTTGCTGAAAACTGTGCAGGGAAAAGGTAGAAACTTTCTTCTTCATGTTTTAAAAAATATAAGTTGTCTGTTGAGTGAAACAGGTCTTGTAGATTTCTTATTAAAGCCTGCTGGGTATAATAAGATGAAAGTGAACAGATTATTTATTGAAAACGGAGGAAACAATAAAATTCTAGCAACAATTGAACAATGCAATATTTGGAGGGCGGTGTTTAGTTGGCATGAGTTTATTTATTCATTCTTTCAACTTGTGTACTATCTAAATTCCATTTCATAAAACTTCTGGCAGTTAACAACAGACAATACAAATAGACAATATTCACAATACAGAATACAGAACAACCATGGTCAGATGAAAAATATAAACAATGAAACTAAAAAGCAGTCAATCCGTAACAACAAAACTCATCAGCGCATTCAAACCTAGATGGCACTTAATAAATTATCTTTTAATGAGTTTAAACACCTTCCAAAATGTAATCTAAATGAGAACAACTCTGCAGTTTTTGAACAATTATGATTGATAAACATCTGTAGTTAACCAAGTTAAATACAGCTCATAGATATTTACAGTATAATCTGCAGATCCTCAGTGCTTGTCCTGTGTCCTACTTGGCATTACACAGGAAAAATAAATAAATAAATAAAAAGTGTAATTAGTAGGATATAGTTTGGTCTGTCACTTTAATTATGGAGCCTCAATGGATGTTTTCAACTTGGCAGATATTCTGAATTCCATTATTATGTATTTTTTTTTCATATTTGAATTTTAATACCATGAATCGTCATGTTTCTCTTTCTCTATGTATTCACAAACATACACACAACATTCTAGATTCCATAGAAGAGGACACAAAGAGTTCTAGATTATACACACAACATTCCATGAATTCCTTTCTCCGAGTTAAGGAAAAGAAGTAAATGTTGCATTGTCTTTATTGAATCCAATACTTTCCAGAGAAATTAATAATACAAAGTAACACCTCAGTGGGGAAAATGTATGTAAATTAATGAAAATTTACTCTGCATACTGGTGAAGGTAATTGTTTATTGTGCTAGAGTTCATCCAAAAAGATTCCTGAATGATTGCAACCTTTACAGGGCAAGCATTAAAAACATCCATTTATAATAGATGTTCAAAAAGATAGGGTCAGGTTTTATATAGATACTTAAATATTTATCCATTAGTCTGTAACTCTTATCTTTGCTCCCACAACATACCTCAACAGAATAAGTTTCAGCGAATCAATAGCTAACAATCATGAGGACCATTTGTGTATAGAGGATTTTATTTATTTATTTAGTGTATGACATCTAGAGAGGTCATATAATCACTGATATACAAATTTAGTTTAAATAAAGCGTCAAAATATGTATGTATATAAGATGTGTGGACAATACAATATAGTGAAACTCACTATTGTCACGGCGGCATTATTTGATGTATCGAGACTTTTTTCTCCTTCACTAAACCGGGCATGGGCGTGGCCAGCGTGTGACGAATCTGGCCCATAGACAGGGAGTTTGACAGCCCTGGAATAGAGGATCAAATGCACCAAGCCTTTAATGTGCCTACAATCTTGACTAAAGCAGCATAGATGTTATTGGATCAACTAAAAACAGTGTTATTTACTTTGTGATTCCATTTACACAAGATCTTCAACCATCTACCCCTGTGCTTAGAAATCTTAGTTGCAGAGACTAAGGGGTTAACCCCAGTTGCAAAACTGGGGTTACAGATGGACGAATCCATTCGTTTTCATTTCTCCCAGCTACTCATTTATCCAGTTTTTAGTTTAGCCCATCATGCTTCCATATTTGTTTGAAACTTCAAAGAATTATGAGAGACAAACAGATAAAGTAATTAAGAGCTATATTAAGCTGGCCTTCCTGAATCACTTCTGATATGTCATCAACTAGATGGGTGAACTACCAATTATCCCCAAGTGTCATTACTCTAAATGTCAAGATGAAGTAATTCTCATTCACCATGAAAATGTGTGAGGGCTCACTGTTCCTACACAATTGTTGCATTGCAGTTAGAATATAGAATAGAATAGAATAGAACAGAACAGAACAGAACAGAACAGAACAGAACAGAATAGAATAGAATAGAATAGAATAGAATAGAATTCTTTATTGGCCAAGTGTGTTTGGACACACAAGGAATTTGTCTTTGGTGCATATGCTCTCAGTGTACATAAAAAGACAAGATACATTCATCAAGAATCATAAGATACAACACTTAATGATAGTCATAGGGTACAAATAAGCAATCAAATCATACTGGGAAACATGTCTATGTTCTATTTCCTATGTCCTATTTCCTGCTGATACACATATCATAACAGTAACTATTACTCTCCTCAAATTCACAGAATAGTCCAAGAGAAGCAAAGAAAGGGCAGTCCTCCAAATTGCAGACAACTGATTTGCCAAGATATAGGTAGCTTTCAACTTACGACCATGATTGAGCCCAACATTTCTGTTGCTGAGCAAGGCAGTTGTTAAGTGAGCTGTGTCCCATTTCACAATCTTTCTTGACACAGTGAATCCCTGCAGCTGTTAAGTTAGTCATATGGTTAAGTGAATCTGGCTTCCCCATTGACTTTGCTTGTCAGAAGATCGCAAAAGGTGATCACATGATCTCAGGACCCTGCAACCATCATAAACACATGCCAGTTACCAAGCACCCTAAATTTGATCACGAGACCACAGGGATCAAATATTCATAAGGGTGAAAACTGGTCATAAGTCACTTTTTCAGTGCCGTTGTAACTTTGAACGGTCACTAAACAAATGGTTGTAAGTCAAGGACTACCTTTCCTACCAAATAGTGTTGGGGAGAAGCACGTCTACTGTTATGCATTTTTGGTTTTTTTTTACCTTGCAGGTAGGCTAGTAATTCTCCTAATTCTGGGAGAATCATTGAGAAATCAGAGAAGCCAATTTGGGTGGGAATTATAGCAGAATGAAGAGTGTACAAGAAAGAATAGCAGTTTTTGAACAGCACTCTCAAATCTCATTAAACTTTTGCATTCTCTCTCTCTCTCTCTCTCTCTCTCTTTTTTTTTTTTTTGTTCTTTCTTGAGCACTTGTGAAGTTAACAGACCCATTGAAGGGTAGTATTACTAGCCACTGAAGTGTCAATAAATATAATCAGGAGAGTATCCCTGTTGAGGAGCCGCCTCTCTTCTCCTTCCATGCTGACTAAACAATTTTGCACATTGTAAGGTTCATTCCCAGCAATCTGGACAAAGGTACCTCTTCTCTCCCCTGGTTCTCGTCTTCATTTTCTACAACATTTGCATAGGCCTGCCAGATGTTAATCTTGAATGCATCAACGCTGGAGAACTTTCCTTGAATAGTTTTCAGAAACTAAGGTGTTAAATTCACTTGAAAGTGAGACCACTGAAGCTCGAAGAATTTTTCATTAAAGCAAGGAAGAGAAACGTTACCAATAATTCCAACTTTGCTAGTGGCAGCTTAGGAGCTAATAACAGGATGACATGAAAAAGTAAGTGTGCAGAACCATCTGCTTTCAAGGCTAAACAAAACACGGGGAGCTGGCTTCAAATTATCATGTCTTCTGCCAGTTTATGTTCACATGTGCCATTTGCCCTGAACTATCCTTTCAAAGTTCTATTGTATTCATACCAAATGCTTAAAGCATTTATCCTAGTCTACTGGAAGAAGGTAGAGTTATGAGAATAAGGAAGGGACCTCTTAATTATGCAAGCTATCCCATCTCTAGTCATTGCTCCCAACGATCACATCAAATGGCTTTGGAGGGCCCAGAAAAGCATTTCTTTGTTCTGGTTGTTCTCTGATGTATTAGTTTCAAAAGTTATTTGTACTGATGTGGTACTAAGGCCAAAAAAAGAAAGGGGGGGGGGCTACAAGCATACAAATGACCTCTAAATCCATTGTGTTCAAAATTCAGGGACCACTGCCAATCCACCAATTGTTTATTACCAGTTCATAACAAGATAAGTACAGAATTCAGAAATAAGCATTAAAGGTAAAGGTAAAGGTTCCCCTCGCACATATGTGCTAGTCGTTCCCAACTCTAGGGGGCAGTGCTTATCTCCGTTTCAAAGCCGATGAGCCAGAGCTGTCCGAAGATGTCTTTGTGGTGATATGGCCGGCATGACTAAACATCAAAGGCTCACGGAACGCTGTTACCTTCCCACCAAAGGTGGTCCCTATTTTTCTACTTGCATTTTTTACATGCTTTCGAACTGCTAGGTTGGCAGAAGCTGGGACAAATAATGGGAGCTCACCCCGTTATGCAGCACTAGGGATTCGAACTGCTGAACTGCCAACTTTTTGATTAACAAGCTCAGCGTCTTAGCCATGAGCCACCACATCCCATTAAATAAGCATTAAGAAATCATAAAAGCAATTTGGCATTGCCAGAGTAACCATCCTTATGATCAGTGGACCTGTCTCATTAAAGATACTGACCAGTTCAGATATTGTTAAATTCATACAGCTTTTGGTGCAAGCTGTGTACTAGTTGTACATAGGAGGAGATTACGACGTGTAATATTTTATGCTTGGTTTCTCAACTGTAACTCCGAAGTGTATAGAAATCTGAGAAAAGGGTAAACATTTATTTTTATCACTTTGTATTTGTTTACATTCTTTGTCATTTTTAATCAAACTTGGTTTTGTTTTTTTTAATTTATCCTTTTTTTATTATGAACTAAATTTGCATTTGTTTTTAATCCTGATTTTTAGAGGGAGAGACAAGTACACTGGAATTTTTTTGCACCTTTCTAGGATGCATCAGAAGTAATAAACCCAATTATGACAATGGCAGTGATTCTGTTCTCATAATTTTACTTGGAAGTATGATCTCTCATATATTGAGTTTGGCTTTGTATCCATAATTGATGATGAAGTGTGCTAGTCGTGGAGATGTACTGGTTAAGAAGCAAATGAACAATCAAAGTTTAAGAGATATTTACATGCAAAACATAAAGAAATACATTTAAAACCAAACACATTGTTTGAAAGAAAGAGTGTTGAATTAAAAAGCAGACAGAGGTAGCTGTTCAATATTTCACATATAACCATTAGTGCTTTGCGGTTTTCTTATAAACCAGCATTTTGGGTTTCTAAGACTAAAAATCATACACAATTGCCAAGACGTTAGTGAAAGACTGCATCAAACATCTATGCTTGAAATGCTGGGTGAACCTGCAGCAAAGAAGATATACCATAGCCAAAGACAGCATCTCAATCTATTCAGGAACTGGATAATGATATGGAACACCAGCTCATAGAATAAATAAATCTTGCAAAATAATTTTCATTGTAGCTTAACAAATGCACAGATGTTGCTAACACTTCCGTTCTTATAGTAGATATCTGAAAATGATGGTGATGTGAAGAATTCTTTTTTTCCCCTGCTTCATTGTCAACAAAGGCAACTGTATAAAACTACGAACAGTAGCACTATCGACCAATATGGTCTGAAGCTTAGGTTTTATGCCAGTTCTAATGGTGCAGCTCCAATGACAAGAAAGCATTTTGGAATTGTTATCCAGATGAAGGAACGTGTGCCAGTATGTACATGCTGCTTTCTTCACTGAGAATAATCTTACTATGAAGAAGAAAAAAAAGCCAGCTGAACTAAACAGTGTGCTTAGTGATGCAGTAAAAACTGCAATTACATAAAGGCTATTGTGTTAAATTCAAGATTATTCTCTTTATTATTTGAAAACTGATCATAAGCAACTGTTATTGCACGTTGAAGTACAATAGTTATTGAGGGAAAAGGCTCTGTTGAGAATGTTTGAACTACAAAACGATCTCTTAATATTTCTGCAAAATAAGATGTCAGTTTGGTCCCAATTCTTTAAAGATGTGAATCTTTAGACAGAGACAGACAGACAGACAGACAGACACCTGATATCTTCAGTATTTTTAATATTTCCATGCAAAGAAGGAATGCAATCTTCAATTGCAGACAAAGGGCAAAAGCAAAAGTTAGAAACATGGAAGAAAAGAATTTTTTAAGAAAAGGACAGATTTGTATGTCTGATTGCTACCATTTTTGTTGTTGCTTTTGTTAAGATCTCATTATTTTTTTTTCTTTTTCTAGGTTTTTTTTATTCTGGAAAGTCTTTATCTAAAGGGTGACTAATAAGATTTTAACCCTGTATAATAAAGCAAAACTTAATATAAACTATATGAGAGTTTCTGCAGAAAGGGTGCACCAATATAATTCCATACCATCTAAATGCCGTGTGTCCAAATTAAAAATATTTCAACCATTTTCTAAGGAAGAGCTAAAACAGCAATATAGCTGTATTTTTAAATGTTCATGCTAATGAGGGAGGTTATTTCTCTTACAAGTGTAGAATGAAATAAAATTAATGGGAGCTTTGTTTTGTCCAAGAAGCTTTAATAAAAGTATGTTTTCTTTTGAAGTGTCCCTTCTTGGCGCTCATTTCTACAATCCTCAATGAGTTATGGATGACTGGCTGGGAAGGAAATGATAATTGCAAAAAGCAGTAATTATGTGCTGGACCAAGACTTTCAGGTTGGACAGTATTGTTTCAAGTAAACCCGAGCCTTGGCACATCACAAATGGATTTTACCTGAAAAGAAGGTAGCAAAGGAGATATAATTAATCACTGAGAAAAACATGCTTCCTCTTATCAACACGCTATCTACCTCTCTTTTCCAACAGCTAGACTCTCTGCAAGAAAATTATACTGGTTCCTTACTGGCTACAACAATAAACAGAGCTAAATTGAAAAAGCAGTACCTACGTGTTTACTATGTAGCTATATTAAAGGGATAATATTGGTGCCACTTATGTTCTCTTGAGTCAGGCTCAGAAGCAAAATCAAGCTCAAAAAATGCAAAAAAAAAAAAAGGTAAACTTTGCATGGTTCATATGTGGTATCCATTCAGATCAAAATCTAGATTTCTTACCTTTCTCCTGTTTATCACTTGTTTGTATCTTATGATTAATGATTGTAACTATGATTTGTGATCTATGACCTATCACTTTGTTGTTTGTATGTAGACTGAGAGCTTATGCACCAGAGACAAAATCCTTGTATGACCAATCAGTTGACCAATAAATAATTCTGTTCTGTTCTGTTCCGTTCCGTTCCGTTCCATTCTGTTTCGTTCCACTGCACTACACTGCACTGCACTGCACTGCACTCCACTCTTCATTTAAGATAGTAAAATAATTGCAGGGGCACTGGCAGAAGGAGCAGTTTCCCTTTTGTCTTGCTTCTCTTTCCAAACTTTATATCAGTTCAACTAATGGAGACCAGAGAGCTATGGTACTTGTTCTTTTACATAAATTCTAGTCCAAAGGGATATGTGTATTGCCTACAAAATGAGAACACAGTTAATTATATGGGACAAATAAATGTTTAATTGCCTAGATTTGAACTGGCCATGTAAACAAAAGCAGAGGAATTTTTTTAAAAAAGATTGCCATTTTTTTTTTTTTTTTTTAAAGCACCTTGAGAGAATGGGCAGAATACTTTCAATGGCCAAACTTGGCTGGGGATGAATATAAAATATCACTTGACTGGACTTCTGTTTCTTTCTTCATAACCAATAAGTCTGACTGACAATCCATTTTAAGCCATGCTAAGACACTGGATGAAGTTCTGGTTTCATTTGGCACCATGCTGCTCGTGCAATTTATCATGGGGATTGTGATGGCATTTGCTTTACATTTCATATGCTAATTGAAGTTCAAATCTACAATGGCGACATTAAATTTGTTTGTGAGCCCTACTCAGGCAAAAAATAATGAGCATAAACATTATTCTGGTTGTCCAAGAAACAATTTAGGAATGATGCTATCAATCTATTATGGGGAATCCCTGTAGAAATCATAGGAGGACATAAGACAACAAGTCAAGTTTTCCGGTTCCTAGATAGCAGATTCTATTGGAGTAGAAACTTTACTGAATCTGTCTCCTAGTACTATTGAGGGTAAGATGCCCAAGTATGACAACATGAAGAAACCATATTATTTAAGTACAATAAAGCTAACCAAGTCCCTAGCTGATTAGGATACTCAACTGGTCCTCCTATTGAAATGTGAATTGTAACATGCTTATCCTAAAGATGATTTTTCAAGAGGCAACTGGGCATTCTGGTTTTTCGTCTGAGCTGAAGAAGCAAAATGTTTTCAAAGAAAAAGAAAACCAGAAAGGGCCTGGTGGCTCAGCAGACTGATAGCATTGTGATTAACACCAGCTGTCTGCAATTACTGTAAATTCGAACCTCACCAGGCTCAAGGTTGACTCAGCCTTCCATCCTTTCTAAGGTAGGTAAATTGAGGACCCAGTTTGTGGGGGCAATAAGCTGACTTTATATAAATATACCAAAGTATGAAGGCTATTGCTTAACGCATTGTAAGCCGCCCTGAGTCTCTGGAGAAGGGTGGCATATAAATCAAATTTAAAAAAAAAAGTCTTGAAAAAGCACCTTTTTGGGACAACCATGACCTGGATGACTGAGAATCTCCATAGACAAATAGCTGGAAGTAGGATTTCAGATAGAAGAAAATATGAATTAAAAATGAATGTTGTTTCAATAAGATTCTCAAAAAAAAAAAAATTCAAAAGGATAATTAAAACTCTAAATTAACTTATTCATGTCTATCACCTGATGAGCATAATTAGCAAATAGTACATAATGACAGCAAATAATTGTTCCCTTTCCTACTCATTAGGGAATTATAATGACTATATTTTTACATACACAGTTTAAAGCACCATTGCATTTACCAGCTATATTTACCTAGGAAATGGTTGTCTGTCAATATCAAAGTAACAAAATGTTTAACCACAGCACCCAACAGTTCCAATAGGAGACAAATTTTGAGCAGTAGATTCTAAAGCAATTCTTGGATATTACTAGTTTTGTGACAGAATTCAGGAAAACAAACATCCAACGTTTCATCTCCTTGCTATTTTAACTCCTTGCCACAACATTCTGTATTTACAATCTGCATCTTATATAAAAATGAACAATGTCTGTGTGTATATACATGGACAGGTGTGTATACCTGTCTGAAAACTCTGAAGACTACACCTCTGGTCTCTGTGACCAACCCTGATTGGATCTTGCAACTTTATCCTGGGATACATATATTTGCCTTCATTTGTGTGTGAAAGTAAGCCCATTGAGAAACATGGGAACATGTTTCTGTATGAAACTGCAAAGAAAACAAACAAACAGTGGCAATATTATAGTTTATTAGTCTATAATTTAAGCCCGTGTTTGCCTAAATGAAAGGTCCAAGATGAGGCTGCTTTGTGAATTCCTTTTTTACACAACTGTAATATGAATGCATGGATCAACCTAGTTATCTTCCTTACTAGATTAATTGTCTATCAATTGTCTCTCACTATGATAGGTAGTAGACACCTTAGTTTTATACACAGAAGTATTTCCAAGTCCTGCCATTCATGGCATCAGCAAGAGAGGACGGAAGAGTCCAACAATGTCAAAATAGCAGGTGCAACCAAACAATCAAATCCCCACACATTGAAAAGGGGCAGAGCTCTAATTGCCTGGTTGCATCCATCATTTTCATGTTGCTGACTTTATCTGCAGACACTCTTGTAAAGGGAAGTGAAAGAAATGAGAAAGGGCATCGCTATGAAGGTCTAAATCAGCAGCACCAGTGGTGGTGTTCAGCTGGCTCTATCCAGTTCGTGTGAACCAGTAGCAGCGGCTGCAGAAGGCTCCACCCACCCATCTGGATGTCATCACGTCCCATTTTTGATGCTCTGCGCATGCGCATAAGGCCCTGTGTGCACGCGCTCACATAGAATAGAATAGAGTAGAATGGAATGGAATGGAATGGAATGGAATGGAATGGAATAGAATAGAATAGAATAGAATAGAATAGAATAGAATAGAATAGAATAGAATAGAATAGAATAGAATAGAATAGAATAGAATACAATACAATACAATACAATACAATACAATAGAATAGAATTTTATTGGCCAAGTGTGATTGGACGCACAAAGAATTTGTCTTGGTGCATATGCTCTCAATGTACATAAAAGAAAAGATACATTCATCAAGAATCATAAGGTACAACACTTAATGATAGTCATAGGGTACAAACATTTGCGAACCGGTAGCAAAGGGTTAGGGTTGTAGGTTAGGTAAGTGAATACCACTCCTGAGCAGTACCCAACATGTTTCTTTCTCTCCTGCAGGCAGAATCTTTTCTATGGTATTAGTTGTTCAGGGGTAGCTGGTGTGGTTTTTGTTAATTTTTAATCCTATTACTGTGTTGCAGAAAAATGTTGCTCAAAGTCTGACATAATCCAGGAATACATACGCTCGCTAAACAAACAAATACCATCCAATATTCATTTTCCATTCATTTTATGAAATTTCAAGAGGTTCTCAAGAGGATATTACCATTATTTATTGGCATTATAGCCTTCGTATATAAGCATTCAAAAGGGCTAACATTTTTAAAGAAAATACGTTTTGAACCTAACAGCTAAATCAGTAAATCTAAAAATTACTTAATAATTAAAAGGGTGATGAAAAAGATCAGTCTTAGTCAATTTCCTAAAAAGCTGCACCTTCAAAAAGGAAGCACCCCACAATTTGGGTGCTAGAAAGAAGGACTTCTCCAATGCTAGATAGGGCCATGATTGCTTGGCAATATTTACAAAGGTTAGATGGATCATTTTAGGTGGAAACAAAGAACCTACATGGTGAAATAGTTTTGGAAAGAATTAATTCAGGGGCAGAAGAGAAGCTCACTGGATGGAGGTAATTCAGAATAGAATACAGTGAAAGAATGTGAAACTGAAAAAGAACAATATAATCTTGGCCTGCAGTACAGAGTTCTTGGGAAGATCAAAAGGAAAGGGTCAATTAATATATATCTTAAGAACTTTATTCTAGAAAGACTATCAAAATATATGTTGATATTTTGAAACATAAAATATGCTGGCACTTATTTCAGACCCATAACATTAGCATGAGCATTATTTTAATCATTTTTGCACTGAAGAAAATATGCTGCATGTATAATTAAATGATTGTATTGTATTGTACAAATAACCATGCAATGGCATCATTACAAATTCTTGGTTTTTCATGGTAATACCATACTTAATTGCCATGTAATCTGAAGAAAGCAAGCAAGGTTGTGATTATTCTGTAAGCCAATTTAATTACAGAGAAACAGATTGGCTACTTGTTTCTTGTACAAAATACACATTCATGAAAAGGGAGTCAATAAAGGAAATATTAATTTACCTTTGGAAGAAAGTGTTGTTGTTTTTTTAATGATTGAATAACATACACACTTTAACAGGAGCAAACCCAGTTATAAGATTCATGAAGTGACGAATTCTCAGGATAGAAAATAAGGCACCTTTCCTCCAGGAACCAATGAAATAGCAAATATTCACCTGTGCCAGATATATTCACCCTTCCCCAATGGGGTGCCTCAAGAGACCTGTTTTATTTCCATATTTCAAGTATGGAAATCACATAAAATTTAGATATGTGATTAAGTTTGAATTGTCTTTAAAGACGTGTCAGAGTCCCTATTCTGTGGATATGATTTCTGGAAGCTCTTGAGAAGAAGACCTTGTGATCTTGAGATCTTTTGATATGACATAATTCAGGATTTTTATCTCTCTAACCCCGGGGGTGTCAAACTCATGTCATCACGTGACCTATGAGGACTTTTTCCCCTTCGCTAAACCAGATGGGGGCGGGGCACATGACGCATTAGGCCAATGGGCCACGGGTTTGACACCCCTGGTCTAACCCTATGCAGTGATTCAGCCTGCTGACAGAAAGCTTAAAAGTTAATTAAAGCTCCTAATCATGTGAAGGAATCTCCACATGTTCAAGAAATATGAGCAGAAGCTCAGTTCAAAGTTCTAGGCTCCACTGAGAAAGTATGAAGGCAGCTGTAATGGATGGGTCATTGCTGTTATCAACTGATTAAATGTGTTAAATATAGTAACTTTTATTATTGCTCAGTTTACCTGGGCTGGTCCCTATGCATTATATGCACGTTATAATTCTTGCAAACTCGTTGGAGTTATTTCCTATTAGGTGTTCAGTAAAACAAATAGCAAAACTAGTGCCTTTTGTTTGATCCATTCTCCTGCAGTCTTAGTGATATTTATCCGTAATTGTTTTATATAGTTCTTAATTGTTTGTTTTGTTATCTGCTGCCCAGTGTCATGTTTGTATAAATATTTGCTCAAATAATTTTTTAAAAAGATTCATTGGGAAGGGGAGAAAGCATTTAACAGCAACAATAGTAACATATTTCAGCAGGCAAAGAAAAAAGGTGAAAAAGAAAATAGCAAGATGGCTAATTTTATTGGGAAGAATAATGTGTTTGATACAGCCACAGATTATTGGATATTATCTACAGAGTCCCTTGAACATGGCCATATTCTTTTTTATTGTCAGGTTTATGGGAATATTCATCCCCACCTGATTACCTCTCTCAATAAAAGAAAAAATATATAGGGTTGAATTGTGGACTCCTTGCTGCTGTCTGAGATTGGTTATTTGCTTGCAGATGTTTCTTTACCTGACTAGGAAACATCACCAAGTGCACTGATGATATTACATAGTCAGGTAATGAAATGTCTGCAAGGAAACAACTAAGCTCAGACAGGGATTCCACTGAATTATCTCTTTTGTAAGTAAATTTCCAGTACACTCTTGTAATTTCTATTTACACTACAGATTCAACTCTATCTCTTTATAAGGAGCAAAATGCTACAATATATGTAAATTCTGCCCACAGATGTTCAGTAACAGTTATTAACACTGTCGGAAGTTAGCACCAACCCCTTTCCTGGAAGAATGAAATATTTTAGGAAATATTAAAAAGGCAGAATATTATGTTTCCCTGGATGAGAAATGGAGAAACATGTTTTAAAGACAAAGTAGCTTCCTGGCTCCCCCACACACACCTTTGTTAATGGGCCATAATCTGCAACACAATAGGACCCATCTAGAACAGAAACTCACTACATGGCACCTGGAAAGATTACATCAGCCAGAAAGGCTAGCTAAACCCCCCACCCCCTGGGAGTCTGACAACCAATCAGGATACTCTTTCGGGGCCCCAGGAAGTTTAAAGCCAGAGAGAGCATAAAACCCAGGGACTCGCTGTATCTCGCCCCTTTTCTGTTCAGGAGCTCAAGCCATGTGATCTTATCCACCATTAAACCATCTTTCCAAGCAGTCTCCATGCTTCCAATGTCTTTTTCCCCACTTGGAGCAGAACCCAGAAGGATATTTCTTCTAACAACACATTTATTGTTTTTGTTTTTGTTTTGTTTTTATTGAATTTGTATACCGCCCTACTCAAAAAGGACTCAGGGCAGTGACAGCCATAAAATAAAACAATATAATATACAAAATTTAAAATAGAATAAAACGAATTAAATAATTTGGCTGAACAAATTTAGGTGTTTTTTTTACTTTTTTTAACAAAAATCTTATTTTATACAGTATGTTACCACCTATTTGCCATTCTTAGATGTTGAGCCCATCAGGATGGTGAAAACAATGTCCATTTAGTCTTTAGATTCTCCATCATCTCTTTTATGCCCTACCTACATTTCCAAAGTATTACAGTCATACCATTAAAGCAAAATAAATGCACTCCTACATCTCTTTTGAACCGTTGGCTCAGATTTCCAGGTTTGGTAGCATTCCTAAGTAACACAGATGCCAGAAGACTATAATTTCTCCCTTTCAATTTTCCATAGCCGGATCCATTCAGTCTTAGAAAAACCACTGACATCCTTATATTTATCAGCTTATTTCATACCAAACATTTTCCTTGCTCTTAGGAAGGATCGTTTTTTTAAAAAAAAACAACAGCACTTTGTTAAAACATGTCACAAAAACAATACTAATCAAACTAAACTGTGGCGGTAGCACGAGCTGTATTTAATAGCTCTGTGATATCTCAGCTTTTGCAGCAGTACTCAATGGAAAGCATTCAGGATTTCAAAGTTTTTTTTTAAAAAAAGCAGAGAGAGAGAGAAGAATGAAACAAAAATGTGAGATGTAAATTTCTTTTCTGATACAAATATCTGGCGGAAAGGCTATCACCTTATACACAATAAGGAGGCTCTAATGAATCAATTCAATCTGATCATCACAATCACGGTTATCTCCAAAGTAGAAAATTAATTGGCTGAAGTTAAATATCCCCTTTACATGTCAACAAAATTGGTTTTTCTAGGGATTAAAGGATTAATGTGGTGTTAAGTCCCTAAAGAGGTTAAAACACTTTATTATTCATTACAAAGCATATAGATTGGGCTGTTATTATGTCACTGCTTTTCATTATATTAAAAATGAAGGGAGGAGAGACAAAAAAAAAACCCAACATTTTTAAAGTGATAGGTACAGCTAAAATCCTACTTTTGAATGGTTCATTTTTTAAAAATATGGGTTCATAGGCACTATAACCCTAATATGTTGTGTTTGAAGTGGTTTCAGCACAAGTGCATTACATTTTTATATATCTTACACTATGTTACAATAGCATATGCAAATCTCTTTCAGCAACTGGATGGAATTCCATAATACAATTTTTATTTCCTTCTCCCATATTAAAAAAAACAAAAACCAATCAATAGCTAATTGTGGGATCAAACTAATAGTCCATCTTGTCTGAGATCCTGTACTAATTCCTGCCTCTCCTTTGAAGCTCTACAGAATGGTAAACACTCTTAGAACTAAACATCTCCTTCAATAAATATATCAGTCATAAATCCTGATTGAATAATTCACCTAGAACTTGTATTTCTACTGAAATGTTTTGCGTTTGAAATGAAGTTCATTTTTTTAAAAAAGAAATTTATCTGTGCAATTTCATTGGTGATTGATGTTCTCAAAGAATATCTTTGGTTCATTTGAACTGGATCCAGCCATTGAACAGTAGGCTAATGCCTATGTTGGTTTTTGGGAAAGATAGGAGATATTCAAGACCCCTGCGACTTCCAGTTGGCTCTGCGAGCTTCGCTGATGCTCCTTCATGAGTGCCCGATCCCCGGCACCGTAAATGCCACCAGAACAGCCGAAAAACAGCTGTCTGGCGGTGAAAAACCCTCTCCCCGGGCAAAGGGGAGAGAGAAGAGCCGACAGGCGGAGGTAGAGCCCTCCAAGTGCGCTAGAAGAAATCCTGGGGCGCGAAGGGTGTGGGCTCCCTATTGAAGCCTGTCAAGCTGCTCCGGACCAGGGATGACTCCGCTAAAGCAGAGCTAGAAGCCGCGACCAAAATCTGCTGAAAATAACTGGGGGGACTTTTAACATCTTTACTTTGATTGCAGACAGAGCAAATCAGGAGAAAAAAGGAAAAAATTGCAAGTAACACTTTAACTCCGTTTTAAAATGCAGAAAATGGCGTCTGAGAGCGGGAGGAGGAAGCTACTAGGGAAAGTGCTTGTTAAAGCTTGTTAACATTTGCAACAGTGATACAGCTACTGAATTACACCTTAAGAGAAAGTTTTAAAGTGGAAGCAGCCAGGAAAAGAATTTGGTATTGAGGAAAAGAATTTGGTACTGACTTTAATTAAAAGCTTGCTTTTATACTGTGTGGAAAATAGTTGGAATTGTCGTCCTGATAGCTGGATGAATACAAAGTGGCTGAAATATGGCTGACATCAGGGCTGGTGAATCAGCAAATTCTCAAGCTGTGACTGTTCAGGTTTTTCAAGAACTTCTAGACTCTTTTAATTCTGCTCTTTTGGATACAATTGAAAGAGCTTTTTCAAAAAACAGCTTGGGAAAACATAAGCAGTTGTTGGAGGGGCAGCAGGAAATTACTCAGAGGAGTTTGTTTTTGGAAAAGCAAGAGGCTGTCAGGATTGAAAGGCAGGCTGGCACAGTTGAAACAAAGGTTTTGGCGGACGTTTCCATTTGATTGATAGAAAAGCAACAAATAGACTCTTTATTGCAAGCTGACAATCTTTATGGCAACAAATTTTGGCTATATGGACAAAGGAATGGACTGAATGATTAAACAAGCAAGAAGAGTCGAAATGGGGATTTCAAATTAGAAAACGTGACCTCAAGAAGAGAGCGAGTATTTCAGAAACATCAACCTCAAACCAACATTTTAAAATTTTCAAAAATAAAATTGGGGGGACTGTTGAAAGAATTTATAAAAAAAAAAGGATTGGAAAAAATATAGAAAGAAGAGAAGAACAGAAGATTAAGAAAGATATCTTCCTATAGATTTTGAAATTTGCATTTGGCAAATATGTGTTTTAATGGTATTAAGAGATTTTTAAAATGTTTAACATAAGATTATATTATTTTAAAAGATATATGAGATAAATTGTGTAAGCTTTCAGGATGCCCAACTTTTTGAAGCAAAGAGGATTAATGTTAAATTCAGAATCCTATTACAAAATGATAATTAGTTTTGGATAGTAAAAGGGCTGCTTTTTAAAAAGTTAGAGGTATTAAAATGGTTAATTGAAAATCTGAAAGATATCCTCCTGTAGATTTTGAAATCCATATTTGGTAAATAAGTGTATTAATGGTATTAAGAGATTTTTAGAATGTTTAACATAAGATTATATTATTTTAAAAGATATATGAGATAAAATGTGTAAGATTTCAAGATGCCCAATTTTTCTGAAGGAAAGAGGATTAATGTTAAACTCAGAATTTTATTAGGGAGTAATGTTCAAAAAGAATGATGTTTGAGGGTATGGAAATGGAATTTATTCATGATTTTTACTGTTTGTAATACTGTTAAAGTATTGGATTATACATCAAGAAAAAGGGTTTTTTTTATAATCAGGAAGAATGAATTTAACTTAATTGGTTGTGAGAATTGATAAAAGGGAGGTTAATGAATTGGAGCAAGGGGAGTTAAAGAACGTGTGGGAGTTTTGAACTTTATAATTAGTTAGTTTATTTTAGCATATGTTTGTTAGATGCTATACCGTGTTTTTGCTCTGGGAAGTCATGGGGGGGTGGGGAGGGTGGGATAAGGGGTGGGGTGGGAAAAAAGTGGTAAATAGATAAATGTTTTAACAGAAGAAAGTATCTACGATTAGAATATAGGAGTTGTTCAGATACTAAAGGAGGAGAATATTTCACAGCAAAGAAGTTAGAAAGGAGAGAGGAGGAGAGGGTAGGAAGAGGAGAGGGAGGGAGAGGAATGGAAGAAAGGAGAGGAGGAAGGGAAGGGGACAGGAGTAGGAATGAAGGTGAGAAGGGGGAAAAGAAGAGAGTTGTGGGGGAAAGGAAAAGGAAGTAAGATGAGGTAGGAGAGGAGGTAGGAGAAAGTAGGAGAGAAGAGGAGGGAGGGAAAGTAAAGAAAGGAGGAGAAGAAGAAGGTTTCTTGTGGAATGAGGGAAGAAAGAGAAGAAGAGCAACTCCTAATGTAATTAAAATGTTTTATTTTAATGCTTTCTTTAAGGGAAACATGTATATGTAGGATTTATTATGTGTAAGAAAATGTATATTTTCTATTATGTGGGGAGGGGGAAAGGGTGGGGGGGAGAAAATTGTTTGTATTTCTTATAAAACTTTTCAATAATAATAAAAAAAAGACCCCTGCTACACGTCAGTTTGGATAGGCTGACAGTAAAATTCCAAGCTGTTAGATATCAATGAATTTCATTATTGCTAAGACATTGGAATATCTCAGCATCCAGAAGATCTATTTTAAATACATAAACACATAACATATGCATACATACCAGTGGTGAAATCCAATTTTTTATACTACTGGTTCTATGGCGTGGCTTGGTGGGCGTGGTGTGGTGTGGCTTGGTGGGCGTGGCTTGGTGGGCAGAGGAAGGATACTACAAAATCCCCATTCCCTCCCCACTCCTGGGGGAAGGATACTGCAAAATCTCCATTCCCACCCCACTGGGGCCAGCCAGAGGTGGTATTTTCCGGTTCTCCGAACTACTCAAAATTTCCGCTACCTGTTCTCTGAACTGCTCAAAATTTCTGCTACCAGTTCTCCAGAACCTGACAGAACCTGCTGGATTTCACCCCTGACATATACCCATTGTCATATTCTGTTTTTCTATAAGCATAGTTAGGCAAACCACAGGAAAGGATAAGAAATGGTAAGCAAAAAGGGAAAAAAAATATTTTTGTGTAAATCCAACACAATTTCCCATTGCCTTTTGTTGTCTAAACTGCACACGTCTCTTTTTGAGAATAGCAATAGCACCCAGGCTTATATACTGCTTTACAGTGCTTAGAGCCTTCTGTAAGCAGTTTACAGAGTCAGCATATCGCCCCCAACAATTTGGCTCTTCATTTTACCCACCTCAGAAGGATGGGAGGCTGAGTCAACCTTGAGCCTGGTGAGATTTGAACTACCAAATTGCAGGCAGCTGGCAGGCAGCAGAAGTAGCCTGCAGTACTGCACTCTAACCACTGCGCCACCATGGCTCCTTGGATATTGCTGAATCTCATCAACAATATCTAAGCAAAATCTTTCTGATCTTTCCCTTCTTTTCAACATCTTCAGTCTTCTTTTATATAGCGGTCTCTCCTTAATGGCCCTTCCACATCAGTTGATGAAACCATAAGTACTGACTCCCACTACCCAATATGTGTTCGGTAAGCAGAGGTTTTATATAACATTTTTATTAGCCCAACAAAGAGCAGACCAGGTGAGTAAACTTAAGTCGTGCCATATGCAGTAATCTCTGGAGAAGATTACAGAAATAACCCTGAATAAGATACATGTGACTTTTAGCAAAACACAAGCATAATCCAGGAAAACAGGAAAGTATGAAGGGGGGAAAAAAACTTCAAATTGCCCCATCTAGACTGTCAGGTTTTCAAGATTCTATTACTGCAGTTTTATATCAATAAAACAGAGCACTGGTGTTTCTTAGTGAAACAAGAAGAAGGGGCAAGCAAAAAACCCACTGGTTTGATAACATCAAAACTGATACAAAGATGAACATCCAACAACTGAAAGAAGCTGCGCTTGACAAGGAAGCATGGAGAGCACTTGCCTTTAAAGTTGCCAAGAGTCAAACACAACTGAATGGCCTATAGAGGTGTTTCTTTTAGTATCTGTTTCTAACCTTTGCCTGTCTTAAAGAAAGTTACCATCATTTTGGGAAGTGTGTTGAAAATGAAATCAAAGCATGTTCACATACAGCAGAATCTCTAATTTTGCAAGACAACTAACTGCCTTACAACTGCCTGCATCTCATCAAACAGAAAGTACATGTGGTGAACAGGCCCTTTCTTGATATTTTGAAATAAATAAATATTGTTAAGAAAAGAGAAGCATAAAGGGAAAGTGTTAGAACTCTTCATCAAACTGACAACAGATAAATCATGCTTTTTTTAAAAAAAGTGAGGGGGGTTTGCTCTGCAGAGGGGCAAACATCAGAACCTTTAATATCTTTAGGGAAGTATCACAAAATATGAAGGATTAATTCATGAACTAATATATTTGAATCAACGTCTTCAGCCACTGTCATTGCTTCTTTGAATTACTTCTGTACATATGTAAAAATGAGAACAAGAACGAGGGAGAGAAGTAGATTCTTTGCAATATGCCCTAAAATACAAGCTTGAGCAGAAAATAAAACAGAAAACAGAAAGAGTTTGTCAGTGAAATGGCAAAAGATGATTTCACTTGAATTCATGAATAAGGTGGTAGTCCTATGCACATTTATGTGAAAGTAAGTGGCATTAGCTCTTTGTAAATAACTTGACAGCTAGAATTACATTGTATATGGAATATTAAGTATATAGGTAGACAATTAAGCCAAGGAATCTCAGTCTTTTTATAGAATTTCCATGCATGTTAATAAGACAGGAACTTCTGGACAGTCATTTCCCACTGAAGCCCAAAGCAAATGTCTGTCAGGGTATATTTTTCATACTTCTGTAATTGATTTTCCATTATAAATGCACTTTGGATGTACAATTTTGAATACACATGCATTTTATGCGCATGTCCCCTTATATATGTATTTTGTGCATCATTTTTGAAATAGATACAGAATCAATAACAGCAGTCTTCCCAGACTGTAGCAGGGAAGAGACTGTGGATTTGTTTTTCATAGCTCCTGTGGGTAGGGTCAGAACCAGTGGTGAAATCCAGCAGGTTCTGACAGATTCTGGAGAACCGGTAGCAGAAATTTTCAGTAGATTTCAGTAGATTTCGGAGAACTGGCAAATATCACCACCTCTGTCTGGCCCCAGAGTGGGGTGGGAATGGAGATTTTGCAATATCCTTCCCCCAGGAGTGGGGAGGGAATGGAGATTTTGTAGTATCCTTCCCCTGCCACGCCCACCAAGCCACGCCCACCAAGCCACACCACACTCACCAAGCCACACCCACAGAACCGATAGTAAAAAAATATGGATTTCACCACTGGTCAGAACCAATTGGTGGATATTTTAAACAAAGACATAGATCCAAACTCAAAATAAGGAACAATTTTCTGACCATGACAATGATTAAACAGTGGAATAACTTGCTACATGGAGTTAGGGGTGCTTCTTCCCTGGAGGTTTTCAAGCAAAGGTTGGGAAGCTATTTGCCTGGGATGGTCTGATGCTTCCTACCTGGGAGTTGGACCAGAAGACCTTAAAGATTCCATCCTGATGATTTATGACATTCTGAAAAAAGTGATTCTGGAGACACATATTTGTTTTTGGTTATCTAATACAAAAGATTTAAAACTGGTACAGTCATACAAAAATGTGGCTCACTTCTCATCCCCATAAACCAGAGACATGTCTCCTTGAACGTCAAATTAAAGCTTTTGTTTGCAAACTGATAGCATGCTATAATAAAAATGGCTGAATAATTGCAGTCGACCCAAACATAATTAATCCAAAACACAGAGTCCTCCCTGCAAACCCAACTCCTTGAAGTGCTTCAGCTTAAACATTTAAAGCAAAAGGTTTATTGGCAAAATGGGCTTCACAAATTAAGCTTTATAAAAAGCTATAGTCAAATAGACATAATTTCTTGGTTATGCAGAACATAAACATTACTGAATTCTGTATGAAAATAAATATTCCATTCCACTCTCAGGCTACCGGTAGCCTGTTTCTATTTCTTAGTCCATCCTCCAAAACCCTTGGAGGAGGGTTTTTTGAGGAAAGGATGCTACATATTCTACTCTTTGCTCCTGAAAGAAAGTCAGGATATAAAAACCTAACAAATATGTGTATTCATACAGAGACACAAACACGCAAATATAAATGTTAGCTTTCATTAAAAAAAATTGGCAACATGTTTAACGGCTCGGTGGCTAAGATGCTGAGCTTGTCAATCAGAAAGGTCAGCAGTTCGGCGGTTCGAATCCCTAATATAGGTCTCCTGTGTGAGCAGGTGTTTGGACTAGATGACCTCCAAGGTCCCTTCCAACTCTGTTACTGTTAACTTCAGACTTGAGTATTCAGAAGCTTCTGGTACTTTCCTAAAATGATAACAGCTGCCCCTTTTGGAAGTATGTATCATGTCCGTGTGCAAATGAGGAAGGCCATATCATCAGACGAACTGATTTGACCCTCCTGCAAATGCCACTGATTAGCCATATTATTGATTAACTGACAAATGCTAAACTAGAAATTATATTTGTTATGCAGCCGTTGTGTCTTATGCGCACAATGTCTTATGTGCAGGAAGTTGGGTGAATTGTCCCATTCTGCAGGTAGTCCTTGTTTAATAACCACAGTTGGGACCAGCAACTCTGTTGCTAAGCAAAGCTATCGCTAAGCGGATGGTCACAACTGTGCCTTCCAGCTCAAAATTGACAAGATTACTTAGTTTCATACCTTTCACTTTCATTTGCCTCCTAACCCACCCTTTGGAATGCTTACTCCGGTACTGGGATAATTAGCAAGAAGGGAATTAATGTTTGCATTTACGTTCATTGGAGAGAGAGGGATTACAAGAGAGTAAGCAGGCACACAATCGTGAATACATATTGTGGCATCAGCAGCAGCCCAAGCACACTATGTAATCAGCCGAGCATCTTCCCCATTGTGTTCCCAGTTACTATCTTGGAATCTTTTCCCCTCCAAAGGAGAAAAAGAAAGAAAGAAAGATGTGGCAATATGTCCTGACTATAATACGGAACACATAACTGAGGGACAGCACTGTCGTAATTTCAACTATTGCCAAAAGAGGCAGTTGGTAAGTGAGGACTAATTGGAAATAAAAAATAAACTTAGTAAGAAAAAAAAACTAACATTTTCCAATCCTAATATTGCTTTTGAACAGAGGTGAAATGCTACTGGTTCGCACCGATTCAGGCCAACCGGTAGTGATAAAAGCTACTAGTTCAGGCGAACTGGTATTTCTGACGATCAGCTCTGCCACACGATTTATATTCCGTGGTAATCCATGGAGGATTTCACCGCTGCTTTTGAAACGTCTTCAACGTCTTATTATTATTATTATTAAAAGTTTAAAAACAACGGTAAAAGCTAATACAACCTATTATAGAATAAGGAAGACAAAAAGAAATAAAAGAAAAATGTAAAATGTGCAAAAAAAGAAAAAAAGAAAAGAAACAAAGAAGTGGCTTCTGGTTTTCTTTACAGAAGTTGTAAGTATAATTATAATTTTACCTCTTTCTCTAATGTTACATGATGACTCTCTTTTTTCTCTAGTATCTAATCATCAAAACCATAAATCATGAATTCATTTTTTTCTTTTTTACACAAAAAGTCCATATCGGGTTTCCAGTCAGCAATACATTAGATAGTGTATTGTCGATTTGGCCATCTCAGCAAGCTCCATCAGCTTCACCAATCACTCCACTGTTATAGATATTGCCAAATCTTTCCATCTTTGTGCATACAATAATTTTGCTGTGGTTATCATATATAAAAACAAGTTCCATGACTCTTTTTCCAAATGTTTGTCCATCAGTCCCAAGAGAAAAACTGCTTTGGAAAAATATTGTGCCAATGAAAATATTTATCAAATTGCAAAAAACAGCTTCTGAGAAACAATTTTTGCAAGGAGTTCAGTAGAGGCTAAATGAGAATTGAATAAACCATGTTTCTAGGCTGTTCAGACTTCTTTATGGTTCCATTTTCTATAACCCTAATAATATTTTCAAGTGCATCTAATTAATTCATCTAATCAATGTCATATATACTTTTCATCAGTATACTTGCCAATATTTAAACACTTGCCTCATCTAGTTTGGTTTCAAGGTCAAATTTAAATATACTATTGTGGATTTGGCTAAAAAAAACCCAAGATTAATTTCATTCTCTCTGTCTCTACATGCACAGAGACATGACACAATGGGAAAATAACTGATTTAAACATTTACAGCAAAGAGGATGCCTTTACAATAAATAGCTCCTTCCTAGACATTTCTGAGAAACTAAATACATCACAATTAAGAACATTCTGTCTGTGCATAAGCTATAATAGTACTGTACACAGCTTAAAAGATGATGTGAAGAAGAAGAAGGGTGCTCAGTCTCCATCCAGGCTTATGGCCAAACAAGACAAGGCTCATTGTGTCAGGATCGACTCATGTAGAGACCAAATCTCCATACAAATTCCCATCACTCTGGATATTTCAGTGGCGGGATGAGATTTAATAGGTGAATGTGCTGAAGTTTCCAAAGCACTTTGGACAACTGCTATAAAATTCCTCATGATCTCTTTTAATCTACATTTTACTCCACAAGTCCAAGAGAGAAAGAAACAACCAAGCCATGTGTTAGAGAAAGAAACAAGTAAATTCCAGTGTCTATATTTTAATTTTGTTGTGTGTGAATGCCTTGAAAAATATATAGTGTGATATAAATCAAATAGGATATGCAATATGATACCCACTTCATCCTTCCCGGCTTTACAGTCTATAAATTTAGTTGTTGCCGTTTTGGAGGATTGCAAAGAAGGACTAAGCTTTATCATTTAACATATGCAGAATCAGTGCCCAGCCACCTGGATGTTTGCCAATGGATAAGATTACACCCTCTGGTATGCAACAGGGTGTTTAGAGAAGAGGGAATGTGTGTGAACCTCCAAAATGAGACAGCAACTGAAAGACGGGGATTGAGTTATTGAGTGGCATGAAGTCAGGAACACCGTGGATAGGAAATTTAGGAATGAGAGAAAGATTTGCACCCGGCACCATTTTAAATGGCGTAGTTGGCACTTACCCAATAAGTAACAACATACACCATTGGTTTCCTCAGCATGCTGAGGTGGGCTTTAGGAAAATATAGCTGTATACTTCTGACCCTTCCAAGGAATAGACTGCTTGAAGTGTGGGAAATCATCCCCAAATTAGCTTCTGAAAAGAAAGAAAGGGAGTAAATGGCTTTGAAAAGAACAGGCAAACTGACTAAATTACAATTCTGTTATGTTTTGAAACTGAACACTTTCTAAATAACCTTCCATATAATCATAGCTTTCTTAGAATGTTAAACATTTAGGTACAATGAGCATTGTGGTTGCTATTAGATTGAATCCACCATGTTCATATAAGTGTTGGACAAGCTATATACATTGTTCAGCTATTTACCTTTTATTTACAGTTTGATTCATTGCTAAGAAGCCAAGAACATTGTCCTATGTAGTCATAATCTACTTATATAATTTATACAATTTCTTGGCCAGTCCAAGAGAACTTTGGAAATATGAGATGGGCAACAAACTTAAGACCCTACTGTCCACATACTGATAAGAAGATGTAAAAGGGACTTAATATGGTATTGATATTAACAATATTTGTTTTGTATCTTTACCAAGCTGCAGTACAAAATAAAAACATTATAACAATTACAATAAATCCAATAAAATTAACTCGGAACCCTGTAAGCCAATATTAGCACTAAAACCATCCCTGTAGGAGAAAGAGCAAGTAGAATTGCGGGGGTTGGGGGCAGAGTTAAGCATGTCACCAGTTTAGAATTACTGCATTCCTTCAAATGCTCCAAGTTAAATCCCTGCTGAACTCTCATGACCATTATCTGGCTCCAATTTAGCACTGAAGTTTAATTGATTAGATTCTTGTGTATATGCTTGAATAAATCTTCTATGCTAGAACCTTTTAAGTAGTCCTGATTCTTCACACCTGACAATCTCCATCATTTAAACAGTATCCTGAGATGATGATTGATTGATTGATTGATTGGTAGATAGATAGATAGATAGATAGATAGATAGATAGATAGATAGATAGATAGTATAAGCAAGACATAGTACTGATAGTCCCTTACTTACAACCACAATTGGGATGACACTGTCTATTGCTAAGCAAGGCAGTTGTTAAATGAGCCATGCCTGATTTTAGACTTTTTTTTTGCCAGGGTTGTTAAGCAAATCATTACAGTTGTTAAGTGAATCACATGGTTGTTAAGGGAATCTGGTTTCCCCTATTGACTTTGCTTGCTGGAAGCTCAATGGGAAGGTCAGAAATGGTGGTCACATGACCTTGGGATGCTGCAACCATTATAAAAACATGCCAGTTTCCAAGTCCTTGAATTTTGAACAGGTAACTGTGAGGATGCTGTGACAGCCATACGTATGAGGGTCAATCATAAGTCACGTTTTTCAGTGATGTAACTTTGAACAGTGGCTAAGCAAATGGTTATAAATTGAAGACTACCTGTACTTGCAGATAACTAATTAAAATTTTGTTTTATGTTCTTCAAAGAAAAATAATAATATATAAGTACCTTTTTATCATGATTGTGTATTGTGTTGCTTTGTGCAGAATGTTTTCTCCATTTCCCATTTATTGCCATCCTATCAGTGGTGGGTTTCAAAAAATTTTACTATCGGTTCTGTGGGTGTGGCTTGGTGGGCGTGGCATGGCTTGGTGGGCATGGCATGGCTTGGTGGGCGTGGCAGGGGAAGAATACTGTAAAATCTCCATTTCCTCCCAATCAACTGGGACTTGGGAGGCAGAGAATAGATGGGGGCGAGACCAGTCAGAATTTTTACTACTGGTTCTCCAAACTACTCAAAATTTCTGCTACCAGTTCTCCAGAACTGGTCAGAACCTGCTGAAACCCACCTCTGCATCCTATGCAAACCCCCAAGTAAGCCTGAATTGTTTCTCTCTGGTAAGTGGATCTATGGATGTCGGTCGCAAAACATGGTAAGTCCAATTTCTTAGCTGCTCATGTCCATAGAATCAAAGTTGTTTTAGCTTAAGGCACAATTATAAAGACATTAAAGCTTTATTTTTTAAAAAAGAAAGGAGTTAGAAGCCCCTGTCAAGGAAATGCTGACAGAATTTGGCTTCGGCAGCAAAAATGATAATACTCTAATATTAGTTATGAATAAGGAGAAAGAGAGGAAGGATGCTTGCAGTGAACCTGCTAATCAAACTGTGCTCCTACTAAACATTTCTTAGCAAACTCTTTGCAGCTGACAATAAATCTAAACCCTGCACTTTATAATTAAGTGAATTTCCCTTCAGATTTCTGCACATAAAGGCTGCTAATATGAATGTGTTTTATAAAGATGCCAATAATAGCCTCTAATCTAGTTTTAAAGCCTCTGGGTCATCTGAAACCCTGATGCAATAAAGAAGTTATTCCAATTCTTGGACATCCTGATTATGCTATAAAATAAATGATGACTCAGCTTACAGTGTTCAGGAATGTTAGTACCAGGGATGAGAAGGACTCAACAAACGCTTTTATTATTGCTCTTTATGACTGCAGGTTTTTAGATTTAGCCCGAGCAGTTAATACAGATGCAAATTCTTTTATTTTTCTTCTGATTCTTCTTCTTTTTTCACTAGCCTGGCCATGAGCAATGCAAGCTAGATTGGCCAGATCCCATTTGGTGAAATAGTGTCATTCAAGTAGGCAGTAGGAAGTGGGCCTTCTCTATCACGGCATCTGCTTTACTTATTTATTTTATTTATTAGTTTGTCAAACATGTACAAGATACCAGGTATAAATAGGAACATGGACATGAATGAAGGAAATGAATACAAATAAATGGGGACAGTAGCAATAGTGGATTCTACTTACCTTCGCTACAGGTTTGGAACTGTGAGCGCGCACGGCACTTTTGTGCATGCGCAGAACCTTCTGTTCATCTGCAGCGCATCCGTGATGACGTCCAAGCAGATGGACGGAGCCTCCCGCGGTCGCCATTACTGGTTCACTTGAACCAGGGCGAACCGGTAGAAACCCACCACTGGACAGTAGGACAGGGACGATAGGCACGCTGGTGCGCTTATGCACGCCCCCTTTACGGACCTCTTAGGAATGGGGTGAGGTCCACGGTAGGCAGTTTAAGGTTAAATTTTTGTGGGTTTGAGGATGTAACAACAGAGTCGGGTAGAGGATTCCAGGCGTTGACCACTCTGTTGCTGAAGTCGTATTTTTTGCAATCGAGTTTGGAGCAATTTACCTTGAGTTTGTATTGATTGTTTGCCCGTGTATTATTGAGGTTGAAACTGAAGAAGTCATTGGCAGGTAAGATGTTGTAGCAGACAATTTTGTGTACTATGCTTAGATCAGACCACAGGTGGCACAGTTCCAGATTGTCCAAGCCCAAAATTTCAAGCCTGGTGGCATAAGGGATTCTATTGTGAGTGGAGGGGTGGAGTACTCTACTTGTGAAATACCTCTAGACCAGTGATGGGATTCAAGTAATTTAACAACCGGTTCTCTGCCCTAATGATTTATTCCAATAACCAGTTTGCCAAACTGCTCAGAAAGTTAACAACTGGTTCTCCCGAAGTGGTGCGAACTGGCTGAATCCCACCACTGCTCTAGACCCACTCAATCATATTAATGTCTGATATACAGTGTGGATTCCAGGCAGACGAGCTGTATTACAAATAACTTCTATATTACAAATAACTTCTCTCCTAGATACTACCCTCCTTGCTTTCTAAAAGGCCACACAGACTTGTTTTTACCTCTGAGGACTGGAAAAAAATTGGTCTAGCGGTTAAGCCATCAGGCTAGAAAACAAGAGACCACGAGTTCAAGTTCCCACTTAGCCACAAAAGCCAGTTTGGTGATTTTGAGCCAATCACGCTCTTTCAGCCCAACTCACCTCACAGAATTGCTGTTGTGGGGACAATAGGAGGAGGAAGGTGTGTTGGATATATTTGCTGCCTTATTTATAAAAATAATAAAGGCAGAATACAAGTGAGTAAAATAAAGAGGATTTTAATGGAGATGGGGGCTTAGGTGTCTGCAATATGCTGGCAGTTATCTATTTTAGGGGCTTCAACTTGGATGTTCTTTGATTCGTTTATTACTTTGTTTGATGTTGTTATCTCTGTGTACCATTCCAAGCTCCTTTGGTGAATGGGCATCTATATAATTGTGTTCAACAAATAAAAATGAATAGATTCACCGGAAAAGATGTTTCACACAACCTGGTGTCCAAAAGTAATTTTTCTGATGCTCCGTCCCATTTTATTCATTTCATATGTTTTAATACAATATTTATTTTTCCTTCCTGGCTAGAGGATACTTGAGGCAGCTAGAATAAGGTGACCAGACGTCCCGCTTTTGGCGGGACAGTCCCGATTTTTAGCAATTTGTCCCGCGTCCCACGGCGTTTTAAAAAGTCCTGATTTTTCATTCTGCCTCCTGAGTCCGGGCTGCCTCCTGAGTTCCAGCTGATGGCTACAGGAAAAAAAACTGTTTAAACTCTTGCCGTGGGGCTTCAAAGGGCCGACCTACAGCTGATCAGTGTTAAAAGAAAACACCCATGCCTGCAAAAATAGAAAAAACAGCTTACAGCTTCCGCATAGGTTAATTGGCTGCAAAGAGTTCCTAGAGCAGATTTTTTTCCCTCTAGCTATACTGAGAAAGCGAAAGCGAAAGTAAAGCTGCAACGTGACAAAATGAGGCAGAGAGAGATTTCTTTTTCTTTTTCTTCACCAAAAAAGGTAGGTGTAAACAATGGGAAATTTAGGGCAAAAGAGGAGAGTTCAAGATTTTAAAACACAAAAGAAAAAAAGCTCTATTTAACTAGGGAATTGTAATAATTGAGATACTATTAATAATTGTATATTGTGTTGAAAGCAGAAATGGTTAAGTTGTGGTTTGGAGGAATATATGGGGGGAATTATTTGGTTTATTATTATTGGTAAATATAATTAATTGATTTGTAAGAAATTGGATTGCATGGAAATAATTGGAATATTCATGTTCATATTGATTAATATACAAAAAAGGTAGTTATATAACTAATTGATTTATATTAAAATGTTGACTTTATATTAAACAACTGTAATATTACGTAATTAACCAATGTGAGGATGGATATAAAAATAGATGACAATGAGAAGGGGTATAATGTAGAATAGAAGGGAAAAAATGAATTTGATTAAGATTAGAGATGAGGATGAAGGGTAATATTGTTTTTTTACAAAAATAGATGAGGAATAAATATGGCAAAAAGGAAATATAGAAATTGTAAATTTAATTGAAATGACTAAACACTGTTTAAATTTGTGAACCAGCCAAATATTCTGTTCAAAGAAAATACATTGTATGTTTGTATGTGTGTTTCTAATTATTGCTATTTATTTATATTTGTTCTCTTTTATTCTTTAAAGTTTAACAATTCATTCTTTATCTTAATATCTTTATATTTGCTTGGGGTTGGCTTTCTTCCCTTTCATCTTTTTTATTGTACAGCAATCTTTCTCCTCAAACCTACCACCTCTCTCTTTTCTTTCCTTCTTACTTTCTCTTCCCCCCACTCCTCTTCTTCTCCCTACTTCCTCTTTTTGGCCTCCATTTCCTCCTCTCCTTCTCCTCCTCTCTTCCTCTCACTCCTACTCTAATTTCCCTTCCTTCATCCCTCTCTTTTGCTGTATCCTTTAATGCATATGGACTACTCAGAGGGCTGAAAAAGTTATTTTGACTGGTCCTCGCACTTTTGACCAGTCCTCAAACTTACGACTGTCCTTACATTTTTTGCCCTATCTTATCACCATGGTGAAGAGAAGCAGTTGTGAAATGAGAGGCATGGTTGTTAAGAATGCTGCACGGGCATAAATGTGAGGATGGGCATAAATGTGAGGACCAGTCAAAAGTGCGAGGACCTGTCAGAAATGACTTTTTTCAGCCCTCTGGTTAGTCCTTTTGTGCATATGGACTACTCAGAGGGCTGAAAAAGTTATTTTTGACTGGTTCTCACACTTTTGACCAGTCCTCAAACTTACGACTGTCCTCACATTTTACATTTTTGCCCTATCTTGTCATCATGGTGAAGAGAAGCAGTTGTGAAATGAGTGACATGGTTGTTAAGAATGCTGCACGGGCATAAATGTGAGGATGGTCATAAGTGTGAGGACCAGTCAAAAGTGCGAGGACCTGTCATAAATGACTTTTTTCAGCCCTCTGAGTAGTCCCTATACACATAGCCATGGCCACCCGGTCACATGACCAGCTAGCCACGACCACCCAGTCACATGCCCTCCAAGCCACGCCCACAAAATAAGCCACGCCCACAATGGTGTCCCTCTTTACCAATGTTAAAATCTGGTCACCTTAAGCTAGAAGCACAGACACACACACGCAAAAAAAAAAAGTCACCCTGAAATCAGATAATGCCGTGATGGCGAACCTATGGCATGCATGCCACAGGTGGCACGTGAAGCCACATCGGTGGGCACACAAGCATTGCCCTAGCTCAGCTCCAGCGCATGCCACCTGATTCCGGGCCCACCAGAAGTCAGAAAATGGACTGTTTCCAGCCTCCAGAGGGCCTCCAGGAGAGTGCAGAAGGCCATTTTGCCCTCCCCAGCCTCCAAGAAAGGCTCTGAAGCCTGGGTTGATCGAAAAACGGGCCTACTGGGCCCACCAGGCCATCATGTGCCAAAAGCAGGGGAGCGTGGGGTGGAACACATGCGTATACACGGGGGGTGGGGCGCATTGAATTATGGGTGTGGGCACATGTGTGTGTGACCCCCTTGCTTTTGGCACATGATGACAAAAAGATTAGCCATCACTGAGATAATGCATACATGTTTTAAATCTTTACAAAACAGATAACTATTAAAATTCTTTCAGACTGAAAAAAACTGACAGAAGAAAAGGCTCTTGCCTGCTGCTCCGAAAACAGAAAAAAAGAAGGGCTCAAAAGCATTGATATCCCCATGCAGAATGGGCTCCCTAACTTTCTGTGTCCTCTTGGCTTTTAAATGGGGCAGGCGTGCCTGTGCTCTGCCAAGTGTCCATGTCCATCTCATCAAGCTTGAGTGCAGGAAAAAGCTAACATTTGGTTTGCTGGAGGAGTTGCTTAGAAGAATTCTTGAAGGGAGTATCAGAAGTCCCTTTAGAAAGAACAGTACAATAATACCTGGGCCAGCGGATTCAGCAGATGCAGAAAAATATGGGTACAGGAATGTATATTTGAGAATTTCCACTGGTTTTGGGGAGGGGGGGGTGTTTGGATGGAGATACAGTTAAAAAGTGCTAAGCATGTTAAGATTGATTGATCCTTAGACTACTATATTTATATGCCACCTGAAACCAGAAAAAACATGGTGATATAAAAAGTCCATAGAGGAGGGAGGGAAAGAGAGAGAGAGAGAGAGGGATGGCAGGAGAGAGAGAGAGAGGGAGGGAGGTGTATGTGTGTGTCTGAGTGTCTGTGTAAAACATTGGTTCTTAGGAGTTAATGTGTATAAAACATTGCTTCCTTGATGTGGGCAAGTCCCTGAAGTTTTCTTGGGAATATTTCAGAAGTGGTTTGCCCTTCCCTCTTTCTTAGGGTTAAGAGTGGGTAGCCAGCCAAACAATTCATCAACTCATGATCTCCTGATTTCTAGTCTGGTGCATTAACCACTACTCCAAAATCTATCTATCTATCTATCTATCTATCTATCTATCTATCTATCTATCTCTTTCTCTCTCTCTCTCTCTCTCTCTCTCTCCCCCCCCCCCCCCCCTCACACCCACACTGTCAAGGAGGTTAGGGACTTATGCTTTGGTTTTTGCAGATTGAATTCTGAGTCAAATGAAACTCAGGTATCAAGGCATTTTGTGTAGTGACTCAGGTATCAAGGCATTTTGTGTGGTGCTCATATAGTTGGATTCAAAGACCACTAATGAGTTAGAAGGGTGAGAAAGGGCAAATCTCATCTCCAACATATTAACTGGAAGCGGAGACCCAAAAAGATTAAAACTCAGAGAGTTCAGAAAGTGTTTGTATTCCATTTCTACTTCCTTTTTTTCTCTACTGATACACACCAATATTCTGACATTTCAGAAGTATTATACAATACTGTACAATACTGTTCCCAAGACTGCTGACGTTCAACCTTGAATGCATGTTTTATTAATAGCTCCAAAACCTAATATTTTAAACAGGGTTTGGATTGTTCTAAACCAATTTTTTTTTTCAAAAAAAGGGCTACTGAGTAATAAAACAAACTACCAATATAACCTTTAACATGCACAAATGTTCAAAGAGATTTTTTTTTACTTCCTCTCTACCCTGTTTTCCCCAAAATAAGACATCCCCTGATAATAAACCCAATCAGGCTTTTGAGCGCATGACAATAAGGCTAAGCGCTTATTTCAGGGTTCAAAAAAATATAAAACAGGGTCTTATTTTTGGGGAAACACGGTATAAATATGCAACTTGCCACTGTGCTATGCTTACAATATGAATCCAGCTTCCCATTGTTGAAAATCATTATATATGTCCACAGAAAAATTACTAAAAGTCTAATCAATAGAAACCATTTATGATCAGTGCCAAGTTGGTCACACTATTATAGTACTTGGCCCTTAATGGCTCCAATTCATACTTTCAATTCAACTTGCATACTAGACAGTATAAGAGTCCAGTTTGCTGAATTCTAAATGATAAAATATCAAGAACAGAGTTAGGCAAGCAATGATGATGAAAAATCAAAAATACAAGTGGTATCCAGAAAGTATTATATTGGCTACACACAGAGATGGGGAAAGGACGCACCATGACTTTGCATTTTAATGTCCCAATGGTGCTTTTTCCAAAAGGCAATCGGACTTTCTTGGGGTTTTTTTGACAATGTTTCACTTCTCATTCAAGAACGTCTTCAGTTCCGATGCATCTTGGATGAGAAGCAAAACGTTCTCAAAGAAAAAAAAAGAAAAGAAAGAAAATCCAGTTGCCTTTTGGAACAAGAACCTTTGGGACAACCATCACCTGGATGGTTGAGAATCTCCATAGATATTTTGCATTTTAAGATCTCTTCCCCCCCTCACTCTTTTCTCTAAAACTTTACTGCAGGTTTAAGCCTACTCCAAGATTTTATGACATACAGTATTTTGCTGTCCCTTCTGCCAAACACAAGTGGTGGAAAACCATCCCATGCTTTTTGGTCTTTGATGCCACCTAATTGGAAAGGGTGTTCTGGGAAATTTGAGCCAAGAACACTGGGAGAAATAGATCTACACTAGTCTCCCTTTATTTCTTTATCAGCAAATATAAATTTGGTATAAAATGGTTTGTCGTGAATGTGACTGCTTGAGGGCTCCTGGATTGGAACTGAAAGGCGAAAGGGAAGCAGTATGCTCCCTCCCATATTGGGGTAGACCAGGTAGACCCTCCCATATTGGGGTAGACAGAAAAACATTTAACTCTCCCCTGGTTCAAGCTGATAAAGGGAGGAGAATTTGTGGCTCAGAGGGTAAAACAACTGCCTAACATGTAGGCAGCCCAAGTTCAAATCTGAGTAAGGGTATGGCTAGCTGATGAGAGCTAAATAGCTTGAAATAGATCTATCTGGTCTCCCTTTATTTCTTTATCAGCAATTATAAATTTGGTATATATATATAACTCTTTTACTGAACTCTTGGTGGCTTCCAACTAACAGTTAATCTATTATATCTAACTAACATATATCTATTTAAACCAAAAATAGTAAATATCTGGCACCATAATAAACTTGAACAAGTTCTACAAAAACTCTCACCCTATCCCAGGATTTATGAGGAAAAAACAGCTCTTAAGTGCTCTTGGGAAGACTGGGAGAGTAAAAGAAGAATGTTCCATAGGGCAGAAAAGGCACTTTTCCTAGATTCCATAAGATGGCAATCTTTAAGGGAAGGGATCCTTAAGCAGCATGTCCACCCTATCTATTCTGGTAAGACAGGTAGATGTACTTAAAGACAGCTTGTCTCTAGCCCTGTGCCATATAGCCATGGTAGCACAGTGGTTAGACTGCAACACTGCAAGCTACTTCTGCTGACTGCTGGCTGCCTGCAATTTGGCAGTTCAAATCTCACCAGGCTCAAGCTTGACTCAGCCTTCCATCCTTCTGAGGTCGATAAAATGAGGACTCAGTTTATTGCGGGCAATATGCTGAATGTGTAAGCAATTTAGAGAGCACATAGTGTGAAGCACTATGAAGTGGTGTATATAAGTCTAAGTGCTATTGCTATATAGGGCTTTAAAAGTAATAACAACACCTTGATTTGCATCCAGAAGGAAACCAGGACCCAGTGCAGCTTACCCAATAGAGATGTAGCATGGATAAATCTAGGGACCCCATCACTGTGCACCACTACTTCTTGGACCAGTTGTGGCTTCCAGGTGGTCTTCAAGAGCAGGCTTACATAGAGTGTACTGAAGCAGTCCAAACAGTAAATAACCAAGGAATGAGTAATTGTGAGCAACCCTCATGCCATAAACGTATAGAGGAGTATGTTGTATTTCTTTAGTTACAAATGGGAAACTTGGACTTTTATAGCTTTGAAAGATACTTCCGTAGAGCTTTGGAAGAAAACCAACTATCTGTGGCTGGCTGGGACTAATGGGCTATATACGTACCATTATTTAATTATTATGGAGATCAGAGCATGTATTCTTCATTGTGGCTTAATTAATATAGTGATGGAAGACCATCCTGAAATACCCATGTGTTGTGTATAAAGATTCTATATAAAATTGCTTTTGGGGTAGAATGTATTTGATTAATTCTGTATCTCCTCTTCTCTGAGAATTTGTATATTTCAGTGTCTGGATTTTTAGCAAGCCAGCTATACTTGCTTAAATTACCTTCACTGCTTCTTCACTTTTGCTCCTTTCCTCTTATGGAAAAAAAATCCTTTTTGCCTCTCTTTGCTCATTTCTGTTGCATGTTTGTGCATACTGATATGGAAATAACTCACTGGGATCTACATTCTAAAGAAACATATATAACAATACACTGCAAGGGTGATATCCAATTTTATCTTACATGTCAGAAATGGACAGTGCCCTGGACATGAAATATGATTGTCAGATGCCCATATAAGGTTTTGATAATTCAAGTCACTAGTTTTGTTGCATAGGAAAACTATTTGTTTACTCCCCAAAAGGCTATTAAGTGGTTGTTCATTTGCCAGGGAACAACAGAGACAAAAAAACACCCCAAAATTCTATTATACAATTCTAAAAAAATCCCAAAGGTACAGGATAATTCCTTTTTGAAGTGTGAACCTGCCAACTGATCCAAACACAACTCTTTGTCTCTTCATATCATTGTTCTGCTAAGACAAAAGATGAAACAAAGCATGAGGAAGAAAACGGAAAAAATAAAGGAGCAGAAGGTCATAAAAATATTTTTTTTTCTGTTGTTCCTAAAATTTGAATGCTAGAATATCTGGCAATGTAATTCAGAAGGCTCCATCATCCAAAGTGAAAAGCTTACTATTTATTGTATTCATCATGTAGTTAGATACACGCTTGGGGAATTTGATCTTTAGGATTTTATTTATTTGTACCTTATTTGTTTTTACACAATTTTTATTTATATAGGCTGAAATGTTAGGAAGATTCCAACTTTCATCTAGCTTAATTATGAGTAGCAATATAATTAATGTGCTTATTTATGACCAACAGAACACAGGATCGTTTATAAGTCCACTCTTTGTCTATCAGTTGAACCTGGCATGTCATTGTTCCATAAATTGTATAATAAAATTGTGCAACAGCAGGCTGAAAGTGATCACTAAAATGGCCGCGGTCTATATATTTCCCACCTATTATGCAATTATTATTGGAGCACAAGGGGCCTGACCTTTATCTATCATTTCAAATCTCTAGTCTGGTATAAAGCAGTTGTTTGCATGATGAAACATCTTGAGGTATGAGGGAAAAGGGAATTTACCTAATTTTAACCACAAGACATACTTGCCAGAAACTAGAAATAAAAGACAGAAAAATTGATCTGGTGGTTAGTGATAGAACATAGGAAGGTTATAACTTAATATATGCGTTAGGATTCCATGTTGACCTTAATCTTCTGGGCACTTTTTCACATGCTGTAATGAAGTTCTAGGGTGTCCATGCTGCACCAATACAGGACAGCTGGACCATGTACAATGGAATGTTATCTCACACTAAAAATTAGGGAGATTCCTTTTATAAGTCACATAAGTAGAACCGTGGCTCTATTGAGTATAATCTTAGTCCTGTCTATAGCTGGTGAATTTTCTTAGCAAGGGATTTGGGAAACGTCTAATTCAGTGCATATCTATACAATGCATATCAGACAATAAAAGTAACAAGTCTCGTGTGAGACCATTCACACTAGATGCATGTTGCTGATGTTTATGGAGATTCTCAGTCATACAGGTAACAGTTGTTCCAAACAAAAGGGCCTTGGTATTACAGTGGTCTAAAGCACCCTGTTATTAAGAACAGCTGTCTGCAATTACTGCAGGTTCAAATCTCGCCAAGGCTCATGGTTAACTCAGCCTTCCATCCTTTCTAAGGTAGGTGAAATGAGGACCCAGTTTGTGGGGGCAATAAGCTGACTTTGTATAAATATACAAAAGAATGAAGGCTATTGCTTAGCGCATTGTAAGCCACCCTGAATCTCCGGAGAAGGGCGGCATATAAATCAATTTTTTTTAAAAAAACGTGCTTTTTTTCAAATAAGAACTAGACTTTCTTGGTTTTTTTTCCTTTGGGGGTTGGGGGGGAAACAGTCCAGTTGCCTTTTGGAAAAAGTACTTTTGGAACATGTTGCTGATGTCACCCCCATTGTAAAAGTTAAAAGTTAGAAAAGGAAAAGAGAAAATTAGGAATACTTTGCCCACCGTAGTTTAATGCTTAAATGAATTAAATATTCTTTTTGCAATTTCTTAGGCTACCTGAATATAATGGTATAATTCTAATGGAAAGATGTTCAGCTGAATTCAATAAAGCTTACTGCTTGCCACTAGCTATAGTATTGTAACCTTTAAATAACTGTAAAGATTAAAATCAATCTTTAAAGATTAAACTAATTAATGTATATTACAACCTTTTCATCAGATTGATTTAAAAAGTAATAGCAGAAATGGTTCTTTCCTGGACCTAAGGATATCAAATTTCTCTTTTTTTAATTAAACACACACATCCCACATGCATATGTTCTTGTAGATTTCTCCTAACAAGCCTTTTTTCTGAATATATGTATTTTTCTGCCTGCTCTTACCTATACAGGACATATTTTGCACAGTTTTTAAAAAGGCTTTCAACTGCTTTGCAAAATTTAAAAAAATTATATATGATTATGTCTAGCATGTTTTAATGCTTCTAAATGTGTATTGAGTTAGCTGCTAAGGATTTGATCTACACTGCTTTCCTGATGATTTTCTGATCTTATATAAAAGTTGTTGGACCTATTTTTTACTCTTTTTACCAAAACAAAACAAAAGCAAATCAAAAAGATCATTCCCAAGTCCAGCCAATCACATGCTCTGGGAAATAATACAGTCTTATGCCAACAGGATTATAATACTAGGGCAAACTCTTGATACTTTTGCTTTAATAGTGACATTATTTTCCCTTTTTTTCTCAGACTTTCTGATTTGCCTTGGCTTTTGGTAAATAGCCTAACTCAATTGGGAAGTGGGCTGTAGTTTAAGTTGTGTGTGTGTACACGTGCACACGTGTATGCATATGTATATGTTTACACATACACACACACACACACAATCAAATACACGCACACGTGTGCCTCTGTGTTACAGAATCCTTCTCCTTGTCCCCTAACACATAAAATAGGGGTAAACTAGAAGTGTTAATTAGCATAAATAAATAAACTTCTATAGTTGGTTATAAATGAATAAGCTTACATAAGCTCAGTCTCATGTTATTAAAAAGATTGTCTTCATGTGTGTGTAATGTATCATCCAACATTCAAGTAGCTCATAGTCATAAACAACATTCTAATCACAATCACCCAACCAGATTAGTAATAATAACAATTTTAATTAAAAATTGAACTAGCCTCAACCACCAAATGTCTTTCCAAATCAAAATATTATACAGGCACTCCGAAAGCCATGCAAGATATATTCTGGCAAACCTCCAAGCATTAGGAGGCTCCTACCCCGCCCGCCGCTCCCGCCCCCCCCCCCCAACAGAGAAGTTGAACATTGTGTTTTTTTAGCAACCCCATGTGATAGTGTAAAAAAATGGGGAAAGGGCTACCAGGAGCTCATAGACAAAAAAAAGTGGCTAGCGTATACGTTTAACCAGTCATTCATTCTGAAGCTTCGTTACTTATTTTCCCATGCTCGATTCTACTTTCCTTCCTTGTTTTTAATCAGTTCTATTTTCCTCCTGCGAATCAGAAATTTACTCAGATCAGCTCATTTTTTAACTTCAGTCTGGAGCAAAACATTCTCGTCCCCTTAATCCTCCCCTCCCTCCTCCGATTCATAACAACATCCAATCGCCTCCCCCCCCCCCCCACCGCTTCCTTTATCATGGTAAAATTTTGTTTTGTGTCGAAATTATCTGGTCGTTTTGCTTGAGTCACTTGCCCAGGGTAGAGGCAGCGGATCCTGCCCCTGCTGCCAGATTTCAGAAAGACGAGCAAACTTCGGAATCTGATAGCGTCGGCAGCAGAATACCAAAGAGGGAGCTCCTTTGTTCTCCATAAACAGAGTATTGACTTTGATCTGGTCAAATGAATGAATTAATGAAAGGAAATGACACATTCAGACGGGTGTGTGTGTGTGTGTGTGTGTGTGTGTGTGTGTGTGTGTTGGGGGTGCAGGGGACCAGAATCAGTTTATCCTGGCCGGGTGTTTGGTTGTGTTTTGTGTTGTTTTGTTTCTTTTTCTACACACACACACACACACACACACACACACACACACCCCTCCTTTCCCCAAATACAGCCTTCTGTGCTACAAGGCAGGTCTTTTCTCTGGTGAGAAAGCCACCTCATAACAGCCAATATTGCCATGGCTATGCGAACGGCGCAGAGTTATTACGAATCTCCGATAGGAAACCATTCACTTGATCTTTGCCTCAATCCTATTAGGACCCCCCGGGGTTTTAAATGGATACCAAGCTGTCACCGCACTGTTGCTGTGACTACCTAGTCTTTATGGAACAAGAAAAAGAAGTGCTGGTGATTGGCAGACCTTCCTTGCCCTCGTCCACCGCACAAAGAGAAACAAAATGAAGAGGAAGTGAGGCTATTATAGGTTTGATGCTTCTTAACCTTACAGAACCCTTACACCCGGTAAATGTCACCCCTGAAACACACAGCTTCCAAAGGCTAGACTAGAGTAATGTTTTGACAACAACCACAGGGTGGGGGTAGGGATCGAGCCCCAAACTGATTATTAGTAATTCATTTAGAAGTATTTGGAGTGCACAGAGGCTGGCACTCATATATGGCTGAGCAGGAGTGGGTTGTGGGGGTGAGGGGAGATCTTAGGGTTAAACATCTATTTTGTCTTCCCCTCAAGGACTCCTCCTGAAGTTAGGAATGCGGATCTCTGGGTAAGATGAGCAGGTTTGGGGTCCCTGGTGTAAACGAAAGGAGAAGGGAATTGTATGCGGCCCTATTTGCCCTGCATGAGAAAGGAAAGAATTTGATAAATCCCACCATATGGTGCCATACTGTATCTTGATGGCTATAAATAATAGCCTTTCTGTTTTAGATTTGCTTTTGTTTTGCTTGGGAGCAGTGACAAATTTCTTGCTGCAGTGGTTGGAAGGATCAAATGTAGTTGGCTGTCTTAGAGCCGTGTTTTCTCTCTCTCTCTCTCTCTCTCTCTCTCTCTCTCTCTCTCTCTCTCTCTCTCCCCCTCTCTTCCTCTTTTTCTTGGAGATCCAGTCGCTTAAGCAACTAGTGTGGTCAAAACAAAAGTAACAATTGCATTTTTCCAAATAGCAAAAAAATAAAATAAAAAATGATGATGATGATATATCTAGGTATTATAATAATAAAAGTAATTTGGTCATTTGATCTCCTGATCTGAATTCTTAGTTTCTGCTTATCAATACTTTAACACTGAGGATATTAACATGGTGAACTAAAACTCCTACAGCAAAGACTTACTCATAAGTGCACAAATGTAGCTATAGAAGTGCCACAGGGATATTAATAATAACAATAACAACAACTTTCCGTACGGTATCTGCTGAATCCATATTGAGCAGGTTTCAAAGAAGATTATGTTATTTTGGTAAAATGTGAAATTCCAGATTATAGAGAAAACTGTTTTCCACACTGGTTTATTAAAAAGTGAAACCTGCTTCTTTTTCACTTTATTATATATTATATTGCATAGAAGGTAGACATTTCAGGGTCCTCGTTTAAACCATTTTTAAAAGTTAATTCCCATGTACTGTTATTTATTTTGATCAAATATTCATATGTGACCCAGAACTTTTGGATTTGGATATAAAAAGTATATTTGCATTTTAGTGTATTAAAAATAAGTAGAAAGTTACATTGACAAGCGTATAAGAAAGTATTTGAATTTGTGTCTTTAAAAGTAAAATTCAATTGGTATAAGAAACCTAGATTTGATCAATTGATTTCAATGGAACTAGGATGATAAACCTTTAAAAACAGGAAGGAAATCAGTGTTTTCTTAAGCTGTTGCTTATTTGTACCAATTCTTCCCATGGATCTCATTAAGAAACAAATAATGGAACATATAATGGGGCATTTTGTAAAATATTATTAGTGTTAATAGATGATTCTTGTTTTTATCAAGTTAGTGCTCTGCTCATTTAAGTGTATTATCATTTCTGAAATATATTTCACTTATCCATATTGTTATTTACTAATTCTTAGGTTTTGTATATTTAACTTTTTCTTCTTTGCTCATTCTTCTCAAGTAAATATTTTGCATTACCTCTTCAAGAAAGATGCAAAGTAAAATTCCATGTTCACATAGTACAGTGACTTATATATAGTTCTTTATTATTATGTGTTCTAAGTAGTTATGTTTTTTATCTTTTCTACATTATGTTCTAAAAAAATAACATGATATAATGTTTGTCCTAGAAAGCTATATGTTATATCGTTTTAAAAAAACCCATTGAACTAAAATATTTGTGAAATATAATAAATGCATTATAGTGAATAAAAAAGAAATACAGAAATATATTGTTCAGCATTAAATCTTTGGCAAATTATAAAAGATTTCTTGTTTCTTACTCAGAAATTAAGGATGCAGACTGTAAAATATTATTCAGGCAATATTATTAAAACCGCAACCATAAATTTAAAGTACTAAATATTCCTTAATGTTCCATTCACATTTTATAACCATAATCATTTGTTGCACTATCTTTAATCACTGCCTATATTGAAGGAAATTTTCCTTATTTAAAAAGCAAAATTATGTTTTATGAACTTGTAAAAGTTTTAAAAGTAGAACAGCAGCAATCTTAGTTAACAGAATTGGTTGTAATTTCCGTTTCATTTCTGAGATTGATGAAATGTTGCAAATTTAAACCCTAATTGAACAAATATTTGATGGGCTTTTGTAAAAATATTGTTTTTAGGATATTTCTCAGATATAAAAGAGGTTTCTCATTTTATTGCTGTAGTTGTATCTAGACTTGAGCAAGGAATAGAAGCGTATGCATTTATAAAACAGTTTCGATTTTTTTCAGACAATTCACAGGAATTATTTTATCAACATGTTCCAATATCGGAGTCTTCTACTAAGACCATATTACTGTAGATTTTAACACTGTTTGCCATATTAGTATCTCAGAAAGTGTGGCTAACATACATTTGATTATGATTCCATGTAGGTTTTTTTAAAGCTACCCTTTCCATTGTACATTTTTAAATAAAACAAAATTACTGAGAAAAAGCAGAAAACCTTAACTAACCTTGTTAGTTAAACCTTGTCATGTACAAATAATAAACCCCTTTTTAATCCACAAAACACAGTAAGATAATGTCTTCAATTGGTTAATGTCTTCAATTTGTTAATAATGGCCTTTGCACTTATTTTCTCACACTCAAGTGACATCATTCCCACAGAGACATTTCTTCTTCACTGAACACTCTAACTCTTCACTTTTTCTTTTCAGGATATTTGTTCTATTTTTTGAGTTTCCATAAAAGAAAAATGAAAGTTCAAACTTACTATGTTTAGTGTGTCCCCTCCTTCCACCTCACCTCACTTTTCAAGCCTGCCACAGTAAATTCAGAGGCCCCATCATTTCTGTCGCTGAAATGAATGGTGATTTTGCACCACCTTCTGGCACAAAAGGATAGTGCCATTTTCCAATAGGGCACAATCTTTCTACAGTCTGAAGAGTTTTAGCAAGCTACAATTTATACTTTCCATTAACCCTCCTAGAAGTCACCCCTCTTGGTAGTACTTGGTTGGCAGGCCTGGTGAGTAGGAATATCCTCTTTCAGCTTATAAACTGCAGAAAGATATGGCAAACACACCGAGTGCTTCTGTACCAGAGACAAATTCCTTGTGTGTCTCATCACACTTGACCAACTAAGTTTTCTATTCTATTCTATTCTATTCTATTCTATTCTATTCTATTCTATTCTATTCTATTCTATTCTATTCTATTCTATTCTATTCTATTCTATTCTATTCTATTCTATTCTATTCTATTCTTGTAACAAAAAGAGAAGCACCAGGTCACAAGTGTATCAAGAACTCATGCTACCTCTCCGTGATCTAGAAATCCTTCTTTTGTTTTAAGGTTCATGTGGATCAGCTGCAATTAGTGCTCTGGGAAGTACAAATGGCATTCAAAACTAGTGTACTGAACAACTTTAGGGATGAATCCTGGTCTAGAAACAAGGTGCCAGGGAAAGGTCCTGATTCAGAATCAAGTCTGAATGTGATACTCTTCATTTTCTTTTGGGTGTGCTTCTTCATGATGGCTCCATGCATTAGAGACAATGTTTAAATGGTCTTGCAAAATACTGAGAGGGGTTTTTATAGTACAAGAAACTATACCCTCCCATGCAGCATCAGAAGGGTGATAATTTTGTGGCTATATAGCTAGATTCTATGATGCTGTCATGTAGTCATTGTCATAAGAGTGCAGAAGCTGGTCACAAACACAACCCAAAACTAGACATGGCTAAATATTCCAAGGACTTTTCAAGGAAGATAAGGCTCTGACCTTGGAGGGGAAATTCCCTTCCATCTTCTCCCCCGCATCCGTCAACTTCAAAATCTACTTCTTTTTATTATCAGAAAGACAGAAAAGGAAGTGTGATGAGGTTGTCTGGGGATTTTCTTAGAAGGGCCATGGATTCATTGCCTTTCTGGTTTCCCAATTCATCTTCAAATTAGGGAGGTAATTCAATAAGAATCAATCTTTCTCTCTCTCTCTCTCTCTCTCTTTTAACAAAAAAAATGAGAGGATCAGAGGAGATCAACAGCAAAGACCGTTTCTGACCCATTTGTAGCCTGCTGGAACTGGCTATTTTGAACAATTGACATTAGGTCCTCTGACATAATTGGTGAAATTGCCCTCGGAAAATCTTGCCTTCCTCTTAATAAACTCCATCCCCTAAAATGTTAGATTCTGTGGCAGCATCAAAGATAGAATCACAGATCAAACTCTCAGAAATAAAGTGCTCTTGAGAACAGTTGTCTCTGTCTAAAATACAGTGAATCTTTTCAAAGCAATTTTTTTAAAAAAAAAACATGGAAATGATCCTTTCTACATATGGTGTTATCATGCTCCCAAATAGGGGAAATATTCTTCAAAATATGAGCCTCTCTATATAAAGAAATATGGAGGGATCCACCTTCAAAAGCCATTTTGAATTTGCATAAGTAAATGTACTGCTGGAACACTACTAGTACTACTACTGTTACTAATAGAATTTCCTCTCTGTTTATTTTCCAGACCTGATTCACATATTTATTAGATCTGATCCAGAAATCTACTCTTTTTTCTCCCTGCAATAATCATTTGGCTATCTTTCTTTAATTGCCATTTGAATATTCAGAACCAGATGTTTCCATCTGGATTCATAGCCAAAGGGAACAGGAAAACTCATATTTCATATCAGGTTAATATGTGTTAGGTACAGTAATTTTCATAATCATGAGTATTAGTTCAGATTTCACTAAAATGGCATCAGGGACAGATCCATAGAAAGCATTGTTCTTTAAAAAGTGCAAGAGAGTTATGATACAAATATCATTGAGAAGATCCTGGTTCAAATCCTCTTCTGGTCAGTTTATTTAGGCAAATCCTTGTGTCTCAGTCCAACCTACTTCACAAGATAGTTATATACATAAAAGACAGCCTGTTAATTTTAAGAAAAGAAGGAGGGGAAAAATAGATTATATATAGATATATAATCTATATATAATATAGATTATATATAGATTAGGGTCTTGCCTTTCCATACATTAAATGTTACAGAAACAGGATGGTGCAAAATAATGCATAAATGTATAATAACTCAAGGTAATTAAAAACATGGCTGAAGAATCATACCTAATCCCAGCTGTTTTATCTTGTGACAGAAGAGAGAATAATATTATCACATCGTAGCCTGAGATAAAGTGCAGGGAGCTATATAAAACAAGTGACTTGTGTACTTCAGCTTAACCCTTCAGCTGAGGGTTAAGGGTGTTAAGGCCAAAAGCCTATCACATATGGACAGACTGGCTTGGGGAAAGACTGGTAGAAATTAATATCCATAAATAAAGCCATTGCCATTTAGTATTTCTAAATTTTGCTACTGCAAAGAAAAGGAACCTATAAACGCTTTCAGTGCAATGGTGGTTTAAATTCAGCTTTCATTGCTCAAGCATGTAAAGAAGCCAGCAAAGATATGCACACAATAGTAGGAAATAATCCAGCAGTCTTAATAAGGATTGTTCTCCAGTAGAAGAGAGAACAAATCTAGTGGGTGTTCATAATCTCTTTGGCTTTGTTTAGTTAAAGCTTTAAAACCAAAACAACAGTCAGTCGTTGGAAGACCCAAGAAACAAATGCTTCTCTTTCTGAGATTCATAAAACACTCATTACCCACAATTAATCATAATGATGCCTGGTATTCAGCGCTTTAGCTAAAATCTGGCTAGGAGTAGAAAGATTTGGCTCTCAAATAGGTTGCAATTCTTCATGCATTGTATTTTGAAGGATGCAAAACTGAATTGTCAGTACACCGTCCTCTGTGTTTACAGACATTCTCTCTTTCTCTCTCTGAGCTTTTGATGGAGCTTTTCATATAATGCTCTGCTCCATATTGAATCAGTCACCGGTGTGAAAACTCCTTTGCACAAAACGGGATTAAATATTACAATGCTGTTATAAATGTTAATTACGTAAACTGAAAAGGCCTAAAGCATAATGTAGCTATTGTTCCTGGAATAGTTAGAAGGCCTAAAATCTGTAACAAGTCTTTTTTTTTTCCTTGTGGAGCACTTCCATAACAGGCAGAGATATTCAGTTCTAGAATAATAATCAAGAGACAAATAACAGTTTCTAATTATTGCTGGAAATACATCCCATCTCCTCCCACAAGTTTTATTTTATTTCAATTTAAAGTGTATGATCCAGGGTCACCAAAGAGACACAGAGATCCTCAGAAATAACAAGAGGAATAGAAAGACCTCTGAATGACTTCATGATACTAACCCTGTGAGTTATGTACTTACGTAAGTATGGAATAATATTTACATGATGACCCCAACACACATCATTAGTGTTATGTATTGATACTTTTTAAGCGGGAGTTTCAAACTTGCCTACGTTTCTGATTGGCTAACAGTCCCTCCTGGATTGTATATAAGGAGGACTGCAGCCCCTGAGTTTTTGCTGAAGTCTCACTGTATATTAAAGAGCTGTTGTCACTTGCTTGCTTGTACCTCTCGTTATTCCCGAACCACTTCATTGGCGACGAAGGTGGGATTGAGGCTACAAGAAGCCAACCAGTGAGACCACGAGCTTCAGCTAGGCGACGAGGCGAACCACAGGAGGCATACCAAACATGTCTGCCTACGTTCCGCCCAAGCCTTTCGATCCGACCCGCGATAAATGGGTCTCGTACCTAACGAGGTTTGAATGCTCGCTAGAAGCCAGCGACATGCAGGGCCTCTCGGCTAATCGAAAGAGAGCCCTATTCCTAAGCCACTGCGGACCGGATGTGTTCGAGATGGCCGAGTCACTGTGTGAGCCAACGCCGGTTCAAACAGTCTCCTGGGACACCCTGATGGCAACTCTCTGGGCTCACTACGCTCCCGTCCCCTCCAAGTTCGTGCAGCGATACCAACTGAGGCAGCGCGTTCAACGAGAGGGAGAGCCAGTCAGCGCGTACATGGCCAGCCTGAGAAAAGCCGTAACCCATTGCGACTACAGAGATTTGGACGATGCGTTGCTTGAGCAACTGATCTGTGGTGTTCGGGACATTAGGCTGCAACGGTGTCTGCTCGCCAAGCCTGATTTGACGCTTGCCGGAGCCCTAGACGAGGCTAGGGCTCATGAAGCCTCCACAAAGGCCGCTGAAATGCTGCAGCGTCCGCTGACCAGCAAAGACAGCCCCAAGTCTGCCCCGGTGCACAGAGAAGACGCCGGATCCAGCTCGGAGTCCGAGTCGGATGAGGACGTCTTCCGAACGGAGCACCAGAGAAACAACACTGGCAGCCCCCAGCAAAGCTGTTCCAGCTGCGGCGGACACCACGATAGACTGTCCTGCAAATACAGGGAGGCTATTTGCAGGCGCTGCGAGAAAAAAGGGCACTTGGCGCGAGTCTGTAGAGCCATTCTGCCCAGAAGACACGAACCACGTGAGCGCCGCAGCCAACCGAAATCAGCACGTCAGAAGCAGCCAACGAGAGAAGGCGGCGCGAAAAAACGGCGCGAATTTGAACCGCGAGATGGCCGCAGCATACACATCGACCAGGCCAGCACGACGGTCGAGGACAAAGTCAGCACGGTGGTCGAGATCAACGGAAGGCCGTGCTCGATGGAGATCGACACCGGATCAGCTCTCTCCATAATGTCGTGGACGACCCTAAAGACCCTCCTGCCGTCGTTCCGGAAGGATCAACTCTCCAGACAGAGACTACGCATCCTAGACTACCAGGGGAACCGAGTCCCCCTCGAAGGCGTGGGCACGTTCCGGGTCACCTACGGAGACTACGAAAGAGACCTGCCGCTGACCATCGTCATGAAGCAGCTTCCTAGCCTCCTGGGCATGGGGTGGTTCCGAGCCCTTGGCATGGGCTTCACCAGCGTCCACCTGATGTCCAAGTCAACCCTGAAAGACAGCCTCCTGTCCGAGTTCCAGGACGTTTTCGGGGACACGCTGGGCAAGTATGTGGGGACCCCTATTTCACTAAACTTAGACCCCAACATAGCCCAAGTAAGACTAAAGGCCAGACGAGTGCCGTTCGCATTGAAACCGAAGATCGATGCGGAACTGGACAAACTGATTAAGCAAGGGGTGTTGGTCCCCGTTGACCATGCTAAGTGGGAGACCCCTATAGTCACCCCAGTTAAGTCTGACGGCTCAATAAGAATTTGCGCCGACTACAAGTGCACGATCAACAAGGCTTTGCAGCCGAGCGCCTATCCGGTGCCGATCGTGCACCATCTACTACACTCCCTGGGCCCCGGAAAAATTTTTGCCAAATTAGACCTGGCCCAAGCCTACCAACAGTTACCGGTCGATGACGCCACGGCAAAGGCGCAAACGATCGTGACTCATAGGGGTGCATTTAAATGCACCAGGCTCCAATTTGGGGTGAGCGTCGCACCCGGCTTATTTCAAAGCACCATGGAGCGCCTGTTGCAAGGACTCCCAGGAGTGGTGCCCTATTTCGATGACGTCTTAGTCAGCGCCCAAGACGAACACCAGCTGGGGGACAGGGTACGGAACGTCCTGTCCAGATTCAGAGAGGCGGGACTAAGACTTAAAAGAAACAAGTGTAGGATAGCGGTCCCCTCTGTAGAATTTCTGGGGTACAGGGTGGACGGCACAGGCATCCACCCTACCGAAAGCAAGGTGAGAGCTATTAAGAGCGCACCAGCCCCCAAATCCAAAGCAGAGCTCCAAGCCTTCCTTGGACTGCTCAATTTCTACTCAATGTTCCTAAAAGATAAAGCCACGGTTGCAGATCCCCTTCACAAGCTTTTAGGAAAAAATGTACCATGGGTCTGGGGGAAACCGCAAGCAGCCGCTTTTGAGGCAGTGAAAAGACTCCTATCTGAGGACAGTTTCCTGATACAGTACAATGCAGAGCTGCCGCTCGTCTTAGTTTGTGACGCCTCCCCCGTAGGAGTTGGTGCCGTCCTAGGCCATAGACTGCCGAACGGCCTAGAGGCGCCCATTGCATTTTATTCCCGCACCCTGTCCAGCACAGAGCGGAACTATAGCCAGTTGGACAGAGAGGCTCTGGCTGCGATTGCGGGGGTTAAAAAATTCCACGAATACCTCTATGGCCGAAAATTCGAACTTGTGACGGATCATAGACCCTTGCTAGGACTGCTGGCGGGCGACAGGCCAACCCCCACTGCCCTCTCCCCTCGCTTGACCAGATGGGCCATTTTTTTGTCGGCCTACTCATATCAACTCGTCCATCGACCTGGGCGGACCCTGGGTCATGCAGATGCCCTTAGCCGCTGCCCCCTTCCCGACCTACTGGACAACCCAACGCCGGAAGCCTCCGTCCTCTTGTTGGACACGTTAACTTTGGGCCCCATCTCCTCCGGCGAGGTGGCAAAAGCCTCAAATAGAGACCCAGTCATCCAGACTGTTATGGGTTGGGTTCTGAAAGGGTGGCCGGACAAGGTGGTAGGGGAGGAGTACCAAGGGTTTGCCAACAAACGGAACGAACTGTTCATGCAAGGGGGGTGCTTGCTATGGGGTGACAGGGTGGTAATTCCAACGAAACTACGAAATAGGGTTTTGGAGTTGCTGCACGAAGGGCACCCGGGCATTGTTAGGATGAAGTGTTTAGCCCGCAGCTATGTCTGGTGGCCCAACATGGACCAGGTCATTTCCGAGTGGGTGGGGAAGTGCAGACCCTGCCAGGAGTCTTGCCCCGATCCCCCAGTAGCGCCCATCCGAGAGTGGGAGAAACCAAAAGGCCCATGGGGGAGGATCCACATTGATTTTGCCGGCCCATTCCATGGCCAAACGTTTTTAATAGTTGTGGATGCCTACTCAAAATGGCTCGAAATTGTATTGATGCCATCTACAACGGCCGAAGCCGTTATCAAGGCACTAAGGAAGTTGTTTGCCACCCACGGCCTGCCGGATACCTTGGTATCGGACAACGGGCCTCAATTTACAGCAACCCTTTTCGAAGGTTACTTGGCTGGCCTGGGAATCCGCCATGCCCTATCAGCTCCATTTCACCCGGCTTCCAACGGATTGGCTGAACGATTTGTCAGGACAGCCAAGGAAGCGCTGTCCAGATTAGACAATGGGGACTGGCAGGCCAGGATAGATCAATTCCTAGCAGTTCAGCATGCATCACCATGCACAGCAACAGGGAGAAGCCCAGCAGAGCTCCTCATGGGGAGGAAGCTCCGGTGCGTGTTGGACAGGCTTCACCCTAACTACTCGCACGAAAACTTTAAGGGAGAGACCTGTGGCTTAAGGCAGTTTCAGGTCGGGTCCCCGGTGTTCGCTCGCAATTATGCCAGCGGTCCTCTATGGGTTGCAGGAACCATAGTGGGGATAACAGGCCCAAAATCATACACGGTGGACATTGGGGTAGATAGACTCTGGAAGCGCCACATAGACCAACTTAGGAAACGGGTGGTTGGCGAGGCAAACATCAACTTAGACATTTCCGAGCCTAACTATGACCACTTCTCCAAAACAGCTAACTCAAGCCCGGGGTCGCGCGAATACTTAGCTGACAAGCCCTGGTTCCAGCGCCGCCCCAGCGAGTCACCACTCCCAGCCGGGGATAACCACGCCCCGGACAAAATCCAGGAGGTTCCATTGGCGGAGCCGGGAGAGACAAAGAGTCCCTCCGACCAGCTCGACGCCCCACCAGACTCTGAACTGCGCAGGTCAACTAGGGCGAGAACTCGTCCTAAGCACCTGCGAGACTTTGTTTGTACATATGTTAATTTTTGAGTATTAGTGCCTTCTGGGAAGGGAGGGGTGTTATGTATTGATACTTTTTAAGCGGGAGTTTCAAACTTGCCTACGTTTCTGATTGGCTAACAGTCCCTCCTGGATTGTATATAAGGAGGACTGCAGCCCCTGAGTTTTTGCTGAAGTCTCACTGTATATTAAAGAGCTGTTGTCACTTGCTTGCTTGTACCTCTCGTTATTCCCGAACCACTTCAATTAGGGTGCCCTCATGCTTTACTGAGATTACTGCTACCAATATCTTATTCTTGCGATTCAGTCATGTTCTATTCCAGATGATGTTCAATTCCTGATTTACATCTCGATTGAACAAACAGAAGAGGCTGGTTGAAGTGTAACTTAAATTTGAGTTAAATTGGTTGGTATTATGTTCTTCAGTGCTGCTGGATTTTTGTTTTGTTTTGTTTTTTGGAGCCATTGAGTTGGTCCCGACTCCTGGCGACTGCTTGGACAAGACCCTTGGAAAGATTTCAGAAGTGATTTGCCATTGCATGCTTCCTAAGGTTGAGAAGAGATTGGCCCAAGGTCACCTAGTTTAGGGGTCACCAACCTTGACAATTTTAAGAGTTGTGGATTTCAACTCCCAGAATAGGAGTTTAAGATAGAGCCGAGGTGGCGCAGTGGCGCAGTCTAAGAGCCGAGGTGGCGCAGTGGTTAGGGTGCAGTACTGCAGCTACTTCAGCTGACTGCTAGTTCAGCAGATCAGCGGATCAAATCTCACCGGCTCAAGGTTGACCCAGCCTTCCATCCTTCCGAGGTGGGTAAAATGAGGACCCAGATTGTTGGGGGCAATATGCTATTTAGGATACTGTCTTTGGTGTAAGCCGCCTAGAGTCCTCGGAGAGTGGGTGGCATAGAAATATGAAAAATAAAATAAAATAAAATAAAATAAAATAAAATAAAATAATATAAAATAAAATAAAATAAAATAAAATAAAATAAATAAAATAAAATAAAATAAAATAAAATAAATAAAATAAATAAAATAAAATAAAATAAAATAAAATAAAATAAAATAAAATAAAATAAAATAATAAAATAAAATAAAATAAAATAAAATAAAATAAAATAAAATAAAATAAAATAAAATCAATAATACTAGAGTTCATCAGCCAGCTTTGCTGGTTGAGGAACTCTTGGAGTTGAAATCCACAAGTCTTAAAGTTGCCAAGGTTGGATACCCCTGAAGCTGGTTTTGTGCCTAAAACAAGACTAGAATTTACCATTTCCTGGTTTTCTAACCTGGTGCCTTCACCAGTACACCAAACTGGCTCCTGTTAGCACCTTTTAAATCTAAATTATTTCTTTTCCTTATTACTATTTTAATAATGTAGTACTGCTATTTCTAATACCATGCCAAAATTTTTCCTCTAATTCCTTGAAAGCTTTTTTTTTTCTCCGTATAAAAGTGTCTTCTAGGCTGTTTGGCTTTAGCTTCATTCTTAGGGTGCTTCAGAATTGTTTAAAAATCTGTTTTGCTGGTGGTTTGGATCTTTCCTTTTTTTGTGTGTTACAAGGCTGAGCCTTCTGTTATTTCTATGGTTGTTTCTTCTTTTCTACCTCCCCACTGTGCCTCTCCCAGTTGCATGTGTTTCCTGATCCAATAGGAGGAAATCCGTAACACCACCACCACCCCATTCATTTTCGCTTTGAATTTAATCGAAACCAGGAAGCTGAAAACAGGTAGAGAGGCTCTTGCAGAGCAACAGAATATTGATGGATCTCAGTTTCCCACTAAGGCAGGGGTGTCAAACTCGCAGTCCGCGGGCTGGATACATCACACACTGGCCACACCCACCTCCGGGTTAGCGAAGGGGGGGAAAATCATGATACTTCGCGTGATGCGTGATGCTGTGTGACACACACACACACCCCGCACTATGTTAAATTCCATTAGTCTACTTTCAACCCATGGAAATGTCACTGAATTTTTTTTTCCCTTTAAGCTTTATCATCAAATTCTTTACAACAGTAAATAAAGAAATAAATGAAGAGCAAATTACTCTGAAATGAAAGTGATTGGTGAAAAATTCCCAAAGATGTTTTCAGCAGGTTTTTTTTTTTTTTTTAATGCACTGTGAAATTCTGAAGTGTTGTAAACCATATTCACAAAACAGGCTTACAGCGAAAACCGGTTCTAGTATGACCAGTTCAGTGCTGTTTATATGAATGGGTACCGGATCAGAGGGATTCAGAGATGCGATAGGATTACAAATTAAAAGCCAGTGAATGTGATTCCATAGCAACTTCATCCAAATTAATCCCACTGTAGTAGCTGGAGCTACTCTAGAACTAATTATTTACGCTAATCCCACGTTAAAAAGAAAATGGCTACGCTTTAGCACTTAAGAATATCCACTATGAATTCATTTTTTAAAATCAATAGCTTAATGAAAATGCATTAGTTGCTGTCTAGCCAGCTATATTCAATATAATATTGTGCCAAAACTGGTAGGCTGTATTTCTCTTTCAAACATAAAAAGGAAAGGAAAGAAAGTGCTTTGTAGCATCTTTTTAATGCAATGTTGCATTTTTTCCCCCCATGAAACAACAAAACAAGATAAGGGAAGCTCTTTCTATCTGATCAATATTATCGACAAATATTAGAAAGCATTTCTATTGGTGCACCAAAGAATAGAACAGAAATGCATAAATATGAAATCCTTTGTTCTTTTGTTGTTTTATAAATATAATCATTGTGTCTCATTGTAGATTTTGATGTTAACACTTTACATTATTGTGACATTTCAGGTTTGAAGGATTGTCCCTCCAATAATTTATACTTCTTTGAGGGAGGATTGTATAATGGAGGTGTCTTCCAACAACACTGATTCCCTTGGTTAGGGGACTGGAGAATAAAACCCACGAGGAATGGTTGCAGGAATAGGGTATGTCCAGCTTAATGAAAAGAAGGGCTAGGGGTGAAGTGATAGAAGTGTTCCAATATTTAAGGGGCTGCCACAAAGAAGAGGGGGGTCAACTTATTCTACAAAGCACCTGAAAGCAGGACAAGAAGCAATACCTGGTGTAGATCTCAGCACAAATGCTATCTTGCCCTGTTGCTTTATTTGAGGTCTTGTGCTTGAGTTTTGTGGTTTTCGTCAAAACCAGTCTCGATGCACCCAGGTTTTCAGTTCAAGTATAGTTATTGCAATCGGTGTGATGACATCTTTAAACTGCATCCACCTTTTTAAACAGGTTGCTACAAGCAGTGAATTACCCATGAGTTTTTCATTAGGTACATCTTGGAAGTGCTGGATTTTGCTGGGTCTGATAGTCTGCTGGTGTTGAATGACTTTCTGGTAGTCCTCTTGCTTATGATGTAAAAGGTCTATGTGTAGGCTCAAGACTGACCAGACCAGCTTGCGATCCATCTAGTGCTCATCACTTCATATGGTGCAAAGGATGGTGATGTCTTTAAGTTCAGATTGACATATTGTAACATAGTCAGGTAGGTGCCAGTGATGGTAAATGAGATGCATCCAGATTGTTTTGTACTGGTTTGCAAGTCTGATCATTGTATTAGTGATGAACAGGTTGTGCTTGGCAGATTGGCAGGCTGTTGCTATTTAGTTTTCCCATCAGGAATTCCATTCCAGTTGTCACTATACCTACCTTAGCACTGAAGTCACTCAGAATGGCAAGCTTGTTGCTGATGGAGGTTGTTCAAATGATTTGGTCCAGGTCCTCATAGAAAGCTCCGTTTTCTATGAGAGTTGAAGCATAGGCGTTGATTATAGTGATATACCAGGCAGTGGTGAAATCCAATTTTTTTTTACTACCGGTTCTGTGGGCGTGGCTTGGTAGGCATGATGTGGCTTGGTGGGCGTGGCTTGGTGGGCGTGGCAGGGGAAGGATACTGCAAAATCTCCATTCCCACCCCAATCCAGGGGAAGGATACTGCTAAATCGCCAGTCCCACCCCACTCCTGGGGGAAGGATATTACAAAATCTCCATTCCCACCCTACCCTGGGGCCAGCTAGAGGTGGTATTTGCCGGTTCTCTGAACTGCTCAAAATTTCCGATACTGGTTCTCCAGAACCTGCTGGATTTCACCCCTGATACCAGGACTTGCTGAGATAATGCATTCATTTATTCCAGTGGGCAGAGTAGAGATATTCTACAGCAGTGCTGTTTTGATTGCAAAGCCTACTTCATGAGTCTTCTTATCAGTTTGTGGTTTCCCTTTCCAAAACTACCCATATATCCACTTACTACTTCCTGTAATGAACTATGTCAAACCATGTGAGACCCTTGCCTGGTCTCACATGGTTTCACATAGACTTGTCTAAGTAGTTACCAGAAATGAAGCTCTGCATAAAGGTATAGTTATCTTTAATTTTTGGTTTTATTAGGTAGGTTTGTGGAATGATTTGTGCACGATGCCTTATTTGTACAACCTTATTTAATGCTGGTAAATGCATCTGGAAGAATTTTACAATTGGATGGCAGAAGTGCCTAAGAGGCTTATGGATATAAAATTGTGGCCATCAGAAGCCAAACCAGATCAAATGGTAGTAGGTGCTGTCACTTTACTTCCAGAAAAGTAACAGCTGGAGCCAAATAAATATATTTTGGATGGATTTGGAGTTGGACTATACTTCATTTAAAATCAGGACACTCTCCACCAAGCAGGATCTGTTGTCCCATTTCCATTAAAAGATTAATGGGGTAGCAATTCAGAAGCAGATTTGTCTGGTCACAGGTGTGGCCAAACTAAACTCTAGCGTGAACTTCTCACTGAGGCCCAGATGGCATTCATACTAGCTGTATTCTGAAAGCAGTGAAGAAACAGTTTTTCCAACAATTATTTGGAACCCAAAGATCATTTGCTTTGTGGATTTTTTAAAAAATTCTACTGTCCTTTGCATGGATTTGGTTTTACTTAAAAGTTCAACAATTGGATTTGATATATGGCTTTATATTGATGATTTATTGCAAATTATCCAGAATTTGATCCATAGGTAATATTCACATCTTTAAAACCAACCAACCAACTCTCTCAACTCTAAGGATACTTACTGCTTAAGGGTTCAGACATTGTTCAATGATTATGTCATTACTTTTAAGCAAGAAGGAAAGAGAGAAAAAATGATCTGACAATTTTTCATTGGTAAACGTATCAGCCATTTATGCCAGTAATTTTGCTCTGAATGCACAAATCTTTTGTGTCTTTGTCAGACAGTTCAATCCCAATAAATCACAACAAAATACACTGTTGGATTCTAAACTAGTATTAAATCTATTTATGAGTAGTTGTCCCAGACCTTTCTAATTAAATTATAGACAGTTTTTACTTTAACAAGAACAACAAAACTAAAAAACATTGTCATCATTTTAAAAAGTTACGTAAGGCACCTGGCATGTTTATAACAAATTGCTTACATTTCAGTTGTTTAAACTATTCTCAATCCGGCCTTTAAATCTGGTGGAGCATAAGAGAGAATTTTTTTAAAAAAACCAAGCTCACAAAAATCCAAATTGAAAGACAGTAGATGGAAAGGAAATGGAGAGGAAGAGGGAGAGGGAGAGAGAAAGAGAAAGAGAAAAGGAGGAGGAGGAGGAAGAAGAAGAGGAAGAAGAAGAGGAAGAGGAAGACGAGGAGGAGGAGGAGGACACAACTGATGATCATATAACTCCAGGCTCCAGGTTATAACTTGAGGTCTACATGCATTTATTTCCTATAGTTACACTTAGATTCATCTGCTCCACTTTAATATCCAGTCAAAGAAGCTTTAAGTGACTTTTCTTCAAAGAACATAGAACCCAGCCAAATATATTTACTAGGGGTTAAAAAAAAATGGGATGGCTCTACATAGCATGAAAATCTTTCTTGCAACATTCTTCTGATCTCTCGGGAATATATATATATATATATATATATATATATATATATATATATATATATATATATATATATATACATATATATATATATATATATATATATATATATATATATATATATATATATATATATATATATATATATATTTCCAAACTCAGTGTTGAAACACGAGCAGCACACATTCCTGATTATGCGTGACTCCTATAATCTCCACCTTCCAAATTCTGACCAGATGACATTTTAATCAAAGCCTGCCTAGAACATATTTCACTGTCAGTTTGTTTTAATCCTTCTCTCCTTCTGTGGGAAGAATATTTTTATGAGGATGAATCGGACCAACCCAACTCCTGGATTCAGATGTCCCAGAGAAACAGTTGAATTCAAGTAAGCCACATACTAAAATGAGAGAGTCTGGCAGCCTTGAAGGTGGCAGGACAGGTCCAAGGTCATTTCTGACACCTGAATTCCTGACACCTTCCAACTCAGAGAGGATGGGTATGTAAAATGCTTGAGAGCTTCAAGTATAGCAGTTCTCCACTTCAAGGAAGGTTTACTTCGTAATATCAGGAACAAGTAGTAACCAAGCGATTGGTAAACAAACTTAATAACATGAATACTTTTAACAGTACAAGGACACTCAGAGAATAAGTACAACTGCCAGAGCTCAACAGACCAGCCCAAACCAACATAAAAGCATTGCATTTTTAAATGAAGCCTGAAGTTCCATATTAGCAGGATACCAGAGAATTAACACGTACCAAAGCTTAATGAACAAGTCAAACCTCATTATGCTAGTAATATATGTTTACACAAATTCAGTAACGTTTCATGCTTGTGCATGAAACATTGCTGCACACACACATATTTCTATTACTCACTTGCAAAATAAATATAGTGCACAGCATATAGGCATCCATCTATCAAACCCTTCCCCGTGTTAGAGATTGCATAATCTCTTTACACCTATAGTATAAACTTTTTTGATGCCTTAATGGCAAACGATAGAAGCTCCCAGTATCTGTTTCAAACCTGGAAATTGAATTAATTGAGTCTCTATATTTAAGTGACAAAAAGACCCTGCCTCTCTTACACCTGTACACTTCCATATCTTCAATATCAATTTAGACCAGTGGTTCTCAACTTGTGGTCCATAGACTCTGGGCGGTTGCGAAGTTATCACAGGGGTCTGTGAAGGCCTGAAGAAACATTAGGATTTAAACCTTGAGTTAAGACTTGAGAGTCTGGGGCCATGGTCCGTGGACACAAAATATATTTAAAGGAGGTCTGTGATAAAGAAAAGGTTGAGAACCACTGGTTTAAACAGAAGGGAGGGGTTTTTTTTAATCTTAATAAGTCTATCTTTTAGTTCAAATGTTCTATAATGAATGACCACCACCATTCATTGAGAACTAAGTTCTCAAGAGAGCCTTGGTAGTACAGTGAACTAAAGCACACTGTTATTAACATCTGCTGCTTGCAATTACTGCAAGTTCAAATCTCACCAGGCTCAAGGCTGACTCAGCCTTCCATCTTTTCAAAGGTAGGTAAAATGAGGACCCAGATTGTGGAGGCAATAAGCTGACTTTGTATAAATATACAAAAGTATGAAGGCTATTGCTTAATGCATTGTAAGCCGCCCTGAGTCTCCGGAGAAGGGCAGCATATAAATTAAAGCAAAAAAAAAAAAAAGTTAAGCCTATATTCTGCATTGAAATAATAGAAAATACTTGTAGCTCAGGTTTTAGATGTTGGTAGTGGTTTGCTCTCTAAGCTTGTTTCAATTGAGTTTCTGAACATTTCGTTACCAGACTAGGTAACATCTTCAGCAGGATTTTCTTGTCCTATTCTCCTTAGCTTATAAATGTCTATATTCTCCATCCATACTCCGCATCCAAAATAACTGTAAGCATTTTTCATGAGAGGATCTGCTTCTTAATTCATCTGTGTTCGTTTAGCACCCTGCTTATGTTCAAGCGAATATAAAAATATCTCATAGTTTCTCACAAAAGTTCCAGATGAATTCAAGTCTTGAAGACCATAGAAAAGATCCTTTAAATAAACAGCAATAATTTGTTGCAATTTACAGCAATAATTTATTTATAGACAGTCAGGGATGACCAATCTTAGGTGCTTACCTATGGCTTTCTTCTCAACACTGCTCTAACTTCACCGCATCCAGACCAATATCTGCTACTATACGGGCAAGCATACCAAAATGTGTTTTAAAGGTGACACCATTGCAAACTGAATAACAGAATCAAAACAATCAGAACATCTGATATACTTCAATGCCACTTAAAACAGCAGGGATTTTTGGATGCTAAGAATAAAGCAGCAAGTTCTATTCCAAACTCAATAACATATTTTCTGAAATGTGTGTTTTATTTTACACTTGGAATCTACAAAATGGCCTTTTCAAAGCCGGAATGTTACACATTCAAAACGTTTAGTGCATCCCTGTTTGCTCCTGCCTGCGTGAGAGGGCTAACAGACTATTTCATGCTGTGGGGCTGCTGTGTTTTCTGGCCTTAAAGATTCTAGAAGAGGACAAATCCTTAACGGTGTATTCCACAGGTATCTTTACAAGTGTTAAGATTATAGCCTTGTCTAATGGCTATGCATGCTTCAATAGACCATAAAGCCCTTTCATAAGAGAGTTTTTGTAAAAATTGTTCAGATTGTAAGTGCTGTCAATGACTACATTTCACTCCCTTGATTTACACTGAGTGAAGAACTATAAGCTGATCTGAATGAAAGGAGAAAAAGCACAGTTCATATTCAATAGCAAATAAAGAAAGGCCGTTTTAACAGTGAATGGATGCATAATTTGCTGTCTAAGTTAATATTCCATACAAGAATGTACAAGATTCTATGGTCCTATTATGTTAACTTACCCCTTTCCCTATCACCAGGGAAAGGCATCTAAATTTAAGGTCAACTGCTTTCCTTTCCACTTTAAAAATTCAATTTAGGAACAGTGCTTCCTAAACTACTGATTGATCGGAGAGTCTTTCTTTCTGGATTAAAATGTGGACTGCTTCTTTACTTCTTACACGCAAAAAGACACTCTCACACAATCTAGATCTGATTAAAGGTGTAGGTTAGTCTTCTCAGTACAACATCAAAAGAGACAGCCTTGTTAATATTACTTTCTGATATCCACCTTATCTTTGCCCAAACACTTGCAGCTTAGGGATGGACATTGCTTCTAAACTATGCTTAGGTGGTTTGGGGATTTCCCTGCTCCATTCAGCTACTATAGAGACTGCAGCAACCCTTCTGAATTCTGCCCATCATCGGTTCAGTGATGTCACTGCTTGTTTCATGAAGGCGTATGTGCCTGTACATCACAAATGGGAAACCTCTGACCCATAATATCATATGGCACATCAAACTGGTCTATCAACACCACTGTTCATATTTCAGTGCCTATAAAGTTGCCTTCTTAACTCATGATAAATAGGCAAGCAGCAGTATTTTAGTCCCAAAAGAGCTGCAATTATATTTCCAAATTCATTCTAATAGGTCAATTAGTAGAAAGTGTGGCAACTGGTTGACTGTCAACTCCGTTAGTCATGTAGAATAGGCAACTCTGAAATGGAGCCATCAAGCCACTGGAAAAGTAAAAGGGACTCTTTTGAAAAATACTGTAAAAATAAGATGTCTTTTCATTTCTCCATTCCTCAGATTTTCTTGTCCATATATGTGTTCTTTTCACATACTAACAGTTGGTGGGTCCAAAAATATAAATGGGTGAAGGCATCTCTTTGCTTGCACTTTCCTTTAAGTTTTTGTGACTCTCTACCCTTTACAAGGAAAGAACAGATATTTCTTACCTGATCTTTGAACGAATCTCCTGCATGGAGGGCAAGTAATTCACCATGAAATTAGGTTAACAGCTACTACAATTCTAGGATTGCAAATTGTCCACTCCTTCCTTACGTGGAGGTAATTTCTACACTAGTGAATATATCATCCCCAAGCCATTGTTGAAGTATACTATCTTCACTACTATTATTTGGGCATGGTTGGGTGATTCTAAGAGATGGTATATATTGATAGTGTAGAATTAGCAGAGTCAGACGGTAGGCCTGTTTAGCCAATAGTCTTGACATCAAATGTATACATAAGCAGGTTGTTAAGTGCCAGGGTCCATTACTGAGTGTACACGGTCCACCACATTATCTCCTTTAGAAGTGACAAGAAGTCAAGGTTACAATTGTAGGTTTTTGACATTCAAGATGGCATCCGCTCCAGGGCCATATGACACAATAAATCACAAATGTCAGTTTAAATGTTATTTATCATGGGAAGTGACATGATGATGTATACGTGCTTGTTGAATGAGCTTTACAATTATCGTGTAATTCAAAAACAACTATTGGCTGGCAGCAAATCTCCAGGATTTCAAACAGTTTTTCCCGTAACTCCTGCAAGCGCTTGGAATCAATCCTGCAGTCTTCCTGCAAAGCAAGTGAAAAAGTCACCATGAATATCATTCCATAAATACCTCCAAATTCCGCCTGTCATGTATGATTAATTTTTATAAAATTGGAGCAGCTAGGTCACTCAGTGAAACTACCAACAAGTTTTTGCAAGAAGCGGGCTCCCAGATGCTGGAGATCTTAAATCAATTGTCAGCAAATTGGAACAGAACACCATTTGCCATCTGAAGTTTAAATTTAAATGTTGCCAATAACAAGAATGTTAAACTCTCTTTTTACATTGTGCATCCGTTCAGGTGTATTCATTTACCTAAAAGTTTATTTTTCTCAGCTACATGAGTTACCCAATTACAATATGGGAAATAAGATGAAAAATCTCCAAAAAATCACATTTCCTGTAGTAAAGGAGATTAAGATGTAGAAATTTGATAACTATAATCAAAAGATTACAACATAACCACAGTGCATAATAGATTTTTTTTCTTTCTTTCCTTCAAATATGTCCACTTCTCAGAGGCTGAGAATGAGTGACTGGCCCATGTTTAACCTAGCTGGATTCATGCCTAAGATAGGTCTAGAGTTCATGGCCTCCTGATTTCTGGTGCCCTGATGCCTTAACCAATGCACCAAACTAGTTCTCAAGTAGAATATATCTTCTTGTAAAAATAATTTGCTTTCTTGCCTTTTACTTTTGTTACAGGTAAAAAGGATAGTGGCTTCAGAACAGTGGTGGGTTGCTCCCGGTTCTCACTGGGTCGCAAGAACCAGTAGTAAAAATTTGTAGTAGTTCGGAGAACTGTTACTAACATTGGCTGGCCACGCCCCCGAACCATCCCCAGCCTGGTCGCTGCTCACTTACCCTGCCCACCTCATCAAAGGCTTTTTTTTTTTTTTTACTTTTAAAAGCATTTTTTCTACAACCTCTTCGGCTGAAAAATTCTTTTAAAAGTTAAAAAAAAAGCCTCTGATGATCATGCGGCTCAGCTGGGATCATCAGAGGCTTTTAAAAGCATTTTTTCTACAACCTCTTTGGCTGAAGACGAAAATAATGCCTTGAAAAGCCTCTGGCGATTCCAGCTGTGTTGCCTGATCGTCAGAGGCTTTTAAAAGCATTTTTTTCGGCAACCTCTTAAGGTTGTAGAAAAAAATGCTTTTAAAAGTTTTTTTAAAAAAGTTGGCCATGCCCATCCAGTCACATTACCCCACCACCACCAAGCCACACCCACAAAATAAGCCATGCCCGCAGAACCGGTAGTAAAAATTTTTAGAACCCACCCCTGCTTCAGAACTGTGCTCAGCTGACACAAATAATACTTTCAGTGTTAAAAATGGCTTGGTTTGAAATAGAAATTGCAGTTGCAATCCACAAACAATCATAAATTACTCATTATTTGTGAAGGGGGATTTTTTTGGCTCAGAAATGTAGAATAAAAAGCTGGGATTTTTCCCCAAGTGCTTTGCCAGACTGTAAAGGCATATAAAGAGCTACACTTCAAAAGCAAGAAGCATCAAGATTTCTTTCAGGTTTAAGCCTCTGTAAGATTTAACACCACCACCACCCCCTGTTCTGACACTTAGGTTTCAGCAAAACAAATAAGAACAAAAACAAGGGTCAACATTTTTGCCCCACTCATTCTTAGATTTTGAGTGAGCAAACAGGTAGAGATGTGCACAGCATTTTATTTCTGAGTTCAGAAGATTTCCAGAAAGCTCAAAAGAGCACTGGAATATTCCCAATGCACTTGCAAAAGAGAGTTTGGAATTGGAAATATTGCAATTGAAAATGCTTTGCACGCTTCTATAAAAGGAATGCTAGCAGGCAGCTCATGGGCCACAATTTTGCAGCCAAGCTTAAAATATACTAAGTAGATAAAGATATTTGAATGTTTTGTGACATCACAGCAACTTAGCACATACCTTAGGTAAGATCTTTTCAATACACCCGCAAAGTAAGTTCTGGAAATTTTATTGCCAAGTTTCTATAATCCCGTTTACAATGTAAACTTTACATGTTATGATACCCAGAGCACTCCACATTTCCTTTAAATCTGGACTCTGTCCATTGTACAGACTTCTCAGCATCTTCTGTTCACTCTTAGATATTGTGGTGATAATGTTGAACTAGCAATTTACAGACTCACTTTCCATATCTGATGAATGAATGTTACATGTGCTATTAAAATAATGAAGGTATAACTACTCAGGAGGACAGTAAAAAAACAACAACAGGCAACTAACACTATGTCTATGGAGATTCTCAATCATCAAGGTCATGGTCCCTAAGATGCTTTTTCAAGAGGCAACTGGACTTTCTGGTTTTTCTTTGAAGTCATTTCGTTTCTCATCCAAGAAGCTTCTTCAGCTCTGAAGATATGCTGTTTTAAAATTAAGCAAATTTGTCTAAACCAGAAAGTCAAAGATTGGAAACACTGGAAAATACCTTCTTTGAATGGTAAGTAGCAGATGACTGTGGTGGAACAAGCACCATTCACTATCTTTATGTAAGAAGGAAGTATGAAGTGAAAATCTTGCATCTTCTCCCCAAATAGGAAAATTAGACAGAGGGGAAAAAGGTCTCCATATTCCAAGTTGTATTTTAAAAGTAAAATACCTGGGGACAAACTACACACACCTCTATACAAGAATTTTTAACCAGTTTGAAAGCAAATCTAACTTTGTGTTTCTATTTTGTTAGTGGTGTTGAACAGCTTAAGTAATTTATTTCCAGCTCATCTGTGGCACAATTAAAATCACTTAATAGCTAGGATTTTGCTTGCTTGCAGATGGTCTAATTCCATTTCTCCATATCCTTCTCCTCAGCTTCAGTTTCTTGAAGGAAACACTAGAATGGCACTTTTGCCTGCTCCTAAACTGACATAACAAATCAACCACGACAAGAGCCTTGGTAGCACAGTGGTTTAATGCACCTTGTAATTAACACAGCTGCCTGCAATTTCTGCAGGTTCGAATCTTACCAGGCTCAAGGTTGACTCAACCTTCCATCCTTTCTAAGGTAGGTTAAATGAGGACCCAGTTTGTGGGGGCAATAAGCTGACTTTCTATAAATATACAAAAAGTATGAAGGCTATTGCTTAACGCATTGTAAGCTGCCCTGAGTCTCCGGAGAAGGGCGGCATATAAATCAATTTTTTTTAAAAAAAAAAAAAACACCAGGGCTGAAACTGATAAGAATTTTGTCAACTGTCCTCCTCGGTATGGAATAGGCTACCTTGGTCCATCCCATAGTGTGCAATGAGGTTGAGAGTATTTTTTTTATGCTCTAGCACATTTAGCAGATTGGTGGTGTTAATGTTGAAAAATGAATGTGGTAATTTCCAGACTAGTTTTCCCTCAACACATTCCAGGTTACCATAATCCTTACATCTAGAGCAGAGCCAATCACACTTGGCATTTATTTCAGTCAGCAATAATGTAGCTTGATGTTTATTGATTAAACATGAGCAAACACAAACAATTAACTGGCAAAAATGGGATAAAAGGCAGTTAAAAGCAGGAGAGAGAGAAATAACGAACAATTCTCAAAAATTTACATATATCTCTAATAAAAAAGAACATAACTTTTTAAGAATAAGAAGAATAAGAATAATTTTATTTCTATACCGCCCTTCTCCCGAAGGACTCAGGGTGGTGTACAGCCTATTAAAAACACAAGACAACATCAGTTAAAATAGTTTAAAATTATTAAATAGATTCGGCTCAATTTAAAACCCCAGAAATCTAAAACCCAATTTAAAATTGTTATATTGATAGACCAGCCTGGCGGAACAACAGGGTCTTGAGTGCACAACGAAACACCCGGAGGTCGGAGATCTTACGTATTTTTAGAGCCACTGAAAGCAATGCTGGGAGTAATTAACATAGTCAGCCCCAAAGGGGATGGTCTTTGATTATTCTAGCTTTAACTCCTTTATATATCAGAGATGAAAAGTAGGACATCATGTGATTCCTACCTCTATTATGAAGAAAGTAGGAAACAATATGGGAAATGGGGAAGATAATAGCTTTTCAGACCTGCAAAATAAGACAGTAATAAATAATCTTCAACCTCTTACCCCCAACTGCAAGACTATGATAAGTTACTACTAATTATGCTGAAACTCCTAAATTCTCTGATCTATTCAGCTTTCGAGGCCTATTTCACTCTTCCAAAACACTTTTATTTAGCCCAAATCTCTGTGAATAAATGAATGAACAAATAAATAAATGTAAAAAGGACAATATCAAAGTGCCCAAACTCTATTTTTGGATGATAGAAAAACATGTTAAAGGAAATCACAGAACACACATTAAAAATCACACGTCACAATCACATGTAAAACGTCTCAATGAAATAAAATTGTGGTAATCTAACTTCACTATACATTACTTTGCTAAGGTGGAATTTGGATTTCAGAATTTATTCTATCACCCATCTCATCCCATTTATGACTATATGATTATAACCTTGTTGCTGGTATCCTTGAGATTTATATTGACTGTTTCCCTATGACTATCATTAAGTGTTGTACCTTATGATTCTTGATGAATGAATCTTTTCTTTTATGTATACCAAGAGCATATGCACCAAGACAAATTCCTTGTGTATCTAATCACACATGGCCAATAAAGAATTCTATTCTATTCTATTCTATTCTATTCTATTCTATTCTATTCTATTCTATTCCATTCCATTCCATTCCATTCCATTCCATTCCATTCCATTCCATTCCATTCCATTCCATTCTATTCTATTCTATTCTATTCTATTCTATTCTATTCTAGAGAGGCAGTAGCTTGATCTTTTCATCATTTGCATCTAACCACAGTATAAATGTGCCTGGCAATCTCTTTTCTTCTGACGTATTGTTATCTTCATCTCATCTGTAACCCATGCAAACTGCAGCAGTTTTGCAGTTGGTACAGTCTGCCAAACTTCACCGGCTATTTGGCTGTGTGGCAATCAGGTAAATCCTAAGTGATGGGATAAAATTGATGCCTGTTGGCTAGTTTAGGCAAGTGTGAGCTGTGTCCTGCACAGCCATTCTGCTTTGACCAGTAGGAGGTTCTGGGTCTTTCAAATTGGGTTTCCTTCTTACATCTATCAAATCTCTGAACTGATCCCTGGCTTGGAGATCTGAATCAGATCTCCAAGCCAGATCAAACAGAAATTGACCAACAATGGATGCCTAGTTAAGTGGGATAAACAGAGCAAGTTTTCATTCTGCTTCATAGCCAAATTCTTCCCACACCTGTTATCGGATTTTGCTGGCTATTTTTGTGCATAGGTTTACTAGTGTTATGGAATAATGCTATATGCTTACGTCCAGTAGGAAAATAAAGATAAGTTTGACATAAGAGTTTTTGCATTGCTGCACTGAAGAACTGATAGCAGCTGATCTTCAAGCTTCTATTAGACATGGATATAATGCTATTTCCAGAATAATACTATCCATAAAAACTTGTTCCATAGCAGAGTGAGATTTCAAAGATTGCTAAACCTGTCAGGGTCAAAACTTATCTTGTCCCCAATTTTCCAGCTTCATTCCATATTAATGACACTGTTTAATGGTAATTTTTCCACCAACTAGTGATGTTTGGTGGGAGAGTTGGGAAAAAACGCTAATCCCTGTCCTTAATCATACCTCATATATTGCAAATTTGCCAGCATCATGCTCTGGCAAAAAAGTTTTTGCCAGTTGGTGCAACAAATGTCATGTTAATTTAGTCTTCTGTTAACTCAAGGACTGATGGCAGTCACTTTCACTTGTTAATATACTTAATAGCTGGAGCAGTGCAGGGTTGGACATTGAGTAAGAATACACAGTTATTGCTAATTGGTTGAAGAGATGGCCACTGCATGAGGTAATCTAAGCTGTGATTGGTTGCTGTGAGTGTAAAGAAGGAGTTTCCTTTTTTCCCACCTTTTTCCTCTGTATGCGATGTGTGCTCTGTAATTTACTTCATGATGTTCCTGCTGTGTTGATTTACCTGATGATGCTCCTGTTTGCCTGACTATCTAGTTTTCTCTCTATATAGGTGTAAAATATATTTATTTATATAAAACTATATGTTTGTGTCAGTGTCACTGACTCCATTTTGACATCAGCTGCACAATTCCCTGAACATTGCTGTGTTTAATCTCCCTGACAATGAACACTCTTTAGTGGGAAGGAAGGGAGGGAGGGAGGGAGGAAGGGAGGAAGGCCTAGGAAAAAATACCATGAGTATTTCTGCCAGTTAAGCTATGTTTTGTGGATAACAGCTAATAACTATAGTTAAATTACTTTCCAAAATGGAAATGCTGAGCAACTAACTGAATGTTATAGTTGCAAGAAAACTGTCATGGAAAAGAACAAGATTGGCAGCTGAGGTCAAAATGGAATGTTAAGTAGTAAATTTTCATTAAAAGGGAACAGTCATGAGTCAGATTGAGATGTTATATAAAGACTGGAACTACTTACTACTACTTCATTGTTTTTTCCAACCGAAAGATCCCTTAAATTTGTACTTAATATTTTTAGGTGCGTTCAGAGGTCACATCTCAATTGAGGGATATCTGCAAGGTTTGAAAGAAGACAAACCTACAGCCCAGCAAATAGTGGCATCTATTCAAAAAAATTCTGGGGACAATCTGAATCCAGTGCCACCTGGATGCCAAAACCCTGTACATGCATCAGAAAAAATGTCTAATATCCAGCTATACAATAGTCTAGCTATTGTGCCCAGTGTGGCAACAGAACAATTTTAATTCTGCAATTTGTCTCTCCAGAATAGTGAATGTTTCCTTCTTCAACTTATTTAATTTGTTTAAAATGGACCTGGACATTTAATTTGTTTAAAACGGACCTGGGCATTTTACGACCTCAAATCCACATCCAGCCCTTTGGCTGTTCCTGTCCAGCCTCTATAGATTGCTTTTATTTTGAAGGCAACTGCTATTTTTTTTTTCAATTTACACATGTTTGTGCATGCATGCCTATGTACCTTAACAACCCTATTTGTTCCACCCTCCGCAATAGTCCCAGTTTCTCATGTGGTCCTTTTGGGAAAATTAATTGCCCACTCCTGATTTAAAACATCCTTATTCTGCCAGAGAAAATCCATCAGGTTATATTATAAATATCAGAAATAAATTAAGTAGTCTTCTGTACTCAATGTAAAAAGAGCGAGAAGGTTTGATTGGATTTTGGCAGAAGTTTTATCAAAGATAATTATCATGTGTTCTTGATAATGCAAAATAAGATTAGGATGTTTGAGGAATGACCCTCTGATTTTCTGCCACCATAAACTAACATGGTTCACCTCCTACCATGTGCAAGCATAACCTAAAGTTGAATGTAGGTTGGGTTAGATCAATAAATTACCTGGGAATGATTAGTGTCACATTAGTCTAGTAATTAATGATAGTGTAAAGGACAGAAGGATGAGGCAATGAAACACCTCCAGAAAAATGAAAAAGACTAAAAAAACTGCAGTGAAAGGTAGTTGAGACTGCCAAAATTGTCCCGATATATAGCCAAATTGAGTGACTTTATAAATGGATATATGATTTCAATCTGCAGAATATCTGATTTTGGAATTGTAGTACAAGGTCTGTCATAATTGTTGAAATGTTACTGTAGGCAACACTTCTAATTCTTCCTTACATATGCAAAAAATGAGGTATTTTTTAAAATGTAAGTAAATGCTTCTACAAGGTAGAAGCATTGATTCATGCTATCCTTTCCCTGAGAAACAATTAGGGAAGTTTCAGAGAAACAATCTCTGAAAATATTAAGTCTCTGAACCAGTACCTCTTTAAAGAAATTTCTGCTGTTATAGGATATATCTATGGTGTAAAAGACTGAAGTGATACTAAACAATTATGAACAGTTAATTAGGAAAGAAAAATGGATGCCTAAAAATATAAGCAGCACATTATTAATCTTTTCTGTGTTTAACTGTTGCTATTCCTTATTCTGTTCCTTTATTTTGATCCTATTATTTTAAAGGATTGTGTCCTATGGAGAACTCCTATATTCCTCCCAATCATTTCAGTTGACGGAAACACCATATTTTGGGTATTTGAACTTCTCCTGCAGAAGATTTGAAGTCAAGTCAATGCAGGGTGGCTGGACACCCAACCTGCAGTATTTGTCCTGAACTCCTGAAGTATTAGATTCCAGATTAAAAAAGAGGACAGTCAGACTTCAATTCATGCAACATGGCTGGCTGGGAATTCTGGGAGTTGAAGTTCACAAGTTTTAAAATTGCCTGGGTCTATCCAGAAGGCAGAGGGACAAAAGAAAGACTGATAGACAGAGATAGACAGAGAAGTAAGAGATAGTGAAAATGATAAATATATTATACTAGTAATAACATCCCAGCAAGTCAATGATCCTTGATGTTGATGTAGTTATGCAACATACAAAACTCTCTCTGCCACAAATAAAATTCACTTCTACCCCTCCCCACTGCCACTAGCAAAGCGATCTATTTCAAACAAAAGTGAAGAATGAGGGGAAGCCTGTGCCTTCTGAGAAAGAAGCAAAAATATTTGCCAAATGATTTAAGCAAAATAGAACAAGAGAAGTAAATCCAGGGAGCTGCCAGCCTTGACGCACCCCTCTCCTTCCCCAGCGAAGTAGCCGGTGGTTTATGAGGAGAGAGAAAAGAAAAAGATCGATTCCTAGCAATATCTGATGTACCGCTGTGTAATAAACTGCCCAGCAATTATATGAACAAGGTGGTGGAGAGAAGTGAGGGGTTTCCCTCCCCTCGATCCCCGTCTCCAAATAAACTGAATTTGTATCATCCTGTCAGGCCTGGTTCAATATTATGATACCAGAGCATCTCCAGCTTTTATTCCTGCAGGATTGGGAACTTATTTTCTTATCAAACCCTAAGGCAGGCCTTGACAGGCCCAAGGCATTTCCCCTGTTTCCCCCACCAATTCCTTGCCCTGCTGGATGATGCATCCTTGCGTGCTGTCTCCCTCCTGCCTGGCTTGCGATGATGGTGGAGCCCCAAAAAGAGAAGGTACAATGGCTTCCATTTGCCATCACAGGGAGACAAGGCTGAAGCCCCCTCCCCCAAAAGGAGGACATCTCCTATCTTTTTCTCCACCCATTCTGCAGTTAGCACGAGCCCCCCCCCCTGCTTTTATGCAACCTGCACAAGCTAGGATGATTGGAAAGGCCTCTCGCCTTGATACCAACAATTCAGTGCACCTTGACATTTTAATAGCCTGCCGACATAGTGAACACAATCGAGCTGGGCAGTGAAGCAAAAATCATTAGATAAGCAAGATAATCTAAACGGAAAAAAGCATCCTTGGCCACAGGCGCCTCTTCTGGGGCACCTTGCTGACCGGATTGCATTAGGGCCATTCATCTTGCACTTTTTGCTAGGAACAGTGCTCTGCAGGCTCCCAACTTTAGGCGTCTGGACAGGAAGGGCAGGCTGCTAGAATTGTCCCTCTCCTTTTGAACAGAGGGTAAAGATAGAAGCTCAGGGGCAGGGGTGAAATCCAGGAGGTTCTGACAGGTTCTGAAGAACCAGTAGCGGAAATTTTGAGTAGTTCGGAGAACCGGCAAATACCACCTCTGGCTGGCCCCAGAGTGGGGTGGGAATGGAAATTTTGCAGTATTCTTCCCTGCCATGCCCACCAAGCCACACCATGCCCACCAAGCCACACCCATAGAACCGGTAGTAAAAAAAAATTGGATTTCACCACTACTCGGGGTGATCCTTGCTTAATCACAGGCTTTCTTTGAGCTGAGGGTGAGGGCCTCCAGGCCTCCAGGCCCAGATGAAAAGCTAGTAAGAAAGCCAAAAGAACGAAATAGGACAACTAATGATAGTAAAATGATACACACTATTTGTGAACTACATCTTTCTCTCATAATGGCTGTATGTGTCACCTTTCAGTTTTCATGTTGAGATCAGGGGAAAAAAGAGAATTCCAAAGTAGCAGGAATGATAGCCTCCCACCGGCCGGTTCGCTCGCACAGAAAGGGCCTCCTCAGGGTGCCGTCGGCCAGACAGTGCCGGCTGGCAACCCCCAGGGGGAGAGCCTTCTCTGTGGCGGCACCAGCCCTCTGGAACGACCTAGCCCCTGAGTTACGCACGATATCAGACCTCCGGACTTTTCGTCAGGCCCTAAAAACACACTTATTCCATCTAGCTGGGCTGGCTTGATCCCGTCCTCTCAGTTTTAATTGATTCGGTTTTAATTTGGGTTGTTTTAAATTATTTGGGCCACAATTATTTAATTGTTTTTAAATTGTTTTTTAAATTTTGTATACAATGTTTTATTTTGGCTGTGCACCCTGAGTCCTGCGGGAGAAGGGCGGTATAGAAATAAAATTAATAATAATAATAATAATAATAATAATAATAATAATAATAATAATAATGATGATGATGATGATGATGATGATGATAGACAAGAAGGGCAGATACCCTAATCAGGTGGCAACATTGCCAAAAGGCCTCCTTTGCAAATTAATGTCCTGGGTTCATTTCTACCATATTTTATTTTATTATTTTATTTTATTTATTTTATTTTGATTTTATTTTGATTATTTTATCATCACTCAGGAAAGAGTGGAAAAATAAGGCCCCTAATGTGCCTTCTCTTTAACTATAGATGCCTTAAAGCTTAGTGAGGCCTTTGGTTCAGATAGCTTTGAAAGCACAGTGAATAATAATGTTAAATTAAATGAGCTAGTCAACAAAAGGACTGGAGCCACATCCCATTGCATCATTTTACCTTTTGAATGAAACATTGATTGTCCAGTCAGTCTCTCTCTCTCTCCCTCTTTCTCTCTCTCTCTCTCTCTCTCTCTCTCTCTCTCTCTCTCTCTCTCTCTCTCTCTCTCTCTCTCTCTCAGCCCACCCCACCTCATAGAGTTGTTGTTGTGGGGAAAATAGGAGAAGGAAGAATATTAGGTATGTTTGCCCCTTTGAGGTACTTATAAAGGTAATAAAGGCAAGATAAAAATCTAACAAATACATTTGTCGACTGAATCCCAGAGTTTTCTGTTCACTTTATCTTGAAACTAATAGACAGTGTATGCTTTCTTAGGAATGCTTGCAAAAGTCAACAGAGCATTTTATTCTAAGGGGGAAAATGGAGTTAGCAGGTATTATTGGCAGAAAAGAGGTTGATGTCCATGCTTTATGACAGAGCGCGCGCACACACACACACACACACACACACACACACAGTGTCTGTACCCATCCTCATGACACACCAGTGTCAACTTTTTGCCCTGCTCCATTTCCCATGGCTCCTCTCCGGGCACCAGGAGTAAGATGCTGACTTTGCAGGCTATTCACTTTATGAATACGACTCGACTCTCTCTCTCTCTCTCTCTCTCTCATTCTCTCTGAGGGGAGAAAAGCTTCTCAGCAGCTCCCGAACTATGTTATCATCGTTATTAAGGAACTTTAAAAGGAGTGAGGAACAGAAGACATCGCTGGAATTGCAGGCTGATTGTGATTGATGTGTTCCTATTAGCTCCTCAGTGTTATCTCTCTGGATGGCAAGAACAGCCAGTGGCTTGTAACACAACAGATTACCTGCGTTCTCAGCCCCAGACGGATGTTTAAATAAAATATAGTCCCTTTTAGCGAGAAGCTCATTTTCTCATTGAGCCTCCCAGCCTATTTCATGTCAGCTCTGATTCGCCGTGGCTCTCCTCAGTAAACATGTCTTATCATTAATAATGCTTTACAAGCCCACTTTCAGAAAGAGACTCTCTCTCTCTCTCTCTTTGAGTGTTTATGTGTGTGCATACGTATGCATGGGCTGTGTGCCTGCGGGTCTCCTGGCTGTATTTTGATACCACTTTGGGAATCCAAGGTGCTTCTGTTCAGAATTTCACCTGCCGTGCCAAAAATGATTGATTGCTCCGTGCAGGCTGGGTGTCCAGCTCTACCCAACAAATGACTTTGGCCCCTAACAGCAGGCCTTGGCCAGACAGAAATCAATATTTCACCATTAAAATCTATCAGAGAAGAGTTAAGGCACCATCTGTCCCTGCCGCCTTTCCATGGTCTGTGAACATTAAATCCGACACTTGTAGTACATGAGTAATCAATATATAGTAGTTCACAGATCATTTGTGGTCCCCTTTTAGCAGTGATGGATGCTTGGAATAGTAGTGATTCATTTTGTCACACCATTAAACAAGATTCTGTCTAGTTCCTTCCTGATTTCATTTAGAGGATCATTCTTCACAGTTCATATGAGAGGAACGGTTTTACCAATCTGCCTCTATTTCAATAAGTCACTTTATAGAGATTTTGTGTCCCGCAGACTGTAAAAATTCTAGAGAGATAGTACAAACATACCTCTAAAACTATTCACTGCATGACATATGCATGAAGTGTGAAACATCGAATGTAAATATGTTTACCTCTTTATCTACAAATATTGGTTTTAACTCTCTTGGCTCTGAGAGAGGCTGAAGAAATATGTGGAAAAGAACGAGGGGGATATTTCAAAGTTGGAAATAGCAAGGTGATTAAAATAATGATTAAAGTAATTGTCAGCTCAATTACATGGATTTATGGATGGCCTTTTCTAAATCACTGGAAGCACTTCAGATTCGTTTGTGTGTGTGTTGTTTTGTGCTTTTCAGAAATAAATATTAATGGGTTTTCATGGAGTATTTGGTCTGGGCAATCACACATACATAAAACCACATTTATTTATATATGAAACTGTATTTCAGCTCTCCCAGCCATAGGGCTGGAGACAAATTGTATTACAAAAAGTACACTTAACACGAGCAAAAGATTAGATGAAACAAAATGGATATTACAGCTTTACCTTGCTAGTCTTTAAATCCAGAGATCCAGAGAAATCTTCTTTTCAATGCTTAAGAAAAAGGAAAGCAGAGATAAATGGTAACATGCAAATCCATTCTCTAGATTTGATCAAACATAAATAATTAGCATGGAACAGTCCTAGTGCAACTACTACATCAACTCTTGTGCATATGGAATGACTTTTTTTAAAAAACTGCCCAACATTTTGATCATCAAAAGTACTTATGATTATGGAACTGGTGGATTACTGGATGGATAGAAAGATACAATTATTATCCTAACCCTAACTCTATCTCTGTGGATATACTTGGGCATATAATTCTTTCTCCTTGTCCAGTAATAGAACAAGTTACAGCAAACTAGGATCTCATAATTGTAATAAAGAAAGACATAAACAAATGACATAATTATCTTCCGGATAGTTATTTCCAAGCTAAGATCACATATAAAAAATTCTGTGATGTCCACTTTGTCACATTGCATTAAACCATAATGTTTACTTTTAACATAGTACATTATGTGAACTTTGTCTGGTTTATTTAATAAACTGTATGGTTTAGCATGTATGAACTCCTCATACCTGTTCTGCATATGACATGGCAATCTTTTTTCCATGTATTCCGAAGAAATGAGTCATACGTAGCCTTGATTCCACGCTAAGATCATTTTAAGCATTCTTTCCTGCTTACAGTAGAGATAGACTGCATGTCCTTATAGTGTTGATGAGTGTGCTTTTAAATTGCAGCTATATTTTGAAATGTTTCCATTTCTTATCTACTGTATATGTGCCTTTTTTAAAGTGATTCACACAATACCTATGAGAAATTTGCCACATTTGTGTAGGGGAGGGAGCTGAAGGCTGCATTAGGCCTTGGAGTGGCTTGGGACACGCATTGTGAAAAATAAGCAGAGACATAGTAAAGAAGTAGCCAGTGATTTCTTTTATTTAAATTTCTATTAACATGCATTTGAATATAATTGCTACAATTGTTTTCTTCTTTTTGCAAGGCCTCCGTATGGTGCATGAAACCTTGAAGTCTCCGTTACGCATACTTGATTTACGACACATGGTGCCTGCTAGGGGCCATGTCTTATTCGTTCAGGAAGGTGTGTATTTCCAATACTGTTCCTCATGCAGAAAGTATACAGTAGTTTTAATCAGGCAGCACCCAGAGGTGAGATTCACTTACCTTCCCTACCGGTTCGCAAATGTGAGCGCGAGCGTGCATGTGCAGTAATTGTGCATTACGCCTGGCCGGGTGGGCGGAGCCTCCCGCAGTCGCCGCTACCAGTTTGCACAATCCGGACAGAACCGGCTAAATCCCACCACTGGCAGCACCTGAATAGAACTGACAATTGTTCTCCTAAATACTACTTACGTTCGTGGAGACCATATTATTCGTAGCCTATGAAGTTACAGCCAAAAAAGCACATTCAATAAGGTGTTTATGGAGCTTCTCAATCATCCAAGTCATGGTTGTCCCAAAGATGCTTTTCCAAAAGGCAATTGGATTTTCTTGTGCGGGTTTTCCCCCTTTGAAAATGTTTTGCTTCTCGTACAAGAAGCTTTTTCAGTTCTGAAGAAGTTTCTTGGATGAGGCTGAAAATGTTTTCAAAGGAAAAAAGAAAGTCCAGTTACTTTTTGGAAAAGCAACTTTGGGACTTTCCACAAGGTGAAGGGTCCCTAGAGGAATGAGCGTATAAATTAAATCATTACCTCCAAACATCTATAGAGCTCTTAGATGAGAGCTCTGACTTTGACCTAATTGACCTCTGACCACCTGACTTTGGCCTAATAATTTTCTATAGATATTTATTCTCATTCTTATTTCCCGAGAAAGATGATGTATCTATATATGGTTTTTCTTGAGTAGCTTTTTTTTTAAAAAGTCTTCTGCATTCTATTATATCAGCCCCCAGTTTCCTGATTTCTGCACTCCTTGTCAGTTTTTCAACTCGATCTGTCAACACACTCAAGTGCTTCTTGTTGCATTATCCACTTGCTTTATACTCATCCGCTGCCTTTCTTCAAATCATCCAGTACTGTTTCTCCTTGATGGGATCATATAGGTCATATTTCATACATTCAGCTGAAGTCCTTCTTTCCCAGCCCTTCATGCATTTGGTAAAACATACGTTTTATATCTCTTTTTTATTTGCCAAGAAGAGAAAAAGCCTGACATGAGTTTTTAACAAATATATCGCTGGGAAATGGGATTTCTGGGAAATGCTTTAGATGTACCACAAAGCTTACTGGAGTTATTACTAGATAGAGTTAATATATTTATGTTAACAACACAGTTGATCTCTTGTTTAATCCATACTTCTCTCCACCTGGTTCTGTCCAACTGAGATAGACCACAAATTTCATCACATGGGTAATCTAATATCACCAGGAGGATGTGAATTGCATCTTCCAATTTAAGAAAGGTTAGAAAAGTATTTTGGACTACTTGAATAAGAAACAGGCTGTTTCTTAAGCCACTCTTTTATTGTGCCAACTATTTTTCTTATTGCAAATGAAAGGAATAAAACACCACACTGTTTTAGGCCAAACATCCCTTTAACTCCCAGAGTTTTTTTTTTAAAAATAGTTTATTCTTTATTATCATTCAAATTGTTATACCCTGCTTTACTACACAAAAGCATTCAAAGCAGCTTTCCAGGATTTAGTTTTAATACAAGATTGATTTGAAATTATCAAATTATCATGATTAAAATGTGTGTCTAAAATATAATACATTATATTATATTATATTATATTATATTATATTATATTATATTATATTATTATATTATTATATTAATGCGATGGCTCAGTGGCCAAGACATTGAGCTTGTCGATCGAAAGGTCGGCAGTTCAGTGGTTCAAATCCCTAGTGCCGCGTAATGAGGTGAGCTCCCATTACTTGTTCCAGCTTCTGCCAACCTAGAAGTTCGAAAGCTGGTGGGAAGGTAACAGTGTTCCGTGCGCCTTTGGTGTTTAGTCATGCTGGCCACATGACCACGGAGATGTCTTCGGACAGTGCTGGCTCTTCAGCTTTGAAACGGAGATGAGCACCGCCTCCTAGAGTCGGGAACAACTAGCACATATGTGCGAAGGAAACCTTTACCTTTATACATATATATTTGAACCTAGTAAACTGAAAACTGAGAGTGGAAGGAGGTAATAGATAGATGGGGCAACAAAAAATGAATAGAATAGAATAGAATAGAATAGAATAGAATAGAATAGAATAGAATAGAATAGAATAGAATAGAATGTAAAGGTTCCCCTCGCACATATGTGCTAGTCATTCCCGACTCTAGGAGGCGGTGCTCATCTCCGTTTCAAAGCCGAAGAGCCAGTGCTGTCCGAAGATGTCTCCATGGTCATGTGCCTGGCATGACTAAACGTCAAAGGAGCATGGAACACTGTTACCTCCCCACCAAAGATGGTCCCTATTTTTCTACTTGTATTTTTTATGTGATTTCAAACTGCTAGGTTGGCAGAAGCTGGGACAAGTAACAGGAACTCACTCCTGTAAATTGCCTGCAATTTACTGCTGGTTCGAATCTCTCCAAGGCTCAAGGTTGACTCAGCCTTCCATCCTTTCTAAGGTAGGTGAAATGAGGACCCATTTTGTGGGGGCAATAAGCTGACTTTGTATAAATATACAAAAGTATGAAGGCTATTGCTTAACGCATTGTAAGCCGCCCTGAGTCTCCAGAGAAGGGCGGCATATAAATCAAATTTTTTTAAAAAAAAATGCAAGGGAAATTGTGACCTGGCCTGCTGGCATTAACTTCTTGGTTACCAAGAGTTATGTATGAATCTATTAGTATATACATTTGTCAAAAACACAAACCAGCTAGCTGAGAATTGCCATGCTACCTAAGAAATTGCAAAATATGTCATTTTCCATTTCCTGCTAAATGAGGATATTACATGTAACTTTACTATGCATCATTGAAATTTGATTTCGAATTGTCTCAGCAGGATGTCATTTTTGGGTATCTTCTGGACTGCATGCATCCCCAATTTAACATAAATTTCAAAATATTTAGCTCCTCACTGCATTCAGGAAGCCTGATTACATTTTCTTTCCCTCGCTTCTAGCAAGATTATTCTTTGCTTGTGTCCTTCTCCTTCTTCTCCCTCCCTCCATCCCCTCCTTCTTCCTCCTCCTCTTCCTTGAAAGAGTGCCCATTATGGCCTTTTTTCCCAGTTTCTACCTAGCATTTTAGTCCACTCATCTTGGGGAAGAGACCTCAAATGCAATCTGTTCCTTTACTTTTTTCTGTATCTAGTTAACTCCAAGGAAACCATTATGCCATTATCTTATCATACTATTATCACTCTCCTACAGTTAATTTCCAGCTCAGTTGTAGCTCAGAAGAAATCAATAAAAAAAAAAAAGTTTCACACTGTTTTCACAGGCCAAGTGGGCTGCAGGAATTTTTGCCTCATCATATCTCTCAGCTCCTTGGATTCCCACGTCCCCACAATCAAGAGGAGGTCCTTCGCCTCCTTTCCACCATTTATTTAAAATATGCAGAAAAGTAGTTCTGCAGCTTCCCTATCAAGTGGAAAGTCACATTGTCCAAATTAGGGGGAAATACCTTCTGGACAATCAAAAGGAAAAGGATAAAAAAGTGAGGTAGGACACTAACTGATTGGCAGATGTTGTGTACCATTATTAGCAATGGCAGCAATTGGGACAACGGAAACTGGATTCGGAGAGTTTGGGGATGAAAACAGTGGCCATATAGAAGTAAACTTCAGGACCTTAAGCAATTATTGAGGAACAAAAGGCTATCTCCAATGCAGTCGAGCTTGCAGAGAATACAAAATGACAGTTAGAAAGGACCTTGGAGGTCTTCTAGTCCAATCTCCTGCCCAAACAGGAGACCCTATACCAATGCAGATAATTGATTTTCCAATCTCTTCTTAAAAACCTCCAGTGATGGACCACACACATCTTCTGGAAGCAAACTGTTCCACTTGTTAATTGTTCTCACTGTCAGGAAATTTCTCCTTAGTTCTAGGTTGGTTCTCTCTTTCATAAGTTTCCATCTGTTACTTCTTGTCTTGCCCCTCAGGTGCTTTGGAGAATAGGTTGTCCTCCTCTTCTTTGTGACAGCCTCTCAAATAAAAGAAAGACTGCTATCACGTCACCCCTAGTCCTTCTCTTCATAAGACTAGACATACTTGATTCCTGCAACCATTCATTGTATGTTTTAGCCTACGAGACTCTCTTATAACTGGGAAGTTTGTCTTCACATGCAAGTTCCCAATTATATGAGAAACCATGCATCTTGACTTGTCCATGTATAAGATTCCCTAGTCCAGTTATCACTGTGAACATGTGGATATTTAATAAGAGGAGTGGATCTATTTTCAATAGATGATACAAATGTAGGGGATGACCAGGCTGAGTCCAAGGGAGGAGTCAAAATGCATCATAAGTCACAAGTTCCTGTGCACTCACAAGAGATCTAAGTCCAGCCCACCTTGAATGCCTTTCTTATCTTCCACTCATTTCCCTTGACTGTTAGTTGGTCAGATTCTTGTAGAGAGCTTAAGCTTGCAATAAATCTTTATACTGTACTCATTTGAACTGCTTGACTCTCCTGATTTCCCCAGTGCTTGACAACAAATTTCTGAGTTTTACTTTCTTCAGAAGTCTAATGTTTAATCTGTGAAGAGAGTTATCTGCTCCTTTATATCTGAGAAGATTGTCAGAGGGAGATGAGCATATTTCAATTGCTTGGTTTATTAACATTTATAGCTCTTAAAACATAGTCCCCAAATGCATTGGGAATGACATAATATATTCTTTCTCTACATAACCATCCTCCAGATTCCGGTTTGAAAATGTAAGAGTACTAGAAAGGCCTTCTGAATCAGGCCAAGACCCAATTAAACTAGTTTTCTTTTTCCAGTGATGACTATCGTGATATTTCCAAAAATCAGAGCGGCATTAAAAGTGAGCCACATAACTCTTCAAAAATGTCTCCAGGTGTGAATATTTAGAGATGGAGGCTCCATCCATCATCCCTAATAACCATCTTCAGGGCTTTTAGAATATTAGAGGGTCTTTTCTCCACTTTAAAAGTTGCAGGTAAAACTCCAGAGAAAATGGAAAGTGAGGAGACAAGTGATACAGTCAAGGGTTCTTCTAGTAAAAGGAAAATCCATAGATGTGGCGGGGGGAACCTCAGAAAAGATGTTGAAGAAGATATGCAGAGACCATCAGCAAAATATGAGCTCAGTCTGAGAAAACAAAAATGTGTGAGAAAGAAACACGAAATTTCTTGATTGTCTTTCATATAAGAGGGAGGGAAGATAAAACTTACCAAAACATAAAGATACCATTATAATAAAGCCTGAATCAATAAAATTTTAATTTTAATTATTTTATCCTTGTATTTAATTGTTTTTTATAAGGATTTATATTTTTATGTGTTTTTGTACACCCCTCACCATCTCTCTATGAGGGAGACTGGGAATTCCGAAATGAAATGGAATGGAATGGAAATGAAATAAAGTAAAATAAAATAAACAATAAATCTAAATAGATTTCTAATATTTCTTGTAGTTCTTTTGCCTGACCTGGATTACCTCAAAAGGTTGTGACTGGTCTACAGGTAATCCTCGATTTACAATAGTTCATTTAAATGACCATTCAAAATTACAAGGGCTCTGAGAAAAGTGACTTATGACCATTTTTCACACTTATGATCGTTGCATCATCCCCGTGGCCACATGATCAAAATTCAGATGCTTGGCAACTGACTCATATTTATGACGGTTGCAGTGTCCTGGGGTCATGTGATCATCTTTTGAGACCTTCTGACAGTGGTGGGTTGCTGCCAGTTCGGGAGTACCAGTAGTTCTGACCAGCAGCTGGTCCCACCCACCCTCCATGGTGTTATCCTGTCCTATATAATCACTGGTTTTTTGATGCCGCGCGCATGCTCATATTTTCAATTGTTACAACTGGCAGCAGCCCGCCACTGCCTTCTGACAAGCAAAGTCAATGGGGAAACCAAATTCACTTAACAACCGTATTATTAGCATAACAACTGCAGGGATTCCGTTAACAACTGTGGCAAGGAAGACAATAAAATGGGGCAAACCTCACATAACAGCTGTCTCACTTAGCAACAGAAATGTTGGGCTCAATTGTGGTCATAAGTCAAGGACTATCTGTACTTAGAAACCATGCTCAATATAGGAAAAAGATGAAACTCTGACTTTGGGATTTGCTGATGTGAGTTTCTTGTTATAGAAATGACTAGTATGTACTAAGTATGCAAAAGTGAAAAGTTGAGGTTGTAATTTTAATACTTTTATTCTACTGTGCTGAAAAGAGTTGGAAGTTAACATTTTTTCTTTTTCTTTCCACGCATTTCTCTTTTCTCCATTTTCTTCTTCCCCATTTTCCTATTACCTTTTTATAACCTGATGATATTAATAAAAATATGTATATGCATATATTTATGAAAAGAGCTGAGGGTAGGATTGGGTTTTTAATAATAAAATATAGTATGGTATCAATCCCATACCTTCTTTCTTTTTAATAGTTTGATGAGAGAGAGAGGGAGGGAGGGAGAGAGGGAGAGAAGGAAAGAAAGAGAGAGAGAGAGAGAGAGAGAGAGAGAGAGAGAGAGAGAGAGGAGAGAGGAGAGAGAGAGAGAGAATGAAATGGCACCAAATAGTCCACAAAACTGTAATTCTTGACTGCCATCTAGTGGTCATTCAGATTTTTGCAGCCCAAGTATGATCCTCCAATCATTTAGCTTTGGGCACTTTTCAATGTATTTTTCGGGTATCCCTAGCAGCTGTGTTTGGCTCCCAAACGGTATCGCCTGCCAGCAACTCCCTTGTTGTAAATCTTTTTCTAAACACAAAGCCCTGTGGATGATGTTGGCGGGAGAAGTTGTAAGGGAACAAGACTAATCAGGATTTCACCGTGAATGCAAATACATCCAATTAACAGCTATTAAAGAAGAGTTTTATGGCACCATGCACAATGAAGGCCATTATATCTGGTGGAAATTAATCTTAATTATTTGTACCTGTGTACATACATGCAAAGGGAAGCAACTCACATTAATCTATATTAAACGTAATACATTGTTGGTGTATTATCTATTCAGAGGCTGAATTGACTGCTGGGCCTTGCATATGTATTGACAACGCTAAGCCAAGTAATTGAAGTGCAGCATGTTCCAAAGACACAATTTGTTCTGGGCGTAATAAATCAAGAGTTAGAATCTTTTACATAATTAAAAACAAAAGCAAAAAGGAAAGCGAGAGCAAGCAACAATCTCTTTTCAGAAAGCTAAGTGGAGAAACAGATGTTATAGAAGTTCATGTTACAGTTTTTAAGGAGGCTCGCTGCGTGCATAATTCTGTGCTTCTCAACAGTTTTTAATTGCAGTAATTAGGACCCGTAAAACATTGCAGTGTTGTACCATGTGGTTAATATTGGCTGTTTGGGATAGCCTGGATTATAGGATTATCACTCAGCAGTTGCAGAGATTCAGTTATGTTGTCTGCAGACTAAAAAGCTGTGGTGTGCACACACAGACACAAAGACACACACTTACTTTAGGGGCTCAGGCAAGGATCAAACACATGTGCTAGTAAATGCTCAGGATTTAAAAATTGGGATGAACCAGAGGAAATTATTCCATACTTCTGTTGTACCAGTCAGGGATATCCATACCAAGAAGCAGCTCTAGGTTGCAAAAATCCAGGTGACCACTAGGATGATTTCTCTACTGCCATCTAGTGTTGATCTCAATTTTTGCAGCCTGATCTGATCAATTTTATGAATGCCATCCCTCCCTTCTCCTGCCCCCATATTTTATTCATTTATTTATTTTAAGCCCTTATTATTTTTATAAATAACTCACGGTGGCAAACATACCTAATGTTACTTTCACCACCTATTTTTCTACAACCCTGTGAGGAAGTTTGTGCTGAGAGAGAGAGAGACTGCCTCAAAAATCACCCAGCCAGTTTGCTTACCTTTACAAAAGTATACAAGTCTAATTTTAAATGTTTGTTGTTGTTGTTAGTTGTAAAGTTGTGTCTGACCCATCACGACCCCATGAACAACATTCCTCCAGGCCTTCCTGTCCTCTACCATCCTCTGGAGTCCATTTAAGTTCATGCCTACTGCTTCAGTGACTCCATCCAGCCACCTCGTTCTCTGTTGTCTCCTTCTTCTTTTGCCCTGAATCTTTCCCAGCATTAGGTTTTTCTCCAGTGAATCCTTCCTTCTCATTAGGTGGACAAAGTATTTGAGTTTCACCTTCAAGATCTAGCCTTCTAAAGCAGGGGTCTCCAACCTTGGCAACTTTAAGACTTGTGGAGTTGAAGTTCACAAGTCTTAAAGTTGCCAAAGTTGGAGACCCCTGTTCTAAAGAGCAGTCAGGGTTGATTTCCTCTAGGACTGACCGGTTTGATTGCCTTGCAGTCCAAGGGACTCGCAGGAGTCTTCTCCAGCACCATAGTTCAAAGGCCTCAATTCTTTGGCGCTCAGCCTTTCTTATGGTCCAACTTAAATGTAGCTATTATAGCTAATAGTCATTCATAGATCCATTCCTCAGTTGTTTCACTGCTTACGAAAAGTGATCTAAGCTATTGCAGGCCATGTTGTGCAGTGAAGAATTACATTCATTAGTGAATGGCTTGAACACTGATGGCAAAGCACTGGACTGCCACAGGATTATAGTGCCGTCCATTGGAATGGGTCATCTCCAGTGTCATCCTTTTGACTAAGCCTCATTTCTGTGCGCTTTTCCATCATAGGAGACATTTAAAAAAAATAGCAGCACAATTATTTGTATTTCTTTATTACCAGAGGATGGCAAATATGTCCATTCATGCAAAAATAAGCAATTGAGCAAGCTGCTTTACTCTGCTGAAGAAACAGTTATGGTTGTGTGAGCAAGGAAGAACAACCCTCAGCTGGATTCAGCTGAAAATATCTCAATCGGGTTAGATTAGTTTCGACAGAAATATCACTGCAAGTAGCTTTGTGTATTTCAACCACTCTGGTTCTTCTGTTTGTGCTCTCTTGGTTTTTGTCCTACAATGCCTGCAGTAAGGACTTATAAAATAATATTTTAATTAAACTGCAAGAGCAGTGATACCTAGTACAGTATTTCAAAGAGAGCAGGGATTTTGTGGTGGTTGTTGTCCTTTGCTTGCAATATTTAAAATGCTTTATGGTAATGGACCTAATTATTAGGATTCTCTATCACGGCAACAGCACTTAGACTTACATACTACTTCATAGTGCTTTACAGCCCTCTCTAAGTGGTTTACAGAGTCAGCATATTGCCTCCAACAATCTGGGCCCTCATTTTACTGACTTCTGAAGGATGGAAGGTTGAATCAACCTTGAGCTGGTCAGAATCGAACTGCTGGCAGTCGGCAGAAATAGCCTGCAATACTACATTCTAACTACTGCGCCACCACGACTCTCATGCAGAATATTTAGTTTAGGTTACCTGGGATAGGCAGATGTGGATGTTCGATGGTATTAAAGATATAGTAGCAAGATGTAAGATGTTCTGAGTAAAGCTGCCTTTTGCAATTGACTGATGATGGTTTTGTCAATGTCAATGCTGTTCAACTGATGCTCCAGTTGTTGGGATTGCACCCAAGGCACCTATGAGTATTGGTACTTCCTTTGCTTTCTTTTGCCACAATTGTTTTATTTTCATTTGCAGGTCTTTATATTTTGTGATTTTCTCCAGTTCTTTTTTGTCTCTTCTTCTGCCTCCAGGTCTCTTCTCTTCTGCTGATTCCAGGCACATATTGCTGTTATAATAGCAATAATGCTATAATACCTGTATTTTAGACAGAATTAGATGATGTAGGTCATGGGTGTCAAACTCACTGTGTCACATTGATGTCAACTGACGTATCATGATGATTTTCCCCTTCATAGAACTGGGGTGGGCGTGGCTTGCGCATGACGCATCCTGCCAGTGAGCCGCCAGTTTGACATCCCTGATCTAGGTGATTAATTCATTGAGGTCAAGATTCAGATCCTAACTAAATGACTTTTTTTTTAATTGAATGAAATTGGAACAATGAGAATCCATCGAATAATTCTTTCTGCCTCATTCTTTGCATGCCATTAGCCATACAGACCAAGGAAGGTTACCATCCTAAGCAAATATTATTTGAGGAATGAGTCTCATTGAATCAATAGAAACACTAAGGACACATTTGTCTAAAAGTCCAATAATTTTTCACAGGGTATGGGATGCCCTGGCCCATCATTCCCAACCTTCAAGCACTTTCTAAACTCAATATCTGGGATTTCTTCTGAAAAATGTAAGAAATGGTAAAAGTTTTCACAGGAGCTAGGAAGCTGAAGGATGAGCAATGAGCCAGCACTAGTCCTGCTTTGACTTGTCGTAATCCCCACCCTAATCCTCACCCAGCTCATCATGATTTAAACAACGTCTATCCAAGTTTTCTATTAGCAGGTCCTCCAAGTGGGTTTCAGATTAGATATGCTTTGAGCCTAGCGACAGCGAGAGATCTGAGGTGTTCAAAACAGGCTTTTGTGAAGACAGCATGTAGTGGACAAGAAGAAGAAGTTGATCTGTACGGAGTGGGAGTGAGAAGTGGATTGTTGTGGCCTGTCGGCCACTGGCCTTTCAACAGCTGAATTAGAGGAGGAGGTGTGGGAGTCAGCATCAAGGCAACCTAATTGCTCTGAGGGGGAGGAGGGAATGGAGCTGGCAGAGAGAGAGACAGAGGTTGAGCCTGGGCTATCTGTCAACCCTCAGGTGGAGAGTCAACAGCCCCCAGGTCTGGAGGTGGCTGATGAGAAAGAAGAGGAATAATTGAATCAGAGGTGGTATTCAGCAGGTTCTGACCAGTTCTGGAGAACCAGTAGCGGAAATTTTGAGTAGTTCAGAGAACCGGTAAATACCACCTCTGACTGGCCCCACCCCCATCTATTGTCTGCCTCCCAAGTCCCAGTTGATCGGGAGGAAATGGGGATTTTGCAGTATCCTTCCCCTGGAGTGGGGAGGGAATGGAGATTTTACAGTATCCTTCCGCTACCACACCCACCAAGCCACACCCACAGAACCGGTAGTAAAAAATTATGAATCCCACCACTGAACTGAGTCCAGTGCCTGACATGTGGATGCACAGAAGGCAGAGGAAAGAAGAGCAGTGGAAATCTGTGGGCCAATCCTTGGGAAGGAAGAGCCACCACTATAAGTGAAGCCCCACCCCCCCCCACCCCTCTGGCAGGGGATGGAGATGAATAGATGTAACAGACAACTATCATTTTCCAGCCAGCCAAACTCTTGCTCTTTATTCTCAAATCAGCAGAAGGAAATACAATCATGTACAATTCAAGCTGCGTCTGAAGATCTGGGGAGGAAAAGAAAAGATTACAGTGGAAAGGAACCCTAAGGAAATCATGCATACAGTCCAAGCTTGGCCTAATCATCGGGCTAAGTGAAAACCCTGAAATTTTGCCGCCTAAGTTTTCTCTGTCCTACTCAGGCTGGGCAAAGCATCTGGAAGGCTATTTTTTTTCAAAGGTAAATCCTCAACTTGCAACTCTTCGTTTAATGACCATTCAAACTTCGACGGCACTGAAAAAAGTGATCTATGACCGTTTTTCACACTTATGACCATTCTTGCATCCTTTTCTCCATGGTCACATGATCAAAGTTCAGATGCTGGCAAGTGATGGTGTCTGGCAGTGGTGAAATCTAAAATTTTTTACTACCAGTTCTGTGGGCGTGGCTTGGGGGGGTAATGTGACTGGGTGGGCATGGCCAATTTTTTAAAAAATTTAATTTAATTTAATTTAATTTAATTTAATTTAATTTAATTTAATTTAATTTAATTTAATTTAATTTAATTTAATTTAATTTAATTTAAATTTAATTTAATTTAATTTAATTTAATTTAATTTAATTTTAATATTTAAAATTATATACCGCCCTTCTCCCGAAGAACTTTTAACTTTTAAAACCATTTTGTCTACAATCTCTTCAGTGAAGAGGCTATAAAAAATGCTTTCAAAAGGCTCTGACGATCCCAGCTAGTTGCCTGATCGGCAAACGCTTTTTTTTTTAAAATGCCTCTGATGATCAGGCAACTCAGCTTGGATCGTCAGAGGCATTTAAAAGAAAAAAGCCTCTGATGAATGTGCGGCTCAAATGGGCATGGGGGGGGGCAGGGATTTTTGCTACCGGTTCTCCGAACCACCCGCCTCCATCGCTACTGGATCGGGCAATCCGGTCCGAACCAGAAGCATTTCACCTCTGGTTTCTGGTGGTTTCTGATGGTTGCACTGTCCCAGGGTCATGCAAACACCTTTTGCAAACTTCCTGACAAGCAAAGTCAATGGGGAAGCCAGATTCAATTATTAACTTAACACCTGCAGTGATTCGCCTAACAATTCTGACAAGACTGTAAAATGGAGCGAAACTCACTTAGCAACTGTCTCACTAAACAACAGAAATTTTGGGCTCAGTTGTGGTTGTAAATTGAGGACGACTTGTCCAAAAACTTCAGGATGACTGCTTCAAGGATCTTCCTAGATCTCTGCATAGGTGTGCATGCACAAAAAACAGATTGACAAAGGAAAACAGCTCTTTGTTCACATCTGTGTCTGAGGAAGGATGCTCAAGTTTTGTGCTTTGTAATTGCATTCTGTTTAGTAACAAAAAAAAAAAAAGTGAGCCACCTCTATCCATATCTTAAATTGGTTGGTGTCCAATCCTTTTTCAAAGCCAAACTGGCGAAAAAAAACTTCATGTAAAATGTGATATATTTAAACATTAGGATAACGCACTTAGTGTTTTCAAGTCATTTGCCATCTTGCCTAAAAGGCGCATGTAGATTAGGTATCCTGACAACAAATGCAGTCAATTTCACTTGATGTTTAGGCCACGGGAGCTTCACTTTTGCAAACTGCAGAAACTTGTCACTACAAACCAATCACTAGACCTCGAAAGTTACTGACACTTTCGAGTGTCAAAAGTCTTTGTAATTCATTGCATGCCGGAGTTGCTGAAATTTGGCTGGAAAACTCTAAAGTGCTGATAGCCAGAGTTAAAGTCCTTCATAATTCATTTTATTATCCAGAGTGTATTAGGAAGGCCATTTTTCATTTTAAAGTCATGTAATACCTTGAGAACTTCCACAAATACAAAAAGGAAAAATTTCCAACAAAGAAAGTTTATGTAGAGAGGCATGGCTGAATTGTGCAGGGTGGCATATAATAATGTAGACGTGCATTAATCCAGGTACCTGGAGGCTTTCTGGATCTGGATGGAGAGGAGCAGACTTGGCGTGTCTGGGGGAAAGGAGGGATATGCCTATTTGGCCCCCCGGATCAAGGACTTTTTCACTGCTGTTCTTTGGTGAATTGCATTTCCCTATTTGAGACTTGTGTACAACGTGGGGGTTAGCTATGCGCAAGTGGCAGCTGTGGCCAGAAGGGCCATTGTACACGTTCATCTTGTACCATTTGAATCTTTCCTCAACTAGGAGACCCTTTAGATGATTGCTCATGAACTACCTTGCAGCTGGACTACCGCAATGCACTCCATGTAGCACTGCCAACATGTTTGTAAAAATTATTTGACACTAATTCATATCTGAATGGACCTCCTAGATCCGTGATGGCGAACCTATGGCACGGGTGCCACAGGTGGCACACGGAGCTGCATCAGTTGGCACGCAAGCGTTGCCATAGCTCAGCTCCAGCGCATGTGTGCGCCGGCCAGCTGATTTTTGGGCCATTTGGTCCTACCAAAAGGTGGGGAAGGCTGTTTTTGCCCTCCTCAGGCTCCTAGAAAGCCTCTGGAGTCTGGGGAGGGTGAAAAAACGGGTCTACCGGGCTCACTGTGCCATCATGTGCTAAAAGGGGGGGCACATGCGCAGGGTGGGGCACATTGATTTATGGGTGTGGGCACACACGTGGGCGACCTCGCTGCGCTCCCCCCGCTTTTGGCACGCGACGGCAAAAAGGTTAGCCATCACTGTCCTAGATATTTCTGCTGCTTCTTCCTACTTACAAAAAAAAAAAGCATTCAGTTATGACATACTTTTGGAAGGATGGCTGAGAAGAGCACCCATGGAGATGAACATGGGGCATGTTCCAAACAAGAAGTAAATGCACAGATCTACACCTACCCAATCTAATTTGACCATCTCAGTTCCTGCAAGCACTTTATCAGTGTCTTTCTACTCCCACTCTCCAGTTACACAGATTCAAGAAGGGTTAGAATAAAACAGAATAACGGAGTTGGAAGGGATCTTGGAGGTCTTCTAATCCAACCCCCTACCTAAACAGACCCTATTATACCATGTCAGGCAAATGGCTGTCCATCGGTCACTATAATGTAAAAAAGACTCTAGAAAGAGTGCAGAGAAGAGCAACAAAGATGACTAGGGGACTGGAGGCTAAAACATCTGAAGAACGATTGCAGGAACTGGGTATGTCTACTTTAATGGAAAGAAGGACTAGGGGAGACATGATAGCAGTGTTCCAATATCTCAGGGGCTGCCACAAAGAAGAGAGAGTCAAGCTATTTTCCAAAGCACCTGAAAGAAGGACAAGAAGCAATGGATGGAAACTAATCAAGGAGAGAACCAACTTAGAACTAAGGAGAAATTTCCTGACAGTTAGAACAATTAATCAGTGGAACAACTTGCCTCCAGAAGTTGTGAATGCTCCAACACTGGAAGTTTTTAAGAAGATGATGGACAACCATTTGTCTGAAATGCTATAGAGTTTCCTGCCTAAGCAGGGGGTTGGACTAGAAGATCTCCAAGGTCCCTTCCAACTCTGTTATTCTATTATAAATTCTAAAAATCCCTCTTTAAAAATCCTCAATGATGGAGTACCCACAACTTCTGAAGGCAAACTGAAAACTGGTTCTTTGAAGCTTTGTAAGTATTGTGCCAAAATTGAAACTCTTTTTATTATTATTTTTTTAATTCAAAACAAAAGGGAAATAAAGCTATTGCAAAATTGGACATATTGGAGAAGAGAGCAAGGAGAACATGCTTCAGACTGGGCAGAGAGTGAAAAAATCATCCACCAGGAGTTGTAAGGGTTGAGTACAGTAAAAAGCTCGTAGAGAAGAGGAACTCAGAGCAAGGAAGTTTCATTGACTTAATGGGCTATCAATGGATCAACAAGATAACTTTTAAAAATTGCAGCTGCATCCATCTGAGAACACCAGAACCCAGATCTATATGGTTCTATTGGGCAGCAAATAGCTGCTAGAGCAGGGGCGTCAAACTGGCAGCCTGCAGGCCAGATGCGTTATGCACAGGCCATGCCCACCCCAACTTCGTGAATGGGAAAAACATCACAAAATGTCACGTGACGGCAATGTGACGCCACAGGTTTGACACCCGTATGTTAGCGGAACAGAGACAGACCAAGTGCTATAGACAGTTGGAGCTTAGGAATCCCTATGATCAAAACAAAATGAATGAGAGCATGCACTTTGAAGGACTTCCGTGTCCTCAGGTTGAAAGAAAAATCTCATGTTTGGAAAACACCTGAAATGCAGCTGGAAAATATAGTCACATGATACATTTGTGATGGGCTGGGAACAGGTAGGAGATAACATACGTTCCACCACACAGGGACTAGTGATGGGGCAAACTGGATGGTATTGAGTGACATGCTTCTGGCACCTGGCAGTAGTCAAGGCTGAGAAGCTAAGCAGGGTTGAGTCTGATCAAAACTTGAATGGGAGATCTCCAGAGAGTACTAGGACATTAGAACAGGAAATGGAAGAAAAGCTCCAGAAGAACCTGTCCATAAGTCACCATCACCAAGAGTCAATCTTGACTTGGAGGAGACATTTTTTTTATGACAGTCCTTGGAGAAGCAAATCACTCTTAAAACTCATTCCACTGATAACTTTACCCTGGCATGAATATATCTTTTATCTCCTTTTAAAACTGTCTAAATTTATGACTGTCCCTTTCTTATGGCAGCAAATTCCACTGTGCAAAGACTTCCTTTTCTCTGTTCCACAGCTCTTGCCAATCTGTTTTATTGGTTGATTCCAAATTCTACATTATTAAAGACAGATAAAAGGTTTATCACCTCCTGCCTTCTCTCCTTCCCTCACTTCTTCATTCCTCCCTAGCTATTGATAGAATTGCACTGTGAAGTTGCTAAAAAGAAAACGGATCACACCGATTTGCAGAAGAATTGGCAAACTAAAACTCAGGTAAAGAATGCCAGTTACAAAGTCAACGGGACAAAGGCATACAGAAGGAAAAATAATATTCTCTAAAGATACCATATGTGGAACTTAGGAGATAAGAGATGACACCTAACTAACAGCAGTCAGATGACAGAAATACTATACACATACTATCTACCAATTTTGTTAGCCAATAATAGATCTTTCAAATCTAACAAATCTCCTGATTGATACCATCTATCTATCTATCTATCTATCTATCTATCTATCTATCTATCTATCTATCTATCTATCTATCTCGTCTGTCTGTCTGTCTGTCCATCCGTCTGTCTGTCTGTCTGTCTGTCTATCTATCTATTTAATTCATTTATATGCTGCTCCTCTCACTATCAGGCGATTCTGGGCAGCTTCCAATACCATAAATAACTAAATAAAACAATCACAGGATTACATTAAAACACAGGGCAGCGAAAATTAAAACATTTAAATTAATATTAAAATTGATAAAAAGAGCCAGTGTGGACAGGGAGAGGAAGTTGTGGATCTTCTACTAATATACTACAGGTAGTCCTCAACTGACAATAATTCATTTAGTGACCATTTGAAGTTACAATGGCAATAAAAAAAAAAGTGACTTATAACTGTTTTTCACACATGTGACCATTGCAGCATCCCCATGATCACAGGATCATAATTTAGGCGCTTGGCCTCATATTTATGACGGTTGACGTCTCCAAGGGTCATGTGATCACCTTTTATGACTTTCTGACAAAGTCAAGGGAGAAGCCAAATTCACTTAACAACCGTGTTGCTACCTTAACAACTGCAGTGTTTATGTAGTGTAAAATGGGGTTAAATTCATTTAACAACTGTCTTGCTTAGCAACAGAAATTTTGGGCTCAATTGTGGTCGTAAGTCAAGGACTAGCTGTAGCCTCCTCCAGAATAGAACTCCTCCCATTATCTTGGCATTGTTCCTTCATCCCTGCCATTTCTGAGGATTTGGCTCCTATCGCTATATGACTTCTGCAGAACCGTTCTTCTTCAATATAGAGCCAATCTTTGTTCTCAGAGTGTACTGACAACGTTCACAGATAGATGATACTGTGAACAAAGTGTGCAGAGAAACATCACCTTCCTGTTGCAGACAAATGATTTTTCTGCCTTCCATAAGCTGCCTGCTTATTATTTATTTCCCTCTCTTTTGTCCCCTTACAGTCTGGATTGGGGTGAAATGTTACATAACAAGTGATTAAAGATCAATGTTGACTAAGAAGGTAAGTGATCAGATATTTCACCGGATAGACTCGTCCACATCATTCATCTCACTTTTCTCAGGGAAGCATTGATTTAAAATTCCTCAGCTATGTCTCTATGGCAATTGCAACTTCAGGCCCAATTAGTGATTTCTCCTCAATTTAGAAGCTCATCAGGGATCCTTTAGAGAACAAGATTTGCAAATCGTTAGCCCAGAATATATTTGCAATTCTAAAGATTGCAAGGATACATAGACGGCTTTGAACTGAGAATTTAGGAATACATTGCTATAAATATTCCATTTGTTTAGATTGCATGATTACATTTTCTCATTTGAAGAAGTAAATGTGAAATTGGTTGGAAAACAATCGTGATTTTGTTAGCGTCAAGCTTTAGGGTTGAAAAGATTGCCACTTTAAAGTTTCTTTAATATTAGTATATATCATCTTTAGTTTTGTTCACTTCGTTTAAACTAGAGGTAGTTCTTGGTTAACTTGGTTTACAGATATCACAACATCCTTCAAGCTATCAGACTCCTAAGATTCCTAAACAAGCTATCAGAAGTGTTTCCCAACACAGAATGTCTTTTTTGGGATGTCCTGATTAGGCAGAAGTTCTTATATATTTATTTATTTAATTTATTGATTTGATTTATATGCCGCCCTTTCTCCGGAGACTCACAATGTGTTAAGCAATAGCCTTCATACTTTTTGTATATATCTGCTTAGTAGGGCTTTCGCCCCCCCCCTAAGCGGTGTTCTTTTTTATACAAAGTCAGCTTATTGCCCCCACAATCCGGGTCCTCATTTTACCTACATCAAAAGGATGGAAGGCTGAGTCAACCTTGAGCCTGGTGAGATTTGAATTTGCAGTAATTGCAGGCAGCTGGTGCTACTTAACAGCACTTTAGTCTGCTACGCCACCAAGGCTCTTGTATAGACCATATCTTGAAAACAAAAATATTTGGGAATGGCAACAGAGGTCAGTATTAATGCTCATCTCTCTGTCTTTCTCTTGGTTGTAAGGAGAGCCTCCCTGAATGTGTTTTGCCTTCTTTATTGACTAATGACTAGGGTTTTTTAAAGAGCATCTTTAAAGAATCGTGGATATATTTATCTCTTGGTCCACAAGTGCATCATTTCATTTCATTTTATTAAATTTGTATACCGCCGCCCTACTCCCGAAGGACTCAGGGCGGTGAACAGCCATAAAATAAAACATATAAATACAAAATTTAAAATAGAGATAAAACAAATTAAATAATTTGGCTGAACCATTTTAAAACCCCAATAATTTAAAATCAAATTTAAAATTCCCATTTAAAAAGAGGAAAGGTTTAGGTCAGGCCAGCTTGCTGGAATAGGAACGTCTTAAGCGTGCGACGGAAGGTACGTAGATCCGGAATCCTCCGTATCTCGGGGGGGAGCTCGTTCCAGATAGTAGGTGCCCCCACAGAGAAGGCTCTCCCCCTGGGGGCCGCCAGTCGACATTGTTTGGCCGACGGCACCCGGAGGAGCCCCTCTCTATGGGAGCGTACTGGTCGGTGGGAGGCTATTGGTGGTAGCAGGCGGTCCCGCAAATAGCCAGGTCCTAAGCCATGGAGCGCTCTGAAGGTGATAACCAAAACCTTGAAGCGCACTCGGAAGACCACCGGGAGCCAGTGCAGCTCGCGCAGGAGAGGCGTTACATGAGAGCATCAATCTCTCAGGTGAGGCTCTAGTTCAGGAAGTGGTCAAAATCAAATATTTTTAGAACCTTTGAAAAACTAGCCAAAAACATAGGATTCCAAAAGAGAACCTAGTGCAGTTGGAAGCTTTCATACATCCACATCTCTGCAAATGTGCATAAAGGCAACAACAATTAACAGCTGCAGTTAAGAAAAATAAGTTTGGGGTTCATAGAATCCTAAAACTGGGCGGTTGGAAGGTGTTGCAAGCATCATCTAGTCTAACTCCTCCCCTCCACCACCACCACCACTCCCAATAGTCCCATAACCATGTTTTATGATGGTTTTGCCAAAAAACAGCACTTCTGGTTTTTGGTAAAACCGCACCCATGGCAAACAACTGATCTTCTTAACAAGCGCAGTGGCTGCTTTATGAATACTGTGTTCAAGTTGTAAAAACTGCATCTGTCACATGATCGATTCATTTTATAACCCTCATGACTTATCATCATGATGAGTAGGCTCCATTATGCTCGTAAACTGAGGACTACCTGTACTCTGAATCTCTTTGTCACACTCTCTACCACTGCCCAGATTCAAGAAACTCTTCCTCCCTGAACTGTTTCATTGTCTTCTCCTCTGTTTCCTCTGTTTCCTCCTCTGTGTTAAGCATTCCCTCGTATTATGGTTCACTGCATAATTTTAGATTATTCTTTAAAGGAAGTTTTTCCTAATTAGGACAAGCTGGTTAGGAGAGGATCTTAGTTGAGAGCTAGAATGTATTCCTTTTCGCACAGAATAATCCAGGTTCAGTCTTCAGTTACAGAATCAGGTCACCAGGGGATATGAAAACTTTTGACTGAGATTCTAGCAGAAATCTTTCTCTGAGTTAAACAGGATGTAATATTCAGGTGACTGAGTAAGTTAATAGTTCTGGGGCCTCACTCCGTAGGATCCAAGTCAACAGAGGAGAATCTTTAGGCAGCAAATATGTTATATTTTTGGAAGACTTTTTTTTGCTAGTGGCTTAATCAAGAAATATAAAGAATCAGACACAACACATGAGTTATAGCCCATGCATTTGCAATCTAAGAAATGTCATTTCCTTACAGATTCGCAAATAGGTGTTTTCCAGTAGGTTAATAAGTACTTCCTTTTATGAGAGGAGATAAAATGAAAGCAACTTAACTGAGAAGCATATAATTTGATGCCCTGCATTAGGAAGGTAAGAAAAGTTAATACAAGATCTATTAATATTGAGCACATTATTTAAATAACTATCAAACCTCAAATGAGGGCCACATCTGGTTCCTTTCAGCTCCCATAGTCATCGTTTCCAGCTGTTAACACCTGCTGCTCTGTCAGATACAATAATGAAAGTTCAGGTGCTAAATAATAACATGAAAACATTATTAATTTTTCATATGTAGAAGTCCTGAGGGAAAATAATATTTCAGTAGAAAATGTAGCTGAGAATACATTTTTCCAGGGATGTATTAGAATAACACATACTTTTCCTCTGAGCCTCTGACACTGAATCCTGCAAGCCAAATTTTACAGAGATGATCTGAGGTGTTGCAGTAGTCTGAGGCAATATTCAAATATGTGAAGCATATTGAAAATGGCCGCAACTGCATGTTTGGATAGCTTTTAATTTTATTATTGACATATATCCAGGAGACTTTAAGCACAATGTTGATATTACTACGTCTTGCTTGATATTCACACATTCAAGCTAGTAGCCTATATGCTCAGTTCTAGTGGCAAAGATAGATCAATATACCATTCGAAGATATTTGGAAGGTGGTAAGGAAAATCCTGCTGCTTCAGAAGAGGATACTTTTCTGGAAAAAATAAAATTATTTGTGGTCCTGCCATATCCTCATGATCATTCTTAAGTTCATTCTTAATGGTTTTGAATTCTTCAGGCATTAATCTATACTACACATGACGTGATGTTCCTTTTGATAGCACTGTTGGAGGAAATGCCCATCTGGGTTCAGTTCCAAGTGGAGAGAAAGACATTGGAAACATGGAGACTGTTTGGAAAGATGGTTTAATGGTGGACAGAACCACATGGGTTTTTTGGGCCCTGGGCAAATGAGCACATGGATTAGAGAGAGAGAGAGATTTATACCCTCTCTTAAGCTTTGAATTTGAACTTCCTGTTCCTGTGGCAAGGATATGTATTCTGGTTGTAAGGCGTCTGGTTGTCAGACTCCCAGGGGACTATGCAGGGGTAGCTTTGTAGGCTGTCTTGAGTCTCATGCTTGCTTATTTATTTATTTATTTATTTATTTATTTATTTATTTATTTTTTATTTTATTTTATTTCTATACCGCCCTACTCCCGAAGGACTCAGGGCGGTGCACAGCCAAACATACATACAAAATTTAAAAGTAGAATTAAAAACAAATTAAATAGTTTTGGCCCAGACAAATTAAAACCCCAAACTGCTTGATTGAACCTTGCTGGTGATGCAACCTTCCCAGGTGCCATGTGATAAGATGGGTAGAGGGCTAACCTTATTATGTCCTGAGAGTGAAGGTCTTTTGTTTTGTAGATAAGCTGGCCCAGTCTTTTGTCTTGTAGATAGGTTGGCAACAAAATATCTGCTGGGGGGGCAGAGAGCTGAGGCTCTGAGTTTATGTCTTTAGAAACATGTTTCTCCTTTAGGGAAAAAGTAATATTCTGTCTTTTTAATATTTTCTAGAATATTTCATTCTTCTAGGATAGTGATGGTAACCTTTTTGCCATCGCATGCCAAAAGCGGGGGGGGGGGGAGTGCAGGGGGGTTGCATGCACACGTGCCCACACCCATAATTCTATGTGCCCCGCCCCCACACATGTGTGCATGATCTCCATGCGCTTCCCTTCCTTTTGGCATGCGATGGCCCAGTGGGCCTGATAGGCCCGTTTTTCACCCTCCTCAGGCTCCAGAGCCTTTCTAGGAGCTGGGGAAGGTGAAAACGGCCTACCCCCCCAAACGCCCTCTGGAGGCCAGAAACGGCCTATTTGCCGACTTCCAAGGGGCCCAGAAGGCCTGAAAAACAGCTGGCTGGCATGTGCCTGTGCACTGGAGCTGAGCTCATGTGCCCACTGGTATGGCTCTGCGTGCCACCTGGGGCACACATGCCATAGGTTTGCCATCACGGTTCTAGGAGATGGGTGGGTGCTAACTTCCTACAGCACAATCCAGGGTAATCCACAGGAAACAAGGCAATAATTCAGCACCATGTCCTTTCACCAACCATAGGTTGCATTCCTTTGCCAAAATTGGCAGACGATGTCTCATTTTCTCCTCTTCCACCTCCCTCTGCCCCACCCCACTTCTCAACATTAAACAGGACTAGATGGAACTGGCTCATTTGCTTCCAGTTCTCCAGAAAGCAAACAAACCTTGTCACAATTCCACATCTGGGTAAATTGTGCTTTACTTGCTTCCAAGTTTCACTTCTGATGCAAAATTCTTATAAAGTAGCAACATTCCATAAACATGTTACACAGAATTTACGAGGACTGATGCTTTGGAGCCAAATATAGAAACTTGTTGCAAATGAATGCAATCTGTGTGGTTTCTATGTTTGGTTAATTTCCATGAGAAAATCTTGCTCATAAAGGGAAGAGATTTTCCATGACAGATGGTGCTGAACTATTAATATGGTGCACAAAATGCAAATATCTTTGATAGTGTGGCAATAAAACTGCTTCTTTATCATAAACAGAATTATTAAGATTCTTACTTACAAAATGAATTGAGGCTTATGAAGGCTAAAAACTGCTCAATATCTTTAAAATGGCAGCTGCCAATTATCTTCTGCAATTTGTATTGGACCCACTTTAAAGTTTTATTTGCTTACAAATGAGAGTCTGCTAATTGGGTGTCTATCTTTTAACATTAATTAATTCTTTAAAAAAAAACCTCTTAACAATGCTGCTACTTTACAGACTCTGCATCAACAGCAACATGATATTTATTTGACAAATTAATGCATTCCCATTATTTAATTCTCCAGGTTTAGGATACCCATTCCTCTTGCAATCTTTTAATCAATCAAATACTTAGGGAATTGGACAGTCTACTCCACCACCTCTATGGACAGCTGGTTAGTAACGTAGGGCTTAGGCTCTATGGCAAGGGTGTCAAACTTGCATCCTCATTGTGGCATCATGTGACATATTGGGACTTTTTTCCCCTTTGCTAAACCGGGTGTGGGCACTGGAATTTGATAGCCCTGCTCTATGATATATCCCTGTCCTTCCACTGAGGGGAAAAAAACAGGTTTCAGAGACTGGCCTAAAATGTTCTTAATCCAACACTGTAGAATCTTTTGTCTCACTGTATCTAATTACTAAATCCTGAAAATATGTCACTTGATGATGATGTTATCCGTTCAGTTGTGTCTGATCCTTGGTGATTCTATGGGCCAGGTTTCTCTTCCAATCTTGCATTACTTCTTTGGGTTTTTCTGCGCTCTGGTGGTTTCAGCTTTGATGATGTCCAGCCACCACCATGTTCTTTGATGGCCTGGTTTCCTTTTAATGCTAACTCTTCCAAACATAATTGTTTTCTTCAGTGACTGTCACTTAAATCACTTACTGTATTTTTTGGACTGTAAGATGCTCCAGACTATAAGACACACCTAGCTTTTGGAGAGGAAAACAAGGGGAAAAAAAATTCTGCCTCTACCTCTGCCTCTCAGCAATTTGCCTCCTTAGAGCAAACAGCCTGGTCAGCTTCAGCACAGCCTGATTTGGCATGAGCAGCTGATTGGCAGTTGGATCTGCCTCCCGGAATATCACCTGTCAGCTGTTCCAGGCTACGGGGATTGCCACCACCCATCGTCGTCATCACCACCATCACCAGTGCCACCTATCACTACCTCCATGCACCCCATTTTTGGCCCATTCAAGGCAGCAGGATCCAGAATCTGCTGGATTTCACCCCTGGGAGGCGGCGATGGGCAGCAACAGCAGCGATGGGCAGTGGTGATCCCCGTAGCCTGGAACAGCTGATAGGTGGTATTCTGGGAGGCCGTTCCAACCGCCAATCAGCTGCTCATGCTAAATCAGGCTGTGCTGAAGCTAACCTTGCTGTTTGCTGCAAGGAGGCAAATTGCTGGGAGGCAGAGGCCAAAGGGTGGGGGCTGACAGGGCTTTGGCAACATTTACTCTATAAGACACACAGACATTTCCACCCACTTTGGTGGGGGGGTGGAGAAGCGCTTCGTATACACCAAAAAATACGGTAAATATTTTAAAAATTATTCCCAGTATTGTAAGTCATGATTTTCAAATCTGGTCGGGCTATTTTATCTATTTATATTGGATGCATATAGGCACCATAAGGTGAAATTAATTTGGACAAATAAAAAAATGTTAAATATCAGGAATGAAACTTCCTCCTGAATTGCTTAAAAAAGTATAGGCAGATCTGTTTCCAGGAGAATATTTGTTAGATTGGCGCAGGAAAGGAAGACGTGACCAGCTCGTTACATTAGTAACTTTTATTGAGTACAAGAAACAGTAGCAAGACTGGCTGTGCGCTGCCGGGGCTCTCCTTATATTCGCTCCGGCAGACGCACCGCCCCCTGACAGGGATTCAAATCTTCCCGCCCGGTGGCTGGCAGCCAATCCGGGCGGATGTCCTTATAAGGACATAACACTCCTCCCCCCTAGTCCAAAGAAAAAAACAGTTCAGAGTTCGTCAATAAATGTGACGTAGTCCCGCAGATACGTAGGACGCCTAGGCACCCTACTTGACCTGCGCAGTCTCATTTCTTCCGCGTCCCCGCCCTGGACGGACGGGGTTCCTGTGGCTCCTGGCTCCTTCCCCGGAACCGGGCTCGGTTCGGCTGGCGAGTGTGCGGGGTCACCCTCAGCGCCTCCGGCCGGACCGCAGACCTTGGATGGCTGGTTCTGGTGGTCTTCCTCCTGGCCTGTGGATCTTTCGCCTCGGCGGTGCTGTTCGGTCTCGACCCGGGAAGAGCGTCTGAGTCTCGGTAAGACCCCGGCTGTCACTTGCTCTTCCTGGGTCTCCTGGTGGCTGCGGTTCTGCTGCGGCCCGGTTCGCTGTGGTCCGGAGGGTGGTTCGGGCCGGTGCCCTTGGGTCCGGTCTGCTCGCTGTGGGTGGTGTTGGTTCGGGTAGCGGTGTCCGACCTTGCAGGGGTGGCGCAGGTCTCCTTTGCCGGGCTGGCGCTGGCCTTCCCCGTCGGGTTGGTGGTGGTCGACCTGGTCGGGGTGTCGTTCTGGGGCTTCCTCCTCAGGCTGGTGGAGGTCTCCCCTGCCGGGGTGGCGCAGGCCTCCCTGGCCGGGTTGTTGTCGGCTTTCCCTTCCCCCTAGTCCCTGGTCTCCCGCCAGTTGGTGGTTGGGGTCGTCTGGGTTGGGTTGTTGTTGCCGGGTTGTTTCTTGCGTTGGGCGGGGGTCCCCCTCGCCGGGGAGTCGTGTGCCACCCTCGCCCATGTGCTGTGGTGTGCCCATCTGCGAAGGTCCCCGGTCTACTCGCCTTGCGTTGAGGTCTCCCTGGTAGGGCTGCCGTGGGTTGCCTTCACTGGTAGGGTGCGGTGCTCCCCTTCTGGGCAGGTCCCGGTCTACCTGCGGGCTGGGTCGGGGGTCCCTGGCCCTGCTGTGCCGGGTGCCCACCTGGTTGGGTTGGTGTTGCCATCCCCCGTGTGGTTGGCCCCGGTCTACCTCGCTGCACTGCCGACGTGACAGTGCCTGGTAGTGTGCTGGGCCGACCTCGTCGGGATGGCGTTGCTCTGCCTCGCAGGGGTGTGGTAGGCCTACCTCATCTGGGTGTTGTAGGCCTACCTCGCCGGGGTGTTGCAGGCCTACCTCGTCTGGGTGTTGTAGGCCTACCTCGTCAGGCTGGTTTTCGTGTGCTCCCCCCCACCTTTTCCGGAGTTGGTCGATGTGACGTCTCACGACCTGTCCATCTTCCAACTCGACGGTGTAGGATTTGGGGCCGGTTGTGCTGGCAATCTTCCCCTTCAGCCACTTAGGAGAGCCGTTGAAATTCAGCGCGAAAACTGAATTTCCTTTGCTGAAGGCGCGAAGCGGGCGGCTGGCGGTTGCGGTCACTTCCGGGCTGTATTGGGGGTGCAGCCGGTCCAAGGGTGACCTCAACCTTCTGCCCATCAGGAGTTCGGCCGGGCTCTTGTGGGTGGTGGCATGCGGCGTGATGTGCTGGGTGAGGAGGAAGTTGTCGATGCGTTCTTGCCAGTCTCCCGGGCCCATCTTGGTGAGGGCTTCTTTTGTGAGCCGGACCATCCGTTCCGCTTGTCCGTTTCCGGCCGGCCTGTACGGAGCGGAGAGGGCATGGCGGATGCCCAGTCCTGCCAGGAAGGACTCCATGGCCAGGGATGTGAGCTGGGGGCCGTTGTCCGAGACCAGCACGTCCGGTAGTCCGTGGGTGGCAAACAGGTGGCGCAGGGCTCGGATCGTCGCTTCTGTTGTGGTAGATGCCATGGGTACCACCTCGAGCCACTTGGAGAAGGCATCTACCACGATGAGGAGGTGCCGCCCTTGCATCGGGCCCACGAAGTCGATGTGGACCCTCGACCATGGGTTGCTGGGGGTCTCCCAGTTCGTGACTTCGGATTGTGGCGGTGCTGGGCGGACTTCTTGGCACGGGTCACATCTGGAGACCCATTGTTCAATGTCTCTGTCCAGTGAGGGCCACCAGACGTAACTCCGTGCCAGGGCCTTCATGCGGACGATGCCTGGGTGCCCGTTGTGCAGTGTCTCTAGCGTCCGCCGTTGCAGAGTGCTTGGGATCAGCACCCTGTCTCCCCATAGCAGACAGCCCTTTATGGTGGACAGCTCCGTCTGTTTCCTGGTGAACGGGCTGAACCTCTCTTCCGTCTGTTTCGATGGCCACCCCCTGAGGATCCAGGACCTTACTTGGCGGAGGGTGGGGTCTCTCTGGGTGTGCGCGGCCACATCTGCGGAGGAGACTGGACAGCTGGCGTCGTCATCTATGTGGAATAGATGGAGCGTGGGGGCTGGGTCTTCCACCGGGTTCTTCGATGGGCATCTGCTGAGTGCGTCGGCGTTTCCTATGGCTGTGCCTGGCTGGTGCACGAGCCTATAGGAGTAGCCGGCCAGGAAGATGGCCCATCTCGTCATCCGCGGGGACATGAAGGTCGGGGTGGATTGGTCGCCTGCGAGGAGTCCCAGGAGTGGCTTGTGATCGGTGACTATTGTGAAGCGCCTTCCATAGAGGTATTCGTGGAAGCGCTTCACTCCTGCCACGATGGCCAGGGCTTCTTTGTCCAGCTGACTGTAGTTCCGCTCTGCGCCGGACATGGTTTTCGAGAAGTAGGCGATGGGGGCTTCCGTGCCGTTGGGCAGCTCGTGGCTGAGGACTGCCCCCACCCCGTATGGCGACGCGTCGCAGGTCAGCTTGATGGGGAGCGTCTCGCTGTATTGGATGAGGACGCTTTTGGACGTCAGTAGTCCCTTGATGGCCCGGAACGCTGCTTCCTCTTCCTGGCCCCACTTCCAGGAAGCCGATTTCCCCAGCAGGCGGTGGAGTGGCTCAGCAACTGTGGCTTTCTGTTTTAAGAAAATGGCGTAGAAGTTGAGCAACCCAAGGAAAGCCTGAAGCTCCGTTTTGTTTTTTGGGCTTGGAGCTTCATGGATTGCTTCCACTTTTGATTTGGTGGGGTGGATGCCTGTGCTATCAATGAGGTAGCCCAGGAACTCGACTTCCTGTACTCCTATGATGCACTTGTCCCGCCTGACCCTCAAGCCCTTGGCCTTGAATCGCTGCAGGACAAGCCTGAGCCTTTCAAGGAGTTGAGCTCTTGAGTCACCGGAGACGAGCACATCGTCGAAGTAAGGCACCACCCCGGAACGCCTTGGAGGAGGCGTTCCATCATGGATTGGAAGATGCCGGGGGCAGCGCTGACTCCAAATTGGAGCCGGTTGCATTTGAATGCCCCCCTGTGCATGACAATTGTTTGAGCCTCCGCCGTTTTTTCGTCCACTGGCAGTTGCTGGTAAGCCTGGGCCAGGTCCAGTTTCGCAAAAATTGATCCAGATCCCAGGGAATGCAGCAGGTGTTGCACCACTGGGACTGGGTATGCGCTCTGTGCCAACGCCTTGTTGATGGTACAACGGTAGTCGGCGCAGATGCGCACAGACCCATCATGCTTCAGTGGGGTCACAATGGGGGTCTCCCATGAAGCATGATCGATCGGTTCCAGGACGCCCTGGGCGATCAGCTTATCCAGCTGCTCATCTACTTTGGGCCGCAGGGCAAACGGAACTCGGCGGGGCTTGAGCCTAATTGGGGTGATTCCCTTGTCCAGATTGAAGGAGATTGGCCTCCCCACAAATTTCCCCAGCTTACCATCGAAGACTTCCTTGAACTCTTCGATGAGGTAGTCGAGTTCATCCCTGCCAATTTGGTTGATGCCCTCGATTGAGAGCCCCAGCGGCTTGAACCACTCCACTCCTAGCAGGTTCGGTCGGCTGTCCCGTACGACGGTGATGGGGAGCTTGCCTTCGAACTGCTTGTAGGTGACCCGGATGTTGGCTCTTCCTAGCACTCCGATGGGGTTTCCCCCGAAATCGACGAGCTTGGAGTGTAGTGGCTTCAGCTCTCGCTTGGTGATGCTGGGTTGCAGGAGCTTCAACTGCTGCCAGTCCATGATGGAGTAGACCGAGCCGGAGTCTACCTCCATTTTGCAGGGTGCTCCTTCCACGTGGATGGTCACATGGAACTTGGTGGCACTGTCTGACGTCGTGTGAGCGATGGTCGTCTGGTGGACCGCTCCGCTCCGGGGAAATTCGTCGTCTCTGCATCTGGAAGGGCCAGAGGACCGTTTGGATGACCTCTGGTAATCCTTCCGATTCTCGCGGGGACGGTGGCTGGAGGGCTCTGGGGCTGGTTCCTCAGCTCTGCAAGCTTCGGCGATGTGACCCCTTCTGTTGCAGCGTCGGCAGGTCGCATCTCTCCACTTGCAGGTTGCTCTGGCATGGTCCCCTCTGCAGCTGGCGCAGCGCTCCCCTTTGTAGTTCCGTTGGGCGGTTTCCCGCCTTGGGGGTCTGGATACCTTGTGGACGGTGGACTCTCCCTCCGACTCGGATCCAGCTGTGGAATCCTCTGTTGAAGATTGCTCTGTGGAGCGAATCTTGTGGATTCCCTTGGCTCTGCTTACTGCGGCAGCTGCTTTCTCCGAGATTTCGGATGCGATGGCTTCCTCCACCACATCCTTGAGCACGAGCTTCTTCCTGCTCAGGAATTTCTTTTGCAGGCCTCTGTCCCTCATGCCGAAGACCACGCGGTCAGCGATGGCATTGTCCACGTGGTCGAACTCACAGCTGGCTGCGATCTGGCGTAGGGCGGCCACGAATTCCTTGATCGTCTCACCCTCCTTCTGGTCCCGTTGGTGGAAGGTGAAACGGTTCGCCACCGGTGTTCCTGTTGGGGCATAGTGGTCCTCCAGGATCTGCAGCAGGTCTGTCCATGGCACTTCTTCGATGTCTCGTGGTGCTACGAGATCGATTGCCATGTCGAGGACCTCGGAGCCGCAGTTGGCCAGGAAGATGCCCTTCTTCCGGTCATCATCGGCATCCCTGATGTTGTTGCCTCTCAGGTATTGCCGGAATTTCACTACGTAGGATTTCCACTTGTCCTTCCCTGGGCGGAAAGGAGCAAGGGCTGGCAAAGTGACTTCAGCGGATGCCATGCCTTTGGAAATGCCTACTGTAGTTCCTGGTGCCGGAGTCTTGTCTTGTTGGCTTGGTGCCGCGAGGTTCGTTTCTTCTCTCAGTCCTTCGTCGCCAGTGTTAGATCGGCGCAGGAAAGGAAGACGTGACCAGCTCGTTACATTAGTAACTTTTATTGAGTACAAGAAACAGTAGCAAGACTGGCTGTGCGCTGCCGGGGCTCTCCTTATATTCGCTCCGGCAGACGCACCGCCCCCTGACAGGGATTCAAATCTTCCCGCCCGGTGGCTGGCAGCCAATCCGGGCGGATGTCCTTATAAGGACATAACAATATTGACAGGCACTGGAGTAAGACTGATAATTCTAGGAGCTGGAATTTGAAACCAATATAAGCAGAAGGGATTAAGGGGGCAGACTATTTTTATTTTATTTTGCTTCTCTGAAGCTGTAGTTTGAGTTTCATGGAAAATTCTATTGGCTCTCCAAAGCTCCTAGCAAATAGCTATTGCTGCCAATGATTGCTTCCTCTGGAAAAGCTTCATAAAAATTTCTATTTCATCACTCCCTCCAAAGTACAAAGGCTGTTCGGTCTTCTTAACAGCATCTAACATTAATCATCATCATCACCACCACCATCCTGCACTGTGTTATTCATCCAATTAAAATTGTTTTAATTTAACTTCAGGCCAATGAGCCTGAATAAAATAAAATATGTTAAGGTTTTCTTTATGAGTTAATGACTTTTTCTGAGTAACGATAACTATTATAGTCTATTGTGTGTTTTGATTCTGATTTACTCCTTGGCTCAATTCTAGGAGCTGCCTAAAACTGGCCCTTGACACACTTATTTCTCAGATTTAACCTAATAATATTATCAGCAATTCCTGGTATTGAAAGTTGTCCATAAACTGAACGGAGAGCTTATCTGCATAATATGTCAACTACTTTTAAAAACCTCTAATTCATACTCCAACTATGCCAAGTATGTTAGACATGTATATTTTAGCTAATGATCATCCCTGGCTTATCTGGAAAATTCCTTTTTTATTATTATAGATGTTCTATGAAAAATTTACTCGTCTTTCTGCAAGATAATTCTTAGTAGGATCAGGAATACACAGAGAGCTAACTTCTTCAGTATCTCCTTATTTAAAATATCCCTCTTGAAAACATTTTTTTGGGAATATGGACACCTTTCTACTAGAGATTAGTACAAACAGTTCACACAGCTGGTTTAGTTTAGATCCTACAACTAATTGTTGCAGTTGTTCTAACATTGGAAAGGCAGCAATTTAGAAGGTGTTTGGAAAACAGTGATCTGTCATTTAGAGGGAAGTGATTCAATGTTTAATAGATCATAAATGATAACCAACTATATCCAGATGGGCCATAAGGATGGGGCCTCTCTTAGCTAGGGTTTCAGTGGAACATGGTGAACAACATGGTCAGAAGGGTGATATGACAATGGGACAGCCCTGCCCAAAATGTTTGATGATACTATCCCACAAACATGAGAATTAAGCCAAAAAAAAATCAGGCATGAAGTCTGGCAACCCTCATCTGGGAAGTCTTCTCTAAGCATATTGGTCCTCCTAATGAGCATCTGATTATGGCCTCAAGAATTCCTAGAATTGTCCAATTTAAATAGACCCCCTGGATTAGTAGATCTGTTAAAATGGATCCTGGTTCAGTTCAATTTGGTGATTCCAAGGGGTTGTGATTTAATCTGAACTCACTGTTCAAAATTCAAAGACAAAGTGATTTAATTTAAATGGCATCAAAATTTGATTTCAAGACAGATTTATCCACAAACTATAATGAGAAAATACTAAAACATGCAGCTCTTTCTGTCTCTCTCTCTCTTTTTTGGCAGAATGTGATGAAAATAACAGGGATATCAGAGCCTTTAGAAGAGATTACTCTATCCCACTTAATTTCAGCTGGAAAACATTAGGTTTCATCATAATACATTTTCAAAGCATTCACCCTGCATTTCTTTTAAGGCACATATAGCAGCAGAGATTATCAAAGTTCAACCCAGCAGCTTCTAAACTGTCCATCAAAGAGCCAAATCTGTGCTGAACCAATGCAAAAAGGACATTAGTCTAACTTAAGAATGGTTAGAACTTTTTAAAGGTCAGCTGTAACTTTCCAAGCGCTTTTCAGGGATGATGTGATAGTGAAAAATGTCTCTTTTTTAGTATTTGAGGGCTAGAATAGCTACTTGAGTCTTCTGTGATGCCAAGAGGGTTGACTCAGCTGATCAGTAATCTTGGTCCCTCGAGGAAATGTCTTGTATTAGTTGAACTCATATGTGTCAGAGACGTAACTTGTTAATATTCTGTTAGTTAATTAGCAGTTGAAGCAGATTGGCACAGGGAGATAGATCATAGTAGAAAGAAAATGTCTGGGACAGAACAAGAGGGATTTATGTCTTGTGTCAAGTTTCAAACTCTGTCTCACACACAGTTAGTAGACAAGAATAGCAATTTACTCAAGGCCAAATAGATAAAGCTGGGCAAGGAAAGGAATGTAAATCCAGAATTGGTGGGGGGGGGGGAGGGGGAGGGGGTTGCTTGATTAAGTTATACTTTCAACAGGAACATACAGAAGTCAAAATCCAGTCTAAAATTCAGAGTACCAATCTAAAGGTCAGAGTTTCAGGGGTTTTACACGAGCAGAATTCACAAAAATGACATAGCAGGTGATCAATCATACAGTGGATCTTAAGCATAGATCAGGGCTACCTCTTAAATCAGGCTGCAACCAGCTTTCTTTAATTAAAAGTTACTCGCTTGCTTGGCAAGGAGCCTCACTGAATATCTTTGCTCGCTCTGCTTATCAAGTCTGAAGGCATCTGGCTGCTACAGCTGTTTTGATGGTGCCTCTTTTTGATCAATCTTGGGTGATTCCTGGCTTGGCATCTCTCCTAAAGCTGACATTCTACAGATTCATCTGGAGCAGCTTCTTCAGAGTCAAAGTCTGAGTCCTGGGCCATCAGAATTTGTAGACTTACGCTTTTATTCTTAAAAACAGTATGTAGGTCTGTGGTTGTGTTAGTCTAATTAATAGTCAAGAAATGTAATTCAAAGTTGAGGTTGGATTGAAGAGCGCATCCTGAACTTGTCAGCCTTGAGCTCATATTCTGAGTATTGAGAGTTGAACTAAGCTTGGTGGACAGGAGCACTACAGAAGTATAATGTCCTATTAGCTCAAGAGAGTGAGAGCATAAGACTTTGGGTTGGCCACATTAAAGAAGTGGACAGTGTTCGCCTTACCTTGCCTTCCCCTCAAGGATTGTGATAGGCAGAAAGTGATGATAAAACTCATTCTTATTCTTGTCAGTATCAAAGAACCAGGGGTGAAATCCAAATTTTTTCCCTACCAGTTCTGTGGGCGTGGCTTGGTGGACGTGGCAGGGGCCCCATTCCCTCCCGAATCCTGAGGGAAGGATATTGCAAAATCTCCATTCCCACTTCACCCTGGGGCCAGCCAGAGGTGGTATTTGCCGGTTTTCCGAACTATTCAAAATTTCCGCTGCCGGTTCTCCAGAACCTGTTAGAACCTGCTGGATTTCACCCCTGCAAAGAACCTATCACCCCACCACTACCCTTATCACTGTTCCCTATATTGAGAAATGAGGTTGCAATATTATATATTGTGTACAGCAACCATAGAAGTATTTTTTAAAAAAGTCACAATTTGTAAGGCATTATAAAAGACTTCCAAGCCATTTAATTCTATTCAGCACTTCAAAGGTTCTCACTTGATGATGCTCTTTCAGAATGGTGATTCACTCTGTTTTATCAAATCAGAGCCTTGATTTAAAACTTTGGACAGCCCTATAATTTAATTTAACTTATACTGTTTTTAATTTTCTAAAGATCCATGAACCCCCACCCCCAAGCCTCGACTCATCTGGGTTTTTAAAAAAATCCTGTTAAAGGAATTCAAGCTGGAAAGAACCAATGTTCCCCATTATCATCAAAATAGAACAGAAAAATCCAGAAATAGTTTGATTTAGCAGGGAAATCCTAAAATTTTGGAGTGGAAGTTCACTTGCATGACTTTTTTTCCCCAATAAAATGATGTATATTTATATTAGGAGCAGATCATCAATAATGACTGACCGGATCCTTTTTTGTTCTCACCATTTGTTCCTCAAAATTCCTTCCCACTCAGTTTTATTTTCTGTTAATGGAATAAAAGGCAACAGAGCTTTTTTTTCTACACCTTATGCAAAATAAAAATACATCAGGATTTGATGACTTGTCTGATTTGGTTTTAAGAAAACTTGGAAACAATAGTTAAGAAACTGACTCATAATTTTGTCCAGTATAGTTCCAGAAGAGAAGTAGATGTTGCTAAAAGCTAGAGTTACAAGTATTCTTTTAATTGTTATAATCCTAACTTGTGTGTGCATACACCTGTCAGAAACACTGCATTGTCAGAATACAAAATGATTGATTGAATTACAGTCTGCCACTCCAGGGCACATGGAGTTACCCCCAAATCTTGGACCCTGAACCTGGTTCTAAGGGTTGCCAGCCAACCAAATTGTATGTGTAAACTTTAAAATTTTAACGTTCAATATGAGATCAGGAGGAAATGATTAAAATTGGGTGCAGAGCAGGGGTGGTTTCTACTTACCTTTACTCCTGGTTCACAATGGGAGCATGCACGCTTCTGCGCAGATCATCCATGATAACACCAGGGCCGGTGGGCGGAGCCTCCTGCCGCTTTTATTACTGGTTCGCAAAAAACGAACTGGGAGCAACCCACCACTGGTGCAGTGTATTTATTAATTGTTTGGCTGGTCACACAGTCAGCCAGATATTCAGACCAAATTTGTCATTTTTATTCACCTATCAAGTCCTTCTCAAGGACCTGGAATAAGCAGACATTGTTATTTGATGGTGTTAAAGGTACTGTCACAGGATGTAAGCTGTTTCAAGTAAAGTTGCCTTTTGCAATTGATTGATAATGATTATTTATTACTTTATTATTATCCACACTTGTAAGCTCCCTGACTCCCAGTGACTTTGGCAGCTATCAACAATCAAACAAAATATAATCAATCAAGCTAATAAAATGTGTTTTTTGTTCCATCCCCTCACCCAATTTAATAAAGCTCTTTTATCCACTCCCCAGTTTGTGGATCAAGGACTTCTCCACTTTACACTTCTTTGGATACATACTTTAGGCATCTTTGTACGTCCGTTAAATTTCCAAATGTTTGCAACAAATTTTAAATCAGTTCAACAGACAAAGCATTTTCATAAATTCTATAATTCCTTCTATGGTGTGAACAACAGAGGTGTGAAACATCTTCATTATTACTCTATTTTTAGACAGTTGTCCTTAACATTTTCCCCCCAACAGCATCATAAAACATTCCCCCCATCCCTCCCAATAGCATCATAAAAAATACCACAGAAACAGAGTAATAATAAGAAATATTTCTTTGCCAATAGATACAGGCCAGATTCTTGGATCCCAAGAGATGATTCCTCTTCCTTGACCATAATTTATTACACACTATCTCAAACTCAGTAGAAGTTTCATGAGGAAAACTTTTAACTATGAACAGCTTCTACCCCCGAGAATTCATGACTTTACAGTAGTATTAGGTATCCTTGTCACCAGAATATACTGCTGCACAGGAACACAATTTAAATAAGGCCATATGCCATTCATGACCTATTGAATCCTTCTAGATCTTTAATGCATCTATTCCCATGACCACTTTCCACCCCCTTATAGTATGATACTTCAAGGTAATCAGAACCTGTATTTCAGAAGCTGTAGTCATGATTATAGGGCTTTCCCCCCCCCTTCTGAGATCAAGATTTAATAACTTGATGGGTGGAAGCAACTGTGAATAAGTGTTGAGAATAGCAACTAGTAAAATTAGATGATATAGCTATCTTATAAACCTTACCAATAAACTCAGGTGGCAGTGTGTCATATTATAGATGTTGGATGTTATATTTGTGTTAGTGTTACTTTTATGTGGCTATAAATATATCATGACATATATTGACTTCATGGTATTTGTACAATTTTCACTAATGTTTTAGCTTAATTGATAATGTTAATTGTGGATGAATCATACCCAGGATCCTGAAGTAGAGTAGGAAGGTTTATGCAACAAGGCTTCAGTGTCTTTATTTCAGATTTAAAATTTCAGCAATTCTTTGATGTCTCAAAGCCAGCAGAACACCTAACCGCACTTTATAAAAAATACTATCAGAGATAATTCTCCTGCTGCTTTTTAGAAAGTAAGATGGGGGGAGGAGGGGAATCCCTTTTTAATTTTAATTTTACATGATACTCTCATTCCAGTGTTTTAACCAGAACTGGAAGATTTGGCTCTAAAAGCCCAAATCAATCTGCAATTGTACTGACATCATGCAATTGCTGATTTTGTGTTTTCTAATGGCTGGGGAAAGTATATGTTAATTTTCTAGATGTTCTGTAATTATTATCCTGACTAAAGAGCCAACATTCTAATTTAATATCTGAAAGAGAATCATCACCATACAATTAAGAATTATTGCTTCTTAGAAAATGAAAAAGAAACTTAAGTTTTCAAGACTGTAATTTTATTTAATACATATTTTGCTTTTAACAGCAACCTGAAGAAGTAAACATTAACAACTTGTTCACAACTAGTGAAGAGTTTATAGTGCTTACAAAGTTGTATCTAAAATATACCATATTCATCCTCTATAGAGCATATTGAAGACAATGTATTATTATAGTTACACATCATACAGCAGTTGCTTCCCATCCCCCATTGTAATTAAGGCATTCTCATCACAAACCTCTCCTCTCACAATTCAGTACTGGCTGGTAATACAAGAGAAACAGTATGAATTTTGTTCAATAGTAATATTTAAGAGATAATAGTGGCCTATCAAAATGACTTTGGAAAGATGAGTAAATTTGCTCCATATCAGAAGTGCTAGTCAAAAAAATTTCAAGTGGTAATTTCAAACTCTGTGCATATTCAGCAACTATGATGCTTACTGAATAAGCTAATATGCAAATGGTGATACCTGTCTTTAGGACAATATGCAATGAGACAGGCCTTCATGTTTTTAAGGTTTACCAAAACCTGTGGACTACAGTATTCTGTACTTCTTAGCAAGATAATGAAGAGCTATTACAACTTAGTCCAATACTTTCTGCAGAGAAGTCCGCATTGACAATCAGTCATTGCACCCATAGATTGAACCAAATGTCACTATTACCTGCAATTAGATTTAGTAAACCTTGTGGAAAACCATTATTCTGTTTCACTTTAAGGCAGCTTAATCCTGCAAAATCTGCCCACAAAACTACAAAAGCAAAGTAACAGACCCTATTTCAAAAACATGTGAACTACCCGTGCGTTAGGAGGCGAGATAACTAAAAATCTAGGATGCAGCTCTATTCAAAGCCACACACATTGCATTTTCTTACAGCAACACTTCAATTCAACAATTAGACTGTATGGTGAGAGCCAGGCTGTCATATTTAAACCTTCGAAGGGTTCCTATCACCATTTTAATAAGCTCTGGTGACAAATTTGAATAACTGGATTCAGCAGAATCACAGATAAACTGGACAGGGACCAGATCTCTTCATCTTAAACTACCTCAGAGACATTTATGCTGTTAGAGATGGCTTAAAATTAAACCTTAGGAATTATTTGTTTCACTGTAGATTTCATGTGGGGAAAGGTATATAAGGAGGTGCACTAACACTTAAGTGTTTTCTAATATTCAGTCTGATAACATTACAACCATGTTAAAGACCCTGTAGTGCAATAGTGTGAATTTGCAACAGCTAGTCAAAAATTAAAGCTACTGCTATTTTGCATATTGTTTGCTATTTTTCTAAGACTTATTGATTGCACATTTTCCTTTCCAAAGCTTGGTTTATTTTTCCCCAGGCTCTCATTGCATATTCTTCATGTATTAGTGTGCAAGTCTTTAAAAATCTTAGTTTTCCAATTCTACATTTTTATGAATATATTAAAGAAAAATAAAATTATATATATTTTTATACATACATTTTTCTTTGGACCAACATCAGCCTCTTTTGAGTGGCTGTATTTTTTAAAACTTGCACTGAATATACTTTTTTAAAAAAAAAACAACAACAACACCAGCAGCTTTTCACTTTATACACAGATTATAGAAGTAATTAAATCGGATGATTTAAAATGGTATTATATGAAAGTTTATTTTTCCTTTCTCCCATTTACCAGACTCAAGGATCAGCTCTACTGATGCAGTACCATAATAATGCCTTCGGCTGTGCCCCTCTTTTGTTAGAACTCACCTTGTCATATGACATTTCTATAAGAGCAATAACATGAATTCATTTTGCTGGAATCTCCGTAAAGGAACGTTTACAGCTCCTATGAATGCAGGCAGATACCCATGCTTTACTATACAAAGTGAGAGAGGTACTTGCAATTACTACACTGAAGATCATCTTACCAAACTTTTTTTTTAAAAAAAGTTGGATTTTCCTATTTCCAGAACTAAACTACCAACTGTAAATGTCTTATTTATGGATAGCCTCAATATTACCATTTAGCGAGAATCACATCCCAATAAACAGCTCTATGGCTGCTGCTATGCGATGAAGAGTCCTACAACAGGGTGTATCTATTTACAGAGTGGTCCCACACTCAACACATTATGGGCATAGACACGGAGAGTGCAGTAGCACTACTACCCATTTGTATTGCAAATAGCACATTTGCATCCAACAATGCCGTCAACTCTTGATGCAAAACAGAAAATTGAAGCTCACTTTATAAGCAGCTGTTCTGTAGATTTATTTACCTCTTTACCAAGAGAAGTCACAGCACTGATTATGCTTTTGATGCTAATTCCATTAGTGTCTTTGGGGGCCCTCTTATCCCTCTGACTTGAGGTATAATAAAACAGCAACACTCTAAAGAATACCACTTCTCTCAAAATTGGCCAAAGTAAGTAAAAAGTAAATGCAGCCAGGAGACGGGTGATGTTTTGTTATGTTGTAAGCTTGGTTTGGCACAAGAACCTTACTAAGGGGAGTGGGGGCGGAGGGACACTACATGGCAAGCCTAGCCTAGTTCAGGTAAACAAAGGATCCTACTCAGAAGCCAATACTTTCTCCAGCGTGTTGCGCGCTGAAGCATCATTTTGCACAGATCACGTTCCTGAGATGCCAGGATTTTTAAGTGACTCAGAGATTCAGCAATCACAGATTGCAGTAAATAGTGCCTTTGCAAGTGGACCAGGCCAGAGACACAACCAGGAATAAGAGAAGAAGAAACAAGAGAGGGAGATTGCTTTTTTTTTTTTTTTTTTGGCAATTATATAATTGAGTTCTCTCTACTGTGTGCTCTTCTCAGTCTGCTTTTCTTCCTCCCGTGAGAAAAGTATTTTTTTGCTTTTGTCAGTCTTGATGAGACTTTTCCGTAATAACTTTACACTCATACTGTAAGACAAACAGAAGTTAGGTGTAAGTAGCTGATCTGGGCAAATAAATAAAAATGTACAGCTGAGAGAGAACAGAGCAAAGCAAATGGGTAGATTCCACAAAGGAGCTTTTGTAGAAATGAGTCTCCCCAGGGACTCATTTTACCTCACTAATCCTCAGGACTGCAACCTGAAAATATAGTGTGCAAATCATGTGAATTTGGACTACAGGAATGGGCAGAGGTAGGCAGGGATCAACCCATTAGACTGCGAAGGAGATCAGAAAGGATTTCAGAACTTCTAATGTTTAAAAATATAGAAAGCAGCAGGTGATAGAAATAAAACTTTGCAAAGAAAAACCTAAATGAAAAAGAGGAGCAGAGGAGAGATGAATGGACTGGGATCAGTCCTAGAAATTTAAAATCAAAACAAAACAGCGTCTAGATGTCTACAGCTTTAGATATCTGTAGCATTTCCTTCTTAATTGTTAAGCGTGCCTTCTCTTTGTTAAGCTAATCTACCCTAAAACTGTAAAAATGGTAAAAAAAGAATTAAAAAAGATACATGTAAAAAGACAACACGTGTTTCAAAATTTAACATCGATTCCTGCTGTAAGATTTTTTTAAAAAAAGAATTAACCCATCCATTTTGATACTGCTCTATAATGATGAAAATCTATTTTTATAAACGGTAAATTAGCAAGTTTTAAAATAAAAAGAGTTTATGCTTGTATGAACAAAAACAACAACAACAGGCTAGGTATTTCTAGAAATGTAATTTACGCTTAATAAACTTAACATGTAAGGCTGGATTCTCCTGCAACTACTTTTTCAAATTTATTAGGAAGTATTTATAATATTTTTGACCCACAAGAATGCTCATTTTTAATAAATAATTAATACATTGAAATCATAAAACAAGCAAAAAATCAAACACAAAGAATTATTTAAAACAAAACCATACTGAAATCCACTATAAGCCTTCAATATTTGGATAGGCCATTGCAGCTTTTATGCCACATCCAAAATGCAACTGGGATGGAAGCACGAAAAAAGTGGCCAGTCTCTTTTTGTAGTCTGATGTCTAATGAACACGCAACTCTGGAATCCAGAACAAAGACAGATTACATTACCCCCCACCCACTCACCCTCTCTCTCTGAAGATGTAGGTTCTTTCCTTCACCTCAACTGGTGCAGCGTAAATGGGAATCTCTAATTTACTGCTAATATTAATTACAAAGCCAAGGGACTGAAATGATCAGGAAAACGTCATGGCAACTGTAGAGAAATCAATCTTCTCTCTTCAGGTGCAAGCCAACCCAATCTTCCCACATACTTCCTTTCCTACTCAGAAATCAGACTTTAACATGGGTGTTAAACTGGCAACACGCGGGCCGGATGCGTCATGCACAGGCCACACCCACAAAGGGGAAAAACGTCACAATATGTCACGTGACTGCAATGTGATGCCGTGAGTTTGACACTCATGCTTTGAAACATGCTTCCGTGGCATTAGTGAGCATCATTTCATCAGATAGGGTGTCCAGGTGATGAGCCACAAGAATTAGCCTCATTAGCTAAGTTTCATCTTTCTCTTTAAAATAGACTTGTGATCATCTGTTAAAGGCTCTGAATGCTTCCCTATAATTGCATAACTATATATAGAATTGTAATTATGTACTGTTAAAATGATATATTACACTTTTTTCTGTTTTATTTTTTTTCACTTTCTTTAAAAACTACGTTGACATATCCAAATATTGAAGGCTTATAGTAGATCGTATGTGGTCTTTTCTCCTTGTCTTTGCCTGTATGTTTTTACTTTGGGGAGGGGGGGGGATTCTTTTCTGTCACTTTTTAAAAGAAATGAAAGATTGGATACATTTTTAAAAGGCTCTGAATGCATCCAGGTGTATTTGTGAAGTCTTCACATTTTTAACTTTGGGGGATGTTTCTGAGAATTAAGGCTGTGCCTTGAAATAATGCTTGGGTGGAAACAGCTAAGAGATTATTCAAGCTCTATTTGTTTTATTTTCATGGGTGGGAATTCTGACTTCTAAAACTGAAGAATTAATGAAGGATGTGATATTCCAAAGAATTATTTGGCATGCTTAATGCCATTCCCATGCCAAATTCAAGAGAACTGGCTAGTGAGTCTTGAGTTTCTTTAATGTCAAAACTATTTGGATATCCCAAAGCGGGGGTGGGGCGGTGGGGGGGGGGAATCAAGGGCAAAAACACACACACAAAAAAACCCCAACTAAATTACTTACAAGAATATTGCAAAAACACAGAACATTGAATCACTAGCTTACCATTGCTAGCTGCCTGCCAATGTTTCCCATAGTTATTCCACCAGCAAAGAATATGCAGGGCAACCAGGAACGGACATAAAGGAAGTCAGGAGATGTGTATCTGGAGAAAAAGATTTTTTAAAAATTAGTTAGCATCACAATGGCACCTTGCCTGAAGTGTGATTTTGATTTTGAAAAAGACAGTAAAAAGCCTGAAGACTGCTGGGGCCAAGAGGGTTATGGATGCTAGCTAGTGGCAGAATCTTTGTTACTAATTAAATTAAAAAGAATTTTAAAAAGCAAAACTCTTTCATGCGTAACTACACCTTGGTTGGAAATTCTAAAATGGGAATTTAAATAGCCAATTCAGAATATCTATGGAAAAACGTGGACAGTCTGTATAAATGGATTTATTTCTATTTCAGCTGTGATGTATTTGAAGCTACAGTAAAATTACTTTAAAAGTGTGGCTCTATGTAGCATGTGGACAATTCTCTTCCCCGCGGGCTTGATCTGAGCTCTTCAGCATCAAACTTTTTTAATAGGAAGAGGTAGCTTGATTGCTTTTCAGCGCCCCCTTCCAAATGGCTTGCATTTTATTTATTTAATGTATCATTAGGTAAACATGAACTAGGAATATGGATGAGGGTGAATGGATGTAAACAATTCATTTAATTAACCTTTTGCATTTTTTTTAGTGTCGTACCAATAAGCAGCCTTGCCAAGGGAGGTGGGGAGTGATCCACAATTATTTTTGTTCCTTATTCTCAGCACCATGAAACTGGAAGATTGGAAGTATATTGCAAATAATCTTCACATTGCTGATTAGGAAGGAGAAGCAGAGGCATTGTGAATGGGCCTGCCTATAGCTTTCAAGGCAAACCTGAGCTTTACTGTCAACCTTGATTCTCGGAAGCAGAATTATTAGCATTTAATTGCACAAGTTAATTTCATCCCCAAACATCAAGGCATGCAGTTGCAAAGGCAATAAATAAACAATACAGTCAACTTCTCCCTGCCATAAATATAAAATGCCACTTAGATCACATTTGTTCCAATGATTTTCGTTATGTTATCCCTGTAATAAGGCAATGCGTTTTTAAATTTATAACCTTGTCAGACACTGCCTTTAAAATACAAACAAAATTAATAAGAATTTAATATGCATAAAATACTTACTGATAAACTCCATTGTAGACCAGAAGCTGAGTCACCAAAGTGGCTAAAAATGCAATTCCTATTCCAAGTCCAAAACCACTTCGAGATCTATCAAAAGTCCACCACAGCCCCACTGACAGCGCAGCAAGTGTGAGAGACAACTGAAAGTTGTTGGCAAAATCCACTTTCTGTTTGGACAGTTTAAGGAATATTTTGAGAAGACTGGCAGCAAACCAATTATGTTGTTTGTTTTAATCTTAAAGAGACAGCCAGCTCTTTACTCTAAGAGAGACCCAAATCAAGGTTAAATATTATCCCCAGCCAGACCAACCTTCACAGCATTTCCAAGATTGGTCCAATGATGCTAAAAATCCATTTTTTCTTTTAAATGAGCATGCAATGATTCAAGTTTAGTACTTGTTTTGTAAAACTGAGTTCCTCTGGATACTTTAAAAGAGCCTTGGTGGCGCAGCAGACTAAAGTGCTGTTAAATAGCACCAGCTGCCTGCAATTACTGCAAGTTTAAATCTCACCAGGCTCAAGATTGACTCAGCCTTCCATCCTTTCGAGGTAGGTAAAATGAGGACCCGGTTTGTGGGGGCAATAAGCTGACTTTGTATAAAAAAGAACACCGCTTGGGGGGAGCGAAAGCCCTACTAAGCAGGTATATACAGAAGTATGATTGCTTAACACATTGTAAGCCGCATTGTGAGTCTCCAGAGAAGGGCGGCATATAAATCGAACCAATAAATAAATAAACAATAAACAAATACTAACCTTATACCATTTCTGGGTATAAATTCATGCTTCTTCACAATTCTAAATCTTACATTTTAGTGTTTCTGACTATTTTATGATCAATGTATCTTAGCCTGTACTGTATTTTTACTATGCTGATTCAAACATTTTAAGGAAAATTCTCTGAAAGTGGCACATGTAAGAAAAGGGATTTCCTAACATAATATATGATAGTTAACCAGCATGTAAAAGTCTTAAAAGGAAAAGTGTATCAATGGCTATTTGGCAAGGTGAATCATTATTGTTTTTATTATCAGAGACAGTAGCAATTTTAAATAGTGATACACTATTTAATAGTGAATTAATAACTGAAAAGTAATGGCTATAATTACCCAAAACAAAAATAATCCTGATTTAAAAAATAAACTTTCCTCATTTTTAAAATCTAGGTTTGCCAATTCTAGTTAAAAGCAATCCTTGACATTCCCTCACTACAAATGTGTGCACACAGTACATTTATCTATCATCATTCTATCATCTATCCATCCATCTTCATTTTCTGTGCACACATAGATATTAGCTAAAACTAATCTTGAAAGGCAACCACAGTTTTCAGCAACAATATCTGCAGCCATCTTTATTACTATCCCACTCATTTGTTGCCAACAGTACCTTCCTAATTCACAGGCTGGGGAGTGGGGGGTACATGATCTTCCTCTAATGTAAATATAGTAATAAATTTATTGCCATATGGGGAAATGAAATATGTATTCAACCTTAATGAAATTAGAGGGCTGCTTGGTTTTTTGTTTTGTTTTTTGATCTGCTTAAAGTTCATGTGTTATTACCAACTTCATTACTACACAAAAGGATACAGCACTGGCATGATTTATGCCAACAAAAACTGCTACGCATCTCATCACACTGGACCATTCTCTCTTAAATTTATGAGGTTCTCCCAGATGTCTATCCATGCAAGGGTACAATAATCCAATTACAGCTGTAAAATACAAACACAGCTAACAAGGTATCTACAATATAATCGCTTTTCTGACAGTTGAAGTGTTTAAATCCTTTTAAAGTGAACCTGTGGAGTAAATTTTACTGAGCTCAATCACAATAAATGACACAGCCAAGTCACTTGGCCTGACAACCTGATTCAGAAATCTTTTATAGATTTTTAACGGATGAAGAACAGGAATATGAAAAACGTACCATTTCATTTTTCCTCCAAAACACTTAGATCAGGGGTGTCAAACTCAAGGCCCGGGGGCCGGATCTGGCCCATGGGATGCTTAGATCTGGCCCATGGGAACCACCCTGGAAACAGCAAAGGACTGGCCCGTAGTGCCTCTGCCAGAAAAAAATGGAGCTCAGGAGGGCCGTTTTTGCTGGCAGAGCACTCAGGCCACCACAGGCGCCCCTGACACAAGTGACGTTGGACTGGCCACACCCACCCTGGCCACACCCACCCTGGCCCTCCAAGATCAAACACAACCCTGATGTGGCCCTCAACGAAATCGAGTTTGACACCCCTTAGATTAGATTATGCTATTTCTAAATAATCTGATGGTTTTCCAGAAGTTACTCCTCTAAATGAGAAGTAACTATTTAGAATACCACAAACTTCCACCTGAATACTATGCTTGGAATGGCAATAGAGAAGAAACCTCTGGTGTTTTTCTGGAACAATATATTTTGAGAAACCTAATGAAGAACTACCGATTACAATGATAATATACACACAATTGGGACTCTTTGTTTTAGAATTACAAAAGTTAGCAGAAATACTAAAAATTAATCCTATTCAGTATAGCATATTCAAAAATCTTGGATTTGCTCCAGGAAAAAGGAACTAAAAAAAAAAACCCCTGACACATACAGGTATTTTAGAGATTCTCTAAATCCCTAACTATCTTTTTTTCCCAAATCTACACATGTAAAAATGATACAGCCAGATTTCACAGACAATTCCTTTCAAGTTAGTCTTTGAACTCTATGTGTAGTTTGTTAACGTCATGAAAAGCAAAAAGGAAAGCATTTGACACCAAATACCTTCTTTTGAAAAATACCTTTAGTAAAGAAAGTAAGAGTTTGATAAATAAATAATTGGTAAATTAATCTCAGGGAAATAATCTAATTTTTGAGTGGTTTGCAATCAGTAGAATCTTCTATTAATCACTAATGCTAATTAAAACAATCTTACATAACAAATTCATCAAAGTATCAAATATAGCTCTCTCTCTCTTTTTTTTCCTTTTTCTTTTTGTGAGAAGGAATAAGGTGATAATGCTTTACTTTATCCAGGCTTTTTCCTGGATGAAGAGAACATATAATGCTCCCAATAAATTGCATTGTACAATTCCATCTTTTCGTCTTTAGCAAATTTTGACTGCTAAAAAAAACATAAGATGGAATTGGTGGGATCCAAATGAGCAATACTAGAGTTATAGAAACCTCACATCCCCCTTAATCTGGCAGAAAGCATACATAAATTTAATGCTGGAAGGGGGGGCGGGGGACAGAGAATATAGATTCTGACCACAGGCCTGAAGTTCTTGATGGCCAGGATTAAGCTGACATTTTTCTTAATGTCTTTTAGCATCCTTATTCTGACATACCTGATGCTGTGCCACATCCGAGGGGTACCCACCAAGCTGAAGAAAAGATGCTTGTAATCACATCCGGTGGAAATAAGGTGACATTTCTTTGTATCTGAAGCAAGTTTAATATTAATGCAAGAAAGACTCCAATTAAGAACAGAACTATCCCACGAAGGACCAGGTTCAGGCTGTGGCTGGTGATGGAAGAAATGTATGGACCACACCTTTTTGGTATGGATGGTTGAACATCAACATCTGCCATGGCTTCATGTGCTTCTAACAATATTTAGAACAGAGACTTGAAGCTAGAGAAAGGCAAAGAAAGCTGAAATAATCCTATTTCTTTTCATTCAGGATATATCCCAAAGCCTGTTCAAAAAAAAAAAAAAAAAAAGACAGAACAATTACAGGACAATATTTTTATCCATGTCTTCACATAAATAAACATCATAGACAATATATAAAAATATAACTGTTTGGAAGTTCTTCTCAGAGATCATAATCCATTGGTTGCTATATTTATGCAGGTAATCCCCAGGTTACAAGGATTCCTTTAGTGAACATTATAAATTATGTAATCAGCGCCCCCTAGTGTTTATGAACAAGTCCCGAAACTACAAATCTTGCAGCACCATGGCAGTTGTTCGCCCTTACAGACTACCGCAGAGGCTCTGCAACATTCTTCATGCACTTTGCCGGCCAAAATGGAGCTTCGGAGGGGCGCGCCCGCACCTCTTGACACTCTGTTTAGGCCTGTGGAGGCCTCTCCCAGCACTCTGCAGGTCAAAATAGAGGCCTTCCCCTCTGAACCTCCATTTTGGCCTGCAAAGTGCCGAAGTGCCTACACAGGCCTACATGAGGCGTCAGAGGAGCGCCCGCAGCTGAGAAGCTGGACAGCTTGTTAGATCTTCCCAAGGTAAGTTACCCAGCACAGCAGGTTGGGGGGGAAGCAATTGTGGGGAGCATGAGGTATTTCAGTGGGTCAGCGAGGTCTTGGGTGGCCTGTTCCATCACTAGCCCCCCCCCCCCCCCCATGGCCTTCCCCACCCTGAAATACTTTATGTGCACTAATCCTAACCGCACATTTGATTAGTAAATGCATGGGCAAAATAGAGTGATCCCGTTCAAGTTCAAGATTCACTTCCATGAATCCTCGGGTTATGAATGGAATGGGCAGACTCCATTACATTTGTAACTCGAGGACTATTTGTATGTCTTTAAACACTGCTTATTTTACTCAACAAACCTACTCAGACAGGTCAATACTTCTAGCTACTTTTAATCGTTGCTCTATTTGTACTTTGATCAGGCTTCATTCGGTCCTAGAAACGTGACTGTTGTATGCTACCCCGGGTAAGTTCTCGTTAGATAGGCAGCTCTATAAATTTGATAAATAAATAAAATTAAAATTTAAGATGATTTTAGTACGTAAATATTTGTTGCATATGATATCCCCACCCTTTATGATATGAAAAAAAAATGCTCCAACCATTAATATTTTTAAATTTTTTATGGCAATGAAAGGAAGCTAAAATCTTAATGGCAGTGTGGACATAAAACTTCAGAAACCATGCGATTAAAATTAATAATATGACTTATTCATTTCTAAATTCATTACTATTACAGAAAAAGGTTTGAATAACTGACATAAGTAATATCGAAACCTCTGCCTTTTTTATTTTATTTCTTTTTTGGTTATTTAATAAATATATAGACTGCCCATATTAGCAGGAAGCCAACTAGGTGACTTCTCAGGACTAGGAAAGGAGCAGTGGCAAACTACTTCCAAAAACCCTTGCCAAGAAAACGGAAAGACTTCTTCAGGCAATCACCAAGAATCAATACTAACTCAAAATAATAATAGTAATAATAATTGAAATATTATGACATAAACTGGCTGTGGTAGTTGCAATCGTTATTGGCACACTGGGTGCCATACCAAAAAAATTTGAATCGGTACTTAGAAAATCTGCACATTGACAAAACTTCCTTCTGTCAATTACGAAAGGCCACATTGCTTGGATTTGCATATATACATACACATATAAGGGACGTGGTGGTTCACTGGTTAAGATGCTGAGCATGTCGATCAGAAGGTTGGCAGTTCCGTGGTTCAAATCCCTAGCGCCACATTACAGAGTGAGCTCCCGTTACTTGTCCCAGCTTCTGCCAACCTAGCAGTTCAAAAGCACGTACAAAAAATGCAAGGGAAAAAAGTAGGGACCACTTTGGTGGGAAGGTAACAGGGCTCTGTGCACCTTCGGTGTTTAGTCATGCCAGCCACATGATCACGGAGACGTCTTCGGATAGCGCTGGCTCTTCAGCTTATAAACAGAGATGAGCACCGCCCCTAGAACTGGAAATGACCAGCACACATGTGTGGGGGAACCTTTACCTGTTACTATACACATATAACACCGATACATTATGATAGGATCTTGGGAATAACCTGATATCTATGAAGACTGACACCAGCTAAACAACTGGCAGCTGTCATTTCATATTTTTATATGCAAGCAGTCCTCAACTTACAATAGTTCAATATTGTACAATAGTACAATAGTTCATTTAGTGACTATCCAGTTACAAAAGCACTGGAAAAAAAGTGACTTATGACCATTTTTCATATTTATAATCGATACAGCATCCCGATGGTTACACAATCAAAATTCAGACGCTTGGCAACTGACTCATATTTTTGACAGCTGCAATGTCTCCGACTCATGTGATCACCTTTTGCAACCTTCTGAGAAGCAAAGTCAATGGGGAAGTCAGATTCACTTAACAATTGTGTTACTAATTGAATAACTGCTATGATTCACTTAACATCTGTGGCAAGAAAGATCGTAAAATGGGGCAAAATTTATTTAACAACTGTCTTACTTAGCCACTGAAACTTTGGGGTCAGTTGTGGTTGTAAGCTGATGACTACCTGTATATAATGATAACAACAATGATCAGCAGCCCTGGTTTGATGGCATAGACAAATTTTTAGTGCCTTGCAAAAAGCCAGGATGGTTATGGCAAGTATACTTTCTGGGGGAATGAAGTATACTTTCAGGGTGGGCACCATGATAGTAAGGACTTTCTTCCTGGGTCTCAACAAGTGAGAGTCTCATAGATGGGATCTGGATGCTTATCCTTCCAGTTCTAAAAGGACAGGTAGACAATGCTGGGGAAAGAGTAATCAGTAACCTGGCCTTAAGGTAACCAAGATAACTATCAGCACATTGAGTTCCACTCAGAAGGACACTGGTAAGCCCATGCAGCTCATGGAACAGAGATAATGTCACTTGTCCTGAATGCTTGTTCCACTGCATTTTGCACCAGCTAGAGCTTCTGTATTATTCTTCAAGGGCAGCCCCATGTATAAAGCGTGTTGTAATAATCTAATCTGGACGTGACTAAATTTTAAGTGATTTTGAGCAGAGCCTCACCATCCTGGAACTGGCACAACTGGCTCCCAACACAAAACTAGTGCAAAGGCCTTCCTGGCCACAGCTGCCACCCACTGCAAATCCAGAATAATCCCCAGATAGTTCTGTTTGGGGCAGTGCAGAAATGGATGGTCCCCAGAACAGGAGGGGAGGAGGGCGCTAAAATCCCAAACCACTAGATCTCACTGGTCTTGAGCCAAACCCTCTTAATCCCCATCTGAACTCCCACTGTCTCTAGACACCAAGACTGGATCTTCCTCAGCATGATTTTGAAGTTAAACCTCTGAGCCACCCCTTCCTAGGATGGCTCAGGCTATCTGAAATAAGGCTGCCGGGCAGCTATCTGTAAATGCTACAAGGGTAGAGAAATATCGATGATTCGCCATCTTTATTGTCACAAAATAGGCACCTATAGTAGCTTTAATTCACATTTGGTCAGATTTGTCCTCTGTCATTTTCCTTTGGTGAAAGATGCATCTGATCCAGTAGTGGGTTCCAATTACCTTCACTACCGGTTTAGAATTGGGAGCAAGTGCATACGTGCGCTCTCTTCACTCACGTGCGGTGCTTCTGGGCATATGCAGAGCGTCTGTGATGATGTCCGGGCAGGTGGGCGGAGCCTCCCCCACCGCCACTACTGGTTTACCTGACCGAGGCAAACCGGTAGAAACCCACCACTGCTCCGATCCCATAAAGGTAAATTTCTAAATATTAAGAACTGAAAAAACAGAATGGATGAAATTTTAATTCATCCCTTTTTAGACTAGATTTGAAAAAGTTTGAAAAGTTTGCACAATCTAACTTGGCAATAATTTATTAAAAACTGTATGTTGCTGAATTGATTAGGAACGGAATTAAAGTAACAGAATGAATAATGCAAGAGCTTGCAACTTTATTGATTTAGAGACCAAATGGAGTGTTTGGTTTCCAATTTTAACAAAAGGTGCTCTTACGTATTTTCTAATAAAGCCAATGACCAGATAACTGGCCAACAAACTAATATAAACGCCATTTTGGTGGACCCAGAACTCTGGAATATTCTCATGATATTCAAAAGGTTCATATTATTAGGCCTTCTATGCCTAATTCCTTAGGCCTTCTATTAGACCAACTATTTTGTTCACCCAGGCCTTCCATAAATGAATTGTTATTTTCCTCCCCTTCATCTTTTTAATGAATGTAGTTATTTTAATATTGTTTTGATTACATTTTATTATATGCCACAATGATATGTGATTATATGGGAAGCAGAATAAAAATATATTAATCTGGATGACTGTGCGATGAACCATAATAATAATAATGCCATGCAGGCCAAACATTAAAATGGAGAATAAAAATATATTGAGATTCTACTTTTCCTCCAATTTTTCTAACATAAAAAAATACAACATTTTCCAGAGCATTTATAAATATGTGTAAATTAAGCTTTATTTATTCAAGCTGAACAGCAAGATTACTCATCCCTGTTATCTGAAATAATATGATTTTAAAAATTATTTTCTGTAGTATTGTACAATATAACTCAATATCTGATCTGATGATATTCCTTAAAATTATTAATAATTCAGTCCTGTCACTGTGTGAGAGTTGAGTGGCTATATAAATCTGTTTAATAGATAAATAAAATAGATCCAAATTTAAAAGATCTGAGGGCAGAAAAGGATTATGATGAGATTTATTTACTGATTAACTAAAACCCAGAAATTTGTTGATTGATAGATTTGTCACCTTTGGTCACCAAATGTCATCAGTGAGTTGGAAATAGAATGGAAAAGAAACCAGATAGGGAACTTCCAAGAGGGTAGTAAAGACTTGAACATGGTTCTTTTTGCAAAGCCAATAATATGGTCAAAATAGCAGCTGGTGAATGCATTGGCTCCTCGAAATTCCTTTCTGGATTAAGGAAGAATCAAGGATTGCCCATGTTTGGCTCCATACAGAAAACGTCCTACCCTGGATGAAAGAAGCTCCAATATAAATCAAAGGATTAAAAAGAAAAGCTTTAGTTTTCCGGAAAACAACAACAGGGGGGGATTAGGATGTGGATCTTGAAAAATTAAGAAGCGAGATAGAGTTCTAGAACATTTCCTGTGGGATGTTTAAAAATTTATAAAGGAATAAATGAAATATTTGGAATTAATTGTAAGAACTCCACTCATGATAGTGTTGATGATTGGAAAACAAACAGGTGATAAGAGGGGACTTAAAGGAGAATAGGTCCATTAATACAATGGAGCAATACTGATTGACAAATGAAGGTGACTATACATGTCCTGGGATAATGTTGCAAGATTCAATCTGGGTCGGTTCCCGAGACCAGAGATCTTGTCTTCCAAGCTTTCAGACTCATGCAGGAGTCCATCTTCAGGCAACTTCTCTCTAGCAAAGGGTGCGCTGTTCTCTGTGTGGTATTTGCACAGCCTCTGCTAGAAAGAAGTTCCCTGAAGATGGGCTCCACCACGAATCCGAAACCTCAGAAGACTAAACTTCTGGTCCTAGGGACCAACCCAGATGGGATCCTGGCAATGCTGTTTGACTATAGACAAAATTAAGGCTCTTTTGGGAACAAAATCCTCAGATGTTATTTACAAGATTGCTTTAATATTATAGCAGAGGATATAGAACAGCGGTTCTCAACCTGGGGGTCGCGACCCCTTTGGGGGTCGAACGGCCATTTCCCAGGGGTCGCCAAAGCCCTCTCTCGCCCCCTCCCCCCACGCCTTCACTCCCCCTCCCCCTCTGCCTCTGTTGGATCGCCCGGTCGCCGTTCGCTTACCCCGCCCACTCCCAATCTATTGCTGTCTCCGGAGTCCCAGCTGGTGGCTTGAGGGAAAAAAAACTTTAAATTCTTGCCGCGGGGCTTCAAAGAGCTAGCTGCAAAGAGGTAAATTCCTGGAGCAAATTTTTTTCCCCCTAGCTATGCTGAGAAGGGAAATTGAAATTAACGTGACAAAATGAAGCAGAGAGATTTCTTTTTCTTTTTCCTCACCAAAAAAGGTAGGTGCAAAACTGCAAACAATGGGAAATTTAGGGCAAGATTTTAAAACACAAAAGAAAAAAAGCTCTATTTAGGGAATTGTAATAAGTGAGATACTATTAATTGGATATTATGTTGAAAGCAGAAATGGTTGTGGTTTGGAGGGATATATGGGGGAAATTATTTGGTTTATTAGTATTGGTAAATATAATTAATTGATTTGTAAGAAATTGGATTGCATGGAAATAATTGGAATATTCATGTTCATATTAATATACAAAAAGATAGTTATATAACTAATTGATTTATATTAAAATGTTGAATTTGTATTAAACAACTGTATTACATAATTAACCAATGTGAGGATGGATATAAAAATAGATGACAATGGGAAGGGGTATAATATAGAATAGAAGGGAAAAATTGAATTTGATTAAGATTAGAAATGAGGATGAAGGGTAATATTGGTTTTTTAAAAAAATAGATGAGGAATAAATATGGTAAAAAGGAAATATAGAAATTGTAAATTTAATTGAAATGACTAAATACTGTGTTGGAAGAAATATCCTTCTGGGTTCTGCTCCAAGTGGGGAAAAAGACACTGGAAACATGGAGACTGCTTGGAAAGATGGTTTAATGGTGGACAGGATCACATGGCTTGATGGGGCCCATTGTGTTAGTTTCTGTTGCTATTGTGTTGCAAATGTCCTTTGACAAAGGATTGACTTTCTGCCTCTGGCCCATTAACAAAGGGTGGGGGGCAGGAAGGTGGGAGCTGCTTTGTCTGTAAAATATGCTTCTCCATTTATCATCCAGGGAAATATAATATTCTGCCTTTTTAATATTTCCCAAAATATTTCATTATTCTAGGAAAGGGGTGGGTGCTAACCTCCTACAACTGTTTAAATTTGTGAACCAGCCAAATACTCTGTTCAAAGAAAATACGTTGTATGTTTGTATGTGTGTTTCTAATTATTGCTATTTATTCCTATTCTCTTTCATTCTTTAAAGTTTAACAATTCATTCTTTATCTTAATATCTTAATATTTGTTTGGGGTTGGCTTTCTTCCCTTTCATCTTTTTTATTGTACAGCAATCTTTCTCCTCAAACCTACCACCTCTGTCTTTTCTTACTTTCTCTTTCCCCCCTCTTCTTCTTCTCCCTACTTCCTCTTTCTTTCTCCTTCTCCTCCTCTCTTCCTCCCTCTCTTACCTTCACTCCTACTCTAATTTCCCTTCCCTTCCTTCATCCCTCTCTATTGCTGTATCCTTTTATGCATATGGACTACTCAGAGGGCTGAAAAAGTTATTTTTGACTGGTCCTCGCACTTTTGACCAGTCCTCGCACTTACGACTGTCCTCACAATTTATGTTTTTGCCCTATCTTGTCACCATGGTGAAGAGAAGCAGTTGTGAAATGAGTGACACAGTTGTTAAGAATGGTACAATGGGCATAAATGATGACCAGTCATAACTGCGAAGACCGGTCAAAAGTGCGAGGACCTGTCAGAAATCACTTTTTTCAGCCCTCTGGGTAGTCCTTTTGTGCACAGGGACTACTCAGAGGGCTGAAAAAGTTATTTTTGACTGGTCCTCGCACTTTTGACCAGTCCTCGAATTTACGACTGTCCTCACATTTTACGTTTTTTGCCCTATCTTATACCATGTTGAAGAGAAGCAGTTGTGAAATGAGTGACATGGTTGTTAAGAATGCTGCACAGGCATAAATGTGAGGATGGTCATAAGTGTGAGGACCAGTCAAAAGTGCGAGGACCTGTCAGAAATGACTTTTTACAGCCCTCTGAGTAGTCCCTATACACATAGCCATGGCCATCCGGTCACAAGACCAGCTAGCCACGCCCACCCAGTCATATGACCTCCAAGCCACGCTCACAAAATAAGCCACGCCCACAGAACCGGTAGTAAAAAAATTTTAGAACCCACCCCTGGTTGGGGGTCACCACAACATGAGGAACTGTATTAAAGGGTCGCGGCATTAGGAAGGTTGAGAACCACTGATATAGAAGAAGAACAGATTTATTGGATAAAACAGAGACTGGTTTCAATGTGGATCTGGAGTTCTAAAAAAATGCCGATTACAAAAGTGATATGGCAAAGAATGCTGCGGAACTGAAAATGGATTTAAAAATTCCAGAGTGTAAGAGTGATATAGAAAACAATGCCAAAATGGATTTACAAATGAAACCAGTTTATATCTTGGAAATTAAAGAAGACATATAAATAATGAATCCAGAAGAGGGACTTAGAAAGCCTTCTTATATTGGATTTACAAAAGGAATGTGTGAAACCAAGGAAACTCTTTCCAGGAGGAGACAAAAATAAACTTCTAAAGCTCTTCTGGAAAAATGACAAAGAGAAAATGATAAGGAATCAACTTGTGGAACACTATTTGATGGGACTAAAGATCAAGCTTCTTTAAAAAAAAAAAAGGAGGTTTATAAAGTGAAACTGTTTGATCAGAGTTAAAATATTTATGCTGTGGTTTCTGAGAGCTATTAATGGAATTTCTTTTTAACCAGGACTGAATGATGAGACTTTAAAGATTTATTTGTAAGTAGAGAGAGTTTTTTGTTTTGCTTTACTTTTTACAGAAAGTGATAAATTTGGATTCCTATTTCTGGTAGGTAGTAATAGACTTTTGCTGATTAGGACTGAATGATTTGCTTTTGCAGTTTGATTATGGATAAGGGATAAGATAGGAAAAGAAGAGATTATAATATATAATATAAATAATTTGGATACTTTTACTGACTTCCTCCAAATCAGAAACACGGTATTCATTCTGGCACAGAAGAAGGTTTGAGAGCGTCATTGTAAGTCTGCTCCAAATATGCTCAAAACCTAACAACTAGCAGATGGCTACTTGGGAGCAAGATTTTTCAGCAGCCCTCACTCACCTGAATGGAATTCCCTCCACAAATATGTCCTGTCACATATGCCACTTGGTCAACAATGGTAAAGAGCCTGTTTATTTTCTACATGATGTATTAATTTTAGATGTATTGTTATCATATATTACACTGAGAGCATTTACTATAGAGCAAGGGTGGGCAATTACTTTTAAAACCAGACCAGCACCAGTTCCCTTCTGCGCATGGGAGGAAAGGGGACATCAGTGTTGCTCTGAAAAAAAAAAGCTTGGACTATAAAGATCCAAATTTCTTTTCTCCATGGAGTTCTTCTTACACTGGAGTTCTTCTCCCTTCCATGCACAGAAAAGTCCATCCCAAAATCCATGGACCATTTACAGCATGAGGTATTTCAAGCTACCCTCCCAGAATCAAGAGGGAGTTCCCTCATTTCTGGGGGCCAGCTGCAAATGTTCTGTGCCAAAATCCTGCTTTTTCAGCCAGCTCCCCCCCTCCCCCCCCTCCCCCCCCCCCCGAACCAGAGGCGGAAGCAGGTGGGAAATATTGCAAATGGAGATCATAGGGCACTTGATAACATCCAAATTGTAATCACATGGCCGTGAGGACAGTGCAACGGCCATTTTGAATGGTCACTGAACAAATAATCATTAAATGTATTCAAATATAAAAAAAGAAATGTTATCCAAAGAATCAAACTATGAGACATGCTTCTACAGTGGCTCTATCATAAACCAAACAATAAACAACAGTTCTCCACCTTGATAAGTTTTCCTAGAACTTCCTGGAACTACCAGATTCTGTAACAGCTTTGTTCCCTATGCCATCCGTCTGGTAAACTCGCAAGATTCGTTTTTTTCGCCATATACATGTATACCTCCAAAGTAGACTATGTTGTTTCTCTGGGTCATATAATACATGTGGGTATATGCATAATTTTGTATTTACCGGTATTTATTTATTTTGTCATGTTTATGTAGTGTATATTGGAAGCGGAGACCCTTTGAGAGCTGTATGCAACAAAATTTCATTTTAATATATGTGATTAATGTACATTCAAAGTAACAATAAATCTTATCCTATTCCTATTCCTATTCCTATTCCTATTCCTATTCCTATTCCTATTCCTAATTCCATTCCACTCCACTCCACTCCATTCCATTCCATTCCATTCTAAATGGCAAAATTCCCTTCCCAGATAATTCTTTTTCCAATTTGTCATTCAAAATGCTTGTTCTACATAGATTCGGTAGCACAGTGATACTGTACTATATAGCATATACTGTGTCTGGCAGTTCAGTCATCCAGAATGTTAAAAAAGAAGAAAAAATCTATTCTGTTTTATACATTTGGAATCTGCCTACTGTTTGCATTTTAATATTCTTATTCTTGAGCAAGTAGATCAGACGCTGCAACAACAAACAGCCTGTAATTTCCCTTATACAGTATTATCTTCCATTCCACAGATGTTCACAATACGTTGAACTATCTGCAGATAGTGAACATTGCTGCTAACTCAAGGTTCTGTATCTTATTTACCAGATAGCTAACTAAAAAAACAAACAAGCATGTCTCCACCCCAGACACTGAAGCGTCTGCAAGCTGCATTTTTAAAAACTTTTTACATATATAATAATTCTTCCTCCTTATCAGCTACATGGAAAATATTGCTGCAAAAAAATTGGAATTTTTGATCAGTTAGTTAGGAAGGCTACAGGAGATGCAGGCAGGAAAAAAAAAGTCTGCAAAAATACAGATAAATGTTTTTTAAAAGTGCAAAATGAAGATTTAAAAAAAAGTCTGGGGAGTTCAATATAAAAGTAGATATTATATGTTCTAGGCTGAATATTACCAAACAGAAATGAAACAGATATATAACTGAGGTTTAGAATCTTTTTTAAAAATTTCAAGAAAGTTTTGGCTGTTTAAAGATCTAATCTACTGGTCTGATTTAAGAATGCTGGGATGGGGAGAGAGTGGAAGAAATGTATGTATATAACCTGTACAACTTTAATTAGTTTTTCAGTCTGATTGGAGGGAATAGTATTTATTTGAAGGACCTGTCATGAAATAAATGTGTGCATCTGTAAGGCAGAGATAGAATTGAAGAGAAGGAACCTGAAATCCTGAATAGCAATAGACCGCTGTAGCTTTCTTTTGAGACCATTGTCTTTACAGGTGAGCTCTGAGATACTGAGATAAGGATCTACTGCAGCTGTATATTATTTCAATTTCCATTCTTCAGTTAGAAAGAAAAAAGGAAAGTTCTGGAAGAGACACAACTGTAATTTTAGCCTAACAGCATTTTACCTGAGAAAAAAAAAATTAAAACATCATGAAACCTGAATTATACTACATTCTATACTGTATAATGTATCACAAGATAGAGGGTGCAGAAATGTTTATGTTGTCATGTTTTTAATCCACAATGAACCCTGAAAAAATGCTGTTTTAATCAAAAACCTATTTCTAGACATTTCCCAGTATTAAACAAAGCATTTCTGTTCTCATAAACTGAAGGAATCCAATGAAGGAAAGACAATGAAACTTTAGTTTTGCTTTAATTTGTCAAGGTTACACTCTATGCTGCAAGAATTAGAGTGTACTGAAGAAGTAAAGGAGCTTTCTTAATCAACAACTTCCTGTAATTGCTAGCTTTACTTTCTTTGGTTTGCATAGAGAGCACAAATCCATGAAAAGAAAGACATTTGCTATTAACTTCAAAGCATACTGGAATTTTAGAATTTATTGTTAAAGCTTCTTTGGGCTTAAACAATGGGGGGAAAGGTTCCAATACTTTTATAATAGCAAATCATTATTTTAAATGGATTTTCACTGTGTTTTGGCCCAATAAAATATCTTCGCCGTCCTCCAGATTTATTAGAGTTAAAATTTATTAGTTTTAAAATTTATTATTAAAATTATTTATTAGTCTCCCAATTCCTAGCTGTGGCTTGGGTTTCTGTAAAATAAAATCCAACCCAGACTGTGGAGAGTAGTTTATTTTGTGGGTTTCTATGTGTGTCTTTCAGAGGTGGGTTTCAGCAGGTTCTAACCAGTTCTGGAGAACTGATAAGAGGAAATTTTGAGTAGTTCAGAGAACTGGTAAATGCCACCTCTAACTGGCCCTGCCCCATCTATTCTCTGCCTCCCGAGTCCCAGCTGATCGGGAGGAAATGGGGATTTTGCAGTAATCTTCCCCTGGATTAAGGAGGGAATGGAGATTTTACAGAATCCTTCCCCTGCAATGGGGTGGGAATGGAGATTTTACAATATCATTCCCCTGCCATGCCCACCAAGCCATGCCATGCCCACCAACCCACAGAATCAGTAGTAAAAAATGTTGAAACCTACCACTGGTATCTTTCATTCAATGTGGACTCCTTCCTTGGGAAGATTTTCAAAAGTGGTTGGCACTTTTCCTAAGGCTGCCAGAGAATGATTGGCGGTACAAGAACTCAGTTTCCCAGTGTCAGTCCTACAGGGTAGACCAGACCAATAAACAGGCCCCACGCCAATCAACAATTGATATGGAACTTAATACTCCTATGGAAAGCAACTAAAAATAGATTGTTGAGTCTTTATGTATGTTACTAAGGTTGGAATCTGAACTTCAAACTTAAATGAGTTGTCATGAAGAGATCTTCCCAGTCACTTGTGCTGACTGACCCCATTCCTACCACTTTTAGCATTTCAAACAGAAAGCATCTTGATCTGCAAAATTCTCCTAGTTACTTTCCATTAGTTCTTTTTATAGTTGCATCTTTGGAAACGTTCTGCTTGCAAAAAACAGGTATTTGTCATTTTTAATTTCCACATTCAAAAGCAGGTATTCTTTATATTAACTGATTTCATATGCTTTCTGTGTTGTAAATATTATGTTAATGTCCTTGTTCAGAATTGTTGAATTTGTACATCTGATTACATCTTTAGTTTTAAAAAAACATGGGTTGTAAAATTAACTGAACTTGAAAAGTTCAATTCTTCATTTAAGATCCAATGTGGAAACATGCAACCTTCAAATTTGGGTGTAGTATTATTTTTTGCTTGTTATAACAGGTACTCCTTTTGTAATCATCTTGCAATAGTTATGGGTTTATAAAATAATTCACGCAAAAACAAAATAAAGCAACAGACTTCAAATTCCAGGCATTCACCAGGTGATAAATTCAATTGTGACTCACTTTCATATAAAGAATTACCCTAGCTGATTAGGACACAACCAAAACCAATATATTCAAATATATTAGATTTGATAAGTATAAGTACCCGAATACTTATAATCCATATGCCATTTTGACAATCCTGACACTGTGCAAAAAAAATTAGCTAATACATATGAGCATTAATTTGCTATTCTCATGCAATGCACTAATGTTGCACAAAATTTGGTTGACTGCACAAAAATAAGGAAGAATTCTATTGTGCTGATGTAACTACTTTAAGCTCTCTTGTGAAAATATTTATGTAACTGGTGGTCTAAAAAAGTTTAAATGGCTTAGAATAAAGGTTTACTTTGCAATGCTGAACACTAAATGTTCAAATGCAACATGAGCTGCAATCATATCACAAATGGTAAAAAAACTAATTTCTTAGTACATAAACAAAACCTCAGGTGGATGGAAGAGACATTTATCTATCAATACATATGACAGATATCCTTGACTAAATTTATATATGATACTAAGCTATAAAGTTTTGTTTCACTATTAGACATCTTGCATGAAGTTACTGATTCAGTTTTGCATTCTAATATTATACAACTCAGGATGCTGCTTTCAATGTGTAGAAGAGCAAACAGCTCCCTTTCTTGCAATCCCTTCCTCTCTTTTCTATAAGGAGGAGTGGGGGGAAAAATCACAGGTCAGGGACAAGAGCATGGATAGTGACAATGGCAATCACGTGACTGAGAGAGTGCTTTGGAGGTCATAAATAGTCATAAAGTGGCCCTAAAAAATTTTTTTTCATAGTTGTCATTTGAATGGTTACTGAATGAGTAATCAATAAATGAAGACTATTTGTAAGGAAGGACTATCTGTAAAAGAAGAAAGCAGAACAGACCTATTATACAACCATCCACAGCTGACTCATTAAATTACCATGTTCATAATATGACAAAATAGAATGCTAGTGGCAATATCCACTCAGTTCTGGAAAATACAGATAATTTATCCTAAGGCAGTTTCAGCTACATATTTGGCTGTAAGTTCTATCACAACATATATTAATAGGGCATGCTTTTAAATGTAGAGAGCCAAACAATGTTTTCCAAAGGAAAGTTTTAAGTTCTACTAATCAAAAAGTTAGTTTTTTGCTTCTCAACCATTTTATCCGTTAAGTAAAAAAGCCAAATAATTGGTGACAAAACATTAGATGGTTACAGTTGAAAGATGATATCTGAAGCACAATAAACAAAGCTAAAAGGGTCATTTTGTTTTATGTCTTTGACAAGGCATCAGATATTTCTATAAAATGAAACATCCCTGTGCTTAAACCTGCAGTAAAGTTATTTTGAAAGCTTTGGCAGTCTTTTTATTCCTGTTTGCACATGCCCAGAAGATATTTCCACTGAAGTAAAGCACCTGGTTAGAGAAACACAGTCCATCTTTTTGGCACAGGCCTAATATGTATGGGAAAAAAACCCTTTAAAATAAATATGTAAGGTAGAAGGAAAAACTTATTTTGGAAAGTTTTTTACTTCAAAAAGCGATAAATATAATTTTAGAAACAAAGTTTCTGAACAATTAAAGAAAGCAATGACCGCTATACCCACCAATTCCAAATCCTTTTAGGCAATTATGTGCAAAAAGTAAAATGCAAAGAGTAGCCTTCAGCAGATAGTCTACTAGCACATAGGTCAACATGTAAGGAGGAATCCAATATCACATAAATGAAATCCTGATAGCTGCCACTTTCCTCTCCTTTCAGTCTTACTCTTTCCTACTCTCCTAATCCACTCCAGGACCCTGAAGCAATGGAATAAGTTTTGTAAAGCAAATTGAACTGTTCAGAATAAAAGTGGAATATAAACATAAGAAATCATTCTGTCTTATTACAGAGAACATAAGTCAGCCCTGAGGTTTAACAGAGACTGATCCTAGCATTTACCAGTTTTTTTTCTCCATCCATCCATCCATCCATCCATCCATCCATCCATCAGCAGGCAGAAAATTATACAAGGGTGGAAATACCAAAAGCCTTGGTAGTACAGTGGTCTAAGCACCCTGTTATTAAGACCAGCTGCCTGCAAATACTGCAGGTTCGAATCTCGCCAGGCTCAAGGTTGACTCAGCCTTCCATCCTTTCTAAGGTAGGTAAATTGAGGACCCAGTTGTGGGGGCAATAAGCTGACTTTGTATAAATATACAAAAAGGATGAAGGCTATTGCTTAGCACATTGTAAGCTGCCCTGAGTCTCTGAAGAAGGGCGGCATATAAATCAAATTAATTTTTTTTTTAAAAAATAGCTATTCCTATTCCTCAACTCTTTCCTTCCTCCATGCATCATTTCAAATCAGGGCAGTCAACTGATCTGTCTCCAAGGGAATAAGTGACAAAGCCTAACAGATTTTATACACCCCAAAGGTGTCCACTGATGATTTTGGAGTAAGGAGAAAAAAACTAAGATGACATGATAGTCTTTCACAGGACTGTTGCAGCATCCCCATGGCCACATGATCAAAATCCAGACCCTTGGCAAGTGATTCATATTTATGATGGTTGCACTGCCCTGGGGTCACATAAGCTTTTGAGCCCTTCGGACAAGCGAAGTCAACAGGAAGCCAGATTCCCTTAGCAACCAAGTTACCAATTCAACGAATGCAATGATTCGCTTAACAACGGTGGCAAGAAAAGTTGTAAACATGGGGCAAAACTCATTTAAGAAAGTGAGCCACATAAAGTCTGGGCCATAACTCCATTCCTGAAATCAAAGTGACAGTTGGGGGAACCTTATACAAAGAAAAAGCAGGGCTTGGTGAGATCCAAATAGGAAAAGGCAGTTAAAGACCGCTGGCCTTTGCCCTCTTTAAAGGGGTTTCCTTCTGCAACGACGCATAAGAATAAAAATCATTTTAAGACCAAGGCGTTTAAGCCCTCCGCTCCACGACTTTAAGCGACCAAGGCAAAAACCTCGCCTGAATCTCCTTGGAAAACAAGCTCCGAACGGCGCTAACCAGACAACTTCGGCGAGACAACGTAATTCGCTTTGCGGGGTGACGCCGGCTTGTCTGCCCGAGCGGGTTTGGCTCTCCCGGGGCACCTCCACCTTCTCCTCCTCCTCTGGCATGAACCTGTCCGGCGTCCCTTGCCGAAAACCAGAGCGAGCCGACCCTCCCCCGACTCTTCTCCCCATCCCAACTGCTAAGCGATTGTCATATTGTATGTATTGTAAGCATATGTCAGATACGACATCACCACCACCCGGAGGGATACTGACGCTGCCGGGTGCTTTCCTCGCCCTTTCCCTTGCGCGCCTTTCTCTGCCTCTCCTTTCCTTTCCCCGCCGCATCCCATTCCGTCCCAACATCCCATCCCCGAGGCGCCGAGCTCGACTCACTCTTTCTCCGCCATCTTCGCCCTTTCCGGCCGGCCGGCCAGTCTCCGCCTTCCGCGCCTCCTCTATCTAACCCGGCAGCGGCTCGCTTTTGGATACCTTGACTCAGAAGGAAGCCACTTCCGCCGCGCCGCGGAGGCTGCAGGGAAGGAAAAAGGAGGCCGGGCGGAGAGCGGCGGGGGTGCAGGAGGCGGGCGGATGGGTGCGTGGGTTTTCCTCGCGGTTTCGTTTAGCAGAAAAGCAGCTTTATTTCCCACCCACCCCCCTCCCTCTCTTCCCGGCCATGGAAATGAACTCTCTTTTTTAAAAAAGAGAATGAAGCATGAGCGGGTTGGAAGACAAGAAGAGGAAGCAAGAAATGTGGATTGTATAGCAATAGCAATGGCAATTTAGACTTATATACCGCTTCACGGTGCTTTACAGCACCTTCTAAGTCAGCATATTGGCCCCAACAATCTGGGTCCTCTTATAATGATAGGATACATATAACACGTATCATCTAGTATTTTAAATATAATATTCCTCTTTTAAAGTGGTTTTTATTAAACATTTTTCACCTTTAAAAAGAGAAAAAAACGAAAAAAAAAACCAAAACCAAGACAACAATATATCACATTTTTACAGCCTTCAGTGTCAGCATGTGTATTCTGCTTTTGTAGTCACTCTTCTACTTTACCTTTCTATCCTTTATAACAACTATAACAGCTATTTTAACCATACTAATTATATATATTTACATTATACTTACATAATCTGTAATTTAACTTTGACACTTAGACTCACCTGCTTCACTGTGCTTTACAGCCCCTCTCTAAGCGGTTTACAGAGTCAGCATATTGCCCTCAACAACCTGGGTCCTCATATGACATGTATCATCTAGCATTATAGTATTTTAAATATAATATTCCTATACAACACTGTTCTTTAAAACTTAAATATTATGGTTTGCATAGGTTATATTTATTGCTTTTAATTTTTTGGTGCCCTCGAGTCTCTAGATCGGTAGCACAAGTCCTTGCAGTTTTACAGTTGCCCATCATCATCATCATCATCATCATCATCAAGTCCTGTGCAGAGCACATTGGGTAGCAAGTTTTCAAGCTGTTTCTGAAGCCGGCAAAATGAGGACTCAGATTGTTGGGGGCAATATGCTGACTCTGTAAACTGCTTAGAGACGGCTATAAAGCACTGCGAAGCGGAACATAAATCTAAATGCTGTGCTATTGCTATCATCCCAAGAGACATCAATAATCTTAAAATCTTCCTTAAGTATTTGGTGCCAAGATTTCCAAGGCTGGCCTTGGTTTCTCTTTTTTTCTAGGAGGTATCTAATGTAGTACAATTTTTGGATGTCAGTTTTTAGGCATATTCTTCATGGGTGTTCTAAATCTGATTTTTGTAATACTTTTAATTCGTGATGTGATCACGATATAAGACTGGGAGGATTCTTCTCAAGGAGTGGTGCTGGAGAACATTTAACCTTGCCTTCTTCCCAGACTGAAATAAGATGTCTGGTTCAAGCTTATTTAGCTGGCTTTATACCTGAGGGGACTATAATGCATTCACGTGATTTCCAGGTTACTAGCCTGGTGCCTTCACCACTATATCAACTGGCACTTTGTTGATGTTTATCATTATTTTTTAAAAAATAATTTATGCATTTACAGCTACTATCACTAAGACCACACTTTAAGAAACATACTATAATAAAATAGAATTGTTTCAGTCATTTGACTTGGCCTCTCCCCCCCCCCCCCCTCTTTTTCAGGTTTTGGTACTGGTAATAAAATGAAGGGAGATGACTCCTATTGATTCTACTTTGAACTCTTGGATCATAGGTAGTATAAAAAGGACGACATTCTGACTTCATTTATTTTTGAATAACTCCCACTGCCAAATGTGATTCATGGCTTTCAAAACTGTCCTTATAAAATGCTCTTTGTGAAAATTCATAGGGCAGGGAACATGTCCATGCTCATTTCCAAAGCAACAGATTGTTGGGACATTTTTTGTAAATTAAAAATCATAATATTACACTTTTTAAAAGGCTGTATAATAGTTTAAGAATTAATGTTTGAATAGAGTGGAAAATCAGTCCAAATGAACTGGGGAAATAGTTCTGAAATGTTTACTCAGTTCTTGTTCTTGTACCAGAATGTAGTCAGAGAAACGGGCAAATACACCACTGGCACATTTCACTTTAATGATCCTGTAACACCCAGGTTTTACAATGGATAGTTTAGCAATATAGAAAGTTTTCTCATATCGGCTCATAGAGAAAGAGTGTTGGATATACTTGCCCTTATGAATATTTACTTAGAAAATTTATATAGCCGCCTACTCACTCTCAACGACTCTAGACAGCTTACAAACAATTAAAAAAACAGTATAGAAAATAATTTTAAAAAAGTACCCCCAACATCCACCCACCAATCCCAGTGACAGCATACAGTCAAATAAGCCTTTTGATAGATTCCATCCCTGGGTTTCCCAGGCCTGCTTGCAGAATTAAGTTTTCAGAGCCTTACGAAAAGTGTCCTAGTGGGATGTCTATGGAAATTCTCAGTCATCCAGGTCATGGTTGTCCCAAAAGTGCTTTTTTTTAAAGAGGCTTCTTCAGCTCTGACAGGATAGACAAGAATTCCTTCCATTCCCCCTATCCTGTCAGAGTAAAGAAGCTTCTTGAATGAGAAGCGAAACATCTTCAAAGAAAAACCAGAAAGTCCAGTTGTCTCTTGAAAAAAACACCTTTGGGACTGTCATAGTGGGGGACAATCTAATTTCTGAAGGGATGATATTCCAAAAGAATGGAGCCATCCCAGAGAAGGTTCTTCTGGGTCTTGCCAGATGTACCTCCTTAGGGGATGGGACCTCAACATTACTTGTCTCCCCGTTTAGATACAGAACAAGGGATTGGACTTCATAGTCTAAATGTCACCTTCTAAGTCATAATTGAGCACCTAAAAGCCCTACCTGTCCCCCCAAAAAAGTGTAAAATATGCCTTGGTTCCAGGATCCAAATCCAAAGGCATAGTGGAGAAGACCCATTCGAGATTTGCTTCTCCCAGGTATGTGTTATGATTTAGTAACTTATAGCTTGAGCTGTTTGGGAATCCTAAAAGTCCCAATACATCTGAGTGGTGCCACAATGGAGAAAATCCAAGCAAGCAAAATTGTATTAGGCTAATTGACACGTATAGCAATTAGAAACTCTTCACTTTCTAAAAAAAACCTTCATCAGATAGTAAGTATTATTTATTATCATTTTAAGAAAAAAAGGCTTATTCACACCAGGCAGTTTTTCTGTCACCATAACAAACGAGCAACTGTCTTTCTACAGAGGAATGGATAATTGTTGCTCTGAACTAACCTTCCTTGTATTACTAATGTGACCTCCAAGTGTGTTTTACTGCTGCAGTTTTAAAGTACCGTAAAGGTCCTCAACGTATGACCATAACTGAGCCCAAAATTTCTCTTGCTAAGTGAGACATTTATTAAGTGAATTTTGTCTCATTTTATGACTTTTCTTGACACAGTTGTTAAGTGAATCATTGCAGTTGTTAAGTTAGTAGCACAGTTGTTAAGTCAATCTGGCTTCCCCATTGATTTTGCTTGTCAAGATGGCAAAAGATGATCACATGACCCCAACTGTCATAAATATGAGTCAGTTACCAAGCCACTGAATTTTGATTAGGTGACCATGGGGATGCTGCAATGGTTGTGTGAAAAATGGCCATAAATTACTTTTTTCAGTGCCATTGTAACTACAAACGGTCACTAAATGAACTCTTGTAAATTGAGGACTACCTATATTCCTCCTTAAGTCATCTGGAGCACTGCTAAGTGTTTCGACTGATGTACATTACTTTTTACAGAGGAACCTGACTGTTTATTGGACTCTTTGCTAAAGATAGACTACCTCTATAAGTGAGCCACTAGTTATCAGAAGGTCACTTAACATTTCCAATAAAGGTAAAGGTACACAAAATTAAGAGACCAACACGGCAGCAGGGAAGACATTTTTATTGTAAATCCTGCTTGTTGCACCTATATCTATGCACATTTCGGTGCTTCAGCTTCAGTTTAATGTATATTTATGCAAACACATAAACAAATTTAACTACTGAATAAATCAGGGGTGAAATTCAACAGGTTCTGACAGGTTCTGGAGGACCGGTAGCAGAAATTTTGAGTAGTTCGGAGAACTGGTAAATACTACCTCTGACTGGCCCCGCCCCCATCTATTCTCTGCCTCCAGAGTCCCAGCTGATTTTGCAGTAACCTTCCCCTGGAATGGGGAGAGAATGGATATTTTACAGTATCCTTTCCCTGGATTGGGGTGGGAATGGAGATTTTGCAATATCCTTTCCCTGCCACGCCCACCAAGCCACACCCACCAAGCCCCACCATGCCTCACCCACAGAACCGGTAGTAAAAAAAATTGAATTTCACCACTGAAATAAACCCTTTGATTATGTTGTACATAAAAAATTATGGAAGTACCTGAATGGAATGACCTTTCCAAAACACTTGATTCAGTTAATAAAATCGGTGCAGAGCTGCCAAAAAGGCAGATGATTTAAGCCAGCATAAGCATAGGACAGAAAGATCTGTGAGATACAGGAGAGATATTCTCTAGCCAACTTAGTGCTTTGGTATTAGCAAACTTGGGATCAAGTTACTAAAAGAATGCCTTTTCTCATATCACTCTGCTTGACATAATCAGAGGCTTTTCTAGTGTGCCACATATTGCAGATACTAAAACAAAAATTGCTATTACAATTGCTAGTACTGAGGAATAAGATGCATAAGGCAATATGAGGGAGTTTTTTTTTATTAAGCAGTTTCATATTTTGGATCTTCAAAGTTATAGAAACCAAATTGCTTAATTAATTGTTTTCAGTAGCTAAATACTTTGAATATTTACTTTTGCATTTGTCAATACTGGTACTGAAACTTTCCCCATTAGTATTGCTCAATGTTTATCCTAAACATGTGGACAAGTAATTTATTTCATAATTACAAAATGCAAAGCAGGAAAAACATTTCTAACCAAGTAAAGCCTAGCCCAATGTTTTACTTGTTTAGTTATATATCTAAAAAATTGTACAAACTCTTAAGCCAGAAAAGGAAACTCCGAAACACTTTACAAACTTATATTGATTTTGCAGTTAAACCCAGAGAAAATTAAAAGATCTCAATTAAACAAAGCAAGAAATGATTAAAGTACAACAAAATTGCAATTGGAGAATGTGAAGAAATCAGTCTCACCATGAGAGAAGATATCAGAATGAACTTGTTAATGAACATGATATTTAAATCATAAAATAGCTTTTCTGAGTTTTTTGAGTCTATTCTGATCAATGACAAATATGGAAGGTAGACCTACTGTATCCTTTAGAATTTCTGAAATTAACATATTAATTTAAAACAAAATTTTGCTCATGAAAAAGCAGTGATTAGCTGTGAACCCAGCTGTAGTGCCCTAAGGCTCACTATAAATTCTCATGCGTTTAGATTCTCCTTTTCTGTTGTCATTGTGACTTGACTATTAAGCTTTCTGCTTGTTAACAAATTTTATGCAGACAAAAATGAAAATTAGCAGCAGTTCTGTATTATTTAAATGATAAAATTATTCCGTTTGAATTATTTCAAAGAACAAAACCTCTGCACTTCGTTGGATGTGGAGAACAGGGATAATATAATTCAAAGGTTTAGTAGATTCCGTGAAGCAAACGTGATTCTAGACTATTTAAAGCCAGTGTCAGCAATTTGAATGGAGTAAATTACTTTGCAACAGTAACTTGCCCGCTTTTCACTACTTACTTGGAGTACTGTAATGTGCTTTACCTGGGGCTGCCTTTGAGGACCACTTGGAAAGTGCAATTAATATATAATGCAGTGGCCTGCATATTAGTTGGCAGTCAATGCCATTGGAACGTACTTCACCTGCATTGGTTGGCAGAAGGTTTCCAGGTACAATTCAGAGTGCTAATTTTAACCTATAAATGCCTAAACCTGTTCCATTTTCTCCAGTAGATTTGTCTAATGCTCAGTGCTCATATCCAGAAAAAGTATTGATGGTTCCCCACTTTTGTGAGGTGAGGGGGGCTAAGGCCAGGACACAATGCTTCTCCATAATGACTCTGATGTTATGGAACAGCCTTTTTTGAGAAGCTAAAGTTAACTCCGTGTTGATGGCTTTTCAAGGAGCTGCTGCTGATGGAGCTGCTGTGGAGAACTGTAGAGGGTTCATTGAGTTGACACTATTCATGTTATGATTACTCTTTGAAGGATAGCAGTCAATGCTACTTTATTTAACTGATTTTAATATTAACTTTAATTATCATTACATACCATGGATGTTTTGATTTGTGTTCTGCGGATGTTTGAATTATGTATCCTTGTTATCCTGGCTAACTGCCAAGAGTCCTTGCAAATTACAGCAGTAATCCAATCTGAAAAATAAAAAACATATCTTTAAATGATTCTTTCCTCTGAGGTTTAGGAAAATAGATTATATTATACCATACTTTTTTCTATACCCACAGTAACCAGTAAAGAAAAGATAGAGTGATTAAATGTGATATTGCACAATATTCCATTTAGTAAATATTAGAGTAATACCCATCCTGCTTTCCTTTAGATTTTTTAAGTTCCAACTTCCAGAAAGCTTAATGAGCCTGGCCCAAAGAATAGTAGAATTTACACTTGCAGTAAATTCTGGAAGTCCAGTACATCTGGAGGACAGTAGAAGATGTTGCATTTCAAGAAGAAAAGGCACATAAATAGCAGTAATTGTAATGGCTCTCAGAACACTCGTTCCTCCTCCCACCCCTAGACCGTTAGCTTGTTGTCGTGAGGGAGATTGTTGCTTTATTTATTTATTTATTTGTTTTAATTTCTATACCGCCCTTCTCCAATATAGGACTCAGGGCGGTGCACAGCCAAAGTAAAATCCAGACATAGAAAGATTAAAAAACTGATTAAAATAATTAAATAATTTGGCCATAATTAAAAACAGTTCCAATTTAAAATAGTTTAAAAGTTTGACTCAAGCCAGCCCAGCTAGTTGAAATAGATGGGTTTTCAGGGCCCGACGAAAAATCTGGAGGTCTGTTATTGTACGTAACTCTGGGGGGAGGTTATTCCAAAGGGTGGGCGCCGCCACAGAGAAGGCTCTCCCCCTGGGGGTCGCCAGCCGACATTGTCTGGCGGACGGCACCCTGAGGAGGCCCACTCTGTACGAGCGTACTGGCCGGTGGGAGGCTATTGGTGGCAGAAGGCGGTCTCGTAAATACCCCGGCCCTAAGCCATGGAGCGCTTTAAAGGTGGTCACCAACACCTTGAAGCGCACCCGGAAGACCACCGGAAGCCAGTGCAGCTCGCGCAGGAGAGGTGTCACATGGGAGCGCCTCATCGCCCCCATAATCCCCCGCGCGGCCGCGTTCTGGACCAGCTGGAGTCTCCGGGTGCACCCCAGGGGGAGCCCCATGTAGAGAGCGTTACAGTAGTCCAGGCGGGAAGTGACGAGTGCTTGAGTGACTGTGCGTAGGGAGTCCCGATCTAGAAAGGGGCGTAACTGGCGTATCAGGCGAACCTGATAAAAAGCCCCCCTGGCCACGGCCGTCAAATGATCTTCCAAAGACAGCCGTGCATCCAGGAGGACGCCCAAGTTACGAGCCCTCTCCGTGGGGGCGAGTGATTCACCCCCAATAGCCAGCGATGGCATCAGCTGGCTATATCGGGACACCGGAAGCCACAGCCACTCAGTCTTGGAGGGGTTGAGTCGGAGCCTGTTTCTCCCCATCCAGGCCCGCACGGCCTCCAGACATTGGGACATCACTTCAAGGGCATCATTGGGGTGGTCTGGGGTGGAGATGTACAGCTGGGTGTCATCAGCGTACTGATGGAACTCCACCCCAAAACCACGGATGATCTCACCCAGCGGCTTTACATAAATGTTGAACAGAAGGGGCGAAAGGACCGACCCTTGTGGCACCCCACAAGCAAGGTGCCTCGGGGTCGACCGTTGCCCCCCTGTCAACACAGATTGCGACCGGTCAGAGAGGTAGGAGGAGAACCACCGCAGCACGGTGCCTCCCACCCCCAACCCCGCCAACCGGTGCAACATGATACTATGGTTGATGGTATCAAAAGCCGCTGAGAGGTCTAACAGGACCAGGACAGAGGAACAACCCCTGTCCCGGGCCCTCCAGAGATCATCCACCAATGCGACCAATGCCGTTTCAGTGCTGTGCCCAGGCCGGAAGCCGGACTGGAGCGGGTCTAGATAGACAGCTTCATCCAGGTACCGGGGAAGCTGTTGCGCCACCACACTCTCAACAACCTTCGCAATGAAGCGAAGGTTGGAGACTGGACGATAGTTAGCCAAAACAGCCGGATCCAGAGAGGGCTTCTTGAGGAGGGGCCTCACAACCGCTTCTTTCAAAGCAGTCGGCAGGATCCCCTCACTCAAAGAAGCGCTAACAATCTTCTGGAGCCAGCCTCGTGTCACCTCCCGGGAAGCCAGTACCAACCAGGAGGGACACGGGTCCAATAAACATGTGGTCGCGTTCAGCCGTCCCAGGACCCTGTCCATGTCCTCGGGAGCCACAGGATCGAACTCCCCCCAGGTAACACTCTCAAGACCTGCCTCAGTCGTCCCGTCCGGACATACCCAGTCAGAGGCCAGCCCTTCCCGAATCTGAGCGATTTTGTCATACAGATACTGCACAAAATCCTCAGCACGACCCTGCAAGGGATCATCCCGCACCTCCAGATGAAGGAGGGAGCGGGTCACCCTAAACAGGGCGGCTGGGCGATTATCTGATGACGCGATAAGAGCGGCAAAATAACTCGTTTTCGCCGCTTTTATCGCCACTAGGTAGGTCTTAATGTGAGACCTCACCAGTGTTCGGTCAGATTCGGAGCGGCTGGTCCTCCAACTACTCTCCAGGCGTCTTTTCCGGCGCTTCATCTCCCTAAGCTCCTCGGAGAACCAAGGAGCTAGGTGAGTTCGGTGCCGGGTCAGAGGCCGCAAAGGCATGACTCGGTCCAAGGCCCCGGCAGCCGCACTATCCCAGGCGGCCACCAGGTCTTCCGCCGAGTCATGAGCCAGAGTCTCAGGAAATGGCCCAAGCTCCATCTGGAACCTATCAGGGTCCATCAGGCGCCTGGGGCGGAACCACCTGGTCGGTCCCGCCTCCCTGCGGCGGGGTGCAGCGGTCAGAAAGTCCAGTCGAAGGAGCGAGTGGTCAGACCATGACAAGGGTTCGATGGCTATATCCCCTATATCAAGGCCACTCAACCACTGACCAGAGACAAAAACTAAGTCCAGAGTGTGTCCCCCCGTGTGAGTGGAGTCATGAATTAACTGAGTAAGGTCCATGGCCGTCATGGAAGCCATGAACTCCCGAGCCACCTCAGACATTTCACCGATAGATGGGAGGTCTATGATGACAAGTCTGGGGGTGTCCACCGCCACCTCGGCTATAACGTTAAGCAGCTCAGGCAGGGCCATTGCCACGTGGCAGGGAGCCAGGTACGTGACCAACAAGCCCATCTGTACTCCACGACCCCACTTCACAAAGAGGGACTCACATCCGGCTATCTGTGGAACAGTGGTCTCCCTTGGATCCAGACCTTCCTTTATGATAACCGCCACCCCCCCGCCCCTGCCCTGAGCCCTCGGCTGATGAAATGCGCGGAAACCTGGTGGGCACATATCCACGAGGGGGACTCCCTCCTGGCTTTAATAATACTAGGAGTTATGTTGGTAGTAGCTTATTTACTGTTCAGTTCAATTATATGAGAGAAGCTAGGAAAAGTTCAAAATATTTCAAACAAGTTCTAAAAGTTCTAAATTCAAAGATAAATGGTAAGGATACCATGAAAACCATAAATATATAGGCAACATAGCTTAAATTGAACAATTTAGATTAGAGGCTTTGGAACCAGATAGCAGTGCATCCATGAAATTTATTGACTATATATTTAACCTATATTGGAAGAAATAGTTTATTGAAGGTGAAGCAGACAATTGAAGAATAAAAAGCGCAGATTAAATTATTACATACAGGCAAGGGAAGAGAATTTGGGGGGGGGGGATCTTCCTGAAAGTAGCAGCAGAATTTAAAAAGATGAGAATAGTCAACTATTGGAAAACTAGAGAATTGGAGAAGTAAACCACTCCGTGGGAATACAAAAAAGAAACTGAACATAAAGTGGAGAAGACCAGGAGTTTGGAATCATTGCCAGCTGGCACTATTAAAAAGAAAGCAGAAAGTTTAATTTTCTGCAGTAGAAACAAATGTGATGAAATCAAGATTGAATGTGTTATGAAACAACAGTAAATGCAGACTATGTAAATAAAAAAAGATGAATTGCATAATTAGTAGATACAGCAAAATTGCTCAGACCGACTATGGTTATTGGTGTAGTAGGCAGAATAACAAATAATTTTACAAGAACTAAATATTTTGCGGTATCAACTATGGAATATTTTTTAAAAAAAATACTTTGTGCACACCTGTTATATCTTCATTCATTATTCATTACCTACATAGTTTCGAGATATTTATTTATTCATTTGCACAATTTGAAGGCTGTTTGACTGCCAGCAACTCATCGTTTACAACTATGGTGGTTTACAGCTAAAAATAGAAGTATAAAAAGCATTAAAAAAATCAATTAAAAATCAAGAACAAAGCCCTTACCAAAGGGATTCGAGCATCCCACTGCCCTTCCTGGGAAATAACCAGGTATTTATGGTTTCCTGCATGTCATCCAGGTGGGAGCCTTCCTGATCTCTAGGGGGCATTGTTTCACAGGGCTTGTACAACAGAGAAGGCATGCTTCCTAGGTCCCGCAAGATGACTGGACAGGCAAAAGCAATTGGATTGACACAGTCCCACAAATCAGGTCCTGTTCCATAAAGGAATTTACAATTGTTAGTCATCATCTTAAATTGCAATGAACAAGAAGAAGAGGAGGAGGAGGAGGAAGATGAAAAAGAAGAAGAAGAAGGAGGAGGAGGAGGAGGAGGAGGAGGAGGAGGAGGAGGAGGAGGAGAAGAAGATGATGATGATATAGGTGCAAAGATCTAATCAAGGAGATTATAGGAATATCCTTGAAAGATATTAAAGAAAGTTGATTATAGTGGACATTTCTTTATGCAGTCACCAGGAGCTGAGCTGGACTCTGAAGCTCCTATGTAATTATCTGCTTTAGGAATGAAGCAGCATTCCTTTTGCAAATATCATTTTTAAAAATGTCCATCAAAGGATGCAGCATCACACTTTGTGCAGAATCAGATTTCCACTTCCAAAATTTAAATGTGTCACAGGCATACAAGTAACAAAAGCATCGATTAATCAAACCACAGAAAGGAGAAGTAGCTAAAATGAAATACAACAGAAAACTTCTTGCACAAGTCCTTTTCACTGAGTGATCATTGTACCACAGCTTCCTAATAGACGCTGCCTTTTGTGTTTTCTAAAGGAGAGTTCTACTTTTACGGTCAGAAATAATTGACATCACTTGTCATCATGAAGCAGCCTTCCAGGGTCAGAGGGTTATATGTGTGTGTTGGTAAGAAATATTACTAGCATCGCCTAGGATATTCTGTAAGAATGAAGTGCATATATTGTATGCCCAAAGCTTATTACGTTCAAGGACATTAAAGACACTCTTATCTAAAATTCTTACCAGGTTTCAACTTGGGAGCAATCACTGAAAAGGCACAAATTAATAAATGGAGATAAATGTAAGGTTATAGGCAAATGTCATGTCATAGATTTACCCACCAACAAGACACTGGCAAGGTTAAGGTCAGGGGTTAATGAAAGACATCCAAAGGTCACTTGGTGATTATAGGAGAGCATGGGTTTAATAGGGTATAGAAACGACAGCCGGTGACAGAAGATTTATACCAGAGGTGATGACATGACTACGGATACCACTGATAAAAAGAGCCCCAATATTGGACAGAGCAGAATGATGAATGGCATGGGTGTCTCTTCACACTTCCCATTATAAGCTCTTTCACTCTTTGTGGCACTTAGCTGCATTTATTTACTGTGCTTGGAAGATGCAGGGCAATAGCCCAATATATCTAATGTGCTAAAATGGAGACTTGCCATAAAAAAAAAAAAAGAAAGGAAACAAGAGATAAGATTAGACCTCTGAATAATTGCACAGCTTTCCTGCAGAGATTATATTCACTAGCACTAACATTATTTTTCCCCCTACTCCTAATGTTTGAAGTGCGAGGAGAGCTTCAGTGAATTAATTTTCTACAGCAGAAGGTCAAAGGAAAATAAACTGATAAGCATTATGCCTGCCATGGAATATGACTTTACAGTATTCCCTCATCCTCAATTGTCAGATAGTGGCACTGCGATAATATAGTAAAAATATATAAACTTATTTTTTATTGCATGGTAGTATGTGGGCTTTGTTTATCCTTTGGGATGTTAGAGAAGAGGGAAAAATCAGTAACCAGCTTAGAATGTCCTATAAATACTAATGAAATATTAAGAGACCAGCCACAGGACTAGAGAAAATGGAAACCTAAGACCAGATGAATAACAGAATGGTGTCCCAAGAAACTCCTTTTCAAGTTGTTATGTATTTATCAAAGTGCTGGTGTGTCATTTGTGAATAAGACCTATCACCTTTCTAGGAATAGACTTACTACTAAGCATTGTCAGTGCTGCAAATGCTCTGTGTTACAGAAATATTACTTCTTTCATTTATATAGAGAATTGGATTTCTAGCTTGCCAGCTCAAGGCAGATACATAAATACACTGTTCATGTTTAACAAAGAAAAAAATTAAAAATGCTAGGGATTGGATTCCATCACAGTTAAAATGGAGAAACCTCTTTTCCTGCAAATGAAACATCAATCAAATATTTATCACAGTCCTAGACTAACCTAAATTGGTCTACAAGTCCCAAAATTTCAAACCATCATGATCATTGGCTCTTCTGACTAGGAATTCTGGAGCTGTAATCTACCTTATCTAGACTAGAGGATGAGGAATTAAGGAAGACTGAAGCAGGTTAAATTAAAGCCAGTGTATTAAGCCCCAAGTACAATGTAATTTAAAAACTTACAAAGTGAGATATCCGAATCCAACGATATGGCTTTATAACAAGCCAAGATTAGACAAACTATGCCTTAGCAAGGGGGAACCCAGTTTATGATATTGTGTCCACTCTATGTGAAAACAGCAAAAGGGAAAGGGGAAAAAAGCTATAATGTCACACACATTCTTCCTTTTTTAATGCACTGAGGACAAAGCAGATTTTTTAAATTACCTCCAGTCATATTTTACTACAGAGATGTAATAAAGGAGGGGGTGTTATCCCACAAAGTAAGTAGAAAACAAAGTGCAGAAAAGAGAATTTCCCTTCTGTGTACCATATGTGATCTGTTAGAGGATGATTTAAATGCAAAGATCAAGTAAGTTTTTAATATATGTAAAATGGTTTACCTTTTTTAAAAGTGTGCATGTAATGCTTCATATGAACAATAGGATAGCAACCTATAGATTTAATTTTTAATATTTGTGACAGATAGGAATATCATTAAGACACAAATATTTAGTTTATTTGTTAGATAGTTTAGTGCTTTGCTATTTATTGTGGATTTCATTTATTGCAGAGATGAGTAATTTTTTTTCTAATAAGGACTGTATTCTGTAATCTATGTCAGGTAAACAAAATAGTTGATGGAGCCAAGTTCCAAAGTAAGTGAGGTCATTAATTCCAGTGGTGGGATTTAAATAATTTAACAACCGGTTCTCTGCCCTAATGATTTCTTCCAACAACCAGTTTGCCAAACTGCTCAGAAAGTTAACAACCGGTTCTCCCGAAGCAGTGCGAACTGGCTGAATCCCACCACTGATTAATTCTCTTTCTGGTCCTTTCCCACTTTTCTTTTTCTCTGTCCTTCATGCAGGAGATGATCTCAAATGAACTAGATTACATAATAGTATTGATTACCTATAGGGAACATTGAAATTAGGCAAAGACTTATTTATTTATTTATTTATTTATTTATTTATTTATTTATTTATTCACATTTATATGCCGCCCAACTCCCAAGGGATTCTGGGTGACTTGACCCTTACCGCTGTAAACAAACTACATCTTAACCATTGTGTGAAGAAAACCTAGGACTGAATCATTTGAAAGACTGTGGGGCTTCAAACTGGAAATCCAAAAATCTAAAACATGTTATCCAGAGTAATAAAACACTGCCAACCTAGTACTAACCAGGGAATTATCTGTGTTATGAAATATTCGCTGGCCACTGCTTCCCTCAGCCTAAAAGAATGAAGTCCATTAAATAAAATTGAGATCTCAGGCAATAAACACATTATTTTTTTAATCCTCAATTGAGACTCTTAGTCTGTGATCTTTGGCTTCTGATTCCTGACTTTCATTCAGCAATTTAAGCTATGATGGCTGATTAATAGCACTCAGACTTATATACTGCTTCATAGTGCCTTACAGCCCTCTCTAAGCAGTTCACAGAGTCAGCATCTTGGCCTCAACAATCATTTTACTGATCTTGGAAAGATGGAAGGCTGAGTCAACCTTAAGCTGGTCAGGATCGAACTGCTCGCAGTCAGCAGAGTTAGCCTGCAATACTGCATTCTAACCACTGTGCCACTACATGTTAAAAGTTAACATTTTAACTTTTAGATAATTAAACAGTTAAATGTTGATACTGGTATTGTCCTATATCAGGGGTGTCAAACTCAAGGCCAGATCCGGCCTGTTGGGTGCTTAGATTCGGCCCGCAGGGCCACCCTGGAAACAGTGAAGGACTGGCCTATTGTACATCTGCCAGTGAAAATGGACAGCCTCCCAAGCTCCATTTTTGCTGGCAGAGGGTTGCAGGAGGCCGTCGCAGGCGAAAATGTAGCTCAGGAACCCATTTTCTCTGGCAGAGCGCTTGAACCACCATAGGTGCCCCCGACACGAGTGACATCAAGCTGGCCATGCTCACCCTGGCCACGCCCACTCAGGCCCCCAGAGGTCAAATACAACCCTGATGCGGCCCTCTATGAAATCGAGATTGATACCCCTGTCCTATATCATTTCAGGTGAGATTTTGTCTGTAAAATTATATCACCAGGCATATCATATCATTCAAATATCATACCACTAAGAATAATATTATCAGACTTTACTAAAAGATATGAAATTATTGTCTATATCTATATCATTAAATAAAATGTCATATTCTCTATATATCATTGGATATTAAATTTCATATCCTTTTCCTGGTTTAAGAACTATGCATTGGGTAGCTACATATGACAAAGATAAGGGTACAAATAAAAGAGAATAGGAGGGCAACCATATTGAATAGGAGAAGAAATGAGGGTAGTACGAGGTCAATCATATTGAGATTTTTAGAACTTATTTTATCAGATTCCGCTTAGATAATTCTATTCTGGTACTTTCTGAATAGCTATGCATTTGTTAAATAACATATGGGGCTGACCCAAGTTACTTTGCTGTCTGAAGCAAAATACAAGATTATGTCATATAAGGACTGAAAAATAATGCCATGAAGTCTGTTGGAGATGAATTTGGATATTCTATCCCATTGCACTTTTCAAGGGTGCAGATACCAGGATCAGTTGAAATCTGTGGCCATTTGTCTTTTTTAGATAAAAACTCCTCCCAAAAAGATACCTGGGGAAAAAAATTACTACTGAAATTTGCATACCAATGTCTACTGGTTACTACGTTTTAATGCTTACATTAAAGAAACCTACATTGAGAAAATGTATGTATCAAAGAAAGTAAGATGGTTAGTTATATTTTAAGAAATGGTCATCAGACAAATTAAATCAACAGCAGTGTAAATAAAGGAGAGAAGGCTTATAAAGGTACCATCTGTTTGAAGATAGTGATAATATTTTATGTACCGTAAATCCATTAAAAAGTCACTATTATTGTATTAATCTAATCTTGACTAAGTCAATGATTTTTATTAACCAGAGGAACAAGTAAGCAAGACTCTTTGCTCTTACATAGATTATCCTAAAAATGGTATTCCACACAATAGCAATAAAAACAAGCCAGAAATATTTAGCTATTTATAGCAATATCTACTTCCCACAAAATGAGCATGGAAACATTGTCTCACCACAATATTCTGATTTCTCTTCAGCTCATATAAATCTGTTTTTGACTCAATATAGGTAAGCTAATTTTTAAGACAGACCCAGTGACCAATAGAGCTCTTGAAATACTTCCTGCTATCTAACATCAACTTCTTAAGTAGCTTCTTTGTTCTTCCTAGGGTTGGACTTCTTGTGGTCCCTCCCAACTCTATAAATCTATGATTCTTAATCATTTTTATATCAAACCATTTCTTTTAAGGAGCTTATAGTATCATAAAATGAAAGGGCTTTCCATTTCATGTTTACAATAATGCTATGAAGTACGTTTGGCTAAAGGAAAGTTAGCCATCCAAATACATTTAATGAAAGGCACGTCTCAATGTAGATCTGAAATGTGCAATTTGTGACATCAACCTCACATTCTAGCTATTTTGTAGAGATTTCTTCACTCTATGGTGATCCTTTGACTAGGTCTATTATTACTACCATATTGTTAATCTGGAATCTTTTCTCTCTTTTGGGGCCAGTGAAACTCTGAATTCAGTCTTTCATTACACTGCACTCGGGGGGGGGGTTCTACTTACCTTTACTACCGGTTCCCAATGGGATCGCACAATCAAGCTTCTGCGCATGCGCAGATCGCCTATGATGACATCTGGGGCGGTGGGCGGAGCCTCCCACCGGTTTTACTACTGGTTCTTGCGAACTGATCCGAACCAGGAGCAACCCACCATTGACTGCACTGAACATGTCTTTTCAGACAACAAGTGAACTTATGTGCTTCAAGAAACATCATGGAGGAAATGTTGGCTATATGAAGAGATGAACTGAATGTGCATAAGACATAAGAGCAGCAAAGCACCTCAACATGGCACAGGAAAACCAAAATAGCAATAGCAATAGCACTTAGATTTTATACCGTTTTACAGTGCTTTACAGATCTCTCTAAGCGGTTTACAGAGTTAGCATATTTCCTTCAACAATCTGAGTCCTCATTTTACCCACCTTGGAAGGATGGAAGGCTGAGTCAACCTTGAGCCTGGTGGGATTTGAAGTGCCAAATTGCAGGCAGCCGGCAGGCAGCAAAAGTAGCCTGCAGTACTGCACTCTAACCACTGCGCCACCGAGGCTCTCAGCATTGCCGGGAGTGGGATGTCATCTAAATTTCATGTTTTTAATTATTATAATCCCACATGAGCATTTTTTTTCCTACAAATTTCAGTATTTTTAAGTTATGATATATTGTTCCCTTTTTCTCTCTGCAATAACAAGATAAATCATCTCCCTCTCCAGATTTACTGTATTAATATTTCCAGTATTTTAAGAACGAGAAAGGGGAACATCAAACAGAAGAGCTTAAGTTTAGCAATGCAGAAACTAATTTGTTAAAACTGGATTAGAATGGAATTATAAATTGTTTTGGAATTGTTCATTTACTTCAACATCTTGAGAAAGCTGTACGTCAGCCATAGCCTGAGTGGTGCAGCAGACTAATGCTACTGTTAAAGGTAGTATTTAGCTTCCAGCTGCCTGCAATTACTGCGAGTTCAATTCTCACCAGGCTCAAAGTTGACTCAGCCTTCCATCCTTTCTAAGGTAGGTAAAATGAGGACCCGGTTTGTGGGGGCAATAAGCTGACTTTGTATAAAATATACAAAAGTATGAAGGCTATGCTTAACGCATTGTAAGCCGCTCTGAGTCTCCGGAGAAGGGCGGCATATAAATCCAAAAAAAAAAAAAATAGCCAACAGCTTCCCCTAACGTAGCATTCTACAGGCCTATTTAGGCTGCTCCACCTAAAATTCTCATTTAGCATGATATTTGAACCAGGTTGAAAAATGTGCTAGAGATAATTAAATATTAAATCAATTTTCCTTCCTGTAGAATGAACGGAAATGGACTCCTTCCTTTATATCTTTGGTAACTGAAAGTAGGTACTACTTTAGCAATTTGCAAACTGCTCACAGACATCAGTGGTTCAGGGTCATAGCCAGTTAGTTCCTCCTTTTTCCTTTGGGCAGCTGGCATAGTGAAAAAACAGCTGATCTCCCTCCTACCCATTGCTTTTTTTTTAAGATTTAATTTTAATTGAATGCACTGCTAGGGATGCCTTAAATTGACTCTTTTGGTTTAAATTTCCTATGGGAGTTTACCCCAAGATCTCTATCCTAGTGGTGATAACTTATTCTGGGCAGCACACCCAGTCTATGTTTATTGTATAGTTTTCAGCAGGATGTGTGTGTGTGTGTGTGTTTCACCAGTGTGTGCTTCTGTGAATCGTGCAGTTCTTGATGCCTTGGAAATTACTCAACTGTGAAGTGTTTCAGTGTCTGCCACTTTCCTCGTTAGTCTAGTGGGGGAGTGAGGCTGGGGGTGGGGATGGAGAGACAGAAACAAGAAGAAATATACATCTGACCCTGGCTTCAAATCCTCATTAAAATCTAGCAGAGCACAAAGCCAGTTTTCTCTTTTAAAGATGTTTGCATAAAAATGCCTGTTTATACCAGAGATGCCTTGAACAGGACGGTTCTCGAAGCACAAAAGCATCCTGTGGTTTTTTGGTTTTTTTGGTTTTTTTGCATCCCAAAGTGACGTTGTGTTTGTATTTCTAATATCTACTTAATTTTGGCAAACAGTGCAAAACAATATGAGGCCCTATTTCTTTTTCCAGAATGAAGCAAAATTAGATATTGGCAATAATAAGTTTTTATCCTACTGTTGGCTGGATAGGGTGGATATCAGTTCCACGGAGACTGCCAGCTGATTAGAAAAATAACACAATTGTTGCTGTTATGTCTTTAACATTCAGCATGAAAATTATTGCCATTATCTATAAATATTTACGCATTTGTGTATGCAGAATTAACAGAATAACAGACTTGGAAGGGACCTTGGAGGTCTTCTAATCCAACCCGCAAACATACCAGTGTGGGAATTCAAATTTTTTTACTACCGGTTCTGTGGGCGTGGCTTGGTGGGCATGGTATGGCTTGGTGGGCATGGCAGAGGAAGGATACTGCAAAATCTCCATTCCCACCCCACTCTGGGGCCAGCCAGAAGTGGTATTTACTGGTTCTCCAAACTACTCAAAATTTCCGCTACCGGTTCTCCAGAACCTGCCAGAACCTGCTGAATCGCACCCCTGCTCTATACCATATCAGACAAATGGCTGTCCAATCTCTTCTTAGAAACCTCCAGTAATGAAGAACCCACTACTTCTGAAAGCAAGCCATTCCAGTGATTAATTGTTCTTACTGTCAAGAAATTTCTCCTTGTTTTTAGGTTGGATGTCTCTTTCTTAAGTTTCCATCCGTTGCTTCTTCTTATGCCCTCAGGTGCTTTGGAGGATAGATTGACTCCCACTTCTTTGTGGCAGCACCAGGGGTGGGTTCTACTTACCTTTACTACCGGTTCGCAACGGGATTACAGATCACCGATGATGACATCCGGAGTGGTGGGCGGGGCCGAACCAGGGGCAACCTACCACTTACATATTGGAAGACTGCTATCATATCTTTGGTGCTTTCTGAGCTTGGTGGTTTTCTTGCAGATGTTTCATTATCAAAATAGGTAACATCATCAATGTCTGATGATTTTGTTATTCTTGTGTATTCTGATACAATTTATTAGAGACCATCAAAAACTGTTCAACCCCCTTGTAGAAGGAGACAACAAAAAAAGTTTCATCAGGAATTTTGCCACAATTTGTTATAGAAATGGCTAGTATATACTATTATATAAAAGTAAAAACATGAGGCTGTGTGTTATTACCTTATTCTACTGCACCAAAAGGAGTCAGAAATCAATGTTTTTTTTCCTTTTCCCCTCTACCCTGTACTTTTCTCCCTTTCCCTTTTCCTCCCCTATTTTACCATTGTTTTCAGTTTTCTTTATATTTCTGTATTTTATATTTTGATAAAGTAATAAAAATTTTGAACAAAAAAAGGGAATTTTGCCACAATTGTGATATCTATCATCCTGAAATTTGTTTACTTAAAGTCTCATATAGATTGTACTGTATAAGAAAAAACAAACAAAACAAAATACAGGGTATGAAGAATTATTTCTTGGTTCAGCTTTTAAAATGAAATAGTAGAAGGGATAAGCAGTATACAAGGAACCAGAAGCTTCCAAAACATGACTGAATTCCTGTGTCATGATCTAGTTGGAGCCTCTAGCTCTCTGAGTTCCTGCCAAATCAGATTTCAAATTAAATCTGTACTAAGTCACTAATATGCACTAAATTTGCACTAAGCATAAGACCCATGATATGACCCTCATCTGACATGATCCACACCTGACTCATCACCAGACCCATGTGATCTGACCTGATTCCTCACAAGACCCATCACCAGACCCTCACCTGACTCATCACCAGACCCTCACTTGATGTGACCCTCCCATCACAAGACCTACTGGCCACACAAAGCCCTTATAAGCAGAAGAACACCAACCCTAACATCTCCAAATTTCAGCTGAAGATATTACCTAGCCTGGTAACAAAATGTTCAAAAACCAACTCACAAGCTCAGAGAATGAATCTCCACCTGAGCTACAGATATTCGCCACTGCTGCAAACTTTATATTTCCACCTACTGAACATACCTAACTGGCATATCTGATTTTATTCACCTTCTCTTTTACATGATTCCTTCCTCTGCCTTACACCAGATGACTCTACAAGTAGCCAAGAAGGTATATATTTTTTAACATGTGCTTTGGGAAACTCTTAAGCAATGAGTGTATAATAGATCTGCATGTGACATCCATGGACTTGCTTTCAGAAGAATCATAAGTATTTATATAATTCTCAAGGTTTATCATGGCTTGCCATGGGAAATCTATGGATCTCCCAATTCCATCCGATCCCTGATGGAATTCTTGCCAGAACATGACTCCTGAATTGGAACATTCAAAAAGGAGTGAGTGGATTTGCCTTAGTTTTATTTGAAGCACTGCTCCATTTTCAGAAGACCAGTAATCAATACTAGAAGGCTAAAAATATCAGTACTTCCTTTTCTTTTAGACATTAGCAGGTTGTTGCATACTCCAGTTTGAAGACTGTCTTGGGACCTTTGATGGGCATAAGAACTGAGGTGGCGCAGTGGTTAGAGTGCAGTACTGCAGGCTACTTCAACTGACTATTAGCTGCAGTTCAGCAGATCGAATCTCACCAGCTCAAGGTTGACTCAGCCTTCCATCCTTCCGAGGTGGGTAAAATGAGGACCCAGATTGTTGGGGGCAATATGCCAACTCTATAAATCTCTTAGAGAGGGCTGTGAAGCACTTTGAAGCGGTATATAAGTCTAAGTGCTATTGCTATTGCTATAAGGATTCCACTGGCCTAACATGCTTCTGCAGATCATTCTCTGATCCTACATGTCCTTCATAAGTATGGTTCACATTCATTCCTCTGCATGGTTGGGAGGTACCACACTGAGAAAGACATGTGCCCCAGACCTGAGAGAAATTCTGCCTGTCAAAGGCGATAGTCCTGAACTGCAATCACACCAATACAAAGCACCTTGATGTGTTCACCGGGCTTTTCAGAAGAACAGATTGTTGCTGAATGACTAAACAATAGACGTGGCATGTAAAGAATATTAAGTTGCCATAAGAGCAATTCCCACACATACTTATTTTGAGTGCGGTTTATAGGTGCATACATATGCTTATGTGGTTTCCTTTTCTTTTTTTAATGTACTTCCCTTTGGGATCTCCTATAGTTCCTAATTCTTATTCATGAGAAAGAGGAGGGAGGAAGACTAATAGACATTGCACAGCTCGAGCACTGAATCTTCCCGAGAATGCGCAGGGCAATTTTTAGTTGCCACATCTGACTGGGAGTGTTTATGATCCATTTTTGTTCTGCCACATCAACGTTCCCCCCATTAGCATTTGTGTAGAGAAGTGGAGATAGAATGTGGCTGATTAGGTTCAGAGCAGCTGTGTTTCCCCTGGAGAGGAGAGGATGATAAATCTTATGGCGCTCTCTGTTATTTAAAGTTGATATTAGGTTCAAAATTAAATGGGAGAATCAAATACTTGACTTGCTCAGCGTATGCGCTAGCTAATCCTTTCTACATACAATTCTTCTAATTATCTGCATTTACAAATTCAAAGGCAATTAGCCCTGAAATTGCTAGAAGTATGGAGAAAGAAATGTGGGGTGTTTTTTTTCCCCCTCTAGAAATGGAGTGAGCCTGTTTCTCCCTTAGCTTAACTTGAATTTAATCAACAATGGTGAATGCTAAATAAATGTGCCTGAGTAGATCTTTATTTACCTGGGAGCTGTGGTGACAAAATGTATGTTTGTTATTTCTTTTAAAGAGCTAGGGGCCTATATAACATGAGATTTTCCCCAGGAATTTTGCTAAAGAATGGTACTCAAGAACTTCTGCCTTTTCAGTGGCACTTTGTAGATTTGATTTCTGTGGGTATGAAATAAAGGCAGAGAACTGATAGGTTATTTGTATGAGGACTTTGGGATTAGGAAATAGCAATTTATTTAGGAATTGGTTATTAGGTCTTGCAACTGGCTAAGATCTGTAACATCTGCACTTGAATGGGGGCTTCAAGAGTTTTTGCTTAAATACTAGAACAACCTCCAAGAAGATTGGCTGTATCTTCTGAGTTTGACTCCAAGCTTTGCCTGATTATTTGGGAACTCTGACTTTTACCTGGATCTGACAGGGCGCTACTGCCCATCCTCTGGATTTTGATAGTTGGTATAAACTTTGTGTATCTTTTAGCTTCGGCTCAGCTTGACTGTAACTGTACCCAATGATGGCTCGTCTAATGCTTCTCTCTCTCTCACTCTTACTCTCACTCTCTCTCTCTCTCTTTCCCTCCCTCCCTCCCTCCCTCCCTCCCTCCCTCCTTTCTTATGTTTCATTCTAAAGAGCTCTTAAATCAAGGCATTGTGGTAACTAGGATCGGTTCAATCTCACACTTGAAGTGACTTACCACCACCACCACCACTTAGTATAAGCTCAAAACCCATGGTTTCTTTCTTAGGATAAGTTTATGTATGATGCTAAGTTCAAAACAAACCAGCTACATTATGGGTGAGTGTTATATTTATTTTCTGTCTCTTTCCATTGTTTGACGAACCAAATGAACAGGGGAAATTATAAAATACATTGCTAGATAGAGTTGTATGATAGAGTTCCTTTGGAAGATCTATAACCAGTATGTATGTATGTATGTATGTATGTATGTATGTATGTATGAATAAAACCTGTAAAAGAGAATTCGAAACATATGCAAAAATAGAACTTTCTTTATGCATAGATATAAACACTGTTATGAGAAAGAACATGGCTAGACAATATCAAATTTCGTAGATATACCAAAATAGCAATACAGGTAGTTCTTGATTTATGGCTACAACCGAGGCTAGAATTTCTGTTATTAAGCAAAATGGTTGCTAAGTGAGTTGCACCCAATTTCATGACCTTTTTTTGCCATGGTTGTTAAGCAAATCACTTGCAGTTGTTATGTTAATAACACATTTGTTAAGCAAATCCAGGTTCTCCCATTGACTTTCTTGTCAAAAGCTGGCTGGGAAGTCACACATGGCAATCAGGTGACCCCAGGATGCTGTAACTGTTGTGAATACACACTGGTTGTCGATTGCCTGAATTCCAATTACGTGTCCATGGGATGCTGCAAAAGTTGTAAGAATGAATACTAGTTATGTTGTTTTTTTCAGTGCCGCTGTAACTTTGAACGGTCGCTAAATGAATGGAGGACCACCTGTAGAGACAACCTCTACATTGATGTAATTACTTTTTGATGTCCAATCTGGACATTTTATGGATTTCCAAATGACTTTTTTTTAAAAAAAATACTCTTTTTAAAGCCAGAAAAACTATCTTCTAAGCATAAATGATCTACATGGTGCTTTCCATAATTATTAAAGCAAATAACATTCACCGCAAAGCATAAAGACATTTATATAAAGCACATCCTGAACTAAGTTTTGTTTAATGTGTATATAACCTGCTTTATAGAACCATAGCTTTGGTAGACTAAGTAGTTAATTGTTATTGATTGGCTCTGCCCACTGTTCCAATATCCATCATTATTGAAATCATCTCCATTCCCCTCATTAAGCATGCATCTGTTTCCATGGGAATGGATTTCTAAATAAGAGGTGCCATTTAAGTTTTATTGGCTTCCCTAGTCGTACAGGCACTCTGCAGTGTGGTTGCCCAATCTGTCATTGTTAATCAACTCTCATCTCTTAACACTGGCTGGAGTTATCAATGAGGTGAGGATTAATATTCTGGGCGAAACAGATGATAAATCATTTGAACATAATTAGTGTACAGCAAGGTTACAGCTGACATGAATTTTTATCTTAATTATGATAGAAATTTGTTCCATTAATTTAATTTAGTTTGCATGAATGGTTCAACACCTAACAAAGTTAATCTTACACCTGTCATTACAACAGTAAGAAAAAGTCTCATTCGCAGCCCGTGAGCAGAGATAATGCCAGCATATAGATATAACCTTGATTTCTTGGATTTGAAAACAGGATATTTTCTTTAGAAAAATATAGAACTTCCTTTTTACTACAAAAGTCTCATTGGATTAAAAAAATAAATAAATTAGTGTTCAAGTATGTTTTATAAAGGGCCATTCCTTTTCTTTGCCCCTCACCATAAGTAGATATTTTCTGGATAAACAAAATGTGATCAGCTAAATTATATAGGGGTTATAATATAGGTTGCACCACATACTATAGCATTAATCAGCGTAATCTCATTCGTGCAAGAATAGTATTAAAGAACAGAGTAGGGAAATAGGCACACATAAGATTTCATCCATTCACTTGCATTGGCAAGGGAAAAAAAGCCAGCTCAGACTGGTTAAAGATAGTCAAAAGTATTTAGAGACTTTTGGAGACTCATGGATCATTCAGGTTTAAGATTGGTTAACTTAAATGGTTTTACAGTATGTGACACCGATAGCAGATGTGCAGCGCACAAATGTAGACCCACCATCTTGCCTTCTGCTGCTGTTCCTTTTTGCTGAATTACACTCATACCATTTCAAAAACATATTTGACAGCAAATAAGCAGCTCATGGGCATGCATTTCTAAAGTCTAAAGTATGTTCAATGTGGAACGATACATAAATTTCTACTTATATGAAGGACGATGAATGAAAAAAGACATACTGCAACATTCCCAAGCCACTTTTCTGTATGGGGAAGAATAATTCATAACTTGATCATCTCCACAAATAGTAATTATTCAAAGATTCCCAAAGGGTTTGGTATACCAAATGAACCTAAATCCTGTACTAATTATCCAAGCAATTATGAAGCTGGATAAATCATATGTGATAGATGGATAAGGTGGAACTGTTTGGCTTGTAAGATGGAGGATTATTTATTGATTTAACTAATATTAACTAAGACTGCACAAGGACTATTCACATCATTTGTTGGTTGCAGCTATTTTGATTTGGCAAATATGGTTGTTTATATGTGCCTCTTTGTATGTACTCTGTGTGTCTGTGTGTGCATTTGCGCAGAAATATGCATTGACATGCAAAGAAATTAATGTAAAATGTTATTTAAACCTAAATATTAAAATCAAACATTGGAAGAGTTGAATGGGAAAAAAAATACATTCTTCTGTAGCAGAAATCCAAAACTGTATTTGTAATCCTTATTACATTTATTTCACATTTTGTGATACAGAAATAATCCTAGAGAAAGCAAGCTTTAATTGAATGGTATTTCAGATTAATGTTTTGTGATATTAGTTTGCAATTATTGCTTCATGATAGGGTCAAGAAGTATATAGTTGGTTATTCACAAAGAAATGACTGATTCAAAAACAAAGACCTCTAATGGAATTCAATAGTGCTCCTTTCAGTCATTCCATTTGGCATCTCTATTACCTGAAATGATTCACAGTCCATTATGGGAGCTTCCATGCTAATAGAATGTCTATCTTCTGTAATACAGACACATCAGGGCACTAACAGAAAACCTGTCACAATGAATTTCATCTCGATTTCACTTCATTTCTTCATGGACTGTAAAATTTGCTCTTGTACAATGCCTAAATATAGCGTGGGTTGTAATTGAGAGAGATCTATAAGATGCAGCTGCTCTTAGCATGGAGGGGGGAGTTCATATTGTATGCTTTGTCCGTAAAATATATATCTGAGAATTTGTGTGTACATATATTTAGTAGGAAGAAAAGATTCATATATCACTTTTTTTTTTTTTGCACTGGCTATATTTTGAAAGAGCTTTTGTTCCATAAAGGAAATGTGGAGTGTGTTAATAAAGTGTATTGCAGATTGTTGACTCTGGCTAAAAATCTGCACCAACACCAAACTTACTACCCAAACCAGTGAAAATGACATTTAATAAACAGCTTTCAGCCTTCCAATCTCCCTCCTACCCCAACACCTATAAAAGTTAAGTCTGCAAATTTTTGTGTGTGCCTTCAAGTCAGTCTTGACTCCTGGTGATGGCCTGGACAATTCCCTGCAGTTTTCTTGGCAAAGTTTTGAAAGTGGTTTGCCATTGTCTGATTCCTAGGTTTGAAAGAGAGTGACTGGCTCAAGGCTGCCCAGCTAGCTTTGTGTCTAGACTAAAACTCAGTATCCCAATTGTAACCTGATGCCTTAACCACTATACAAAATTGGTTCTCTAGATCTGTTATTTAAATATATAATTAAATATATATATTTCACACATACACACACACACACACAACTGTCAGGGTCGGTGGACATACATTGCTTGCTTTATTTCTTAACAACAGAAGCTGAACAGAATTATTAATCCCAGTATCCACTGGCCAATTAGAATAGTGCTATATTCTATAGCTTTTTCCCCCTTAAGCCACAAACTGAATAATAGCATCATGCTCCACTAGCAGTGAAGTGATCTCAGCCTTTACATTAGGAGAAAATCAGAATGGTATGACTGCAGTTCATTACTGAAATAGGTAACTGATGAACTGAAAAGACAAAGGGCATTGTTAAATGAAATGTCATTATTAGAGCCATTCATGTTTAACAAATGTACTGTAAGTTAATTCAGTGGTGTTTTCTATAAAGTTCTCTGCTGAATGTTCACTTTTTCACTTTCTTCACAGGCACAATATATCTTTTTAAAAAATCCCTTTTGGGGAAGGGAGGGGAGGAACCCGGCAATTGGTTCTAAAGTCTAATGCTCCAATCCTTTGCTCTAGAACTATGATGTGGAGCACAGCCTAGGTTGTAAAATATAACCTGAAATAGGTGTACTCCAGAATCACCCCATGAGTTTGAGTAGCAAATAAGAGACCTAACAATTAGCATGGAATTAAATCAATATAAGGGATAGCTTGGATTGAGGGAATATAAAAAACTCTAATAATGTGATTTATAGACCTAAATATAGGAAGTTACTGTGTTTTCCCAAAAATAAGACCCTGTCTTATATTTTTTGAACCCCAAAATAAGTGCTTGGCCTTATTTTCGGGGATGTCTTACTATTTTGGGGCATGTGGAGCAAGATGGGGCTCCTCTTGCCATCTTACCCGATTTCCAGCTCTGTCTCCCTAACCCTAACCAGAGGATTTGGTGGGGACCGGCTGCACATGTGTTTAAATATTTTCGGGGAGGTCTTATTTTCAGGGGGGAGGCTTATTTTAGCTCATGCGCTCAAAAGCCCGATTGGGCTTATTATCAGGGGATGTCTTATTTTAGGGGAAACAGGGTATCATCAGTGGAAGAGAAAAGGCTTCCTAAAGATTATAAGGGACATCAGAGGAGAATTTGCCCCTATTTGCAAGCATTGTCTGTTCTTTGTCATCCTCTAAGCAAGGATCCTACACTATGGGTCTGATTTGTATAGATTTCTTAATTCCCAAAATCTATATAGTATTACCACTAGATAAATCAGAGTTTTTATATTGCTACCACAGCAAGAGGATAGCCAGAGTGTGATAATTGTGTGAACAGAGGCAATGGAGAACTAAGATAAAATATTATCTTAGCCCCAGAGCTCAACTGTTAGGACAGATTCTGTTTTAATCAACTCAACCCACTGGGCTGATTGCTTATATGCATTTTTAAAATCTGTTTCAGCATCTAAAATATTGGAACCTTCCTGGGAGGCTGAATGGGGCACAAATGATGAACAATTTATATATTCCAGGTGCCCCAATGTAAATCCCACCTTTTGGATTCGGCCCTTGATTAAACATTGTATTTATGTTTTTTTCATTTATTGTTGCATACATTGGTGCACCGGTGTTCTGCAACATCACTTAGGCTACATATCTAGAACCATGTATCCCTTTTCACAAGGTGAATTCATCCCTTGATTTTCACACATAGTACATTCATAGAAAGGCATGTATATGGACCTTATATGCCATTGGCCTGCCTTCTAGGGCCAAAGCTTGAAAATATGCTAGCAAACCTGAATAACAAAAACTGCTGGTGGTGGCATGGAATGACAATGATATGTTTGACGACAGAGCTGTCCCCTTTGACCACAGGAGTAGTGATGTTCTCCACTGACAAAACTGATGAAAGATTCAGCTGTTGGAATAATCAATTGCTGTGAGGAGTGAAAGACATATCATCTTGGTCTTTTCTGTAGACAAAATAATTCAAAAGAGGAAAAGCCACATCTCTAGGGAACAGCTTTATTTGCAATGGATTTTAGGTTCAATTTCCTAGCATTTCTGGGTAGACCTGGAGACTATGAAAATCTCCAATCTAAATCCCCGGATATGTCCATCAGAACTACAGTACCATTTTTGTACTATCTATCGATAATACAATATCTGTTGAGCATTTGTATTTTGATAGCATTTTATTTATATTGTCCATAGGTTTTATATAATTTTATCTTTTAATATTGAAAACTGGCCAGTGTTACCATATGGTAAGATGGGTGGCCAATAAATTAAATAAATAAATAAATAAATAAATAAATTCTAGATCAATGATCTGCCTTGCTATAAGATTGTTATCTAAATTCATTAGATGACAAGTTCTATCTTAGTGAGATATAACCATGTAAAACAGGATTTTAGCAAATTTGTAAGTTTGGAGTTTTATTTTTAAAAAATCATTCATTACCATCATTATCAGGTCTGTTTTAATATAATTTTTCATGGAAAGATGGCTAAAAATGGATATGAATAAATAAGCAACAGCAAAGAAGTCACACGTTAAATTCTGTATTTTAAAAAATTTCCTGTCAGGAGACATGGTTGGTGGACAGACTTTTTGGACTATGATATTCCACATGCAGAATATAAAAATAGTCTCAACAGTATCTTTTGCAAATCTGAGGTAGTCAGTGAAGCTTTTCATTGACATTTATGAATTGACATAAGCTACATATTCTTTGAACTGTCCTTCAAATTTATTGGCAGATTTATTGGCAAGTCCCCATCTAAGAAATAGTTGATATCCATGCATTTATAAAGCATAGACTGATTGGCAGATTAAGGCATAATGCTTTATTTTAAATTTGATAGATAAAAGAGGGTATAAATATTTGTTAGCATGGTCTGTATCTCTCTGGTTCCATGCTGAGAGGACGCTATCCTTCAGACATTCATCTGAACTAGAAGGGCTCAAATTTGAGATGAATAGATCTCTGGGCAAAATCTATCTTCAGCATTTGATGCTAATGCATTTTTGCAACAGTTGTGATGCGATCAGGTATTTGCTGCTAGAGCTCAATTATTTGATCTCAGTACTAGATCTGGGATTTCATAAGATCACTATATGGAAGATAGTAATCTTCCATAGATAAAGAAAATCATGGTAGCGATATTTCAATGATCCATATTTTTGCCTTGGAAGGAAAGAACATTTCAAAACAAAACATTTATTTTAAAATGGCTGTCATTTTGTTTATAAGCTGTGAGGTCAGCTTGGCAGTGGGCCCATTCAATTTTTAAGGTTGAAAGTGCTTTCATTGCAATTCCATGTGCATTTACAAAAGAAAAAAGGACTCACCCAACACAGGATCGTGTGCTTACAGCTTTTTAACACAAGCTCAGTGGACATTCAACTGTAGAATCATCCCAGCTGTAGAATCATCCATCTGACTCCATCAAACACGCAGTTTGCCCATTTCCAAACTCAGACTTATGTCCAAACCCAGGACATTATTATTTTGTATTCAGATAAATATGTGTGAAATTCCCCTTGACATTCAGTATGACAAGGCTAGGGAACTGAGCAGTCAGGCTGGTCCCTATTGTAGTTCTGCTGCATTCAGAAAACATGTGACAAGGGCTTTAGAGATGTCTCAGGGGTCCTGTTTCTTTCTCTTTGCATGTTGGTGATGGGAAACAATTCTACTGAGATTCACAACTGAATTCCTTCTCCTTGTGAACTTGGATTAGTGAGATCCTTGCTGTCTGATTCATGGCACTAAGGGGGACAGTATAATGCAAGGCATGCATTAGGGGAGGATGGTCTGTATCATTATGAATTCATTGGTTGCATTTATGCATTAGTAGCACAAGTGTGTTGTGCTATGTCTGTATGTTATCATTAGCAATGTTTGCAGGGATGCTGGAGGCACTGGTGCTTCCATAACATTCTTGTATTTTCTGGTTAGGTTACTTTGTCAGTCCCTCTTTTACTAACCATATACAGGGAGTCCTCAATTTACAACAGTTCGCTTAGTGACCATTTGAAGTTACAACGGCACTGAAAAAAGTGACTTATGATCATTTTTCACACTTATAACCATCGCAGCATCCCCATCGTCATGTGATTTACATTCGGATGCTTGGTAACTAGTTCATATTTATGAATGTCCCAGGATCATGTGATCACCTTTTGTGACTTTCTGATAAGCAAAGTAAATGGGGAAGCCAGATTCCCTTAGTAACCATGTTACTAATTTAACAATTTGCAGTGATTCACTTAACAAATGTGGCAAGAAAAGTTGTACAATGGGGCAAAACTCACTTAACGCATTTCTCACTTTGCAACCTAAATTTTGGGCTCAATTGTGGTCGTATGGTGAGGACTACCTGTATTGAATTAGACTTCATTTGACTGAGCAATTGGTAATTTTCTCTTTCTCTCTAATGTAATATGCCCAAACTCAGCTCTGCTCCAAATGTTTAAAAATGCTTTCCCCCCTCCCCCCAACAAGTACGTGCAAGTTAGGCTTCTGGAAATGGATACTTTGTCCTACCTCATGAGAGTGAATGTACAATTTGGCATTTGGGGCTTAAATTCCAACTAAATCATACACCCACTTTCTTGGCCAAATTGTTTACCTTTGACTCTTATGATATCAGAAGAGACAACTGGGATTTCAAAAGAAAGATTTTATATTTGGGATGCCAGAACCATTATCTCTGTCCTGCACTTCTCTTTTAGGGAAATTCTATTTGTATTGTAGAACACAGTTGTTTTGTTTGATGACCACAGCCATTTTGTGAACAAACAAGCTTTGCTGGCAGCCATTTTGTGATGATTTGTGACAGTACCCAAGAGACTCTCGCAATTTAAATTGTGTCTACTAGGCCCAAGACCGCATTTTAAAAATATCCAGATAGACTGATAGAGTATCTGAAAAGAAAATATATAATTTGGCATATTTGTAAGAGAGATAATGAAATCATGAACTAATGCTGGAGCTTTAATTCTAGTTAGAGCAGTGCACTACCCTACTGAATAGCTTCCATTCATGTCAGAAATGATTAGAAGTGCATAATGAGGAACAATTACTATAAAATATGCCATTCTTCCTTCTACATTCCTGAGAGCCCGATCAAAGCATGTTGGGCTTAGTTAGAAACCCCTATTCCTATTCTTTGGAAAATACATTTCTAGAATATCTGGTAAATATCTCTGGTATAAACTGTGCATCATTGATTAAATGCATTGCAGATAGAAAAGAGAAAGGATGTAATTTCTTTTTAAGGCTCATGTACCAGCCATACTGTAATTAGTAACACTGAGATTAGGTTCATACATTGCACTAAGCGATAATGTGATTTTTCTTTTTGGTTTTTTGGCTTAGCATATTAGATTGTAAAGCAGTATTTATGGCTTAACACAGTGTGTAAATCCAGCCACACAATTAACTTCATCAGAAATAATACATATCATATTTCTAAAATATATTTTAAGATGCTCTATTTAACATGGAGTAAAATCAAGCCAACTCCCAAATTAGCATTTAAAATTAAACTAAAATATGAGGAAGGGGACAATCTGCAACCACATGGCTGATTTTGGTCCCTGAATTTTACCAGGGTTGTTGTAAACCCATGTAAAAATCATACAATATCTTTCTTTCAGCCTTTAACCAGCATATACTAACAGCACAGATTTTAGAAAATTAAGTATAGATCAGTGATGGCTAACCTTTTTGCTATCATGTGCCAAAAGCAGGGGGAGTTTGCGGGGGTCACGCGCGCATATGCCCACACCCATAGTTCAATGCACACACACCCGCAAACGCACGCCTGCCCCCCTGCGCTCCCCCTGCTTTTGGCACAGTGGGGCCAGTAGGTCCGCTTTTTGCCCTCCCCAGGCTCCAGAGGCTTTCTTGGAGCCTGGGGAGGATGAAAACGGCCTTCCCCACCCTCCTGGAGGCCGGAAACAGCCCGTTTCCTGACTTCTGCTGGGCCCAGAAGGCCTGTAAAACAGCTGGCCGGCGTGCGAATGCGTGCTGGAGCTGAGCTAGGAAAAAGCTTGCGTGCCCACAGATATGGCTCCGCATGCCACAGGTTCTCCATCACGGGTATAGGTAGTTTTCAATTTACTACCAAACTTGTGCCCAAAGTTTCTTTTGCTAAGCAACACTGTTGTTAAGTGAATTTTGCCCCATTTTATTTTTCTTGCCATAGTTAAGTGAACCACTGTAATTGTTAACTCAGTAACACAGTTGTAAATTGAACCTGGCCCCCTATTGACTTTGCGTGTTAGAAATTCACAAAAGGTGATCACATGACCCTGGGATATTGCAACCACTACATATATGAGCCAGTTACCAAGTGTCCAAATTTTGATCACATGCCCATGGGCGATGCTGTGATGGTTGTGTGAAAAAAGGTCATAAGTCACTTTTTTCAGTGCCATTGTTATTTCAAACTGTCACTAAATGAAAGGTTGTAAGTCTAGGACTAACTGTGTAACACAAAAAACATCTAGGTTTAAAAACTATAATCATTTAATAACTGATAAATGATGAAGAGGTTAAAATCTATTAAATCTACTATAAAGCCAAACTCTCTCTGTGCTATTCATAGACATCCATGAAATCATATTAGGAAAAATATTCTTTGATTTGCAGAATTTCCTAAAATATTTGCTTTGTAGATATGGTATAAGCTGATAGTGTTGTTTGTTGTTTGACACCTTGAGCCAGTTGGGAAAAACATTGCACAACTTTACATTGGTTATATTTTTACTGATGGAATAAATCCAGCAGCTTTCGCTTCTGAACCCTTCAACAAATTATAAGAGAATCAGGCAACATTTAGCCAGCCATCCTTGTGAAAACTGTTTGCACCTCCCTAATTGTTACATGTTTTAGCTAATTGCTGAGCATAAGTGGGTTTTATTGACTTAACGGTAGTGCTCCTTTTATGATTGCTGTTCTAACTTATTTTGTGAATCATTGGGGGGGAATAGATTTTATGGCATAGAGATTTCCTAAAGAAACAAATTCCTGGTTAAATATGCTTGTTGGGCCATTCCCAACAAATGATTGAAGGTTGAATATGTTCTGATATTTGGTATATTCCTCTTTTTTATGGCATTGGCTTATACTAATGTTAGTTCATTTGTCACACAGGTACAGGAAAGTCCAAAAATGGACTGTGAAAATGCTACTTTCTCACTGGGTTTGAAAGTATATTTTGGGGCTGGTGGCTATTGAAGTAGCATGATCCCCCACTTTTTTTAGTTGTTCATGCAACATGTAATCCTACTTTTTCAGTCCGGTCACTCTTCTACTACTTATTACAAGTCACTCTTCTTTGCTATAGATATTTTAAGATGGATTTTTTAAAATGTCTGTGCTGCAGAAAAGAGTTTTTCTCCCTCATGCAGGGGTTGGGAGAAAACTCTGTCTCTACTTACATCTCTAGTATCACTTCATGAATCATATATATTGCACAGTTCTGAAGAAAACTCTAATCAATAGTATTAGGAGGAGGTAGCATATATGTAGAAGGCTGCTTCACTTCATGCTGGCATACCATACAATACTTTGCGGGCATAATATCTTTGTAGATCAGGGCTCTTTAAACAAATTAAAATAATGCAGTAAATACTTCAGGTTCTTAAATGCTTCTAAACCTTTTCGTTATGAAAACAGCAGCAGTGCCAAAAGTAGGAAAAAAGTTTCAGCAAATCCTGGGTAATCTGCATGGGAACTAACAATGCACATTGATCATAAAAGAAGAGAAAGCACTAGCAGAAAGGATAAATAAAGGAAAAAGCAGGTGGCTCTTTGTGTTGTGCTCATCATTCCCAAACTGGGAAAATGCAGATGCTGACATGAGGGAGGTATCAAAATTTGATATAGCCTTCCTAAACCTGATGATAAAACTAAATTACCAATAAAGAATATTTTTAGTTCAGGGTTGAAATGCGGGATCCTTGGTGCACTCTGAGCTTTGTTTTTTTCTTCCAGACGTTTCATTAGCCAAACTAGGTAACATCAGCAGTGCTGATGATGTTATCCAGTTTGGATAATGAAACATCTGCAAGAAAATAACCAAGGACCCCTCAAAACTAAATTAACTCTGATCTCAGCCATACACACATCCCAGCTGCTTCAGTTCCTGTTATCTTTGGTCAATTGGGAGGAGATTTCTGGGCAGCAAGTGCAGGAGTTCCATATATGCTGGGGGTAATAGCATAAAAAGGGATTTAAGTTCGATGTAAAAGAGAGAATTTATGTGCCTTTGTGTTTTGAGGCATGGCAGAGGATCATTGTAACCAGATGTGGCAATTGCCTTTTGCTTTGATGGCTTTCAATTAGAATCAGATAAATTCAGGGAGGACATCATAACTAAAAGGGGAACTCAACACTTCAAAACATGGTGGATGTTAAAAGAACAGCTTTTTCCATTATGCCCTGTTTAGCAACCTCAAAAAAATGAGATTGATGAAAGAGTAAAACTAGGGTGAACAGGTAGTCTGATCCAGCAAATCAGCTCCCAACAGGATAGGAATATCCAAGCCTATATAAGAGATGGAAAGAAAAACCTCAAGGCATTCTGGATCTAATATTTAATATACTTTTCTATGTGTGTAATTGGAAATGAGAATGTACTTGCCTGCAAATAGCCCATTCTGTATTTAGGATCAGTAAATAATAGTTACATCTTAAGCAATAGGTATTAAAATGAACAGCAAGGGAAAAAAAACCTTTCTTAATTCCAGCTGTGTGATCAGTTTAGACATTGGAAAATTTGGCTTTCAAATACAAGGACAAGTGTTATTAATATGAAATTTTCCTGCTGCAAGTAGTCTGATGCTAAAGAGGCTGACATGTTAAAGGCTCATTCATCTGCTTAACTTCAGCGCCATCTGTTGTGACTTCAGAGAAAATGCCTGTAAATTGTTGAACAAAACAAAAAAATGAGGTAAAAGTAGAGGATGAAAAATTAATTTTAACTTTCCATCGTGAAAATAAATGACCAGAAAAGGAAAAAAATAGTATTCTTAAAAAAGAAGGAAACTACTTTAAAATGATTAAAGCTGTTACCTTATTACATTGATCATGCTGGGGTTTTTAACAGTATTCTGAACCATAATCATTTTACAGCAAAAGAACTTTTCACAACCATGGCAATAAAATAATGATTTTATCATTTGGACTATTATGACCAGCAACAGTAAAGATTTATGAGCAAGCCAGTTTTTAAAAAGTGCCAATTATAGTGACATAACCTTTCCTGCTTATTCCTCTGCTCTGGCCATAGGTCCCAGTAAAACTAAGGATCTGTGAAACTTATCTAACCAATATTTTCCTTCTGTCTCGGTAAAGACATGTATTTAAAGAATGCCACTGTAATCAGTCTGTCATACAACGACTGCTTTTCTTCAACTTAGCCCAGCATATTTCTGCCATAGTAATTAGGTAACTGAAAGAAAATGGAGACTGGATTGTGTTAACCATTGACTGATGAACAAACATTACACAATCTATGCCATAAACCAGCTATAGAACACAATGCCACAAAGCCAGAACAAAACCAACCATGGTATGATTTTGTATGATGAGTGAATCCAGCTACTATCACTCTAGTAGGCACAGTTCTTTATACTGGACTGCCAGGTTCAACATGTAACAGTAACAGTAGTAACAGAGTTGGAAGGGACCTTGGAGGTCATCTAGTCCAACCCCCTGCTCACGCAGGAGACCTATACTAGGGATTCGAACCACCGAACTATGGACCTTTCTGATTGACAAGCTCAGTGTCCTAGTGTTCTGTTTTCTTCCATCTATCTAGAACTTTGCTTTTTTTGACACTGCTCACTCATTTAATCCATAGGTAGGATTCTCCATGTTATATTTAATTAGAAGCAAGATCTTCCTTGTCCAACATCAACAATTTATTACACTTTTTGGAAAGTCTTTTGGGAGTCTTGGAGGTTATGAATCAATCCCAAGCTCTCATTTAGACAATGCATCAGCTCTAACATTTCGGTTTCCTGTACAATGCTGAATTCCTATACTTTTGGAAAGAGAATGTTTTATAGATGTACCATAACAATGAATGTTTAACTAGATTATGCTAAATACATGTTTGGAAGTATAGGCCTCAGCATACACCTCTACATTTCTGATCAGAACTCCTAAGCAGAAGAGACCCAACGTGCTCTAGTGGTTAAGGCAACAAGGTAAAAAACAGGAAGCCATAAATTTAGTCCTGTTGTGGGCCCAAAGCTATCTTGGTAATCTTGGGCCTGTCACACTGTCTCAACCCTAGGAAGAAAGAAATGGCAAACTACTTCCAAATCTTGCTAAGAAATCTGCAAGGTTTTGTCCAGGCAGTTCTCAGAAGTCAACAATGACTTGAAGGTACAAAAAAAGAAAATCACTAAAACCCAGAAGATAGATTTACCTTAAAATGACTTTGCCACTTTGCAGTTGGGAGTTCCCTCCAGCTGCAAAACTATTCCAGTGGTTTGTCATTAACCTTTGAAGCTACGCTAAATGTGAAATAATCCAGAATACAGTAGGATTTGCTTGGTAAACATGTGAAATACCAAATGCATTGTACAATTATAAGCAAAGGAACACATTAGGTCTTTTTATTTCACCACTATAATAAATGGTGCTTTCTATTAAGATCAAGATAAGCATTTATTTAATGTAAATTATAATATAAATAATGATGCCCTATATTTTGATTGTTAGTCAACAATCGTGAAAACATACTCCTATCTGCATCTACAAGATATTTCTAAATACAATTAGATTAAAATTTTAAAATCTAATTTTCATAGAAAGTTAAACACATTTTTATCTTTTCTGTATAATCATTTATTTCAGATAAAATGCAATTGCAGAGCAATTTTTGACATTTAATGTTAAGCTAAACAATATTAATTGTGGCAAATATCAGATGCTAAAATGAACAATTGTACAAATGCATGAAGTGCATACTGTAAAGTTGGAAACAAGGAATATTGTTCTGAAAGACGCTTATGAAAAGTTCTTTCATATCTGATAGAAATTATATTTTGGAATATGATGAATTCTTCTCTTAAATAAGACCACCCTGTATGATTACGTACGAAAAAAACAATGGACTTTTTAAAAATTCCTTCAATGTCTATACAGACGTCAAACTTCTTGTAGTATTTCATTATAATTTATTATAGTGTCATTTGCAAGATAGCCAAAACAAACCAAAATAAAAAAGACCTAATGCAGATTACTTAAAGAACATTGGTAAATTAATACTTTATTAATGAAATAGTGAATCAAAGATCCATAGCCAAATACAAAATAATTTATGCATCCTGTGAACATTCATAATCTCATTCCAATTTATTTCTATTGAACACAGCCAATTGTACATGCCCATGTGTGGCATACCATGAATGTTTTGCATGTGCATTTTTCTATTAAAAGCGAAAATAAGGAATAATATCACCAAAATAATTCTCTTACAGCTGACAGCAATCATATTTACAGCAAGACAGTTTGACATAATTTCAATTTATATTAGGTGTCTTTGAATTAGGGCTACTTGCAGTGTGATAAGTACTGTAATGCCAGAAGTCAGCATTTGCATTAATGTTAACAAATACTCGTTCTGAGATCAAAATAGCTGATGTTGCTGTTATCTCATAATTTTAATAGCTGAGGTTCCAACCCTCAGAGGTAAAACCATGTATGAGCAAGTCCTACATTTATTATCTGCTTTGTTTGGCGAGTCTGTTTTGCATTGAAATGTCGAGTATCACCTACTGGCAGATAAAAGATACTCAGTGGAGCTGGCACAGCAGCTGCTGCAACCTGTTTGGCTTTCTAACAAATAATTATTATTACAGAAAGGCCCATAATTCAGCAGCATTGTAGACTGAGATATTTTATCACACTTTTCCCATGCAGCAATAAGGAAATTGCCATCCTCCAACAATTTTCAAATCAGAATTACAGGTGCTGCTGATAACCGGTGTTGAGCTGGGAAGCAGCAAAAACATGACTTGATTTTCAGATACTGAGTTGAATTCTGTTACTGATGTAGTTAGAAATAATCTCGTAAAATGAGCATATGTGAATATAAATCTTAGCTGTGCTGAAATGGCATTCAGCTGCTGCTCAAGTAGGTTTCTAAAAGAAGTTAGTTGGCAGAATGGCACAGAATATCAAGGGGCATTCTGATTGGATTTTCTTTAGAATCGAGAAATAATATTTATTAATTTAACATATTTCCATATGGCAGTCAAAAAAGACACCCAGCAGCTTACATGGAAAGGATGCAATTTGAAACATCCGTGGTAAAAAATAAACTGCTATTAAAACAATTTAGAGGCAGGAACTGTTCAATATATGATTAATTTTTTTTTAAAAAAGTTAAGATGGCAACATTCACATCAGGACAGCTGAAAACACTTCAGTTTTCAAGAGCTTTTCAAAGGCCAGGAAAGAGGCAGTCTGACTGATCTCCATGGGGAGGCTGAGCCATAACATCCACTATTGAGATATATGTGCTCACTAAATGTATATCTTGTATGTTTCTACAATGCATACTAAATGTATAGCTTGTATGTTTTTACAAAGCAACATGTTCCCAAGTGATCAGTAAGATTTATTGCCAAATAAATATGCATATTAGTATAGCCCAATTTACCAGATCAACTGAAAAAACGGAATTACATGGCACAATAAATTATAATGTGCTTTGCTTAGGTTTCACTTAATATATCATACGTATCATATGGCATTTAGGATTGCACTGCTGGTTATTCAGTGCTATGAGTGATAAATTCTAGTGTATGTCCCAGGGTAGTAGAGTGCTTAACGTGTCCAATAGGCCATGAGGAAAGTGCCTCTGTTTTGGGTGCCCACTCTCTTCGGGGGAAGCTAGGGCTTGAGCTCCACTTACTGGTGAGGAATATACTTAGCTTCTTATGAATAAAGCCCCTCAGATTTGGAATCAGGCCTTAGTGCATGACATATGGAGTTGACTGAAGTGCATTTTAGCTCCATTACCTGGGCTGAATTAAATGCTGTTAGTCTTGAGAAAATAAACAGGGTTCTTGGGCTGTAAACTCAATTACCTCAGTTATAGATCTATGTCCTTTCTGGCTACAAAGACTGCCTAGGAGCCAACTTGTGATGGGGTCTGGACAATGGTGAATGCATTATTGAAACATGTCTTAAGGAGGCTGTGACCTGCTCATTCTTAAGAGGCCATCCCAAAACCCAACTGTTTTGGACATCTTCTGCCCTGCCTTTAGCTTTTTGTAGAGAAGGTTGTTGAGAATGATTGTTCTGTAGCTTCAGAAGGTGCTGGATGAAACAGATTGTATAGACTCCATACAGTAGGGTTTAAGGCCAGGTTGTGAGTCTGAAATGGCATCAGTTGAACCTGTGGATAATCTTTGGAGGGAGTAGGATGAGAGTAGGTTGTCTTTCCTTTATCTTTTTCAATATCTTTGCCTATGATTAGGAGTTGGGGGCACAATGCTATGCTAGTTGTTGTTGTTCTTCCAGGGTTGGTTCCAGTAGGTATTAATTGTGGGAGAGGCTGCCCTATAGCCATTTTTATATGGGGACTAAGGGATTGATTCTCTCCCTACTCCTACATGAAGTTGCCATGTAAGGTCATTCAGTTACTTGGATTGTGGTGTCATCAATGTACTGATGATAATCAGCTATATATCTCCACCTCTGGCCAGTCAAATGATTGGCTGGAGATTCTGCCTCAGTGCCTGAAGGCCGTGGTGTCTCGATGGGAATGATCAGGGTTCAGCTCAATACCAGCTTTGACTATAAGGGCTCCCTGGTGATTTCCCATCCTTAGTTCTGGATGATGTTGTAGTATTCCTGACAGTAGCAATAGCACTTACACTTATATATCACTTCACAGTGCTTTACAGCCCTCTCTAAGCAGTTTACAGAGTCAACATATTGCCCCCAACAATCTGGGTCCTCATTTCACCGACCTCGGAAGGATGGAAGGCTGAGTCAACCTTGAGCTGGTGAGAATCGAACTGCTAAACATCAGGCAGCCTGCAGTCAGCAGAAGTAGCCTGCAGTACTGCAGTCTAACCATTGTGCAACCATGGCCACTACCAATGGACAATATGAGGTCCTCTTTGACCAAAGAGTAAGTGGCAGATGGGACTTGTGTGTGTGTCTGTGTGTGTCTTTGAACAAGTTTGCACAGGCACAGATTCTTCCCCTTCCTAGATTAGGAGGAAATGCACACAATCATTTATGCTTTGGTCACCTCCTGAGTGGATACTGCAATATGTTCTACAAGGAGCAACCCTTGAAGAACATCTAGAAACTTCAGTTGAGCAAGAATGAATCAATGTGGGCTATTGTAGGTATGCCGTATTACACTTTTGCTATGCTGATTTTCAATTGCTTATGGGTGCAAATCAAAGTGCTTACCAAGGTGGTTATTATCTATAAAGCTGTACATGGCCTGGGACAGAATATTTGAGGGAATCATCTTATTCTCATTGTTTCTACTCAAGCTGGGCAGAAGGACAAACTTGTCCGTAGGTTTCAATACTACATCACCTGAGATTAAGTTGGCTCCCCTGATCACCTTTTGGAAAGCATTGAAGATCTGGCAGATTTCACAGGAAAAGTATTTTTTTTTACTTTTACATAAATTATTCAGAATAATTATGCTCCCTGTAGGTGTCCTCAGCAGCCACTTTGCATTAATAAAATAAAATAAATTTATATTATATTTTTTTTGTTTCTCAGCCACCCAGAATTACATCTGTGAGATGTGAAGCCATATCAATTGATTAAAATAAATACATTTAAATAAATAAATACATTCTTACTAAATACAGGCAAAAGATGGCTAACCAAACTCTTGTCAAAGCACGGCCATAAGTGGATTGTTTTGCCATTTGGTAACTCACTCTGCTATATATAATGGAAAAGCAGATCTCTCCATTAATCAAGTTCAGTTAAATGACAGCACCCTAGCTGGCTCACCTCAAAAAGCTAATTCGGGATAGTTTTGGTCAATACAGGTAGTCCTCAACTTACGAGCACAATTGAACCCAAAATTTCTATTGTTAAATAAGACATTTGTTAAGTGAGTTTTGCTTCATTTTACGACTTTACTCACCACAGTTGTTAAGTGAATCACTGCAGGTGTTAAGTTAGTAACATGGTTAAGTGAATCTGGCTTCCTTATTGTCTTTGCTTGTCAAGAGTTCGCAAAAGGGGATCACATGACCCTGGGAGACTGCAGCTGTCATAAATATGAATCAGTGGCCAATTGTCTGAGTTTTGATCAAGTGACCCTGGAGATGCTACAATGGTCTTAAAAGTGTGAAAAATGGTCATAAGTCACTTTTTTTCCGTTGCCGTTGTAACTTTGAACGGTCATTAAATGAACTGTTGTCAGTTGTAACAACTGTTGTTGATAGGACTATCTGTATGTCAAATGAGCCACCAAGAAACTGTAGGGTGTATCTTATGATTCTTGATGAATGTATCTTTTCTTTTATGTACACTGAGAGCGTATGCACCATGACAAATTCCTTGTGTGTCCAATCACACTTGGCCAATAAAGAATTTTGTTCTGTTCTGTTCTGTTCTGTTCTGTTCTGTTCTGTTCTAGTCTAGCCTAGCCTAGCCTAGCCTAGCCTATTCTATATTTTATAATTCTGCCATACTTGCAAAGATGCAGTCATTAGAAGTCATCTCATCTCGATGGCATGTTTACAGCAGACGACGATCTATCTTTTCAAATGCGGGACATTTTCACTAATTTCCATATTGAATAAGAAACAGATGGAATCGGTTTGTCCCCGCTGGACGCTCCTTTGGGATCGTCGCACCCACTGCCTGTAAAGAGCCGCCTTTATAGCGGAATGGCGGCTCGAAAAAACTCCGTTTCCATGAGGAAACGGAGATAGAGCAGGCTGGGGTGGGTTGAGTCCTCTGCCTAATCCCAAAAGTTTTTTTTTTACTTTTGGGACGGAGCGGAAGAGACTTCCCGTATCCCCAGTCGATGCTCCGGGCTCTGGGAGATCTCTGCCACATGCAGAGCTAAGGGGCAAAAGCAAGCCTGTAAATTTGTTAAATTAACTCAAGAAGACGTCAGTTGGACCTCTGATCCTGAAGCGCAAGTATTCTTCTTATTGTAGAAAAGTTATTGAAGTTGTTTAAGAAATGAAAGGAAAAAAGATTTTTAAAATGGCGATTGCTGCTGCGACTGCTGCGGCTTGAAGAGAGGCTGAAAGGGAAAGTCCTTCCGTTTTCTATTACAAAGTAGCGGAATGAATACTTCTGGCCGTAATTGAGGCAAAACCTCACTCTCACTCTTGCTTTTTTTTTCTCTTTTTTTTCCTGGGGATCTGATATTGATCTTGGTTGGAAACAAGCTTTTTTTTTTTCTCTCTTTTCCACTAAATCTTATCTGTGTGGGAAATGGCACAGGGACTCACACAGCTAGACAAACAGGGGAGGGGGAATCTCCCCCATTAATAAATTACACCAACAAGTTTTAACTCTCCAGTGTCAGAAACCTGATTTTAATATAATAGAATTTCTTCTTGAAGAGATTGTAAGAAGGGATGAGATTGTGAACCAGCAACTCGAAAAATTTAAGCAGGAAATTAAAGAAATTGGTGAACTGGTGAAATCAAAGTTTGATTTTTTGAATCGAAAGATTTTAAAAACAGCTAATGGTTTATCAGACTTTCTGATTCGGGTGGATGCAAAGACTAAATTATTAGAGTCTAAAATGAAGGAAACTGAGGAGAATTTGGATGACAAGATTCAAAAAATTAAAAAGGATTTGGTAAACATTCAGGATAATAGCTCAGAAGACAAACCTAAAATGGAGGTTGACCAAAAGACTGGTAATGAAGAAAATGTGCAACAGAGGATTGAAAGAGAAGTTTTAATGATTCAATATAATTTTACAGAATATGCAATTAGACTGAGAGGTTTGCAGGAAAATAATAGAGATGACTTAAGGAAAATATCTTCTGAAATTCTGGCTGGGATTTTAAAGGTTCAACCTGATGAAGTGTATTGCAGGATTGATAGAATTTACAGAATAAACTCCTGGTTGGCAAAGCAAAGGCAATTGCCTAGAGATGTGGTGATCTATTTTACAGATAAAGAAATTAGGAATAATATTGTGCAGAACTCTTTTAATTCTACTTTGCAATTTCATGGAAGAAAGATTTGGATTTTTAAGGAGCTCCCGACTAAGATGTTAATGGAGAGGAAGAAATTTGGCTTTCTAGTGACTGAGTTAAAAAAAAGAAATATCCTATTTAGGTGGAATGCCCCAGTTGGTTTAATATTGAGACACCAAGGAGTAAGATATCAACTGAACACTGTTGAAAAAGCGGAAGAATTTTATCAAAAAATTTTAAAAATGAATTTAACATCTTTAGGCATAATACAGGATAAGCAAAAGGAGTTGGAAACAAAAAGAAAATATCAAATTACAGAGGCTGTGGTGGATAAGTTGTCTTTGGACTCCCTGGATACCCCAGCTGGACTGTCTATAAATAAGAGAGCAGTGTCATCCGACTCCAATGTGATGAACCATCAAGTCACAGACAAGTGCGCAAATCAACCAGTTGATATACAAGTGATGGAGAAGAAAGATGAGATGATAAAACTAACCCAACAAGATCAACTCACAAAGCAGAATGAAAATCGATCAGCCGATACACAATTGGTAGGCACGAAACGAGGATGGAAATTCAACCCGCAAAAGAAAAAGAAAAGAAATAGATCTCATAGAAACAGCAGTTTCTAAACCAAGCAACAGTGAAGCCAGGGACTTTAAAAAATGAATGAATATCTGAAAAGATAGTGGAGGCGAACAATTGTTTAATACTATCCTGAGGATTGTGGCAGATCTCTGTAATGCCGTGATTTTGGGATGTGAAAAGAGCCTTACCTTGTTGGATTTGAATTATCTACTCTGGATTTCTTTTACTGGTAAATATATTATAATTATTTTGAGTTACAAGGCAAGAGAGTCACGCTGGGGCATGCAGAAGATCTGGTTGTTACCCATTAGGATGATGGGAATCAACAATCCTGATGAATACCACAACTATAACTATATGGATATAATTATAATGTCACTCGGGTGGTTGTTTTTACTTTTATATATATACGAGGATATCTACTACTGATGGGGGCAGAAGATGATTGAAGATTTTGAACAAACTGTTGCACCAGCATGTTATTTTACCCTTTTATGGGTGATGGATTTAACGATCCAGTGGAAAGACATCAAAGAAGATATTATATGGATTATAAATTTAAAGTTATTGTCTTTTTTCTTTTTACAAAATGGAATGCATATATAGATATGTGTATATTTTAGTAAAGTGGGCAGTGGGTTATATTTAGAATTGTATTGCATGATTTTGTAGGAATTGAAGGGTTGAAATAGGTTAGTTTACTGATTGATTAGTCTAAGAAAAAGGATCCTTAAGTCATATATTTAGGGGAGTGGAGGAATTGGATAGAACTGAATAAATGTTAAATTTGGATGTAGGGAGAAGGCCGCTTTAAAATGTTATATTAATATATATAAAAGATTAAATGTTAAATTGTAATAATACACTTATAAGTTTAGGGGAGGAGAAAAAGGGCAGATTATCGTAAAAATGGGAGTTATAAGAATAATATGCTAAGGGTCAGTATTCTGAGGAGGGAGTAAGGGAAAGGAAAGATATTATGTATGTAATTAGTTATGAAATAGCCTATTGTTGTGAAGAAGTCACAGGGGGGGATGGGTGGTGAGGGGGGGTTAGGGAAGGGGGGGGAAAGGGGGAAAAACTTGTATTTGAAAACTTTTTCAATTAAAAAAAAAAAGAAAAGAAACAGATGGAATCAGACGGGAATAAGGGCCAGACATTCCTTTACCAAAATGTGATTTCGGCCTTGGCGCATTCCTACAATCATCAACATCATCCCCAACTCTCCAGCCAACCTTCTGCGTTCCAAAGAGCAACTTGACCGCCTCCCGTTTTCGCCTTCCCCTTTCTTTTTAAACAGAGTGGTACGGTCCGCGCCAGATCTGCGCGCTTGGGCGCGGAGTGCGGTCCAAACCAAGGGAAGAAGAGGGGAGAGTAGGATTATGCGGAAGAAGAAGAAGGAGCGCCACCCAAGCTTTCCCCACTTAAGTGGGCGAGTCTTTAGTCCGGCGTGAGCGGATGTGACAGAAGAGAAGGAAGCGGTGCAGCAGCAGCAGCTGGAGAGAAGGCGCGGATATGGGTACCCTTAAGGGGCAGGAACATCAGCCTGCCCAGGAGGTAAAGGAAAGAGTCGTGGGGTTGTTGGGGTCCCTTTTTTTTTATCCGAGCAAATCTTGCATGCATTGGTTTCTTTCCTGAATGTCACTCGGGAGTGGAGAATCCACGTCCCGTGGAGGAGAAGAAGGAGGAGGAAAAGCGATTCAAGAATTTCTTTCCAAAGGAAGGGAAAAAACCAGTTTCTTTCGGAGCTATTTTTTTAATGACCGTTTCTCTTAGACTATTCTGTACAGCTGAGGACACTGGTATCCGTGAAGTGTTACCTCTTAAACATTATGTCCTGTGTTACGTCTTTAGGTTTGCTCCAAGTTTCTCTCCCCCCCCCCTTTGAAATTAGATTTGGGTAATGAGAGCGATTCTAATCACTCTGGCGTATGATCAGGGTTTTTTTTTTTTTTAAATAAAATGTAAAAATATGTATTTACTTAACTAGCATCGCTATGCAGTTCCATTCCAGCCGATTCTATTATTGCAAACGCGCCAGATTATACTACAGCACCGAAAATGCTTCCTAGGTGCCTACGAGGTTCAGTATTGACCGTGAGAGTGTGTGAATTGAGATTGCAACATGTTCAAAAGGCGGTTGTGCAATGTGCATGGTGGCTTATTTGTGGGGATAAAATCAGGGGTGAAATTCAGCAGGTTCTGACAGGTTCTGGAGAACCGGTAGTGGAAATTTTGAGCAGTTCAGAGAACTGGTAGCGGAAATTTTGAGTAGTTTGGAGAACCGGCAAATATCACCTCTGGCTGGCCCCAGAGTGGGGAAGGAATGGGGATTTTGCAGTATCCTTCCCCTACCACGCCCACCAAGCCACACCACACCCACCATGCCACAGAACCGGTTGTAAAAAAAATTTGGTTGTAAAAAAATTTGGATTTCACCATTGGATAAAATGGCTTGTGCTTGGAATACCCTAGGCAAGGGTGGGCAATTGTGGCTCTTTTACAACCTGTGGACTTCAACTCCCAGAATTCCTGAGACAGCTGTCTCAGGAATTCTGGGAGTTGAAGTCCACAGGTTGTAAAAGAGCCACAATTGCCCACCCCTGCCCTAGGGTCCATCTTTCAAAATAAAGAAAGGATTCCACAATTAGAGGATGTGTACAGGTTTTTTTCCCACTCTCCCTCTCTTTGTTACTGTTTTTTCCTCTCCCTTCTTTTGTTTTATTACTACATATAAATAAAGCAAAAACAGTTTAAAAATTAAAGCGACCTGAGTTTCTTTCTTTTTTTTTCTCAGACTTATACAGATGTTTCATAGAAAATTATCATACAGAAATGCAGCTATCCAGAGTTCTTGGAGATATGGCCCAGGTCTGATGCATGACCAAGAAATTATCTAAGGCAGTGTTTCTCAACCATAGCAACTTGAATATGTGTGGACTTCCAACTCCCAGAATTCCCCAGCCAGTATACTCCCAGAATTTCTTTCCCATTCCGGTTTACGAATTCTGGAAGTTGAAGTTCACGCATCTTCAAGTCGCTGAGGTTGAGCAACTACTTTAGTGGAAGACCAAAAATAGATTTTCATAAGTTTATGTTTCCTCTGGTAACCTTGCAGTTTAACTGATATCACACAGCCTGAGGTACTTTCCACAGTGCTTTCCTCTCTTGTACATGTAGTCCTTGAATTACAACCACTTGTTTATTATTTTTTTATTTTTTTATTAATTTGATTTATATGCTGCCCTTCTCCGGAGACTCAGGGCGGCTTACAATGCGTTAAGCAATAGCCTTCATACTTTTGTATATTTATACAAAGTCAGCTTATTGCCCCCACAAACTGGGTCCTCAATTTACCTACCTTAGAAAGGATGGGCTGAGTCAACCTTGAGCCTGGTGAGATTCGAACTTACAGTAATTGCAGACAGCTGGTGTTAATCACAATGCTATTAGTCTGCTGAGCCACAAGGCCCTTTTTTTAGTGACTTTGAAGTTACAATGGCACTGAAAAAAAGACTTATGACTGTTTTTTCACAATCATGGCAGCATCCTCATGGACACTTGGTGACTGGCATATATTTGTGTCCTGGGGTCATTTGATCATCTTTCGTGACCTTCTGATAAGCAAGGTCATTGGGGAAGCCAGATTCACTTAACAACTGTGTTAACTTAACAACTGCAGTGATTCACTTAACAACTGTGGCAAGGAAGCTTGTAAAATGGGGCAAAACTCATTTAACAACTGTCTTGCTTAGAAGTAGAAATTCGGGTCTCAGTTGAGATCGTAAGTCAAGGACTACCTGTATTTCTGTCTCATTTTCCTGCAGATCCCTAACATGCTTCATTAAATGCTGGTTTACAGTTTTCACTGGTGTTTCTGTAGTCTCCATTATATGAAATAATTAGTTTATCCTTCTACAATAGCTAGATAATGCCAATTAAAGGAAGTCTACTCTATAGAACATAATAGCCAAAAATAATGTATTGTGTTGTATGGAAGAGCATAATTCAGCTCACATAACAGCTTCCCATAAATTTAAAGGTAATCCCATTTTGCAGCACAGGAAAAAAATTCCTCTCCCGTTAGTTGCTGCTCTCAATCTCAATCTCATCATTTCCGCAACAGCACATCCCAAATTGTCACCCGCAGAGCTGTCATTTTGAGGCATGACAATAGGAACACAGTTGGGGCAATGGTTTTCAAAACAACATATTTTCCATCCTTCCTGAGAACAAGGGGAAAACACATTAAGCTGTGCAGATGAGCCATTTCTGGATTATTAAATAAGCATTTAGATGTTTGCAGGAATCACCCACTCCCCTATGTCTTCATTCCTAAGATCATGGAAGTTCACTCTTTATAATGAACTAGAGAGTTGTTATTGTTGAGCTATATGTTCCTTTCTATCTCTTCCCATTTTTAAAGGCATCTAAGAATTGTACCTGAAATTCCAAATTTCCGAAACTAAATATTTTTTTGAATGTTGTATAATGGCACTCATGGCATAACCGTAGCAGGTTTTAATAGGAACTTGCTGGTCAAGAACGTTGTTTATTAAAAATCTGATTTTTATGTGACTGGGATTAGGTTGATCTGAAGCGCAATCTTAGATATTCATTACTGCATTTCCTAATTGCACATTTCTTTTGGGGTTGCTTATAAAAAAATCATAGTTATGTAGAAGCATACTTGGTAAGAGTTTTGAAATATAGTTAGCTGAATGTTAGTTCTCCTACTGCTATTTGTACTGGTTTTTGTGAGTTTTGGTGAAGTAGTTTTCAGCCACTTATCCATTCTTACAAACAAGCTAGCTGTTGGTTCCAGGAGAATGGCCTGAGGCTGCCATTGGGCATTGGCCTGTGAATGTAGAGAGGCTGCAGTGCAGTAGTCCGGATCTCCACCAGTGATCCCTTTTTACAATGACTGATGTGATTTAGAGGTTTACTTTTATGATGCGTTTGCAGATACCCATGGTTTTACACTTGGAGTTTGTTGTCTTCACTTACATTCCTATGTTGTGAAATGTAATTGGGATTGGTGCAAATGCAAAACCATGGCAGTCATTTTTATTGAATTGGTAGTACATAGCACAATAAACATGCTCTTTTTTCACAATTTTTGATATTCCACATGTACTGTTAATCATAACTGACTAGATACTTGAATTGTATCACTGTCTTTGAGATTGTAGTATACTTTAGGTTTTAGCAGTATTTTTGAAGAGATCTAGATAAATCCACAGAATTATTTGAAGTCAGGTAGCATCAAATTGAATAAAATAAATAAGCTATATTTAAGTACCTTTTCTCCACAAAGTATTTTGCAATAGGATAAAACTCCCTCTCTTAAGCATTATTTCTGTTGAAAAGACAATATATTAATTTAATAAAAAAATAATTATTTTCACTCAAAGAAGAGCTCTGACAGTAGTACGTTAGTATTAAAATGAATAGTCACATAAAAGTAATAATTTGGCAATATGATAGCAATTTTTTAAGCTGTAATCTTATAGACCCAGGGATGGCTCACATTTTATAATCATTGTTGAGGAAGGTACAGGACCATCCTTTGAAATGAAGACCCAATCTTGGACATTTTTTTGAGTGTGCAGAACTGGTTATGGTAATATTGATTTTATCTTGAGGTAATTTGTAGAACATATATTATGACATAAATATAACATGCATTGGAAAAAATATTTACTGATTATTTTGATATTCATCATCCCATTCCATCTTGATAACTTTTATTAATATAGACCTCTCTAATTTTCTTTTTAGGTTGAAACTCGAGAGGATGAAGAACAAAATATCAAGTTAAGTGAAATTTTAGAACTCTTGGTTGCTGCTGGATACTTCAGGGCAAGAATTAAAGGCCTGTCTCCTTTTGATAAGGTAAGACTATATTCATATATCATTACTATAATACTGTGTGCAGGGCTGCATGCTTTAAACAGATTTAATAGTTTTTCATCATTTTGTTGATTTTAACCAATCACTACCTGTTTTAAGTGAAGTATATATTATACAAACAACTGTTTTGTTTTCTTAATTCTCGTATGTTTCTTAGTAAAAGGAAATAAATATAGCTACTTTAGTATAAGTTGACAAGAAACATCTTGCATTCAACAATAAATTCTGGGACTGCTACTAAGTTAAAATTATATTACTAAGTTAAAGTGAATTACATTTTTACGTGATAACATGGCATTAATTGGATTTTCCACTTCAGACAATTTAATGGATATGTTTATCCTGTTTTTAGGTGGTTGGTGGCATGACTTGGTGTATCACAACATGCAACTTTGACATTGATGTTGACTTGTTATTTCAGGAAAACTCAACAATTGGTCAAAAAATGTAAGTTGGTAGGGAAACTCTTGGAAACTAATTTATTGGCATTCATAATGCTTTCAGCACAATTTTTGTTTATCTAGGAAAGTTGTGCAAGAATTTCCAATTATCTTAAATTGTTTCATAGTAGCTCTGAAAGTAAGATAGACACTTTGTTCTATGCATTATTCTCAAATCAGTTTTTAGGTAATGCCAAAATAATCACATGCTGCTTTCATTGATCCAAGCAAGTGGGAATGGAGTATTATTACTGCAATAGCACTTATATTTATATGCCGCTTCACAGTGCTTTACAGCCCTCTCTAAGCAGTTTACATAGTCAGCATATTGCCCCCTACAATCTGGGTCCTCATTTTACCGACTTCGGAATGATGGAAGGCTGAGTCAACCTTGAGGTGGTGAGACTCAAACTGCCAAATTGCTGGCAATCAGCAGTCAGTAGAATTAGCCTGCAATACCACATTCTAACCACTGCACCTCCATGGCTCTTATACTCTTTTATGCAGATCACTTTATGGGGAAAAGAACCCCAATCTATTTACTGCATGTGTCTGTATGTTTTCTTAGCAAGAAGCAACTTAAAGGTGACATAATAGTTTTAAAACATTTAAAAGTTTGTGTCTTAGTTTTTTCTTGCAAAAGATAAGAGGCTATGAGTCAAATGATTTGTCATAGAAATTGGCAGACCTGTCTTAATGTTGAGTTCTTGTGCATAACGTTTTTTATCACTCCAGCCATTTAGATTGCAATTCTGTATTACATGAAAATTAAGACTCTTTGTATTAGGTGAGATTTCTAAACAAATTAATGGGATGTGTTGTTTACCTACAGTTCAATTGTATCCACAAGGGGGCTCTTTCAGGATGTTGTGTATATATATATTTGCATATTTCTAAATTGTCTCTTATTTGCCTTTTTCCAGTGCCTTAACAGAGAAGATTGTATCAGTTTTACCGAGAATGAAATGCCCTCACCGCTTGGAGCCACATCAAATACAGGGATTGGATTTCATTCATATCTTTCCTGTTGTACAGGTACATGCCTGTTGATATATAAAGATGGCGCTATTGGAAAAATTGCTGATTAGAAGAGGTTCATTTTGTCAATTATCTTTTTGATAGATGTAACACATCCAGATTTTATTTTTTTCCTCCCCTCCCCTTTTTCTTTGTTGCTCTTAGTGGCTTGTAAAACGTGCAATAGAAACCCGGGAAGAAATGGGAGATTACATCCGGTCATATTCCATATCTCAGTTTCAAAAGATACACAGTTTACCAGAGGTAAACATTTGATTGCTATCTTCTGTGATTTTCGAACTGGCATCGAGTGATTCTCTTCAGCATCTTTAAATTGTACAGGATTGAAGCAAAGCTTGCACAGCTGTTTCAGCTCATAGAGTTTAAGGACAGAAACTGATGTATCAAATGTCAGGAGCTGATACTGGAGAAAAACAAATGTCAGTACTCCTTCTTTAATGTTAAATATCCAGTTGTATTGCTAGCCATTTGGGAGCATTTCTAAAATCATCTGGAAAATTGTTATCAACAGCATTTGAAAGCAATGTGCTTGTCCAGCACTGATAGACATAATTTTATTACAAGTTTAATTTCGGTAGTGACATTGGGATTTGATGTTTAATGTCCCATTAAACATACTACTGTGACATACTACTGTATAGTTCTATATGGTAGGTTTATCTGTTCTTAAGAATGTCATGTTCAGTTTTTCTTTGTTAGAAAAGCCAGAATTTGTTCAAGTTATTTGTCTCCAATTCATTTATGGAAGGAAAATATAATTGTAAGCTTTTTATGATTAAAAAATAGGCATGTGCAAAATATTTTGAATTTGAACTGTTTTGTATTTGAAACATCCGGCTTTTGATTTGAAACAGTTGTATAAAAGATTTTGAAACCTTTGTTTTCTATTCAAAGCATACCATCTTAATAATTTTGGAAGTATTTTATCTCAAAATACTGTTTCCTAGCCCAAACACTTTTTTTAAAGATAAATCAAAGCAGACCATTTTAATTCTGTAACAGTTAAATCATAAACAATAACTTTTTAAAACCTGAAATGAGACATATTCAGAACAGTTTGAATTCAAAAGTTCTTGCACATTGTCATTAAAAACTGATTAGTTTTCAATATTCACATCATATTTTCTGCTGGAACAAGGTGCTTTAGATTTAAAAGCTTTGTTTTTAAGAACTAAAGCATCTTTTTCTGACTCCTATGTGATAACTAATGTCAAGCCTTTGGTTTTGATCAGACAAGTATATTTTCTAAAACTATAGTACAGTATAATACAGTATTAGGATGTTGTATCTGTGGCTATTTAGAAGTGCTGATGAGTTTAATGACCCAGATAAGTACTTGTGCAATTGTATTCTCAGTGTGAAGGTGTCAGAATGACATAGGTTCCATTTTGGTGTATTTGAACATCACAGTTATTTTATACAATAAGGTTTGCTATCTTTGCTATCCCCGTAGAAACCAAAAGTTTGTTGCTATTGTTTAAACTTATCTCACTTGCCTTGCAGGATGATGAATTCATACAACGAAAAGAAAAAGCTATAAAAACTGTTAATGAGATCAGTGTAAGTGTAAAATGCAATGCACTTTAATTCAACGTTTGATTTAAATGTGCCATATTTTTTTCTTTTATTTTACCTTATTTTTTTCAAATTTTTTTTCAATTTTTTTTAAGTTAGGAAATTTTTTCAGATGAATTATAACTACAGTAATAATACTCATTGTATTTCTTATTAATTTTATGTTCTGCTGCAAATTGATTCAGCTGGCTTGCAAAGAATATTATGATAAAGAGTTTCCATGTCATTAGCAATTACAGTGGACTTGGATTTGTGTGTTGTGAATCATATCACGGTTCATTGTGGTTTAGCATGACACAGGATGGAATGCAAGATTCCTAGCAGAAAACCGACCAACTTCGGCTGCCCATGTATTTTACAGCATATAGCTGTTAAATTTACATTGCAAATTTATTCCTCTTCTTTATAGCGAGACTTCTTGGAGACAGTAAAAATAAAAGAGAGTTCTCTTTTATTTTTCAGATAGCAATACTAGGTTAATGCCGGATTAATTTTGTGTGGCACATAGAATTGTGGTATATTGAAATCCCAGTGTATGTTTTGAATATTAGCAATACATTTGTGTTTTTCTTTTGTCCTTGTAGGAAATGATGTGTCAGTTTCAAATATCACATAAAAAGAAATTTAAAGATACATAATTTGCGTGGCTTACATTGCATTTCATCTGATGTACTGTGGTTTAAAACAGATTTACCCACTTGTGTATCTGCCAGCATTGATCAAAACAGCAGAGAGAGAAAGGGAGGGTAAAAAACTCTTAGCATGACTTTCTCTGGCAGAGTCAATGAAGGAGAGAAGCCAAGTTATAGAAACAATGATCATATTTGTCACTGTAGCTAAGAGAAAGTAAACTGCCTTTGTCAGGGTATAATATAAACAAAGGGTATAATATCATCAAATAGAATTCAGACATTGCAATTCTAAAGTAGTTTTCCTCAGAAAGGCACTTCTTTTGTTTTCATCATTTGTAAAAAAATGTAGCATTAAACAAGAATGGGATGCAATGAGGGACATGTTTTGAGAATCCACTTTGATTTGCTTATTAACCTTTTTTTGCATGTTTCTATTCCTTCTTGCCTCATTCCCTGTGTTTCTTATGATTGCCAATTATATGGATCAATTATTTCAAACTAATGATGATCCCTAATCACATTTTTATGGCAGATTTTTATCCAGTGAAATAAATGATAACTAAAAGATACTGGAATCCTGAATACATGTTTAATAAAAATGGTCTATGTGGCCTAACCACCAGGCTTTAGTCAGACTTTATGCAGAAATATGAAATATACTTAATGTAATTAGAATGTTTCTTTTCTTAAAATGATTTGAAGAATCAAATCAGTGAACAAAAATTTACAGTATGTTTGCCAGGAAAATAGCATAACATCCATGTAGTTTCTAGAAATTTACCTCAATTCAGGGAAGACTTTAATTAATTTTCTTGATACTTCTATTTGATTTAGCAAGGCCATATAGATAGAGGAGGTAAGGTGAAGTTTGCTTATTCATGTATAAAAATGTCATATATAAAACCTGCTCTTGTTCTATATTATTGTAAAAAAAATAATAATCAGAAGTACCTTGTCTGTTTCCTAGGAACAGAAATAAATTAGTTAAGATGGTCACTACTATCTCAATCTAAGTAGATTGTTCATAGGGTCATACATTGACCATTCTTTGTTCAATTCACTTGTTTTATCTTAAATTTAAGTACATTGCTTTGTTTTATAGTTTTTAATAGCTTATTATAGATGAAATGCATGTTTTTCATTTTTCCCATCTTAATTATACTAAAATGATCCTTATATAATTAGCAAAAGCAGCCATAATTAAGATAATTACGCATAATTATTCAAGACTAGAGGTAGAATTAATGATCAATTATCTTCAGTGATTCAAAATTAAATCCTATTTAATTATGCAAAGTATTCCTTTTTTAAAGGACCGGCATTTCAAGGATATTACAGATTTTAAAGTTTGCACCTATGTGTGTCTTTATTGTTTTTTAAGTTTCAACTGTGCGTGTCGTTGTTGTTGTTTTTAAACAGGACAGTCTGTTCAAAAGATGGCATAACCAAACAAATTTGAGTGATCAGTTCACTGAGGCTAGCCAATTGTATAATACTGAAAAAATATTCAACCAATTTTAAAATCTGTTTCTATGTATATAATGATTAAGGAATCTCATCAAAATCTGTTCATTAATTTTGGGAATTAGCTATAATGAACCATAAAAAAGAAACAATGTTTTCAGTGAAGAGTTGTTTCATGGAGCTAAGTTTCTCCCCTCCAGCCCAGACTGACATTTCCAGGCTGAGGAAGGCTTTCCCTTCTCATCTGTCCACTTGAGAAGAAATGCTTCATTGGGCTAGAGAAATAGAGTTAAGATCTTCAGGATCATAACTCCATTCTTACGACACAGTGAAGGATTTTCTCTCTCCTTCATCCACTGAAGTAGGAGAGGGATCCAACAAAGAATTTCCTCATGGTAGTCAGAGGAGAAGGGAAATCTGTCACTGGGCTGTAGGCATGGAGCTAAAATCTTCAGGATTTTAACTCGGTTCCAGCAACCCAAGGAAGGATTTTCCGTCAGTGGATCTTGAAGATATCAGCTCTGTTCCTGTAGTCCAATAAAGGATTCCTCTCCCCCCCACCCCCCTGCTGTCCTAGTCTCTCCACACATACATACATACTGTATGTGAAAACAAGGATTCTTATGAAGATGACTAGTATGGAGAAGTACAGCAAATGATATTAGTGTTGTAAATTTCTTAAATTTAGTTCTATTTATTTTTCTTACTTCATGCCTTAATTTCTTTGTCTATGGAGATTCTCAGTCATCTAGGTTGTGGTTGGCCCAAAGGTGCTTTTTTTTTTTTTTTCAAGAAGCAACTGGACTTTCTGGTTTTTCTTTGAAGATGTTTCGCTTCTCATCCAAGAAGCTTCAGAGAGCTGAAGAAGCTTCTTGGATGAGAAGTGAAACATTTTCAAAGAAAAATCATAAAGTCCAGTTGCCTCTTGAAAAAAAAAAGGCATCCTTGGAACTTAATTTCTTTGACTTACTATGTCTTACTCCATTTCAATACTTTGCATAATTCTGAATAGTGTGATAGGTATTTACTGTATTCCAGGAGGTTTACAAGCCACGGAGGAAATATCAAAGACGAGTGGGAGCAGAGAAATTACTAGATGAGGATTCCAAAGTTCATGCTACCCTTCTGGAATATGGCAGGTAAGTTAAGAGTGAAGTCCCTTAAGCTACTTTCCAGAAAAATGGATGACTCCATGGAAACTTACTAAGAATTTCTATATGACAAAATTATTAAGATAGCTTGCTGTACAATACTAATATCTTCACAGCAGTTGGATGTTTTGAGGATTGTTGGATGAGAGGATAGTGAGCCTACAATGCTTAGCTTGTACTTTGCATGAAATGTGTCCTCTAGAATACATCCTGAGATTTTATAAGCTGTTAGAACTGTTGCAGTGTAGTAGATTCCTGTGAAGTACAGGTAATCCTCAGTTTATGACCATTCTGATATAAGAGAATATTAACAGCCCAATCAGTGAATCACCAAGATAATTCTCACCAATACTGTGAGCGCAAGCCACTAATAAATAAAATGAACTCCCCCCCATTCTTTATTAGCACAGATGATATTACCCTGTTTCCCCCAAAATAAGACATCCCCTGATAATAAGCCCAATCAGGCTTTTGAGCGCATCACAATAAGGCCAAGCGCTTATTTCAGGGTTCAGAAAAATATAAGACGGTCTTATTTTTGGGAAAACATGGTATCTAGTTTGGTAATGAAACTAGATAACAAACTAGATAACATCTAGTAGTATACAACTACTATGAAATATAAAAACAGTATATAAAAGTTAAAAAATTTAGAAAGTGGCAAGAATGTTAAAACAGAAATAAAAATTAGTTAAAAGGCAAAGAAGATTCTCGGGGCACTAGTCAGCCCCATGGTCACACCCTTCTCTGGGCTCCCTGTGGAGGCTATGGAACCATGGTTTAATTCCTTTTCAGAAGGCCAGGAGAATGGAGGCCTGTCTCATCTCTAGGAGGGGAGAATATTCCACAGTGCAGGGGCTAATTTTAGTGTCTGATTTAGGTTTTTTTTTTCATTCATTGAGAACCATTTGCTAATTTTATCAATTATGGCTTTTCCACTGCAGTCTTTGCTGAATTTCAAATCTCCATCTCTTTGTTATCCCTCCCTCTTAGTTTCACTGAGTATTTCTTGTGAGTATTTTCCTTTTGTGTGTTTTGTTCTAATTGAGTTTGCATTGTTCTCATTAATATGGCTGCACTTTTATTATTCAGTAGTGGTATTTGATGAACATTCTTATTTAAATGTTCAGGTTAAAACATATTTCTTTTTTGGAGGGTGGGGGGAGAGGTATTACTTGAAAATTAACTTTTCCTTAACCCCAGCTATATCACATATTAAATGGTGCATTATCACAAAGTCAAAGTAGTCTGATTTCATTATTTAGCTGTCACAGTCATTTATACAGTATTTGATTTCACTCTCATTTCCTCCATGCCAAAATATATATTCCAAACAAATCAGAATATACAGATATTCACCTTTGTTCCAGATCCACATTTGGTGTGACAGTATTATACCCTTAATCTTGGTTTGTGTTTTACCCAACATTAATGATTAATAAAATATGACAGATTGGATTGCTAAGCCTAAATACCAAATACCAGCCCAGCCCAGCCTCCCCCCCAACCCCCGTCACATGTTTACACTCCGGAGACTCAGCCATATTTATGGCCATATGCAGCATTCCAAGGTTTCCAGCAGTTTTGCTGAACTTGCGGTTTTTAGCAAAATTGCACCCATAACAAACAATAGGTTCATACTTACAATTACTGCATTCACTTAACAACCATCACAAAAGAACTCCTAGAATCAAATCAACCACATGCCCAACCTGTTTTATGACCATTACGACTTAAGACCATAATAGGCAGGCTCCATTATGGTCGTAACTCAAGGACTGTAATCTTAAACAACAAGGATTCTGTTATTTTCCATCCATAGTTTCAGCTTCAAGTCTTTTCTATGCAAAGGAAAGATGTCAGGGACTGGACCTTTACATGCTCTATCAACCACCTCTAGTGTGATGCTCCCCCATTGAAGCCCCAGCTTTTACATTAGTGTAGGCGGTTTTGGGGCTGAGGTGTCCTTCTCAGCATCCAGGATTGAGCCGCTGAATTTTAATGGCAAAATGTTTGGAGCATGGCTGATTTTTCTTTTTATTCAAAGGTTGGGGAGGAGAGCTGGAGTCCTCTGAAGGCAAATCCCTCCCTTCCCAGACCACTGAAAACCACTGAAAAATGACATAAGAATAATTAAAGAGTAGTAAATTCAGATTGCTTATAGGAAAATTGTGTTAAAGTTCCACCAGTCTGCCAGAAAGGATTGTGTTAAGGAATTTGCAGAATAACCCTTGAGTAGCAAGGGTATGCACATGAAAGCGATTGAGAGTAGTTATGAATAAACACAGCCAACACACAAATACACTGAGTTGTGTTTACTTTCAGGAAATAGTAAGGCACAGTCCAACAAACAGTCCAGGTCATACACATATAAAGCAGGAGATAGTAAAACGACAGTCCAGGGATAATCCAATAACAAAGTAGTCTTATCAGTCGTCATAATCATTCACAATAAACAGTTCTTCTGGATTTGCAAACAGTAGCATACAGAGATATCAGAGAGCAAGAATAGCGAAGAGAACAAACCATGTTTCTAGCTCCCTCTTAAGGACATTGGCTATAGAGCTAACCAATCAGGACACAGTGTGATGCAATACAGCAGTCTTAAAGCTACATTTATGGTTTATATATTGCCAACCCAACAAGTTAGGTAATAGTCATTTCCTAACTTGCTTATTTCAATGAAGCCACATCGATCACCTCTCTTAGTCTTTGAAAGGATTGGAGGCTAAGAGGTAAACTTTCACTGCTCATACATTTTACAGTATAGGGAATTGCCCCATTATCTTGGCTTGTTGCTGCATTGTTATAGAATTCTCCAGTGTTGGTGAAAGTTCAGTTATTATATAAGATGCTTATTCACCAGTTTATTTTGAACTCACAACTAACCCAGGAACGCCAGTTCTGATTTTTGTGTGGAGAGTGCCTTATGCATGGGCAAAGTGACATATTTTATTAAACTAAAAGGAAGCTGCAAAATCTTTTGGTTTTCTCTGTTTATATATTACAGGAGGTATGGGTTCAGTAAGCAAGGAAAAATTGAGAAGGTAAGATTGCTTCTTTCTCAATAAACACACCGTGCACAGCCCTCAACTAGACTTTTGGAATGTGTCCTACCTGGGATTATCCACAAAGAGCATTTGAAAGTGGCAGCTTGATTTCACTATTTGCTCATGTAGCACCACTACAAGGGCAGCACTAATTGTTAGTTAACCTCCGGTTGCAACTTAGGTGGTGTTTGTCATCTTTGAAGCCTTGCATGACTCAATATCTGGATATCAGCAGGGCTGCATTGTCCCAAAAGTTATTTAATAATAAGATCTAAGAAGGTGCAGTAGCTTTCATTCCAAATCTATCAAGAAGTCCCCAAGGATTGGTGATATTAGAATATATTGAAGAGGAGAGGAAATTACTTACTATGTGAAGTACATATTATACTATAGTATAAATTATGGTATGTTAACTATGAACGTCTAGGGGAAGAGCAGGCAGAGGTGGGGGTGGAGTTAAATGTGTTATCACTTTAAGAGTCATTATGTTTACACAAGAAATTCAACTCCTCCTGAATTATGTTGACCCTTATCTGGCACCAATTTATTGTTGAACTTTAGTTGACTAGATTCTTATATATAGGTTTTAATAAATCTTCCTTGCTGCAGCCTAGTGGATGGTTGTGACTCTTTGTCCCTGACAGAATTCTGTCTTTGAGTATTGCTTCTTTAATAAATTTAGGCTATATTTTGATGGTTTCTTTTGTCTTGTGATTCGATCCATTTTTAATTTTAATCATACAAACATCCTTTCTTTTGTAATAGCCTGAAGACAAAAAAGTTGTACTTCCAGCTGGACTTGCATCATCAGGAAAAAATGATACTTATACTGAGGATGACCTTCAAGCTGCTGAAGAGGTACCCATAATTTATATTTCTTGATTAAAAGCCTTGAGGTCTTGTTCAGAAATTAGCTTTCTGATGCTTCCCCCTCTTCTTCTTCTTCTTTTAAAATCAGCTTCGTATCAAAACATTGATGACTGAGATGGCTGCAATGGGAACAGAAGAGGTAAATTAATTCTATATTTAATGTCTAAGAAAGAAGTTCATCATTTGCTTTTAATGTTTGTTGTTTAATTGCATGTGGCGGTTTAAGAGGGAGACATAAATTAAAATATTTCTGAAAATGAATGTTTTACCAAATTACTTATTTAAATGTTCTAACTCCATGTGTTGAAAATAAGCAAAGAACAGTAACTTTTTAGAAGAAGATACTATGCATGTACCATTTTTCAGTTGTATTTTGCATATAATAAGCCAGTTCAAGAGTATTAGTTCATAAACAGCATACTTGGAATACTATGGCTTTCCACTACAATTTTGATTGGAAAAGTATTGTAACCTTTCAAGTAGAGCTAACTGGGTGGGACAAGCTGAGCCATTAAACTACAGTATAAATTGAAACAAGGTAAAAAAAGTAGCAGGCTCAAGGAAAAATATTCCCTATTAGAGGTTTTTTTTCTCTGTCAACTGTTTGTGCAGCTTGTAAAGACATTGTTCATTTTAAAGGAATAGAAACGAAGATAGTATCCGTACCCAGAAACTCTCTCAATCATTGAATAGTTTCATATTATTATTATTTATTTGCTCTCTTGCCGAAAAGGCCATTTATTTAAAACTTTTATATAGCTACCCATCTTTCAATCAATTTTGGGCAGCTCCCAATCAAAAAGTAAAAGGCACGCAGTACAAAATCATATTAAAATTATAAAACTCAACCAATTAAAACATTAGAAACAACAAAAACCAAATCTGTTGTAATGGGCTTCTCCTAGCATTTGAGGGAAAAGCTGGATCTTCGAAGCCTTATGGAAAGCTTAAAAGGATGGAGACCTGCCACTCTTAAGAAAGCTTGTCCTTAAGTAAATACCAAATACAGATAGACTTCGACTTACCATACAACAGTTTGCTTAATGACTGTTCGAAGTTACAATGGCACTGAAAAAATGACTTATGACTATTTTTTCATATTTATGGCTATTACAACATCTCCATGGTTATGGGATCAAAATTTGGACACTTAGCAAATGATTCATATTTATGACAGTTTCAGTGCCCCAAGGTCATGTGATCACCTTTTGCAACCTTCTGGCAAGCAAAGTCAATGGGGAAACCAGATTCGCTTAACAACCGTATTAAGTGTTAAGTGAATCTAATTTAACAACTGCAATGATTCACTTAATAAATGTGGCAAAAAAAAGTTGCAAAATGGGGCAAAACTCATTTAATAAATTTCTCATTTGCAACATGCATTTTGGGCTCAATTGTGGTCATAAGTTGAGGACTACCTGTACACAGTTATGAATTTGGAGAGAGAGTCCCTGCCTATGTGATAAGCTTGCAATCAAACAGACATGATTCAGAAAAGGAAAAGAGGGATGGGAAGGGAAAAGGAAAAAACACAAAGAAACTGGAGCATCGGTGGAAATAATTAAGTTCTTGAAACAGTTTTCATTGTATCATCAACTTGAGCTATGCTTTCAGGGCAGATTGACCGCAAGCACCGTAGGCCAGATAGTTGGCCTTCAGTCTGATGAAATCAAGCAGATTGTATCAGAATATGCTGAAAAGGTAGGATATTCTCATTTTTAAACAAACTTTGATCTAAGGCTGTTTTGTTTTTAGCTTCCTATATGTCAACTTATTAAAAACAAACTTCTGTCCTTAGAATAATAATGATGGGGTGAGCCAATGCTAATTTTGAATGTTGTTTGCAGAAAATTATACCACCAACACAAAGGGAAAGTCTCAAAACCAATTATATAATTTCTTGCCAAGAAATTGGACCACATGCCTTGGTCCTGATTCCTATCCATGCTCATTTGCTTGTTTTGTATAGAAATTAAGTCCTAAGGAAGAGCACATATGATCATAGCTCAGTCTTTCTGTAGATATCCTGAGAAACTAGACCTGGTCAACATAAGGGTTACTATTATTAAATAATAATCAACACCTGTTGATTAGGAAGGTGACCGTATCAATAGCAATAGCACTTAGACTTATGTACCGCTTTACAGTGCTTTACAGCCCTCTCTAAGCGGTTTACAGAGTCAGCATATTGCCCTCAACAAACTGAGTCCTCATTTTATCCACCTCGGAAGGATGGAAGGCTGAGTCAATCTTGAGCCTGGTGAGATTTGAACAGCCAAATTACAGGCAGCTGGCTGTCATCAGAAGTAGCCTGCAGTACTGCACTCTAACCACTGTGCCACCGAGGCTCTTGATACCTCTCTGAGGTATCAAAGTATGCATTTGCCATTTTGTAGAGATCCATGTGTAAACAGCAGCCAAAAAACTGTACTTGAAAAGCTAGCAAAACTTTAATTGACAACTTATTTCTCTGGGGTTTTTTTTACACCCCCCTCCCCTCCCTGTCCTTCCTCATCCTCTCCCACCTCACATCCAGCAATCAGAACTTTCTTCAGAAGAACGCCCAGAGAGACTTGGAGCTGCCCAGCAGCATAAAAGGAAGGTGGCTTCCTTAAACAAACAGATTTTACAGAAAACCAAACACTTGGATGAGGTATGTTTTGACAAGGCTCTTCCCTATCTTTCACGAATCATTTAGATACACACTAAAAACTTTATCAAATTTGTGATCAGTTAATTTCCTTTTGCTGTTTTTCTTTCTCTGATAATAGTTGAAGGCTAAATGTGCTGATCTACAGACAGGATGTGATGAGGCTAAAAAGACACTACATGAGGTAAACCTTTTTTTCCCTCAACTCCTTCTTCCTGCTGTCTTTTCTCAGACCTGCACTAGAAATTGCAGAAAATGAATGGAGCTATTTAAAATTGTGTGCATACACACCAGCAAATCAAAGATGTAAGATGCACTTGCAGTAGAATGGGTTTCATTGTTGCTTTTTAGTGAAATGCTGAAACCTTTCCATTGGGTAGCTCTGTCAGTTATCCAGATGTATTGCATTGCTTCCATAAAATGCAGTTGTTACTTGCAACAGAAGAATTGTTGTCAATTATTCCCCACCAAAATGGTTGGTTTTACAGTCTTGGTGTGAGCACATTTTTAATAATAAAAACAGAATGAAACGATGAAATGATGAAACATCTTCTTGTCCCAGATACTTGGGAAGGTGGATAAAAATGCCAATTCAGATCTAAACATCTGGCTGACTGTGTGACAAATCATCATCATAATAATAGTTTAAATTTATATGCCATCCCCACTCAATTCCCAGCAACTCTGTTGAAGTTCACAGAGATCTTCTGCCCTTCTTCAGTTCTAAGAACATGTCATTCCAAGCTATGTTTGTTCTGAAGACCAAGTAATTATTTTGGACTTACTCTGAAGAATTGTAGCCTACTCTTTTACCTGCATATAATTGGGTACATGTATGCCTAATTATGGACAAAACAAATTGAGATGAATTCAAGTTATATTTTATTTGATGTAGGATATCTTAGTGCATCTGATCAGTGCTGTAAGCTAGTGGAGGAACTGCATCAAGGGATTCAATCACCACTGGAAATGTTGAATGGATTAGTGAAATCAGCATACTCCACCTCATTCTTAGATTTCTGTAGAAATAAGTGTTATATCTGCTTCATGTTTCCTGTTTTCTAAATTCCAAAGAATCAAAGAATGTAGCAATTGTGGTCAAACAAGAAAAAATATGCTGAATGTGTAATATGTTTAGCCATGTGATCTGCTACCACTGTTTGTTTAGGGGAAACAATTATGCTTTTAGAAATCACGCTCGTTATACAATGAAAAAATTGCCAGATGTTGCCAAGAGTTCATAACAGAGACAGATAAAATCTTAGAGGGTGTTTCTTGCTGATTTCTTTTAACCATCTTTTGATCCACAAAATGTTTACACCATCTGTTATAAATTCTGATTTCATAGGTTAAATCGTACAGTGAAAAATTAGATAAGGAATTGGCAGCTTTGGAAGTGGTGGAATCCCAAGCAGATGCAAAGTACGTGCTACATCTATTCCCATTCTGCTTTATTTCTTTCGTAGTGGTGTATTTTTTTCCCATAAAGTATTTAATAGCACAGCATTTGTGTCAGAAGCACCGAAATACTTCTGAGTTGAAAGGATTAGCTGGTGAAATCACGGTTGTCTGGGGGATGCCCAGTTGGGGGGCCCCTTTGATGTCTCCAGCAGGAGCTGGAGCGAGGAATGGGAGCTCAACTCTTCTCCATGGCAGCATTCGGGTCTCGAATGTGGGCTTGCTAATCTACCCAACGTCCTAATCACATGATCGTCTTGCTTCTTATATTTTATAGCAAATAGAATTTTACGTTAGGGGAGATTTACTCATTTATCTGTTTTTGTTTTTAATTTTATGCAAAGCTAGAAAGAGTATACGCACAATAAAAATGCATATACCCTTTCACATTTATTTGACTCAAAGTTTTGTTTTCACTATGTACACAAAGTACATGGCTTGGAATTGCAGTGAATAAGAGATCCAGATGTTACATCCCAAAATTATAGGCCCTGGTTCATAGCCTCTGTTCTTCATTATTTACTACACTGGGTAGCAGATTTGGAAGGATTAGCAGCTTTAAATAACAGCAAAGATATGTGCAGCAAGCATTAGCATTTAGAAAGAATCAGAAAGTTTGGCAGTGGCTTGATACAAATACTGATGACTAATTTATTTTTAAAGTGTTATTGCTTTAAACCACATACTTGTTTTTTTCCCTGGAATTAAATGGGTTACAATTTAATTCTAATTTACCAAGAGTTAAGGCATTACTTTTGCTAGAGTGTAAATTAGTTTAAACATTCTTTTTCAAAAGGGCTCTTTATATGTATTCTTAAGAAGTAGAATTTGTGAATAACATTTGGTAATATTTAAGTGATCAGAATTCACTTTAATGTGATATGCATAAAAATTTAACATTGGTGAACTGATTTAGAGAATCTTTTCGTACAGAGAGAGAGAGAGAGAGAAAGAGAGAGAGAGAGTGAGAGTGCCTATGTTGGAGTTCTTCCTATCCTTAGCGTGGGTTTGTGTTTGTGTACCTGTACAGTACATGTGTGTATATATACATGCAGACTCATACATTTTTGCCCTTGTTGGATCTCTTCCTCTCAGTAGCATGGTGATCCCAGGAAAGATGTGGCATCTTTGAACTATTACCATCAGGTTCACCGTGTTCACCCATGTATGCTCTTATTCACCCTTTTCCTCTTTAAATTTGGAATATTGCACTCTCATAATCTGCATAACTCACTAGTGTTTTTATTATTGCCAGGAAGATTTACAGTACAATTTTAGGGTGCATTCCAGAGGTTACAGGGTATTTTTAAAGCTCTTTCTCTCTGTGTGTGTTCAGAGAGAGGCCTCTGAAAAAGGGTGATCTGATTTTACTAATCTGTAACTTCAGGAAGATCACAGCCATATTTTCTTGATCTCCAAGATGATAAAAAGGAAACTTGCTACAAGTGTGCCAAATGAACACTTGGTGCCCAGTGGACAAAGTGAAGAAAAGAAAAGCAACAGCTTTTCCCAAGTGTCTAAACACAGAAAAAGGTGATTCCTTTAACTCAAGTTTCTCTCCACTATAAAGATGCCTATATGGTGTTCAAACACTTGAATACATATGGGTAGAACGGTAGCTTAGATGTCTTAATTTTTGGTCAATGGTGATTTGAATTCAGAGATTTACCAAAATGGACAAAATACATCAAAACAAATTATGGATCAAAATGTTTTACAAATGTTCTCACTGAAACTTTGATCCCTATTTTTACTGTATAATCTTTGAAAGAATATCATCAACATGATGCAAGTGCATTCCAGTTTTACTTGAACAAAATGTTAAGCATATTCTTTTTAGGAACTTCAGTTTGAACTATAGTATTTATAAAAGAAGTCTAATAGGTAAGGTTCAGACAGAAATGCAGTAGGTTCAACTGACGTTCCTATTCTTTTTTTTTTTATTATTATTAACATTTTAGAAATATTTTATGTAGGACGAAATGTAACTACTGGTAGTAACTTAGATGGTTGTTTTTCACAAAGTTTTGTTTTATTAAGCCTATTTGCCCTCTTTCATTCTGTGGCATCAGCTAGAGCAGGGGTGTCAAACTCGCAGCCAGCGGGTCGGATGCATCACACGCTGGCCATGCCCACCCCCGCTTTAGTGAAGGGGTGAAAAAGTTGTGATATGTCATGACGACAACGTGATGACGCGAGTTTGACACCCCTGAGCTAGAGTGTTTCAGATAATTAGGAAAAAAAGCTTTTCTCTTCATCTAATGCTTACATTTGCTAGGAACACGTGTTCTAAATCCTCAGGTTTAATTCATTACACATTATTATCCTAGTGTATTGCAGAAACTTCGAGCGCTGGTGGCAATGAATGAGAATCTTAAAGGTCAAGAACAAGAATTTAAAGCACATTGTCGAGTAAGTTTGAGAAAGTTATATATATGTTTCTGTTTCTGTTTGTGTAATGCTGTATAAGAAGTTCTTTTAAGATTGTGTTACATATGTTCATTATGCAGTATGGTATAGCAAAATAATTGCCAACCTGTGATCAAGCCATGCTATATTCGTAGGATATGCAGGAATGAAAGACTATAAATTTGCAAAGGCTTTGGAATCCTGGTTGTTTCACAATACTAAAACAACATGAATTTTTTAAAAAAATCTAAATTAAGGCACTGGAATTAAGAAAGTTAAAATAATGAGAAGTGGACTTTTTATTTGAAAAGATGGCTCTGGGACTGGAACATTTTTGGGTACTGTGTTCTTTAGATCAGACTTATTTCCATCTAACAGTGGATTGTGGAACTTGGTAAATAGTAAAGTTGAACTGAATAATCTTGCCTCATCATTTGCTAATTTAGGTTAGCAAAGTTAAATATCAGTTAAATATCAGTACGAGTGTCACATAGCTAGTGTTCTAGTGGTCTCTGTCCAATTGCCTGTCCAAGCATCTTCATGTAAATCTGGTCAATGTAGACTTAGTTGGATTGATATGTGCTAAGTTATACCTGTTGTGGTCCGCCAGCAGCCTGCGGAGCTGGCAGCGGAATCGGACAGTGAGAAGGCTGAGGAAGAACTTGGGCCAGTCCTGGAGGCTGGGGAAGGCCCGGATGAGGGCTCTGCATTGGAGGCAAAGATGGGGCCAGGGCCATCTGGGAGTGATGTGCGGACTCCGGAGCCTCCAAAGGCTGACAGCAGAGAGGCAGAGGAACAGGAGGAAGCCTGTTCCTTGTGCACGCATGAGAAGAGCTGCCAGAAGGCAAGAGCAGCTAAAGCAAAAAGGACGACTCGGGAGTAAGGCCAAGAGATGATTGGCCCTCCCATAAGGCTTAAAAGACCAGCAACGGCTCTTGGGCTCTTTGTCGGAAAACAACGTTGATAGATTTGTTTCTTGTCTTGCTGCATTTATTTCTTGTCAGCGTCTTCTGCTTCTGAACTTTTGCCAAGAAAAGCCTTTGGCAGGTTGTCTAAGTAGACCAAGGTTGGTGATAAGGCTGAAGAATTGTATTATGAAGAATTCGTTTTGAATTAGTTTCGTCTTCGCTGAGAATGAGTTAATTCTCAGGTGTTCTAATAAAATCGGTTTGTTTAGAACTAATTGCGTCTGATAATACCTACTTGGGTCTAGGTCACAATAATACCTAAGCAGATATATGCTTTCTAATTCCCAGAATTCTCAAGAGAATTTCTAATTACATTATTAGGCTAAATGGATCATTCATTTAACCTGGTGCAAGGTTGCTTCCTATATTACCATGTCTGTAGTCTTAGGCTGTAATTAATGTTTGCATGAGTTATTAATGTTACATGGAGGCTAAAACAGCACCTTGTTAAGAGAAATTGGGGGCATATTTTTTTAGTATTTATTTAGTATTTAAAAAATCAGAAGTATTAAAAATCAAGAAGCATATATAAATCTATAAGAAAAATAACAGATCATTGACAAATTAAAAATAATAGCTTAGAAAATGAATGAATGAATGATGTCAGGGTCTGAAATACTTCAGTCCATTCATGGATAATCCATGTTATTATGAATGGGGAGAAAACATACCAAGAAGTTGAAATACTAAGAGCTAATCAAACGATACTAGATGGTCTAAATTGGTCAGGAGAGAGCAACAAAGCCTGGAAAACCCAAATTCTGAGCAATGAGAATGAGTTAATTCTCAGGTGTTCTAATAAAATCTGTTTGTTTAGAACTAATTGCGTCTGATAATACCTACTTGGGTCTAGGTCACAACAATACCTAAGCAGATATATGCTTTCTAATTCCCAGAATTCTCAAGAGAATTTCTAATTACATTACTAGGCTAAATGGATCATTCATTTAACCTGGTGCAAGGTTGCTTCCTATATTACCATGTTTGTAGTCTTAGGCTGTAATTAATGTTTGCATGAGTTATTAATGTTACATGGAGGCTAAAACAGCACCTTGTTAAGAGAAATTGGGGGCATATTTTTTTGCTGTGCAGATGGCATGCATTTTATTCTGAAAAAGCATTAGGATAAAAGTAGGAATCAAGATAAGAGAAATGAAATGTCCTATGAATTTTCAGCTCGAGTATCTTAATGCCTTTTAGGATAACAGTTACAGATTGCTAGAGAATTGTTTTTACTGAACTCATTTAAATGCCCTAAAATGTTGTAGCTTCAAAATCTCCTTTGATTTTTTTTTTTAAATGAAAGTTGTTTTGCAGGTACATCTTTCAACTATTTTTTCTTGTAATCTTGATGGTGGATGCATTTTTAATCAATGTAGGTATACTAATATTTTAAGCCAGTGTACATTTTTTATTTCTCGGTGCAAGAAATATTTCAGAAAAAAAATTATCTGTTTCTTTCCCACCCCACCCCCCAAAAAAGTATGCAACTGTCAACAGTAGAGCATCCTATTTATCAGTAAAAGTAGTTCTATCTTAAATAACATTGTTTTAATTTTATTTTGTTTCTAGTCCAGGGCTGTCAAACTCGCAGCCTGCGGGCCAGATGCATCACAGGCTGGCCATGCCCATGCCCGTTTTAGCGAAGGGGAAAAAAGTTCCGATACGCATATGATGACACCGTGATGATGCGAGTTTGACACCTGCTTTAGTCCATGTGTACCTTAACCTAATTTGAACACAATCTTTGTTCTTGATTATTTAGTTCTTGGCTTCTTTTTTCACAAAGAGTACAGTGTTTGGAGATGAACTATTTCTATTTTTATTATTCTTTAAGGAAGAGATGGCACGTCTTCAACAAAACATTGAAAATTTGAAAGCAGAAGCGGCTGAAAGTGGAGAGGAAAGGGTAAACAGCAAATATTAGAACTTTCTATCCTTTGCTTCCTCGATAATTATCTTTAATTGAGAAAACCCTTGCAATTATCTGCTAGTTCTGGTTAGAAACTGACATGGGTTTGTTTGTTTTTTTGTCAATCTCTAGCTGGCAAGTCCTAGATCTATATGATGCTGTTTACCTATAATCACTTTCAGATTAATACACTTCTTGATTTAATGTTTGTCCTGCCTCATCCATATTGAAAGCTGTTTCTTATTCAAAACCTGGTAGTTGAATACATGGTAGATAATGCTTAGATGGCACATAGCTCTTTTCTTTTTAATATTTCTTTATTGAAGGCATTTTTTTAAAAAAAATTGGATAGTGATTGTGTGATTTAATGTGAACCAAAACATGTCTCTGTGAAATTAAAAAAGTAATAAAAGTTTGTAAAATGTGTATAAAATTAAATCAAAAATTAATTGTGTATGAATGCTACATAGTGATGTAATGGTTACAACATTTCATAAATGTTGTCATCCCACATTATTTATCGAAGCTATAAAATGACATTAAAATTAAAATGCTTTTAACATTAAAGTATTTAAAAAATCAGAAGTATTAAAAATCAAGAAGCATATATAAATCTACAAGAAAAATAACAGATCATTGACAAATTAAAAATAATAGCTTAGAAAATGAATGAATGAATGAATGATGTCATTCTGAAAGGGAGTCTCTTTTAAAGTAAGCAGGGTCTGAAATACTTCAGTCCATTCATGGATAATCCATGTTATTATGAATGGGGAGAAAACATACCAAGAAGTTGAAATACTAAGAGCTAATCAAACGATACTAGATGGTCTAAATTGGTCAGGAGAGAGCAACAAAGCCTGGAAAACCCAAATTCTGAGCAATGAACCAGGGACAAGAAAGTTTTCCTCTCTTTCAGTTGATTTTCTGAAAGGGGGAAGTGCTTCATTGACAAGTTTCATTGTTCCTTTGTCCTTAAACCTTTAATATCTATCTGGTTTTCTACTTTGGCTTCTGTGAAGACTAGGAAACATGTCCCAACCTGAACAAGGGTTTCTGAATCAAAATATATTAACTTTTTTTTTTGGCAAAGGGAGAGTTAGGTATGAAGTAGGACTGTATCGTGTGTGGATGCTTCTGAGAAGAAGCTCGAGAATCCATTAGAAGTTCTTCTTTCTTTCTCTCATTACCTTTAACTCTCAGTTACTCCTTAATTTACCTCATTAACCATTTGTATCCTCTTCTGGAATTAGTAACCTCATTCTGACAAGCAGCAGGAATGAGGTGTTTCTTTTAGTATGGAACTAAATGGTGAATGCAGGTGGTTCTCAAGTTATGATTACAATTGAGCCCAAAATGTATGTTGTTAACTAAAACATTGAAGTGAGTTTTGCACTATTTTATGAGCTTTCTTGCCACTGTTGTTGAATCACCGCAGTTGTTAGTAACACAGTTGATAAGGCTTTCCCATTGACTTTGCTTGTCAGAAGGTCGCAAATGGTGATCACAAGATCTCAGGATATTGCAACTGTCATAAATAGGAACCAAGCATCTGAATTTTGATCATGTGACCATGGGGATGCTGCAACAGTCATAAATGCGAAAAACAGTCATAAATCACTTTTTTCAGCACCCTTATTACTTTGACCGGTCACTCAATGGACCTTTGTAAGTCGAGGACTACCTGTATTGCTGTACACTGTTTTGCTCCTCAGATTGGTTTCAACAGAGCTTAATTCAGCTCACATGAATGTGGATATTTTTATGTCTTGAATATTAGGAACCTGCTAAAATTATAGACCAACAATACAAAATGGAGAAAGAGAAACTGCAGAAGATCAGACTTCTTCTGGTAAGTAAGCTGGAGAAATATGAATTTAATAGATGTCTTCCCATCGTCCCATCATGTTCAACGTAATTTCTGGTTAATGTATGAATGTTAATTTCTTAAAATGACTGTTTCATGCAACTATTAATTTTTTTAAAAAGTTGTTTCAACAAAGAGCTATCCCAGGGAAGTACAATCGATTCTGTTATCAAGTTATTTTGGAATGTCGTTCCATTTTTAAAAATTATCTAGTTTATATTTTTTTTTGTTTTAATTCCCTTCAGGCCCGCCGCAATAGAGAAATAGCTATTTTGCAACGTAAGATTGATGAGGTGCCCAGCAGAGCTGAATTGACACAGTACCAGAAGAGATTTATTGAACTGTATGGTCAAGGTATGTGTATTTCTCACTGCTAAATAACATGACCTTATAGAGCGTGACGATGCACCTCGCTAATAGTATCTCTGTTAGTTGCCTTTGGATAATCGCCTCCTAAGCCTCTCCTCTCAGGTACTTTAAAAATTGCCTGCAGGTTGAAGATTTGATAATTCTGTGATTTTGGGTGTGGGTGGATAAATGGTAATAAGCATGTATTTCAGTAGATGGCAGCATCTAAATCAACCTTGGCTGATCTCAGAAGCTATGTAGGTTTGGCCTTTGTTAGGATTTGGGACGGGAGAACTTCCTGGGAATTCCAGAGCTAGAGACTAGATAGTGATGATGGTGATGATGAATATCTTTGAGTCAGTTACCTTCTGAGAGAAGGTAACTGACCTACCTCCCTGCAATTTTCTTGGCAATATATTTGGGAGTTTGCCTTACCTGCTTTTTGTGCTGAGGGAGTGACAGGTTCAAGGTCACCCAGCTGGTGGGACTGGAACTCACAGTCTTCTGGTTTCTACCCCGGGGCTTTAAATCTCTACTGCCCACCAAACTGGTTCTCTATACTGCAATAATTAAGTTGAAAACAATAACCAACCATGTCTATAACGCTGCCAAGAAAACTGCATTATTGCAGGATTGCCTCCTTGGATAGAGTCATGAAATATGAAAGGTTCATACCTTCCATGAGCATCACGTTCCTCTACATGAGGGTATAGGAAGTGTATCAGCAGAGAACTAGGCCGGGTTCATACAGATGGGTGGATGGACACCAGTGGAAGACAGCCATATCAAGATCACTTAGCACTTCCATACAGAATGCTACTATCCATTCGCTAGTTAACTACAGGTAGTCTTCAACTTACTACCACAATTGAGCCCCAAATTTCTTTTGCTAAGTGAGTCAGTTGTTAAGCGACGTCTGTTCCATTTTACGACTGACCTTGCCACAGCTTTTAGACAAATCATACTGTAGTTGTTAAATGAATCTGGCTTCCCCATTGACTTTGATTGTCAGAAGGTCACAAAAGGGGATCACATGACACTGCAACGGTCATAAATATGAGTCACTTGCCAAATGTCTGAATTTTGATCACGTGACCGTGGGGATGGTACAGTGGTCATAAGTGTGAAAACGATCATAAGTCATTTTTTTTCACTGCTTTTGTCATTTCAAACGGTCACTAAACAAATGGTTCTAAGTCGAGGACTACCTGTAGAGTGGGGGAAACTAAGTCCTAGCAGCTGTCAGGATGCAGGGTTGAATAAAGGTCCTTTTGGCTCTAATAACTCATCTGTTCTTAGCCTCGTTTGTCTGTAGCACAATCAGAAGTTTGTTTTATTGGGAGATTCACTTATTTTTATTAACTCCGAAAGTTAATAAAATTAATTTATAGCCCTATTTATGAAGATTGGGCAATAAATGCCAGATGGGTTAGGTTTTTTAGAGTTCTGAAGTTGTTTAAAGCAAGGGTGCTATTCAGCAGGTTCTGACAGGTTCTGGAGAACCGGTAGCAGAAATTTTGAGTAGTTCAGAGAACTGGTAAATACCACCTCTGGCTGGTCCCAGAGTGGGGTGGGAATGGGGATTTTGCAGTAACCTTCCCCTGGAGTGGGGTGGAAATGGAGATTTTGCAGTATCCTTCCCCTGGAGTGGGATGGGAATGGAGATTTTGCAATATCCTTCCCCCTGGAGTGGGTTGGGAATGGAGATTTTGCAGTATCCTTCCCCTGGAGTGGGATGGGAATGGAGATTTTGCAATATCCTTCCCCCTGGAGTGGGGTGGAAATGGAGATTTTGCAGTATCCTTCCCCTGGAGTGGGATGGGAATGGAGATTTTGCAATATCCTTCCCCCTGGAGTGGGATGGGAATGGAGATTTTGCAGTATCCTTCCCCTGCCATGCCCACCAAGTCACACCCATAGAACCGATAGTAAAAAATTTGAATTCCACCACTGGTTTAAAGTCTATTTACATTTGAAAAGTCCTTTGGATAAATACTAACGTTAGGTGCATTAAAACATAGTATCTCAACATACGCATTTGCATGAGAAAATTTCTGACACAACTATTTCTTGCTGCAGGTAGTAGATGAATTGTAAAACTGGGAAATTAAGTGGGGAGCACAGCTGTTTATCCTTTTCTGGGTTCTTTTCCTCCAGAAATGTAGATATTTACAGATCTTTGCCCCCAATCATAAGGTCTAGGAACTTTTTTAGATATTAGCTTGTGTTCCCTCTGTAGGCCACTGCATTCTGAAATTGAATGTAGTTTGTGTCTCTCTGTTTTTTTTAAAACAGAAGTTGCATATTTGGTTTGGAGATGAGATTGACAAGTATATGTGTGTGTTATGCTTTGTGAAAGCAGAATTTACTCTGTATATGTAATGTGACCAATACTAAGGAAATCCTGGTAGAAAATGCCATTATCTCTGCACTGAACGTGTTTTTCCCATCACTGCTGCTGTACTCCCAGCCTGATGTTTTGCTAGTCTGCAATTGCAGTTCGGCATTTGTCATTACTTATCCTTAAAACCTACTTTAAATTAAAAAAAAAATACATCAGCTATCCTCAAAAGCTGTCGAGGCAATGAGTTAAACATAGTGTTTGTGTGTGTGTGTGTGTATACCTAAAGACACGGAAGTAAAGAATGCGGTAAAATAGAACCACACATCAAGCAGTAAGAGACAGTAAAAATATAATAGAGCAGATTGATCTCTTTGGTCCATTTGTGTGTGCATAGCCATGCATGTATATGATGGATCAGCAGGCACACCAAAATAATATATGAGTTTTACCATTATGCCTTTTCAGGCTCTCCAGTACCATTAATAGCCTGAAGAGTGTTTTGTGTCAGAATCTGCCTTATTTCTCTCCAGAACAGATGCTTTTTTTTTTCTTGGTTGTGCTTAATGTAGTGAATGGTTGATTTAGGAGAATTCTACCTTTTGCCTGCCTGATAGATGCTTAAACGAGCATTACAAATCATTTAGAATAACCCTTTTTCCTTTACAAGCTGAAGTTCTGTCACTTCCAATAAATTTATGTGAGCTACAATTCACAGAATGTTGATTTTATGTTAAGATCTATTGCTTGGCGTTTTTAGACTGGCTGATTACTTGCCAGCTTAGTCTTTTCTTTTCTTCTTTTTCAATTTTTTTTTATTCACAATGTTAAAATAAGAACTCCAAGAAAGAAAAAAAAATACAATAACAAGCCAGCCTCCCTCCCTCCCTCCCTCCCTCCCTCCCTCCCTATCTATCTATCTATCTATCTATCATCTATCTATCTATCTATCTATCTATTCATCCATCTATCTATCTATCTATCTATCTATCTATCTATCTATCTATCTATCATCTACCTATGTGCCTATGCACACATACACACACACACACACACACACACACACACACACACACACAGAGTAAACAGATACAACCAACTTCTTGGTCATTTCTTACCTTTTGATAACCTCTTGAGAATTTAAAAGACACTTGACCCAAAATAAATCAGGCGAGATGTTTGAAGTTCTAATACAAATCCATTATATCCATCATGGATGGTTTTCGTAACAGAAAAAAGTTCCAGTCATAATCTGATGCTTAGTCCCAAATTGGGGTGTTATAATTGTAATTTTTTTCACATTTTTAGATGGTTGAAAATACATGATTTTACTAGCGGGTTTGTTTAGTATTTTGATGAATATAGTACTGTCTGAATTGCCTATAAAGTTGAAATGCAATAATTTCAAATGAGCTGTTTAAGATTGGGGAAATTGCAAAACCCATGGTGTAGACTAGCGTTCCCCAACCTTTCAAGTTTGGTGGCGTGGGGGTGGGGGAAAAAAGGGATGGTTTTGTGCGAGGGGCAGGCAGGTGTGCATGCGCAAACAGCTTCATTTGTGTGTGAGGGGTTTTGAGCGGGCTGCAAATGCACTGCCCGCCACTCACATGCACATAGGCCACATCCTGGTAGTGGGTCATGGCCCACAGGTTAGGGACACCTGGTGTAGATTAAGGATACAATTTAGTAATTCGCTGTTTTGGAAACAGAACTATGTAGGAACAATTACATCAAAAATGGATGCACTTGTAAACACAGGCACCCAGGGGAATGTCTGCTGAAATCAATAACACATACAGTTACTCTCTTAAATGAAATGGTTTTATTAGATCCCTTTCTGAACATTTAAATATAGAAAGGGTGCTACTTTAATGGTATATAAAAATATGAAGAGAGCAGTGGTGATCTGTGAAAAGAAAACTTCCTGAACGCATGATTGAAACACCCTTTTAACATGATGGATCAAAATACTCCAAAGACGAATGCAAACTTTTAGTCCTGTTAATCATCATTTGGGATAAGGAAAAGAACTGGACTACTGAATTGTTTTTTTCTGTGCACACACTTTGAGATAACATTGGATTCACTGATGGCAGTTTAGTGAGGATTATCTTTGAACAAACACGCTAGATACCTGGATTGTGACATATTCCAAATCAGTTAGATATAGCAATAGCTACCCATGCCTTGCCTTGCTACATCACATCATAGCTTCTATGATATAGGTAGTCCTCAACGATCATTTGCTTAACAACCATTCAAAGTTACAGCAGACCTCCCAAAAGGTATTTTTTTGCAGTGTCCTGCAATCACATGATACCAATTTACAATAAATCTGCCAGAAAGTGGGATTTACTTCCACTTTCCAGCAGGAAAAAAAGCCCGTAGTGAACAGTGGGTTCATTTAACATCCTTATTGTTTGCTTAAGAACCACTGCATTGGCTTAACAACAGCTACATTGGGCCAAACATGGTTTTTTCAAACCGCTTTACGATTGTCATGACTTAACACCCATAATCGCCAGGTTCAATTACAGTTGTAAATCAGGGACTACTTGTAGGAGACTATCCTTAAAAGGTGTATGCTGGCTTGGGAATTCTGGGATTTGAAGACCACCTATCTTAAAATTGTCAAAGTAAGAACCCCTGATCTAGACATTTAAATAATTTGAGTGCTATTTTACTGTTATTTTTAATTTGTATTTTGAAATAATTTTCCTTCTGTTTTAATTTTTGTTTCAACATCTTTGAATATTTGTTGCAGTAGGAAAATGGGCTATAAACTAAATAAATATACAATCAGTTGTGGTCTGCTACATTTTCAACTTGTTTTTCTGAATTCTTGATTTTTCGCAGTATCAGCAACACACAAAGAAACAAAGCAGTTTTTTACCCTCTACAACACACTGGATGATAAAAAGGTGTATTTGGAAAAAGAGGTAAATAAGATTCGCAGTAATTTGGGAAAACACAAAGCCTATTTTTGAGCTTGATAATACCATGAAATAATTCAGCTAAGGCTGCAAATCCTACATCTCATTATTTAGAACTAAAATACACTTTATGCTTGCTTATTAAATTATATTGGGGTACACGTGGAATTTGTAAAACAAACAACCCTTTGCTTTAAAATATTGTTAATGTTGTGGATATTAACATAGGTTCAGTAATGTTATACCTCAGTGAATCAGTGTGCGACTGATATGAGAATAGGCTGGTCACATAGCAAAAAGAATTGATGGCAGGTGGACCAAGGCAGTCATAAAATGGACCCCACTTGATAAAAAGCATCCATTAAAGAGACCTAACACAAGAGGGATCAACAACATCAGCAAGTATTGCAGGCTGAATTGGAAACCTCAGGACTGTATTGGTTGGAAACATGTAAAAAAGGTGTTTATCCTGCAGTGGATAGACAATGACTAAAATGATGAATTAAATAAAATTGTTGAATTTTCCCCTGACAAAATGGCCGCAGCAAATTGTACTGTGGTGAGTTGGTTGTGGTGAGCTGGCCGCTGTGAGTTAGCCACAGTAAGTTGACTGTGGCAAATTCTCATATTCCATATCCGTATTTCCATTTCCATTTCCATTTATTTAATTATTTAAAATAAATTTTTATTTTTGTCGTTCACATCTCATTTTGTTCCTCCTTTTGCATCCTTTCTTTAATTATTCTATTTCACCATTTCTTCAATATTATGTAACTTTTGTCCCGCGGCAAGTGGGCCGTAGCGAATTGTCCTTTGGCGAGTTGGCTGTGATGAGTCGTCCTAGACCCAATGTCCACATGCTGGTACAAGGAGGGATAAAAGGATAAGTCTAGATTATGCAATATAACTGTATAATTTATGGTGCTGGTTAGGAATTCTTCAATTTTTCCTCATAGATACTGTTTAATTTTGGTATCTCAGCCTTTGAAGAAAATAGATGGAATACTGCCCAACCTAATTTGTTTTACTAAGAAATTAATCAGTTTGGTCTACTTTAGCCTGTTCCACTAACTTATTAGGAGCTTAATCCTCTTTCAATGGAATTCTGTTCTGTGGATGACTCATTGAATCTAGTATTTTTTTTTACTAATGATAACCTTTGCAGCCTTATTATCAGAATTCATATTGTATTTATTTAAATATCTGTGCTAACTTGAACAGTGATATATTTGTAAATACAATAAATATTTGGATATTTTAGACTGTGGTAATCTAAATTTCCTGCCAGCAGACATTTTATATAGTGCTGGAAATGTGATAGCATGTAGTATTTGCATTTAATATACCAAGGTAAACACAAGCTGGTTCATAGATAAATATTCTGACCACAGTGATTGCAAGTATGCATAAATAAGCTATCAAGCATTACATCTCATTTTTTTGCAACCCAGGATATGAAGAGTTCACATGTTCATGTGCCAGTAATCATGTAATCAATACTCTATTGTATAATATATAATCATATACAAATTGCTTTTTAACAAGCCTATTGCTTGAATGACTTTACAAAACTTTTTACATCGGAAACTTTATATTTGGGCTTTTTCAGGTTAATTTGCTTAATTCCGTTCATGATAACTTCCAGCAGTAAGTAGACTGAACACATTTTTTTTCCTTTGGGCTAAGCATAGTTTCATAACATCTTGTGTTCAAGTTCAATTTAAGTAACACTGTTAAAGCCTTTACATATACATTACAGTATCTCAAACCATGAATTATAAAACTCTACCCAATAGTTATACTTGCTCGTGCAAAATATACTCCTGCTACTTTTCTCTGAATTTTTCAACAGTGTAGAGCAGGGGTGTCAAACTCACGGCTTCACGTTGTCGTCATGTGACGTATCGCAACTTTCCCGCCTTTGCTAAAACGGGGGTGGGCGTGGCCACTCCTGGTGTAGAGAATCAGTTTGGTATAGTGGCTAACTAGATTAGTGCTGGCCTAGAAACCAGGAGATTGTAAATTCGAGTCCTGCTTAGGCACATAAAGGCAGCTGGGTGACCTTGGACCAGTCACTCTCTCAGCCAATCCTACTTCACAGGGTTGTTGTTATGGGGAAAATAGGAGGGAAGAGTATTAGGTATGTTTGCCATCTTGAGTTATTTATAAAGTAATCAAGGTAAAGAAAACAATCTAATAAATAAACAATAAATATGCCATTTGTTGTGTTCCAGGGAGAAATAGAAAATGGTGCTCTAAGTATTTGGTTTTTTGTTCTTGACTCCTGGCAGCTTGCAATCTCCCAGTTTCTAGCCTGGTGCCTTAACCACTATCCCAAACTGGCTTTCATGTATTTTTTTGCTTTAGTAATATTCTTCTGAATCTAAGTTATTTACTTAGGGCACATAAGTAAAATTGCTTGTCCTCAGACAGCATGGCTGGAACTAATAACAGTGTCACTAATAACAGTCCAAGAAACCATAAAAAGTTGGTTTGCAGCTACACCACTTAAAGAAACTAGTCCCTAGGCATGTTTGCAGATAAACTATAATTGATCGTGGTTGTGTTTGCAAACACATAGAGACTTGTTGCGAACAGAAAGATTTCATGGGGTTCCTGAGAGTATTTGCCTGCCAGATTGTCTTGTTTTAGCAAGAGCTCTTTATGCTCATTGAACATTATTTGGAGCCCTTGTTAAACCGGGGTCTCAAACTTAAATCATCATGAGTGCCCCATGAGAACTACTTCCATTAACTGGAAGGTTGCCACATTAAAGCCTCCTCATATTCCTAAATTGATACAAAGCACTTTGACAAGTGAAAAATAAAGGGAATGAAAAGTATCACAGCATGCTGTTAATCATACATTTATTAAATTAAAACAACAAAAACCCTCCTTTTCTGTGAAATAGAAACTTGCCATCTGGTTAACCCCTTTCTCAGTCCTAGGCAAAGGCAAACCACTTTTGAAAATGTTGCCAAGAAAACTTCAGGGACCCTGCCCTGCAGGCACAAGTCAGACTGATGGATGGATTGGATGGATGGATGGGTGGGTGGGTGGGTGGAAGGAAGGAAGGAAGGAAGGAAATAATCTTGTAGGAAAAGTATCAGGCTGCCCAAATCATGCCTTTTTCTTTTTCTGGTCTCTTCTTGACTGGAGTGATAGGTTTGTCCTTTGGTTTCCTTTCTGTTCCCTCTCTTTGCTGGGCAGAGAAATCTTGCTTGCTTTTTGCCTTTCCCAGTCCTTGCCAAAGACAGGGAGTAGTATGGAAGGACGGCCAGACTCTTCCTCTTCAACTACCTCTCCTAGTGGTAGCCCTGGTCTCCTGCCTTTCCTCCCTGACCAAATTTTATTTCCTTCTTGTCTCTACCTGAAGGCATTATCTGCCACAGAGTCTGAGAACAGAAGATATCGGCCATGAGCAGTTTTGAGATTATCACTGTGAGACCACTTAACCATACCCTCCTAAACTGGGAGAGCCATTGGATGGGACTGAGGCAAATTATGGGAACCAGATCACTCCTTAACCTGTTGCACAACTTGGATATCTACATGGTGTTCAGTGCCTTTGCTTAGGTATCACTTAGATGGTGTCTACAAAGCATTCTGGAGGGCTACAGTGATTTGGAGGTTACATATGATCACGAACTGTAGGTTTGAGAGCCCTAAACTTTCAGTACTGCTTTTCATAGATGCAGGATACTATTTCCAAATAATGTTTTAATGAAACAAAGTCTATGTCTTATCTTCATTCTATGATGGTTTATTATCATCTTAGAATTCATAAGCTTACAATAACTCCACTGATTATGTAAAGATCCAGTTTGGTATAGTGGTTAAGGCATCAAGCTAGAAACCAGGAGACTATGATTCTAGTCTCGCCTTAGGCACAGAGCTGAATGATCTTGGGCCAGTCACTCACTCTCAGCCTTAGGAAGCAAGCAAAGGCTTGCCAAGAAAACTGCAAGGATTTGTCAAAGGCAGGAAAATAAGACTACACAAAAAGAGTAGGACGAACATATACACATACACATATATGCATGCTCTCCTTCTTTAACTGTATATTGCTGTAGAAATATTAAGTCGGCAAAAATATCTCTGTTTTTAACTTTTCCAGTCTCAATCTTCCTGTCCAACATCTAAAACATTTTCTTTTCCTTTCAGAGCCATGGCTTCCCCTAGTGCTCGAGACCAATTCCTGCGACAAATGGAACAGATTGTAGAAGGAATTAAACAGAATAGAATGAAGGTTAGATAGCATTTTTTAGATATTACATACGTGGGCATGTTTCCCTTTTCAAATGTCAGTAGAATCGTTTGATGATACCCTTTCACTTCCTCTAAATATGAGCATACGTCAATGTGCTGCAGAGAATTGAATTAGAACAAACATTTTCAGAAAAACGCGTTTCAAGTTAAGAGCTGTTCAGTCACAGAAAATATTGCCTTGATTGGGGTAGCTGAGGCTGAATAGGGCCTGTCAAAACCTTTACACTGAGGTAGGGCAATTCATCTTGGCAAAGGAATTGTAGATTCCTTTGGATTAGATAAGAGCTGTTCAATATACTGCCTGCAGCATATATTATTTGAACATCATCCCTTGCTGTAAATCAGGAATGTCAAATTCGTGACATCACATTGCAGTCATGTGATGTATCACGACATTTTTCCTTCGTGGAGCTGGGTGGGCATGGCCTGAGAATGACACATCCGGCCCACAGGCTGCCAGTTTGACATCCCTGCTGTAAATTAAAAGATTGGATGATATTGCAGAGCATTTAGTTTTTACTTAATCAGTTTTGACTATCGTAGTTGAAAGCAACCATTGCTTGAATCAAGCACAATCTGCTCTGCTTTGCTCTGGCTAAACTTCATTTGATCCATTGTGGATTCAGGTAGGACAGAAACTGCCTGTGAGAGAAGAGTAAAAGTCCCTTTGATCTAAATTTTCATATGAATATGGACCGTGAAAGTGGAGCCTCAGAGTTTTTCTAACTTCTATTTTTTTTAAGCAGAAGGAGCGAGGAAAGTTACAAAACAGGTAACAGAGTTAGGGTATTGAGGAGTTTATAGAACTTTATTATATGATCTTTCAGGGTGCTGCCTGTTTTCCCCATTTCCCTGTTTAAAGATTTATAGATTAAGGTGCTGTGGAACAGTAGTTTTTTGGGAGGAGGGCGGTATAGAGAAAAATCCCTGAAAGTTTTTTATTTTTCTATTTTTCTCTTTCTATCTATCTATCTATCTATCTATCTATCTATCTATCTATCTATATCTTGCTTGATTTGATGTAGTTACTGTGTATTGAATAATGTTGCATAGTGCCATCTGTCTTTTTTCTTTTTCCTTACAACAGTTGGAGAGAAAAAAACAAGAAAACAAAATGAGAAGAGACCAGTTAAATGATGAATATTTGGAATTACTAGAGAAGCAGAGACTTTACTTCAAAACAGTCAAAGAATTTAAAGAGGTAAAAGATGGGTGGCGGTTATGTAACTGGTATAATTTATATTTTCTTTACTAGAGTTCTTAACAGCTTGCCACTCCAGATACTATACCAGGGTTTAGAAAGGAAAGAACAATTAGCAACATGTTACAGCTATATAATAGACAATGCACAATCAAAACTTTATTCAGAGATCTCAGGTCATTTCTTAAACCAGGTTTCAATGGTCTTCACAATGGTTAAGATAATACAGTATGGTTATGCTATGTGAAGGACCAGAAACTACTTTTGATGTTGGTTTACATATGATACATCATAGCTCGATAATATTTTAAAATAGGGTTGCTTTTCAGCAAAGTTTTTTGATATCACCATATCAGTGGTGGGTTTGCACTGGTTCTATAAAACCGATAGTAAAACTGGCGGGAAGCTCCGCCCACCGACCCTGACGTCATCAAAATGCTTCTGTGCATGCGCAGAAGCTTCTGCACGAGCGAAGCGAGCATGCACGCATGGCCCCGCTGCAAACCAGTAGTAAAGGTAACTAGAACCCACCCCTGCACCATATATTCTTTATCATCTAATGTCATATAAAACAGTCATATAAATCAATAAATTTAATTTTGGTAGTTAAAAGCTGAAAGCAGTATGTCGAATTGTTATATTTCATACATTATGACAGACCAGAACTTATAATATTATTTGTTTGTTTGTTTGATTGATTGATTAATTGATTGACTGATTGATTTATATAGCTAGCCATCTCAACAAGTGACTTTTGGGTGGTTTTGTTCCTAATCACAGGCGTCCCCAACCTGTGGGCCACAGCACAATACCAGGCAGGACTATCATTGTTGTTTATCCTAGATGTCTCTTTTAAGTTTTGAAGCACCCATCTGTCTCTTTTGCATCAACAGGAATGCCGCAAAAATGAAATGCTTTTGTCGAAGCTGAAGGCCAGGGGTCCCTGAAGAACTTCAGGCAAAAGGTGTTTTTTTTTTCCTGTGATCAAGTTCATTATCCCTCACACATTTTTCAGTATTATTCAAAAATGTAATCCTGTCTGATTTTATCTTTGCGCTAGTTAAGATTTCAGTTGCAATACACAGATCATGTTTGAAGCAGAGAATAAATCAGTAATATGTAAAACAAAACCTTCTAACTTGTTTGGCCAACTTGTTTGGCCAACTTGTTCATATTGAACTAGGATTTACAGTGTTCTGTTTTGCCCTCTTGTGTGCATAAGGAGCAAAACTGAACCTGGATATAATCCACATGTAAAGTAATGATCAAAAAGGAATGTGAACCTCCTGGCAAGTGTTACCATATATGCATATATGTTTACTTCATAGAGTGGTAGTCAGGTTCCTTTTTGAGTCTGCGAGTCTCAAGCAAGAACAATTTTACTTAGCCCAAATTATAGCATTCAATTTTCATTCAGTTGACATGTACAATAAATATCCTGACTCTGAAATGCCCTATAAACTAGTAGAGGGCACTTTTGGTGTTATACTGGAGAAATGGTGAGGTATTACTGTGAGGAATCATTTGCACACCTTCAGACACACATACGTACACATCCTCACTGTGCAATTAGGATTTAATATTCCTGTATTGTCATCTGTCTTTCAACATTGGAATTTTGTTTTAAACGGTGTCCATCGATAGTAGTGGAAACTGGTTTTGGACAAAGCAAGTTATTTGAAGGTGGGAAATTGTTTTGATCAACTTGTTTCAATAGGGAAGGAAAGTCAAAAGATAGGGAATAGGGAGGAAGGATTTTAGCACATATTTAACCGCCGAATCTGGTTTCCTTTTGTCTGTCTTCCATATTTCACCCGTGTTTCAACCCATCTGACTTAAATTCTGTGGATTGCTTCTTGTATCTTTGTGGAAAGTCATATAACTGTGAAGTTGCTTTTGGAAGCCAGTGAGGATCTGCAGATTTTTTAAATATATTTATTTACTTCAGCAAATGTATATTACTGCCCATCTACTGGAAGGAATTCTGGGCAGTGAAAGAAAAAAAAGTTCAATCTGCATTTACAGTACTATAAGCAAAACATTCTACCAGAGTCTGTATTACCTGTATTCTTCTTCAGTGAGAAAACTAATAAAAATGAAGTCTCGCTCAAATTGAGTTTGACTCTGAGTGACTCATTGAAACATGTCCATGAAGTTTTATGTCTTGACAGAGAAGTAGTTTTCCAGTCATCTTCTGAAATGTTTTTTCAACTTTTCAGCCTATTCCTAGTTCCGGGATTCTATGAAATATTAACCAGATGAGATCCTGTTTAAATTTTTAGAATATCCAAGGTCTACCAGGTATTGCCACTGTTGATGTGGCTGAGAAATTAAAACGGAACAATCTATTAGCTCATTTCTGTAAGCCTAATTTCTGCATTAAATTAAAATAAATTTGAGGCATCACTTGTCAGTACAACAGTTACACAAGAGTGAACTGTATAGTCTGTAATCCAAGCTTTCAGCTAAGGTCTGAAATACCAGAAAAATAATACAAATTATAAGTATGATTTACGAATCAATACAACTTTAAGTGCTTCATATTCTTCAAAAAGAACTCTGTAAATGTAAATTACAATTCCCTTATTAAATGTGGATGTCAGGTTTCGATGTCGTCTCAAATAAATTGCATTTCCAAACAGATAGTCTTTGATGAAATCTTTCATTTATTAAGCACGACAATCTGTCCCCGATTATGTCGTAGCCAACACTGACTTCCTGACCCCAAACCTTCCCTTTCCGTTCCCCAATTCTCTGCGTCTCATTGGCCATCTTCCAAATCACTCTCCCCATATCTACTACTTCAGCTCCCAGGAATGTCCCCCCTCCCATCTCATCTCCTAGGGGATATTATCTTCAGGGAAAATAAGTAGGTGAAAAGTCAAGTGTCCTCTTGCCAGCTGCCCCCTCTTCTCCTTCTTATGTCAGCACTAGAGTAAATGCAGGTTGAAGTGCTGACAGTGGATTCCTTTAGATACCGTATTTATTGGTTATTCAAGTTCTTGTCAAAAATCCAGACATCCACTAGATGCTAATAGCTGAAACAGCAATACAGGTTTATATACCGTAGTAATACATGTTTATTACTGAAAAGTCCTTCAAATGCAAAAAGCAAAGGTATTAGCTTTGCTTTACATTTCCTATTGTAAAGTTGCCTCCAGCAATCATTCTTGGAGCTATGCTGAATGGTGGTGAAGCCAAACATTATTTCTTCAGTCAGGCTTTTTATGGGTTTACTTCTTTTCAAAATAAATGTGAATGAAAATGAAATGTATTGTACTGTGCTAAAGACTCAAGTTATGGTGCCGAACTAATAACTTTTCCAAACTGATAAAGCATTGACATACTATTGCTTTTTAAATATTTAATCCCTCTAACACAGGGGTGTCAAATTTGATTTAATTGAAGGCCACATCAGGATTGTGTTTGACCTTGAGGGACTGGGGTGAGCATGGCCAGAGTGGGCGTGGCCAGCTTGATGTCACTCATATCAGGGCGCCTGTGGTGACCCGAGGGCTCTGCCAGCAAAAATGGGCTCCCGAGCTCTGTTTTCAGCTGCGACAGCCTCCTGCAATCTTCTGCCAGCGAAGACAGAGCCTGGGAATGCCACCCATGACCCTCATGAGCTCCGTTTTCGGCTGTGATAGCCTCCTGCAACCCTCTGCCAGTGAAGACAGAGCTCACGAGGGCCACATGCACAGGCCAGATCTAAGCACCCCGCAGGCCAGATCCAGCCCTCATGCCTTGAGTTTGACACCCCTGCTCTAACATATAATAGTCTTAACTGCTTTTTACCTAGGATACATACAATAGTTGTCTCTTATGAGTTTAGTTTTAATTCCCCAGTAAAATCTTGTACAGATAGTCCTCAACTTACAACAGTTGATTTAATGACCATTCAAAGTTACAATGACACTGACAAAAGTGACTTATGACTGTTTTTCATACTCATGACTGTTGCAGCATCCCCATGGTCATGTGATCAAAATTCAGATGTTTGGCAACTGGTTGATACTTATGACTGTTGCTGTGTCCCAAGGTCATGTGACCACCTTTTGCGACCTTCTGACGAGTCAAGTCAATGGGGAAGCCAGATTCACTTAACAACCTGGTTACTAATTTATCAACTGCAGTGATTCACTTAACAACTACGGCAAGAAAGGTCGTAAAATGGGGCAAAACTCAATAAATGTCTCACTTGACAACAGAAATGATGGGCTCAATTGTGTCGTAAGTCGAGGACTACCTGTACTTGGAAGTGAGGTTGTATAAATACTGCCAAAAATTCTCATTACTTTTTTCCTAGCCTCTACTATAAACATAATCCAGGTGGTGGATTATGGAAGTCATATAAAACCCCATACATGGGGAAATGACATAATGTGTCATCTACTGTATATCTCTGTTCTGACAGCTTAAGGAAGGTGGACTAATTACAGATAGTCCTCGACTTACAACAGTTCATTTACTGACTGTTCTAAATTACAACATCACTGAAAAAAGTTGATTTATGACTGTTTTTCACACAATCATGGTCACTTGATCAAAATTCAGACATTTTGTCCACTGACTTGAGATCACGTGATCCTCTTTTGCAACCTGACAAGCAAAGTCAAAGATTCATTTAACCACCGTGTTACTAAGTTAACAGCTGCAGTGATTCACTTAACAATGGTGGCAAGAAAGGTCGTAAAATGGGGCAAAACTCACTTAACAAATGTTTCACTTAGTGACATAAATTTTGGGCTCAATTCTGGTCATAACTTGAGGACTACCTGTATACCATCCTGATAGATTCTGTTCAGGATACTTGAACCAAAGACTGATGATCAGGATAGGTAATTGCTGCTCTATTAGTTAATTATATTGTAAGAAATAATCTTCACACCCGTATATAAAATGTACATAATGACAATGTGATTGGTCATTATGACCAGATTAGGATATCATGAACTGTCAGTAAAAAATTTTCAGGAAGAAGCTTTCACAATTCTATTACTATTTCAATGGGTAAACATGGAATGAACAAACCTAATTTTATTGGTGAATAAATAGGCTTAGATGATTTTTTTAAAAAATTGAAAATATACCTGCAGATTTCTCTAGCAATAACTTAGAGCTTAGCTTCTTAATAAAAAAGACATCTCTCAAAAATATTGGATATCCTTTTGGAATGCTCTTCTCATTAAAAGTTTTGCCAACTTCCAATAACTTGATACCTGTCAGATGCATTCAATTATGAGTCCAAAATTTCTTTTGTAGCTTCAGGATGACTGAGCCAATATTCATCACTTCATGGCTCTCATTGGGTTGTTTTTTTTTAAAAAAAGTTTCTCTCTACCCTCTTGAAAATACATCTGCGGGCTCTCCAGATTCAACACTGCATTAGTGAGTCTTCCCTTTGGACACCAACATCTTTAGAACTAATCATCAAATTGGCTGTTTGAAAAACAGTAATGGTTTGATAAAATGGTCTTTAATATCCCTGAGAAAATTAGTGGAGCAGGTAAGGTGCAGAAATGTGGCATTACCAGCAAAACATTTGCATAGTTAGCTTCAGAGGGTGCACATGAATGGACAGAAATAATTGTTATGGGTGAGGAAGTCACTTTCCTCCTCCATTGATGGCTTTCACTAAGGGGTTATGGAGTTCTTTCAAATTTTAAGCTTCCATTTTTTTTACTTGTCAAGTACTATTGCAATTTTGGGGGGGAAGGGGGGGAAACTGCTTTTATTTTGTAGATAATCATGCTGCAATTATAATCTTTCTTTCCCTCAAGGGCAAGCTATAATTTGGAGTAAAAAAAGACAGGCTTGCATTAAGCGAAATTCTTTCTATATTTTCATAATATATATAAAAAGGAAAGCAATTGTCCCTTTAAAAGGGAGTATAACAAAAATTCAGAGATGTTTTTCTTAACCTAGCAAAAATTGTAAAAAACATGGGAGGCTAATCATAATTCACATTTAAGTTTGCAACTATTACTATGCATTGATTTTTTTTCTTTAAAGTTCCTTTTTGCTTCATGATGACCGCAGTTAGGAGTGGAAACATGCCACATCAGTTTCCTATCCAAGAAACTGGGGACAAGAAGCTTTGGCAACCAGTACTATCAACTCTTTAATTACCTTTCATCATTTCTTTTGTTTCTGAGTTAGAAGAATAATCTGAATACAGGAGAACACAAAGCAAACATGGAAATTGTGTTTGCTAAGATAAAGGCAGAAAGCATACAGGAGATAGCATCAGTGCACGGAAATGTTAAAAAGGAGAATTTTCCTACAAAAATGTGTTTGCGAATTTATCACCAAAATGTTTGTGTGAGTGAGCAAGCAAGCATAAAGCCTGTATCAGAGCCTACAGTGGTAGAAAATAAGATTATAGAAATATGATGTCTAAAACAATTAGCATGAGGGAGCAGGGTTTGCATTCTTCTATGGGTGAGGAATATTTAAACATTTTTTTGTTTAAAACCATCTTGTTGCAAATGTTGAGGCATTACTTTATGGAAAAGTGTAAAAAATGAATAGATAGAATAGAATTCTTTATTGGCCAAGTGTGATTGGACACACAAGGAATTTGTCTTGGTGCATATGCTCTCAGTGTACATAAAAGAAAAGATACATTCGTCAAGAATCATAAGGTACAACGCTTAATGATATTAATAGGGAAACAGTCAATATAAATCATAAGGATACAAGCAACAAAGTTACAGTCATACAGTCATAAGTGGGAGGAGAAGGATGGTGGGAATGATGAGAAGATTAATAGTAGTGCAGACTTAGTAACTAGTTTGACAGTGTTGAGGGAATTATTTGTTTAGCAGAGTGATGGTGTTCGGGGAAAAACTGTTCTTGTGTCTAGTTGTTCTGATGTGCAGTGCTCTATAGCGTCGTTTTGAGGGTAGGAGTTGAAACAGTTTATGTCCAGGATGCGAAGGGTCTGTAAATATTTTCACAGCCCTCTTTTTGAAGTTTTCTTTCTTGCAGTGTATTGATTAATATTGACAGCTGAAGTTTGGGAATAAAGTAGGCTGCAGAAGCATCTCGAGCAAAACAATTTCACTATTGTTACAGCCTCTCATGAAAATATTCAGATTGTTTATGTGCTGTGGTAGATGCCTGACTTAATAGGGCTAATTCCATCTAAAAGCTAAAATATGAAACACTTCAGATAGTAACTTTTCATATTGTAACTAACTAGCCTTTATGGCCGATTTACTCACAAACTCTATAAAGATATCTCCCACACAATAATGGACCCTTTCTGTAGTTAAGAGTGCCAAAATTATCCCCCACACACACAGAAAATACATTTTAAATGCTGTAAATGAGCTTCATAATTCTTTCCTTGTGCAATTTATTTATTTGAAAGTAAGGCAGCTTATATAGCAGAACAACCCTAGCTGGTAGTTGTTTTGTCCTGTTGCTTATTATGAAACTAGCGTTATCTAATTTATAAAATCGTCACTACACCAGGCAGTCAATATATTGTCTATCTGTGCCATTTCATCTTGACTGCAATAGCTTTTTAATGCCTGCATGTGACATTTCTAGGGAATAGGCTTGGATTGTACCAGATTATTTATCACTATTGGGAGCCACAGCAAGGCAATTCTTATTTTAAAAATTCCCACGTGATCCTATTTTGATCACCTGCTTTTAACTGGCTTACAAAGTCCAATTTCATTGTCAAGGTTCTCTGAATGGGAGACAATTCCTCAAGAAACACAGAGTGGTTAGTGTTTCAACATCTTTCATCTTTATGAGACAAGCCTTGAGTATATGGGATAGTATATGCTATTAAGTAACCTTAAGATTGATAACAGGAAAAGTGCACGGGAAACTTTAGCTCTCCGGTTAATGTTTATTGTTGTTTATAGGTTCCTATAAAGCTAAACCTAATGCACAAAAGACAAGCAAGAATCCTATTTGTACAGCTCTGTATACATTAGATCGATGTTTCTCAACCTTGGCAATTTGAAGAAGTGTGGACTTCAACTCCCAGAATTCCCTGGCTGAAGATGTGAAGTTTACACATCTTCAAGCTGCAGAGATTCACATTAATCCAGATCTTTTTTTTTCTTCTTGGAACAAAGAAAATATTTTACCGCCTGCCCACACTTACATACTACATTTACACAATCAGATGTGCAATAAAATAAAATAAATAAATCCACAGAACAACGCATCTAGAAGTCACCTTATTAAAATGGAAAATGGTGAACCTTTACATGCAGTTCTTAAATAGTAATAAAAATTTCGCAAACTGGCTATAAGCAGTGTTACAATTGCCTGGCCAAAATTATTCATTGGAAACTTTGCCAGAGGTTTGGATTTGAATGAAGTAAAAACTACAGGGACCATCAAGTTGAGAAGATTTTGGAAATTGAGTGGGTTAAGATCTTATGGGACCCTAAGATCCAAATACACAGGCATTTTGTTCATAATATGCTTTGTAGAGCAGTCATTGAAAAGAAGAAAATTTGGTTCAGTGATGTTGCTATACTGGATGATGCTAGGATTGAGGATTGGAAATTGGAAAAAAATTATGAAGTATCAGGACTTGAATCCTTATAGAAAAAGAAATCTATTGTTATACAATCATGATTAGAATCCTTGGAGCTATAGCTAAAGGACTCCCTCAATATCTGGAAATTTTGTATTTATTGAACCTGAACATCCGAATTTTACAAAAACAAAACAAAACAAAACAAAACAAAAACCTGGGTTGGAAATGCCTCTGTTCTTAAGATACCATTTTAATAATTCTTAGGTCTTTGCTTAGGACTTGAATTATTTTAGTCACACAGTCCTGGTCTGTGAATCTAACTATATATTACTCATAATAATAATAATATATTTAATTTTTATTGTGCCAAATTCCCAGCAACTCATGGAAACAGCTCTTCCTCTAAGCATGACTGCCAGTTTTCCAGTGTTGTGCTATTGCAGCAATTTCAAAAGGCAAATTCTTCCAAATAAGCCAGCTATGTAAGGTATAAATGCATTTGCAACAGAGGTGAAAGCGCTTATAAGAGATTTAAGAAAGCATCTGCAGATCAGAACTGGTAACTTTGAATGCGTAGCCCACACACTAATTCAACATTGGCTATCTTTCTGACTGTAACCATTTAACTCACACAAAGTTCAAGCTTTCCCAATTTATTTATTTTATTACTTTCAAAGTATGATTTTATATAATCGCAATATAATAGTTTTTTCTGCTTCAAACTTTCTTTACTATTTACAAAGTGTCATTCTGAAGGCATCACTAGATCTGAGAAGACAAAACATTTCAGGTGTAAGTGTGATCCTAGTAGCCAAACTTTGAGTTACAAATAAGATCATCCCATTAAAAATCTTTACAGTAGAAAAAACATTTTTTTTAAAAAAACCAATATAGTTTATAGTCAAATTCCAGAATATGCCCAATATTTCAAACAGCTTGTAGAAGAAAAGTAAAAAGAACCATGTAATATACTATACACTGTGATCATGGGATCTGCTTTTGGAAGATTTCTAGGCAACCAGAAAGCCCTGATTCCACTGGTACCTACACTGCAAAGAAGCTATGAATTAGCTTATACTATCTGGAGCACAGGATCAGATCCCATTGTCTACAACTATTCATGGAACAGCTGGGGAAACAACATACAGGATTCTTCCATGTTAAGATAATGATTAGAATGGACCGGATCATGTTGAAATATTGAGCTTTAATTTGAAATATTCTGTCCCCAAATGAATAAGATTGTACATTGGTTGAAAGGTAATGACAGCCATTTCAGTCAACACGGAATAAAGCAATTCAGCGGGAAAACTGTCTGTTGTCAGATTTTTTCTTGTTAATATGCTTGAAGATTTTGGCTTTCTGAACATTCTTTGCCTTCTGGTAGCCAAAGCCGCCGCCTCCGCCTCTTTTTTGCAGTCTCTTTCCGTGGCTGCTGTTTACATCTGAAGATTATGTTAAGGAATGTAGTCTCAAAAAAAAGTGCACTGGATAATAGCCAAGCGTTCAAAAAGCATGTCACCAAAAGTGGAAGGTGCCCTAATTTCCATAATAAATTTGCAATTTATTCCTAACTATAGATAGACTTGCCTGATTATTATTGGTCTTAGCTTTTCTGTTGGTTTTCCTACAAGCAGCTACCTCAGTTAACTCTCTTTTTTTGGTACCATCATTAAATGTGGGAACGAACTGCTGACCTCTAGAGCACGGGTGTCAAACTCGATCGTGTCACGTGACATATCGAGATGTTTTTTGCCTTTGTGGAACCGGGATGGCCGTGGCCTGCACGTGATGCATCTGGCCCGTGGGCTGCCAGTTTGACAGGCCCTGTTTTAGAGGCTGACACAAGTCTTTCACTTAAGCACAACATTAGTTTGCTGGCAACACATCAGTAGTTCAAAAGAGTACAAAGAAGGAGTTGATTCAAGACCAGCTTTCCTTAACTACGGAACTTTCCAGATACATTAGATTTCTGCTCCCATCGTTCACTGTCAGCTTGTATCAAAGGTTTTTAGATGTTTAAGCAGCCCCCTCCCCACAACAGGTACAAAAATACGGTAGTTAACATGTAAGATCACTACAATAACAGCATTCAAACATCACAACAAATGATATCTTAATGACACAAATGAGCAAACATGCATCCAAAGCTTGTTTTTCCTCACATCTAACCATGACAGGAAAAAAACAAATCTTATAGTTTACTGGTATCTCACTAACTTTTAAATGATTTATTAATATCAACAACTGCCACCAACCCATTCAAGCAAGCACATTATTGGGTGAGGGGAAAAAATGGAAACGGAGAGAAAGAGGGATGAAAAGTAATTTAATTTGTAATGAAAGGATACTGAGATCAACAAATGGCGGGACCTTGAAGCCAAAGGACAAAGCAACCTTGATCAAATCCAAGCTATGGACATTGTAGATCTGCTTCAAAGAGTGGGAATCATAAGCTCTTATATAGGCTTTGTATGCTTCTTGGGCTGATTTGTGAAGGAAGTAGTTCTTCTCAATCAATTTTTCCAGCTGAAAATTTATAAATAAAGAGGCATAAAGAGCTGTATTTTGTACTTCATAGTCATGAACAATTTATAGGTAGCTGACATTTACCCAAACAGAAAAATATGTGTATGTTTGCATTGCACTCCACTCTAAAATTCATGGTATTGAAATATATCTTGTGGCTTTATGGATATAGAATAATATTTTTTGTTATTATTTCAAATATCAGATTAGCTACTATCGGTATACCAAGATCATAGTTAGGAAAAGACCACTGCTCAACCATAAAGTACTTGATTTGCATTACATTACAAGCCATTACAGATAATTGTAAGCTTATTACTATAAAGCAACTTACTTTAGTTGCTTGCATTAAAACATTCTCATCTCAAGCTTTCCCGCTTATTAAAGCAATCACAATTTATTGCCACAACTTGATTCTTCTCCATGGGTACATGCAACATCCTAGAAGTGGACTTTTAAAATATATAATTAGAATTGGCCTTGCTCTCATTTTCTTTGGCATCCCTCCTATATCCTACCTGCATCCCTGAGAATTGTTCCCCCCACCCCCGGCCAAAAAAAACTTTCTAAAAAAAATCACAAATCCAAATGCTTATACATACATTCATCTGTACTCTGTTTAAGGATCAATTCTTATAACCAGAGTACATAATTTGGGTATCTTGTGTCAAAGCTGCACAGATGGCAATGTTAAAAAAGCAGTCAATTCTTGTTCATTCTTAACAAGAAATTTTGTACTGCACCTGATTTAATCAGATGTTTGGAACTATACTATCACATTTCACAAGAATATCAAAATAAAACCACCATGAATCTTTTGTTGTTTTTTGCATCATTGAACTGCTTCTGAATACTTTATTAGCTATGCGAATGAAAAAAAAAAATAAGCAAGTTCTAAAAATATTCATATTATAGTCTATATTTACCTGAGATTGAATGTCAGAAATTTTAGACCAAGAAAATTCAAATTCACTTAATGGCACCTAAAAATATAAAGATAAGTTCTCAACAAAAATTCTACATAATGAATGTAATATCTACACAAGATGTTAAGAATATAATACATTTCAACACACCTAAACTTAGACCATCTAACTCTGTAAATGTAAATATTGGCTGGATGTACACATATTGCTAAACTAGATTTTTTTAAATTCCTACCATGTTTCTCCAAAAAAGAAGGCCGGGTCTTATTTTCTTTTGACCCCTGAAAAAACAGCTAGGCCTTCTTTTTTGGAGAATTCTAATTATTGACTCCCCTCAAGGGTACTGAATAGAGGGAAGTTTCTTTGTTTTTTAAAAAGACAGAAGATGGCCATTTTGGCATTATAGATAGCTAGTCCTCTTTGTCCTAGGTACTAGCAACCATATGATACCTGAATCCACAACCACAGCATCCAATTAGTACAACTACTTATTATAAGGTAATTTGGATTAAAACTGCTCCATTCTTTTATATTCCATATTACATAGTTCTGCTATGCCAGCTGCCCTGCATTTCTAGTGAAGTTATATTATTAAGTATTAAACATGAAGAAACTCATATTACTGAGGAAAAAAAAAAGACTAATCACTGCAGCTACCAGTACAATGCTACAATACTCCATAGCAACTTACCCTGGCTTGCTTGAGGTAACGCAGGAATCCCAGTTCTTCTGGCCGTAAAATGAGCAGGGCATGCCCCCTTCCATTGATTCCACGGGCTGTTCTCCCAACACGATGAATATATTCCTTTCATTAATGGGAAGTAATAAGAGTATAAACTAACATTTTGGTTTCATGTTGATAATCATGAAAGCATGGCACGGAAGGTCATGCCAATTTATCCAAAGTCCCCTATTGTAAAGTCCCCTATACTTTACAAATTGCATACTAATAAAGCAAACATACTAATAAAGCAAAGCCTGGAGGTTTTAAATCAGCAGACTCATTTTGAATGTATTTATTTTTGACTGGCAGCATTTGCTTCAACAATAGCTAAATTCAGGAGTCGGCTAAGGCACTCTAGCATCCCAGAACCTATCACTAATATGAGTTCATTCTCTTGTTTTCCTTAAAGCCATTGCCACTTACCCACATAGCTGCCTGTCTAGGCACCCAACTGCAATGGCTCAACCCTTGGACCGACACTGAACTTATTTACAAAGCTAAAACAATGTGTCCAAGATACAAATGGGATACAAAAGTAATAAATAAAATAAATAAATAAAAATAGGAATATGTTAAATTCAGCTTTGCTGGAGTTAATTAAAAATAAACTATCCCAGACAACTCTAATTTCTGATTTTAACATTATACATACAATTCACATTTATGCATATTTAAAATATATGATTTTTGAGAATATGCAATACCTTTGGGTCATCAGGTGGGTCATATTGAACTATCCAGTCAACCTCTGGAATGTCCAGCCCGCGAGCAGCTACATCTGTGCATAAGAGTATTCCAGAATCCGCATTGCAGAACTGGAAAAATGTGGTTGTGCGTTTAGTTTGTTTCTGCTTGCCCTAGGAAAAAAAGACATGCAAGATAAGGAAGTGGTAAGCAACTGGGGAAAAAAAATTAACTAAAACTGCCATACCAACCAATGGCAACAGGAAAAGATTGTTACTGAGATTTATTGGTTGCATGAGACAACATCCCAACTCCCATCATTCTGTTGTAGTAGTTTTGTGCTTTGGTTTGTTTTAAAGCAGGGGGGAAAAATCAACCCAAAATGTCTAAGTTCTTGTCTGAGAAAAGGGCAAAACCACATTTTACATACCTCTAAGGTATATTAGCAGTCTCTCTTTCACCATAATTCCTTCCACAGAGGTAATACGCAGATTTCCATAAAAATGGCTTAGAGTTCACTTATGAAACTAAAAATGTGCAAACAAAAATCTATATTTTTTCTTTTTATGCTAATATATATGGAATCAATGGATGTTTCTGTTCTTCTACACACAGTACAGTAGAAGCAAATGTCATATACCAACTGGAGCCACTTAAAATAGTTTGCTGACAGCAAACACTGTTCTAACAAACAACTTCAACCTTGCTGACAGAACCCCGTTTTTCAGATAAGCACTTTAAAGACAGCTTTAAGAGAAAGATGCTCCAGATGGCATTTAAAGGTTAATTTATGACTCTGCTGCTGAAATCTTGCTGAGAATCTGACACTGTTGTTATGCACCCCAACCTTCATAAAGGCCACTTGCTATTTGCAATAACCTCAAAGCAGCCTGCATTATTCAAGTTTGAAAGACAGTTTGAGACACCCAACTAAGGCACAAAAGTGGATCTTCACTGCAACACAAGAGCAGAAGAAAAACCTCTGGATTTACAATGCCCTAGAACTCTCATAAATCTAAGAACAGAAATCAGTCAACACTGACATTTAGCTGGTCAAAAATAAAATTGGTAAATTAGTTGACCGTAAGATGGTTAAAGTGCTTATAAAGTTACTACAATGAAAGGGTTGGAGGTCACAAAGGTTTCCTGGAGAAGAAACAGTCCCTTCCTTCTTAAGCCACCATTAGATTTGTTGTTGTAGCAAAGTTTTACTGACCACATTTGTAATTATTTTTCGATCTTGCATACCACATCTTGAATATCCAGTTTGTTTGTTGATTTCCCTCTGAGAGTGGCCTTGCTGATGCAAAAGTATGATCTTATGTCTGTCAAATTCTGTAATCTCTGGCATTTTGACTGGAATGATGTGACTGAAAGTTGGTCTTATTAGCAAGCTTCCAATGAATTACATTCATACAAAATACGCATGTAATGTATGTAATGGTCAAGCAGGTCTTGCACAAATCTGGTGTAATTTTTTTTTTTTTTTTTTTTGCACAGCAGTCACTTTGGCTTGAAATAGTAGGATATACAAGCTGTTAAACAATGACAGTACTGACAGTTCCCAATTTCGGTTTATGGGAGCCAGGTGTCTGCTGTTATTCAACTGTAAAAGGAAGTCACATTACATACAGATAGTCCTCGACATGCAACCACAGTTGAGCCTAGAATTTATGTTGCTAAGTGAGAAATTTGTTAATTGGATTTCGTCTCATTTGATGACTTTTCTTGCCACATCTGTTAAGCGAATCAGTGTTGTTAAATTAGTCACAGGGTTGTTAAGTGAATCTGGCTTCCCCATTGACTTTGCTTATCAGAAGGTTGCAAAAGGGGATCACATGACCCCGGGATGCTGCGATCATCATCAATACAAACCAGTTGTCAAGCATCTGAATGTAAATCACAAGACCATGGGGATGCTGCAACGGTCATAAATCACTTTCTTATATATATATACTGTCATTATACATTTGTTCCAATAACAAAACTAATGGTGGCCTAAGACTTTTGCACAGTACTATAGGTGTGTGTACATCAATTTATCCAAATCATGAATACTTACATGAATAGCCAATACCGGCAGATCAATGTAGTTAAGAAGTTCATAGTGGTATTTCACGGACATACATGAAGAGAAGAACACCATTAACTTCTTCTTCCGATTCTTCTTCAGGAAAGTGAACAGCAGGAGGAATCTCTTTTCTGAAGGGCATATCACATACCCCTGTAATGGTTTGAAAAGTATTATTTTTTAAATATATGACTTCCCAAACCGCTATTTCTAATGACTTTAAAATGAAGATGCAAAGTATACGTTTTAATTTAACTACCTATATAACAGGTAACAATTTATTGATGAAAGAATGTGAAAATCCAGAAATATGAGTATATAGTCAGCAGTTATCAATCAAACCCGATAAAGAATTCATGAAGATTTTGAATGAGAAATTAATAGAATGTGAAGAAATAGAGTTTGAAACACAGGGGGAAAATATCCTTGTGCTTGGATACCAATCTCAAAATGGGAAAGAAAGGGCCAAGGAAGAAAATCCCAAAGAAAGAAGTGAATTAAATGTTACAAGTACTGTTGAATTAGATGTTAAGGGTAATATGCTTTGCCAAGATATCTGTGCTTAAATTACCTGTTCAAGACCTTCTACAGTTGCTGTCTCTTTATTGTCATCAACCCCAACATACAAGGGCTCCTTTTTTAGAGAAATCCTTGCCAGATCTTCAACTTTACGGGTTTGTGTAGCAGAGAACAGCATGGTTTGCCTACGCTCTGGCAGGGAAAGGGATGAAATTAAACATACATGTTTTTTTCATACTTTGACAAGGTAACAAATTAGAACTATCCAGCTGATAGAATCCCCCCCCACCTCACTATTGTGAGAATAGTATCTCACAAGCTTTTACTATAAAAAAATTGAAGAAACAAAATGGCAGTGTTATACATACATATATAGCCACTCATCTAAATCTTTATAAATCTGTTTTTTCAAGCCATCCTTATTTTTTTTTCAAGCTGTCCTAAATTTGGATCATCCTAAATTTTTTCAAGCTATCCTACATTGGGAGTAATGTCTACTGAACGGAGATGGATTTTCTTTAGTAAATATGCATAATATAGCACTGTAAAACCAAACATTCAAGATCTACGTAGCTTGTAGATCTTTACAAACACTTTAAGAGTGCTTAAAGTGAATTGTAGGCATTAATACAGCAGACACAAGAATAGGATTTACAAAAGTGGAAATAGGACTAGGTTTTTAGGTGCATAGGTTTTTAAGTATCACAAAATACAGATAGCATAAATATCTGACTTACTTGGTAGAAGCTTTATGATCTGTTTCATTTCTTCTTCAAACCCAACTTCTAAAATTCTATCAGCTTCATCAATTACCAGACACTGCAGGTTCTTATACATAAATCCTGGAGTATTCTAAAACACATCCAACAATGGTGTCAACTACACACATGGACAAAAGAGAGGACGTGCATTAGGCAATACTATCCGTTTTTACCTGCAGATGGTCCAGAAGCCTTCCTGGAGTTGCGACAATGATGTTTATGCCATTTCCAAGTTTTTGTACCTCAACTGATCTATTACTTCCCCCCATTATCAAGCCATAGGTGTGGACATGATGAGTCATCAGTTCTTTGAGAACACCGTAAGTCTGCATGGCAAGTTCTCGGGTAGGTGAGAGTATGAGGACACCGGTTCCTAAAATGAAGAACGGAAACAGAGATGTATAGAGTTTCTAACTGATAATGGCAAACCTATCTGTTTGCCTATCATCTTACTGCAATCTAAACCAGGGGTCTCCAACCTTGGCAACTTTAAGCCTAGAGGACTTCAATTCCCAGAATTCCCCAGCCAACAAAGCTGGCTGGGAAATTCTGGGAGTTGAAGTCCACCAGGCTTAAAGTTGCCAAGGTTGGAGACCCCTGGTTTAAACAATCTAAACTCTTGGCAGCAAAAAAAAAAAAAACAAAAAAAAACAAACAAACAAAAAATAAAAACAAACTCCCACCCCACCTCCACCCCCACACAAAGTATATAGGTAGTCCTTTACTTACAGCAGTTCATTTAGTGCCCGTTTGAAGTTACAACGGCACTGAAAAATGTGATTTAGGGCCATTTTTCACACTTATGACCATTACACACACACACACACACACACCCATGGTCACACGATTTACATTTGGATGCTTGACAACTGGTTCATATTTATGATGTTAACGTGTCCCAGGGTCATGTGATTACCTTTTGCAACCTTCCGACAAGCAAAGACAATTGCAAAGCCAGATTCACGTAACAACCGTGTTACTAATTTAACAACTTCAATGATTCACTTAACAAATGTGGCAAGAAAAGCTGTAAAATGGAGCAAAACTCACTTAACAATATAAATTTTGGACTCAATTGTGGTCTTAAGTTGGGGACTACCTGTAATATAAACCCAAAATAATTTTAAAACCAGCTAACAACAGATCATGTCATACACCAAATGTCCTTCATGAGAGTTCCATTGTCAACTAATTCTGGAAAGTGGACAATGTCGGCGCCAATTGAACCTCCAATGGGAAGCCACTCCAGAAGGCTAGATTTACTATGGAAAAACAATTCTCCTGAGATTCAGCCCAGCTAATTGGTCAGAGTGGCCAGATGGTAATTCTACAAGACACACTTTACTCAAAGAAAATTAGGAGAGATGGGCTTCTGGATGATAACCTGCTGACACAATAAGAGAGAATTACATACACTTTGCCTCTCCTATTGCCACAGAGTTGGCCCAAACCTGGGCACATTAGCTGTGCTTAGTCAGATTCAGTCTTCATTGCCCTCCATTTGTATACCAGGCATTGCTTCTGCCACTTCATCTCCCATCTTCCATAAACCAAGGGATCATCCAGACTGCCCAATAGTCAGGAGCAATTTTATCAGGGGTCTGAGACATTGTTTCTTGGCAGTGATGGATCAAACTCTTGACTCAAACTCTACTCATGTCAGGGAAACACTTAGGAAAATCATTTGGATCCATAAAGTGCCTAAGGTGGACCAAATGAATGGGTCAAGCCCTGCAGAGGGAGCAGGGCGCAGTCAACTGCATTTGGACCAGGAAGCGACCTGACCGTGACATATAAAATACAATAATACTATATTCTCAACATCCCGATTGCTAACTCCCCAGAGATTAAAAAAAAGTTTTAACATGGGCCTACCTACAAATTTGGAGCTTAGATTTCCCGGGACCACCAAATTCATGGCTGCCACCATGGAGGCTATAATCTCTTAAATCTACTAGAACTAACCCCTTTCAAAACCACTAAGTAAAGAGGAAGATGATCAAGCTGGTGACTAGAGAGCACAGGGAAGGGTCTCATTCAACAAAGAGGATTGATACACCAAAAGGACCCAAACTTGTAATTTGGCTCAACCTAACACATAGCCATCTCATGCTCTGCCATCTCAGGAACAGTGATAAGAGATCAATACCACTTTTTTTTCCTCAGCTCCAGCAGGTTTTGAAGAGGGTAATACCTCTGCCCTCACTCAGTTAAAGTAAGTAATACACATCAGGCCTCCCTGCTCATTTTAGACAACAGATCCCACCAAGATGGGACAACCAAATTAGAAAAGTCAATTGCCATCAAATTAGAGACCTCTTTTCCCCTGGAAATAACTACTTGGTCCTTCTACACATTTATCTTCAAGATTTCAAATGAAATTTCAAAAAAAAAAATAAAATTCTTACCATTTCGAGGCATAAATTTTAATTTGTAGATAAGTTCTATGGCTGGAATGAGAAATGCAAGAGTTTTGCCACTGCCAGTTTTTGCAGCTGCTAAAATATCTCTGCCATGTAGAATAATTACAAAAAGAAAAGACAAAAAAAGAACGTATAAGTGATTTGGAAATTAACATTTTTATTTAAAAAGTAGCAACATTTATATGAATTTAAAATTAATTCATACTTAATAAATAAGGCTGATGGATGCTATAACTCCAAGACAACAATTTTAATCACTACGGCTTTCTGCCTGTTAATCATCTGTGACAGAAATTCATTTCTTTTGCCCTTCTCTTTAAAAATGTCATTTCTTACCTGCCTTCCAAAAGCGGTTTAATACTTTTATGCTGAATTTCTGTCATGTGTGTAAATCCCATGTCTGCTATTCCTTTCAACGTGTTCTCACTGACAAGGTCATTAAGAGATTCAAAGGAAGTATCCTCAAAAGCACCTAAAGAGACAAGCAAAGTCAGCCTTATTTAATTACTCCTAATCAATCACTATAGATAACAAAGAAGTTAATTGTATTAAAACAGAACAGAGTTTAAGTATGCCTAGTTTAAAACAATTGACAGCCAATTTGGTGTAGTGGTTAAGACATCAGATTGGAAACCATGATTTCTCTTCCCATCTTAACCATGAAAGAGCATCCATCTGAGGTGACTTTGGGCCAGTGATTCTCTCTCAGTTCTACCCATCTCATAGGGTTGTTGTTGTAGAGAAAAATAGGAGCAGAAAGGTTTGTTTGATATGTTTGCCACCTTGGCTTATTTGTAAATAAATCAACTTATAAATTTACAAATGAACAAACAAACAAACAAATAAATGTCAAGCGGGAAGATAAACATGGAAGGAAATATTAGGTCATCAAACCATTTAAGGCTGAGCCAAATTTAGCCTTAATTTCCAAATTTTTTTCTATTTTGGAAAAATTGTACTGCTTAGATTTTTTATAACCAATGCATTCCCATATACATCACATCCCTCAATAAAATCACTACAGTTTTTCAATAAATATTCCTACATTTATTTAAATCATCCTTGAAATCCATTGACTTTGTATCTATTTGTTTGGATTACAGCCCATCATCCATTACAAGAAAATACTCAAAGCTGTTAATTACTACATTTTTTCCTTAATGTAGTATCCTTAATATTCTAATCACTAGGAAGGAATGGATGTTTTTAGTACAAGTTTTATGTTACTCACAAGCCAGTGAACTAACAATTAAAATGAATAAATATTTAACCAAGGTCAAAGGCTTGGCCTCTAAGTTCAATAAAAATAAAGAGATTCCAGGTTCAGTATCCTGCATCCCATTCCTATATATTTCTAAATTCCACTGGGTTTGATAAGACTTATTCCATGCATTTATGATGTAATGTGGATATGTCAACATACAAAATCTAAGAAACAGAATGGGGAAAACTTGCCTGTTAAACCCAGAGGCAAGACAGGTCCATCAGCATCATCGGACGCTTCTTCAGTCAGACCTTCAGCATTTTCTTCTTCTTCTTCAAGATTCCCGGGTAAAGTCCCTTGTGTTTCAAGATCTTCTTCCGCAATTTTTGCTTTTTTACCCCCTGCATACAACAAAACCAATTTTCATTTTTTAAAAATATATTTTTTATTATTTACATATAGATATATTCAATGCAGTGTAATTGTCCTGGCATTCAACTTGCCATGAAACAATGGTAAAAATAAAATAACATACATTCTATTCTATTCTATTCTATTCTATTCTATTCTATTCTATTCTATTCTATTCTATTCTATTCTATTCTCTCCATTGAAAGTTAAACCCACACAAAATGCAGATTTTTAATTTTTTTATAGACATGAAGTTTTGTTTCCTTATACTGCTGCCATATATCCCTCTAAAGTGGCTATGAAATAAACAAGTAAATACTGTACAATATAAAGCCTCCATTCTGGAAGCGGAAGAGAATGAAACTGAAAAACCAAGGAGATTATGACAGCAGTTTGAAATGGACTTAAGTTTTGTGTTGTTGAATCCGATCAGATCAAATGTCCATTTTATGAAACATTTTACCAGCTAGAAATGAACGGACAAGAAAAATGAGAGATCCTTTCACATAAGCTTAGAGATTCCATTTTATTTAGGAAAGCTAATATAAGCTGTTCCTCATGAATGGTCTACTTCAACCTATTGCAGAGCTGAGGCTATACACTCAAGCACAGCACTTCTTTCATTATTATTGAATCTCAGCATGTACTGTTACTGGGAAAGAGCTCGAATGGATCTAATCCAGTATTTTGTGACTGGATTCCAGGCTGATATGCCTGGAATGAAAGGAATACAGGTAGTCCTTGACTTACAACAGTTCATTTAGTGATCATTCAAAGTTACAACGGCACTAAAAAAAAGTGACTTAAGATCATTTTTTACACTTAAAACCACTGCAGCATCCCCTTGGTCACATGATCAAAATTCTGATGGTTGGCAACTGGCTCATATTTATGATGGTTAAAGTGAGCCAGGGTCATGTGATCAGCTTTTGCAACCTTCTGACAAGCAGAGTCAATGGGGAAGCCAGATTCACTTAACAACCGTGTTACTGACTTAACAAAAGCAATGATTCACATTAACAATGGTGGCAAGCAAAGTCATAAAATGGGACAAACTCACGTAACCAATGTTTCATTTGGCAGCAAAAATTACGGGTTCAATTGTGGTTATAACCCGAGGACTACTTATAGTCCCTTTCCATTATCACATCCTAGCAACCAATATTTAAGGGATGCTGTTCATGACTCAGCAGGCAACAGCATTAGCATCAACTTGCCATTACAGCAAATTCCACTATACTTATGCAGTATCTAACAAAAGTCTTTCTTTCTGCTGGTCTTAAATTCCCTTGCTTTCCATTACAGTGGATGATATTGAAATCATTCCAGTATCATCAGAAAAAAAGAATCCCTTTTTTGTCTTCAAGTTACCTATGCCATGAATGATTACAAATACCTGTATTATGTCTTCCCGTATCTACTAAGCTAAAGAGCATCAATTGTTGTAGCTTTTGTGTTTGGTATGCTCGTCTATATATATTATAATTAAAATAATAAAATACAATACATTAATAAAAAGACTACTGCAATGCTATCATGGGGAGAAAAAGAACCAAGGAAATAAAATAACACTCATTTAAAAAGAAGCAAAAATAAGAGCTATCATACCATTTTCTGCACAATTTTCAACTTTCCTTTTCTTTTTCTTCTTCTTCTTCATCCCAGATTGTTTACCCTCAGGTTCCTCAGCTTTTGTTACATCAGGTAATTCCCCCTCTATCATTGCTGTTTCTGAAATGTTGGAAACTTCTTCTGAGACATTCTCCACTGCATTTTCTAATGGCATAAACAAAAAGGTCAATTATTGCTGTGCTTAAATGCCAAAAATGTATCTGGAAATCTCATTCAGGCAACAAGGATCAATGAATATACCACACACAGTTTATATAAGAATATCAATTAAGCCCCTGTATTCTACCGTACTTGCTAAAGAGTTTATTGAATTGAATATTGGAATGGAATGGAATGGAATGAAATAGAATTCTTTATTGGCCAAGTGTGTGATTGGACACACAAGGAATTTGTCTTGGTGCACACGCTCTCGGTGTACATAAAAGAAAAGATACATTCGTCAAGAATCATAAGGTACAACACTTAATGATAGTCATAGGGAAACAGTCAATATAAATTTTAAGGATATCAGCAACAAGGTTACAGATTATACAGATGTAAATGGGAGGAGATGGGTGATAGGAACGATCAGAAGATTAGTATTAATGCAGACTTAATAACTAGTTTGACAGTGTTGAGGGAATTATTTGTTTAGCAGAGTGATATTATTACCACTTTACTGTTTGGGCCACTAAAAAAGACCTTGCTGGATCACATCCTTTTCTCATCTGATCCAGCAGGCTGTTCTCACAGTGGCCAATCAAGTTGGTAGATAGCACCACATCTCATGGTAAATTCTTAGGTTGAGTAATATAATATAAAAATATACCCTTTGTTGATCCTGATTCTTTTAGGATTCCATATCATTGGGTCATCTCCGGTTTTAGTATTTTGGGAAGAGGAAAACAGCTTCTCTTTGTCCACTTTACCCACATAATGCATAATTTTTTACACTTCACTTATTCGCCTCTTGTGTAAAGACTAAAAAGCCTAATGTTGCAACCTTTCTTCACAAGGAAGCTGCTCTAGCTCCTTAAGAGGTTCAACCAATTCATATGTAGGAGATTAGGAGGCAGGTCCCGAGCATGGGGCAAATGTGTCATCAGTCTGAAGTCACTTCACTCCTATAACAGACCCCAGTCCAGCCCCTGGTGAATTCCACGGACCCTTACCTAGCACCAATTTGGCTTGACCCTCAGTAGATCAGATTTTTGTGCATAGATGGCATGAGGACCCCAATTGTTTGGGGGCAATATGCTGACTCTGTAAACTGCTTAGAGAGGGCTGTAAAGCACTGTGAAGCGGTATAAGTATGTCATAAACTTTTAGTCATTTGAACTCAACTCCAGTATCAAAACTACATCATCCATGCATGAACTGGCCTTCCTTTCCAAAGTAAAATTATCCACAAGGTTTCTTTATCTCATAGAATTAGAATAGAATTCTTTATTGGCCAAGTGTGATTGGACACACAAGGAATTTGTCTTTGGTGTATATGCTCTCAGTGTACATAAGGAGAATAAAATACATTCATCAAGAATAAAAAGATACAACACTTAGTGATAGTCAAGGTTACTAATAAGCTATCCAATCGTACTAAGAAGCAAATAAAAACAATATAATTGATATTGTTTTTCAATATATAGTAATAAGTGGGAAGAGATAAATATTAGTAAGGAAGAGAAAAATAATAGTAATACAGTCTTGGTAAATTATTTGACAGTGTTGTGGGAATTAAGTTGTTTAGCAGTGATGGCATTTGGGAAAAAAACTGTTCTTGTGTCTAGTTGTTCTGGTGTGCAGTGCTCTATAGCGTCATTTTGAGAGGAGGAGTTGAAACAGTTTATGTCCAGGATGTGAGGGGTCTGTAAATATTTTCACAGCCCTCTTTTTGACTCGTGCAGTATACAGGTCCTCAATGGAAGGCAGGTTGGTAGCAATTGTTTTTTCTGCAGTTCTAATTATCCGTTGAAGTCTGTGTCTTGTCTTGTTTGGTTGCAGAGCCAAACCAGACAGTTATAGAGGTGCAGATACAGACTCAATCATTCCTCTGTAGTAAACATACCACCCCTTCACCCCATCCAGGCAACTTCTTTGCAAATGATTGATAGGGTGGGTTGCAGGTACACTGGTACCGTTTTGCGTCAAACAATTGTTGAGAAGCACAACTGAACCCAAGCTGCCTAATTCTGACATTATAACCCACCCGCATTTTCGGGAGGCCAAGAGGCAATCGAGTCTGCCCTGAAAAAAGCATGCCACCAGCTTCCTTCCACACCCGGGGTGGGGGGGTAGGAGAATGGGACTAAATGGCACTCGAAGAGAGAAAGAGACGACGATGATGACAGTAACAGAGTTGGAAGAGTCCTTGGAGGTCATCTAGTCCAACCCCTAGACCTAATACTAGGGATTCGAACCGCCGAACTGCCGACCTTTCTGATCGACAAGCTCAGCGTCTTAGCCACTGAGCCACCTAGCAGGCTATATACTTATGATGACGACGATGACCTTACCCAGCGTTTCTCCCGCAGACGATGCTCCCGCGGCCAGGCTTTGATCGGCGGCTCCTTGCCGGGCCAAATTGCGCTGACGGATCTTGCGGTTGCGCTTTTCCAGCTTCTTGCGCAGAAGCCGCATCGGAAGGTTCCCGGTATTCGCCGCCATCCTTCCGCAACAGCTCAGACCGGAGAGCACACGTGCGCCAGAGGAAGGAAGGAAGGGAGGGAGGAGAAAGAGGACGTAACCGGATGTGACAGCCGGAGATGTTCCAACACGGCTTCATGGCCAAATGGCGCCTTTGTAGCGACTCCTAAAGGCTTGGAGGTATGATTGATCCTCTCTTGCAATATACACGTATTTTCAAACACGTATTTCGGAAGGCGCGATCTTTAAACCAAGTACAAAATATAAACATGGTGCAAAATACAATGGGCTCGTTAAGGGCGTTTGTACGAACAAATTGCCTGTGTCTCCATCCAAGATGCCAGCCTGCCTGCCTGCCTGCCTGTGAAAATTTGTTTGGAGCCCAAGTGAGGTTGAGCAAAGAAACTTCTCTATAAACAAAGATGCGTGCATATTTCTATTTTCTTTAATTTCTAGAATAAATGTTTAAATAAATAAACAAATAAACGTTTCAAATAAATGTTTCTAAAATAAATGTTTCAAAAGCTGAAGTTAAACCAAAGGATTTCCAACAGATCATCCTGTTACATTTTAGGCTACTTTTTTATTTTTGGCCTCTCCTAATTCTATTTTTCTTAATTCTCTCTTTGTTTTGCATATACTTTCCGATGTCCTACAGATATAATTTGCTGTTTCTAACTCCCCACTGGCTGTATAATCCATGGTTCTCCCTGGTAAATTGAGGAGAAAGAATTAATCCCTTTATTAAAGAGATTTTCCTTTTAGTTTATTTTTGTTTGTCACTCAGTCAGTCAGATGTTTAGACTGAATTTGGCATTTTTTTTTGCACACCTATGTAAAAATTATTATTTTTATGCTTTATTTTTTTTTAAAAAAATTGCGGGCTTGTGGTTTTGTGCTTATCCCAAGCATGATTAAACTCGGTTACTGATGTCACTGCTGCAAATTGGTTCCAAGTTTCCCCTACTCTTTCTTTGAAGTAATATTTTCTAATAATACTTTTGAACTTTCCCTCCTGCGCCTGTGTTTTTTATTTTTGTCTAATAATGAAGATACTGCCTTCTAGAACCTTATTCACATCCTTAATATATTTAAGGTTTCAATCTTGTCCCCCATCCCCTTTCCCTCCTATCCTCCAGGCTGTACATAGTCAGTTCGTCCAAACTCTGCTGATATGTTTTGTTCCTCAGACTTTGCACCATTTTTGTTGCCCATCTGTGGACTCTTTCAGTCTTAACAATATCTTTTTTTAAATGAGGTCTTCACTATTGAACACTGTATTCTAAATGGGGTCGGACTAAAAACAGTAACCGAACTACGACCACAATTGAGCCCAACATTTATGTTGCTAAGTGAAACATTTCTTAAGTGAATTTCCCCCCATTTTACAACTTTTCTTGCCACCGTTAAGTGAATCATTGCATTTGTTAAGTTAGTAATACGGTTGTAACGTGAATGTGGCTTCCCCACTAACTTTGCTCGTCAGAAGCTCGCGAAAGCTGATCACATGACCCTGGACACTGCAGCCGTCATAAATATGAACCAGTTGCCAAGCATCTGAATTTTGATCGTGTGACCATAGGGATGCTGCAGTGGTCATAAGTGAAAAACGGTCATAAGTCACTTTTTCAGAGCCATTGTAACTTGTAAAGGTTACTAAATGAACTGTTGTAAATCGAGTACAACCTGTACATCTGGATTAGGACCTCCTTTCCCTGCTGTTTATCCCTCTAGTGATGCATCTCAGAATTTTGTTTGCCTTTACAGCTGCCTGGCCACACTTTGTTCATTTTGTAATCATCTGCTATGAGAACACTTAAATCCTTTTCTTTGTTGTTCTTCTTCTCACTGGATATTTATTTATTTATTTATTTATTTATTTATTTATTTATTTATTTATTTATACTTATATGCTGCCCTTTCTCCGAGAGGACTCAGGGTGGCTCACAACAATAAAACAGAAAAATAAAACAAAAACTCTGGGTTAAAATTAAATATAAAATCCCTAAAATCAATTAAAATCCATTTAAAAAACCCCCATCAGTCCAGGCCGGCCAGGCGAAATAGCGATGTTTTTAGTTCGCGGCGGAAAGAGCGAAGGTCGGGGGCCATCCGGAGCTCCAGGGGGAGCTGATTCCAGAGGGTAGGTGCGCCCACAGAGAAGGCCCGCTCCCTAGGGGTTGCTAGCTGACACTGTCTGGCTGACGGCACCCCGAGTAAGCCCTCTCTGTGGGAACGCACCGGGCGATGGGGAGCTGTTGCTGGCCGCAGAAGGTCCGCCAAATAAGGGCCTAAGCCATGTAGGGCTTTATAGGTAATCACCAGCACCTTGAATCTCACATGGAGGGCAACCGGTAACCAATGCAGGTCACGCAGGATGGGTGTAACATGAGAGCATTGGGACACTCCCATCACTACCCACGCAGCCGCATTCTGCACCAGCTGAAGCCTCCGAGTGGTCTTCAGGGACAGCCCATGTAGAGAGCATTACAGTAGTCAATCCAGGAGGTGACCAGCGCATGAGTGACCGTGCGTAGGGCATCTTGGTCCAGGTAGAGGTGCAACTGGCGCACCAGACGAATCTGGGCAAATGCCTCCCTGGTCACGGTCGTAACATGATCTTCCAGAGACATCCGCGAATCCAGGAGGACGCCTAAGTTGCATGCCCTGCCCACAGGGGGCAACACCTCACCCCCTATAACCAGCGGTGGAACATCCCCATGGAACCAAGATGCCGGTACCCACAACCACTCCGTTTTGGCAGGGTTGAGCCGAAGCCTGTTCCTCCCCATCCAGAATCGCACCGCTTCCAGGCACCGGGACATCACGTTGAGGGCATCACTGGGCTGATTCAGGGTGGGTAGAAAAAGTTGGGTATCATATACAGATTTAATCTGGTAAGGCACTAACTAATGGAACAAGGTGCTACGCTCTTTAGCTACAGTGACCATACAACCTTGATTTTAGAAAGCTGTCCTTTAGATTAGTTGATTTAATTTAATCATTTATTTTCTTGGTTTTGCTCATGATTCTTCCTTTGTATGCAAAGTTATAAACAGAAACCATTACATTTTTAAAATCCTTATTTGCCCCCTTTTTCAGATCTTTCTTTTATTTTTTTTCCCCAAGAAAATATGGCTGTGGTATCTAGCCATATTTGTAGGTCCGTGATGGCGAACGTATGGCACGTGTGCCACATGTGGCATGCCGAGCCATATCTGTGGGCACATGAACGTTGCCCTAGCTCAGATCCGGCGGGCAAGAGCATGCTGGCCATCTAATTTTCCGGTCTTCCGGGCCCTCCGGACATTGGGAAATGGGCTGTTTCTGGCCTCTGGAGGGCCTCCGGGGCTGTGGGGAAGGCCGTTTTCGCCCTTCCCAGGCTCCTAGAAAGCCTCTGGAGCCTGGGGAGGGCAAAAAAAATGGGCCTACAGGGCCCACCATGCCATCACGTGCCAAAAGTGGGGGGAGCGCAGGGGGTCACGTGCGCATGCGCAGGGGAGGTGGGGCACATTGAATTATGGATGTGGGCATGCGTGTGCGCGACCCCCCCATAGTGTCAAAGTATTGAGGAAGAAGGAATTACGAAACATCCCTTCAGGGCAGACAGAATCAGTTTATTTATTTATTGCAATAAAGGATCAGACCAGTATCCTTACCAAAGAGTCTGAACAAAATATAAAATGAAGATCTCAGTCTTTATACATTTTCAAACAAAGGATTCTGTTAACTCAGCAATTCATATGGTCATATACATTTGTCATTTTTAATTGACATTTCCTAATTACTGTTTGATTTTATTCTCTGCCAACATTCATAATTCTTCATGTAGATTACTGAAGCATAGATTCAAATTATCTCTTGTTGATACAACAATGTGGTCATCCTTGTCTCTCTGACCTTTAAAGTGTAAATCACCCAAAATGCTTGTATCTCTGACAACTGAGGGGCCTCTCCTCACTGGTTCTACATCAAAGAAGGAATGTGTCTGCCTTTTATTTCAACTGGATACATTTGCAAGCACAATTTCTCTTCTACAATACTATGAACAAAGAGGGCCCTTCAATGATCATCTAGCTGGACCCGCTTTTACTTCATTTATTATTTTATTTATTACTTTACTACTTTAAAAGTGTCACCAACACTTTGAACTGGGCCTGGAAGCCTTCTACAACCAATATAATGGCGACAAACAATAGTCTTTTCATGGCTATGTCTGTTTATTGGCTGAAATAGATTTTAAATCTGGCCAGGTAACTTGATTAGTTTTATTTTGCTTTTATGTTTTCCACTGATGCACTTCCGTCCTTTTATTTTGGATTTAATGATTAGCAAAGTTTAGCCCGATGCTTGAGGGGGAAAAAGATGCCCGTCTATATTTTTTCCTTTGTCTTGTTATTCCTTGGAAAGATTTATAACACTGTCTGCCCGATTGAAATACTTGATAAACTATTTATTTGCCTTGTTGTTTGCTCTCTTGGTGCGCATAATGTGAGCTGTCGAAGGCAGGAAGTTTAGCTAAATTCCTGGAAAGTTAGTTGTCCAGTTTCTCAAATCCAGGCAACTGAATTTTCCAGCAGCCCTTTTCTTTCAGCAGTGGGCAAAATGAGCTTGCTTTATTTCAGCCTTTTTGCAAATCACTAGTCCTACTGATTTAATAGCATCTAAGTCCATATCTTTGTTTGGACAGTAGATGGTGCAAGCAAAACAGTTTCATTTTCCACAATACGGTAGCAATAAAATTGGAATAATGTTTGATGATGACCCTTTATGATTAGGATCTTCATATAAGTAAATTTTTTTTGTGCCACAAGTGGGTGGATTTAATATGTGTATGGGAAGGAAGAGGAGATATGCATGTTGAAATTCATTTTGCTTTTCTCCGCACTTGCTGTTTGGCAGACCACTTATAAAATGATTAGAAACAAATTCGTATCTGAAATCTGATTTGTATTTTGAATGAGTTTGACTTTAGGAGATGACTTTTAGAAACAATCTAAAATTGAATGTTTCCTCTTGGATAAACTTTAGAAAAGTCTGAAATGACATGGATATGTATGGACCCACCCCATTACAATTTTGTAAAGGGAGCTCCGGGAATGCATTTCAAGTTGTCACAGAAGCTAAAGAGCCTCTAATTGGAGTGGTGAATTCTTCACACAGGCTTCATTCTATCTGGCTTAGAGAGATATTTCGAGCACCACTCATCACAATTTGTGATTCTAAATCTTGACAGTTTGCTGAAGCATCCTTTCCCCGAAGAGCACAGGAGGATGTCAACTAATTTAACCTTGCTTGTCTTCTAGCTGTGACTCACTCTATTTTTGGAGAAGTTTGTAAGACCATCAGTCAATCTGAATGGCTTGAAATAATGGATCTTCTACAGCATCTGACCCGTAAATGATCCTTCAAAACATGTGCAAAACCTCATGCAAATCTACTTTATGAATCTATGAATTCATCTCAAGTTGTAGAACCTGGGTTGCCAAAGTTAGTTTGAAGGGGCTCTAAGTAGGATTGCTATAGTGAGGGCATTTCCATACTGCCCCATTTTCACTCTTCTGTCACATGAAAGCAGATTTGTGGTCATCCACAAATCTGTCCATCTTGAAAGGCTAAGAACAAGAGGCAAGCTGTCAGGCTTGGAAGCCATCTTTTGCATTGGGCCTTCAGGCCTGCCACATTTAGTGCTGTGGGAAACTGGGAGGAGGCATTGTATGGAGCAGGGGTGATATATAGTCATAATAACATTCCATTCTCAGAGAGTCAAGGACATCTTGCCCTGCACCTGGAGGGGTGTGACTGGGAGACACCTCCAGTTGGGATGGTGCTTTGATTGGACCATGTGATGGACATGTGGGTGCTGGGCAGGGACTTGGACTTTCTTTTTGGTGGGGAAAACCTGGAAGCTTTCAGATTCAGGTTTTCCCAGATGTGCCAATATGACATCTCTAATAAAATGAAACTTTGAGGAACTTACAGTCTTGGAGTTTTCTTTCATTGGGGGTGTTACTTGGAACCTTGACACAAGCAATTTTATCAGGTCTTGCAGTAACAAAAATCCCCAAACATCTGGTGATAATAAAATAATTTGCTTCTGCACTGTCCTCCCATGTCCACCTCTTTGTTGCAAATCAAATCAGATGACATAAGATTTGATCTAGATTGGGTGGGTACTTCCAGATAAATGGATCTTATTACTATGGATCAAAAGTTAGTATGTCACTTTTCCATCTTTACTTAACTGATTTTTGGTAGAAGGAAAAATGACCAGAGAAGCAGTTGGAGTATCCTAGAGGATTAAAGTGAAAGTAGACATGGTTGGGGATCCCCATCCCTGCCTCCAAAAATGTAAAGCACTTTTGAGTAGGATCATTTGATTTTGCTCAGAGATATTGGGATATAATCTCCCTTTTTTAGCCTACCTGAATCAGAAAAATCTATGGAGATTCTTAGTCATCCAGGTCATGTTTGTCCCAAAGATGCTTTTTCAGCAGGCAACTGGATTTCTTGTTTTTTTCTTTGAAGACGTTTCTCTTCTCATCCAAGAAGCTTCTTCAGCTCTGCCTTCTGAAAAAGCACCTTTGGGACAAACATGACCTGGATGACTGAGAAGCTCCATAGATCTTTAGCTATGCACTTTGGGATGAACACCCTTCAAATGGTGTGGGAGTATGGATTTCCAGAAAAAAAATTGCAGACTACAGGAACTATTTGAACCACACAGGTGACCCTGATGACACAGATAACCCTCCAGGTGGTCTTAATTACTCTCTAAAAGAATGCAAATCATCATCTAACTATAAGGAATATAAATCCTTCCATTCCCCACCATCCAGTCAGAGCTGAAGAAGCTTTTGGGATTAGAAGTGAAAGTCTTCAAAGATAAAACAGATGTTCTGTCCCCCCACCTCACATAGGCAGACACATGAGCCAAAGACGTCTACCAGTAATTTATTTTTACAAGCCGACCTGAATCCCTTTGGCAGATACAAGTTCTGGCAGCTACTTTCCGAATGCCTGCCAAGTTTCTTATCATCTCTAGAAACAGGAGTCAGCGTATCTGTAGTCCATTGCTGGGGCAACCAACAGTTCAAAGAGTAGTAGAAGTCATTCACAAAGTCCAAGCCTTAAGTCCAAAAAATATCCCATCCGAAGCTCATGATATGCAGTTTTTGTCCGTCACAGAGCCTGCAGAGCAACCCCACCCACTTTTATCCCCTGTGGGGCATGGCTCAGTGACTAAGCAATCTCTGGCCCTTCCACACCTCTTCCTTTGCTGCGCATGCCTCTCCCTCCGACGCTGCCTGGGATCAATTCAAGATTGATCTTCATCACTCCCTATTAGTGGGTGCTCCAACATGCCTTCCTCCTGGCCTTCAGCTGGAACCTGAGGCATTGCCAGAAAGGAGGGTCCTGGAGAGGGAGGCCTTGTCAGTTCCTCCCCATCACTTTCAGAGTCATCTTTCTCCGTGAGGCCAGGCTTGGGAGCCGGAGTCACAACAACAAGTAAGTCCAATTGCCTCCTGAAAAAGCAACTTTGGGACTGACTGGGAAAAGTAGTAGTAGAAGACTTTACTAATGAAAGGCACCAACCTGGAAGAGAGACTGAAGAAGTCAGATCCTTGTTAAAAAAAATCCCTTCTCACCTCTCATGGGTGATAAGGTGTTCTCCTCAATCTCAGGCCAGAGGCCTGAGAGTCTAAGGGCTTTGTGCAGGATCTTAGCGATTCCTAGCACTGAACTCTTCTGGACAGAGAGCTCTGACGTTGTTCTTGGGATCTGTTGCAGCTATTCTCACAGTTTAGGAGTCACACCACCACTAACGACACTTTTAGCCATTATTTTCCACATTCTCTCCAGTTCTTTTTTCAGTCCTTGGTACATCTCCAGCTAGTCACTCTTTCCAGATGTTGCTGTCACTTGGCATTAAATCATAGGCTTTCCATGATCAATCCAGACTATGCTCAGATTGGTCTGTTCAATAACTGATGTTTGAATAACTGGTGTTTTGAGCCTCTGGTGTTCTTCCTAATGCCCTTCTGAGCTGTGCTCATGTACAGGTCCATATGGTCCTGTAGCCCAGTAGCTATAATGCCTGATGCAACTTTCCATGTTGTGGTGAGGCAGGTTATTGGCTACTGTGATAGTGAACTAATTCCTGTTCCGTGAGACAGCTGTAGTCTGCTTTTTGCACTGGTGTTACATGTCTTCTCTTTCTCCCATATGTTCTTCTAATACTGTTCAGTTTCTGCTGTTGATGGTTCTGTTGTACTGTAGTTGGGAGTACACCTTGGATGGTTCTTTGGAGAACAGGGCATTTATCTCTTTGATCTCTGCTTCTCTAGAGCATCTCCTTAGCATGGTAGCCAGTGCTGTGAGCCTTTGTTCAGCAGCCTTGAGGGCTACAGAAGAACTTGGCTGGCGGGCCCGCGGGGGAGGGCCTTCTCTATGGCTGCCCCAGTTCTCTGGAACCAGTTACCTCCTGAGGTCCGGACCATCCCCACCCTATTGGCTTTCCGAAAAGCGGTGAAGACCTGGCTTTTCTGGCAGGCCTGGGGCCGTTGATCTCGCTCTTGTGATCTGGTGTGAATGAGTTTTTAATGTTTTTAATGTTTTAAATTTTTCAATGTCTTTTTATAATGATTTTTTAAATGTATTGTGAGCCACCCTGAGTCTTTGGAGAGGGGCGGCATATAAATTTAATTAATTAAATTAAATTAAATTAAACTCAGGTCCTTCAGTATCTGAGTCTTGTCCTTAATCTATCTATCTGTCTCTGTCTCTGTCTCTGTCTCTCTCTCTCTCTCTCTGTCTCTTCCTCCCTCCTCTCTCTCTCTCTCTCTCTCTCTCTCTCTCTCTTTCTATCTCTCTTTCTTTCTACCTACCTACCTACCTATAAGATACATAACTCTTGCTTTGGGATGTTCATCAGAACCTGAGTAAAGGCGTTTTCTAACTATCCCCTTTAGCAAGACTTTTTTAATATTCTAACAAACAAGAGAAATTCCATAAAGACTGAACAAATCTCTCATAAAGATTGCTTTAGGCCCTCTCCCTCCTATAATAATTTGAAACATTTTCAGAGCTATGGTTTCAATGTATTCCTTCCCACGCAGATATGTTATTTACAGGCTTTTTGAATTATTGGAGCATAATTTATGCTCCGAATCTTAGTTTACTTTAATAGTTAAAACATTAGAAGTAAAAAGTAAGCATAGAAATGTTAACCAATGAAAAAGACAAAGTAATCATAAAATGCATAACAATACCTAATCAGATAGCAATTTAGATTGCAGTCTAAAGGTTTCAGAACTACACCCAAATCTTCCTTGCAATGGTTGCTACTGAACAGTATTTAGAAAAACCCATGAATATTTCAGAAGAACTATTTATGGTGCAATGTTGCTGAAAGTGTGATCTGAGGAACCTCTCAGGGCTCTGCAGAATCCAAACCATTTGCCATTCTACCTTGAATAATAATACAATATTTAAAATCCCATCAAAGAATTGAGAGGTGGTAGCAGTCACGAGTGTGTCAAATTTATTTTTTAATACAGTAAATATTGATAACCTGATAACCATAACTTAAAGAAAGAAAAAAAAAGCCTTTCTTGAGGTTCTCCATATATTTTTATAGTGGGGAGGGATCCCGAGAGAAAAAAATGTAAGAAACATTGCATTAGCAGAAAGCTTGCATTTCATCCAGCCAATCCAAGCAGTTAACTAGCAGGGTTATTTTTTAGAAGAGATTATAGAAGGGACAACACAGCAAAAGATGAAAAACTGTCTCAGCTGATCCTTTGAGTGTTAAAAATGTTTGGTCTACAGTACAGGTAGATAGTCTTCAACGTATGACCACAATTGGGACTGGAACGTCTGTTGCTAAGCCCAGTTAAGTGAAACACACCCAATTTTAGGATCTTTTTTTGCTACAGTCATTAAGTGAGTTACCATGGTCATTAAGTGAATCCAGCTTGACTTGCTTGTCAGAAGCCTCCTCCTCCTCCTCCTCCTCCTCTTCCTCCTCTTCTTTCTCTTCTTCCTCTTCCTCTTCTTCCTCTTTTATCACTTCAAGTGTCAAGGGAGATACAAAGTTTTGGTTCTTGCTCTTCTGGCAGCCTCAACCATGGTTAATTTATATTGTTGTAGTGAACATGTTTAAATACATGCCAGTTGCCAAGCACTTGAATAACAATATCTGACAACGGGGATGCTGTGACGATTGTAAATGCAAAGATCAGTCCTAAGTCACTTTTTTCAGCACATTGTAACTTTGAATGGTTGCTAAATGGATGGTCATAAGTCAAGGACTGTCTCTAGTTTTATTCTCTGTTGTAAGCCACCCAGAGACCCTTGGGAGTTGGGTGGCATAGAAATGCGACAAAATAAATAAATAAATAAATAGTTAGCAAAATGTTTCTTCTGTGAATAATTTCAATTTTCAAATTTTAATTTCAAATTTCAAATCTTTATTGTCAGTGCACAACATAGAAGAGAAACAACTGGACAGGATAAATGAGCTGCATAAACTATTTGTAAGGAAGAGATGAGTGGAGAGGTTAAACTATAATCTTTCTTTAAATTAGAGTCAAGACCAAGCCTTATCTCCAGGCTTGGTTTTTTGGGCTCTTGTGGCAATCAGAAGAATATCGGATCTATAATCCCAATATTTTCAAAGGAAATGAAGGTAGATGATTGGAAGCATCAGATACTAAGTAAGGGTTACATATCCTTCTTGCGTCTCTCCTTTTCCTTCTGCCTTTTTCCACCTCAGAATTAAAGTCCAGTAAGTTTGGAAGATCTAGGAAGGGTCTATTACTTTTCTTGCCACCATCAGTTCATAATTTATAAATTATTTTGTTTTTCTCTTTTATTTCTTTGTATTGCAGGCACAATGGAATATGGAAGAAGTTAAAGGATGGCACAGTCACTTCCGTAACATTTGAGGAAATACCATTTATTAAATGACATAATCTGGGCTATAGAAACCTGCATTTAATGTACAGTTTTTATACTGAGTACAGATGGTCAATATTTGCCTTCTCTGATGCTAAATATTTTCATAACTCTGTCTCTCTGACAGATGGTTTCCTAGGCCAGGTCTCTGAGCCTTCCTCAGGCTCTCTCTACATCCACATCTTCCTCTCCCCTCAGTTCACACCTCCATCTGGAATATAAATTAAAAGAAGGTGTCCTGCATTGCCATGGAAGTTTTATCATCTGTTACCCATTAATAACCATCTTTGGCATTATAATGCCATAGTTGGGAAAACAGGTGGTTTAAAAAGGGAAAGAGAATCTCACAAAAATGCTTATTGATTGACACCATATTGGTTTAACAAACATAGAAAATATATTCAAAAGGTGCCAGACCAAAAGACATGACTGAAAAAATTAACAATGAATGCCAAAACCCTTTAAAGAATGCAGAGGACACCATTTCTTAGCTGAAAGTAAAGAAAGATTAAGATGAGTCACATTTTTATGAGCTTAAGGGAGATGTGATGGCAAAGATGTGAAAGTGATAAATAGTTTTGTAGGTGTGAATGTGTTTTCTAGATTTATTACAGTTCTTGGGATTATCATTCAGTGTAGGCATTATGGTATTAAACCCATTTACTTGATTTATTGCTAATAAGCATTAATGTTTCAAAGTAAGATTAGTAAGTAAGCCTTGCTTACATCCTGCATTAGTTTCACTACATGGGGGAAAATGCTGGTGTTTTTTTTTTTAATGGTGTGGTTTTTGAAAGAAGCTCCATCTTGCTCCACAAAGGAGGGACTTGGAAGTGTTCCATCCTTTAGATTAGCCTTCCTCAACCTGATACTTTCTAGATGAATTGGACTCCCAGTAGCTTCCAGCTATCATGGCCATGTGGAGGACTGAGGATAAGGAAAGGCTGGGACTTGACCTCCTCCAAAGCATGCATTAATCAAACCAGGTTTCACACCCACTGAATGTTTAAACAATATCCTGAAAGCTTGGCCTTCTTTCGCTTAACGATCTAAATATCTTCATATTTGGACAACGTGTCTAATGCCTATTTGCAAACTGTACTGCAGCTGGGTCAAGTGACGAATGAGTGTATTAATCAGAAGCAGCAGAAGCAGCCGTCCTTAACATTACAATTGTATTTGGGATAAAAAAGCTTTCTTAAGAGAGCCTTGCCTGTACTAATCTTTAAATACCCTAATTAAAGAATTACCCTACTTTTATTACAACAAAACAGAACTGGTTTGGCCAATTTGTAGTGAGTGAAAATTCGTCTAAACAAGGGGAAAAAAGCTGGTGTTAATTGAAAAGCTAGAGTAGACCCACATTTGCCCTTTGCTTGAATTGTGAAAGTAGAGTGAAAATCTGTGTTAAGTTTTAGATGTGAAGGTCCATTGTTGACAAATGTCTGTTCAACTGGAAAGGGCTCACCTGGAGCAATTTGTGTCATTTGCATAACAATGTAATTATGCAAATAACACTAAATCAGTGCAGAAAATTGGTTTGTTTCATACAAATTATGTTGAATTGCAGTCTGGTCAACTGAGATTTCTGTATGGTCTTTTGCAGTAGCCATTTTTTTCTTGTTGCACAGAACATAAAAAAAAAAAAAACTATATTCATGAATAACAGAGAAAGTATTGTGTACCTGAGTTTGCATAATGTCCAACCCATTTTTAAAAAATCATTTTCAAAGTATGCCCAGTCCTGCTAAACATAGCAATTTTAGCCTTAGATTTTGGTTTAGTTTAGCTATATTTTATTCTAGTTCCTTGATGGACAACCTATGGCACGCATGCCGGAAGTGGCATGTAGAGCCATATCTCCGGGTACAAAAGCCATCACTTGTTGCTCTTCCGGGTTGTAGCTCCAGCCAGCTGGTCTTTGTGCACACATGCACGCCAGAAATTGGAAGACAGGTGACTGGTGCACATGTGCTTGCTGGAAACTGAAAGCTCAGCTTCCCACTGCACACATGCGCATTGGGGAACTGCTTTTCCGGTTTCCGACGCTCCCACACGTGTGCTCCCGTTTCGGCACTTGGTGCTGAAAAGATTAGCCAACACTGTTCTAGTTCATCAGTTATTGCTTTTTTTGCACAGGTCACTACAGAGAAAACATTTTGTCTTAATCATAGTTGGATCGTAGGGGGTCGTCTAAGGTCATTTTTTCATCTGCAGATCTTTCATTGCTACTTAGGTAGTATCTTCCTAGCTATGAGCTTAGAGGAGTGAAGCCTGTTGACAACTTTGGAATATACTGTATAGTTGCCTGTTCTATCAGTCTTGTACAAGATTGAGTGACTGTACTCTTCCATGTGATGGACCCATTGCTATGCGATTCTTCATCAAATCGATTAATGCCATCTCTTGCTTGATTGTTGGCTAATACTTGTGTGATAAAAGGAAATATTGATGTGATCTGGCCTGTTCTCCCTTCTGCTTGAACTCAGCTTCTAAACTATATTAAAGGATTTAAGCAGACATTGATTATCAGGGAAGTTCAAGTAAAATTTGGTGATGTTCATGATAGACTGAAGAATGGAATAACAGGAAGTTGGACTATATCAGCCTTTTCCATCATCGAATTTGGTAGATTGAATAAACCAAGACACATTGTCTCATCTGCCATGATCAGAGAGAGTGGGGCTCAACTTTTCAGAGCCCTCTTTTTATTCTTTGCAGAAGGGGAAAGTGTTAACTGAAAAGCTAGACCACTGTAGGTTAAATCTATGCCATAGCTTTTGTCCTTTGCTTGAATTGTGAAAGTAGAGTGAAATGCTGTGTTAAGTTTTAGATGTGAAGGTCCATTGGTGACAAATGTCTGTTCAACTGGAAAGGACTCAGAAAGGGGAGGGGCAGTGGTGGGATTCAAGTAATTTAACAACCGGTTCTCTGCCCTAATGATTTCTTCCAACAACCAGTGTGCCAAACTGCTCAGAAAGTTAACAACTGGTTCTCCTGAAATGGTGCGAACTGGCTGAATCCCACCACTGGGGAGGGGTCTATGCAAAACATAATACTTTTTATAATGCCGATAAACCAGGTAGGTGGTTGGCATATTTGTTAAGGAAAAAGCAGAAAGCAAGGACAATAGAGAAAATAAAATACAAGGGTAAGGAGGTTTATGAGCAAGAATTGATTAAAAAAGCCTTTTTAGAGTTTTATTCAAGGCTGTATACTGGTAATAAAATTCAAGATATAGATATAGATAGATATCTGCAAAAAGAGAATATTTGTATAACTTCAAAAGAGCAGAGGGATAGCTTAGATCAATTGATAACTTCCAAGGAAATTATGTTTGCAATTAAGCATTTGAAAGTGGGTAAAGCTCCTGGAATGGATGGTTTGACAGCTATTTATTATAAAAGTTTACAGGAGGAAATGGTGGAACCACTGAAGGAATTATTCAATAATATACAACAGGGAGGAGAGGTACCTCCAACTTGGAAGACAGCATTTATATCGCTGATCTCAAAAGATGGGCAAGACTATACAGACCCTAAAAACTATAGGCCGATTTCACTTTTAAATATAGACTATAAGATTTTTGCTAATATTTTAGGCAGAAATTATTGATATTGTAGCACATGCTTTGTCTATCTGGATTATCATGCCCCTCTGCATACCCATCAAACTGTTCTAAATCCTCTTTCCTTTCCAGGATTCCAAAATGAATATCTGCAGTGGTGGGATTCAAGTAATTTAACAACTGGTTCTCTGCCCTAATGATTTCTTCCAACAACCAGTTTGCCAAGCTGCTCAGAAAGTTAACAACCGGTTCTCCCGAAGTGGTGCGAACTGGCTGAATCCCACCACTGAATATCAGTGTGTAGTAACTTTATTTCATAAACATAATTTAGCTCACGACAAGGAGGATAAGCACTTTCATCCCCAGCAGTACCTCCGCAACGTTCAAAGCCGGTATAGATAGTGCCAGAGAGACATAAAAAGTATGTCTTGGATTGTTGTCATTTATCCACTGATTACCTCAGTCTATCAGCTCTAATGTTTTTTTCATTCCCACTAAACAGATGTCAACTTCCTAAGGCAAGGACTATCAGCTGGCAAAGCTGTAGGACGTGGTATTCTAGGCAACGTCTTAGTCATAGATTCACTTAAAAAGACAACCAGATGCATAACTCTGTGTTATAACAATGATGTGTTACTGTGTTGGCAATGGGGCATGTTTCCTTTGTAATTTGGCAGTCTAGTTTATGCTTCCATGCCCTTTTTGTTAAGCTCCCTGCCCTCTGAATTCATTTTTTTGTCTTTTACATTGGTTAATGTTGTTGTTTAATAGCATGCTTTTGACTCTTGCAGAAAATTCTCTCTCTCTTAAACTGCACAGAGCTCTGACTTTAATAATGTTATTTTAAAATTTAACCCATGTTGTGTAAGCCTGTGATGGTCTTTTCAGCTGCAATCTCATTTACGATCACAGGCAATTTCCATACAAGTTCAAAGCACAATTGACTTTTATGATCGAGCACATTCATTAAATGTAGTGGCACTTATTTCTGACATCAGCTTTCTCAGTTTTGTGGCAAGCCAGAAGATGGCAGTGTTTTTTAACAGAAGAGAAGGCTTCTAGTTTAAAAATAAAATGATAAAGAATCCAGGACTGGAAGACAGCAGGTCTGGGAATATGATTTGAAGCTTTACTTTTTCAATAATTCCTGCTCTGGTGAAAAAATTTGAAGGAATAACTGACATGGCAAAAGATGCACAAGACAAAATAAGCTAGCCAGAAATTAAATAATACAAATACTATCATGGAAGGAAGCTCATGAAGTGATTAGCTCATGCTACTGAAGAGGATATCTTTCTTTACTGATCACTTATTTTTAGGGTGTGATTGCAGGATACAGAAAACTTTAAAGTGAATGTGTATGTCAGCTCTAATTGGAAGAAAAATCTGAGTGGTGAAACAGTTGTTGCAACACAGGATTCGGCTCTTGCTAAACTTTTCTTCAACCTGGAGAAGAACAGAATCTCCTCAAACTGCGAGATGAGTGACATAAATTTGATGAATAAATAAAACAGTCATGAAGTCAGTCGTGAAGATAGAAAAGTGGACAGTGCAGAGCAACAAAGATGATATGGGGTCTGAAGGCTAAACCAAACAATAAACGATTGAGGAAACTCAATGTCTACTCTAACAAAGAGAAGGACTAGGGGTAAGTATGATAGCAGTCTTCCAGTATTTGAAGGGCTATCACAGAGAAGAAGATGCCAATTTATTCTCCAAAGCACCTGAGAGTAGGACAAGAAATAATGGGTAGAAGTTCATTAAAGAGATATCCAACCGAGAACTAAGGAAAAATTTCCTGACAGTGAGAAGAATTAATCGGAGGAACATCTTGCCTCCAGAAGTTGTGAATGCTCCAACGCTGGAGATTTTTTAAGAACAGACTGGACAGCCATTTGACTGGAATGGTATAGGGCAGTGATGGCTAATCTTTTTGCCATTGCATGCCAGGAGGGGGGGTGGATGAGGTTCACACTTGCGCGTGCCCACACCCATAATTCTATGCACCTCACCCTGCGCATGTGCAGGCAACCCCCCCTCACCCCCCCTGCTCCTGGCACGCAATGGCCCGGTAGGCCCGTTTTTCTTTCTCACCTGGCTCCAGATCCTCTCTATGCATCTGGAAGCCTTCTCCACCCCCTCGGAGGCCCTCCTAGAGACTCCTAGAGAGGCTGTTTTCACCCTCCCCAGATGCATAGAGAGGATCTGGAGGCTAGAGACAGCAAAAAAACTTCACTTCCTTTCCAACCGAGAGTTGTGAAATGGACCGTTTCAGGCTTCCAGAGGACCCCTGAAGGGTTGGGGAAGGCTGTTTTCACCCTCCCCAGATTCATAGAGAGGATCTGGAGCCAGGTGAGAAAGAAAAACGGGCCTTCCCCACCCCACCCCAGACCCTCCAGAGGCAGGAAACAGCCTGTTTCCCTACTTCTGGTGGGCCCAGAAGGCCCGAAAATCAGCTGGCCGGCCAGAGCTGAGCTGGTGTACCCACTGATATGGCTATGCGTGCCATAGGTTTGCCATCACGGGTATAGGGTCTCTTGCTTGACCAGGGGATTAGACTAGAAGGCCTCCAAGATCTCTTCCAACCCTATTTTATGTTCTGTGTTCTATGTTTTATTATATGGACCATTTTGGGCCAGTTGATTGCAGCAAGATGGTAATCTGTCCATCAAAAAGTATAAAAACAGGAAGGTCCTTGAACATTCTCTTACTTTTAGCCTTTCCAGAGAACAACAGATCTATTGTCAGAGAAACCCCATTTTGATAAAAAAATAAATAAACCTTCATTTTGCCTTTAGATGTTTTCCTTCTGGACCTCACATTCTTTGGCCTCACATCCTTGCCCTAAAATTCCAGGAAGGCTATATGTGATTGCCTTATCAAGGAACTGGACAGCAGTGGATTCAGGGTTAACTTCCTTTTCTGTTGCAGATAAATTAGCACGAAGGTTTTCCATGCCCTTACCAGTCTTATCAATCAGGGACAGAAGGCTGACAAGGACTTGTGATATTTCAGTAATGAACCGAACTTCTGGGAGGACTATCCTCTACCAGGCATGTGAATGCTTCATTGCTTATTGCCTATTGCTTACTGATGATTATGTGCCTTGGTTTTCCACAAATGTGTGGAAACTTTACTAATGTATGCATTGGGAGCTCCTGATTTGAGAGATAGTCCCAAGATGACTGGGCCAATCTATGATTTGGCTAACACATTACTCACAGTTCTGCACTTTTCAGCATCCCTCATTATTGACAAACAACATCTAGAGGGCCATGGGTATTCCATCTTTGCTTTCAAATAGCTATAATACACATGGAAAGTAGCTCCTAATGTAAACCCTAGCCACACTATATAACAATCGTTTGATGTAGGAAAGAAGGAGAAAGAGGTGGAGGAGCATCAGAACAGAGGGTTAGGTGTCTTTACTATCGGTAGTACTGTTTTCCCCCCCCATCCTTAGTGCAAGGAGAGAGGAGCAAAGACACGTTATGGTAAAAGGCATAATGATTAAATGAACCCAGGCTTTCCCTTTTTCCATTCTATGGAAACTTATTATTACTTACAGAGATCTCCATTTTTATTCCAAGGGGTCAGGGCAGTACATATAAATCATACAATTTTATGCTCTTCACAATTCCATGATGAACTAAACTTAAAGATGTGTAGGGCAAGATAGGGAGACATCTTCAGATGTTGTTGAATTATAACTCTCAATGTCTGTAATCATAGGCCATATTTTTAGAGATTGTGGGGTTTTTTAAAGCAGGAACATCTGGAGAAACACAGATTTTTAATTGCTGGCCTAAGATCTCCTAATGATCTTTAAGACTCCATTGGAGTTTTAAAACATAATTTTCTGTAATCCATAAATATAAATGTTACTTTAGAAAAAACTACTGTGGAGGCTTAATTTTATAGAAAACATCATCAGTACTTAAATGACCTTACTAGAATTGTAAATATTAATTAAAGGAAAGTTCATAGAACTTCATAATACAGCTTTTTAAATCAGTTATCTGGGACTTCTGATAATCCAAGAAGATACTGTATTAAAATTAATTCTTGGTACATACAATATTATAATAATCAGGACAACTAAATCTTGAATGATTTTTGTTTTCATATCCAAAATCTTTGACAAACTTTATGTGAGATAGTTGACCATATAAATTTGATTAGATAAATTAATTGATCTCACATGATGTTTGGTATATTTATATATACCGTATTTTTTGGAGTACGAGACACACCTGACTATAAGATGCACCTTGGTTTTAGAGGAGGAAAACAAGAAAAAAATATTCTGAACCAAATGGTGTAGTAATAAATTTAATAAAATATAGCAGAATAATTTTTACAACCACGTAAAGTCAACAGCAGTATTAAGAACCATCATCACTGTCATTAACAAATGAGAGACTTTAAGTTTCAAGCACTCTTTTACTTTTCCAAACAGGATCATGTTTATTTAAATTGTCCCCATTAATTACTTACTGCTCCAGAAACCCCTCAGTGAACCTAAGTGATCAGGATGTTCTTTAGAATTTGACTCACAAATAGGTGGCAGGTTTAATAACCCTGCAATTTCTCTTTCCCCTTCCATTCCCAGAATTGCTTAGTTTAGGCATTAAAAAAAGAAGGTTAGAACTTAATGAGGATTAAGTGTCTGGGCGCTTGCTACCACAAAAGAAGGAAATAATTATTTGATTGCTATTATAGCAAAATGTTTCTTATCTCACAATTTACAATAAGAAGAGGTAGTGTAGTTTTTTTAAGTCTCTTTTCCAGGTGTTAATTGAAAGATGTAGTTCAATTACAGGACACCTATTTTATTTAACAAACCCCTCGTTCCTCTGTGTTAAAAATGAGAGTTTGTTGACAACGTTTGGAGGGACTCTTGAGAATGTTTCTCTAAAGTTTTTAAGGGCCTCATGTAGCTTTGAATACTGTTGACTCTATAGCCTGCCCTCACATGAGAAGATATACAACTACAAGTAAGAGTTGATTCAACCAGAACATTTCAGTTTGTAAATATAGAAGTTTGAAGTGACTTTCTGTTGATGTGGGGTTTTGAAGCATAGCCTTTCCAAGCGATCATAAAGCAGCTGAAATGAAGGTTTAACCCAGGGGAACTCTGAAGCAGCGATTCAAGGCACGCCGGTAGGCAAGGGAACCAACCTCCTCAGTGTATTGAAACCAATTCGAGAAAAACACACACTCCGCGGGTTTTGTGTGTGTGTGTGTGTTTGTGTTTGTTCTGATCAGTGATCAGGATAAGGTTTGACATTATTGTTCTTAGAAAAATTGCACTGCTGACACGTTTGCTTTGTGTCAGTCCTCGTCTAACCTATCTTTATCAAAAACATTTTTCAAAACATGTGCAGCCAATGAGCACGATTCCACAATTCCAGTTCATCAGTAAGTTCACAAGGAAATGTGACAAAGGATAATCACACTGTTACTTACAGTAGTGGCCAACATTGTGGAAACCTTTTGGGAAAAGTGTATTTTTGAGAGTTGATGGCTAATAACACCACTTTTTTTTTTTTTTTTTGAGTTTCAAGATAATCATATTCCACTGCTGGAATGGCCTGGAATAGCCCAGACTTTAACCCTATTGAAAATCTATGGAGCCGACTAAAGAAACTTGTTAGTCAGAAGCGACCCAGCAATAAAACCCAGTTAATGGAAGCACTCGTTCAATCTTGGTTTCACATTGTAACAGCTGCAGGACTAAAAGACTTAGTTCACTCCATGGGAAGATGTTGTAAGGCCGTAATTCCTGCTAAAGGCTACCCAACTAAGTATTAAGTGACGTGATAATTTTTGTATATCTTGTTTTTTTTATGGTGATAATTTTTGTATATCTCATTTTTTTCTACGTGTTCCACTTTTTTTCTTTATACTGTAACTGCTATTCTAATAGCAAATCCTTCATAAAAGTTATGGCATTACATGCTTGATTAAATTATCTTTCCATTGATATATACTTTTAGGGTACCACTCCCAAAAAAAGTGGTGTTATTAGCTAGTTTTAGAAAATACACTTTTCCCAAAAGGTATCCACAATTGCGGCCACTGCTGTAAGCATATTGAATAATGTCCAGATCTCAAATGTTTCTTCTCCTGTTTTAGCCCTAGAACCAAGCTATGTTTGAGATCCATGTATACAGATAGTCCTTTACTTAACAACCACAACTAAGCCCAAAATTTCTATTGCTAAGCAAGGTAGTTGTTAAGTGAGTGAACCCCATTTTATCACATTTTACCACAGTTATTAAATGAATCATGCGGTTGTTAAGTAAATCTGGCTCCCCCCCCGCTCCCCATTGACTTGCTTGTTGGACGCTGGTATGGGAAAGTCACAAATGGCAATCGCCAGAACCCTGCAAGTGTCATAAATACATGCCAGTTGCCAAGTGCCTGAATTTTGATCATGTGATCATGGGGTACTGCAACAGTCATAAGTGTGAAAAACAGCCCTATGTTATTTTTTTCAGTGCTGTTGTAACTTCGAACAGTCACTAAATGAATGGTTGTAAGTCAAGGATTACCTGTACTTTTGAGATGCTCTTTGATAAATTGGAAATAGCATGGATAGGTGAAGTGGAGAAAGATCTGAAGTCAACTGAAATGGAAAGGAGCCTCTAGGAATAATATTTTAGAAAATAACTGAAACCAGAAGCCAATTAAAGGGAAAGGGAAAGCAGCTAAGAGCATAGACAAGTCCACTTAAGTGCATTAAAAAGGTGAGCAATTCAGACATTTGTTCCCAAAGTTATGAAAGAGGAAGAATGACTTCCGAGTTAGTTTCCTGATCATTTATTCTGTCTGAAATATTTTTCTTTCCCCAAGTACATTTTCAGATCATCATGCAGAAATCTACTTACATGTCTTGTTACAGCTAATGAGACATCCAAAGCAACATATAATTTTAGTCTGCTAAATTGTCTAACTTGTATTACATCTGTCAATCTGACTTTCTTCTTCTTTCATTAATACCTAAATGTTAATATGTAAATGTCAAGCTCAATTTACAGTAATATTAAAACGGCCAAATTCTATGTTTCTGGAACAGCCACCATGAGAGCAATATTCATCAGAACATTTGTGTGAATGTATGTATATGCATGTCTCTCAGTGGTGGGATTCAAATTTTTTACTACCGGTTCTGTGGGCATGGCTTGGTGGGCGTGGCATGGCTTGGTGGGCATGACAGGGGAAGGATACTGTAAAATCTCCATTCCCTCCCCACTCCAGGGGAAGGTAACTGCAAAATCCTCATTTCTTCCCAATCAGCTGGGACTCAGGAGGCAGAGAATAGATGGGGGCGGGGCCAGTCAGAGGTGGCATTTACCGGTTCTCCAGAACTGGTCAGAACCTGCTGAATACCACCTCTGGTCTCTCCCTGCCTCCCTCCCTCCCTCTCTCTCTCTCTGTGCATATGTGTGTATATGTGTGTGAAATGAGGGGAAAAAAATAAATGTACCAGTAGTTCTTTATTTCTCTCCAGCCCACACCACTGTTTTTCTATTTTGTTCTAACCCCATTTCATAGGGGTAAAATAATACCTGCAAGATGCTAAGATCAAAAGGAATCCTTGTTTTTTAAAACTGCAGAAAGGGAGGTACTCTACTAAAAGCTGCACTCAGGGTATGATCATTGAACTAAAATGTACATATTGGGGAAAAAAAACTTGTCTTGAAAAAGACTGCATTGGGGTCTGTCTGTCAGAGAACAAAAAGCAGAACAATCTGCATTGAAAATAGTTTCTGTGTAATTTGCTTTAGCAACTAGATGAATTAGTTGAAGAGGCATTCAAAGGGCCCTTGTACTAGGTGACACAGCAAAGGTAAATGCCTCAATGCCTCAATTCCATGCCTCCCATCTTAAATCTATAAATATATCTGCCAGACTGGAGTAGTGCTCTGCTAATGCAGACAATAAAAGAAACCATCCCCAACCTAGTTTTCAATTCCTTTTGAAGAACATTTGAAAGTTTATTTGGTAGTATTGATAGCATTGGTTGTGAGCCAAGGTGGCTCAGTGGTTAGAGTGCAGTACTGCAGGCTACTTCTGCTGCCTGCAATTTGGCAGTTCAAATCTCACCAGGCTCAAGGTTGACTCAGCCTTCCATCCTTCCGAGGTGGGTAAAATGAGGACCCGGATTTTGGGGGGGCACTATGCCAACTCTGTAAACTGCTTAGAGAAGGCTGTAAAGCACTGTAAAGGGGTATATAAGTGCTATTACTATGGCTATATTCAACTAACAGACTGTAAACATACATACAATTGAGTCATTGAATGTAAGTGAAAAATGAAAGTCTTTTCTGAATTACCCAGCTCTGCAAAATGGAATGCACATTGCTAAAGGGATTCTATAGTTTGTCTTCCTGACCCAGCCGGATGCTAGAAATGCTCTGATTGAACACAGAGGTATTTAAATATGGAAATGTCTTCCCATGTCATAGAAAAAGGAAGCAATGAGTACAGGAGTCCTTCCCCTTTGACTTATCTTCTCTTTGCATTACCATGATGGATGATAGTTCAGCAAATGAGCCAGTGGTGGAGCACATGATTGGAATGCAGGAGATCTTCCTGACATCTCCAGAAGGAAGGATCAGATACGAATGTGATATGAAAAGACCTTTGCTAGAGAGCAATTGTCAATCATTCCTTTCCTTTGGTCCTTCAAACTCTTTCCAAGGTCAGTACAAGAAAGACTTTCCAAAATTGCTTCCTGGTGAAATGAATAGCCTTCTCTGGTGATTTGCTATAACCCCGGTCCAAGCATACTTTGGATGCAATAGAAAACTTATTGTTTGTTTACTTGCCTGGCACTTGGTAAGTAGGGATGAAGCAGTATGGTTTATTTAGTTCAGATTAAATTATTTTATTTCACAATAATTCATTACCTGCCCTGAGAATTCCAAGACGGGAACAGATGTAAACTCAATTAACCAGTGGTATTTCCTGGCACTTCAAGTTACTGGTGGCTTTTGATCTGCCATATTTTGGTTTTGAGCAGTGATTACAACAAGTTGGTTTTCTCTTGCCTTCCAATCTCTCTGGCTGCAGAAATTTATTCACAGCGGAAGCTCTGTATGTGCCTGTTTGATATATAACCCTTATTTGATTCTGTTATCAGTCTTAAGAAAGGAGAATCTAAAAGGCTTCTAATTTTGAACATTGGGAGTAATGATCAATTTCACAGCTGTTTATTCTAAATGTAATTTCTGAAAAACTAAAGCCATGATGGCAAATCAAGACTAATTTTTCTGCTCTTTCCATTTCTCCTTGCTTAATATTGTTAATTAAATTAGCTATTTCCTTCCAGCTGTTTATAAAACAGCAACCAGATGCTTTCTTATATTCCTCACACTTATTTGTTGCACCAAAAAACAAACAAACAAACATTCAAAGTATGTTTTGGCGAGCAAAGAAAACCCACTGGCCATATTAATATCTAATATCTGACAATTCCAGTCATAACATGATTATTATGTGCCATCAAGTCAATCTCAGCTCTTGGTGACTACTTCAATAGACGTTATCAGGATGATCTGTCCCCAGCCTGATGTTTCCAGTCTTCCAATGGTACGTTCATCACTGCTATAACTGAGTCCATCCATCTTGCTTCCATCTTTCTGATCATTACTGACTTCTCAAGGAAGCCAAGTCTTTTCAAAATGTGTCATAATCTGAACTTTGACAGAGAACTCAGGATCCATCTGCGATTCATTTGTTCATCATGGCTATTCATGTTGAAGTGTCTTCAACGCAAAATTGTAGAGTATCAGTACTCTTTTTACCCTGCTTCTTCAGAGTACAACTTAAACTTCCATAAAATATCATAGGAAAAACCACTGCCTCAATATCTCTGATCATCAAGCTACAATATATTTTTCAAGATTTTATAAAGATAGTACCAAGTGCTACTCTGTGGCATATTCCTGACTGCTGCTTTCTTTATTGTTAGTAATTGATCCTAAAAGCTGAATCTATGCATATCTTCACTGTCAATTCTAAGGTGGTTGCTGTACGTGTTGTCGTTAATTTGGACTTTTTAAATCATAATGTGATTTTTTCCATTGTGCTCTTTGACTTTCATGAGTAGAATTTGTAGATTATTTGCATGTTCAGCTGTCAGGATAGTGTCATCTGCATAAAGTGGATTGCTAATGTTTCTTACTCCAGTTTTAAAACCAGGGTTATTTTCTTTCAATCCATTCACCCTCAAAATATATTCAGCACATGGGTTGAATAAATAAGGAGAGAGTTTATAATCACATGTGGTATCTCCATTTCTATGTATGGAAGTTAATTTGCATTGGATAATGCAGATGTTTCAACTTGGTAATAATCAGAATGGTGATCTGACTTCCACTTACAGTACTAGAGGTTTTTGTAAATAAGGAATTATCTTTCAAGCTACTTTAGATGTTGACCTCTTTATTGTACATAATTTCATTGTATTCCTTCCATATTTGTTTGATTTTTATAGAACAAGTTACTGTCAATCAACTGTATCCTTTAGCATATCAATTAATGGTGGAACCTTTTGCATATGGAGACTTTTTGGAAGATTTTAATTTTGATTCCAGTTTGTTTCCATCTTCGATGTCTGTAGGATGTTGTAATATTGATTCTTGTCTGTTTTAGCAGCTCTCTCACATGATTTGTTAAGTTCCTTCCTGAAATTCTTGATTTTTATTTTTTAAAAATATTTGGAAGTCTTGGGATTGGCCAATCTTTTCTTGGCAACTTGCCCCTTTTGTTCTTAAATCCTTTTGACTTTCTTTAGTTTCTGAGTCTTTGGCCATCTCTTTTTACATTCATTTTTAATCCCATTGATTTCATTTCATAGTTCCTGTTCTCTGTCAGTTAGGCTCAGAACTTCAAAGTATTTCTTTGATGCCCTTCTTGAAAATTATGGCTATATGCTGAAGATCATATCATTGAAACTGGCTGGATTTTTTCTTTCACTTTAGTTGGTTTGGAACTTGTACATGAGAATTTTCAATCTGTTCTACACACTGCCCCTGGCAATGTCTTTGATGATATAAGTGAGGTCTTCTACTTCCTTTTAACAATGATAGTCAATTTAAGTTGTGTGTGCTTATCTGAAGATGTATACAGGACATAGGTATCAGATTGGCTGTTTGAAAGCTATGTTAGTGTTGAAGAATAATTGAATTTGAAGAAAGTAATATGCCATTCTCATGTTTCCTAGACTCTATTTCCAACTCTATTTTCTTCCAGTTTTGGTATTCCGGTCTCCAACCCCGTATGTGGTCCTTGCCTGCATCTTCTATTGATGTCTGATCGAACTTGATCCAAAAGCTCATCAATCTCTCCAATCATTGCTGATTGGAGCATAAAGTTGGATAATCACCATATTAAAGGATTGTCTGCAAAGTCTAATTGATATTATTTGGCCATTGACTTCCTTATACCCAAATACGGTCTTTGCTATATGCTTCCTGACCATATAAACATGCAGTTTCTACTTAATTTTTTTATTCCCTGAGTGCTAATAGTATGATCTTCTGAACAAAGGCGTTCACTACGAATCCACTTGAATCGCTGATATCTATAATGTTAATGTGTCATTGATTCATTTCATTGTTCACTTTGTTTTCCCATATTTATGCTTCTTATATTTCATGTTCCTATTGTAATTCTATCTTTACAAGTTTGGATTTTGTCTTTTCATATGGCAATATCAGCAACTATGTGTCCTGAAAGCTTTAAACTTAGTAGTGTGTTGGGGGCCCTCTGACTTGAGAGGTCCATTATCTGGCACTATATTATCAGACACTTAATAGTGTCTATCCATGTGGTTTTTAAAGTAAAATATAAGAATATTTTGCTTTTCCTTCTCCCATGCAAAATGAAATTATGTGTTTACTGTTACTAAAGTGATTGTCTGCCTTTGCTGCAGGGGTGAAATCTACTTACCTTCCCTACCGGTTCAAAAGTGCATGCGTCGTGCGCATATCCTCTGAGTCACATGCCATGTGGACCCTCTGTGCATGCACAAACCCTTCTGCAAACCTGTAAAAAACAGGTTACTTCCTGATGACCGGGCGGGTGGGCAGAGCCTCATGCTGCCGTCGCTACCAGTTCTCTGAACCGGTCCGAACCGGTAGCATTTCACCCCTGCTTTGCTTCTTATATTGCTTCTTATATTGATACTGCCTTATATAGGGTGCCTGCTTGGGCAGCTGGAATGACCTTAACTTACTGCAATGTGATGCTACGAAGTCCCCTAAAGGCCACTTTGGCCAATCTGGCATTGTCAAGAGCCATGGTGATGCAGTGGTTAGAATGCAGTACTGCAGTCTACTTCTGCTGACTGCCAGCTGACTGCAGTTTGGCAGTTCGAATCTCACCAGGCTCAAGGTTGACTCAGCCTTCCATCCTTCCGAGGTGGATAAAATGAGGACCCAAATTTTAGGGGCAATAGGCTGACACTGTAAACAGCCTTAGAGAGGGCAGTAAAGCACTGTGAAGCGGTATATAAGTGTAAATGCTATTGCTATACTATCATACTTTTTTTTCTCTTTCTTTTAATCATGTCCAATTGTTGGAGAAGTCCCCGAAGCTTTCTTGACAAATATTTTCTTTACAAGTGGTTTGCCATTGCCTCCTTCCTAAGGCTGAGAAAAAGTCACTCAGCTGATACTGTGCCAACCAAAGTAGGACTAGATCTCCTGGTTTATAATCTGATGGTTTAATCACTACGCCAAATTGGCTTTCTAGTGTCATACTAGTCCTTTATAAATCCATAATTCTTCACAGGGTGATAAAACTCCAATTTGTTTTTATGATAACTCTAAAATACATTGATTTTGAAACTGTACATATCTTCATAATACAATACTAACAAGTTTATTAATATTAAAGCAAATTAATCTCATTTTAAGATTGTAAGAAACCTACATAATACCGTTAATATTATTTAAGACCCTTAGCCATTGATTTGTTAATATGGAATATTTCCTTTTATTCCAGAGTTCTTGCAGAGAACTAATATTCACATAAGCATTATACTTTGCTTATGTAACACACATACTCACAAAACATAAATATCATCCAAAACCTATTCCAATACTGATAGTAATCAATCAATTTGTTTATTTATTGTTTTGACCACCGGTTGAAACAAATGGGATAAAACCTGCACAAAGGAAACCAGATAATAATAAAATAAATTAACATTTGTAGTTTCAAATATTGCTAAAGCATTTTGACTGAACACTGAAATCAAGAGATATTTTAAATAAATAATATTTCCATTTCCCAACTGAAGACAAACTAAATGTCACTTGTAATAGCAGTGGGAACACCCTTGGCATCTCTTTGATATTGGCAGAAAACACTGCAATCTTGTCAATTTGAACTGGAAAATCTCTGGGGCTTCATAGGCTCTGAAGAAATATCCAACTTTTTTTGCAACTTTAAAAGAATGGGGAAAAAATATTGTGACTTTCCTAAAGTTACTCAAGGAGCTGAAGCTGATGTCTGTCCTGATAGTCCCTTCAGCGAGACACAAAACATGGTGCAAATGTTCAGCAAAGTCATCTCTAATAATCCGAATATTTGGGGAGCTTTATTGGGTAGAATCCAACTTGCCTATTTCCCATAATGAATCAATGTGAACTTTTAGTCTGTAATGATAAGTCTGAAAAAGGCCACTGTAATAGTGGTGGGTTGCTAAGGGTTCTCCCCAGTTCTTGCAAACCTGTAGTGGAAATTTTGAGTAGTTCGGAGAACTGGTAAATACCACCTCTGCCAGGCCCCACCCCCAATCTGTTCATTGCCTCCTGAGTCCCAGCTGATTGGCTAGAAGGAAAAAAATCAGGGCTCACTTGACAAAGAAGAGAGAGAGAGAAAAAAAAGACACCGTAGCTTTAAATTGAGAAGCCAAGAAGCCTCCCAACTGATCGGCTAGAACCGATCCGCTCCTTGTAAACCACTTGGTGGTGGTAGATTGGCAGTTGGGGCCAAGCTGCCTGAAAGCGGTTTCCGATGCTCTTGGTGGTGGCAGAATGGCAAAAAACTGTTTAAACTCTTGCCGTGGTGCTTCAAAGGGCTGCCCTACAGCTGATCAGTGGTAAAAGACAGTGTGGTGGTAGACCAGTGTGCTCCCAAAAAAAATAGATAGACCGGTAAGGCTCTGTAAGCAGTTAAAAGCATGGTAGACCAGCACATCTGCTAAATCCTAAAGAATTGCTTGTCACATGACCATCAAACCACACCCACAAAATAAGCCATGCTCACAGAACCGGTAGTAAAAAAATTTAGAGCCCACCCCTGCACTGTAATAAACACTTTCCTGCTAACTTTTCAAAATTTTATCATCATAATTCATATTGTCTTGCCTCCTAGTTACACATCACTGGGATATCTTTTTCTTAAGGTATTGTGAAATTGGGCACTGTGGCCCAGCACTATGTGCTTTTTATTCTTACAATAATTATGACTTCTTGGATATATAGGTTTAGATGTCTGGAATTGGAACAGCATCCTAAAAACAATGGGCAATCATTTGAAATTTTCTAAGAATTCCATCCTTGATATAGTTAAATTTCTTGAGGGCAATGTTTTTCATTTCATGTATGGATGTGAATCAGCGCATTGCCTTTATCCTGGGTAAAGAGTAGGTACTGTATACAGCAGGGTGCTATGATTAAAAAATAATTGATTTAACAGTGACTTATTTGTGCCCATATCTCTTTAAATGTAATACAGCCTCAGTATTCTTCTTTCTGTGTCCTAAGACAAAAAAATTCCTGCAAGGTTTTTGCCAGATAACTACAAGTGAGCCAGTTATATAAATGAAGGTGTGCATTCTGAGATGGGATGTGATAATTTAGAAAAAGATTTTCATTTCCTTAAGGCAGAGCAAATGGACCTAAACTTGCTGTGTTCCAGCTCTGAGCTTTTATGAGACCTGGTTCCTGAAGGAAATGCAGTGTTGCTTTGATTTAATGGACCGGTTGTCTGGAGTCCATTAAATCAGAGAATATGTCATCCATAGTGATGTTATTGGGTAAACGGTGCAAATTGTATTATTTAAAAATAAATGGGAATTTTGTCTGTTGCATCTGATATCTGTTGCGTTGAATATTTATCAAGCCATAATCTTTTTTATTGCTCAATTAAAATAACATTTTAATGGAGAGTTTAAAGGAGAATCTTGCATTCAGTGATTACAGAGATGTCTTCAAAGCAGCATTAGCCTTATGCTGAGACCACCTTAAGTTCACCATTGGTCACTGCAACCTCAATTTCTTGGACTTTTTTTTTAAATTTGATTTATATGCCGCCTTTCTCCGAAGACTCAGGGCGGCTTACAATGCGCTAAGCAATAGCCTTCATTCTTTTGTATATTTTATACAAAGTCAGCTTATTGCCCCCACAACTGGGAGCAAAAGACAGATACTTTTCATTCTATGATGTCTATGATGGTATTTCGGTATACAGTGGTATTATGGCATTCAGCATTAATTCATTCTGGGAGGTGTGATGGGTACTAAAATATACAAGTCCCAAAGAAACCATGCAACTTACATGTAACCCTTTGTTTCATCTGTGAAGAACTTTCTGACTGTCCCTTTTCCTATGTCAGTGACCTTCCCAGCATGACCAACTTCCTGTCCACCCTCTGTGGCTGTCCCCCTCCTTTTGCAGTTACCTTCCCAGCATGTCTGACTCCTGTTTGTTGCCCACAACCGTCCCTCTCTTCCTATAGCTGCATGTCAAGTACTAAGCAAAGGCTGAATACTGGGACATTTTCATGTCAAAATGCACCATGAACCAAATTTGCAAGTTATGAAGTAGTCGAGTACCCAGGTACTACTGTATCACTTTACTGCTTGCTCTGAAGGCATAACTTTGAAAACTTGTTGATTAATGAAAGCAGATGTTATTACTTTAAGTCATCTAATCAGTACTGTTCAGAAATTGCTCAGAACAAGAGGCTGGGAAATAATAATTTTACTTTTAAAAAAGAATATTATCCCAAGGAATGTATCTTTTGTCCAAAGAACAAGATTAGCAGTGAATGACTAGTTTTTTATTTCTTATTTATTGTTGGCTTGTGTATCAACCAATTCTTGTTAAATATTTAGGGACAAGATTAAAGACTTTACAAAACTTTGCAGTTGGCACTTCTCTTCCCTTAAGGATAGCACACTGAATTTTCTTTCAATTGGATAACTACCGTATTTTTCGGAGTATAAGTTGCACCGGAGTATAAGACGCACCTTAGTTTTTGGGGAGGAAAATAAGAAAAAAGCTGATTGGCAGGTGGATCAGCCTCCCCGGAATACCCCCAATCAGCTGTTCCCAGAGGTGAATTTTAGCAACAGGTTCCTTGGTTGTGAGCACTGTAACTTACTTTTTTTTCTGCCTCTGAAACTTCTGAAACTGAAAGTTTCAGAAAAAACTTTTTTTCCTGCCTCTGAAAGCCTCCGAAACAGAGCTTCAGAAAAAATGCCTCTGAAGCTCTGTTTGGGAGCTTCTTTTCTGAAGCTTCGTTTCTGATACTTTTTTCAGCCTCTGAAACCTCTGTTTGAGAAGCTGGGCCAGGCTACATTCGGAGTATAAAATGCACCCAGATTTTCACCCTCTTTTTTTGGGGAAAAAGGTGTGTTTTATACTCCGAAAAATATGGTATGTGACCAAAATATACACATCTTGGGATGACATGCTGACATTAAAATATGTAATGCCATTCCCCAAAATAAATGGGGAAAATAGCCTTTTGCATTTTATCTTTTTTTTCCCCTTTACTTTTTGTGGCTATTATACATCCAGGCTGACTGTTTCACCTCCTTGTATCTCTGCTCTCATTCCATTTCTATTTTATTTTATTTAATACTGCACGCCATCAGAACTAACTATTTCTGTGCATTCAGATCTCTTGTATCATCCCCTCCTTCTATTTCATCCACATCAGGAGAAATCCTGAAATAAAGAATTGATTTGTAACATTCAACTTGCCTGACACAAAGCCAAAATACAATCCTGTATCACTTTTCAGTGGGGTGGAAGTTATGATCTGTTATATACATGAACAGGTGGCAATGATGGAAGCACTCTCAAATGAGACACATATTCTCACATATACCCTGAGATTTTATATAATTTAGCCATTATTTCAGTACCTTTCTACCAAAAGAAGAGCATAGCCACATCTGAAACTATTAAAATCTCCTAAATGCTAAAATAATTGTTCATCTAACCAATCAACCCCCTGGTGATATACTTCTAGATATTATGGCAAGCTACTTTTGAATAGAACAAAACTACACGGCTGTTTCGGGAAATCACACCAAGTAAAGACTGATCTGAAAGAAACTTGCCTTTTAAGTTAATAACAGACTCTTCCCACAGATGGTTAGCTGCAGATGAACCAGATCAATCAGAATTTCCAAAGACAATGAACAGCTGTATGCTCATAAGTCTCTTTCTGCTGAGCATTGAACAAAAGGATGCTGGGAGAATGGATAGTGAACTAGAATCAAAAGCCTTTTGGGTCCAGGGAAAAAAGATTTTCCTCTATGAGTGTGCAAAAATGACATTTCTTTGGCAGAAAAATCATATGGACAATTTCACCGGCAATTTCTCAAGGGCAGGATTCCAAATCCAGTTAGGCTGCTCCCCCCCCCCCCACACACACACCTCCATCACGCTCAATTAGAGCATGTAGGAATTTTTTTGTCCAGCACTAAGGTCCACAAACCTACCACCACCTTCTTCATGAATTAAATTTGTGCAAATAAAAATTAAGTGTATCTTAGTTTTAGAATGGAAACCTCTGCCTGATTAATCATGTGGCGTGTTTCCAAGGATCTTACCCAATAACTCCAACACGAAATATTCTTGAATCATAGTTCTTTATTAATCAGTTATTTCTATTACAGGTGAACATCTGGAAGTGCATCTGGATCCCTGGACCACACCTTATATACCTGGGAGGCGGAACTAAGGTAAGAAGGGATCAGGGGAAGGGCTAGGTAGGTGAATGGGGTTAACCCTTACTCTGCCATGGGGAAGCAATGTTAGGCATTTATATGTAACAAATCAAGTATTATCCAGCTATGACAATATTGCTTACTGTGATTATCTGGTGAAAGACATAGAGCTTATTTCTTAATTTATGCAGGATTAATTGAAAATACTGTAGAACAGATTGGATAGATACAGGGGCATTATACAATGCACCCTCCCCCCCGCCAAAAAACCCCCCTCTAATGTAGGCTGAAAATGAAAGGGCATCTTGGGGTTTTTACACACAATTCTGCTCAGAATTTCTTACAAAGTAACGCTGCCAGTGAGCTTTTTTACCCTGGCCAACTTCAAAACACAGAAAACACCATGAATCTGTCAGGGTTCATCTTTATTCTTTCAAGTGATTGATAGGAGAGTCCAACATATATCATCTAATCAGTGCATCAGAGCCACAAGTCCAAGTCCCACTCCAACAAATGTGTAGTGTTCCGTTCGAACTATACACCCAAATACTGTATGTATTTGCCTTGGGTTTGTGGTCTGAAAAAAAAGCCTAGTAGGAAAAAAATCTTCAGAGGAATATGAGGAAAGTTGATTGTAATTATCTATCTATCTATCTATCTATCTATCTATCTATCTATCTATCTATCTATCTCAATCATCTATCATCTATCTATTATCTATCTACAGTAACTTCAATCTTTCTCTTTATCATGTTTTGTATCTACCTATCATCTATCGATCATCTATCTATCTATCATCTAATCTATCTTTTATCTAATCTATCTACCTATCATCTATCTATCATCTATTTGTATCTATCTATCTATCTATCTATCTATCTATCTATCTATCTATCTATCATCTACTGTATCATCTATCTTTAACCTATTTATCCTCTCTCTCTCCCCCTCCCTCCCTCTCTCCAAAATATCCCCAGTCATTTCTCTTTTGCTTTCAAAATCCCCTGTGAACTGTGATGATGAAATGATATAATAGTAATCATTCTGAGTAATTTTTTTCTAAGTAGCTGCAGGCGTAATGGCCTTCTGCTATGGCAGGTTGATTGTAGGATGGAAAATAAGTGCCAGCCAGCACATAGAGAATCAGACAATCTCCAGGAACAAAAGTGCAACAAGGCAAGGCTTCCTATTTACAGGAAAATGGATTCACACAACATCTCTAGAGCCACAGCTGTTCAAATGAAAACATCAGCTTCGCTGTGGTTTCAGATAAACCACATGCCTCAAATAAATTAATGCAGCTCCACAAAGCAAACATAGTAACACGATTAATCCCAAAGTGATTCCGTGGAATATTTTTATTCTCTTCATTAACAGCTTCTTGTCACTGCCCTGGCACAAATTTTACTTTCCGCCAGCTTTACAAGCACCTTTCATTAGCGGTTGTGGCTCTGTAACTGGCGACTCTGGCTTGAAATCCACTGCAAATAAAAAACACAGAGCCCCTTTCACGATTCTCTGGTTATCCTTCTGAGTTTTGGTGTGCATGTGTATGCACGCGCAAGTGTTTTCCTACTCTTCTTTTTCTTGTAAGCTTGTCCATGTTGTCAGGTCTGCCTTAATTGGTAGGAGATATACTGCGTGATGAACCTCACCAAGCTTTTAGTTTTCCATGACTTGGTAGGATATTCAGTGGAGCAGACAAAACATTGTCGGGAAATGATCATCTTTCTTTTTCTGACCCTCCTGACTTTTCTTGCCCTGAAATTTCAAGAATGAACATCTATTAAACTTTCAGATTGGGGCAAGATGGGGAGAGCAGAGAAAGACAAAAAGCAGAGGGCAGACTATCATCTTCTTAGAAACTCCTGGCCTTAGGTTCATCCATTTTTTTTTTTGATAAATACAACTTTCTTTGTTCCATGCCTTAACCTCAGTCTCTCCTTTTAATACAATACTTAATCTCGCAGTGACCCTGTTGCTAGTCAGTTTAATATCCTGCATCACCTTTTATTCCCTAGTTTAGCTTAAAGCTTTCCAACTTTATGAAGGGTTTTAGTTCCACCTTCATTCAATGCGATCAGTTTGCCCAGGGGTGAAATCCAGCAGGTTCTGACAGGTTCTGGAGAACTGGTAGCAGAAATTTTGAGCAGTTCAGAGAACCAGTAGCGGAAATTTTGAGTAGTTCAGAGAACCGGCAAATGCCACCTCTGGCTGGCCCCAGAGTGGGGTGGGAATGGAGATTTTGCAATATCCTTCCCCCAGGAGTGGGGTGGGAATGGAGATTTTGCAATATCCTTCCCCCAGGAGTGGGGAGAGAATGGGGATTTTGCAATATCCTTCCCCTGGAGTGGGGTGGGAATGGAGATTTTGTAGGATCCTTCCCCTGCCACACCCACCAAGCCATGCCCACCAAGCCACACCCACAGAACTGGTAGTAAAAAAATTTGGATTTCACCACTGAGTTTGCTCCTATAAAATACCACAAGCTTTAGATTTTGGGATTTCTTTTCGCCCCCACTTTTTCTGATTCTCCTTGAGCTATTTTACATCTGAATGAGTCATCGGTGCATATTTTGTTTCCTTTCACTGGTGCTGGTTGGCAGTTCATTGACTAAACAAATGAAGGATGCAGGCTTGGTTGACACTGTCCATAACTTCTTGGGGTGAGAGTTGTTTTACTGAGCTTGATGTGGTTGTGCTGGGAAGTCATGTTATTTATCCCAATCTCATTCTTGCCAATCATTGCATGGTAAGCTTGAGCTTCTTGCTCTTGTTTGGGTTATTCTGCATTCTGTCTAGCTGACAGGAATTATTCTGTATCTCTTTTCATTTTTCATTTTTTTTTTTACTAAACCTTTCTACTGACTTTCACCTTTAGAAGATACTCGTGCTTCTGTGCTTCTTCTTTCCTGTAACTTTCTGGCACTTATCCAACTGGGAAGTGAAACCCGCCAGTGTCTTCTTGAGATCAGCACATTGGGTTTGTCCAAAATAGCAATAATTTCTCCTCTGTTTGTTTAAGGTTAATCACATCAGTTAATACTTTTAAATTGCGTTTAACCTGTGAGAACATCACCACATTTTAATCATGACTAACAGCGCAATGCAAAGTTGTAATTCAGATATGCCCCTATCAGTACATGTTCACTGGACATGCTGTTGGAAGGATATATTTCAATGTGGTTGTAGGTCATTGTAGGTATACAAATATTCCCTTGAGTCTCAGATCGTAATATCTTCCCTGGTTGTGTCTTGAAGAATTGTCATACAGTCACGCATATTGTCTTTATGTCTTTTCTATGTAAATGTAACAACAGGAGATAAGAATCATTCTAAAAAGAACATTTGATCTAGGAATCAATTTTTCAATATTAATAATCAGTTTAGATGTAATAAAAAGGACTATGTTTTCATATCTGAGAGCCAGTTAGGTTTAATAGCTAAATAGATGGGTTAGAAACCATTTCATAAGCCCTCCCTTAGAAAGCTGATTGGGTAACTTTGGGCCAGTCACTTTATGTCCACCCAACCCACTTCACAGCGTTGTTGTGAGGATTATAGGATTTGGAAGCATTAGGGATGTGTACCACCTCAAGTTGACTAAAAATTAGAAAGGAAAGGAGGGAGGAAAGAAGGAAGGAAGGAAGGAAAGAATGAAGGAGAGAGGGAGGAGGGAGGGAGGGAGGGAGGGAGGGAGGGAGGGAGGAAGGAAGGAAGGAAGGAAGGAAGGAAGGAAGGAAGGAAGGAAGGAAGGAAGGAAGGAATTTTCATTTCTGCTTATGTATATTTTGTAAGAATATCAGCATTAGTTCTATTTCCCAAACTAGGGTTACGTCAAGATCACATTTGAGAGAGTTAATAGGAATGCTATTTAAAACATTAAGTAGTATTTAATACTACAGTCTCTAGACATTTCACATTATCAAGAATTTTGGAAGGAAGTCTGTTTTTCAACCTGGTGCTTGAGATCTAGTATACAAAGAGTCTTCAGAACATATACTAAATAGAAGGGAACAGGATATTGAGAAATAGCATCCATTAAAAAACAATCGCCAGAGGCAAGAGCTTTATCATCAGCCTGCCTCGAATGAAACATTTCACTGCCCAGATAGTCATGCAGTGCTCAAATTATAATGTGTGGATTTAATCATTTCTTATTTTACGTGTGTTTGTGAATTATGCCTGGAGAAGAATGGCATTGATACCACTTGCTGCTTATAAGAGGAAAGTTCTGTTCCTATTACTTTTTATTTATTTATCTTTCTCTCTCTCTTTTTTATTAAATGTGTTGGAACCTAAACCTTTTCAATGAGGCTTTTACTACAAAGGTCATAAAGAAGAATGTGAACAACAACAAAAATCAAATTAAATCCTGGTGCAGAGCATCTCTGGCTGATAACTTTGCAAGCACGTTGAATATAGAATAGAATAGAATAGAATAGAATAGAATAACAGAGTTGGAAGGGACTTTGGAGGTCTTCTAATCCAACCCCCTGCCCAGGCAGGAAACCCTACATCACTTCAGACAAATGGTTATCCAACATCTTCTTAAAAATTTCCAGTGTTGGAGCATTCACAACCTAGTCGGCCTCCTGCACTCTAGGGCTCTAGAGGCTTTGTTCGAGCCTCTGGGAGGGCAAAAACGGCCTCCCCAGGCTCCGGAGGCCCTCTGGAGGCCAGAAACGAGCCCGTTTCTGGCCTTCCCGAATTTCTGGTAGGCCCATTTTTCATCCTCCCCGAGCCTCCACACACGCCCTGCACTTCTCCCGAACCCCTGCGAACCCCCAGCAGCCCACCCCTGCTTTGATCCATCTAGTTCAGCAGGCTGTTCTCACAGTGGCCAACCAATTGCACAAGGAAGTCCTCTTGTCCTCCAGCAGATGACCTTCAAAGACATTCACACTACCATCAAGGCTGACTATTTCCTATAACATCCATGGATTGGTTCAGCCTTTTGTTTTTTTTAAGCCAGCCAAAGCTGATAGCCAGCGGTACATCTGGGTTAGGAGAAGCACATTAATTAACAATCTAATGTTGTTGGAACCCTGTGGTCCCATTTAAATCTAACTTGATCTGTGTTCCAAATTATTATCAGTTATTATCAAATTGTACTAGATGAGACAGAACAGCTGCTAAATCAAAGCATCCATATTTATCCCAATGTTAGGCCTATAACTAGAAATCAAGGAAAATTTCTTTGACTGGCTTGGTAATAGCTGTAATATTTGTAAAATTTACATGGTATGAATTTAGTTGAAAAAGTTTCACCATGTATTTCCAACAAAATAGAAGATGAAATTTCACCATGATTTTGCATACATTAACTGAAACTCTTATCAGGACCAGACAATTTCCCTAGTTTCATAGATTGAAATGTGGTGGCCATTTTCTTAAAATAAAACAAGTAAAACTGGATTTGTTGTCTGGCTTTATAATAAATGTGTTATAATAATAATCTTACATTCTATAAACAAAAACACAACCCATGATACATTGATAAAGAATTGGAACTATACAGTTTAAAAAAGAAAATTAAAAACTCTGACAGTTATATTACGTTTCTCACATTATCTTGAATTTATTGGATAACTTCTATGGGCTTCTTCCAGTTTAGTTGGTACACAGCACATTCACACTAAATCCATATATCCAGATCAGGGCAAACACTTTCACACACATACACAGACAAACATACATAGAAAACATGGACATACACACTACTCAGTTTAGTTTCTAGGAATATAGGTTGCTGTTTATTAAATGCCAAAAAACTTCAAAATACAGTACATTAATTGCAGAAAGAGGACAGTTAACTGCAAAAAAGGCAGGGAAAAGCAGGGAAAGAGGCAAAGATAAAAATGATAGAAGACTTAATAACAATAATTTACATTATATCTCTATGTCTGCCTTCATTAAAAGACACAGAACTTTTGGAACCACTGAAAACAATACTGTGGATTAACATGGACATAACAGTAGCAGGATAGTGATGGAAAGTAGGACACCTGGCGATCCCTCCTCTATTCTGCACCATAAAGAAAATAATTTCTGGGTAGGGATGATGTATCCAACACAATTGATGGTACAAAACTACAGTGCTTACTTTGTTACTTCTGAAAGAGAATAGTTTAATTCAGTAGTTCGTTCTCTCCATTTCCAGTTTTGTTTCCTTGTGGGTTGTAATAAAAAAAATGGTTTTGGAGGCACAAAGCTTGTTTACTTCATAATTAAAAGAAACAGGATCTCTATTGATTAGGAAATGAATGGAATGCATAAAGAGTTTACAAAATTGAATGTATCCTTTAGAGATTTAACTAATTGCTTTTTCTTTTCATCAGATGCATAAACTATAATTTGACCTTGAATAAATGTTTTGGCGGTGTCTCATACTAAAGAGAATGTTGCCACTGAGTCTCTCTTAGTGTGAAAAAAATTCTACCTTCTCCTCTATTAACCATCTGGTTAATAAAATATTTATTTTTCAAGAAAGATACATTCAAAGGCCACTTAAAAAGTTTGTGAAATGAGATTTAAAAGTTCACTAAAGCATGATCTGAAATCGTAACAGCATCTATGTCACAGGTCTAACTTGCAGTCAAGAAATTTATTTATTTATTTAGCATACGGCAATGGTACATTAGCTAGGAGACTACAATGCTAATGCAGAGTAGTAGTTTGGCTGCCTATTTGGCAGCCCTTTTTGGCTCATGCTTGCATGCTTCCCAAGGTGTGCCACAGGAGGGTGAGCTAACTCCACACCAGAAACAAAGATGAGAAGTGTTTCTGCAGAGTCATCTGAGGTCCTCTCCCTCCACCTAAGCTGCTTCACAAAGGGCATTATAACCAGGAAGCTTCAGTGCTGGCAGGATTCTAACTGCCCACATGAAGCACCAGCTCATTTCCCCACTAAAGTGGTACCTATTTATCTATTTGCCTGTAACAGGCTTTCAAACTGCTAGGTGGGTAGAAGCTGAAGCGAGTGACAGGAGCTCACCCTGCCAGGCAGCATTAAAAGTCGAATTGCTGGAGCAAAGACTATCTCCAGTGTCATTAAGTCACTGAACTGCCTTTAATCTTTAATTAAGAAATGAGATATCAAGAAATAAAAAGATGGAAACAATTTCTATATATAGAAAAAAGGAAGTATAAGAAATGTTGGGAAGAAGTAATGGAATACCATATTTTTATTTGTTTATCTACCTAAATCAGGGGTCTGCAATCTTAAATATTCAAAGAGCCATTTGGACCCATTTCCCACAGAAAAGAAAACACCAGGAGCCACAAAACCAGGCTGGGCGTGGCCAACCTGATGTTACTCACTTCCACCAGTCACATGACCCCCCTAGCCACGCCTACCCAGCCAGTCATTAAGGCAAAGAACCAGTTGTTAAAAAACCCCTGGAACCACAAAATCCTTTTGACATATCTCTCTCTCCCCTCCCTCCCTGCCCCCTTCTCCCCCTCTCTCTGTATCTCTCTCTCCCCCTCTCTCTGTATCTCTGTTTCTGTCCTGGCCACTTCTCCATCCCCCACCATTGCCCTTACCTTCTCAGGCCAGGTGAGGAGTGACTGGAAGGGGAGGGTGAGGGGCAGGGCCAGCCAGTTCCGATTTACAGAATGAACTAGTCCAGGAAATATAGATGCGGAGGGCTCGTCGTACGTCCAGAGTATGCCAGGATCTTTCGAGATGATGGGAAGGACGAGGACAGAAGTTAGGGAGGACCAGTTCTTGAGCTCGATGAAAGAGAGAATTCACTTTGGGCAGGAAGGCAGGATCAAGGCGGAGGACCACTCTGTCCTTGTAGAAAATACAAAGGTCCTGGCGAATGGAGAGTGCCCCCAACTTGGAAATACGACGAGCCGAAGTAATCGCCACCAAGAATGACACTTTGAATGACAGAAAACGGAGAGAGACCTCTTGAAGGGGCTCAAAAGGAGAGACAGTAAGGGCCCTCAGAACGGAGTTCAGATTCCAGGTAGGAAACCGGTGGACCACTGGAGGACGCAAGTTAGTCGCCCCCCGCATGAAGGTTCTGATGAGCGGGTGACAGGCGAGAGAGTCCTTGGAACCACAGGTCAAGACCGTAGAGAGGGCAGCCACTTGACGCCGGAGAGTAGAAGGCGCCAATCCCGAGTCAAATCCCTTCAGCACGTTTGTTTCTAGTTAAGAAGTCCTCGGGGGGGGGGGGGTTGGCGTCCCATCTTGGATTTGAAAGCTTTGAACTGGTACGTTACTTACCGCCGGTTCAAAATGCACTCTCTTTTCACCATCCTGGAGTGCATTCGCCCTGGGGATTTCTTGTCCTCTATAGATTTAACTGAGGCATACCTACATATTCTTATTGCTCCCCTTCATCGTCAGTATCTCCGTTTTTGTTTTATGGGACAACATTACCAATACCGGGCCCTTCCCTTCGGGCTGTCCACTAAATCATGGCTGCCCTCATTGGATATATTCGGACCCTTTCTATATGTTTGCAGTTTTATTTAGATGACATTTTGGTGCTGTCTCCGTCCCTCCCTTCTGCCAAGCGGGATTTGGTTTCCGTACTTTCCATTCTGCAGGCTCATGGCTTCTTGATTAATTGGGCCAAGAGTCAGCTTAATCCTTGTTCCCGCATTATCCACTTGGGCGCTTCTATAGACACTGTCTCTTCTATAGTTTCCCTTTCCCCTGACCGTCAGGTCAGTCTTTCCTCTATGGCCTCTGAGTGTTTGGTGGAGGGTTCGATTATGGCACTGAAGCTGTCCCGTTTGTTGGGCAAAATGGTCTCCACCTTTGGAGACAGCCAGTGGTGGGATCACCTGACAGAGAGCCACAGCAGAGGGCCCAAAGAGCCACATGTGGCTCCAGAGCTGCAGGTTGCTGACCCCTGACCTAAGTCAAGGCAACGAACATATTCACTGAACCTTCCTCCTATTTTCCCATAATACCAACCCTGTGAGGTGAGTTGGGCTGAGAGAGAGTGACTGGCCCAAAGTCATGCAGCTGGTTTTCATGGCTAAGGTGTGACTAGATCTCATTGTCTCCTGGTTTCTAGCCTGGGGTCTTAACCACAAGGCCAAACTGACTCTCAGTTGTAAATTAAATTCATAAATGCAATATCCAATAATATCCATTAAATACAGAAATGTAATGTTGAAAGTCTGCATCCAAGAGTCTACTTTGGGTGATGGATTTTAAAAAAGAAAGTCAAAGTTTGATTCAAAATTTATCAAACTATTATGTGATTTACTAAGAAATAGTTAAAACAATCATTCGTTTCGGACAACCTTTAGCTGGAGAGTTGATATTCATCCAGTTTGATATTAAGCATTAAAAAGTAGTCTTTTAATATTTCTTCAATAGTCAGCTGAGGAAATCTAATAATCAGAATTACAACATCTCTTATAAGTTTAGAATTAAATAGGCCTTTCCCCTCAAAATATATTTATCTTTTGGAGTGCAAAATGCAAAAAAGCACTTAAGAAATCTCTTTAACATTCTATATTACAAAGTAAAATGCCATTTGCTGTAATATTTGTTAGAGATAGTGAGCAAGAAAAAAAAATGTGCATGCCGTACTGTATCCTACCTGAATACGTACAAGTGGCCACATTGCAAATATAATTCTGTTTCATAAAAGTGAGAAAATATATACAAATGTAAAAAGGGAGAATTAAATGTGTACAGAAAATGGCAGAATTAAATATTGTGCAAAGATCCCTGCTTTCTTCCACATAGATTAAATAGGATATTCGATATACCTTTGCTGCCAGCTAGGGCTTATCTATATTTTTGCAGTTCGAATATGGTACCCTTAGATCAGCGTTTCTCAACCTTGAGCATTTTAAGCTGCATGAACTTCAACTACTAGAATTCCCCAGCCAGCATGCTGGCAGGGGAATTCTGGGAGTTGATGTCCAGACAGTTTAACACTGCCAAGGTTGAGAAATACTGGGGAGGGGGGGGAATTGTGAATATGCTTGACTATTCAATTCTCCACTGTCTTTACTTCAGTGGTAATAACAATAACAGTGCTGAATATTATTTGCATGTTTGTGGGAAAGTGCACTTTTAAGCCGTGTTTCCAAAGTAGCATTAAAAGACAATTTCATTGGGTGTGTGTGTGTTTGTTAATCTTATAATATTCTAAATTGTCTATCTTTTTCTTCTCCCTAATGTTTTTGATTAAGTGTTCTAAAGTTTCTAAAAGCATGATGGCTTACTAATAGCAATCTATCCCTAGTGTATTGAGTTTCAACATAGTAAATGAGTGTTGCTTCCTTAACTCAGGAGCCAGCATCACATCGGTAATAAGCTGTATGAAGCCCCATTTTTGCAATTTGCACAGTCTCCAGTCCCGCTGTACCCTCACAATCACATCATGGAAATACCCTGTTTCCCCGAAAATAAGACATTCCCTGATAATAAGACCAATCGGGCTTTTGAGTGCATGTGCTAAAATAAGCCTCTCCCCGAAAATAAGCCCTCCCTGAAAATATTTAAATGTAGAGCTGGAAATCAGGTCTTGTTCCACGCACCCCAAAATAATAAGACCTCCCCGAAAATAAGGCCAAGCGCTTATTTCGGGGATAAAAAAAATATAAGACAAGGTCTTATTTTCGGGGAAACACAGTAAGGCAGCAAAATGTTTGTGCATTGTTTTGTTTTGTTTAACTAAATAGACAACGAAGTAGGCTAACTTGATCTATTGGAAGGCAAATGCAGGTAAGAGTCCAGCCTTTAGCCCAGGGGTGAAATCTACTTACCTTCCCTACTGGTTCGGAAGTGCATGCGCCACACGCATCACATGCATGCATGGACCCTCTGCGCATGTGCAAACCCTTCTGCGCATGCACAAAGGGTAAAAAACAGGTTACTTCCTGGTTAAAACCAGGAAGTAACGATGACCGGGCAGGTGGGCAAAGCCTCGCGCTGCCGTTACTACCGGTTCTCCGAACCACCCGCCGCCATAGCTACTGGTTTGGCGAAACCGGTCCAAACCGTTAGCATTTCACCCCTGCTTCAGCCTCTCATTTCCTTTTGGACTGTTTGAAGTCGTGCTGCATTGAAAATTTCTGGCTTTTATAACCATGTTAGAGAGTGATACTTAGCCATCTTGCAAGAAGCAATTGGTTATCAACTTCTATATGGCAATTAATCTAACAGTCACGTTTCGACTTGTGGGAAGCCCCCCCCCCCCCCCCAGCAAGACTGAAATATTTTGGGAAATATTAAAAAGGCAAGATAATATATTTCCCTAAAGGAGAAATGGAGAAATGTGCTCGTCAAAGACAGACAGCAGTCAATCTCCCTGCCCCCAGCAGATACTGAGGCCAGCTTTTAGAAATGCAGATTTAATCCATTCAAGATAGGATATTTTGAAACAAAGGCAGAATGATAGGATTGGAAGCAGCCATCACCCAAGATCCAATACAGGAAAAAGCCATTAAACCACAATAGGAATTGCCCAACACCCTTTCAGAACACAAGCCTTTTCATTGCATCACTCCAATCTTCAACCAAACCTGGGAGCTCAGACAAATACCTAGGATTTGCATTCCCTCTTTTGCCTATAGAGCCAGCTATGACCCCTACATAACCCCTACATGGCCCCACGGGAGTCTGACAACAGCCAATAGAATACATGTTCTTGCACAGGAGCAGGAAGCTCAAGTGCAAAGCCCAAGACAAGGTATAACCCCCCCCCCAACTGTCAACTCCATGTGGTCATCTGCACCAGTGGTGGGATTCAAAAATTTCTACTACTGGTTCTGTGGGTGTGGCTTGGTGGGCGTGGCATGGCTTGGTGGGTGTGACGGGAAGGATACTGTAAAATCACCATTCCCTCCCCACTCCAGGGGAAGGTTACTGCAAAATCCCCATTTCCTCCTGATCACTTGGGACTCGGGAGGCAGAGAATAGATGGGAGCGGGGCCAGTCAGAGGTGGTATTTACTGGTTCTCCGAACTACTCAAAATTTCTGCTACCAGTTCTCCAGAACTGGTCAGAACCTGCTGAATATTACCTCTGATCTGTACCAGAACCACAAACACGTGCTTCTGTTCATCAATAAATGGGCCCTCTTTCCAATCAACCTCTAGACTCTATTTTGTCTCCAGTACCTTTCTTCCAGTTTGGAACTGAATGAGATGGATATTTCTTCCCCCATAGAATGATTATGTGGCAAGGACAGTGTTTATTTTTTAAATATTGTTTTTATCATTCCTTTATTACTTTAAGTATACCAAGGTAGTAGACATACCCAATACTCCCTCCTCCTCCTATTTTCTCCAGAACAATAACCCTATGAGGTGACTTGAGTTGAGAGAGAGAGTGACTGGCCCAAAGTCACTCAGCTGGCTGTCACTAGAACTCACCGTCTCCTGGTTTCTAGGCCAGCACCTTAACCACTAAGAGAACTGAAGTGAGGGGGTGGGGTGTGAAATGCATTTTGACATGCTATTATCCATTCCTGAAAAAGGTTATACTTTTTGCATGTGACGAGGGAGAAGCAGGAACACAACAGCAACTTGTAAACTGTAGTGGAAAAATGACTTAAATTAATTGGAAACGAGACAAAGATTGAAAGTGCTTTGATGTCTTTCACATGAACTGAACTCATTGATGGAAGGGAGAACAGTTAATTACACCGTTAAAGAATGAGTCAGGCATTCTTTGAAGTTTAAAATACCTGGAATTTTATGGTCAAGTAACAATAATTAAAATTGTGCATTTTGATTCAATGGCTATATTTGGTCACTCTCTTCTATTAAGATAGCATTTTTTTTCCTTCCAAGTGTATAACTCCAAATGTATACATACCATGACATTTAATTAAGTGGAATTGCGATACTCTTTGCAAAATCTTTGTTCCTTCCTTAAACTAAATGTCTATCAAAGGGACATTGCCACCACGCAGGGCAAAAGAATGCTGGTCTGGGTTTTCATGAGAAAGAATCAACAAGCATAAATTCAGCTTCCAGGGAGCAATTTTTTGGTTTAAGTAGCACAAAAGTTGCCTGTAAGTGCAGTCATAAAACATAAAGGTGATAAAAATTTACCAAGAATGGAATTCCAGTGATGAAAAACTCTTTCTGGCACCCTCTCTGGAGGTGATTTCCTGCCAGTTTCTCTTTCTCTTTCTCTTTCTTAGAACCAGAACAGAAACCTCATCAGGGAAATTCTCTTTCAATTAAAACTGCCAGGATCAGATCAATCCCATCTTAGGATCCTGAAGGAACTAGCTCAGGGGTCTGCAATCTTAAACACTCAAAGAGCCATTTGGACCCATTTCCCACAGAAAAGAAAACATCGGGAGCCACAAAACCCTTTCCGTTCCTGACTATTTCTTGAGCGGCCACAAAACTAGCATATGTAGTTGAATTAAATGTTCTGTTTTCTTCCGAAACTTTTCTTTTCTTGGATTTATCCATGGTTGGCCTACCGGGGGTTGAGAAGCTCAATAAATCGCGTGCTGGCAGGTGTCACAAATTGGCGGTTGTGATGCATATTTTGAGTGACAGGGAGCCACAGCAGAGGAGTGAAAGAGCCACATGTGGCTCCAGAGCTTCAGGTTGCTGACCCCTGAACTAGCTGATGATCTGATTAATCCTCCTATGAAAGAAACCCGATCAGAACACCAAGTCCAGTGGTGGGATTCAGCCAGTTCGCACCACTTCGGGAGAACTGGTTGTTAACTTTCTGAGCAGTTTGGCAAACTGGTTGTTGGAAGAAATCATTAGGGCAGAGAACCGGTTGTTAAATTACTTGAATCCCACCACTGACCAAGTCTATAGGAAGACTAGAACTAGACATTCTACAGTGACAGAATTTCACAACTCTGATTTTTTTTGTTTTTATTGGGTACTTTTACCCAATGGGAGTATGGGAGAGTATGGGAATGCTATAGATTTCAAATAGCTTGCCTTCAAAATAACCCATGGCATGGTGACTAATAAGCTAGTTAAATGTCAGCGGGATTGACATGACAATTAAATGGATATCATATTCTGAGAATGCTCTTCAGTGGCACTTCATTAGATCAAAGAGATGTCAATGGAATGCCACCAAGATCAGTCCTGAATCCTCTATTATTCTAATATATTGATGATGATGATGTTATCCATTCAGTCGTGTCCGACTCTTGGCAATTCTATGAGTCATTTCTCTATATATTTTCCAATCTTGCACTACTTCTTTCAGTTATTCAGTGGTCTGGCTGGCACCATCAACTTTGATGGTGTCCAGCCACTGTGTTCTTTGATGGTCTGGTTTCCTTTTACTCCTAACTCTTCCAAACACAATTGCTTTCTACACTGAACTCCCTTGCACGACATGGCCAAAGTAAGTATATTTCCATTAATTATTTGGATAAAGAAGTGGGGAAATGCTTATCAAATTTGAAATGGGATAGCTCATTCCTTAGAAGACAGATTGGTCATGTGCCAGCAAGACAGTGTCAACACTTACAAACACACAAACTTTCTCATGTTAATTTGTCCTTAACCTGTTCCTTCACATGTTCTACTGGCGCCCTTTTCATGCTGTAACTCAGTCCATCCACTTTGCTATTGATCATCCTCTTCTTCCCTTCCCTTTCCTTCCATGTTTTCCAGCATTAGAGCCTATTCCAGAGAGTTGAGTCTTTGCACAATGTGTTCAAAGTAGGGTAATTTGAACCCGGTCGTTGGTGCCTTGAGTGAAGACTGTGGGTTGAGTTGTTCAATGGGCCTCTGGTTTGTTTTCTTGCCTGTCCATGGTATTCTCAGGAATTAAAAAAATAAAAAAAAAATCTTGATAGGTTGAAGAAATAGGTTGAAACTAACTGAAAGAAATTTAACAAGTGCAAGGAAAGCACTTAGGAAAGGAAAAAACACATATACAGGTATAAGATGAGAAATGATTGGCTTGGTGAGAGTACTTCAGAAAATGTCTTAAAAGAATAGTTTGATGCAGTGGTGGGATTCAGCCAGTTCGCACCACTTCGGGAGAACCGGTTGTTAACTTTCTGAGCAGTTTGGCAAACTGGTTGTTGGAAGAAATCATTAGGGCAGAGAACCGGTTAAATTACTTGAATCCCATCACTGGTTTGATGGCATTCTAAATATGGAGCCAGCAATATCATATTGCTGCAAAAAAAAAAAAAAAAAAGAAAAGACAATGCAATTTTAGGCTGCATCAACAGGAGTATAATTTCCAAACTGTGGAAAGTAATCGTTCCACTCTATACTGCTGTTATATACAGACCTGACTTCCAATACAGCGCATAACACTTCAAGAGGAATTCCGAAAAACTAGATCTGATTCAGAGAAGGGTAATGAAGTTGATCAAGAGGCTATACACCATGAAAGGAGATTAAAAGTGCACAGTATGTGTGACAAGATGACTGAGGGGGATATGAAAGCCATCTGAAAAGATGTCACCTAAAAAAAAAAAGCTAAGGTTTTATCCTTTCTTGTTCAGAGTGCAGAACATGAAATATTGATTAAAATTACAGGAAGTCGGGTTCTAATGTAACATTAGGAAAAGTTTTTAACAGGAAGAAGAAATGGAACTGTTACCTGAAGAATGGATATGGATGTGTACAAGTGGGAGGCTAGATATCCAACTTGCTTGGGATGCTTTAATTTGGATTCCTGCACTGAGCTGGGGAGTAAACATGATGGTCTAAATCAGGGGTGGGGAATGATGGACCTTTTTATGACTTGTGGACTTCAACTCCCAGAATCCATGAACCAGCCTTGCTGGCTTTGGGAGTTGAAGTCCACAAGTCACAAAGATGCCATCATTCCCCGCCTCTGGTCTAAATGATCCCTTTCCAGTAGGGTTCTTGGATGATATAGTGCAGTGATGGCTAACCTTTTTGCCATCACGTGCCAAAAGTGAGGGGGGAGCGTGGGAGGGTCGCGCGTGTGCATGCCCCCACCCGTAATTCAATGTGCCCCACCCCGTGTATGCACGCATGACCCCTCTGTGCTCCTCCCACTTTTGGCACACAATGGCACAGTGGGCGCAGTAGGCCTGCTTTTTTCCCTCCACAGGCTCCAGAGGCTTTCTGGGGAGGGTGAAAACAGCCCCCCCCCGAGGCCCTCCAGAGGCCGGAAATGGCCCGTTTCCCAACTTCCAGTGGGCCTGAAAGGCCTAAAAATCAGCTGTCTGGCACACACATGCATGCTGGAGCTGAGCTAGGGCAATGCTTGCATGCCCACAGATATGGCTCCGTGTGCCACCTGTGGCACACGTGCCATAGATTCGCCATCACAGATATAGTCCATTCATCTAGAGTTATTTGCCTGTGAGTTGAAATGGAGAACATGGGACAGAGGTTAAGTCAATGAGATCCATTCAACCTCATCATTCTGTCCAATTGTAAAGGTAGTTTCTCTTAAGTCATCCTCAGCTCCCAATGACTGCATGATCATATCCATGTTAGTTTCTTAAGGGAAAACAGAAGACATTTGTCATTGTCTTTGTGGTTTTTTTCTTCTTCACAATTGAGTCTCTGATATTATATTTCATGGTGGTATTGCATACAAACACTAGGTGTTATCATCCCTAGGCCACACATCTTCCCTTCTGAATTCCAGTTTTTCTGTTACCCAGAAATATTTTCATTGTCTTTGTTGAAAAATGTAAAGGATCAATACATTAATTACCACATTGTCTAATAGTAGACAAATCTGTTCATTATTTTTGTCCTGACATTCAAATCCTGATAGAAAATCTAAAACATTCTCTTTAATGTATTTACCTGTATGTTACTGAAAATATATGCATCATTCTGTCTGAATAACACTTCCATGATAGCAAAGTAAAAGTGATTCTGGAAATGTGCAAAAAATGATCTTGTGAATAATACTATATATTTTGTCCTCAACAGGTTGAGAAAGCCAAAGTTAAAACATCTAAGAAACTGGCAGATCAGGCTTGGGGAACAAGTAGACTTGCTTACTTTGTTGAGACTACTATTTGGGGGACAACTCTTGTACTTGGAAAGCTCAAGTTTTGACTTATTTCTTTCACATAGGAGGTTGAATAATGTTTATTATTTTATTATTTTTAATATATTTTTTCGACAGTTAGCTTGCTAAGGTGCTTCCAAGTTTTATAGCTTTCATATTTTTAACGTATCCTATGCAAGTTATTATTATCAAGTGAGAGATTTCCTAGGCAAGTATGTTAATTGGGCTCATACATTGAATGCCATTTCCAGCGTATCTGAATTTTTAGCTTGGTACCACAATTTTATTGCACAGATTGCTTACATTAAATCTTCTTGGCATTCAAATGGCTTGTGTATCAATCCACAGAAGAGATGCTGTCATAATAATTTGCCCCACAGATGATCTTTGCTTTCTCTGTCTGTTTGTCTGTCTGTCTCTCTGCCTCTGCCTCTGCCTCTTTTTTGCATAGGAGAATTCTGGGGGTGAGTGGGGTGGAATGTATGTATATATATATTTGGGATATTTCTCCATAGCAAGGAGTCCAAGAAGTTTCATGACCAAATGTAAAAGGAATATGAATTATCATTAACCAATCGTTCACCCTGGTGATCTGAAACAGATGGATTCTTTTGGTAACAAACAAGATGAGTTTTGGGAAATTTCTAGGGTGATGTTCTTAGATTTGTTTGATTTCGGTTTTTATAATTCCAGTCAGGATCCGGGCTATAAATTATAGGAGTTGAAGTTCAACATCCCTGCAAGGTACTGTGCTGATAAAGACTCTTTTGAATAGATGGCAGACGTAACGTTTTGGGAAAAATAATGCAAATGAAAGAGGCAAAGTTTTGCTACAGTGTCAGTGTAGATAAGTATCTCCATCAACTCTTTTACTTAATTTGAATGCAATAATATATGATCCAGACCCTGAAAGATTTAGAATTGATATCAGTTCCTGAACTATTATTTCAACCATTCTCTGTAAAAACAAAAAACCAAAAACCAGAGGAACATATTTAAAAAATAACTTCAAACTGAGGCACAAGGTGGCAGTACAGTTTTCCTTTAGGACTAAACTAGAAACTTTTAGAATTGCAGTAAAATATATCAGAATGTAGGTCCAAGAGATGCAGAATCAAATGTTTACTATTTACTGGATATCAGATTTCAGCTTGTTTATCTGAATGCTCACAGCAGAAGCGTGATCAAAGTCTGCATTTTACAAAATACAACTTAGATATGAGACTCCAAGTAGATTTCATTCTTTCCACGCCGATATCCATGATCCTAAATTTGAGATATGGTTTGAATCTGTAGGATCAAATGTGAAGTAATCAAGAAGCAAATAAGCCAAACTGTAGTTCTGAATTGGAACTGAAATAAGAAATCAAGCCAAAAGAACAGTTAAAAAAGTGATGGTCCAGGACAAAAATAAGTCTGGACAGTCTTACTCTTATATATGGCTTGCTACATAAGCATTATTTTGAATCAGTGATGAAATTCATTTTTTTTTTTTACTACCAGTTCTGTGGACGTGGTGTGGCTTGGTGGGCATGGCTTGGGTGTGGCAGGGGAAGGATACTGCAAAATCTCCATTCCCACCCCACTCCAGGGGAAGGATACTGCAAAATCCCCATTCCCACCCCATTCTGGGGCCAGCCAGAGGTGGCATTTGCTGGTTCTCCAAACTACACAAAATTTCCGTTACCGGTTCTCCAGAACCTGCTGGATTTCACCCCTGTTTTGAATGATATTCATCCATTAAAACTGACTGGGACTGCTTGCTTGGGTAGTCCCAGTCAATCAACACAAGCTATTTTTTTTTATCAGTCATGATCATTGATTAATCCAATCTTGGCAGTTCCCTGAACAGGCTAATAGCTTGCAAAATAATACCTTGCCATACATTTCATTAACTGAACAGATGCATGAATTTCTAGTTGTTGAGGGCAAATCAAAACCAGGGAAGACTCTCTTTTTTTTGTGCAACTGGGCCAGGACTCACTGATTTGGAACAAAATGATTTAAATGGTTGAGAAGTTTCCTAAGTCTAGGTAGGACCCCATATTTCTCTTCTGATCTGAAGACATTTTTTTATGGAGGTGTACTTCCCTTTCATTATTTCTTCTGATTTGTTTATATTTCCTGGCTCTTAATAATGCTATGAAACCGTCCCCTAGCCTCCTTTAGTTTTCTCTGTTTCTGTCATATCGCAGGCATACATTCCTAATTAGAATAAATGCTCCACGAGCATAGAAATGTCTAGTAAACACATCAAGAATGCAGTACCTGGTTGACAATGAAAAAATAGGTTGTCAAGATTTTTTTTTTCATCCCACCCCTAGTCAGCTGTACCAAATGTCTTCTGAATGATAATTATGAGGATTTATCATACGTATTACATTGTGAAGTAATATAATTTGCAGTTCACATTCTTGGGAGATTGATTTTTGTTTAATGCAAGTGCTGGCGTTCTGTGCATTAGTGTCATTATATTTAAACATTGCACAGTGCTTTGGATTGAAAAGTGCCAAGATGTTTAAGAGTATATGGGGACAATGCCCCCAAGGACGCCACTGATTTTTGGACTTGCCAAAAGGTGTTATGTTCCATTCCTGCCCCTTCAAAGCACTTTTAACCTTTGAAACTTAAAGTACTGCACCATCTTAATATAGATTTCCACATGTTTTAATAACAAGTCATTCTAAGCCTGCATAATTTAATTTATTCATTTTAGACTACTTAGATCAGGGATCCTCAAACTTTTTAAACAGGGGGCCAATTCACGGTACCTCAAACTGTTGGGGCCTTGGATTGGCTGGGTGGGCATGGCTAGGAGGTTATGTGACTGGGTGAGCATGGCTAGGTCATGTGACTGGGTGGGTGTGGCCAATTTAACAGTCCATTAAACAATGCACACAAATTAAACTTTAATTTGATTTGCTCCTGGGGGTGTTTTATTTGCTTTTGTTTGCATGTGGCTCTTTTGGTTGACTTTTCTTTTTACTAGATTGTTTTTTTCAGTTATTTAGGAATCTAGTCGTCTACTTCAGAAAACTTTGTTTTGCAGCAATTATCAGTCCCAAGGAGCTTACAATCAACAATTCTCTGTGTGTCTCTGTCTCTGTCTCTCTCTCTCTGGGTGTGTCTCTTCTCTCTTTCTCTCTTTTCCTCTCTGTCTTTTTCTCTGTTTCTCTTTCTCTTTCTCTGTCTCTCTGTCTCTCTGTCTCTTACCTCTCTCTCTCTCTTTTCCTCTCTCTTTCTGAGTTTCTTTCTCTTTCTCTCTCTTTCTCTCTCTTTCTTTCTCTCTCTCTCTATCTTCTGGAGGCGGGGGAGGTGAAAAACAGGGCACGTGGATGCCCTGGGAGGCCTCCATGTGCCCCAAATTTGGCCTGCAGAGTGCTTCTGGAGGCAAGGGAGGCAAAAAACGGCCCCATTTTTGGCCTCTCAGGGCATCTGCACACCCCGTTTTTTTACCTCCCCTGCAGGCCAAAAATGTTGGCCTTACCTTCCAGTTCCAGCCTGTGGGGCTCACAAAGGTAAGTCCTGCGCTCAGCTGAAGGGTGGAAGGCGGCGGGTGGGTGGGGTGATGTGTGTGGGGCAGCCTTGTGGTCCTGCGTGGGCAAGATTAATGGCTTTGGCAGGCTGTATGTGTTACAAGGATTGGTGGATCAGGCCCAATAAAGAGACTTGAGACTTCAAGTAAAATATCTCTCCTTTTATTTGCAGGTTCATCACATCATCACTTGGTTACATTAGGATCTGAGCAACATGGAGGAGTGTGCCCACCTTTTGTACCTGTGGGCGGGGATTCAGGTAAGGAGGGGCCTATGGGAGGAGCTGGCCAGGTGGGTGTCTGGGTTAACCCTTGCACTGCTGAGCTATAGCTGGTCCCTGGCACGGGTAGGGCATTTATACCTGACAAATCCCCCTCTAAATGCCTGACCTGTGTCTGTAGGCCTGACTGACTGGTTGGTACCCTGTGGCGAATGTTGAGCTTGGAAACTAAGTGTGAGTGTTGTTTGCCCTGCAGAGGTTTTGTGAGTATGTCTGCAGTCTGTTCTTCTGTATCGCAGTGTATGGCCTTTATGAAACCGATTCTGGAGAGCTGTCTCACATGCTTATACTTTATATCTATGTGCCTTGACCTTTGCCCTACAGCGTCGGACATGGATATTTCTATAGCGGCCTTGTTATCCTCGTAAACATTTATTGGGTAAGCTGGTTCTTTCCACACGCTGGCCAGTAGGTCGTCGAACCAGATGAGGTTGTTGGCGGCCTTGGAGAGGCATATGTATTCAGCTTCGGTAGTCGAGGTTGCCACCAAGATTTGCTTGCCTGTATACCAATGCACCGGACTGTTATTTAAGTAGAATATGTATCCAGACGTGCTCTTCCGGCCTTTGGTGTCTCCGGCCCAGTCAGCATCGGCGTAGCAGGAGAGGATGGGTTCGTCGGATTTTTCAGGCTCTAGGGTTAGGCATGCATTGGCACTTTGTTTCAGGTATCTTAGCACCCTTTTCACCGCGTCCCAGTGGTATGTGGTGGGTTTGCTCACGTGTCTGGACAATAAATTAACTGATAGAGCAATGTCCGGTCTTGTCCAGTTAGCGATATACAGGAGAGAGCCTATGACTGACCTGTACAGCGTGTTGTCTTCAAATCCGGGTGATTCATCATGCATGTTTCTCAGGAAGTCCGTCTGCATGGGCGAATCACACCCCTTGGCGTCTGCCATGTTGCACTTATGGAGTAACTCTTCTATTTTCTCTTTCTGTGACAGCTGGAAACCTTTTGGTGTTTGGTTGACTTGCACCCCCAGGTACCGGTTTATCTTTCCGAGGTATTTTAGGGTGAAGTGCTCGCTCAGTCTGCTGGCGAAGGTGTCGCGGTTCTCTTCGTGCTTGCTGATATATAGTATGTCATCCACGTAAACCAGGATGTATTCTGGCGAGTCCCCCTCCTTCCTGGTGAAGAAGCAGTTGTCAGCTATGGTCGCCGTGAACCCCATAGACTTCAGTGCCTCTACCAAGCATTCGTACCAGCGCTTGCCCGATTGCTTCAGTCCGTATAGGCTCTTGTGGAGTAACCAGGTGTCCCCCCTGTTGGTTTCTTTGCTGTGAGGCGCTCTGATGTATATCTCTTTATCTAGATTGGCGTGCAAGTAGGCAGTCTGTACATCAAACTGGTGCACCTCCAGTCCTAGCAGAGATGTGATGACCAAGGCGCTTTTTACACTCTCTGTCCTTACGGTGGGCGAGTAGGTGTCAGTGTAGTCCTCCGGGAACCTTTGAGCAAACCCCTGGGCAACTAATCTTGCTTTGTATAGGCTTTGCCCACCCTCTAAGTTTTTGATCTTAAAGATCCATCGGGTGCCTATTGTGTTCTTGCCCTCTGGGACTTTGGTTGGGGTGTAGACCTCTAGCTTCCTCAGGCTGTCCAGCTCTTTGGCCATGGCTAACTCCCACTTTGCCCTCTCTTCCTGGGGTAGTCTCAATACCTCTTCGTAGGAGTTGGGTGTGACGTGATTCGTGTGCACGTGCATCACGTAATCATTTAGTCTTCTTGGCAATTGGTTTCTGGTAGACCTGACCGGTCTGTCTACCGTCTGCTCAGTGTCATGCAGATGTCTGGCCTCTCTTTGGGTCAGTGAGTCTACACTTATCTTGGGGTGATTCTCCTTCCATCCCTCAACCTTGATGCCTTGGAGGTTGGGCCTGGGCCTATCCCCTTCCCGTCTATCCACTGCCTCGCTTTCGTCTTGAGCTTGCTCAATTGGACTATCCTCTCGCTTGGTGAGTACCTCGTTTAAGTGTATTCTGGACCAGTTGGCCTGCTCATGGAAAGTCGCTGTCCTAGATATCACGAATCTATTATTGCTATCCACAAACCTGAAGCCCTTGGTTCCTGGCTCGTATCCCATAAACCTCAGTCTTCTGGATACCTTGTCCCCTTTTTTGCGTAACTGTTTGGGTATGTGGACATCAGCGGTCACGCCGAACACATGTAAGTGTGCTATCTGTGGCTTTTTGTTATACATGAGCTCGTATGGTGTTTTGTCTATCACACTGGACCATGTTCTGTTGAGAGTGTAGTTGGAATAGACCAGGGCTTCAGACCAGAAGTGCTGGCCAATGCCCGCGTCCTCTAAGGCGCACCTGACCATCGTCTGGAGCGTGGAGTTGCGCCGTTCTGCGACCCCGTTCTGAAAGGCGGAAAACGGGGACGACGTAAAGTGAATCACGCCTTTGGATCTGAGCCAATGGGAGAAGTCCTTAGATAGAAAATCAGATCCTCTGACAGTCATGATTTGCTTGATCTGTGTGTTGTTTTGTGTTTCTACTCTTTTGTAAAACTCTTTGAATTTCTGGAAGACCTCATCCTTTTTCCTTAAAGTATAGACGAAGCCATATCGGCTAAAGTCATCTACTATGGTGAGAAAGTATCTTTTCTTGTAATTTATGGATGGCCTTAGGGGCCCTACCAGGTCCATGTGAACTAGGTCGAATATTTGTTTGGCGGCGCGTAACGACTTCTTGGGCCTGGGTTTTACCTTTAATTTTGAACATTTGCACACCGAGCACTCGAGGTAGTTTTCGCAGTTCTTTATTTTGACACCCTCGGTACAATTGGCCATTTTCTGGACCACGGGGAAGCTGGCGTGCCCTAGCTTCCGGTGTAGCAGATGAGCACAGTCGTCATGCATGGGTTTGCCTATTGAGGGCCCCTTTTGGGTGTGTCTGTTGTGTCGTGTTTCTTGTGTCGTGTCGCCATCGCTATCTACCTCTCTCCCATCTACCTGTTCTCCCTCAGTCCTGCCCTGATCGGTGCCCTCTGTGTCCTCTGAACTGGTGCACACGCTGTGGGCGTCATCCTCATGGAAAGTTATGTATGGTAACCCTTGGTTGACGGTTACTCTCCCTATAGCTTCCCCATTCTTGCTAACTTTGACATAACCATTTGTAAAGGTCACCTCAGCCCCTGATTCCTTGCTAAGTTTTACTGCGGCTAGGATGTTGTGGGGTATCCCCGGGACTAGCAGCACCCCCTCTATTTTTCCCAAGCCTGGCAATGTAACTGTCCCTTTGCCTGTCACCCTAACCTGATTTTGATCTGCGACTTTGATCGAAAAGTCCTCCCTCTTGAATGATGAGAGTAGCTTCTGATTGTAGGTGGTGTGGTTGGAGGCTCCCGAGTCCAGGAGCCATGAGCTGGTGTCTTTGTCTTGGTATGTGATGTGTGTGCGCTCACCTATCCCGTATAAGTACCCTGTCCTGCTGTCGCGTGAGCTGTCTCTGTTCCCCCTCCTGTCCCTGGGGTTGGGTGAGTCCCTGCGCCTATACCTTTCTTCCGATGTGTGCCTTTCCGTTTGTCTGTGCCTGTGCTCTGGTCTGCCTCTCTCCCTATAGTTCTTGGGGCAGTCCCTTTTGATGTGTCCCCTTGACCCGCAGATATAACATTCTGGCATGTTGTGTTGTCTCTCTTGGAAGACTACTCTCTTCTCACTCTTATGTTCTCTGGGAGGGCCGGGGCGGCTCCTTCTCAGATTATCTTCCGCGATCAGCTTATTGGATAGCTTCTCCACGGATAGCATTCCCAGGCTAACGGTATCTAAGTGTGTCAAGAAGTTATTCCATGAGTGATCTAAAGAGTTAATTATTACGCTCTTCATAATCTGGTCGGAAATAACCTCTCCCCTGAGGTGTAGCTCTGCCCTGGTACCGCTTAAGGACACTAGGTGCTCACTCATGGGTGTTCCTGGCTTAAGTCTGGCAGAAAAGAAGTCTTTGGAGATTTGGGTGGTGGTGGACACACTCTCACTGTAAAATAACCCAAACATTTTTCCTATAATTTCTGATACAGTGAGGTTATGTCCAATACAGTGGTAAATAGTGGGTGATATGCTTGCAACTAAAAGGTAGAATGCCCTGTGGTGCATGCAATCCAGCTCTAAAGACCATGGTCTCTCTGGGGGATCATTAATAAAATGAGACATATTCTCTTTTAGGAATACCACTTGGAGTTGCTGTGACCACTCTAGGATATTGCCCCCATCCATTCTCAACTTGGGAAAGTCAACAGGTAAGTTCCCAGCACTATTAGTAAAATTACTTACTGCTGGCTGTTGTCCATGGTTCCTTATGTGCCTATAGCAGCAGTAAGGCATGGGAACGCTTGCCGGTAGTTTAAAAGTCCCGCTTTGTAATTTTTTTCTTTTTTCTTCCTCTAGGCGGAAGAGCGCATGCGCGAAGTCCATTTCAGCTCCGCCGTCGCTGTGGAAGGACCTGTTCATCGCGGCTCCGCTGTAGAGGCCTCTGTCGGTCGGGTAGGCCTCGGCTTCGGCCTTGGGGGTCCAGGTGTGCTCCGGAAGGCGTCGTCCAGCAGCTGCTTCTCCGGAACGAAGATCCTGGCGGCGCTGGGGCTCCGGCGATGGCTGTAAGTAGCTGCCCCAATCCATGCGGTCCGGGGTGTGTGGCCTGGGCGATCGGAGGCGCGGTGTCCCTGGGGTGCGAAGGTGGGCTGGTGAGCTGTCGCGGGCGTCGGTGGCTCTCGGGTGGGTGCTTCGTTGCCCCTCTCCTCGTTTTCCCTTTTGTTTTGGCCTCTCCGGCTTCTCTTTAGTGATTTTGAGGCCTGGGCCGAAGGCGGCAGCAAGGGTCTTCATGGCCCTATCCACTTGCCGCTCGCTGGGGGTGTACCAGGGGTCGGAGTCGGATTCAGTCCCCTCTCCCCGGTCACTTTCATCATGGCTCATGGTCCGGCATTTTTCGCGCGCCGGCCATTTTGAATTCTGTTTGTTGATTGGTTGGGGGTCGGCCATCTTGTCCGACCATGTGGACAAAGATGGCCACCGTTTCAAATTTAGAGCGGGGCTTTGGGGCTCGGTGGCCGTTGGGAGTGCCCTTTTGGGCGATCCACTCACCGAGTCCAGCTCCTCGAGTTCGGAGTCCGAGCCTTCTTCGCTCCTTGCCACCTCGCGGTCGATTATGAAGCTCCGCAGGTCGGCAAGGAGGTTCTTGTCGCCGGCTCGCTCTTTCAACAGCTGCAGGACGTCGAGTCGTAGCTTCTCTTCTTCTTGGTCGTGGTGGGCTCTTTTCCCTTTCTCGATCTCCCCCCTTTCTTCCGTTGCGGAGGCTTTGGGGGGGGTTGAGGTTCCTGCCTTCCCTGGCGAGTCCGATGGGTTGCTTTCCCGTTGCTTCGGGCGTGTCGCCATTCTGCAGGTAGGTACGGGTCCTTGTCTTGTGTCTTGGGATCTCTGGGCCTTACCAACCATCCTCTGCTACCATTTTGTTACAAGGATTGGTGGATCAGGCCCAATAAAGAGACTTGAGACTTCAAGTAAAATATCTCTCCTTTTATTTGCAGGTTCATCACATCATCACTTGGTTACATTAGGATCTGAGCAACATGGAGGAGTGTGCCCACCTTTTGTACCTGTGGGCGGGGATTCAGGTAAGGAGGGGCCTATGGGAGGAGCTGGCCAGGTGGGTGTCTGGGTTAACCCTTGTACTGCTGAGCTATAGCTGGTCCCTGGCACGGGTAGGGCATTTATACCTGACAGTATGCGGCCTGCGGGCCGTAGTTTGAGGATCCCTGACTTAGATGAATGCTGAATGCAAGCATTGACATTGATAACGAGTGTTCAGAAAGAGTCAAGGAATAAATAATAGTAAAAGGTAGAACAAAAAAGAAAAATGCTTAGTTATATTTTTCAGGAAATATAACTATATAGTTAAATATCTAGTTATATTTCCTGAAAAATTCTAAAATGCTGAACATTGTGCTTACACCTGGGGCTAGCAGAAAAGATATAGGTTTCTATTAAAAACTTATTATCGTACTTATTAACACAGATACCTAATTCCTTCAAGCAGATATTCAATTACCTTGATTTCCTCTGGGATCTTCTGATGCATCAGAATCTATGAAAAGGTGTTCCTTCATTTTACAGGGCTATAGAAAGCCACTGCCCTTAATCTGAATCAATGGGCATTGCATCAATAAAAAACAGTTGAATCCATGCTTGTAAATAACAGGCAATGAAAGACCCTCATTAATTATTCTCCTTATTATCACTTTCCAATTTCAATTTCATAGGTGGTACTAAGCCATCATTTGTTTGGCCATAACTTGCTAAATAAATTGCAATTATTTGGCTTCTCCTAACACATAAGGAGATCTGGACATCCTCCCCCTCAAGACAAAAGTTAAATAATGTCCTAGAACTTGATTTTCTTTCATGTTTTTCTTTGTCCCTTTTCACAAAATTCTTCAAAGCTTTTAACGAGCCTCTTTTGCAAATTCAGTATAGGAAAATTATCCAGATTAGTCTTGGTTTGATTTTTTTTGTATATCCATTTTAATTGTTAAAACACCAGCTGTTTCTTCTGCATGTCCAGTGCAGCATCTTTTTCTATAGCGTACCATTATTGTAGCCTCTCATTTTAAAATCCACTTTCAGATCACTCTTAGTCATGCCTGATAAAATGTGTTCCTCTTCCATGACATCTTTTAGACACTTCTGTAGAGGCAGATACTCTTAAAATCAACTTCTGAGTTTGTGGTTCAAAAATATGCTTCAATATATCCAGTGTTGAAATACTTTGCTCCGTTTTGAATTACTGTATTAAGTCAAATTCTCTTTTAATTTTAATCTTTAGTTCTTTCTGGTTCCCTCTAGTGCCCAACCTTCAAAGTCCTACCCCTCTCAAAGTCCTGGTGTGTAGAAGAGCCCTATTTTGCAGGCCTGCTCTAGATTTTCATCTGGCAGAGCCATTTAACTCCAAAAAAATCCTAAGGCTAACTCTTTTTTAATTTTTTTTTTCAAATTTTAAAATACATACATTCCATCTTTCCTTAAGCAGTGTGTCATCTGGGTACAACTATCTCTGTGCAACATCCTTCAACATTTGCAACATCATTCACATTCACATTAATATTACTTCTCTAAACTTAAAATTATAATACATTAAATAGTTAAACATTATAAAACTCTTCATTTTCTTCTTACTGTCTTCTAATAATAGTACAATAATAATATTGAACAGCTGTTCTCGTCATACATATGCTAACAATTGTCATCTTATTTATATCGCTGTCTTAATATATTTTCTATTCTTTAGTCTTTCTTCTTCATTCTCCAAATTCCTTTTTTATTCTCTAACCATTGATAAAATACTTCCCATATTGTATAATATTCAGTTTGTTCTCTCTCCTTAATTGCTAGTGTTAGTCTATTTATTTCTGAATAGATTCCTAATTCCTAATATTTCCTAATATTCTAATATTCCTAATATTTTCTTAATCATCGCTAACAATATTCTCTGGTTTACTGGGTTTAGCAGGATTTCACAAATTGCTAATCCCTGGAGATTGGTCTAAATATTTATTTATTTATTAATTTAATTTGTATACCGCCCTTCTCCCAGAGGGACTCAGGGCGGTGAACAGCCAAAATTAAAAAACATACAAATACAAAAGTTAAGATAATTAAAAGAATTAAATCATTGGCTACCCAATTTAAAACCCCAAATCCATAAAATTTAAAATCCCAATTAAAAACCATTTAGGCTAGGCCGGCTTGATGAAATAAAAACGTCTTCAGGGCTTTACGGAAGGTCCGGAGGTCCGGGATCAATCGTATTCCAGGAGGCAGCTCATTCCACAGGGCGGGTGCCCCCACAGAGAAGGCTCGCCCCCTGGGGGCCGCCAGCCAACATTGCCTGACCGACGGCACCCCGAGGAGGCCCTCTCTGTGAGAGCGTGTTGGCCGGTGGGAGGTTATCGGTAGCAGCAGGCGGTCTCGCAAATACCCTGACCCTAAGCCATGGAGCGCTTTAAAGATGAGAACCAACAACTTAAAGCGCACCCGGAAGACCACTGGGAGCCAATGCAGCTCGCGCAGGAGAGGTGTTACGTGGGAGCGCCACGTCGCTCCCATAATCACCCACGCGGCCGCATTCTGCACCAGCTGGAGCCTCCGGGTGCTCCTCAGGGGGAGCCCCATGTAGAGAGCGTTACAGTAGTCCAGGCATGACGTAACCAAGGCATGAGTGACTGTGCACAAGGAGTCCCGATCCAGAAAGGGGCGCAACTGGCGTATCAGGCGAACCTGATAAAAAGCCCCCCTGGCCACGGCCGTCATATGCTCTTCTAAAGACAGCTGTGTGTCCAGGAGGACGCCCAAGTTGCGAGCCCCCTCTGTGGGGGTCAGTGACTCGCCCCCAATAGCCAGCGATGGCACCAGCTGGCTATACCGGGACGCCGGCATCCACAGCCACTTGGTCTTGGAAGGGTTGAGCCGAAGCCTGTTCCTCCCCATCCAGACCCGCACGGCCTCCAGACACTGGGACATCACTTTGAGGGCATCATTGGGGTGGTCTGGGGTGGAAATGTACAGCTGAGTGTCATCAGCGTACAGATGGCATCACACCCCAAAACCACGGATGATCTCACCCAGCGGCTTCACATAAATGTTGAACAGGAGCGGCGAGAGGACCGACCCTTGCGGCACCCTGCAAGCAAGGCGCCTCGAGGTCGACCTCTGCCCCCCTGCCAACACAGACTGCGACCGGTCAGAGAGATAGGAGGAGAACCACTGCAGCACGGTGCCTCCCACCCCCAATCCCTCCAGCCGGCGCAGCATGATACCATGGTCGATGGTATCAAAAGCCACTGAGAGGTCTAACAGGACCAGAACAGAGGAACAACCCCTGTCCCGAGCCCTCCAGAGATCATCCACCAATGCGACCAATGCCGTCTCCGTGCTGTACCCAGGCCTGAAGCCGGACTGGCACGGATCTAGATAGAGGAGGGGCCTCACCACCGCCTCTTTCAAGGCGGGTGGCAAGAAACCCTCTCTCAAAGAAGCATTTATGATCCTCTGGAGCCAGCCTCGTGTTACCTCCCGGGTGGCCAGTACCAACCAGGAGGGGCACGGGTCCAATAAACATGTAGTTGCGTTTAGCCTCCCCAGGATCCTGTCCACGTCCTCAGGAGTCACAGGGTCGAACTCATCCCAGGTAACATTCTCAAGACCAGCCTCAGTCACCCCGCCGGGATCTACCCAGTCAGAGTCCAAGCCTTCCCGAATCTGAGCGATTTTATCGTGCAGATACTGTGCAAAATCCTCAGCCTGCCCTTGCAAGGGGTCTTCCCGCGCTCCCTGATGTAAGAGGGAGCAAGTCACCCTAAACAAGGCGGCTGAGCGGTTATCTGCCGATGCAATAAGAGCGGAAAAGTGGTTACGCTTTGCCGCTTTTATCGCCACTAGATAGGTCTTAATATGAGACCTAACTAGTGTTCGGTCGGATTCGGAGCGACTGGCCCTCCAACCACTCTCTAGGCGTCTTTTCTGGCGCTTCATCTCCCTCAGCTCCTCGGAAAACCAAGGGGCCGGGCAGGTTCAGCGTCGGGTCAGAGGCCGCAAAGGCACGACTCGGTCCAGAGCACCAGCGGCTGTCCTATCCCAGGCAGCCACCAGATCTTCAGCCGAGTCGTGAGCCAGAGTTTCAGGAACTGGCCCAAGCTCCCTCTGGAACCTATCAGGATCCATAAGGCGCCTGGGGCGGAACCACCTGGTCGGTTCCGCCTCCCTGCAGTGGGGTGCAGTGGTCGAAAGGTCCAGTCTCAGGAGAGAATGGTCCGACCATGACAGGGGTTCAATAACTATATCCCCTATATCCAGACCACTCCGCCACTGACCAGAGATAAAAACCAAGTCCAGAGTGTGTCCTCCCACGTGAGTGGGGCCATGAATTAATTGTGTCAGGTCCATGGCTGTCATGGAAGCCATAAACTCCCGAGCCATCCCAGACGCCTCACTGGTATGTCCTGCAAACATCACCATTAGCACTGTTTGTATTTGAATGTGAAAACAACCTTGGAAGATGGAGGGAGGGGAAGAGATGCTGCCTAGGGACCGATTAGGTAAAAGGAGGCGAAACCCACAATTGACAAACAGGAAGAGAAAAACATTTAGGAAGGTTTGTCCCTAACTTATCAGGCAGTAAAAACAGACAGCAGGAGATTTGTACTTTCAGACTTGCAAGAGTCTGTTAATGTTACAGTGAAGTAGAATTAGTTCATCTGATGAGCTTTTCATGAGCCAGCAGAAAAGCATTGGAATTTGTTGTCCCTATAGTTGAACTTGCTTCTGCCTCCATTTTTTATCAGAGGCACTACCTGATTTCCTTCCAAGGTAACAGGTGATAAGACCTAACAAATTTGAGCTACCTTGAGGCTGTTCTTGCTCGATAACAAAATAAAGGGTCATTGGTGCATCTTTTAAGGGACCAAACGCATCCAGGCAGCAAATTGCTCCATAGGGAACTGCAGTTCCTCTCCAGGATTGGGTTGTAAGGTTATATCATAAGGTTATGCGGCATGATAGACTGTTAGCGTGTAACGTACTGTTGGAGAAAAAAATGACTGCTAAAATGAATTAAGCTGATCACCCTAGATTTAAGCAATAAAACATTCAAATAACATCTTCTGGATAAGAAAACTAGATATGGGCTAAGAAGGATTTCTTAGTGCAATTGGTGGCTGAATTGCACTTTATTTCCTTTTTGAAAAATCACTTTGCTAGCATTAGGGAGGGGGAAAAAAATCTCCCAGTGCTTGTCTGGCCTAGACAGAGACAAGCAGCATGTCTTTCCTTATAAAAAGATGTTGATAATGGTCCAAAGGAAAATACATTTTAAGAGAGTGCTTGGACATCATGGAGTCAAATGTAACCCAATAACAATGAGGCTCTGTTGGCAGTTTTTAAGCTTCGTGCCATCTGATAAAGTCAATAAAGCAAGGTGATTTGAACCCGGCTAAAAGAAACCACAGTAAATGAAAGGCAAGAAAGCTTTACAGAGAGAGGAAAATGGCATTATAGATCTGCTTTTGCTCTACAAACAATAAGTAAACGCAATTGTCGGGTAAAGCTATTCATCTATTTAGTAGATTTCTCACTCCCAGCATCTGAAATTACTTAGTTTTTCGCTGTGGGGAAAGAACACTAAAGAAATCCTATTCCGTGCAAAATGAAGCTACAAGAAAAAGCAACTAAGTTTAATTTATCCCTGATTCAATACTCTCCCAATTACGAAACTTCTAAGTACTCTGCTGGCAAAGTCCTTTGCATTTTTTAAAAATGGGATTTTTATCTAAATAAAGTTTGAAGATTGGTCATCTCTCCCGTCAGCCAATATCCAGTTGAGTTAAGCTACCCATGGAAAGGACAACTTTGATCATGTATCTGACCAGGGGACCTTATGGCTGTTGGATTGCAAATATAATTGGTGGCATTGTGACACTTATTAAGTGAAATATCAAAGAAACTGAAAGTCTGTGTGTATCCAAGGATCACTTGGTTGCTACAGTCTAAATAAGAAGAATATAATCTTAGCATGAGATAATATGGTTACATTAGGTCTTTTTTAATGCTGCTCACATTCTTCAACTTTCAAGAGGAGGAGCAGCAGCGGGACAAGGAAGGAGAAGAGGAAGAGGAAGGAGGAGAAGAAAAGAAGGAAAGGAGGAGGAGGAGGAAGAAGAGGCTAAAAGAATGCAAATGACCAGATGCCTGCAAGGAATGTAAATCCTTCCATTCCCCATCATCCAGTCAGAACTGAAAAAGCTTCTTATAAGAAGCAAAACGTCTTCAAAGAAAAACCAGAAAGTCCAGTTGCCTCTTGAAAAAGCACCTTTGGGACATATGCTCTGAACCAAACTGATGCCATATTTCACCACTACATGAATTTCATCATAAAAATAGTAAGTTGCACAGCATAACACAGGTGGTAGCTGTAAATGCATGCGGTGATAATGCCAGGTACAGAGATGCTGAGGAGTTCACAGGAAAGACATTTCACAGACTGTTAAGCTAGTTTCTCACACAACCTGTTGTGGACATGCTCAGGATGATGGTTGCAAAAGTTTACCAACTAGCCTCTTGGCACAGACATGTCATGACTGAACACAGCATACATTTTTGTAATCTGATGGATCTGTGGTCCAGCAGGTATTTACACCTGAATGGATTTACCTTTAATAAAACTTGTGCTGATCAGCTCTTCTTTGGGGGAATCATTTATGGATATAGCATATTTGTTTTACCCAGAAGTAAATCATTGGGGGAAAACATGCCATTTGCAGTAATGATAATGGTAGAATAGAATAGAATAGAATAGAATAGAATAGAATAGAATAGAATAGAATAGAATAGAATAGAATAGAATAGAATAGAATAGAATAGAATAGTTGGAAGGGACCTTGGAGGTCTTCTATGGCAGGAAACACTATACCATTCCAGACCTTATACTGTTTAAGACAAATGGTTGTCCAATCTCTTCCAGTCCAAACTTCCAGTGTTGGAGCAGTCATAATTTCTGGAGGCAAGTTGTTCCATTGATTAATTGTTCTAACTAGGAAATTTCTCCTTAGTTCTAAGTTGGCTTCTCTCCCTGATTAGTTTCCAACCATTGCTTCTTGTCCTGCCTTTAGGTGCTTTGGCGAATACAGTAGCTTGACTCCGCTTCTATCCTCTTCTTTGTGGCATCCCCTGAGATATTGGAACACTGCTATGATGTCACCAATCATGAAGACAGTCCCAACCAGTCAGGAACATTTTGGCCCAAGTAGGTAACCAAAGCCCTCTTTTATTCCAAACATCCCATGCAAGCCATGATCCTTAATTTACTCACTGCCTTGCAACCCAACATGCTGCTTCCTGCATTCCACTAACTAGAATCAACATAGTGTGCTTGCTCAGCATTTTTATCTAAATATACATTTTTATCAAAATGTAGATATGTCTCTCTAAATCATGGTTGTCCAACCCTTTGGCTTGCCTGGGCCACATTGAGTAAAGAGCAGCTATCTTGGGCTCCATGTAAACTATAATACAGATAAAATTAAAAGTTAAAGCTAGCTGTAAAGGGCCACAGGTGGCCCATGGGCCATGAACTATACATATCTGCTCTAAATTTAAGTCTCTTTCTAAATCAAAAGAAAGGAACCAAGTGAATCCATGTCACTGATAAATATTGCAACTTAGTTTGTTGCTGGAATTTGGAACTATGCTTTACTACAAGAATCAGGATAACTTTAGCACTGTTAATATTTTGGGGATTTTCATTTTCACTGATTTACCCTCTTTAAGGAAATGTTGTGGGTTTTTTTCCAGTTTTAGGGATTGATATTTTCCACTCTCCTACATTTCTATTGCCTTTGCCCAATGTATGGTTCCTGGTCACACTGATTAGAGCAAATGGTGACATGTGGGAAGGAAAGGCATGGCAGAGAATTGTACTCTGATTCAGACAGAGTTGCCTCTCTTATTGGTAAGGATTTGGTTTTAGCTGGGCCAGCTAAAAGGTACATGGAATATATTGATCAAACTCAGAGGTAAGCAATATGTACCCTGTTTTCCCGAAAATAAGACATCCCCTGATAATAAGCCCAATCAGGCTTTTGAGCGCATGCACTAAAATAAGCCTCCCCCCGAAAATAAGCCCTCCCTGAAAATATTTAAACACAGAGCTGAAAATCAGGTAAGATGGCAAGAGGAGCCCCATCTTGCTCCACGCACCCCAAATTAATAAGACCTCCCTGAAAATAAGGCTAAGTGCTTATTTTGGGCTTCAGAAAATGTAAGACAGGGTCTTATTTTCAGGGAAACATGGTAGTCCCAACATCTGTTCTGCAGTCTCCAGAACACAGCTAGATTATAAAATTGGTATTTGCCAGGAAAACCCCAGATTTTTGACAAATGTCCACTTGTTTTGTTTTTTTAAAAGGAACAAAATAGAACCACAAACAGCGTGCAAAGCTAAATCCAGCCATCAACATTTCCCATGTGTCCTCTCCTTTCTCTCTCTCTCTCACACACACAAAAAGGCTGAAATATTTTGCTCATGCCATCGGGTCTCTGGGTCTCTTTTCCATGACTGTTGGAGGCTGAAAAAAATAATAATTAAAAATGAAAATGTGGAGTCTGGTCACAAGTTACCCTCCCTTGTCCTGTTTCTTTCATTAGAAGCAAAGGTTAATATACATGTATATGACAAAGCCACTGAGAAAGGACAAGAGTTTGTAGTGTGTAGAGAGCGAGATCCAAGCAAATGCATGTTTTATAGGGCAGAAGCAAAGGATAGTTGTCCTTAATGTATAAAAATTATAATATATCATGCTTCTTGTGAACCATCATCTGTGGTTGGTGCCCTAAGCCCTCCGATAAGCTAATCAATATTGCTTCTGTGAAATTCAGTAAGATTAGTTCAAAGTAAATGTCAAAGCTTAGCCTTTGGAAATGTGAAGTACTAATGAAGAACAGAGTGCTTCTTAGTTTGTATAAAATACCTTTTACTATCCAGTAATAACGGACAGACGGAGCCATGGAATAGGAAACGTTTAGGTCCTTCAGGGATATAGCACTTCCTCTGCTCACGCAAGGAATTAGAAAACTGTAAATTCAATATTGGTGGGGAACAGAGAATACATTTATAGTGATGAAGTATGCGGACATGTGTTGGTTTGCAGTTTTCTAGAGATCTAGCCGATTAAGACCTGTGTACATGAGGACAATTGCAAGTCAAAACGGATGTTTCAGCATGTTGCAAAAAAAGAAAAAAAAAGCAGTGAATATAAACATTAAGTGAAGTGGGGGGCTGGGAGAGCATATGGTAATAAAGAAAATTTGCTTGGAATAGTGCATGAAAGTTTATATCCAGGAGAAATGCATGTGAACATGCCTATGGACTTTTATAGGGAGAAGCGGAAATGGGTGAAAGCAGGCTTGCCCTAACTAAGGGGTGAAATCCAGCAGGTTCTGACAGGTTCTAGAGAACCGGTAGCAGAAATTTTGAGTAGTTCGGAGAACCGGCAAATACCACCTCTGGCTGGCCCCAGAGTGGGGTGGGAATGGAGATTTTGCAATTTCCTTCCCCCAGGAGTGGGGAGAGAATAGGGATTTTGCAGTATCCTTTTCCTGCCACACCCACTAAGTCACGCCCACCAAGCCATGCCCACAGAACCGGTAGTAAAAAATTTTTAAAAAATCTGTGGGCGTGGTTTGGTGGGCGTGGTATGGTGTGGCAGGGGAAGGATACTGTAAAATCTCCATTCCCTCCCCACTCCAGGGGAAGGTAACTGCAAAATCCTCATTTCTTCCCGATCACCTGGGACTCGGGAGGCAGAGAATAGATGGGGGCGGGGCCAGTCAGAGGTGGTATTTACCAGTTCTCCAGAACCTGTCAGAACCTGCTGGATTTCATCCCTGGTGAGTTGGGCTGAGAAAGAGTCGCCCAATGTCACACAGTTGGTTTTCATGCCTAAGGCAGGACTAGAACTACACGATCAGCCTGGTGTGTTAACAATTAGACCAAACAGTCTTTAGAATATTAGATGTGCCTTTGAAGAAATTATTCTTTCTGATTTTGTAGCTGAAGGGAGTTTACCAGGAGATATATTCAGGCAATCCAATGAGATTTCTGTTTTGGATTTGACTGTCTTCCAGACTAGAATTCCCAAACGTTGATTCTGGAACAAAAATCTCCAGTTGAAAATTTGTTGTACAGTACGGCATTGTATGAAACCTGCTCCGTTGGTTGTTTCCTATACTAGCTTGGGTCTCACAATGGTAGAGTTGGTCACAGGCTGATAAACCATTAGTTTCATAGCAGAGGAAGCAGTAATGCAAAATCAGAATCAATTATCTAGGAAAGAGGAGATACACATCCTAGAGATGTTTGGATTGGGGGACTCAGGAGATAGATAATATGCTTCAAAATGAGCAATTTTCTACACTATTGTTCCTAATATAAAATGCCAGAGTGCCACACTGTGGTAGGATTACCTCTGGCATCCAATAAGCAGTTTGAGATTACAATCTTAAATTTGTTTTATCCTCATTAAATGTTTGGCACTGGAGAAGATATGTGCTTCGCCTTTTCTGTTATCATTAACATTTGAAACTTGTCCCTGGCCTTACTACCTTTGTTTCAATGACACTTTCATTTTAGTTTTCTTTCTTTTTTTAAAAAAGGTTAACGTCTGAATTACACCCCCCCTTTTTCTTGAAGACTAGATATTTTGTTCTCCCATTTCTAAAATGTTGTATATGCAAATGGATGCATATAAATTTTCACAATCCATTTGTTGATGTTTCAGTTGTATTGACATTCTCTGAATATCAACATGAGAGAATGGGTAGGTGAGAAAATAGCTCTACATTTTGTTCCAAAACAAGTCTCCATTATTTTACTGGTTATTGGGGAGTCCATCTTTACTTTCAATGGAGGGGAAAATCATTAGCCTGACACAAATCCCAAGAGGACTGTAGTGGCATGCCAATTCAGCCAGTTTGATCTAGTGGTTAAGGCATTGGACTAGAAACTAGGAGACGTTGAGTTCTAGTCCCACTTTAGGCATGAAAGCAGGGTGGGCCAGTCTCTCAGCCCAATCCACCTCACAAGGTTGTAGTGGAGAAAATAGGAGGAGGAAGAAATACTAGGTTTGTTCATAGACCTGAGTTGTTTATAAAGATAATAAAGGGGGGATATAAATAAATAAAAATGAATAAATAAACTGCGTTCCCTGAAGGAATAGAAAACCCAAATAAATAAGACATAAAGATTAAGAATGCTAATGGGTTATGGCTATTCTTTTCAGCTGGAGATGTTTCTTTAATGCATTAGAAAAGCTGTGGAGGCAGCTATAAAATGCCTCTAGATATTTTGAATTATTGAGTTGGCTATTAAATCTCAGCCTTTCATCTATACACCATTTCCCATTAATATGCATAAATGTATATGTAGCAGGGGTGGGTTTTACTTACCTTTACTACTGGTTTGCAACAGGAGCACATGCGCGCACACACTTCTGCGCATGCACAGATGATCCATGATGACGTCCGGGTGAGTGGGCGGAGCCTCCCACCACTTTTACTACCGGTTTGCAAGAACTGGACCAAACCAGGAGCAACCCACCACTGGTATGTAGGTTTGAAATGGCTTCCATTTCGTGTAGAATTTGAAATGTTTTCTTGTACCAGCCCAAAGTGGTGGTTTTAATACTTCAATGGAAAGGTATTGGGTTGTTTTTTTTTTTTAGTGATTAGGCTAATCATCAGAAAAAGATGATCTCAAGGAGAGTTTGTCCATTATTAAACCTATTGTAATGCTCTCTACATGCTCCCCTTGAGGAGCACCCGGAGGCTCCAACTAGCGCAGAGTGGGGCCGCGCGGGTGGTAATGGGAGCGTCATGGCGCTCCCATATGAAACCTCTCCTGCGCGAGCTACACTGGCTCCCGGTGGTCTTCCGGGTGCGCTTCAAGGTTTTGGTTACCACCTTTAAAGCGCTCCATGGCTTAGGACCTGGTTATCTACGGGACCGCCTACTACCACCAATAGCCTCCCACCGGCCAGTACGCTCTCATAGAGAGGGACTCCTCCGGGTGCCGTCAGCCAAACAATGTCGGCTGGCGACCCCTAGGGGGAGAGCCTTCTCCATGGGGGCACCTACCGTCTGGAATGAGCTCCCCCCAGAGATACGGAGGATCCCAGATCTGCGCACCTTCCGCCGCGCTGTGAAGACTTTTTTATTCCATCAAGCAGGCTTGGCCTAATCTCCTCCCTCTTTTAATATGTAAATTTTAATCTGTTTTTAAATTTTTGGGGTGTTTTAATTTGTCTGGGCCAAAATGATTTAATTTGATTTTAACTGGTTTTTAAATTTTTTGTATTTATGTATTTTATTGTCTGGCTGTTCACCGCCCTGAGTCCTTCGGGAGTAGGGCAGTATACAAATCAAATAAACTAAACTAAACCATATGAACCTTAACACAAGAGGCAGATAGAGCCTTGGTAGTACAGGGGTTTAAGGCACCCTGTTATTAAGCTGGTTATTAAGACCAGCTGCCTGCAATTACTGCAGGGTTCGAATCTCACCAAGGCTCAAGGTTGACTCAGCCTTCCATCCTTTCTAAGGTAGGTGAAATGAGGACCCAGTTGTGGGGGCAATAAGCTGACTTTGTATAAATATACAAAAGGATGAAGGCTATTGCTGAGCACATTGTAAGACGCCCTGAGTCTTCGGAGAAGGGCGGCATATAAATCAAAATTAAAAAAAAAAAAAAAAAAGATGCAGCTGGTCCAGTGGCTCAAATAGTGATGGGTACACCAATGTAACACCTCAATTTCAAGAGCTGCAGTGGTTGCTAGCAAGCTTCCAATTCAAAGCGCTGGCTGTCAACTTTAAAACCCTTCATAGTTCAAGGCTGAATAACTCTAGATAAAAGAAAGAAGGTAAAGATTTTCCCCTGTCTAGCTGTGTCTGACTCGAGAGGGTGATGGTCATCTCTTTTGCTTTCTTCCTTCAAATAGAATATCTATCTATCTATCTATCTATCTATCTATCTATCTATCTATCTATTGGCCAAGTGTGATTGGACACACAAGGAATTTGTCTTGGTGCATAAGTTCTCATTGTACATAAAAGAAAAGATACGTTCATCAAGAATCATAAGGTACAAGACTTAATGATAGTCATAGGGTACAGATAAGCAATCAGGAAACAATATAAATATAAATTGTAAGGATACAAGCATCAAAATTACAATCATACAGTCATAAGTGGAAGGAGATGGGTGGTGGGAACGATGAGAAGATTAATAGTAATGCAGACTTAACTAGTTTGACAGTGTTGAAGGAATTATTTGTTTAGCAGAGTGATGGCGTTTGGGAAAAAACTGTTCTTATTTCTAGTTGTTCTGGTATGCAGTGCTCTATAGTGTCGCTTTGAGGGTAGGAGTTGAAATAGTTTATGTCCAGGATGCGAGAGGTCTGTAAATATTTTCATAGCCCTCTTTTTGACTCGTGCAGTATACAGGTCCTCAATGGAAGGCAGGTTGGTTAGCAAATGGGACTCAAGTGCACACTGAGTGTCCTTTGGTTGAAAATGCACCTTTCTGAGTTACAAAAAGGAAACATAATTGCACGAGAAAGTTTATCACTGCTATACTCCTGCCCATTATTGGTACAGAAGGAATCACAGTGTATTTAGTTTCATAAACAGCGTCATCAGTAAACTTAATGAACCTGTCCTGTAGTTAATCAAAGCAATTAACCCAAGGGTACAGAGGTCAATATGGAGCAGCAGGGTAGGATGGTGGGAACTGACTGGAAATGAACATTACAGCACATCATAAATTAGATAATCCTTAGAAAGCAGAATATAAAAACTGTAAGCATCTATTTATATTTATTTTCTAATTATTTCAAGGTATATCATATTGGATGGGCAGCATGTGATTGTAGGAAGTTAGCACCCTCCCCTCTCCTAGGAAAAATGAGATATTTTAGGAAATATTAAAAGGGCAGAATATTTCCCCTAAAAGGGAGGCAGAAACTCAGCCCCCCACCTTTGTCAATGGGTCATTAAGGCTTGGGCCAGTCTATTCTACATAACAAAGATCTACCTCCTTCAGGCAGAGCCATAATAGGAATTGCCCAAAGCCCCTTTATTACACCATCACCCAGCGAAGCTCAACCAAGCCTGGGACACAGACAACCTACAAAGTTATCCCTGCATGGCCCCATGGGAGTCTGACAACCAATCAGAATACAAGCTCAAATTCAAAGCCCAACAGAAGGTATACATCTATCTCTCCCCCACATGTGCCTTTTTGCCCAGGACCTCAAACCATGTGGTCCTGTCCACCATTAAAAACCATCTTTCCAATCAGCCACCATGTTTCCAGTGTCTTTCTCCCCACTTGGAACTGAACCCAGATTGACATTTCTTCCAATATTTTCTTAAAGTCAAGGCTACAGTTTGATGATTGATTGTGAGGCTGAGGCCTGCTTGAGAGATTTTTAAAAACTGAACAGATTGGATTAACCATCGGATGCAGTACATATTTTTCCTCCTCTCAGAATTCTAACTCGAAGCCAAATTCATGCATACATAAAAATATAAATAGATAACTGAAAAATTAAAAAATAAATAAACCTTATTGATTATGGTGGCAGGGTAACTGGAGTAGAACAGCCTAGAGAAAAGCTCAGTGAATAATGCAGATTAAACAATAACAGTGTATATCTTCTGCCCCTGAAAACTGGTGTATCATTTTGTATACAGCACTGGTTTACTGCAGAAAAGGGAATTGCTTTCAGCTCAGGCATATAATTCTATTTAGAATAATAAATATTCCTATGTTCTTCTCCCCACAGAATCTCAAAATAGTTTTGCAAAAGAATTATCAAGATTGTGATCATGATGACTCTTTTGCAGACTCCTCTTCCTCCTCCTCCTCCTCCCCGTCAGAATAAACCATCAATGCTTAAAACAATAGATTTAAACAAAGTTTAAACTTTGTTTAAATCTATTGTTTTAAGCATTGCTGTAAAAAGTAAAATAATAGGTAAAATTTAAAGCAAACCTTTCCAAGAGTAGTAGCTGTCTCATAAATGACTGGGGGGGGGGAACCGTCATGCCTTGAAATATTTTCTAAAAGAAAACCCGTGAGACCTTTCCAGGGAGAGACTTCTGTAATGAGGATCTTGTTAATGAGGAGTTAATCCATTCCTAGTTACCAGAAGAATCCACTGTTGGTTTTCCCCTGGTAATCTTACTGTGTTATTGGACGGCAGAGGACGAGCTAAAAAACATAAGCCATTAAGGTCTTGATGGGTTAATGTCAACACTTTAAATTGGTCCCGGCAGCCCACAGCATTCTCCAATGTGCTCTATTTAGCTTCCCCATTAACAATCAGGTAGCTACAACTTCCAAGCTATTTTCATGGATAGCTCTATGCTGAGTTTATTGCAGCACAGGTAACCCTCAACTAAGGACCATAAGTTGAGCCCCAATTTTTTGTTGCTAAGCAACGAAGTCGTGAAGTGAGTCATGCACTATTTTACACCTTTTTTGCCATGGTTGTTAAGTGAATCACTAGAGTTGTTAAGTGAATCAGGTGGTCATTAAGCAAATCCTGCTCCCCCCCATTGACTTTGCTCATCAGTTGTTCCCTGAGTGGGTTGCAAATGAGAGTCCCAGGACCTTCGAACACTCCAACTATCATAAATAAATGCCAGTTGCTAAGTATCCAAAATTTGATCATGTGACTGTGGGGATCCTGCAAAGGTCCTAAGTGTGAGAACTGGTCCCTTTTTTTCAGTGCTATTGTAACTTTGAACGGTTGTTAAATGAATGGTTGCAAGTCAAGGGTTATCTGTAATCTAACAGATGTTATTAGGGCACATATAGTTGGGAATAGACCCTCTTCTTCTTCTTCTTCTTCTTCTTCTTCTTCTTCTTCTTCTTCTTCTTCTTCTTCTTCTTCTTCTTCTTCTTCTTCTTCTTCTTCTTCTTTGTCTTCGCCTCCTCCTCCTCCTCCTCCTCCTCCTCCTCCTCCTCCTCCTCCTCCTCCTCCTCCTTCCTAGCATGTCCCCACAAGTGCAGGGTCCACTTTTCAGATCATTGAACGCCACTTTGCACAGTCAGTTGTGTTTCCTGGGCGTAGGCCCGCAGCCTGCCCACCCCCCCCATTCCCAGCTGAGCCGCACAATCATCAGAGGCTTTTCTTTTTAATTTTCAAAAGTATTTTTTCTACAACCTCTTCGGCTGAAAAAATGCTTTTAAAAGTAAAAAAAAAGCCTCTGATGATCGCGCGGCTCAGCTGGGATCGTCAGAGGCTTTTAAAAGCATTTTTTAAATAACCTCTTTGGCCGAAGAAGTTGTAGAAAAAATGCTTTTAAAAGTAAAAAAAAAAAAAAAAGTTGGCCACACCCACCCAGTCACATTGCCCCCACCACCACCACCAAGCCACGCCCACAGAACCGATAGTAACAAATTTTACATTTCACCACTGGACTGCCTGCATAAAGATAAAATCCATGTCAAACAGTAAAAGGTTTTAAAGCCTGCTAAAAATGGCTTGGAAGGGCACTATGTGAATTTCTTCATTTGAAAACATAGTATTGGAGGGCTCCCCCCAACCCCATACCATCAGAGTTGAATCGCTACTTCATTTTTGCTAGATAAGTGCAAGGACTGTAGGAGACGAGCCAAGTATCTTGGCAGAAGCTGCATTTCGTTTGCTTTCCGTGCCAGCCAGTCTCCCATCCTGCAAGTGACAAAGGAACAGCTACCTATTAGAATTTCACAGCCCCAATCTGCTGGCAGCTGGAAGAAGTCACCCTCTGTTTTTCAAAGGTAGCCTCGCAAAGTGTGTGCGGTATTTGCCTATCATGCTTCTAATTAGGATTTGCCAGCCTTGCTGCTGTTATAATAGGCTTCATTACTCAGGAATAAGAAGAAAGGACAAGAAGAGGGAAGAGAAATCAGGACACCTACCTAGTTCACCAAAAGCTCGATTTAGGGCCCCTTCATATACAGCATTGGCATTGATGTGGGGTTGGTGCCAGACCTGTCTTCTCATGATGCTAATTTCCAGAAGCTTGTCTGCAGCTCGGCTGATTAGCTTGCAGCTCAGCTCAACCTCCAGCATTAATATTGTGTATCCCAATTTTGAGGCATGAATTCTGAAGCTGTGGGGCAGGCTTGCCTTGGTTTGTCTCCTGCCTCCTAATTCTGTGGTCCAACTGCTGTTTCCTCAAGGAATAGAAGGAGGAGAACTTATCTTTTCTTGCCAAGAACACAAACATGGGTCCAGGTTGAGGATAGAAGAAGAATGCGGGAAAGAGGCCAGCTGTTTTATGCTCCTTCTCCCATTTTGCTGGAGAATGCTTTGGTCATGGGAATTGTTGAACACCACAAGGTCATCAAGAAAGTCCCAGGATAGTACAGAAAAAGCTTCTAATGGTAATTGGTCTTGGATGTAATTGGTAGATATGCAGAAGTGCCCTAAATAACATGTAACAGATATTTCCATGACTGCATATTTCTATATTTGTTGTAAAAGATAACTTCTGGGAATTGATGAAGGTCCAAATTCAACTGACTTTTCAGCACTTGGTGAGCTACTGACCACAAAGGGGGAGCCGGTTGTTTATAGAAAGTTATTTTGTATTCTCCTCTTGATCTGTCCATCTGCAACATTTTTGTTTGGATGATTCCTAATTTGAAGTCACTTCTCCCTGTCTTTCTCAGATTCATAGACACAGATCCTGGGCGCTCCTTCTGGTTGGATGTAGCTAGCTAACTAACTGCTAACTATCATCTATTTTCTATAAATAAGTCTCCTTTCTCTTGGTTATATAACCAAGCTTCCCAAAATCCTTGTTTAGGTTAGATTCCAACTGTCACTCACAAACACTTCAATCCCCATCCAGAACAAGCATAGCAATTTTAAGGAATGATGTTGACGCAAAGTAAAAGAACAGAAGTGTGGAGAGAAAGAGCAGTTTAGAGACGAAATAGGAAATAACTCAGGTTGAGAATCTTTCTTGCCAATTAAGGGGGAAAGGAAGAAGCACTGATGTAAAAAATACATCTTCTCCAGTGTTCACTGTTCCCAGCTTGTTTAGTATTATGTTGTCTATGGAACTACATTTCCACTGACTGAATTTGAACTTTATGAGGCATCAGAATAACATACCTCTAATAATTGCTTCACTCTCTGTCGTTCCTGTACATCAAGAAATTTTAACATTCCTTTTGAGAGTTTTGCCTAAAAATATAGAGTCCTTCCTGCAAACGGTCAGTTGATTTAAACAATGTCTCTTGTAAACAAGTCTCTGAAAACAGACATATCCTAGAGTTTTATCCTTGTCTCAGTGCCAACATTTAACTGCATTTTTGATGGCTTTATTGCATTTGATCGGCCCCAGATTACAGTATGTAATTGGCTAGTGCTTTTTTATAACAAATTATAGTTTGCTGAACCTTACTAATCACCGACCACGTCACAATAAAGCGCTCTCTTGGATGGCTTCATCCAGAGTCACTCTTCTTCCTTGTTCTCACACAGCAAGACAACAACAATGCACAGATGAAAGGAAAAGGAGGAATAATTCAGGAGTGCTTCTTATGGGACTTACCTAGCTATACAGTATACTACTAAAATATTACCAGTCTTCTGTCTGCTTCTCTTTTGTAACCTTCAAGTAGGCCAAACAGTGCCTTATAGTGCAACAGTTTTTTGAATCAAAGTACCTAAAATCCACTAACTTAAAGAATTCAAAAAAGAAAGGACAAAAAAGCAGAACAAAACAAAACCTGGGACCCGTTGAACCTCTGGAACTGAACTTTCCAGTGTTCAGGTCAGTTTTATTTGCAAAGTTGTAGTTGTTGCAGCATCCCTACAGTCACATGATTGTGATTGCCAGTTCTCCTTGCCAGCTTCCCACAAGCAAAGTTAATGCAGAAGCTGGCAGTAAGTTGGAAGTCGCTCCAACTCGTGCTGCTTTTTTTGCCCACCTGTGGTCATTCTGTTTCTCTGTTTAAGTAAAGAAATATCTCTGCAAGGATGTCCCAACAGGTCATCGGTTGTTCAGTTAGGAAAAGTCAGGAGACTTTTCAATGAGGGCTTCCTTCTCCTTCTCTTGTTCTGCCCCAGCTATGGACCCCAAAGAACGCAGCACACACAAAGTCTGTACAAACCTTAGTTTACTAAATTAAATCAGTTTTTTTTCAAACAAAGGCTGTTAATTAACTTTCTTAACAGCCTACAAGAATCCAAAGAATAAATAATTGTAATCTTACTATGGTTGGCAGAAAGCCCAGAAGCAATTTACAGAGAACTAAGATCAAGGTGCAAAGGAGAGTGAACGAAGTTGTTCCCTGCAAATTGCCTCAGTCGTCCTTCCTTAAATAGGCTAAGGGAGTGGCCAATTAGCCCCAAGCCTTACTCTCGAGGAGACCTCCTCCTGAGGAGCCACTCCTGCCTTTAGGCAGCTCTGCCAAAAGAAGAAGCTCTGCATCGAGAAGAGGCTCCTCCTTTTCTTCCTCTTCACTTATGGGAGCTTCTGCAGGTTCTGAAGGCCCTGGCTGAACCCCCGCCTCTGGCACCACATCTTCTCCAGACTCCTCATTGTCTGACTCGAGTACCAGCTGCACATGCTGCTGGCGCAGCACCACACCAGCCTCCTCGCTGTTGGAATCAGCTACTAGCTGCACAGGCCACTGACGGGCCACATCTCCTCTCTCTTCCTCCTAGAGGAAGCTAAGGTTCTTGGTATTCAGGAAGGTGGAATTATAATGCAGGTAGTCCTCAACTTAACAAGAATTCATTTAGTGACTGTTCAAAGTTGCAAGGGCACTGAAAAAAGTGACCGACGACCATTTTTCACACTTATGACTGTTACGGCATCCCCATGGTCACATGATCAAAATTCAGATGCTTGGCAAGTGATTCACATTCATGACGGTTGCAGTATCCTGGGGACATATGATCACCTTTTGCAACCTTCTGATAAGCAAAGTCAATGAGGAAGCCAGATTCATTTAGCAATTGTATTACTAACTTAATAACTCCAGTGATTCACTTGACATGTGTGGCAAGAAAGGTCATAAATTGGGGCAAAATAGCAATAGCAATAGCACTTAGACTTACATACCGCTTCGCAGTGCTTTACAGCCCCCTCTAAGCGGTTTTAGAGAGTCAGCCTATTGCCCACAATAATATGGGTCCTCATTTTATCGACCTTGGAAGGATGGAAAGCTGAGTCAACCTTGACCAGTGAGACTCGAACTGCCAAACTGAAGGCAGCCGGCAGTCAATAGAAGTAGCCTGCAGTACTGCATTCTAACCATTGCGCCACCATGGTTCCTAACAAATGTTTACTTAACAACATAAATTCTGGACTCAATTGTGGTCATAAGATGAGGACTACCCATGCTTAGGGGTTTTTTTGTGTAACAATTGTAAAATAGCATCCCAAAGTTGGCTTTTTTAAAAACTCTGGATGCCGACCATTACAAGGCACCCTTGGCAGAATAGGGAGATACCTAGTGTTTCTCCATTTAATTCAAAGAAGAAATAGAGAGGCTGATGCTTTTGTACGATAAGATTATGAAATGTTTCCTGAGGTAGTGTAATACATAATTCTGGGTAAATAACAGTGCTGCACAATTGCTTTGACTGCTTGCTGCTTTTGATTTGTTAAACAAAAATGTTGAGCACAGAGTCTATGTGCTTTATAAATTGATAGCATTAATAATTATAATAACAATTCCCCATCATCACTGTCATAATCTTCCTCTGTTTGCTGTCAAAGGTATATATACTTCAGTAATATTTCTGGGTTACGGATGTTCAACAGAGGAATAATCAGCCAAAGAAAGTGTCATAGTTTAGTCACCAGTTTGAAAACATTTGAGGAAAATGAAATAAGTCACACCGTGAGGCTAAGACGATGCTTCAGTTAAGGTAACTCTTGTGTGATATGTTTAAGAAGCGATGTAAGATTGTATTTTACAATAAAGAAAAGTAACATTTCATGGCATCTGAAGAATATTTACATAGAATAACAAAATAAGTACCTGAGTGCGGTGGTGAAATCCAATTTTTTTTTACTACCAGTTCTGTGGGTGTGGCTTGGTGGGCGTGGCAGTGGAAGGATACTGCAAAATCTCCATTCCCACCCCACTCCTGGGGGAAAGATATCGCAAAATCTCCATTCCCACCCCACTCTGGGGCCAGTCAGAAGTGGTATTTGCTGGTTCTCCGACCTACTCAATATTTCCATTATCAGTTCTCCAGAATCTGTCAGAACCTGCTGGATTTCACCCCTGCCTGCATTGTAACATCTACTTGGGTTGCCTTATAGAGATGGTGCTAAAAAAAGGTTCTAGTTGCAAATGTTTAAAAAGACCATCACATGGATAACTTTCTTTGGTCATGATGACATCAGCACACTGCCTATCTATTTTTAATACACAAAACACCTTTCCTGTGATCCGTTATTCTCATTTGAGATATCTACATGTGTTGATTAGGTCAAGACTGGAGCTGAGAAGGTGAAAACTGATGCCAACAGTAAGCCTCATCCCTTCAGGATAAGCCACATGAGAAAATAAGTACCTCAAGGACTACTGGAACTCTATTATATCGGGATATAATAACAGATTCTTCAAACTCTTGTCAGGGTGTCTTTCTCCCCCCTTTTACATGACAGAGAACCACGGTGGGATAATCTTGAGCTTCAGGGCTAAATTGGTGTTTTATCTAACAACTGTTGAATTATTTCCTCAAGACCATTTTTTGAAACATGGGAAACAATTACCTAGATGTCCTAAAGATGTTTTTCAAAAGGCAACTGGACTTTCCTGGATTGTTTTTTTTTTTCCTTGAAAATGTTTCGCTTCTCGTCCAAGAAGCTTCTTCGGTTCTGAAGAAGAGAATTTAAGAAGCTTCTTGGATGAGAAGCGAAACAATTTCAAGGGTAAAAAGAAAACAAGAAAGTCCAATTGCCTTTTGAAGATTGTCCCATGATTTGGGCGGCTACTGGGGCCTTGGACCGCATTGTGCCTTTGCGGCCTCTGACCCGATGCCGATCTCGTCTAGCTCCTTGGTTTTCCGAGGAGCTGAGAGAGATGAAGCGTCGGAAAAGACACCTGGAGAGCAATTGGAGGACAAGCCGATCTGAATCTGACCGAACACAGGTGAGATCTTATATTAAGACCTACCTAGTGGCGATAAGAGCGGCGAAGTCTAGCTACTTATCCACTCTTATTGCATCTGCAGAGAACCGCCCAGCTGCGCTGTTTAGGGTGACCCGCTCCCTACTTCAGGTGGGAGTACGGGAAGATCCCTTAAAGGGTCGAGCTGAGGATTTTGTACAATTCCTGCATGATAAAGTCGCTCAGATTCGGGAAGGCCTGGACTCCAATTGGGTAGATCCAGGGGAGGAGACAGGGGCAGATCTTGAGAGCGTTATCTGGGAAGAGTTTGACTCTGTGGCTCCTGAGGACGTGGACAGGATTCTGGGCAAGCTTAACGCTGCCACATGTTTATTGGACCTGTGTCCCTCCTGGTTGGTACTGGCCTCCCGGGAGGTTACACGAGGCTGGCTCCAGGGGATTATAAATGCTTCTCTGAGTGAGGGTGTCTTTCCCGCCGCCTTGAAAGAGGCGGTTGTGAAGCCCCTCCTCAAGAAGCCTTCCCTGGACCCGGCTATATTATCAAATTATCGTCCAGTCTCCAATCTTCGCTTTGTTGCGAAGGTTGTTGAGAGTGTGGTGGCGCGACAACTACCCCGATACCTGGATGAAGTTGTCTATCTGGATCCGTTCCAGTCGGGCTTCAGGTCACGATACAGCACGGAAACGGCATTGGTCGCATTGGTGGATGATCTCTGGAGGGCTCGGGACAGAGGTTGCTCCTCTATCCTGGTCCTATTAGATCACTCAGCGGCTTTTGATACCATCGACCATGGTATCTTACTGCACCGGCTGGAGGGGTTAGGAATAGGGGGCACTGTGCTTCGGTGGTTCTCCTCCTTCCTCTCTGACCGTTCGCAGTTTGTGTTGGCAGGGGGGCAGAGGTCGACCTCGAGGCACCTTATTTGTGGGGTGCCGCAAGGGTCAGTCCTCTCACCCCTTCTGTTCAACATTTATGTAAAACCGCTAGGCGAGATCATCCGTGGTTTTGGGGTGAGTGTTCATCAGTATGCTGATGACACACAGCTATACATCTCCACCCCAGACCACCCCAATGATGCCCTTGCTGTGATGTCCCGTTGCCTGGAGGCCGTGCGGATCTGGATGGGGAGAAACAAGCTCAGACTCAACCCCTCCAAGACCAAGTGGCTGTGGCTTCCGGCATCCCGGTATAGTCAGCTAGTACCATCACTGACAATAGGGGATGAGATCTTGCTCCCCACAGAGAGGGCCCGCAACTTGGGTGTCCTCCTGGATTCACAGTTATCTTTAGAAGATCATTTGACGGCCGTGGCCAGGGGTGCCTTTTATCAGGTTCGCCTGATCCGCCAGTTGCGTCCCTTTCTGGATTGGGATGCCTTGCGCACGGTCACTCATGCCCTAGTTACCTCCCGTATGGACTACTGTAATGCTCTCTACATGGGGCTCCCCTTGAAAAGCACTCGGAGGCTCCAACTGGTCCAGAATGTAGCCGCACGGGTGATTATGGGCGCAGCTCGTTACGCCCATGTAACACCTCTCCTACGCGAGCTGCACTGGCTCCCAGTGGTCTTCCGGGTGCGATTCAAGGTGTTAGTTATCACCTTTAAAGCGCTCCATGGCTTAGGACCTGGGTACCTACGAGACCGTCTTTTGCCACCAATAGCCTCCCACCGACCAGTTCGTTCTCACAGGGAGGGACTAATCAGGGTACCGTCAGTCAAATTATGTCGACTGGCGACTCCCAGGGGGAGGGCCTTCTCTGTGGGGGCTCCAACCCTTTGGAATGAACTGCCCCCGGAGATACGGAATATCCCTGATCTCCGTGCTTTCCGCCGTGCCCTCAAGACCTTGATGTTCCAACAGGCGGGGCTAAACATACGAACATGTCAATGATTTTTTAAATGTTATCTAATTCTGGGTTTTATTTAATTGACCAAACTAAGTAATAATTTTAATTAGCAATTTTATGATGTTTGTGTGTCTATATGTTTCTTGACTGTACACCGCCTTGAGTCCTACGGGAGAAAGGCGGTATAGAAATATAAATAAATAAATAAATAAATAAATAAATGAATGAATGAATGAATGAATGAATGAATGAATGATCTGGATGATTGAGAATCTTCACAGACCTAATTGTCTGGATATTATATCAATGCCTTTAAATGAAATAAAGCACAGGCTATAGTCATTGCACTTCCAACTTTCTTAAATCTTTCTTAGTACTCTTTGTTAGTTGTAGCTAATAGGCCACTTTTCTCAATAAACTGGGAATAGAGATAAATTATACATAAGATTTACAGAAGAAAGAGCTGGATATTCCAATAGCTATATTCTTGGTTTGTGCACTGGCACACTTGAGATTTATGTACTATGTCTAAGTGATCTACCCACCCACCCCAAAATAAGGAAGTGAGAGGTGAGAAGTGAGAGGTGCCAAATCTAAGGTTCAAAGTTCTAGATGTTCACTAGACAGGACAGCAAAGAATTACAGTTTTTTATTTCTCCTTGCTACCTTGCTACCATCTAATGGTCACTATGATTTTTGAAAATCATAGATCCGATAGACCTAAAATAAATAAAAGTGAATGTGTAAACATTTCTTTTGAAAATTATGTTTGACAGTACAAAATCTGGGGGCTCAGTTAAACCAAATTCAGTAAGATTAAGCAGATGTAATTTGCATAAACTAGATGTGTTCTCGAAGTCATTACCTTGAACACTCTTTGCTAAAACTTTTTTTTTGTTTTGTTATTGCATGATTTTGACAAAATGATTACCTTGTTTATGAGCGCAGCAGTTTTAAAATCAATAACGCTTAACTACTGCAATTTTCTGGGTCCAAAGAAATTTAGTATTGTTCCACATCAGCAATAGCATTGTTGTTTTTTCCCACATGCAACTTTTCTATTTGATACGTATACTTGTAAAAATTATTTTTGCATAAAAGCTTTTTGAGAAAGACACAGTATGATTGATAACGCTGAAATTATAGAAGAATAAATTCAAAGCAGAACTATTCACTCTGATTTTTTTTTCCTCTTTCAGAAGAAGAATTATACAATGGTAACAAGCTTTAATTATTGCCTTTCATAAATGGAATGGAGTTCTGAATGAGAATTAAATAATGTAAGTGTTTGGAATAAAATAAACATACATGTAGATATGTGTGCATTACAAGCAACTGTCCGCCATGTGAAATACTGCTTAGATTTCTGTGGAGTTGCCTCTGATGCAAGGGCTAAGAATAATAGTTCTAGTTATTTCTCAAATATATATTTTCCATGGTAAAAACTACTTTCTGTTATAGCATTCAAATTCCATCTCTCCAGATATGACATTTCTGGCTTCATGGAACCGGAACTAGTGGTAGAGATGATGTGAGAAAACTGTCTGATTCTCTTATGGTTCAGACAGTAGTCATGCTTGTCACACAAAATTTGAAGTTCGCTTATGATTATATGAAATGGTTGTCATAGATGGAACTCTTCCCTGGAGAGATCTTCTTTATCAAAAAAATGAATCACTTGTCAGGAAGACTTATCAAAGAGGAACCTTCATAGCTCCCTATCAATCATTTTTTCCAAGAAGCCCTTATGATTGCTTAAATATGGTTCTGTCCTTTCTTATTTTAGGACTCCAAAATTTGAGCTGCCAAAATCCAGCCAGCTACTAGATGGCTGCAAGAAGACCCAGAAAATTGGTTTTTGCAGCCTAGATGTGATGGACCTTTCCTCTTTCCAATAGCCCAAGGAAAATGCTGATATTTTTTAGAGGAGATGATTTGGGAATTATAAGTTTAGGATAATCGATTCTCCTCTCCTGCATCTGGACCATTCCTCTAAACAAAGGGCATGTTCCAAACCCAAACCTACCCAAATCTACATGCTGATTTTCCTACTGACTCACCTCAAGCTAAACAGATATTGTAGAAATCACCAAGGAGAGCCTAATAAGGTCATTCAAGGCTCTGATTGATCTGTTTGAATCTCAACCTTGGAAATGTCAGCCCTTCAGGATGGACCAGAAGAGGAATCATTGACACTGCAAGATCTATTGTAACTTTATGCTATTATTGTAGAGTACAATAATAGAAACTTGAAAGCCTGCCAGAGTTTGACTTCGGACTTATACTTCACAGAATCAAGACAAAGATATTTTGATTCTCCCTTTTACACAGATTGTGAGATGAAGATGAGAAAATGTAAGCTTTAGAAACTGGACTTATTCTTCTATAGAAGTACAGTCTTTAGGCCTGAATTCCTAGTTTAGTAATTACAATAAGTAACTGTTATATACAGTTAATCTTACTTTTCAAAATTGGAAATACAGGAACAAACCCCTCTATGATGTCACAAATATTTTGGATTTTACTGTTCCCTGATGATATTGTAAGGTAAAGGTAAAGGTGCAGGTAAAGGTAAAAGCACACATGCATGCTAGTCGTTTCCAACTCTAGGTGTGATGCTCATCTCCGTTTCTAAGCCAAAGAGCAAGCGCTTTCTGAAGACGACTCCGTAGTCATGTGGCCGGCATGACTCAACACTGAAGCCGCACGGAGTGTTGTTACCTTCCCACCAAAGTGGTCCCTATTTTTCTACATGCATTTTTTACGTGCTTTCGAACTGCTAGGTTGGCAAAAGCTGGGACAAGTAATGGGAACTCACCTTGTTACATGGCGCTGGGGATTCGAACTGCTGAACTGCTAACCTGATCAACAAGCTCAGCATTTTAGCCACTGAACCACCTGGTTATATTGTACCAACCCATATATTTGAATTATTTCTATCGAGTTATTAAACTTTCTTATTTAAACAAGGAGGAAAAAAGTAGAGAAGAAATATACAATGAAATAAAAATAAACAATTAAATATGTCTGCTATCCAAAGTTATTGAGATATAAGACCTTATAATTGATATCACTGGCTTTTTACTAGAACAGTTATATGAACAAGTGGAAACAAAAATAGTTCATTTGAATTGGTTAAGGGAAGTGAACATACAAAATATTTTGCTTTTGGAGAACTGCCTCTATACATACACATTGATCATATTGCATTTTGGGGGAAGCAATAGTATGCATTAGAGAGAAGAAGAAGAAAAAGTAATAAATACTTGGGCCTGTGGCCCTGAGTGAGTGAAGAGACCCATCTCCTGGTTGTACATTATTAACAATGGTCGATTGTGGTATTTTTCTCAGTGCTATGTCTCTTAATTTTTGCACTTGTTGTAATTGTAATATATGTGAGTGTTTGTATGTATATATTCAATTTATACTGTGCAATACACCCAGTGGTGGGATTCAGCCACTTCTAACCTATTTGGGAGAACCAGTTGTTAACTTTCTAAGCAGTTTGGAGAACCGGTTGTTGGAAGAAATCTTATTTTGTTTTTTTCCACTTTACAGGACTAGTCCTGTAAGGAAGGCAGGAAGGAAACATTCTGGTGTTGTTTCTAGCCTAATCTTTATTGCCCTGCTTACAGAAACTGCCTCTCTGGTTAACCCTTATTACATTGTAACAGCTAAGGCGAATCGCCCATCGACATGAGTGACATTGAGTTAGCCATGCCCACATGCTCACATGACCACCAAGCCACGCCTATCTAGCTGGTCATTACGGCAGAGAACCGGTTGTTAAATTATTTGAATCCCACCACTGAGTACACCTCTTCCTAGCTTTCTCTCCTTGCAAACCATCTGTGCTTCCATCATATCTATACATGTTTTTATACATTGCCTTTTTCTTTAAAGCTCTCAACAGCTTTAGGATCCCATCACCTACCAATACTTTTTTTTTGCCTTTCAATTCCTTCCCTCTTACTTTCATAGAGTTGTTTTGTGATTAAATCATCACTATCTCTATAAAATCAAACCACTTCTATGTACATTTCCCCCCCACACTGGTACTTTTGAAATCAATCTACATTCCTTCAGAGCCCATTCATTTTTGACCCCCCCCCCCCCCTTTTTTTTGTTTTGTTTTACCGCAAACATTTCTTAAGTTTCCTTTTCCTGCTGCATTCAAGCTATCTTTTGGGATTTTTTTTCCCTTGACATATCCAATTCTCACTTTGATTTAACAAAGTGAGCAGAAATACATTCTTATTCCCAGCCCTTGGCACTGCTTTTGACAAACATTCATTCCTTGTTGCAGACCACATACTTTCCACTTCCTTTCTATCACTCTTAACTTTTCCCTATCCATTTTTCTAACTTTAGAAAATATTTTACTAAGGTTCACAAATTTATATAGTTGCTCCAATTTTTTTTTGCCATTTATATATAGCTTCAAACATTCACTTGTGTTTCCTGTCAAACACAACTGCCTTGCTCTTTGATACATTAATTTTCAAGTATGTATTTCCCATTGCATCATGCAATCTATTTTATCTACTTGCTGCAAATCATTGCTATTGTCAGACAATAGCGAGGCACAGTCTGCATATAAAAATACACCCACAATCACATTGTCAATCATGCCTCTTACAGAACCACAGCCATTTCTTATACATTTATCCATAAATACATGAAAAATGAAGAAGACAATGCATATCTTATCCTGCTTTCAGCTCAACATATCTTGTATTCTTATGGATGTTTTAATTGTATTAATCGTCCAGTGTAGCTGGGAATCAGGCAACATATACATTTAATTAATTAATTAAACAAACAAACTGTTATTTTTGTACCTCATAACTAATCCTGGATTCCATTCAAGCCAGTTCACTTTATTATATACACATGGACTAAAATTTCTTTCTTGTATCCATTCAGTGATCTGCTGAAGAATCAGTCTGAACTCTGGGTATTTCCTACCTTGCAGATCAAAAAGCTACACTGTATTTTTGAATTTTTTCTCAATCACCCTTTTAATCAGGATTCTGCTAATTTCCCAGGTAAGTTCAGCTAAATACTGAACAGTAATTTTTGCAACTTTTCCAAATTGTCCCCTATGTACCCTGGAATCTACAGGAGCTCAGATTGACTTCTGAAAGCAGTGCAGGAAGGAAAAGTTAGCTCATTTGTTCTTTCTGATCACTTTGGGAGAATGCATAACATTTATGCAAGCTAGATTTCATATAGCTTTCATAAACTATATGAAATCCAGAAAGTAAGTGAATAAGCACGGCACAACTGCATTACTTATTCAGAATTACACAAATGTGCACACGCTTTTCTTATCTTCATAAAATTACAAGGAACCCATATCAGGTCTTAGTTTTGCAGGTCAGGATGAGATTTGAAAATGCCTGAAATGATGAATTTATGTCATTATCCAATAGGGCTTTACAAATTATGGAAATTTTCAGCATATCATCATATCGGTCACATTAAAAATGAACATTACAATTAATTTTCATTGTTATTTCAGTTTACATATTACCTCTTGTGAAATCCTTTGTTTCGGTGCAAATAGCTTTAGAACTGTCTAACTATGTTAGAGTATAAATAAAAATAAAACAGAATTGTTGCTAATACTGGTATGCTGTAGGAAGTAATCTACTGTTGTCAGAAATTTCTTCTTCTTTTCAGCTTCTCTGGTTTAAGATGGTTTTCCATCTGAGAGCTCTTACAACTAAAGGACAGTCATTTTGGTCTTTAGTTATTTCTACTTGATACAAATCAAACAATTGCTAGCAATTGCAGTTCTGGAAGGATGCTCTTCCTAGCTATTGTTGCAGGATAAGCTGTTATCTGGATATAATTGTTGATTTTCTGAATGCATACCACCCATAGGCTACAGTGAATTGAGAAAAAGGAACCATTCAGAAATACCTGTGCTCGGAGTGCTAAGTGGATCATATTAACTGGCTGTCAGATTTGCCCATTATTGGAACATATACAGTATCTGATCTTTCATAGTATACATAATATTGATTTTATATTTCTTCAGAAGGGTCCTTCGTATTCTCTGAGCTTGGCTGTTTCCTTATAGACATTTCCTTACCCAAACTAAGTAACATCATCAATGCTAGTAACTTAGTTTGCATAAAGAAACATCTGCAAGAAAACAACCAAACTCAGAGAGCACCAAGGACCCCTCATTTCAACCCTTAGGTACAAATATTCTCCTTTATTTATATTTGTTCAGTTCAGTCTTCGTGAATACATGGGACTCTATCTTCAAATGTTCAGTGATACATTTCTCCATACGAAGGAAACACGTGTGTTTTAAACAAATATTAAAATGTATTCTAAGATGCTCTACAAAAATTCCATACTACATTGATAATTGGGAAATGTATGCAAAAAAAAAATATGTACCAAGGAAAATAGTACACAAAAATGTATACAGAATCATTTGTGTGTAGGCAGGTATGTGTGAGCAAATGGAACAAAACAAGTTGCAAACTCAGAAGCAACAGATCGATCTAATTAAGAAACATAGATTTAATTGATCAATTCCTTAAACAACCTTAATTGAAAAATGATCTTAAACTTATTTGTTAAATATCATCTTCATAAGAAGTGCCAAATTAGGTCATTTGCTCCTTAAGGTCATGGAAATATTTTATTTAAAAGTGTGGATATAAGATTATTCTTACACCTCCTCTTACAATATAGTAATATGCTTCAGGCTAATCAATAAAAGCATTATAAGAGACTGCTATAAATAGATTTCAACTTGGTTTTGCTATAGCATAAGTACATAATACAATATTTATTATTAAGTGAGCCACACTTCATTATTCTAAAATTTACAGTTGTCTCCACTTGAAACAACAGTTAAAATGGAGAAAGACATTGTTATCTGTAATATATTTGAATGTAAGTCATTTTGGACTTTCAGGTGGACTGCAAGTACATTTTTTTATTCTACTCGGCTTTAATGTTTATTCATTTGAAATCAAATAACTGAAGTTTATTACAAGGTGTGTGTGTGGATATCCTGCTTCTTCTTATTCAATTAAATCCATAGGAAATTTTCAAACAGAACTTTTCTCAGTTTTCTCAGAATTCAGCCAGTTAAGACTGGGAGGTATAATGCATTTTCCTGGGATACTACAAATTGATAGAAGAGAATATTTGTAGCTCAGAACTGAATTTGGGGCCTTGGTGCTCTCTGAGCATAGCGGTTTTCTTGCAGATGTTTAATTACCCAACTAGATAACATCATTAGTGCATTGAAGACTGAAAGACAAAACATCCGCAAGAAAATCACCAAGCTCAGAAAATACCAGGGAACCCATACTATAGAATGATGGAAAATGAACAATAGAACCTACAGCCCTTACAATAGCATTGTACTGTCACTGAAACACCACCAATATTAAATTTGAAAAATTCTGTCAGCCTGTTGTGACTTCGGCTCCCGAGCCTGTCCTCACGGAGGAAGATGACTCTGAAAGTGATGCGGAGGAACTGACAAGGCCTCCCTCTCCAGGAGCCTCCTTTCTGGCAACGCCTCAGGTTCCAGTTGAAGGCCAAGAGGAAAGCATGTCGGGGCACCCACTAATAGGGAGTGATTAAGATCAATCTTAAATTGATCCCAGGCAGCGTCGGAGGGAGAGGCATGCGCAGCAAAGGAAGAGGTGTGGAAGGGCCAGAGATTGCTTAGTCACTGAGCCATGCCCCACAGGGGATAAAAGTGGGTGGGGTTGCTCTGCAGGCTCTGTGACGGACAAAAACTGCATATCGTGAGCTTTGGATGGGATATTGTTCGGAATTAAGGCTTGGACTTTGTGAATGACTTCTGACTACTCTTTGAACTCTTGGTTGCCCCAGCAACGGACTACAGATACGCTGACTCCTGTTTCTAGAGGAGATAAGAAACTTGGCTGGCATTCAGAAAGTAGCTGCCAGAATTTTTATCTACCAAAGGGATTCAGGTTGGCTTGTAAAAATAAATTACTGATAGACATCTTTTGCTTGTGTGTCTGCCTATGTGAGGTGGGGGGACAGAACACAGCCTGAAAAAATAAAGTAGAAAAGTAGACACCTCCTTCCTGAGGACCGGGGTGTGTGGAGGGAGGAAGATGACAAATTTTGGCACAGCTTTAGTAAATAGAATCTTTAGGTGCATCTTAGTCATAATAGGAGACAGGAGGATTTTGATTTTGCCACACTGGTCCTAATCTTAGGGCAGATCTGCATTTAGCCCATTCCAGTAGGGGCCATCCATCATTTCCTTCCACTTGCAAAAGCACCATGATTATGATTTTCCAGCTTCTATTCAAAACTGTTCTTTTCTGATCCATGCTATATTAAGACCTTCAGAATGAATGGACCCCAATGTTTCATTCCATGTTGGTAGCAGCCACAGATCTGATTGGTTACAATGCCTGGCAAGCTCCTCCTCTTCTGAGGCTTGACTGTGCCTTGAACAGCCTTCCTATCCTGGTCTACTGGATTCTTTTCTTCTGTCCTGGTTGGCAGTTGCCATTTTTTAAAAATAATCTTGCAGTTGATCTAACAATAGTTGATTAAGCCAATGAGCTGTCCTCATAGCTAGAAACTCATGCCTTATTTAGTCTCTTTATATCTTCCAGTATGCCCTTTTTGGATTTCTGTCCAATCTGCCCCAGGCCACAGTGCAGCAAAACTTTCCTTTCATTCCTTTTTTCCTATTGTTATGGAAGGAAGGAATTAAGAAACATCCCTTTAGGGCAGACAGAATCAGTTTATTTATTTATTGCAATAAAGGATCGGACCTGGTATCATTACCAAAGGAAGTCTGAACGACCTATGATTTTCAGCTCAAAGCCTTTATACAGTTTCAAACAAAGGATTCTGTGAAGTCAGCATTTTCTTATTATCACAGACATTTGTTACACAAAATGACATACTTTAATTACTCAGTTTGTTACTATCTTTGCCAAACAATTATAATTCTTCTTAGAAGTTACTGAAGCATAGATTCAAATTATCTTCTTGTTGAAACAATAATATGGTCATCTCCGTCTCTCTGACCTTCAAAATGTAAATCACCAGACTGTCTTTATCTGTGACAACTGAAGGGCCTTGGTTTACAAATCCTGCTTGAAAGGAATGTGTTTGCCTACGTGCTGGATACATTTGCAAGCACAATTTCTCTTCTACAATATTATGAACAAAGAGGGCCCCTCAATGATCATCTAGCTGGACCCGCTTTTACTTTATTTATTACTTTATTTATTACTTTACTACTTTACTCCCCCCTCTGGAAGTTTGTATATGCATAAACTTCCACAACCTACTTATAAGTGTAACTACTGAGTATAAAAAGCTCCAAAAAACAACTCTATAATATAAAAATCCTAACAAAATATAAGAAATAAAGGCACATAAAAGATTATACATGATTGTTTCCACTCTCCTAGGTTTTAGGAAGATTCTCTCCATCTTTCCACCAGTCCCATTTCCACATATGGATCTGCCTCAGAATCTGTAGGTTCTTCCACAGGGTAGGGACCAAGTTGATTAAAAAAAATGTTCTGTCAGAGCTAGTTCCCTCTCAACTTGAATCTCCTGTACTGCTCTTATGGATAATTGTCTGAGGAGTGGTATTACACATGGGATGAATGCTAAGCCAGCGATTGCACATATGAACAAAAATATCATTTGTTTAATCCAGCCGGATCCAGGCACCCAAGAAAACCACATGTCAGTTGTTTATAACCTCTGACTTATCTTGGAAGCCCTATCCTGCAATTCCTTGGCAATTTCTCTGACCATACCTGATTTGTTACATGTTCCTGTCCAGTTTGTTGGTAAACATAAATATGCATCCTTTCCACATAAGAAGATTTATGGAAAAGGCATGAACTCGGTAATTCCTTGCATTAATCCAGACCCCAAAGTCCCTGCCACAAACATTCCTGCCAGTGGTTGCAATGGGACTTCCAGTGAGGGGTCCTTCTGTTTATCTCTGAGAATTGGTCCTTCAAAAACATATCGAGAGGTAGTATTTCCTGGTGGAAAAAGGATACACAAACCTGATTTGGACTTTAAGTTGAACCAAAGCGGAAATCCTGGAGGTTGAAATGGTCTTGGACAGATTCCATCCACCCCACTTTCCCTTCTTAAAGTTTATTTCTGGTAGCCTTTGTTCTAACCCTTTGTGGCTTGACAGGAACAGTATGATATGATGCAGGGCCAGCAGGTAAACATAATTGATGCAGAGGCCCATTTTCCTTATCTACTCCCATTTTCCTTATCTACTCCCCCCTCAGCTGGGAATGTCAATAGTGCAACCTTAGGTGGTGAAGTTGACATAGGTCTAAAGCAACAACCCCGCATATAGACAATGCGTTTTTGGCAGGAGCGAACTTGACCTAAACTGTCTCTACTTGGGGAATCAATGTACCTTATATAAGTGAAACAAAATTAGCAAAATTAGAAAAACAACTACCCACAAAACCCACTCCCAAACTTCCACTAACATTAGTATGTATAAGAAAGTGTTATATTAAAGCTAATAAAATGTATATGTGCAATGTGAAGGTAGTTTCCTCCTGATGAATCTTCCGCTGTGCGCAGGGGACCAGCTTCCGGTGTGGTCCAGCAAAGCTGATGATCACCACCATGCGTTGAGAGTTCGTTGCTGGTAGAACTCAGCAGGGTGTATTCTTCTTAAACTTCTGCACCAATGGCCTGTCAGTTGTTTGTTACCTGGTATCAGTCTCATCCAGTGGATCCAGGATCGTCCTCCTAAGATCTTAAAAGCACAATTACAAAACCAATACATCTGGGCGAGTGCGCAAAGGAATCTGAGCAGCTGTAGTCCTTTTCAGGTGGGAAACAGCATAGGCAACCACTGAATCCTAAGAAAGAAAAAAATACAAAAATAGTCCAGATGATGAAGAACGCTATTCCCACTAGTGGCTGCCTACCAGTCCCTTGGATCCTTTGTATCATCAACTTCAATGGATCTTCTTGATGAGATTGGGCCCGTTTACTTGGGGTCTAACTTCCGTCCAGTTTGGATCAACATCCAATCATCGTGGTGGAATTTGTGGACTGGAAACTTCAAAGGTGTGTTTGGGCTAATAGTCCTTGTTTCCTAAAAACTTCAAAATATCTGGACAGGTTATACACATATTGTTTCAAAACTTTGTCTCTGGTTTCCAGGGAAGTAATGCATATGCTTCCTGTAGTGAAAACTACTCCAAACAACAGTTCATATGATGATAATCTGTCTAGGTTGGGTAAAACTCTTGACACCACTGTTGCTGTAGCATTACTGCAGAGAAAAGCTGCAGAGAAAAGCTGCAACCCACCCTATGAGGTGGTTCACTATGACTAATAAATATTTTACACTCCCCACTTTTGGTAATTCTGTAAAATCCACATGAATACATTGAAATGGTCTTAAAGCTGGTGGTACCCTCTTACCCATCTGTTGTTTTCTGACAGCATGTTCATTCACCTTTTTACAAACCAAACATTTGTTTATAATTGATGTTACTAAAGGATATATCCCAATACAACCATAGCTTAGTTTAAAAGTTCATCTACAATAGCTTGAATTCCCCAATGACTCCACCCATTTTTTTTTTTTTGCCAAATGATCTCCAGAGACTAAGGGTTACAATGCATTAAGCAATAGCCGTCATAAAGTCAGCTTATTGCCTCCCACAAACTGGGTCCTCAATTCACCTACCTTAGAAAGGATGGAAGGCTGAGTCAACCTTGAGCCTGGTGAGATTCGAATTTACAGTAATTGCAGACAGGTGGTGTTAAATTACAATGCATTTGTCCACTGTGCTATCCAGGCTCCCTGTCCATAGAGCTTAATTTAATGAATACAATTCAAAGGTTTGAGCAGTCTAATTTCAAGACAATTTGTCTCCAGGGGGTGTCCCTCCAAATCAGGTCTTATTTTAGTATGTAAACCAATTATTTCAACACCATAATGTTCTCATCCAAGGTGATCCATTGATCTGGTGTTGGCTAAGAACTGTGCTTGATTCAAATTGTGATCTGTAGTTAAAATCAAATCTGTTTGCTGCATTAAAATTGTTTAATTTTTGTTTAGAATCTTGAATCAGATAACCACCACTGAAGGATAGTTCTGACTTGATGTGGGGTGCTTACAATGAGGACTCCCCAAAGGTCAATTTCCTACTTTCTGAGCCAACACCCCTGTGCAGTTCAATTTTCTTATGATTACAAAGAGATTGAATGGCTTTTCCAAATTTGGTAAACTTAATACAGGAGCTTTGTTCAACGCTTGTTTCAAATTTTCAAGGCTTCCTCTTTCATGTCCCTCCCATTACAAACTCCAAGGTCCAGATTCAATCAATTTTACATACAAGAGTTTGATAAAATCAGCCTACTCATCAATCCGGAGTCTGCAGGATTTCTATTCTATCAAGAGTGATTTTCCTACTCTTTTTCTCTGTCAATTAAAATAAAAAAACACCACTAATACCCAAAAACAAATCACATAACTTCTCATTATAACAGTAAACATTTAATTCCTTTTTCCCACTGCTATCCTGACTTCTAAGTCGGCCCAAGTCTGTGCAGACCAACTTAAAGGCAAGTTTCTGGCTTCTACTAAAACAGCCTCTCGTATTACTGTTTGGAGGAAAAAGATGCCTTTCCCTTTAAGGATTATTGGAAGGGAGGGCCTTCCCTTCTTGAATTCAAAATTCCCAGCTGGGATTATGCTTTGAAACGATTGGAGGTTAGTTGAATCAGTCTATTGTCTGGCAATAGGCTAGAGAATAGAAACACAGCGTTCCTAGGCAAGCCTATCTGAACTGTAAGAAAAAACCCATTTTCATAGTTTTCTTCCTAAAATGTCCTTTGAGTTTCTATGTGACTCCTTAAAGTTCTTTTGGAATTCTTTTGATTTGGCGTGTGAATTCTTTGAGTTGTGTGTGTGGTTGTTTTATGGTGTTTAAATCGGTCCCTATAATTATTCAGCTTGCTATGTCTGCGTTTTAGTGAATATCTCTTGTTCCTCATGTGTTTAAATTACTTTGACTTGATATCTTTTTTCTTTTTGGGTGCATGTTTTTCTGTCCTATATCCCACATCTGTTTGGATGCCGTGGGCCCTTGTAATTGTCTTCCTTTGTTGTGGAAAATAAGGTGGCTCCCACGTTTTAATGGCCCATTGACAAAGGTGGGGGCCGAAACTTTGCCGGAGTTTCTGTTTTGTTTTTTTTAGGGGAATTTTCCTGTTCTTTTAATATTGAGCTTCTCAAATCTTCCAACACTCCCTTCACTGCTTAAGTGTATTCAAATGCTTTGTTCACTTAATCTGATTTCTGTCAATGAAAAACACCACTTCTCTTCTACTTCTTAGCACTTCCACATTTCTTTCTGCCAACCTCCATAACTTTCCAAAAACACATCACATACCTTGTCCCTTCCATCAATTCTACTTTCTCTAACTCCTTCTTCTTACAAAACATTCAATTCTTCTACCGCTGTCAGCACAAGTCTGTGTAGACAAACTTCTGGCTCCCACTAAACTTCCTCTCTTCCTTCAACTATTGTATATCCCTCTATAAACAAATTAGCTCCTCAGCACCAATATCTGTTCTCCTTGTAAACTGAAGTGGACAAAAACAAGCATACTCTCGAGGCAGAATCTAACATTTTAGACAAAAATGCCACTAACTCTCTCTTACTACATATTGTAATTTCTAACTCATCTCTGTAACAATTCCTAAAAGGGCAGTAACCTTTGCTGCAAAATGTAATTCTCTGCCTCCCGGAAAATGCAAGTCAGATTCAAAAAATCTTTCAAAATCATTTCTTTGAGATAGAATGAGAATAAGAATAAAAATAATTTTATTTCTATACCACCCTTCTCCTGAAGGACTCAGGGCGGTATACAGCCTATTTTTTTAAAAAAAACAAGACAAACACCAATTTAAAAGAATTAAAAATATTAAATGGATTCGGCTCAATTTAAAACCCCAGAAATTTAAAACATCCAATTTAAAATTATGTTGCTAACCCAGCCTGGCGAAACAACAGGGTCTTGGGTATAGGTTTAATTAAGCATTTTAAACCTCAAAAAGTTCCAGAAAAAAAGCAAAAAGCAAAATAGTATTCAGAGCAGAAAAGAAAATTCATCATTACCCATTTCCCCTTCCTTTCTCAGACAGGCGTCGCAGAAAGAGGAGGAGGGGTGGGGGGTGAGAGAAAGGAGAAAAGAATTTAAAAGGAACAAAAAGCATCCCTTTTCCTGTTTCACCCCTCCAAAGGAAGGGGGGGGAGAGAAAAAAATGTTTTACAGCACGCAACCAAGCCGCACTTCCCTCCTCCATTCAGCATTCTTTCAACAAAGCAACATGTTCAGTATTTCTCTAATTTCTCATCTTATCAACACACAGGCATTCACATTTGTACTGCAATCAGACCTTTTGTATAACCCACTTTCACATTAAAAAATTTCATTTAATGCGTCCTCCATACAAACCAGTCATTAAAAATTATTTCAATGAACTAGCTTACTCTCAAAGCATTGGAAAATTCAGGCAGCAGTTTTAATCACAATGGTGATTTTGGGCCCGAACCACTGCCCGTTTTCCACAGCTTCAAGCCCAAGCCTATTCAATTTGCTGGCCAGCCAAACATATCATAATTAATTCAATCACATTCAATTCTACACATTATCATTTTAGATGCACATCAACAAAATATTGTCAAACAAATCACATCAAGTTGATCAATTCAAATCATTGGAGCCTTCCCATTTAGACAGCTTTATGTTTTTATTACCTGCTAAACCCCGGGTGGGAAGAACAATAAACCATTTCTTCTTTCAGCCTGGTTAAAAATCTTTGGCACAAAGATTTTCTTTCTCTTCTCTCCTTTGGATTTCATCAAACAGACCCTAGCAAACTCTGCCTGACACTTAATTAACCAAGGGGGTCTCTCTCTCTCTCTCTCTCTCTCTCTCTCTTTTCTTTCTGGCCACCTTACGCCTAAGGCTGGCCACTTATTAACACAGTCTAGAGGGTTGAAAAAAGCCTTTTTCCCCTCTCAGGAGATTGATCAGGTCTCCTCTTCTGTTCCAAAAATGAACAGGACCTTTCTATTCCCCGTTTAAATGAATACTTGCCTGGCAAGCGTCGTTTCCTCGGCTGTCCGCGGAGTTACTGGGTCTTGTCTGCCCCCCTTGTGGGTCTTTGGCTTAAGCTGCTTCGCCAGCGAGCATACGGCAATCTCTCTTTTATTTAAAAAAAGTTTTACAAATACATTTTCTCCCCAATTTCCCCCCCCCAAACCCCCCATACCCTCCCTAGCCCTCCCCTTTTCCCCCCAGGACTTCCACAATATAAAATCCTAATCGAAAAATACATTTTATAAAACTTAAACCCCTCCACCCCCTATATACTATTTATACCTTCATAAAGCTCAATTAATTTGTCCCTACATAATACATTCATTCAGCTAAAAGCTATCTGATATTTCTTAGTTTGATATTTATTCTGCACATAATCTATCCACTTTTTCCACTCCCATACATAAGTCTCTTGAGTTCGGTCTTTTAAATATGCTGAAATCTTCGCCATCTCTGCAAAACTGGCCATCTTCAGAGTCCATTCTTCAATAGTGGGCATAGCATCATTTTTCCAATATTGACCTATCAGTAATCTCGCTGCTGTCACCATATACAATATCAGCTTTGTTTCGCCCACTGTAAAACCCTTAACTATACCCAATAAAAACAATTGTGGAGAAAACTGAAGTTTTTTCTTCAAAACATTTTGCATAACCCACTAAATTTTTATCCAAAAAGCCTTCACTTTCTTACAAGTCCACCACATATGATAATATGTGGCATCTAAACAATCACATCTCCAGCATTTTGGTTGAACATTAGGATACATACACGATAATTTCTTAGGATCTAAATGCCACCTATAAAACATTTTATAAAAATTTTCCCTCAAATTCTGCGACTGTGTAAATTTAACATTCTGGACCCATATTTTTCCCCATGTTTCCAACTTCACTGGTTCTGCAAAATTTTGTGCCCACTTTATCATACAATCTTTAACCAATTCACTTTCCGAGTCCCTTTCTAGCAAAACATTATAAACCCTCTTAATATGCATTGGACTGTTCTCTTTTATATGTCTAACCAATTCTTCTTCATGCATCATTATACCAGGTTTTTTATCTTCTTTCCATCTCAGTTGAAGTTGATTATACTGTAACCAAGTTAAATTAATCCCTTCTTCCAACAGCATTTCTAATATCTTTAATTGCCATCTGCCCCCATCCATAAAAAGAACTTCTTTGTATAACCCCCCCTCCCCCCCGAATGACATTATATTTGTATTCCACATGATATGACCAAGATCCAGCCATACGGCAATCTCTCAACAAAGGAATGTGTTTGCCTACGTGCTGGATACATTTGCAAGCACAATTTCTCTTCTACAATATTATGAACAAAGAGGGCCCTTCAATGATCATCTAGCTGGACCTGCTTTTACTTTATTTATTACTTTATTTATTACTTTACTACTTTACTATGGAGCTAATAATATAATGTTTGCTACATTATACTGGGTTTAGGATGATAGATACAAAAAACAAAACAAAAATTTCTTCTTCCCTTGCTTTGATTGTTGCACAAAGTATGCTTACTAATTCTGGCAAGCAGGTGCATAACAGAAATTCATATTGTGTTACATTTTAAACTTTATTTCATCTTATTATGCTAAACTCGTCAACAAAGACAAGTAGAAATAAATACAATAGTCTTAAGGGAGCGACACAATCTCAAACCCTCACTGATAATCATAACAAAGGGAAAAAAAGTAGAAGAAAAAACGGGGAAAATGTTATGACCATCATCATCTTCTTCCCAAAGGTACCATATTTTTCGGACTATAAGATGCATCGGTGTATAAGATGCACCAAGATTTCGAAGAGGTAAGCAAGGAAAAAAAAGTATTTGCCTCCCCTGGCCCCCAGGAACACTCTGCAGACCTTCCAAACACTCTGTGTGTCCCATTTTTCACAAAAACAGGATGCACAGAGGGTTTGGGAGGCCTGCAGAGTGTTCTTGGGGGCTGGGGAGGGCAAAAATGTGATGCGTGGGGGGAAAATGGAAAAAAATGTTTGGGACATCCATGACCTGGATGACTGAGAATCTCCATCTTTTTCAGTCTTATTAGACATCCGTTTGATCTTCATCCCTGAAACATATATGTTGGAGTCTGGGAACAATTTTGCAGGAAAAATAAAATCTCCCTAATAAGGCTAAAACCCAGCCTAGCCCCTTTGCGTAGCACAGACTGTGCACGCAATGAAGTTTTTGCTCTTTATTGGCACAGATAGAACCAACAATTTTATTATTGGCCCCACCACTGCAGATACTCATTAATCTCTTGTTTCTCAGAAGCCTTTTTTTTTTATACTGACTCCACAGTAAAGGAACTGGATTTGGCCTGCTCTTTGCTCTTCCAGCTTGCTTCCAGATCAAAACACTTTTCTTTCCCCTTTGGGATTTCGCTTTTGTGTATTTTCCCTGATTGGAAGTGGCAACAAGAAGCTATTTAAACACAGCTCCATCTGTCAAAGTCGAGTCCTACAGGTGGAGTGTCATGTTTGATTTTTATATTATCATTTGTTAGGCAGTCAGCAAGGGCTTTACAAATGATTTACGTTCAAATAGTTTTCTCTCACATGCAGTCCTTTGTAAAGAGGCCCACTCCTATGTGGCGCTTTAGCTTACCTTTTCCTAATTCACAAGTTTCCTCACTCAGGGAAATCAATACACAGGCTTGATAGGCCCCAACCATTTGACCATGTGAAAGTGGATGCTCCAGTATTTGACCTGGCAGAAATTGCATTCTCCTTTTCCCTGATCTCCATTTAGTCTCAATAAGCAGGCCGGTGACTGATAAATCACAGTTTTAATGCATGACAAATCAAGGAAAATTATTGGTGGATTCCCTGGCTTCATTTCCCCTCCCATTGAGCAACATCTGCGGTGGGAAAAACAACCACCCTTTGCTGGCCCTAATCTGTGGTTGGATAATAAGGCCTGGATAAATGTAGCAGGTACTTAGAACATCAAGCTGCCCAATTAACAGGAAGCAGGTATTATTTCTCAGCTGGGCTATTTCTGAACAGAAGTTTAATTGCTCTTCTGAAAAAGTACTAAGCTTGTGTCCAAAAATAGCTTTGGTTTAGGGCAGGGTGGGTGAAGAAGGGCAGCTAGTGAAGCAGGAGTGAGTGATTGCTAACAAGAGCTGCAAGAAATAGCACTGCTGTCATAAGTGGCTGTGACACAGAAGTAGCCCAGGAAGAGACTAAAAGGACAATAATATGTAGGGTGTTTCTTTCACTCCAAAAGTAGGAAAACAATAAAAAGGAAAAGAATAAAAATCCAAAATAGTATAAAAGGAAAACAATAAAAATACAGAAACCCTTCTTAGCCAAAGCAGTGGAAAACCTGTAAATGGGAAAATGTAAAACTTGTAATATATTCACTGACGATAAAACCAACACATGCGACTGATAGAACCCAACTCTCTTTCCCAGTTGCTGTGACAGTAGGGGAGGAGGGAAATGTCCACAACAGTAAAAAATGGTCAGCAAACTCTGAGCAGGTCCCAACTGTTGATCAGTTACATCATCAGTGGAGTGGTCAACATTCACCAAAAGGTACCATAACTCTAGTTGGGGAGGGACTGAAGGCATCCTTTCATGTAGTCTAAAACAATCACTGAGAAACATTAATATCATAATTGGATGGGGTAGGAACCGGGAACTCATATTCCATGCATTAACTTACTTTATTATGTATGGCTGCTTTAACGTATCCTTCAAGACTGCTTAAAATATCACAGGCACAATAGTCTAATGAATACAATAAAAATAAGAGGGGGGGGAGGGAGGGAGGGAGAGAGAGAGAGAAAGAGAAAGACAAGCCAGAATAAAAGTAAAATTATCCCGTACTCCACAAAGTAAAAGCATCACTGCCTGGTGTCAGAAATACCTTTGAGAAGAAGCACATAATTTTCTGTGCCAAAAGTGTTTAGAAATCAAAGCCCTCATCTTGTTTTGCAAAGTGTAATTGCCTGGTAAGCAGCTTTTGGCAACGGAACAGGCTGAAAATGTTTACATTAAGCTTTCATTGAGCTGCAGTTGGTTCTGAACTCAAGAGTCTGCATAAATAAGAATCAGGAATTTAGTTATTGTGTTTCACTTAGGCTTTAATTATCCTTCCCAATAAAACTCCTAATGACAGTTTTGGCCTCTTTCACATGCAAGTGACGTATGATTTGAAATCAACGCTGCCTTTCCATGTTCCTAGAATGTCTTAGGACTTCCGCCTCTCTTGGAAAATCCGGCCAATTAATCACCTGTTAAAAATTCAGCCTCTCTGCAAAGAAAATGCCACAATGACATTTTCACCCTTTTACAGTGCTTTATATGAAGAAGTGCCATGGGCCAGCATCCCATTAGGGGTAGCCTTTGCTTCATCCCACCTTCCATGTTGAAAATATTAAGACATTCCAGATTCCAGAGTGCCTTGACTTTCTTCCTCCAGAAACTTCCTGGGTTATGGATCGACCCAATCTGTCTCCCATTTCCTTCCCATCAAACGCAAAATATAAGAGCACTATCTCAAGCACCCAGTAGAAAATTTAAAGCAATTGGCACTTGAGTGAACAGGAAGTCTCGTGACAAAAGATAATTCCTACAGGTTTCACCAACTCCCTTTGATCTGCTCTGATGCTATGCCAAATACCCGAGGACATATTTGGGAGAATCTAACAGCCTCCAGATCTTTGACCCAGGTCTTAGTCATGCCTGCCAAGTCAACTGTCTCAATTACAATCAAATAATGGGTGATAGAAATCCTGTTATTGGCCTGGTTCTGAACAGCAGCATTTACAGGTCAAAGATAGCTCTGAGAATCAGATAGGTGGTCTCTAAAATAGAATTTAACTTATTCTCCACCCTACAATCAACCTGCCATAGCAGAATGCCACCATTCTGCTATTAAAAAAGTTACTCAAAATGATTACTATTAAATCATTTCATCATCACAATTCATAAGGAATTTTGAAAGCAAGAGAGAAATGACTGGGGATATTTTGGAGGGAGGGAATGAGGGGGAGAGAGAGAGAAAATAAGTAGGTTAAAGATAGCTAGATGATGATAGATAGATAGATAGACAGATGGATAGATAGATAGACAGATGGATAGATAGATGGATAGATAATGTGGCCAAATTTCATCTAGGTGGGAGAGCAACCAGAGGAGAAAACAAGCACAAGATGTTAATCTCTCTTTTCTTTACCAAATATAGTATGCAAGTAGGACATTGTAATTAGGGGTGAAATGCTCCCGGTTTGGACCGGATCACTCGATCCGGTAGTGATGGAGACAGGTGGTTTGGAGAACCGGTAGCAAAAATCCCTGCCCCCCACATGCCCAGCTGAGCTGCGCAATCATCAGAGGTTTTTTTAAAATTTTTAAAAGCATTTTTTCTACGACCTCTTTGGCCGAAAAAATGCTTTTAAAAGTAAAAAAAAAGCCTCCGATGATCGTGCAGCTCAGCTGGGATCGTCAGAGGCTTTTAAAAGCATTTTTCTACAACCTCTTCAGCTGAAGAGGTTGTAGAAAAAATGGTTTTAAAAGTAAAAAAAAAAAAGTTGGCTACGTCCACTCAGTCACATTACCCCCCACCAAGCCACAAATTTTACATTTCACCACTGCCCAATATCATATTTTCATCTCCCTGCAATTAACCAGTTACCCTGATTCTTCTATTATCAGAAGATGTTCCAAAGCTCAAGACCCTAAAATGCAAAGCAGGATTGGATCATCCCCAATAGCAACCCCAAAGGAACAGCCTTCAAGCGTAACTGAAAATACTGCCTTCTAGTGTTGCTCTTTGCCTTAAACAGTGAGATTCTGGTTTTGAGTCTTCATTTCACTCACTTAACACTCCATCAGACACAGAACAATATGAGAGTTGATTTTTTTTTTTTATAGCTCAGAACTCTGTAGCTGGGCTGTCTATGGAAATAGCTGGGGGGAAAAAGGTGCATCTTAATTCTGCCCATCTGTATGTGCTTAATTTCTTCAAGGAAATGTAAAATGGTCTAATTTAGTTGGATGTTGTGGGATGTGAGGCCTATCAGATGGATGGATGGATCGATTAACCATTTTAGCACATATTTATTGCTTTTAATTTTCGCATTTCAACTTGAATACATTTCGCACCATGCAATTAAGCACAGCACAGTTTGTATGTTGTCACCATGTCACTTTTTATGAAAACAAAATATGCAGGAAAAGATGCTTTCCCTCTCCGGTGACATACTAAAGAGGTCACTGTAGAGAGAGAGAGAGAAAAAAAAGATAGGAATGAAGCTGACACAGTTTTATAAGAACCAGTTAACAGAAACCCATCTACAAGGTAATATATAATCTTTCTACCGCATCTTCATCTTGTCAGATGCTGACACACAACCATCACTCTGCTGCTTGTGTCTGCTCAGACATAACAGCTCGGTGTTATTAAGACAGTCTTTTTCTTTGGGGGGGAAAAATTACATTGATTCATTTTTGGTTCACATCTTTCAGTTCTCAAATTGTTCAATAGCCAGACTAATGAAAGAACTTTTCTTGGACAAAATACGAGACTTTAGGCTGTTTCAAAATTGCCTAGAGTTTTCCCATTACCTATGCGATTCCTCCCCACCACGTTTATTGGCAGAAAACGGTGCACTTATTCCCTTCTCTCCCCTCTCTTCAGTTGATTTCATTTCTGTGATAACCTTGATAATATAGAAGATCCTGTCTTCTGGGCATGAGGGTATAGGATAGAAACTGCCATAATTGTCAGGTGCAAAAGACCAGGTGCATCCATGGAGGTTCAATTAAGCTAATTTCTTGCTAAGAGCCTATGCACATGCCTCTTCTCAATTAACAGCCAGTACTTGATTAGAGTTAAATAAGAGTCAGCAGCATTCAGAGGCGATTGGATTTAGTTTGCTTGTGGCTATGTAGGGATTCTAAGCTGATCCCCCTTTTCACTCCAGCCATTCCTTTTTCTACAATAATGAAACAATATTTCCTCCACAGGAAAGCACTGCCCAAGCTTGTTATAGAGCAGGGGTGTCAAACTCGATTTCATTGAGGGCCGCATTAAGGTTGTGTTTGACCTCGGGGGGGCGGGGGGGCATGGCCAGCTCAACATCACTCATGTCGGGAGCACTTGTGGTGGCCCAAGCTCTCTGCCAATGAAAAAGGGCTCCCTCCCGATCTCTGTTTTCAGCTGCAACAGCCTCCTGCAATCCTCTGCTAGCAAAAACAGAGTTCGGGAGAGCCTCCCACAGCCCTCCTGAGCTCCGTTTTCACTGGCAGAGGCACCATGGGCTGGTCCTTTGCTGTTTCCAGGGTGGCCCCATGGGCCAGATCTAAGCACCCCCCAGGCCAGATCTGGCCTCCAGGCCTTGAGTTTGACACCCCTGTTATAGAGGAACCCTGTTCCTCCATGGTCCAGGCAAGCTGTGCCAATTACCCTAAGGGAAAGTTGTTTGATTATATGATAGTATTTTAGACCAGAACCATGCATCTAGACTCATCAGTAAGCAGCTCTAAGAAATCTCTATGATCAATAGAGAGGCTGCTTTTCTGGCTTGGCCTCTTTTACTGACAGGGAATTGTAGAACATTTTTCTGTCCTTCACACAGGAGGAAGTGAATGGAAATTGAGCTTTATTATTAACCAACCTCCAAAATGCTGAATGATGGCTGCTAAAAATAGTCTATGATGCAGAGTAGAGATCTGGTGGATATTGCTCAACCTCAATTCCAACGCATTGGCTCTTTTAGTCAGAGATGGTGGGAGTTCTGGTTATATCTTCATTGATATCATGGTCCAACCCAACATCAGTGTTGTCATTGCAAGTCATTTAGCAGCTTAATGGCTCAGTAGCTTCTTCCTCGTTATCCTTCAAGGTACAACTATTTGAAGATGTGCAGCAGAAGATGCTGGGAGAGTCCCGCAAACCACCTGCTGTTCTTCTTCTTTTAATTGCAGACTCATTTAGGAGTAGATAGAGACTTATTTCAAAGGTATATGAGCCACCTGAGTGATAATTTGTTCTACAAATAGTCTGTGCAATTTTTACTACATAGGTCAAGTCTTTTTAGCTCCATAACACTCTCTCTCTCTCTCTCTCTCTCTCTCTCTCTCTCTCTCTCTGTCTCTGTCTCTGTCTCTGTCTCTCTCTCTCTCTCTCTTAATGGAACACTGAGAATAGCTGTTAGAGGCGACCTTTTGAAACTGTTCCATAGCCTGGTGACAAATGTCTCAGCAGAAATAATGTGTTCCAAAAAGACAAAGCTTTGCATTGTCCCAAATTTGCCTCATTGAAATTCCAAGAGTAAAAGCTACAATTGAGCTAGTGTGGTTGTTTTATGAAATGTAACGTTAGCTGGAGTGTTCCAAAATTAGGCACATATATTTGCCTTCCATGGAGTGATGGCATCCTGAAATAAGGGATAATCTTTAAAATAAAGAGCTGCCTGGAAACACTTCCACGACACCCAACCAAATAAGGCTCTGGTATAAAAGCATTGCAGCATAAAAATCAACTATTTTCAGGTCTTAAAAATCTATTAATTGGAGGATTGACTTCCGGTGGCTCCGCGGACATCGAGGACGGTCTCCATTGACCGCCAGCCACCCGATCTGTAAAAACCGCCCTGACAGCGCTAAACTGCTGTCCGGCGGTTTGAAAAACTCTCCTTCGGGCAAAGAAGGAGAGGAGAGTCGGAGGGGGCGGGTAGAGCTCCCCGAAAGTCCCTGGATTAATTCCAGGGACTCGGAGGGTGAGAGCTCCCCAGCTCAGCCCTCCCATTGCTCCGGATCGCTGGTGCCTCTGTTAACCAGAGCTAGACGTCTGCGTCCAATTCTGCCGGCAAACAGTGAGTTCTAATGATTTTCAACAAGGCAGACAGAGCGGAAGCAAGAGTGCAAGCTTTTTAAAAGAAACAGAACTTAATTCCGTGAATACATTGTTGCAAACGGAGCTCTCCTGAGCTGGAGGCTGGAGAGGAAGCCTTTGTTATGGGCGGAAGGGAAAGTGAAAGTTAAAGGGAAATTGCTGGTTAAGAGTCTTCTGCCTGAAAACAAAAATTGCTGGGGACTAAGAATAGTTTGAAGAGAGGACTGTTTATTTTGAAAAAACTCTGAAATAGACATTGTAAGATTGTTTATAAGACTTTGTGGTTGTAAAAGGAAAAAAATCATTTTAAAATAAAATGGCTACAAAACAACTAAAGCCACCAACTTCTAAAGGGGGAGGAGGTTCCCCTGTAGTGACTCAAAAACAACAACTTCCGGCTGATACACAGTCACAAGACCTTAAAGAATTTATAATGAGTGCCCTGAACAATCAGGCAGAAATGATGAAAGAATTCTCAGAGGAGTTAAAGAAAATTAAAGATGTGATGGAGGAAAAACATAATGCAATAAGAGATGACATTGTTTTTGCAGTTTCAGGACTGGCTAATCACATGTTAAAGATTGAGGAGAGAGTACGGGAAATTGATGACACTAATTTGGAGCTTGCAACTAAATTAGGAGAGGTTATGATACAAACAGAGAAAGTGGATGACGAAATGGTTATGTTACAATACAGATCAATGGAATTTGCCCTGAGGCTGAGAGGTTTGAAAGGAAAGAGTGGTGAAAATTTAAAAGATATTTGTTCCAATGCTTTAGCAGAGCTGATTTCAGAAAGGCCAGAAGATGTGGCAATTCAAATGGACAAAATCTATATGGTTAACTCCTGGCTGGCAAAACAAAAGCAGCTACCAAGAGATGTGGTGATTTATTTCACAACAAGGAAAATTAGAAATGACATTCTGCAAGCTTCTTATAGAAACAAGATTAAAGTGGATGGACAAGAGCTGGTGGTCCTGAAAGAGCTTCCTCCTAAAATGTTAAGAGATAGAAAGCAGTTTGGTTTTTTGGTGAATAAATTAAGAAACCAGCAGCTCCAGTACAGATGGGATGTCCCATTTGGGATAATAGGGACATACGCTGGGCAAAGATATCGCTTAAACACAGTTGGAAAGGCAAAAGATTTTTACGCCAATGTTTTAAAGGCTGGAAGGCCACCCTCACCAGGGGGTGTTAGAAAGCAATTGGAAATGATACAACAAGAGAAAGATGGAAGGCAACCACAAACCTATGCTCAAGCTTTAGCTGGAGGAGCTAATTTGGAAGAAGATTTATTGTTGAGTGGGGGTCCACCACCAACCCTTGAGCCATTAAAGATGATAGAGTTGCCAAAAGATCAACGATTGACAAGAGCCACTTACAAACAACATCTGGCACGACAGCCTCAAGATTCAACCCAAGTCCAAAAAACACAAGCAGTGGGAGGAGCTAGGCCAAAGTCTAAAATGGCGGAGGAGGTTCAGCTGATGCTCTCAAAGCTTGGAGGGCCCAGAGATGGCAAATAAATTCTTATCTTGGAATGTCAATGGTTTAAATTCTCCACAAAAAAGAAAGAAAATATTTCACTACTTGAAGCAATTTCAGAATGATGTTATTTGTTTGCAGGAAACGCATATTAAATCCTCAGATCAAAAGTACTTGATAAATTCGAAATTAGGTACACATTTTGTGGCATCAGCACCAGAGAAGAAAAATGGCCTAGTTATATATGTTAAAAGAGGCTTATTGGCCAATTTAATTGAGGCTGACACTCAAGGTAGATATATTGCAATTGAATTAATAACACAGAATGGGAAGCTGCTTGTAATTGGAGTATATGCACCTAATCAACAACAAGACAAATTTTATAAACTTTTACATACTAAAATACTACAATGGGACTATAGATCTTTATTTCTAATGGGTGATTGGAATGGGGTAATAAATATCCAGAAAGATAAAAAAAAGTCTTTCCAAGATACCCATGCGTGCTAAGTTGCTTAAATCTTTTTTTGATATTTTGGAGGATATGGAGCTTAGAGACATTTGGAGAGAAAGGAATGTATTGGAAAGTGATTTTACTTTTTTTTCAGATAGGCATCAATCTTTTTCTAGGATTGATTTTATATTAACCACAAATGATCTTTTTTCTAGGTTGAAGAATACGAAGATATGTCCAAGAACTTTAACTGATCATAGCCCGGTTTGGGTGGAACTAGAGCAGGAAAGAGGGGAAAGGAGGTCTTGGAGGTTAAATGAGAATTTATTTAGATATGAAGATAACTTGAGTGAACTTAAAAAACAAATGAAAGAATTTTTTGTTAACAATATAAATAAAGGAACCTCGATGGAGATGGTATGGGATGCGAGTAAGGCATATATGAGAGGAACAATAATTTTCTTGAACAATAAATATAGACTAAAACAACAAAACAGACGGAAAGAGATAGAGGAGGAAATTAAAAAGAAAGAACAATTGCTTATAATCAACCCGGGAGATAAAAAGGCAAAAGATATGATTAATATTTTAAGAGAGCAATTTAATATGTTAATGGCTGGGCAAGTAGCAACCAGCATACAATATGCTAGACATAATACATTTTGTAATGCTAATAAACCTGGGAGATGGTTGGCTTACACTATGAGAAAAAAACAAAAATCACGTGTTATAGACAAGATAGAATTTAGAGGTAAGGAGATTTACCAACAGAATTTAATAAAAAAGGCTTTTTTGGAGTTCTATACAAAGTTATATGCTAAAGATGCAATTCAAGATGTTGATATTGATAGATATTTAAAGATGGATATTCCTGAGTTAACGCTGGAACAGAGAGAGAGATTGAATCAGCCAGTAACTTCCAAGGAAATTGTTGGGGTAATTAAACAATTAAAAATAGGTAAGGCTCCGGGAACAGATGGACTAACAGCTGTTTATTATAAACATTTACAATCTGAAATGCTAGAACCACTCAAAATCTTATTTAATAAAATACAGGTAGGAGGAGGAGTACCACCTTCCTGGAAAACAGCCTTTGTCTCACTAATTCCAAAGGAGGATCAAAATTCCATCAAACCTGAGAATTTTAGGCCAATTTCACTTTTGAATACTGATTACAAGATTTTTGCTAAGATACTAGCTAATAGATTAATGCCAGTTATGCAACAAATAATTCATAATGACCAATCAGGGTTTATAAAAGGGAGACAAATGAAATATAATGTTAGACAAATTGTAAACTTACTGGAATATTTGGAAAAAAATAATCAAGTCCCTGCAGCGTTTATATTTTTGGATGCAGAGAAGGCATTTGATCGCTTGAACTGGCAATTTTTGTTTAAAATAATAAAGAAAATGCATTTTGGGGAATATTTTACACAATCAATTAGAGCGATATACCAGCAGCAAACAGCACAAATTATAGTCAATGGAGGTTTAACAGAGGTTTTTAGAATTGAGAAAGGTACAAGGCAGGGGTGTCCTCTGTCCCCATTGTTGTTTATCTTGACTTTGGAAGTGCTATTGAATAAGATACGTGACTCAGAAAAATTGAAGGGTATTGTAATTAGACATCAAGATTATAGATTAAGAGCATTTGCAGATGATTTGGTTGTTACCTTATCCCAACCTATAGAGTCGGCTCCATATATTTTGGATATAATTGATCAATACGGGAAAGTATCAGGATTTAAAGTTAATTCACATAAGACAAAGATGATAATTAAAAATATGTCTATACTTGAAAGAGATAAACTAGCAAGAGTAACAGATTTTGAAATAGTTAAAAAGGTTAAATATCTAGGAGTGTACATAGCAGCTTCAAATACAAAATTATATAAAAATAACTATGAGGTTGTTTGGCAGAAGGTACAGAAGGATATGGAGAATTGGAAAAAATTACAGTTATCTTTATTGGGAAGAATTGCAGCAATTAAAATGAATGTGTTACCTAGATTTTTATTCTTGTTCCAAATGATACCTGTGCTTAAGAAAGATGAAAATCTGAGAGAATGGCAGAAAGGTGTTAATACTTTCATTTGGGCTGGGAAAAAACCCAGAATAAAAATGAAAATTATACAAGATACACGTGAAAGAGGGGGTCTTAAAATGCCTAATTTAAGATTATATTATGAAGCAGCGGTCTTATCACAAATTAGTGACTGGTTTAATTTAACTGAGGGGAGAATTTTGAATCTAGAAGGTTATGATTTGTTATATGGATGGCATGCCTATTTGTTATATGACAAAAAAGTGGATAAAGTATTTAAGGCTCATATACTTAGAAATGCTTTGTTGAGGGTTTGGAAAAAATATCAATATAAGTTACATTATAAGATACCTGTATGGGCAAATCCTAGACATGCAATAGAAAATATAAGTATAGAACAAAAACAGGAGGTGATTACCTATAAAGAGCTTCTTATTATGGAAAGGGGGGTAATGTATCTGAAACCTTTAGATACACTGAGAGAAGAAGGTATAATTTATACATGGTTTCAGTATGGTTAACTTCAAGCTAGATGGAAGGAAGATCAAAAAACTGGCTTCATGCAAAATGAGGAGAATTTGGTAAAACAAATTAGAGATCAAAAACAAATGCATATTAAAAGGTTGTATAATGCCTTATTGGAAATAGACTCTGAGACGGAACTGGTTAAAGACTGTATGATTAAATGGGCACAAAACTTTCAAGAGCCAGTAATGATGGAGACTTGGGAAAAGATTTGGATTAGAAATGTGAAATTTACACAAGCACAAAATTTAAGAGAAAACTTTTATAAAATGTTTTATAGATGGCACTTAGATCCCAAAAAAATATCATGTATGTATCCTAATGTGCAAGCTAAATGTTGGAGATGTGACTGTGATGATGCAACTTATTATCATATATGGTGGACTTGTAGAAAAATCAAAGCATTTTGGATAAAGATTTGGTGGGTGATGCAGAATATTCTTAAAAAAAGACTGAAATTTACTCCACAGTTGTTCTTATTGGGTATAACTACGGACTGTACAGTTGCAGAGACTAAACTGATTTTGAACTTGATAACAGCAGCAAGATTGTTAATAGCACAACATTGGAAGAAGGACTTTTTGCCTACTATCGATGACTGGATATTGAAAGTAACTAATTTAGCTGAAATGGCTAAAATTTCAGCATATTTGAAGGATCACACACAAGAAAGGTATATACAGGACTGGAGAAGATGGACTGATTATATACAAAATAAGTATCAGACCAAAAAATATCAAATAGATTATGAATGATTTCTTTTATCTGTATAAGCGCTATATAAGTGATATTAGAAGTTTTATGTTTAAGAAGCAGGATTTTACCTATGGGGGGTTAAGAATTTTTTTAGGGGGTGTTAGTTTAATGATTGGTTAAGCAATTTAGTTTATTGTTAAAAGTTAATAGAAATACCTTGTGTTCTGCTCTGGGAAGTCGGGGAGGGGGAGGGGGGGTTGGGTGGGAGGGTTGTGGGGAAATTGTGTTTGTTTTAAAACTTTTTCAATAAAAAAAATCTATTAATTGGAGCTATGAGAAAGCCCATTATATGGGATTTTAAATGAATGCACTTCTGTATATGGTTACTTGGGAATTTTACTGTACTGTACTCAATGGGACATGGTTTTTAATACAACATTTATAGGATTGTATTGAATATATTGAAAAATGGGGAAAATACAAAATAAACCATAGAGGATGTAAACACTTAGAATTAAAACAGGTGCACAAGTAGTTTTTTCACCTGTACTACCAATGAAAAGTCACCATCTAGTAAGAGAATAAAAGATTCTAGAAGTGAACCTTCTAGACTAAAGGTTTGGTGTTGCCAAGAACTTGGTTGTTTGCTTGCAGATGTTTTATTACCTAACTAGGTAACAAATTACTTAGTTGTGTAATGAGACATCTGCATGAAAACAGCCAAGCCCAGAGAGCACCAAGGACCCCACAGTTCAACCCTGAGTTACAAATATTCTCTTCCATTAGCATTGTAAATGGATGTCAGAGACATACATTAGGACCATGGAGAGCAATTTATGGCTCAAATTTCAGGATTTGCATCAATATAGTTCTCGATTTACGACCACAATTAAGCCCAACATTTCTGTTCCTAAGTGAGACAGTCATTAAGTGAGCTTTGTCCCATTTTACAATCTTTCTTGCCACAGTTGTTGAGTGAATCAATGCAGTTGCTAAGTTTGTCACTCTGTTGTTAAGTGAATCTGGCTTTCCCATCGACTTTGCTTGTCAGAAGGTCCCAAAAGCAGATCACATGATCCTGGGATGCTGCAATGGTCATAAGTGTGAAAAAATAGTCATAAGTCACTTTTCCTCCAGGTCATTGTAACTTCGAACTAAAATCCTAGTGGCTAATCTGTGGATTTCCAGGTATTAGGTTGGTACAAACCCAACCTATGTACTTAGCAGAGTTCCATCTCTTCCAGGGCAGGAACTGAAAGTCAACCTGTCTGCACGGCCCAAGAAAACACAAATATTTTGAAGTGTTGCAGTCAGGTGTGTTCTACCTTCCATCCTGCAAGCCCCCTTTGGAGACTGAATCTGCCCAGCTACATAGCCCGAGTATTTAATTTATTATTTGACGTGCGTCATAAAGCTAGGCAATTGGGCTTATAAAATAAAGCATGATTTGGTTCCATGCAGGTAAATAAGTCAGCATGTGTCCCAAGCAAAAATCATATGAAAAATACACCCAATGGATCTTGAAAAAGAAAACTGCCAGTATTTCAAAGAAATAAACAGAGCTAGCTAGATCCTGGAAGGCAATGGAAACTTCAGGGTCAGTAACTAATACAACAATGGAGGAAATAATTTCTGGATCCCCACGCTGTCTCTGACATTCATCTACAAGATAGATACTGAAAGCTAACCAGCTTGAGTCCCTCAGTGAGCAATTTTTCTCCATCCGAAACAGGATGCAAGTAGAATAAATAACACCTCTATGTCAAACGGGCATAAAAATGAGATGTTGATTCTTGCTCAACCTGGTTAAGAGGGTTAGCATTGCCACAAAAAGGTCCTGGGGATCTTAATGACAGGATTGCAATGATTAATAGCACTTGGCAAACTAATTTGGTTTCAAATAAAGGGCAAAATCCCAAATTTAAAATGAGCTACAAAGCTGGAGGGCAAAACAAAGCCTGGCAATTTCTAATCCATCCTAATAGTTCGGTCTGGAAAGGCTGGGCTCCGGACTTTGATGTACAGCACATTTCTGCTTTTTCTCAAAAGAAAACTTTTCCAATCAAATTCTTCACTTAACAGTGTTTTTTCTCTCAGGCACTCTATTTGATTCGATGGTTGCACCACTTGGCATATATTGTGAAATATTCAGAAATTTTCAGTTAATCTATATGTCGGAAATTCCTTGGGAAATCCACAAGTAATTTAAAAGAAGGAGGAGGAGGAGGAAAATCAAAATTAGGTACATAAGGTAGCACACCAAGCTCTGTGTCCCCTAAGTGTCTACTGGAAAAGCTGAAAATTGAAATCTTGCCCACTTCTGGAATGATACAGTATGTGGAAAAATTCAACCATTAAAAATGTTCAACCACTGAGAATTAAAGCGTTACGTTTGAATTGTTTAAGACGAAAATAATACATTCCCTCCTAATCTTGCCCTTTTCCCAAGGCTGATTTAAAATATATGACTGCCAAGCACATGTTCTTAGTGTTTTTTAAGATTTTATTTTTAAAAAAAGAAAATTAAAAACATGATGATGATACAGTATTAAAAAGTAAGCCAAGATAAAACCATGAACAAATTAAAAAAAAACATAATCACTTGGAATATATCCCGAACAATGCTTGTAACTCTTGCCAAGCTTTTTCTGATCTATGTTGTTTTTCAAAATGTATTGGTCAAGAGGAAGACCTAGATCTCAGCTAGAGAAGCTCATTGGCTAACCAAGAGCCAGTTACTCTCTTTCAGTAGAAACTGCCTCACAAGTTTGTTGTGGGGAAAAAAAAATAGGAGGAAGAAACACTATGTATGCTGCCTTGAGTTCCTGAATGAGATGGAGGATATCAAAATTCATTGAGATAATAGTGTAACAGAATGTGTGGATGGAAACAACCAGACAAGAAACACAGAAGCCCCAATGGATTAATGGTCAGAGGAAGAAACTTAGAGAGGTCCAACACTAGTTGTTCAGGCAGTTAAAAGGGACAGAACTTTGTATCTTAAGACTTGAAAAATTCTATTAATGTAGCCTTGAAATAAAGTAGAGTTAGCTCATCTAGCTGTGTTTTCTGTCTAGTTTACCCAGGAGGTAAGATATTTTGCTATGTGAGCAATTTCAACAGGACTGATTGATTTTGGGAACTATCCGATAAAACTGAGGAGTATGAAGCTACTTTTCTTCATGGTATCTTGAGATCAGGTGATAAAAGTGCATTCAATCTATCAAAATGTGGGATTGTGGCAAGGTTGTTGACTTGCATGCCAATGTTAACTGCATTCAGGGCCTCAAGCTTAGCTAAAGGAAGTACAAATTAGGAGACAGAAAATAATACAAATCGCCCAAAGAAAAAGCAAATGCCTACAAACATTGGAAGAACACATGTTCTACTGATAGCTAAATTGAGGGAAGGGACCCCTTAGTCAAATGTGACAGAAAAGGGGAAAATTTAGAACTTGGTGATAATGTTGCTTTGCTATCAGCTGATGATGGATCACATTTGATTGTACAATCAGAAATGGAATGTAATTGTCAAGTAGTAGACATGATGTTGGAAACATGTAGAGTTAATGTTAAACACAAAACAGATGTCGGACCAAAAAAATTATTTTATTTCATTTGTTTTTCATGATACTGCAACGTTCCCTTTCCCTGCTGCGTAACTATTAAATGTCAAGGTTAGCTTTATTAAGGGTTTTTTGGGGTAGTGATGGTAGAAAGGTAAATGTACAGGAACTTTGTTCTTCTTAGCCCAATTCAACCTGGAGTAGCCCAGCTGAAACTTTGTCAAGAAAGTTGGGAGCTAAAAATGTGCAGACGGCAGGAACATACATGGAAGCTTTATTAACATTCTCCTGTGCATGGTTCCTTTGTGTATTTAGCATGATGTTCACTCATAGATAGACTCTACCAGATGACTCTATCTAGTAGAATATATAGGAGGAAAGCAGATACCTGTATTTATTTAATATTTTTTCCTTAGGAGTTCACAGTGCTACATGCTCTTGCTTTTAAAATGCCTGCCCCACAGTCACTCACTGAGTGTCTGTGATTAGCATGATCTATTTGTTCCCAGTCCAGTAACTTAATCAATAACTAACAATAGCAATAAGACTTATATAATGCCCCATAGTGCTTTACTCCACTCTATGAATGGTTTACAATGCAAGCATTAATTGCATATTGCCCCTAACAATCTGGCTCCTCATTTTACTGATCTTGGAAGGATGGAAGGCTGAGTCAAATTTAAGATGGTCAGGATTGAATTTCCAGGCTGTGGGCAGAGTTTGCCTGCAATACTGCTCTTTAACCACCACCAGAGCTCCTTATCTACCATATTAGCACAGAATAATGATGAATAATTACTCCTCATCTGAAAGGTCTTTTGCAATTAGATCTGGCAGTCTTGCTGGCCTCAAAACTGAAGCAAGATCAGGTGAGTACTGTCAGGGAACCATCATAGAATCACAGAACTATAAATAAGGCTGGGAAATCAGAAAAAAAACACCATGAAAAAAAAGCCATTTTTATACAGTTAACAATGGATAGTATGGATGTGTTCATATAGTTACCAGGAGTTAAGCTCAACTTGAAGGCTTTTTTTTAAAAAAAGTAAAACCCAACATTAGTCCACTTTGAATAGCAACCTATCGTGTAAGGTAGGATAATAGCAGGGGTGAAATCCAGTAGGTTCTGACAGGTTCTGGAGAACTGGTAGCGGAAATTTTGAGCAGTTTGGAGAACCGGCAAATACCACCTCTGGCTGGCCCCAAAGTAGGGTGGGAATGGAGATTTTGCAATAACTGTCCCCCAGGAGTGGGGAGGGAAGGGGGATTTTGCAATATCCTTCCCCTGGAATGAGGTAGGAATGGAAATTTTCCAGTATTCTTCCCCTGCCATGCCCACCAAGCCACACCACACCACGCACACCACATCACATCACGCCCACCAAGCCACACCACGCCCACCAAGCCATGCCCACAGAACCGGTAGTAAAAAAATTTGGATTTCACCACTGGATGATAGCAATTGTTCTAGAACTGCTACCACAAACATTAACCAGGCCTAAGAACTTTGGGCTGATTTCTATGAATTATTTACAGTTCACATTGGTCTAGGACATCAGTTGGATGGATTAAACGTTGAAAATTCTAAATAGCCTTCTATTTGAACATTAGTTCAAGGCCTTGTTAATACATTCTGGAATAATGTACTTGGGCTATTCCATTGTGTTTGATTTCGTTTCTTGTGATGTACCATTCAAATGCACTGAAAAGTTCAGGATGATCATTTCAAGCAATGTTTTACTCTACTAACTTTAGCCCTGACCTTCTATAGGAGACAGTTTCTCTGACCTTCTATAGGAGCCATTAATATTTTTGTTATGAAAATAATCTGTGGTTTGTTAAAAAGAAAAGGTATTCCCCACTCTGCTTTAATTAATGCCTCCATTTAATATGCATTCTCTCTCTCTCTCTCTCTCTCTCTCTCTCTCTCTCTCTCTCTCTCTCTCTCTCTCTCTCTCTCTCATTTTCAGTATATAAATAATTGCTTTGTGAAATAGGTAAATATATCAAAAGTGAGAGTCACAGTAAGGAAGATGGACAAACTGAGTGATTGACAAGCATGTCACACAGTCCCGGCCATATGCTCCTTCATTGCCATGTGGCCATTATGTGTGTGAATATATGAGACAAAAAAGGTTGGCAGACCTCACGTAGTACCAGAGACCTGGGCAGCATACACAAAGAGCCAAAGGCAGACTTTTAAAGCTAAGCATTCCAAGTCTTCTCTGTGGATTGGGAAATCAGTCAGGGGCGCTTTCACTTGCATTCACATTTTGTTAAAAATTTCTCTTGCCATTTTCACAGATGGGCATTCTTTTAAAAAAAGAACAAAGTAAAATACTCACCCATTCACACAGACATTACACAGGAATTGACGGGAAGGGAGGGAGTGGGCTTTTGAGGACAGAAGACTTTTAAGAAGAAAAGGGGAAAGGTGTGTTTCACGCATAAAGTATACATCTTCAAGATAAGGATGTATGGGCAGAACAGATGTAAGGTAACCATGTCCTTATAAATCAAGGATCTGGCTTAAAGAGAAATGACTGCTAGTCTATACCTTTTATATACTGCAATATCCTATCTGTGGCCTTCAGTTCCTTTATCCAAAGGGAAGTGCTCCTTCAAATTGAATCCTAGTGAATTCATGGACATAGCCATTCAGTTTTCTTGACCTAATACAGAAGTGCTTGACTATTATCATCTTGGGAGTTCCTTTCAACTTCCCATGCTGACTTTCAGCCCTGGGAGAATCACAATGAATTGAGAACTAGGCCTGATTCTAGACAAGCATGGTCAGCCAAGGGCGGCCACTTAAAATAGTTTGTGTATATGTAGTATTCAAAGGCGGGTTCCAAATCTCGTCATTATCAGTTTGCTTGTGCACGTATGCCTCCCACCACCGCCGCTACCAGTTCACCCGATCCAGTGCGAACCGGTAACAACCCGCCACTGGTAGTATTGCAAGAGAGAGAGGGAGGGAGAGAGGGAGGGAGAGAGAGAGAGATGTTCCTCCAAATTAAATTAGGTTTCTGAAGAACTTTGGGAAGTGCTGTAATTTCCCTATTCTTCTTTAAAAAGGGCAATATAAAGAGTACTGGTTACTTGTTCCCTACCTAGAATATAAACCCTTTTCATTTTTCCAGTTTTATTTTTTCTGGTCTGATCTAGATTTGTTGTTAGGAGAAAAAAAAAACTGGGGAAGAGTGGGCTATATGTTTCATCTTAGCTGCAGCTAAGGAAGGAGTATGATTTCCCTCAGTCTGTTGTGAGGCAGAATAGCTGGTCTCTACAGTTAAGCCACTGATCCCTCTCTTAAGCAAATCTCTACTAGATGCACAAGGCTCATCTACCCAGTCTACAATTTAAAGACTTTTTGGATCCCTAAATCCAATCTTTTGAACATTGGGACCCATTGCAGCCCCATATTTCTTTTATATAATTATCAATCTTGATAAAGATTTGTCAATGGCTACCTGCATTTTTATGTAACAATGTTAAAAACTTACATTAAAATGTAACTTTTATAGAAATAAGAAAGAATACTTACATCTCACAGTGGGGATTTATTGTATCTTTATCTTTGTGGATAATTCACGTAGTCATTTGCTCTCTGGTCTGTTGCTGTTTATACATTAGAAGTAAGCAGCTTATAAAATTATTATTATTTTTCTTCTGTTCAGTCATGTCCATTTCTCAGAGACTGCCTGGACAAATCCCTGCAGTTTTCTTTGCAAGATTTTTCAGAAGTGGTTTACCATTGACTGCTTCCTAGGGCTGAGAGAGAGTGACTGGCCCAAAGTTACCCAACTGGTTTTGTGCCTAAGGTAGGACTAGAACTCACTGACTCTAATTTCTAGCCTGTTGCTTTAACCACTACACCAAACTGATTCACTTTATAAGACTTCTGTTTATCCCCATGTACATAATTCCAAATATATTCCTCCAAACATATAATTTACTTCCATCATATATGACTCTTGCGTTTTGTCCATTCAGAATGCTCTAGGATGATATAGAATCCAAATCTTGTGCTACACCTATACTATCCCCAGTGATATTTATAATGCTTTGCAGTGATAACAATGTTATTCATAAATGTTATCAGCAGGCTTTCATTCTATATTCAGGGTTGTTAATGAAAATGCTCAACAAAACTGGTCTCAAGTCTGATAGCTGAGGAATATTCCATTACATCAATTCTCTGCAATTTTTAAGAATGTTTGCTTCATTTTTCTCAGAAGATTCCTATCTACATGAGAAAGAAAAAAAGACAGCATAATGTAATTGCATATCTGAAGAGCAGACAGAGAAAATCTTGAGGTTGTCTTTTGGGCACATTAAACACACGTACACAAAGTTGTTTGAAATGTAGATTTATCCAAAGTGACACAGCATATGCATAACATGCTTCTGGTATCCTTTGCTTTATCCATGAATAAGCAGATCTAGAATTTCTACATTTCTGCTTGATCCATAAATTTGGGGACAAAATATCCAGAAACTTATCTATGTCACCAAATCAGGATTAGTCTTTGGCCAGAAAAGACTTACGTGAATCAATTTTCTTTTCTATTAAATTAATTACAGGATAAAGTGATGGAAAAATTGGCTAAGATGACATATTGCCTTATTTATTGATTTACTCAGTTTCTACAGCTGCCCAACTCAGTCAGGTGACTCAGGGTGGTCTACAATTCTAAAGTATCAATCTGTCACCCCTAAAGCCTTCTCTTTGTTAGACTAGACATTCCTAGTGCTTTAAACCATTCATTCTACAATTTAGTCTCCATAACAGCTTATCATTGATGGCACAAGGTTAGAAAACTGAATTAGAAAGTCTGTAATCTTCCCACTATCCTCTGCAAGGCAGACAAGATTATTTATGCTATGTGATGGAATCATTGCATTTTTTTCCCCAGAAAAGTTTTCATCTAGGAAACAGAAAAACTGTTTTGCTGGAAATCGACCATAAGATCTAAGGTTAACTAAGAGTTAACAACTATTTTCCAGCTGTGCATTTTTTATCATTCTGTATGTTAAGGACATAGCCATGGCAGTTTTCATGTCAAACTTCTTTTTCTAAGAATAGGTTACTATTTTGACAGGACAACATAATGCTGTTCCTTCTGATGGACACTTTTATTTTCAGAAGGCTATTCCGGCACAGTGCATTTCAGTTAGTCCTAATAGAAAAACAGCATCTACCGCAAGCATTTCCTGATTACAAAAACTGTATCAATAAAAACATACCAAATTGCCCTATTTCATATAATCTTCAGCCTTGTCTATGTAATATGAAGTATCAAAAGACACAATATCTCCTGATGGAGAAATTAGGCACCTCATTTGAAAGTAAAGGAAAAAAAAGCCATGACACTGGCAAATATGTGTTTATATGTTATTGAACTGACAGCATTTTCTCTTGTCATCTTGCAAGAGAAGATTAAACTTTTTTTTCCCATTCCTGCTAGTTGATGAGACTTTAGCTGAGGCCAAAAGATAGCTTTATGGTGCTATTCTATAGCAAGTATCACACTGATAATGTCCAAGTAGAGAAAAATTTCCATAAATCACTGTCATTAGTTTTTTTCTGCAGTGGCTTCAAGGAGTTGATCAGAAGGTGCAGTGATCTTCACATTGCATAATCTTCCTGTTATTAAAATATTAAGATGTGATGTTATCAAAGTATTCTCATATTTAAGTTGCCTTTAGAAGCTTGCTTCCAGAGGGCTAAATAGCAATTAATACTAACAACAACTGATTACTTCATTCTTCAAAAGAGAGAATTCAGATGCATCTTTGTTTACAATTTTGTTCCGGGTCCCCAAGCATATTCATATACAGTATTCCTATATGGATTTATTTAAATAATTTACATGCTGACCTATTTCACAGCAGTGATTCTGGATGGCATAGAAAGATTAAAAATCCAACAGTTAGAAACAATATCTCATGATACCAAGATAAACAATACAATCCCACCCACAAAGGAAGCCCAGTGACTCAGTGGCTTAATAGATGCTGGAGAAGATCTGTGCTCTGGCAGTTCAAGTCCTACCACCGTGTGACAGAGTGAGCTCCTGTCACTTGCTCTGGGTCCTGTCAACCTAGCAGTTTGAAAGCATGTAAAAATGCAGGTAAATAGGTACCGCTTCACTGGGAAGGTAACAGTGTTCTGTGTTTTGCCATACTTTCTGTGTTGTGGTGTGATGTCATGCTGGCCACATGACTGCAGAATCATCTTTGAATATCTCTGACTTAATGACTTACAGAAATGGAGATGATTATCACCCTCTACAGTTGGCTACGATTAGTGAAGTAAAACCTTCAAGGATACCTTCACTTTTCTTTTTTAGAATACTGTTTCTCTACTTGGCCTGTTTTGGAAAACAGACACATCTTCAGAGTCTTGTGAAAGGTTAACGAGGTTGGGGCCATCCAGACCCCAGAAAGAGATGCTGTTCCACCAGGCAGGTACTGCCACAGAGAAGGCACAACTGCTTGACCCAATAAGATGACATTATTTAATAGAGGGCCTTTACTAGATCTGGTGGGTTGAACAGATATTTATTCATTTTCTTTTTATTTAGTAAATTAAGAGGCCGCCCCTTTCATATACATGACTCTGTAAGGAAATAATGGGAGAAAGACAGCAATAGCAACAGCATTTAGACTTATATATTACTTCACAGTGCTTTACAGCCCTCTCTAAGCAGTTTACAAAGTCAGCCTGTTGCCCTCAACAATCTAGGTCCTCATTTTACTGATCTTGGAAGGTGGAAAGCTGAGTCCACCTTAAGTCAGTGGGAATCGAATGGCTGAACAACTGGCAGCTGGCAGCCAGCAGAAGTTACCTGCAATGCTGCATTCTAACCACTGCGCCATCATGGCTCGTGTAGCCTGACCCTATGCCATGCAGGACTTTATAGGTGAAAACCTGCACCTTGAAACCTGCACCCCCAGAACCTACTGACAGCCAGTGCAGTTCACAGAGCAGTGGTGTTATATGTGCATAGGGAGAGAGGCTAACATTTTGGTTTTCTTCCCAATTGCACGTTTGCTATTTTTTGCAGAAACCTCACTGAAGAAAACTCAGAACTAATGGATTTCCAGCCCTTGTCACCAACTTCTCTAGCTCATTAACTTAAAATCACCTGTTTGGGGGTGGGGGTTGGGGGGGGGGAGGAGACAGGGAAAGGCTTTTTTTCAAATTACTTTTGTTTATAACATCTGACTACAGTATGATGGCAATGTCTTTATTGTGCTGTGTTTCCTTGAGAGAGACAGACTTATCTCCTCTCAGAAGTTGAAGATGCTTCATCACTGGAGGTTTTTTAAAAAAGACCAGACAACCCTATCTGAAATGGTATAGGGCAGTGATGGCTAACCTTTTTGCCATTGTGTGCCAGGAGAGGGGGAGGCGGGGGAGGTTCGTGCACGGGCGTGCCCACACCCATAATTCTATGCGCCCTGCCCTGTGTGTGCAACCCCCCCTCCCCCCCTCCTGGCACGCAATGGCCTGGTAGGCCCGTTTTTCTTTCTTACCTGGCTCCAGATCCTCTCTATGCATCTGGGAAGGGCAAAAACAGCCTTTCCCACTCCCTCAGAGGCCTGAAAGGGCCCATTTCCCAACTTTCAGTGGGACAGGAAGTGACTTTTTTGCTGTCCCCAGCCTCCAGAACCTCTCCCCCACAGGCCCTCCGGAGGCAGGAAACAGCCTGTTCCCCTACTTCTGGTGGGCCCAGAAGGCCCAAAAATCAGCGAGCTGAGCTGGCATGCCCACTGATATGGCTACGCATGCCACCTGTAGTACGCATGCCATAGGTTCACCACCACGGGTATAGGGTCTCCAGCTTGAGCAAGGGGGGTTGGACTAGAAGACCTCCAAAGTCCCTTCCAGTTCTATTCTGGTTGATTGATATTGGAGTTTCAGTTTTAAAGTTGGGATTTCCCCCTCAGGCCAGGAAAAAAAAACCCATCACAGTTTGGGAATGTGTGAAATCTAACATATTTTACCGACTATTGGTGGAGCAGGAAGTGACTCATAAGAGTTGGGAGCAGCCTAGTGCAGGGGTGTCAAACTTGCATCATCATGGCATTCCCCTTCACTAAACTGGATGTGGGCATTGCCAGTGCTTGACGCATTCGGCCCATGGGTCATGAGTTTGACACCCCTGGCTTAGTGCTACCAATAAAGGAGACTATTCATAGTACAGGGTTGAAATGAGGGCTCCTTGGTGCTCTGTGAACTTGGTTGTTTTCTTGTAGCTTCTTTCATTAACTAAATTTGGTAGCATCATCCATGCTACTGCTGATTGGCTACCTCAAGATGCTTTTGGAATGTCCCGTTCCTTGATTCCCACTTTTTTCTATGGACATTCCTTCCATCCACCAATGAAAAGAGTTGGATTCATCTCTCAGCTCTTGAACCCAGCAGTTCTCCACAGTCCTTTAAAGAGTTGTTGTGTAGTCCGTGTGTTAAAATGAGAAGGCAGAACATGTCAGCCTGCTATGTTGTAAGAGACACCTGGTTCTTTCACTCTACAACTCCCCTCAGCATGCCATTCAGCTGTTTGGCAGCTTGGTTTGAAAGAGCAATGATGAGGGCTAGAAAAGCAGCATGGAAAATTGGGAGAACCAGCTCCCTCGCTTAACCATGTGACTCCTCTGGGCTGCTGAACAGCTGGCTGGAGGACTGCAAGAAGGTTGAGCTGCTGGATTTGGAGAAATTTCCTTCTTCTGCTTTAACTGCACAGCTTTCCCAGCTTAGAAAGGTGTTTTTCACTTTTGATGCAGGTGCTAAATCAAGAAATGTGGGTCAGCAATGTTGCAGGGGCAGTCCTTGTCTCCAACTGAATTACATTCATTTATTATCGGACTGCCTACATTCCAATGAAAAGTCTCTGTTCACTCATCAGTATTTAAATTTAAATATATATGTAAAGATCCATCTAAGTATACCTTGTTATTTCTTTCACAGTGTTATATTTCCCATTACTCCCCAAAGCTCCATCGCTTTGCCCTTGATTATAGATCTCCTTTCCTAGCTCATCTCTCATTGGGCTCGTTAGAAGTATGATTTACGGCTGTTTCTCATTATAAAATGAACAGTGAAATAAATTAAAAGAATGACTTCCTTCTTTAATATGAAACAGTTCCTTTTGAGGTGGATAGCTTTTTTACAAGTGCAAAGTGGCCCCTTCTCTCCTTTTTTCACATTTATGTGCAATTTTTCTTTTTTAATAAATTCAGTCTCTTTACAAGTTTATAAATTTGGTTACAAGGTTACACTGTTTCTCGGGATAAGGCCAAAGCTTTCTCAAAGCTGCACTGATATGGATTTCCATCTTGAATTATACTGCTGTACAATTCCTTATCAGATTTATGAAACTGCCAAAGTCTGAATTTGTTTCGCTATTACAAAAATTACTGAAGTTATGAGGATCTCAAAGTTCTCTGGCTAGTTTCTGATGTTCTTGTTTTGGTACTTGAAGAAAACGTTCATAGTGACTCCAGGGATGCATGCAGTGGTGGGATTCAAATAATTTAACAACTGATTCTCTGCCCTAATGACTGGCTGGGTGGGCGTAGCCATGGTCGGCGTGACCAGCAGGTGTGACATGCAGCACTCAGCCTCCTAACCTCCCTGGGAGCAAAAACAGGCTGTGGGAGTGCTACACCGCATCCCCACACCCTGTTTGGGCCTTGGAGGCCTCCCTGCACTTAACTGGGAGCCAAAATGGGGTGTGTGGGGATTCCTGGAAGGGAGGGGAGGCTGGGGAGGGGCGGGGTCAGCCAGCAATTTAACTACTGGTTCGCCCAAACTAGCCCAAACCGGCTGAATCCCACCACTGGATGCATGTAATAGCAATAGCACTTAGAGTTATACACTGCTTCACAGTGCTTTACAGCTCTCTCTAAGTGGTTTCCATAGTCAGCATATTGCCCCCAACAATCTGGGTCCTCCATTTTACCGACCTTGGAAGGATGGAAGACTGAGTCAACCTTGAGCCACTCGGAATCGAACTCCTGGCAGTGAGCAGAGTCAGCCTGCAGTACTGCATTCTAACCACTGCGCTCCCACGGCTCTATTAATACCATGCAGAGTCCTTGAACAAAAAAAATGTACTGGTAGTTCTCATTTAGTAATCACTTTTTCAGCAACCATCCAAGGTGGCTAGGTGGCTCAGTGGCTAAGACACTGAGCTTGTCGATCAGAAAGGTCGGCAGTTCGGCAGTTCGAATCCCTAGTATAGGTCTCCTGCATGAGCAGGGGGTTGGACCTTCCAACTCTGTTACTGTTATGACAATGTTGAATGAGGGTACTTATTATCTGTCCTCATAGTTTCAGCCATAGCATTCCTGTCATTATGTGATTGAAATTTGGTATGACTGATAACTAGCTTGCAGTTACAATGGTCGCAACATTCCTTGGTCATTCTGATCATCATTTGCAGACTTCACTGCTTGTGTCCGACAAGTAAAGTCAATGAGGAAGATGGCAGGAGGTTGCAAATGGCGATCATGTGATGTGCTTAATGACCATGCGGGATTCACCTAATGACAGCAACTGGAACTGCCAGAACTGCTGGAACCGCCTATGTGGTCAAATGATGATGACATCGTTTATGATTTATGAACACATTGCTTAGTGACAAAGTTCCTGTTCCCATCATTGTTAACCAAGAATTACTTATCACCACATGGACCCAACAACTGTTGAAGGTGTTAAAATTACTTATAATGTGGTCATGTAGGTTTCTTATCTCTAACGAATTGGAGCTTTGACATCATGACATACATCATTTTTGGAAAACGATGCCACCCTAAATTAGTACATTTAGCTTGCCGTGATGACTGTTTTGTGTTTTCTTTCTGTCGGAAGGTAACTCTATTTTGCAAAACCTTTATTTCCCTCATTTAATGGGGCATGTAAAATATGTCTTATAGTCTCTCCTTTGATAATAGGGTATAAAATAGCTTAGTATAAATTGGGCATCTTGACTGTTGGTGTGCTGCAGAAGAATATAATTTGTCTAAGTGTAAAAGTAAGAGGCAAATACAGTATATTATTATTTTTGCATTCTTGTGTTCATTTGGCAATTACAGTTGCCTCAACTTATCATTTCTATGAAGTCTTTCATTCCTGTTGTTTTTCACCTCATGCAAAAAAGCTGCAACTTGAAACCTGCCGATATGCATGTTGTATGTTGCTCACCCAACATTCATATCAGCAGGTTTCAAGCTGCAATGTTTTTGCATGAGGTGAAGGACAACAGGCTCCCTCACAGAGGCAGATTCCACACGCAAAAGCCAAATGGTCTAACACCTGACTCTTACTTTAAAATGGGGAATGGGACAAGATAGTTCACTACTGTGCCTACTAATACAGGGTATCAGCCATAAGGTAGACCAGACCAAGAAAACACTACAAAAAGACTAAAACGACCATTGAGAGTAGCTACAATAACAGAATCTTCCATTCCAGATTATGTTTCCCCCTCCATACACTCTTGTGAATTAGGGAGGTATCTCTTTGAGCCCATTACACTTATCTTCTTTCTGTTGTTAACTTCAGATACGCTTCACCCCTTCTTGCTTAAATAACATTAGTATTCTTTAACATAGAGATATGCAAGATTTGTTACTAAAGAAATGTTATTTCTTTAGTAACAGATCTTGCATATCTCCGTCAGGGTCATCTCTTTTGCTCTTTGTGCAACTCCAAGTACATAATGTGAGTGGATCAAGACATGTACATGCACAATGCCTGTTCCAGAATCTGGATTCCCCAAATGTCTAGTCTCTGAATTGGATCCTGTCTCAAAGGGGAAGAGTGCATTGATTAGAACTGATGAGTTCATGAGCTGACTCCGTCATCATAATCTTCCTAGTGTCTGCTGTCAGAGGTGCTTCGTGTTATTTGTTATTAGCCAAATTTGATGGCATGGGTATATTGAGGAAATCTTATTTCAGATAGATCCTGATTGGAAGATAGTCAAGAAGAGAAGACAATGAATAGGACTATTATAACACATCTTAAACATATCTACTCTGAAATCAGTTAAATGGAGCATGCTTCCAAGTAATCAAGTCTATTGTTTCAAGTAGAAATTTAGTCTCTAAATTTAATAAAATGAAGAACATTTTTGTCTGTTCTGAGGCCAATGCCAGTCAAAGTTAATGGAACAATCTCTGAATGTTGATATAATGAAATCATTTGTCCACTTTATCCACATTATTTCTAAAAGTATAATCATGTTTCACCATTAGGCTTATAATATTTCCTTTATGCCTATGGTTTCTAGAATATATAAAATTGTTTAGGTATTTCTGAGAGTTTACATTAAAAAGCAATCACGGTTCTTACAATACAAAGGAAAGCACGACTAAGAAGGGAAGAAAACAGGAAATTACAGAAATTTTGAGTTTGAGATCCTATTTAAATACAGGTAGTCCTTGACTTACAACCACAATTGAACCCAAAATTTATGTTGCTAAGTGAGAAATGTGTTAAGTGAGTTTTGCTCCATTTTGCAACCTTTCCTGCCACATTTGTTAAGTGAATCACTGCAGTTGTTAAATTTGTAACATTGTTATTAAAAGAATCTGGCTTCCCCATTGACTTTGCTTGTCAGAAGGACACAAAAGGTGATCACATGACCCCGGGACAATGCAACCGTCATAAATATGAACCAGTTGTCAAGGATCTCAGTGTAAATCCCATGAACATGGGGATGCCGCAATGGTCATAAGTGCAAAAAAATGATCATAAGTCACCTTGTTGAGCGCCCTTCTAACTTCAAACTAAATGAACTCTTTTATATCGAGGATTACCGGTACAGAAATGGGAGTAGATTACTGAAAGGTTATGTAGGAGAAGGAATAATTTAAGGACCAAATATGGCATAAGAGAGAATGGTGAGGAAACCCTAAATTTCTTAAGCTGTACATTTCAGGGAGTTCTTTGTCCATGTTCACATCTGCTGAGAATGCTTGCTTGCTATTTTATCCTCTTATGACTATTCCATCAGAAAATCTATGAATACAGGAAATACTTGAAAATAGTCAATAAATAGGTACCAAATGTATCTAAATGGTGTTAATACCATATTTAAATCCAATACCTTACTTCTGAAAAGGACTTGTCACCAGAGAAAGCACCACTGGTACAAATAAATGAGAAAATATTAACAGTTTTAAGCAAGATGCAGATATGCCAGAGGTGGGTTTCAGCAGGTTCTGACCAGTTCTGGAGTACCGGTAGCAGAAATTTTGAGTAGTTCTGGAGAGCCGATAGTAAAAATTCTGACTGGCCCCACCCGCATCTATTCTCTGCCCCCTGAGTCACAGCTGATCGGGAGGAAATAGGGATTTTGCAGAAACCTTCCCCTGGATTGGGGAGGGAATGGAGATTTTACAGTATCCTTCCCCTGCCATGCCCACCAAGCCACACCCACAGAACTGGTAATAAAATTTTTTGAAACCCACCACTGAGGTATACATGTCCCATTGTCCCTGCCTACCATTCTATTTAAATCAAGGTTGTGAAAAAGGAAAAAAATATCTTTGTAAAGACATTGATACCTGAAAGAGCCAATATGGAAGTCTGATGCGAAAAGGAAATGGGCACAGGATGTTTAATTTAATTTTTTTTTTAAAAAAAAAAAACCTGAAATTAGAAATGTGGAGGCAAGTCTCACAACCCCAGATTATTCTGGGGCAATGTATTTGACTTCTTAAAATCAGATTTTTTTTTTTTAAAAAAAGCAAGGACCAAATGTCCTCTTCTGCAGTTTCAGTTTGCTGAACAAGACAGCTCCTTCAACCAGAAAAAATTATACTCCTGTCATTTCTGCAAGACTCCCACCTTAAAGCAATAAGTTATAGGAAGATGAAACCAACAAAGCGAGCAATATCAAGGATTACTACAAGTGGCACAGCAAGACATTAATTAATCATCTGTAATAGTCCTTCAAGCATCAGAACTGAACATTTGACATTGTCTAGACAAGTTTAGTGGTCTTCTGTCCTACAGACTTGGAGTTTTTATGCTGATGGTTTCTTTAAAGCACACTGGAAGAAGGTCGAATTCCAAGTGAGATTAGAAGCTGTTTTACACAGGTGGGTAAAAAAAATGAAGCACTTCCTTTCAGGTCAGTGTTAGCCATATCCTTGTTTGAGTGGTATTTTGCTTATTAGCAGCTTGCTAAGTCTCCTCTTTAAACATGGATGTTGTAATTGGGCAATGGACTCATTTATTAACTTACTTGCTAATTAACAATAGAATTTAGACTTATATACCACTTGATAGTGCTTTATAGCCTCTCTAAGTGGTTTACAGAGTCATCATATTGCTCCCAACAATCTGGGTCCTCATTTTACCAACCTCAGAAGGCTGGCTCAACATTGAGCTGGTCAGGATTGGCAGTGGGCAGAGTTAGCCTGCAATACTGCATTCTTTTTTTAAAAATTAAATAAAATTTTATTTGTTTAAAAGTACAAACAAAACAGAACTAGTGACAACAAAATTTATAGAACAAAACATGTAAACAAAGATTTCAAATATACATTTTGTCAAATATATATTGTCAAATAAACAACAGTAATGTACTGCATTCTAACCACTGTGCCACTAAGGGTTTATTTCCCCAGTCAATGGCAGCCCATAGAATGAAAGCAACATCTCATCTATGAAAGTATATAAAAATGTTATAGCTATTCATTTTTTTCCCTTAAAAAATGTTGTACTGTATGTTATTTAAAGAGACAATATGGATGTTCCAAACAATGAAAATAAGAAGGTAGATGTTAGGAGAAAATGTCTGAAAATGCAGTCTTCTCCAGTCCTGCATATTTTCTTCTTCTTTTTGTTATATACATAAAAAAATACTAGAGTGAATTTGGCAGATGCAGTTCCATTCACTTGCTTTAAAAAAATGTTTTCCTTTTGACCAGTCAAGTGAACACTCCGCCAAAGTGTCAGTGGGTATAATAGACTAATGGGAAATTATTTTCTCTATGTGGCTGCAAAAACAAAAACCTCAAAGTGCGTAACTCCCCCTTCTGTCTTCAAAGCCATCCAAATACACTCAGTTTGAAGCTCTTTCTGCCTTTTGGAGCTTCTAATCTACTTTTGGAAGCTCTCCTTTTTTGTCCTTCTTTCTATGGTCTTTGGAACACAGAGATGGCCCGAATCCATAAACAATTTCAAACTATGCAGAGTGCTTAAAATGGAAATGAAGAACTGGGGTTGAATAGCCTGTACTCCTCTGAAAAACAACAGGGAATATGTTTTCTATTGACATTGCCAATCATTAAGACAAAAGACATGATGAGATATAGAGGAAGAGAGAAGAAGGCCAGGTTGAGGGGAATTGCTTTCAAACCAATTGCTTCAATGTTGCCATTCTTCTGATATGTACCTTCTATAAGCTTGAAAATGTTGAATTTGAAATCCTGGAATAAAATGAAAGGAACCAAGTTTTAAATTGCAGTTAACTTTTATTACATTCCCACCTTCCTGATTAAAACCAGGAAGTAATGACAACTGGGCGGGTGGGAGGAGCCTCGTGCTGCCGTCGCTACCAGTTCTCCGAACCACCCTCTGCCATCACTACCAGTTCGGTCGAACCAGTCCGAACCTGTAACATTTCACCCCTGCTCTAATAACTCTTAAGAATTCAGCATCTGACTAAGCAAACCTTTCCCACCATGGTCTTCTCTCAGGGCTGTAACTTTTATAGAAAGGTGTGGAAATTAACAGCCACACAATTGCTTTTGTGTGCTGAATGTTTGTACTGTTTACCATCAAAGGAAAAAAAATGAGTAAAAAATTCAAGGTAAACTTCAAATAAGAGTGAATATCATAATAAAGGCACAATAAAGAAAGATTGTAGCTCCTAAGTGGAGAACAGGCTGTGAAAAACTCAGTCCCATCTTTATGCATGAGATACTTCACCAACTTAACTGTCTTCCAGTACTTGAGTGGCTATCATGAGAAAACGGGGATGATTTACTCTACAAAGAATGAAGGCGAATATCCATGTCCCTGGATAATGTTGCAAGATCCAATCTGGGACCAGAGGTTTAGTCTTCTAAGCTTTCAGACTTGTTATGAGCCCACCCTCTGGGAAGTTCTCTTTAACAGATTGTATGCTTTGGGCTCTTCTGTGTGTGGTATTTATATGGTGCCTGTTGTGTGTGCCTTTTTAGTTGTTGATTGGGGTGTTGATGGCTGGCTATTACCGTATTTTTCAGAGTATAAGACACACTTTTTTCTTCCCTAAAAGAGGGTGGAAATTTTGGTGCATCTTATACACAAAATACAGCCATTTTTGGCCTCCTGAAGCCCCACCCCATTCATCCCATTTTTGTGTGGTTGGGGACAGCAAAAATGCCCCTGTTTTTGCAAAAAAAATGGGCCCATTTTTTGCAAAAAGAGGGCATTTTTGACCTCTCACAAGCCCCAGGAGCACCCTGCAAGCCTCCCAAACCTTCTCTGTGCCCTGTTTTTTTTGCAAAAAAGGCCTCATTTTTTGCCCATTTTCACAAAAACGGGGGCGTTTTTGCCCTCATCAGCACTCTGGAGCACTCTGCAGGCCTCCCAAACCCTCTGCACACTCTGTTTTTCACAAAAATGGGCAAAAAACGGGCCTGTTTTTGCAAAAAATGGGGCATGCAGAAGGTTTCGAAGGCCTGCAGAGTGCTCCTGGGAGCTGGGGAGGGCAAAACCTGTTTTTTCTTACTTACTTCTTTGAAATCTTGGTGTGTCTTATACATTGGGGCATCTTATAGTTCGAAAAATATGATAAGTCATTGGCTGTTGTTTCCTTGTGCCGTCAAGCCCCTGCCTCATAAGTACTTGATAAACTGGTGGTAAATTATGCTGATTTATTCTCCAAAGTGCGAGAGGGCAAGACAAGAAGTAATCGGTGGAAGCTTGTTAAAAAGAGATCCAACCTCTTTTTAAGAAAGAATAAATTTTCTGACAGTGAGAACAATTAATCAATGGTTCTAGCTTGCCTCCTAGAGTTGTAAGTGCTTCCTCACTAGAAGTTTTCTAAAATAAACTGGACATCATTTGACTGGGGTGGTTTAGGTTTCCTGCGTTGAGGAGGGGGTTGGACTAGAAGATCTCAGAGGTCCCTCCCAGACCTATGATTCTATGTTCTGTATTAACTGTCAGGTTTCGATGCTATCTCAAAATAAATGAATTTCCAAACTGCTGATCTTTGAGGAAATTTTCTCTTTATTGAGCATAGTGATCTGGCTCTTTCGCGGTCAGCACTGACCTTTGCTCCCCAAGCCCTCCCTTTCCGATCCCCAATTCTCTACGTCTCATTGGCTATCTTCCAAGCCACTCTCCTCATCCCATCTCTGTCAGATCACAGGAATGTCCCCCCTCCTCCCATCGCCGAGGAAACAGAATCTTCAAAGGAATTAAGTAGGCAAAAGTTCAAGCTTCTCCTCTCCTTTCATATGTCAGCGCTGGGATGCTGACATTAACATTGTCTTTCTTTTATGGCTTTCAGTTTCCAAAGTTATCAGCTGTGATTACTGGCTAGCAAAAAGTTTGCACTATTCTGCTTTACAGTGACAGACAGAAACTTGTACAATTAATCTCAGAGGACCTGTCCAAACTTGTACAATTTTTATTATTATATTGTTTTACTATTCCAAATGAGAGAGAAAAGAGGGGAACAAGAAAAAAAGAGTTTAGCTGGACAAAAAATAAAAATAAAACTGGAAATAACAAAAATACATTCTGTCACACATACAGAAAATAATTGAGTTTAATGTTAATGAGTATTAAACTCTGCATCTCTTGAGAAGAACCACTGCTGGAGTTCTTGTTTGGGATCCATATATGATTCTTATCTTTTGGAAGGACTGTTAAAAGCAGATTTTAGATAGAATTTAGTTTTGGATCCTTCCTTACACTTCCAGGTTTTCCCACTCTTTCTTTTAATACATATTCTTGTAAAGATGAAAAGGGGCCAAAGACGGCTTTTTGTACTGTATCAGTCCCTTTTTGACCTTAATCTCCTTCTTTTTGTTTCAGGTTTCTTTAGGATCCAGAAAGAATATTGCAAATATGACCTGGGAGTTCTGCTCCATGAGTTTCATTTGGTGGAGTATTCTCATTCTTATTAAGATTTATTGGATTTTTAGGTTATGAAACAAGTCTAGAAATGTTCAAAGAAATCAATTTGGACTGATTACTTATGGCACAAACTTTCTCCAATTGTTCTCTGCCTGTCCAGTAAGAGTGGACACAGTTGGTATCCTCAAGTTTTCCTTAATAAGAAATGTCGCCTTAATGGATCCCTTATGGACCTGACTTTGCTATCATTCAGAAGATTCTGAAGACCTTACTCTTCCAGTAGTACTTGAATTGGGACAATTTGTGAATCTATTATTATTATGGGTGTTTGGCAGCGGTGGGTTTCCAATATACTTACCACCAGTTCGCTGTGCATGCGCATGCTTGCTTCGCGTGCATGCCTTCCACACATTCTCTCCACTTTCCGTGCATGCACTTTGCTTTCTCGTCCCTAAATAGGACAGCATAAAGCCGGGGTGGATGGGTGGGGACGATCTCCGCTATCGGTTTGTTTGAACCAGTACAAGCCAGCTGAGTACCACCTCTGGTGTTTAGAGTTTTGCTGGAGTCCTTGACTTTATTCTTTCATGGCTAGATGGTGTTTTTAGCCCACTTTATAGCTGACTTGAGTTTCTTCATAATCCTAGAAACGAAGTAAATAATAACTGTGCAAAATCTCTACAAGATGACGTGATTCTGGGGTATCTTTTACTTATGCACGACAGAGATAGAACTACGCCTGATTTTTGCTTGTTCTCTAGATTTATAAGGAAATGTTTCCTTTGCTTGAATACTCTGAAGATAGCAGTCCAAGTTTCTGACCTCCATTCAATTCTCATAAAAGTCAGAGTCATACCTGAGGACACCAACAATGCTTTTCATGGCTTGCCTTGCCCTGATCCACTCAGACTGCCACACACACCACACCGTGATTGAAATAATTGAAGCTAAACATACTAACCATCAATGTGGAGTGAAAATGTGAATCCAAAAAATGAAATTAAAAAGAAAAAAAAAACCATTAATAGAAAATAAGTCATGGATGGCTGTTTAAAGGTATTGAGCTGGAAAAGTAATATAATTTGATTTCATCTGGACGGCCAGCAACAAGAACAGCTATTGTGTTCTGTCCTTTTCTTCAGCAGACGTCGTGGCATTTACAGCAGCCATGTTCTCCTACAAAGACGGCAGGGTGGCTCCCACACTTCTTTGCCTGTTTCTCCCATTTCTCTCTATTTCTGAATGTTCTTTTCTAATTAAACATTCAGAATCCTTCAAGAGTTTCAAGCTCCTTCAAAGATATCCCTTTTAATGATTACCATGGCAACTGTATCACCTACAAAAGACTTTTTCTACCTTTCTTCTGAGTGCTTGGTGGAAATGCTAAAGAATGGAATATTACAGCCACATCAACATAGCAAATGACTGTCAGAACAAAGAGAAGCTTTTAAACATTTGCCTCTTGTGACTTTTTCCTGAATAATTACCATTTCTTACTTATTGAAAAGAAGAAATCAATAAAGGAGTGCACACACACTTGTTTGCGTGCGCATGCATGCCTGGCCAAGAGAAATGGTTGATTGCCAAGAGAACAAATTACCTTTTACTAGTTTTTCTCTCTTTATTCAATCTTACATTTATCTTGTGTTTCCTTGACTTCAGCAGTAGCAATTCTTTTTTTCTTCTGTCTGCATTGTTGCATTCACTTGTTGTCCAAACATCTGAAACAGATAAAGTAACTGTTTCTCGTTTATCTTCGTACCGTTTAACTGACATACCAATCTGCTTTCCCTTTGTAATGATTTGTCTATTTGACACAGAAAAGCTTTGTTCCTGTTGGTTGCCTTTGTTGTTTGACCGTCTGACTATAAATACTGTTTGTAAGTCTCTCTCTAACAATGCTTGTGGCCTCTCTTAGTTGATGACGTGGTTAAAATTATCAGAACAAGAAGTTGAGATTTAGTATATATAAACAGTTCAGTGTAGTCCTGAAAATTAAAACAAATGAACATGTAATTTGTGAATGTATTTTCTTCAAAAATATGAATGGGATATCTTAAACCAGAAGCCAGATTTTAGCTTAGACCAAGCCAAAATACAAATGAGATAAAATACGGGTCTATAGCAATCCTAGACTCTGTCTGAAATGATAGAATGAGGCAGACAACCCAAAATACAAGACCTGGGATAAATCAAGCCCACACCTGTGACATTTTCTGCTTTCTTTAAGAATTTGTTGAGGAAGGGATTTGCAATCAGGATATATTTATCATTGGAGAATGCAAATGGAGACATGTGAGTACTCTGCTATATATACACATTAGGGCTATGGATAGATATCTGACTCACTTCAAAGTCAGAGTCTAAGTCTCAGGAAATAGCCCACCACTTCCCATCCCTCAGGTTGGTCTAGGGGAAGTCATTATCAGTTCACTCAGTTTCAGTATTTATTTTGGGAAAGTGGAATCCCATAGGTTCTTTGAGGATTCCACTTGTATTGTTAAAAAAAAAAACACTCCTGAGAAAATAATTGGAATTAGATTCCTGTCTAACTCCTCCCTTTGAGTTAGTTGGCCAGTTATTATCAGGCCCAGGCCCAGAGATGACAAAGCAAAATCCAACTGAGTCCAATCCACTATTTGCTTACATGTAGTGGACAGAATCTTGCCAAAATAAAGGAATAATCTTCTAACCTACTACATATATCCTGAGAGATTCCAGGATGTGACTACGTTGAACCTCTTCTCCCTTCTCTGTCCAGCTCAGGATTGTGAAGTCTTTTATTCTGGGTGTCTCTATAGGATGCCCAAAATTATCTCCCTTTGTTCCTGCAGGTGCACATTTCATCATAGTTATTTAGAATATTGCTACAGATAAGATCAAGTTTGAGAGTATGCAAACATTTTTGAGAGGGAGAATAGGTTAACAGTGCTGATATTCCTTTACAAATGACTATTTTGATGTTCCTCCAAGTACTCACCATTCCTGGTGTCTCCTCCAATGGGATTGCAATCTCCAAAGCATTGTCTCAAAGGCATTCTTATTTTTCTTTGATGTCTTCAGTTGTTGCCAATTCACTACCTCAGAATTACAGGTTTCTATCTGACATTTTTGTCGAAAATGAGTTAAGAGTGTGACAAGGTTCTATCTACCATGACTTAATTTTTTAACAACTTATTTTATAAAATGTCTAAATAGATTCGCCACAAATAGCAAAATTACAAGGTTCTATCTACACTATTGCATGAAAACTCAGAATTACAGGGTTCTATTTGCAGCAGCCAATTGTTGTGCTTGGCTGCTCCCATGTGATGGAGCAAGGATGGAGCCTGCAGCACCCAGCATTGCCTCCGTTTCTGGACACATGAATACTGAAATAATGTCTCTTTTCCATGATATGGAAGCAAGTTCACACTTATATGAACCAAGTGGATCCAAGTATGTTCCAGAAACTGAAGATGACCAATCATATATGGAACTTTTAATTGAAAACGAGTGAGTATTCTGTGCTTTATACAATTCATTAACACTATTGCTGACCACTGTTCCACAGATAGCCGGATGTGAGTCCCGTTTTGTGAGGTGGGGTCGTGGAGTACAGATGGGCTTGTTGATCACGTACCTGGCTCCCTGCCACGTGGCAACAGCCCTGCTCGAGCTGTTCAACGTCATAGCTGAGGTGGCGGTTGGTACCCCCAGACTTTTAGTCATGGGGGATTTCAACCTGCCATCTGTCGGCGAAACGTCTGAGGCAGCTCGGGAGTTCATGGCTTCCATGACGGCCATGGACCTTACTCAGTTAATTCATGACCCCACTCACATGGGTGGACACACTCTGGACTTAGTTTTTGTCTCTGGTCAGTGGTCGAGTGGCCTTGATATAGGGGATATAGTCATTGAACCCTTGTCATGGTCTGACCACTCGCTCCTTTGACTGGACTTTCAAACCGCTGCACCCCACCGCAGGGAGGCGGGACCAACTAGGTGGTTCCGCCCCAGGCGCCTGATGGACCCTGATAGATTCCAGATGGAGCTTGGGCCATTTCCTGAGACTCTGGCTCATGACTTGGCTGAGGACCTGGTGGCTGCCTGGGATAGTGCGGCTGCCGGGGCCTTGGACCGTGTCGTGCCTTTGTGGCCTCTGACCCGGCACCGAACTCACCTAACTCCTTGGTTCTCCGAGGAGCTCAGGGAGATGAAGCACCGGAAAAGACGCCTGGAGAGTAGTTGGAGGACCAGCTGCTCCGAATCTGACCGAACACTGGTGAGGTCTCATATTAAGACCTACCTAGTGGCGATAAAAGCGGCGAAATCTAGCTATTTTGCCGCTCTTATCGCGTCATCAGATAATCGTCCGGCCGCCCTGTTTAGGGTGACCCGCTCCCTCCTCCATCTGGAAGCGCGGGATGACCCCTTGCAGGGCCGAGCTGAGGACTTTGTGCAGTATCTGTATGACAAAATCGCTCAGATTCGGGAAGGGCTGGCCTCTGACTGGGTATGTCCGGATGGGATGACTGAGGCAGGTCTTGAGAGTGTTATCTGGGGGGAGTTCGATCCTGTGGCTCCCGAGGACATGGACAGGGTCCTGGGACGGCTGAACACGACCACATGTTTATTGGACCCGTGTCCCTCCTGGTTGGTACTGGCTTCCCGGGAGGTGACACGAGGCTGGCTCCAGAAGATTGTTAACGCTTCTTTGAGTGAGGGGGTCCTGCCGGCCACTTTGAAAGAAGCGGTTGTGAGGCCCCTCCTCAAGAAGCCCTCTCTGGATCCGGCTGTTTTGGCTAACTATCGTCCAGTCTCCAACCTTCGCTTCGTTGCGAAGGTTGTTGAGAGTGTGGTAGCACAACAGCTTCCCCGGTACCTGGATGAAGCTGTCTATCTAGACCCGCTCCAGTCCAGCTTCTGGCCTGGGCACAGCACGGAAATGGCATTGGTCGCGTTGGTTGATGATCTCTGGAGGGCTTGGGATAGGGGTTGCTCCTCTATCCTGGTCCTGTTAGACCTCTCAGCGGCTTTTGATACCATCGACCATGGTATCATGTTGCACCGGTTGGTGGGGTTGGGGGTGGGAGGCACCATTCTGTGATGGTTCTCCTCCTGCCTCTCTGACTGGTCACAATCTGTGTTGACGGGGGGGCAGCGGTCGACCCCGAGGCACCTTGCTTGTGGGGTGCCACAAGGGTCGGTCCTCTCGCCCCTTCTGTTCAACATTTATGTAAAGCCGCTGGGTGAGATCATCCATGGCTTCGGGGTGGAGTTCCATCAGTATGCTGATGACACCCAGCTGTACATCTCCACCCCAGGCCACCCCAACGATGCCCTTGAAGTGATGTCCCAGTGCCTGGAGGCTGTGCGGGCCTGGATGGGGAGAAACAGGCTCCGACTCAACCCCTCCAAGACCGAGTGGCTGTGGCTTCCAGCATCCCGATATAGCCAGCTGACGCCATCGCTGGCTATTGGGGGCAACTCACTCACCCCCACGGAGAGGGCTTGCAACTTGGGCATCCTCCTGGACGCACGGCTGTCTTTAGAAGATCATTTGATGGCCGTGGCCAGGGGGGCTTTTTATCAGGTTCACCTGATACACCAGTTGCGCCCCTTTCTAGATCAGGACTCTCTACGCACAGTCACTCAGGCACTAGTCACTTCCCACCTGGACTACTGCAACATTCTCTACATGGGGCTCCCCCTGGGATGCACCCGGAGGCTCCAGCTGGTCCAGAACGTGGCCGCGTGTGGGATTATGGGGGCGACGAGGCGCTCCCATGTGACACCTCTCCTGCGCGAGCTGCACTGGCTCCCAGTGGTCTTCCAGGTGTGCTTCAAGGTGTTGGTGACCACCTTTAAAGCACTCCATGGCTTAGGGCCGGGGTACTTACGAGACCGCCTGCTGCCACCAATAGCCTCCCACCGGCCAGTACGCTCGCACAGAGTGGGCCTCCTCAGGGTGCCGTCCGCCAGACAATGTCGGCTGGCGACCCCCAGGAGGAGAGCCTTCTCTGTGATGGCGCCCACCCTCTGGAACAACCTTCCCCCAGAGTTACGTATAATAACAGACCTCTGGATTTTTCGTCGGGCCCTGAAAACCTATTTATTTCAACTAGCTGGGCTGTCTTGAGCTAAATTTTAAATTGATTTTAAATTGGGTTGTTTTAATTTACGGCCAAAATATTTAATTATTTTAATACTGTTTTTTAAATTTTGTATGCTCTGTTTTTACTTTGGCTGTGCACCGCCCTGAGTCCTATTGGAGAAGGGTGGTATAGAAATTTAATTAATAAATAATAATAATAAATAAATATTGCAATGCAGACCTGGAACCCTGCATTTTGATCCTAGTAATAATTGTGGCTATGAGTCACACTCGAATATGCATATTTCAGGGCACTGAACTCTGAATTCAGTGAATCAGGGCAATTCATGTTTGCAAGGATTTTTATCTAAGAACACTGGCAATCAGTCAAAAGCCAGTGTACAACTACCATTGCCAGAAAGATTTAGTATCAGATACCCCACCTACAGACAAGAGGGGGAAACACTCTCAAACAATTCTTTGCTACAGCCAGACAAACAGCAATTGACCATATTAATTCATTTCCAAGGGTGGAGTCACATTATTGTCATGCCAGATCTAAAAAAGAGTACCTCGAATCTTCATTGAATATAAGCATCATGTACGAGCTGTATAAAGAAAAACGCAGTGAAACGGGAACTGAACCAGTCAAACTCTCTTACTATCAAACTGTATTCAACAATGAATTTAACCTGGTATTCCATGTACCCCAAAAAGATTGCTGCAACCTTTGTGAGGAACATAAAATTGCCACTCCATGTCTTCAAAGCAGTTTCAGTACAGTAATGTGCCATATGCTAAAGTTTCACAACTAAAATTCACCCAGACCCATTCAACGGTAAGGTTCAAGACAACCTTTGCTGTGGAAAATTGGAACACGGTCACCATCCGTGCCTTTGAAAAGAAGACGAGGAGTGTTCGTGGGAAACCTGCTTCACCAACACTGCCTGCCATATCTGTTACATTGCCTGTGCCTAAGACAGAGTTACAGGTACACACACTATCCAAAGCAAAACAAGATGACATAGAAAGTATGCCCAAATGGATGCCTAAAGTCGATAATGACTATCACTGCACCATTTTGAAGAAACCGTTATGCAAAACTGGGGTTAAATAGTAATTCTCGGTATTAAGACATGCATTTATATTCTCACATTTAATGCTGAACCTTCAAATAGTAATTTACAAGCATTTTATGGTCACAAAAACAAATTCGAGTTAATATCAAGTTGAATTCAGTGCTTTTTTCAAATTTTTTAAAATTAAACTTTGTAATTCTCATTTTTATGGTGTAACTTAGTGTGACAATGTTCTATTTGATATTTGGAGCCTCCAGTATGACCCCAAGATGAGTCACCATTGGCCTCATTTTTTTTTCTCAATGCACTATTTGTTGGTAGGCTCACATACCAATTTTTTTCCTTCTACGTACAATGGGGTAACCAATACAATTTTTCAAATGTTTAAGGCTAATTTCCCCAAAAATGGTCATGACACACATAGAACCCTGTAATTCTGAGGTAGAAAATTAGGAAAAGAAAGAATCCATCCCTTTGATCTGGCCAGACTGCCATTAATTCTCTGATCCCAAGGATTGATCAGAGTTTAGAACAAGACAGTTGATGATTGAATGTAATAGTCCCCCTCACCATCAAGGTATCCTCACAATGGTTGTTACAATGGAATGGAATGATTTACAACAGAATGGACGTTTTCAATGACCAACTGGGCTGAAATTTCAGAGAGTGTTTTGAATTGAGACATGATGGATTACAGACATTCACTGTCCTTCATGTGAATATCAACTATCCTGATTTACCCTAGACTACGGTTTTGTTCTGACTACACATCCATTTCAACCTCTTTTAGCTTGGAACTTACTGACAATTATTTATCATGGTAGGGATTTCCCAGGCTAAATGTTCCAAAAAGTAAACATTCCAGATGACCCAAGAGCATCCCATTCCTGCAATTTCTCCAAGACAATTTGAACTGGAAGCAGTCCATGGTGTTTCCAAATTGTTTTCACTTTGGAGTATGAACTCCAAAAGTTGGTAAATCATCATTGAATAGCTGGCTCTCTTCCTGAAATGTTATTATTTTTTTTACATATCTATTTGAAAAAGAATGAAAATGGTGAATTTTCAGTTAACTGAAATCAGAGGTGAATGCAAATGAGAATTATAATCCCTTAAACTCTTTCCCGCTTAGCCTATTCCCTTTCCTTTCTCTCTCTTATACTATCAAATGCTTCAACAATCATATGCTTCATGTACTCTCCCTTCTGTTCTTGCCAATCACTTACTTTATTATTCAACAGTAACAAAATGCCTTTCATTCTCTCTTTGAAATACAAACCACACTTATGATTCATTACAAATGTTTTTCAATTAACATTTCATAGTTCCATTCATTATTGAACATCTATAGTTCTCATTGAGTGGTTTGTTAACTTCTACAAACTTTGTAGTTCCTCTAGGTGTGTTGAAACCTCCCTTTTTGTTCTCAGGGGTTATCGGCATGATCCACTATCCACTATGCAGCATCCATCTTTTAGCTAGTCAGCTGTTAAGGTAGAATAGGATAGGATGGGATGGGATGGGATGGGATGGGATGGGATGGGATGGGATGGGATGGGATGGGATAGGATAGGATAGGATAGGATAGGATAGAACAGAACAGAACAGAATAGAATAGAATTCTTTATTGGCCAAGTGTGAATAGACACACAAGGAATTTGTCTTTGGTGCATATGCTCTCAGTGTACATAAAAAGACAAGATGCACTCGTCAAGAATCACAGTGACAGTCATACGGTACAATAAGGAATCAAATCATACTAGGAAACAATATCAATATAAATATAAATCACAAGGATACAAGGAACAAAGTTACAGTCATGCAGTCACAAGGGGGAGGAGATGGGCGACAGGATCGATGAGAAGACCAATAGCAAAAGCGATGCAGCCTAATGTGAATAGTTTGACAGTGTTGAGGGAATTATTAGTTTAGCAGAGTGATGGTGTTCGGGAAAAACTGTTCTTATATCTAGTTGTCTTGGTGTGCAGTGCTCTATAGAATCATTTTGAGGGTAGCAGTTGAAACAATTTATGTCCAGGATGCGAGGGGTCTGTAAATATTTTCACAGCCCTCTTTTTGACTCGTGCACTATACAAGTCCTCAATGGAAGACAGGTTGGTAGTAATTGTTCTTTCTGCAGTTCTAATTATCCTCTGAAGTCTGTGTCTGTCTTGTTGGGTTGCATAACCAAACCAGACAGTTATAGAGGCGCAGATGACAGACTCAATAGTTCCTCTCTAGAACTGTATCAGCAGTTCCTTGGACAATTTGAGCTTCCTGAGTTGGCACAGAAAGAACATTATCTATTGTGCTTTTTTGATGACATTTTTGATGTAAGGTGCCCATTTTAGGTCTTGAGATATGATAGAACCTAGAAATTTGAAGGTCTCTACTATTGATACTGTGTTGTCTAGTATTGTAAGAGGTGGTAGTATGGGAGGATTTCTCCTAAAGTCTACCACCATTTCTACGGTTTTGAGTGTGTTCAGTTCCAGATTGTTCCGGTCTCACCACAAGGCTAGTTGTTCAACCTCCCATCTATATGCCGATTCATCATTGTCTTGAATGAGACTGATCAATGTTGTATTATCTGCAAACTTCAGTAATTTAACAGATGGATCATTTGAGATGCAGTCATTGGTATATAAAGAGAAGTGGAGAAAGCACACATCCTTGGGGGCCCCCTGTGCTAATTGTACAGGTATCTGATGTGATTTTGTTTAGCTTCACTTGCTGCTTCCTGTCTGTTAGGAAGCTTGTGATCCACTTACAAGTGTGTTTAGGTACTGCTAGCTGATTTAGTTTAGTTAGAAGAATGTCCGGAATGATGGTATTGAATGTTGAACTAAAGTCTACAAAGAGGACCCTTGCGTAGGTCATTGGAGATTCAAGATGTTGTAGGATGTAGTGCAGAGCCATATTAACAGCATCATCTGTTGTTCTATTTGCTCAGTATGCAAACTGCAGGGGGTCTAACAGCAGATCTGTGATGGTTTTCAAGTAGAACAGCACTAGCCTTTCAAAGGTTAAGGTAGGAAGAAGCTGATCCAAGTGTTGTGTTGTAAAGCAATGTTTTCCCTGGGAAGTATAACAAGATCTCTTCCCTGGATAATCCAAGGCACATTAAAGAGGAGAGCTGAAGAGATGTAGTCAGGAGTAGCAATTTGCTTGGCTGAAATTGGGCAGCAGGTCTAGTGTGAGACCATCCCCTTCCATCTGCTCTTGGTCTTGGTAACTGTTTTGCAATACTTCTTTGTTTGCAAGGGAACCCACAGCCCAGTTTTCACAGTTGTAGCTTTTCTCTTTAAAACGTTTAAACAACTGGTAGGCTTCCACAGTGCAAAATCCTAAGACTGGCTAGCTGTCAATGCTACTTAGCAGGTAAATTACATGTGTAATTGAAAGGATTCTATTTGGTGCATCTGAGAATTCCTTTTCCAGGTACCAAGATGCTCAGGAAAGTTCCATCTCCTCAATTCTTCTCATAGAATGAAAAAACTCCAAAATATGAGAAATGTGTTATTATTGTTATTGCTACCATTCATCACCAAATGGAATGTAGGGAAGACCATAGAATAGCTTTTTCAGCTATCTAGATTTCAAAGTCTAGAATAGTTAGTGATGCAACATGATTCCTAGGTGTTAATCAGTGGTGGGTTGCCCCCAGTTTGGACTGATTCTATAGAACCGGTAATAAAACTAGCAAGAGGCTCCGCCCATTGACTCCAACATCATTCTGCATGTGCAGAAGTGCACACGCGCGCACAGCCCCATTGCGAGCCGGTAGTAAAGGTAAGTAGAACCCACCTCTGGTGTTAATCCATACATTTGATTAACATATGTGTGTTATAGAGTATTATCATAGTTGAGGAAAGGTGCTCTCTATATTATCTGTCCACATACATTACATTATAGTTTAAGACTAGGCCTTCCCAATTATAAGATAATGTTAAAGTAGATGTAAGTTTGTATATGTGTGTGTGTGTGTAAATGCACGCTTTTACTAATATTAGCTGAGTGTTGATTATAACATCACAGATTTTTCCTGATCTTTTTAACAATGTTATCAGACTTCGAAATGAGATATATCTACAATGGTTTGAGTTTGTATATCCTGATATTTTTAAATTCTTTAAAGTGATGACTAATAAATGAGGTGTAAAACACAGGGCAATCTGTTAAGTAAAACAATCTAAAAAAAAATACAAACCGAAGGTATGAAAACATGAATTAATAAAGATATTAAGCATGGCATTTTGCTTATATTTTTAATAATGTCATTATGAGTGATGAAGATGCTCACTTTCCATTCAGAAGGTTGAGAATTCAATCCTAGCTTCTCTTTCATGGTGCAAAGAGAAAATATCTGCTGCAATCTCTACGTAGGGGTCAGGAGGGGCATCCGGCCAGTAAACGCTCAACTCTGTTCAGTTGCCGAGACTCTATCCTGAATTAAAGGATTATAGGGTTTTTTAAAAAAATAATAATGTTATAACATTTGGTCCTGTCATGATGCTGATACTTATACTCTTCAGGGCCCTTCTAGTTTGTTTGTTACAGAGTACAGCAAAAAGCAATGTTAGCCAAGATGCACAATGAACCATGAACAAAATGCTGGAAGGAGGCACTGGAACCTGCTGTAAATATATATATGCACTCCATACTATTAAACTACCCCCTTTCTATGGGTTGATTAATCTTCCCTTTCATTATCCCACCGTCTGTTCAGCTTTCAGGCAGAACTGTTTCACTCACTGGTTTGGAGCTTTGAAATTACACACAAAGACACTTTATTTATACTTTGGGGCTGTGCTTTTTACATATCAGTACATAGTAGAGACTGTTGCAGAAGTGCTAGAATGCTAAGGTTACTGTTGTGATCATCAAATCAGTCTCAAACTGGGGCTTAGGGAAGGCTGTTCTGTAATATGTTGAAGCAGTAAAATCTCCATCAGTCATGGAACTGAGAGAAGGGAGTCATTCAAGGCGTACAGAATTGTTCAGTGAAATTATGTAATTGTATGCGAGAGAGCTGTTTGGGCAGAAGTGTTACAGAATGCGCCACGCTTTATTCTTGTAGAACTAGCTTCTATTTGAGGAGCAACTGAATCCACCACAAACGGCCGACCACTTAAGCATCACCCTGAAGCAAATGGGCCCTCAGGATAAACTGTTTTAAGATGGGTGCAATCCAAACAAATTTCTATTACTGGTTTAGAAAATAGACAGCCATGTTCTTTGCTACTTGAATTACCCAGGTCATTGTCACTAGCTAGCCCAACAAGGCAGAAAAACCTTATAATATCTGCAGTTTTTCCAGACGTTGATTAGGAATTGCTTTTCACAAATTCCTTCAAATTGAAACTCATTTTTAGGGAAATGTGTAAGGAATGATTGAAATATTATAATCACATTATCTGGTGTTTGTATTGAGTTGAAATTTGTAATGAATATGAAAATTGTTTTTCTGATTTTATAACTGCAATGTTGGAAGATGACTTCTTTGATTAATATATTGGCAATTATTGGAAAACTGAGGGTCTGAATGTTTTGGTCTAAATCTAGTGGTTATGATATGGCAATTTCTAGCCATTATCTTGATTTTTTTACCCCCGGCAAATACACAAACTTCCTAGCCTAATTCCAGTCAATTGCTATCCATCAAGCTCTGCTCTGAAGTTTGGTTGGTTGGAAAAAAAATTAAACAGCTTCACCTGGGAAAGTCTGAAGTTGAGCCTTACCAGATTTTCCAACTTCTTACACAGAAATGGAACATGGGCAATTGGCAGAATGTTATCTGACTTCCATGTGGTCATGGTGACCCAGCTGTCACTGAAGGATCAGGGATAGCATTATGCAGAGATTGGTGGCCAGAGGTTGGATTCTGGCTGGTAAAAACTCTCTGGGGAAAGGGAAGATTGTGAGATTGCCCACATGTATTCTAGTCATCTGCTTCTCATGAATAGACTGCAAGAACTGAATTTTTTGTGATCAGCTGGTGAGCCTAGTATCTGGGAGTTGAGGGATTCCAATAATATCAGGGTTCCGACCGATGCCCTAATTAAATCATGAACCTTGAGCCAAGTTTCAAAAGAAATCCAGTTATTTATTAGGAGCTTCATATCGGCATGTTCCAAGTGAAGCCAACTCTGATCCCACTTAATTTATATCCCGGCTCTGTCCCTGTTTCCCCCTTCCCCCCAAGGTATGTCATCAGTTACATTCTCCAATGAAACAATTTCGCAGGTTGTAGAGATCACTCCCATCTAGTCACTGTGGGTAACTGTGGAGATGGCCTTGACAGAGAGGTGACTGGAATGTACTTTTGTTTTGACTGAAGTGCTCCCTCGCTGCAGCTGCAAAGTTCGTTTTTCCATCTCCCTTGCCTATGGCAACTCGAGAACAGGCCAGGGATGCTTTGCGAGTTGACAGTAGCCTATATGAGCATAACATCTATTTGAGCCTCATTTCTTAATCAGTTTTGTAATTAGTTTTTAAAATTACATTTCAAATATCAAGAACTTGAGTTTCATTCAATCTTCAAGAAAAGAAGTTTTAAATATGAGTTTAAAGACTTAGAACAATGTTTGCCTTTTAAACTACTGTATGTTTAAAAGAGGGAAAAGAAATAAATTCTACTTGACAAGATTGAGGCTAATTTGAAACTAGATTTAAAAATGATAGGCCACAAGAATGTTGTGAAAACAGATGGTACATCAGACATACGAAAAAAATTGGCTGTCTTAATAATTAAAAGGGATATATAAATAACAATTCTTTATCTATTTCTTTTCTCTTTATTTCTATATTCATATTTTTTCTTCATTTCTTTTTCCCCCGGCACTCTGTCTTTTCTTTTTATTTATTTCTTTTTTGTAGCTTATATTAGTTTTTATCTGTATCATGCTTAATAAAATTCTTAAAGAAATATTGACAAAACCTTATCACGAGCAAATGTAGTATTTTCTGTAATTGGAAAAGCTTGCTGGAGATTGAATGAGCACCTGATTTTGTTATCTGTAATGGCAGCAAGACCTAGCCAGTAGATTTAGTTAAAATGTTAACTCACCATAATAGATTAATCAAAGGAATAGTTTTGAAAGATTAGGGCAAGAAAGGAGGCTTCTTTTGATGGACTATGTTTAATACTAGCTCCACAGGAAAGCATCTCTCAAATGTTCAAATCCCCCAAAATGCAGCAACAATATGAAGACTAGAAAAGAAATGTTTTGACTGAATTTCAATCAAATATGATAATTTTATAGACATATGTCCCATATCAACATTTCCCTTGTTTATTATACCGGGCAAACTGTGCAAAATAAAACAAATATATTGTGTCTTGCTGATATTCTGGTTATATGCTGAAAATTAGAGATATATTTCATAAATGTATTATTTGAAAATAAGTGTCCCATTAACTCTAATAAATATTCCTTGCAGTGACCACATCTTATTTCAGTCTGACTGGAAACCTGAAACAAGAAGGGTTGCTTCAATGAAAAACTGTAGAAGGTGACTAGGCTGAGTCTGACGGAGGGGTCAAGTGCGTTATCAGTCTCGAGTCCTTTCTCACCCACAAGAGACCTAAGTCCAGCTCACCTTGAATTCTGTTGTCTCTTATCTACCACTAATTTATCTTGGCTGTTAGTAGGTCAGATTTTTGTAGAGAAGTCTCCACACCCATTTGCACTACTCATGTGACCATGAGGACACAGATAAACCTCCAATTTATTATTTCAATTTGTATACTGCCCTACTCCCGAAGGATTTAGAGCGGTGAACAGCCATAGAATAAAACATATGAATACAAAATTTAAAATAAAGTAAAACAAATTAAATAATTTGGCTGAAAATTTAAAACCCCAATAATTTAAGACCAAATTTAAAATTTCCATTTAAAAAGGGGAAAAAAACTTAGGTCAGGCCAGCTTGATGAAATAAGAACATTTTGAGTGCGCGACGGAAGGTACGCAGATCCGGGATCCTCTGTGGCCTCAATGACTCTCTAAAAGAATGCAAATGACCAGCTGTCTGCAAGAAGTATAAATCCTTCCATACTCCACCATCCAGTCAGAACCAAAGAAGCTTCTTGGATGAGAAGTGATATGTCTCCAAGGAAAAACAAGAAAGTCCAGTTGCCTCTTGAAAAAGCACCTTTGGGACAACCATGACTTGGATGACTGAGAATCTCCATAGACATTTTTGTAGAGAGAATTAGCATGAAATAAACCTGTAATCGTTTGAACTACCTTGCTTCCTGATTTCTTGCACCTGAGAAGATCAGAGACAATCTGTGCATTCACAAGATTTGAAGCAAGCACAGCTGTAGTATTTTGGAAAGAAATGAAAGAAAAAACTTTTAAAAATAAAAAGCAGTAAATAAAATAAACACAGGATCCTGGACATTCTATAGTATAAATTGTTATTTTCATTGAAGATTTCCTGGACTGAGATGATGGCTTGCCTTGAAAACTCCTGCAGTATATTATCAGGAAATTGCCCATTAAGCTAAGTTTGCCTGACCCAACCTTCCCAAACTGGGAGTCCTCTCTTGATGTGTTGGGACTGCAACATGCAGAATTTCCAGCCAGAATGTCCAACAACTCTGGAACTTGTAGTAGTAGTAGTGAGAGAGTCTGGTTTACACCCTACCATTTAGCAGGAATTGTTTCCAAGAACATGACCTGTTAGTAAAGATCTTGAGAATTTTCCCTTGGAAATCTTAAAGCCTTCCTTCCAAAATTATGAAAGAGTTTTTTTTATTTACAGTATTCTAAACTCAGTGTCTATTTTATATGTATTTAATCAGAATGTGTTCAAACAAAAGCATGATCTGAGATACAATAAAAATAGGGAATGCTAAAAGCTAAAAAAAAAAAAAAAATCCCCAAAGGGGTAAAACCACTACTTAATGAACAATATATGAAAATCATATGGATAGTTCATGAAAAAAAAAAAGAGATCAAGGCTTGTACTCACAAGTTTAAGCTTTTAGTGAAAATTGTCTATGTGGGGGCTCAAGCTCAACCCTTCCAAGACTGAGTGGCTGTGGCTCCCGGCATCCCAATATAGTCAGTTGACTCCATCACTGACTATTGGGGGCGAGTCCTTGGCCCCCACAGAAAGGGCTCGCAATCTGGGAGTCCTCCTGGATATGCAGCTGTCCTTGGAGGAACATCTGACGGCTGTAACCAGGGGGACCTTTTATCAGGTTCGCCTGATTTGCCAGTTGCGGCCCTTTCTTGATCAGGATTCCCTGTGCAAAGTCACTCACGCCCTCGTCACCTCTTGCCTTGACTACTGCAATGCTCTCTACATGGGGCTCCCCTTGAGGGGCACCTGGAGGCTCCAGCTGGTCCAGAATGCAGCAGCGCAGGTAGAGATGGGAGCAGCATGGCACTCCCATGTAACACCGCTCCTCCGCGAGCTGCACTGGCTCCCGATGGTCTTCTGGGTGCACTTCAAGGTGTTGGTTATCACCTTTAAAGCGCTCCATGGCATAGGGCCTAGCTATCTTCGAGACCGCCTGCTGCTACCGACGACCTCCCACCGATCTGTGCGCTCCCACAGAGAGGGCCTCCTCGGGGTGCCATCAGCCAAACAATGTAGGCTGGTGACCCCCAGGGGGAGAGCCTTCTCTGTGGGGGTGCCTACCCTCTGGAATCAGCTGCCCCCAGAGATAAGGAGAATCCAAGACCTCAGTGCCTTCTGCCGTGCCCTTAAAACCCAATTTTTCCAGCAAGCCGGGCTGGTTTAGGAAGAAATTTTTTAAATTTTTTAAATTTTTTAAATGTTTAATTGGTTTGTGGTTTTTTAAATTTTTGGGCCAAATTTATATAGATTTTAATTGTTTTTAATATTTGTATTTCATGTTTTTAATTCTGGCTGTGCACCGCCCTGAGTCCTCAGGGAGAAGGGCGGTATATAAATTGAAAATAAAATAAAAAATAAAAAAAATAAATTTAATTTACACTGGGTGTTATATCATATGGTATAAGTTATATCAGTGGTGGATTTCAAAATATTTTACTATGCTGGAATAGTTCTGTGGACGTGGCTTGGTGGGTGTGGCAGGAGAAGGATACTGTAAAACCTCCATTCCCACCCCGTTCCGGGGGAAGGATACTGCAAAATCCCCATTTCCTCCCGATCAGCTGGGATTTGGGAGGCAGAGAATAGATGGGGGCAGGCCCAGTCAGAATTTTTACTACTCAAAATTTCTGCTACCGGTTCTCCAGAACTGGTCAGAACCTGCAGAAACCCTCTTCTGGATTATATGGTATAGTTATACCATCGATCTAACTACATATTTTAAACTGGTTTAAATAGGTAGTCCTTTAGGCTTCTGAAATAATTGCTTCAAACTTTATTCCAAAAAGTTATTTGAAGGGACATGGTACAAACATAGCACTTACCTGCAACTCTTGAAAGCGGCTGCACCTTCTTCTAGAATTCCTGAAAATTATATGGCTGCTTTTAAAAAATTCAGACAAGTGTTATATTCACAATCAATATATGTTTGCATTTGAAAGCACTTAGAAAAAAAACTTGAGTTCAGACACAGCCCCAGTAGTCACACTAAAATATTTATTTTCTATTTGGAAGTAAACTCTTCTGAAGTAAAGTGGATTTCCTATTTGGGGAAATGAGTTCAATACTTCTACTTCCTAGCTTTTCATAGGGGTAGAAGCAAACTCTACATTTTAAGCCAATTAAATATCTAAGCACCCTGATTATTTTCATGTGATGGTATATAAAGATAAATCATAAAGATTATTAATTTTTCCCCTTTCTAATTTACCAAGAATTAGGGTTTGACCCAGGGGTGAAATCCAAAATTTTTCCCTACTGGTTTTGTGGACGTGGCTTGGTGGGCATGGCAGGGGAAGGATATTGCAAAATCTCCATTCCCATCCCACTCCAGGGGAAGGATACTGCAAAATCTCCATTTCCACCCCATTCTGGGGCCAGCCAGAGGCGGTATTTGCCAGTTCTCTGAACTGCTCAAAATTTCCGCTACCAGTTCTCCAGAACCTGTCAGAACCTGCTGGATTTCACCCCTGGTTTGACCTATTAAAGACTCTGGAAAGAAAGTGGAAGGAGAGTGTAGTTCAGGCATGAAAGGACAGCATGGCCCAGATGTGAGATGTGTAAGTAGAATGCATTTCAGAGATTCTGCCTTAATTAATTCACTCTAAATATCCCTGGAATTTACTTCTATAGCTTTCAAAAATAGGTTTTTATGCAATATTAATATTAAATATTAATATTAAAATATTAATATTAAAGACACATTTCTGAATTCTGTAATTTTTGCCTCTTTAGTTTGTAAGCACTGTGGGTCTTGACAGAACTTCAGTCATTAGTTATTGCATGACTTCCTGGAATAAGCAGGAAGTAGCATTTTCAAAAATAATAATAATGCAACCATCCTGATGTGGGTCAGTTTCAAATAAAGAATAAAATTCAGTTTAAATAAATATCAGTTTCAAATATGTCACTTACCAATTCAGATAAACCCAATCATCCAGATGAGTCATATGGCTTTCTAGAAGGCAAAGAGTATTTTTTTTTGTTTTTAATGTGTAATGTTGAACTATGCTATGAATAATTTAATATTAATGTTGACCTTTATCACTTATTTTCCAATTAGTTTTAAGGGAAGTGTAAGTAATAGTTACACCTTGCAAACCAGGATGATGAGCATAAACTGCCTTCTTACTGTTAGACATTTAGGCTATGTGCTCAAAATATGAATTCAATATTGACAGGTTGCGCATATGAGATTAAGTGGCAGAAGGACAGGAAGTAAGAAATTCTAAAGATGATATCCTGACACTCAGTGGTGAAATGTAAAATTTGTTACTACTGGTTCTGTGGGCGTGGCTTGGTGGGGGGTGTAATGTGACTGAGTGGGCGTGGCCAACTTTTTTTTTTAAAAAAACTTTTAAAAGCATTTTTTTACAATCTCTTCGGCTGAAGAGGTTGTAGAAAAAATGCTTTTAAAAGCTTCTGACGATCCCAGCTGAGTTGCCTGATTGTCAGAGGCTTTTTTTCTTTTTAAAAGCATTTTTTTCTACAACCACTTTGGCCGAAGAGGTTGTAAAAAAAATGCTTTTAAAAGCATCTGATGATCAGGCAACTCAGCTGGGACTGTCAGAGGCTTTTAAAAGCATTTTTTCTACAACCTCTTCGGCCGAAGAGGTTGTAGAAAAAAATGCTTCTAAAAGGTTCTGATGATCCCAGCTGAGCCGTGTGATCATCAGAGGCTTTTTTTTTTTTTTACTTTTAAAAGCATTTTTTCGGTCAAAGAGATTGTAGAAAAAATACTTTTAAAAATAAAAAAAAAAGCCTCTGATGATCGCGCGGCTCAGCTGGGCATGGCCCCCCCAGGATTTTTGCTACCGGTTCTCTGAACCATCCACCACCATCGCTACCGGATTGGGCGATCCCCGAACCGGGAGCATTTCACCCCTGCTGACACTCCATTAGAGATAATCAGAAGGAGAAAGGCTGTTTCTGATTATATTGCATGATATATTGTAGATGGCTGTAAGTCACCTCTGGTGATTATGATAGCAAACACTTGGTTTACCTGGCTGATAATTTATATATGTACGTAATTTATTTATTTATTTATTAAAATTTATGTGGAAGAATAAGTTTGGTGTAGTGGTTAAGGCACCAGGCTAGAAAACAGGAGACCATGAGTTCCAGTCCCACTTTAGGCACAAAGCCAGCTGAGTGATCTTGGGCCAGTCTCTCTCAGCCTAGGAAGGAGGCAATGGCAAACCACTTCTAAAAAGCCTTGCCAAGAAAATCCAGACAGTCACGACTGAGATGAAGAAAATACATATACATGGTATGCCCATCTCACAAAAAGTGACTCTAGTCTAGGCAGTATACAAGCATTAAAATCAGACAACAAATATATAAAAAGAGTGGTGTCCTGATGTTCTGTCCCAGCTACGGAACCCAAGAAATGTAGCACACACAAAACTCCGAACAACTCTGTTTATTACAAACACAGTCTTTTTCAAATGCAGGCTATTACTAAAAATGTCCTTAACAGCCTGCCAGAAATTCCAAAGATTAGATAAAGGCTTACAAGAGTTGGCAATTAGCCCAGAAACCAGGTTTGCAAGGAAAATTCACTCTCAAATGCTCAACAAACGACCGGACGAACACATGTTGTTTCTTGCAACGTTTGCCAGTTGTATGCAAGCTTAAATAGGCTAAGGGAGTGGCCAATTAGCTCCAAGCCTTATACTCAAGGAGACCTCCTCCTGAGTAACCACTCCTGCCTTTTGGCAGCTCTGCGTGCTCGTGCATTGAGAAGAGGCTCCTCCACTTCATCCTCCTCACTTAAAGGAGCCTCTAGAGGTTCTGAAGGCCCTGGCTGAATCCCTGCCTCTGGCACCATATCTTCTCCAGCCTCCTCGCTGTCTGACTCTAGTGGCAGCTGCACAGCCTGCTGGCACAGCACCACACCAGCCTCCTCGTCATCAGGATCAGCCACAATCCATGCAGGCCGCTGGCGGGCCACAACACCTGGCCTAATGGTGAAGACACTCAACCTCCCGCTTGGAAGGTTGAGAGTTCAATTTTAGGTAGCAGCAGATGTTTCTCTTCTAAGATGCAAACAGTAAATATCTGCTGCTAACCCCACATAGGTATGAGGAAGGGCATCCATCCTGTAAATGCTCAGATCCATCCAGTATCCCCGACTCTACCCCGAATTAAGAGAGTACAGGGTTGTAAAAAGAATGGGAGAGCGCATACTGCTTCCCTTTCACCTTTCAGCTCCAATCCAGGAGCCCTCAAGCAGTTACATTCACGACATATGGAATGCAGTATGCTCCCTCCCATATTGGGGTAGATCAGGTGCTTCAACAGAAAAACACTTAATCTCTCCCCTGGCTCAGGGTGATAAAGGGAGGAGAACTTGTGGCTCAGAGGTTAATACAACTGCCTAATATGCAGGCAGCCCAAGTTTGAATCTGAGTAAGGGTATGTCTAGCTGATGAGAGCCAAATAGCTTGAAATAGATCTATACTAGTCTCCCTTTATTTCTTTATCAGCAAAATATAAATTATACACACACACACACACACACACATGCAATTATTTTAAAAAAATCATTATTCTAAATACAACCATCAAATACAGGAGAGTTTAGTCTAATGCAGGAGCTATTTTGAGATTTCTCTAGTCCCCTGGAACCCCTAGGACTGATGACAAAACCAAATCTTTGGAATCAGGAAGAATGTTCCATAAGTTGGGCATTGTGGCAAAGGCCTGCCTCCTGAGACCCACAACAGAAAGCACTCAAAGCATGTCCTGTCTGCCAGATTTAATATCATAGAATGGGTGGAATTTCTGAGTTATTGTGCTAAATGGTACACTTACAATTTGAGACAGATTGCAACAATTATCTTTTAACAAGAGATGAGCTTGCAGCAGGAAGATAAGTAGTGAACAGAGAGGCCTTTGTTTTAAATCTTTTTTAGTAAATTACAGGAGATATATATATATCCCTAGTAGGAAAAAAAGATACTTTAAAAAGTTGGGAAAGGATTTCTCTTCTAATCTATTATTAACAACTAATCTTTTGCATTTCTGGTGCTGGTGAATTCTCTAAGGAAAATAATAGGCACCATCCCTAAAGTACTGAAAAATGCAATTGATGGAAACATATTTTTTTTAAGTAAAATATAACACATATCAAATTGAGATATAATGCTGACTGCTTGGATTGGGTTAAATTGATTAAAATTAACCATCATATGCATATCTATCATGTGTTTCTATATTTAGTAAACGAGGACAAATTTCTTCATATAGAAAACATCTATATATGGAAGTACTGTTAAAAGCATCTCTCACATGTAAAATAATGTTATTCACAACATTATTTTCTATAGTGGATTCCTTCCATAAGCCCTCAGATTCTGCCAGTTTTCAGCTAAAATACATTTCAGGTTTTCTACTCTGTTTTTTCCGTTTTGTTCTACTGAAGAGTTTATTCTACATTTATCTTTCTTGCCTGTGCCATTCCTGTTATTCCAAGTCCTCTCATAATACCATAATTTTTTGATTCTGCATAGCTTGTCTCCTTCTCCTCCTCCTCCTCCCCCTCCTCCTTTTTATCAAGATTGGGTTTGCTTTAGTCATTATAATTAATTTAGTCATTATAATTAATGGAAATATAGAGTAGAAGATGGATCTATTCTATTCTATTCTATTCTATTCTATTCTATTCTATTCTATTCTATTCTATTCTATTCTATTCTATTCTACTGAAGTTAGCAATAGGTTGGTTTTGTTCTATTTTTCCCATTCCTGGAGCCCTTATGGATAATGTAAGAAAAATTACCTATGTAGCTGAAATATGCTTTTAAGGTCCAGTACTAAAGATTTGGGAATCACATGCATTTTGATTAGTTCAATTTTTTAAACAGCATTTGTAAGAATAGTAATAAATGTTACAGAACTATAAAAGACTTTTTATGAATTCTTGGGACATTGAAAGAGATATCAAGAATAGCATCCTTTCCTTGATGGTGTCACTTAAAGGGTAGGTCTGCAGATAAACTTTCAAAAGTTCATCTTACCTAACAGAGGAATGATTAAACTTCGCTTTCTATTTTGATTTTGATCTCACAAAATGGAACACAAAATGCAGTTCACTGATCACAGTGGTGATCATGAACTTCCATTTATCAAATCAAGCGTTTGGGTTTGGTCCGAAACACTTTGGATGCAAACAATGTGTGTGCCAGCATGGACTCTGAGTGCCACAATACACAGTGGCCTTTGTGAAATTAATGGCAAATGAACACAGTGGGGCAGATCCTCTTTCAGAGCCAAACTGTTGTGTACTACTGAGGTTCAACCCAAAATAAAAGCACACCTTTGATCATATGCAATTTGTGTGGATATTCGTAAGATCAGTTCATTTCAGCGGAATTTATACTGCTTTATAATGATACTAACTAAGGTTGTTTCTGCCCTGATTATATGCTCCGCACAGCCATCGATTCTGCTTGAATGGGCTTTATGGCACATTTCTGTTTATCCCCCTCATTTTCATATTAGATGTTCCACACAACTACTCATTTTGGATGACATGCCAGCCATTCTCTTCTCTTTTAGGATCTTCAGGCTTGCTGTGTGATGTTTCTCACTGCACCATCATTGATGTCTCATAGGTGTCCTTACTTAAATACACAATTGTCTCTTTATCCTCTACACAAGCCGTTCATTTTATATAGCTATTGAAATCCATAAATCTTCTGAAAAAGGCATCCAGTGAATTCTTCGGATTTCTTTGCAATATATCAGAATAGAATAGAAGAATTGTATATGTGGCCCGCCAGCGGTCTGAGCGGATCGTGGCTGATCCTGACGATGAGGAGGCTGCTGTGGTGTCGCGCCAGCAGCCAGCACAGTCGGCGCTCACGTCAGACAGCGAGGAGGCTGGAGAAGATGTAGTGCCAGAGGCAGAGACTCAGCCAGGGCCTTCAGAACCTCCAGAGGCTCCTTCAAGTGGAGAGAGCGAAGTGGAGGAGCCTCTTCTCAATGCTTGAGCATGCAGGGCTGCCAAAAGGCAGGAGTGGCTACTCAGGAGGAGGAGGTCTCCTCAAGAGTAAGACTTAAGGATAATTGGCCACTCCCTTAGCCTATTTAAGTCACACACTATTAGTAAGTTTCTTGCTGGAAACAACTTGTAATTATCATCAGAGCATTTTTGGAAAAGTCTTATCGTATCTTGTTTTCTGGTCTGGTTGCCAACCTTTGCCGGACTTTGGTTTATTCTTGCTACTTAATAAATTTGATAAGGACCGTTGGTGTGTGTCAATATCCTCAGGATATTGCTGGGGCAGAACAGTACACGTCCTATATTTCCTTGTTTTCTTTTTCTTTTATTAGATTTTTTTCTTTCTTTTTATTCTTTTCCCCAGGCTTGTCCTTACAGTATGGATCGTTGTTAATTATTTACTTACCAACAGGCCTACTTGATGGTAGAACAGTCAAATTAGAACTGTGCAATGCTATAGTTTTCTTTATGTGCTTTTTCTTTATTGATATTTATTGGTATAAGTAACCAATTGTGGAAAATGGAACTATTTGGGAAATGTAGCATACAGCCATGAATTAACAATTCACCATGGCTGCATTTATGCAACATACAGGTAGTCTTCAACTTATACCCATTTTTTTAACAACTGTTCGAAGTTACAGTAGCACTGAACGAAGTGGCTGATGACCAATTCTTGAACATATGACCATCACAGTATCTCCATGGACACATGATCAAAATTCAGGACACTTGGTTACTGGCAGGTATTTACGATGGTTGCAGCACCCCAAGGTCATGAGATCTCCAGTTGTGACTTTCCCAGCCAACTTCCAACAAGCAAAGCCAAGGTAGGTAGAGAAAGTAGATTTGCTTAATGACAGTGTGATTCACTTAACAACTGCAGTGATTTGCTTAACAACCATGACAAAATAAGGTCATAAAACTGGGTAGGATTTACTTAACAACCGCCTTGCTCAACAATGGAAATTCTGTTCCTGGTTCTGGTTGTTATTTGAGGACTATCTGTACTACAGTTACCTGGATGTCCAGGAGGTACCCATGTGACTATCTGTAGAGATTCTCAGTCATTCAGGTCATGGTTGTCCCAAAGGTGTTTTTTCAAGAGCCAACTGGACTTTCTGTTTTTTTCTTTGAAGTCGTTTCGCTTCTCATCCAAAAAGCTTCTTCAGCTTCTTGGTTGAGAAGCGAAATGCCTTCAAAGAAAAACCAGAAAGTCCAGCTGCCTCTTGAAAAATCACCTTTGGGACACCCAAATGACTGGTTTCTTCTTCTTTGGGACATGTCAAAAGCCAAATTAATATCTGGAAGCCAGCTATGGAGCTTCACACTATAGATGACTTCATAAAATGCATGAGTTTAAGGTTTAACTTTAGGTCTTGGTACTCAGCAGTCGCAGGAAGAAATATATAAAATCTTTCAGAATAGTACTATACAGGGGTGGGAATCAGCCAGTTCGGACTGATTTGGGTGAACCGGATGCTAATTTTACATCTGGTTTGCTGAACTGGTAGTTGCAAGGACTGGCTGACCCCACCTGCCCTGCCCCTCCCCTCCCAGAAAGGCCTCCGGAGTCAGGGGGAGGCTGTGTTTGCTCTCCTAGAGGCTAAGGAAAGCCTGCAGAGCCTGGAAAGGGCGAAAAACGGGCCTACCGGAAGTACTGGAAATCCAGAAATGGGCCCATTTCCGGCCTCTGGAGGGCCTCCGGAGCCCAGGGGAGGCTGTTTTCTTCTTCCCAGAGGCTTGAGAAAAGCTTCCAGAGCCTGGGGAGGACAAAAATGCCCCCCCGCCATGGTGCAGGAGGCCAAGTAGGCCACACCCTCATGGCCATGCCCACCCAGCAACTGGGCAGAGAACAGGTTGCTAAAATTTTTCAATCCCACCCCTGGTATTATATACAGTCTACCATCTGTTAAGCTCTCAGAGTAGATCAATTCCCTCAAAAGCTTCTAAATTTTACCTGTCTGGTAGAGAGCTTTAATCTCATAAAGTTCACATTTGGCTACCAACATCTCAAAGGATGAAACCATTCATGACGTCTCCTGGTAGACAATGTAAGTCACACAGATATAGCACTGTGTGAAAATAGAAAAATCCCACCATGGCCTGGGGTGGAAGGAGGTAGATGTCACACATACGCCATACATAGGATATAACATAATCTGCTGTCAGAGTTTAAGGGAAGATAGACTGTATCTACTGTTCTGAGACCTGCAACATACTCTATAAATCATTTAAAAATGAACAAAATAAATGATATTAAATAGGGCTATCATACCTGGGCTATAAAAATACAGACATCCACTAGATGGCAGGAAAGATGCATGGAAAATTCTAATTCTGGGTTCCCAATATAGTTCTTCTTTGGATTTTTGCAGTCCTAATGTGATTGTTTTAACACATGCTCAGGCAAACCAGATTATGATTTAGCAAGATGTGTAAATCAAGCTAGTGATAACTCAGGTACCACTCAGTCCCTACTTGAGATGCCCATTTGACTTCATCTCTCACCACATCCTAAGGTACCTGAGGGCTGCTAACATTTGTTATAGAACCAAATAAAGAAATAATGAATCAAGACAACCACTAGATGGCAGCAAGGAGAATTGTCCATATTTCTGCTGCCATCTGATGAACATTCAGATTCTTGCATTTCTCAATTAGAAGTCCTGCCCTGATCTGTCCTCAGAAACAAAGATATCAGTTGCTCTGATTTTGAATTCAATTGGCTGTGAGACATATGAGCTGTGTTAGTTATCTGATGTGTTAGTTCATTCTCATCAGTGGTGGGTTGCCCCCAGTTTGCACTGGTTCTATAGAACTGGTAGTAAAACCGGTGGGAGGCTCCGCCCACCAATCCCAATGTTATCAGAATGCTTCTGTATGCGGGGCCCCGTTGCAAACCGATAGTAAAGGTGAGTAGAACTGACCCCTGATTCTCATATATAATTTACATGATACATATTTATATAGCCACTCATCTCACAAACATGTGAATCTATGTAGTGTACAACAAAAGTAAAACAATTAATAAAAACTTAAAACAATGATCACCACCATTGTTAAGAACATTAAAAGCTTTTTTTTTTTTTTAAGGAACAGGTGATGTTGATAATAGCAGACTCACCTTCCTAGCTTGCCAATCTCCTTGGATCAAAGGGCTGTTGGCATAACAAAATCTTGAGGGATCTTCAGAAATCCAGAAATAATGAAGCCAGCCTAACCTTGGGGGAAAGAATAGGCCCGTTGCTTAGGATCAGCCAAATTTAACTCCCTGGATGACAGAACCCATAATATGCCCTCCATGTTGGATCTAGACAGGATTGGCAGATGAAATCAGAGAAAGGTGGTGCCTCAAATAACCTGGTCCCATGCCATGTAAGGCTTTAAAGGTCAACACCAGGACCTTGAATTGGACTCAGGACCATTGAATTTTGTTCCAAGACCCAGGAACAAACATTTTTTTTCCTTCAGAAGGGGTTTGCTATTGTTTTCTTCCTAGGTTTAAGAGAAATTGACTAACTCAATAGCAATAACATTTAGACTTATATACTACCCATAGTGCTTTTCGGCATTCTCTGAGTATTTTACAAATATCAGCATATACCACCACCACCCCAAATCTGAGACCTCATTTTACCAACCTCAGAAGGATGGAAGGCTGAATCAACCTTGAGCCAGTCAGGAACAAACTCCTGGCTGTGGACAGAATTAGCCTGCAAGTCTGCATTCTAACCACTGGACCACCAAGGTCATTGCAGTAATCCAAACAGGGATGACCAGGGCATGAGTGCCAAACACAGGGTAGCCACTTCTTGTGTATAAACAAATCCATAAAACATCATTTTTTAGTCCTGGTATCAAAAGAAACTTCATAAAGGGCTAACAGCATTTTAACTTTAATCAAATAAACCAACTTTATATTCCTTGCTTTGCTTCTAACAGTCTTAATTTTTACTTCATTCAAATATTGCCATAAGACTGGATTTCTCTTTATTTCATCCTTATCCTAGCACATTTTTCAAGATTTTAACAAGCCTCTTTTTTGCAAATCCAATAGGAAAAAAAAATTCCAGATCACTGTCTTGGTTTGTCATTAATGTTTTCCATTTAATTTGTAAAACCTCAGCCAATTTCTTTTGTAGATCCAGTGAAGCATTCTTTTCTAAGTCATTCTCTGGGCCTGTTAGTTGTAAAATTGCTTACAATACCTTCTCTATCTTATCAGTTGAAATTTGTTCTACATCTGTCATTTTTCCAATAATATCTTTTGCATATAGTCGACCCATAGAAGCATTATTATTGATATTGTTGATATTGTGGCTACTATTTCTGATTCCATTCTTCAAAAGTCTCCTTCACTATTTTAATTGTAGGAATATTTTGCAACATTTTTCAGGTTTGTAAATCTTTTCTCTACTCAAAAACTTTAGTCACCTCTATTGTCCAGTTTTTGAAATCATGAATTTGTTTGTCTTGTAAAAACCAAAACAGAATCTTATTTCCCACAGGAAGCTGTTTGTTCTTTATAATTTATTCCAAAATTTTATTATCAAAGTTTCAATATTTCAATTTTATCAGATTCTTAGTCCATTTATAACTTTTTGAAATAAAATACTATTTACCCTTTTGCTCTTTCTTTCGGATTCTTTAAATTCTTAAACTTATAATTACATTTTTCTTTCATTAAGGTTTGAAGGAACACAGCATTTTTAGATTTGCCATTCCAAAAGTCTCTAGTAGATTAGAGGTAGTGAATGAGCAATTTCCAAAAGTGATGAGAAGGTAAGGTTTGTGAACTTAGTGCCCTTTAAAAGTCTCTGCCGTAATTGCAAGCAAGATGCCTAATCCTGTTATCTCTCCATCTTCAAACTCACAGAAAACCATTGTCCTGCAATCTCCTTGTGAGGAGCAGCAGCCCCAATATATGTGGGCAATCTGAAGTGTCTGGAGTATATATGGGCAATCTCATGTCTTCTCCTTATCTGGAGATGGTTCAAGAAACTAGTCTACCCTCTGGTTCCTTGGTCTTTGCCATAATTGTCAGCTCCACTTTCGCAGAGCTGCCTTCAGTTTGTCATACCTTCCCAGCAGGGGTGGGTTCTACTTACCTTTACTACCAGTTCACAACGGGGCCACGCTCGCATGGTCTTCTGTGCTCTTCTGATGATGTCGGGGTCAGTGGGAGGAGCCTCCCACCGGTTTTACTATCGATTCTATAGAACTGGTGCGAACTGGGGGCAACCCAGCACTGGTTCCCAGAAACCAAATCATGTATTTTGTTTATTCTCCTCTATTCTCCTGTCCTTGTCCTGCATTACAGAACTGCCTTTTTGATGTTGATCCTTTTTGCCAAGCATGATTACACTTTTGCTGGATAGGTTGTTTTGTTGTTTTGCTTTGGCCCCTTGATAAGAATTCTGATCTGTCTTTGCATTAGAAAGTCTCCAAACCTGCCAACTTGCAGTCATTGTCTGACATTTGGGTGAAAAGACTGTCTGGACTAAAAAGCATCAGGGAATTGGTCCACAGGAATATTTTCAAAAGATCTGATACTTAGAGTGTCTTTTAAAACAAAACAAAACAAAACAAAAAACCCCACAATTTCTGAATTAAAAAGACCGAGTGGTTGCTTTCTTAAGAGTTAAGCGTTTTATGATGTAGTAGTGATAGGCTTTTGGGGTCTGTAAAAGCCTGAGAAATAGTGTGGCATAGATGTGCATGAGGGAAATAATTGCCATGAGAATCAGTACAAAATCTCATTATAAACACAAGGACTGCACCGACTCTGGATCAAAGTGTTTGTGATTTTTTTTTTTTTGCATGCATTTGTTTTAACGTTCCTATTTGTTACTTTATGGTTACAGAATTGTGGCTTCCATGTCTGAATGCCCCATCTCTAACAACATCATGAAGACAATGGTTTTTTTAATCATCTGCTTTCTCCCTGCAACAATAATTCTCAAGAAATGACTTTATCCACTCCGTTGCCAAATCTGTATGTGATATCAATGTAGATATCATGTGTACCATACAGAGTTATATCCTAAATCGGTTATCACCACTCCTTAGAATGTAATTTGCTGTTTGTTAATATTTTAAATCTATTTTTTCTATTAATCGTAATAGTATTGAGTGTTTCTCACCCAGAAACACCTAATCAATGTTCTGAGGCATTTTTACTAAGTATGTATTTGCTTCATCTTGTTTAATAATGCTGTAAAATCAATTGCGAGCAGCACCAAACTAAAGAAAGAAAAGTCTCTTAATGTGAGTATTCATTTAGTGTTTTGTTTTTTTTTTAATTTGATTTATATGCCGCCCTTCTCCGGAGACTCAGGGTGGCTTACAATGCGTTAAGCAATAGCCTTCATTCTTTTGTATATTTTATACAAAGTCAGCTTATTGCCCCCACAAACTGGGTCCTCATTTCACCTACCTTAGAAAGGATGGAAGGCTGAGTCAACCTTGAGCCTTGGAGAGATTCGAACCAGCAGAAATTGCAGGCAGCTGTGTTAATGACAGGGTGCACTAAACCACTGTACTATCAAGGCTCTTCTAGTGTTGTTGTTGTTGCTGTTGTTGTTGTTGTTTGTTGTTGTTTACATTTGATGTGTAGACTTGTTTAGAATACACTGAAGATTTAAAAATAAATGAAAGGAGAAAATAGAAGCCTGACCTCTATGGGGAAGTTAAAAACTCTCCATAAAGAGAAATCACTATGACAATTGCAGGGATGGGTAGACATTTGACAGCCAACAGATCAACCCCAAGAACTTTCCGTTCTGTCAGAATATTCATGACTGGGAAGACATAGTAACAAAGTCAGCCAATTGGGAGCTGAGATAGACTGGAGCCAGGGTGTGTCTTAGTCTGGAGCTTCTGAGTCTGTGCAGAGCTAAAGTGAAACTAGTCTCTCTGCTGTACTCTGTGTGCGAGCGTGTTCTGCTGATCTGAGCTGAAGAAGCAACTGTTGGTATTGTAAATATGTAAATGTGTTACCATGTGTTACTATGAATATAAAGAAGTTAATGAATCAGTTATCTGTGTGTGCTTCTGGATTTGATTTTTGCAAGAAACTCTGACACCTTCAAACACCAGATGCTGGTCTACCAGAGAAATTTATAATCTATTAAAGACACAATATGAAACAAGCTATGTATTGTATGAAGCTTGTATGGAACGTAACTGTCTGGGGTCTCAGTTTGTATTTTAAAAATTGACCAGATTTGCTGCTCATCAGCTTCCTTTGAAGACTTTCTTCACCTTGGTATCAGTACTGTTGCTGATGTTGCTCAATGCAAGGATGACCATACAAGTCTCAGCATCTTCATCCCGTTTTGTGGGATCTTCGCTGTTGCCTGAATGATTTCTCTATTTAAATTTCAAAGGAGGAAAACCTTCCTTCCTTCCTTCCTTCCTTCCTTCCTGCCTGCCTTCCTTCCTTCCTTCTTTCTGTCTTTCAAAATGGTTTCTTATCTCACTAAATCCTCTGTGGCCCATTATTATAACAACAGACTTCCTAATACTCAAGTTGCCAGCTCCTTGTGAGTAAGCCTTTGAACATCCACAAGAACAAAACAATAAAAAGGGAGAGAATGATAATCAGCAGAGAGAAGGTTGAGATCCCATAGGCAATTAAGCCATATAATAATAACAATGTGATAGTGATATCTGGGGAAGACTTAAAAAGATATCTTGTTCAAAATTTTGAATAATTATTCCAAGTATGACTAGCTGGGTGACTGTTATTCAGCTGTGCTTTTTGACTTAAGTTAGAAAAGATGTACATCCTTATTTTCAACACAGTATTTTTAATGCAATAAAATACATTTTATATAGGAAGAGGAAACAGGCCACATCTGTCCTCAACCATATATCTATTTAACTGCTTTTGTATAGTATTAGTGCATTGTGATCAGAGGTGGAATTCAAATTTTTTTACTACCGGTTCTGTGGGTGTGGCTTAGTGGGCGTGGCAGGGGAAGGATACTATAAAATCTCCACTTCCACCCCACTCCATGGAAGGATACTGTAAAATCTCCATTCCCTCCCTACTCCAGAGGAAGGATACTGCAAAATCCCCATTTCCTCCTGATCAGCTGGGATTCGGGAGGCAGAGAATAGATAGGGGTGGGGCCAGTCAGAGGTGGTATTTACCGGTTCTCCAAACTACTCAAAATTTCCGCTACCGGTTCTCCAGAACTGGTCAGAACCTGTTGAATACCACCTCTGGTTGTGATAGGAAACAATGCAATTTTGTTGCAACTGTATGAGACGATTGGGCTGAGAGAGAATGATTGGCCCAAAGTCACCCAGCCATCTTTCATGCCTAAAACGGGACCATTTAGTGGTTTCTAGGCCAGTACCACCACCATATATGAGTATTCTGAAATTTAATGATTCAGCAGCTGTTAATTGGCAGAATTAAAGTTCACAGAGGAAGATAAAAAACAGGGATATAAATTCAGAACAGTCTGTTCATGAAAAAAAAAGTTCCTCTGAAATCATTAGACCTACAAATGATTGAGAGTTTTGGAATTCAGGTTCAAGTGTATTATATAAGAACCATTCTGAATTTTTAATAGATGTTAAAATATACATATGCTCTTGGGACCAAAGCATTTATATTTCAGCATCAGATTTTCAATATAGCAGGAGACAAATGAGAGGGAAAGAAAATATATATACACAGTATATACCCGTGAAAATGTCCCAAAGGTGCTTTTTTAGGTGGCAACTAGACTTTCTTGTTTTTTCTTTTGAAAACATTTTGCTTCTCATCCAAGAAGTTTCTTCAGCTCTGACAGGATAGTGGGGAATAGAATCTGAATCCTGTCAGAGCTGAAGAAGCTTCTTGGATGAGAAGTGAAATGTTTTCAAAAGAAAAACAAGAAAGTCTAGTTGCCTCCTAAGAGTATAAGATGCACTGGAGTATAAGATGCACCTTAGTTTTTGGAGAGGAAAATAAGAAAAAAGCTGATTGGCAGGTGGATTGGCCTCCCGGAATACCCCCAATCAGCTGTTCACAGAAGTGAATTTTAGCAACAGGTTCCTTGGTTGTGAGCTCTTACCTTGCTTTTTTTTTTGCTTTTTTTTTCCTGCCTCTGAAAGCCTCCGAAACAGAGCTTTAGAAAAAAAGCCTCTGAAACTCTATTTTGTTTTTTTCCCCCTGAAGCTCTGTTTGGGGGCTTCTTTTCTGAATCTTCTTTTCTGATGCTTTTTTCAGCCTCTGAAACCTCTGTTTGAGAGGTTTCTGGGTGGGGCTACATTCGGCGTATAAGACGCACCCAGATTTTTTTGGGGAAAAAGGTGTGTCTTATACTCCAAAAAATACGGTATGTTCTTTCAACTGAATTTCTCTTCATTAAGATGTCCTTCACCATCAAGATTAGAGACAAGAGTCCTGAATCCTACAGTACTGGTCCATTCTGGCCTCTAGCAGAACAGAAAGATGCTCATAACACTTATCATTTCTTTTTCTCTTTCATCATCTCTAGCCTGAACTGAAGAGAAAGGTCTCCAGCATAGATCACAAGTCCAGTGAAGACTTACTGATAGGCTGGGTTAGATTAGCAAATAATTTATGTCCTTTTCCGGGGGTGGGGGAACCCAATTCAAATAATCAGGATTAAATAGGGCTTAGTTGTAAATGAAGTACTGTCAATAGATCATCATTATATTTCTTCTGTATTCTTCGGCTGGTGTATATCGGCTCGTTTAGTTGTTGGTAGCTCTCCACTATTTTAATTCGTATTTGTACCTAGTTCAAAAAAGTTATTTCTAGAAACCTGACTGTTGTTAGAGGGCAGAACTCTATGAGAGAGAAGTCTTGAGGGCCTCAGCAAATATTTTTTAAGCAAGTTCAAAACTTATTTCATAAGGCAACTGGCCTTGGTGTTATTTTGCCTCTGCCAAGGCAATGCTGGTGTTTGCACCAGGCTGGGTGAAATATAAATAATGTTTTCTTGTCATTAGAAAAGAGGCTTGCTGTGAAGTATAGTATTTCAACATCTTCTTGAGCAAAATTGTGAATAATTTAGTTGTTAGACTCCAGGGGTCTGCCTCTATTTGGAGGCTGCCTTCTGTTGAGACATGTACTGCTCTGCTCAGAAAGTCAAAATTAGCTGGAAAATAAGGCTAGCTAGTGGCTAAGGGTAATAAACTGAACTGGATTGAATAAAAAGATAAAACATGAAATGAATGATGCGATATTGATAACCATTATTTCACACCAGGGCAAAAAAGATTTAGCATAAAGCCTTAACAGGATACATTATATCACACGTGGGTCTCTCTTTCTTTCCAATAGCTGACAGGAATAAATTTGTGGCATTGCAATTCACATTCATCCAGTTGTTTTGGATCTTATTATGAAAGTTGCCATGCAGCAATTCGGCTGGGTATCTCTGGAAATTAAAACTCCCCTGCTTTCATTGAGGTGAGAAGCAAACACACACATTGGATAATAGGTGAGTGTGAAGTAGCTTTGATTAGCTTCATGGAAGAGATTTGGTCCACAAAAGCTATATGATTTAGTGTACAGAGGCAAAGGACGGACCAGATTCCTCCCAATGAAGCAAGTCATGTGGTATGAAACTGCTTCAGGTCTGAGTTGCAGGTGTAAGTTCCTCTCAGGACTCTAAAGCAGAGCCAAATGAAACAACATGATCACTGATCTTTCTTCCTAGAAGGTCCCTTTGCTCTGGGGAATTGCTCCTTTCGAAACTCCACCAAAGTGGAGGCCCTTCCCTAAATATCCCATCACCCTGCATAGTAAGATAGCCAGCGCATTACACCAGCAACAACAAAGGAAATCCATTAACCTTCAACAAAGACATACATTTGAATAGCATTTGCATATATTAATTCTGCTGCAGCAAGTGTCTTATTCCAATGTAAGGATAAATACTTTCAAGAAGAAAGATATTGTCTACTTTTCCACTTGCTTCTCTGAGGTGCCAGATTCAACACAACATCGATGGATATGTTCTGATGAGGTGGTGGGCTTTGTGGCTTTGATCACTGGCTTTGGTAGAGTGCCAGGAGGCATTATAAATTGGCAAGATTGCCTCATCACTGACTGAACACTGTTGGTTAAGGATTCTGTCTGATGGGTAATATTCTACATTAGACAATTAACAGAAGCAGTCTGACATAATGAGATACAGTAGGCAATGACACACATATTTATTTATCCTATACATTTATTTATCAGAAAAAGTGGTAGGCATAGAAAACATAGCATTCATAGGTTGTTTTTTTTTATATCTCATCTACAATAAATCTAGAAGGGCTAACCATGACCTAAGAGAAATTGGCAGGAGATGCAAAGTTGTCTCAATCAAGCAGAGTCTAAAAGTTTGTTTTGATCCAATACCTGTCTAGTCAACTTTTCCCACATATTCATAGTTCTGAAAGCTGCGTTGAACTTCCAGTTATGGTGACAAACTCAGCACAGAAATGTAACATTCCATTAGCCCAAGAGAGAGGAAAGTTAATGCTTGTGGTGGGTCACAGGAAAGAAGCTGAAAGCTGATAAAACACATGAAGGCTGAGCATGGTTAGCCTTGGCACCCCAAGACAGCTGTGATGGCAGGGACTCTAAGGAAATGATCAAATGCATTGGCAGCTCCAGGTCAGCATCAGATAATACCTGAAAGCTGTTCATCCTACTCAACCTTCTGCATGTACAGAATTGAAATTGTGACACAATACATGGTTTCTAACAATTCCAGAAATAGCAGAAGAGCAACTGAATCTGTAGAAGCCTTTATAGTCTAGAAAGCCTGTTGAAAAGTGATGAGATCCTTGAAGCTGGATTTATACATTCAAATCGAATCTTTGTTTTGATTGAAGAATCTGCTTAAGCGGTGTCCTCACAATCCACATATCTGGTTCCAAAATTGGGTTTAAACTAATGTTGGCTAAAATCGCCCCACTAAGTAAATCATTGCATGAATGAAAAGGTGTTTGTCAGGAATAGCAAACTAAAATATTTTCCTCTGTCTTCTTTTTACTGAATTCAACTTCTAGAATTCAATTCTGGACACTCCCACCTGAAGATGGAACTGGTATTTGCCAAACACCTTAGTTGCTGATAGATTCAGTGGCGGTTGTGCATTCCTATTTTGTTAATGATCCAAACTTTCCAGTGGGCACAATATCTATGCTATTATAAAATCTGTTTAGGGGATTTATTTATTTATTATTTTATTTATTCAATTTATATACCGCCCTTCTCCTATTTGGACTCAGGGCGGTGCACAGCCAAGGATAGAAAACATACCAATACAAAATTTAAAATCAATTAAAAGAATTATACAGCTTTGGCCCACAATTTAAAACAATCCAATTAAAACCCAATTTACACTTTAAAAGCTAAAAAGCTAAAAAGGGGGGGGGGGGTCACGCCAGCCCTGCTTGATGGAAAAGAAAAGTTTTTAGGGCATGGTAAAAGGCCCGGAGATCTGGTATCCTTCGTATCTCCGGGGGCAAATCGTTCCAGAGGGCAGGTGCTGCCACAGAGAAGGCCCTCCCCCTGGGGGTCGCCAGCTGACATTGCCTGGCTGACGGCACCCTGAGGAGTCCCTCTCTGTGGGAGCGTACTAGTCGGTGGAAGGCTATCAGCAGCAGAAGGCGGTCTCGCAAATACCCAGGTCCAATGCCATGGAGCGCTTTAAAGGATTGCTCGTTAAATTTTCTCCCCACATCTAAATCCTCATGTTTGGGTTGCTAATATTTTGCTGAGAAGACTAATTTAGAAGTGACTTGTAAACTTTCTAAGTACAGCCAGGTTTTGATGACCAAAAGTGTTTGATCTTCTAAGATCACTGTTATATGCATTCATATTACAGATGCATAACAAATGCTTCTTAAGCATTTGAATCAATGCTTAAGTCTCTCCATTTGAGCAATATCCACCCCTCTTTTCTATGAAAAGGGATCCTCCACAGCCTTGCTGTATCAAATGAATCTTAACTATCTTAACTAGAATACCTACCTTTGACCTGAATTGGAGCATGAACTTTAGAAATTCACTGGCTCCATCAAAAAAAGAGTGCAACTATCCACATCTTTCAGTTGTCAAAAAACACATCCTGATGACCTTACTTGGGTGTGTAGATCCAGTGTTAGTAAGGCATGAAAAGAAAAGACAAGAATGAAAAAAGCTGTTTTTATTATAAAACTATAAGAAATAAATAAATGAATAAAAAATCCTACCTGACAAAACTGCCAGAGAGTCTAAGAAGTTTGACATTCAATGACACTCAATTCTGTTCTGCTTATATTAAAACGGGAGAACTCCTTTAATAATTCTCCTTTATTCTCCTTTAAAAATAAAAGAAAAGAGTAGGAGTTTCCCTTTGTGCCACCATCACTGATCATTTGGTGAACTAAGATTGGCCCCCTTGTGCTAACAAGACAAGATATGTGAACAAGAACAAAGTTCCCAAAGTAAATCAACCCAATGCTTTTAGTTTGATGTAGTGAGTTTATCCATCAATACAGAACTCTCTCTTCCTTTCTCAGATCTTCTCTGAACATTTTGGATGCCCTTTGAAGGAAATTTTGTGGTGTGCGACTAATGAGAACATTGGGGGGAACCAAACTGAGGTCTAGAAGCCTGCCCATATAATAACAGACATCACTCTTCATTGGTAATGACTGTAGCTTTTCATTAAATGAAGTTTACCCCAATATTGATTGTATTTAATTCTAAAATTACAAATGTTCGTTTAGTGACTGTTCAAAGTTACAAAGGCCCTGGAAAAAGGGACTTATGAATAACTGTTTTTTTTACACTTATGACCTTTGCAAATGTCTATGGAGATTCTGAATCATTCAGATCAGGATTGGGTTCTAAATTTTTTTACTACCAGTTCTGTGGGTGTGGCCTATTTTATGGGCGTGGCTTGATGGTCATGTGACAATTATTTAGGATTTAGCAGAGGTACTGGTCAACCAGGCTTTTAACTGCTTGCAGAGCTGTACCGATCTACCCACTCATTTTTGCAGGCACCCGTCTACTCATGTATTTTTGCAAGCACTGGTCTACCCATTTATTTTTGCAGGCACTGGTCTACTCATTTGTTTTCTTTTAACATTGATCAGCTGTTGGGTGGCCCTTTGAAGCCCAGTGGCAAAGTTTAAACAGTTTTTTCCCCTCTAGACATTAGCTGGGACTCAGGAGGCAGCAATAGATTGGGGGTGGGGCCACATAAAAGGTAAGAATAACGTGGGGGATGGGGGGAGGTGGGGGGGCAGAACCAGTTCGGTAATGTCATATTGTCACTGCTACCGGCTCCGTGGAACTGGGCCGAAATGGGAGGAACCCACCACTGATCCAGATCATGATTGTCCCAAAGATGCTTTTCAAAAGGACTTTCTTAGGTTTTTTTCTCTTGAAAACGTTTCACATCTCATCCAAGAAGTGAACTGAAGAAGCTTCTTGGATGACAAGTGACATGTTTTTAATGAGAAAAAACTAAGAAAGTCCAGTTGCCTTTTGGAAAGCACTTTTGGGTATGAACATTGCAGTATTCCTGTGGTTGTGTGATCAACATTGGGATGCTTGGCAACTGGCATGTATTTATGATGGTTGTAGTGTCTTGGAGTCATGTGATGTGTAGGTTGTGGCTACATCTCTGCTGTTGCACAATACTCTCTGCCAGCTTCTCACAAGCATAGTCAATGGGGAAGCTGGCAGGAAGTTGTAATTGTTCCTGTTCCCACTGGTTGTTTGCCCTCCCTCTTTATCTGTCTAGGTAAGTAAATATTAACATTATTGAAGTTTGTTTACCCATGCACTTATTTTTCTATTTATGATATATACTCTCCTTAGATGATCACAGGATCTTCCAGCATTGCGGTTAAGAAACTATAAAGGTAAAGGTAAAGGTTCACCTCACATATATGTGTTAGTCATTCCCAACTCTACGGGGCAGTGCTCATCTCTGTTTCTAAGCCGAAGAGCCAGCACTGTCTGATGACGATTCCGTGGTCATGTGGCTGGCATGGCTAAACACTGAAGGCGCACAGAACACAGTTATCTTCCCACCAAGGTGGTCCCTATTTTTCTACTTGCATTTTTACATGCTTTCGAACTGCTAGGTTGGCAGAAGCTGGGGCAAGTAACAGGACCTCATTCCGTTATGCAGTGCGAGGGATTCGAATCGCCAAACTGCTAATAGACAAACTCAGCGTCTTAGCCACTGAGCCATCTAGTCAGCATAAAATTTAATGTTAATTCTGGTCACATTAGATGGCACTACTACCTTTGTCTCAAAAGAGGACCCAACGGGCTGCAGAATTGTCTAGTGTTTTAGACAATTTCAAGCCCCATTATTGTTGTATTGCAGAGAGGGACCAATAATGATAGACAATTGTCAAGGAATTGTGATTTACCACTAATTATGTTGAGTTCCTTTTGGGAAAATAAACACATTCCAACATTTTTACAGAACACTTCATAAATCATTGATAGAGTAGATCCAGAAATACGATCACCTGAGATTCAGAAGTCTTACTCTTCTAGCATAGGTCATTCAGGAATGTTACTAGTATATCCAGTTCTGCCATCTGTCTGCTGTGATTTAAAAAGTAATTGATTGTACTATGCAATTTATATGTCTAGGTGGAGGTAATTTTAAAGTTTCCTAAACCCATAGCCCAATTTTCTTAATTATTATTTTTTCTTTGGGAGGAAAAGACTTTCCCTCCCTTGCTGGAGATAAATGGAGATTTGCCATTTGGAAAATCACAGCTTTGAATCCAGATGGCTTTCAGTCTTCTGTTCTAACCGCTCCAAGGAGAGAGATTTGGGCTCTCATGTTTGACTTGTTGTCGTAGGTCTATTTTCAAGAGATTTAGAAATGTTCCTTTTAGCATCTACTGATCTGGAACTTGCAGAGTCAGATGCAACTGCTCAAAAAGCACATTATGTCAACTCAGAGAGTTACTTTTGAGCAATGAGTGAATGATTTATTTATTTATTTATTTACTTATTTATTTATTTATTTAATTTTAAATTCATCTCATGTCACTACAAAAAGACAGCTATTTAGAACTGACAATTAAAGTTGAGACATTTTCCCTCAGTGCAGGAAAAAAACACAAAAACATTTATGTGCTCCTATTCCTTTCATTTTTCACACCAAATTTTTACTTATTTTCTCCCTCCTCCCCCTTATAGAGACAAGTCAATAGCTAGGCACACAAAATGATTATAGGATAATTTATGTTTGCCCGACGAAATAAAATCCATCATGACTGTTAGGGAGCAGTAGCATTAAAAAGGCTGCAAGTTGACATTCCAGGACTCTCCAAAATAGAGTTTTCAAAAACAGAGTTGAAGTCATACCCTTAGGTATAGTTTTGCAATTTCCAAATTTACTTCGTAACATGGAGTAACTTCCTTTGGCCTGTCTGTGATATATAGAATAAAAAGGGCATTATTAAGCTGTCATGTTCCCTTTTAGAGAGTTTCTGCGGGATGATACTGCATCAAACCACTATGTCTGATATTGGTGTATGTAGCATGAAAAACATTTAATGGGAAGCTACCTGGGGAGGAGTACAGTTGCCTCAAAATGAGGTGTAAATCTCAGCAAAGCTGATGGAAATTAATTGGTTAGCTTTCTAAATCTATACTTGTTCCTACACAAAGAACAAGGAATCAAGTTTGGGAACAAAATTAAGATGATATACTGGACAGTTGGCTAGACTTTTCACTCATGGCAGATTCCATTAAATTGCTGAGTTCCTGTCTTTCCTCAATTGTTAATGTTTTATGCCACCTGACGTTGACGCCTACAACCTGTGGAAGCCTCTTGAATTTCTGCCATACTGAAGGCTTTTTGTTTTTGCTAGGAACTTCAGTTTGTACCTCTTAAGCATAAACAGAACTATGCGAAGATCTCCTACTGTATATAGTAAGTCCTTTGCTGATTGCTCTTGTAAAAAAACTTAGATGCCAAGTTTATTTCCCCACTCCCCCGTGACACCAAAAATAAAGTCTGTAGCTTTCAACTTCAGCTTCCAATCACATTAAAGATAAAGATATCTGATTTCCCACCATTCCTCCTTCTTTGCCCATTGCATGTCTTTTTCTGACTATTTTTTCTCAACTTGATAGGATTTTTTTTTTATTGGCCAAGTATGATTGGACACACAAGGAACTTGTCTTGGTGCATACGATCTCAGTGTACATAAAAGAAAAGATACGATCATCAAAAATCATAAGGTACAACACTTAATGATAGTCATAGAGTACAAATAAGCAATCAGGAAACAATATCAATATAAATCATAAGGATACAAGTAACAAAGTTACAGTCATTCAGTCATAAGTGGAAGGAGATGGGTGGTGGGAATGATGAGAAGATTAATAGTAGTGCAGACTTAGTACAGTAAATAGTTTGACAGTGTTGAGGGAATTATTTGTTTAACGGAGTGATGGTGTTTGGGAAAAAACTGTTCTTGTGTCTAGTTGTTCTGGTGCACAGTGTTCTATAGCATCATATTGATGGAAAAAAGAAGGAATTCAGATGTCAACCATCAAACAACAACACCTACTTATCCCAGGTTCTTGGGAAGAACTCAATACAGTAGGTGGATAAAAGTGCCAAATCCAGTCTAAACATCTGGCTGACAATCCGACAAATCATAATAACACAAATAGAAAAAGAAAATTGTGGAAAAGAAAGCAAAGGTAGTGCCAATAGTCATAGACACCTTGGGTACAAACCAAAACAACTGGAGCATCACTTGAATACCATCGACATTGACATAATCACTACTAGTCAATTGCAAAAGGCAGCTTTACTCAGAACAGTTTACATCCTACAATGATCCCTCTAATATCACGAACCATTAACATCTGCCTATCCCCAGGTCCTTGGGAAGGAATCAATAGGTTAATAAAAGTGCCAAATTTGTTCTGAACATCTGGCTGACTGTGCAATGAATATAATAAATCTACAGGGAGGAAAAGAGGTAGCAACATATCAACTTAACTTCCATACGTATTTTAATGATAAGCTAATTACACAAGTTGAGACAGAACACTAACTGGTAAAAAAATATCTATGATGTGCTGGATCAAAATGTTTGCATCTGCTGAAGAAAAGATTGCAGATGAGTCTGTTGTCTAAATAAAGGTTATCTTTTGACTTAGTGCTGATCTCACAAACAGAAGCAGAGCAATTCAGTAATGCCCATGATCACTTAGTTCTATGTGTCATGCCTAATTACACTTTACCATGTTGAAGAAACACATGCAAGTATCATAGATTGGTTACATACTAGTGTAGAAAGTTAGCATCCACCCCACTCCTAGAAAAATGAAATATTTTAGGAAATATCAGCAAGGCAGAATATTATATTTCCCTAAAGGAGGAATGGAGAAACATGCTCTTGGAGACAGAAAGCAGCCCCCACCTTTTTAAATAGCAGTCAGCAGATGTCAGCACTTAAGAGATAAAGAGCTTATTGAAAGAAGCCAAGTATCTAGGTAGCTCTATTCATAGGCAAAAATTCCCTGCAGCAAGGTATGAACAAAGGTAGAGTTAGCCCTCAGCCACAATAGGAATTTGCCAACAAGCCCCTTCATTGCACCGGCCCAAACTTCAACCAAACTTAGCTCAGACAAACTCCTAGGATTTGTACATGGCACCATGGGAGTCTGGCAACAGCCAATAGAATACATGTTCTTGCAGAGGTACAGGAAGTTCAAGTTCAAAGCCTAAGAGAAGGTATAAAAGCCTCTCAACTCCATGTGGTCAGCCACAAACATGTGCTTCTATTCATCAATAAATGGACCCTCTTTCCAATCAGCCTCCAGCCTCCATTTTGTCTCCAGTGCCTTTCTCCCAGATTGGAACTGAACCAGATGGATATTTCTTCCAACACGAGTAGATATGTGACTACCCCAGACTGGTTAAACCTGTACAAGAAGAGAAGATGGGCTGCTGCCTAGAATATCATTTTTTAAATTAACCTTATTAACTGAATACTGTCTCTGTAAAGAATCTCAAAATCGTTCTGAGAGTTGTCTTTGCTACTTCTAAGGCATTCGTTCAGTAAAGAGGGGCAATTATTTTAAAAAAGAGTCTCAAAGACTTAGACGGTCCATTAGTGAAGCTGTTATTACCCAGATTAATTACAATATGGAATTTAAAGGAATGAATAGTGCCAGTGCTTTTCAGCTGCCAAGTAACCTTATGAACTTAAAATATAAATGGAATAAAGTGGAGAAAATGTGCCATAAATGATAAATCTTTCTTGGGCCAAAAGAGATGGATTGGATAAATTGTCTACCTCTAATTTTGATAATTCAGTGACAGTGTGATGAGGTGATAATTTTTCTCAGCATGGACCCAGACAACACTTTGCACAACCTTTCAAAATTAGCCCCATGGAGAACTTGTACTTATCCAGCAATTAAAATTTGGCTTGAGAAAAATTCATTTGAGTACAGAAAGAATTTTGCACAGAGTTTTTGTCCTCTTCCTATGTATCACTGTACTAGCATTAACAACAAAACTGTCTCCGTGGGTAGTAACTATTACATTATTATGACGGTTATTTCACCTGCACTAATTTATTTTGCTACAACTTGGAATGGGCAACAGCGCCTGTGTTCAAGCCACAAACAACAGGGATGCCAGCTAAAGGGATTAAAAAAAAGCAAAGAAATATGTGTGATTGAGTATTCCTCAGGAAGAGTTACATGCAGGAATAGATATGGAAAAACAGAAGTAAGAGTAGGCTTGCCAGGTCTGCTTCCAAAAAATAGTGGACAAGCGGGTGGTGGTGGTGGTGGTGGTTAAATAGTAAAAAAATAAAAAAAAATTACAATTAAATTATATATTTTCTTACAAACATTTTAACACGTATTAAAATAATCACTTCAAAACTTTACTTAAAATTCAAAACATCAAATATATTATAATAATATGTAAAATATTAAATTATATTTTATTTTGTTGTCGTGTGTATTTTTTATTTGACTGGGCAGCTTTGATCAATTCTTTGTGTTTAAGGAATAATTCTTTAATTTCAGTACAACGTTGAGAAATATTAAAAAATATACAAAGTTCACTTCGAACTGATGGTACAAACAGGCGGTTACGTTCGTCAGTCCACAAATTTCCCATGACACTGAAAATTCGTTCAATGTTTGCATTTGATACCAGAATTGATGCACAATACTGGAACAGTTTCAGTAAACTCGGAGCTGGCTCTTTCTTGAAAAAATACGTCCACTTATCAAGGGATGAATCGCCCTGCAGATGAACATAAACTTCTTCTAAGGCAGAAATTTCATAGAAGAGAGTGTTGGGTGGAAGTTCTTCTCGCCATGGTGATAATAAACAGATGTTCATCATTTCTTCTAAAGTTGGAGGATTATTGCGATCAATTAGATTGAAACAATTTAGCGTCTCATATACTGAATCAGTGAAATTATACCACTTTTCTAGGTATGCAATGGCTCTTTGATACACATTGAGGGCTTCTTTCTTGAACTTTTGCACGACATTCTCAGGCAAATGTTTTTTACGTAAGGCAAATAAAACTTTCATTCCCAAAAACTGCTCATCGTATTTTTTTTGCAAAGAATCACATAGCTTACACATGATAATGTGAAGATCACATGCAAGAATTTTCTTGCTTTCCAGCTTCAGTAGGGTGTCTTGCAGTATTGACATGAAGAAGTGCATGAAATATAAATAGAATTCTGAAATTGTTGGTTCATTGTCCTTTGCGAGTTCATTTTCCTGATCCGAAATAAGGTTCCAGATAACCTTATGGCACTCATCAGATCCAAGAGAAATGAAATACGATTTTAGAGGTATCCAGTTTAAAAGAAGTCTTTCTACCGCTTTAAACAAACTTAACCAACGTGTTGGAACATGGCGCAAAACTTCATGGAATTCTGACTCGCAAAACTTATGTACCATTTCATCATAAAGCTTTTGAATTAAAAAAAATGTCCACTATTTTGTGAAAAAAAATAGTGAACATAATGTGAAAAAAGTGGACTGTCCGCTCAAATAGTGGACACCTGGCAACAAAGTTCCAGTTTCCATCATTATGCTATATATGTATTGAGTCAAAATAAACTATTGCAAAATAATTTCAAGCTTTCTTGTTAATTCAGTAATAAAAAAAATCCAAGAAAAAAGGTGGAATGTGATTGATTACATTTAGATCAGCGGTTCTCAACCTGGGGGTCGCGACTCCTTTAGGGGTCAAACGGCCATTTCACAGGGGTCGCCAAAACCCTCTCTCGCCTCCCCCTACACCTTCACTCACCCTCACTCTCTGCTCTATTGGATCGCCGGCCATTCGCTTACCCTGCCCACTCCCAATCTATTGCTGCCTCCTGAGTCCCAGCTGATGGCTAGAGGAAAAAAAAACTGTTTAAATTCTTGCCACGGGGCTTCAAAGGGCCACCCTATAGCCAGTGGTGGGATTCTGCTGGTTCCGCCCCGCCCCTTGCCTCCCCTCTCCGCACCACTATTTATTGCCAATAAATAGTGGTGGGCGAGGAGTGGGCAAGCCAGCAATTTAACAAATGGTTCAGTGTTTTTTTGTAATTTTATTGGCCCACGGAGCTTCAGCATAGGCTAATTAGCCCTTGATTAGATCGGCTCCCGACTCTCAGCTGATTTGCTCTCAGCTGTTTTGCAGAGGGCTCTGCTGCTTGTTTGCAAAGAGTGCTGGAGCAATTTTTTTCCCCCTAGCTATGCTGAAAAACGAAACTGAAAGTAAAGCAGGCTGTTGGCTTTGCTGTTGCTGCAACGTTGGAAAATTAGGCAGGCAGTTTTCTTTTCTTTTTCCTCACCATAAAAGGTAGGTGCAAACAATGGGAAATTTAGAGAAAAAGAGGAGAGTTCAAGATTTTAAAACACAAAAGAAAAAAAGCTCTATTTAACTAGGGAATTGTAATAATTGAGATACTATTAATTGTATATTATGTTGAAAGCAGAAATGGTTAAGTTGTGGTTTGGAGGAATATATGGGGGAAAATATTTGGTTTATTATTATTGGTAAATATAATTAACTGATTCGTAAGAAATTGGATTGCATGGAAATAATTGGAATATTCATGTTCATATTGATTAATATACAAAAAAGGTAGTTATATAACTAATTGATTTATATTAAAATGTTGAATTTATATTAAACAACTGTAATATTACATAATTAACCAATGTGAGGATGGATATAAAAATAGATGACAATGGGAAGGGGTATAATATAGAATAGAAGGGAAAAATTGAATTTGATTAAGATTAGAGATGAGGATGAAGGATAATATTGGTTTTCTTAAAAAATAGATGAGGAATAAATATGGCAAAAAGGAAATATAGAAATTGTAAATTTAATTGAAATGACTAAACACTGTTTAAATTTGTGAACCGGCCAAATACTCTGTTCAAAGAAAATACATTGTATGTTTGTATGTGTGTTTCTAATTATTGTTATTTATTCATATTTGTTCTCTTTTATTCTTTAAAGTTTAACAATTCATTCTTTATCTTAATATCTTTATATTTGTTTGGGGTTGGCTTTCTTCCCTTTCATCTTTTTTATTGTCCAGCAATCTTTCTCCTCAAACCTACCACCTCTCTCTTTTCTTTCCTTCTTACTTTCTCTTCCTTCCCCTCTTCTTCTCCTTCTACTTCCTCCCTCTGTTACCCTCACTCCTACTCTAATTTCCCTTCTCTTCCTTCATCTCTCTCTATTGCTGTATCCTTTTATGCATATGGACTACTCAGAGGACTGAAAAAGTTATTTCTGACTGGTCCTCGCACTTTTGACCAATCCTCGAACTTACGACTGTCCTCACATTTTATGTTTTTGCCCTATCTTGTCACCATGGTGAAGAGAAGCAGTTGTGAAATAAGTGACATGGTTGTTAAGAATGCTACAATGGGCATAAATGATGACCAGTCATAAGTGCGAAGACCGGTCAAAAGTGCGAGGACCTGTCAGAAATCATATTTTTCAGCCCTCTGGGTAGTCCTTTTGTGCATATGGACTACTCAGAGGGCTGAAAAAGTTATTTTTGACTGGTCCTTGCACTTTTGACCAGTCCTCGAACTTACGACTGTCCTCACATTTTATGTTTTTGCCCTATCTTGTCACCATGGTGAAGAGAAGCAATTGTGAAATGAATGACACGGTTGTTAAGAATGCTACAGTGGGCATAAATGATGATCAGTCATAAGTGCGAAGACTGGTCAAAAGTGCGAGGACCTGGGCTTCCGGTTTGCTGCTGGCCGCCGCCAGACGTTCCTTTGGGATCGTCAGCTTCCATTCCCTGTCAGAGCCGCCGTTACAGCGGATGGCGGCTCGAAAAAACTCCGTTTCCAAGAGGAAACGGAGATAGAGCCGGCAGGGGTGGGTAGAACTCTCCGCAGAGTCCCAAAAGTTTTTTTTTTAACTTTTGGGACGGAGCGGATGAGAAGCCCCATATCCCCTGCCGCTGCTCCGGGCTTTGGGAGACCTCTGCTTATGCAGAGCCAGGCGTCAAGAGCAAGCCTGCGAAATTAACAGAATACTCAAAGAAAATGCGAGCTGGACCCTTAATACTGAACCGCAAGTATTTCACCTTTCCAAAATCTATCTAAGAGAAAAGAGGAGAGGAAAAGAGGGAAAAAGAATCTTTTAAAATGGCGTCTGCTGTGGCTGGAGAAGGGCTAAAAGGGAAAGTCCTTCCGTTTCTTCTTACTACAATGTAGCGGAATAAATATCACTGGCTACATTTGTAGATAAAACCTCGCTCCTGTGCTGTTGATTGAAAAGAAGTTTTTTTTTTCCTTTTTTAAGGGAAAGTTCTTTTGTTTTCTATTTCTTCTCTCTTTTTTGCTAAATCTTGTCTGTGTGGGAAATGGCATCGGGACTTACACAGCTGGACAAATGGGGGGGGGGAACTTCCCCTCTCAAGAAATTGCGCCAACAAATTTCAACTCTCCAGCGTCAGAAACCCGATTTTAATGTATTAGAATTTATCCTTGAAGAGATTGTAAGAAGGGATGAGATTGTGAACCAGCAACTTGAAAAATTTAAGCAGGAAATTAAAGAAATTGGTGAATTGGTCAAATCAAAGTTTGACTTTTTGAATCAAAAGATTTTAAAAGCTGCTAATGGTTTATCAGGCTTTCTGATTCGGGTGGATGCAAAGACTAAATTATTAGAGTCTAAAATGAAGGAAATTGAGGAGAATTTGGATGACATGACTCAAAAAATTAAAAAGGATTTGATAAACATTCAGGATAATAGCTCGGAAGACAAATCTAAAATGGAGACTGACCAAAAGATTGGTAATGAAGAAAATGTACAACAGAGGATTGAAAGAGAAGTTTTAATGATTCAATATAATTTTACAGAATATGCAATTAGACTGAGAGGTTTGCAGGAAAATAATAGAGATGATCTAAGGAAAATATCTTCTGAAATTCTGGCTGGGATCTTAAAGGTTCAACCTGATGAAGTGTATTGTAGGATTGATAGAATTTACAGAATAAACTCCTGGTTGGCAAAGCAAAGGCAATTGCCTAGAGATGTGGTGATCTATTTTACAGATAAAGAAATTAGGAATAATATTGTGCAGAACTCTTTTAATTCTACCTTGCAATTTCATGGAAGAAAGATTTGGATTTTTAAGGAGCTCCTGCCCAAGATGTTAATGGAGAGGAAGAAATTTGGCTTTCTAGTGACTGAATTAAAAAAAAGAAATATCCTATTCAGGTGGGACACCCCAGTTGGCCTAATATTGAGATATCAAGGAATAAGATATCAATTGCATACTGTTGAAAAAGCGGAAGATTTTTATCAAAAAATTTTAAAAATGAATTTAACACCTTTAGGCATAATACAGGATAAGCAAAAGGAGTTGGAAACAAAAGGAAAACATCAAATTACAGAGGCTGTGATGGATAAATTGTCTTTGGACTTCTTGGATACCCCAGCTGGACTGTCTATAAATAAGAGAGCAGTGTCATCCGACTCCAACGTGATGAACCATCAAGTCACAGACAAGTGCGCAAATCAATCAGTTGATATACAAGTGATGGAGAAGAAAGATGAGATGATAAAACTAACCTAACAACAACAATACATAAAGCAGAATGAAAATCAACTAGCAGACAAACAATTGGTAGGCAAGAAACGAGGATGGAAATTCAACCCGGAAAAGAAAAAGAAAAGAAATAGATCGCATAGAAACAGCAATTTCTAAACTATGCAACAGTGATGCCAGGGACTTTAAAAAATGAATGAATATTTGAAAAGATAGTGGAGGCGAACAATTGTCTGATACTATCCTGAGGATTGTGGCAGATCTCTGCAAGGCCATGATTTTGGGATGTGAAAAGAGCCTCACTTTGTTGGATTTGAATCATCTAAAATTTTTTTTTTTTTTTTTTTTTTGGGTAAATATATTATAATCATTTTGAGTTATAAGGCAGGAGAGTCTCGCCGGGGCATGCAGAAGATCTGGATGTTACTCAGTAGGATGATGGGAATTAATAATCCTGATGAATACCACAACTATAACCATATGGATATAATTATAATTATAATGTCACTCGGGTGGTTGTTTTTGCTTTTATACAGATGCGAGGATATCTACTACTGATGGGGGCAGAAGATGACTGGAGATTTTGAACAAACTGTTGCACCAGCATGTTATTTTACCCTATTATGGGTGATGGATTTAACAATCCAGAGGAAAGACATCAAAGAAGATACTATATGGATTATAAATTTAAAGTTATTGTTTTTTCCTTTTTTACAAAATGGAATGCATATATAGATATGTGTATATCTTAGTAATGTGGGCAGTGGATTATATCTAGAATTGTACTGCATGATTTTGTAGGAATTGAAGGGTTGAAATAGGTTAGTTTACTGATTGATTAGTTTAAGAAAAAGGATTCTTAAGTCATATATTTAGGGGAGTGGAGGACTTAACAATTCAGTGGAAAGATACTAAAGAAGATATATTTTTTCTCTTTTTTTTTTCTCTTCTTTTTATAAAATGGGATGCATATATAGATATGTGTATATTTTAGTAAAGTGGGTAGTGGATTATATCTAGAATTGTACTGTATGATTTTAAGTCATATATTTAGAGGAGTGGAGGAATTGGACAGAATTGAATAAATGTTAAATTTGGATGCAGGGAGAAGGTCGATTTAAAATGTTATATTAATATATATAAAAGATTAAAGGTTAAATTGTAATAATACTCAATAAGCTTAACATGTTAAGGGTCAGTACCTCGAGAAGGGATTAAGGGAAAGGAAAGATATTATGTATGTAACTAGTTATGAAATAGCCTATTGTTGTGAAGAAGTCACAGGGGGGGGTTGGGTGGAAAGGGTGGGTTAGGGAAGAGGGGGGGGGGGAAAGGGGGAAAAACTTGTATTTGAAAACTTTTTCAATAAAAAAAAAAAAAAAAGTGCGAGGACCTGTCAGAAATCATTTTTTTCAGCCCTCTGGGTAGTCCTTTTGTGCACATGGACTTTGACTGGTCCTCGCACTTTTTGACTGGTCCTCGCACTTTTGACCAGATCTCGAATTTACGACTATCCTCACATTTTACGTTTTTTGCCCTATTTTATCACCATGGTGAAAAGAAGCAGTTGTGAAATGAGTGACATGGTTGTTAAGAATGCTGCACAGGCATAAATGTGGGGATGGTCATAAGTGTGAGGACCAGTCAAAAGTGCGAGGACCTATCAGAAATGACTTTTTTCAGCCCTCTGAGTAGTCCTTAAACACATAGCCATGGCCACCTGGTCACAGGACCAGCTAGCCTCGCCCACCCAGTCACATGACCTCCAAGCCACGCCCACAAAATAAGCCACGGCCACAGAACTGGTAGTAAAAAATTTTAGAACTCACCCCTGGTCGGGTGTCACCACTACATGAGGAACTGTATTAAAGGGTCGCGGCATTAGGAAGGTTGAGAACCACTGATTTAGATGCACAGATGAGGCCTAATTTAAGACAGATCAATTCAAAGCATATATTAAAGACCAAAGCTTTGGACTGTAGCTGTACCTCGTCATTTTGACTCCCTTCATATATTAATATCCATTTATTTATATTTCACATTCTTAATTGCCCATGTTCCTCAGAGAGGGGGGCTCTGGATTGTATATAATTTTAGTGTCCGTTTCTGGACAGTTCTGAGGTGTGATGCTTGGTTGCTATTAGGATTGCTTTATTCTTACTGAAAAACACACCAATTGTTATTCCTCACATGTTGGAAATAGAGGGACCTGCTGTTAAAAGAATTGTATCCTTTCTTTCAAGTTGCAGGATCTCTGTTTCTCCAACCAATCTATCCAGTGTGCCATTAGATTAAGGTGTTACGCTTACTATGCAGGAATAGCCCCAAAAAGAACAATAATTCACTAATGAATTGAAAGCTATTTCAAAGCTCTGACATTTCAAGGAACAGTTGCTCATGAATACATTGTCTTTTATGTTAACACGCAGAATGCTGGATGTCTGTGGAGATTTCAGTCATCCAGATCATGGTTGTCACAAAGATGCTTTTTCATGAGGCAACTAGACTTCCTTTGTTTTTCCTTGAAGACATTTCTCTTCTCATCCAAGAAGCTCCTTCAGTTCTGACTGAATGATGATGGTAGTGGTGGTGGTGGGGCAAAACTGAAGAAGCTTCTTGGATGAGAAGTGTAATGTCTTCATGAAAAACCAAGGAAAGTCCAGTTTTTGAAAAAGCACCTTTGGGATACAGGATGCTGGTCAAAAGCTGGATAGCAATACCCACATAAGACTTACATACCACTTCACAGTCCTGTAAAGCAGTTTACAGAGTCAGCATACTGCCCCTCAACAATCTGGGTCCTCATTTTACCAATCTTGGAAGGATGGAAGGCTGAGTTAACTTTGAGATGGTCAGAATCGAACTCTTGGAATGAGCGGTGAGTTAGCCCTGCGGTATTCATTCTAAAAACTGCACCACCACAGCTCTTTGCTCTGTAACAGCAAATATTATTAATACAAGGTGATGAGAAGTTTTATAAAAACAAATAGCAAGCACTACAATGATTTTTCCCATCTCTCCCATGTTTATAGAGTTCTGTCAGGGCTAATAACTTAATTGCTTCGCTATTATGATGCACTCAGTGGGGTGGGATGGGGTGGGGGAATGTCTTTTTTTTTTTGTCTTAGAAAGAATACCACATAACCCTAGAGTATTTTTTTAATCAAATTCCGAGGTTAGCAAACAATCAAACTCAAATCCTGAAACTGAAGCAGAAATTCTACTATAACAATGTTGTCATTGTGTTGAGACACATTAAGCAACTAGGCAGCAAGATATGGCTTGTTTTGTAATGATAATATGCAGGGCAATTGTGTGCCATTTTACATGATAATGTGCTATTATAAACCCTACTGGTATTCATCCCTGTATGAAAATGAATGGCAGGAATAATGATGCATTTTGAATTTCCCCTAAACAGGTTTAAAATGTCTTCATTTAAATTGTGCCAAATGGATTTCATTTGCATAGAAATTTCACCTGAGTTTAAATGCAGTTTTCGTTATGGAACAAAACTACCACCCCATCTTGATCAAACTAGTCTATTTCCTGCTGGGTCATCCCAAAAGCCACAGTGATGCTATCTATTTTTGTAGTGGCATTGGCAGCTGCAGAGACACCTGCCCTCCTTCAGCTTGTTGGATTTCTAGCCGTTCAAAAAGATTGCTTCAACTCAAAGAATTAGCAGCTTCATCATATATCTCCTACACAGTCATTTATGCAGGGAACAATCACTTTCAAGATGAAAACTATGCCAGTTCTATTCCAATTTTCCTGAAAAAATGGAGCACTATTTCTTATTTTGCACCTGATTAACAGTGTCACTGAACAGGATTTTGTTTTGTTTTTCTTAAGAGCAACAATTGACCCAGGAATTTGCGTCTACATGTGGCTTTGCAACATACAGGTTTCCCAGGATCTCTCACCATCAATCCCCCGTTAGTCACTTGTTGGATGTGGTCTCCAACATCTGCACTCCATACCACATTATCACCCTCTTTCATCCCTTGCCAAATGCATGCTGTGCTACCATTCCCTTATTTAGATAATTTGTAAATATTGACTGTACTTCAGGCTCTGAAGCTTCCGCATTGTGGTGGGCAGCATGTGGTTTGGTGAGGCACCTGCTACGTTGTCCTGGAAGAAAGGCAACGTGTAAGTCATTTGTGGTGTCTCAGTAATTTATTTATTTATTTATTTTATTTGTCAAGCATATATAAGATAAGTTAAGATATGGATCATTTCTGTTTCTGTTGCTTGAATGGTACTATAAAAAGAGATGGAGGATCAAACCTTTGGAGCAGGGGTGAAATCTAAAAATTTTCGCTACTGGTTCTGTGGGCGTGGCTTAATTAGTGGGTGTGGCTTGTTGGTCAGGTGACTGGGTGGGTGTGGCTTGTTGGTCAGGTGGGTGTGGCCAAGTTGACATCACTTCTTTGCCCTTTTTTAACCTACACAACACAACACAACTGGCTCACCCACAATGTAAAAGCAGCTGTGCTAGACCCAAAATGGCCCCTGCAACAAGCAGAAACCTCACACAGGCACAAAAAGCCAAAAAACCCACTTTCACATTTTACACACATCCAACACAACACAACACAACTGGCTCACCCACAGTATAAAAGCAGCTGTGCTAGACCCAAAATGGCCCCTGAAACAAGCAGGAATCTCACACAGCCACAAAAAGTCCAAAAAACCAACTTTCAAACTTTACACACACAAAATTCCACATACAGCTTTGTGAGATTTCTTTTTTTATTGCAAAAGTTTTACAATTACATTTTCACCCCTTCCCCCCCCCTCAACCCACCCCAAACTTCCCAACCTCCCTAACCCACCCTAACCCTCCCATCCTCCCGGACTTCCACACAATATACTCATATCAGGTAAAAGGAAAAACCCTCCTTTGTATAAAACTTATATAAAACTTGAACCCCTCCCTCCCCCTTATAAATTTTCATGCTTTGTGAGATTTTGTGTGTTTGTGTAGTTAGAATGAAACACTACAGAAACACACAAAATCTCAGAAAGCTGCACAAATTTTATTTTATTATTTTATTTTATTTTATTTTATTTTATTTTATTTTATTTTATTTTATTTTATTTTATTTTATTTTATTTTATTTTATTATTTTATTTTATTTTATTTTATTTTATTTTATTTTATTTTATTTTATTTTATTTTATTTTATTTTATTTTATTTTATTTTATTTTATTTTATTTTATTTTATTTTATTTTATTTTTTTATTTTATTTTATTATTTTAATTTATATAAAAGCAGCTAAATTTAAAACTTCCTAAACTTTAAATGGCTAGGTCTAAAAAAAGAACAACTAAAAAAACCCCCCCAATTAACTATTTTTTTTTAAAGCTCCCAAAGGGGAAAAAAATTTACAGGCAGGCAGGCAGGCAGGCAGAAAGAGCTGCTCATCAATGAGCTTGATTGCAGGCAGGGATATTCAGTTGCTTGCTGATGCAATGGATTGCGGGGATTACAGCAAGCGAAGCAAGGCAGGCGTGCGAAGGTAAGCAAGCTGGAGGCTGGGCGGGGGAGAAAGGGATTTTTGCTACCGGTTCTCCGAACTGCCCGCTGCCATCGCTGCCTACTCGCTCGAGCCAGTCCGAACCGGGAGCATTTCACCCCTGCTTTGGAGCCATTCATGGATGTTGGTAGGCTGCTGTATTCAGCTTGGTGAATATCATTTTGCACTGGAGTGTTTCTGCATGGCTGATTTTCCTTTAAGAGTTTTTCACACATTTATTTTTACTTTGATCGCTGTTTTGGTTGGTGGCTCTACACTTTGATGGGCAGTTGGAGGTTGATCCAGAGTTATCTCTTCTATTCATAGACAGTGGGATTTGGCAGAAGTTTTGTACAAAAGGGAGACATTGGAGATTGTTTCCTTTCCTCCTTCAGCTACCAATGCCATTCTGAAAAGCTCACGTTTTTTTAAAAAAAATATTATTAAATTTATTTGCTTCCCATCTCATGGTTCAAGGCAACTCTGAGAGATTCCGGTCGAACGTTTTGGGAAATGGTGGTGAAAGTTGAAGTGCTGGTGGAAACAAGGAGGAAAAAACCCACCTCCCTTCTTGTTATGCTCTGAGTGAAGAATGGAGGTGAGGCCAGAGTGATTTCTAACAGCTCTTTATTAAATACTGCCTGTGAGGCAACTGTTGCTCCCTGGCTGACACAGCTCCTTTTATAGGGAAGCTGACCAGCCCACAACCAATCAGGAGAGAGAATTTTCCCACTCCAACAGAGGACCAGACTGAGAACTTCAACTGACAGCTATATACAATACATAACACTTCTTATTTATCATCCCTCTTGGTAATGCTAGATCAGTCTGAAAACGATCCGCACTGAATCCAAGAGATGACATTTATCTCCTTTTAAGGAAGCAGGAGTGATATAGATGTAGCCAAGCTGGCTAAGTGGAATAAAAGGGGTGACGGGAAGAGGGGGGGAAAAATAAAATTAAGAAAAAAAAATAGAATCCTTGTGAGGAGCTGGTTTGGTAAGTTGGAAATAAAAGTTTCCTCTGAGGAGAAAGCAAAGGGAAAAAAGAGTGGAAAGAGAAAGGAGAGAAATGAAAAAAAAAAAAAAGAAAGAAAGAAAAAGAAAAGAAAATGTGACACACCCTGCATAGAATGCAGAGCTCAGGTTGCCTTTAATTCACATTTCCAATTGCAAACTAGGAAAGAAAAAAAATCTTCAAGACTTACAAATTAAAACTTAATCATCTGAAATTTCATTAGCATATTTAGATTAATGCATCAAATATAGTGTTTCAGGCACAATGTTATCAGTATCTTCTAAAATGTCCTCCCATTATCTTAAATTCTCTTAATCGATTCTCTCTATATGAAGGCACTAAATGTATAATTTCCATCGGGTGCTATGAAGATTCATTCTAGATGACAAGCTTTTCTTTTTTTTTTTATTGAAAACGTTTTCAAATACAAGTTTTTCCCCCCTTTCCCCCCCCTTCCCTAACCCCCCCTCACCACCCATCCCCCCTGTGACTTCTTCACAACAATAAGCTAATTCATAACTAATTACATAATATTTTACCATACCCTTACTCCCTCCTCAAAATACTGACCCTTAGCATAATATTCTTATAACTCCCTTTTTCACAATAATCTGCCCTTTTTCTCCTCCCCCAAACTTATAGTATATTATTACAACAACATAACATTTAATCTTTTATATATATTAATATAACATTTCAAAGCAGCCTTCTCCCTACATCCAAATTTAACATTTATTCAGTTCTATCCAATTCCTCTACTCCCCTAAATATATGACTTAAAAATCCTTTTTCTTAAACTAATCAATCAGTAAACTAACCTATTTCAACCCAATTTCCTGCAAAATTACCATACAATACAATTCTAAATATAATCCACTGCCCACTCTACTGAATATATATATATATATATATATATATATATATATATATATATATATATATATATATATATATATATATATATATATATATATATATATATGCATTCCATTTTATAAAAAGAAAAAAGACAATAACTTTAAATTTATAATCCATATAATATCTTCTTTGATGTCTTTCCACTGGATTGTTAAATCCATCATCCATAATAGGGTAAAATAACATGCTGGTGCAACAGTTTGTTCAAGATCTTCAATCATCTTCTGCCCCCATCAGTAGTAGATATCCTCATATATATATAAAAGTAAAAACAACCACCCGAGTGACATTATAATTATATCCATATAGTTGTAATTGTGGTTTTCATCAGGATTATTAATTCCCATCATCCTAATGGGTAACATCGAGATCTTCTGCATGCCCCAGCATGACTCTCTTGCCTTGTAATTCGAAATAGTTATAATATATTTACCAGTAAAAGAAATCCAAAGTAGATAATTCAAATCCAACAATGTAAGGCTCTTTTCACATCCCAAAATCACGGCATTGCAGAGATCTGCCACTATCCTCAAGATAATATTAAACAGTAGTTCGCCTCCACTATCTTTTCACATATTCATTCATTTTTTAAAGTCCCTGGCTTCACTGTTGCTTGGTTTAGAAACTACTATTTCTATGAGATCTATTTCTTTTCCTTTTCTTTTGCGGGTTGAATTTCCATCCTGGTTTCCTTCCTACAAATTGTGTATCAGCTGATCGATTTTCATTCTGCTTTATAAGTTGATCTTGTTGGTTTTGTTTTGTTATCTCGTATTTCTTTTCCATCACTTGTATATCAACTGGTTGGTTTACGCACTTGTCTGTAACTTGATGATTCATCACATTGGGGTCGGATGACACTGCTCTCATATTTATAGACAGTCCAGCTGGGGTATCCAGGGAGTCCAAAGACAATTTATCTACCACAGCCTCTGTAATTTGATATTTTCCCTTTGTTTCCAACTCCTTTTGCTTGTCCTGTATTATGCCTAAAGATGTTGAATTCATTTTCAAAATTTTTTGATAAAATTCTTCTGCTTTTTCAACAGTGTTCAGTTGGTATCTTACTCCTTGGTGTCTCAATATTAAACCAACTGGGACATCCCACCTAAATAGGATATTTCTTTTTTTTAACTCAGTCTCTAGAAAACCAAATTTCTTCCTCTCCATTAACATCTTAGGCGGGAGCTCCTTAAAAATCCAAATCTTTCTTCCATGAAATTGCAAGGTAGAATTAAAAGAGTTCTGCACAATATTATTCCTAATTTCTTTATCTGTAAAATAAATCACCACATCTCTAGGCAATTGCCTTTGCTTTGCCAACCAGGAGTTTATTCTATAAATTCTGTCAATCCTGCAAAACACTTCATCAGGTTGAACCTTTAAAATCCCAGCCAGAATTTCAGAAGATATTTTCCTTAAATCATCTCTGTTATTTTCCTGCAGACCTCTCAGTCTAATTGCATATTCTGTAAAATTATATTGGATCATTAAAACTTCTCTTTCAATCCTCTGTTGTACATTTTCTTCATTACCAGTCTTTTGATCAACCTCCATTTTAGGTTTGTCTTCTGAACTATTATCCTGAGTGTTTGCCAAATCCTTTTTAATTTTTTGGATCTTGTCATCCAAATTCTCCTCAGTTTCTTTCATTTTAGACTCTAATAGTTTATTATTTGCATCCAACTGAATCAGAAAGTCTGATAAACCATTAGCTGTTTTTAAAATCTTTCGATCCAAAAAATCAAACTTTGATTTCACCAATTCACCAATTTCTTTAATTTCCTGCTTAAATTTTTCAAGTTGCTGGTTCACAATCTCATCCCTTCTTACAATCTCTTCAAGGAGAAATTCTATTATATTAAAGTCAGGTTTCTGAGACTGAAGAGTTAGAACTTGTTCATGTAATTTGTTAATGGGGGAATCCCCCCCACTGCCTGTTTGTCTAACTGTATAAGTCTCAGTGCCATTTTCCACACAGACAAGTTTTACTGGAAAAGAGAAAAAAAAGCTTGTTTCCAACCAAGATCAATATCAGATCCCCAGGAAAAAAAAAGAAAAAAAACAGAAGTGAGAGTGAGGTTTTGCCTTCAATTACAGCCAGAAGTATTCATTCTGCTACTTTGTAATAGAAAACGGAAGGACTTTCCCTTTCAGCCTCTCTTCAAGCCGCAGCAGTCGCCATTTTAAAAATCTTTTTTCCTTTCACTTCTTAAACAACTTCAGTAACTTTTCTAAAATAAGAGGAATACTTGCGCTTCAGGATCAGAGGTCCAGCTCACGTCTTCTTTAATTAATTTAACAGATTTATTAAATTAGGCTTGCTTTTGCCACCTAGCTCTGCATGTAGCAGAGATCTCCCAGAGCCCGGAGCATCGGCTGGGGATACGGGGAGTCTCTTCCGCTCCGTCCCAAAAGTAAATAAAAAACTTTTGGGATTAGGCAGAGGACTCTACCCACCCCAGCCGGCTCTATCTCCGTTTCCTAATGGAAACGGAGTTTTTTCGAGCCACCATTCCGTTATAAAGGCGGCTCTTACAGGCAGTGGGTTCGACGATCCCGAAGGAGCGTCCGGCGGGGACAAGCAGCAAACCGGAAGTCCGACAAGCTTTTCTTGTTATAGAAACTGAAATTCTAATCTTCCTTTACTTTGCAGTTTTGTAAGTATAGTATATACAATAATTTAGGAATTTTGAATCTAAATGTGTTGAGTTTTGTAAGTATAGTATATACAATAATTTTTGAATTTTGCTTTGCATACCTTTCTGGCTGCCAAACTTTTATATTTTATTTTGTTATTTTCCTGGCTAGGCTATTTCTGCTATTACTGTTTTAATTATCTTATTTGAGCAGAGCAAACAAGAGCAAACAAGAGACACAGTATTTATTTATCACTGAAAATGTAAGCTTAATTTTTGAATAATTTTGGCATCTGAACATCCAAGGTGGATGGTGAATTTAACTTCAGAGTCATAGGTGCTCTCTTAGCTTGGTTGTTTGCTTGTAAACATTTCATTACCCAACTAGACAACTTCATCAATATTATGTGTGTTTCTCTTTGGTAGTTCTTTGATTTTCTGACTGATCATTTGTTTTCTATTAATCTCTGCTTATCTGAGTATTAATGGTTAGAATCATGTGTTCTGGTCCTTTTTTCTTCTTCTTAGCATTTTTTATTGTCTCTTTATTGAATGCTAGTTAATGTGGTTTATCTCTATGATTGCTGGCTGACTTGTCTGAATGCTAGGCTTCCAGCAATTCCCTAGTATTCTTCATCTTGAATGCTCAAAGTTGTTGTGGCCCCGCCCTCTGAGCCTGTCCCATCGGAGGAAGAAAGCTCCGAGCATGAGGAAGAGGAGTCAGCCAGGCCTCCCTCTCCAGGCCCCTCCCCTCTGGCATTGTCTCAGGTGCCGGCCAAGGGAGAGGAGATCAGCAGGGAGACAGCTGGTTCGTCTCAGAGTGATGAAGAAACATCATTCCTGGACGCACGCCTCCGAAGGCGTGATAAACGATTGCAGCAGCTTAGGAAGCGTGCTAGGGATTAGAACTGAGTCACTGGACCACACCCCAGAGACTATATAATAGAGGGTAGTGGTCAGGGATCCTTGTGATGAACAAAAGCAAACCTTGGATAGTCACTAAAGCCTCGTCCGGAACTGATGAGAGAAAGATTTAAAGTGTCGGACATTTGGACTCTTTGAGTATTTATCTTTCTGTTTTACTGTGCAAATAAAGTCAGTTGGCAGACGGTGTGTCTATCGCTGCCAAGTGGGAGATAAGACCTGGGTGCGTTCCAAAGTGTTTCCTTAACCCTCGGCTGGCTGTGTTTGTGTGTGTGTGGGGACGGGGACAGATCAAAAGTTTCACAATGGAAACTTGGGAAACTTCCCAATGGTCAGTCCATGCTTTGTAAAATTAAGGGCTTTTCATTGTGTTGTCTGACTGTTAGTTTGTGTTCATGGATGTACTCTGCTAGTCTTCTACCTGTCTGTCCTACAGAGTAACTGTCAGCGTTCCAGAAAGTCCCCAACCAGGGGTGAAATGCTCCCAGTTCGGACCGGATCACCCGATCCGGTAACAATGGCGATGGGTGGTTCGGAGAACCGGTAGCAAATATCCCTGCGGCCTGCCCCCATGCCCAGCTGAGCCGCATGATCATCAGAAGCTTTTTAAAAATCTTTTAAAAATATTTTTTCTACAACCTCTTCGGCCAAAAAAATGCTTTTAAAAGTACAACCCCCCGCCCCGATGATCATGTGGCTCAGCTGGGATCGTCAGAGGCTTTTAGAAGTTGTAGAAAAAAATACTTTTAAAAGCCTCTGACGATCCCAGCTGAGTTGCCTGATTGTCAGAGGCTTTTAAAAGCATTTTTTTCTGCAACCTCTTCAGCCGAAGAGGTTGTAGAAAAAAATGCTTTTAAAAGTAAAAAAAAAAAAGTTGGCCATGCCCACCCAGTCACATTACCTCCCCAAGCCATGCCCACAGAATCAGTAGTAACAAATTTTACATTACACCACTGTCCCCAACTCCAATTCAAACTCCGAGACAAGCATTTCTCAAAGTCTCATTTATTAGAGTAGGTATGCTGGCACATCTAGGAAAACCCGAATCTGAGAGTTCTGGGTTTTCCCTCAGTAAATCAAAACCCCAAATCTAGCCCTTGCACCCATCAGTCTGTCACATGGACTAATCATCATCTGTCCCAACTTGAGCAATCCCTGCAACCACTCCTCCTCTAGATGCATAAACACCATGACCTTGACCGAAGGGAAGAATGCTATTATGTCTAACTACAATTACTCTTCTAAATCCCCTCCCCTACTTTCCCAAGTGCAAGAAGTTGGCAGCAAGTAAGCATCTGGTGCTAATATGGCTTCCAAAGTTGACAGTAACAATCACAGCCCTGACTGGACTACTATAATGAACTCTACATGGGGCACAAGCTTCAGTTGGTGCAGAATGAAGTGGTGTTGGCAGTTAAGTGTGGTTCTAGAACTGTGTATGTTACAACTCTACTCCACAAACTGCACTGATTCCAGGTTGTTTCCAGGTCCAGTTCAAGATGCTAGTTTTAACCAATCTTAATCATAGATCCATGCTAGCTGATGAACTACCTCTCTCCAATTATACTTCTTTGTCTCATCTGATCTGGTAGAGAAGACATGCTGCATGTCCCATTTATTAGGGGGTGGGTGCCAGGAAGTAGGCTTCCTCTGTTGTGGCTCCTACCTTATGGAATATCCTCCCCAGCACTAACAGAGCAAGCTACCATATATAAACAGGAAACAAACCCCATACTCGCTTGCGCTGGCGAAGTTATTTAGTTTTTTTGTTTTTTCCTTCCCTTTAACTTCTTTTGCCTGACTGCTGTGCTATACCTTGGCTGGGTTCACACAACATACAGAATCTAGCAATGATGTGGTTTGTGGCATAGCAGGACCTTAGACACAGCCATGCTGACTTATATACTTTACACTGGTTTATAAACTAGCATGATGAGGCATGGTGGAGCAGTGGTTAGAGTGCAGTACTGCAGGCTTCTTCTGCTGACTGCTGGCTGACTGCAATTTGACAGTTCAAATCTCACCAGGCTCAGGGTTGACTCAGCCTTCCATCCTTCCAAGGTGGGTAAAATGAGGACCCAAATTATTGGAGGTAATATGCTGACTCTGTAAACTGCTTAGAGAGGGCTGTAAAGCACTGTAAAGTGATACATAAGTCTAAGTGCTATTGCTATGATGTGCCAATGGAATAAATTTGGGAAGAAGATATATTGTGGGTAGGGATGAAGTTTGTATATCTCAAATCTTTCTGGAACATTCGGAAATTTATGCTTGTAGAGGTTACTCTTTCTGTCAGAAATTCATGCAAATATAAGTGAAAGGCATCTTTTCTTAAAAAGGAAAGGAACCAAATAAAGCAATGTGGAAACAATCATTAAAAAATCCACTAAGAATCTGAATTGAATGGGACACATTTTATTTCTCTTTCTCAGGTAAGAAAATATAGGATGAGAAGAGGAAGAAGAGAAGGTAAATCCTGGTATTCATGGTATTCATTTAAGGATACTTTTAAGTATCCTTAAATGAAGTTTGTGTGTGTGTGTGTGTGTATTGGTCCCTTAAGTTCAACAGTATAATAAAAAATGTTTTCAATATTAGCATTACTAATCTCTTCCTTGTATCTATCTTTCCTCATGAAAATTAATTCCATATGGTTAGTCTGAAATTTCCTTAATAAAATGAAAAAGAAACCTGTGCACTGCATTAATGAATAACATAAAGACTCCTGTGTGGTGCTATTTCCAGATAATCTTTCAGGGGGAAAAAAAATGTATGAATATAAACATGCCCTTGGTAATGACTACAAAGATAATTATGCTAACTTTCCCTCGGTTTATAATAACAGCCTTTAATTGGATGTTAAGATGGGAATAGTTAAAGACGGTGATCCCAAGGAATCATTATTGATGGAAGCATACATAATAAATTATTCTATTCCTATTTTACAATCACTTATTTTCTCAGAATACATGGCCTGATGTATTCTAAACCCTCATGGCTTTTTATTGATTCAAGATTTTGTTATAATCCTGTTAAAAGATGAACAGCTGATGGTCATTTTATCCTCTTTTGGTGTGATTTCAACTCTAGTCAAAGATCACAAGCAGGGCAGCCATCTTGATGATTGGAGCTCCCTTCTTCTGCAGCCAAGAAGCCTTAGCGCCATCAGACATTTGCCAGGACTCCTTTCCCACCCCACCCCGGAACAATTGCACTGAGCCAAAATATATTTGGCTTTGTTTTCTAAGACTCCCTTTTCCATCTAATGAAACAGTGACTATTGCTAAAGAAGAAGTATCTGTGGATGAAATTCTCACAGATGTGGTGTCAGGTGTTTTAACTGTGCTTGGTTGTATGTAGTCAAAGATGCATGTAAGGGTCCTGCATTTCATAACATAGTCCCCAGAGGTGGGTTTCAGCAGGTTCTGACTAGTTCTGGAGAACTGGTAGCAGAAATTTTGAGTAGTTTGGAGAACCAGTAAATATCACTTCTGACTGGCCTCACCCCCATCTATTCTCTGCCTCCCAAGTCCCATCTGATCGGGAAGAAATGGGGATTTTGTAGTAACCTTCCCCTGGATTGGGGTGGGAATGGAGATTTTACAGTATCCTTCCCCTGCCATGCCCACCAAGCCACACCCACAGAACCGGTAGTAAAAATTTTTGAAACCCACCACTGATAGTCCCCTTTCTGAGCATTTTTTTTTGCTGCATGAGCTTCAATTAAATGCCAAAGGAAACCATCTTGAAAGAATATTGGACCCTTCCTCTTAGGCTCTTTGTCATACCAGAAATTGTGGAAACTAGGTAAACTGCAAATGATAACAGAAAAAAAGACCCCCACCAAGAAGAAGGTTGTTGTTGTTTTTTAAAAAAGCAAAATAAATTAGAAGCCTTTTTCTTTTTTGCAGGAAAAGTAAGGTTGTCAGAAAAGTGGAAGAAATATGTCAGCCCCAGGGGTGAAATTAAGCAGGTTCTATCCAGATCGCGGGATCCGGTAGGGCCGACTGCACGAAACCCCGCCCACCCATGCGGATGTCATGACATCCCTTTTTTGTGACAATTTTCAGCCTCTGCATGCGCACATTTACGAACCGATAGGGAAGGTAAGTGAATTTCACCGAATTTCACCCAAATTAAGGGAAGCTATATAGGAGATACTGTATGTTTGTTCAAAACTAGTCTGAATATGTAATGGAAGTGTCCATTTGTAGTGGAAATGAGTAAGAGATGAGAGAATTTGACAATCTGATTAAGAAAAGATGATAACTGAGAGTCCCAGGAAATCAGAAACTTAGCAGCAGCTACTCTTCCTTAAAGCTCAAGGCAAGATGAAGGACTATTCAAATTTAGAATAGAGGAATTTCCCCATATACATCTCAAGATGGCTTGATTGATGGAAATGCAGTACGTTAAGGCACTCTTCAGCTGTAAAGGATTCTATTATTTTGGCTTTTATAGCTTGTACTTTCTTCTTTTATTAAAAGCCATTAAAAGCTTGGAAAGACTCTCTCCACTGGAATTTACCATATTACCTGATATTACCCTTTTCATTTGATAGCCCTCATCAGAACAAGCCATGTCCCGTGCACCTTCAGGAGGGAAGAAATGCGGTTATTTTTATTCTTTTGGAATAAGCTTGGAGGGGTGTTCCCCCCCCCCACTTGCCTTTAGTCATGGTACAAACTCACCCTGGCAAAGTTTGTGCAAAAAAGTCTTAAATTGTTCTTAGTGATACCATTGTTAAAATAGTATGTTCCCCATTAAGAGCCATGGTGGCACAGTGATTAGAATGCAGTATTGCAGGCTACTTCTGTTGACTGCAAGCTGCCTGCAATTTGGCAGTTCGAATCTCACCAGGCTGAAGGTTTCCATCCTTCCGAGGTAGGTAAAATGAGGCCCCAGATTGTTGGGGGCAATATGCTGATTCTGTAAACTGCTTAGAGAGGGCTGTAAGAGCACTGTGGAGCAGTATATAAGTCTAAGTGCTATTGGTATTAAGTTGACAGTGTCCAATGGTAACTGTGAGATGTATAAAGTCTGCCAAGCTTAGCTATCCATTCTGTCGAATGAAAAATTAGGTGACCAATAGTGGATGGGGTTAGAGGGGCATTTACAGGATGTTTCAGGCTAATGCTGGAATTCACCTTCTCTTCCTCCCCCTCTTATCTTCTCCTATGTTGTTGTTTTCTTTCTAAAGGATTGGATGCAGCAGCTCTGTACCAGTAGTCTATTCAGAATTGTGCAGTAACCCTAAACAGCTCGGCTGGCCCTTGTTTATTAATTTATGCATCTTAACTAAAGAGGTGCTTGGTAATGAGCTTGATTGTTTTCTTGCAGACATTCCATTACCTGAACTAGGCAATGACATCGTGTTTTAACTTCTCTTGAATCTACCATTTTAGTATAAATCTGAAATAGAAAAATAGTGAAATGTTGTAGCATTGGAAAAGCAGATACAAGGAAGTGAAGCAAGGATGGAACAGCTAAAGAAGGCTAAAGAACACAGTCCCTAAAAGATGGAGTCTCCTCCAGTTCAATCCTCAAAGAGAACAGGATGGAAACTAGAAGTCAGCATTTGGTGTTTACATAAGGAAGGAAAGGGTCAAAAGGCCCAAGAGAAATGTTGTCTGTGATTCAGCTCCATTTGTGACTCCAGACTGTTTTCTTTTCAAAATCTGAAATGAATTCATGTCATGGCTGAATGGATTGTAGTGAGATGGGTAAAGAAGAGAACCTAGCTGACTCAGACCTGTTCCATTTTTGCTGCAGTGCCATTACTGGTAGATAATTTTCCTAACAGCTGGGTGATATACTAAAGAAGGAATAATATAATCCATAAGATTATAACCTAGGACAGTGATGGCTAACCTTTTTCCCATCGCGTGCCAGGAGAGGGGTGGGGTGGGGGAGGGTCGCATGTGCACGCGCTCACGCGCATGCGTGCACAACCCCCTCCCCCCCGCTCCTGGCACATGATGGCCTGGTAGGCCCGTTTTTCTTTCTTACCTGGTTCCAGATCCTAGGAGTCTCTGGAGGCTGGGGACAGGAAAAAACGTCACTTCCTGTCCCACTGGGAGTCGGGAAATGGGCCCTTTCAGCCTCTGTAGGGCCTCCAAGGGAGTGGGAAAGGCTGTTTTCGCCCTTCCCAGATACACAGAGAGGATCTGGAGCCAGGTAAGAAAGAAAAACGGGCCTTCCCCACCCCGCCCCCAGGCCCTCCAGAGGCAGGAAACAGCCTGTTTCCCTACTTCTGGTGGGCCCAGAAGGCCCAAAAATCAGCTGGCCGGCACGCGCATGCACCCCAGAGCTGAGTTGGCGTGCCCACTAATATGGCTCCGCGTGCCACCTGTGGCACGCGTGCCATAGGTTTACCATCACAGACCTAGGATGTTGTGTAATGGAATATAATAGGCTGGATTCCCAGGAGGGAGGGAGTGCACTGCAGAAGAATTAGAAACACCTCAGTCCAGATATTTTGTCTGAGAGAAAGAGGGGTAAGACAGCCCACCCTCAGTAATAGTTCTCAGAGTATATGGTAGGGGCAGACAGTGATCTAGAAGTGTTGAAATTCAGCTTGGAAAAATCACCACATGTCATTCTTGCTTTAGGATTTGACCCTTCGTGTATTATGTTGTTGCATAGAGGTGTGCCTTTGAATCAGAGTAAACTCAAGGTGATCCATTGGACCAGTGGTGGGATTCAAGTTATTTATCAACTGGTTCTAAGCCCTAATGACCACACCGTACCCCCTGTGCCCCGTTTTGGGCCTAGTAGGCCTCCCTGCACTTACCTGGGAGCCAAAACGGGGCGTGTAGGGACTCCTGGAAGGGGCAGGGTGGGGAGGGATGGGGCCAGCCAGCAATTTAACAACCAGTTTGCCCGAACCAGCTGAATCCCACCACTGCCTTGGACAGGTCCCTGCAGTTTACAGTCATGCTTTGCCATTGTCCCATTCTTTCTAGAGCTGAGAAATAGTGACTGGCCCAAAGTCACCCAGCTGGCTCATAGTTTCTAGCCTGGTGCCTTAATCACTACATCAAATCGGTTCTTTTATCATGCTTTGCACATGCATATTCAGGACACCACAATGCAGGAGCAAGAAAGGCAGAATAGAGACTGGCATTTGGGATAGCCAGGTTTATTCCATAAGAATTTTCTGCTGACTGAAGAATGGGTGCTATTTCTTTAGCTCAGCAGTAGGTCTTTAATTTCATGTAGCAGGGTTTGTTTCTATGCATGAAGAATTAAAAGTTCCATAAAATGGTTTTGGTTTTGGAAAATGCTGGGTCATGAAAACTAACTAATAGATTTCTCCCATCCATTTATTTATTGTGGTGTTTAATGTGTCATATGCAAAACAAACAATGGTGCAGTCTCCCTCATATAAATGCTATTACCTTGAGAATGTATTGAAGACAGGTAGTTATTACCAAACTTGATTACATTTGTTTTCTAAAGAAAATATTATTTCTCAGCAGCTCAAATTATAAAGTATATAGTAGATTTATTTCATTTTATTATTTTCTTTTGCAGGGTTCAGAAGTTACTCCAATCAGGCTAGCTCTTTGCAGAATAAAGACCTCTATTTCCAGTTTTTCCATCAGCAACATTTGAAGAGGTCCTCAGAAAACAGAATGAGGTTCTCTGGGTCTGGCGGAAGTTTCTCCATGTTCCCAGTATATCTCTGGAGTAATGCAAAGAAAACAATTCCTTCCTCTAAAAAAATAATTAAATATATTGATAAATGGCAAAAAGGCAGAGTAATATCACCACCATGTGTTTTTGGATCAGATAGAATCCTGCTCCTTTCCTCCCCATCTTTTTAATTGTAAATTATTATTTTATTTTTTCAATGTTTTATTGGCTTTTAATGTTTGTAAGCCACCCAGAGTCGCCTCTAGGCAAGACAGGTGACAAACAAGTCTAATAAACAAACAAGACCTGTGATGGTGCAGTGGTTAGAATGTAGTACTGCAGGCTAACCCACTGCTCACTTCAGGAGTTCAATTCAAGGTTGACTCAGCCTGGCATCCTTCCAAGGTCGGTAAAATGAGGACCCAGATTGTTGGGAACAATATTCTGACTCTGTAAACCACTTGGAGAGGGCTGTAAAGCACTATGAAGCAGTATATAAATCTAAGTGCTTAATACTATTGCTAATAAATAAATACATAGAAGCCACATTAAACTTTGGACCTTTGTAATTGTTTAATTCTGACCTTGGCTCACCAAGGTCAGAAGATTATTGAACTATCAAACTTAAGGTAAATAAATTCTATTTACCTTAATGTACATTTTTATTAATGCCTTGTTTTTAATTTTTCCAGAAGGAACAATGCATTAATTTATCAAACGAGTTTTGCCTTTACAGTGGGTTTTAACATTAAACAAAATGCAACCTTTTAAAAAGATCCTCTTAGGATAGTACAATTTTAAATGTTTTGTTCCAAACATGCTTCTGGAAATACCTTCCACCAACACACACTTGCTTTGTTCAAGAAGACATAGTGCTTTTGTGTAAGCTGAGCTTCAATTGTACATTTGTGCATCAATTTTGATTCTCTTCCTTTTGTTCATTTTTTCATACCCTTGTACTCAAACTTGCTAAATTGGAAAATAACAGTGAAGACAATGGCTTGCGCTACAATGTTTAAGATTTACAATAATCTTAATTGTATCTAATAATGGCCTTTGCCATGACAAAATTGTGCAACTTTCTCAAATCCAAAAATAAAATGAATAACCATTCCTGGTTTTTAATGTTGAACTGAAAAAATGAAAAGTTTTCAAGTCAGAAAAAAAATATGGAAGCAAAAAAAAAAAGGGGGGGGAAGAAAGGGGAACGACTAAATGCACATAATGGGTCATTATTTAATATTTTATTTAAACAAGCCAAGTCAATTGTACGAACCAAAACAAAAGCATGGGGTGACATTTTGGGAAAGGACTCTAACTTCGGCTTGTTCATATCATCCATTTTGAAGGCAGAAGGGCCTTTTCCCATTCTTGGCATGCTAGAAAAATGAGAATGATTCATGCAAGGGATCTAATATGCCTGGAAATCTGATTCCTGCCGGTCAGAGAATACAATATAGAGCTAAATAGATTGATGGCTGAATTTGGCATCAAACGATCTACAATTTTCTTAAGATGTCATAGTCATTTATAACTGTGTACTAAAGGGTTTATTTTATTTCCATCCTCAAGACAGCAGAAGAACACATCACTTCCATAACTGCTGGCTCCACAGTGTTTTTTCTAGGCCTCCAAAACATGGCCAATAAAATGGCTGCCCTCCCATAAGAGCTGGGATAGCCCCTCTCAAAATTTGCTGTGAAAAAACCAAGGAGATAAAGGTTGCTACAGCAATGAGGGAAGAGAAGGGAGGGCAATCACTCCAGTCTCCTGGGGTTTTTCTTTCTCCGGTAGGAGCATAGACTGCTGGTAAAATTTACAGTATAACCTTGACACTTTTTCTTCACTCTAATAGGCTGAAGGGCAAGAAAGTCATAGCAATACAGTGTAGACCATGATTCCTACCTAAGCCCCCCACTCCCAAAGAAAAAAAAAATAAATTGTTACTGGTTACATTCTGCTCTTCCCAGCAGCTAGAACAGCAGAGGTTCCCAGGGAGCCAGTTGGAGCCCTGCAAGATCCTCATCTCTTTTCTTCAAATGAACCAGAGTGTTTGTATAGGACATTGTGTTGCATTTTCTGCTGGATCATTTTGAGCTGGTTTCACTATGCCTCAAGGGAAGTCCAGCCCTGAGATGAAGTCTCTCTGGTGAGGACATGTCCTCATGAAAAAAATGGTGAGCAGGCCATTTAGAAGGTCCTTGGATGAGATTGATGGAACACATAGCAAGTTTATACATAACCTATGATACTTTATGTCTTAGTTAAGGAGCTGAATTAATACTTTGAAATTAATTTAGAACTTTACTTCGAGGATGTGCAAAATGTTTGGGACATAAAATGAAGAGAGCGGCCGGTTTGAACTTGCAATGGGGCATTTCAGTCTCAAGAGATTTTAAGCTCAAAAGTGTTTTATTCTCTTTACATAACATTGAAATGCAGATGATTCTAACGTTTTGGAAGAAAATGAAAGGGCCCTTCAGTATTTGTAATAGCTAGATCTACTTAGTGATATGCATCTGCTCTGCAATTCAGTTTCAGACTTTATGAGTGGACACTTTTTATGCAACTTGCTACTTCCTTACAAAGAAACAGAGAACTGAAATATTAATGTCATTGAGATTCATGCATTTGGATATATTTATATATGTATCGGGCATACACTAGGTAAAAAGACAGAGGAAAGAAACGTAGTCTTTAGACAAAGGATTTTGTACATGTTGTGAAATGAAACACCTGTAATAATTTCTTTCGTCTTTCTAGGAAGGTGAATTCTGTCAAGAATATGCATGCTGACAACCTGAAATGCAAAATTTGACAGCATGGAGGATATTTAATTCATGGCCACAGTAATGTTTACAAGCTAAGTTCCCTATTTTTTATAATGGGAGACAATGCAGGAAAGTATATTGTCTTTATCATTACTTACTGGTTTTGCATATAAATTCTATACTCACCATATGCCCATGGGACAATGTCTTAATTAAAAATAAAATCCTTAATAAACTAGGCCTTGCTAAGTTATTGTTCCAAGTGTGGATGCATTCATATTCTCCAACTGATTCGTGCATAACCTGTACTTCAAGATTTTCATATGAATGAGCCTTCCGGTTTTCAGCCCTGTTGTTTTTGTATCTAATAAAGCAGCTAGTTTTAATTTCACATACTGATCATGAGAATCAACAGGCTATCTCAATGATATGGGTATCAGCGTTGGACTCCTATTTAGCAGAATGCAGATCCATGACATAGTTTCAAACTTGTGCATATGCATACTTTCAAAAATACACACAACTATATATTTGCCTTATACTTTCCATCATTCTTTGCCTTACTTCATACACTAAAAACCCCCCCGTGAAAAATGGCTGCATAATATCATTAGGTTTTGTCCAAATTTTTTCTTTTATATGATTCCAGACAGCTTCCTTCTATATTTTTGTTTTGTATGGTCTTACTTCAGTAGTGGGTTTCAAAACCTGTCGCTACTGGTTCGCTCGTGGGTGTGCGCGTGCCGTGCTTGTGTGCGCGCTTGATGCTTCTGCTCATGTGCAGAAGTTTCTGTGCATGCGCAGAAGTGTCTGGGTGGGTGGGCGGAGCTTCCCCTGCCACCGCTACTGGTTTGCCCGATTTGGGGCAAACCGGTAGCAACCCACCACTGTCTTACTTTATATAGACCTAGTCTTCTTATACTCATTATAAAACTGTAGTTGGAGGTTTCTTACTCTTCCCTCTTGGGAAGATCTGGACATCTTCTTCCATGAGTAATTGATCACAACTGTAATAAATCAGTCATCAGCCATGACAATATTCTGAGGAGTTATTTACATCCTTTTTCTTATATCTTTTGGATTTCCAATGGATTGATTGATAATTCATAGACAGTTATCAATGAAGTCAAGAAGGCATAGAACCAGTTAAAGCTCAATGTTAGCAAATTTTTAAGGTGAATTTTTTTTAGGGGTGAAAGGATTTAATTTAAACTTCAACAAAGTAATGAATTGTTGGTTGGGGCGGAAGAAATTTGCTTTCATGATTTATTAGTATTCCAATGAACTGACAATTTTGAGGGATACTCTCAGAGTAATAAATCCCACATAGAAATAAAACTCATTGAGTACAATGGGGCTTATTTTCAGGATTGGATACTGTATTTCAAACTAAATGAAGGGCTCCAAGTTACAACAACTTCACAAAGTAAGTCCAAGGCAAAGTGAATGAATTTCAGGGCTCAGTAAATACCATGGGTTAAAATGTTTGCTTATTGTATGTCTCCCTGTAAGTTTACCTAGGCAAAACATATGAAAGAAAAATATTGAATCTTTTTAGGGGCCCCCTACCTCAGGCAAAACTTCAGTTATTAGGGTTTTTCGTCAAGAATCCAAGGCCTCAAATTGCTCGCCACTTTCAATACCAATAATAAAGATACAGCTTACTGTTATAACTTTGTGTTATAGGAAGTGAAGTTAATAAATCCTGCTACCCTCCTTAAACCCTCACCTTAGTATGCCTACTGCACCCTGGATTTTGTCTGAATTGGCTGTAGCCTGCAAATGGTAAACCCAGGTGAAGTGTTCCAATACCTGCGACAAAAATGCATTTGCATGCAGTTTGCTAAAGTTCTCTATTTGATCTGATCTGCTGGAATGGGATTAAAAATACATTTCATATTTTGCTGACTGGTAGGACTTTTTTTTATATTTCTTATGTGCTCTGCCATGATTCAAAATGCTGGGAATAGAATATATTGTGCAGAGATTTATCCAGTGCATATTGCATACATTTCTTGGACATAATGCATGAAATAAACCATTTGTATGATTCACGCAAAGCTGAGAAGGTCAGAGTGAAAAAAAAATCCATTTGCCGAATCAATTCAGGACATCAATAAGTTTAATTACTGAACTAAATCAGCCGGGCTTACAGTACAGTGAGTAAGTTAAAAACTACAATAAACATTTGAAAATTAGGTTTCCACTTTTTTAAAAAAAGAGCTTTTCTCTTTTGTAGCAATCTCTTATTTTTAACTGATTGGACAGCAAAATATGAATGCCAGACTATCTGTGAGATGACATGTTCTTATTCACCTGATAATTACTCCCTACCTCCCAAAATAGATTTTAAACATTGGTATGAAAAGTTCATGTAAATCCTTATGGTTCAGCTCCTTCCTGGACTGCAGTTAATTTTAATATTCCACAAAATAATCCCATGCACAAGACTAACTTTCCAAGAAAAATTCCATTACAGTGGGACAAATTTCTATCCAAACACACATGACTTTGAATTATAAATTCAGATCCTTAGAACTGTAGAAAGTTTGAGGGTCTCAAACTTGCGGCCCACATGCCAGATGCGTCACACGTTGGCCACATCCACCCTCAGTTAAATCAATTCCTATCCCTCTAGAACAGGTGTCTCCAAACTTGGCAACTTTAAGATTTATGAACTTCAACTCCCAGAATTCCTCAGCCGGGCTCATTTCTCAGGCTGGCTGAGGAATTTTGGGAGTTGAAATTCACAAGTGGTAAAGTTGCCAAGTTTGGAGACCTTTGCTGTAGAACAGGGGTCTCAAACTTGCGGCCCACATGCTGGATACGTCACACGTTGGCCACACCCACCCTCAGTTTAGTGAAGGGGAAAAAATCTCGTGATGACAACGTGATACATTATGTGTCGACAATGTGAGGCTGTGAATTTGACACCCCTGCTCTAGAACATTTATTTGGACATGGACCAGAATGTTACAGGGCGGCACATAAGAAATCAATCTTAATGAAGCTAAAGACATTCCAATCTGCCTAGTGTCTACTTAGAAGACCATCAGAAAGTCCTGAGCATGTCATATTTAACTTTCTGGAAGAATAATAAGATTATAATAATATAATTAATATTATAGGCAGACTCAGTCATTTAAGGGATTATTAAACTAAACCTGGACCAGGGGTAAAATGCTACCAATTCGGGGTGGTTCTCCTGAACCGATAGTGAAAATGCTACTGGTTCGCCCAAACCGGTAGTAAAAAAATGCTTTAAAAAGTAAAAAAAAAAAAGTTCTGATGATGGCGTGGCACAGCTGATCATCTGAACTTTCTTTTTTTACTTTTTTAAAGCATTTTTTTACTACCTGTTCAGGCAATACCGTGTTTCCCCAAAAATAAGACTCTGTCTTATATTTCTTTGAACCCTGAAACAAGCGCTTGGCCTTATTGCCATGCTCTCAAAAGCCCAATTGGGCTTATTATCAGGGGATGTCTTATTTTGGGGAAAACAGGGTAGGTAGTAAAAAAATGCTAAAAATAAGTTAAAAAAAGGTTCTGAAAATCAGCTGTAACAATTAATTGTGTCGCGTGATCCTCAGAATGTTTTTAAAAAACTTTTTAAAGCATTTTTTTACTACCTATTGGAGGGGAGAGTCCATTTTTGCTCCCAGGAGGCTTCCCTGCTAGGCCAAAAATGGGAGGTGAGGGGTTGCTGTGAAAGAAAGAAAGAAAGAAAGAAAGAAAGAAAGAAAGAAAGAAAGAAAGAAAGAAAGAAGAAAGAGAAAGAGGGAGGGAGGGAGGGGAGAAAGAAAGAGAAAGAAAGAAAGAAAAAGAAAGAAAGGGAGGGAGGGAGGGAGGGACGGAGGGTAAAAGGAGAGGAACGAAAGATCACAAACCTGGCATTGATGCAGCTTCAGAGGATACCTTGAAAGATCACAGCAATCTAGGCCTGGAAGGGACCTGGAAGTCATCTAATCCAACCCCCTGCTCCAGCAGGACATTGTTAAAGTGAGTTTCTGTCTTTTGATTCCCCCAATCACATGACTACATAGCCACGCCCACCCAGTCACATGACCCCACCAAGCCATGCCCACAGAACCGGTAGGAAAAAAAATTAGATTTCACCACTGACCTGGACAAATGTGTACTTCCTGTTCTGCAAGCTGTGCCATCTAGCAACGAGTGGATAAATATTAGAAGGATCCATTTTAATTACAACAGAATTGAGATCAATTTTATTCATTCTGAAAAATAAACTCAGTCAGAAGTCAATTTTTAAAAAGTTTGGACTGCAGTTACAGTCCAAATGTAGCATTTTGTTCCTCTTCACCTGAGTAATTGGTGTACTAGAATTAGCAGAAGTCCAAAGAGGAGCTCACTTGCAACAGAAATGCTAATAGCTGTAAGCCATTAAACTACATAGACCTTTTGCTGATAGCCTACCTTTTTTGAAAACAATATTGATCAAGGATTATGTACAGTAAGCAGTGACTGGAAAAAAAGAGGAAGGAGGTAGTATAGAACTATCAGGAGATTGTTGCAGAAGATGTGTGTGTGTGTGTGTGTGTGTGTGTGTGTGTGTGTTGGAAGAATAGTGTAGAAAGTTAACACCCACCCCTCTCCTAGAAGAATGAAATATTCTAGGAAATATTAAAAAGGCAGAATATTTCCCCCGAAAGAGAAATAAAAAATCTTAAAGGAAACAGAAACAATTTCTTCCAACAATAGAAACCAAGAGAAAGAAGCTCACAAAACTTTGTTTTTATTTTGTGGAGCATAAGTTGAAATAGAGAGGGATTTTGGCAGGCTTTCAAGATTCTGTTATAAGATCTGAACTGCATTAAGAAACATTCCAAGAATCTTGGTGATTCTTGGTTTTTTTAAAAATATTATCTACCTTGAAAGACTGGTAGGTGGTTAGCTGCACCAGTGAGCTCTGTTGTGTAATAAATTATTTCTGTAGCAGTTTAGTAAGATGTTTCTTTCCTTTATATCTTTTGAAGGGTGACATATTTTCATAAACATTTCAGGTCTATAAGCGTAACATATCAAAGATCCTACAAGGCTATTTTGAAGAAAACAGTAAATATAAAATTAGAAGAAAATGAGGGCATATATTTATATTTTTCTGTATAAGCTATGAATATCAACTGTCTGTCTGCTTGTTTTCTCTTGATGGATTGTGATTTTTTTTAGTTCGTTCCTAGGATTTCCTTCTTGAAGACTGTTTTACAGATAAATCTTCTATATTCCCTCGTAGGTCTCAGTTATATGGAATTATTTTATGATCTAGTGACTGCCATATAGTTTTGTCTAAATTTGAAAGACATACAGGGAATGTTTCAGGGAAAATAGGAACAACTCAAGAAGACTGACATATTATAATGAGCGCTATATATTCCCTCCAAATCTTAATTAATGGATCAACATCATATTGATATGCAATGGAATTTTACCATTTACCATCAGTATGTGTCACTGATTTTACTCAAGTCTCTGAAGGAAGAAATTTTTTTATATTCTTTTAAAAAGACATTTTGGTCTTTTAATAGGAATTTGAAAGACTTTAAAATGTAATAATTAACCTTTAGATGCTGGTGTTTCATATTTAATTTATGTGGCTAAATATTTCTCCAGAGACCCATTGAAACCTGAGAGAGAGCACAATTAAACTCTGATAATTTTTGGGGAAAAAAAGTTGTTAGAAGAAGTTACAATAGCAATCAAACAGTTTTGGATCCAGAATGAATTGTCAATGAGATGCAATTACATAAAGGTGAAAGGTTTGCTTTGCTTACTCAGATAGTTTTAGTCAGATTTAGGTTGTCCTTTATCTTTAGGGCATTAGAGCTGTCATTCCTGAGCATTTGTTTATGAAAGTTCTTGAAAGAGGAAAAAGGTAAAATCAACAGGTGAGTGTCTACACACTGATGGCCCGCAAGGTTTTTGAGCTCCTCTGGGAGTTCAGTACTTATTTGCACAGAAGTGTCTCTTTGATTTATGTTAGAAGTGAGCCAGAAATTGGAGCACAGATGTCTTGCTGTATGAGATCAGAAGTTTACCTAATCCAATAGCTGAACACTAGCAGTACATGCTTAGAGATATTGGATGGTAGTTATGAGCAGGAGTTGAAGTCATGAGGTGGCATCATAAAGGAATTTAGAGGTGACCTTGGGGAAAGAAAGAAAGAAAGAATTGTTAAGGAAGAACTTGGAGGAACTATTACATAGCCCAGAAATTGAAGCAAGCATGAGAAAGAAACTCAAAATAACCCTGCCTAGATTTTATTGATTTTAAGAGCAAAACATGGACTGTTTTTCAAGATTTTATTATCCTCTACAACAATATATACTGCTCAAAAAAAAATAAAGGGAACACAAGCAGAAGACATCCGAGATCTGAATGAATGAAATAGCCTCATTAAATACTTTGTTCTTTACATACAGTAGTTTATACACTGCTCAAACAACTAAAGGGAACACAAAACTACTGTATGTAACGAACAAAGTATTTAATAAGGCTATTTCATTCATTCAGATCTCGGATGTCTTCTGCTTGTGTTCCCTTTATTTTTTTGAGCAGTGTAGTAGCATTCTTGGAATCCTTGCAGGATGTGTTTCTTGATCTGATCTGTTCAAAAAGATGACAGGCATTAGGCAAACAAGGACCTCCAGCAGTTCTGTCCTTTGTACCTGCAAAACCTTTACTTAGTCAGATAATTGTAATAATTGTACAATAATTTAGGGAGGTACATATACACAGCCCTGTACTCAAGAGTTATATAAAGGCAAAGGTAGGACATGCTGCCTTGGTGAAGAACCTTTATTCATGTAGCTATATAAATATAACATTCAATTAGGTCCAGTGAGTAAAATTGGACTTTTGACATACCAGCCAAAATGTGCCAAAACTGACTTACAGTTAACAGGAAATGCATGTTGTATATACCCACTTGCAACATTTCCTGCTATCTATACTATTTCCTCTTTCATATTATTCTATTTCCTCTGTCATATTAAAAATCATTGTAGGAAATCTTCAGCTCTCTTTAACCATATAGATAATGAAAGGTAATATATTCATTGGTGAGGACCATGACATATGGAAAAGTGCAATTCGGAATGTAAGAAGAGTAGATAAAAAAAAAAGGATAACAATGAGTGAAAGAAAAGAAAACATAACAGATGGTCATCATAAAATTTAAAGAAAGTGAAATAACATAATAGACCCAAATGAAGGTGATCTAATCTGATCTAATAAAAGCAAGCAGGAAGATAAAAGTGTAAATTTAATTATGCATGAAAGTGCTAAAGCATATGTCAGAAAATATGAATTGGAATACAAATATGAATACATAGTTGTATGGATGAATGCACATTAAAAGAAGCAAGCATGGGTGTGCTTTCCAAGAGTGTGTGCTTCCTTCCATTTCAGTGATGAAATTCAGATTTTTTTTACTACCAGGTCTGTGGGTGTGGCTTGGTGGGCGTGGCAGGGGAAGGATACTTCTCCATTCCCTCCCCACTCTTGGGGGAAGGATATTGCAAATTCTCCATTCCCACCCCACTCGGGGGCCAGCCAGAGGTGGTATTTGCCAGTTCTCTGAACTACTCAATATTTCCGCTACCGGTTCTCCAGAACCTATCAGAACCTGCTGGATTTCACCCCTGTTCCATTTGGCTATATGGAAGAGGCAATGGGGAATGTCAGGAGAAAAAAAAGAAAAGTATAACATGGATGCAATGGGAACGATGTACTTAAGAAGTGTAAAAAGAAAGAAAGTCAAGAAAGAATGGATGGTGGATGAATGTGGGTTGACTAGAAAAATGGATGGTCAGTAGAAATGGAGCAAATTGCAATATGTGTGCGTGTGTGTGTGTGTGTGTGTGTGTGTGAATGAAGACTGAATGCCTTGAGAGGAGATGAATGAGAAAGTTAAGATTAGATGGAGGTATGGGAGAAGTTTAAAGAATGAAAAGTGCTGTGCAAAGCAATAAATGGGTGTTACAGATAAGGAGGAACGGCTTGCAATGATGAAAAGGTATGGAGATTTATAGCAAAAGGTATTGCTGTAAACTGGATTTAGTTTTATTTCTTTTCTCTCGTTTTTATTTCCTGCTTTTGGATTCTTTTGCTTACCACTCCCCCCCCCTTTTTTTTTGTGTGTGTGTGTGCTTTGAATGATGTTGCTTATCTTGAAAGGGAATAAGTGGTATGCATATGCTGATTTCAGTGACAATCCACCCACAAACAGTGTGTGTATGTGTGTGTGTGTGTTTCAGGGAAATGAAAAGAATGCAGAGAATGAAAGACAGGCAGAAATGTCAAAATGAACACCTTGTACCGTGAAATGAAGACATCTGATTCTCACAAGACTCCTTGAAGGATGCTACCGTATCTTAAGAGGCAATATAATACCAAAACGTACCAACACGTACCAACAAACAAGCAAGCAAGCAAGCAAGCAAACAACCTGTATCATATGAACACTTCATTGCAAGGTGGTTTCTGAGTTTTATATCTTCCTATAAAAAGATTGTGAATATATATCATAAGAACTGTCAGCACTGGGCTTCTCTACAACAGCTGGGCCTATATTGGCAAACCCAAAGGAATCCCAACCTATTTCAGAATAATTTGAGTTTAAATGTCTATGGAGATTCTAGGTCATGGTTGTCCCATCTAGGTCATGGTTGTCCTAAAAGTGCTTTTTCCAAAAGCCAACTGGACTTTCTTGTTGTTTTTTCCCCTTTGAAAATGTTTAAATTCTCAGCCAAGAAGCTTCTACTTAGAACTTAGATGTAGAACTGAAGAAGCGTCTTGGATGAGAAGCAAAATGTTTTCAAAGGAAAAAAACTAAGAAACTCCAGTTGCCTTTTGGAAGAAGCAATTTTGGGACAATTTGAATTTAAGCATATATTAGCAGTTCTTTCTCTTCTCCTTCTTTGGTCTGATTAATTTCCTAGCCTGATTGTATTTCTTGTTATATGTGCATTTTTCTATGACCGTATCATGGGTTTGGGGAACTTTGTCCTGAACCTTTTCAATCCGTAAAGTTTCAGGATATCCAGACAACTGATTCTGTTGAAAGCATAGCATATGGTGCGTGTCAGACAATGTGCCAAGTGACCTGAATATAATTGTGTCAGTGAAACCAACCAATCTATGAGATTGCTAATTCACATGCATAGAAAAGCTGCCATAGGCAAGACATCTTGCAGCTGTCATATCTTGGATGCCACAATGAAACCATCTTCCTGAGGTCTGATTAAGCAAGCTAATAAGGGAGCTCTTTCTCAGCTTTGAGTTTTGTGTATGATACATTTGTGAAGAAGGGAGCTGCAAGCTATTTTCCACCAGGAAGTCTGATAACGAGAGGAGATTTGCAAGAGAGCGTTGTCAAAGTTAAAAAATCAGAAGTCAACTTAATCCTACAGAAAATGGATTATTCCTGCACACCACCATTCTCTTGCCCCTGGTAATGTGCAACTAATCCCATAAGCAGTTGGCACCTTTAAAGTAACACAAAAACAAGCAAAAAAAAAAAAACACAAACAAACTTGATTTCCACATTGGAAAATTGGGAAGTAATAAATTACTAGGGTTGATAAATTGGGTTAGACCATAAGAGGCAAAATATTGAATGTGTATATATGCATGCCACATTAACAGTGCAGGTGGAAATCTTTTGTATTATGTTAATGAAAGGAAAGGGAATTGAACTATGTGCTCTGTCAGCAGAAGGACCAACAAGTAGCAAAAGCATATTCATGAACTTGGAGCAAGGAACAATAAAAAATATTATAACAATCAGATATAAAAATATAGAACCCTCTCAATATATATAAGAGCTCTATCAAAAAAAGGTTGTTGTGATTTGAATGGCTCTGTTTCTTTACTTTATGTAAATTTTATTATTATTTTTATATCGTCTTTGAATATATAGATCCCTCGAAGAGTTCTCTAATGAAGGTTGGCATTGAATACCAAAATAATCTTGTGTTCAATTACCATATCATTTAAGCACCACTTAGAACTATAAGCATTTAAAGTTACAGTTGCACCTTTTTCCACGTTCATGAAGCTACTTCAAAAGCTGCTCCCAACTACCTCTGCACGCCTCCCAAAGCAGATGTACAATCTGGAAAAGACACAGCTATTATTTTATTAAATTGAAAAATGATACTTTGCAACTCCTTTGCAGGATTTGCAGAGCTTTCAAGAAATGCCTACACATATTCTCAAGTGCTTGTATAAACATTCCCCTCCTAATACTGCTTGCCCACTGAAATGGGAAGAACTGCCTAGGTTAGGCTGTAGCCTAGTTCTGAGTTTTTGCAAAGACGACCAGCTGATCCTTGGTGAGACCGTCAACTTGGGAAAGTAGCCTAGAATTGTGGGAGGGTGGTGAAAAGTGCTTAGGTTTAGCATAGAGTGAGGTGGCCAGAATTTCTTGGGTAAGCTTGTAAGGGCCCGCAGGTCCTGGAATCACTTTAACTGGTTATAGGAAAGACAGGGAAAGGGAGCGCTTTGGCTCACATGGTTAGGCTGACAACTGGCAGGCTCATGTTCGAAACCTGCTTGCTACTGCATGATGGATAGTTCCCGCCACTCGCTCCAGCTCCTGCCAACCAGCAGTTCAAAAGCAGGTGACTGTGAGTAGACAGATGAGTATCACTTCAGGGGCAACTTAATGGGGACATGAAAGGAGCCCCAACTAGGTATCCCACTGGCAAATCCTTTCAACTCAGAAGCACTTCAGTAGTGCTTCTGAGTAGTAGTAGTAGTAGTAGTAGTAGTAGTAGTAGTAGTAGTAGTGAAAACAAGCAGCACTCAGTAGCTTACATTGGTCAGCCTCTTCCCCAACAGAGAACAAGTTGCTAAAGAGGAAAATTCAAATAGATTGATGATGCCCAACATTTGCTTCTAAACCTGGAGTCAAGCAAACGAATTGCTGGCTGGCAATGCTTCCTCCACTTCTATGGGGTTTTGCTGACAGTAGAACTGCTGCTTATCTTCCAGCTCAGCTGATCCATGAAATGTAATTTTAGGAGAAATAAGCAGCATTTCTTATCTTCTAATATAGGAATGCTTCTTGTATCTTAGTGCTTCATTCATAGGCATGTTGAAGGCACCACCAATATTCTCCTGCAAGTCTACTCTGACATTCAGTGACATGTTTTTGCTGCAGCAGCAGAAGAAGACATAAACAGCTCTGTAAAACAATTGAAATCACAGGAAAACAAGCACAGGAAACAGCGCAATGCAACTCTGGGTGTGTGTGTGTGGGGGGGGGGAATCAGGAAATTGCTGAAATGAAATCATTCTCCATAAAATGTCAGTGGATCAATTATGGCTACCATAAAGAAAAAAGTTAGTGGAAAGAAATCCCAGACATGCAAAAAATGAAGATGAAATTCATTCTGAAAAAGAAGTGGCCGGATAAGTAATGTTAACTTCTTTTATTCCTCATCTTCAAGTTACTTTTATCAATAGTTAAAAGTTGGAAATTTCAGAAAATGGTATAATTTGCCAGCCCTTGGTGGGCTTAGAAGCCAACTTAGATGTTGAGCCTAGTTGGTACTTGGACTGATGTCTATTAGAAAATACCAAGTATATAGATTAAACTTGGAAACTGAGGTGGTGGGGGGAAGCCTTGGAGAAAGGCAAGGAAACCCTAGACCAGTGGTGGAATTCAATTTTCTTTTTACTGCCGGTTCTGTGGGTGTGGCTTGATGGGCATGGCAGGGGAAGGATACTGCAAAATATCCATTCCCATCCCACTCCAGGGGAAGGATACTGCAAAATCCCCATTCCCTCCCCACTCCTGGGGCCAGCCAGAGGTAGATTTGCCGATTCTCCAAACTACTCAAAATTTCTGCTACCGATTCTCCAGAACCTGTCAGAACCTGCTGAATAGCACCCCTGCCCTAGACTAGTGTTTCTCAGTCTTAGCAATTTTAAGATGTGTGGACTTCAACCCAGAATTTCCAAGCCAGTTATTCTGGGCAATTCTGGGAATTGAAGTCCACACATTTTAAAGTCCCTAAGGGTGAGAAACACTGCTGTAGACAAATCCTTGACTATTCTCTAGGACAGTCCATAGAGTGCCCTAGCCTAACCATGCTGTTACAGAGACTTCTGTATGGTTTTATTCCTGTAATCACTGGAGGTTGAGGCTGAGCTTTAAAAAATGACTTGGGAGAGAGCTAAAATTGAAAATATGGGCAAAGCAGATTTATTGTGATCATACATCATTATAAAACGTATCTAGACAGCAATTAACTGCACCTATCTTTATTCATATTTTATTCCTCCATAAAATGAAAAAAGCTGGAAATGGATTCTTTTGGTAAGAATAAATGAGTATTTGGGCTGAGCCAGTTTTCCACTCAGGGGTGATTGATACCGAATAGAAAGCAGAAATTACGGCAAGTCAAAACTAAGAGGAAGATCTTCCTTCCAGAAAATTATACAAATACAATATGCATAAAAATCAATGTCAAATGTATTTTTGAAAGTTCCAGTGTACTTTTCAAGTCTGATATATAATATCCATCCCAATACCAGAGAAAACTAAAATTAATCAGAAATATAGCTTCTCTGAAGCACTTAATGGAACATTTTAAATGTAAAATCTATTTTCATTTATAACTGCCAGCCAGAATGGCTCAGAGATGAGAGTTTGGAGGGAAATAGGATCTTGAACAGTGGAACTGGAGATGTTTCTTTGCCATTTTTTTGACTGTTTAGGAAAGAAACCATTTTATCATTTATTCAGCATTTCCAGAAAGATCAGAATCTTCAAACAACTGGTTAAGAAAGTAGAAATGTTTGTTTCCATATCCTGTCACTCTGAATGCATAGGCATGTTGTTGGTTTCTGATAGATATTTTTTTCTCCACAGAACTAAAAGGAAAAAGGAGCCATTATCCTGTTCCCTCTTGGCATTGAATAGATTTCAAATATGTAGAGGACATATGTATTAAGGATAGGTCAGGGGTATCAAACTGGCAGCCTGTGGGGCAGATGTGCCATGCACAGGCCACGCCCACCCCAGCTCCGCGAGTGGGAAAAATGTCATGTAATGTCATGTGATGGCAATGTGACGCGGCGAGTTTGACACCCGTGGGCTAGGTGAATGTGAAACAAAAGTTCTGCTGCTTTAAGAGTGATGTTGACTGGCTTTCCTACATGCAAAATTTCTTTGTTCTAGACTCACGTGGAAGCCTTGAACAAGACAGGCTATATTAATTAATAGTGGGGAAATGTTACTTTTGCATTAACCATTGGCTTGAACCATTTTCAGAGTGCAGACCTAACACCATATTGTACTGTTTTAGTTGGTAGGGTTCAAAGAATTACATGCAAGACTTGAATAAGAATTGTGGATTGTCTGCTTTACATCCTGGGGGCTTGTTGTCTGTTGAAAAGAATTAAATCAAGTTCTCTCTTGGTGAAGAAATGACTTGGAAACAATGCACTTTTTTTAAGTTTCACCTTTATTATTTTTATAAATAACTCAATGTCAATGAGTCAATGAGTCAATGAACATAATATTCCTTTCTCCCATTTTTCCCACAACAACTCTGTGAGGTAGATTGGGCTGAGAAAGAATGACTGGCCCGAAGTCATCCAGCCAGCTTTCTTAGTTAATATGGAACTAGAACTCACAGTCTCCTAGTTTCTTAACCCCTGGTCTACTGGACTGTCAACCAGCTGCACAAACAATGGTTTATGCTAATGCACCCCTGTTTTCACAGAAAGAGAACTGGAGCAAAATAGGATTGTGTTTCCACTCTGATGAAAAGAAAGAGCTTGTTGCTTGGCTTATTGGCTTTCCTTTGAAGAGGCACATTAATCAAAGCATCATCCAGATGAAGCACCCTTTGGAGATTTGCCTGCCAACGCTAGTTTGGATAGTCTAGATCAAGCATTTTTCTCCTTGGCTTTGATGATGCTGGTGATTGCAGCATGTGAACTGGTGGCCTTTCCTACTTGTAAATAAAGGAAAACACTCTTCAGCTCATTATCACCCTAGCAACTACTGGCTGGGGAATTCTGGGAGTTGAAGTCCACACATCTTCAAAGTTGCCAAGGTTGAGAAACAGTGCCCTAGGTGGTAGAGATATTTAGCTGTTCTTTTGGAACATTTTGGTAGAAGCCTGGTGATAAGGGAATGTCACTTGGAGAAGGGTGAAAATTTTGGTGCAGTCAGGGACTAGCCAAATAGCTGGAAGTATAAGGCCAGCCAAATCAGATGATCTTTTAATTACATTTCAACACATTTTAGAGTCACTTTCATTTGTGTATCTTAAAGCCAGCTAAAGCAAAAAAAGTTATTCAGCTTCTTAATTAAAAATTCCATTCTATTTTTGGGGGGATCATATTGGAAAATATGACTTCAGTAACAGAGTGGTCAGTGCCTGGAATGCACTACCTGACTCTGTGGTTTCTTCCCCAGACCTCCAAAATTTTAACCTTAAACTGTTTACTGTTGACCTCACCCCATTCCTAAGAGGTCTGTAAGGGGCGTGCATAAGTGCACCAGCGTGCCTACCGTCCCTGTCCTAATATTTCTTTTTACTTACTCTTTTCATGTATTCAAAGTATGTTTATACTTTACCTGTTATCTTATATATGCTTGACAAATAAACTTATGATTATGATTATGATCTTGTAAAATAATTCTGCTTTACAGAACTCTCTTACAGAATCATCATATTGTCCCCAGCAATCTGTTTCCTCATTTTACCGATCTCAGAAGGGTGGAAGACTGCGTCAACTTTGAGCCTTGTCAGGATCGAACTCTGGGACTGGCCTGTTTGCAGAGTTAGCTGCAATACTGCATTCTAACAACAGTGCCACCAGGGAATCAAAACTAAATCATCAGCAAAAGCTCTCGGTTTATACATTTCTTTTTAGATCAATATTTTTTTTCCTGACTGATGTCTCTAGTCAAAACCTCCAGAACATTTTTTTTTTTAATGTAAAGGAGATGTTGGACATCCTTGTCTTGTATCCATCTGAATCTCACATGGCTTAATCAAATCCCCATTAATAATAACATGAGCTTGCTGAGATATTTATTTATTTATTTATTTATTTATTTATTTATTTATTTATTTATTTATTTATTTATTTTTATTAAATTTGTATACTGCCCTTCCACCAAGCAGGGCGGTGCACAGCCAAAAATAAAAAACATTCCAATACAAAATTTAAGATTTTTTAAAAAGAATTACACAACTTTGGCCCAAAATTTAAAACATCCCAACTAAAACCCATAGACAATTAAAAATCTAACATCTCAAAGGGGGTGGGGGTGGGGGTGTTACACCAGCCCTGCTTGGTGGAAAAGAAAAGTTTTTAGGGCACGGCAAAAAGCCCGGAGCCGGGGGCAAATTGTTCCAGAGGGCAGGTGCTGCCACAGAGAAGGCCCTTCCCCTGGGGGTCGCCAGCCGACACTGCCTGGCTGACGGCACCCTGAGGAGTCCCTCTCTGTGGGAGCGTACTGGCCGATTAGATTGATTTAATCCCTTGAATAAATTTCTCCCCCAAAGTCCATATCTTTCAAAACTTTAAACAAAAAGACTTAGTTTAAATTGTCAAAAACTTTCTCTGCATCACATTCTAGGTTTAATTTCAAGATTGCAAAAATGGAGCTACAGTCTGCATGTAGATTCATCCACCTTACTAGGGTTTTTTTTTTTTTTTAAATGTACATTTTACAACCAATATAAAACAAAGCATATTGTTGGTAAAAAAAAAAAAAAGGCATGTTACCTACAACAGAACTATATTAAAGCAGTGGGAAAGAATACCAGAAGCCATCCTCTGCATGATTTTCCAGACCTCTTTGAAATATAAATTGCAAGCAAGAGAGTCCATTCTGGATATGAACCACAAAGGAGAGCATAAGGTTAAACTCCATTAACCCTACTGCCAGTCTCCGTAGCCCTTGGTTTAAGGTTTAAGAAGAGTAGGGTATTTCAGAATTTGTAATTGGTCCTAAATGCATTGTCATGTGGTGAAGTACTTTATATTGTACTTTAATACAAGAAACAGTTATGTTATCAGACCTCTGCTAATATCCTGAACTAGATAGAAATAGACTACTTAGGTAACATATCCACTAAAATGTCAAGATGTCTGATATATCGTAACTTATTTCTGCTTTATGGAAGAAACATAGATACAACATACAGGGTAGAATGGCTGGAGGCACATGTAGCCCACCAAAATACATCACTTCAAAATCTCTCTTGTTCTGCAGTCCCAGGCAGTACTTTTACCTGCTGGTTATTACTCATATTTTGGAAACCAATTGAAGCCAGATCACACTGGGAATGGAAAAAGCATCTTCCTTAACCAAGATGTTTTGCAACAATAAATGGTGAACTGCTAAGAACAAAAATTTCCTTTTTCTCCCCACTACCAGTTTTAAATTTATTTACTAAAAAAGCACTTTTGAGAGAAGTTCGCAGAAAGCATTTGCAGTCCATTTTTTATGGGAGTTTAGACTGATGTTTTGATATTTTGGTCCTTCTATACTGCTCAGCAGGGATGCAGTGGCTCAGTGGCTAAGATGCTGAACTTGTTGATAAAACAGGTCAGCAGTTCAGCAAATCCCTAGTGCCACGTAACGGGGTGAGCTCCTGTTACTTATCCCAGCTTCTGCCAACCTAGCAGTTTGAAAAGCACGTAAAAAAATGCAAGTAGAAAAATAGGGACCACATTTGGTGGAAAGGTAACAGTGTTCCGTGTGCCTTTGGCATTTAGTCATGCCGGCCACATGACCACGGAGATGTCTTCGGACAGCACTGGCTCTTTGGTTTTGAAATGGAGATGAGCACCGCTGTTATGTCCTTATAAGGACACCTGCCTGGATTGGCTGCCAGCCTCGGGCGGGAAGTTTGAATAGCTGTCTAGGGGCGGTGCGTCTGCCGGTGAGAATATAAGGAGAGCTCCGGCAGTGCACAGCCAGTCTTGTTACTGTTTCAATAAAGTTACTAAATGTATCGAGCTGGTCATGTCTTCATTTCCTGCACCTGATCTAACACTGGCGATAAAGGACTAGAGAAGAGAACCTGAGCAAGACTCGTGGCACGATCGCCAACTGAGCTGAAGTCACTCAACCTTGGCATCTTACAGAATGGCAACCCCGCAAGCACCGATCGCTTCGCTGAACCCGTTCGACCCAGCGAGAGAGAAATGGAGGTCATATATGGTCAGATTCAGGCAATTCCTCCGAGGAAACGGCTACCAGAATCTCGACGATGAACGCAAGAGAGCCTTGTTCCTGGCCCACTGCAGTTCCGACGTCCTGGAGATGGCCATCGACCTCGTGGCGCCCAGGGATATTGAAGAGATGTCCTGGAGTGACCTGCAGGAAGTCCTGCAGGAACACTACGCACCCACGGACACCCCGATTGCAAGCAGATTCACCTTCCAGCAGAGGAATCAACGGGAAGGTGAATCCATTAAAGAATTCGTGGCTGCACTTCGTCAAATCACTGCCAATTGCAAATTTGACAACGTGGACAATGCCATCCGGGACCGCATCATCTTCGGGATGTGAGATGTGGGGCTCCAGAAGAAGTTCCTGAGCCGCAAGAGAATCCCGCTCAAGGAAGTCCTCGAGGAAGCCACAGCCGCCGAGACATCTGAGAAAGCGGCCGCCGCGATGGTAAAGGCCATAGGGATCCACAAGATCCACAAGTCGGGCCCCAACTCCTCAGATGACTCCGCCATGCCATCAGAATCCAATGAGGAAATGGCCATTCACAAGGTTTCCTGCCCCCCCAGGCGGGAAAATCCCCAACATGGCGACCGGGGGGAACGCTGCGGCAGTTGCAAAGGCGACTACCCCAGGGCAAACTGCAGATGGAGGGTTGCGACCTGCCACCGCTGCCTGAAGAGGGGACACATAACCAAAGCATGCAGAGCAACAGATCCAGCCCTGGAACCACCCAGGCCAAGATTCCGCGAAAACCACAGAGAAACCCAGAGGACATCCAAATCGTCCTCGAACCACTCCAGGCGGGGGGACGACGAATATCCCCACAGCAGAGCAGTGCAACAGACCACAATTGCCCACACAAGCGACGACGGTGCCACCAAATTCAACGTGACACTGCTGGCAGAGGGGTCACTGTGCACAATGGAAGTAGATTCAGGCTCCATCTATTCCATTATGGACTGGCAACATCTGAAGCACCTGAAGCCAACCTGCGAAAAGAACCAGCTTAAACCCCTGAGGTCAAATGGAACTCTTAGACCTCGAGAAACACTAAACAATCAAGGCTTTAATTTGGACTGGTGGAGTTACATGCAGATAAGCTCTAGATATCAAAAAGATAGGGATCAATTTGGGATAGAGACGAAATACAACAATTTAGATAAAATTATGCTGGGGATTGAAAAGAAAATGTTAGCCAGATTCTATAACCTCTTATTAGGCGAAGACAGAGCAGAAGGGATAGCGAGGAACCAACTAAGCATTTGCGAAAAAAATATTGGCCACAGACTAAATTTTAATGATTGGGAGGAGACTTGGAATAGAAATTATAATTTTACTAAATCAGCTACTTATAGGGAGAACCACTACAAAATATTTCACAGATGGTATCTAGCCCCAGCTAGACTAGCAAAAATATTTCCTAATGCCTCAGGAATTTGTTGGAAGTGTGGAAAGGAGATTGGCACCTTCTTTCATATGTGGTGGTCCTGCTCAGAGACAAAGAAGTTCTGGACAAAAATACGAACTCGGCTGCAGGAAATAGTGGAAGAAGATATAAAATTTACTCCAGAAATTTTCCTACTGGGAATGACAGGAGACGGGTTCTCTAAGGACAAGACTCAATTGATAATACATATTGTAACAGCGGCCAGATTAACCTTTGCAAAATATTGGAAGGATAAACAAGTCCCTCCAGAGGTGACAATAATAAATAAAATTTTGGAATGTGCAGAAATGGCAAAATTAACCAGTATGCTTAAAGATGAGGAAAATTCAAAATTTAAGGCAGTATGGCAAAGGTGGTACATATGGTGGAATAATAGAATATGACTATAAGGATACACCTATTTTTAACAATGATTAATAATAATGAATGATTTGAAGATACTTGCTGTGTATATACTGTATATATGTAATCGCACGATACCTCAGATGTTACCTGAGATTTGATATTTTCTATTTTTTTTTTAAAAAAACCTTTTTAAAAACTCAATAAAGTATAGTTTAAAAAAAAATAAAAATAAACCCCTGAGGTCAAGGCTCGTGGATTTCAGCGGAAACCCCATCGGGGTCTTGGGCAGAACCACTCTCCACATCACCTTCAAGGACTTCCAAGGCAAACTTCCCATCACAGTCGTGGAACACAGCCGACCGAACCTGCTAGGAGTGGAATGATTCAAGCCGCTAGGGTTATCAATCGGAGGCATCCATCAAATCCGGAGGGACGAACTCAACAACCTCATCGAAGAGTTCAAGGAAGTCTTTGATGGTAAGCTGGGGAAATTTGTGGGAAAGCCAATCTCCTTTAATTTGGACAATCAGGCTGAAGCCCCGCCGGGTTCCGTTTGCCTTGCGGCCAAAAGTAGATGAGCAGCTAGATAAGCTGATCACCCAGGGCATTCTGGAACCTATTGATCATGCTTCATGGGAAACCCCCATTGTGACCCCAATGAAGCATGATGGATCTGTGCGCATCTGCGCCGACTATAAGTGTACAATCAATAAGGCGTTGCTGCAGAGCGCATACCCAGTCCCAGTGGTGCAACATCTGCTGCATTCCCTGGGGACTGGCTCAATTTTTGCCAAACTGGACCTGTCCCAGGTTTACCAGCAGCTGCAAGTGGACGAAAAGACAGTGGAGGCCCAAACAATAGTCACCCACAGGGGGGCATTCAAATGCAACAGTCTCCAATTTGGAGTCAGCGCTGCCCCCGGAATCTTTCAATCAATGATGGAACACCTTCTCCAAGGCGTTCCAGGTGTGGTGCCGTACTTTGACGATGTATTGATCTCCGGAGATTCCAAAGCACAACTCCTTGAAAGGAGGCTTGTCCTGCAGCACTTCAAGGCCAAGGGCTTGAGAGTCAGGAGAGACAAATGCATCTTAGGAGTCCAGGAGGTCGAGTTCCTGGGCTATCTCATAGATAGCACTGGCATCCACCCCACCAAATCAAAAGTGAAAGCTATCCATGAAGCTCCAAGCCCAAAAAACAAAACAGAGCTTCAGGCATTCCTTGGATTGCTTAACTTCTATGCCATGTTCCTCAAACAGAAAGCCACGATTGCTGAGCCACTCCACCGCCTGCTGGGGAAAGCGGCTTCCTGGAAGTGGAACCAAGAGGAGGAAGCAGCATTCTGGGCCGTTAAGGGACTCTTAACATCCAAAAGTGTCCTCATACAATACAACGAGACGCTCCCAATAGAGCTCACCTGCGACGCATCACCATACGGGGTGGGGGCAGTCCTCAGCCATGAACTTCCGAATGGCTCAGAAGCCCCAATAGCATACTTTTCCAAGACGATGTCCAGCGCAGAACGCAATTACAGCCAGCTGGACAAAGAGGCTCTGGCTATTGTCGCAGGAATAAGACGATTCCACGAGTACGTCTACGGGAGGAGCTTCACCATAGTGACCGACCACAAGCCGCTTCTGGGGCTCCTCGCAGGCGACCAACCAACCCCGATCTTCATGTCCCCGCGAATGACAAGATGGGCCATCTTCCTAGCCGGCTATTCCTACAGGCTTGTGCACCAGCCAGGCACGTCCATTGGGAACGCCGATGCGCTGAGCAGATGCCCATCCAAGGATCCAGTGGAAAACCCAGCCCCCACGCTCGACCTCTTCCACATAGACAATGACAACAGCTGCCCAGTCTCATCTGCAGATGTGGCCGCCCACACTCAAAAGGACCCCACACTCTGCCAAGTGAGATCCTGGATCCTCAGAGGGTGGCCGACGGAAAAGGCAGAGGAGAAATTCAGCCCCTTCATTAGAAAGCAAAAGGAGCTGTCCACCATGAGAGGCTGTTTGCTATGGAGAGACAGAGTGCTGATTCCCAGCACTCTGCAAAGAAGAATGCTAGAGACCTTGCATAATGGGCACCCCGGCATTGTCCGCATGAAAGCCCTGGCACGGAGTTACGTCTGGTGGCCATCACTAGACAGAGACATCGAAGAATGGGTCTCCAGATGTGACCCGTGCCAAGAAGTATGCCCAGCGCCACCTCAAGCCGAACTAACGAAGTGGGAGACCCCCAGCAGCCCCTGGTCCAGGATCCACATCGACTTCGCGGGTCCAATGCAAGGGCGCCACCTACTCATCGTCATTGACGCCTTCTCCAAGTGGCTCGAGGTGGTATCCATGGCATCTACCACAACGGAAGCGACGATCCGGGCTCTATGCCGTCTCTTCGCCACCCATGGACTGCCGGATGTGCTGGTTTCCGACAACGGGCCCCAACTCACGTCCTTGGCCATGGAGGCATTCCTGGCCGGATTGGGCATTCGCCATGCCCTGTCAGCCCCCTACAGGCCAGCTGGGAACGGACAGGCGGAACGGATGGTGAGGCTCGCCAAGGAGGCGCTCACCAAAATGGGCACGGGCGACTGGCAGGAAAGAATTGACAACTTCCTCCTCACCCAACACATCACGCCGCATGCCACCACCCACAAGAGCCCAGCTGAGATGTTGATGGGCAGAAGGTTGAGGTCACCACTGGACCGGCTGCACCCACAATACAGCCCAGAAGTGACTGCAACGGCCAGCCACCCGCTTTGCGCTTTCAGCATAGGAGATCCGGTTTTCGCATTGAACTTCCACGGCTCTCCGAAATGGCTGAAGGGGAAGATAGAAAGCTCAACCGGCCCGAAGTCCTACAGAGTGGAGCTGGAAGATGGACAGGTCTGTAGACGTCACATCGACCAGCTCCAGAAAAGGTGGAGGGAAGTAGGACAAAACCAGCCCGACGAGGTAGCCTTGCAACACCCCGACGAAGTAGGCCTACAACACCCCGATGAGGTAGCCTTGCAACACCCCGATGAGGTAGGCCTACAACACCCCGATGAGGTAGGCCTACAACACCCTGACGAGGTAGGCCTACAACACCCCGATGAGGCAGGCCTACAACACCCTGTCGAGGTCGGCCTATCAGACCCTGGCAAGGCAAGCCAACAACACCCCGACGAGGTGGGGAGGCAACGACCCGACCAACCAGAGCAGCAGGATACCAGGGAAGTAGACCGGGGACTTCTCACCCAGGGTGAACCCCGGCCACCCGGCTGGGGCAGCAGACAGGCCCAGAACATGGAGGACTGCCAACCAAGAACAGCGGTAGACCGGGGACCGCCCGAGGTGGAAACACCACAGCTCGTGGGCGAAGATGGCACACAACACCCCGGCGAGGGGGACCTCCACCCAGCACAGAGGGCAGCCCAACAACAACACCCCAGCACGAAAGACCCCAGCCACCGACCTGCGGTAGACCTGGGACTGGTGCAGAAGGAAAGCTGACAACAACCCGGCCAGGGAGGCCAGCGCCACCCCGGCAGGGGAGACCTCCACCATCCCGCGGAGGTAGCCCCACAACAACAGCCCGACCAAGACGACCACTGCCGACCCGACAGGGTAGGCCAACGCCAGCCCAGCAAGGAAGGCCTCCATCACCCCAACCAGGGAGGCCTGCACCAACCCGGCGAGGTCGGACCACATGACCAAGGTCAACACAGCCCACCGCCGGGAGACCGGACCCAAGGACACCGATCCGAGACTTCCTCCCCGACAATGGGAACCCGAACCGCAGCCAAACCACAGAGCCCGGGAGACCGGGGAGGAGCAAGTGACAACCAGAGACTTACCGAGACTCAGACGCTCTTCCCGGGTCGGCACCAAGCGTCCACAGTGAGACAACTGATGCACAGGCCAGGAGGAAGACCATCAGAACCAGCAGTCCGAGGTCCAGGGTTCGGCCGGAGGCGCTGGGAGTGACCCCGCACACTTGCCAGCCAAACCAAGTCCGGTTCCGGGGAGGGAACCGGGAGACACAGGAGCCCCGTCCGTCCAGGTCGGCGTCGACGAAGAAGTGAGACTGTGCAGGTCAACTAGGGTGCCGAGGCGTCCCACGTACCTGCGCGATTATGTGACATTCATTGACTTTGAGTGACGGTTTGCCAACTAGGAGGGGAGGAGTGTTATGTCCTTATAAGGACACCCGCCCGGATTGGCTGCCAGCCTCGGGCGGTAAGTTTGAATAGCTGTCTAGTGGTGGTGCGTCTGCCGGTGAGAATATAAGGAGAGCTCTGGCAGCGCACAGCCAGTCTTGTTACTGTTTCAATAAAGTTACTAAATGTATCGAGCTGGTCACGTCTTTATTTCCTGCGCCTGATTTAACAACCGCCCCCTAGAGTTGGGAATGACTAGCACATATGCGCAAAGGGAACTTTTACCTTTCTATACTGCTCAGAGCAGCTACTCAATTTTAAACAATCCTCATTTCAAAACAAGCAATGGAGCTAAATAGTTGAAAATCAAGATAATTGTTTTTACAAAATAATCCTGGAGCTTTTATCAAAGAGTAGAAAATAAGAGAAAGAGGCTTGCTGGGAATCTCAGTGTACTTCAATTTAATTTAATTTAATTTAATTTAATTTCCAATTTATATACCGCCCTTCTCCCTAAGGACTCAAGGTGAGTGGCCTTTTTGATTTTTATCTCCCAGTTAAAAATGTCTTCGACTGCTCTGATTCCTTTCAGTGCATTCTCACCTCAGCACAACATGGACATGTTTATGTGTTTATGACTCTATATTGCTCATGGGCAACTATCAATTAGCAGTTGCTTTTTCTGGCCAATAACTGAATACAGAGAATTGTCAGCCAATTAGTGCTCATTTGAAAGCCAATACGCAGTACCTCATCCCTTCCCCTCTTCACCAAAATAAAAGAGAATCAATTGCTATCATTTCTCCTCATTTCTGTACTTGTTGGCAAAATTCAGTTACCTTCAAAACTGCTAAATCTGGTGTGTATTTTTTTTTTCTTTTATCTAATAGTTCCAGAATGTTTCAACATTAGGAGTCCAGAAGTTAAAGCAATCCAGAAATTTCTAATGAAAGCCATTGGACTATCCCTTCATGTAAAAGGGAATGATGAATTATTGTTGCTGAAGTTATATGTTTTGAAATGATATTTCCTTCTCCTTCCTTTCCTACAGTATCATTGTATTGCTCACAGTTGCAAATGCTCATGTGTTTGCATGAGTCCTAACATGGTTCATTCACCTTGAAGATCTCCAAGGGTGACCACAGACAAAAGCCCATTCTTGTATCTGAGGCAGTAATCCCTCCATCAAGATATAAACATCTTTACTTGAAATTGTTATGGACTAAGAAAGATATGAAAGGAGGACTTTTTAATATCCATGTGTTTTAGGCTCATTCAGAGATTTTTAAAAGATGCATAATCAGGAGAATTTGTGCCTAGAAACAAATGAAAAAGCAATGAAGTTGCTGTGGAAAATCTGAAAAAATTGCTGATCCAATTCCATATTTTTAAATACTCAGTTATCCCAAGCAAACATATATACAAGTGGCCAAGATAAACACGAAGCAAATGAAAATGAAGCTAAAACCAACTCCTGCAACAATATAAAAATTATCATGCATCAAGCTTTCCTTTCATGATTTGGCCGCAAGAAACATTAGTATGTTTCTGCTCAAAGTTTTTCATGACATTTGCCAATTACGGCAATGTTACAAGACATTTGACTTCATTTTCAAATCTTATTGATTGAATAAGTACCAAGCCATCTCTTGGGGTGTGCTAAGAATGACTTCATTGTTAAGTAGGTGAAATATCACCGTGTGGTCATGTTGAGCATAGCTGAAAATAAGACTTCTGTAGCGATATCTGCCTGGGTTGCTTTAGTAAGAAAGGGATATTTTGGCCTTTGGATTCCCCATTTCTGAAAATCTGATCTCACTTGTCTAGCCTTCAGTCACTGTGATATCCAAAATCTCTTTCAACTCGCTTCCTTGATCTTATGGGACCTTTCCCAAGCCACGTGCTGTTTTTTTCCCCATTCATCTATAAAGACAGCATCTGTTGAAAGACTACAAGCTCAGTGGCCGTCTGGCTTCCTGAATTGGTATGATTTGACTTTGATGTGCCTCTGATACCTAGCTACGCTGAGATTTCTATTTCTCTCTTGTCAAAAGATACCTCACAATAATTTGATCGATCCACTAATGCTGTTCTGATATTTAGTAAGTGCCCCCAAGCCTTTAATCTTCCACTATCACTTTAATCTCTTATACTAACCCTTGTTCATTCCATGCCTCCTTTCATCTGCATCACTTTTGCTATCCTGGCATTTACCTCCACTTTTCTGACTCTGAACTTAAACCAGCCTGTGTAATTTGCAATGTCCTCTTTTCTTTTTTTCCCCCTTGAAATAGTAGTGGATGCCTAGAAGAACACCATAAACCAAAAGTTTTCCAGTTAATTTCTCATTAAATAGCAGATACTATTAAGAGGGCTAGTGCTATTGAAGCATATAAAATGGTGGTAAAGAGGTAAGGTTCTCTGTGCTGCCATCTAGTGGTTATCCAGATTTCCACAGCCCAGTATTGTAAGTCTAATTACAGAAAACAAAGAAAAAACACACCACACATACACCTACATACACACTTACACAGTCTGAAGCATCATGGGCCCTGACTTCAAAGTGTTTTATACCACTTGATTTTAACATTAGCCACTTTTCTTAGGAATGTATAGTATTATTGCCTATACTAAACATTTCTTAAAGCAATTTTAATCTAACCATAGTTTAAAATGTTAAATATTAAAACAGAGTAGCTAAATCAATATAATTTTGGGTTACAGTTGCTTTAAAATTAATCTTCCCTTACAATTAAAGATGCAATGTGAGAATGCACTCTTTCTATGGGGCAGGTGTGTATTTGTGTGTGTGTATGTGTGTGTGTTACAACATATACTTCCCAGTTTCTTGGATTATATTGTCACTGAAGCAGGGGTGGGTTCTACTTACCTTTACTAACAGTTCACAACAGGAGCGCGGGCGCTTCTGTGCATGTGTAGAAGCTTCTGCACATGCGCAGATTGTCCATGATGACATCTGAGTGGGTGGGCGGAGCCTCCTGCCGCTTTTACTACCGGTTCACAAGAACGGAATCGAACTGGGAACAACCCACCACTGCACTGAAGGGTAAATAATCTGATTAAGACTCACACTTGTCTGGTCTTAACAAAATTCTCTGATGATCAACAATAATGTTAACAACCAAAATCCCAACTACTTTCTGTCAGCTGCACTTCTCCATCTGATTTTATTAAAATTAACCTGCTTAAAGCCTCCTTCCTGAAGGCGTCCCATTCACCAGATAGCAAATTGGCAGACCATCTAACAGTTGTATCAATGTGCAGCTCATCTTTCTTTGAGTCTGCAGAAATAGATGTTGACATAAAGATTACCGCCCCGATGCCTGAGCCCTAATTTGCTTCAATAAGGAGGCTGCTGACTTGCACGTATTTAATATAGCATAGTTAAGAAAAGTAACCAGTGGATTCCCTTGGATTACTTTCCTCTCTGTCATATCGCCAGTTCATGGGAAAACGAGCCCCATCACTCTTTTTATCCTTACGATTTATATTGATATTGTTTCCTGATTGCTTATTTGCACCCTATGTTTTGTATCCTATGAGGTAAGTGTTGTACCTTATGATTCTTTTTTTTTATTGAAAAAGTTTTCAAATACAAGTTTTTCCCCCTTCCCCCCCTCTTCCCTAACCCCCCCTCACCACCCATCCCCCCTGTGACTTCTTCACAACAATAAGCTAATTCATAACTAATTACATAATATTTTACCATTCCCTTACTCCCTCCTCTAAATACTGACCCTTAGCATAATATTCTTATAACTCCCATTTTCGCAATAATCTGCCCTTTTTCTCCTCCCCCAAACTTATAGTATATTATTACAAAAACATAACATTTAATCTTTTATATATATTAATATAACATTTCAAAGCAGCCTTCTCCCTACATCCAAATTTAACATTTATTCAATTCTATCCATTTCCTCCACTCCCCTAAATATATGACTTAAAAATCCTTTTTCTTAAACTAATCAATCAGTAAACTAACCTATTTCAACCCAATTTCCTGCAAAATTACCATACAATACAATTCTAAATATAATCCACTGCCCACTCTGCTAAAATATATATCTATGTATACATTCCATTTTATAAAAAGAAAAAAGACAATAACTTTAAATTTATAATCCATATAATATCTTCTTTGATGACTTTCCACTGGATTGTTAAATCCATCGTCCATAATAGGGTAACATAGCATGCTGTGCAACAGTTTGTTCAAGATCTTCAATCATCTTCTGCCCCCATCAGTAATGAATATCCTCATATATATATATATATATAAAAGTAAAAACAACCACCCAAGTGACATTATAATTATATTCCATATAGTTGTAATTGTGGTTTTCATCAGGATTATTAATTCCCATCATCCTAGTGGGTAACAGCCAGATCTTCTGCATGCCCCAGCGTGACTCTCTTGCCTTGTAACTCGAAATAGTTATAATATATTTATCAGTAAAAGAAATCCAAAGTAGATAATTCAAATCCAACAATGTAAGGTTCTTTTCACATCCCAAAATCACGGCATTGCAGAGATCTGCCACTGTCCTCAAGATAGTATTAAACAGTAGTTCGCCTCCACTATCTTTTCACATATTCATTCGTTTTTTAAAGTCCCTGGCTTCACTGTTGCTTGGTTTAGAAACTACTATTTCTATGAGATCTGTTTCTTTTTTTCTTTTTCTTTTGCGGGTTGAATTTCCATCCTGGTTTCCTTCCTACAAATTGTGTATCAACTGATCGATTTTCATTCTGCTTTATAAGTTGATCTTGTTGGTTTTGTTTTGATATCTCATATTTCTTTTCCATCACTTGTATATCAACTGGTTGGTTTACGCACTTGTCTGTAACTTGATGATTCATCACATTGGAGTTGGATGACACTGCTCTCATATTTATAGACAGTCCAGCTGGGGTATCCAGGGAATCCGAAGACAATTTATCTACCACAGCCTCTATAATTTGATATTTTCCCTTTGTTTCCAACTCCTTTTGCTTGTCCTGTATTATGCCTAAAGATGTTGAATTCATTTTCAAATTTTTTTGATAAAATTCTTCCGCTTTTTCAACAGTGTTCAGTTGGTATCTTACTCCTTGGTGTCTCAATATTAAACCAACTGGAACATCCCACCTAAATAGGATATTTCTTTTTTTTAACTCAGTCGCTAGAAAACCAAATTTCTTCCTCTCCGTTAACATTTTAGGCGGGAGCTCCTTAAAAATCCAAATCTTTCTTCCATGAAATTGCAAAGTAGAATTAAAAGAGTTCTGCACAATATTATTCCTAATTTCTTTATCTGTAAAATAAATCACCACATCTCTAGGCAATTGCCTTTGCTTTGCCAACCAGGAGTTTATTCTATAAATTCTGTCAATCCTGCAAAACACTTCATCAGGTTGAACCTTTAAAATCCCAGCCAGAATTTCAAAAGATATTTTCCTTAAAATATCTTTCTCTGTTATTTTCCTGCAGACCTCTCAGTCTAATTGCATATTCTGTAAAATTATGTTGGATCATTAAAACTTCTCTTTCAATCCTCTGTTGTACATTTTCTTCATTACCAGTCTTTTGGTCAACCTCCATTTTAGGTTTGTCTTCTGAACTATTATCCTGAGTGTTTGCCAAATCCTTTTTAATTTTTTGAATCTTGTCATCCAAATTCTCCTCAGTTTCTTTCATTTTAGACTCTAATAGTTCAGTATTTGCATCCAACTGAATCAGAAAGTCTGATAAACCGTTAGCTGTTTTTAAAATCTTTCGATCCAAAAAATCAAACTTTGATTTCACCAATTCACCAATTTCTTTAATTTCCTGCTTAAATTTTTCAAGTTGCTGATTCACAATCTCATCCCTTCTTACAATCTCCTCAAGGAGGAATTCTATTATATTAAAGTCAGGTTTCTGAGACTGGAGAGTTAGAACTTGTTCATGTAATTTGTTAATGGGGGAATCCCCCCCCACTGCCTGTTTGTCTAACTTTATAAGTCTCAGTGCCATTTTTCCACACAGACAAGATTTACTGGAAAAGAGAAAAAAAGCTTTTTTCCAACCAAGATCAATATCAGATCCCCAGGAGAAAAAGAAAAAAAACAAGAGTGAGAGTGAGGTTTTGCCTTCAATTACAGCCAGAAGTATTCATTCCGCTACTTTGTAATAGAAAACGGAAGGACTTTCCCTTTCAGCCTCTCTTCAAGCCGCAGCAGTCGCCATTTTAAAAATCTTTTTTCCTTTCCCTTCTTAAACAACTTCAGTAACTTTTATAAAATAAGTAGAATACTTGCGCTTCAGGATCAGAGGTCCAGCTCACGTCTTCTTTAATTAATTTAACAAATTTGCAGGCTTGCTTTTGCCACCTAGCTCTGCATGTAGCAGAGATCACCCAAAGCCCGGAGCATCGGCTGGGGATATGGGGAGCCTCTTCCGCTCCGTCCCAAAAGTAAATAAAAAACTTTTGGGATTAGGCAGAGAGCTCTACCCACCCCAGCCGGCTCTATCTCCGTTTCCTCATGGAAATGGAGTTTTTTCGAGCCGCCATTCCGCTATAAAGGCGGCTCTTACAGGCAGTGGGTTCGACGATCCCGAAGGAGCGTCCGGCGGTGACAAACAGCAAACCGGAAGTCCCGTACCTTATGATTCTTGATGAACGTATCTTTTCTTTTATGTACACTGAGAGCATATGCACCAAGACCAATTCCTTATGTGTCCAATCACACTTGGCCAATAAAAAATTCCATTCCATTCCATTCTATTTAATATAGGCTGAGTCTGGGGTTGTTGAGGAGCAGTTTTTGACAAATGCCTTAGCTTGAAGAATTTAACTATCTACTGAAACCTAGAGCTGATTCATATGATCAGTCCTAGCCTCTCTTTTTTTTTCTTTCCAGCCTTCCCAACATTGGAAGCCAGGCAATCAAATAGCCAGGATTGGGAGTAGCAAGAGAAAATCAGAGAGGGTGCATCACTATCTGCCACATCTCTACTTCTGGGGAGTTGCTTCATGCATTTGAAGACTTGGTAGGTTAGGTACAGAAGAAAAAGGTCTAGTTTGAACTCTTTGACTCTTCTACTCCTCTCCCCCCAAAAAACCAATCCTGGAAAGGAGTGCGCAGGAAGAAGAGCGGAAGAGTCATACTCATGCTGGTCCATACTTTCCAGTATTGAATGGAACAACTTGCTGTGGCCAACTTATTGCGGCCAACTCTGCATGGCCAACTCACCACAGCTAATTCACCATGGCCAATTCGCTGCTGGCCTACTCACCATGGCCAACTCGCTGTGGAACAATTTAACAATTCTATTTAATTATTTTAAATAAATAAAACATTGTTTTAATTTTTGCCATGCACATTTCATTCTGTCCCTCCTTTTGCATCCTTTTTTAAATGATTCTATTCCACCATTTCTTTGATATTAGTGTAACTCTTGTCCCACAGTGTGGCGAATTGGCTGTGGTGAGTTGTCCCGCAGTGAGTTGGCCATGGTGAGTTGGCTGCAGTGAATTGTCATAGACCATTCCGGTGGGAGCTAAGCAGTCCCAGCCCATGATTTCATCATCATCGAGGGAGATACACCTGGTGGGACCCAAAAGAACGGCCTTCTTAATTTAATTTGCTCATAGTATCATGTGGTGTGTGCAAAATATAAAATGAACCATATACTTTGATATCAGCCCCTTATAACTTATGCGCAGAAAGGAATTGGTAAGTAGAATTTAAGATGTATCTGTAGTGTGTTTTTTTTTAAATTTATTGCCTGGGTCCAGTTCTTTTCAGTTATTTCATTCAGCATATTTATAGCGAAAAGGAATAGATCTTTTACAGCACTTTAACAAAATGGAACACTAGTACGCTTTAAGTGAAAATCTATATTGTCATTTGTCATTTTTGTTATTACTATTTCATAATAATTAAGCAATAAATAAAACAAGGCATGGTGAGACTCTGAAGAGGGCAGCATGAAATTGAATAACATAGGAGAAAAAAAAAGAGTTGAGATGGTGAGTTTAAAAAAAGCTATTGTAAATACTGCACAACAAAATATTTTGTGAACTTGCTTGCTTAAGGCCTGCCATTGCAAGAATCACTTGGTAATGTTTGCTTTTTCTGAAATTATGTAAAGAGACCTAGGGATATAGCCAGAACAATATGAGCTCTGGTAGTGCAATGATTAGAGTGCAGTATTGCAGGCAAAATCTGCCCAGTGCCTGGAGTTTGATTCTGATGGGGCTTATAGTTGACTCAGCCTTCCATCCTTCTGAGGTCAGTAAAATGAGGACCCAGATGGTTGGGGACAATATGCAAATAATGCTTACATTATAAACTGCCCAGAGAGTGCTGTAAGGTGCTTCGGGGCAGTATATATGCCTAAATGCTAAATATATCATTATGGTTAAAACTTGTGACAATCACTAAATGACAGCAAAAATTTAGAGATTTCTGTTTTCTTTGCTACCATCTAATGATGGTCCAGATTCCTACCAACAAGTAGAGTTGGCCTAGGCATTGTGACATTGAGCCACAAACTAACTAACCACATTTTTTTGTCTAATCTGGAAGGTTAATTTAAGCTTCACAGTAAAATATAATTAAATATAGTTTACCATGTTGAGCAAACATAGCAGCTAATTTTATCTGGAGAAAAGCTTTTGTAAGCTGGTACCTATTTTTCCCTGACATTCAGGAGATTTAAGAATTTAATTTCAGCCAGTTCAGCAGTTCAGATAATAGTTTAGGATTGTCCATCCGTTGGGATTTTGAGCAACTACACAGCTGTGAATCTCTTCAGCATTTCAATGGGAGGCTGCTGAGAAAGTCCTAGAAAAGAATAGCAGGATAAGTAATCTATCTATATCTATATCTATATCTATATCTATATCTATATCTATATCTATATCTATATCTATATCTATATCTATATCTATATCTATCTATCTATCTATCTATCTATTTTGCTCTATCTATCCGTCTTTCTGTCTGTCTGTCTGTCTGTCCGTCTGTTGTTGTCCTCCTCCTTAACATCATCATCATCCTATTTCTTTCTTTCTAGCATTTTCCTGCAAATGCAGGTTTTGCTTTTCTCAGAACAGCTGAATGTTGATCCATTGATTGTGACAGAAATCGACTGATTTGGCTTGATGCTCAAGCCTGACATTGATGGCTGAGAGAAAGAGGGTGACTAGCTCAGAGTCATGCAGCTGACTTTCATGCCTAAGGTATTATTAGAACTCCCTATTTCCTGGTTTTTAGCCTGGTGCCTTAACCACTAGCTATGTGTGTGTGTGTGTGTGTGTGTGTGTGTGTGTGTGTGTGTGTATAAACACACACACATACAAACATATGACTCAGCCTTCCATCCTTTCGAGGTGGGTAAAATGAGGACCCAGATTGTTGGGGGCAATACTCTGACTCTGTAAACGATTTAGAGAGGGCTGTATATAAGTGATATTGCTATTGCTACATACATAGATACATACTGTACATAGATACATAAATACATACATACATATACTATATATACACATACACCCCACACTAGTAGAAATTTCAGTTCCACTGACATGTGTATTAAAATTGATCATGATTAAGCATTTAGGCAAAATGTTAAACCAAGCACTCAAATTCCCCTTTAGGGAATATTTATTTGTTTTCCAATTGCTTTTTAAAAAAACAAACAAACAAACATTTGAACAACTCTCATATTAAAGCATTTGGGTTGAAGAATTTATACAGTACATAATACGTAGTACTGAATACACAGTACATAGAAAGTGGGAAAGTAGTGTGGAAAGGCATAGTGTATCTTAACATCAGTTTGGTGTCCAGCCACTGGTCAAGGACCTGAGGAGAATGTCTTCCAGCTAAATCTTAAAAGCCGCTAAGGGAGGTAGGTGATAAGACTAAAAGAAACAAAAGCACTAACAATCTTGAACATATCACATAAAGCAAATCTGCACTTACCTGAACAGAAAGACCAATTGGGGAGTGGAAATGATAGGGAAGAGGGGTTGGGAAAAACTCCAAGTAGCCCTATTAATGGAAAATAAGACTCTCTTTCTGAATTTAGATGGAATAAGGCTATAATTTTGATGGGCTTTCAGAAACAACAACAAAAGTATATATTATGCAATAGTTTGAATATAACTGGCTGAATGGGTATTCTCTGAGAATTTCCTCCACAGCAATCTTGTTGCTGAGCTCACAGTATCGTGAATGGAAGCAGATCGAGCAAATGAAAGTTCAGAAGGTTCAGAGTGGGTGTCTGGCAATGAAATGCATCATGGTATCACGAATCAGGACACAAGTGCAAAAGGGCAGAGCCTATATGGTGAGTGGGCATATGTGTATGTTTTGGCATTGCACTAATTCTTGTTGTTTATGGATAGACCATCTACCAGGGATGCTATTCAGCAGGTTCTGACAGGTTCTGGAGAACTGGTAGCGGAAATTTTGAGTAGTTCGGAGAACTGGCAAATACCACCTCTGGCTGGCCCCAGAGTGGGGGAATGGAGATTTTGCAATATCCTTTCCCTGCCATGCCCACCAAGCCACACCACACCACACCATGCCCACCAAGCCACGCCCACAGAACTGGTAGTAAAAAAATTTGAATTCTACCACTGCTGTCTACCCAAAAGGAATCTCCAACTATACTGAGGAAAGTTGATCTAAGCAGTGTTTCTCAATCGTGGCAACTTAAAGACGTGTAGACTTCAACTTCCAGAACTCTTCAGCCAGCATATGTTAGCTGGTAAACTTGCAAGATTTGTTTCTCTTGCTATGTACATGTGTACATCTGAACTAGACTATGTTGTTTCTTTGTCTCATATATGTGGGTATATGCATAATTTTGTATTTATTTATTTTGTCATGTTTATGTAGTGTATATTAGAGGTGGAGACCCTTTGAGAGATCTATATGCAATGAAATTTCATTGCATTAGTGTACATTCAAAGTGACAATGAAGTTAAGTTATTCTATTCTATTATTCTATTCTAAATTAGGGAATTCTGGGAGTTGGAGTCCACATGACTTAAACTTGTCAAGGTTGAAAAACACTGATCTAAAGTATGGGAGATAATGCTTGTTTCAAAAACCTCTCCCATCACCATGGACCCATGAGAGGGGTCGCCAAACATCCATTAAAACAGATTCCTGCTACCTGCAACATATATAAATAAAGATAAACATCAGTTCTGGCCACTATTACCACAGTGTCTTTTTAAAAAAGTTGGATGGAGAAAGAGTAAGAAGAGATCACTAGAAATGGGAAACACTTGTTTTTAACTGTTAGCTTCATATGAGTTATGTTAGGCAGAACCTGCACATGCCTTTTGTCCATTATTACAGTTACACATTACTTTCTTAAAAATCAATAGACTACATCTTTTGAAATCACATTGTGGCTAGTTTGTATCTGTGAGACAATTGAAATCTGTTTGAAGATCAGATTTGTTTTACTGACTGATGAATTAATTACTGAGATCTGTGTGCTATTTTTTAGCTAGCAGGGTGATGTGTGACAAAATCCTTTTACATTCTTAATTGTTTTTATACATGGCCATTCTTCAATTCTATTCCCTACAGGAGGTGCTGGATGTACATCTTCAGGAGCAATTTCTTGCCTCAATAAATATATTTACCTTAAACTGACCTTGACTTTGTCAAGTCTAAGCACACAATATCCTTTCAGGATCAAATCTTTTAGGTGGTTCTTACTGCCTTCAAGCATTTTTGATGGGAAAGGGGAAATGGTGGCAGTATATGGTGTGACGTGAGGAGATCCAGTATGATTTGATGTTGTAGTTAATAATGAAGGTTTTGAAAGTGTGGAGGGTTGTGAGGTTGAGTTGTTAATTCAGGAGAGTCAGAGAGTTGGAGAAGAATGGAGGAGCTACATCTAAAATTGAAGCACAGCTTGTGGGATGGAGATGGAAACAGAGGTAACGAAACAGAAGAGAAGTGGAAGTAAACAGGGTTGGTGAGCAGAGAGCTGATCTTGTGCCCAATTCCTTAATTTCTTGGTCCCCTGTGAATTACATCAACATGTACTTGGAGTGAGTTGCTGGGAACTGTTTGAGTTAGGGAATTGGTGTCAATTATGGTATGATCAAGATGATGTGGGCCATGGGATGGCAATGGAGGCAAATGAGCTCTCTTGGTCTCCCAGGGCAGCAGCTGAGCCAGTTGGGGTGGAGGATGGTGGGCTGCTGGCTTGATTTTTTTGGTTGCTTTTGGACATTGGAAGCCTCCTACTCTTGGAAGACAGATGTCATGTGTTGACAGGTCAGTAGCTACTGAAACATTTTGTGGAGGTATTTGACATGCTTGACTGCTGCAGGCTTGCATGGCCATTTCATTTTGCCACCTTTGCATGGAACTGCTCTCTTGTGCTTTCACAGCTTTTTCCCTTCCAGGTACATGAATTAATTTTTTTTATAGAAATGTCCAGACACAATAGAATTCAAGATTTATGTGGCTGGTAACTTTTTGATGAGATTATAGCTTGAAACGACTTCTATCTATCATTGTTCCTTAAAGGTTTTCTATTCCTATGCATTCCATCCAATATAATGGAGCATAGGAGGGGGTCTTAGTAATTATATATGCAATGCCTGGATGATTTCTTTGCATTTTGATCCAGTCAAAATTCTGTAACTTTCCTTGGCTGATTTTAATATCCCGAGACATTGTGTAATGTAGTTTTGAATTGTGTTTTGACAATTCTCAGATTCCCTCTAGCTGTGCATTTTCCCTTTCAGCAAATTGGAATGAATTAAACACATTCTATTCTTTTTCCTACTTTTGTACTTACTATTCACCTTCTGAGAATTTTTTTTACATGAACAATTATTATATTGTTTAAAAATAATATCCCAGACATATTTTCTTTCCTGACATTGTGACCAGCAAATCTTTGAACATATGGATAATGCAATGGCTTTCTTCTGGAATGTTTTCCCCCTTCTGTGTGGTTGGCCATACATTATTTATGTAGTGAATTGTTATTTTTATTACTTTTATCCACCAAGTTTGCTTTAATTCTCTACAGTCCTTCTGGATGTCATTGTGTGATGTGATGCTTCTACTCTACTGTTAATCTTGCCAATAGAGATATAACTGTTATCAAAAGTTCTGCATGTAGGGTTAGAAAAGCATTTTTAGTTCCCCCTCCTCATCTCTCTCTCTCTCTTTCTCCCTCCCTCCCTTCCTCTCTCTGTTTGTGGATGGGTCTTAAAGAATATCTTACCCAGCTATATGTTCCATCTGTAGCAGTGGTGGGTTGCCCCCAGTTTGGACCGGTTCTATAGAACCGGTAGTAAAACCGGAGGGAGGCTCCGCCCACTGACCCCGATGTCATCAGAACAGTTCTGCGCATGCACAGAAGAGCGTTTGTGGCCCTGTTGCAAACTGGTAGTAAAGGTAAGTAGAACCCACCCCTGATGTCTAGCTATGATAATACTCCATGAAACTGCAGTAGCTGGTGGAAAGCTCTACTTGTGTTCTATGTCATATCTTGTCCCAGTTGACATTATGACTTTCATTGTATGTTTTATTATCTGTATTGTTTGTTTACTTAATCATCAAATGATTTTTTTGGCAAAACAATCCCCTTATAGTCCTAGGAACAATCCAAGCATGATATGCATACTCCTTAATATATATATATATATATATATATATATATATATATATATATATATATATATATATATATATATATATATATTATCACCCTCGTTGTTGGATCTTCTCTGTGGGACCTAAAGCTAGATCCTTGATATAAGAGGATAGAGAGCTTGGCATAGCCAATCAATGCCAAGAACAGCATTTCTATGCATCTTCTAGGTACATGCGTCCAATCCCTGATTTAAAAAAACAAAGACAACATCATTTTGTGCTGGGTTTCTGTTCATAGTGAGGGCTTAACTCCGTCCCCTTCAAATGATTGGTGTTGATGTGCCACAATAATTGCATTTGAATTTCTTTGCTCAATGTTTTTAAATGCACTTCTATAACAGTGGAATAAGAAGTAGGCTATATACCTCCCAGCAGAGGAGATACCCCTTCATGATCACTGAAATGAAAGCAATGCATTTGGGCAATAGATTTGCTCCAATGTCATACCTATTCCCTATCCAAAACTCAAGAAAAGAAAAGATTTTTTTGGCATTTATAGATCTCCAATTAGTCTATAAATCCTATCAGATGTGAAGGAGGTTCATTATGCTACCTTCTTGCATAGAAAACTTCCCTTCTCTCACACTGAACAAGTTTCATGATGACATTAGCAAAATGCTTCAGCTGTGCACATCAATTACACCTCTTTTTAAAGGTAAAGCTTTAGTGTACCTTTCAATGCACAGCTTTCTTCCAAGGTGGAACAGCAGCAGTAAGGAAAAAAAATTCCATGCATCTAAGGAAATTCTTTTTTATTAAGTATTAATTAAGTGTTAATTAAGTATTAATTAATTAATTAAGTATTAAGTATTGACATCTGACCATACATTCCACTTCAAACTTGTAATATCATTCAACATTATGTTTTTATAAATTGATGTCACGAAAGCACAATTCCCAGTCAGAATAGAACAGGGGTGACAAACTCACATTATCACGTTGTCATCACATGACGTATTGCGACTTTTCCCCCTTCGCTAAAACAGGGTGGACATGGCCAGTGTGTGACGCATACGGCCCACGGGACACGAGTTTGACACCCTTGCTATAGAAGAATCTGTTACTTTCTATCAGAAATAAGGGACTGGAACCTGAAGTATACATTTGTGGGGAAAGGATTATTGAGGTAAATACTTGTGGGGAAAAAAATTGGAATGATCTTTCTCTGTGCTCTTTTTCTGCTAGGGATCACGTATTCCTTGCTGCATAATATATAGAGGAAAAAGACAACTTGAAGTCTTTTCTTTCTTTATTACGTTTAAATCTTTTCTTTTCATTTTTTTTTTTAAAAGATGCCCAAATCCATCTGGACTTTCCTTTCAGGCTGGGGGAAAAAAAAAAAAAGCCATGTGTTTGATTGGATCCCCAGACTTTCTCTCTCTCTGCCAAATTAAAAAGGGGGTAAAAGGTTCAGTCAATGCATGTGTGGCAGAAAAGAGGGCTTTGAAATCTGAAAGGTGAACTTTGAGAAGCAGGCAAATTCTTTCCAATTATTCTTGACTTAGTTCTGTGCCCTTTCATAACCAGTTCACAAATGAACACGTCGGATTAAATGAGTTGGACAAGTTCCAAATGTTTACCAGACAATTTGAAAATGGACAATAGACAAGAACTCCAGACTTGTTTGATAGTGAGACAGGTGGCCTATAAATGAAACAAACAAACAAACAAACAAACAAACAAATCACTCTTGACTGAAACACAAATTTCTTTGATTTGAAGGAAGTAATAATCTGCTTCACTGCTGTAAAAACTGGATAGGTGAGTATTTATCAAGATGTGATCATTCTCCACAGAAAGTAAGGCTAGTTTGGTACATGAATGCTAGCCCAAATACTGTACCTGTGTTTCTTATTTGTCATTGTACACTTCAGTGGGCTTTGGGTTATAGGTTTCCAGCATTGTGCAGTGATATCCAGGTACTTTCATGGCACTTTTATTAGCCCCTGGTATAATCTCTCATGCTGTTTGTGGGTTTATCCAGCTGGTAAAATGCTATAGCTTTGAAATGAGTTCTGCTGCTTAGCATTTAATATTCCCTTCTTTTACTCTGCAATTAGCTTTCCTAATGCAATTTAATCTATCTGAAACATTTCTCGAAAATCATGGCAGTAAACATGATTTCAAACTAAGCTAAATCTCCTGAACTTTTCCTCAACGCTAATTTCAAATGCCAGCAGGGCACCAACTGCTGAGAAAATTAATGAATGAGCAATAGCAGACTGTCTTTCATTTTCATTTGAATGATTTTACACTCAGAAGGCATCCTGAGAGCAACCAAATAATGCAAATGATGCCTAAGCAATAAAAAGAAATTCAGTTTCTGGGTCTGGTTATCAAAGAAGGCAGACCAGTCCTTACCCTCTATTATCAGAAAGTGCCCATTCCTAAATTAATAAAGATATCGATTCAGTTCATTCTGACCCTCTTCGTTGTCATTGGGCTCTTCAGTTTTACCCTTAGTATCTTAGATTTCCTCCCAAACCCTCTATTAGCCTTGGATCCCACAAAACTTCCCAAATGTACCTCTAATGGGAGATGGCATTGTTCAGGTTATACAAGAATCGAACTTTAGATGAATTTATTTATTTGTATTCCACCTTTATTAGTTTTACAAATAGCTTCAAGTCAGCCAACATACTTAATACTCCTTCTTACTCCTCTTTGCCTCACAACAACAACTCTGTGAAATGAGTTGAGCTAAGAGAAATTGGCCCAAAGTCACCCAGCTGGCTTTCACGGCTAAAGCGGGACTAGAACTCGTGATCTCTTGCTTTCTAGTCTGGTGCCTTAACCACTAGACCAAACTGGCTCTAATTTATTCTTAGTAAAAGGAAAAAAAATGGATGGTTTCATCCCTTTTGGTTCTTATCTTGGTCCAGAGCTTCCTTAAATGCCCCAACTACTGACATAGAATTTGTTATCGGCTTTTTTCAAAAGAAGGCAACCTTCAAACAGCAAAATAACATTGCCCATGCTGTCAAATAGGACGGAGATACCTAAATATCTGGATTTGTTCAAATGACTTTTTTTTTTGTAGTGGTTCATGCTTTGACCTGCTTAAAGGACAGCATGCTGCTTATAGAAGTCTGACAGTTATCCAACACAACTCATTTAGTTAGAAATAAAGACAGTTTGGAAGGCATACTATGTTGGCAGCAGCACTGGTGTGACAGCGCAACCAGCAGTGAAATTCAAAAGTGTCTCCTGTAAAGAACAAATCTTTGTGGAGGCACACTGTTCAGAGTTGCCACAGGGGAAAGATAATGCCCAAAGGAAGAGCAGTCAAAGCTCCCCAAAACTTGGAGTCTAAATCTATGGAGGAATATATACCTTGCTGGAAACAAGTAAACAGGAACATTAGTGACACAGCAGGACAATATGACAAGGAAGAACCAAAGGAGAGCAGAAACAGGAGTCAGTCAGATGACTATTAGGAGAACAGACTAAGGATTGCTAACAGTTAGTTATAATAAATAAACTTAACAATTGTGGTTGAATGGAAAATCTCAGGTCAACTTACAAAGAGCAAACATGGCAAGAGAAGTCTGAACATTTTTGCAGCTTCGAAGATTCCTAAGCATACATAGAGTTCCCAGGTAAAGCCTACGGCCCAGTCATGTTGTGGTCTGCCAGTGGCCTGCGGAGCTGGCAGCAGAGTCAGACAGTGAGGAGGCTGGGGAGGAACATGGGCCAATCCTGGAGTCTGGGGAAGGCTCGGACAAGGGCTCTCCTTCAGAGGCAGAGATGGGGCCAGGGCCATTTGGGATTTATGTGTGGACTCCGGAGCCTCCAGAGTCCGACATCAGTGAGGCAAAAGAACAGGGGGAGCCTGTTCCCAGTGCACGCATAAGCAGAGTTGCCAGAAGGAAAGAACAGTTAAAACAGAAGGGATGACTCAGGAATAGGGCTTCGAGATGTTTGACCCCTCCCATAAAACATAAAGGAGGAGCAAAGGCATGTGGGCCTTTGCAGGAAGCAACTGTTGTTCGTGCTGGCTAGTTTCAAGACTGCAGCTCTGTTTTGACTCTGTGTTCCGTGTGGCCTTGCAAAGTTAATTGCCAATTAAGTCTTGGCAGTGTGTCAAGGGAGATAAAGGTGGGTGTTTATTAACCTTATTCAAAAGAACCGTGGCAGACTTCTGTCGAACTCTTTACAATTATTTGGGACTCATCTGTGAATGAACAGATTGAGAATGAACAGGCTCTGAATGAGCAGAATTCACAGCCATTGAAAATAAAGAGGGTTTTTGGAACTCATCGTGTGCTTTTACTGTATCAGGAAGCCTAGATCAGAACAGGTCATTTGGAATAGTAAATAATAGCATAGTGAATACCTAGCATAGTAAAACCAACCCTACCACAGCCTTTGCTGGATGCTATTAGTGAAAGTGGAAGAATTATTGCAAAATTATTGAAAGGGGAAGCAGTAGAAATTGAGATATATGCCTCCATGATCTGTGATCAAAGCAATTTATTACAATATAGATGAAGGACTATTCGCTGTGGGAAAACAAATGCACAGTGTGCTAAGACGGAATGCCACAAATGCATAAAAGGGACTTTTGCAACTGCCAGTCACAATCAAGACGTAACCTAAGTTGAAAACCATGGGGATCATGCATTTATGAGGAGAATCAAGTTGATGCTTCAACAATTCTCCCAAATCATGGGAAGTTTGCCAACCTGCAGTTGTCTAACATGCTTTGACAATACCATGTTTTCCTGAAAATAAGCCGTCCCCCAAAAATAAGCCCTCCCCCAAAATACTTAAATGCATGCGCAGCCAGTTCCTGCCATTTCCTCTGGTTAGGGTTAGGGAGACAGAGCTCGAAATCAGGTAAGATGGCAAGAGGAGCCCTGTCTTGTTCCACGTGCCCCAAAATAATAAGACATCCCCATCTCCAAAAATAAGTCCAAGCACTTATTTCAGGGTTCAAAAAATATAAGACAGGGTCTTATTTTCGGGGAAACACAGGTAGTACAGTGGTTAATATAAGAATATATGTGGTAACATATATTTTAGATTTATATAATTTATTTATTGTAAATAAATTAACTACTGTTATTTAATTAAAAGCCGTGGAGCAACTCATAAAGAATAAAAATGAGCAAGGCCTTCTAAGTTTCATACCTGCTTTTGTTGGAGATGTTTTGGGACTATGAAAAAAGGCTGATAAAATATGTCCTCTATATTGATATGATTAATTCAGCTGAAATGTGTTTTCAAGTAATAGAATCAGAGGTTGTTCCTCCTCTCCGCTTCTCCCCCAAACGATATTGAGAGACTCTTACTAAAAGTGTAATTTTTAAAATTCCACCTTTAGGAATTTCCAACAACAAGGGAAAAATACGCCTTCTAAAATAAATTTTATTTTCAAGGAGTCAAATCAAGTTTTTCCCTACTTAGAATTAGCTTAGAAAATGGCACGGCTAAGGAGTAAAATAATTACCTTGTGGATATTTTCCTGTATATATATATATCTGTTCACAGGGAGTTTTCTAAAAAGAACAAACAGAATAGGTGAGGGAGAAAAACTAGCTACTAAATTCAGTCTGAGAAATAATGGCTGTGTTGTATTTTCTGAAGCTGCACATCAAATGCAAACCTTGAATAATAGGAAATGAAAGAAAGCAAAACAAGAGGAGGCAAAAAAAAGTCATTAGGATTTGTGCATTCTTTCCTGCCTTACCTGTAACACCGAATGGATTTAAACAGCAGGGGTAGCAACTGTATGGAGTATCTAATCCCTCTTAATGGGTATGAATTAGAAAAACTGAAGTGCTCTTTTAAAAACTGAATACCCTCTGTGTTATGATCATGGATAAACAACATGAATGGGATCCTCGACTTGTTTGTACTACACTAAATCTCTGGTCAAGGAGGGCATATTTTCTTTTTTCTTTCCATTGTTTTCCTGCAGGGCACTTATCTTTCACCTTTTTTTTTCACTCCAAGGACAGGCAAGGTCTTCACTTATGCCATTTTTCATCACTCTTCTAGATAAATGGTGACATTCTTATTCTCTGCTTGTTGTCAGACACCAAAGCTGTGGGAGACATAATTTATGAGCATGATTTATACATCTAAACACCTGTAGAGCTAAACTTTTTTTTTAAAAAAACTAAAGTTCTGAAATCAAAGAGGACATAACTGGCACCCCTAATAGTCCAACTGCAGACTTCATTGTGTGACATCTTTTTTTTTCGTTCAGTACTGAAGTAAAACAATCAGTAGGAGGTGTTTAAAATATTTCTGATGATTATGTGGATAATAAGGATGGCATGAAAGCTTAATGAAGGCATTTGAACAAGGTGCTCTGGTGGCTCAGTGGTTAGAATGCAGTGTTGCAGGCAAACTCTGCCCACAGCCTGGAGTTCAATCCTGATGGGGCTCAAGGTTGACTCAGCCTTCCTTCCTTCCGAGATTGGTAAAACGAGGACCCAGATTGTTGGGGGGCAATATGCTGACATTGTAAACTGCCCAGAGAGTGCTGTAAGGCACTATAAGGTAGTATATAAGTCTAAGTGCTATTGCTATTATTATTTGATAGAATTTGTAATCTCACATGTCCAGGCTTAATACCTGAAGAATGTAATCATGGCACACAAAACTACATCTAAATTTCTTTCCCAAACTTACTAATGAACAACTGCCAAGTTAAGGCACTGTACTATATTGCTTACACTTAACTCAAAGGAGAGGCTAATGAGAAAACATATTTTGGTTGTTGATGATCTTGATGATCTTTTGGTTGTTGATGAACTTGATGATGACAAATACGGGGTAAAATGTTGATTTGTTTCTTACAGAAATGTGACATTTTCCTTACCAACGCAAGGACATTTGCTTATAGTTTTGTGAACTGCATTAACTATTACCATGGGTGAACATGTGAAATGAGGAAATGAATGGGTACTAACCATTCAGACAAAAAAGATTCAGTGTTTGAATGTTGAAATTCTTTACCTTGATGATGAAGTTGTCCATTTAGTCATGTCCGATTCTTGGTGATTCTTTGGGACAGGTCTTTCTACATTTTCCAATCTTGCACTGCTTTTTTTCAGTTTTTCTATATTCTGGCTAGTGTCAACTTTGACGGTATCAGCTTTGATAGTGTTCTTTGACAGCCTGGTTTCCTTTTACTGTTAACCCTTCCCAACAGAATTGCTTTCTCCAGTGAAACCTCCTGCATAAGGTAAATAAGCAAGATGCAATTTTGTGATTTTATCTTTATCTTAGGATATCAAATTATGCATGGGGGAGGGGAAGTGGTAGGGGAAAAATTGTTTAGTATCAGGAACCTGGGATCATCCAATAAAGTTCCACTGTGATAGGTTCAGAACATAGAAAATGAAGGACATCGTTGAACAGCATGAAGTTGAACAATGGGATCTGTTCTAGGCATACATTCTGACAACTTTAAGATGGACTTAAATAAACCCTTCTATTACTGGCTGCTAATATGATGGATATATGCCAATCTTGAAAGTGGAATGACCCCGAATGTCAATTGTTGAAAAAATAGAGGACAACATTGCATTCACGCTCTATTGTGGCTTCCTTTGGCCACTGTAAGGACAAAACAATGTGATTAGTTAAACTATTTGTCTAATCTAGGACAGCTGTCATCCAGCACACAAAGGTTTATAAAGCTGTGTCTCAAATGGGAAAATGTATTGCAGTTAGATTTCAGAAGAGAACCCTTTCACTTCAAGTTGTCACAGTGGTAAGTTTTCAGTTGACTGCATTCTGATGGAACAAAACTAAAAACCATCTAAGCATTAAAAGGTTCAAATCCTGGCTACTCTTCCAGGCTCTGGACTAGGGTAGCTGTAGCCCCTTGCTGTATGAGTAACATTTTAATGTGTTTCTGACCAGATTCATCTTCTTCTTTCCTATTTTTTATTTAGTTAGAATTTTTAACCTGATAATCTCAAGATTGACACTCTTTCGTATAAGCAGCATAGAATGGGTGTTCTGTCCCCGTACCACACACGCACCCCCACAGATGGCCTGGAGTTAATAAGCCACATGACAAAACTCTTTGAAGATAAAGCTGGCAGCAACCCAGCGGCAACTGCCAATTCAGACTTTACTCACACAAAACAAAGATTAGACTGCAAGCATTCCGATAAAACAGGCAGAGTTTCAACAATACAAGGCTTAATCCAAATGCAGTCCGATAAAGCAGGCAAAGTCCAGTAACGCAGAGATCATGGATTATTTCCAGTTTTTGCTCGTCACAAACTGAACCGGCCACCACACCCATATTTATACCCCGTGGGGTGTGGTCAAGTGACTCAGCTAATCTCTGGCACGCCTTCCCCTCTGCTGTGCACACTTCTCCCTGCGCCTCTGCCGAGGGTCCAGCCAGCACTTATCTTCTTCGTCGCTGTCCATCTGTGGCTGTGGGGACATGCTTGGCTCTAAGCCTATCGTTTGGCCTTTGGTGTCCTCCAGAGGCATTGCCAGAGAGGAGGGTCCTGGAGAGGGAGGCCTTGCCAACTCCTCTCCCTCACTCTCAGAGTCTGCATCTGTCGATAGCCCAGGCTCAGGCAACGGAGCCACAACACTGGGAAACACTGTTAGGATTGCAAGATTATTGAATAACTGAATAACAGAACTGGAAATGACCTTGGAGGTCTTCTAGTCCAACTCTCTGCTAAAGCAGCAAACCCTATACCAGTGATGGCTAACCTTTTATGTCACTGCGTGCCAACCTGCATGCTGGAAATGGCCCGCAAAACCATCCCGCCTGGACCACACAGCCTTGCTGGCCTTCATGTGCACGGGAGCACTGAAACCCAGAAGAGCAGCGTTTTGTGCATGCCGGCACTCGAACTTCTGGTTTCCGGCATGGACGTGTTCACCAGAAACACAGAAGTTTGGGTGCCAGCACATGCATGCGCAATGGAACGCTGCTCTTCTGGGTTTTGGTGCTCCCGCGCATGAAGGCCAGCTGACTGGTGCTGTGCGTGTATGCCCAGGAATGTGGAAGAGGAGCTAGTGAGGCCGCGTGTCCCTCGTGGGATGGTTCTGTGTGCTGCTTCTGGCACACGTTCCATAGGTTCACCAACATGGTCCTATACTATTTCAGACAAATGGTTGTCCACTCTGCTTAAAAACCTCCAGTGACGAAGCACTCACAACTTCTGGAAAAAAAACTGTTCCACTGCTTTAATTGTTCTCACTATCAGGAAATTTCTTCTTAATTCTAGGTTGGTTTTCTCCTTTGAATTCAATATTGTTATTATAACTTATTTCAATAAAGTATAATTGTAGTATTTCTCATGGTTTTTCACTCCTGGCCTGGTCTACCTTAGAAGCATGACAGCTTTCCACTGAATTGCCTATTCAGGAATAGACTTACTCAACCTAAGTCCCTTAGACTTGATCGATATCTTTATTGCAGACAAGAATAGAACCATATATACAGGGTGATTTATCCTTTGCAGTATGAAGGATGTCTTTGATGGCCTTGGAAGGGACATGATCTGTCTTGATATAATGGTTTTCTCTACTCTGAAAATAGTTGAGTCTTGTCTCATTACCTTCATTCCTCAAAGGCAGAGAAGCTGCTCATACTAAGTACTATCAACCAGCCAGCTTGCAAACAAAATGGTCAAAGAAGTTATTTTAAATTTTTAAAAAGTATGTTAAAAAAAAATCCCCCCTAGAAAGAATTGAAGCATATTGAATCACAATCCCCTTTCCCTGTAATTCTATAAAGAGTAAGGGAGATGGCCTTGATAGAAACATACAAGAATCATGGTCCAGGCAATAGGGGCTAAAATATTTTTTTTAAGTTCAGAGAAAAAAGCTAATATTCAGAAATGACTCAGATGGACATCACCCTGAATCAGTAACATATAAGAAAAAGGCGATACAGCACAATCAGTCTTGCAAGAGTCTGTTATTAAAGCCAATCACGATAAAAATAGTTTTAGCCTTTCTTTGGAGTTGGTTTCACAGTCTGGTCTGCTTGGTGGGGCTGAAAAGTTCTTAACAAAGAAAGGTTTGTTTACTTTATTTAAATACCTGAAGTACTTGGCCAACACACAGAGAATGAAGGGAATTTCCATATTTAATTTATAGTTAGAAGCCATTTGGCATTTAACAAAAGCAGGTACTGCATTCCTAGAAAAACAAGAACATTCTTGTCAAATCATACCCTCCACACAATTCAGAATAAAAAAGCAAAAAAAAAAAAAAAAAAAAAAAGCTTCTTCCACCACCAGGAAGCAAATGCAAAATGAAAATGACAAACAACACAATGCAGATCAGTAAATGCAAACAGAAGAAAAAAGAACACTCAAAGCAATATGGAATCTTCATTTTTAACATTTTTAATGCATTCTGGAAGCTTAGCACAACAGAACAAAAGAAAATGTACAGTTGGCACCGGCATGCCAAAGCTCAACAAACAAGTCAAACCAACACTGATTTAAACATTATTGCATCTATCTAAGCCCATATTAGCAACACTTCTGCCTGAAACAAAATCATGCACACTGCCTGTCTGTAAAGCACAACACATATGTAGTTCACATATTTATCCCAAGTTATCTACGGGAACTACAATTTCCACTTGGCAAAAAGATATCAAGATAATAGTAGAAATGTTATAGGTGGGCTGGCAAGCATGCAACTATGGGAAGTCTTCACTTTTTTCCTGGCCATGTGCTTAATAGCTGCTTTCCTTCCGACATCTTGTTCTGTCAGCCTTCCCAACGAAACCAGACTGGAAATAAAGTCAGATGGGCTTAGTCTACTTATTGTAAGGCTAAATTAACAAAATCTTACAAGTCTGTGGTCTCATTCATGGCTTGAGAATTTGTGTGTGTGTAAGTGCATATGAGTGTGTCTTTTCTGAGCCTCTTTCTCTGCCATTTATATAGTGGTACCTTGGTGCTCAACTGCTCTAAAACTCATCAAATTTGATACTCAATGCATTTTGATGCAAAAATTTTGCATTGGTACTTATTATTTGTTTAATACTCAGCGCAGAAGCTAGAACTTGCTAACAAGTCGTCTGCCTTGTGACTCACTACATTATTCCTTATGGGAAAAAACTGCTACTTATTGTTTTTGGTGCTCATTATGCCTCCTGCAACTAATTAATGATAATTTCTTCCCTCCATCTCTCCTCATTTCCACAATACCACTAGCAGCAATAGCACTTAGACTTATATACCGCTTCATAGTGCTTTTACAGCCCTCTCTAAGCGGTTTACAGATTTAGCATATTGCCCCCAAGAATCTGGGTCCTCATTTTATCCATTTCGGAAGGATGGAAGGCTGAGTCAACCTTGAGCTGGTGAGATTTGAACTGCCGAATTTGACTGCAGCTAGCAGTCAGCTGAAGTAGCCTGCAGTACTGCACTCTAACCACTGGGCCAGCTCAGCTCTTTATTATCATTACATAGTGTTGTGTAGTGGGCTTCAGTAGGCAAGAACAAGACCAGCATAGCTGCAACAGTATTTATTGACTCAAAAATGGAACTGAGGAACTCAATTGTTTATATGCTAGGCCCACAGGGCCTTAACCAATCATAAAACTAGAAAAAGTCCGCCCACATATAACTGTTCTAAATTTCTCTCCAAAACAGTTGGGGTCATCTAAAGGTTAGTTTAACTTTAACACAAGTATATACATTCAATACATAACACATATCATTACATGTCCCTTACAGCCTCATCCAGCTTAAACTGATTATAGCCAAAGATGGCTGGTTCTTGCTCCTATACTAGCTACTCTGTAAAAAGTAAACCAAAACCCAAAAGGCGAAGCAACAAAAAGCAATTCAGTTGCAAGAAGTCAACTAGCTCTATCAGAACATTTGAAACACTTCAAAAGGAAGAAACTCGCCATGGCCATGCTTTGTTCTTGTGGTGAGAACAAAAGAATATGTTTTCTTTTGACCCTGAAACAAAAATTCTCAAAGCATATCTTGTTTCAAGGTTAGAGGACTTAAAACAGGTATTTTAAAATTAGAATATTCTGAAGTGGAAATGTTTTGCACCTCTCTGCATGGTTGCACTTTAGAGATCATTCTGCTGATGGAATGAAATCCGCTTTCTTCTATATCCCAAAAAGGTACTCCCAAATCTGCCCAGGAGCATTGGGCAACCCTCTGGAACAGTTCTGGGAGGCGGGGAGGGGAAGGAAGAGGGTGGATGAGGGTGGATGATGGTGCTATTTCTCCCAGGGTTGTTTTCAGAAAGAATGCATTTTCCATATTGCATTTCTGATGATTCTCAGCCAAAGGCAAATGTTAAGTATTGCCTCAGAAACATTTTTCATCTTAATACAGAAAAATATATTCAGTCTTAAATCCCATCCACCTGAAAATTGCAGATTGTTAGGAGCAATCTGCATATATTTGAACTTTCTAAACTTGTCCGCCATTTCTTTTTCTTTTCTAATATGGATCTAAACTTAAAAAGAAACACAACCTTGTGATTAACTTATTGAAATAAAAAAGGAAATCTAATATGAAAGAGCTGCTGATTATGGTGTAGCTCCCATAAATATAAACAAAATTTTACATGGTATTTTAACTGATCTTTGTGATTTATTTAAAATTACATTTTCCGAGCAACTGAATAAAAAGCAAGCAAAGATTCTATTTCAATGCGAGACTACCTTTTCAATAGCTTTTGTTCTCTGAATTCCATTTTAATGCTCTGCCAAGAAGATAGAAAAGCTATTAATAAAATAGTTCTTTCTCTCGGTTAAAAGATGTGAACATTTAAATAGATGATAAGCAAACACAGTATTTTAATTGGTATTAGCACATAGCATAGCTATGGCTCTGTTAGCATTTCCTTTATTAACCCTAATGTCCAAAGTGCTTATGACTAGAATGTTGAAATCCTGGCCCAGCTAAATCTTGTTATGTTTTATTCATTGAAAACATCATACTTTTTTAAAATGTCCACTGAAATTTTACACCTATATGATCAAGATTATCAAAACAGTTTTATATTTGTATTTGTCAAAATAACCCCTAAGTATTTCACATTTTTCTCAACCCTAAAACCTGACTTTTTGCTCAATATATCACTCTCCTGAGAAGACATATTCTTGATCAGCATTGTTGTTTTCTGTTTATTTATTCTGAAACCTGCCAAAGCCCCAAACTCATTCAATTTCCTCATCAAATATTCTATATTGTTTTTTGGGTGCTGTAACAACATAACCAGATCATCAGCAAATGCCCTCAATTTATAAACTTCTTTCTTAATATTTATACCCCTTATTTATCATCTTGCCTGATAATTCTATTCAGAACTTCCAATACCAAAATAAACAACAGAGGGGCATCCTTGTCTTGTACCCTTTTGAATTTTACATAAGTTTTAAAAGATCTAAGCCCCAGAGCTCACTGTAGCAGCATTGCCAAAAAGGCATTAAGAGTTGTTAACCTAATTTTGCAAAGCTTCTTCTCCAGTAACATTGTACTGCAAATCAGGGCATACAAAACCTTTGCCAGACCAATTCTTGAATACAATTTATCTGCCTGGAATCCACACTGTATAATCGACATTAATACAATTGAACAAGTCCTGAGGTATTTTACGAGAAGAGTACTCCAGTCCTCTGCTGGCAATAGAATACCTTATGCCACCAGGCTTGAAATTTTGGACCTTGACAACCTAGAACTACGCCGCCTACAGTCTGACCTAAGTTTAGTCCACAAAATTGTCTGCTACAACATCCTATCTGTCAATGACTACTTCAGCTTCAACCAAAATAATACACGGGCAAACAATAGATACAAACTCAAAGTTAACCGCTCCAAACTTGATTGCAGAAAATATGACTTCAGCAACAGAGTGGTCAATGCCTGGAACTCACTACCTGACTCTGTTGTTACATCCTCAAACCCCCAAAACTTTAACCTTAAACTGTCTACCATGGACATCACCCCATTCCTAAGAGGTCTGTAAGGGGGCGTGCATAAGCACACCAGCGTGCCTACCGTCCCTGTCCTACTGTTCCCATTTATTCGTACTCATTTCTTATGTATATATTTATACCTGTTTATACTTATCTGTTTATATGTTATGTTCATACTTGTACTTGTTTTCTCATACATGCTTGACCAAATAAATAAATAAAAAATAAATAAAATTAGTTAGATCATCATTTATGACAATTTTTGCATTCTGTGACATGTAGATCACTTTAATTCCATGAGCGTTGTTACAACCAGCACTGGTTTCTCCCAGATTTTTGAAGAGTAGACATATTTGGAATCTTTGCAATAGGTGTAAGCTTCTCTCAAAATATGGTGGCAGCATGAATAGCTACAAATATTAACATTTTGTTCCATTCCCATTGCACTGGTTAATGTATATACTTTTAATAAGGGAATCCAGGTTATTTAAGTTACATAGGAATGTAAAACATGTTTAGCTCGCTCCTCTGTCAGTGCAGCCCAGAGCAGCCAGTGAAACAAGAGACAGACCATTTGAATACTGTATAATGCAATCACATTTTCATTTCCTTTTCTGATCTCTTTGGAATAAATTAAGGGCCACGGATGCTACACTGTTTAAAGCTATGTTCATGTAAATTTCCTTTAAATCAAGGTGACTCACATGAGCATAATATCATATATAGAAACACCAAGCATTATTGGAAAACACATTTTGGATGCAAATACGTCTTTGTTATTTCTATTCCTTGCTTCCTTGGAAGATAAACCCCTAACCGTAGAATTAAGAAACCTCCAATTTAGTATCAATAGACACTGATGCAAATCCATAACACCTGAGTTCAAGTATTGTTGCTGCTTTATTTGCGGTGAATAATGCATGAACACCCTGAGATATATTCTACACCTTCAAGAACCCAGCTTTTGTTGTTATAGTAACCTATATTCACAGCAAGGACAACTCCAGAACATTCACAATTTCTTAATATTAGTTCTACTTATATCCAGCTAACAAAGAAAGGAATGTTGTGCCTGAAAAGCTTTCATAATATCAGGCTTGCACCCTATATTTTTAAAGTGTGTCTGGAAGACTTTATTTTTTAAAATCTAGTCAGTATTTCAGCACAGCTTGAGTTCCAAAATTTTAAAAGAAGCTGTAACACATCACTCTTTTCCCCACTTTGAGTGCTGCAAATGTTTCCACTCACAGCTTACTGTCAACGGGAAATCGGCAGTAATGTAAGGCACTAAAACTCAATTTCTTTGATTCTTAAACCCTGGGATTTCTTCTCTCTCACTTCAGTTAGCAATGTCTTGTCTTCCAGCAAGACAATTCTTCATTCTGAGGTCATTCTGTGTTTATGGACGTAGACTTGCCTTCCAGGTCTCCATTTCATTTCAACCAGATTAAGGGAAAGCCTTTAAATTCAGCTTTGCTGTGGTTTTATAAGGTTTATTGTATGGTGTTATGTCCTTATAAGGACATCCGCCCGGATTGGCTGCCAGCCACCGGGCGGGAAAGTTTGAATCCCTGTCAGGGGGCGGTGCGTCTGCCGGAGCGAATATAAGGAGAGCTCCGGCAGCGCACACCAGTCTTGCTACTGTTGCTGTTTAATAAAGTTACTCATGTAACGAGCTGGTCACGTCTTCATTCCTGCGCCGATCTAACACTGGCGACGAAGGACTAGAGAGAAGAAACGAACCTTGTGGCACCAAGCCAACAAACCAAGACTCCGGCACCTGGAACCACAGTAGGCAATTCCAAAGGCATGGCATCCGCTGAAGTCACTTTGCCAGCCCTTGCTCCTTTCCGCCCAGGGAAGGACAAGTGGAATTCCTACGTGGTCAAATTTCGGCAATACCTGAGAGGCAACAACATCAGGGACGCCGACGATGACCGGAAGAAGGGCATCTTCCTGGCCAACTGCGGCTCCGAAGTCCTCGACATGGCAATCGATCTCGTAGCACCACGAGACATCGAGGAAGTGCCATGGGCAGACCTGCTGCAGATCCTGGAAGACCACTATGCCCCAACGGGAACACCAGTGGCGAACCGTTTCACCTTCCACCAGAGGGATCAGAAGGAAGGTGAGACCATCAAAGAATTCGTGGCCGCCCTACGCCAGATCGCAGCCAGCTGTGAGTTTGACCACGTGGACAACGCCATAGCTGACCGCGTGGTTTTCGGCATGAGGGACAGGGGCCTTCAAAAGAAATTCCTGAGCAGAAAGAAGCTCGTGCTCAAGGAGGTGGTGGAGGAAGCCACCGCATCCGAAATCTCGGAGAAAGCAGCCGCCGCAGTAAGCAGAGCAAAGGGAGTCCACAAGATTCGCTCCACAGCGCAATCGTCAACAGAGGATTCCACAGCTGGATCCGAATCGGAGGGAGAATCCACCGTCCACAAGGTATCCAGACCCCCAAGGCGGGAAACCGCCCAACGGAACTACAAGGGGGAGCGCTGCGCCAGCTGCAGAGGGGACCATGCCAGAGCGACCTGCAAGTGGAGAGATGCGACCTGCCGACGCTGCAACAGAAGGGGTCACATCGCCGAAGCTTGCAGAGCTGAGGAACCAGCCCCAGAGCCCCCCAGCCACCGTCCCCGCGAGAATCGGAAGGATTACCAGAGATCATCCAAACGGTCCTCTGGCCCTTCCAGACGCAGAGACGACGAATTTCCCCGGAGCGGAGCGGTCCACCAGACGACCATCGCTCACACGACCTCAGACAAGGCCACCAAGTTCCACGTGACCATCCACGTGGAGGGAGCACCCTGCAAAATGGAGGTAGACTCCGGCTCGGTCTACTCCATCATGGACTGGCAGCAGTTGAAGCGCCTGCAACCCAGCATCACCAAGCGAGAGCTGAAGCCACTACACTCCAAGCTCGTTGACTTTGGGGGAAACCCCATCGGAGTGTTAGGAAGAGCCAACATCCGAGTCACCTACAAAGAGTTCGAAGGCAAGCTCCCCATCACCGTCGTGAAGGACAGCCGACCGAACCTGCTAGGAGTGGAGTGGTTCAAGCCGCTGGGGCTTTCAATCGAAGGCATCAACCAAATTCGCAGGGACGAACTCGACAACCTCATCGAAGAGGTCAAGGAAGTCTTCGATGGTAAGCTGGGGAAATTTGTGGGAAGGCCAATCTCTTTCAATCTGGACAAGGGAATCACCCCAATCAGGCTCAAGCCCCGCCGAGTTCCGTTTGCCCTGCGGCCCAAAGTAGACGAGCAGCTGGATAAGCTGATCGCCCAGGGCGTCCTGGAACCAATCGATCATGCTTCATGGGAGACCCCCATTGTGACCCCACTGAAGCATGATGGGTCTGTGCGCATCTGCGCCGACTACCGTTGTACCATCAACAAGGCGTTGGCACAGAGCGCATACCCAGTCCCAGTGGTGCAACACCTGCTGCGTTCCCTGGGATCTGGATCAATTTTCGCGAAACTGGACCTGGCCCAGGCTTACCAGCAACTGCCAGTAGACGAAAAAACGGCGGAGGCTCAAACAATTGTCACGCACAGGGGGGCATTCAAATGTAACCGCCTCCAATTTGGAGTCAGCGCTGCCCCCGGCATCTTCCAATCCATGATGGAACGCCTTCTCCAAGGCGTTCCAGGGGTGGTGCCTTACTTCGACGATGTGCTCATCTCCGGTGACTCAAGAGCTCAACTCCTTGAAAGGCTCAGGCTTGTCCTGCAGCGATTCAAGGCCAAGGGCTTGAGGGTCAGGCGGGACAAGTGCATCATAGGAGTACAGGAAGTCGAGTTCCTGGGCTACCTCATTGATAGCACAGGCATCCACCCCACCAAATCAAAAGTGGAAGCAATCCATGAAGCTCCAAGCCCAAAAAACAAGATGGAGCTTCAGGCATTCCTTGGGTTGCTCAACTTTTATGCAATCTTTCTAAAACAGAAAGCCACAGTTGCTGAGCCACTTCACCGCCTGCTGGGGAAATCGGCATCCTGGAAGTGGGGCCAGGAAGAGGAAGCGGCATTCCGAGCCATAAAAGGACTATTGACGTCCAAAAGCGTCCTCATCCAATACAGCGAAACACTCCCCATAAAGCTGACCTGTGATGCGTCGCCCTACGGGGTGGGGGCAGTCCTCAGCCACGAACTGCCCAACGGCACCGAAGCCCCAATCGCATATTTCTCGAAGACCATGTCCGGAGCAGAACGGAACTACAGTCAGCTGGACAAAGAAGCCCTGGCCATCGTGGCAGGAGTGAAGCGCTTCCACAAATATCTCTATGGAAGACGCTTCACCATAGTCACCGATCACAAGCCACTCCTGGGACTCCTCGCAGGCGACCAACCCACCCCGACCTTCATGTCCCCGCGGATGACGAGATGGGCCATCTTCCTGGCCGGCTACTCCTATAGGCTTGTGCACCAGCCAGGCACAGCCATAGGAAACGCCGACGCACTCAGCAGATGCCCATCGAAGAACCCGGTGGAAGACCCAGCCCCCACGCTCCATCTATTCCACATAGATGACGACGCCAGCTGTCCAGTCTCCTCCGCAGATGTGGCCGCGCACACCCAGAGAGACCCCACCCTCCGCCAAGTAAGGTCCTGGATCCTCAGGGGGTGGCCATCGAAACAGACGGAAGAGAGGTTCAGCCCGTTCACCAGGAAACAGACGGAGCTGTCCACCATAAAGGGCTGTCTGCTATGGGGAGACAGGGTGCTGATCCCAAGCACTCTACAACGGCGGACGCTGGAGACACTGCACAACGGGCACCCAGGCATCGTCCGCATGAAGGCCCTGGCACGGAGTTACGTCTGGTGGCCCGCACTGGACAGAGACATCGAACAATGGGTCTCCAGATGTGACCCGTGCCAAGAAGTCCGCCCCGCGCCGCCGCAATCTGAAGTCACGAACTGGGAGACCCCCAGCAACCCCTGGTCGAGGGTCCACATCGACTTCGCGGGCCCAATGCAGGGGCGACACCTCCTCATCGTGGTAGATGCCTTCTCCAAGTGGCTCGAGGTGATACCCATGGCATCTACCACAACAGAAGCGACGATCCGAGCCCTGCGCCGCCTGTTTGCCACACACGGACTACCGGACGTGCTGGTCTTGGACAACGGCCCCCAGCTCACATCCCTGGCCATGGAGTCCTTCCTGGCAGGACTGGGCATCTGCCATGCCCTCTCCACTCCGTACAGGCCGGCCGGGAACGGACAAGCGGAACGGATGGTCCGGCTCACAAAAGAAGCCCTCACCAAGATGGGCCCGGGAGACTGGCAAGAACGCATCGACAACTTCCTCCTCACCCAGCACATCACGCCGCATGCCACCACCCACAAGAGCCCGGCCGAACTCCTCATGGGCAGAAGGTTGAGGTCACCCTTGGACCGGCTGCACCCCCAATACAGCCCGGAAGTGACTGCAACCGCCAGCCGGCCGCTTCGCGCCTTCAGCAAAGGAAATTCAGTTTTCGCGCTGAATTTCAACGGCTCTCCTAAGTGGCTGAAAGGGAAGATTGCCAGCACAACCGGCCCCAAATCCTACACCGTCGAGTTGGAAGATGGACAGGTCGTGAGACGTCACATCGACCAACTCCGGAAAAGGTGGGGGGGAGCACACGAAAACCAGCCTGACGAGGGAGGCCTACAACACCCAGACGAGGTAGGCTTACAACACCCCAGTGAGGTAGACCTACCATACCCAGACGAGGTAGGCCCACCACACCCCTACGAGGCAGACCAACGCCATCCCGACGAGGTCGGCCCAGCACACTACCAGGCACTGTCACGTCGGCAGTGCAGCGAGGTAGACCGGGGCCAACCGCACGGGGGATGGCAACACCAACCCGGCCAGGTGGGCACCCGGCACAACAGGCCCAGGGACCCCCGACCCAGCCCGCAGGTAGACCAGGACCTGCCCAGAAGGGAAGCACCGCACCCCACCAGCGAAGGCAACCCACGGCAGCCCTACCAGGGAGACCTCAACGCAAGGCGAGTAGACCGGGGACCACCGCAGATGGGCACACCACAGCACATGGGCGAGGGTGGCACACGACTCCCCGGCGAGAGGGACCCCTGCCCAACGCAAGAAACAACCCGGCAACAACAACCCAACCCAGACGACCCCAACCACCAACTGGCGGTAGACCAGGGACTAGGAGGAAGGGAAAGCCGACCACAACCCGGCCAGGGAGGCCTGCGCCAACCCGGCAGGGGAGACCTCCACTGACCCGAGGAGGCATCCCCACAACGACACCCCGACCAGGTCGACCACCACCAACCCGACGGGGAAGACCAACGCCTGCCCGGCCAAGGAGACCTGCGCCAACCCTGCAAGGTCGGACACCGCTACCCGAGCCAACACCACTCACAGCAGGCAGACCGGACCCAAGGGCACTGGACCGAACCACCCTCCAGACCACAGCGGGCCGGGCCACAGCAGAACCGCAGCCACCGGGAGACCGAGGAAGAGCAAGTGACAGCCGGGGTCTTACCGAGACTCAGACGCTCTTCCCGGGTCGGAACCGAACAGCACTGCCGAGGCGAAAGATCCACAGGCCAGGAGGAAGACCACCAGAACCAGCCATTCCAGGTCTGCGGTCCGGCCGGAGGCGCTGAGGGTCACCCCGCACACTGGCCAGCCGAACCGAGCCCGGTTCCGGGGAAGGATCCAGGAGCCACAGAAACCCCGTCCGTCCAGGGCGGGAACACGGGAGAAATGAGACTGCGCAGGTCATGTAGGGTGCCTAGGCGTCCTACGTACCTGCAGGACTACGTCACGTTTATTGACGAACATTGAACGTTTTTTTTCCTTTGGACTAGGGGGGAGGAGTGTTATGTCCTTATAAGGACATCCGCCCGGATTGGCTGCCAGCCACCGGGCGGGAAAGTTTGAATCCCTGTCAGGGGGCGGTGCGTCTGCCGGAGCGAATATAAGGAGAGCTCCGGCAGCGCACGGCCAGTCTTGCTACTGTTGCTGTTTAATAAAGTTACTCATGTAACGAGCTGGTCACGTCTTCATTCCTGCGCCGATCTAACATATGGACCCCACACAAGGAACCAAAAACTTCTTGCCTTCTCTTAAAGAAAGTCCACTTGTGCTAGTTTGTATCTTCTGGTTTAAAGGTCTTACTAAAAATTATACATGGAGAAAAAACAAACCTTTGGAATAATAGAACTTGGATTAAGTGTGACACCCTCTGGATGGACTCTGGGGGTATATTTGAAGGGAAGGCTCAGAAAATTTTACTGTTCTCACCTCTTCATTTCATGGCTAATTCTTGTCACAAAATTGCAGCAAGGAGGTGGGGCGCTTTTCAATTTTTGCCCTTGGCCATAGACTTCTCTGAGCCGTTATGCTTTCACATTAGCATAGCATTGTTTCAATTTCCTCGTAATCACTTTCCACAGTGCTGTTGCATTAGTATTTAATGAAGTCAAAATTAGAGGTGGAGGAAAGGAAATTTCACCTTTCCCGTAAATTGGATTTCTGTTAATTGGATTGCAAGTTGGGCTCCACTTCACACTGTCTGCTCTTGTTACTCTGGGCCCTTCCCACCTCTAGTCTTTTGTTGATCCTATTTATTTGGAGTTTTGGTTGATCTGATGCAATGTCTAGTTATTAGCAACCATGCAGTGATACAACCACATCTAGCTGATAGTGTCATGCTATCAGACAGCTTACCTTCCTGCTGGGTGTTTCTACTTCTGAGCTGTACTATTATCCATTAAATCAGATTTATAGGTAACCATAAAAAAATGCTAACTTTTCTGACTGTGTTTTTGTTATGTGCCTCTTATTCTATTCCCCTCCCCCTCCCCCCAGCATAGGAAACAATGCTTTTACATGCTAATAAATGAGTCAGATCAGCTAATCAGGTCAGCCTGTTACTGGAGAAGGAATTGTATTCCTGCAAATAAAATCAGGGCTACTTGGGCCATAACCTAATTAGGACAGGATCCATCACCCTGAAGGATACCTTCTTCAATTGGATCTTCATTGAAAGGAGAGGAAAAGGATTGGAGTTCCGTGGTCAGGCACATAGTTTACACATAGGAGATCCCACTTCAGTTTCCAAGCATTGCTGGGAAAGATTCTTGTTTGAATCCCTTGGAAGACTGTATTTTTCAGAGTATAAGACACACTCCCCCCGCCCCAAAAGTGGGTGAAAATTTCGGTGCTTCTTATAGATCAAATACGGGCCTGGTTTTGGCCTCCAGAACCCTCCGTGCATCGTGTTTTTGCCCTCCTCGGGCCCCAGAAGCACTCTGTAGTGCTTTACACATGCCATTTTCACCAAAAACAAACCTGTTTTTGCCAAAAAATGAGCCCATTTTTGGGCTCCTGAACTCTCAGCGCATTCCATTTTTGCCCTCCCCAGCCCCTAGAAGCACTCTGCAGGCCAAAACCAGCTGCATTTTTGGTGAAAACAGGCCCGTTTTTGGTGAAAACGGGATGTGCAGAACACTGCAGAATGCTTCAGGTGGCTGGGGAGGGTGAAAACGTGATGCACGGAGGCCAATAAATATTTTTTTTTCTTGTTTTCCTCCTGTAAATCTAGGTGCATCTTATGGTCCAGTGCATTTTATAGTCCAAAAAATAGATTTTTCTCAAAGATTTACAGAATAATCATATACCCCAAACTCACTATTACTAGAAGCACTTGTAGTGGAATGACAAGGCAAAGGCATAAGTGTTGTACCTTATGATTCTTGACGAATGTATCTTTTCTTTTATGTACACTGAGAGTGTATGCACCAAGACAAATTCCTTGTGTGTCCAATCACACTCGGCCAATAAAGAATTCTATTCTATTCTATTCTATTCTATTCTATTCTATTCTATTCTATTCTATTCTATTCTATTCTATTCTATTCTATTCTATTCTATTCTATAATACAGTCCAGTTAAGGACATACAGAATTTGGGAAAGTTCATCTGGCAGAACAACAAAGCATCAGGTTGATAACATCTGACAAAGTTTGCAACCTGGTCACCAGAGATACAAGGTTGGACTTATTGCCTCCAGTTTCCATTCAAACACAAATAGTCACATAAACCAGCAGTCCCCAACACCTTTACTTGGTGGCCCAGTAATGGAGGGGAGAGGGGAACCAGCCCATCGCTTGTGCAAGTTGAGCAACAGATGCACACATTTGTGCTCTCCAGCTGCTCGGGTGACAGATTATGGCCCGGTAATGGGCTGCGGCCCTGACATAAGCAAGTATAATTTAGAATATACAGTATGTCACAGAAGTGAGTAAACCCCTCACATTTTGTAAATATTTAAGTCTATCTTTTCATGTGACAACACTGAAGAAATGACACTTGGCTACAATGTAAAGTAGTGAGTATACAGCATGCATAATAGTATAAATGTGCTGTCCCCTCAAAATAATGCAACTATGATACTTTATGTGTTAGTTAAGGAACTGAATTAATACTTTGAAATTAATTTAGAACTTTACTTCGAGGATGTGCAAAATGTTTGGGACATAAAATGAAGAGAGCGGCTGGTTTGAGCTTGCAATGGGGCATTTCAGTCTCAAGAGATTTTAAGCTCAAAAGTTTTTTATTCTCTTACTTTACATAACATTGAAATGCAGATGATTCTAACGTTTTGGAAGAAAATGAAAGGGTCCTTGCATTCTTTTAAGCAATATGATACTCATCCAGCTCTCTTCCCCTGGGCCTTGATGTGTTGTTATCATTTTTCTTGTGGACTAGGTAGCTGAGTTTTTGAAGCGGGGTCTGAATCTACTAAATCCTGATTCTAATCCTTGAGAACCCTGCCCAGTACCTTATTCACACCTAATCCTTTCCCGTTCCCTTGAAAATGAAGTGCCAACTGAAGAAGGAGAAGTATCGTGGGTAGAAGACTGTGGTGGGTTGCCCCCGGTTCGCACCGGTTCTATAGAACTGGTAGTAAAACCAGCGAGAGGCTCTGCCCACTGACCCCGACCAGGGGTGGGTTCTAATTTTTTTTACTACCGGTTCTGTGGGCGTGGCTTATTTTGTGGGTGTGGCTGGAGGTCATGTGACTAGGTGGGCGTGGCTAGCTGGTCAGAGTCATTTCTGGAAGGTCCTCGCACTTACGACCAAGTCCTCGCACTTACAACCAGTCCTCACACTTATGACCTGACTCATTTGTTTGCTTTTAACACTGATCAGCTGTAGGACGGCCCTTTGAAGCCCAGCAGCAAGAGTTTAAACAGTTTTTTTCCCTCTAGTCATCAGATGGGACTCAGGAGGCAGCAATAGATTGGGGGTGGGACCAAATAAAAGGTAAGAATAACGTGGGTGGGGGGGTGGGAGGGTGGGGGGGGAGAACCGGTTCGGTGACGTCATATCATCACCGCTACCAGCTCGGCCGAACTGGACCGAACCGGGAGGAACCCACCACTGACCCCGATGTCATCAGAACGCTTCTGCGCATGTGGCCCCGTTGTGAACTGGTAGTAAAGGTAAGTAGAACCACCCCTGGTAGAAGAGTATTCTACTCTGTGAGTGAATAATGTCAAATAACAGGTATGATCAGCCAATCCTTGACATTTTTAAATCATGCATGTAAAAGACACCCACTGATTCAGAGATTAGAAAAAAAACCCTGCCACCCTCTTGCATCTCAGCCAAGGGTTTTGCCCTCCGTGAAAATGAAAGCTGCCTTCATATTAAAGTGTTTTGTATTGGATTAGAAAATGAGAAAAAAATAATAGGATTGGAATATCAATAATAAATAGAGAGTAAAGGCAAATATTGCCTTTCCCTGATCCTTTTCTTCTATGTAATTTTTATAAGCAGAGATCACCTGATTATATCAGTATAATCAGGATCAATGGTCTTCCAAAATAAAATTGTGGGAACTGGCAAATCAATAAAAACCTGTTGTATCATTAGAAAGATTATAAGCATACATAATCCATATTTCAGCTTTCTTATTAGCATGAAGCCTGTATTTGTTAATACAAGTTAAAACAACAGAGGGAAAGTAATAGAGGAAGAGCCATCTCCTTATTTGCCATTATTAATGAAATTAGCACCACTTGGTATACACAGCCATTGTTTTGATACAGAGGTTTATCAATTCCTTCACAATCTTGTTTGTGATTTTCCCCATTCCCTTATAGACCCAATTCACTTGAAACGCCAAACTACATTGTCCTGAAGACAGTGTGGAAAATAAATGGGAAGGAAAGTCAGTGAGATTTGAAAACATCCAAACAAGAAGACAATTTGGAATTGACGGTGTCATCCATACAAGGAAAGAATTTTGAAATACTTAATTAAAACAAATCTAGGTAGTCAGCCATGTATCTACAGCCAAGTTAGAATTTTCATCCTTTTTTTCTGATAGATTCTTCAGTTTAACAGGTCTGGGGCTTTACAGGTTCACTATTGCAATGCAACAGTATATTTATAGACACTTTCCAACATTTGCAAATTTCTTCATAAATGAATTGAGAAAAGCAAGAATGATATTTTCACAAAAACAAGCTACTGCACAGAGAAAAATCTGACGCGTATATTCAGTCTTAGATAGTTATTTTGAATTCCTGACTTCAGCAATGTAGGCTTGAAAAAGTACTCTGGTAAATTTTTAATGCAGTGACTGGTGTCGTGCTTCCTGCCAAACTTGTTAAATAAACCAGCGTTGGCTGTATTCATACATAGTGCTAAGAGACAAACCCCGTTGTACAAACTATGATGCCCAGAAACAAAATAATTAGAATGGTTTAATAATGCAGTGCTAGTCTGCAACCATGATAACAATTGTTTGATTGATCAGAATGATTTAATAATGTGATTGAGCGCAGCTAATATCAACCAATACAGGTAGTCCTTAATTTAGGATCACAGTTGAGCCCATTTTTTGTTGTTAAGTGATACATATGTTAAGTGAGTTTTGCCCCATTTTATGACCTTTCTTGTCTCAATTGTTAAGTGAATCTCTGCAGTTGATAAGTTAGTACCATGACTGTTAAGTGACTGTGACTTCCACATTGACTTTGCTTGTCAGAAGGTTGCAAAAGGTAATTACATGACCTTAGGCAAGGGTGGGTTCTACTTACTTTTACTACCGGTTCACAGCCCCAGCTATGGATCCCAAAAAATGTAGCACACAGAAACTCCGAACAAAACTCAGTTTACTTCAAAACACAGTCTTTTACAAATGCAGGCTGTTAATAAAAAATTCTTAACAACCTGCCAGAAATTCCACAGATAAGATAGAGTCTTACTAGAGTTGGCAGAAAGCCCAGAAGCCAGGTTTGCAGAGAAAATTCAAACTCAATGATCAGCGAACAAACGGACGAACACACGTTGTTTCCTGCAGTTTTTTACAAGCTGTGTGCAAACGTAAATAGGCTAAGGAAGTGGCCAATTAGTCCCAAGCCTTACTCCTGAGTAACCACTCCTGCCTTTTGGCAGCTCTACATACTCGTGCATTGAGAAGAGGCTCCTCCACTTCATCCTCCTCACTTAAAGGAGCCTCTGGAGGTTCTGAAGGCCCTGGCTGAATCCCTGCCTCTGGCACCACATCTTCTTCAGCCTCCTCGCTGTCCGACTCGAGCGCCGGCTGCACTCGCTTCACTTGTTTGCGCGCTCTTCTGCGCAAGTGCAGAGGCGTTTTGATGATGTCGGGGTCGGTGGGCAGAGCCTCCCACCAGTTTTACTACCGGTTCTATAGAACCGGTACGAACTGGGGACAACCCACCACTGACCTTAGGACACAGCAACAGTCATAAATATGAACCAGTTACCAAGCATCTGAATTTTGATCACATAATCATGGGGATGCTGCAAAGGTTGTTACTGTGAAAAACAGTCAGAAGTCACTTTTTTTCAGTGCTTTTGCAACTTTGAACGGTCACTAAACAAGCTGTTGTAAGTCGAGGACTACCTGTAATTATAGCCTTATATTTTATTTAATTTTCAGGATTTATCTTTCTTTTTTAAAAATGAACTCCATTGTTCCTAACTTGTTAATGTCATTTTACGTTTTCAAGATACTTTAGTAATTTTATTAAAAGCCAATTTTTTGGTCCAATGTTTATAATGATACATACTAGTAACAGCGTAATACACTCGATAACTATGAAAAAAGAGGTGTGTGGAATAGAATAAATGAAAGATATATATATGTATGTATGTGTATGTGTATATATATATATATATATACACACACACACACACACACACACACACACACACACACACACACATATATATCTAAGTGAAAAGTAGATTGGAGAATCCATTGAAATAATAACAGTGTAATCATAAAGAAACTCTCAGTAATTTGTCTGCTCATAAATCTGAATAGTGATGAGATATTATTTTTTCCTATAACACTGATTGCAGTGAAATTTTTTAAAATATACCTACTGATATTGCATTTGAAATTATTTCGTCTACATGGAATGAGAATGACTAACGATAAAGGCATAAGAGCTACTAATATAGAGGATAATTCTGTTTTCATTTTTCATAATCTATTGTTGATATGGTTCTTTAAATCTATGTATTAAAACATAAATATTAAAAATATTTATTGACATTCAGTGGCTTCAGTACTTGATGAAATTAGGATCCAGCGAGCCATGACTTTAACTACATAAATATAGTTAACCTATTATGTCCAGCAGCTGCAAAATAGGTGCTTCAGTTTGGAGATTATATAGATGGAGGGAAAAAATTCTCCTTGTCAATTTCAGCAGTTTGAGTGTCAAACTCGCAGCATTATGTGATATTTTGCGACATTTTCCCCATTCCCGGAGTTGCAATGGGCGTGGCCTATGCATGACTCATCTGGCCTGTGGGCCGCAGTTTGACACCCCTGATCTAGAGTTTGCAGGCCAATGGGTTGATCTGGGTGGACACCTTATTGGCAAGCACTAACTTACAAAATAAAGTTGATTCTTGACTCTGATATTTAAGCTTTTAGCAGGTCCAGATTTTTTTTTCACTTTCATGGAGATGCATTTGCTGGAAATCTATCTTGCACACTTTCATCAAGATGATGCCTTCTGAACCCCCCTACTAACTAGTCATTCTGGGTCTTATCTTCTCAGTGTTCTCAGCAGTGTGGATGCCCCAAACCATCTGTAAGAACCTAGATCAGTGATGACTAACCTTTTTGCCATCGTGTGCCAAAAGTGGGGGCAATGTGAAGGGGAGGGGGTTTGTGCATGCGTGCCCACACCCATAATTCAATGTGCCTTGCCCCCCCACGCACGTGCCCATAACCTCCATGCTCCCACCCCACTTTTGGCACACAATGGCACGGTGGGCCTGGTAGGCCCATTTTTTGTCCTCTCCAGGCTCCAGAGGGAGAGGAGGGTGAAAACGCCCTTCCCTACCCTCCTGGAGGTCCTCCAGAGGCTGGAAATGACCCATTTGCTGACTTCCGGTGGGACTGGAAGGCTTTCTAGGAGCCTGGGGAGAGCAAAAACCGGGCCTTCTGGTCCCAGCAGAAGTTGGCAAACGGGCTGTTTCCAGCCTCTGGAGGGCCTCTGGGTGTGGGGGAAGGCTGTTTTCGCCCTTCCCAGGCTCCTAGAAAGCCTCTGGAGCCTGGGGAGAGTGAAAAATGGGCCTTCCCAACCCCCCAGAGGCCTTTCGGAGGCTGGAAACAGCCTGTTTCCTGACTTCTGGTGGGCCTGGAAGGCCTGAAAATCAGCTGGTTGGCACACATGTGCGCATTGGAGCTGAGAGAAGGACGCTTGCGTGCCCACCAATATGGCTCTGCGTGCCACCTGTGGCACATGTGCCATAGGTTTGCAATCATGGACCTAGATTGAAAAAGGCTCCTTTCACAATTAAAAAATAAATTTAAAAATCTGTGATAACCTATAAGCTTAGATGTCTCTGCTGGCTTTATAGGTTGCATAATATTTATATTAGCCCCTGTAAGAAAAGAACATAGACCCTTTAAATCTAGAAGTCTGCCAGTTGGGTTAAATAACCAGATACCTTCATCTAATGAATACGATATAACACTATTTTAGAATAAACTAATATTTAAAGATGGCCATGTTTTACATAAGCAACATTTTCTTCCACTAACATGGCCAACCAGCAACTTGTTAAAAATTTCTTAATAAGAAGAGAAGTGAGAAAGCATGATGTGATGAGCAAGTAGCATCTTCATTGGGCCAAGCATGTCCATAAACTATCCGGGTAGAGATATTGGCTTTGGGTGCAGGCAGTCAACTATTGTTCTCTGGATTGTCATTTTATGCCCCTGCAAACCCAGGATAATTTTGCCCAGAGACTCAGACATTGCTGTAACAATGACACTACTGTTGTGACTCTGACCCCCAAGCCCGTCTTATCAGAGGGAGAAGACTCCGAAAGTGAAGGAGAGGAGTTGGTAAGGCCTCCCTCTCCAGGACCCTCCTCTCTGGCAATGCCTCAGGTGTCCTCCGACGGCCAAGAGTTAGGCCAGGAGCCAGGCACTTCCGAGCAGCTGCAGTTAGACAGCAACAGAGATGAGTCTTGGCTGGATCCCTGACAACGTCGGAAAGACAAGCACGCGTAGCAGAGAAGGAGGTGTGTCAGAGATTAAGCTGAGTCACTGGACCACACCCCACAGGGGATAAAAGGGGGTGTGGTGGCCATTCAGGCCTTGTGACGGACAAAACTGAAAAGCTAGCAAGTCATACTGCATTTCTGGAACTTCATTATATGCCCTCCTTGGATTTATTATGGACTGGACTTGACAATTCTTTGGCTTTGTGGACTTATTTTGGTGTATCGTAAAAACCTCCCTTTGTGAGTAAAGTTTTTGGCAGGCAGCTACTAGGTTGCTGCCAATTCTGTTATCTCAAAGGAATTCCTGCCTGCTGGTTTTATTAACTCCTGGCTGATTGTTGGTGTGTGTGTGTGAGATGGGGACAGAACACTTACAAGCTGGCTGATGGATTAAGAGTTTGGGGAATATGCTTTGGTATGATGGATGATATGCAGAGAAAGGACCATAAAGATAGAACATATTGTTAGGAAAACTAGACATTGGGGAAAAAAATCATGTGCAACATTTCCCAGGAAGCAAAACAATTGCACTCAAATGTTTTTATCTTTCTTTTTATTTCCCATCAGCTCTGGCTATAATTTTATAAAACAAAACAAGCTACTTAGGCAGTTGATAACAATTTTTACCAATCTCAAAATAAATCCTCCTGAAAGAGAAACGTATCTTATCAAAATTAAGCCTTGTCATTATGTTAAGTGCATTCCTCAAAGAAAATTACAGATCAATTTTAAAATAAGGGAATGAATGTACAGTCTTGCTTGCAAGTGGCTTTTCAGCCTAATTTCTCTTCTTTTCTGTACATTGGACTATTGCTATGTAACAAAATGCTCCTTTTACGAGCTGTAGGTAACGTTGTTTGCATAAACACATATAATTGTTTTAATGCCTTGCAAGCTGCCATCACCTTACTGAAGAGCCTAGACAAATTGGTTTGGCTTATTTCATGCTAAGATCCTTAGCAGAAGCTGGAGATGTGCCAGAAGACTAAGCCACCCAACAGATGCTAATTGTATATTAGGTTACACTGCATGACTCTGTTTTGGAATTACTTGAAGTCACTCAAAAGTAACAGACAAAATATCTTATATTTATTAGTCTTCCTGGACAGAGAAAGTAACATCACTATGGAATTAAGGCCTTGTAGACAATCTGAACTGTGAGAATTACTCTTGAATGTTTACCCCAAAGGAAATAAATCGTTGTTTTGTGCAAAGAGTAATGCATAATTTGGTTATTACATTTTCATTCTTTTTATATAGCTTTATCAGCATTTTGAAAGATATATATGCTCTTGTTCTGCTGAAACAAAATAAAAACTTTGGATTGCAAGTGTTATGTCTTCATAAGGATATCCACTGGGGGATTGGTTGATTCCACTGGCAGAAAGTTTAAACAACTGTCATTGGCCGGCTGGCGCGCCTGAGCTGAATATAAGGAGCTGGCAGCCTGTTTTGCCTATACCAATAAAGTGCTGAACAGACAACAGCTGAGTGGCGTTTCTTTCCGGCGCCGATCTAACACTGGCGATGAAGGACGAGCAAAGAACCGACAGCACAGCAGCAGGCACAATTGCCACCTCTATCCAGAAAGAGCTGAATCACTAAGCAGAACCCCAGAGCTGAATCACTGAACCATGACCGGACCTCGATCTCGATGGCTCCATTTGACCCGAACCAGGAGAAATGGAAGTCATTCATGGTCCCATTCAGACAATTCCTGGTGGGCAGCGGATTCACTGATCTGGATGATAACAGAAAGAGAGCCCTCTTTCTGGCTCACTGCGGCTTGGGGATCCTGGAAATGGCCATGGACCTTGTGGCACTGAGAGACATCGAGCCGATGCCATGGTCCGAGCTGCAAGAAGTACTCCAGGAACACTATGCCCCATTGAGCATGCCACTAGCCAACCGCTTTGACTTCCATCAGCGCAACCAGCACAACGGAGAGTTGTTCAAAGACTTTGTTTCAGCACTCCGGAAGACCGCAGACAGCTGTGAGTTCGAGAATGTGGACGTTCAGCTGAGGGACCGAATAGTCTTCGGCATGAGGGACAGCACAGTCCAAAAGAAGCTCCTCAGCCAAAAGAAAGTGTCCCTGAAAGATGTGATCGAACAGGCCACAGCCGCTGAATCATCCAACAGGGCAGCAGCAGCAATGAGGAGATCCAAGGGGATCCACAAGGTCCACAGGGATCTCCAACCATCTTCGGACGAGACCTCCACTGGGTCTGAATCCGATTTGGAAATGGCTATCCACAAGGTCACAAGACCCCAAAGGCGGGAAAAACCCCAAGATGGCGGCCAGGAGGAATGCTGCGCCAGCTGCAATGGGGACCATCCACGCGCCAGCTGTCGCTGGCAGGATGCGACCTGCAGACGCTGCAGGAGAAAAGGCCACATTGCTGAAGCCTGCAGAACAGCAGAAGCAAGTTTGGAGACTCCCAGAGCCATGGACCATAAATACCAGAGGTCATCCAAATGGTCCCAATACCCGCGGCAAGACGGAGACGGCCACACAAAGAGCAGAGGGATCTATCAAACGACCATAGCACATGCTGCTGCCAAGGGATCCGACAAGTTCCATGTGACCATCCACGTGGAAGGGGCACCATGCCCCATGGAAATTGACTCAGGATCGCCTTACTCGATTATAGCCTGGGACCAGCTTAAAAGACTCAAGCTGCGGCTATCCAAGAAGCAACTTGAGCCACTAGAAGCACGGCTGGTGGATTTTGGGGGGCATCCCATCGGGATCCTGGGAAGTACCCACATCAGGGTGCAATTCAAAGATTTCACAGGGGACCTTCCCATCGCTGTAGTGAAGGAAGCCCGTCCAACCTTGCTAGGCGTGGAGTGGTTCAGGCCCCTAGGGCTCACAATTGGCGGCATCAATCAAATCAGGCAGAATACACTCAACCAGCTCCTAGAGGACTTCAAGGACATCTTCGATGGGAGCTTAAGTAAATTTTTGGGGAAACCCATTTCTTTCAATTTAGATCTGAAAATTGTTCCTATTCGGCTTAAGCCCCACAGAGTTCCGTTTGCCCTCCGGCCTAAAGTGGATGCCCAGCTGGACAAATTAATTGCCCAGGGCATTCTGGAACCGATTGATCATGCAGCATGGGAGACCCCCATTGTGACCCCCATGAAGCATGATGGATCTGTGCGCATCTGCACCAATTATAAGTACACCATTAACAGGGCACTTCAGCAGAGCGCATATCCCGTAGCAGTGGTGCAACATCTGTTGCATTTACTTGGCAGCGGGACCATATTCGCAAAACTGGACCTGGCCCAGGCTTATCAGCAACTGCCAGTAGATGAAAAGTCTGCGGAGGCACAAACCATTGTCACACATAGGGGCGCATTTAAATGCAACCATCTCCAATTTGGAGTCAGTGCTGCCCCAGGAATATTCCAATCAATGACGGAACACCTTCTCCAAGGCATTCCAGGGGCGGTACCGTACTTTGACGACGTATTAGTCTCTGGAGACTCGGAATCCCAACTAATGGAATGGCTCAGGATTGCCCTGCAGCGGTTCCAGGCGAAGGGATTAAAAGTCAGAAGGGACAAATGCATTATTGGAGTCCAGGAGATTGAGTTCCTGGGCTATCTAATTGATAGCAAGGGCATCCACCCCACCAAAAGCAAAGTTAGGGCTATACACGAAGCTCCAGCCCCCAAAACCAAAATGGAGCTTCAGGCTTTCTTGGAACTGCTGAATTTTTACAGTGTCTTTTTGAAACAGAAAGCCACCGTTGCTGAGCCACTCCACCATCTCTTAGGCAAGGCGGTTCCTTGGAAGTGGGGAGAAGAAGAGGCAGCCTTCCGGAAGATCAAAAGACTCCTCTCCTCCGACAGCATCCCCATGCAATATCATGAGTCGCTTCCACTGTCCCTGACTTACGATGCCTCACCGTATGGAATTGGGGCAGTTCTCAGCCATCAGCTGCCCAACGGCTCCGAAGCCCCCATAGCTTTTCCAAGACCATGTCATCAGCGGAGCGCAATTATAGCCAGCTGGACAAAGAAGCCCTTGCATCGTAGCTGGTATAAAGCGTTTCCATGAGTATCTATATGGAAGGACTTTTACAATCATTACTGACCACAAGCCATTGCTGGGACTGCTCACAGGGGACAAGCCAACGCCTGCTTACATGTCGCCCAAGATGACACGCTGGGCCATCTTCCTCTCTGGGTACTCCTACATCCTGACCCACTGACCCGGTAAGAACATATGCAACGCAGACACCCTCAGCAGATAATCGGTGCGAGAACCTGTTATAGACCCGGCACCCACCTTCGGCCTCTACCACATTGATGATGACCAGATGTGCCCGGTATCATCCACCACGTTGGCAAGCCACACCCTGAGGAACAAAACCCTGAAGCAAGTGCTGTCCTGGATTTTGACGGGATGGCCGATGGTGTCAGCCTCCTCTGGAACCACCTGTGCTCCACCGAACAAACACCACACGCACACACTCAAAGGTGAAGCTATCCGGTTTAATCGTAGCTTACACGGTGGTCATACAGGAAGCGCTGAAGTTTTCTGATGAAAAACAAAGTCAGAGACGCCCGATTCCTCCGCTTATCTGGCTTTATAGAACGCCCCCAAGCACCCGTCCCTTGCTCAATTGTGCATTTAAAGTGACTGCGCTATTTAATCCTTCAGTTACTTCCAGATCTCGCTGTCCCTTGTATTGAAGGGCGTTTGTTTCCTTTGACATCGTTTTATTGACCCTGTCCCCAGATTCCCTATACCGTCCACCACCTGATATCACCGTGCCCTGCTAAACGCTACAACACCCCCCTTCACCGTGTCTCTGTTCTTCTGGCTTGTCACAGTCCCCGGGATCATGTGTCGAGGGAATGGCTGACACTCGACAGATGGAGAGACTGGGCAAAGACTTCACCCCCTTCATACGGAGGCAGCAAGAACTGTCCGCAATGAAAGTCTGCCTCCTCTGGGGTGACAGGGTGGTGATTCCCAACACCCTACAGTGAAAGACATTGGAGACCCTGCATAGCGGCCATCCAGGCATAGTCCGAATGAAGGCATTGGCACGGAGCTACGTCTGGTGGCCCACATAAGACAAGGACATAGAAGCGTGGATCGCCAAATGTGACCCGTGCCAAGAATCACGACCGGCGCCACCGCAAGCCCAGCTGACAGAGTGGGAACAGCCCAGCAGCCCATGGTGGAGGATACACATCGACTTCACGGGGCCCATGAATGGGAATTTCTCCTCATTGTGGTGGACGCATTCTCGAAATGGCTGGAGGTAGTAGCGATGCCCTCCACCACAACAAATGCCACCATCAAGGCACTCTGCCGGTTGTTCACCACTCATGGCCTACCGGACGTCCTGGTCTCCGACAATGGCCTGCAACTCACGGCAAAGGCAATGGAAGACTTCCTGGCAGAACAGGGCATCAGGCATGCTCTCATTGCCCCATACAGACCAGTGGGAAACGGGCAGGCGGAGAAAATGGTGCGGCTCACAAAGGACACACTCATCAAGATGGGCACAGGAGACTGGCAGGAACAAATCGACAAGTTCCTGTTGGCCCAACACATCACACTGCACGCGACCACCAAGAAAAGCCTGGCAGAACTCCTGATGGGAGAAGGCTCCGCTCACCGTTAGATCGGCTTCATCCCCAGTATAACCCAAAAGACAAGCCGACCAATCCACCGCTGACGCGAAGCTTCACTAGCGGAGACCTGGTGTTCACACTGAACTTCCAGGGTCCACTGAAATGGGTCAAAGGCCGAATTGGGAGAGTGACTGGTCCGAGATCGTATGAGGTGGAGCTGGACGCTGGACGATCATGCAGACGTCACGTCGACCAGCTCCGTAAAAGGTGGAGGGAAGTTGAGGAAAACCACCCCGATGAGATAGGCCTGGCACCCCCGACGAGGTAGGCCTGCCACACCCCGATGAGGTAGACTTGCCATACCCCGATGAGGTAGGCCTGCCACACCCAGATGAGGTAGCCCCATGGAGGAAGGTCTGCCCCACCCTGACAGGGTAGGCCGACACCCTCCCGGTGCAGGGGACTACCAACATCATGGTGAAGAAGACGTGGTAGACCGGTACCAAGCCAGTGGGACGAGCCGACAGCCCTCCGGCAACGATGACCGGCGACCCCCCAGCGGATGGGACCTCCATCACAGTGATGGGGTAGACCGGAAACAACCCGACCCGGCAAGCCAACACAAACCTGGCAGGGTCATCCTCCATCACCCCGGCGAGGGAGACCTACACCACAGTGACGGGGTGGACTGGAGACAACCTGACCCGGTGAGCCAACACCAACCTGGCAGGGTCATCCTCCGCCACCCCAGCAAGGTCGACCTACACCACAACGGCGAGGGGGACCCACATCGTTCCAGCAGGGGAAGACTACAACACCCCAGCAGAGGAGTCCTACCCGTCCCCAACAGGGTAGGCCAGCACCTCCCGGCCTGGCCAGGGCATCTACAACCACCACCAGCAGCGGGAGCCCAGCCATGGGGGTGGCCCGTCACCTCCACCCAGGAGAGTCCCCAGAACCGAGGCAGAGATGAAAATAAAGAACCGAGGGTCCTACCAAGATTCAACTGTCCAGTCCAACCACAAGATGAGTGACAGGAACTGAACACCCTTCATCCCAGATGGGTTGAGGGGCCCCACCATTCATGGGGCGGGCCGTCTACTCCAGTCAGAGGCGCTAGGCGAGGCCCCACACACTCAATGGCAGAGTTCCGGGATGTCCATCCGCGGGGACGGGAGCAAGCAGGAGCCAGACCCGTCTGGAGCAGCATCGTTGAACGAACTGAAACGTGCAGGTCAGGTAGGACTATTAGTCATCCCGCCTACCTGTGTGACTATGTGACCTATGTCGGCCATGGATTGATTGACTGAGAACTAGGAGGGGAGGGGTATTATGTCCTTATAAGAACATCCGCCGGGGGATTGGTTGATTCCACCAGCGGGAAGTTTAAACAACTGTCATTGGCTGGCTGGCGCACCCGAGCCGAATATAAGGAGGCTCGGCAGTCCAGCCGGCAGCCCGTTTTGCCTATACCAATAAAGTGCTGAACGGACAACAGCAGAGTTGCGTTTCTTTCCGGCGCCAATCTAACAGCAAGTTTCTTTTTCTAGTAGAACTTTTGCCCTTTTAATACCAGTGTATAGTAATTTAATCAATGGATCCCAGTGTGAAAACAAATAATGGTGAAAATTTTCTACGTCTGTTGAGAGTTTGTTTTAAAAGCTTGGATCCAATAGATCTGAATCTTCAGGATCTCATGATCCACCAAGGAGGCAACAGGGTTTAATCAGAGTTAAGAATTTATTTTGTAATCTTCCCTTTCGCCTATCATTTTGCTTGCCTATATTAGATATTGCTAATCTGAATTCACTTTCTTGTGCTTCCTTCATAAGACAACATACAAGGCGTACATCTTCTTTGACTCTCTTCCTGGTAGAATTAGCTCGTGAGAAGCTACACTTTGCCTATCCCTTTAATACATTTCCTGTAAACTAGGCTATGGTTATGAAACCTGCTTCATTGTTCTGTATGGATTTGCATTCTGAAGAATGCTATCAGATTCTTTCAATCTCTGACAATGACTGGCCTCATAAAGCAGAGGCATTCTTCTTAGTGGCCTACCAGATGTTGCTGAAATGCAGCCTCCAGCAGCCCCAGTGAAATGGTGAATGTATACTTCTGTAGTGAAAGCGTATGTCCTGCTATGAAATTAAGGATCTTTTCTCAAGAGGAAATGTTTGTCAAGTAGATGCAGGTGAACTGGCACTGAGAAAACAAAATTTGGTGTTAATCAAACCAGCAACATCTGTGTGCAGGTGTGACAACCATCAAAAGGCAGATCATAGCATTGTGAGAGAAACCCCTCCCTTTTGTAGCGTGTGATATCAGCACACATACAAAAGGTTCAGGACTTCAATCACAATGTTGTAAGCACCATAGAAACAGTATCAAACTATTTATGCAACTTACATAGGTAAAGTAATAAGATCTATTATAACTGACAATGTAATAACGTATAAATACTAAATATTTAAATTTTAAATTATATAAATTTTATTCGATACTATTTACATAATGTACATAGCATAATTGCACGTAGCCAAACCCAAAACGTTGAATTGTAACAATCTTGTTTATTCAATAAAAACTCTTTAAAAAAAAAAAAAGGTTCAGGACTTCAATCACAATGTTGTAAGCACCATAGTGCCTGTTTTTATTCCCCTAGCCCAAACATCTCTAAACTTGCCAACTTTAAGTCTTGAGAACTTCAATTCCTAGAATTCTTCAGCCAGCCAAGCTGGCTGGAGAATTCTGGGAGTTGGAGTCCACAAGTCTTAAAGTTGCCACAGTTGGACATCCCTATTCTAGCTGATGCCAGAATGAGCATCATTCTAAACTCATGCCTACATCACCATCATCTTTTTATTTAGGTGCTTTGAAGAGATAATGAAGAGATAAAGTATAATCTCTTCTTGTTCTTCAGATCAAGTGGGAGAGATCCACAGTTATGATATGCTATTCAACTGAGCTGCCCTAGGAAAAAAGACCTTGCTCCAGGAAAGGATGCTGAATTTTCTTTCTTGTTCATTTTTTAAGAAGCCAGAACATATTTTGATATTAAAGAAATTAGTTAAAAAATAACACACTTTTCTTCCAGACAGCAGCTGGTGCCTCCCCTGCTTTCCTCGTGTAATTAATAGTATTTTTAGTAAGTGTAACATCTTTAGTAACTTCAGGTGATGAGAGCTGATGTGATATAAAGTGATAGAGTAAACGTCAGTTCGTGACTCCAAATTCAGGTTGGCATGGAAGTTGATTGGATTATTTTAAATTAGTCATCCTCTCCAGGGGTGGGTTTCAAATTTTTTTACTACCGGTTCTGTGGGTGTGGCTTGCTGGGCATGGCATGGCTTGGTGGGCGTGGCAGGAGAAAGATACTGCAAAATCCCCATTTCCTCCTATCAGCTGAGACTCTGGAGGCAGAGAATAGATGGAGGCCGGACCAGTCAGAGGTGACATTTACCGGTTCTCCGAACTACTCAAAATTTCCACTCCCGATTCTCCAGAACTGTTCAGATCCTGCTGAAACCCACCTCTGATTCTTTCCCACAGTTGCGGTGAATATAAGGAGGGAATACAGTGTCACTTTTGACTTGTTGGGGGGAAAAAAGTCAAGGATGTGGCATATATGCGTAGAAATAAATAAATCAAATCATTTTAGTTCAGAGAAGGGTAATATCTCCCAGAGGAGCAATTAACCTGTTTTCAATGCTATCTTTTGGCTTACTAATTAACAAAGCAAAATGATGGGAGCTTTATTATGGGAAGGAATTTATTATTATTTGTTGGAGGAATGAGCAAAGAATGTTGGTAATGGATGCTAAGATTATATAATTTCAAGAGTGTCACCTGAAAGTTGTGAAGGTCAACCCAGCTAAAGCAAGCAAGTATCTACACTGAGTATCAGTAATATAGGAAGATACTGGAGGTGGAAAATCAAAGAATACCAACATGAAGTCAATATATGCTTTACTGATTATAGAAAGGGATTTGATTTTGTTGATCATATTAGGCTGTGGAATGTGCCTAAAAATAGTAATACCAGAACATGTAATTTTTCTCATGTAAACCTATGCATGAATTAGGAAGCCACAGAACATGGTGAAACACCAAAGGAGAGGCTGCATACTGTTCCTTTATTTATTCAACCTACTGTATATGCTGAATATACAGTATATTGGATAGCTGGATTAGAAGATGATGAATTTGGTTTTAAAATCAGGAGAAGAAAGATCAATAACCTGTGCTATGCTGGTGACATTCTGTGATAGCTGAAATTGCAAATGAGTAATGAAAGTCAAAGAGCATAGTAAAATGGGACAAAGATTAAATATAAAAGTAATGACAACAGGTACAGCAACCCAGCCTTAGAACTGACAATGAAGATATGAAATGATGGATAGCTTCTGCCTTTTATAACTGACTAACAACAATAAAGAAACCAGCAGTCAAAAAAATCCATTGCAGACTGGTACAGTAGCAATGAAATCCTTGGAAAAAGATATAATCAAATATAAATTGATACCTACAAAGATCTGAAATGTGTAAGCCATGGTAATCCTTATGAAATCCTTCCCTATGGAAGTGAATGTTGGACTTTGAAGAAACAGGATAGAAAGAATAGTGACACTTTTGAACTTTGTTGTTGGGGAAAACTCCTGAAACTACTGTGAAAGAAAACAACAATAACACCCAATGGATCAACAACAACAAAATCCAGGTTCTCATTACAGGCACAAATGACCAGGCTCCATTATTCTACTTGGGACATATTATGTGAAGACTCAGCTCTCTAGAAAAGGCTCTAATACTGGGAAAGATGAAAGGAAGAGAAGAAGAGGATGACCAATATTAAGGTGGATGGACTCAGTTACAGTGGTCATTGGTGCAATGTTGGAAGACCTGAAAGACCAGGCTGGTGCCGGCTAGTTCTGGGTGGGGATGTGGGTGGAATTATGTAGTCACTAAGAGAAAACGCCAACTTGATGGCACATAACCAGTCACTCTTCCTGTTCCCTATCTGCTTTTGGCGCTTAAACCTTCACGTGCATTAGAAGCCATGCTCAAATATAGAAAGATGTTTTTTAAACTGAGCCAATACTGGGCCACCTGGCTCAATATTCTTATCATATTCATCTGAGTTGGATCTTTAGCTGAGGGGGAGAAAGAAGAATCAAAGGATACACAGGGCTGACCTTGAAATGCATGTCAGGGCTGGGTGTTTCCAACATAAAAATCTGTACATTAAAATGGTAGAATAACTATTTTGAAAAGCTAAGCACAGGTGTGTGTTTGGATCTTGATTTAGATCATTGTCTGACAACAAATCTCACAATTGCCTGAACCAGTCTGATGGTCTATGATATTAGTTGACAATATTAAAACTTATGTGATTCAAAGGGAAGATTGCTCTAAATATACCATGTAGGCCTTTGGTAAAACTGGCCTTGTCAGTCTGATTATTCTTAAGAACATGCTTAATACTAAGAAAAGTAAATTAGATGAGGCTGAAGTACGATCTGAAAAATGGTAGCATATTTTTTTCTACCTTACACCATCGGTTTCTACAATCCTTGGCATTAGACAGGCCTCAACAATGAGCTTCTTCTCACACAATGGAGGAATTCTTGTTGTCAAGGTAGAGAGGAAACACAATGAAGTGCCTTTTTGTTTTTCTTTCTTCATGTATGCAGCCTTCTCCATTGCTTGCAAAATTTGGAAGAAGCTTTTATGCAGACATTGTGCATATGCAGAAGCTCTTCTGGATATTGCAACATCGGAGGAAAGTGTGAGGTACCAAAGGAGATAAATGAAGCTGAGCAAAGCATAGCAATCCAGAAACTCCTAGAAACAAGTGATTTGTGGTGCTTGATGAAGCAAAGTTTGCTTTGCTCAAAGTTTGGTTGAAATAAATTTCTCCCCTTGAAGATTTGCAGGGATGAAGCATTTACGTTAATGTGATGTTTAATATTTATTTATTATATTTATTTTTTAATATTATTTATATTTAAGCATTTATTAAGTGCAGAGAAGAGAAACAAAGATGATTAGGGGCCTGGAGACTAAAACTATGCAGAATGGTTGAAGAAATTGGGTATGGCTAGTCTAGTGAAAAGAAGGACTAGGGGTGACATGATAGCAGTGTTCCAATATTTGAGGGGCTGCCACAAAGAAGAGGGAGTTAACCTATTTTCCAAAGTACCCAAAGGCAGGACAAGAAACAAATGGAAACTAATGAAGGTGAGAAGCAAACTGGAATTAAGGAGAAACTTCCTGACAGTGAGAACAATCAACCAATAGAACGGCTTGCCTTCAGAAGTTGTGAGTGCTCCATTACTGAAAGCTTTAAAGAAGAGACTGGACAGACACCTGTCTGAAATGGTATAGACAGAGTGTCCTCCTTGAGCAGAGGATTAGATTAGAAAATCTCCAAAAAACTCCTTTCCAACTCTGATATTTTATTCTATTCTGTGATCAGTCCTTAAATTATATTTAATAACTGACATTTAGATGGGATCTTATTTCACCGACTCCTGAGCTGAAATACTCTGGGTTATCTAAAATGTGTTGATATTGATGTTTGAAAATACTACCACTTTGTTTTGAAAGGATCCCACAAGTGCCTGCTTTGCTAAATCATGAACACGTGTCATTATTATCTTATGAACAAAGGATGGAAAGCCTGTAGTTTTGTTCTTATTTTAAAGGCAGGGAAAGATCAATACAACACAATCCCCATCTAGGTGGAAATAATTGATCAAAGTCATAAGCAATCCCCCGGGCTCACCGATGTATCCAGCTGAGCTAATGGCATTTAGCTAAACATAAGGCCGAAAATAAAAGTTTGAAATAGGTTGATGGCCTCTCAAAATTTCAAACGATGAAGAAGATTGCTCCTGAAATAATTCAGACTGAAGGATAATGGGATCTTATTGCTATCTATAGAAAAGTTATAGTTATAGAAAAGTCTGAGAAATTTCCTTCCTCTGCCTGTTTATGCCTGGTTTAGCTGCATCTCTCCAAGAATGAAAGTTCAAGACACCTCTTGCCTTCATCATACAAATAGTGCTAGTCAGATATCTATGGAAATTCTCAATCATCCAGGTCATGATTAGTCCCAAAGATGCTTTCCCAAAAGGCAACTGGACTTTCTTGGGTTTTTTTTTCCCCTTTGAAAATATTTTGCTTTTCATCCAAGAAGCTTCTTCAGTTTTTGGATGAGAAGCAAAACATTTTCAAAGAAAAAAAAATTAAAGTCCAGTTGCCTTTTGGAAAAGTAACTTTGGGTGTCATTCAGATCCTATTTCATAGTCTTCTGGCATTAGAGGAAGTTGAAAAACAGCAAGTCTTCCTTCATCTATCCGCTTGACCATTTTTTCCCTCTCTCTAACTGTACCAGTTCTTAAAGCAAATGCCAAAACAAATTGCATGCAATTTTTGTTTTGCAATCCCTCTGGGAAGTTTTGCAGTGGAAAGAAGAGATAAAAATACTTTAAATAAAATCTGCATCTCATTTTGGCATGCTGCAGCAACACCACCTGGGTGTCCAGCAATTTTTCCTTGGCTCCCACCGCCGTCCCTAATTTTATTTTTTCCCCAGATTCTCTTAATTAAAAAAAAAGGAAACAGCCATAATCTGAATTTCTAATAATGCTACTTACACCCTAGAGGCATTTTCAGAAAATCAAAAAGTCCATCAAATGGGAACTGTGTTTGGGCAACTGCTAACAGATTGGAGTTGTCCGAATAGAGGCAAATTAAGCAAAAATTGCAGAGAGCTGCTAGGATGTTAGGGAATTGCTATGGAACAACTTCACCTTTTTGGCCAACACTCTCTCCTCCTTCACGGCTTAAAAGCCCATAACTTTCATTCAAAATTTCACATCTGTCACCAGGCCAAAAAAGTTTTCTATTTCTGCAGGATCTATAAAGGGAAAAACCTTGCTGCTTTGTTGCTGACTTACCCACTGAATGCCCTCGTTAAGTTAATTCTTTGGGGTGCTGAATGTGCCACATTCAAGTAGGATTCACCTTGGCTAGGAGAATAAAAGACTGAGAAACAAAAGAAGAAAAAGAGGATTATTTTGAATTAATTGTGCACTTAGCAATTCCATACATTTATGATGTATGTTACCATGGGACAGTCTCTAATTGTTGAATGCTGAAAGGTCCTGCATTTTGTCTTTACAAATGTTCTCTTCTTCGCTGATAAAATAATCAGACCTGGGCAGAAACATGGAATGGCCCATTCTTTTGATATGGTTATAATGCTAAATATGTCTAGGAACAAGACTACACTTTAGCAAATTCTACTTAACTTCAACATTTCTTTCCTTAAACAAATATCACTGTAATCCATGGATCAGTAGCTGGAATCTGGGCATTTTAGCCATAAAGAACTAAATATAAAAAACAGAGCAATGAGATAGATGATAAATTAAGGCCTCTCTATACTCTTAAAATATTGGGAATGCAGGATCATATTTTATTTTTCATTGCAATACAAAGTTTGTTTTGAAAGTATAACACAAACATTGGATCTGTGAGCCTCAAAAGAACAAAGGATATATGATGTTATCCAAATCTTGTATTTCAGTAAGCGAAGTCATTTTAGCTTATTATTGATTTGGTTATAAGGACAGCATCCAGATTGGATGGAATGAGAGTTTGGATCCACAGAAAAACATTGTTAAAATCATTTCAACAAAACTCTGAGAATTTCACTATTGAATTTTGGGGAAAGGTGGTAGGAGATAAAAGTCCACCTCACCCCTCACACACAACCTGAAGCAAGTCAGCAGGTTTTGAACTTGTGAATATTTATCATCACAATTTAAATTTATAATTTAAATGAAAGCTCAGCCTCATAAAATAGGTCCTACCTTACTAAGTCCTACCATGCCAAGTTCTCTTCTCCCCCGTATAACTTTTCAATAAACACTGACCTTGCTTCCAGGGCATTGAATAATCACAGCATGTGTTTAGTAGCAACACTGGTTTCTTTAAAAGATATCTATTTTAAAATGTATAAGGGAAGCACCCAAACCAGAATCGTATACATGGACTTGCAAGCAGAACAGGATCGATCTCCTAAATGGCAACCAAGTCCCCAAGATGACTGCCAGTTCTCAGCATTCTACCTTTTATCAAGGGGACAGCTTGTGCTTATAGCATTCACAATAGCACTTAGACCACCCCATAATACATTTACAACACTTTCTGGGCAGTTTACAGAGTCATCATATCACCCCCAACAATATGGGTCCTCTTTTTTCTGACCTCAGAAAAAAGGGCTGAGTCAACTTTGAGCCCCATTAGGGTTGAACTCTAGGCTAGGTAATTCTCCAGTATGGAATGGGACCTTCAAGCTCCTACCCTTCTCCTCCAGGCTTCCGCCTCCACCCATTTACCTACCGCTTTCCTCCTTGGCTGGCCCTCCCCTAGTCCTTTGTCCTGGCCAATGGGCCTCCACCTCTCTGCCCCATGCCCTTTGGTCCGGCACATTCACTGATACACCATTTGTCCTGGGCCTTTGGCTGCATGGGGCAGTTAGCCTCTGGCTAATCAGGTGGCAGTGGGTAGAGTTAGCCAACAATACTGCATTCTAACCACTGAGCCACCAGGGCCCATTTATATCCCATTCAACCAAGGAACAGCTGCAATTAATTTATACATATACCCAATTTAATATTCATTGTACCCTTTCTACTAGAGCAACCCCACCCCATACACACACTGCCACAAGTTCAGCTTAAACTGTAGTTAAACTGAAATGGCAACTCGACCAAAAGGAAAATGCACAAAGATTGGAAAGATTCTATGGCTTAAAGTGTGCATTAATCTCTTCTGGAAATAGCAAGGGAAATATTTAATTTTAAATATTTTTTAGTATTTTATATATTCAAATTTTAAAATTGGTTTTAAATTGATTGGGGTTTTAATTTGTCTGGGCCAAAACTATTTAATTTGATTTTAATTCTGCTTTTAAATTTTGTATGTATGGATTTTATTGTTGGCTGTTCACTGCCCTGAATCCTTCGGGAGTAGGGCGGTATATAAATCAAATCAAATCAAATAAATAAATAAATAAATAAATAAAATAAATTCCAAATAGGCGCATTTAAAAATAATTATTTTTACCTTTTTGGAACAATATTCAATGGATCCTAAAAAAAAAAAAAAAAAGACTGTGAATGTCTTACGGTCTCTGTATTGTAGTTGTGGGGTCTATATAGATGTGTACATGCAAACAATCCACCTTGAGTCATTGGAAGAAGGGCAGGATATCAGTTAGTGAAATAAACAATAAACAAAAACATAAATAAAGCCAGAATAACATAGCTGACTCACCTCCAAATGGGCTACTTTATGGCATATTAAATGCTGCAGGCAAAATGATGCTGCCAGAATGATAAATGAAGATGTGATCATTTTAGGGATTTATCAAATTACTCACACAGAGAGGTTGGCACGTTGACGTTCTTTGGCCATGCAAATGATTGTCATGTGTCATCAGAGAATTTCAACGCTCTAAAATGTTTCTGTTTCAATGTTTTAGCAAACTGCAACCATAAAAGGTAGAAAGTGACACCTGCTCTCCACCCCACCCGCAGAGGTAAAGCACGATTCTACTTAATATGAGAACTTGCCAAAGTAGATCACTGCCAAAGCACCTCGCTATTCTAAGTATACCTGAAGGGAAACAAAATCCGAAAATGAAATCTACAGTGAACATGCATAGGATAATTTAAATGGTCCAGCTGTCTAATTTTCAGTATGTTTGATTATTTCATTACTTACACAGGGGTGACACTGTGGATGAGAAAAAAAAGTTAGTCAACCATTTATGGATTGTTAGTCAAAACCTCACAAATACTACTAAGCTCTCAGAGATATCTGCTTCCCAACCCTTCTGTCTTTTTGCCTCTAACCAGAGCGATCAAAGACAGCATCTGGTGGCACTGATTCCTTTTAAAGTCCTACCAAATATGGCTTAGGTAAATGTGATGGGATATTTTGACCCTTAGGATATAAAATATGCTCACTGTTTCTTGCACGGGCTTATATTTAATCCATCTGTTCACAAATGTTTCATATTTTAAGAGTTTAGTGGCTGGCAGCTGGTCAAAAAACTTCCATAAAAGAGAGACATACGCATCTCTTCCATTGAAAACTCTGCAAAAGAGGTCATCTTAAACAAAGAAGAAGCAAAAGAATAGCACAAAAACGACTATGCCCTACAGTAGCTGGAATTTGATGAGAAAGGTGCCTTGAAATGACTTTGTCTGCCGCATGCAGCTGATATTGCTTACTGCATAATAGAATGGGTTGGAATTCAACCTTGGGATCGGAAATGATTTAATTGTAAAATCTAGATCAGGGTTGTCAAACTCAATTTCATTGAGGGCCACATCAGGGTTGTGTTTGACCTCGGGGGCAGGGTGGCCATGGCCAGCTTGACATCACTTGTGTTGGAGGCATCTGTGGTGGCCCAAGTGGTGGCCCAAAACCAGATGCACTGGCTTTGCCAGTGAAAACAGGTTCCAGAGCTCCATTTTCAGCTGTGACTGCCTCCTGCCACCCTTTGCCAGTTTTCACACATGGCCCACTTGAGTTCCGTTTTTGCCGGCAGAGTCACCTGGGGCCAGTCCTTTGCTATTTCTAGGGACAGGTCTAAGCACCCCATGGGCCGGATCTGCCCCCCCCAGGCCTTGATTTTGACATGTCTGATCTAGATTATCACAAATTTATTGTACTCTCTCCATTCAAATCACAATATGATTCCCCCTGCCATGCTTTCAATACTTGAGATGGACCAATTAAGGCAATGTACATTTACATATTTATGTTTGTTATTTTCTCTGTACTGCTAAATATATGGGACAACGTGGTAATAGGGACCCTTTTCATCCCAATTCATAAAGACAAAGAGAAAAAGATTGCTAAGTAAATCTCATCTATTTCTTCTGAAAATATAATCAAAATGGATACCTTCAATCCATTTTTTACTAACTGGGTTCACTTATCATGTTAAAACAGAATCTGATTTATTTGTGATTGGCCAATGAAACATAAAGTATAAATCCATATAAATCATGGTTTATATCATTGTATGTGGCCACTATGTCTTGCCAAACAAACTATGGCTAAAACAAACCATGGTTCTGAGTTTCCAATTTTTTAAAAAAATGAATGGAAGGACATAGTGAGATTGTGGGTGTTGCTACTCTCTTCCTTCAGCAGCTTCTAGTACAGCATATTCTAGTGGCCCTTTCCTCTCATATTTCCTTTTGCTTCCCACCCTTCCCATAGTTTCTGCTGATATCTGAATAAGGCATATGCCACCTATTCACCTACCCTCAACTGCCCTTCCCTACTTCCCCTCATGCCATGGTCAATATTTCAGTTTGGCAATCCCACCAACCTACCGCCACCACCCCAATCTTTTAATCTTCAGGGTTCCTTCCCTCTATCACTTCTGCTACTGATACCCTAGCATATCAGATCTCTCTGGCTTGCTTGCCCCAAATCATCCCTGAGTCCTTCCTTCCTTCCTTCCTTCCTTCCTTCCTTCCTTCCTTCCTTCCTTCCTTCCTTCCTTCCTTCCTTCTTCCTTGCCTAGTATCAGACCTTGACTTTTGCCCAGCTCCTCCCCTCTTCTCCTTACTGCCTTCTGCCTGAAATAAATCAACCCTGCTTTGTAGCAGTTCAAGCACCAGAAATACATGTTTTGGTTGGTACATACACAGACTGCCTGAAAACAGTAGTTCTGTGCATGGAAGTGTTTGTTCATGGAATGTTATGTACAGATCCTAGTCAGCACTGCTCCATTTTGTCTATTTGTCCAACAAGGAAAAGAACAGGAGAGAAAGAGAAGATGGAAAAACAAACCTATTCATTATAGAATCGAGTTCTAAGACTGGTCTGCCTGTTACTATCTACCTGGCCAATGGGGAAGGCAGTAAGAATGTTAAGAAACATAGTCAATATTCTTCTGATGCAAAAGATTGGGGCTATCATGTGTTCTTGGAGAAAGTGTGCAGGAATCTGTGCTGTCTGAACCATCAATAAAGAGATTATGCTGGGCCAGAGAACACTGGGACTTTTTTTACAGAGAAATTTTCCTATGTAGAGTGTTTATAAAATAGTTCATAAAATATTTTTGCCAATTAAACACTCGCTCATGTGTGCCTCTATCAACAACATTTAGATAAGAAAGTCAATTTGGTGTAGTGGTTAACCAGGCTAGAAATTGGGAAGCAGTGAGTTCTAGTCTTGCCTTAGGCACAAAGCCAGAAGGAAGCAATGGCAAACATTTCTGAAAAACTTTGCCCAAAAAACACTGCAGAGACTTGTCCAGGCAGTCACCAGAAGTCAACCCTGACTTGAAGGCGCAAAACATTAAATAAATAAAATTCGTATAGGTAAAATAATTTCATGATGAAACCATCAACACAATCTTACCAAAACACTCCAACTCCAAACAAATGTTATTAGCAAGAACTGTGCTGCTTTTTCTTCCCAAGGAAGCATGATTTCTTTTTCACCATTCAGAGTCTGTGAGTATCTGTGTGTTTAACCAGCAACGTATCTCTTTGCTGTCCGGTCTGTTGACTACTATGCAGAGGGAAGTTTTACCCTCAACACTCCTCTTCATCCCGGAGGGCTGCACATTCCCCACCACCACCAATCCTCCATACAAACCACCCACCCCCGTTTCTGCAAAGGCAGAGCCTCCCCTTTGTAGGGCGATCCAAAGAGGGGAGGGGAATGCTGCTGAAAAAGCCACCTTGCACCTGGGCCTCCTCCTGCAGCCTTCTCCTGCAGCCTTTGCCCTTTCCTCAAACAGCTGTGCATGGGGCGCTTGGAGAGAGAGAGAGAGCAAGAAAGCTCTCCAACCTCTGTTTGTGTGTGTGTATGAGGGAGGGAGGGAGGGAGGATCTGAAGCCAAGGCACCCAAACGTCTGGCAGTGGCGCGGGCAGCTTCTCAGGGAGTAGGTCAGGTGGAGCTGGCTGACTCAGGGCTGGTCCGAACTGGGAGCATTTCACCCCTGATTTGCATGATTTCCTCCTATTTTGTGGTGGGAACCATTGGCCTATGTTTGACCTGATCTCTTTCATTTAAGATGGTGACATATACCTAGGTTATCATTATAGCCTTGGTTCTTCCCAAGAAATTTTCATAAGACTGCCTTTTCACCAAAAGCTTTCTTTCCTGTGAAAATAATTAGACACTTTTGTACAAGACAGACAGACAGACAGAGGTACTCATTAATTTACAGCTGTACTGCATAATGGTTATAAACCATGACAGTCACAAAACAGCTCACCCACATCACCAACCTATTTTTATGACCTTTTTTGTAGCAGTCCCCATGGTCACTAATTTTTCAATGGGGGTTGGCTTTGCTGAAAACCAGAAGTAAATGCCAGTTTTTGGCAATAATGGTGTAAAATTTAGTCACAAGACCGAGGTGTGCTGCCAGTGGCCTTGAATGCAGGCTGGTTGCTGAGTATCCAAATGCAGTCATGGCTGTCAAAACATCAGAATGTGAAGGCACTAAGCAACTGCTCATAAGTTGACAACTACCTATAATTAACCCAAAGGTGCTTTTTCAAGAAGCAACTGGACTTTCTGGTTTTTTCTTTGAAGACATTTTGCTTCTCATCCAAGAAGCTTCTTCAGCTCTTTACTTACCATTAAAGCCTCTTTCCAGTCAAGTTAGCATCATGGTGGGTTCACAGCAGAAATGGGTTGCCTCCGGTTTGGACCGGTTCATAAGATCCAGTAGTAAAACCGGCGGGAGGCCCCACCCACTGCCCCGGATGTCATCATCAGTGATCTGCACATGCTTGCTTCGCTCATGCACACCCGCAATCCCATTGCAAACCGGTAGTAAAGGTAAGTAGAACCTTTATCCCTGGTTCACAGCTACATTGATATAATTTGCTTAGCAACAAAATGGAGAGAGAGAGAGAGAGGGAGGGAGGGAGGGAGGGAGGGAGGGAGGGAGAGTGTGTGTGTGTGTGTGTTAAACTCTCCCTTATCATAGAATCCTCTTCTTATTCCAAATATTAACCAGATCTGATTCTGCTTATTTTTCAAGACCGGTCAAGATTGGTTAGCAGTTGGTTTCTAGCCAGGCAAGATGAAGTCAAAATCAATTCCATGCCTTGCATCAGTTCCCTAGGTAATCAATTTTCAAAAATGATTTTTTTTTTATTGAGGTAACAAGACGTGAGCGCTAGGTAAGACATTTAAAACAATAAAGGAATCAGAAATTATACTCTGCTCTTGTTTGTGGGCCAGTCATGGAAATCAAGATGCCTGGAAATGTAACATGCCTCATAAATCATTAGGTCACACACCTGAGCCTTGTCAATGTGCTGTCATTAGCCTGTTCAATTATATTAGCAACCAGGGTTATATTTACCAGCACATCTTTTTTTTTTTTTTGCTTAGAAGAATGTTTTAAAGTATTGATGGGGATGTCTAATAGCTGTGACTGTCAGCACTGTTGAGGCAGTTCGAAAGCTTCAAATAAAAGAAGTAGGCATCAGGTTGGAATAGAAGGCAGGAAGAGAGGAAGAGAAGCACAAATCACTCGAATGTTAATATCTTGAAAGACAGCACAAGTGTAAGGAACATGGACTCATTACAGAAAGGGAATAGATAGTTAGTCTTTGATCTGTGCCTTTGAAACAAAAATGGGAGTCATTGACTTGGCATAGTTCATTTATATGTCTGGCTCACCGTCATGAAAAATCCTCGGCGAGAACTGAAGTTTCTTCTTCACAAGGATGATTTAAATAAATGTTACTGCATCTGAAGCTTTTACCAGCAAGACTGGCACATAGCAATAGTAATAGCATTTAGACTTATATACCACTTTACATGGCTTTACAGCCCTCTCTAAACAGTTTACAAAGTCAGCCTATTGCCCCCAATTTGGGTCCTCATTTTACCTCAGAAGTAAATCCACAGAAGGATGGAAGGCTGAGTCAACCTTGAGCCTGGTGAGATTCGAATTGCCAAATTGCAGTCAGCCAGCAGTCAGCAGTAGTAGCCTGCAGTACTGAATTCTAACCAGCGCCACCATATCTCATAATCCTATAACTACTCTATTGTCCCTTAAGGTTTTTATGGCGTTCCACATAGACTCGGAGCTGGCAAGTTGGTACTGGTGAGTGCATGATATTCAACGCTATTCACACTATTCACAGGGTCCAACACCCCAAATTTTACACGACCACCCAGCCTCGTGAGATATCAGTATTTTAAAACAGAATTAAATGTTTCAGAATTCCACAACTTCATCATGTAAAACAAACTTCTTATGTAAATTCCGCAAAATACTTTATTTGTGAAAATGGCAGTTTAGAAACATGCGCCACAATAAAAAGATATATTATTAGGGCAGTCACAAGTAGGCTGCAAAAATGTGGATTGTCAGTAGATGGCTGCAAAGAGGGACATAAAACCTGAACTCTTTGCTGCCACCTAGTGGTTTTTTTGTATCTTTGTGATCTAGATTTGGCAGCTGAACTACTAAACCTGGAGGAAAAAATATAGTCCTTATGTATGCTTTGAGCATCTAAGCTGCATAAATCAGAAAGTTATTTTTGTCACACGTTGTTAGCTAAGTTGCACATATGCATTGCTAAATAATTTGTTAAGCAAGAGAGCCTGCTTTTTTCCAGCCTTTGGCAACAGCTTTTTGCAAAAACTTTCAAGTTACTTTATTCCCTACCTGCCTGTCATTTTCAGCTTGGCCCAGTTGTAATCTCCTGGGACGTTTTCTCTCTTATAATTATACATACAAATCCTAAACTGGTGTGTCTCAAACTGTGAGGACCTCTTTGGGGAGAAGGTATCTGCTCTTCTAATATTTGCTTTTTTCTAAAAAACTGTTTGCTCAAATCAGCCTTGCCCATCTTTCTTACATAGCTGAGGCACATTTATTTGCTTATTATATTTATATCCCACCACAATCCATCAATTCTCGGTGGCTTGCATGATGTATAATATAGTAGAAACAGTAAACGGCCATGATAGGATTAAAACACTAATGAAAAAATAATCATAAAATCCCAAATGAAAAAATGCAATATAAACAAAATGAAATAAAAAAGAGCAAGAGAACAAAAAATAAGGAATAAAAGATAGTACAGTGCTTGCTAAGAAACTGTCCAAAATAGTTTCATTTTTAATGTCTTCCTGAATACTACCAGAAGACTATTCTAGAGCACCGGGGCCATCACCAAACAGCCACTCCTTCTGACTTCAGCTGCCTTCATGTCTCAGAACACTACCAGAAGTGTAGGCCAATTTCCCCTAATCTAGGTCAAAACCAGCACTTTAAACTGTACCCAGATATTAATCAAGCAATGCAGGGCCTGCAAATAGGTGTTATGTGCTTCTAGCATTGGGTCCAGGTGACCAAATGGGCTGCTGCATCCTAAATCAATTGTAGATTCTGAGTAGTCTTTAAGGCAGTCCCCAAAGAAGGTGTTGCAGTAGCCTAATCAAGGGGTGATGAGTTAATTTTCTACAGAAGATCATCTGAATTTCCTACAGAAGATCTTCTAGCCATGATTTCTACCTGCTGCTGGAACAAGAGTCATCAATCCAGAAGGACCCTCAAACTATTGGTTAGCAGTTGATTATGTTTTGACATTATATTACTTAACATTCTTATTAGATTTAATATAACATAACGTCACAGAGCCACTTCTAGAACCTTGATTAAACTTTGTATTGCTCAACCATGGTTCAGTGAATAAACCATGGTTGGCTGCATTTACATATCACACTAAGCCATTAATTATTTTTGCAAGACACAGTAGCCAGATTCTCACATTGGTTTTTTTTAAATATTATTGAACTATAACTAATATAGAAATAATGCCACAGTGCTTATAGGTCAGGAAAGCAACTAATGTGTAAATTGTATGTTAGTGAATCAAAACTGGAAAACAAAAACCTTGCTGAATGCCAAACTGGACCATTCCAGAACCCTAAGTACAATGGCTTTCCCCTTCAATCTGGATTATATTTAGACCTGGTTTAGAGAAAACCATGATATGATATGATTTGTTTCATTTTGTGTTGTACAATCCTAGCTATTTTGGTAGATGTTCTGTGATGAATGATTTAGTTAGTATGTGAACCAGATAATTGTGGTTTATCCAATATATCTTAGTTAAAAAAAAGTAAAAGATTAGTATGACATGTAAACTCAATCATTGTCTGAAATGGAGAATGTCAACATTAATATCCACATGTGTAATTAAAAAAAATTATCAAAATGATCCTCTATTGAAAATTATTAATATATCTTTCTGAAGTACAAAATAAATTATTAAAACTATTTTTTTTCCAGAGAAATATTTTACTTTCTTTTGTGAACAGATACTATATAATCACATATAAATGGACTATAATCCAATTATAGTCCAGAATCAGAAAAAATAATCAGAAAAACCGGGCGGGGGGACTTTTTTAAAAGCTTTTTAGTGCTACCCAATAGATTCAGATTTCAAATACTTTATCACAGATCATCACAATTTCAGATATCTTTATTTCCTATGGGTTCCTATTAAATGTTAATACTGTCCTACGTTTTCCAGCACTGAATTGAAAACAGCCTTGTATTTTGTTCTTCAACAATTATATTTTGTGGTAGTTCAATCTTCTGTGTCTGTGTGAGGTATGATTTCTCCTTTTGCTGTATTCTATTTTGCCGGACTCATTGATTTTTATAGTTATGCTATATTTTCCGCTTCCTAATGGGTTTTCAGTCACTGTTCTTACATCTAAATCAATGTTGTTTTTTGCACTGGAAAAAAATTAATCAGTGGTGGTACATTTACAATTTAAGCTTTCTGACCAATATTGTTACACTGATCCTAATGTCATGGTCATCTTGGATAAGTCTCGGACAAAAAGGAGGGGGAAGAGCAAGACCGAATAAACAGCATATCAAGTCTAATTCTGTGGTGCCAGGGATGTGAAGTTGGTAATGTCATCCTACTTTGTTTTAATGCTCTAAACTTCTCTGGCCTTAACATAGTCATTCCTCTTCCAAGACCACATGAAGGTTAATGCCATCGCATCAAGAGCCAAACTGCTTAGAAGAGCACCTGAGATGGAGTCATCTATTTGGGGAAAAACATATTGTGTGAATAGGGAGCCATTCCTGAGTAAACCAGCTATTGTGATCAGTTCAATACCTGTTCTGCCCCAGCTACAGACCCCAAAGAATGCACACACAAAGTCTGTTCAAACCTTAATTTACTGAATAAACCAGTCTTTTACAACAACGGCTGTTAATTAATTGCATTAACAGCCACCAACAACTCAAAGAAAAATAACTGAAAACTTATTATGGTTGGCAGAATGCCTAGAAGCAATTTGCAGGAAGCTGATAAGATAAGCAAGACAAGACAGGGAGGTATGTGAACTAAGTTGTTCCCTGCAAATTGCTTCAGTTGGCGTTCCTTCTTAAATAGGCTAAGGGAGTGGCCAATTAGCCCCAAGCCTTACTCTCAAGAGACCTCCTCCTGAGGAGCCACTCCTGACTTTTGGCAGCTCTGCGCACCTGTGCATCGAGAAGAGGCTCCTCCTCTTTGACCTTTTCACTTAAGGGAGCTTCTGGAGGTTCTGAAGGCCCGGGCTGAATCCCTGCCTCTGGTACCACATCTTCTCCAGCCTCCTCACTGTCCAACTCGAGTGCCAGCTGCACAGGCTGCTGGCGCAGCACCACATGAGCCTCCTCACTGTCTGAATCAGCTACTAGCTGTACAGGCCGCGTACGGGCCACAACAATACCAGGTTTCTTTGGATGGAGGCAAAACACTAATAGTGTTTAAACCTCTTCCTGAGAATCATTGAATGCTGAGACAAGTTCTATGCTTATGTTGCTGTGATTATACCCATTTTTCTGGTTTGGTGGTCTTCAGATGTGGTGGGACTCCAACTTCCAAAATTCCCAATCAGCATGTTTTGGGGCATGCAGACTTCAGAGTGATGCATTGCAAAAAAAATAACTAATCCAGGTAGCCTCCTTTCACCAGGATCTTCTCTAGTTTAACAGTTGTGAAGAACCACCTTAGGGAAGGCTAAACCCAGAATGTGCTTTTTGAATAGGAACTCTTTATTTTTTCAATCCATTTTTATGTGTCTAAAACATGTATCTCCACCCGGCCAATTTTGGTTGATCTCAAAAAGCTAAGTAGGGTTTGATTAGGGTAATGCTTTGACTGGGAAGTTGAAAAAAAAAATCTCAGGAAAAGACAGTGGTAAAAACTTTTCTGCATAGATGCTAAGGAAATTGTATGGGACCTCTGTAACCATCAGGAGTTCAAATTGTTTCCAAGTTTTTAGCTTTTGTGTTGTGGAGTTCTTGGTGGTCCCTGAGCTCAGTTGTTTGCCTGCCAATGTATCATTACCTGAGTAGGTAGCTAGTTAAATAATAAAACATCAGCAGGCAAACAACTGAGCTCTGAGACCACCAAGGACTCCTCAATTCAACCCTGAGCTACAGATATTCTCCTCTGTTGGACATACTGCATTTGTTGCTAAGGCTCCAGCTGTAAATGAACAGGCCTGCCTTAATGTCTGCATATTTCTAGTCTGGTAATGCATTTTGACTGCAGTTGTCTTAAATGCTACCTAGCAGAGTCTTCTGCTTGCTGTTTCACAGTTTAGAAAAAGGTATGATCTGCTTTGATAAAAGGAAAGTCTTCAATGGGCATGTAGGAGTGCTGCTTCTGCACAGCTCTCCTAAATCTGCTCATATTAAACCTGGTGGATTTGATCTTCTGAGAAGGGTCGACATTGCTTGACCAGTTCCATTCAATTCAGGATAGGATAGGATAGGATAGGATAGGATAGGATAGGATAGGATAGGATAGGATAGGATAGAATAGAATAGAATAGAATAGAATAGAATAGAATAGAATAGAATAGAATAGAATAGAATAGAATAGAATAGAATAGAATAGAATAGAATTCTTTATTGGCCAAGTGTGAATGGACACACAAGGTATTTGTTTGTGCACAAGGTGCACAAGCTCTCAGTGTACATACAATCAACAAGTGATAAATCATGATTATAATCATCATATATAGATAGAATGGGAAACACTGTTGGTATTTCAAGATTATTGAATAATTGAATAACAGAATTGAAAGGCTTGGAGATCTTCAAGTCCAACTCGCTGCTCAAGCAGCAAATCCTATACCAGTGAAGGCTAACCTTTTCCCGACTGAGTCCCCAAAGCATGTGTGTGCGTGAATGCACGCCGCCCAAACCCCCAAAATGCGCCCCACCCCCTTGTACATATGCGCATGGCACCCCGCATGCACTCTGCCTCCCGGGCATGCACGACAGAGACCTGAAGACCAGCTGGCTGGCGGGAGGCACTCACTCATGCATGCGCAATGGAACTAAACTGTGGTAACAGCTTGTATGCCATCAGAGAGGGCGCTGCATGCCGCCTCTGGCACACGTATCATAGGTTCGCCATCACGCCTATACCATTTCAGACAAATGGTTGTCCAATCTCTTTTTAAAAAATTCCAGTGTTGGAGAATTCACATCTTCTGGAGGAAAGTTGTTCCACTGATTAATTGTTCTAACTGTCTAGAAATTTCTTCTTAGTTCTAGGTTGCTTCTCTCCTTGAATAGTTTCTATCCAGTGTTTCTTGTCTGGCCCTCAGATGCTTTGGAGAATAGCTTGACTCCCTCTTCTTTGTGGCAGTCCCTGAGATATTGGAACACTGATCTTCCAAGACATAAATAAATTATTGGCAATCCCTTCCTTCTATAAAAACAGAAAGATGCTGAACATGGAAGCCTTTGTATTTCACTCCCTGAGTGATCTATCTATCTATCTATCTATCTATCTATCTATCTATCTATCTATCTATCTATCTATCTATCTATCTAGATATAGATATAGATATAGATATAGATATAGATATAGATATAGATATAGATATAGATATAGATGATTTAGATTTAGATTTAGATTTAGATTTAGATTTAGATTTAGATTTAGATTTAGATTTAGATTTTGGGTTGAACTGAGCTCAGTATATACTTAGATTTAGATTTTGGGTTGAACTGAGCTCAGTATATCAGTCCAAGGAGATACAGGTAATTTCCAGAACTATCAAACTGACTTTTCTCAAGGCCTGCCCTTAGGCAATAGAATAGCAATTTTAGAGAGCTCTAAGGATCAAGATAGCCCTAGCCAGTGTGGCCAAAGGTTCAGCTGTTGTAATTAACATTATCAGAGAGTCCATAAATTTTTATCCCACTAACATACCTTTGACTATCTAATAATCACAAGGTCATACTAGCAAGACTCAACATAGTAGTTTCTGATGTCAGTTTCAAAATAGTTAAAAGTATAGTAAAAAAGAAATACGGCATTTTTTAAAAAAGAAAGTTAGCCTTTATTTAATCTCAGAATATACATACTGTATGTAGTCATATTTGCCTTTATGCAGATTTTTCAAGAAATACTATAAGCTGGCTGTGCATATCCAATGGGTTTTCCTCTTTGGGTGTATTTTTATTTCTCTAAATTCTTCTTTCCAGGGTCCACATGTAATCTGGTTTACTCAGAATACTGCTTTTAACCCTCCATTATAGATTTCTGTAGCAGCAGTTCAGAAAAGTGAGATTACAAATGGATACAGCCAGAATCACTTTTGCAAAACGTGGAGCACTGTTCCTAAAAGCATGATTTAGACTTCTGCACTCTCAGTTGTCTTCATAAAGAAATATTTTATTTGAATTGCATTTTATTGAACATGTTTACTTCACAAAGTAGAGTGCAATACCGTTACCCAGTTCCTTAAAAGACCTAAAAGCTAGATGGAACTAGATTATTTTTCTACTGACAAATTAATTAAAATTGATTTTGACCAAAATTAGTGAAAACACAATTAAAGTGTTTTATAGATAATGCTTAACACAAAGGAAAGTCAACATAATAAATGTTTGCCAATGTGCCAGAGAAAATGTAAAGAAATAAGTTCATTGGATAGGTGTTAGTCCTGTAAAGCTGTTAAGTTTTTTTCAGTTGATGTTTTTATTAAAATAGGACAAATCATACTCTAGGCTCTTATATTAGATTCTAAATGGGCCTTATGAAGTTCTTTTTCTTTTTTTGTCAATATAAATAGTACCTTGAAACATAAAAAAAAATTGATGTTTTTCTTTTCTTTTTTTTTATTGAAAAAGTTTTTCAAATACAAATTTTTCCCCCCTTTCCCCCCTCCTCCCTAACCCCCCTCCCCCTCCCCTCCCCCTGTGGCTTCTTCAAAGTAAAACCCAAATTTATAACAGATTATATAATACTTTACCCCCTTGCTCCATCCCCCATATGCTGACCCTTTCTTTCTAATAATATTATTATATCCCCCTTATACTAAGTATTCCCTTATGTAAATAAAATCCTCAAATGACTTTAAGCTTGTAATCCATATAATATCTTCTGTAGTGTCTTTCAGCTGGATTGTTAACTCCATCACCCATATTAGGGTAACATCACATCCTAATTCCAACAGTATGTTCGGTATCTTCAATTACCATCTGCCCCCATCAACAATAGATGTCTTGATATATAAAAAACAACCACCTGAGTGACTTTATATTTGTATTCCATATAGTGTCTATAGTAGTATCTTTCATCTAGATTATTAATTCCAACCACCGTAATAGGGTAACAACCAGATCTTCTGCGTGCCCCAATCCCATAACTCTCTTGCCTTGTAGCTCAGCATAAACGTAATACATTTATCAAAGAATCCAAAATAGATAATTCCAATCCATTCAGTTTAAGGCCCTTTTCACATCCCAAAAGTACAGCACTGCAGAGGTCTGTCACTCTCCTCAGGATAATATAAATCAATACTTTGCCTCAGCTATCTTTTCATATATTCAATCATCTCTTAGATAACTGGCATTACACTGTTGTTTAGTTAAAAGTTTTTGTTTTTGTAAAACCTGCTTCTTCTTTTCTTGACTTTTTGTGGGTTAGATCTCCATTCTGATTTCCTTTCTATAAGTTGTGTATCAACTATTTGGTTTTCATGCTGATTTATAACTTGATCTTGTTGGTTTTGCTTTTGTGGCTTAAATCTCCATTCTGGTTTCTTTTCTATGAGTTGTGTGTCAACTGATTGATTTCTATGCTGATCTGTAACTTGATAAATCATCACATTAGAATCCAAAGCCGCCTCTCTTGTATTTATAAATAGTCCAGCTGAGACCTCTGAAGGGCAATCCAGAAGCGGCTCATCTACAAAGACGTCTGTTACTTGTTGTTTTTCCATTACTTCCATCTCCTTCTGCTTATCCTGAATTTCTATCTCTTGTTGATTTTGCTTTTCTTTATTCCACTCATGTATTATACATGAAGATGTTGAACCCATTTTAAGAACCTTACAGTAAAATTCTTCTGCTTTTTCAACAGTATTTAGTTGGTATCTTTCTCCTTGATATCTCAATATTATGCCAACTGGGACATTATGCCACCTGAATGAGATGTTTTGTTTCTTTAGCTCAGACAATTTGATGTTTTTCTTATTGGAACAGTTGGATAAATACTAGAAAGATCCTGGAAAACAGGAAAGGATTTGAATATTTCCATTTAGTAGCAAGTAAACTGGAAAATTTTTGCAATACAGGGGAGAGAGAGGGGGGTGGGAAGGGAAGGAGGGAGGGAGGGAGAGAGAGAGAGAACATACAATAACACAGAAGATGATTTTATTTCACCTGTGTAAAATTAAGTGTGCACAACAGTAGCATAATGATCATCTACTTCCAAATTCCAGGTTCCTAGATTATTTAATTAAATAAAGTTGCATGCATTTTTCCTCTTATATTTCCTCCACAATATGGTCAATTGATAATACACTTTCCTTTAAATAAAAGGAAAAATGGTTTTTCTCCCTCCTGGTCTAATGCTATCTGGCATATACCTATGAATGGGAGAGTTATGAAATCAATAGATGCACTATTCAGGAAACTCAATATATATAACTTAATGGCTGTGTAAAGTCTTAACTATTAAATGAAATGATTCTAAATTGACCAGAGACTTAAAGAAATTTTATTCTACTATATTTCTTCAGTGACCTCAATATAAAACTTTCCTGTTTATATGCTACTAATATACAAAATAATCAAACCGACATACTCAATGTAGTATTTTCAGTTTATGTCACCTATTCCCTTTATTAAGTGCTCTGATTTAAAATAATATTGTAGGATATGTTTTCCCCCCAATTCATTTAATATCCTGGACTTGCATGTCTCTTCTTGCTAAACTGACACCAGTTTTGCAAGCCACAATCCAGATTTCAATGGAAGATCAAACATAAATATAACATGAATTTCAATGTTTTTTTAAAAAACAGAGCTTCAAAGAGTGAAAGCTGCCTTATCTCCCTCAGACTTTTATTATTAATAATAAGATAGTCATGATTAGTCAACTGCTGGGTTAAATGAAAGGAAAGGAAATGCTGTAGAGTAAGTTGATCTATTTTTTATAGAGAGGAGATGTATCTTCATTGAAAATCAGAGTGGCATTCCTTGTGCCATATTTGTATGTTTGAGTGAGCAAGCAGAAGTAAAAGTTAGTTGGAGACTTAAGTGAGTTAAATTATCTGAATTCGTGAGTTCATGTGAATAACAAATGGAGAGAGCAGAACTGAGTTCTCATTGATTTTCAGAATGATGCCAGGGATTGATGAAGAAGTTTATGAATAGTAAATGTGGAGTCTTTGGATTATCGACAAGGGAACAGATCCAGACAATTATTGAAGAAGGACTGAGATCACTGGAACACAATGGTTGTTTAGATATGCTGCTATACAAAAAAGGAGATCATCCAACTATGACTACACCAGTTTTGGTGGTGCACCTTGAATGTATCTACTTGATGGTGTTGATGGGCAAACATATTTTTTCAGGCCTAGCTCTGATTATCAAACCAGTCAGAGATGTTGCACAAGACATCGGGGGAAGGAGACAAGGGGATCAAAAATATCTCAATGGGGATCAGAGAAGTATAAAATTTATACACTGGCTCCTAAAACAGATTAGCCTGATGGTTCAGGTGGGATTCACTTGCCTTGGGCTACCTGCATTGAGAAATTATATAATGAAGGTAAAGGGAAAGCTAGAGAATCCAAAGCATAATCTTCATCTTCCATTATGACAGGGTTTGTACAGGAAGGGAAGAGATTCAAGCACAAAAATTAGATGAGCACTAAGTGGTATGAGAAAATTCTTTAACTGTCTCCATTTTGGGATTGTGGGACTGCTAAATGAAGAAATATGCCCTTAAGGGAATTTATCAATGAGCAGCATTGGGAGGTATGGAACACAGCATAACTGGGCAAGGCAGATATAGTGATGGTGATATTGAATGATGAACAAAACTCAGAGGGCAGAAGAGGTTATAAGATTAAATGGCTTGATTGCCTACTTCTCAAATAAAAGCCAATAGTGAGCTATCTTTGTGGTGCCATTAACAGGAAGTGGACACATTTACAAAAGCCTGGCAAGAGATGTGGGAGGCAGAGTGATCTTGGAGACTGGCTTCTAGATAAGTTTTCCCATATGCTTCTCTGTCCTGATATTTCTTGCTTTCTTTCCAAAGCCTTAGTAGTGCAGAAAATAGAGAAGGAATTGTATAGAAAAATATACAATTTTTTTTGTGTGTGTGTGTGTGTGTGTGTGTGTACTGATTGCTATATCTGCTAGCCATGTCTTTTGTTGCTCAGATTTAATTTTAAGAAAGGACTCTAGATGTAGAGTGGCAATGTTTTGTTCTAAAAATTCAATACCTCAGATAATCTTGCAACATTTTGTTCCTGTGAATAATGTTGATCTGGGCATTCCAGAGATGGGATGATCTGTTTCTTTCTAGAATTTTCTCCTCCAAACCAGAAGTGTTTTTTGGTGATCCAGATATGGTCTGCTCCCCAAAGAGGTCTATTTCAGTGACACCAATGGCATTGTCTGTTGTTTTATCATTTAATTTGTTAGGTTTACATCATACTTTTATTTTAGGAGCTAAAGGAAGAGCACATTAGCATTTCCCCTCCCATTTTTCCTTTTGAAAGAATGATATTATGAAATGCGTATATGACAATTTATCACACACACATTTTTAAACAATTATCTCTTTTGGCCTAGCAATAGGAATGCATGCTGTGATTTAGTCTGCTGTTATACGGAATAATTATAAAGTATGCTGTATTCCTGAGATTTGAAACAACCCCAACAAAAACTTGAACACACTGTCAAGAATTTGGCACCCTGCTCAAGTACACAATAACTGTTTAGAAAAATATTGTAAGATGTTGAATCAAGAGCTTAGTCTTTTTGTATTAATTGCAATCGGGTGGCCATTTGCATAGCATATTAGAGTACATTTCACTGGTAGCTAATGTTTTGGGTTTGTTTGCTTCCTTGGCAGGCAGTTAATATCCCTGTGTACATTCCAGCCATTTGCTATTCTAATATTTATTTATGAGACTTTCTTGCTTTGCAAATTACCTCAATTTTTATTAAATAACAAATGTAACCACTAAAGTGCAACTGGAAAACAAAACCCAGATGCCAAAGAAGATCAGAATACAAGGTGAGCTGACAGCAAAAAGGAGACAGTGTCTAAGGGCTTGTCTTCATGCAGCATCGAATTAAAAGAGTTGGAAGTCAAAACATTTCATACAACTGATACCGAAAAGAGGGAATAAATGCAGAATCTTTCAGGAAAGAAATAATGCCTTTTTTATTACTTTATTAATAGAAGTGGTCTCTGACAGCCCAGCATCCATTTGTTGTGGCCCGTCAGTGGCCTGTTCAGATTGTAGCTGATTCCAACAATGAGAAGGCTGGTGTGGTGCTGCGCCAGCAGCCTGTGCAGCTGGCGCTCAAGTCGGACAGTGAGGAGGCTGGAGAAGATGTGGTGCCAGAAGCAGGGATTCAGCCAGGGCCTTCAGAACTTCCAGAAGCTCCTTTAAGTGAAGAGGACGAAGAGGAGGAGCCTCTTCTTGATGCACGGGCATGTAGAGCTGCCAAAAGGCAGGAGTGGCTCCTCAGGAGGAGGTCTCCTCGAGAGTAAGGCTTGGGGCTAATTGACCACTCCCTTAGCCTATTTAAGGAGGAACGCCGCTTGCAGCAAGCTGTAGGGAACAACTTTAGTTTACTCTCCTTTGCATTGCTTCTGGGCTTTCTGCCAACTCTAGTAAGACTGTGATTACCTTATCTTAGAATTCTTGTAGGCTGTTAAGACAGTTTATTAACAGCCTTTGGTTGATAAAGACTGAGTTATTTGAGTAAAATAAGTTTTGTATAGATTTGTGTGTGCTGCATTCTTTGAGGTCCGTAGCTGGGGCAGAACACCATTTGTAATTGTGCCCTAATGAAAGCTTGAGAGTTAAAGTATTTTCATAAATTTGTTTCATGGGAGAGGTATTGTTGGATACACCATCCCCATCCACCAACTTGTTAATAGAGAATAGAGTAAGGGTCACCTGTTCTCCTTCTTTCTGTCTCTATTTTACTGCCATTAGGTGCATTAAAGGCTAAGGTTGAACCAGAGGTGGGTTTCAGCAGGTTCTGACTAGTTCTGGAGAACCAGTAGCGGAAATTTTGTGTAGTTTGGAGAACTGGTAGTAAAAATTCTGACTGGCTCCATCTATTCTCTGCCTCCCGAGTCCCAGCTGATCGGAAGGATATGGGGATTTTACAGTATCCTTCCCCTGCCACGCCTACCAAGCCACGCCCACCAAGCCATGCCATGCCCACCAAGCCACACCCACAGAACCCGTAGTAATAAATTTTGAAACCCACCACTGGGTTGGACTAAACTAAGGATACTTTCTAAGGGACTGTCCATGCTATTTACTGCCAGTATTCTTTGCAATGGCTCTGGAAAGCTCAGAGCCATTTGATATAGATAAATACACACATATACACACATACACAGAGAATATAGATTACTGATATTATTTCCTCTGTCTTTTAAAAATATCTTTGTCACTTCACAGTTTCGCCTGCTTTTGTCTCATTTTGCCAGCTGGCTTTTAAAAATGTTTGCTGATATTTAATAGATAAACAAGAACCTGTATATTTAGCTAGTTGAACTGAGTCACGTATGTGCTTGCTCAGATCTGGATACAGGGACTGAGTGGGGTATGCTTGGTGTAAAGTAAACAGGAAATTATGCATAGTAATTTTCCAACAAAAGGGTTACAGGTCTAGCAGGGAGTCAGGACTAAAAACCAAGCATTCAGGCCAACCCAACATCATGAAACATCACATTTTAGTTGAATAGCACTCTGACCTCACTTATCATGGATGCTCATTACAACTTAATTAGTGCTGGCTATGTACCTAAAACCAAACCACGTATACTTTTTTAAAAAAAAATTACAATTTGCAATTGTTGCATGAATTATACAAAATCTTATACAAAATTACAATTTGCAATTGTTGCATGAATTATACAAAATCTTATACAAAATTACAATTTGCAATTGTTGCACGAATTATACAAAATCTCTTTCCCAGAATCTCTTTCCCCACGCTCATTATAAAGAAATAATGTATGAAGGGTTCTATTCAGTGAATCCCTCAACCCACTATTTTGATACTGACTTCTGGTTATTCTTCTGAGCTTTTGATGGAGAATTTCCTCCCCCCCCCCTCCTCCTCCTCCTCCTCCTCCTCCACCACCACCACCACCACCACCACGCAGATTGTCTACCAAATGGCTTACTCTCCACTGTCATGCATTCATAGTGTCCCTTTAAAAGAAATGCTGATATTAGAAGGGCTCTAAAGTGTATTGGATTTAGTGGCTCCATGTGGCTTATGTGTTGCCCTGAACAGTACTATTATACTACTATATGAGCCTCAGTGCTGCAGTGGTTAGAGTGCAGTACTGCAGGCTACTTCTGCTGATTACTGGCTGCCAGCAGTTTGGCAGATTGAATCTCACCAGGCTCAAAGTTGACTCAGCCTTCCATCCTTCTGAGGTCAGTAAAATGAGGATCCAGATTGCTGGGGGCAATATGCTGACACTGTAAACTGCTTAGAGAGGGCTGTAAAGCACTATGAAGCAGTATACAGTATAGTCTAAGTCAGGTGTCGGCAACCTTAAACACTCAAAGAGCCACGAAGGTCCTAACTGGAAGTTCCCATTCAATTCTGGAGCCGACCGGAAGTCCGGTTCCCCCACCATAGAGTGTCCTCCTAGTGTGGCGTCCTTTTTCTTCTGCTGACTGGAAGTCGTTTCCTCACCATAGAGTCTCCTCCTAGCAGGGTATCCTTTTACCTGTCTACCTGACCTACCTCTACCTATCCTAACCAAAATCCCAATCAATTCTGGAGCCGACTAGCGACAGGGAGCCGCAGCAGAGGGATGAAAGAGCCACATGCAGCTCCAGAGCCGCAGGTTGCTGACCCCTGGTCTAAGTGCTATTACTATTGCTATTACTGTTCAGTGGTAATATTTGTAATGGATTAGAGTCATTCACTTGTCTAGACAAAGCATTTGACTCAAGTGCTTGGTCAAGCATAAACCTGAACTAGCTCTAATCCATTAAACCAGACTGAGCAGTTTCCATATGAGAACAATCACTATGAATTTGTCTTGAGTTACTGATGAAAGAACCTGCAAGCTTTACTGTTGCTTTCTCAATCCAATTCTGCTAGCCAAGTGCATATGTTTAAGGAGTAGGCAAGGATTAAACCATTATATCGCTCATGTCTCTTTGATTGTTTATAATCTTTAATTGGATGAAATTGGAAGGTATAGGGCAACAATTATTAAACCAAAGAGACTCAAATGGGCTAATTCACAGAACGTCTGGAGCCATGACTTCTGTGGGAATGAAATTTGGGAAAGCTGTTTCTCCTTCAGCACGACTGTGTGGCTGCTGTTCAGTTTCCAATGCTCCATGACATCATCACACTCGGCAAGGAGAAAACCAGCAGGAACTGTAAGGTCGATCATGATTGCTGATGTTTCTTTTCCCCTTTCCATTACCATTTCCAGACCAGACTTTGCTTGTAGGAGAATGGCAGGAATGAAAAAGCCAGTAGGAAAGGTCATATGTTGCTCAAGTCATTATTCTCCATCCCTGAAATCTCCCTAGTCCAGGGGTGTCAAACTGGCAACCCATGGGCCAGATACATCACGTGATGGCCACGCCCACCCCAGCTCCAAGAAGGGGAAATACATTGCAAAAAGTCACATGACAGCAACATGATGCCTGAAGTTTGACACTTGTGCCCTAGTCCCTTTTCACTCATGCTGTGCACCATTTTGTTCCCTCTTCCACCTGACAGCAGCCATATACATGCAGGAAGGAACAAGGAGGAAGGAAGGGGGAGGGAGGGAGGGAGGGAGGGAGGGAGGAAGGAAGGAAGGAAGGAAGGAAGGAAGGAAGGAAGGAAGGAAGGAAGGAAGGAAGGAAGGACATGTAGACATTAAATTTAATATCCTTTAGAGCCCTTCCAAAGATCAGCATTTCTTTTCAAGGGACAGTTTGAGACTACTCATGAATGCAAGACAGTGGAGATATCTTTTGATCCTCCCTGCCAATTCCCCACAAGGAAACTCAATGGGGGAAGCCAATAGCAAGTTAGAAGTTGATCCAGCTCATGTTGATTATTACCTATTCATTATCATTCTTTTTCTCTGCTTAGATAAGGAAATGTATGAAACAATGACCCAACATGGCACAGGTTGTCCAGTATAACTTTGGTTATTTATGGAGTTATAAGTATCATTTTTTAAAAACTATCAAAAACTATCTTTTGTATAAAAGATTTATATTTTTAGAATAATATGAACTACCATGCTTTCTCTCAATCTTATTGTTTATAGAACTGAACAAACCAACACCATTAGCATAAAATACATAATTCATGCATGCAAAATTAATGATTAGTTTGCAAATGGTTATCAAATATTTAATTTGATTGAAATAGCTAGGTTGCCAGTCACATTATGCATTTGAGATAATAAGAATTTCAATCAAACAATAAAACAGTTATGTTTGTCATGCTATTCACAGACTCTTTCCTAGTTCTATTCTTTAATAAACAATTTTGAAATCTAAATTACATGAAAATTGTTAAGGTTGATTATACAATTTTAGAAAACTGATTGCAAGGCTACTTGCTTATTTTTCCTGTATTATTCCACATTCAAGAGTTCCTAAAGAAAGACATGTAGCTTTAGAAACAACATTTAAAACACAATGGACAATTTAACAATGCAGAAGCTGCTTCTGAACATTTCATCAAAATTCTTTTTATTTTTTTTTCCAAAAAAAGACTTCCAAAAAAAGTCTTTTTCATATGAGACGAAATTAGTTTTTATTCAGTGTGGCATCCTAAAATGTGAATTTAATGTCACCTGCTCTCTATCGGTATGGCCTAGATTTTTTTGATCTGGCTAGTTAGAACAATGGTCCCAGTTCTAAGTGAGAACCAGTAAAAGAGAAATATCATATTTTGAGGGGGGAAAGTGATGAGATTGGGTAGGAAAAAGTTATGTTAGTTAATCAGGCTTATTATATTTAGTTTTAAAAGGATAAATTCCTGGAAGACAGCTCTCTCTCTCTCTCTCTCTCTCTCTCATCTATCTATCTATCTATCTATCTATCTATCTATCTATCTATCTATCATCTGTCTGTCTGTCTGTCTGTCTGTCTGTCTGTCTGTCTGTCTGTCTGTCTTAAAGATTCGGTATATAGCCAGATGTCTTTTTTACTTCACATTGAACTAGATATTTTTGTCAATTTTGGGTTATTAAAGTGAATTACTGTATTTTTCAGACTATAAGACGCTCCGGACTATAAGATGCACCTACCTTTTTTGGTGAGGAAAACAAGAAAAAGAAATCTGCCTCTGCCTCCCAGCAATTTTGCCTCGTTGCAGCAAACAGCAAATAGCCTGCTTTACTTTCATTTTCGTTTTCAGTATAGCTTGATTAGCACAAGAAAAAACAATCTGCTCCCAGCAATTTACCTCCTTGCAGCAAGCAGCAGAGGCTAGCGCAAAACAGCTGAGAGCAAAACAGCTGAGAGTCGGGAGGCTGATCCAATCAACTTGTGCTAATTAGGCTGTGCTGAAGCTGAAACAAGCTATTTCTTCTTGCTGCTTGCTACAAGGAGGTAAACTTCTGGGAGGAAGAGGCCAAAAGGTGGAGGCCAGTGGGTGGGCGGGGCTACATTTGATGTATAAGACGCATCTAAATTTTCACCCCCTTTTAGGGGGGGGGGGAAGGTGGTTCTTATAATCTGAAAAATACGGTAGTTAATTACTTGACCCATACATTTTCTCTGTATTCTGAATGATGTATTCTGGCATCATTTTCAACCAACCAACTAAGTAATGTTGACTTTATATTTGTTCTGGATCAACAACAAGTGAAACTAGTTAAGTATAGTAGTGAGACTACAGCAGTGGTGGGTTGCTACTGGTTCGCACCGGATCAGGCGAACTGGTAGCAGCAGTGGCGGGAGGGTCCGCCCACCTGCCCAGACACTTCTGCATGCGCACATGAGCGAACCAGTAGCAACTCGATTTGGAACCCGCCCCTGGACTACAAAATAACTAAACACTATATATGAAAAGAGAAGTACAGAGCCTGACATTAAAAAAAACATCCATGTCAAATGAAAATGTCTAGTTCCTTATTGTTTATTGTCTGTACCTTACTTTTTCCAAGTAGCAGATTAAAAAAGCATTATTTATAATGCATTGTTTTATTTTTTAAGGATACAATATTCATATAGAAGAACTCATTCACTATTGGAAAATTTATTTTAAGCTATACATTTTTCATAATTTGTGATGGTCAAATAATTTATTGCAAGTTTTTGTAGGGTTTTTTGTTTTTTTGTTTGTTTACTGCACTGGAGAATAACTTGTAAAACAAGGGTTAGAACAGAGAGGAAGATGTGCCAATGTAGCTGCATGCAATTCTGTCTGACACTTAACTGTCTCTTAAATCTGTTGTATTTTCCACCACTTTAGCAATCAAATATTCAGTGCACAATATAGTGAAACTGTTTAGCGTGGGAAGCATTCATCTTTTCAATTTATAAACAATCTGAGACAATTCTGTAATTTTATTTACATACCGGTCCTATCAAGGAAAAGTTTTCATCATAGCGTACTCTACTGATTTAAAAGACAAAACAATATTAAAATACATAACCTACAGCTATCCAAAGTCTAAAAGAAAATTAGGTAAAGAATTGTATTACAAAAAGAAGCAAAAGGAAGGGAAGAAAAGGGGTGGGAGGGAATCTATGAAGATTTATACAAACAATACCTAGAGGAAGGGAAGGAAAAGTCTCAAATACCTAATACAATACATCATAATTAGTTCCCATTCAAGTATTGGGGTGAGAATGGATATCAGCAGAGAAAATTCTCTTCCCATGTGGTATCAGTCTGATCATTGAGGAAAAGCTAAATGTCCTTCTCTGATCAGCTGAACAATAATTTAGAAGAAGACCATTCATAGAATAAATTGATCTCAAGTTTTTCAGTGCCTGAGTTTAGATCAGTAGTTAATAGAGAGCTATTCTATTAGCCATGGAATTGCCTTATCAATAATGTATACAGGTAGTCCTTGATTTACGACCCGAGTTGGAACCAGAATTTGTGTCGCTAAGTAAGGCAGTTGTTAAGTGAGTCATGCCCAATTTTGCAGACTTATTTTTGCCATGATTGTTAAGCCAATCACCACAGTTCTTGAGTGAATCATGTGATTGTTAAGCTTCTCCATTAACTTTGCTTGTCGGAAACTGGCTGGGAAGGTTGCAAATGATGATCATATAACCCCAGAACACCGCAACGGTCAAAAATACATGCCAAGTGCCAGAATTTTGATCACACATGACCATGAGGATACTGCAAAAAGTGTGAGGCCTGGTTGTAAGTGGCTTTTTTTAGTGCCACTGTAACTTGAACGGTTTATTTATTTATTTATTGGTTCAATTTATATGCCGCCCTTCTCCGGAGACTCAGGGCAGCTTACAATGCATTAAGCAATAGCCTTCATACTTTTGTATATACCTGCTTAATAGGGCTTTCGCCCCCCGCCCCAAAGCGGTGTTCTTTTTTATACAAAGTCAGCTTATTGCCCCCACAATCCAGGTTCTCATTTTACCTACCTCGGAAGGATGGAAGGCTGAGTCAACCTTGAGCCTGGTGAGTTTCGAACTTGCAGTAATTGCAGGCAACTGGTGCTAGTTAACAGCACTTTAGTCTGCTGCGCCACCAAGGCTCTTGGTTGCTAAATGGATGGTTGTAACTGGAGGATTACCTATAAACTCCACTCTGGACAGATACCCCCATTTTAAAAAGAATCAGTACAAGTAAACTGTCTGCTCAACAAACAGAAATACTTATTTTCAAATGCAATTCAGCTATACCAATCGTAGCTTTATAGAATATTTTGTCAACTCTTAAAGAAGGAGATAAGGGAATGGTGCCTGCAAGATAGTTCTTTCTGGTTATGCCCATTGAACCAGCTTAATAGATTGGTTGTCAGAAATATAGAAAAGGTTTATGCTGGTTCAGAAGGAAAACACATCTGAGAGATGTTAATAGCAAGCATTTTGTGCCTAGGATAAAAAGCAATTGTTTAAAACCCAGTCCTTCCCTGGATAACCTTATTTTTTTAAGAACCTGCCGTATCAGTAAGAGAAGGTACAATTCTATTTTATATCCCCTTTTAATAGGGCCATTCTGTGTCTCTAATATATGGATGTGAGTGACCTCATGGTTTGCTTTTATATTTGTTTTTGACAGATGCATCCTGCTACTTTAGTGACTCCTCCGTCAATTCACAGCCTTAAGAGAAATTACCGGCAGAAGCATGAATGTCATTGCCCACATTTTGAGAAAGGGTTCTACGTGAACACATCAGGAAGTGCAGCAATAGCCCACACTCTCATAGCATTCTCCATTTCAACAAGTTTCAGATGGACAAAGCTCCACCAGCTGAAAGTGCAGAGGGCATTTAATTTGATCCTCCTCCTCCATCTCTTTTCAAAAATGCAAAAGGGAAAAGGAGATGGATAATTGATCTACAAGACATCTTAAGCAAAGACCTTCCTTCCTATCTCCCTGTAAGCTCATTTCTCCCATTTTTCCATTAATATTTTAAAATGCTTCTGCCTGATAGGCTGCATACCAATACCTTGTGTAAGCAAACACACACTTGAAAGTCCTAAAATAGACAGCTAATTCTCTAACCCAATTAGATGTCGATGAAAGGGGCTGTTTTACAAATATCAGGCATTATACCTACGGGATTATATTTTCAAAAAAAAAAAAAATGTTAACATAGCTATGTGCTGTACTTTTCTACCTTGTACTGTGTGACAATATGAAACAGCTTAAGGAACTAATGAGAAATCAATATTTGCTGATTTTATAGAAAAAAGAATGAGGAGGAATGACAGCTGAATAATTCGTCTTCCACCACTTCTTCCATCACAAATTTAGCAAACAAAAAAAGGAAGCCATTTATGCATGAATTTGGATGATGTGTGTGTGTGTGTGTGTGTGTGTGTGTGTGTGTGTGTGTGTGTGGTTGGCTAGGGCCGTACAGGATAAAGCACTAAGATGAAAGAGACAAAAGCATATATAGGAATAGCACTTAGACTTATATACCATTTCATAGTACTCTATATCCCCTCTCTAATCAATTTACAGAGTCAGCATATTGCCCCTAACAATCTCGGTCCTCATTTTACTGACCTCGGAAAGATGGAAAGCTGAGTCAACCCTGAGCTGGTCAAGTTTGAACTGCTGGCAGTCGGCAGAGTTAACCTGCAATTACTGCATTCTAATCACTGGGCCACCATGGCTATTATAGATTTGTATGACTGGGCCATTCACTCTCTCTCAGCCCAACTCACCTCACAGAGTTGTTTGTTGTGGGAAATACAGAAGGAGGAAGAAGTATTAGGTATGTTTGCCATCTTGTGTTATTTATAAAAATAATACCTTTATTATAAAATAAAACTACGCCTACTGCATCTTCAAATATGGAAGATGTGACTAATATTAAAATATTGATATGATTTGCTTACAGAATGCCTATATGACTTGTTTAATATGTTTCTGGAGGCTACATCTGGACCTGATAATGTTAGAATACTGTTATTGTTCTCCTGTACAAAGAGAAAGGTAACAAGCAAGAGTGAATGAAAAACTACTGCCAGAGCTGTACATTTTTTAAATATATCTTTAAAAAAAATACTTAGACAAATTCTGACTGAGGAGAAGGCATAAGAGCAAAATCTGAGAAGTACAATATGATTTTATGCAAGAAAAGAGCTGCATATAGCAGGATTTTGCTCATTGGCAAGTTGAGAAAAGTATGAATGAGAAAAAAGACATTTATTGTGTATGTATTGATTTACAAAGTGCACACCATAACATCCATAACTTTGAATTATGAAGTCTTTCCCATCAATATAGAGTTAAAAATGGTTGCTGAATTTGATAATATTTGTGTAGGATGTAAGTAAAGCATGTGTAAGAATAAATGAAGTACATAGCATGCAGTTCAACATAGCATGCAATTTTCCTAGCAGGGAGAATAATGGGCGGGTTGTTTTATTGGTCTATTGGTGCATTACCCATGCATTTATGGATAAATTTATAGGAGAAATGCTTGTAGTGATGTTAGAAATGGGTAGGGTAGGGTATTTGAATATGAGTATATATTTTGCCTGCAGATGATACTGTGGAACTGACTGGTTGGTAGCACGTGTTAGACCGTATTATGCGATACAATACGGACCTGAAAATTGATGGTAGATTGCTTACAAGAAATTGGAAATGGGTGGATAAATCTCACAAATCTCGGTGCTGGTAGAAAAGTAGTAGGTAGTAATCACTGGTAAGGAATAACGTTTGTGCAAAAAATCCTCCCATAAATGGATATATATATAAGAGTGTTTCCATCCACTTTGTTATAACACAATGAGAATAAATTGCTTAGGAAGTGTTTATGGTTGAAAAGAGAAGAGATAGAGTTGAGAATGTTCTATCTATCTATCTATCTATCTATCTATCTATCTATCTATCTATCTATCTCTATATCTATTCTCTATCATTTATTAAACAAATTTAATAATTTGTTTAATTCACAATTCACAAATAGGCAACTCTACTGGCTTAAACAATGTCTGTTGAATGACTGTGGAGTGAACACAAAGCTAAATGAGCAGTACAAAAAGTATGTTTTGCAAGGGTGGGAAGTGTGCCTTCAAGTCTGTGTTGACTCTTTTCAACTACTCAGTTCAAACCCAATTGCAGGAAATATGATTTCAGCAACAGAGTGGTCAATGCCTGGAATGTCTACCCAACTCCGTTGTTACAGCCTCAAACCCTCACAGTTTCAACTTCAAATTGTTTACAGTGGACCTCACTCCCTTTTTAAGAGATCTGTAAAGGGGGCATGCATAAGCACACCAGCGTGCCTACCATCCCTGTCTTGTTGTCCCCATTTATTTGTATATTCCTCTAGTGGTGGGTTGCCTCTGGTTTGGACTGGTTTGCAAGAACCGGTAGTAAAACCGGCAGGAGGCTCTGCCCACCACCCTAGATGTCATCATAGGTGATCTGTGCATGCGCAGAAGCTTGGCACGTAAGCGAAGCAAGCGTGTGCGTGCGATCCTGTTGCAAACCGGTAGTAAAGGTAAGTAGAACCCACCCCTTATTTATTTCCTTTATTTATGTTTATGTTCATATCTATACTTGTCATCTTGTACATGTTTGACAAACAACATAAATAAATAAATAAATAAATAAATAAATAAATAAATAAATAAATAAATAAATAAATAAATACTTGGACAAGTCTTGCAGTTTTCTTCAGAGTTTGCCCTATCCTGCTTTCTAGGATTTGTGCCTAAATCAGGATTAGAACTAACCACCTCCAGTTTCTAGCCTGTTGGCTTAATCCCTACATCAAACTGGTTCTCTTTTATGTTAGAGTAATTGAGTCATATAGAGAGAATAAACTAAAATTGAATCACAAAACATAAATAAATGGACAGGAAGAGAAGGATCGGGTCATGATTAGATAGAGTTCTAGTTCCATCTTAGACAAAAAGCCAGCTGTGTGACCTTGGGCCAGACACTTTCTCTTAGCCCTAGGAAACAGGCAATGGCAAACCTCTTCTGAAACCTTGTCAAGAAAACTGCAGGGACCTGTCCAGGCAATTGCCAAGAGTCAAAAACGGACTTGAAGATAAGTGTACTTATGCGTGACCACACGCACAAATACACACACACACACACACACACACACACACACAAGTCATGATATCTATATAGTATGTCCATCTGTTACTTTTGCCCCCAGTTCCTTTCTGTGTGTCCATAGAAAAAAGCTAGTAGCTCACTCAGGATCTTACCCACCCACACTAGGTGAATTGTACTGTGGTTATTCCTTACCAGAAATTATCTGAAACATTTCCAAAAACTAAGCAAAAGGTGATAAATTATTGGCCAATTCAGAGAAGTCACCTGCAAATGACAAAGTTAATAAAACTAGCAAAAGGTAACTACACTACCTATATATACTCAAGCCTATATAAAGACTACATTAAACATCCTACTCCAAAGTCTGATGATGGTTATGGATTTAGATAACATCAAAGAAAAGTGAGAGGGCTGGTGGGAATCGGTGGTTATTAGCCTTGATAGCAACTTGGAACTCCTTATTGAAAACCCAGTAATTACCCCTAACTGAGAGTGACAGATAGAAATGGCTAATGACTATCGCATGCCACTTATTTGAGATACTGCAACAAATGGGATACTGTAGCTGAACTACCCTTAAATGAGATTGAACCAGATTCACCCGGATTCAGCAAAGTTTTTCTTGTGCTCTTATTAAATGCTATCACTGACTCTGTGCTGCCTCTTAAACTTGTGGGTGGGGGATAAGTAGTTGGGAAGACTTCTCCTGGCCATGACTGCTACTATTTGTAGCATCATTCACATGTTTTTATGTCTGTGCGGTGTGTATTGAGCCACAGGAGGAATTCTGATTTCTGAGACCTAGACTACTGAATGTCACAATGTCTATGCTCATTCAGGTCCATGTATGTATGTATGTATGCATGTATGTATGTATGTATGTATGTATGTATGTATGTATGTGTTCTGTCCCCACTGCATGTTAGTCTGTGTGCAGCTCGACAGGCAACTAAACCCATCTATTCTCCAATGAAACGGACCATGTGCATGAATCTGAACCAGAGGTGGGTTTCAGCAGGTTCTGACTAGTTCTGGAGAACTGGTAGTGGAATTTTTGAGTAGTTCAGAGAACCGGTAAATACCACCTCTGACTGGCCCCGCCCCATCTATTCTCTGCCTCCCAAGTCCTAGCTGATCGGGAGAGAATGGGGATTTTGCAGTAACCTTCCCCTGGAGTGGGAAGGGAATGGAGATTTTACAGTATCCTTCCCCTGTCATGCCCACCAAGCCACGCCCACAGAACTGGTAGTAAAAAAAATTGAAATCCAACACTGATCCAAACGCTTTATTGGGAGAACAGGGTATGGTGAAACCGAGGAAAATAAGGATACATACAGTGAGATATAAGATACAAATACAAGATGATGAACATAACAACTAACAAACAAGCAGCTTGAACCACACCAGCGATGCTTTGTGTGAGGGACGTAGGCCTGTCTCTGGATGACCATGTACCACAGATCAAAATGGCTGCTTCTGCTTTCTCCAAATGCTGAAGTAAAATGGAGTCTGGCTTCTCAGCGTGCAGCTGGCCTGAGTGCGGGCTGATGGGTAAATGGGCGGAGTCAATTTCAGACAATATAGTTGCACCTATCCATCTCTTCGACCACTAGGTGGGGCTAGAGAGCAACAACAGCACAATAGTTACATATTGTGGCATGACAGTATGTATGTATGTATGTATGTATGTATGTATGTATGTATGTATGTATGTATGAAAACTGCTCATTTTGCTACAAGGTGACTCTGGGTGGCTTACAACATTCTTGCTCTGCCAGTTGTGTGGCAGGTTTATGATGCCTAATCCTTCTTCTGATGGTGCCAAGACTAAATTCTACTCATACCAAGGCATTTAGCGTAGCAATAGGTCTGCTAAGAAAAGAAAACAATAATGAAATAGATAGGAGTAGGAAATGTGCCACTTGCTGCACAGACATATTTTAATAATGGAAGTAATTACGTTTTCAATTTTGATTTAATCATCCGCCTTGGTTGATTGGCTTTGTTTTTTATCTCTGTTTTCATTGTTGCTTAGCCACTTATTGACAGTAAGTTGGGATCTAAATTCAATCAACAAACAAGCCAGCAAATTAAAGAAATCAGCAACATTAGAAGTCTGAGCAGATACTGTCTGTGAGTGGCAATTTAAAAAAAAAAATTGGGCAAATCACCCCCATTCTGAATCTTTGTACTTCTTGCTGGCTAAATCGGGCATGGGTGAAAGTTCCATTTATTTCCAAATTTGAGTGTATATATAGTGCTTTCAAAACGGAGATGAATTACAGCAGCTCAGGTTAGGTGCCGCTTTGACAGGCACCACATGCCTGTTTAAATCACTTTTGAATGGTGAGCATTATTCCAAGTGAAGGAGATGATGCCAAACCCACTGAACTGTTTAGAGCCTTATGGGTATTTGGACAATGAACCTAATAAACCTTCCAGGAAGGGAGCTGCCACTAAATGCGAATTCAATTGCTCTGCATGGGCAGCCAATTAGGAAGTTGTAGGTAAGAATAAATACAAGTAAAACCAGAATTTGACCTCCATTTTTATCAGTCAAATACCAATATAAGTTTCAGGAAGACCCTGCCTGGCCTTTGTGTGTATACAGCTACAATAAAATACAATAAAGATGCATTTTTCTACTGCATCAATCTTATACCTTGACTCTTAATTTACAAAGAAAATTGAACACATCAGCAGGTGGAGTGGGAGATTTTCTCCTGGAAGAGCAATTAAACAGCTATTAAAAGGTCAAACCTTATGTGCCATTATATCTGCAATTAGCGCTAATCTAGTGTTTCTATAAGGAAAATAGCCTGAGAGTAGCTGAGTTGCATTGGGCTTCTCTTATACATGGAAAAGGGGGACTTTAACCATTTACTCTCCTAGAGATGCCCACAGTAGTCCAGCATTTTGCTTCCCACGATGGTCAAAGTTGGGGGCCAAATAAACTATCTGGGATGCTCCCAAGTAGATTAATTGTGCATTCAGTGAAGAAGGATTTTCTTTCTCCAATTCCTGGGGTCCTTCTAATTAGCTTCATTGGGTGGTCCTGGTTAGAATGTTTTGAGTGAACGAGTGAGTAAAGTTTTCCTGCCTCCTTACTCCATGCTCTGCATGCTTTTGTGCTTCTAAATCATGTCCCCTGGGCTGTGTATTTTTTTCCTAAGCAAAAGAATCAGAAATATCCTTGTGTTTTCTGATAAGGCAGGCGCTCAGGGGTCCTGATTATTTGCATTGCCTTCTTTTGCCTTCCCCGCCTCCCTTGCAATTTGATTTGAGCATCCATGTGATTACAACTTGCATCAAAACCTGTTGTTATCAGTGACAGAGTCCCTCCAGATGTAAGCATCAGCCATTGGGTTTCAGGATTCAGATAAGTCAAGGGTTCCATTCTTTTTTCATTTTACCTGAAGTGAAATACCCCTACTTCTGTACACTTCTTTAAAAATAAATATTCTTGCATATATCAATGTTGTGAATCCTACATATATTTGGGAAGGAGGGAAATGAAATCAGTGACTTTCCAAGTAGTGCTAAATTTTACCATCCAGTATGTTTAGGCAGGATGGCCAATGGGGAGAAGGTTTAGGAGTTATGAGTCAGTGCATGGTATGGATAATATCTGCATTTCTCATTTTGGCTAACTGGACTTGGGATTCAAATAACTGAGATCTGCCTATTCGCTTCTTAGCCCTTTTGCTTTATGGTGAAAATGGTTCTGATTGAAACTTATGTTCCTGTCCCAAATTGGAAGCCAACAGGCTATCTGAGAGACCCTCCATTTTCCATAATATTTACCTGATTCGATCAGGCAGAGTTGGTGTACTCTTAAGTTCCTTCAATGAAACAATGGCATCTATAAAGACTATGGAAGCAGCCTGATTTATTGCAGCCCCTGCCCTTTGGAATAAGGTTCCTTGCAAAATTCAAGTGAGTCCCACACTACTGGCAGTTTGGAGAACCACGAAGACCTGTCTCTTCATCCAGGCCCTTGGCTAGGATGGTTGTAGCTCCTTTGAAGCAGTGGTTTCTGTTGCTGCCTGGTTGTGCCATTCTTTTTATTGTTGGACTGTTTTTATTGTTGTACAGTTGTATGCCTGTGAACCATCTAGAGTTTAATGAATCTGCCTTCTTCTCATATCATCTCTCATATTACCCTAGAGAAGAGCTTTCCCCCTAGCAGATTTCCAGGAGCTACAGTGAAAAAGAGAATAAATGTTCCTGTTTTTCTTGTAAGAATTTCCCCTGAGCCGAGTTAAACTTTCCTCCAGATGAATACAGTGTGATTCCTGGCTAAAGTTTTTCAACTGAACACCACAGAAAACTCTGAGTAAATACCTCACTCTCAGCAGACCAAAGAAAAACTTAAAAGAGAGAAAAGTATTCTTTGTTTCCAAACAGAGGTTTTTAAATTCAGATAGGGATGTATTATGGGCCCCTATTTCAGGGCAATGCAGATTTAAATGACTTTGATGCTGATGAAGTCATTTCAGTTTAATTTTTTGGTTGCATAAAACCCTTTGACAGAATGCTTTATTATGAGAATTTTGAATGAAACTTGTAGTTCATTCCTTTGTGCTGCAAGATGTCTTCACCTAGCATCCTTCCCAGATATAACCTGCCCAGGATGGTCCAGTGATGTGAAGATTTGCATTTTCTTTTAATTATTCAGAAGGAGGGATGGCTAAGGTACACTGAAGCTTTGAAACCCTAGGCCAGAGCCTACTTGGTCCTAGCCTAAAGCTGATCCTGTTTCTTCCATATTGATACCTAGGAAACTATATGGTTATGACCATGAAGAACTAGGAGTTACGCTCTACTTGAAGGATATTTTCTCTTTAGCTTATTCTTAAAATGGCAGTATTTAGAAACAGTAAACCAATAATTTGGCTAAATCGGGTCCCTTTTATCTCTGGAAATTGTTATACCTTGTGAAAGAGGCAAGTTGCTTTTTCTCCTACCCTCTTTTGTGGGTATATAAATTCTGGAGACAATTCCTGGGGCAGGAAAAACTTCTCTTACTAGGGCCAGTGGGTGGTCAACACTTCTTCAAAACTTTTTAAATTACACACACACCCCTAATTGATGTGGCACAAAAATCCCTTCTCCTGCTCCTCCTGCTCTTCCTCCTATTTATGATAACCATTGTGCAATATCAACTAGTCATTTAAAAGTAACATGGTCAGATGACAATTGCAAGAAAAGAAGGAAGGAGAAGGAGTTGTGGTCCTGCCTTGCTCTGAGCATACACTGGGTATTTTGTCTATTTTTAAAAGGAGAAAATACCAGTCACTCATTGGGCAAAATTCCTTTCCCTCATCATTATTCATTCACCCTGTTTTGTAGTTGTTCCTCTTCATGAACAGGACAAATTTGTAGTAGGACAAATGACTGACATGGCAATAATTTAAATTAAATTAGTAATATTTTGGTTCTAATTAACAACATAAGTCTATTCTCCATATCTTAAGGAAAGAAAGGGTACAAAACTGTTTAAAACACAAGCCTTTTTCTTTAATATCCTACTGAGAAGAATTTGTACATCATCACATTATTAGTGTGACATTTAGAAACACTTGAGTGAATTTTTCCCAGCTTACATAATATAAAGGCTCAGTTCAGAATTGGGCCTTTATGATAAAATTTACTATAAGGTACTAAACATATTCATTCAAGTCTATAATTTTATGTTGCAGGAATATTTCTATTATTATTATTATTATTATTATTATTATTATTATTATTATTATTATTATTATTATTGCCAACAATCTCTTGAATGTTTAAGCTCAATTTAACTATAAGATTACTTTTCAAGGGGCAAACATCTCTTCAGAACATTTCAATGTCACAGTTATAGGACTGGGAAGCAGCAATTTTGAAAAGATTTTCCTGAGCGCTGACAGTTTAAGCTTGATGGAGATCTCTTAGCCCCAACTGAGACTGCCAGGTTCTCAATCAATTCTGTATTGTGCCTATCTGATATTGGCCATTGGCTTCTTCCCCACTTTAGAATTTTACAGAGTTATTTTAAAAAAAATGACTGATTATTCTTAAGGAAACCATCCATGGAAGATGCAATATAAGATTATTTACCACCAAGGAGCATGAAAATATGCACAAGTATCATTTTTATCAATCATCCTGATTTGCAGCCTTTCTGGAATAATTTTTCACAATGGATTCCAGCGAGTCTTCTAAGAATATATATCTTTTTTAAAAAATCTTTTTCCTTTTGCAAAGGAGCCATGCCTTTTTTCCACCCCCCACCAAGAAGAAGGCAATCTACAAGTCTTTTGTAAAGAAAGCGAGAGAGAAAAGCGACATTAGCGACAAAGAAATTGTGGTGGAAAATTTCATTCATCATTACTACCAGCAGTTTAAATGAAGTAGTTAATAACATCCTCCCCACTCTCATTCTGAATCATCTTTTTCCTTTCAGATACAAAAATTGAGCTGTCTCCTTCCTCCATCCTGGACAAACCCTGCTTTTTCAATACATCACTAAGGCATCTCATTTAGATGATGCATAGCAATAATCCATAACCAAGATGCAATTACTGTGATGATAAACCATAATGTGCCAGGAGCCAGCTGCTAGGGATGTCTTTTGTGTGTCTTAGTGGTTGTGATGCTGTTATTCAAAAGTGATGATTTGGGGGGTGGGGTGGGGAAGGGAGCATTGTTTGTTGAAGAGCAGGAAGGGGTAGAAAGAGGTTGTATTTCTCCTGCCTGGTAAATCCTTTCTTTTTAACTTAGTTCATTTGTCCTAAAAGCAAAAATATTTTACTAAGCTTCCTCTACAGTCCCCTGGAAATGCAAGATATGGTCATATGTCTATGATAATAATACATTGGATTGGAGCCCCACTGATTGTAGAAGTTCTTGCTTGTGTAAATTTTTAGGTAATGTGAAAGAGACACAATAAAGGAAGGGATGTTTTTGTGTAAGACTAGTTTGCTTTTTAGTTTTGATGAAGAAAAAAACCAGCTCCACAGATATACAGAATTACCCATGAGCTAAATGTTAAGGGAAGCCAAAGAGATAAGATTGGGATCAGAAAAAGGTTTCGGGTGAGTTTCATACAATTCATTTGCAGTTTTCTTAGATTGAAAGAGATGTTACACAAGGCACGCTAAATTCTGCCTATGTAGCAGAGGTGGGTTTGAGCAGGTTCTGACCAGTTCTGGAGAACCAGTAGCGGAAATTTTGAGTAGTTTGGAGAACCGGTAGTAAAAATTCTGACTGGTCCAACCCCCATCTATTCTCTGCCACCCAAGTCCCAGCTGATCGGGAGGAAATGGGATTTGGCAGTAACCTTCCCCTGGATAAGGGAGGGAATGGAGATTTTACAGTATCCTTCCCCTGCCACGCCCACCAAGCCATGTCACACCCACCAAGCCATGCCCAAAGAACCGGTAGTAAAAAAATTTGAAACCCACCACTGCTATGTAGGTGTGCACACATACAAAGACACCGGTATGGACTTCTGTTTATTTTAGATTATTTAGTGCTTTTTCTTTCTAATGCAAGTTTTATTTTTAATGGGGTTTTTGTGCCTTAAATGTACTACTCTTAACAAATGGTTTATGCTGCCAACTCAGTACAGATATCTACATTTCTAAGTCTTCATTAGATTATTTACTGCTAAACAGGATCATGGGAAGCAAAAAATTAACCATGCACACTTATCTTGTGTGTTTGGAATTCGATTTTACGTTTATCTTGTAACATTCCTTTCTCTTCCTTCTAAGATAGCACCAAAATAGTTTCATGGTCAAGCTTTTTCTCTATTAAGAAAACATTTGAACAATTTTAAAGAGATTATTTCTGTATATTAGTCTCTAAGAATTTTGTCCCTCTCATATTTTCATATTTATTTTATAGCCTTCTGCAGAAAATACTTCCTGGTTTCTTGTTAATAACCCAGAACAAAAACCTCTATTCTTTGCATTATCTGTTTACCATCTGTTCTTTAGATGTTAGTAGAACTCCTACTTGTTTAACAGCTTGTGCTATGTCTAGTTTTTCTGGTTTTTGTCAGGAATCAATTTAAAAAATCACCTTGCACATATGTTAAAAATGAAATATATCCAAAAATCCTGCCTTCTGGAAAGCCATTAAAACTTTTTTTTTCTTCAGTAACCTTGAAATCCCTTGGGGAAATTGTAAGGTGGTTATATGCTAATAAATGAGTGTTATTCCATGACAATCTGGGCTTTTTCATCTTTTATTTTGATTTACATTTAATGTTTTAGGATTTGCTATGTTGTTTTAATTGTTTCTGTGTTTCTATGCCACCCAGAGTCATATTATGTGAAATGGGTGGTGATATAAATTTGGCAAACAAACAAACAAACAAAAAAGACACATCTCCATGTATTTTAGACATAGAATGTTCTTTTGTAGTTGGTTATGGAGATCTTCAAAGCAGGGGTGAAATGCTCCCGGTTCGGACCAGATTGCCGGATCCAGTAGTGATGGTGGAGGATGGTTCGGAGAACTGGTAGCAAACATCCCTGCCCGCCCATGCCCAGCTGAGCCGCGCAATCATCAGAGACTTTTTAAATTATTTTTAAAAGCACTTTTTTCTACAACTTCTTCAAACTGATTTTGAAAGTAAAAAAAAAAAAAAGCCCCTGATGATTGCACGGCTCAGCTGGGATCATCAGAGGCTTTTAAAAGCATTTTTCCTACAACCTTTTTGGCCGAAGAGGTTGTAGAAAAAATGCTTTTAAAAGCCTCTGCCGATCCCAGCTGAGTTGCCTGATCATCAGAGGTTTTTAAAAGCATTTTTTTTACAACCTCTTCGGCTGAAGAGGTTGTAGAAAAAATGTTTTTAAAAGAAAAAAAAGCCTCTGCCGATCAGGCAACTCAGCTGGGATCGGCAGAGGCTTTTAAAAGCATTTTTTTACAACCTCTTTGGCCAAAGAGGTTGTAGAAAAAATGGTTGTAAAAGTTAAAAAAAAAAAAGTTGGCCACGCCCACCCAGTCACATCCCCCCCACCAAGCCACGCCCACAGAACCGGTAGTAACAAATTTTACATTTCACCACTGCTTCAAAGGGTACTTCATTTACTGAGGTTTTAATCAAAGCACCCCTCTAACCAAAGTGGTGCCCCACTTCTATTCGAAGAATGTAAGTGAAACCAAATAGGAAATAAAATTTTCATGTAAACTTTGACAGCAATTTCTAGACAAAATATTATTTTTTTTTGTCTGTAACTCTTCGCTGTACAGATAGCCCTCAACTTCCAGCATCCTCATTGTCACATGATCAAAATTTGGATGCTTGGCAACTGGCATGCATTTTTAATGGTTGTAGTATCCGGAGTCATGTGATCACCTTTTGCAACCTTCTGATAAGCAAAGTCAATGGGAGAGCCAGATTTACTTAACAACTGTGTTACTAATTTAACAGTTGCTGTGGTTCACTTAACAACTGTGGCAAGAAAGGTCATAAAATTGGACAAAATTCACTTAATATTGCTTAGCAATGGAAATTTAGGGCTGAATTGTGATCATAAGTTGAGGACTACCTGTAGATGCTTGATACTATCAAGCAAAAATCATTATGCATAATTTTGGATGATGGTTTGCTCACTCTTGTTGGATGTTTATCCTACGGTTGGGTAGGTAATATATAGAAAACTATGTTCTGTAACTTTAACTGCTACAAGATGACTAACTGGCTATGCTAAGCAGACATAAAAGAAGGCAGGAAGTTCATTCACTTCTGCTCCTGCTATTAGAAGGTTGAACTGCTGAAAGGAACTGTGTCTGTGTTACTGAAGAGAACTGGAATTGTAAGCAAACTATGTTTTCTATTGAACCGTGATTATTTGAAGAAGTGTTATCTTTGTTTTGAGAAGCCAAGTTTGTTTTTTTTATTACAAGTAAAGTCTGTTTAATTTTCTTTAAACATTCAGAGTGTGTGAGTATCTGTATGTTTTGCTAAGCAACATATGTATTCGCTATCTGGTCCGTTGCACCACTTTGCAGAAGGAGTTTTACCCCCAACAACTCTTGAGTCATGTTCCAGCTCAGATTTATTTGCAAGTGACGATAATCTTAGTCTGTGAATAATATCTCAGAGCCAGGCCAGTTCTGCTGATAGGAACAGCAGAACTAGGAAGAAATAACTACCTGAGAAGTAACTACCTCTGACATCTGATGCTGGCTGAGGCAGCGATGAAGTGCTAGAGCCAGATTTCTATGGATGACTGATAAACTCCCTAGCTCAGGGGTCTGCAATCTTAAACACTCAAAGAGCCATTTGGACCCATTTCCCACAGAAAAGAAAACACCAGGAGCCACAAAACCTGGGTGGGTGTGGCCAACTCGACGTCACTTACTTCCACCAGTCACATGCCCCCCCCCAGTCACGCCTACCCAGCCAGTCATTAGGACAGAGAACCAGTTATTAAAAAAACACAGGAAATCACAAAACCCTTTTGATATATATATATCTCCCTCCCTCTCTTCCCCCCTCTCTCCCCCCTTTCTGTATCTCTCTCCCACTCTCTCTGTATCTCTCTGTCTCTGCCCTGGCCGCTTCTCCATCCCCCGCCATTGCCCTTACCTTCTCAGGCCAGGCAAGGAGTGACTGAGAGGAAAGGGAGAGGGGCAGGGCCAACCAGTGGTGAGATCACTTGAGATGGAGCCATAGCAGAGGGTCCAAAGAGCTCGTTTTACTGACCTCAGAAGGATGGAAGGCTGAGTCAACCTTGAGCTGGTGAGATCCGAACTGCCAGACTGCTGGCAGCCGGTGATCAGCAGAAGTAGCCTGCAGTACTGCATTCTAACCACTGCGCCACTGCGGCTCAACAGTCATAACATAACAACAATCAAATATTGGTATCAAATGGTATCAATGATATTACATGATATTATCCGTGTAATTAAGAGCATTGTTTTAAAAATACAAATCCATTTGTAAGTTTTGCTAAGCCATGTATTAATGTGCAGTGTTTCTTCTTTGCAAAACTTCCTTAGGCTGACAAACCTGCCCCGTTGCCCTTTGCAGAGCAATGCCTCCCTTTAATAGAGCAGAATTGAAGGCACCTCACTTTGCCTCAGCCAGCCATTTTATTTTGCCAATGGAAATATCTTTGCACGCTCACACATGTTTAGCAGACCACTGAAGAACCTTGAAGCTTCACAGAGTGGCTTTGAAGGGGCCTTCGACTGAAATGAGTGCTTTTTTTCAGGCTTCGTAAGCCATGCATAACAATTACAGCTACAATCAGAAAGATCTGGGGTGGGAATGAAATCCTCAGTCACGTTTTTAAAATGAATCTCCTGCAAATGTGGTACGTTTTCAATATCACTGGTTAATTAGCTTAGAAGATTTCTAATAAAAATACAAGTGTGTGTGTGTGTGTGTGTGTATGTATGTATGTATGTGTGTGTGTGTGTGTATATATATATATATATATATATATATATATATATATATATATATATATATATATATATATATATATATATATATATATATATATATATATATATAAAAAATAAGGTGCTATGGAAGCCATGCTCAAAATGGGAATAGACTTGCAAAGTTTATTTTAGTTTATTTTAAATCAACCTCGACTAACATACACATGCATAAGATTTTCAGGTCTTAACCTTGACCAAGGTATTTAAATTTAAATTAGAAAGAATCAAATGTGCTGATCCTGTCTTTGATGCTTTCACTGCAAGTATCCTTAACTCTCAGGGCCCAACCTTGCTGCACTGAACAGGATGGACCCAAAGGTGTTTTATGTATATTCAAGTGAATATGAATAGAATATTCATTTGAAGCTAGTTAAGTTCACAATCAGAGCATCAGCCTTAAGCAACATGGCCCATATTTTTCAATGAAAGCATCCTGTCCAGAGTAACTTTTACACAATTTAACTAAAAGTCAAAACTGAACAGAATTTCTTTTGAAACGTATGTTCAGCCGTCATTTATTATGAATGGACAAAGACCACTTCATAGAAGTAATCCATAATTGTACCGGTATAATAACTATAATGCATCAGAGCTCTTCCCTTCTCACTCCTGCCCAAATAATGTCAGCAATCCTCTGTTATACTACCTAGTATAGATAGGCCACAATTTATTTTGTGTCATTTTACATAGTGCAGGGGAAAAAAAATGCAGGAAAAAATAAGAAATTAGTTGCACTTTTACCAAGAAGATAATTTCAATAAATTTAACAGGCCTTACATTCAGGTAAACATATATAGCAGTGATGGCTAACCTTTTTGCCATCACGTGCCAAAAGCAGGGGGGAGTGTGAGGGGGTTGAGTGCGTGTGTGCCCACACCCATAATTCACTGTGCCCCGCCCCCATGCATGCATGTGCGACCTCCCCGTGTTCCCCCTGCTTTTGGCACACGATGGCACGGTGGACCCGGTAGGCCTGTTTTTGCCCTCCCCAGGCTCCAGAGGCTTTCTAGGAACCTGGGGAGGGTGAAAACAGCCTTCCACCACCCCCCTGGAGGCCAGAAATGGCCAGTTTCCCGATTTCTGGTGGACCCAAAAGGCCTGAAAATCAGCTGGCTGGGGTACACATGCACGCTGGAGCTAAGCTAGGGCAACACTCACGTGCCTACAGATATGGCTCTGTGTGCCACCTGTGGATTACAACATCCCAAAAACTAGTTTGGTCTAGTGATTAAGGTGCTGGCCTAGAAACCAGGAGACAGTGAGTTCTAGTCCTGTCTTGGGCCTGAAAACTGGTTGGGTGACTTTGGGACAGTCATTCTCTCTCAGCCTAACTTGCCTCACAGGATTATTGTTTTGGGGAAAATAGGAGGAGGAAGGAGTATTGGGTGTCAATCCCAGCCCTGCAATGGTACTTGGGGCCACCATTTGTGTGGGGAATGCTGTTCCGCTGCTGCATGCTTTCACCGATGACCCTTTCCTGTGTGCCTGCTCTGCTCGGTTGTCACCCCCGAGGCATGCCTCTCACTTCGACTCCCCAGCCACATGCTAGATGACTTCAGGGGCATCGACTGAAGCAATTTCTCACCATCCATCACTTTAAGGAAAGATGGAGCAGTGCGGAACTGGAGCAGCTTGCGATGGATTGGGGAGGGAGAGGGAAGATATGGGTTAATTGGATAATTGAGTGATTGCACTAGGGTGGAGCTGTATGCTGCTTAAAGGGTGATGGGGAGCACGGAAAGTCAGCTCCAACAAAGATTCCTTTCTGTAACACTTTAAGGTGGTCTGTTAGTACTGATATCAGGATAAACAAACTTGGTTATTGCTTTTGCGTGCTGAGGGTTTTTTCTCCATACTTTATGGAACCTGACATTGGGTATATTTATTGCCTTAATTTATAAAGCAGGGGCAGGTTTCAAAACCCATTGCTACCTATTTACTCATGGGCATGCATGTGACGCTTCTCCACATGCGCAGAAGCGTCTGGGTGGGTGGGTGGAGCCGCCCACCGCTGCTGCTACTGGTTCGCCCGAACCAGGGCGAATCGATAGCAATCCACCACTATTATAAAGTAATAAAGACATGGTAAAAAGTTAATAAATGAATGAATATAACATTATCATCAGTGCCTATAAGGAAGTCAATACAGATAGAGTTGTAACAATGGAATTAAAGCCTTATTCTTTTTTTCCAGGCTTGCGATTATGATGCTGCAACTACCATTTTGTCTATTTTGATCCCTTTAAAGGCATCATTGGATACAACTGCTTTTCTGAAATAAGTCTTTAACTATTAAGTCCTTAAGACTGTTTCCAAATCTTACCACATCTTGCATTCTACCATTCTATTTAGATTTATCTGGTACAGGTAGTCCTCAACTTATAACAGTTCATTTAGTGACCGAGGTTACGACAGCATTGAAAAAAGTGACTTATGATCATTTTTCACATTTAGAACTGTTGCAGCATTCCCTTGATCACGTGATCAAAATTCAGACACTTGGCAACTGACTCATATTTATGACAGTTGCAGTGTCCTGGGATCATATGATTACCTTCTGTGACCTTCTGACAAGCAAAGTCAATCGGGAAGCCAGATTCACTTAACAACCATGTTGCTAATTTAGCAGCTGTAGTGACTCACTTAACAACTGTGGCAAGAAAAGAAAATGGGGCAAAATTCACTTAAGTGTCTCGCTTAGCAACATATATTTTGGGCTGAATTGTGGTTGTAAGTCAAGGGCTACTTGTAATGGGCTCTATTAAATACAATAACATATAAAGATAAAATTTTGAAGAAATGTGCATAGATCTGGCATGTTCATAGCAATAACAATAGACTTATATACCGCTTCATATATATAGCCCTCTTTAAGCAGTTTACAGAGTCAGCCTATTGCCCCAACAATCTAGGTCCTCATTTTACTGACCTTGGAAGGATGAAAGACTGAGTCAAGACTTGAACTGCTGGCTGCCAGTAGAACTGCCAATCTGCCGGTTGCCAGTAGAACTGCCAAACTGCTGGCAGCCGGCAGTCAGCAGAAGTAGCCTGAAGTATTGCATTCTAATCACTGTATACCACCATGGCTCATATTAGATGTGTGCCCATAAATATCATTGCCAGGAGTTTCATCTCCTGTTTTGAAGGATATCTTTCCAGTTAGGCACTCTTTTCTCTTCACTGAAAGTCTTGGTTAGCAAATGCACTTGCTACCTAACCTCCTGCTTCAGCATAAATTTAAGAAGGAGAGGGAAATGAGAAGCATGGATTGCCACATGGTACTTTGAAAAATTCCAGAGGGATGCATTCACTAGAGGTCAAACTAACTCTGCCACTTTGACACCAATTTGCTCATAACAAGGAAAAAAAATCTGTCAAAAGAAGATCTATGAGAGAAGATGGGTTGGCATTTCTTAGCACTGGCATCTCTCCAGTCATGCTTGAAGTCATTTTCTGGGAGAATTAGTCAGATAGTCTCTGCTGGCCCTTTGTCATCCAGTTGCTTAAGATGAAGAACACCAAGGGATTCAGAAACTTTTAGATTGGTAGAAATGTGGGCAGCTGACTGCAGACAAACATTTTGATTGTCTGCATTCTTTTAATAACATTTGAGCAACATAATATAAATACCCAAGTTGTATTGTTCTGGTAATATGACAATGCCAAATCTTGAACCTCAATTCTTCTCATCACTGCTATGTCCCAATATTTATATGTTGCATTTGTCTGCAGGCTTGATTTTTTTTTTTTTTTGATGGAAAAGAACGGGAGAGGACTAATGAATTCGGAAGAGATTGGGAGATTTCCCACTACAGTGCCTTCAGAAAATAAAAAACTTAAAAATAGCAAAAGATGAATGTATGGCTTCATTTGTTGTTACAATGCTCTTTATATTCATAAATCCAGAACTGGTGAAAGAATCCATGGCACAACTGACCTAGCCAAATATCAAAATACCCAGAATCATGGACTTCATCAACCTCTGCCTCACTACCTACTTTCAGTTTGATAGACAAATATACCAACAAAACAGAGAAACAACCGTTGGATCATCTCTCTTAGGACTCATAGCAGAGACAGTGTGTAGAGGTTATACACTCCCCACATATACAGCCAGAAGTATGGATCCAGTATCTAGAAAACACTTTTGTCATAATAAATAAAAAATAACTAGGGAAGACACCTGAAACTATCAACAACATATTCAAAAGAAAGAACATTCGCAAAGGAAGAAGAAAATAGCAATACCCTACCTTTTGTATCCTCAGCAGAGGAAATGGTGGCAAATTAGAAATGGAAGCCTGAAAAGACATAGAAAGTCTCAATTTATGAGCCACCTAGACCAAGCTAAATTGAAAAAAAATGTTAGGGAATTCCTGGAAACCTGGCATTCAGACAAATCATCAGTAGACAGATAGGATATACATATCTACACATCATTCAGAAAATACAATTAAAAAAAAACCTAAGAAGTAAACAAAAAGTCCAGAACACATTCTCTGTAGCAGCCAACACATAGCTAGCCAGGGATTAACACCAGACAAATAATCAGACAGAAAGCAATATCCTAGTCAAGGATCTACCAAGAAAAAGAACCATAGCCCCATCAAAACTGGCAGGGCAATCTATTTTATATAAACAGGGAAGAAATCCGACATTCACTATCACTGATGATGTTACCTATTTGGGTAATGAAATGTCTTCAAGTAAACAACTAAACTGAGAGACACCAAAGACTTCGCAGTTCAATCCTGAGCTACAAATGTTCTCTTCAGTTGGAAAGTCCAGATGGAAGTATGGAAAATCTACTTAAATTTCCTTCTACTATCTCATATATTCTGTTTGAATGGGAGTGTGTCCTATAATAAACCTTCTTAAGTGAATCTTTCGAGGTTTTTTTTAGGACTTGAAAATGTTAACTAAGACCTGCAATGTAAAAGTGAAATCAGATAAATACACTTGTAAAAAGCAGTGGTGAAATCCAAATTATTTTACTACTGGTTCTGTGGGTGTGGCTTGGTGGGCGTAGCAGGGGAAGGATACTGCAAAATCTCCATTCCCTCCCCATTCCTGGGAGGAAGGATATCTCCATTCCTATCCCACTCTGGGACCAGCCAAACTATTCAAAATTTCCGCTACTGCTTCTCCGAACTGCTTAAAATTTCTGCTACCAGTTCTCCAGAATCTGTCAGTACTTGCTGGATTTCACCCCTGGTTAAAAGGCTCTGAAGAATAAAGTTTGAAACAACATAGAAACAACACTGCTATCAGAAACAAAAATTCATATGGGAGTATACAAAAAACAAACATAGACAATGACCCAACCATTCTTCGGTTGGTTGGTTATATTAAAAGATGTAATTGTGATATAAAATCATAATATATAAAATTACAACATATATAACTTGTGATATCCAGTTTTAAGAATAAACTGTACTTGGGATTGATGATAACTCAATCATCTTTTAGCAATTCTTTAAATCAGAATTAATGGTTTTAGAAGTAGAGGATTGCTTTCTCAATAAATATTACCTCTCTTAATTTCCTTTTAGCTTCACAGCAGGAAAATCACTTGACCAACAAGAACAGATATAGCATATAAATCTGTAATTCCTGCCTTCCCTTAGTGTTTATGACCAATTTAATAGATTTCTGTACTTAGTTCAAGAAAATGTCATTAGAAAATTTCAGCCTACATTAACAACATTTTAGAATCAAAATTCAATCCACTACATTTTACAATCATTGTTTGTACACTATATGTACACTATATATCACAACCATTTGTAAACATCTATACTAAACTTATATATTGTATTACATCAATGTAACAGTGCTGTGTTAAATCCATATATAGCATATCTTTAAATGCACCTATACAACTTGTCTTAGTCTATGTCATTGGTAGTACACTTAAAACTATTTAGTAATAGTTTTAGTAATAGGTGGATGGCCTAAGAAATATAAATCTGACATATACTCTGGCAATGGTGGTGTTAATTGCAAATCTTGGATTACTATCTGGAATTTTGCATAAATGCTAAGTGTGGCAGTATCTAAAATATGCACTGCAACTGAGCATAATCAAGCATCACTTGGTCTCACATCATAATATTAAACTAGGTTATCACTCATAAGGAAAAATAGATGGGTATCATGTAATCAAGAAACACTCCCAAGTAAAATAAATACGGACATTTAATCACGTCCAATCAGAGTTCTCAAGAAGAAAATGACCTTCTGGCAAAAGAGCAGGCTCTAGAAAGAAATATTTGCTATTTGGATTTAAAAGTGTTCATGTAGAAGGCAAGTACTGCACCTTGCAATTATCTTTGCCTATTTGATTTTACAGAAAGAATTTTCATTTTGCTACCCAGTTTCTGCTTCCTGCTTAATCCTGAAATTAAACCTCCATTTATGGCATCGGCATCTGTTGCCATGGAAATGAATGTGATAATCCCACATTATGGATTCACCAAAGAGGATGTAGGAGGGTAAGAAGGCTGTGAAAGAGCAAACATTGGCTTGTATGATTTTTCTTTCAAGAGGGAAAGAACTGAAATAAGTGGAGAGGGCAGAAAGAATGAGTATCAAATGCTTTGAACTTTTAGGGAAATATTTCGACTGTGGTTCCTAATTCTGTATGGGAAAACATCCATTTGAAAACCTAAGCTAAAATGGAAATAAGGTGAAATGAAGCTCATAGCATCAGCCTAGTACGGTGCTCATTTCAGTAAACTATCTGATAAAAAATGAAAGAAGTGGTTCTGAAAATGAAAGTATAGCCCAAGAAGTTTTGTAGAAATTTGTGGGAATTAAAACTTTCAAAAATGTAGGTGAGGCAAGTGTTCTTCGATCGATTATAAGAGTGCGGTTGGAAAGAACTGCTGAAGTAATATCTCCTCCATCTCTCTATTTTGGCTTTAAGTTGGATGAATAATAATGGTAATGATGATAGCTGTATGCAATGAAATTTCATTTTAATGTATGCCAAATAGTGTCCATTCAAAGTGACAATAAAGTTAGTCTAAGTTCTAAGTTCTAAATTCTAATGCCTGCCATAGGAGATAGAGATAGTAGATGACTCATCTTGCAAATTGGCCAGTCCCTCAAATTGATGAGATGTTGCAAAAGCTTTCAGGTTTTGAACCTTGAGGGGTAGAAAATAAGGTGAGAGAAATGCGCAGAGGAAGCTTTCAATTGCATTTTTTTTTTAAAAAAATATTTTTCGTCAAGGATGTATTTCATCCAATACTGGTCAAAACTTGTTAGGGATATCATCAAAATCATCACATCTAGAACTAGATCTCTCATACAGTGGAAAGCATGGAACCCTTTTACTGGTAGTTGTTTAGGATCCCTGTCAATCAAGGTACAATTCGTGTTGGTACCAGGCAGAGGTGTTTTCAGCAGGTTCTGACCAGTTCTGGAGAACCAGTAGTGGAAATTTTGAGTAGTTCGGAGAAGCGGTAGTAAAAATTCTGACTGGCCCCGCCCCCATCTATTCTCTCCAAGTCACAGCTGATTGGGAGGAAATGGGGATTTTGCAGTATCCTTCCCCTGGAGTGGGATGGGAATGGAGATTTTACAGTATCCTTCCCCTGCCACGCCCACCAACCATGCCCACCAAGCCATGTCATGCCTACCAAGCCACGCCCACAGAACCAATAGTAATTTTTTTTGAAACCCATCACTGGTACCAGGGCTGAAAGCACTTTGGGGTGAGGCATCTGCTGTATCAAGGGTCACCCCCCCCCAAGGATACTCATAATGCTTTTGCTGCCAACCTTTGAAAGAATATTTAATGCTGAGGAGAGATGGCCAGGAAAAAAACATTCTTTCATTCTCTCTGTAATTGCTTCCTCAGCCATTCAGATTTAGGATTCCTTCCTTCGCTTAAAAAAATGAATATATTCATATATATGTAAATCTATGAATATGTTACTTGAAAATATATACTATACATGATGAGGGACTACATTTATTTTCCTTTCTAATTCTGACCAAATACATCTCTTTTTGAAAGGTAACAATGCCTGGGCAGCAAAGTAATTACTACTAAAAGACTGTGGAGGTGGAAATTGGACTTCTGTGGCCTTGGACTTTTGATTTGTGCAACATTAGCCTCTTCTCATTGAAAATAAATTAAGCTCTCCAGATTGGCAGGAGGGTGAACTAGTCACATTAATCACTCCCTTTTCAACTTTTCCTAATAGAGAACTAGATACTAGATAGGGGCATTTGATTCCAGATAAATGAAACATTGAATTGAATGGTGCTCAGGCTGCTCAATTTAAATTCATCCCTAAATAAATAAATAAATAAAAAACTCTAAGTAACAAATCTGTTTAATGTCTGTGGCTGTCTTCCATCTTCCTTTGACACAAACAATATATACACATATATTTACAGTATCCTTCCCCTGGAGGGGGTGGTAATGGAGATTTTACAGTATCCTTCCTATCTATCTATCTATCTATCTATCTATCTATCTATCTATCTATCTATCTATCTATCTATCTATCTACCTATCTAGTGTGTGTGTGTGTGTATGTATGGGTAGTGTTTTTTCTTTCTCTCCTCTCTTCTCCTCTCTCTCTTCTTTCTTCTCTCTCTTCTCCTTTCTTCTCTCTCTTCTCTCTCCTTTTTTTCAGTTATTTTTGGGGAGAAGTATGTCAACTTCTATGCACATATGCGGACTTTACATACAGATGCAGCAAAAAAAAAATCAATAAAGAACAAAAGACTTAGAAACAAATTAGGAGTTAAAACAAATAGGAATACAGATGGAGGGATAATAAAACAAATATGATACCTTTAAAAAATGAATGAAATAAATAAACGGTTTATGTAGGAAGTATTGGAGAGACATGGAGTTATTACAGGACAGTATTTATGAGGAAACCTCTTTTTTTATACACCCCCACCTCTTTAATAGATGTAACCTTTTGCTCAGATTAAATGCCATAGCTGCCTTTTAGAAGGATAAACATTCATGGTTAGGGGTACAGAGAATATTTATTGTTCAGAATTACTGATTGGATTGCAAATCTCACAAATGCTAATCACCTGGAATGCAAGAGGAAGAGAATGTTTGAATATTTTCAATCAGTACTGGGATTTTTTTCCCTGTGAATTTGCTCATGGGTGACAAGATGACTCAGAGGCCCTTCTGCATAAGCCATGCTCAACAGACACAGTATAAAAACTCTGATTCTGGTGCCAGGTACAGACAAAGAAAATATCACTTTGAACACTTTTTTCCATCAATAGCTGAAGTGAGAAAGAAAGTGCAGAGGTGGGCAGCCAGCTCTGAGCTCTCCTACTTATTGCAAACCATTATTTATATCAGAAAATCTCTTTGAATCATCTGAGGCTTGGCTTCCAACAGATGAGTTGAGCCCAACCACCATGACTAGAAAGTGGGCAGAGTTATATAATGGAAGACTTCCAGTAACCAAGACTTGCATTTTGAGCCCCAAGGAGGCGGGATAAGCCTTCCAGAAACTGAGTTTAGTCTCTTCATAATCCCTCTCGGTCAGTGGAGCAGTTCCTGATAGATTCACTTTCATGATCTGGAAAGACAACTGGCTTTATCTGTGCTGTTGAGTTTAGTTTCAGGCACTGAAGTCGTATGTCATTATCCTCTCTGAACTGAAACACACAGGAAACCAAGCCCTATTTGCTGCAGTGGCTCCAAAAATCTGAAAAGCTCTGTTAAGCAATTGTGGTTAAGGATTTCCTGCTTTCCTTTCAACTATTTCCATAAATGTATGCTGGCTTTGTCTACCACCAATCCTCAGAAACCAAAACCATCCAATCAAATGTTACATCAATCCAGTGGTGGGTTTCAACATTTTTTACTACTGGTTCTGTGAGTGTGGCTTGGTAGGTATGGCATAGCTTGGTGGGTGTGGCTTGGGGGGCGTGGCAGGGGAAGGATACTGTAAAATCTCCATTCCCACTCCAGGGGAAGGTTACTGCAAAATCCCCACTTCTTCCCGATCAGCTGGGACTTGGGAGGCAGAGAATAGATGGGGGGTGGGGGGGTTACTACTGGTTCTCCGAACTACTCCAGATTTCCACTACCGGTTCTCCAGAACTGGTTAGAATCTTCTGAAACCCTCCTTCTCCCTTCTCCCAATCTTTTAGTAAAAAAAAAACAAAACTGCTAAGAGATTATCTTTCTGTAATAAACATATAGGCTGTTGTCTAGAAATCCCTACGTTGGATCTTTGGTTAGGTACTATATCTTTCTACCTTATCTTTGGTTATAGTTTTTCATGGCACTAGCTTTCAGCCCACAGGATCAACGTATAGTCTTCATTTAAGAAACTCCTCTTCAATGTTTTGTGACAGTTTTTGAAGACTTTTGAGGACTTTTAAAAAGGAGCTCAAAATCTTGGTTTTAAAAATATCTTTATGTATGCTTTACATTAGCCCTCTGAATAATTATCTCCCACTTCCCAGTGGTCAAGTTATAATTTTTTTTCAAAGGCAGCAATTTGATACAAAAAACTTCCTGCATTGATAAACAGCCTAATCTGCATGCTGATGAAACAAACTTAATCAACTATTGATGATTGGATTTAAATAATAGATGATGTATGCATTCAATTAAATTATAGTCTGTGGATGCTGGCTAAGCTGATTGATAGTTAGATCTTTTTTCTTTTGGAGGAAAAAATAGAAAAAAACGTAAGAATGAATTATCAGTCTAAAAGATGCATTAGATTTTTTTAAAAAAATCAGATCAGCTATAATTAAAAACATTAGCAATCATTAAATTACATAGGACATTAAAGACACTAACCATCATCTTTTATTCTCTCTGTTGCAACTATATCAACTTTTTTTTAATTAGAAGCTTCCTGTGATCTGTGAAATTGTAAGGGAATATTTTAAACACTCCAAGAAAAAATGAACATACTAGAAGAGACACACAGGATACAAAACTCTGTGACTACTTATATCAAGGTGCTTTTCATAGTATTATTATCAAGCTACACAACAAAATTGAAATGCGGTCAGCACACATCTAGCTGCAGATGAATGCAAGGCAGTGGTGAAATTCAATTTTTTTTTACTACCGGCTCTATGGGCATGGCTTGGTGGGCGTGGTGTGGCTTGGTGGGCATGGCTTGGTGGGTGTGGCAGGCAAAGAATACTGCAAAATCTCCATTCCCATCCATTCCAGGGGAAGGATACTGCAAAATCCACATTCCCCCACCCCCACTCTGGGACCAGCCAGAGGTGGTATTTGCCGCTTCTCCAAACTACTCTAACTTTCCACTACTGGTTCTCCAGAACCTGTCAGAACCTGCTGGATTTCACCCGTGATGCAAGAGCTTTACAAATTCAGTTGTACATATATAGAGTTTAATTTCTGTCTCTTTCTCTGTCTCTCTGTCTCTGTCTCTGTCTGTCTGTCTGTCTTTTAATAAAGGGTAGGGACAAGCCCAGGATATTGCTGTTGTTGTACCTGTCACTCTCTTGCCTGTTGAAAATCATGGAGAGTTTCAATTTCCATGCCTCAGGGGTGGGACCTTGATTAGTGCAGAATTTCATGGTCCTTAGAGCAATCATGGCCTTGTTGATAACTGGGAGGTTGCATAAAATAGTCCATTCCCAGACACCTTATGAGTATGTTTGATTTCTTGCAAGTGCTAGTTTCTACAATAGATGGACAGTTTTATTGTGAGTCTAATCAGTTTTGAAGATGATGACAATGGTGATGCCAGCACTGATGGTTGCTCCCATGGGTTCTCTGTCTTTGAAAATATGCCATATGGGGTGGCATATTTTCAAGACATTCTTCTGATAAAATTACTCTGATTTGCTTTGACTTGGACTTGTTGGCAAGGCTACATGAAGTAACAGAAGATCTCTTGTGAAGTTATCTTTAATTCATTTTATTTTTTGTGAAGTCTAAAGAAGTGGACATAGTTCTTTGCAATTTTTCTACCACCTGCAGGCTGGACTCATGCCCCACTTGGCTTGTTCAGAAAGTTAAGGTGTGCGTGCCCAAATTGGAGACATGATTAACACTTTTTTGAGGCAAGGTGTTGTACTTCTGTTTGGAAGAAAGCTGTGGGTATTCTTTCTCCTGAAAAAGTGATCTCTCAATTCAGCAATCCTGGATAATTGTGCCCAGGTTCTAATCTTCCTTTTTTTTAGGGAAGATGTTGAAGAAGGTGGTAGGACTTGCAAAGATTTCAGAATTAAGCTGGTTATGCAGAATCATTCAGCTTGAATTCAGCCTTGGTATGGTAACTGCATTGTTTTTTCTTGTAGATCTCTGTTGGGAAATAGATAGAAAGAGCACTACTCTGTTAGTCTTAATGTTCTTTAAGCTACCATTATTCATGATAACATCCTTCCGGATTGCATGGGAGAATTCAGGCTAACTCTGTTTCACAGTGGCTCCACTCTTTCTTTAACTTCTAGCTCACATTAGTAATGATCAGAATGAGTGACTCCGTCCTTGGTCCTATCAGGGCTTAGTTTTATCCCCCATGCTGTTTAACATATATATGAAACCATAGAAATAACAATGTATTGGTTCAGAAGGAAGCACCATGAGTATATCACTACTGAAGGCTGTAAGTTGTTTAGTATGAAATAAGGTAAAGCTGAGATGGAGTTCCTGTTGTACAAAACTATCTAGCTTTCTTATCAGTCCCTACACTGCATTCCCTGAAAGGGGAGATTTGCAACTTGAGGATACTCTTAGATCCATGACTCATAATTGATTATCAGGTGGAGTCCATGGGTGAGGGAGACTGCCTAGTTTTGACAAATGTACTATTGTGGCCCTTTTGGGTGCAGGGGTCCTACCTCATTACCTCAAGATTGAATTATTGCAAACAACTATTTTGGGAGTTTGAAAATTTCAGTTGGTATAGAAGGCCTCAGCCAACATTCTAACATGTGAAATCCAAAGTAACATCCAGGCTATAAGCTCTGCATCAGTTGTTAATATGTTCCTGAGAATAATTCAAAATTGGGTTTTTGTTCTATAAAGTTTGTGTTCTAGTTATGTTATGGACTATCTTTCTGAACAGAATTTATCCAGGCTGAATAATTATCTTGAGATGTCCTGTGTCTCCTTCCCTTCAGGAGGTTAGGATGAGGGCCTTCAAAAGCTTTTTTGTAATTTATACCTCCATCCTCCAGCTCTAAATGGTCTTTAGCAGTCAAAGAATTGTTAAAGTCCTTACTCTTGCATTAATCTTGTAGTATTTGCCTCTGAGGGACATTTTTTAAATTTTAATATTTAAAATAGCTTTTATAACATTTATATAAACTAGATTTTTGGTAATTTGGATGTCATAGAAATTATGTAAATAAATAACTGTACAACTTTTTCACCAAACTAATCCATGGGAATAATAGTAATCTGGTTGACTGTGTGACTGAGGACGCTGCCATGCCAGATAGTGAGGTGGGACGCCTCAAGACGGTGTGCAAACCCCAGCGGCTCGTTCTGCCCAAACCGCTTCAGGGCAATTGCTTTGGTTGCGGCGGCCAGCACAATCGTGCAGACTGCCGATTCAAAACAGCCGTCTGCCGGCGTTGCGGCAAGCGTGGTCATCTGTCACGCGTATGCCGGGCTGCCCTTCCTCGTTCTGAAGAGCCCGGGGAGCCTGTGCCGAAGCTGCGGAAAACGAAGAGGATCGTCCGCCGGGAGAATGCTGTTGACCTGTCCCAGGACTCCGAGGTCGATGCTGTTGGCATCAGTCACGCGTCTGCAAGACAACCGGGGTCCAAAATCTACCTTGAGGTCTTTCTGGAGTCCGCTCCCTGCCGAATGGAGGTGGACACTGGCTCTTCCCGGTCGCTGATTGCTTGGTCCACGCTCAAGGCTCTGGTCCCTGCCTTTCCGAGGAAACGACTGCGACCCTGTACTGTCAAACTGAAAGACTATCAGGGTCGCCCAATCCCCACTCTGGGCTGCGGGTTCTTTTCTGTATCTTATGGTTCTTTTGCAGGTTCTCTTCCATTGATCATTGTTCGAGATAGTCTTCCCACATTGCTGGGCTTAGACTGGTTCGCTGCTCTCAACTTGGGGGTGTCTGGAGTCCATGCCACCGGCATGGACATTGCTGCGGAGCTGACCCGAGAGTTTGCTGAGGTTTTTGATGGCCAATTGGGTAAATACAAAGGGCTACCCATTTTGTTTTCTCTAGACCCCCAGATAGCCCCAATCAGACTTAAGCCTCGCAGGGTGCCCCTAGCTCTGCGGGCCAGGGTAGATCAAGAGCTAGATAAATTGATAGCGCAAGGTGTCCTGCAGCCAGTTGAATATTCCAAGTGGGAGACCCCAATAGTAATCCCCTTGAAATCCGATGGATCCATCAGGATCTGTGCTGATTACAAGGCGACCCTCAATAAGGCCCTGCAGGCTAACCATTACCCTGTCCCAGTTGTCCAGCATTTACTGCACTCGTTAGGCAAGGGCAAAGTCTTCGCAAAGCTGGATCTGGCCCAAGCCTACCAGCAACTCCCCGTTGACGATGCCAACGCCCTTGCTCAAACAATAGTTACACATCGCGGGGTGTTTAAATGTACTCGTCTGCAGTTCGGGGTCTGTGTGGCACCGGGCATTTTTCAAAGCCTCATGGAGCGCTTGCTCCATGGGTTGCAGGGTGTCGTGCCTTATTTTGATGACGTCCTGATCGCGGCTACGGATCAGGCCGATCTCGTCATCAAATTACGGGCAGTCCTTTCTCGTTTTAAAGACGCTTGGCTCAAACTCAAAGCGGAGAAGTGCCACATAGGGGTGCCCCAGGTAGAATTTTTAGGATTCCTTATCGACGCAGCCGGTATCCGGCCTGCGCCCTCCAAGGTGGAAGCAATTAAAAAGGCGCCTGTGCCTACCTCCAAGGTGGAACTTCAGGCTTTTCTGGGGCTCCTCAATTTTTATGCGGTCTTCCTACCACATAAAGCTTCTTTGGCGGAGCCACTCCATAGGCTTCTGGACAAGAACACACCCTGGGTCTGGTCAAAGGAGGCGGCTGCCTCCTTTCGGGCTATCAAGGACGTGCTCACTTCAGATGCCGTCCTTGTGCAATATGATGTCACCTTGCCCGTATCATTAACATGTGACGCCTCCCCGTTTGGGGTAGGGGCTGTCTTGAGTCACATATTACCTAATGGGGCCGAAGCCCCAATTGCGTATTATTCCCGTACGCTGTCTGCAGCGGAAAGGAATTACAGTCAAATTGACAGGGAGGCCCTAGCAGCTGTGGCCGGAATCAGGAGGTTCCACGATTATCTGTATGGCCGTTCCTTCTTCCTTGTAACCGACCACAAACCCTTACTGGGTTTGCTGGCCACAGACCGCCAAACTCCACCTATTTTGTCTCCACGTATGTCAAGATGGCTGGAGTTCCTGGCTGCATATTCATACCAGCTGATGTACAAGCCCGGTAAGGCCATCGGGCATGCAGATGCCCTTAGCCGTTGCCCTCTCCCTTCCCCGGTTCAAGATCCTGTCACCGAGGATCCTGTATTCTTAATTGATGACTTCCCCTCCTTGGTAACAGCTCGGGAGGTGCGGACCCGGTCTGCGGCAGATCCCTTGCTGTCTCAAGTATTGGATTGGGTTCGCCGGGGCTGGCCGCAGGTTCGCCCTAGTGATAAATTTTTACCTTTTTTCCACAGACAGCATGAGTTGTCTGTTCAAGCTGGGTGTCTTCTATGGGGGCATAGGGTGGTGGTTCCCCCTGACCTACGGAAGGGCATTCTGGCTTGCCTCCACGATGCCCACCCAGGCGTGGTGCGCATGAAGGCTTTGGGCAGGGGCTATGTTTGGTGGCCCGGCATCGATAAGGAGATTGAGGACTGGGTAGCCAGGTGCTGTACGTGCCAACAATCTAGGTCCGCTCCTCCCGCCGCTCCTGTACAAGAGTGGGAGTCGCCCAGGTCCCCTTGGGCGAGGGTGCATCTCGATCTCGCCGGCCCCTTCCAGGGCCGCACTTTCCTTATATTAGTAGATGCTTACTCTAAATGGGTAGAGCTGTCCCTTATGACTACCACAACCACAGAAGCTGTAATCAGGATCCTGGAAGGGTTGTTTGCAACTCATGGATTGCCAGACACGGTAGTCACTGATAACGGCCCTCAGTTTACATCTGCACCATTCCAGGTGTTTCTGGCCAGACTTGGCATCCACCACGCACGAACGGCCCCGTCACATCCGGCCGCGAATGGCCAGGTAGAAAGGGCAGTGAGGTCAGCTAAAGAAGCCTTGCTGCGTTTACGAGGTTCTGATTGGCATCATAGGGTGTATCAATATCTCCTGGCTCAACACTCTACACCTACACCTACCTCTAAACTCAGCCCTGCCGAGCTCCTGATGGGCAGACGGCTTCGAATCACTCTGGATCGCCTACACCCTAACTTTAACCTGTCGGGTTGTACGGGAGTCCAGCTGCCCGCTAGATTTTTTGCTATAGGAGACCTGGTCTATGCTCTCAATGTTAACCAGGGTGAGAAGTGGTTACCAGGGCAGGTTGTCCAATTAACAGGCCCCTACTCTTATAGGGTCCAGCTCTCTGATGGGAGAGTGTGGAAGCGTCATATTAACCAACTAATGAGACGCGTGGCAGATGCAGGCGACCCCCGAGAAGCCTCTGAAGCACAACCTTGTCCGTCTGTCACCACGCGGGGGTGGCCCATGGCCCAACCAGACGACGCTGGTCATCCACCTCCTGACCCGCCGGCCGAGATACATCCAATGCCTGACGGGGCAATTACTCCGGAAGTTCTGTCGCCGGAGAGGGAGGAAGCTCCGTCCGGGACTATTACTAAAAACCCTGCCACACCTCCAGATGTACCGGTGCTTAGACGCTCAGAACGGAGCCGACGCCGGCCGGCGTATCTGGCTGATTATGCATGTTCTGGTCCAGGTGGGAAGGAGTGTTGAGTATTCTGGTTGACTAGCACTGCTGAGTGTTGATTGGAGCAGCCGCTAGCAACAAAAGTAGCGGGAAATATCAGCTGTCGGATTGGTTACACTATCTGACAGCTAGCTATAAAAAGCCGGTTAGAAGTTTTTGTTCTCTGTTCTGTACAGTCTCTCTCTCTTACGAGACATGTTAGCCACGAGCCAGTTGTGTTAATAAACAGTTGTTGCAGAGGCCTGCCTCAGTGTGTGTGTGTGTGTGTCTCACCGAATACACAACACAAACCATAATAAAAACAGGCTGACTTCACATTTATTCTAGAAAGTCTAATAAGGGAGGAAGAAATCCCAGAATCATTGTGGTTGCTTCTGAACTTCTCCATGTTTGCACCAGCTTATCTTTCAGGACCCTAGTTAAATTGCAGTTGATTATACTGTGTATCAGCTGGGACACTGGGAACAATGTATATGAGCCAATAGGTTTTTGGATGATATGGAGTGAATGCTGTCTAATATATGCTTACAATTACTCAAAGGCAGATAGCTTTGAAAAATGATCCTTCAAGCCACTTGCCCAGGAAGGTCATACTGAGCAATTATTTTGCTTTAACATAACCTTTCAGTAGAATGTGATTACCTGTCAGTATAATATATATTGCTGCAAGAAAGTTTGTGCTTATGAATCTTATGGTGGAACCAATAATAATCAAAAAATGAAACAGTCACAATACCCCCAAAGCACTGGAAGTTTTAAAGAAAGGACTGGACAGCCACCTATCTAAAATAGCAATAACACTTAAACTTATATACTGCTTCACAGTGCTTTACAGCCCTCTCTAAGTGGTTTACATATTGCCCCCAACAACCTGGGTCCTCATTTTACCGACCTTGGAAAGATGGAAGGCTGAGTCAACCTTGAGCCTGGTGAGATTCGATTTGCCAAATTGAAGGCAGCCAGCAGTCAGCAAAAGTAGTCTGCAGTACTGCATTCTTACCACCGTGCCACCATGGCTCAGTGGTGGTATAGGATTGCCTGCTTGAGCGGGAGGTCGGACTAGAAGATCTCCAAAGTCCCTTCCAGCTCTATTCTGATTGATTGAATATGCATGACCTACATGATACTCTAATAAACCTAATTTTCTTATGTGCAGGACAGACAATATATGATACATATATCTGTATGGGGGCTTCTCAGTTGCCCATATAGCTCTTTAATTCTGAGACAACAGTACTTATATACGGCCTTCAAAGATGTGTTAGCTATAGATGTAGCTTAATCACAAGATACACAGTAAGACACATGGTAAGAAAAAGCACCATGAATAACAGAATAAGGATGGAAAGCTGGAAAGGACAGAGTTGGAGGTCTTGTAGTCCAACTCCCTGCTCAGGCAGGAAACCCTATTTCAGACAAATGTCCAATCTCTTCTTAAATGATCTGCATATATTTTTGAACAATATTTGCTTCTTTTTAATATTATAATAACCAAGGTGTAGTATCTTACATCCTAATAATGAATTAAAACTTGTTTAGGTTGATGGAAGCATTTTGAATGTTGAGAAAATATAATAGGTGCTAATATCAGGGGTAAAATGCTCCCAGTTCAGACCAGACCGCCCAATCTGGTAGCGATGGCGACGGGTGGTTCGGAGAACCGGTAGCAAAAATCCCTGTCCACCACCCATGCCCAGCTGAGCCGCATGATCATCAGAGGTTTTTTTTTTTTTTTTTTTACTTTTAAAAGCATTTTTTCTACAACCTCTTCGGATGAAAAAATGCTTTTAAATGTTAAAAAAAAGCCTCTGATGATCACGCGGCTCAGCTGGGATCATCAGAGGCTTCTAAAAGCTTTTTTTTCTGCAACCTCTTCTACCGAAGAGGTTGTAGAAAAAAAAATGCCTTTAAAAGCCTCTGGCAATGCCAGCTGAGTTGCCTGATTGTCAGAGGCTTCTAAAAGCATTTTTTCTGCAACCTCTTAAGGTTGTAGAAAAAATGCCTTTAAAAGAAAAAAAAAAGTTGGCCACGCCCACCCAGTCACATTACCCACCCCCACCAAGCGACACCCACAGAACCGGTAGTAACAAATTTTACATTTCACCACTGGCTAATATAAATGGTTAGTGATGCGGTTCCCATTTAGAAAATGGCTGTGATGGCTTGTTCATCCACATCAGAGAAATGTGTGTCCTTTCCTATTAACATTGCCCCTATTTAGAAGCTTTGTTAAACATTGTTATGACTATGTTTCCAGCTTGGTTCTGTTGTTTTGGTCTGATAAAGCGTTTTTTTGTCTCAGAATTAAAAAATAGATAGTATATCTAGGACCATGTAGATTCTCCAATCTCCTCTGAGTGCTTCAGTCCTTAAGAGATCAAGGAGTCCTCAGATGACTATTTTTTTTTTCATTCCAAGCATCCAGAGATTGATTGCTCTTTCGATCAATTATTTTTCTAATTACGAGTTGTGGAGATGTTCTTTGAATAAATAGTTATACCCTAGACTGGATTTATTCAGAAGACATACATGTCATTTCATATATTAATTCTGAAGGACAAAAAACAACAACAGGTCCTCTTGCTCTCTAACACTTAACAGGTAGTTGTTCTGAGAAGGATTAATTTAACTCTGTGACTTCTTGGGGCTACAGTTCTTGAAAAAAGTTCCTAGATAAGTCACAAATTAGTTTTGTGTTTAAGAATTATTTGATTTTTTTAAATTCAAATATTTTTTAAAAAAATTAAAACATTCAGTATGCGAAAAAGAGATGTGGAATAGAAATACATATCTTTACATCTATTTACATTTATTCAGCTATTATTAAAAATATCAGCCACATCTTTCAGCTAGTTGACAAGAGTTATTTTCAGTTATAAAAACCTTTGTTTATTCCTGCTTTGGCTGCAAATTGGTACCCCAATTTAAGTGATTATGCTATACTCGCTTTACAAATGAGGTGATCTGAATCACTCTCGGATTCCTTTCCTTTCAACATCATTTGATGCTCACCAATGCCACTATGAGCATTATCTTCAGAAGTTAGGGTTGCCAGGTGTCCACTATTTGAGCGGACAGTCCGCTTTTTTCACATTATGTTCACTATTTTTTTTCACAAAATAGTGGACATTTTTTTTTATTCAAAAGCTTTATGATGAAATGGTACGTAATCTAAAGCTGTACAGTCTAAGAGAATAAGGATAGGAGAATCGCATTTTGTCTTTTTTTTTCATAAGTTAGAATGAGACAAAGATCGAATATCCATTGAACTCAATTCTCTGAAAAAATTAATGATGAGATTAAAATAAAAATATATTATAAAATTATGTACAGTTCATATTTTTAAAATGTATTGTAGCTTGTGTCGACTGACCTAAAATGGCGTGTTAAAATGTTTGTAAGAAAATATATAATTTAATTGTAATTTTTTTTTATTTTTTTACTACTTAACACCCCGCCCCGCTTGTCCGCTATTTTTTGGAAGCAGACCTGGCAACCCTATTCAGAAGCTGGGGAACCTGCCTTCTTGTTCATTAATTCAGTGTCATAAAAGAAATGGGAGGTAAATTCCAGCCCAACCTTTTGTTCTGTAAAAATTCAAACAGATTTGGAATATGAATCTTAGCAGAATAACAAAATTGGAAAGGACCTTGGAGGTCTTCTAGTCCAATCACCTGCTGAGGCAGGAAATCCTATACCAGTGGTGGCTAACCTTTTCCAGACTGAGTGCCCAAAGCATTCATGCATACACGCAAATATGTGTGTGTGTGTGTGTGAAAATGCAATGTGTGTGCGAGCTCTGCGCATACACCCCACACCCACATATGCGTACAACCCCCTGCATGTGAAAGCAGCCCCCTGCACGTGCCCCACTCCTTCACATGTGCGCACAGGCCTCCCCCATGCCCGCCCCCCACATATGCACACACAGCTCCCCCATGCCCCCTGTCCCCCACGCATGCACGGCAGAGGCCTGATGACCAGCTGGCTGGCAGGAGGCCGGCAAGAGGCACGTGCAGATGCGCAGTGGAGCTGAACTGCGGTGATGGCTTGCGTGCCCACAGAGTGGGCGCTGTGTGCCACCTGTGGCATGTGTGCCATAGGTTTGCCATCACGGCCCTATACTATTTCAGACAAAAGATTATCCAATCTCTTTTTAAAAATCTCCAGTGTTGGAGTACTGACAATTTCTGTAAGCAATTGGTTCCACTGATTAATTGTTCTAACTGTCAAGAAATTTTTTCTTAGTTCTAGGTTGGTTCTCTCCTTGATTAATTTCCACCCATTGCTTCTTGCCCTGCCTTTATGTTCTTTGGAGAATAGCTTGACTCCCTTTTCTTTGTGGCAGCCTCTTAGATATTGGAACACTGCTATCACGTCACCCCAGTCCTTCTTTTCATTAAACTAGACATGCCCAATTTCAGCAATCTTGTTTTTAATTAGTCATTTTATTCACCATCTTCAGTGATGGGATTCAAATAAATTAACAAATTAGTAGTCTTTCTGCACTTACCTGGGAGCCAAAACAGGGCATGTGGGGACTTCTGGAAGGGATGGGGTGGGGAGGGGAGGGGCCAGCCAGCAATTTGACAACCAGTTCAGCCAAAGTGGTGTGAATGGGTTAAATCCCACCACTGACTGTCTTGCCCTGGTGAACAATTCTGTCCAATTAGACACTTGTTTTGGATTGGAAAGCTGCTGTCACTTGATGATTCAGAACTTATCCTGTAGTTTTCTTTCAGAAAAATATTTATATTTTAATCATACTCATTCCACTTTTCTGTGGAATGGGTGCTATTACAGTTGCAAAGGTGAAATATATAATTGACCTATCCTGAAACTAATAAATCAAAAGAATTATGATTCAATAATGATTTATTTATTAGAAGCAAACTTTACAGGCCACAGGGAAATACATTGTAGGGCAACTGAGATTAAAGATTAAACTGGGGTTAAAGATGTAGTCCTTTAGTTTCAGAAATTCAGAACCATACTGCACGCCAATATACAAAACCTCAGAACTTTAGTAGCATCTTCTTAAAGCCATGTTAGTAACACTTTCTGGCCCTAAATGTTTGAACAACCATGCAAAATTCCCCAATCCTATGTCCAGCATGCATTAAATTTGTATCTAAGATCAAAACACCATAAAATATGGAACCAATCCTCAGGAGAATTACCGACAACAACCCTCTTCACTATTCAGTTATTCCAAATGTATGTAGTCAGAAACCTGCGGGGTGAGGGGAAAACCTTTAGTACATTTTGGTGCCCAGCACAAAATATGATTGGCAGCTCTAATTGGCCATCTGTAGCAAATATCCTTTCCCTTGATTTGAGAATGCCAGAGAGCATTGGGAGAAGTTCTGAGAACTGATGATAATGAATTGGCAAAGCCTGATTTAATAATATGCACACTGTATTTCTTTAGCAGGTAAACAGAGTCTCATTCCTGCTAGAGGGCGGAAATGGCTCCAGGCAAATCCTATTGGAAGCCATAAGGTAGCTCAGCGAATGGAGGTATTTTATTGTGGGCATGCAACCTCTGATGTATTTTTCTAACCAATGTCCATTTCCACTGCCATTCCCTTAATATTTGCACATGCAGCACTTAGAATTAAAAGCAATACCCATTGTCAATCAATGAATGGGAAAGAATTTTAAAGGGGCTAAGTGTTGGAGAGAAAAGGAAAAATCTTTAATGGGATGTGGAAATGACCTTGGAAGACCAGGATGGGGGAAGAGATGGTGCCTAAGGAAGAATCAGATAAGGGGGCGGAGCCTGCAGATGCATAACTGGCAGAAACCCCTCCCCCCCAGAAAGGAACTTCTTTAATTTATCAGGCTGCAAAGAAGATGGTGGAATATTTGTACTTTCAGACTTGCAAGATTGATGTCAGCCTATCCAGCAAGAACAGACAGGAAACATGATCAGATGAGCTAATTATTCTGGGGCTACATTAACCGAATCTTGCAAAATACAAATCTCCCACACTCTCTTTCTACAGTCTGGTACATTAGGGAGGAGTTTCTAAGTTTCTTTCTCAGCTGGACTTCAATATAGCTTTTCCACTGAGACCAAATGTGGCTAAGGATACATAAAATGGAAAAGGAAGACAGGGTAGGAATAGTCTCTTGGGACAAGGCTTGAGTGAAAGGGGCATGGCCTCCTTAAAGATCTCGCAAGTCAGTGGGGATACCTCTGTGGGTTGGCTGGACATTTGGGGCAAAGATGTAAGGTAGTTATCTTATATAATTTCCCAGGGTATTTGCTCCACAGAGAATAGTTCATGAAGGAAATTCAGGAATCGTGCAATGGAAGTGAACTATTAACATATGGATAGCAAAATGAGCAGGCATACTGTTCATTTTCTGATTAGATAGAATAGTGATATTTAAATTATAGCAATAACATCTAAATTTGCGTTTATATATGTAATTTAGCACATAGCTGATGACATATGATGACTTCTCTTAATTATATTGTACTAATGAAGCTCATCATCATTGGACAACTAATGAAGCTCACTATCATTGGACAACTCCAGTGGTAAAATAAATATAAAACAGTAGCAGTTTACTTTTGTGAGTGGTTGAAAAAACCTGGAACCCAGTGATTGGGAGCAGAGCAACATTCTACAAACCTCCAACCATTCGGGGTCTGTTTAATCAAACTTCTCTTAGTGATAAAAAGTGTTTTTAACCTTCCTGATTTCTTAATCTGTTTCATGTGGGGGGGGGTCGAAGGAAAGGGCAGTGGGAGATAGTCTAGTTAAGAAGGTCACTGAATGTCAGAAGAGAATCTGAGATGATCCTGGTGAAAGAATTCCAGAAATAGAAAGCATCTCTGGTGGAGTGCCTACATAAAAAGATATTGATTTCTTCTTCTCCAGATAGTCACTTGTGGGTATTAACAAAGCAATCTCTAAACAGCAGAGAGTGAAGTAATAATGGGCAATGTGTTGCAACAGAGAGAGAGAGAAAAAAAAGGAGGAAATAGGTGTGGAAGGAAGCACATAGATGCTGACAAATGAAGGTCAGAGTCTTAACAAGGAAACACATCAAGGAGTAATTAAAGAGACTATTCAGAAAGCATTCTGCATCCATAAGAGACAGGTGGTATTAACATTAGATGAATAATATTAGGAAAAATAGAAAAGGATGAAGCATTTGAGGACCCAGATTGTTGGGGCCAATATGCTGACTCTGTAAATCACTTAGAGAGGGCTGCAAAGTACTGTGAAGCGGTATAAAAGTCCAAATCCTATGCTATTTGAACATTAGCTTTCCCCTTTAAGGAATCAGTGTCAGGTAGACTCCTCTCAAAAATAAATAAATAAATTTGCAAAAGCAGACGACAAACTTGTATCAAATAAACAACTTCCTCTTATTTTCTTTGTTTAGTATCTTGACAGTGTGCAAAGCAGGTCTCCCTGTCAGTGAATCATAGATATCGTATACGCCAGTCATTTGTGCTGATTCATTTGTGTGAACTTTGCCAACAATTGCCCATTTATGCTGCCTATCACAGCAAGCTGCTTGATCTTTGGTGTAACCCGAGTTCCTTATGAAAACCTTGGCATGATTTATCAAGAGCGGTATCCTGCAGGCTAAGGCTTGTGTGACAAGAATTGGAAGTAACTCCCACCGTTCAAATCTCTTGATAAGAAAGGGCAGACTGTCTCCCTGCCACTTTGGGGCCCATCGTTAAAGTGTTGTCTGCAATTATCAAATCTGAGCATTTCAACCAAAGGCCTGCCTACAATAGCAGCAACTGAGTAACCGCAGTGGCCTTTTGCAGTGGGAAAAACAAAGTCTTGTGCACCATTAAGGATTACCAAGTGTAGTGCAGCAAAAGATTTGTAGACTACAGGTATATGAAGTATTCTGAAACAACAACACACAAACATTTTGTGATTTGTTAAATTGCATATCCTAACCTTCTTCTAGGACTATAAAGGATTTCTAGAAAGTCATCCTGCCGATAAAGAATATGGAAATTATGAGTTATCTGTGGTCAGTTTTTTATAGCAGATTTTCATCATAGATAGACAGAAATCCCAGGAATTGCAAACCAACATATCTCAAAGCTATACTGCAGCATGACTGGCAGCATCTAAAATCTGCAGATTGACCATTTCAAAAGTAACCTTTTCCCCACATGTATCTATTTCTTTTACTTTAAAAAAAAAGAATCAGAAGCAAGCATCCCAATGCAACTGGAATCTTTATTTCTTTCTCTCTTTAATGAGCAAAATCATGATCAGCATCATCATTTCCAGGAAAGAAAGAAAATTGGACTTTTCTATAGCGACATTTGGTTTGTTAGATTTTTTTCCTTCCTTTCAGACTAAAATCTTGAAATGAGCACCTAAGCCCTTAGCTGTTTATACATACTGAATCTCAATGCAATTCTATCATGAATTTTTCAAGGTGTGTTTTATTTGCAAGAAGAACTATTTCTGGCCTCATTCCAGAATATATATATATATATATATATATATATATATATATATATATATATATGTGTGTGTGTGTGTGTGTGTGTGTGTGTGTGTGTGTGTGTGTGTGTGTGTGTGTGTATATATATATATATATATATATATATATATATATATATATGTATATAATTTTAAAAAAACAACCACTATATAGTTTCCTTTCTCATTTTGAATTCCAGGATATAGCAAAAGTATGATAATGAATTAATTACTACAACTATCAGGTTTCTTTTTGATCTTCCTCTCTGCTGAGCTGCACCTGTAATAAATGTACAATCTACTAACTAACTTTAGTGGTAAGGCTCCCCATTTGGGGTGGGGTGGGGGCGCTACGTTGGAAGTGATTGTTGCAGTGACAGAGAAGACGGCACTTTTGCATTGCTAAATTCCTAGTTTTTAATCTGTTTTTAACTCTTGTAATTTTAAATTCTTTTTATATTTAGGCTTTTCTTTTATATTTATATTTTATATTATTCTTTTATATTGCAACCAGAGTTGCTTTGGATGGTGAGATGGGTAGTATATAAATCTAATAAGTAAGTAAGCAAGCAAATAAATAATTTTTAAAAGCTCCAGAATCAAAGTGTAGAGATTTGATAAAATGCCAGCGAGCCCTAATCTTATTAAAATAAAGTTTTGATGGTATAAAACTAAATTTTGTTAGCCAAGTGGCATAATGCGAGTTCATCCCCGCAAAAAAAAATCACTACTAATACCATTTACAATAGATGTTCTGATCAAGATCTAGTAGAGTGGAATAAATCTGACGTATTATGGTGCCCGCTTCATAGCAGATTTCCATACTGAAAGATTATGTTCATTTTTTATATTAAAAAAATAAACATTTGTTTATCGGGATGTTAGAAACAGAGGAATATCAGCTTTTGAAATGATGAATTGTCTAAAAGTACTGATCTTCCTCACCCCCACCTAGGCCAAGCAAAACCAGCTTCCATGTTATTTCGTTGGGGGTGTTACTTGGAACCTGACATTGGAGTTATATGAGGCTCTTCTGAACAGTTGCTAGATGTCACTAAAAATGAGAGATAGTGACACAACTCTGTATTTACTTTGAAAATAATTTGTGCCTTAACAGTCAAACCCTTGAAGGTGTTTTTAAGCAAAGGAAAAAGCACAAATCTTCTCTGGGAATCATAAGATGAAATCGTTCAGATGTTTCAAGGTCATCCATCTTGTTCACTGGCTTGCTTGTTTAGTTAGATAAGTAAGAATTGGACTGGATATCATGCTAATGGAGTTAGGGCCAAATAAGATACACCAAGTGATCAAGAAATGACATTGGCTTACTTGAAGCAGCATGAAAGAAGGAATTATTTATATGAATATTCAGTTCCTTGGCCTTTCAGTCCCTTCTAAAGGACCTACCGTATTTTTCGGTGTATAAGACTCACTTCCCCCCCCCCAAAAAAATGGGTGGAAATGCTTGTGCGTCTTATACAGAGAATGTTGCTGAAGCCCCGCCCACCTGCCGGCCCCCACCCTTCGGCCTCTGCTGCCCAGTAATTTACCTCCTTGCAGCAAACAGCAAACAGCTGGTCAGCTTCAGCACAGTCTGATTTAGCATGAGCAGCTGATTGGTGGTTGGATCTGCATCCCAGAATATCACCGATCACCTGTTCCAGGCTGCAGGGATCGCCACCACCCTTTGCTACCATCGCTGCCCATCACCACTGCTGCCTCCATGGACCCCATTTTCAGCCTCCACGCATCCTGTTTTTGGCCTCTGTGGGCTCCATTTTTGGCCTGTTCCAGGCAGCTGGGATCGCCACTTATCTGTGCCTCCTGGAACAGGCCGAAAATGGGATGCGCAGAGACTGAAAATGGTGTGTGCAGAAGCGGTGGTGATCAGTGGCAATGGTGACAATGGGTGGTGGCGATCCCTGCAGCCTGGAACAGTTGATAGGTGGTATTCTGGGAGGCCAATCCAACTGCCAATCAGCTGCTCATGCTAAATCAGGCTGTGCTGAAGCTGACCAGGCTGTTTGCTGCAAGGAGGCAAATTGCTGGGAGGTGGAGGTAGATTTTTTTTTCTTGTTTTCCTCCCCAAAAGCTAGGTGTGTTTTATAGTCCGGAGCGTCTTATAGTCTGAAAAATACAGTATACCTAAGCTGTATTTTAAGCAGCAAAATACCTAAGCTGTATTTTGCTGCTTAATGACAGGTTTATTCCAGTCTCTGAAATGGAACTTATCATAAAAAGTGAGGTTCTTTTTTGTAAATGTCAGGCTGCATCTACTGTGAGTTTGGTATATCCAACAGGATGTAGAATCAACAGTTATAGACTGCCATGACTGTACAGTAGTCATACCCTACCTTAAATATATTTCCAAATGCATGTTTCTGAGAATACCATTTTCATATTTCAAGCATTCACTTGTTCAAATTTTAAGCATACATCAAACTTATAATGTGGGTGACTGTAATGTCTGGGAGAGTCCTAAAATGGTCTAATCCCGGCTACCATCATCACATGTAATTTCACTTTAATCTAAATATTTTGGTATCTGTGGACTGTAGGCTGGGTTGAGATGTCAGTTTGATATCTTTTGTGTCATTAAACCTAAGTTGGCGAGAGCTCATTGCCCACCTAGCAGGTTATGCTTGCAAAGGTTATTTGTGTCAGCTGTCAGGAATGAGATACCAATTAGAAAAGTCAGCTCCATGATGGACTACTTATTTTTAACATCAGCTAGCAAATATGACCATCACTCTTGGGGCACCTGTCATACTTGTCAGAAGAAAAGATTAAGAACTGAATTTTTTGAAATGAACCAGGAATCATGTAGAAATTAAATCAGCCACTAAAGTGTGGAAAATACATATGTAGAAACCAATTTTGGAAGAAGTTAATACTCCAATATGTAAAAACCAATTTTAGAGGAATATATATAAATAGAAATTACATACTATATAAGTTATCATGAGATAGCAATAACACTTAGACTTATATACTGTTTCACAATTTTCACAATCCCTCTAAGCAATTTACAGAGTCAGCATATTGTTCCCAAGAATCTGGGTCCTCATTTTACCGACCTCAGAAGGAGGAAAGGCCGAGTCAACCTTGAGCTGATCAAAATCAAACTCCTGACAGTAGGCAGAGTTAGCCTGCAATGCTGCATTCTAACCACTATGCCACCATGGCTTCTAATAACTCTCTGATCACAAATTAGTGCTGCTTGTAGTTGGTGTGTGTATTTTTGGGTATATGTAATCACTCTCTATATAATTATGAAAACTGAGTGAGTCAATAGTCGAATAAAATATTAAAATGAGGAACTTAAATTTCAAGGATGATATTAAATTAAACATGGCTTTAAATGATATTTGAATTTCATTATGGGCTCACTTTTCCATATTATAGGAAAGCCTACATAATCATATAATATATAATATAATCGTATCTATAAAGACAACTGTGTGGAAAGATCTAATTTGCATTTCTTTTATTTCTTGCAAGTTTATAAAACTGCTGGGCTACTTAAGAACTTAAAATTGGAATTAGACACTTTCAATCAGAAGATCATACTATTTATTACTTAGGGGATACACACACACACACACACACACACAGAGAGAGAGAAAACTAACAAAGGAATGACATTTCTTTTATACCTAGAAGAGATATAACAGTATTTGGTAGTACAGTATTTGGGTATAAGGCATTCATTATATTTCTCAGACAATTATTCAAGTTTGTCTATGAAGATTCTCAGTTATCCAGATAGACTTGTCTGGAACTTGAATCATTTCTTTTGGTTTGAAATGTTTTGCTACCTGGATGACTGAGAATCTTCACTGAGACTGAAGAAATTACTTAGATAAGCAGCAAAATGTTTCAAACTGAAAAGAAAAGAAAAGTCTGTTATTCAAGTTTGTTTTCAAATCATCACAGCAGAAAAAGTAGAAGTTGATGAAAACTGTTGTGGTTTCTAACAGTTGACACTGACCTGATGGCGAACCTATGGCATGTGTGCCACAGGTGGCACGTGTAGCCATATCAGTGGACATGTGAGCTCACCTCCGGCGCTCATGTATGCACCGGCCGGCTAATTTTCAGGCCTTCTGGGCCCACTGGAAGTAGGGAAACAGGCTGTTTCCTGCCTCCGGAGGGCCTGGGGTGAGGGGGGGAGACCCATTTTTCTTTCTCACTCCAGGGCCTCTCTATGAGTCTGGGGAGGGCAAAAACAGCCTCCTCCACCCAACTCCGAGGCTCTCCGGAGACCACAAACAGCCCGTTTCCCAACTTCTGGTTGGACAGGAAGTGACATTTTTTGCTGTCCCCAGCCTCCAGAGCCTCTCTAGGAGAAGTTGGGAAACAGGCCATTTCTGGCCTCTGGGGGGGTGGGGGTGGGGAAGGCTGTTTTCACCCTCCCCAGAATCATTCAGAGGCTCTGGAGCCAGGTGTGAGAGAAAAATGGGACTACCGGGCCATTGTGTGCCGGGAGCGGGGGGGGGGGGGTCATGCATGCATGCATGGGGGTGGGGCACATAGAATTATGAGTGTGGGCATGCATGCACGTGACCCCCCCACCCATCCTCCTGGCACGCGATTGCAAAAAGGTTAGCCATCACTGTGATAGAACATAATCAAGCAAGCAGTCACTATTATGTGTAATTTTTGGTAGTATTACTGTTGTAATATTAACTTTTGTTTATCATGTTTTGGTCATTGCAGTTCATTAGGTTGAGGACCTGTATATCTCATTGGCTGTGAAAATATCTAGAAGACCCCTCACATCCTGGACATAAACTGTTTCAGCTTCTTTACTCAAGATGACGCTATAGGGCAATGCATACCAAAACAACTAAACATAAGGACAATTTACCCCCCAGGCCATCACTCTGCTGAACAACTAATTCCCACTACACTGTCAAACTACTTAGTAGGGCTATATTACTATTATTCCTGTTCCTCATCTTTCCTGTTGCCTATTTCCTTATATTCTTATGACTATAACTTTGTTGCTTGTATCTTACGATTTATATTAATTGTTTCGTTTAGTACCCTAATATGATTTATGTTAGGGATGCGGTGGCTCAGTGGCTAAGATGCTGAGCTTGTTGATCGAAAGGTCGGCAGTTCAGTGGTTCGAATCCCTAGTGCTGCGTAACGGGGTAAGCTTCTGCCAAACTAGCAGTTTGAAAGCACGTAAAAAATGCAAGTAGAAAAAATAGGGACCATCTTTGGTGGGAAGGTAACAGAGTTCCGTGCACCTTTGGTATTTAGTCATGTCAGCCACATGACCACGGAGATGTCTTCGGACAGCGCTGGCTCTTCAGCTTTGAAATGGAGATGACCGCTGCCCCTAGAGTCAGGAACAACTGGCACATATGTGCGAGGGGAACCTTTACCTTTATGATTTATGTTGATTGCTTATTTAGTATCCTATGATTATCACTAAGTGTTGTATCTTATGATTTATAATGAATGTATTTTATGATGATTATGCTCATGATTTATCACGTTGATTGTATGTACACTGAGAGTTTATGCACTGGAGTCAAATTCCTTGTGTGTCCATTCACACTTATGGAGAATTCTATTCTATTCTATTCTATTCTATTCTATTCTGTTCTGTTCTGTTCTGTTCTGTTCTGTTCTGTTCTGTTCTGTTCTGTTCAATTCACCAGATTTTTTAAAATTTCCACATGATGGTGCACCCAGAAACAAACAAATTGATCTTATGCCTTCAGACTGTTCTCCCTGCTATATAGGAGGGCAAAAAATGGTAATTTCTTTGTAATCATTTTGTTACTGATACAGCCCATCTTAGAAACTGTTGATCTTTATCATTTTGGAATGAAATAATCAATAGAAAACATACCTAATGTCTGATTCCATCGCAGCAGGAATACTTTGCATTTAGTTTTTCTTAAAGTTACAATATTTTCTAGAATAATATCGTAATTTTAAAACATAACAGAATATTTTTTTCTATTTGATAGTTGATGGTATATATGTCAGCTAACATTTTGGTAAAGGCAAAATATTTTTCAGATATTTTGAAAGCAGAAAAGAAGCAAAAACTCAAAACAAGCAGAGGTACAAAGTTTTCCTGGCAATACTCTTCATTTAGTAGCATTCAGTTGGTTTCTTGAGTGTCATCAGTTTTGTTAATATCCTGCCAGGTTTTTTATAGTGAGATAACTATCTGCATGAGAGAGTCTGGCAAGCGAGAAGCCAACATTTTGTAATTTAAAAGATAAACATTTCAAGTTATAATTGTACAGCTCATCCCTTTCCCTAAGATTCACACAGGCCAATAATGAACATGTTAATTTTGCAGTTGGCTTTCAACCATTAGGATTAAAGAAAAGATACAGCCAGTAATTTGATTCATTCAAGAGGAATGCTAAAAGATCCCTAAACTGGTTTTAAAAAATTAAAGAGATCCAAGAAAGTAAAACTGAGAATTGGTCTAGCCTAGCTGAAAACTTCAATGACAGTAGTTAAGGACAGGTAACTAATAATAGGTAAGGCAGGTATGCCTTAGAGGATGGAAGTGAAAAAACATTCTTGGGACTTCGGAGAACTCAAGAAAAAGTTAGAGCTGACTAACACTTTAAAGACTTGTGTTCCATAATCTGTCTAAATTGTATTAAGACTTTAAGAATTGTGATAAACCAAGTTTCCCTTAGCTTTCCCTCCTTTACTTCCAAGTCTAGATTTAAAGAGTTCTTGACTTTCTGAAGTGGACCTTTATGATAACTGGAGAAGGTATAGAAGAATCTGAATCTGAGCTTTCAAATGGGTGGGCTACATTTGCAGATCATAGTGGTGTAGGAAGTAATACTTTGTTTTAAGAGAACCTGGAATTCTCCACACTCTGGGTCTTTCTTTCTTTCTTTCTTTCTTTCTTTCTTTCTTTCTTTCTTTCTTTCTTTCTTTCTTTCTTTCTTTCTTTCTTTTATTTTTTTTAATTTGATTTATATGCCGCCCTTCTCCGGAGACTCAGGGCAGCTTACAATGCGTTAAGCAATAGCCTTCATACTTTTGTATATTTTATATAAAGTCAGCTTATTGCTTCCACAAACTGGGTCCTCAATTTACCTACCTTACAAAGGATGGAAGGCTGAGTCAACCTTGAGCCTGGTGAGATTCGAACTTACAGTAATTGCAGACAGGTGGTGTTAATCACAATGCTATCAGTCTGCTGAGCCACCAGGCCCTAATCTCAGGGCCATGAAAAGTAATGATTCTTGCATTCAAATGTTTCTACACCAAAAAAGTTGGCTTATGCACAAGATGCCAAAGATATCTTACTATGTTTCATTCAAGATAGATAAATAGATAGATAGATAGATAGATAGATAGATAGATAGATAGACGGATAGATTAGATAGACAGACACACAGACACACACACACACAGACAGACAGACAGACACACAGACAGACAGACACACAGACAGACAGACAGACTCCCTCATAATCCAATGATGAGGGCATAGTAGTACTAAAAGTGTTTTGTCACCCTCTCCCCTGCCCAGTGCACATACACAGAGAGAATATTTTCTTTTTTATTGAAAAAGTTTTCAAATACAAGTTTTTCCCCCTTTTCCCCCCCACCCTCTTCCCTAACCCCCCCTCACCACCCATCCCCCCCTGTGACTTCTTCACAATAGGCTATTTCATAACTAATTACATACATAATATCTTTCCTTTCCCTTACTCCCTCCTCAGAATACTGACCCTTAGCATATTATTCTTATAACTCCCATTTTTACAATAATCTGCCCTTTTTCTCCTCCCCTAAACTTATAATGTATTATTACAATTTAACATTTAATCTTTTATATATATTAATATAACAATTTAGAGCGGCCTTCTCCCTACATCCACATTTAACATTTATTCAATTCTATCCAATTCCTCCACTCCCCTAAATATATGACTTAAAGATCCTTTTTCTTAGACTAATCAATCAGTAAACTAACCTATTTCAACCCTTCAATTCCTACAAAATCATGCAATACAATTCTAAATATAATCCACTGCCCACTTTACTAAAATATACACATATCTATATATGCATTCCATTTTATAAAAAGAAAAAAGACAATAACTTTAAATTTATAATCCATATAATATCTTCTTTGGTGTCTTTCCGCTGGATTGTTAAATCCATCACCCATAATAGGGTAAAATAACATGCTGGTGCAACAGTTTGTTCAAAATCTTCAATCATCTTCTGCCCCCATCAGTAGTAAATATCCTCGTATATATATAAAAGTAAAAACAACCACCCGAGTGACATTATAATTATATCCATATAGTTATAGTTGTGGTATTCATCAGGATTGTTGATTCCCATCATCCTAATGAGTAACATCCAGATCTTCTGCATGCCCCAACGTGACTCTCTTGCCTTATAACTCAAAATAATTATAATATACCAGTAAAAGAGATCCAGAGTAGATGATTCAGATCCAACAAGGTAAGGCTCTTTTCACATCCCAATATCACGGCATTACAGAGATCTGCCACAATCCTCAGGATAGTATTAAACAGTTGTTCGCCTCCACTATCTTTTCAGATATTCATTCATTTTTTAAAGTCTCTGGCTTCACTGTTGCTTGGTTTAGAAACTGCTGTTTCTATGAGATCTATTTCTTTTCTTTTTCTTTTGCGGGTTGAATTTCCATCCTCGTTTCGTGCCTACCAATTGTGTGTCGGCTGGTCGATTTTCATTCTGCTTTATGTGTTGTTCTTGTTGGGTTAGTTTTGTCATCTCATCTTTCTTCTCCATCACTTGTATATCAACTGGTTGATTTGCGGACTTGTCTGTGACTTGATGGTTCATCACATTGGAGTCGGATGACACTGCTCTCTTATTTATAGACAGTCCAGTTGGGGTATCCAGGGAGTCCAAAGACAATTTATCCACCACAGCCTCTGTAATTTGATATTTTCCTTTTGTTTCCAACTCCTTTTGCATATCCTGTATTATGCCTAAAGATGTTAAGTTCATTTTTAAAATTTTTTGATAAAATTCTTCCGCTTTTTCAACAGTGTTCAGTTGATATCTTACTCCTTGATGTCTCAATATTAAACCAACTGGGGCATCCCACCTAAATAGGATATTTCTTTTTTTTAACTCAGTCACTAGAAAGCCAAATTTCTTCCTCTCCATTAGCATCTTAGTCGGGAGCTCCTTAAAAATCCAAATCTTTCTTCCATGAAATTGCAAAGTAGAATTAAAAGAGTTCTGCACAATATTATTCCTAATTTCTTTATCTGTAAAATAGATCACCACATCTCTAGGCAATTGCCTTTGCTTTGCCAACCAGGAGTTTATTCTGTAAATTCTATCAATCCTGCAAAACACTTCATCAGGTTGAACCTTTAAAATCCCAGCCAGAATTTCAGAAGATATTTTCCTTAAGTCATCTCTATTATTTTCCTGCAAGCCTCTCAGTCTAATTGCGTATTCTGTAAAATTATATTGAATCATTAAAACTTCTCTTTCAATCCTCTGTTGCACATTTTCTCCATTACCAGTCTTTTGGTCAACCTCCATTTTAGGTTTGTCTTCTGAGCTATTATCCTGAATGTTTACCAAATCCTTTTTAATTTTTTGAATCTTGTCATCCAAATTCTCCTCAGTTTCCTTCATTTTAGACTCTAATAATTTAGTCTTTGCATCCACCCAAATCAGAAAGTCTGATAAACCATTAGCTGTATTCAAAATCTTTCGATTCAAAAAGTCAAAATTTGATTTCACCAATTCACCAATTTCTTTAATTTCCTGCTTAAATTTTTCGAGTTGCTGGTTCACCATCTCATCCCTTCTTACAATCTCTTCAAGAAGAAATTCTATTATATTAAAATCAGGTTTCTGACACTGGAGAGTTACAATTTGTTGGTGTAATTTATTAATGGGGGAAGTTCCCCCCCCTGTTTGTCTAGCTGTGTGAGTCCCGATGCCATTTCCCACACAGACAAGATTTAGTAAAAAAGAGAGAAAAAATAGAAAATGGAAGGACTTTCCCTTAAAAAAACAAGAAAAAAAACTTCTTTCCGATCAAAAACAATATCAAGTCTCCAGAGAAAAAAAAAGAGAAGAAAACACAGGAGCGAAGTTTTGTCTACAAATGTAGCCAGTGATATTTATTCCGCTACATTGTAGTAATAGAAAACGGAAGGACTTTCCCTTTCAGCCTCTTCTCCAGCCACGGCAGACGCCATTTTAAAAGGCTCTTTTTCCCCCTTTCCTCTCCTCTTTTCTCTTAAGTAATTTTTTAAAGAATAAGTAAAATACTTGCAATTCAGTATTAAAGGTCCAGCTCACATTTTCTTTGAGTATTCTGTTAAATTCGCAGGCTTGCTCTTGACGCCTGGCTCTGCATTAGCAGAGGTCTCCCAAAGCCCGGAGCAGCGGCAGGGGATATGGGGCTTCTCATCCGCTCCGTCCCAAAAGTAAAAAAAAAAACTTTTGGGACTCTGCAGAGAGTTCTACCCACCTCTGCCGGCTCTATCTCCGTTTCCTCATGGAAACGGAGTTTTTTCGAGCCGCCATTCCGCTGTGAAGGTGGCTCTAACAGGCAGTGGAAGCTGACGATCCCAAAGGAACGTCTGGCAGCGACCAGCAGCAAACCGGAAGTCCCCAGAGAGAATATTTTCAATAGCCTAGTAGCCCACCAATGGGTAGACACATCTACCACCAATTGTGAAATTGCGAAAAGTAGTGGAAAATTTCTTTTTTCAGGCTGAGGACATACTTATTTTGAGTGGCATTCTATAGTCAAAAAATTGGCATGGGGCAGACAAAAATTACATTGGATTGGATTTAAAGTAATTTGTGATTGCACCCCCGTAATTTGGTAATGTTTGCTTGTTTGCTGCCCACCTTGCCTAGATATTCAACGGCAAGAGCAAATAATTTAGAGCAGTGCTGTGTCCTCTTCCTTTGAATACATTCAAGTGAAAGCTAGATAATCCTCTGCTTGAGATGCTTACATTTGGAACTCTTCACAAAGCAGGTGATTAGATTTGGTGCCTCTATGGTTCTATAATGGCTTTTACAAAGCCCCTTAATGAAACGCCACAGTCACCTGCCCCAAATGTTTCCCGATTTTAGCCAAATCATTGGCCTTTCTCTATGGCACAAGCAGGGGAGCTATAGCCTTTCCAGTTGCTGTTTAATGACATATCTCAACAACTCAGCTGTAGTTCAGCAACATCTGGAAGAGCAAATCTTCCCATCCCCCAGTTCTACAGCTTTGCAGAAAGAATAGCTAGAGAAGTCAGCATCAGATGGGCTGAGGTTTCAATAGTCCTTTATAATTCAAGCACTGGGAAAAAGAGGAGATAAACAAAGGCCTTTAATTTAAATAATAATAATAATAATAATAATAATAATAATAATAATAATAATAATAAAGCACTTTAAAAAGTGAGGGCTTTTTTAAGCATTGATAGTAGTTAGATTTTACAGCTCATGAAAGAAATAGTCTTTAAGAAAGGAATAGAAAAAACAAGAAAGGGGCACATACTGTTTTTAATAAAATTACCATATTTTACAATGACATTGCATATGAAGAATAATTATATCATTCCTGGAACATTCTACTTTAAGCAATCACATTGCAAAGATCTCTTTGAAGAAGTTCAATCAATGGGCAGATCTGAGCCTGAAAAAGTTCAATCAATGGGGGAATGATAGTATAAGACTCTATTGCTGCCATTCATGAAGGACACATAATCATATAGGATTGATATATTAAAGACCATGGGCTATTTTGCCACCCTCCTTCACTTTGTGAAAATCACATTCCTGTGTTAGCACTTTTCAACCTGATGGCAGTTCAATTTCTACTTGTCTTCTTTGGAGTAACTCCCTCTCACTCCTCTGCTCAATATAAGTTAAGACACTTCCAAGTTACTCTTTCAGTTATCACTAATACTGTGATTATTTTCTGAGTTCTTCTGTATTTAGTTGAGGTCTTCAGTTTACAAATCAGCAGTGAAATAGTTATCTATAGGAATAAGATGAAAACTTATTTGGGCATGTTGCGGGTCCCATCGGCCATCGAATGCTCAAGGGCTGACTAGGTGCCTCAATGGCTAACACACTGAGCTTGTCCATCAGAAAGGTTGGCAGTTTGGTGGTTCGAATCCCTAGTACAGGTCTCCTGTGTGAGCAGGGGATTGGACTAGATGACCTTCAAGGTCCCTTCCAACTCTCTTACTGTTAATAAATGTTGACTGATGGGTCCTGGGATGCATTCTCTGCCATGGCCTCTGGAGCATTCTCCTCTCAGGATTGAGGATCACTGGCCTTTTGTAAGGCCTTGAAGACCAGGCTTTAGGTCCAAGTCTGGGGCCCCAAGGGTGTGGATTATCCTGTTTCCTGGTTATACTAATATCCACTATGACTTTTTCTCAGCTGCCATATACATATATTTCACTTCACCCTATTACAGTACTGTAAACATTTCCCACCCCTTTGCTACAGTGAAGTCTGGCATTGCTTGGAGCCTTTTCTGCACTGTAACAGTATTGGGGATGGTTCATTTAGATGTGGCTCATTCATAGTCACATGCAAATAGAAAATCACTCTTCTGATTCCTTATTATTGATTACTATTTAACCTTAGCAAACTTGCAAGGGATCTGACACCAACAATAGAGCTGATTATCCTAGACACTATTGGGAGAAAATACAGCAGTGGCTGTTGAAAATAACAGGTGTGAGCTTCCCTCTTCATCCAGATCTCTACTTACTCAGAATAAGACTGGACTACATTGATAAGAAGGATTGGTATATATTTGTCCATGTCTCAACAGTGGTGAGAATGGCATTTGCTCAACTGTGGAAAGATGCAGACAAAACCCGTGACCATCTGATAATAAACAAGATTCTTCGATGTGCTGAGATGGACAGGCTAACATATATCTTAAAAGACAAGAAATATTCAGTATATACTAGAAGTTGGGACAGATGTTTTCTTTGGCTCAAAAAAAGGTTAAACTTAGGAGAAGGGTGATAAGATCGTCTAATTAGATTAACTAGACATTTACTAGGCTTCATAACTCTTTATAATTTTGATAAAAACAGACCAATTATTTTGTAGTTAGTAAAAAGAACTTGATTGCATTGAAATGTTTGGGTAGGATGATATTAGTTAATATTAATTGGAGAGTGAGCTTAACTCTCGGTTAGTCTTGTTTGTTGGTTGGTTTTAGTCCTGTGTTTAGGTGTTTCTATGTTTCGCTTCCTATATTCCTTTTCAACCATTATTGTGTGTTAATTTTATTGTAAATATTTAATAAAGATTATTTTTTTTTAAAAAAAGAAGCTGGGTAAGAAGCTGCCTATACTATATAAGGGAAGCCATTAGCAGGCGTTTCCCTCTCCTCATGTCTTCTCCTCATGTTCTCTCTCATCCTGTATCTCATTGCTCTCCATGTGTTAGTAACTCTATGATAAGGTATTTAACCACGTATAAGTCTGTAAATATTGAGCTGTATATAACCACTGTTATTTAAAAAAAAAAACAGAGCTGATTATTATATTTTAAAGCAAAGGCCAATGCTAACAATATAAGCAGAAGCAAATGGACCTTTGTATAATTACTTTGCTCATCAACTATGCACATTCAGATCAGGGGTGGGTTCTACTTACTTTTACTACTTGTTTGCATCGTGCCCATGCATGCGCAGATTGCCTATGATGACGTCCGGGTCAGTGGGCAGAGCCTCCCACCAGTTTTATTACTGGTTCTTGTGAACCGGTCTGAACCGGGGGCAACCCACCACTGGTTCAGATAGATCTGTTTACACTTAAAACATGGATTTCATGTAGTAGGTTGCCTATGGGTTGGATCAAAGGAAAAGAACACGTTCTCCTTTGGGATGGAAATATATTCATAACTATAGAGGTTTTTTTTTTTTCTGTAAACTCTTTATCCTTTTTACAACCCTCTTGGAATACTACAAGATGCAGCAAAATGGGCTTTGACCAATAGAGAAAGCTGGTAAAAAGATGGATATTCCACTTTCTGCAAATGCCACTGCTTTGCCCTAGAGCAAAACCTCATAGCCCTTTTGGTCTTTTGGGTGCACACTGGGACAGACTGAGTATTAAAAAGAATGTGCAGCTGCTTCTCCTGAGAATAACACACTCACTTCTCCAGGTTATGAATGATCATAAGTGCATTGCACTTTCTGCAAGAGTCACTCAATATCACAAGTCTTTGACTTGATTGCTAGAAACCCACAGGGGTGAAACTTGAGATTACTGTTTTTGCAAGGCAACCACAGTTTCCTGGTAACATTTATTTTTTTCACAAGAAGTCAAAGGTCTTACAATACAAAGTCAAAGCTGCTTTCACTTACTGATTTTGTTGATTGAATTTATGATGCCCACAAATACCAGAAAAATGGGCTTTAAGTTTAGCCTCTTAAAATGATTTCCATTATATTCTAAAAGTGGCAAAGGAAATAAAGAGACCTGTATTGTCAAAAGAAAAATCCTATCGAGATTCATTTTACTCCAAAGCAACACAAAGCAGAGTGGTGTTTTGAGTTAATGAAATGGGTAAATCACAATGGCAAAGACACAAATAGAAATGAGTTGTACCATATATTGTACAGTTAAATGTGGTGCTGTTGCTCTAGGGAAATTTCTTAGGTATACATTAGCACAAGGTTCTGAACAATGTCGGTCATAAATGAAGAATTAGGTAGGAAACCATTCATTTCTGCTTCTTCTATTTGCACTATAAAGAAAAGGGAAGGACAGTATACTTCCACTGGTTCTGTGTTGACTATGCATGACCTGATTCTATGAGAAAATAGACATTTACTTCAGTTATCATTTTAAAATGAAAATGTAGAGAAACCCAAGTGGTAAAATGCTGCAAGATGTGATTGCTAGTGATTTGTTACAGATAGAAGTTAAATTTGCTTGATTACTTAAACACACTCTACAAGGTGCCCATGAAGACCACCTGAAAACTTCAACTGGTTCAGAATGCCATCCTTGGAGTCAAATAAACAAACAAACAAACAAACACTGCTAGACCTAACTGCAAAAGGCTGGTCAGCTTTCTTCTACAGTAATGAATATTCTGAAGATTTGCAGAATTAAGTTCTGAAGTAAAACCATCTAGGAATGCAAGTTTGGGTAAGGTTACACAAAGATTCCTAGCAAGCTGTTGAAGTGCTGTCAGTGGTGGGTTGCTCCCGGTTCGGCCCGGTTCAGGCAAGCGGTGATGATGTGATGTCACCGAACTAGTTCTCTTTGACTGGGAGCTGGGCCCTCCCGCCCGCCCCCACATTATTCCTACCTTTATTTCTCGTTTTTTAGCCCAGCTGATAGGCGCGGCAGAGTGGATTGCCACACCTCAGCTGGGCAGAAACCTAATGCGCTTGCACGGAGTGCAAGTTCGGCGATTGCGTGCAAAGCACATGCACGAAGAGAACCAGTGGTAACACCGGTTGCAACCCATCACTGAGTGCTGTAACTGAATACTGTAAGAGAAGGAGTAGCAGAATCTAGGGGCACAGTTAAAAGAAGGATCCACCTAAATAACAACAAATGGACTAAATCCAACCCCCTTTGAAATCTGTGGACCCTTATCTAATTTCAAGCAGGTATTAACATCAGTTAGGAAGATTCCCAGGCATATGCTGTTTAGCACCTGGTCTACAATACCGCTTTTGGTAGCGAAATGGAGGAACTATCACAAAAAATAATTTAAAATATCATTGTTCCGGTCTGGTAAATTGATTGGTCTTTATAGTCCACAGATTGGCTGGTTATTTTCTTAGCTATTTGGCCACCTGTTTTTTTTTTTTGTTTTTTTTTTGTTTTTTGTCACAAGAGCCATTAATATTTCTTTGTCCAGTTCTCAACTTTGGCCTATAATTGTCCTTGTCCTCCTTTAGGAGGGATTCAAATAATGATACCTTCCTGCTCTATTAAAATCCCCTGTGGGAATTGAAAACAGGAGTGAATTTGTATCGTGTAGGAAGTATGAAGGACAATGGGAAAAGAAGAATGGTATATCAATGGCAATTTTTTACTGTAGGAGTTAGTAACTTGAGACTGTGAAAAGTGACAGACACACATTGTGAAGATGAGAGAAAAGGAGAACATGGATTAATCAGAACTTCAAGAGATGAGTCAAGTTGATGTAGTAGCAAAATAAAAGCTAATCAAGTAACATCTGGTATCCACAGGCAGGCATAAAAAGTAACCCCTCATAAAAAGCAAACTGAAAATCCTCTGATATCTTTGATAAGACAATGCATGCTGACTTCTGCAAATAGACTGTCAGAACCAGATGGAGTAGAAGATCTGTTAATGTTATCGAACAATAATGGATGCCCACAAGGGCCTTTGTTTACTGTATGTTGCATTAGGTAGATGAGACACTGAATTTAAAGCTCATAATATACTTTTTAAACATAGTGCATAGAGTGATTCTCCAAGGTTAAGACAAAACCAGATGTACAAAGGAGAATGGCTTAGAGCCAGAACATTGAACTGTGATGACAAGGCAAAGTTCATAATGGAGACGAAAGGCATGGAACTCATGAAAAAAAAGAGTATACCAACACTCAGAGGATGCCATTTTATGGGCAAAACTTATACCAAGTCTAGAATAGACAAATCTCACAATGCCTACACAATGCCTAAGAATGATCAAATTCGCCATTAACAGTAAAAACATTGATTGATTATCTAGAAATTATCAGAATCGATTCCCAGACTGGGGAAATTCAGCAAAGACTTAGGATAAGAATATTCTGAAGTCCTCTCCTTTAAATTTATTCCTTCGTGAAATAGATTAAGTGATTAAATGCTACAACGATAATTATAGCCATCCCATTCCATGTGACTGCAACTATGCAGTTAGCATGATTTTATTTATTTATTTAATGTATTTTTATGTTTGATTTATTCATGACATTTGTTTGCCATTCATCTCGCTTTGAAGCAGCTCTGGGCAGCTTATATGGTCTTGAACTCACAATGCCACAGTGCAGTGGTTCTCAATCTGTGGTTTTCGGACCAGTGGTGAAATCCAAATTTTTTTACTACCGGTTCTGTGGGTGTGGCTTGGTGGGCATGACAGGGGAAGGATACTGCAAAATCTCCATTCCCTCCCCACTCCTGGGGGAAGGATATTGCAAAATCTCCATTCCCACCCCACTCTGGGGCCAGCCAGAGGTGGCATTTGCCAGTTCTCCGAACTACTCAAAATTTCCGTTACCGGTTCTCCAAACTACTCAAAATTTCTGCTACCGGTTCTCCAGAACTGTCAGAACTTGCTGGATTTCACCCCTGCTTCAGACCCTTGGGGTGGGACATGAGATCATCACAGGGGTCCATGAAGGCGTGAAGAAATTATTATTATTTCAATCTTAAATCTTGAGGGGGGGGGTCTGTGGCCACAAAAGGTGTTTAAAGGGGGTCTATGGTGAAGAAAAGGTTGAGAAGCATTGCCATAGTGAAAATATGCAGTTCAAAGCAGTCTTTCCACTGCTCCAACTATCAGAAGGAATTAAGAAACCAGAAGGAACTAAGAAGGAAGATCTTCCCTTCTAGAAAAAATACAGTATAGGAATCCAGAAAGAATTAAGAACAAAGCAGATGCTTCGACCCCACATACAGTTACTTGAGAATAATGATAGGTATGGTAAGTCCATATATCAGGAAAATAGTTTAAGGTAGGCTGATCTGTGCCCAGTAGTAAAGCTATGGTACAAATTGGCAGTTCTTCCTAGACAGATCGGGAGGTTGTGGCAGTTCTTCCTAGACAGATCGGCATAGTTTTCCACTATTAATAGATATGGATACCATGACTAACCTTAATTCCTAATATTAGATTCCCCTCCTCTCTCAAATTACAGGAAAGCAACCTCTATGGATGTGTTAGACACTGACAAAAAAATCTTTAATTTATCCAATAATAAGTCAAATAAATATTAAGTCATGTAGTGAGGACTCCTATACTATCACCTGTACTAATATCTGAAGTTGAAGTAAATGTTTGATCACTACATAATTAATGTTCTTATTGCTACCGAGACATCTAGGGAGTGGATCTTCTAAGAAAGGAGCAATAGTGGCACACAAGGACATTCATTACAAGGTGACCAAATCCTCTCAAATTTCTCACATTATACCTTGATGCCTGCAAATGTTGTTGCTACATCTGCTAAGCAATGCTTTTATTGGAGAACTTTCTTTAAAAAAAAAAAGTTTGCAGGATTGTAAGTTCTTGTACGGTTGCTCCTTGGTGGGCCTGATGACAAACCAGACGGATGTCTCTGTGTATCATCTATTTATGCTGAGACATAAAGGCTGAAGTGAACCAACTGTATTTTCCTGATTACTACAGTGGTGACAAAGAATGTAATTTCCCCGGTGGAACAATTCCTGGAGTAGGCTGGGTATGTGAATAGGGGCCACAGCTCATCAGGCACACTGTATTATACATGGACAATGTAATTTAATTCCCAATCTGTTCATAACAAAGTAAAGAAGCGAGTAGGCAGACATTATAAATTAGAGCTCAAGGCAAACCTGGTGTCATTATTATAGTTATATTACAGAGTCATTTATCAAAATGGATTAAATATTAATGAAGTTTTAATTGCTACTGCAGAGCTAGCCCAGACGGGTCTAGGCGATGTACGCAGGAACACTGCAAGTTGCTCCTCTGCCAAAACTGGCCCAGATTATTACTGTCTTTTAAAACTTCTATGCTGCATACTGGAATTAGATTGAATTCCCTGGAATTTTTTTTAATGCAACCAAGAATCATACCACTCAGCCCTGTTTGAAAGAAACTGAGAGGTATGTATGTATGTATGTATGTATGTATGTATGTATGTATGTATGTAGATACTTTTCTCTGTCAGAGCCATGAAACCAATTTTAGAGCAGAAGCTGCTCCTGCATGTTTAATTCACTCTTTCTCTGACACCCATATATTTAAAATCAAAATGTAAGACTCATCATCTTAAATTCATTTTTTTGAGATGAACAAACTCACTATTAAAGACATCCAGGCTAATACGAGGTAACTCTCTGGGAAGATTTGCAGTTAGTTCAAGGCAACCAACTTGAGGAGCATCTTGGTTTTTCATGAACAGTAAGAAGAAACACATGTCAAATGGATCAGTGCTCTCTCTCTCTCTCCCTCTCCTCTCTCTCTCTCTCTCTCTCTCTCTCTCTCTCTCTCTCTCCCTCCCTCCCTCCCTCCCTCCCTCCCTCCTTCTCTCCCTCCCTCCCTCTCTCCCCCTCCCCCTCTCTCTTTCTTTCATTCCCAAGTAGAGCTTTTCACTGAGCTTGTAAAGCAACTCTAGAGAACAGTGATAGTTGGTGCTGAACTGCTTCTTCCCAAACATTTCCAAAGTTGATGATTTTGGACCTCTGAATTTTTATTTCTTGAAGTGTCAAAATGTCCTCAATCCCAGTTTTGGCAAATCACTAAAAATAACCATCATCTAAAAGTATAATGTAAAAAAGTGCACCTTGTTATAAACACATACTGTATATCATAGCATAATTCAATGATACTACAGAAGATTACTCTTCTTTTCATACTAACAGTACCGGTCACCCAACAGAAGTGATAATAGATCTAATGCAGGCAAAAGAAACAGAACCCATCATTATTTGTATATTGTTAGCATCCAAGGATATGGTAACAGCTAGAGACAGGGGAATCAATCTCTGACCTGAGTCAGTTTGAGGCGTGTTCTCCTGAAAGTTTCTCCTGTGTCAGAATGATAATAACTTGCAATGAAAATTCATGTCAAGCTATATAGTTCAAATGTAGATTTAAACAAATGAGATGGTGAAATCCCACCATGCCATTTGCGCTTCCCACTCTTTTCGCTTCCCACAGATCTTTCTGGCAGACCTCAGCAAGGGGAGGCATAATTCTATCTCCCCCAGCCTCCTGCCTCATAACCTATCTTCTTCATTGGGCCCTTTCAAGACACTGAAAGAGAAGGAAAGTTACTAGCTAGCTCAGTTTTGTACAACTAAATATGGATCAATTTGTTTTATTACTTCAAGTTTGTATTTCAGAGCTATTTGTTTCCCAATTTTTTAATTTAAAAATGTAAGGAGGGGTTGGTAGGTTTTTTGCACCAATCTATAATAGATCATTTCAGAAATGTGATAATCATAGGGATGTAGGAAACCTGGCTTTTCAAGCCTACCTACCACTTATAGTAACCAAGCAAATAATCGCCCAGTAAAAGCACACCAAATTCTTTGGTCTCCCCACAACTATTATTAGAGGCAAACTGGATCAATGGTAGCATACACCCATTATGATTAAGTGGCTTGACTTTTAATGCATTAAGCAACAAATTGTTTTAAGTATAATTTGTTGAACACTAAGCATAAATCATGTTTTGGAAGGGAAAATGGTAGAGTTGTTACACTGTATATATCTACAAATAAACATATCACTTAGTGCAATGAATGAATTCAATGTAGTCTATAGTCTTCATTTGTATGCCCAGTCAACAAGTAGATAGAGATCATGACCTGTAAATGAAGTCAGTCTATCACAGATCAGTTTGTCTGTTGACAAGATCAGATTTGTCAGAGATTCTTTGGATAGCCACCAGCTTTATATACTTTGCTGTATATGACTGTATAACTGTAACCTTGTTGCTTGTATCCTTACAATTTATATTGACTGTTTCCTAATATGATTTGATTGCTTATTTGTATCCTATGACTATCCTAAGTGTTGTACCTTATGATTCTTGATGAATGTATCTTTTCTTTTATGTACACTGAGAGCATATGCACCAAGACAAATTCTTTGTGTGTCCAATCACACTTGGCCAATAAAGAATTCTATTCTATTCTATTCTATTCTATTCTATTCTATTCTATTCTATTCTATTCTATTCTATTCTATGAGGTATATGTAAAAATGATAAGCCTATCAGTGGCTTGTATTAATCTTTAGGCTGAGTGGCAGTATGCCACTGAATATCAACCTTTGATAAGTCATTAAAGGGAGAAAGAATGGTTTGATTTTGGGCTTTCTGAAGAAAATTAGTTGGTCACAAAAGTAAAAATAAGATAGATTTCTTGATGAATCTCTTTGGTCATCAGTCCGTTAGTTATATTTTTTTACATAGGTCAGATATTTTATAACAAACTAAGCCTTATTGTCTAAATAGTAAGAGGTAGAAAGTTCGCTATGGGAGCATGCAATCAGTCTTGTTTGATTTAGAAAAGCTTTTCTATACAGTAGTTTTATGGTTCCTATGGCTACAGAATATTGGCATAGGAAGTTTAGGAGTCACAGAAACCTATAACAGAATGTCCTAGATTAACAGCCACTTACTAGCAAGGTCTATAGTTCAGAGCTGGTTTGTTCTCAGAGTCCATAAGCAAAAGTCTGTTCTAAAGAGTAGCTAAGAGAGGTGATCATAAGTTGGTCCAAGACCAAGAGACATAGTACATGGCTTGGAATAAATGAGGGAAAGCCATAGTATGTTCAAGCAAGAAATTATGCAAGGAACACTATGAAAAGTTGAAGGATAGGCATAATAATGCAAAGCAGGATATCTCCCAAATATATTATCTAATTATTTTTCTGGAGAAATTCTGTTCTTCCAAGCACTTAATGGGGGGAGGGGAGGGGCTTACTACATTTTTTTTTATTACAGAAGCTTTAATAATCTTCTCTGTTTTTATATCAAAGGAAGAGGTTTTCCATCATTTCATTACCTCTAGCTATGTCCCCTTTAGAAGAGGAATGCCACGGACTTCTGCAAACCTTGATCCTAAAGAGATTCCAAGTTCTCCTCATTAGAGGAGTCATTACAGAACGACAAAACATCCAGGTTGGATTAGCTAGCTCTTGAATGGAAGATCGCTTAGGAAATCTCAGGGTCATCAACTAGATTGGAAGCTGAAAAAACATCTCAGAAGACAGCCAAGATAGAACATTTCCAAAGCTTTGGAAAGAGAATGATGCCATTATGTCCATGTAGCCTCCTAACTGATATTAACTGTTGATTAATGTGAAGATTAAACCCAAAATATGACAATGCAGAATCTATTACCTGACAAAGATTGGGGTAGGTGAACAAATACATAGTTATAATTATACATTTAAAAATTCACGTCCTGATTTCTGTCACAGAATGTTAAGTTTTGAGGAACAAAGGGCAGACGTAAAACAACACTGCGAAAAGCAGAACCAACAACAGCGGTGGAAAGACAGCTACTCCCTGATACAGCCCCTTCTGACAGGTTTAGAGACTGGAACACAAGAGGATAGCCATTTTGCTCAAACTGCAGTCACACCTTTGAAAGACACTAAGTCCACATACAGTAGTGGCCAAAATTGTGGAAACCTTTTGGGAGAAGTGTATTTTTGAGGTTGGATGGCTAATAACACCACTTTTTTTTGGGGGGGGGGGAGTTCCAAGATAATCACATTCTACTGCTGGAATGGCCTGGGAATAGCCCAGACCTTAACCCAATTGAAAATCTATGGAGCCAATTAAAGAAGCTTGTTAGTCAGAAGCAACCCAGCAATAAAACCCAGTTAATAGAAGCAATCATTCAATCTTGATTTCACATTATAACAGCTGCAGAACTAAAAGACTTGGTTTACTCCATGGGAAGGCATTGTAAGGCTGTAATTCATGCAAAAGGTTACCCAACTAAGTATTAACTGACGTGATAATTTTTGTATATCTCATTTTTTTCTATGGTGAAATTTTTTGTATATCTTGTTTTTTTCTACGTTTCACTTTTCTTCGTTATACTGTAACTGCTATTATAATAGCAAATCCTTAATAAAAGTTATTGCATTACATTCTTGATTAACTTATCTTTCCATTGATATATAATTGTATGGTACTACTCCATACAATTCACAATTGTACAATTAACTCCACAGAACTCCACAGAAAAGTGGTGTTATTAGCTAGTTTTAGAAAATACACTTTTCCCAAAAGGTTTCCACATTTTGGCCACTACTATACTTCCTTTTCTAATCACTTTTGGAAATGACTCATTAACTGATTTTCATCTATTAGCAACCTTTGGATCAGCACGTTTTTAAAGTACTGGGGCCCAAAGCAGTTTACTCTGATTTCATCCTTCTATTCTATTCAAAATATACAATAATATTTTCAATAGTTCCATTCACTTTGCTGCTTCTGTTAGTAATTTTTTTTTTTTTACCCGACTGGCTGCTTCATCTCTCCTGAAGAGTAATAGATGTAATTCCTTCCACTGGCACTAGTAAGTTTTATGTACCTTTCATGTTCATATAGTTTGCAACATTTCTTCTGACTTGTTCCATAACTTCCACTTTTTGCCAGCATGCTGCATTGTTTTTGTATCCCTTCAGAAAATAACCAACTTGAGAAAGAAGCGTTGATTGGAAGAATGCCACCCAAGGTATTCACTTGGTAACTGTACTTGACTGGAAGCCTTAATTTTGAGAAGGATTTCTTTTAAGAAGTAATTTATACCAACCAACATCTTTTGGAATTGACTTGGCTATGTTTCTGCATTTGTTCAAACATCAGGACACTGGACAGAACAGTATTTTTATTTGATAGAATCTGGTATCAGATTATGCTACAAGTCTTTCAAAATACATGAATCATAGAACATAGAACTGTCTCTTCTTCTTCTTTTTCCCATTTGGGCAAATCTTATTTTGAATGTGTTGGTGGTAATGATGACAACTGTCTCTTGAATACATTAGAGTCACACAAAGTATGTAGTCCTTATTTTTTTTTCCCCATCATCATCGAGTGGTATATAGATTGCTGTTGTTGAGTTAACAATTGGTTTAGGATTTAAGATTCTGAATCTTGGATTACACTGCAGAGAGAGGAAGTGGCTGTATATTTCAAGTGCATTTGTTGCCCACGGCATGTTCTCATTCTTTAGCTCAATTCACTTTATGCATTCAGAAATTCAGTTAATAATTCACTTAGCTGAACTTGTGAGTGCTTAAGAAAAGGAAAAACTGCTATAGCAAAGAGCTTTGCTGTGAAAAGATATACCTACAAGTCCTGCTAATGGACATCTTTTCTGTGGTATTATTGGCATCATTAAACTACTAACATAAATTGTACTTTTATAAATTTACTTTTAAATAATTTATAGCCTGTGGATAAGCGGATTTACAGTCCTGGCAACTTTAAAATATTTGGACTTAAATTTCTAGAGAATTCTGAGAGTGGAAATCCACACATCTTAAATGTTACCAAAGTTGAAAAACACTGCAGTGGATAAATAAAAACAGTGAGTTGCACTGAAGGGTTATAAAATGCTATTTATATCTCACTCTTAGATAATATAAGGACAAATCTCATTGGGTCACAATTAATTAATATCCCTGTTCTTGAAGTTTTTGCAAAGTGGTGTGGGATTTATATAACCTTTTTGTCATCATTCATTTGAACGGTTGATTTTTTCTGGTAAATGAAGAACAGCTTGCCTAATTGTTTAATCACATACCTGTCTAATTGATCACACTAATAGCCAACAGATGGAATTCCAGACAAAAAGAGAGATTTGGAATAATTTGTGTAAATCCTGTTCTTAAAGGAAGAACCATAGACCTCAAATTACAAAAGTACCCAATGATTTAAGGGGAAAAAAAACTCCTTGCAAATATATTTTCTTACTACATTCCAGATGAGGTGAATCAAATATTTATTGAGATCAGATGTTAGTAGCAATAGCACTTAGACTTATACACCACTTCACAGTGTTTTACAGCCCTCTCTAAGCAGTTTACAGAGTCAGCATATTAACCCCAACAATCTGGGTCCTCATTTTACCCACCTCAGAAGGGTGGAAGGCTGAGTCAACCTTGAGCCTGGTGAGATTTGAACTGCTGAACTGTTTGATACAGTCCTTTAAGATGAGCACTGAGTGTATGCTTTTCTATCTCTTTATATACACACAATCAAAGAGAGACACACACACGATATAGTATATTTATAGTATTTATTTAGAACAATTCTTGAGCAGAGGGACCTGATGGTTGAAGTTTCTCTGAATCCAAAGTACACCCATCCTACCTCCTGTTCAGTTTCTTCTCTTTGTGCTTTAAGGGGAGTCATCTTTGACAGTATTATTATGTCACAAAACTGTTCCCATGAATATTTCAACAGGCTTCCAACTAATATGGCCATGAGTTTAAGTAAGTAGCTTAGTTGGAGAATGCCTTGACAAAACTCAACATCCCAAGCCTACTCAGATAAAGCCAACAAATCTGCTAAAAAGTATAGATAGGTTTTCAAAATCCCCAGACCTCTTCATCAGATAAAATAATATAAATGTGTGTTTGGGTGGGGAAAGGAAGATAATATTAAAGTCCTGGGAAACCTTTTCATTTTAATGTCTTCTTCTGAAAAAGAGATTACACCACATTACATATATTGGCTGGTGGCTTTCTTCTTCAAAAAAATTGGTGAGTTTTCTTTTGTCCGTGACAATGAAACAAATGTACTGGTGAGCCCACAAAAAAATAAAGCACAAGATAGTTGGGGGCAACCTCATATTCTTTTAATACAAACTTAAGATTGTGTGAAAAAGCAGGTAAGTTATAATTTTGATGAAGTAATTTTAGAATGGATTTTCTGCAATACATTTATTATTTATTAAACTGGTATTGCCAGATATAGTTATTCATTTATTAGATTTGTTTGCCACGTATGTCACCTCGAGGCAACACACATCCATTATGCAAGGCCATCATTTTCCATAATGTGATCTTATAAGTTTTATATCTATAACGAAAGAAGTAGAATGACTTTTTTTTAATGCAAATGGCATACATGCTGTAGGTTTATATGCCCTGAAGAATACATAAGAGAGATGAGAAATAGCGTCCTTCCCACCCATATACAATATCCTGGTATTTGTTGCTATGTATAAACACCACATCTATCTGTATGGATGATACTTTGTTCAGGAATGACACAAAATATAATTTGGTGCACTTTATAAAGTGCTGTACTGTAAAACTGATTGCTATAAGAGGAGAATTTTGATGGCTAATAATGGAAAGGTCAGGGACAAAACTATTTTCTCCAAAACATTGTTCCAAACCATGGTGGAGGAGCAATAGGTTATCATGGACATTTATAATAGTTTCAGTCTGGAAAATTGTTGATAGTTTGGGGGCAGACTATTGCTATTTGGGCTTTTCTATGATGTATTAACTCATCTTTACGGCCCAGCAATAAAAAAAAATACTCCTTTTCTGGATATCATATAGTCAGTCTCTTAGTTTTGTGTTTGCTATTTCCTTCCCATCACAACTTGTGATTTGTTCAGCAATGTTTCTGTGACTAGCCTTTGGGGGAAAATGATTTTAGATCAGCAGATTTCCAAAATTAAAATGTTGCTTCCCTTTTCCTGCTAGGCGTAGCTATTCATCAATTTAAGAGAAGTAGGGCGAGAATACTGCTCCAATTGAGGCCTTGAATGTTTCCTATGAAAAAATGAATAAATAAAAATTAAATAGAGAAAGTAGAACTCGTTGCTTTCATTCCTTCCTCCTTCTCCTTTTTAAAACATCTTAACTGAGAGAGATCAGAGAAGCTCATTGTGTGCGGATTTGAATGCCCCTAATAAAAATATGAACCAACTGTGGGTTTTGAAACATTTTCCCCAGGGAAGCAAACTTTTTATATAGCTCACAGACTTCAGTTTTCTTTGAAGAAATCAGCATTTTGAGATTGAATTTAATGAATATTAACTGTAAAGTACATTTCTATTTCAACCGAACAACCTGATTTTCAGATGAACAGATGTCACTTCTACAAAACATTTGTTTAAAGATATGTTTGTATGATATGTATATTAGAAGTTTTTTAAAAAAAAAAAAACAGGGAAATTATAATTGCAATATGCTGTTCAATCTGGAATAAAAATGTTTTAACAATGCTAAGTAGTTAAATAACATTTCATGTTGTATTTACATTTTAAAATATGTTTCAGAACTGCTTTCCATTTAGAGAATGAATTTTAAAATTTGAATTGCCTAACTCTTTTGCAGACTCTTCAGTTATGAAGTTATGAAGATCATATATTATTATTTGAGATTATAAATACATAATCTCAAAAATTCAACCTCTGCAGAAACTTTTTTTCTCTGTCTGTTGAGCCTGGATAGCTCAACAGACAGAGCTCTGTAATTTAAGACCAGCTGTCTGCAATTAAAGTAAGATCGAATCCCGCCAGGTTCAAGGTTGACTCAGCCTTCCATCCTTTCTAAGGTAGGTAAATTGAGGACCCAGTTTGTGGGGGCAAAAAGCTGATTTTGTATTAATATACAAAAGTATAAAGGCTATTGCTTAACGCATTGTAAGTCGCCCTGAGTCTCCAGAGAAGGGCGGCATATAAATAAATAAATAAATAAATAAATAAATAAATAAATAAATAAATAAATAAATAAATAAATGTTTTTTGTAATAAATATTTGCCTACAATCAAAAATTTAAAACATTACAATTTGAGAATTAAACAGGGATTGCTTTAAAAATAAACTGAGGATTAGCAGAAAGTTTGCATTACTATATAACCATTTGCCTTTGAACATTGCCGTTGTATCAGAAGCATAGTATTTAATTGCGTTCTCTGTTTTCTTGCCTTCCAGCTAGAATTTGGGAAGCAATATGCTTTCAAAATAAAGAATTTATGCTGGCCAATTTACCATTAAGCCCATTATTCATGGAACTGTTGACAAAATACAGATTTTAATCATCTGGCACTACACTCTGTTTCAAAATTATTTGCATGAAGAAAACTGACCTTGGTTGTTTCTAGTGATTTTCATTAAAGGCTATAAGGTCAAGCATCAGGGAAGCATTGGCCAAAGTTTAGCCTGCCAAAGGGAAGCTATTGCTGGACAGAGGAGAAATCCCCTTGACCCTGGCATAAATTAGATGAATTGTTACATACAATGGGAGAAATTAAGAGATAAAGAAAATGAGAACCCAAGAGTAAACAATGCTTCTTTTTCACTTCATCTCAGCTAGTACTTTGTCTTGAAGGAGTGTTCCAATGTCAGAAAACTTGGACAAAACAATTAGGATCAGAGGTGGGCTCTATTTACCTTTATTACCGCTTCGCATCACGCCTGCATGCGCAGATCACCTATGACCCTGATGGCGAACCTATGGGACGCGTGCCACAGGTGGCACGCAGAGCCATATCTGTGGCCACATGAGCGTTGCCCTAGCTCAGCTCCAGCGCATGTGCGTGCACTGGCCAGCTGATTTTTGGGCCTTCTGGGCCCACCAGAAGTCGGGAAATGGGCTGTTTCCGGCCTCCGGAGGGCTTCGGGGGGGGTGTCTAGAGGCTGTTTTCGCCCTCCCCAGGCTTCAAGAAAGCCCCTGGAGCCTGGGGAGCGTGAAAAATGGGCCTACCGGGCCCACCAGTAATCTTTTTGCCGTCGCGTGCCAAAAGGGGGGGGCATGGTGGGGCATTAAATTTTGGGTGTGGACACACACGCGTGGCCCCCCACACTGCCCACGCTTTTGGCATGCGACAGCAAAAAGGTTAGCCATCACTGACCTATGATGATGTCTGGGTCAGTGGGCAGAGTCTCCCGCCGTAAAACTACCAGTTCTTGTGAACCGGTCCGAACCGAGGACAACCCACCACTGATTATGATATTCTGTAAAGATTTTGTTCCCCCATACAATTGTGTGCAAATGCCCTTGAAGTCTTCTTGACAAAAGGTTTTTTTTTTTTAAGAAGTCGTTTGCCATTGTTTCCTTTCTAAGGCTAAGATAAAGTGACTGGTCCAAGGCCATCAAGTTGGCTTTGTGCCTAAGGTAAGATTAGAACTCATTCCCAGTTTCTAATCTGATGCCTTTACCACTACACCAAGATAGAAGCATCCTTTATTAGTGTTTTGTTTTTAATCAATACATTTCCCATTCATTGAAGATAGGTGCTCTTTGGATGAAAGATGATATGAGGTCATCAATAGCATATTGCAATTATTATAGGCTGAATTCTTTTAGATGCCTTTTACAGCCTGGATGTGAATAATGTAGGCTACATCTGAAATTCACATCCTCAGCTTTGGCAATTGAATATACCTATTCAATAGTTTTGAACTATTAAACAAAGAGCTATATTATACCAACATTGAATCAAAGCAAATGCTCATAAGCAACAGAAATAAATACTCAGTATATAGAAATATATACTCCTCGCCCAGGAGTATGAATTATTATCCAAATAGGAACCATTATTTTGACTGAGAGCCATTTTCTCCTTAACAAAATGGCGTATTTTAAAGACTGCCTAGGGATCCCAAACTGGTCAATAGAACTGAAAATAAATAAATATAATTCAAAATAAATAATGGGAAAATGTTTATTTTTGTCCTTTCTTTCTTTTTCCTCTGTCCCAGACATTTTCAGATTTTGGAATAGTGTGTGCTTATTACTCCAGGAAATAGCCAGATGCATTGAAATTTGCACAGTAGCCTCTTGAGGGGATTTTGGGGGCTCCTGGTTTTGATTCCATTTCATGCATCATTTAAACTTGGAAGATAGACACAGCCTTAACACAAGGTTAAGGCATCTCCCTGGCACTGTGTCTGCTTGAAGGTTTTTCCAAAGGAAGACAGATCTGTGTTGTCATTCAATTTTTTTTAGCCTGTCATTTCCATAGCACCGCATAAAGCTTGAAATCAAAGCAACCCTAAAACACAAGGACAACTCTTAACATCCCAGATCAAATGTTTCAGGTTCAGTAGATAATCCCTAGTCTTTTGAAGCAAGAAATATTTACACAAAACTATTCAAAAATGTAAATCATTCATATCTGAGATCCATATAAAGGTTTACCAAGGTAATAAGAATTAAGAATTGATGGGAAATTTGCATCAACACATGATCATTTGGTTTGGAATGCTCCCCTTGTATCAGAAGCATAATATTTAATCACATTCTCTGATATCTTTTCTTGCAGCTGGAATTTGGGAGGTAATGTTTTGGTTTTTATTAACTTATTTTTAATGTTTTATTAGAATTTTTTAGTACAAGCAAAGTATTAAAAATAAAGAAAGAAAAAGAAAAAAGAAGAAAAGTAAAAAAAAAAGGAAACAGAATACAGAATTATTAAAACACAAAACATACTGGTAGAATAATAGGGTAGGAAGAGTCCAACCCCCTGTCCATGGCAGGAGACCCTATATCATTTTACTTTTCCCCCTTCCACTTTAACTCTTCATTTAACTCTTTATAATCCCCAAATCCATAAATCCCCAGATCACTTTTCTACTGTCAACATAAAGCCCATATAAGGTTTCCAGGTTTTTAAAGTTTCTTTTAAAAAAAATATTGAAAATTATTAAAAAATACAGAAAAAAAAGTATAACAATATGGATAGAATTGCAGAGAGTAATATAATACATATAGAGTTTTAAAGTATCATTTTTCGCCTAGAGAAAGTACAAACCTCCATTAAACCAACTCATCAAAAGAAAGAAAAGTTTATCCAGAAGAAAAAATTCTCGGGCTTCCGGTCTGGCTTCCGTCGCCAGCCCCGTTGCCTTTACATCTGAAAGGCGGCTCGAAAAACTCCATTTCCTGAAGGAAATGTGAGACAGAGCAGGCGAGGGCAGGTAGAGCCCTCTGCGAAGTCCCCAGAGTTTTTTTTTACTCTTGGGGACGAGCAGGTTGTGGCTCCCTATTTCCGCTCGCTGCTGCTCCGGGCTTCGGGAGAACTCTGCCTTTTTGCAGAGCCAGGCGCTGGGACTGGACCAATCAATGAAATTAACAGATCATCTGAATAAGCAGGATGAAATTCAGATCGGGGATCCTAAACTGCAAGTATTCTAACCCCAAGACTGATTTTAAAGTTAAAGAAGAGTGAAAGGAGGAAAAAGGAGAGTTTAAAATGGTGACTGGCTGAGGCTTGAGAAAAACTGAAAGTGAAAGTTCTTCCATTTGAATACGTTTATAACGTTACAAAGTTACAAAGTATCTAGCAAAAGTGCTGGTTAGAAGTGAGAGAAAAAATTCTTATTTCATGTTTCTTCTTCTTAGAGACTTGTTATTGATATTGTTTGGAGAGAAGTCTTTTTCTTTAAAAGGAAAAAGGAAAAAAAATCTTTTGTGTGGCAGGATGGCGCTAAAACTGACAAAGCCAGATAACCAAGCCATGGGGGGGGGGGCTCTCCCATTTATAAATTGCATGAACAAGTTGAGAGTTTGCAGATGCAGAAGAATGGCTTCATGGACCTAAAGAAATTTTTACTGGAGGAGATGGCAAGACATGATAAGACTGTGAATCTGAATCTTGAAAATTTTAGACAGGAAATTAAAGAGTTGATTCAACAAAAGTATGATATTCTGAAGCAACATATGAAAAGTTTTATAGAAATAATTCTGAAGATGGATGAAATTATAAATTCAAAAATAGACACTAAGGAAGTTGATGATAAGATTTATAATTTGGATAATAAAATACAAAGAATTGAAAATGATTTAATAAGGATTCAAGAAAAAAGCTCAGAAGTAGAGTTTAAAAAAATAAAGGAAGCTGACTATAAGACTTACAATTTAGATAATATAAAACAAAGGATTTAAAATGAAACCACAATAATGCAATTCAGACTCATGGAATTTGCGGTTAGAATTAGGGGAATACAGGAAGATAAAAGACAAGATTTGAGAAAGATGTCTGCTGAAGTTCTGGCTGGGATTTTAAAGGTTAGCCCTGAAGATGTATCCTGCAAGATTGATAAGGCCTACAGAGTTAATTCTTGGGTGGCAAAGCAAAGGCAGTTGCCTAGAGATGTGGTGATTTACTTTACTGATAAAGAAATAAGAAACGATATTGTGCAAAAGTCTTTCAACTCCACTCTTGAAATGCATGGAAGAAAGATCTGGATATTTAAAGAACTACCGCCTAAGATGTTAAAAGGTAGAAAGGATTTTGGATTTTTGGTGACTGAACTAAAGAAACAAAACATCCCATTCAGGTGGGATGTCCCAGTTGGTATAATATTGAGATATCAAGGAGAACGATATCAATTAAATACTGTTGAAAAAGCAGAAGAATTTTACTATAAGGTTTTTAAAATGGGTTTAACATCTCCACATATAATACACGAGGGGAATAAAGATAGGCAAAATCAACAAGAGATTGAAATTCAGGCTAAGCAGATGGAGGTGGAGGTAATGGAAAAACAACAAGTTATAGAGGCTTTTGTGGATGAGCCGCTTCTGGATTCTCCTTCGGAGGCTATAGTTGGATTACCTATAAATACAAGAGAGGCGGCTTTGGATGTGATGACTTATCAAGCTACATACCAGCATGGAAACCAAACAGTTGATATACAACTCATAGAAAGGAAACCAGGATGGAGATGTAAGCCACAAAAAGTTAAGAAAAGAAGAAGCAGGTCCTACAAAAATAAAAACTTTTAGACCAAACAACAGTGTAATGCCAGTTACTTAAGAGACAATTGAATATTTAGAAATTTAGTTGAGGCAAAGTATTGGTTTATATTATCCTGAGGAGAGTGACAGATCTCTGTAGTGCTGTACTCTTGGGATGTGAAGATGGCCATAAATTGAGTAGATTGGAATTTTCTATTTTGGATTCTTTGACAAATGGATTACGTTTATGCTGAGCTATAAGGCAAGAGAACTATGGGATTGGGACATGCAGAAGATCTGGTTGCTACCCCAACACGGTGGTTGGAATTAATCATCTAGATGGAAGACATTATAGACGACACTATATGGAATATAAATATAAAGTCACTCGGGTGGTTTTTTTTATATATGAAAATATTTACTATTGATGGGGGCAGATGGTAATTGAAGATACCGAACATACTGTTGGAATTAGGATGTGATGTTACCCTAACATGGGTAATGGAATTAACAATCCAGCTGTGAGACATTACAGAAGATATCATATGGATTGCAAACTTAAAGTCAATTGAGGATTTTACATATATATGTAAATAATTTTTTTTTTAGTGGAATGGGCAGAAGAATAAAGATATTGAAAATATTATGTATGTAGACCTGTAGGAAAGTGGGTGGAGATAGGTTAGTCTACTGATTTTTTAGTTTAGGAGAAGGGATGTTATGTTATATCAATATAGGTAAAAGATTTGAATTAAGAGATATATGTATGGGGGAGGAGGAAATGGATAGATTATGAGTTGAAATTGCTAAATTAGGATTTATTATATAGTTTTACAGCTGAAAGTTGCTTTGAATGTTGCTTTGAAATGTATAGTATAAGGGGGATATAATGATATTGTTAGAAGGATAGATTATGAGTTGAATAGATGAAATTGCTAAATTAGAATTTATTATATAATTTTACAGTTGAATGTTGTTTTTGAAATGTATAGTATAAGGGGGATATAATAATACTGTTAGAAAGAAAAGGTTAGTATATGGGGGGTGGTATAAAAGGATGGTAAAGTATTATATAATCTGTTATTAATTTGGGTTTTATTTTGGAGAAGCCACAGGGGGAGGGGAGGGGGACGGGGGATTAGGGTGGAGGGGGGGGGAAGGGGGAAAAATTTGTATTTGAAAAACTTTTTCAATAAAAAAAGAAAAAAATTCTCAACTGCCATGCAATGCTCCTATAAATATTTACCCACATTTACATTAAGGTTAATATTTTCATTCTTCTTAAGATTTCTTTTTTTGCAGCCAAGCATACCATCTGTCCCAGCTCCTATATAACCCCGATTCTTGTCTATCTCGCAAAAGTCCAGTAAGCTTGTCTGCTTCTGCACAGTCCATGATCTTTGCGGTTAACGTAGCCTCCGATGGAATATTTTTGGATTTCCATTCTTGCACAAACAAGATCCTGGCTGCAATGATGATGTGGAGAGTGAGATACCAATTAGATTTGTTTAAGTTCTCTGGTTTCATGCCTAGTAAAAACGTTTCTGAGTTCAAATCTATCTTACATCCTATGATTTCTAAAATCCATTTTTGAATTCTAGCCCAATATTCTTTTGCTCGGGGACAGGTCCACCAACTATGAAAGTAAGTTCCCATAGCGGCGTTGCATTTCCAACAAACCGGAGAGGTTCCCGGGAACATCTTTGATAATCTAGCCGAGGGCAGGTGCCATCTATACAGCATTTTGTATATATTTTCCTTATAGGAAACCAACATTGTTAATTTTAAGGTTTTCCCCCAAATTTCTTCCCATTTTTCAAGTTCAATCGAATATCCCAAATTTCTCCCCCAGGCAATCATTGAGTCCTTAATAACCTCCTCTCCAATCCAATCCATTAAGAGGAATTGATACAGTTTGGATAATACCTTCTCATCCTTCCCCAACAAGATCTTATCAAGTTCCTGTAGGGAATTATAGATTCCTCCCTTGTTTTTGTCCTGAGCTGTCCTAGATTGGATCTGATTGTATGTCCACCAATCTAGCTCATAGCCTAATTCCACCAACGTATTTCAAGATTTTACATTGCCTAAAGGATCCAACAGAACTTGGTAAATTAATGGTTTATTTCTGTTATAATCGGGTGTATCATCACCTCTAAAGGGGAAAGCCAAATCGGAGTCATCAGGTAATATTTATTTCTTATTCAATCCCATATGGTCATCAAAACCTTTCGGATAAACTGGTCCATAAAGTATTTATGTTTTTTGGGCCTTTCCTGACTCAGATAATAATGCCACCCCTGTTGCAAATTGTGGCCTTTCAAGCTAAGGATTCTCCTCCTCCTCAAAGCAATCCAGTCTCTGATCCAATTTAAGACAGCTGCTTGATGATAAAGCTCCCATTTAGGTAGGCCAAATCCTCCCCTGGAAGGTGATTCTTGAAGCATTTTCAATTTAATCCTTGGTTTTTTGTTCTGCCATACAAATCTATGTATACATTGATCTAAAGATTGAAAAAAAAATGTATCTAATAAAACTGGGGCTGTCTGAAAGAGAAAAATCCATTTAGGCAGGATATACGTCTTAACTACTACAATTCTACCTAATAATGATAACTGTAAACCTTTCCATCCTTCCACATTTCTTTGGTTTGACCAAGTAGTTTCTGGTAGTTGTCTTCTTTAATGGTTGAGCATTTGGATGAAAGCCAAATTCCTAAGTATTTTAGTTTTTTTTAACTATCTGAATCCCTAATTCTTCCTCTAACTGCACTTTTTGATTCTCCGTCATATTCTTAATTAGGATCTTGGTTTTATCTTTATTTAATTTAAATCCCGCTACTTTCCCGTAAGCCTCCAACTCCTGGAGCAAGATTGGTCCCGATTCCAAAGGTTCTTCGAAGGCAAATATCAAATCGTCCGCAAAGGCTTGGAGCTTAAACTCTTCCCCTCTGATTCTTAGCCCTGTAATTCCTTGATTCCTTCTGACCTCATTCAATAATAACTCTAGGGTTAAGATAAATAAAAGTGGAGATAATGGGCATCCCTGTCTAGTACCTTTACTTATATCAATCTTTTCAATCTTTTTAAGAAATTTTCCATTGTGTTTTCATTGACTAAACTGACCCCCTTTGCCATTTTTGCAAGCTCTACCGATTTTATAATGCGATATTCTACTGTGAGTATTTCATTGTTTATTTATTTATTGAATTTATATGCTGCCCACCTCATAGTCGCATAACTTTGGGCAGCTTACAACATGATAAATTATTTTTCCATTTTTGTTTCTACAATAATCTTGCAGCAGTTCCCATACACAATATTATTTTCTCATCTGTCTTTTCTGGTTCAACGTCCATAAAACCCAATAGAAATAATTCTGCTTTCATTGGAATATCAATCCTCAGTACCTACTGCATCATTGTACAAATTGATACCCAAAATTTATTTGCTTTTTTCGCATGTCCACTATGCACAATAAACTGGTATACTAGATAGAGTATTTATGCTGGCCAGTTTATCAAATCAAATCAAATACCCTTATTACAGTCTTTGAACAGCTTTTACAATAAAAAAAAATACAATAAAAGAAAGAATAGTTTAATACTGGCCAGTTTATCATTAGGCTACCCTTAGAGTACCTCACTAACAGTGAGGACAATTAACCAGTGGAATAGCATGCCTTCAGAAATCATGGGTGCTCCATCATTGGAGGTTTTTAAGAAGAGACTGGACAGTCACTTGTCTGACTGAGGTTTTCCTGCTTTATCAGGGGGCTGGACTAGAAGACCTCTAAGTTCCCTTCCAGCTCCTATTCTATTCTGTTCTGTTCTGTTCTGTTCTATTTTATTCTATTCCCAGTTGCGTCCCTTTCTGGATTGGGATGCCTTGCGCACAGTCACTCACGCCCTCATCATTTCCCGTCTGGACTATTGTAATGCTCTCTACATGGGGTTCCCCTTGAGGAGCACCCGGAGGCTCCAACTGGTCTAGAATGTGGCCACGCAAGTGATAATGGGGGCAACTCATCACTCCCATGTAACATCCCTCTTGCGCGAGCTGCACTGGCTCCCGGTGGTCTTCTGGGTGCGTTTCAAGGTGTTGGTTACCACCTTGAACCACAAAGCACTCCATGGCTTAGGACCTGGTTACTTCATGCGGCAGGACCGCATTCTGCCACCGTTTTCCTCCTGCCAACCAACACGGTCCCACAGAGAGGGCCTCCTCAGGGTGCTGTCAGCCAAACAATGTTGACTGGCGACCCCCAGGGGGAGAGCCTTCTCTGTGGGGGCTCCTGCCGTATGGAATGAATTGCCCCCGGACATACGAAGGATCCCCGACCTCTGCATCTTCCGTCATGCTCTGAAGACCCTATTATTTCAGCAAGCCGGTCTGACGGGATAAATGATTTTAAATTGGGTTTTAAAGTGGTTTAATATGGTTTTAATTGGAAGTTTTAATTTTGGCCAAAGATTGAATTGTTTTAATATGTTTTTTAAATTTTGTCTTGTATATTGTTTTATCATGGCTGTTCACCGCCCTGAGTCCTTTGGGAGAAGGGCGGTATACAAATATAATAAAAACTAAAAAACTAAAACTAGTCTAGTCTAGTCTAGTCTAGTCTAATCTAGTCTATTGCATCTTGTGAGTTGCATGAAAATTCAGCAGGACAACATTAGATAAAGAAAGAAAGACATATAATTTTTTCCTGTTTTATGTACCTAGAGGAGCCTTTCTTGTCGATCTACTTCAATAGGTTGTTTAAAACAACATCTTGACATTTTAACACGAAGCATTCAGAACCTGCTGAAAATGTTTGCCCTGCAAACTCTACACGTGCGCAATGTGCCACATCACCTCTTCCATTTATCAGTTCTGCTTGAATCAGAATGAAGTCTGACTCAACAAGCCCAGCTCTATATAATGAAGCAGAGATCTGATCCCCTGAAAATTTCTCTTCAATAGGACACGATTTTGTTGGTTGCTAAAAAAAAAAAAAAACCCAAATAAAATAAAATAAAAAATCCTTCTGTTCACAAAAAAAGGACCGCGCTCATTAAAGAGAGGATTTTCTATGAGGAGAAAGAGAGAGAAATTCGGCAACATGCTTGAGCAAAGAAATCATCTGAAGATATGGGAAAGAAATAAAAGATTAAATAGTGAGCAGTATGCAAGTAAGGCTGAATGCCCTCCGTTTAAAACAAAAAATTGTAATGGCCTTTCATTTAGGAAAGTTGTACTCTGCACATAAGAACAAAGAATAAGGTTGCCTTGAGATTTAAAGATATGAAATGTTGTAAATCTATTCTAATGTGGCACCCCCGGGCTGCAGCATGCCAGAAACCGGGCCGCACAAACAAGCAAAGCCCCATCCTTGGGATACAGACAGCATGAGAAACCACACCCCCTCCAGTCCATGGAAAAACCTCTCTCCACTGAACCAATTACTGGTGGCCAAAACTTTGGGGGCCGCTATTCTAATGCATATCCTAAGCAGAAAGTAGTTTGAGGAAACACTGGGATCACACCCATTACTAATAGCTTAATCAGAAAGATCATTTTTATTTCGGTACAGATCCTTTAATTCAATACTCCATTTTCCTCCACATATAAAAACTTATATGTTTCATAACGACTAAAGGATAGAGCCAGAGAAAAGGAATATAACTAAAAGATATAGCCAGACTAAAGGAAATCGGCAGATAAATGACTGAAGCTTGGGAAATGGGCCCCTTGTCAATCAACAAGCGTGCTGATTTACCACCAATTTACCAGGTACTTAGGGGCCAAGGGCTCAGCAGAACAATGAAACAACAATCAAGGACTTAATAGCTGGCCAACAACACCCCCCCCGACCAATTAACAACAAAAAGCCACACACAACCAGGCACTCTATAAATACTATGCACAGAATAGCCCAGCACACACATTCTGCACAGAGAGAAGTTCCCTGAGAATGGGCTCCAGCACAAGTCCAAAGTTTAGAAGAATAAACTTCTGGTCCCAGTGACCAACTCAGATCGATCTTGACTAACAGATGTTGCATGTATGTGTGTGTTTATGTATGTTTGTGTATGTGTAGTGCATCAAATAAACAGATCAACTTCTGAAACTTATAGAACTCCAAAAACAAAATGGGAAATTTAGAGCAATTTACTCTATCCCAGAGAAATGAAGAAATTCACTTTACCTCAAAAACCCGAAATGTCTTCATGAATAATAATGATGTATCTCTTGGGAATAAATGTGTTCATTTTCTCTATTTTATTAGATGCTTTCTGGAACTAAACTTCTTGTTAAGTAGAATTCAATATTTATAGCTTTTTAAAAAGTAGTTTTTTCTTAATTCTGATTATTCATCTTGCATTTTCAATGAACAGGTTAGATTTCTCATAATAACCTTTACTATGCTATATAAAGGAGCTGAAATATTAATAAACTAAAAATAACCTAAAATATGTAGACATTTACCTTAAACTTGCATAGGTTATTCTGATTACTAATTGCTGACTTTTTATTTTAGGCATATTCATGTCAATCCTCTGTTAATTCAAGCAGTCACCTTCCACTGTAATTTTGCAGGACCAAATCCTACTGATTCCTGATTTACTGATATCTAGGATAATGTTTGCATTTTCTAGTTGTTTATATTATGTTGAGTTCAGTAGGAGTATACCAGGGGTGGGTTCTAAATTTTTTTACTACTGGTTCTGTGGGCGTGGCTTATTTTGTGGGTGTGGCTTGGAGGTCATGTGACTAGGTGGGCGTGGCTAGCTGGTCAGAGTCATTTCTGGAAGGTCCTCACACTTACGACCAGTCCTCGCACTTACGACCTGACTCATTTGTTTGCTTTTAACACTGATCAGCTGTAGGACGGCCCTTTGAAGCCCTGCGGCAAGAGTTTAAACAGTTTTTTTCCCCCTAGTCATCAGCTGGGACTCAGGAGGCAGCAATAGATTGTGGGTAGGACCAAATAAAAGGTAAGAATAAAGTGGGGGGATGGGCAGATTTCTTTTAAATTATATAAACCCAGAAATGTGAAACAGAATGAAATCTATTTTATCAACAAAGCAATATTGCTGGTTGTATATCTGGAGTTAAGAAAAATATATTTTACGCTATATCCTTTTGAGGAAATACTTTGCAATTATTTAGGAGCTCTAACAATTTTATATTTCAGTAAATATTTGTAGTACTATAAATTGTAATTAGCACAATTAGCCAACAATGTAATTTAGGAAATTCAGTGGAACCCACTGCATTCATCGGCCTAAGCATATTTATAGGCAAATTATACCTGGTGCTATCAGAAGATACCTTGCCTTTTTTTCTTTCATTGTGTATGTGTGTGTGTAAAGACAGAAAAAAAAGTGGAAAAGGGGGATAATTGTTACATGTAAAATGTGAAAATGTCCAGATGCCTCATAAGGTCCAAAAACATATAAAGCTGAACACAGTAAAACATGATTTGAAAATATCTTCACTCTGAAATAATTACGCAATCTGTTTCTAATGCAGTTACCATATTGTATTTTTACAATAAATCTTGTTTCTAAATCAATGTGGACAGGATGAGGTTGCATAGCTATAATTTCATACACATTTATTCAGGAAAAAAATTCAATACAGTTAAAATAGTTTGATGTGAGGGCACAGTTTCATCTACTGTAATGAATTAATAGAACTGGGTGGATAGGCTTGACTGATAAAGCTGTTACTGAATTTTCTAACCAAGCATGGTATAAATAATGCTTCTTGCCCTACCAATGGGTTGGAAGAAGCTGAACACTGGTTACATTTTGGATTAGCCTGGGGTGAGAGCAAACTGGAGAGAAATGTGCAATGGGTTAGAATGCATTGCAAATATTTTGAAAAATGACATGGGTATTACATGGCATTCGTATCAGCAGTAGTTAGAATGCAATATTGCAGCTAAGTCTGTCGACTGCCAGGAGTTTGATCCTGACCAGCTCAAGGTTGACCCAGCTACCTATCCTTCCGAGGTCAGTAAAATGAGGACCCAGATTATTGGGGCAATATGCTAACTTTGTAAAACATTTAGAGAGTGCTGTAAAGCACTATGAAGCAATATATAAGTCTAAGTGCTATTGCTATTGTTCTCATTCTACATCAGGTACCATGAGATCCACCTTGGGAGGGAAAAGACAATGGTTGTCTTAAATGCAGGTACCAGAAAATAAGGTGCGGCGAGGTGAGGCAAGGCAAGGCGAGGCGAGGTGAGGCAAGGCAAGCAAGGCGAGGCGAGGCGAGGCGAGGCGAGGCGAGGCGAGGCGAGGCAAGGCAAGGTGAGGCATTAATGAGGAAAAAAAAGACCATCCACAGATTGTGACAGTTGTTTTGCAAGACAAAGCAAATCTAGGGCAAAACCAGAAATAAATTGAACAGTTTTTAAAACTTCTGCAAAGTCTCATGTAGGAATGTCCAGATCCAGGTGATGCTCTCCCATATTTCATAATCTTTCCAATGTTTACATCGGTAATTCATTTCAGATTTTACTGTATGCTAAGAAACTCAATATTTAATTATGTACTGTCTCTTTATGGGTGTCTTCTAAGTGTCTTCACAAACAATACAATTCTGTCTTCAGAGTGACTGCTGGTATTTGGGTACATTATGCTTAGGCACTTTTGCGGCTGATGATACGCAAGCATAGCTCAGCTTCATCCAAGGTTAAAATATAAAAACAATGTTTTTGTTAACTATAATCAATCCTCCTAAAATGATATACAGTGACTAGTCCAAGAGACTGTGGTGAAATAATATTTCAAAGTAATCAGGCTGGTGTATTTTATAGCTTCAGGTCTTGAATCTTCTATGCCTCCAGAATATTAATGAGATAAATGTGAAAATTAGCTTTTTAGATGTTTTCCTGATAAATTCTAATTATTTTTTCAAAATGAAAAACTATAGAGGGAACACTTTAGAGATTTTCTTAGCCAGCATCAAGGATTATGGTGCATTGTGATAATATAAAACTCATACTCAAAAACAGACTATTAGATGTCTTGTGTTAAAAATAACAAAACTAAATTGTCTCAGTTTTAGTCAAATGTATATCTTTTTTCATTCAATCATCTTTAATAAGCCCCTCTTTGTTTGTTTATATTTATTGGATGTGATTTTATTTTTATTCTTATACTTATTACTAATATTTGTTCTGACCTTATTTTTAAGCACAATCCAAACAAAAATATCAGAACACAATAAAAGTACAGGTGACTAGAGCTATCCACAGATAATAGAATGTTGGTTTCAAGGGATTTTAATGCTAAATAAACCACAAATTCAAGAGCCAAGTGATACATCTTATATTTTGTAGTGCGTTTCAGGAAACTGAAAAATGAAACATCTCCATTTTGCCTTAATTCATTTCCTAAAGTGCCTTTATAAATATTCATTTCTACCTTTCTAATCTGATTCTTTTTGGTAATTTACGTGAATCCAGTTTTACCACATTATTTGTATTCTTGGTGCCGTTCTTTTTATAGAATCTCTTCTCTCAATGGGAGTAAAGAAAAAAACAACCCCAATAAACTGGGTATAAACAAATAGTGGTTGTCTTATGAATACATTCATGTATTCTAATATACTGTCTAGGACATACTTCCACCTCATTGACTGATAGCTAGAAAACTCAAAATATAAGGCAATTACCCACCCTGAAATATGAACTCAGTTATGTTTTTGAAAGTATTTGAGTTAAAATAAGTGGGAGACAAACTCTTTCAGATATGCTCTTTCCAGGCGATGTCTGACTTGCTTTGCTTGCAGACATTTTGGCTTCAGAAACTCAATACCTAGTGAGTATTCCAGTTGCACCCATTCCAGAATCAGCCAATGCTGAACTCTGCTTCCTCCAGCTGACCAATAAGGGGACTTGGAAATCATTCCTTGTTACCATATCCATGAATTTCTCCTTAGATACTGGTAATATGATGTCTTGTTTAAGACCTGGATGTATCAGGTGCTGCAGAGATAGGCTCCTCTGACCTCTAGCAGACCTATGTGACATATTTCGTCTTAAGAAGAGTTGGTGGTTTTACAACTGTTCTTGTTGTATTGGTTCAGAACTTGCTTAAAAGCTCAGTATAGTTAAGATGTTTTTCACTTTCTAACTTTCATGTGGACATCTCTCTGGCCTTGCTTTAAGCAAATTGCAAAAAGTGCTACCTAATAACATCAAATGTGTGACTCCCAGCATTGGTGGTGGCCAAAAGTTGGGTTTAAAGAGTTAAGGGGCAAAATATATACTTTAAGCCTTATACATTCTTTTCAAGTCATCCATTCTCTCTCTTAAAACTCCTGAACCCCTTCTGAAATAGTCTCTGACTCTGCCCACATTTGGAAAGTAGACTGTATAAAGTGTAGGGCAACCTAGAATTTATGAAAGTTGCACCATCTTAAGTTGTTCTACAGCCCTGGTTCTGTGAAATCTCATTCACAAGTTTCTGGGCCTTTTTTCTGCTGACAAACAGCAACTCTGTGTTGCTCTCTGGGAGACTCAGATAGCTATTTCTGCCTTTTAAGGCATCATCAGTGAGCCACACCCTCTTCTCAGATATCCTCCCTGTAAAGGTACAATGTGTCTTTTTCTTTTTCGTAGGCTTTTATGTGCATATATAATACCATATACATATACATATACATATACATATACATATACATATACATATACATATACATACATACATACATACATATATATATATATATATATATATGTAGGTCTTTGGTTATTCGGGTCTTCTCCCACGTAAAATTGGAAGTGTCTTGGCGACGTTTCGACGAAGTCTCATTCGTCATCTTCAGGCTGGTGTTCTCGGCTTCGTGCTTCCAGGAGCAAACTTGCTTCCAGATTGCTCCTGGAAGCACGAAGCCGAGAACACCAGCCTGAAGATGACGAATGAGACTTCGTCGAAACATCGCCAAGACACTTCCAATTTTACGTGGGAGAAGACCCGAATAACCAAAGACCTACATACAAACACCCGCAAAAACCTGAGAAAACAATATATATATATATATATATATATATATATATATATATATATATATATATATATATATATATATATGGTATTTCACTTTTAATATGCAACATTCTTTTTGAGTTTTTACAGCAGTCCACAGATTAAAAATAATATACGATTGTTGTGTGAGCTATCACAAAATGCCATCAGAACTCAAGGACTTGGATGTTAGATTTTTATATAAATGTTACACGGAAGGAAAAATAAGATATAAATTTGAATGTTTCTATATAATATTTGACTGGCAAAATTGGAGACTATCATTATTTTATATGTCATGAAATTGTTGAGAATCTTCACACTAGATGGAAACTGTAGTGCTATATGCTAATGACCACAAAAAATAGCAATTGAGTGAAATAATCAGCACAACTGTTTATTTTTCCACGCCACATCAATGTATAACTTGGTCCATGTGCTATCAATCTTTAGTATGTATCATTTTTATTAAGAATTTTCATCATGTATCTTGTCTTTTTATGTACACTGAGAACATACGCACCAAAGACAAATTCCTTGTGTGTCCAATCACACTTGGCCAATAAAGAATTCTATTCTATTCTATTCTATTCTATTCTATTCTATTCTATTCTATTCTATTCTATTCTATATAGTAAAATCTAATATAAACCAAACTTAAAGAAAAGAGAATAGAAAGGAGTAAAAAATGCAAGCAAAAATAAAAACTGAAAGAAAGAGAAAATTAAGAATATATTTAAGAAAAAAGAGATATGTTAAGGTATTGATTCCAACCTTCCTCACAAGTAAAAACAAATTTAGTGATTCTTCACCCACTCTAAGATTACAAATATTTATTTCTTCATCCCCTGTGACGAGGGGGATTTAACATTTTGTGGATATGCAAGAAAGCTAGAAAATATTGGGATCAAATATGTACTCTGATTCAAAAGATTTTAATTGTGAATGTACAATTGAAATCGGAGATTTTTCTTTTAGGTTTAGTGGACAAATGGAAACATCTTATGGAATTTTGCTCATATATGATAACAACAACAAGACTTTTATATGCACAAATGTACAAGGACTTACAAGTAGCTACAGTAGAAGAATGTATGATGAAGCTGATAGAATTGGTGGAAGTGGAAAAATTAATAGCCTTGAAAGAAAAAAACGTTGACAAATTTTATTTCTACCTGGAAACCATTTTTGGGCTTTTCATGACAAATGTAAAGAAATGAAAAGTTGATTTTGGGATTTGATTATCTGAATTATATGAGATTATGGAAATGTAGACAAATGTTAATGTTAGAGTAGAAGTTTGATGTATTTTTTATTTATATCTGTAGCAAAGAAGGTTGGGATTAATTCTTTTTCTATTTTTTTCTTTTTTCCCCTTTTTCTTTCTTGGACTTTTATTTTCCTCCTTTCCTGGACTTTTTTCTTTTCTTTTTTTTCTATTTATTTTTAAATAGAGAAAATCAATAAAGCTAAATAAAATTTGTTTATGGATGAGACATGAGTTATGGGAAAAAGAGATATTTTGTTGAAGTACCAGAGAGAATTATAAACTACAGAGATTGTACTTGATGGAGGGGAAAGTCATTTCTGTATAGGTCTCTTTTTTCCTTATTTTTTATTTTTCTCTGTATTTTATTATTTTTTACTTCTTAATTTTTTCTTCGTTTTTCTTTGTATCAAATTACTATTTTAAAAAATGAACATCTGGCCTACCCAAACACTGTGTTGATGCTTAACCTATATTAGTTCATACTAGGTTCATTATGTCCTATATTATAAATCTCTAATCAAGATTTGGCAACTATAATTAAAATAATGAAAATATATTACTGAAACAAGATGGTACAGTTGAGTTCTTGAGTAATCAATACTCATTAAAGTCTCTGGAGAGATTCATTTTCATAATTTTATAAATGTTTATGTAAAAGATCTATTATTCTTCCTACCAGCAAGCCCATAATTATAAACAAGCTACAGAGAAGATCCAAGCCCAATATTAGAGTAAACCATGATTTTTATAAATTGCCCCCATGATATTTAGAATTTCTCAAAACTTTTTGTGAAGTCTTCTGTGTTAAACCACTTTAGAACTTTCACTGAGTTTCTGATGTTCTCCTTGCCAGCTTCTGAAACCCGCATTGATTTTCTTAAGATTGTCCTCAAATAAAGTACAGAAAATAGGCTCATGTCTGAAATTCATGTTCCTGCCAGACACAGTTCCTCTGATATATTGCAACAATACATCAGAGAAAAGCTGGCCTGTTGATCTATTACAGTGATGCTACAGATCCTTAGAGAAGAAACAAGTTAGAATTCCAACTTCAAAAAACTGAGCCTACTTTTCAAACATGTCCACTGCTGGCTAAGGAATTTCACTGTGCCATTTCCCCACCCCCACCCCCAAACCTCTAGTTGAAACCCTATCAGATTGCAAGGTGGACATTTCAAAGAACATGCTCTTTACTGACACAAATTTAGTGCCGCTTTTGTTACTGGGAATGTAGCCAGATGCTCTTCATAAATTCTTCAAAGCCAAACCTTTTAAGCTGAAAGTAGGCCAAAGTCACTTAGGAGATGGTAGAATAAAATTGTACCAAATAGAAATAAAAGAGAGGAGAAGAAATGGCTGTGTTCTCCTAATATGCACATATTGTTATAATGCATTAGCTTCTGGGAGCAAAGATTCAGGTTCCGAGCTAGGGCGAAAGCCAAGGGATATATAAAAGGTGCACAAAGGTTTTCTCCTGCAAACATCCATTGGAAACATGGAAAGAGTCTGAAATAAGTTAATATCATTTGTGGGATAGTGTTGGTGAGGATCCTCCATTGCTTTAACTTCTGAATAGGGATTACTCTTACCCTAAGATCTAACCAGTAGTGGGATCCTGCCGGTTTAACAAGCAATTCAGTGATCACTGTGCGCGCTTGCACAGTTTTATCAAAACTTACCTTCCGCGTTACTGCTGGGGAGTAACACAGCTGAGGCATAGCAATCTGCTCTGCCATGTGAATCAGCTGAGAAGATATAGGTCAATAAAGTGCAGGGGCAGGTGGGCGGGCCCACCTGATCATTGGAGTGAACCAGTTCGCTCCCAGCTGATTGTCAGTACTACAGGTTCGCCTGAACCAGTCTGAACCGGTAGAATCCCACTCCTGGATCTAATGGCTCATTCTCACATCCCCTAAGCATGTGTGAGAAGTTTTATATCAAGATATATTTTATTCTTTATACTGTTTCCATCTTCCTTTCAAACATTAACAGAATCCACAATGGTCTGAAAATCAGCATCTCCACTAGATAATTGACGGTCAAGCCGAAGCTAAATTAATCAAATAAAAATAGCAAACACGGGGGGGGGGGGGGGGGGAAATCTTTTACTCAAACCTCTAAATAAGTTACCCAAACTTAATCCACACATCAAAGGATAAAGTCTGCAAACACAAATAGAGTTCATTAAATTAGGTGTCCCAGTGGAACTGCACGTTCACAAGAATATGCACCATAGACAGACCTACACACACACACATGTGCCCCCTCAAGTGTCACCCTAGCTAGAATCAGCACATAGACACTTCCACGCCAGGTCCAGTTCCCTTACAAAAAGCCTGTTGCTGTACCCCATTTTTCTGCAGATGCCCCTAAAGGCAAACTGTTTGCTTTTAGGAATAAATATTTCTTCTTTCTTCATGGCTGTCTGGATATCATTTATATTTATTCTTGCACAACCTCAGCTTGAGTTGGAATCTCAAACTATTTTTCGGATACATGGCATGGACTTAACCAGCCCAGAGTTATGTAAGTAAGGAGAGTTATATATAGTCAAATCAATCAATCAATCCTATATTTTTTTAAATGCCAAGTCCTTATAACATGTCTTCATTTTATCCCTAGCTTGCAACTTAGTCATCTTTAGTTACGGCAGTAACTGTAACTGTAACATCTTCAGATGCTGACAGTTTTGGCCATGGATACGAACCACCACATTTCATTAATAATGGAGTTGCTGGCCTGGTTGGAGAAATATAAGGGAATGAGCAGCAAGCTAGAAAGGCTAATCAGAAGATAAAAGGGAGAAAATGCAAACCTTTTCTTCTTGCAGCATTCTGTCCAACTGATGTTTGTTTATTTGTTTGTTTGTTTAGTCAAACATGTACAAGATAGCAGATATAGGTATAAACATAAACAGAGGAAGTAAGTACAGATAAATGGGGACAGTAGGACAGGGATGATAGGCATGCTGATGTGCTAATGCACGTCCCCTTTATGGGCTTGTTAGGAATGGGGTGAGGTCCACAGTAGACAGTTTGAGGTTGAAATGGAAGTTTTTTTGTAGTTAACAGGTAAGATGGGAGGTTCAAAGCAATCAGGATTATTGACAGGCAATATTCATCCAAGGGAGGAAAGAAAGACTGAGCACTTAACTGGGGAGATAAACTTTTAGGGGCTTTGATTGAGAAAAGATTAAGCCTTGAGGTGTCATGAGGAAGATGGTGGAGGGAATAGTTCTGACAAATAAAGAGGGATCAAACCACCAGGTAGAGAGAAGGGTGAGGAAAACGACTTTTGCAGACCTAGCTGATACCCTGGACACTTGCAATGGCAGCAAGGAGGGAGGCATGGGGCAGTCTACTCTATATGGTAAAGTAGATACAGTGGCTTCAAAACGTTTTGCACTTTTAAGAAGATTGCTCAGTCAGTTAAACATGAAAGATTCAGACAATCTCTAGGTTCTTAGAACTCCTCTCTGCCAGATGAAAAGGGGATTCATCCCAACACATCCAATAGCTTAGTATTCCTTCATGTCAGTCTTGTACCTAAGTGATACTGTCTATATAGCTGTGTGGTTTCTGTTTCTTTCTTTTAAGAAAAGCTGCTATGTACTACTTGTATCTAGAGGTTTGTTTTTATTGACAAGGAATGACACACACACGTCTCTCTTCTTAGTAACTCAGCTCCAGGCTTTGTTTAAAGCAACTCACAACGAAGCTGAAGAAATCCTTACTTAGGGTTCCTGAGAGATCCAGCTTTGAACTCAGCAGAATTTCTGCACTAAGCAGTGGCTACAAACAAACTTATTTTCAATCATTCTCATTCAGTGTGATAAAAGAAAAGAGAAAACATGGTTGTTTTGTTTTCTAAAGAAAAGAACATTGTGGATCTTTCTCAAGAGTATTGCATTTTGATTAGTTACATGGTGACCAAGGAGCAGCTGTATCTTCTCTTGAAAGACATATTGCTGGCCGATCTGTTTCCTGAAATCATGTTGTTCTTGTTATTAAGATGTATAAGGCCACTCACTAAAAGAGTCAAGAATGGTGTGCAGAAATAAAGACATCATAATACAGATCCAAATACTGAAATCCTAATGCTTTGGAGAAATATACAAACAATAAAATTCAACCACCCACCTTTAATTCACTGAGATCACAAATTATCTTGGTTTCTACTCTGACAGCAAACCCAAACTTTTAAAACCTAAGATAGCAGGATTAGAGTAAAAAAAAAAATCTTAGAAAGCCTGATATCCCAGAGTGACGGTAGAGAAGGTATGTCTCCAAGGTCCCACAAGATGGCATGATTTAGAATTGGGACCCAGAGTCTGACTTTATAAGATAGGTAGAACCTGGGAAAAAGTGGTCCTACTTAAACAAGCCATGACAAGCTTTATGGATAATGATCAGTACCTTGAACTGTACCCAAAACTTAACTGGTAACCAGTGCAGCTTGAAAAGTACAGGTAGCACGTGGGTACACCAAGGTGTGCCCATAAATACTTGCACAGCTTCATTCTGTAGTTTCTCAGGGCAGACCAGGAGTGAAATCTACTTACCTTCCCTACCAGTTTGGAAGTGCATGCTTCACAGGTGCATTATGTGTGCACTTGGACTCTCTGCGCATGCGCAAAGCCTTCTGTGCATGTGCAGAGGGTCAAAAACAGGTTACTTCCTGGTTAAAACCAGGAAATAATGACAGTGGCAGGTGGGCGGAGTCTCGCGCTGCCACTGCTACCAGTTCTCTGAACTATGCGCCGCCGCCACTATCGGTTCGGCTGAATCAGTCCGAACCAGTAGCATTTCACCCCTGGGGCAGACCTATGTAAATCAAATTACAGTAACCCAGATAAAAGTCCGAATCTAGTCTGTTTTTGGTTTCTCTTCCCAAATAGAAAACTCTTCATGCAATTATCCTCTGCATCTCCTTTTTATTTCTTCAGAAATAAAATTATTTGATCAAAGCTTTTAGAACACTGGTTTATTCGGTACCTCACCTTTGCTTTGATCACCTTTGCATGTTTTTTTAGAATTGTTCACAGTACATAAACTCTACCCTGTTTCTTCTTATCAACTTTACTTACAAAAATTGAGAAAGGCTTTGCAATTGCTTTCAGTCTAGAGTTAAACAAATAAAGAGCAACCAGAAAGCCATGTGGTGACTCACTATATGTACTTTTTATTTCTTTCAAAATTTATGCCGCAGTGCTCCTCATTATAGCCTGAACATGTGGATAGCATTGAAACAAAATAGAATCCCTCATTTACTAAAGGACAAAAATGATTTATGGAAAGGAAACGCATGGGGGCTTCTGAAAGTTAATGTCACAGGACAATTATTTCTATCAATAAACGGGAATTATTTCTATCTTTTGCTCAAGGAAACACCTCAACTGAAACATTTTAAGAGAGTCTATTTTTGTACTATCTTTAATGCTTGACTGTGTATGACAATAAATTGGCACTGGTAAGAAACTTTACATAAAGAATTGGCAAGGATTGGCAATACATCTGCAAAGTTCCCTGCTGCACGTACAGGTAGTCCTTGACTTGCAACTGTTCATTTAGTGACCTTTCGGAGTTACAACAGCACTGGAAAAAGTGACTTGTGATCATTTTTCACATTACGACCATTCCAGCATCCATATGATCACGTGATCAAAATTAAGTTGCTTAGCAATTGACTCATCTTTATGGCAGTTGCCGTATCTGGGATCATCATGTGATCACCTTTTGTGACCTTCTGACAAGCAAAGTCAATGGGAAACTAGATTCACTTAACAACCATGTTACTAACTTAACAACTGCAGTGATTCACTTAACAACAGTGGCAAGAAAGGTCGGAAAATGGGACAAACTCACTTAACAATTATCTTGCTTAGCAATGGAAATTTTCATCTCCGTTGTAGTTATAATTTGAGAACTATCTGTATTTAAATTAGAAAAATAAATGGCACATCAAAGACTTAATTCAAAGAATTGCATTTCCTAGAACATCCCAAGAATCCCCATAAGCTCCAAATGCTTTCTTAGAAAATCAAAATGATAGGTAGAGCCCAGTAGCTACTTTGGAGATGAGTTGGAAGGAAGGAGACAGAAAAGCTGAGAGTCAGGAAAAAAGGGAATATTCTTGCTCATGGCTGGGACCAGCTTTATCAATTTTCTTTCTAGTAAGTAGGCGATTTTATAAAAGGCCATTTTGTGGCTGCTATCCAAAAATGCATCACTCTGCTGTATAATAATAGTGGGTTTAAAGAATAGAGCAGACTTGGAGGAGGCGTTCACAAAAGTATAGAAAAAGTTGGGACGAGAGTGGGAAATAGAATTTAAAGTGGAGGAAAAATTGAATATGCTCAATGGGCATGGAGGATGGAAACGACTGGCCAGGAATACTGAAAAGCTGAAAGAGATATAATGAAGTATGCCAGAAGAAAAATGGCTTATTGGAACTCTTATTGAGTAAGGTAGATAGTGGCCTTGTCTTTCAGATCTCCTAAGTTTAATGTGCCATTCCTCAAATGACTTTCAATTCTGCTATTTGACAGTTGGCCTGGACAACTGAAAAGGGCATGGCTAAGTGAGCAAATTCCACTTTCCCTTCCGCTGAACTGAGCAAAGCCCCCTTTCTGAGAAAGAATATATAACGGGATAGTATTTCTTGTGGGTAACCACTATAAATGAGCTCAAATTCTCAGTAGGTGTTACAGAAGAGAGAAAGGAAGCATTAACATAATATTTAAGGAAAAATGCAGTAGTCCTTGACTTACTAAGGCATATCGTGATGAGTCAAAATTACAACAGCCTCGGAAAGGGTGCTTTGCAGCCCTCTCCTCCCCGCCCCCCCTCCTGTGGTTTCTCTTCTGTAATATCTACTGAGAATTTGAGCTCATTTATAGCAGCTTCCTGCAGGAAATATTGTTCTGTTATACATGCTTTTTCAGAAAAAGGGGGATTTGCTAAGTTCAGGGGAAGGGAAAGTGGAAATTGCTCATTTAGCTATGCCCTTTTCAGTTGTCTGGGCAAGCTGTCAAATAGTAGAATTGAAAGAATTCAACCGAATTGAAATCACATGATTGCAGGGCATTTGGAACCAGCCATAACTATGAACAGGTTGCCAAGCACCAAAAATGTGCGCGTACACACACACACACACACACACACACACACACACACAAACACACACACACTGTGGTCACAGGGGGCTGCATTTTGGATGCTTGGCAAACTGTTTGTACTTATGGCTGGTTGCCAAATGCTCTGCAATCATGTGATTGCCACAATTTTTTTTCTGCCAGCTTCCCTAGAAAGTCAATGGGGAAGCCAGCAGAGAAGGTTTCAAGTTGTTGCCACCTGCCACCTTGTCTCTGGGAACTGACTAAAATAGTTGCCGGCCAAGACGTATAGAAATGGACCTTATATCATGAAGACTCAAGTTCCATTTCTTCACCCCCAGAAGGATGTCAGCTCTCCTCTGTGCATGAAATATCTGACTGTGAAGTCAAAAACAAAGTTTAAATCAGGAAGATCTGAACTTCATTTCTACAATCTGTTGGAGGAGCTTTCTTCTGTGCATGGAGGAAAGCTGAAATCCTTCCATGGGATGAAGAAATGAAGCTTAAATCATGAAGATCTAAGCTCCATTTCTGTACCCAGAAGACAGATATCAGCTCTCTTCTGTGCACAGAAGGGAACTTCTTCCAGAGGGTGGAGAAATGAAGCTAAAATCCTGACAATCTGATCTCTATTCCTGCACCCCTCTGGAAGAGTTCCCTTCTGTTCATGGAAGGGAGCTGAACCCCTTCTGCAAAGTGCCAAAATGGAACTTAAGATGATGCTTCTCAACCCACCATGCCCAGGAGGCCTCAACTAGTTACAGTGCTCAACAGTGCAATTATGAGAATGGTGCCCGCTTGCAGAATAGCGTGAAGTGGGCCTCTGCACAAAGACTATGCCTCACACAGGCTGGGCATTCTTGACAACTGCAGTGCAAAGGTTAAAATTGGAGCAATTTACCTATACTACTGGGTCCTGTAGCTGGCCAAGGTCTCCTGGCCTTCTCTGTTGCCGTAATTCGAGGATCGGACTCAATAAAGAATTCAGAATTATAGTATTCAAACAAAGTATTGTTTATTTACAGCAGGCATTCTATATTCATTGAGTGATTGCAGATAGAAGCAAGGAGAGGAGCGTGTATCCCCTTTTATATCAATGAGGCGGGATTAGGGAGTAGGAGTGGTTACAGATGAATACATTAGGGAAGGAAGAATAAATTAACCCTTGATACTTTATGAACATACATTTCTCCCATTCAAGAATAAGGCATTTACCCATGACAAATCCCCCTCTAAATGCCGATTTGACATACAACAGTAATTACATTCAGATTCAGAACAATATAAAACTTGTAATTTTGAAGTTAAATATTTATGTTGTTTAGATTGTAAAGGCTTAGTCAATATATCGGCTATTTGTTCTGTGGTTTCGCAATGAATAGCTTTAATGAATCCATTTTGAGATAATTGTCTTACATGCTTGTATTTGATATCTATATGTCTAGATCTCTGACCAATAGCATCTGCTCTAGATATCTCTATTGCAGCTTTGTTATCTTCATGTATAACAAATGGTAATGAAGGACTCTTCCAAACATCTGATAATAAATCATTGAACCATACAAGGTTATTAGAAGCTTTTGACAAGCAAATATACTCTGCCTCAGTCGTTGATGTAGTTACTAGATCTTGTTTTCCAGTATACCAGTAGACTGGACAATTGTTAAGAAAGAATACATAGCCGGAAGTACTCTTCCTGCACTTAGTGTCGCCTGCCCAGTCTGCATCAGCGTAACAAGTGAGAATAGGCTCTTTAACATTGTTGGGTTCTAACAGTAAGCAAAAGTCTAAACTGTGTTTCAAATACCTTAACACTCGTTTAATGGCTTCCCAATGATAAATTAAAGGTTTACTGACATATCTGGATAATAAATTAAGGGGTAGAGCAATATCGGGTCTGGTCCAATTAGAAATATATAAAAGGGAACCAATAACTGATCTGTAAAGTGTATTATCATTAAACTCAGGAGATGATTCATTCATATTTCTTAGAAAATCAGCTTGCATTGGGGTATCACAAGGCTTTGCATCATTCATATTGCATTTGTTCAAGAGTTCAATAATCTTATTCTTCTGAGACAATCTAAATCCTTTTTTAGTTTTACTAATTTGAACTCCAAGATATTTATTTACTTTCCCCAATGATTTTAATGAAAAATGTTCTCCTAATTTTGTTACAAATGTATCTCTCTTATCTTTATGTTTGCCAATATACAAAATGTCATCCACATAAATTAACACAAATTCTAGTGAATCACCATCTCTCCTAACAAAGAAACAATTGTCTGCAGTTGTGGCGTTGAAGTTCATAGTTTTGAGTACGTTGACCAAACATTCATACCAACGTTTGCCAGATTGCTTTAATCCATACAAACTTTTGTTTAGTAACCAAGTTTCATTTCTATTTGTGTTTTGGCTATGAGGAGCTCTTACATATATTTCCTTATCGAGTTTTGCATGTAGGTATGCAGTTTGTATGTCATATTGAAAGACTTCAAGATTAAGGGCTGATGCTATTACTAACGCTGTCTTAATACTTTCAGTCCTTACAGTGGGAGAATATGTGTCGGTATAATCCTCAGGATACTTTTGAGTGTAGCCCTGTGCAACTAGTCTTGCTTTATATAACGTGTTGCCCTCTTCTAGATTTTTAATTTTGAATATCTACCTAGTGCCAATAATTGTTTTGTCTTTTGGAGCTGGTGTTGGGGTGAATACTTTTAGTTCTCGCAAACTGTCCATTTCTTTGGCCATGGCTAATTCCCATTTCTTTCTTTCTTCTGTGGGGAGTTTTAATACTTCCTCATATGTATTGGGTGTTGATGTATCATCATTTATATGCATTATGTAATCCTTATATCTATTTGGTACTTGGTTCCTGTTACATCTAATTGTTCTTTCTGATCTGCTATCGTTATTGTGTAAATATCTTGCTTCCTTTTGTGTTAATGAATCTGTTTTGATTTTGGGACAATTTCCCATCCATATTTTGTTGTAGTTATGTTCTTCTCTTTCTGTCTTACCTTGGGTTTTTGTTTTTTTAATTGCAAAAGTTTTACAATTACATTTTCACCCCTTTCCCCCCGCCCTCAACCCACCCCAAACCTCCCAACCTCATCCTCCCTAACCCTCCCTAACCCTCCCCTCCCCCCGGACTTCCACACAATATAATCAAATCAAGAATAAAAAAACCCCCTTTGTATAAAACTTGAACCTCTCCCTCCCCCTTATAGTTTTTCATCTTCATTACATTAAAATATTTCTATCTTAATATAACATTTTCAAATAAAGGCTATTTGATACTTCCTGGTTTGATATTTGTTCTGAACATAATCTATCCACTTTTTCCATTCCCATTCATAAGTCTCTTGTGAACAGTCTTTTAAGTATGCTGAAATCTTCGCCATCTCTGCAAAACTGGCCATCTTCAAAGTCCATTCCTCGATGGTGGGCAAAGCTTCATTTTTCCAGTATTTACCTATCAATAATCTCGCTGCTGTTATCATGTACAATATCAACTTTGTTTTCCCCAATGTAAAACCCTTAACTATACCCAATAAAAACAATTGTGGATAAAATTGAATTTTTTTCTTCAAAACATTCTGCATAACCCACCAAATTTTTATCCAAAAAGCCTTAACTTTCTTGCAAGTCCACCAAACATGATAATATGTAGCATCTAAGCTATCACATCTCCAACATTTTGGCTGAACATTAGGGTACATACACGACATTTTTTTGGGGTCTAAATGCCATCTATAAAACATTTTATAAAAATTTTCCCTCAAATTCTGCGACTGTGTGAATTTAACATTCTGAACCCAAATTTTTTCCCATGTTTCCAACATCACTGGTTCTTCAGAATTTTGTGCCCACTTGATCATACAATCTTTAACCAGTTCAGTTTCTGAATCCCTTTCTAACAAAACATTATAAAGCCTTTTAATATGCATTGGACCTTTCTCTTTTATACGTCTAACCAATTCTTCCTCATGCAACATAATACCAGTTTTTTGGTCCTCTTTCCATCTGAGTTGAAGTTGATTGTATTGTAACCAAGTTAAGTTAATCCCTTCGTCCAACAGTGTCTCTAGTGTCTTCAACTGCCATCTGCCTGCATCTGAAAAAAGAACCTCTTTATATAACCCCCCCCCGAGTGACATTATATTTGTATTCCACATAATATGACCAAGATCAGCCATAGCAGTATTTTGTAATCCCATTTAAGTCAGTGCTTCTTCCAAATCCTCATCAAAGAATCTCTAAGTATATGGCTTTTAAATACTTTATCCACTTTGTTTTCATAAAATAAGTAGGAATGCCATCCAAATTCAAGGTCGAAACTTTCTATATTCAATATTCCAGTCTTTTTCCTTCCAAACCAGTCGCTTGCTTGGGTCAAAGCTGCTGCTTCATAATATAATTGTAGGTTTGGAAGTTTAAGACCTCCCCTTTCTGGAACATCTTGCATAATTTTCAATTTCACTCTCGGTTTTTTCTCGTTCCATACAAACTTATTCACTCCACTTTGCCACTCTTTCAATTGTTTATCACTTTTAAGCACCGGAATCATTTGAAACAGAAAAAGAAATCTTGGCAAAATGTTCATCTTAACTGCTGCTATTCTTCCGAGTAAAGACAGCTGCAGTTTTTTCCAAGTCTCCATATCTTTCTGCACATCTCGCCACAACACCTCATAATTATTTTGAAACAGTTTCATATTTGATTCTGCAACCTGAACTCCTAGATATTTTACCTTTGGTACAATCTCAAAACCTGCTCTCCTTTCAAGCTCGTGTTTACGATCTTGTATCATATTTTTGACTATCATCTTTGTTTTTTTCTGATTCAGTCTAAAACCTGAAACTTTACCATAGTCTTGTATAATGTCTTTCATCTGAATTATTGATTCCATTGGCTGTGTTAGGGTAACAACCAGATCATCTGCAAATGCCTTTATTCTGTAGTCCTCTTGCCTTATCATTATACCTTTCAAGATATTAGAGTCCCGTATTGTATTTAACAAGACTTCTAGTGTTAAAATAAATAACAATGGGGATAACGGACATTCCTGTCTTGTTCCTTTTTCAATTTTAAACTCTGTTGTCAAGCTTCCATTAATAATAATCTGTGCCTTTTGCTCTTGGTAAATTGCTGAAACCGCCTGTATAAACTGATCCGCAAAATCTTTTTAAAAGTCTTTAGTAGAAAATTCCAGTCCACTCTATCAAAGGCCTTCTCTGCATCCAGGAAGACCAGCACTGCAGGGATCTGTTTATGTAATCCTTATATCTATTTGGTACTTGGTTCCTGTTACATCTAATTGTTCTTTCTGGTCTGCTATCATTATCATGTAAATATCTTGCTTCCTTTTGTGTTAATGAATCTGTTTTGATTTTGGGACAATTTCCCATCCATATTTTGTTGTTGCCCTTTTGGGTACTGTAGTTATGTTCTTCTCTTTCTGTCTTACCTTGGGTTTTAATGTCTGGTCTTGTTGTTGGAAGTATTTCATTAAGATGTATCTTAGACCAATTGGCCTGTTCGTGAAATACAGCTGTCCTAGAAATTATGAATTTGTTATTATTGTAAATAAATCTGTATCCCTTTGTGCCTGTTTCATAGCCCATGAACCTGAGCCTTCTAGATACATTATTTCCCTTACGTCTCAATTGTTTTGGTATATGTACATCCGCTGTACATGCATGTGGGCTATCTTGGGTTTTTTACTATACATCAATTCATATGGTGTTTTATTTATGACACTAGACCAAAGTCTGTTTAGAGTATAATTGGAATATAATAGTGCTTCTGACCAGAAATGTTTGCCTAAACCAGCATCTTCTAATGTACATCTAATCATGGTTTGTAGTGTCGAGTTTTTACGTTCTACTACTCCATTTTGAAATGCAGAGAAAGGACTAGAGGTGAAGTGTAGCATCCCTTTGTCTTTTAGCCATTGGGAGAATTCCTTTGACATGAATTCAGATCCCCTGTCTGTCATGATCTGCTTTATTTTTACATTGTGTTGTGTTTCTACACGTTTATAAAATTCTTTAAACTTTTGAAATGTTTCATCTTTGTGTTTTAAAGTGTAGACAAAGCCATAACGACTATAGTCATCTACAATAGTGAGAAAGTATCACTTTTTGTATGTAATTGATGGAGTTAATGGACCAACTAAATCCATATGTACTAGGTTAAAAATATGATTTGATGATCTTGTTGCCTTTTTTGGTCTGGGTTTGGTTCTGAGTTTTGAGGACTTACATACTGAACATTCCAAGTAATTTTTACAATCTTTTATTTTAACACCTTCAGCATGTTCAATCATTTTTTGTATTACAGGAAAACTGGCATGTCCTAATTTTCTATGTAATATATGTGCACATTCATCATGAATTGGTTTTCCAATTATTGGTCTTTTGTTATTATGTGTATCGTTAACACATGTGGTTTCATTGTTATGTTCTGTTTCATGTTCCTCATTGTCACTGTCACTGTTATTTTCATTTTCTATGCTAGTGTCATTTTCCATGTTTGAATCAATGTTGTGTAGCCATCTTTCCTCTGTGACTAAATATGGTAAATCTCCTTTGATAATCACATTACCTAAGTTTGTTTTGTTTTTCTCTAGAGTTACTTTTCCCTTTGAGAATATTATATTTATGTTAGAGTCTCTGCTTAACTTTATTGCACTAAGAATGTTATGAGGTATTTCGGGTATTAATAAAACCCCCTCTATTTTCCCTAGACCGGGTAAATCTACATTTCCTCTTCCAATGACTTGGACTTCCTCTTGATTAGCTACTTTAATTACAAATTTATCTTCCATGAAGGAAGATAATATTTTCTTATCATGTGTTGTGTGATTCGTTGCCCTGGAATCAATGAGCCAGGCATTATCCTTTGAGTCTTGGTTTTTGGTTATACTGTACTTATCTAATCCATTTAATGATCCAGACTTTCTATCTCTTGAGTTATCTCTGCCCCCTCTACGTTCTCTAAAGTTTGGTGAGTTTCTATATCTGTATCTGTCAATAGATGATTGTCAGTTATGGTATCTGTTTCTAGTGTCATGGTTTTGTCTTTCTCTAAGAGGTTTTGGACAATCTCTTCTATAATGTTCTTTGGATCCACAATTATAACATTCAATTGGTTCTTGATATCTGTCTTGAAATACTACCCTTTTGGTCTGTCTGTGTTCTTTGTATGCGCTGTAGCGGCTTCTTCTCAAATTATCTTCAGTTATTAATCTATTTGATAAACTCTCTATAGATAGATATCCTAAATTAATTGTGTCCAAATGTGATATGTAATTATCCCATGATGAGTCTAATGAATTAATGATAACGCTTTTCATTGTCTGATCAGATATTATCTCTCCCCTTAAATGAAGTTCTGCTCTAGTTGTGTTTAGTGATAGTAAATGTTCACTTACAGTAGTTCCAGGTTTTTATCCTGGCTGAGAAGAAATTTTTAGACATTCTTGTGGTTGCCACACTTTCACTATGAAACAATTTAAACATACAATGAATTATTTCTGAGACAGTTAGATTATGCTTAATACTATGATAGATAGCAGGAGATATACTAGATATTAGTAAATAGAATGCTCTGTGGTGTAGGCAGTCCAATTTTAGGGTCCATGGTTTTTTGGGAGGGTTAGTTATGAAAAACAATAAATTCTCTTTTAAGAAAACAACCTGGAGTTGTTGACTCCATTCCTGTAAATTAATACCGTCTATTCTCAATTTTGGAAAATCATTAGGCAAGTTTCCAATGTTATTTGTTGCATTACTTACAACTGGAGGCTGTCCATGGTCTTGTAAATGCTGATAATTGCAGAATGGTGTAGGTATACTTGCGATTAGTCTGAATGGTTCTCTCTGTCCTTCATTGTCTCTATATTTGTCTGCCTGTATTTGCACATGCGCGTTGTTCATTTCTTTCCTGAAGCTGTCGGGAGAGGTTCTCGTCGCTGTAGCTCCCTCGTAGTGTTCGTCTTCTGATGATTCGCTCTCTGGCTCGACTTTAGGCGTCCAGGTGATGATCGGGGCTTGTTTCTTTCCATCGAAGTCATCTTGGTTGAGGCTTCTGGCTCCCGGAAGCGTTTGTGGTGTGGGCAAGTACTTGCAAGGTTCTCTGGGTTCGGGCGTTGGTGTTCTTGCCGTTCGGGTTGGAGCGGATAGATGCCAAGACGTTTGCTTGCTTGCTTCTGCGTCTTTGCTTTTGGATTGTGCTGCTTGTCTTTTCTTCGCTGTTTGATCGGTTGCCTTTGTCGTTTTCGTCGATTTTTTTGATATTTTTAAATTTGGACCAAAAGTTGCAAAAAGTGTTTTCATGGCTGTTTCGATTTGCAGTTCGGTTGGTGCTTCTTCGGTGTCTGTATCAGATTCTTCTGAAGAATAGAATTTTTATTTTTTATTTTTCATGCTGTGTAAAGCTTTTCGCGCCAGCCATTTTGAACTCTGATTTCTGATTGGTTCTGATTCGGCCATTTTTCTGGTCAGTTGAAACCAAGATGACTGCCATTCAAAATTTTGCATGGAACCATTAGTCTTTCTTTTAGTTACACTCTCATCTATAGGTAATTCGCTTACCATTTTGAGATCTTTAGATTCTGGTGCGTTGGTGTGATTTTCTCTCGCTGCTCCGCTATCTTTTATGATGTCTTGGAGGTTCGCGATGAGATTTTTGTCATCTTTTTGGCTTTTCAGCAGTCTTAGTATTTCTGATCTGAGAGTGTTGTTTTCTATCTCGCTCGCTTCTTGGTCATTGGGTTCATCGATTACCTCTTTGTTGTCTGTAGTGGAGTTTTCAGATTCTCTTCTCATTATAGTTGTAGATTCATCGATCATTTCTTGATCTGTTTCCATTTCTTTGTTGTTTGCCCTGGTGTTGGGTCTTTCTCTTTTGTTTCTGGAGTTTTCTTTCTTTGGCATGTCTGTTTTTTATTGAGTCAGCCAACCATCCTCTGCTACCAAATTGTTGCCGTAATTCGAGGATCGGACTCAATAAAGAATTCAGAATTATAGTTTTCAAACAAAGTATTGTTTATTTACAGCAGGCATTCTATATTCACTGAGTGATTGCAGATAGAAGCAAGGAGAGGAGCGTGTATCCCCTTTTATATCAATGAGGCGGGATTAGGGAGTAGGAGTGGTTACAGATGAATACATTACGGAAGGAAGAATAAATTAACCGTTATACTCTATGAACATACATTTCCCCCATTCAAGAATAAGGCATTTACCCATGACATTCTCCCAGCTCCCGAAGCCTTCCCACACTTTGCTTGATGACCCATGTGATCACTTAATGACCGCAATTGGGAGAGCAATAGTTGAGAGAAGTGTCATGTGCGTATCTTGCTTAATGACTGCTTCACTCAAAAACCAAGATTCCAGGCACAATTGTGGTCATAAATTGAGAACTATCTGTACTTTACTAAGCTCCTTGAGATAGCTGAGGTCAACAACAGTTAAACTGAAAGTTTTGAATGGCTCTCAATAACCTTGGCTGACTGCTGTGGACATCATCAGCACATTTTCTTATCCCCTGTAATTCCACTGAGTTCTTGAATTTCCAGAAGCCTATTTATCAGCTGGATATTCCATTCATACCTTCTCCGATGCCATAAAGCTTTCTAGCACCCCATAATCAATAACTGGTCATCTGCTAGGAAAACCCTTGGCCTGAGGAAGAAAACTTCCTTTACATGTTCTCTTCCTCAACATGTATTTATGCTTGTGCATGTACTTGATTCATCATCCTGTGCTTTTTGTAGTAATCAGGTTGCTAATTCTGGGTTTACATGAAATTTTTAAAATCTCCAAATGTCTTTTTGTGAAAGCATCTCAGGAAAATAAAACTGGTGCTGATTTGTAATCTTTGTAGTTCTTACAGAGTTAAGAAATTCATCATGTGGAGGTCAAGTGGATGCCAAAGAGATCTGGCTAACTTTTGCAAATGTTTGTCAGAAAGGATGGACATATGGTGCCCGCTGATAATGTCTCAATCAAATCAACAAATCAGATTTGTAAGTCTGATTTGGGATTTGGGTCTATTAGACCTGGGCAAATCATAGATGACTGATATGATTTAACAGTACATTATGTATGTTTTTCCTGAAGATTATACCAATTAGTGACTTGGTATCAAGGTAAACCGCTCCAAACTCAATTACAGAAAATATGACTTCAGTAACAGAGTGGTCAATGCGTGGAATGCACTACCTGACTCTGTGGTTTCTTCCCCAAACTCCCCAAATTTTAACCTTAAGCTGTCTACTGTTGATCTTACCCCATTCCTAAAAGGTTTGTAAGGGGTGTGCATAAGTGCACCAGCATGCCTACCATCCCTGTTCTAATATGCCTTTTTACTCTTACTCTTTTCATGTATTCAAATTATGTTTATACTTTTATCTGTTATCTTATATATGCTTGACAAATAAATAAATAAAATAAATAAAAATAAAAACAAATACTTTTTTCTGCCCCATAAACAATGGTATTTGTACAGGTTGCAAGGTAAAAATTTAAACAATACCCCTTTAGATACACATGATGAGTTATTATTTTTATTAGAATTAAAATACTCTCAGTAACCAAAGAGATATTTCATTAACTCACAAAAACCTTCCATCTGCATTTTTAACATCTGTTAGATATCTATTCATGCTAGTGACTATGTTCTGAAGTATTTGCCAAATATTTAATGAACAAGCTGCTTTGTATAATCAAATAATTGGGGAGATGTGATTAAAAATCTGGGGTTGTCCTCAAACTCAATTGCAAGATCAACGTTAAACAGAGTTTTCAAGATCAGTAGATCATCCTTTACTTTCCATATCTTGATTAAGAAGAATTGGGAGTAGGGATATATTTTTTTCTTCTGTTCAATTGGTTTTTCAGAAGTTGCTTGCCATTCCCTCCTTTCTAGGGCTAAGAGAGGGTGACTGGCCCAAGGTCACCAGCTGGCAAATGTTTATTTATTTATTTTGTCATGTGATTCTAAAACTCATATAGTGTATTTTCCAGGTGTCCTTGAAAGCTTATGCAGTTGTCATGAAATTATTGGTAATGGTTAAATTTAGCTTGAGTCAAACTCAATTCTAGCTCTCTAAATCATCAAAACATGGAGTTATCTTGGGAACATTATAGAAATAATGGTTTGATATTGCCCTTTTCTGGGATACTTTTAAAATATTTTGTTAAAAGGTTTTAATTTTTTAAAATATTAAATTAATAATTTCCCCCTTTATAGGTCCTGCCTAGGTTTCTGACATGAGATAAGATAATTTTCACTGACCAGATATGTATAAAAACTGGAGGCCAATTATTCTTAGGGTTTCACAATTAAACACAATTTTGAGCTTAAAGGTCCCAGACCATAAATTGTCTGTCTGTCTCTGTCTCTGTCTCTGTTTCTGTCTCTGCCTCTGCCTCTGCCTCTGCCTCTGCCTCTGTCATCTATCTATCTATCTATCTATCTATCTATCTATCTATCTATCTATCATCTATCCATCGTTTCTAACTATATTTTACTGTATCTTTTCCCAAAATAACTTATTTTGGAAACTGTTAAATAAGAAATGTTGCTGCATATTATACATATCCAAAGAAAATTCATATGAGGCGAAGAGAGAAATATTATAAATTGTTCTGACGTTAAGCATTTTCCTTCCTTATTTTTAAGGTTACAATCTGCCTTTTATTTACAAGGTTGCAATTTTTACAATCCACATAATTGTACATAGTGTGCATACTTATTAGTGTATGAAGTGTAGTGAATATAAAGCAACTTCTATTAAAACATAAACTTAGTCTGGGAAAACAAGAAAGCATGGGAAGGAAATTCAAGGTTTTCAATGCCCTGACTTTCAATGGTATAGCAATAGCACTTGGACTTATATATTGCTTCACAGTGTTTTATAGTCCCCTCTAAGAAGTTTATGTAGTCAGCATATTGCCCCAACAATCTGGATCCTCATTTTACTGACCTCAGAAGGATGGAAGGCTGAGTCAACCTTGAGCTGTTCAGAATCTAACTCATGGAGTGAGCAGTGAGTTAGTCTTCAGTACTACATTCTAATCACTACACCACCACATTTTAAGAGGGAAGGAAGGAGAAATGCTGGTAAACTGAAGATGCTGTTATTATACCCCACATCAATACAGTCGATTTCTAGTGTTTCTTGTGGTCTCTGTTTTCCGACTGGCCTACCTCAAAGGGCTAATATCAATTCTGAACACCTCTGAGGAAAATCAGATGAGAAAACAAATACCCAAGAAATGCTAAAACACTAGTATTTTGGTATAGGGTAATAACAGAATCTTTAAAGCCTGACAATTAGGCAAAGTAATAAACGTTAATGACAAGGTTGCCTATTTTCTAATATGGAGCCAAAGGTTTTATTTTTCCTGTTACTGATATTCCCTCTTCTCAGGTGCCTTTTTTTTTTAAAGATGGAACTCACACCCCTCAAAAATGGCCTCCCTGCTGTTTTAAGAAATAATTACTTTGAGCTGTCAATGACAAAATTACTCAACCTACCAAATAAAAGATTTTCTGAGTAAAAGAGAAAATAAAATAAGAGAGAGAGAGAGAGAGAGAGAGAGAGAGAGAGAGAGAGAGAGAGAGAGAGGAAGTCACATTTTAAAGTTGATTTTAAAAGTAATAACTGTATTCTATTCTTAGGATTAGCAGCAGGGGGCTTTTAAAATTGACTAGCCATTTGTCAGTGATGGCATCTAATTCTTGGCACCATAATTTAACTGTTGTGTGGAAATGTCTGGTAGTGAGTAAATCTCATTTGGTGCTTTCTATATCCTTCATTGAGTTGAAAAACATGGTCAGAGAAGTGATTATTTAACTTGCTATTTATCAGTGCATATACCTGAATCTCATACAGCTTCCAGTGTTTTAAAAACTATTTATTTACTAATGTGGGTCATTAGTTACTTTGGAATCTTTCAGATGTGTATCTGTCAGCATAATATCCATACATAGAAATTCTAGTTTAAGAATCCCAGAAAGTGATCCTTGAGTTTCGGGTTCAGTTATAAGCATTATATTATTATATTCATCTCATTTACACACACAAACACACACACACGCACATATAGAAGAGGAAAAAACCCACACTTTAATCTATTATACTCTTATACATTTCAAAATATATAAGGATCATTTCTTTTTTCTTGTTGCTTTATTTAAAGTTTATTTAAAAAAAAACCACATTATTATTCTGACTTAGAAAATCCAAAAGGCTCTGTTGTTCATCTCAATTTCTTATACTGCATATGTATCTCTATTCCTTGACTCAGAAATATAAGCAACATTCTTTAAAGTTTTGGAAACTCTTTAATCAAACAAACACAAAGGTATAGTTTAAGTCCCACAAAATGTTTTTTTTTTAAAAATCCTTGTGCTTATTTTATGTTGACCATCTTCTGAATGAATAATGCTACACAATCTGGCTGGGGAATTATCTGCCACATCCCATTTTATTGCTGCAATCAGAAGACTACAATAAACTTTTGAAGTTTTCCTCTCTGATGGAAAAAAAATCATCTTTAAAAAAGGTGAAATAAATCAGTTTTGACTTAAATAACCTAACCAGAAAGAAACTCATGAATTGCTGGCAATTATTATTTTCGAGATTCTCCTTTCGTCCTGACTCAGGCATTACAGCAGCCAAATTAAAGGAAAAAGGCAGAGAAATCAGTGTTCATGCACTTTGTGATGACAGACAAATGTAGCTGTTCAGGTTTGAAGGGGAGAAGTTGCTTTGGGGCACACAGGACTGACTAGAAGGAGGAGTACTTTCCAGCAGCTCCTTAAATCAATAGTATCTTTTCCTGGGATTACATAAGAAAATATGTGTTGGTTGGTGTTGTTAATTGGTGCTACATGCATGAGATCCAAAGTACCCAATTCCCTTTTAATTTGAAGCTGTGGACAACCCTATTATGTCACGTGCAGTGTGCACATTGTGTACAAACTTTGGGAGAAATGTGTATTTTAAAAGAAAGAAGAAATTACTAGAATTCTTCTGTATTCATAAGAAACTTGACCAACCAACCAAACCTAAAAACAAACTTAATATTTTGCAGTTGGCTGGTTTTCTGTTGATGAGATTTGGAAAATTTAGTCTCTTTCTTAAAAATGTGTTTGTTTACTTATTTTGCAAATCAGGGTATAATATAGCTGAGCTGAACTTTAAATTACCTGATCTGCTGAACATAGATAATAGTACAGAACCATGTAGCTATTTACAATCTAAGCAAGTTGCAGTCTTTTGTTAAATTTAATTATGAATTTAATAAAATGTCTGACTCAAATATGTTTGTTCCAAAATCATACTAATATGAGGAGGTTTCAAAGTTGGAAATCTTCCCCGGTGAAAAAGTGGTTCTCCATTTTGATTGATTTCAGCAATAAATCTAATTTCTATCAACAGTAGCAGCAAAAAAAGCGCATTCTGGAAAAGAAATAATCAAGAACTCTCACTGCCATAATTTTCAGTGCTCAGTTTTCTCTTAAAATGAACCATAGAAGAAAAGATAGAAATGATAGCGAGCAACTATCATAATCACAAATAAAACAGGCCCCAATTCTTTATGTTAAATCTTTATGTTAAATTATTGGTATCATATAACACAAATCCAAAAATCAAATAACATAAATCTTATAATCAAATAAAATTGATCCAAGATTTAATACTAAAGAGGCATTGCCATGAAGTCCTTTTACTTGTGACATGCTGGTTAAAATAGACCCAATCGATAGCAGAATAGTTCCCTGTGATTCAGGTACATCTAAACTAGTAATTAATCCATTCATCCATTCCTTCTCATCCTTGATTGATAAAAGACACGATGAATGGTAGAAGCACATCTACTACCCATCAGTATATAAGTATATAAAAATATACTTTTATAGGCACATGTTAAGGACCAAAGCTTATAAAATAAGGGGATTTGGAATGGAGGAGGAGTAAATAGTTAACAGCTTGAATTAATAAATAAATACATAGAAAAGAAAATAGACAAAAACAAGAGAAAGAAATCCATATCATATTTGAATTAATGGATTTCAGAATAGTGCTATTTGTCAATATCTAAATTAATTTTTAACAAAGTGGCAAAGAAGATGCATTTTGAACAATATGGTCAACATTTTTGCAATTGTTTTGTTTAGGTATAATGTATATATATTATATGTAACATAATTCCCAGGTCTTTTTATCTCTTTCTTATTACTACAGTTATGTTGCTTTTGCTGTTAATCTTTTACTGATGTATGGATACTGTTGTGAACCAGGCCCAAGTAGGTATTCTCAGACGCAATCAGTTCAAAAACAAACAGATTTTATTAGAACAGCTGGCAATTAACTCATTCTCAGCATAGTCCAAACTAATTCAAAACAAATTATTCATAACACAATTCTTCAGCCTTATCACCAACCTTGGTCTAATTAGGCAACCTGCCAAAGGCTTTTCTTGGCAAAAGTTCAGGAGCCGAAGACGCTGACAAGAAATAAATGCAGCAAGAGAAGAAACAAATCTATCAATATTGTTTTCCAACAAAGAGCCCAAGATCCGTTGCTGGTCTTTTAAGCCTTATGGGAGGGGCCAATCATCTCTTGGCCCTACTTCCAAGTCATCCTTTTTGCTTTAGCTGCTCTTGCCTTCTGGCAGCTCTTCTTATGCATGCACTAGGAACAGGCTCCTCCTATTCCTCTACCTCTCTGGAGGCTCCAGAGTCCGCACATCACTCCCAGATGGCTCTGGCCCCATCTCTGCCTCCGACGCAGAGCCTTATCCGGGCCTTCCCCAGCCTCCAGGAGTGGCCCATGTGCTTCCTCAGCCTTCTCACTGTCCGGCTCCACTGCCAGCTCCGCAGGCTGCTGGCAGACCACAACAGATACTCCTGCTTTTTTCATCTGCCTTATAAAATAGAAACAATTAAAGAAACTAGAGAAGTATGTAATCATAATAAGGAAAGTATAAAGAAGTGGAATGAAGGCAATTCACCATGGCTAAGTCACCCCATCCAACTTGCCATAGCCAATTTGCCACAGTCAATTCGCCGCAGGACGGCTCGTCATGGCCAACTTGCCAGAGGACAAGAGTTATACTAACATCAAAGCAATGGTGGAATTGAAGCGTTAAAGAAAGGATGCAAAAGGAAGGACAGAATGAAATGTGAATAACAAAAATTAAAATAGTTTTTATTGTTAAATTGTCCCACAGTGAGTTGGCCCGTGGTGAGTTGGGCGTGGCGAGTTATCCCTCAGCAAGTTGGCCATGGTGAGGTGGTCATGGTGAGTTGGCCATGGCGACTTGGTTGTGGCGAGTTGGCCGCAATGAATTCACTGTGGCAAGTTGTCTTATTCCGGTGGAATGGGACAGTGAATAAGGAAAATCTATGTTATTGCTGCAAAAATGGAAGATAATAGAAATTGTGTAATGTTTATAAAAAGAAAAGGCTAAAAATAATAGTAAAAAAGAATGGCATAAGCAGTGGTGGTAATTTGGGGATTAGAGGAGGGGGTGGGGAATCGAAAGCCAGATGACCCTGGAGACAATCCTTAAAATGGTTTCATTGAACCAGGACAACAGTATCAGGCCAATGATTTTACTCCATTTGCATGGTATTAATATTAAACATAATTACTAATATTACTTTCCAAATCACTGATTAATTGATTGATTGCACATTTTATCTTTTGCTACGTATCTTTTGTACAGTAGTCCTTGAATTACAACAGTTCATTTAGTGACTCTTCAAAGTTACAACGGCACTGAAAAAAGTGATTTATGACTATTTTTCACACTTACAACTATTGCAGCATCTCCATGGTCACATGATCAAAATTCAGATGCTTGGCAATTGACTCATATTTATGGCAGTTACAGTATCTGGGATCATGTGATCATCTTTTGTAACCTTGTAACAAGCAAAGTCAATGGGGAAGCCAGATACACTTAACAACCATGTTACTTACTTAACAACTGCAGTGATTCACTCAAAAACTATGGCAAGAGAAGTCATAAAATGCAGCAAAACTCACTTAACAAATGCCTCATTTAGCAACATAAATTTTGGATTCAATTGTTGTCGTAAATCAAGGACTACCTGTATACGTTGGTAATAACATTTGGATCTGGGTGTTTTCAGATGCCACATTCAGTTCTAGCCTCTCATTGAACCTTCTTTTCTACTAGGAAAAAAGTTTATGAGGATAAAAATAAAAAGCTTAAATATCTAGCAGAAAAACACAACACAAAGATGGGATGCTTAAATGCCAAGAGGGGAAAAAAATACAATATTTATTCTACTCGGGAAATATATCCTATACTCCTGCCACTGGGATGCAAGATTATTATGTGAACAATCAGCAGAAATTAGAATTACAGTAACGATACATGGGAAAGCTCAGATACTCTGAAGAATTATAAGAAATTTCAAGACACAAAATTAAATTTGTTAATTATGTTGATACATAAAACCAGGCTTGATTTAGCATGTCTTTTTTCTGGAGTCAAACTGTTCTGCCCCCCAGCTACGGACCCCAAAGAACGCAGCACACATGAAGTCTGTACCAAACTCAATTTACTAAAATAACTCAGACTTTTTCAAACAAAGACTGTTAATAAACAGCCTATAAGAAACCAAAGATAAAGTAATCACAATCTTACTATGGTTGGCAGAAAGCCCAGAAGCAATTTACAGAGAATCCAGAAGTGAGGGAGAGTAAACTAAAGTTGTTCCCTACAAATTGCTTCAGTCGGTGTTCCTCCTTAAATAGGCTAAGGGAGTGGCCAATTAGCTCCAAGCCTTACTCTCGAGGAGACCTCCTTCTGGGGAGTCACTCCTGCCTTTTGGCAGCTCTGCGCGCCCGTGCATTGAGAAGAGGCTCCTCCTCTTCCTCCTCTTCACTTAAAGGAGCTTCTGGAGGTTCTGAAGGCCCTGGCTGAATCCCTGCCTCTGGCACTACATCTTCTCCAGCCTCCTCATTGTCTGACTCGAGTGCCAACTGCACAGGCTGCTGGAGCAGCACTACACCAGCCTCCTCATTGTCAGAATCAGCTACAATCCGCACAGGCCGCTGACGGGCCACAACATAAACACATTTTTTAAAGTCAGTGGCTCCCTTCTTCTTACATCCATAACTACTGAAAAGAATACTATTATTCAGAGACAGTCTGACATTGGGTATAAAGCATTGATCTATAACCAGGGAGATCTGAATTCAAATCCTTATTCAACCTTGAAATTTCTTTAGGAAGATTTGCTGTCAGGGCAAAAATGAGGGTGAGGTCATATATTTATGTTTAAGGTTACTTGAGAGAAGAAAAAGTTAAATAGAAATTATTTGTGCTTTAATATAGACGCAGTGTAATTTATCTGGCGGCAATTTCTAGGGCCAATAGATTGGATTCATAGTTTGCCTTGGCAATTGGCAAAATAGTCAAGTCTGCAGTTAAGTTCTGCTGAAAATAATTTTCTTCAATCCTATCACCAATCAAGAGCAGATGGATGGGAAGAAAAAAACATCAGAATCACTTTTTTCCCTGTTTTCCAACAAGCCTTCTATGGATAAAAGGTACTGTTCTACTAACAGGTGAGGAAAAAATATTTACAGCAGAGGAGGAAAAATAACAGTAATTTTGAAGTAAAAATGAAGACTCCTGAAGCAGTTTGCCAGTAAGTGACGAACAGCAGTCTAGTATTAAACTTGATCTCTGCAATATCCCAACTTAATTACATGTTTCCCCAACAATTGCCACTGTTCAGATGTATATAATTAGTCACCCTATGAACAAATGAGGGAATTTAAAACAAGATTACTGTCTTTGGTGGTCATCCCCATGATCTATATAAAATGTAGTTCCCACATCAAAGAAAGTGTTTTTTCTCTATGCTGACTGGAGAATTCTGGGAGTTGAAGTCCACCCATATTAAAGTTGCCAACATTGAAAGACATTTTTCTAAGTATCTTCCTCCTTCACACACACACACACACACACACACACACACACACACACACTTCATACACACACACACACACACACTGTATTTTTCAGACTATAAGACACACTGGAGTATAAGATGCATCTAGATTTCAAAGAGGAAAACAAGAAAAGAAAACAGTTTTTGGCCTCCATGCATCCTGTTTTTGCCCTCCCCGGCCCCTAGGAGCACTTTGCAGGCCCCCCAAACCCCCTGCATGTCCCATTTTTGGCAAAAATGGACCAGATTTGGAAAAAATGGGATGCACATGTGTGTGTGTGTTGGGAGGCTAAAAACAGGGCCATATTAGGTCTATAAGATGCACCTACATTTCTACCCGCTTTTTTTAGGGAAAAAAGTATGTCTTAGAGTATATATAGATATACTCAAAATATATATATATATATATATATATATATATATATATATATATATATATATATATATATATATATATATATGAATAGATGAGATTTCACAGAAGAATATGCATATATATATATATATATGTATATATATATATATATATATATATATATATATATATATATATATATATATATATATATGTATGTATGTATGCATGCATATTCTTCTGTGAAATCTCATTCACAAGTTTCTGGGCTTTTTGTATCTTGCTGAAAAGCAACAACTCTGTGCTGCAGTTTGGGAGACTCAAATAGCTATTTCTGCCTTGTAAGGCGTCATCAGTGAGCCACACGCTCTTCTCAAGTATCCTCCCTGTAAAGGTACAATGTTTAATTTTTCTTTTTCGTAAAGAGATTTCACAGAACTAGGGCTGAAGAACAACTTAGCTTATGTAGATAAAACCTGGCTAGAAAGAATATGCACATAAAAGCCTACGAAAAAGATATATATATATATAGGGAGAATATATCTATATATACTCAAGTTTGAATCTGAGTAAGGGTATGGCTAGCTGATGAAAGCTAAAAGACTTGAAATAGATCTATACTGCGCGAGCTGCACTGGCTCCCGGTGGTCTTCTGGGTGCGCTTCAAGGTTTTGATTACCACCTTTAGAGTGCTCCATGGCCTAGGACCGTGATGGCGAACCTATGGCACGTGTGCCACAGGTGGCACGCGGGGCCATATTAGTGGGCACGCCAGCTCAGCTCTGGGGTGCATGCGTGCACCGGCCAGCTGATTTTGGGCCTTCTGGGCCCACCAGAAGTAGGGAAACAGGCTGTTTCCTGCCTCTGGAGGGCCTGGGGGCAGGGTGGGAAAGGCCCGTTTTTCTTTCTTACCTGGCTCCAGATCCTCTCTGTGTATCTGGGAAGGGCAAAAATAGCCATTCCCACTCCCTTGGAGGCCCTACGGAGGCTGAAAGGGCCCATTTCCCGACTCCCGGTAGGACAGGAAGTGATGTTTTTTCCTGTCCCCAGCCTCCAGAGACTCCTAGAGAAGCTCCTAGAGACTCCTAGAGAGGCTCCTAGAGACTCCTAGAGAGGTTCTGGAGGCTGGGGACAGTAAAAAATGTCACTTCCTGTCCCACCAAGAGTTGGAAAATGGGCCCTTTCAGCCTCCGTAGGGCCTCCAAAGGAGTGGGAAAGGCTGTTTTCGCCCTTCCCAGATACATAGAGAGGATCTGGAACTAGGTAAGAAAGAAAAACGGGCCTACCAGGCCATCATGTGCCAGGAGCGGGGGGGAGGGGGGAGGAGGTTGCACATGCATGCGCATGGGCACGTGCGTGTGCGACCTTCCCCCGCCACCCCCACTCCTGGCACGCGATGGCAAAAAGGTTAGCCATCACTGGCCTAGGACCAGGGTATCTATGAGACCGCCTTCTGCCACCAGTAGCCTCTCACCGACCAGTATGCTCCCATAGAGATGGGCTTCTTAGGGTGCCGTCGGTCAAACAGTGTTGACTGGCGGCCCCCAGGGGAAGAGCTTTCTCTGTGGGAGCACCTGTCATCTGAAACGAGCTCCCCCCGGAGATACGGAGGATTACAGACCTGCGCGCTTTCCTTTTTTTTTTTTAATTTTTTTATTCATTTTATATTTTAAATTACTAACATTACAAACAACATATACAATACTTCACCCTGTGCTATACATAAGAAAGGAAGATTTGGTTCTTCGGATATATCCTCATGATCGCCAAAATCCACGTTCTCGGGGTACAGGTACCGAAGCATCCAATTTTCCCAGCGCATAGTCCACAAATGGTTTCCAAATTTTCCAGAAAATATCTTCTTTATAGTCACCATTTCTAATTTTAATATCACATGTCATTTTATCATTTAAAGCTAATTTCCACATTTCACAATACCATTCTTCTATTCTAAAATTCACATCTAATTTCCAATATCTGGCTATTATAATTCTACCCATTATAATCATAATTCTAATCAATTCTTTCTCATCAGACCTGCGCGCTTTCCGACGTGCCCTCAAAACATTCCTATTTCAACAGGCCGGCCTGGCCTAACCTCTTTTTAAAGTGTTTTTAAATTTTTTAAATTTTAAATTTGTCTTATAAATTTGGGATGTTTTAAATTTTGTTTTTCTGGGCCAAATTATTTAATTGTATTTTAATAGTTTTTAACATTTGTATTATATGTATTTTATCTTTTGGCTGTTCACCACCCTGAGTCCTTCGGGAGTAGGGCGGTATACAAATTTAATAAATAAATAAATAAAATAAATAAATACTAGTCTCCCTTTATTTCTTTATCAGCAATATATATTTGGTATATATATATATATATATATATATATATATATATATATATATATATATATATATATATATATATATATATATATATATATATATATATATATATACAGTCATGGCCGTAAATGTTGGCACCCCTGAAATTTTCCCAGAAAATGAAGTATTTTTCACAGAAAAGTATTGCAGTAACACATGTTTTGCTATACACATGTTTATTCCCTTTGTGTGTAATGGAACAAAACCAAAAAGGGGAGGAAAAAAAGCAAATTGGACATAATGTCACACAAAACTCCAAAAATGGGCTGGACAAAATCATTGGCACCCTTTCAAAATTGTGGATAAATAAGATTGTTTGAAGCATGTGATGTTCCTTTAAACTCACCTGGGGCAAGTAATAGGTGTGGGCAATATAAAACTCACACCTGAAAGCAGATAAAAAGGAGAGAAGTTCACTTAGTCTTTGCATTGTGTGTCCGTGTGTGCCACACTAAGCATGGACAACAGAAAGAGGAGAAGAGAACTGTCTGAGGACTTGAGAACCAAAATTGTGGAAAAATATCATCAATCTCAAGGTTACAAGTTCATCTCCAGAGATCTAGATTTGTCTTTGTCCACAGTGCGCAACATTATCAAGAAGTTTGCAACCCATGGCACTGTAGCTAATCTCCTTGGGCATGGACGGAAGAGAAAAATTGATGAAAGGTGCCAACGCAGGATAGTCCGGATGGTGGATAAGCAGCCCCAAACAGGTTCCAAAGCAATTCAAGCTGTCCTGCAGGCTCAGGGAGCATCAGTGTCAGTGCAAACTATCTGTCGACATTTAAATGAAATGAAACGCTATGGCAGGAGACCCAGGAGGACCCCACTGCTGACACAGAGACATAAAAAAGCAACACTACAGTTTGCCAACATGTACTCGAGTAAGCCAAAATCCTTCTGCGCAAATGTCTTGTGGACAGATGAAACCAAGATAGAGCTTTTTGGTAAAGCACATCATTCTAGTGTTTACCGCAAACGGAATGAGGCCTACAAAGAAAAGAACACAGTACCTACAGTGAAATATGGTGGAGGTTCACTGATGTTTTGGGGTTGTTTTGCTGCCTCTGGCACTGGGTGCCTTGAATGTGTGCAAGGCATCATGAAATCTGAGGATTACCAACGGATTTTGGGTCGCACTGTAGAGCCCAGTGTCAGAAAGCTGGGTTTGCGTCGGAGATCTTGGGTCTTCCAGCAGGACAATGACCCCAAACATACGTCAAAAAGCACCCAGAAATGGATGGCAACAAAGTGCTGGAGAGTTCTGAAGTGGCCAGCAATGAGTCCAGATCCCAATCCCATTGAACACCTGTGGAGAGATCTTAAAATTGCTGTTGGGAAGAGGCGCCCTTCCAATAAGAGAGACCTGGAGCAGTTTGCAAAGGAAGAGTGGTCCAAAATTCCGGGTGAGAGGTATAAGAAGCTTATTGATGGTTATCGGAAGTGACTGATTTCAGTTATTTATTCCAAAGGGTGTGTAACCAAATATTAAGTAAAGGGTGCCAATGATTTTGTCCAGCCCATTTTTGGAGTTTTGTGTGACATTATGTCCAATTTGCTTTTTTTCCTCCCCTTTTTGGTATTATTCCATTACAGACAAAGGGAATAAACATGTGTATAGCAAAACATGTGTTACTGCAATACTTTTCTGTGAGAAATACTTCATTTTCTGGAAAAAATTCAGGGGTGCCAACATTTACGGCCATGACACTATATATATATATATATATATATATATATATATATATATATATATATATATATATATATATATATGTGTGTGTGTGTGTGTGTGTGTGTGTGTGTGTGTGTGTGTGTGTGTGTGTGTACAGTTAATATCTCAGGTTTCTTCCCATGTAATGGCAAACATATCCCTAGAAAGGTAGCAGTGACGTTTCGACAAAATCACATTTGTCATCTTCTGGCTGAAGTTCTTGGTTTGGTTCTTATGGGCAAACTGTGTGATTGTAACTGATGTTTTTCTATGAAAAGAGGCAAAGGCGTATTCTGATTGGTCGACAGTGTTGTTGTATTCTGATTGGCTGATAACCTAGCTGTATTTTGATTGGGTGGAAGTGATGTTGTTTGGTTGTGGGTTACTGGGTAAGTTATGCTGGAAATGGTGGCAACACAGGCATTATGATGAATCTTTGATCTATGGTTTATATTTTGTGTTAAGATTCGTCTGTCTATGAGAGCAGGTTTCCAAATAGTAGGCAGACGGGAGGTGTCATCACGTTTATTCATACAATATGGTCTTTTCTCTATTTCAATGGCCTCTCTGATTATTCTGCCATTGAGATGTTCTATTTTTGCAACTGTTTTTGTGTTATTAAAATTAATATTATGTCCTGTGGCATTTATGTGTTGTACTAATGATGATGTGTGTTCTTTCTTTTGTACTGAATTTTTATGTTCCTCGATGCGCACACTCATTCTTCTGTTGGTCTGTCTAATATATGTTGAGGGGCAGGAAGCACATGGGATTTTGTATATGCCTTGATCTTCTAATTCTATTTTGTCTTTAGGGTTTCTCAGAATAGACGATATCTTTCTATCTGTGCAAAATATGGTTTTGATGTTGTGTCTATGTAGTATTTTGCTAATTTTATCTGTTGTTCCTTTTATATAGGGCAAGATGGCTTTCCCATTGTTTTGTTCCTCTTGTTGATTTCTCTTCTGTTTGGGTGTTACATGCTGGATCATACTGATGATTTTGTTTCTACAGAACCCATTTGATGTCAGTACGTTAGTTAATGTATGTAATTCTGTTTGTAAATGTGCTTCAACAGCCAGACATTTAGTTCTTGTGGTTAATGTTTTGGCAACAAAGTTTATTTGTGCTGGATGGTGATGTGATTTAGCATTGAGATATTAACTGTACAGACATATATACCCGTGAAAACTTACATAAACAAATATATATATATATATATATATATATATATATATATATATATATATATATATATATATAAATTTTTTTCTGATGTTTTCGCGGGTGTTTGTATGTAGGTCTTTGGTTTTTCAGATTTTCTCCCACGTAAAATTGGAAGTATCTTGGTGACGTTTCGACGAAGTCTCATTCATCATCTTCAGGCTGGTGTTTTCGGCTTCATGCTTCTAGGAGCAGCAGCTCAATAGGCAATTTTGGTTAATTGAAGGAACCTGGAGAGTGCCAATTCAAATAAGCTGGGCAAAATACTATGGCAAAATAAGCAAGATATAGTTAAAATAAAGAGAAGATGCTGCAACTTAACTATGTTCTAACATTTTACCACTTTGCCTTAAAAAGATAGTATTTTAATAACACAGAAGTTGATCCTAAAATGATTGATCTATTTCAATAAATAGCAGACTAAATGAGGTGACACTACATATTTATTAAACTTTCCTAGCCAACAACAAAATATATTTGGCAGTTCAGCTGCTTCCACATCCAAGATAATATCTCAATGGAATTCATTGTAATGGAGCACCATAAACCTGTCAGTGCTATTTGGGTACAAAAGTAGAATTTCTTGGCATAATCTCCCCTGATCATTGGAAGTACTAGAATTCCCATTGACTTTTCTGGGTTTAGTATTTCACCGGAGATTAATTCTGACATGTTTTATTAAGTAATAAAGCATAGCATTGAAGCTCCCCCCGCCCCTTTGACAGTCTTCATAAAACCTTGGATGTGTTTACATTTTCTTTTTAAGGAACTTAGCATCTCTCAGAATTGTAGAGAGTGTTTTTAATTAATGAAAGTTTGATTATTTTATTAAAATTTCCCCAGTTTTAAGGCAATTTAGGGCTGGTTTTCAAAAAGCTATTTTTCTTTGCACAGAAAGAAACTTTGAAATTTCTCAAAGACCAAATTTTCCTGCTGCCCTGCAAACTATTTTTTTGAAACTGCAAGATGTTTCCCAATCACTTCGAGAGTTGGCTCAGTTTTCTGCAGTTGAAAGAACAAATAACAGAATTGTAATTCTCACTGAATATAACAGTCCAGCATCCTGTCTAATGTCTTTTAGTACATGCTTAGAACTATTTTTTGAACCACAATTTGTGGATAAAAAGTAAAGAGACACCTTTTCTTGGAAACTTTTCATTCCCTTGAAAAGTGGAAAGTATTAGATTTGTATTCTATGGTGGTACCATGGTGTTATTTTAGAGTTGTTTGTAAAAAGCATAATATTGGTGACATCAAAAAAACTGTTTGCAGAATTTAAGCCAACAAGTTGTACATTTGTATGCAAATCATGCTACATCTAGTATAAAGGGAACATCTTTACCAGTATCTTCAATAGAAACATGGTCAATAGATTGGAACTCTATGTATCCCAATGCATGCAAACTGGAAATTAGGACATGTTTTCTTCATAGAACATAGAACAACAGAGTTAGAAGGAGTTAGATTTCTGAAGCAGAAATCCCTATAACATTTCAGACAAATAACTGTTCAATCTCTTCTTAAAAATCTCTGATGATGGAGCACCCACAATATCTGAAGACAAGCTATTGATTGATCGCTCTCACCATTAGAAATTTTTCCTTAATTCTAAGTTGCTTTTTTCCTTGGTTAGTTTCCAACCATTATAGGTAGACCCCCTCATTTTTGTAGGAGCCCCTCAAATATTGGAAGACTGCTATCATATCTCTCCTAATCCTTCTTTTCACTAGACTAGACATGCCCAATCTTCATGCCTCTCATCATATGTTTTAGCCTCCAGCCCCCTAAGCATCTTTGTTGCTCTTCTCTGCACTCTTTTCAGAGTTTCAATATCTTTTTTTATATCATGGTGACCAAAACTGGATGCAGTATTCCAAGTGTGGTCTTACCAAAGCCTTCTAAAGTGGAACTAATACTTCTTGGGATCGTGATTCTATCCCTGTCCAGGAGCAATTTAGATTGATATATTTTATTGCCCAAACTGTGTGTGGTTTGACCAAAAGATATTTTCAGTGGGGTTGCACTTCAGATCAAGTGTTCAGTGAATTGAAAGACTGTGTGGAGTTAGGGATGCCCCCATCCCCTTTGTTATTTATTCTCTCAATAGAGACACTGATACAACAAATTAGACAGAATTGGGAGATCAAAGGATTAAAAATTAGAGAACAAGAATATAAAGTACAGGCCTTTGCCAATGAGTTGGCATTTATTATAGAAGAGCCCTTAGAGATGGGATTAATACGACTACAAGATATAAATCAATTTGGCAAAGTGGCAGGGCTTAAAATAAACAAAGAGAAAACTAAATTATTAACCAAAAATTTAACTAAAAGACAAAATGAAGAATTAGAGGAGAAAATGGGAATTTTAAGAGATAAAAAAGTTAAATACCTAGGAATATGGCTATTGGTAAAATGTAGCACGATAAAAGAGGATGATTATAATACGCTCCTAAAACAAATACAAAAAGATTTGGAAACCTGGAATAAATTACAGATATCACTAATTGGCAGAATTTCAACAATCAAAATGAATATATTACCCAAATTGTTATATCTTTTCCAAATCTTTTCCAGTAAAATTAGAGAAGATTTTTTTTTTGAACAAATAAATAAAATAACATCCAAATTTATATGGGCAGGGAAAAAACCTCACATTAAATTTAAACTTTTACAAGACAGCAGGAACCATGGGGGTTTCAGCATCCCAGACTGGGAGGCAGCCGCCTTGACATGGCTGAGGGATTGGATTCAAATTAAAAACAAAAGAATATTAGCGTTGAAAGGACACGATCTCCAAATAGGCTGGCACGGCTTTCTCTGGGAAGAGAAAAATAAAACACATTCATATTTCCAGAGACATATAGTAAGGAACTCCCTGTTTAAAGTCTGGGTAAAGATTAAAAAAAAAACACTACACGAAAATCCCAAACTGGTTATCGACAATGGAGGCTATGATACACCCAAATACAGAAAGTTGTAAAATGACCTTAGAAGGTATGTACTGTTTGTTATGTTTTGTATTGTTTTTATGTATCTGTGGTTGTTTTTTATGTTGTTTTTAGATACAAAACTGTTTAATAAAAATTATTAAAAAAAAAAAGAAAGAAAGACTATGTGGAGTTAAACCAAAAGACCTGTTGTACTTTAACGTACTATCTTCCAAAATAGCCAATGGGACATTTAAATGCATTATAAGTAGTCCTTGATTTACAACCATTTGTTTAGTGATTTTTCCAAGTTACTGTACATCGGCACTAAAGTGGCTTAAATGTTTTTCACATGATAATTGCAGCTTTCCCATGGTCATGTGATCAAAATATGAACCCTTGGCAACTGGCAGTGTCCTAGGGTCATGTGATCACCTTTTGCAACCTTCTGACAAGTAAAGTCAATGAGGAAGCCAGATTCACTTAACAGCCATGTTACTAATTTAACAACAGCAGTAATTCACTTAACAATTGTGACAAGAAAGGTAATAAAGTCATATGCATTAAGTCATATGCATTAAAAAAATACTACTTTTTATCCATCACAGCTGTCCCACTATTCAGTTTTCATGAATTAATTCAGATTCTTTGCCAAATGTGTGAGACAAAACACTTTTCTCTCAAATTTCTTGAGTCACTTAGGTGAGACAGGTGTAGAAATTTGATAAATAAATAAAATAAATGAACGCCATGAAAAACTTTACAAATTTAGTTATGGCTCTCCAATCGTGCTTTTTTCCTTCTAAATGAAAATGTTTGCAAAGTCATAATATTTCTTCGTGAGCTATAGTAGGCATTTCCAAGCCAAAGCTGTAAATTTGGGCTGCTATTTTATTTTTACAGCTCAGTGATATCCCTTGCGATCAGAAAAGAGTACAAGATGCCAAGTGTGATCACACCATCTCTTTGTATAAAAGCTAGTCATGCTGACAAGTTTATCTTCCTTTTCCTAGTGATCTATTAAAAGTGAGCTTCCTCTTTTCCCAGCTGGGTTTCTAGGATTTATCTTTGTTCTAATACTTCTTTCTGATGAACAAGAAGGACGAGCATTTTATTAAATGAAACAAGGACGCCAATGTAGGCATTCAAGCTGTTCCATAAAACCTGTCTTCTTTTTTTGCTCTCATTTGGGCAATGGAAAAAAAGGGGCTGTCCTGTGAAGAGAGTTTATAATTCTGTTTGTTAATTTGTACACATGTAGCCTGCGTATTGTCTTGATGACCTCTTTCTTTGTTTCCTGGGTATCTTGCACCAAAGCTTCAATTATTGTGAGCCTGAATGAATAGTACAAGGGAAGTATCCTAGACCAGCGGCTCCTTTTGGATGCCAAGGACCGGTTCCATGAAGAGAGATTTTTCTATGGGCTGGAGAGGGTGTGCTGCTTGCATCCCATGCATGTGTGGATGGGGCTTCACTCATTTCTACAGCCCAGTTTCTGGTGTGCCGCAGATTGATGTCAGTCCACAGACCAGGGGTTGGGATCCCTGCCCTAGACAATCAGCTCCTGCTGTTACAAGAAGTATAATATATGACAGTGGGAGGGGGGGAGAGTTGCTGGGTTTTAGCTGATGAACCCATTATACCCTACATCAGTGGTAGGATTCAAATAATTTAACAACTGGTTCTCTGCCCTAATGACTGACTGGGTGGGTGTGGCCATGGTGGGCATGGCCAGGGGGTGTGACAGGCAGCAGTCAGCCTCCTGCACCCCCCTGGGAGAAAAAAACGGACCACAGGGGGACATGTGTTTTGGGCTTAGTAGGCCCCTCTGCATCCTCCTGGGAGCAAAATTGCTGACTGTGGACAGTTAGCCTGCAATATTGAATTCTATTTATTGCCCCATCATGGCTCATTTCAGGATTTATGTCCTGATCCCAACAGAGTTAGACTTCTCTCTCACAGTCTGGGCAAAGGTGCCTTTAGAAATGATCTAGAAGCTGCAACAGGACAGATACAGATACACAGAAATGATCTAGAAGCTGCAACAGGACAGATACAGAACACAGTGATAAGATTGTTGATGGGTTTATCTGCTTTCATTCCCCATTTGAAGTATTGGCTGTTACCTTACCCAGATGGCCAGACTGAAATGCTTAAACAGCATAGCACTAGGTTAAATCAGTCAAAACTGAATATGACTATCTGGTTTGGACATCTAGAGCCCTCATCGGATGTTGACTAGGTGACCGCCCTTCATTTCCACCTTATATAAAACCTTGCCAATGAAATTATAGGTAGCACCCAATTCTTCATGCCTTCGGCATTGACATCCTTCAGTCTCAAAAGATTATGGTATCGTGCTCTGGAAAGAGGTCCTAAAACATCATTTAGTGTGACTAAAAAGGCCAATTCAAGAGTGGCAATCCCTTAAACACTGAGGGCAGATACATTCTGTCCCCTGCCCAGCCTCCAGATTTCGCTGGTTCCAGGACTGTCTCTTTGCCTCAGCCTGCCGAACAAGTGTCTCTTCGAATTGGAGAAGGCCATGCTGCGTCTTTAGCCTCCAAGCTAAACAATCGGAGGTCAAAGTTTCCCAGTTGTTAATGTCCATTCCCAGGACCTTTAGATCCCTCTTGCAGATATCCTTATATCGCAGCTGTGGTCTCCCTCTGAGGCGCTTTCCCTGCATTAATTCTCCGTACAGGAGATCTTTTAGAATCCGACTATCAGCCATTCTCACATGACCCAGCCAGCGTAGACATTGCTGTTTCAATAGTGTATACATGCTAGAAATTCCAGCACATTCCAAGACTGCGCTATTTGGAACTCTGTCCTGCCAGGTGATGCCAAGAATTTGTCAGAGACAGCATATATGAAAGGTGTTCAACTTTCTCTCCTGCTGTGTGTAAAGGATCCAAGACTCACTGCAGTACAAGAGTGTGCTCAGGACACAGGATCTATAAACCTGGATCTTTGTATGTTCCGTCAGCTTCTTATTAAGCCATACTCTCTTTGTAAGTCTGGAAAATGTGGTGGCCGCTTTACCAATATTTTTATTCAGCTCAGTATCTAAAGAGAGCGTGTCAGAGGTAGTTGAGCCGAGGTACACAAAATTATGGACAACCTCCAGTTCTTGTGCAGAGATTGTAATACAGGGAGGTGAATCCATGTCCTGACCCATGACTTGTGTTTTTTTCAGGCTGATTGTTAGTCCAAAGTCTTGGCAGGCCTTGCTAAAACTGTCCATAAGTTGTTGAAGGTCTTCAGCAGAGTGAGCAGTGATGGCAGCATCATCAGCGAAGAGGAAATCCCATAAGCATTTCATTTAGACTTTGCTCTCAATCTAGAGAGATTAAAGGGTTCTCCATCTGATCTGTTTCAGAGATCTGTTGCAGTTCCAAAAGCATGTTTCAGCATGACAGCAAAAAAGATCCCGAATAAAGTTGGTGCGAGGACACAGCCCTGCTTCACTCCACTTCGAATATCAAAGGAATCTGATGTTAAGCCATCAAAAACTACAGTGCCCTTCATTTCCTCATGAAAGGACCTGATGATGTTGAGGAGTGAGGTGGATATCCAATCTTGGGGAGAATTTTATAAAGGCCGTCCCTGCCAACCAGGTCAAAAGTCTTCATACGATCTATGAAGGCTATGAAAAGTGGCTGTCTTTGTTCCCTGCATTTCTCCGGCAACTGTCTAAGGGAAAATGCCTTGTCAGTAGTGGACCTGTTGGCTCAAAATTCACACTGTGATTCTGGATAGACTCTCTCTGCATGCACCTGGAGCCTCTTCAGTTTGACACGGGCAAGCAGCTTCCCTACAACACTAAGAAGAGAGATGCCACGGTAATTGTTACAGTCACCTTTGTTCTTGTACAGTGTGATGATATTTGTATCCTTCATGTCCTGTGGTACTCCACCTTCCCTCCAACAAAGACAGAAGATTTCATGCAGTTCAGTGGGGATGTTCTCTTTGCCCTGGTTGCGGGTCTTGTTGATGTCAATTCGTGGTCTTCCTTCCTTCTTCGAGTAATGCAATCTCTTTGTTTGCAGTTTTATTCTGCTGCACACCAAGGAGTGGTCTGTATCGCAATCAGCATCCTGATAGCTGTGTGTGATTGTAATATTGGGGAGGTTGGGGTGCTTGGTAAGAATCAAGTCGAGCTGGTGCCAATGCTTCGATCTGGATGTCTCCAAGAGACTCTGTGTTGAGGCTTTGTTTTAAAGTATGTATTGCTAATACAAAGACCATAGTAGCAGCAAAACTCCAGCAGTCGTTGGCCATTTTCATTCATCTTTCCAACACCGAACTGACCTAAACAAGTGGGCCAAGAACTATAATCTGCTCCAACTCTGGTATTAAAATCGCCAAGGATAAACAGTGGTTCTTTCTCAGGGATTTTCTTGATAGTAGCAGCCAAATTGTTGTAGAATTTGTCTTTGTATCCTACTGACTATGATAATGTCGGAGCCTTTATATAATGTCATGGCTTTAAGGAACAAGATAAAGTGCCACTGTTCCAGTGAGCTTTTGGCCTATGGTTTTGCAAATAAATAATAGATAAATAAATAATAAATATTATAAATAATAATTAATGATGTCCTTCAGAGCAACACATTGCATCACTGTACAACATTTTCTTTGTGTAGGTTACACCCCTAGTGTAACTGATGAAGGGGAAGAAATGTACAATGTACAATGAAGAAAAACACTTTTCATATATAAAAATGGCTTTCCACAATTTTTTTTTTAAAAAACTGTCACATTAGTAAGGTCATTTTCCTTATTCCCAAATGAGCAACTTTCACCTTCTTTCCAAAACAGATGTTCTGTTTTGTTGGTGTGTGTGAAGACTGCATTTTCCTTTAAGAATGTCACCACTTGCTGAACTGCACTTTTGAAAGTAACGTTTTATTGTATGCAAAAGAAAACCCAAAAGAGGAAGAACAAAGAAAAAAAAGCCTACAAAAGCAACATATACAGCATAGCTTGAATATATTGTGAGACTGGTCTTGATTAGTGCAAAAGAGAGGTATTCATCTGTGTATTAAAAAAAAGGTAATAGTACTTTTGATCTTATAGAACTGAAATTTTTGTGACATGGTAAAGGTAATGGTTTCTCCTTTCCAGTCATGTCCACCTCTAGGGAGCGGTGCCAGCAACACTTCCATCGTCATATGGCCAGCATGACTATATACTAAGGCATACAGAATACTGTTACCTTCCCACCAAACTGATACCCATTTATGTACTTGCATTTATATGCTTTTTAATTGCTAGGTGGACAGGAGCTGGGGCAAGTAATGGAAGTTCACCCCATTGCACGGCACTTGCAATGGGGTGAGTCTCTAACCCAGACTGTAACCTTTCCAATTTACAAGCTCTGTGATTTTAATTTTGATTTAAAAATAAAATATAGAACTTTGTTTTCCTTACCCATTCATGCTACCCTACCAAATGTTCATAATTTATGGTAATAAACATTATGCATCCCACTTCTAATTTGTTGCATCACATAATTATTTTCAAACTTTTTGCTTCCAGACCATTTTGAATATTCAGGATAATCTTATGTCCTCTTCCCATTATTTTTCAGTCAGATAAATCCTGAACATCCTTTGTTTCTCAGACTCTTCTGCTTTTTTCAAATTACCCTATTCTAAAAGACAACTTGATCATTAAATTATTCTCTTTACTGGTAATGAAATCTGTAGAAAATGTGCTTCTTGATAATAACTTTTAAAAGCTTTGTATCAATGTAGCTTGTATTTTTAAATAATTGGTTTACCCTTGCATGTACCACCTTAGATTGTCAGCTCTTTACATCTCTGAAAGCAAAAGAATTTTGGTTTGTGTCTTGTGTGAGTAAGTGAAGGCCTATTATGAAGAAAAAATATCCATATTGGTATATGAAAAAGTGGAATAGTTGGTCATTATTAGTGTTAATCTGGCATCTTTTTACACTCTTAATATGAACGATATAATTGTCATAATATTGTTAATAAGTCTACCAAATCAATATCTCTTTTATATATAACAAAACATATTCTTATAAATACAATTTGGCCTCCTTAGAAATTTTTGATTTATATGCCGCCCTTCTCCGGAGACTCAGGGCGGCTTACAATGCGTTAAGCAATAGCCTTCATACTTTTGTATATTTTATACAAAGTCAGTTTATTGCCCTCACAATATGGGTCCTCATTTTACCTACTTTAGAAAGGATGGAAGGCTGAGTCAACCTTGAGCCTGGTGAGATTTGAACTTGCAGTAATTGCAGGCAGCTGATGTTAATAACAGTGGTTTAGTCTACTGCGCCACCAGGCTCTTTCTTTATAATTTATAATCTCTTTGCTTTAAAAGACCTCAGAAGCTTTAGAGTGTTCAAATTCAACTTTAATTCAACAACTCAATTTGGGTCAGAATGTTAATTGGATGGAATGGCATTTCCACTGAATTTCCAAATCAAATTCAGAAAACACTAACTCTTCCACTAGATCCCTTTCCCATTATTACTTTATAAAAAATGATTTGGCACTTTGAAAATACTTCAAAAAATAATCCCCTTTTCAGTTTAGTTCTAGACCCAAGGGGAAGATAAAATATAAAAATAAGAAGGATGCTTCAAAAAATGCACAACACAACATAGATAGGCAACAACTTAGTCAAAAGCAAAAAGATAGTGCAGCTATACTGTGCTAATCTATACAATTCAGTTCCAATATAAATTCAGTTAACCTGATCTTAATTATCCATGAATATTTGTGAGCCTCCTATATGTTGTAAAATGAATCCTGTATGTTGTAGATGGCTCCTGTAAGCGTAATTCCGGAGCACATCCATGAACACTAACTAGCAGTAAGAAGATATGATGAAAACTCCTTAACTGCACAACACATGGACAGACTTAATCACAGTTTCAACTATGGGAAACTGAGCATCCTTGACCAAGATAAATGCAAAAATGCTAGGAAATTCCTGAAAGTTTGGAATTCAGACAAATCATCCATTAATAGGCACATAGATATAAACTATAGTTATACAACATTCAAAAGAAACAATTAAAAAAAAAGAAACCAAGAAGAAATCAGAAGGACATCCTCTCTAACAACCAACATCCAGCTAGGCAGGGATTAACACCTACTGAACAATCAAGTAAAGAACAGTATCCTAATGAAGGAATTACCAAGGAGACAAACAATCAACAATTCAACGTTTATGTAATACTCACTATAAAATATAGCGCTACAGCAAGAAAAATGAGAATGGAAGGACTTTTGAGGTAAGCAATGGCAGAGTCAACTTTTTGTAGAGCCAACAACCATAGCAAAAATAGAAATTGATGAATGGATCCTTCTACCCTAGATGAAAGAAGCCCCATTGTAAACAAAGCATTCATCTGAAACAAAGGACTTTTAGATTTGCTAAACCCCAGTCCTAAGAGCCAAATCACAGACTAGAGCTGGAGAGCACCAGCATCCTGACAGTGAGATGACAGAAACTTGCCCATAATTATTTGAAAAGCAATCAAACTATATAGATATCCAAACAATTTAAAGTGGAAGAAAGATTCTTAACTGATATCTACATAGCAGCTTGTGGATTTGTCCCAGACATTTTCTTTCCTTGAACACAGCAGTTATGTGAGTATATTGCCAAATTCAGTTTCAGAATTGCTCTGATGAATCAGGATGTGCAGCTAGCCAAATGCCAGCAGATAGTCAAGGTTTTGCATGATGTTGTCTGGAAGTCATTTCACAAATCGGTTCAATTTGTTTGCAACAGCCATGCTGAAATGGGCTTCATTTTACATTTATTCATAGGAAGCAGGATATATTTATTTCCATGTCCACAGTTTCTTTTTTGGGGGAATGTTAATTTTATCCAGCCATCTGTAAAGAGTGTAATTTCTTGACCTATTTGATTCTGACCTACCTTATTTATTTATTTGTCCAATTCAGGTACTGCCCATGTCACTCTCAGAGTGATTCTGGACTCTGAGACAGTTAAAATCAAGCATATAAATTTTATCATGGTATATAAAGATTTCTGCAAGTATTTGTTCTAGCAGGCATATACTGGTATGTTTTGTCAGGCAGTTATATTCCAACTTCTCCTGCATATTTTGAAAAGCCTTAAATCTACTTATTAATATCAAAATTCTTATGTAATAAATTGTTCATATATTCATAGAAAATAATCCATGAATATATTTATCAAAATACTCATCAATTTAAAGTCCAGCCATGTAGGTGGACAATTTTCGAATATACATTCAGATGTTGGCTGTTTACACTGCATTACTTCCAATAAAATGTATAAAAAATGTATAAAATATATAAAATTTGGCAGTCCACAGAAATATGTATGTCAGTTATTTCTTGACTCATCTATCCAATTAAATTGGATTAAGAGAGTTAGTAGCCATTTTTCCTCATCTAGGAACTTTAAATATCTTTAACTCCATACAAACTGGAGATTATGACATTGGTCTTGCATAAATTTTTTTAGAGACATATATTTGATAGTCAGCCTCCCCCCCCCTTTTTTAAAAAAGATCTGGAAGATATTTAGCTTTCTCCAGATTTAGAGGAACTCTAACTTTTATCATGTTTTAATATACTTCTAACAGCTACCCTTGAAGAGAAATTTTGGAAAGTCCCATATGAATTAAGACTTTGTCTTTGTGCTAAAGAAGCTACTAAATTTATGTCCATATTCTGTTGTATTGTGTTCGTTTTATAAAGTCACACACATTCATTTATTACAAGGTTTAGGAAAATGTCCAAGCTGTTTAGTTGTCTTTATGTGGGGTTCTTGGTGCTCTCTGAACTTGTTTTCTTGCAGACATTTCATTACCAAACTAGATAACATCATCAGTGCTCCATAGTTTGGTAATGAAACATCTGCAAGAAAACAAGCAAGCTCAGAGAGCACCAAGGACCCAACAGTTCAACCTGATCTACAAATATTTTCTTCCACTTTCTTTATGTTTAGTTGTTGCCGTATGATCAATATGTTGTTGTTTCTTCATGGCAAAATCTGCTTTATTGTAGCTAGAACTCATCTTGTTTTATTGCACTGATGGTATAGTCATATTTGCTTTTATTTTTGCCTGTATATAGTATTCATTTTTGTGTATTTTTGGAATTCTAGTTCTTGACCATAGTAATTATGCTGTACTACATACTGTACCTTAATGGGAAAGGTTGATTCATAGTACCTACTCTTACTTACTTCTGACTGAGTAATTTTTGAAATGTGAAAACTAAAACATAATTGTATGCTTTTAAGGAAGGTTTTCCTCTTTCTTTAAAGCCTCACTAATTGCAAACAACCTTACGTCTTTTTACAGACAGCAAGAGAAAAATAACAGAAATGTTTTGGCGACACTACCAAAATGTTCAATTCCCGAATTAATCTCAGAATGAAGACCTTTTGCCAGGGGATGGGGAGGTATGTTGTTTCCTTCCTTTGTGTTTAAACATACAGTGCCAGGCACATACTGTATGTGCTAATGTAATGCCTACATTAGCACAACAAGAAAATGAAATGTTGTGACTTTTTTTTATTTTATTTTTTATTGAAAACCATGCAACAGTGAAGCCAGGGACTTTAAAAAACGAATGAATATTTGAAAAGATAGTGGAGGCGAACAATTGTTTAATACTATCCTGAGGATTGTGGCAGATCACTGCAATGCCGTGATTTTGGGATGTGAAAAGAGCCTCACTTTGTTGGATTTGAATCATTTACTCTGGATTTTTTTTTTTTTTTTGGTAAATATAATTATTTTGAGTTATAAGGCAGGAGAGTTATGTCGGGGCATGCAGAAGATCTGGATGTTACTCAGTAGGATGATGGGAATTAACAATCCTGATGAATACCACAACTATAACTATATGGATATAATTATAATGTCACTCGGGTGGTTGTTTTTACTTTTATACAGATGCGAGGATATTTACTACTGATGGGGGCAGAAGATGATTGAAGATATTGAATAAACTGTTGCACCAGCATGTTATTTTACCCTATTATGGGTGATGGATTTAACAATCCAGTGGAAAGACACCAAAGAAGATACTATATGGATTATAAATTTAAAGTTATTGTCTTTTTTCTTCTTACAAAATGGAATGCATATATAGATATGTGTATATCTTAGTAAAATGGGCAGTGGATTATATTTAGAATTGTATTGTAGGATTTCAAGTTATATATTTAGGGGAGTGGAGGAATTGGATAGAATTGAATAAATGTTAAATTTGGATGTAGGGAGAAGGTCGTTTTAAAATGTTATATTAATATATATAAAAGATTAAATGTTAAATTGTAATAATATACTACAAGTTTAGGGGAGGAGAAAAAGGGCAGATTATCGTAAAAATGGGAGTTATAAGAATAATATGCTAAGGGTCAGTATTCTGAGGAGGGAGTAAGGGAAAGGAAAGATATAATGTATGTAACTAGTTATGAAATAGCCTATTGTTGTGCAGAAGTCACAGGGGGGGACGGGTGGAGAGGGGGGGTTAGGGAAGAGGGGGGGGAAAGGGGGAAAACTTGTACTTGAAAACTTTTTCAATAAAAAAAAATAAAATAAAAAGTTGTGACTTTTTTTTAGAACAGATGAACATGCACGACTGAAATTTTGGCAATGGGTTGCTAGACTAACTAGGCACCCATAGAGATCTGCTCTTAAATCCCCATTTAGACAACATGAATCCTTTTGAAGAAATTTCTTGATAGCGGCATCTTTAACTGGCCCAAAAATTAGACTCAGTTGGATATCTTTGTTCCAGAGAAGCTGTCATCAATGCCAGGGCATTTTGGAGGAATTATAGGGAGCATTTGCTTGCCCTGTCTTTGCCATCTTTCCTTTCAGAAGAACTCTATAGGCACAAATACCTACAATCGATAAAAAGTGCCTTTCTCCATTATGTGAACAGCAACTATGTTTGGAATATTTGTCGGAAAACAATGTTGTTTTCCGACAAAGAGCCCAAGAGCTATTGCTCGTCTTTTAAGCTTATGGGAGGGGCCAATCATTTCTTGGCCTTACTCCCGAATTGTCCTTTTTGCTTTAGCTTCTCTTGCCTTCTGCAGCTCTTCTCATGCGTTCAGTAGGAACAGGCTCCTCCTGTTCCTCTGCCTCTCTGCTGTCAGCCTCTGGAGGCTCCGGATCTGCACACCACTCCCAGATGGCCCTGGCCCCATCTCTGCCTCTGATGCAGAACCCTCATCTGGGCCTTCCCCAGCCTCCAGGACTGGCCCATGTTCTTCCTCAGCCTCCTCACTGTCCGATTCCGCTGCCAGCTCCGCAGGCTGCTGGCAGACCACAACAAAAAGAAAATCAACCTTTCCAGCCAATATGGAGCAGGAGATCTTTAAAAATAAATGAAATGTATTGGCTGGATCAAGGACGATGGACAATGCGAAGATCATGTAATTAACCGTTTATTAACAACAGTTGGGCTAACTGCCACAGCTATAACTGAAACTGCTTGGAACTCTGCCTGACAGCTCTTATAAAGCCAGCTGTCAGGCGGCTTAACCAATCAACGAACAGAATGTTACTTTAACCAATCAACGAACAGAATGTTACTTCCTACTTCAGCAGACTTAATACATTGCACCTCTTTCCACCTGGATGGCGCATGCGTAGTCCTGGAGGTATGCTGGTTGGCGCCGGCTTCTGATTGAACGTCTTAACCCTTCCTCACTCACAGACTCTTGTGAAGAATTACTTTTCCCAGCAGTTCTAATAACTACAGATACGTTACTGCTTTCGACCTGTGTTTCAATTTCTCCCTCGGGGTTTGTATTGTTCGAAGTAATCTGTCGGCTCAAAATCTGCTGCTCAGCATCTGGTAGCTTCTCAGCTTCTGGTATGCTCCTTAACCCCTGGCTGAAACTTTCTCCTGCCCAGTTCTCTCTTTCTGTTATATTGTGTTCAGTACCCCATCTGACCCGTAGCTGGTCTTGGTGACGTCTCCAAACCTTGCCTTGTCCCATATCAATCTTATATGAGCATGGACCTGTAATATCCACCACCTTACCTGGTAGCCATAATGGCTGACCCCCATAATTCCTGGTGTACACTTTATCACCCACACCAAAAGGTTTAGATGTCCTACTTGAATCCAAAGGCTTGGCAGGGGCGTAACGGGGGTGTAACCTATCCAAAATTGTACGCAGCCGGTGACGGTAATTCTGCCAGACTCCGATTAGTAACCTGACAAGGGGTGGTGTGTTGCACTAACATATACTCCGCTATACAGTCATGCCATTTCCCTGGTCCCATGTGGCCTAATGCCTCCTTTGCAGATCTCACAGCCCTTTCTACAAGGACATTACTGGCTGGGTGGTAAGGAGAGATAAGTGTATGCCTGATACCTAATTGGGCAAGGAACAACTCAAATGTGGTAGAAGTTAATTGGGGCCCATTATCTGACACCAATAGGGTCGGGCAACCCATGGGTTGAGAATAGTGTACGAAGGGCCTTTATGACGGCCTCTGAGGATGTTGAGTGCATAAGTATCAGTTCAATCCATTTAGAGTACGCATCAACCACCACTAAAAAATTTGACCATGAAATGGCCCCACAAAGTCTATATGAAGACGGGACCATGGGCCAGAGGGGTCTTCCCATTCCCTGGGCTTACCCATTGGCCGAGACTCTTGACAAGGGCGGCAAGTGGCCACCCAGTCAGTAATACATTGATCAAGAGTAGGCCACCAGAGATAGGCTCTAGCTAGAGCCTTCATTCGGACTATTCCTGATGTCCGGAATGCAATGATTTTAACACAGAATCCTGTAAAGATTTTGGAATCACCACCCTGTGTCCCCACAATAAACAACCCCGCCACGGTAGATAATTCCATTTTATGGATAGTGTAGGGTTTCCACTTTATGTCCATGGGCCCTTGTGGCCACCCCCTTAGCACCCAGTCCATGACTGTGGAGATCTCTGAATTGCGGGATGAAACTCGAGCGATGTCAGCCGCCGTCAAAACGAAAGGTGAGTCTTCAATCATCAGGACTGACGAGGCGGGAGCTGGGTCAGAGAGCAATGTTGGCATGGGGCACCAGCTGAGGGCGTCAGCATGGGCCAGATGCTTGCCTGGCACGTACAGGAGCATGTAGTCGTAGGCAGATAAAAACACAGACCACTTGGTGAATCTTGGGGATAGGAATTGCGGAGTTTGACGGTCAGCTGCTAGTAGACCAAGCAGAGGCTTATGATCTGTCACTAGTGTAAAAGGTCGACCATATAGATAATGATGAAACCACTTGACTCCAGCTACCAATGCTAGAGCCTCCTTGTCTAGCTGTGAATAATTTCGCTCCGCTGAAGCCAAAGTCCGGGAGAAAAATGCAATGGGGGCTTCACGGCCATCAGGGAAACGGTGACTTAAGACCACTCCCACCCCATAAGGAGAAGCATCACACACTAGCATGAGGGGTAGGGACTCGCAGTAGTGAGCGAGGGCAGAGTTTGAAATGAGTATACGTTTGACATTAGTAAATGCAGCGGCTGCAGTTGAATCCCAGTTCCAACGTGTCCCCTGGTTCAGCAAATTATGCAAAGGTTCCGCCTTGTGTGGTATGAAAATTGCATAAAAGTTTAAAAGGCCTAAGAAGGCTTGAAGTTCGGTCTTGTTGGTGGGAGCAGGGGCATGTAAAATAGCATTCGTCTTAGACTCTGTAGGGTGTATACCCTTACCATCAATTAGGAAACCCAAGAACTCAATTTTGGAAGCAGCTACAAAACATTTGCTTTGCTTAACTTTGAGCCCCACTCTCTAGAATTTGGTTAGAACCGATCTGAGTTTTTTAAGGAGTTCGGTGGTGCTGGTGGCCGATACTAATACAACATCAAAGTACGGTACAACCCTGGGAATTCCATGAAGTAAATGCTCCATCATGCTCTGGAAGATTCCTGGGGCGACTGAAACCCCAAATTGGAGGCAGCGGCAACGGAAAGCACCCTGGTGTGTCACTATAGTTTGTGTGTCCGCTGTTTGGTCATTCACAGGCAGTTGTTGATATGCCTGTGCTAAGTCTAATTTAACAAATACGGAGCCACTACCCAAGGAGTGCAACAAATGTTGCACAATAGGAACGGGGTATGCATGCGCCTGTAATGCACGATTAATTGTTGCTCGGTAATCTGCGCAGATGCGCACTGAACCATCCGCTTTCATGGCAATAACAATGGGGGTCTCCCATAATGCATACTCAACAGGCTCCAGGATACGTTGTGCTATTAATTTGTCAAGTTCAGCATCCACCTTTGGTCACAAGGCAAATGGTACTCTTCGCGGCTTAAGGCAGTGAGGCTGCACTTGAGGGTCGAGACTGAACGAAATCTGTTGTCCGGTGTATTTTCCTAATTCCTCAGAGAAAACTGAGGGGAATTCAGTACATAACATGTCCAGTTCAAATGATGAGATGGCATTAACCCCTTGTATAGTTAGACCTAATGCATTGAACCAATTAAAGCCCATCAGGCTGGGGAATTTTCCTTCCACAATGACTAGTGATAATAATCCACTAAACTTCTTAAATTGTACTCGGAATGTGCCACTTCCGACAAATCAGAATGTTGGCTCCTTGGCAATCTTTTAACAGGAGATGGCAGAGGTCTAGTTGTCATTTAGCCAGTTTCGGAACTAGTTGTTTAATTGTACTCCATGACACCAAGGATGTAGCGGAGCTGGAATCAACTTCCATGGTGCACGGTTTCCGTTCGATGAATACTGTAAGGCGAATCTTCTGCTGGCTCAACATACTTGGTGGTGTTACTAAATTCCCATCAGAAGAAGATCGTTGGTTACTATTACGAACTTTAGATAGATTAGGACGATATTGTCGGCCCCCATCCTGCGGCACACGTGATTTGAACTGTGGCTGAGGGGTTCTGCATACTCTGGCAAGATGACCTTTGCGGCCGCAGCGGCAGCACTCTGCGTTTTTAAAACAGCAATTAGCGCACAGGTGATTTCCTCCGCAGCTAAAACATGCATTCGGCCCTCTTGACATGCTAGTTGGGCCAGAGTTTTGTTTTCTAGACTCTTGAAGACAGCACACTTCAAAGTCACCATCAGAATCTGACAGATTCTCATTTGTCTCATTTACAGACGATGAGTTTTTTTTCGTCTTAGGTGGAGTATATCCACGGGGCAACTCAGCTAGTGACAATGCTGCCAGTTCTGCAGCACCCGCCTCATCCAATGCCATTTGAAATGTGAGGTCGTGATTCGCAATCAGACACCTTTTAAGACTTTGGTCCCTGACCCCATTGACAAGTCTATCGAGGAGATAATCTTCTAAATCAAAGAATTCACAATGCCTGGCCACCCTCCTCAGAGCTGCAAGATATTAATAGTCTCTCCAGGGGCCTGGTCACGATGGTAAAAGTGTTGGCGGTGGGCTATTCTTGAGGGGGCTGGTGCCTAATGTTTTTTTAATTCTTTTATAAAGTCTTCCCATGTTCCCGAATGTACAGATTGTGGGGCCATTAATGTCATTGCAGTATCAAACATTTCAGTACCACAGAAACTTAGGAAATAAGCGTGTTTGCGCTCAGGCGTCAGCTTTGTATAATCATTTGCAATTAAGAAACATTCAAAACGTGCCAAAGAAGCCTCCCACGTCTCTGCACTGGGATTGAAAGGAGGAAAGGTCTGTGCGGATGCCATTTCTTCTTCTTCTTCTTCTTTTTTTTCCTAACTGACTCACGTTTTGCTTCTTCAGTTAAAATCTCCCTTGTTTTCTTATTACTATGACCGGTAGATCGACCAGTTGATCCTCGTCGCCAGTTGAAATGTATTGGCTGGATCAAGGATGATGGACAATGCGAAGATCATGTAATTAACTGTTTATTAACAACAGCTGGGCTAACTGCCACAGCTATAACTGAAACTGCTTGGAACTCTGCCCGACAGCTCTTATAAAGCCAGCTGTCAGGCAGCTTAACCAATCAACGAACAACATTATTTTAACCAATCAACGAACAGAATGTTACTTCCTACTTCAGCAGAATTAATACATTGCACCAAACATTCATAGAATATTTACATCACAAGTTCAAACTGAGCCAGCTAAAGTTCTAGAGAGCATACATAAAAAGAGGAATGACCCCTTTTTTACTTTATGTGGTTTGCTGAGAAGAAGCTAAATATTTTCTGAGTTTTTACATGCATGAGAAGGCCTCAGTGATCTTGAAAGATAAGAAGAAGAAGAAAAGGAAAACATCAGACAAGAGCACAGCCAACTGTATGAAAATAATACAATTTAACAATTGCCTTTTCATGAGACTGCATTATTTTACCATGTTTCACTTTTATTTTGTTTTTAATTGTGCTTGTGGGCAGATTCTGAAGTAAGACAGACTTTTACAACTCAGCTTTAGGTAGCTTTGCTTTCTCTAGCCCCATCAGTCTTGGAGATCCCCTTGATCCAGCATTCCTACCTTCTGAACAGGCCTCCAGAAGCACTGAGCAGCTACAGCATACCTGCTATTTAAAGTGTAACAGGGCCTTAGAGTCTTGTCTTGCTAGCAAGGTCAGGACCTGCCAAAAACACATAAGCAAAAGAAAATTGGGTCCAAAGCCAAACTAGGGGTTAAACATGGAATTTAGACAAATATCAAACAGAATTAAGGTCCTAAATGAGAGAAGATTGAATGGCAAGAGAATAGCAATAACACTTAGACTTGTATACCACTTCATAGTGCTTTACAGCACCCTCTAAGTGATTTACAGAGTCAGCATATTACTGCCAACAATCTGGAAGGATAGAAGGCTAAGTCAACCTTGAGTCAGTCAGGATCGAATTGCTGGCAGTTGGCCGAATTCGCCTGCAATACTGCATTCTAACAACTGTGCCACCACAGTTCTTGGTGAAAAAAAATTAGAAGTTAAAAAGTTTGTGATTCTCAAGGCAGGCTTAGAAGTTGTTGGCAGTTTATTTCTTTCTTTTTCTTAATTATTTATTATTTATTTATTTATTAAATTTGTATACCGCCCTTCTCCCGAGGGACTCAGGGCGGTGCACAGCCAAATTAAAATACATACAATACAAAATTTAAAATAATTTAAAACAAAATTAAATCCAATTGGCTTCCCGAAGTATTAAAACCCATTACCCTTAAAAACCCTTTAAAAATTTTTAAGCCAGGCCAGCTTGCTGGAATAGGAAGGTCTTCAAAGCTCGACGGAAGGTACGGAGGTCTGGGATTAGTCGTATTCCTGGGCGGAGCTCATTCCAGAGGGCGGGTGCCCCCACAGAGAAGGCCCTCCCCCTGGGGGCCGCCAGTCGGCATTGCTTGACCGACGGCACCCTAAGGAGGCCCTCTCTGTGGGACCGAATTGGCCGGTGGGAGGTTATCGGTGGCAGAAGGTGGTCTCGCAGATAACCGGGCCCTAAGCCATGGAGCGCTTTAAAGGTGAGAACCAATACCTTGAAGTGCACCCGGAAGACCACCGGGAGCCAGTGCAGCTCGCGCAGGCAAGGTGTCACATGGGAGCGCCAAGTCGCTCCCATAATCACCCGCGCGGCCGCATTCTGGACCAGCTGGAGCTTCCGAGTGCTCCTCAAGGGGAGCCCCATGTAGAGAGCATTGCAGTAGTCCAGGTGAGAGGTGACGAGGGCATGAGTGACCGTGCATAGGGAGTCCCGATCCAGAAAGGGACGCAATTGGCGTATCAGGCGAACCTGATAAAAAGCCCCCCTGGCCACGGCCGTCATATGTTCTTCTAAAGACAGCCGTGCATCCAGGAGGACGCCCAAGTTGCGAGCCCTCTCCATGGGGGCCACTGACTCGCCCCCAATAGCCAGAGTTGGCACCAGCTGGCTATATCGGGACGCCGGCATCCACAGCCACTCGGTCTTGGAAGGGTTGAGTCGAAGCCTGTTCCTCCCCATCCAGACCCGCACGGCCTCCAGGCACCGGGACATCACTTCAAGGGCATCGTTGGGGTGATCTGGGGTGGAGATGTACAGCTGAGTATCATCAGCGTACAGATGGCATCGCACCCCAAATCCACGGATAATCTCGCCCAGCGGCTTCACATAAATGTTGAACAGGATAGGCGAGAGGACCGACCCTTGCGGCACCCCACAAACAAGTTGCCTCGGGGTCGACCTCTGCCCCCCTGCCAACACGGACTGCGACCAGTCGGAGAGATAAGAGGAGAACCACCGTAAAACGGTGCCTCCCACTCCCAACCCCTCCAGCCGGCGCAGCATGATACCATGGTTGATGGTATCAAAAGCCGCTGAGAGATCTAATAGGACCAGGACAGAGGAACAACCCCTGTCCCGAGCCATCCAGAGATCATCAACCAACGCGACCAATGCCGTTTCCATGCTGTACCCAGGCCGGAAGCCGGACTGGAATGGATCCAGATAGACAGCTTCATCCAGGTACTGTGGGAGCTGTCGCGCAACCACACTCTCAACAACCTTCGCCACAAAGCGAAGGTTGGAGACAGGACGGTAGTTTGCCAAAACAGCCGGATCCAGAGAAGGCTTCTTGAGGAGGGGCCTCACCACCGCCTCTTTCAAGGTGGGAGGCAAGACACCCTCGCTCAGAGAAGCGTTAATAATCCTCTGGAGCCAGCCTCGTGTAACCTCCCGGGTAGCCAGCACCAGCCAGGAGGGACACGGGTCCAATAAACATGTGGTTGCGTTCAAGCTCCCCAGCATCCTGTCCACATCCTCAGGAGTCACAGAATCGAACTCCTCCCAGATGACATTCTCAAGACCCGCCTCAGACACATCGCCTGAACCCACCCAGTCAGAGTCCAAGCCGTCCCGAATCTGAGCGATTTTATCATGCAGATAACATGCAAAATCCTCAGCACGCCCTTGCAAGGGGTCTTCCCGCGCTCCCAGATGGAGGAGGGAGCGGGTCACCCTAAACAGGCGGCTGGGCGATTATCTGCCGACGCGATAAGAGCAGAGAAGTAATTACACTTCGCCGCTTTTATCGCCACTAAGTAGGTCTTGATATAAGACCTCACTAGTGTTCGGTCAGATCCAGAACGACTAGCCCTCCAACTACTCTCTAGGCGTCTTTTCTGGCGCTTCATCCCCCTCAGCTCCTCGGAAAACCAAGGAGCTGGGCCGATTTGGCGCCGGGTCAGAGGCCGCAAAGGCACGACCCGATCTAAAGCACCAGCGGCCGCCCTGTCCCAGGCGGCCACCAGGTCTTCCGTCGAGTCGTGAGCCAGAATCTCAGGAAATGGCCCAAGCTCCATTTGGAACCTATCAGGATCCATCAGGCGCCTGGGGCGGAACCACCTAGTCGGCTCCGCCTCCCTGTGGCAGGGTGTGGCGGTCAGAAGGTCAAGTCTAAGGAGAGAATGGTCTGACCATGACAGGGATTCAATGACTATATCCCCTATATCAAGACCATTCAACCACTGACCAGAGATAAAAACCAGATCCAGAGTGTGTCCTCCTATATGAGTAGGGCCATGAATTTACTGGGTCAGGTCCATGGCTGTCATGGAAGCCATGAACTCCCGAGCCACCTCAGATAGACAGCAGGTTGAAATCCCCCATGACCATTAGCCTGGGGGTCTCAACCGCCACCCCGGCTATGACGCCGAGGAGCTCGGGCAGGGCCGCTGCCACGCAGCAGGGAGCCAGGTACGCCGCCAGCAGGCCCACCTGCATCCCATGGCCCCACTTCACAAGGAGAGACTCACATCCGGCAATCTGAGGCACAGTGGCCTCCCTAGGATTGAGACCTTCCTTTACAATAACCGCCACTCCTCCACCCCTACCCTGGGCCCTCGGCTGATGAAATGCGCGGAAACCCGGTGGGCACATCTCAACGAGGGGAACTCCCCCCTCCCGGCCCAACCAGGTCTCTGTAATACCCGCCAGGTCCGCTCCCCACTCCTGAATTAACTCGCAAATGAGGGGGGCTTTATTGACCACGGACCTGGCGTTGCACAGCATCAGCCTAAGACCAGGGCTCTGAGACTCTGGACAACCCAGGGAACGAGATGAGCATTGGGGACCGGAGCACGTCACCGCTTGAAGACAGCGGGCACGTGCCCCCACCACACGATGTGGCCCCCTGCTCCCACCATATCTGCCCCTCCCACCAATAATCCCGATGGAATCGCCCTCCTCCATACCGACACTAACCCCCTCCTCACCCTGCTCCGCACCTCCTCGGACACAATCCCGTGCCGGGCCTGGCTCACCCCCCACCAAAACACCCTCCCTCCCCCTAAAACCCCTTAAAAGATTACATAATGACAATTTTAAAAAACCCCTCAACCCCCTCTTAGCTGCGTGCCACCTCTTGGGGTTCCAAAGCCCATCATCGAGGTAGGCCCTCGATAACGTAGAGGGCCAATCCTGCGAGAGGGGGGATTCTCTAATACCCGTATCTTATAAAATTCTTTGGTTGCTGGCCATTAAATTCTATAGAAGAACACCTCTTTGTGAACAGAACTGAATATGTCTTCACTCCTCCTTTCCATGTACACTTCACCAATGAGTCTAAATTCTCTCTGGTTTATGTGCCCAAAATCTTCCCTATCTCGCTGACCAATTAAGGGTTATATTCAGATTTCTAGTAAGAATAGCCCAGAAAATAGCAGGACCAAGATTTTTCAGACTCTTGATCAGAGTCTTGCAGGATCATGGCTCTCTAGTAGGGGAAAGATATTCAGGGTCATTTTCTAATAGAGACTTTTGCAAAATTGGTGGTTGGATAGAAAAGTCTTAGGCAGACAAGGCTCCTGAAGCTATAGTTCTGTTAATTAATTCCAATTTATAAAGGGGATTCTTACAGTTATATAAGTGTTTTCTGGCTTTGAACTTGCCAAGCCTCTTCTGTTCAGTACTTTAAGCAAATGTTCCTGGAATTACCATTATAGTACATTGCAAGAAAGAAACCAGAGATGAATCTGTAGGCATATGAGGCAATTATATAGCAGAAGCTGAGCAGCTCCCTTTGGTATGAAATTGCCTGAAACCATATGTAAATCAAAATAATAAAGGGATGGAATCATCAGAAAAATGGACTGTTCTGCAGTGATCCTATGGTTTAGTTATTGCATGTACATACAAAGTGCTTGTCTCTAGTTGACACATTATACTAGGCCCTCACATCGGCTTTCCAAAATCCAGATTGCAGTTTCAAAAACATAAACTGAGACCTATTTAGACTGCCAGAGAGACAAAACCATTCCCCCATCTATTCCAACCACAGAACACATTTTCTCTAATGAGCTATAAAAAGGAGCTACTAAAATACATTGTCATTTTGCCATTTAAAACTGATAAGAGCTGAGCATAGACTCTTGATTCCTGCTATAACTTTAATAGGAATATTTGCCAGTCTCTGTTGGGTGAAATTGTAGTATTGGAAGGAAAGGAGGAAGTCTGTCCATATCTTTAGCCCTAGGAGGAGACCAAAATGCAAGAATCACCACTGCAGGTAATCCTTGATTTACAACCAGATTTGAGACCTGAATTTTGGTTGCTAAGTGACACAATCATTAAATGAACCATCATGTGATGACCCAATTTTACCATGGCTGTTAAGTTAATTGCTGTGCTTGTTAAGTAAATCATGGTAGTTATATGAATTCAGCTTTCCCCGTTAACTCTGCTTCTTAGAAGACAGCTGGGAAGATTGCCAATTGCAGCCACATCACCACAGGGCACCCCAACTTTTGTAAATGCAAGTCAGTTGTAAGTGCATAACTCTCTCTCTCTCTCTCTCTGTGTGTGTGTGCAACATTTGTAACTTTAAGGAGAGTTTGCAAGTTGCTTTTTTCAGCCCCGTCATAACTCTGAATCGTTGTTAAATGAATTGTCACAAGTGAAGCACTATCTGCAATTGAATAGCTGCCTCTGCTGAGCTCAAAACTCTCCATCTACTTCAGGATGCTTGCTCAGTCAATTCCTGTGAGCACCATGACTTTCACCAGCACCCAGTGCTCATGTTTTAATCAGGAGCATCGTAGGAGTGGGACCAAGATGATACCACACCCTTTAGGGAATCACACAGTTTCAGTAGTGGTTGCTTTTGCCCCTATTTTAACCTGGGTGTTCCTAAAACTAATATTTATTTGGATGTATTACTGGCACTTACCCTTATTAAAAAAAGTTTTAAAAAAGTTTCAGCTATTGCTGAATAATCTGAATAGTTAGTAGGTGGAAAGAGAATTTTGATGAGAGAAGAATGGCAGATGTATGCAGGAAGAAACTTGGTTCTTGCTCTTTCGACAAAAGAAAAATGGAATTCCTGATACTGCTATAGACAAATGTCCCGTTCTGTACTTAAACCTGCAATGCTTAAAAATAATCTTGACCTTTATTTATGCTTTGCTTTTGTAAATCAAGTATCTCCTTTCATTTAGAAAAAAAAACCCCTCTTTGATTTTACAGAGCATCCCTACTAGCAGAAAGGGAATAGAAGGATGTTGGCTTTGTGGTTGATGGTCAACCACAGTGTCTTCTACAGCAGCAGCCCCCACCTTTTGGGTTTGTGGACCAATTCCGTGAAGAGCAGTTTTTTCACTGACCAGATGGGGACGTGGTTTCATGGTTCCACATCAGGGGTGGGTTCTAATTTTTTTTACTACCAGTTCTGTGGGTGTGGCTTATTTTGTGGGCATGGCTTGATGGTCATGTGACAATACTTTAGGATTTAGCAGAGGTACTGGTCTACCAGGCTTTTAACTGCTTGCAGAGCTGCTTGCAGAGATGGTCTACCCATTTATTTTTGCAGGCACCGGTCTACTCATGTATTTTTGCAGGCACTGGTCTACCCATTTATTTTTGCAGGCACCGGTCTATTCATTTGTTTTTGGAGGCACCAGTCTACCACCAAACTGCCTTTTACCACTGATCAGATGTAGGGCAGCCCTTTGAAGCCCCGTGGCAAGAGTTTAAACAGTTATTTTTCCTTATAGCCCATCAGCTAGGACTCAGGAGGCAGCAATAGATTGGGGGTGGGGCTAAATAAAAGGTAAGAATAACATGGGGGTGGGTGGGTGCGACGGAGGGGGCAGAACCGGTTCAGTGATGTCATATCATCACCGCTACCGGCTTGGCGGAACTGGGCCAAACCGGGAGAACCCACCACTGTTCCACATGTGTGAGAATCAGGCTTTGCTGGATTGCATGAATCAGTTCCTAGCAGTTCATGGACTGGTCTCATCAGTATGACTGTTGCCAGGCAGAAATAACATTCTCTATCAAAGGCATGCTGGAACAGCAATTAGTCCAGTTTTTTTTCCCCAATACTACCACCACAGTGGTGGGTTTCAAAATTTTTTACTACCAGTTCTGTGGGTGTGGCTTGGTAGGCATGGTGTGGTTTGGTGAGCGTGGCTTGGTGGGCATGGCAGGGGAAAGATACTGTAAAATCTCCATTCCCACCCCAATCCAGGGGAAGGTTACTGCAAAATCCCCATTTCCTCCCGATCAGTTGGGACTTGGCAGGCAGAGAATAGATGGGGGCAGGGCCAGTCAGAATTTTTACTACTGGTTCTCCAAACTACTCAAAATTTCCACTACCGGTTCTCCAGAACTGGTCAGAACCTGCTGAAATCCACTTGTACCACCACCAAAAAGGACTGGAGCACTGCTTGGCTCTACTGAGTGCTCTCCTCTTCCTAGCCTGCTGACAGAAGTAGACTTCCCTTTTGCAGCTCCATTTTACCTGTATTCATGACAGTGTTTCCAACCTGTTAGATGGCCATATCCAGATATCTGAAGGAAATAATTGTCCACAGCTGGCTAGTTTAGACACATCTTGACCTTTTCACGGACATTATTGCAGCCACAATCAGCCAGCTTAATCTACTTCAGGGGTCTCCAAACTTGACTACTTTAAGACTTGTCAATTTCAACTCCCAAAATTCCCTAGCCAGAATGGGAGTTGAAGTCCACAACTCTTAAAGTTGCCAAGTTTGGAAATCCCTGATTTACTTTGTTCATTCAAAAGCCCAGAATGAAAAGGAAAACTAACTGAAAGTACATGTGTGTGTTTGGGGAAAGTCTGCAAACTTTCAAGAAGGAATAGCTGAGCAATATTAACAGCAAGATTCACAAGATTTTGGCATCCAGCTGTCAGGATCAAAGGGCATAGTAATTAGTCCTTTAAACCTTAAAGCTGTGCCTAGAATTCAGCTTGGGACATTAGCTTGATGCTCAGCAGCCAATCTGTTTAGAGCTTAGCTTGGAGTTGAGTCCTTTCGTGACATTTCATGAAATTACACCTTTCATGCATCACAGCTTAAAAGCAGCAAGCTGTGGCAACCAAACTAGGAGGGCAGGACTGATCCCTTCTTTAACCTGTGAAAGGGGTTGAATAAATCTGGTTATAACCTGCTTACTTGAAGACATTAGCTAGGATAAAATTAACTATTCAGCCAGTCCAGAATAAACTGCCACCCTAAAGAAAGTGGAAAATGGCTTATGTACCTCATATTTTGCATAGCCCTACTGCAAATATATGTGTAGTAAGTATGAATTTACTACCATGATTGCTGTGAGTATATCATTACTAGAAGAAGGGAAAATGTCTTTTCACATGGATGGGGTCATAATTCCTCAAGAAGAATTGGTATCTGATTTGGGGATCCACCCGTACATAGGGCTGCCCTTGAAGATCAATCAGAAACACAGCTCGTCCAGAACATACAGAATGAGTAGCTATAGACAAATCTTGATAAGGTCATGTAATGTTGCTTCTGTGCTGCATATTAAAATGCTGGTACTCACCTATTTCATGGCGCAAGGCCAGAATATATGCAAGATGATGATGATGATGATGATGATGATGATGATTATTATTATTATTATTATTATTATTATTATTATTATTATTATTATTATTTATTAAATTTATATACCGCCCTACTCCCGAAGGACTCAGGGCAGTGAACAGCCAAAAGATAAAATACACATAGTACAAACGTTAAAAAACCATTTAAAATACATTTGTTTTGGCCCAAAACAAATTTAAAACACCACAATTTATAAGACAAATTTAAAAAGCAATTTAAAAGGGAAGTTAGGGCAGGCCAGCCTTCTGGAATAAGAATGTTTTGAGGGCACGGCGGAAAGTGCGCAGATCCGGGATCCTCCGTATCTCCGGTGGGAGCTCGTTCCAGATGGTAGGTGCCCCCACAGAGAAGGCTCTCCCCCTGGGGGCTGCCAGTTGACACTGTTTGACCGACGGCACCCTGAGCAGCCCCTCTCTATGGGAGCGTACTGGTCGGTAAGAGGCTACTGGTGGCAGAAGGCGGTCTCGTAGATACCCCAGTCCTAAGCCATGGAGTGCTCTGAAGGTGGTAACCAAAACCTTGAAGTGCACCCGGAAGACCACCGGGAGCCAGTGCAGCTCGCGCAGGAAGGGAGTCACATGGGAGCGCCACGTCGCTCCCATAAACACCCGCATGGCCACATTCTGGACCAGCTGGAGCCTCCGGATGCTCCTCGAGGGGAGTCCCATGTAGAGAGCATTGCAGTAGTCCAGGCAGGAAGTGATGAGGGCATGAGTGATCATATTTAACGAGTCCCCATCCAGAAAGGAACGCAACTGACAAATCAGTGAACCTGATAAAATGCCCTCCCGGCCACAGCTTCAATTGCTCTTCTAAAGACAGCGGTGAGTCCAGGAGGACACCCAAGTTGTGAGCCCTCTCCGTGAGGGCCAACGACTCGCCCCCAATAGTCAGTGATGGCACCAACTGACTATATCAGGACGTCAGAAACCACAACCACTTGGTCTTAGATGGGTTGAGCCTGAGTCTGTTTCTCCCCATCCAGATCCGTACAACCTCCAGGCACCGGGACATCGCTTCAAGGGCATCATTGGGGTGATCCAGGGTGGAGATGTACACTGAGTGTCATCAGCATACTGATGGTACTTCACCCCGAAACCACGGATGATCTCACCCAGCGGCTTCACATAAATGTTGAACAGAAGGGGCGAGAGGACCGACTCCTATGGCACCCCACATACAAGGGGCCCCGGGGTCGACCTCTGCCCCCCTGCCAACACAGACTGCAACCGGTTGGAGAGAAAGGAGGAGAACCACTGCAACACGGTGCCCCCCACCCCTAACTCTTCCAACCGGTGCAGCATGATACCATGGTCGATGGTATCAAAAGCTGCTGAGAGGTCTAATAGGACCAGGATAGAGGAGCAACCCCTGTCCCGAGCCCTCCAGAGATCATCAACCAATGCGACCAATGCTGTTTCCGTGCTGTACCCAGGCCTGAAGCCCGATTGGAACAGATCCAGATAAGCCGATTCATCCAGGTACTGAGGGAGCTGTCGCACTATCACACTCTCAACAACCTTCGCAACAAAGCAAAGGTTGGAGACTGGACGATAATTAGCCAACACTGCCGGGTCCAGGGAAGGCTTCTTGAGGAGAGGCCTCACCACCACCTCTTTCAAGGTGGCGGGGAAGACACCCTCACTCAAGGAAGCATTTATAATCCCCTGGAGCCAGCCTCGTGTAAACTCCTGAGAGGCCAGCACCAACCAGGAGGGACATGGGTCCAATAAACATGTGGCCGCACTCAGTCTGCCCAGTATCCTGTCCACGTCTTCAGGAGTCACAGAATCAAACTCTTCCCAGATAATATTCTCAAGACCTGCCTCCATCATCCCTCCTGAATCTATCCAGTCAGAGTCCAAGTGTTCCTGAATCTGAGCAATTTTGTCATACAGATACTGTACAAAGTTCTCGGTTCTACCCTCCAAGGGGTCCTCCCGCGCTTCCTGGTGGAGCAGGGAGTGGGTCACCCTAAACAGGGTGGCCGGGTGATTATCTGATGATGCAATAAGAGCGGAAAAATAATTACATTTTGCCGCTTTTATCGCCACCAGGTAGGTCTTAATATGAGACCTTACCAGTGTTCGGTCAGATTCAGAACGGCTGGCCCTCCAACTGCTCTCCAGGCATCTTTTCCAGTGCTTCATCTCCCTCAGCTCCTTGGTAAATCAAGGAGCCAGGTGAGACTGGCGCCGGGTCAGAGGCCACAAAGGCACGACCCAGTCCAAAGCTCCAGCGGCTGCCCTATCCCAGACGGCCACTAGGTCTTCAGTCGAGCTGTGAGCCAGAGCCTCAGGAAATGGCCCAAGCTCCATCTGGAACCTATCCAGATCCATCAGGCGCCTGGGGCGGAACCACCTCATCGGTTCCACCTCCCTGCAGTGGGGTGTGGCGGTTCGAAGGTCAAAGCAAAGGAGGGAGTGATCCGACCATGACAAGGGCTCGATCGCTATATCCCCTATCTCAAGATCACTCAACCACTGACCAGATACAAAAACCAAGTCCAACGTGTTTCCCCCCATGTGAGTAGGGCCATGAACTAACTGGGTCAGGTCCATGGCCGTCATGGAAGCCATGAACTCCCGGGCCACCTCAGACGCTTCACCGGCGGATGGCAGGTTAAAATCCCCCATGACCATAAGCCTGGGGGTATCAACTGCCACCATGGCTATAACGCTGAGCAGCTTGTGCAGGGCCGCTGCCACATGGCAGGAAGCCAGGTACGTAACCAGCAAGCCCATCTGCACCCCATGACCCCACTTCATAAGGAGGGACTCACTTCCGGCCGTCTGAGGAACAGTGGCCTCCCTCGACTAAGACCTTCTTTAAAGACAACCACCACCACCCCTCCCCTCCCCTGTGACCTCGGCTGATGAAATGCACGAAAGCCGGGTGGGCACATCTCAACAAGGGGGACCCCCCTCCTGGCCCAACCATGTCTCCGTAATACCCGCCAGGTCTGCTCCCCCCTCCTGAACAAGATCGCAAATGGGGGGGTGGGCTTTATTTACCACGGACTTGGTGTTGCATAGCATCAGCTGAAGGCCCAGGCCTGAGGGTCTGTGCAACCTGGGAAACGAGAGAAGCATTGGAGGCCGGAGCGCACCACCGCTTGAAGACAGCGAGCGCACACTCCCATAACATGATGTGGCCCCCTGCTCCCACCGTATCTTCCCCTCTCACCCACAGTACTGATATAATGTCCATCAACAACACAAGCTCTAACCCCCTCCTTGACCCCGAGTCCCGCACCTCCCATGCCATGCTTTTCAGCCGGACCAGGCCTCCTCCCCCACGGGTTCTCCCCCAAACCCACACAACCTTCCCCCCTCCCAGAAGCCTTTAAAATCATATCTAAAAACTTCCCCCCAAAACCCCACAACCCCCTCTTTGCAACATGCCACCTCTCAGGATTCCAAAATCCGTTATCAAGGTAGGCCCTCGATAGTGAGGAGGGCCAAACCTGCAAGAGGGGGGAGTCTCACAGTGCAAGAAGGTCAGCAGCCGTAAACATCACAAAAAAAAAACAAAAAACAAAAAAAAACCCAGAGGTGGAAAGTAAACTGGCCAGGGCTTCACCAGATAGTCCAATAGTACTGGGTCAAGAGTAGATCTTCGTACCAGGAGCTGGGCTTCACTGCCCTCTCATGGCAGTGGAAGAGGCCAGTGTCGTCCCACCATGTTCAGAGGATAATTATCCTAGTCACCCTCTCACAGTGACTGGGCCAGATGACATCGACAATAAAGTCAGAATAGTCCATCCTTTCGTTCAGTCATTTGTTCTTGCAATTATCTTTGGTACCCAATATGATTATACAGGATTGGCATGCTTTAGATCCATGATGGCGAACATATGGCATGCGTGCCACAGGTGGCACACAGAGACATCTCTATGGGCACGCGAGCCAAAGCCCAGGTCAGTTCCACTGTGCATGCCTGCACGCTTCTTGCTGGCCAGGTGATTTTTGGGTTTCTGCCAGGAGATGCGCGTGCATGCATGGGGGGAGGGGTCATGCACAGGGTTGGGGGGTGCAGTGCCCCCCGCACCCTATTTTTGGTTCCAGGAGGCTTCAGGGAGACTACTAGCACAAAAACGGGGCAAGGTGGCGTGCGGCGTCACCTTGGTTCCAGAAGGCTTCAGGGAGGCCTGCTAGCACAAAAACGGGGGTCGCGTGCACATGCGCAGGGGGCGGGGGGAGTGCAGGGAAGTTGCACGCGTATGCATGGGGGGCAGGGCCTACAGGGGGCATTGCATTATGGGTGTCAGCATGCACATGCTCGCTTCGGCACCCGAGGAAAAAAAGGTTCCCCATCACTGCTCTAGATCTCCATCAATGAAACAATGTAATCTTACGAGACCTAGAAGGTATGCTTTTTCTGTCACCATGGTCTGTATAACAGCTATAGTCTTCTCCCCACAAGATTTGCATGTCCCCAATGATGCTGGGCTTTATGAAGGTCCGGAAGATTTAATTCTTGTCCCACAAATTGGTGTTGGTTTTGAGACAGAGCACCATAAACTATTTTTGCATAGAATGGCTCGCCTGTCGCATGCGTTGTACAGTCCTACTGCAAATACTGCATGAGCATAGATTGTATGGATTTGTTTTGATGATTACTACAGGAAGGAAAATTGGTTTTGCACACACACACACACATATATATATATATATATATATATATATATATATATATATATATATATATATATATATATATATCAATTTTCTTACTTCTTCGTAGGGTCTATGTGTGTTTTTCTTCTAGCCAGGTTTTCCCTACGTAGCCAAGGTTTTTTTGTATCTTTTTGTACTGAGCTGGAGCTACAAAAAAACCTTGGCTACGTAGGGAAAACCTGGCTAGAAGAAATATATATATATATATATATATATATATATATATATATATATATATATATATATATCAATTTTCTTACTTCTTCGTAGGGTCTATGTGTGTTTTTCTTCTAGCCAGGTTTTCCCTACGTAGCCAAGGTTTTTTTGTAGCTCCAGATCCTTGGCTACGTAGGGAAAACCTGGCTACGTAGGGAAAACCTGGCTAGAAGAAAAACACACATAGACCCTACGAAGAAGTAAGAAAATTGATACTATGCCTTTACAGGGAGGAGGTGGGTGTGGCCTACTGACGACAGCTAATGAGCTAGAAATGGATCTATTTAGGTCTCCCACCTAGCAGTCAGAGCTTGCTAGGTGTTAGAAAGGAAAAAAGCCCAGAACCGAGTAGATGAGATTCTACTGAGCTGGAGCTACAAAAAAACCTTGGCTACGTAGGGAAAACCTGGCTAGAAGAAAAACACACATAGACCCTACGAAGAAGTAAGAAAATTGATACTATGCCTTTACAGGGAGGAGGTGGGTGTGGCCTACTGACGACAGCTAACGAGCTAGAAATGGATCTATTTAGGTCTCCCACCTAGCAGTCAGAGCTTGCTAGGTGTTAGAAAGGAAAAAAGCCCAGAACCGAGTAGATGAGATTCTACTGAGCTGGAGCTACAAAAAAACCTTGCTACGTAGGGAAAACCTGGCTAGAAGAAAAACATATATATATATATATATATATATATATATATATATATATATATATATATATATATATATATATATATATATATATATATAGACATGGGCTGAAGCTTTATCAGGTAATTATAGAGGTCTAATAAAGAAAGAAATACTTTGCAAAAATCAATGGAAGCTCATTTTCTGAATTAATTGCTTTTTTTTTTTTTAACAATTTAATCTGACAAACCTGGAACTTTTTAAATTTTATAAATTACTGGGGGCTGTCCCATTTTACATGAGCACTCTAAGTGGGTGTCACTATAAATGATGGAAAACCCCCAAACTATTATCATAAAATAAGCTTTATCTTTTAGTGAAGCTAAATATTTGGGCAGCTGGTCCTTAAAATATATAGATTACTGATAGTCATAGTTGACTTTGCATGAATATTTATATGGCAATTTACTCTTTTTAATAAGCTACTCATGGTGCTGCTACATGAGATCCTGCAGTGTATGGGAGTGGGGGAGATTTCAGCTTTAACATATAAATGAGATTATGCATTGCAGTATGATTAGAGTGTTGTGCAAATTTAACGCTATTGTTCATCAGTCATGACATAGCTTAGCATTACTGATAATAAGATAAACTGCAGTTGATTTGTTTACTTAACATTCTCCCGTCCCCAAAAGATTGATGGAAATTACTAGCTGGACTTAGATAAAACAGAGGCTATTTCACGAGCTGACAGTCCAGGCTGAGGTTTCTAGGTCTAACAATGGTTATTTGCTCTAAAGTTGTCCATTTACTTGTATATTATTTGTCTATTTTAAAGAAATATACATTTCTAGTACAATTCAAGTGTAATTAACACTGATTGCAATGTGTTTGAGCATTAGTTGCCTGAGCTTAGTCACATTGCTGCTATGGAAAAGCCAGTCCTAGCTAAAGTGCTAAGAGTCCCAAAAATGGAAGAGTGGAACTTTTCCAAGTTTCAGAGAGATACTTACTCAACAAATTGCCATCCAAGATCTATACCCTCAACAGTGTAGATTCCTAAAACATGTACTGATAAGGCTATATTTGAGTTTCAGCCCCTTCCCCATATGAGCTGTGATAATGCTGTGGCAATGCTTGTGATCAATGTAAAAATAATGCTTATTTTTAAGCTTTAACAATGCTTATGGTTAGCACAGAAATGTTGCCTAAAAAAGGATACTGAAAGGTTCCACATTTCCATCTAAGTAACTGTTAGAATGTTTTAAGAAAGAGGGAAGATGAAAGATATTGAAAGGATAGTTTTCCCTCTGGTCTGCTGTTTGAGCGGGAAGAATGCTTAAATGTGATTGGCTGGTTTCCCAGACAGCTCCCTATAAAAGGGCTGGCTGTTTGAATGGCTGGACTGTAAATAGTTGCTGAATAAAGAGCTGTTTTTTGAAGCCTTTCTCCAGTCTCTTCAATCCACCTATCTAATAGAAGACAAAAACAGAAGCATAATTATCCTTGTCTGTAGTTTAATTGTGGATGAGAAGGCAGACCTGATTTACATCACTGAAACCTGGATGGGAAAGGAGGACTGGGTGCCTCTCTTAGAAATCTGGACACCAGGGGTTTGGGCCTGAGTCCTAGCATGGAATAGGGTAGCTATTATCATCTGGGAGATTCTCCTGACATCAGGTGGTACAAGTCCCATCTTAGCCATGAAAGCCATCCGAGAGACATAGGATGGGTCACTCATTTTCAGCCCAACCCACCTTACAGGTTTGTTGTTATGGGGAAAACAGGAGAAAGGTGCCTTGTATCAGGGGTGAAATGCTACCGGTTTGGACCGGTTCTCCTGAACCGGTAGTAAAGAAATGCTACTGGTTCGGGCAAACCGGTATTTCCAACGATCAGCTGGACGCCGATCAGCTGTGATGTGTGATTTATATTAGCTAGAATTGTCAGATTTCCTGCTTTCTAGCTAATCTAAATCGCATGGCGCAGTGGTTTCCCCCCCCTCCCGCTCACTGTTCTACTTACCTTTTTAGACTCGGAAGGCTTCAAAATATTCCTTTTTAGTGCTGTGCAGGCACACCTCAGGCACACATGCACGTGCTCGGTTGCAGACTCATAGAACTGGTAGCAGACTCCAGAGGATTTCACCGCTGCCTTGGATATGTTTGTCATACTCTAGTGATAGAAATTAGAATGTGTTGCACATTGCACAGAATTATTCAGTCTGCCTCTGAGAGACCTCAGCTGTTCTCTCTAAATCTGAGATGTTCTGATAGGGAAGCAACAACTATTGGAGATGTTTAATGATACCATACTGTCATCTGTCTCAACAGTCTAAATTAGCAATGAGCCATTGGTTCTGTCAAGGCAATCCATATACAGCAACAGCATCAGTTCATTTAGTGACCATTACCATGGCACTGAAAAATATGACTTATGACTATTTTTCTTAGTTGTGAAAGTAATAAAGGTGGGATGCAAATGATAAAAATATATAAAAACATATTCTTCAAGTAATGCAATGTGAGATCTTGCTTTTATGACTGGAACTGAAGGATTAGTTGGTTTGCTGCCTATGAACTGGTCCAACATGCTCCATTGCATCATTCATGCTACAGCTGCTCAACCTTACTGTTGAGGGGTTGATAGAATTCCTCAAGCTACTCTTTCTTTTTGCATCACTTTCTTGGTTTTGCTTATTTTCCTGAAAACACAGAAAAATCCAGATTTAAACTATCACAAGTAAAGAAGTTTCTAACTCTGCCTTCTTGTTTCCTGACTCATTGCTCTGTTTGGGTTTCTGTTTTAAAGTCAATGATTTGCTGCTAATGAAAGCAGGAGTAGCCTTTGTTTTTCAATCCCTGCATCCTCAAGAAAAGGGCTTGGAAGGTTGGAGAAGTGAGCTTGCACTGCTGCTTGTAAAGGTCCTAATGTTCTGCCCCAGCTATGGACCCCAAAGAACACAGCACACACCAAGTCTGTACAAAACTTAAATTTCCTAAAATAACTCAGTCTTTTCCAAACAAAGGCTTTTTTAACATCCTACAAAAACCAAAGATAAAGTAATCACAATCTTACTATGGTTGGCAGAAAGCCCAGAAGCAATTTGCAGAGAATCCAGACGTGAAGGAGAGTGAACTAAAGTTGTTCCCTACAAATTGCTTTGGCGTTCCTCCTTAAATAGGCTAAGGGAGTGGCCAATTAGCCCCAAGCCTTACTTACGAGGAGGTCTCCTCCTGAGGAGCCACTCCTGCCTTTTGGCAGCTCTGTGCACCCGTACATCGAGAAGAGGCTCCTCCTCTTTGTCCTCTTCACTTAAAGGAGCTTTTGGAGGTTCTGAAGGCCCTGGCTGAATCCCTGCCTCTGGCACCACATATTCTTCAGCCTCCTCATTGTCCGACTTGAATGCCAGCTGCACAGGCTGCTGGCACAGCACCACACCAGCCTCCTCATTGTCAGAATCAGCTACAATCCGCACAGGCCGCTGACGGGCCACAACACCTAATCCAGATAAAGTCACTTTACTCTAGTGATAGAAATTAGAATATGTTACAGAATTAGTCACAGTTTGCCTCTTAGAGACCTCAGCCGTTCTCCCTAAATTCTGATAGGGAAACAACAACTATTAATGATACTATACTGTCATCTGTCTCAACAAGTCTAAATTGGTTCTTTCAAGACAATCCATATACAGGTAACCCTCAATTTACAACAGTTTGTTTAGTGACAGTTCAAAGTTACAACAGCACTGAAAAATGTGACTTATGACCATTCTTCATAGTTATGACCTTTGCAGAATCCCTATGCTCAAGTTATCAATATTCAGGTGCTTGGTAACCTGTTCATATTTATGACTATTGCTGTATCCCAGGGTCATGTGATCAAATTTTGCAACACTTCTGACCAGCAAAGTCAATGGGGAAGCCAGATTCACTTAACAGTCCAGTTTACTGACTTATCAACTGCAGTGATTCATTTAACGACTGCGGCAAGAAAAGTTGTAAAATGGGGCAAAACTCTCTTAACAAACATCTCATTTAACAATAGAAATTTTGGGCTCAAGTCAAGGACTATCTGTAATAAAGGTTCTCTCCAATAAAAAGATTCTAGCCCCACACAATATTTTCAAGTGAGGATCAGTTCACAGATAGGTCTCCTGTTGAAGAAGAGCTGGGAAGCACTGGAGATGTGAGTCTGTTGGACTGCCCACAAACCTGCTTCTCATAAACAAAATTCAAAAAGACTGATGCTTGATAGTATCATACTCAATGTTTTCTTCTAAGAGGAAACAAATTATCTCCCATTCTACATCTGTGTTGGAAAGAAGGATTGGCAAATGATAAAAGCAGCTTCATGACAAAAGCCTTGAGTATTTTGTAGGTGTGTTGTGGTGTTGCAGAAACATATAAGACATACAGAAATTACTGCATGATGCTACTTTTGTCATTTTCAATCCTACAGAAACCCAAGTGGCTTCTTACAATCATGTTCCAAATCTGATAATAGAAACCATATTTTGCCTATGTCTTTTGTAATGTTTTAGCAATGAATGTATCCAATAATTTACATCATTATAGTATGAACTAAAGTTTTTTTTAAGTTTCATTCATTTTTTGGAAAGATAAACATCATCTTTGCCTTTTTGAAAAGGTAGGAAGGAGTTCTTCAATGCAAACAACATTGTGTCATCTATATAAAAAATATAGCAGCGAAATCTCTGGAGGATAAATCACTCTGGATTTCTTTCCCAAAGTCATAGATTGATTGAAAATTCCATACTGAATTCCATACTGAATATACAGCTCTTTTGATGCTGAATTTTGGTTGCATGTTATCTAGCTTTGAAAGGGGGAGGGGTATCTTTAAATGTGAACATTTTGATTCAGTTACTTTTTGTGCACAGCCTGGTTATGGAGAACTCACTTAAACATTGTGATGGTACGGCAGGAAAATATTAGCCCTCTGTTCATCTTGGCCCTCTGGTCATCTGTGACTGTCACAGTTTCTTGCAAAAATCAAATCCAGAAACACACACAGATAACTGATTCAGCAGGATTCATTTAAATAAGAAACTACTTTATATACAAGAATATATATATACAATACCAACAGCAGAGAACAGTTAGTTTCATTTCAGCTCAGATCAGCAGACAGGTACACACAAGGCAGGAGCGAACAGACTGCTTAGTTTCAGTTTCAATTCTCTGCACAGACTCAGAAACTGAAGACTAAGACTCCAGTCTGTCCTGGCTCCACTCTGTCTCAGCTACCAATTGGCTGACTTAGTTGCTATGCCTATTCATTGGCTGACCTTATTACCATGTCTCTGCCAGTTCATGAATAATCTGACAGTCTCTTAAGAACCTGCTGGTACATGAGCCATAGCCTGCTGCTGCTGTTCCTGTTTTGGACATTTGTTGGAATAAGTAGTGGAAAAATTGCTGCGATAAAGACAGATTAAGCAAGGTAAAACCCCAGCCTCTCTTCATTTAGAAATACCTCCTTATTCATAGATTCATCTTTTGTTAGTTCATTGTGTCTTCAGGGATTTTTGACCCATAGTTTGGGAATCTCAGAAATAAGTGGAATTTGTAGAAGTATATCAAAATCTCTAAAAAATATATATGATCAGGTTCATGTAAAATAATAGTAATAATAACAATTGGATAAAATCACAAAATAATAAAGGTTTACAAATAGAAATAGAATCACTGGATAGTACCAATAGTAATAGGTTTATTGGGTGCAATCCCAAAACATCTGGAACATCACTTGAACACCTTCGGGATGGACAAATTCGCCATCAGTCAATTGCAGAAAGGCTTAGGGACATCTTACATCCTGCAATCATATTTTTAATGTTATTAAACAACATCTACTATTCCAGATCCTTGGGAGGTGACATTTTTGTCCAACAGGTGGACAAAAATGTCAAATCCAGTCTAGATATCTGGCTGACTATACGACCAACCATACCTTTAAAATAAATGACTAATAAATAAATTCATTTTGGATTTCTTTAGACAATACAATCTTCACTTTCAATTTCAAAAGGTGAAGCACCTTTCCATTTTTTCTTCTTTTGAAGATTTGGAGGTTGAACTAAGCAATGAAATCTTACAGTTTTATTTTTGAAAGACAAAATTGGATGACATTTGCAGGAACAGAAGTTTCTTCTAAGGAAATAAAGTAGTGGTTTCTGTAATGCTGATTCAATATGAAGAATATTAATCTTGTCAACCTGCAGTAACAGTCTAACTTGGCTAAATTTTGTTACATTTATGCCAATTCTTAATGGAGGGGATGTTATTTTACTGAAATCTGAAAGATTATACTAATGATCCATATTATGTCGTGCTTTCTGTGGATGTGCATGTTGAATATAATACACAAACAAGAAAAAGCACCAAACCAAACTGTTTTTGTATTCTTATTCCGAAACATATAGGCATACAAGTATTTGATAACAAATTGCATGCTACTACACTGGAATGATGTGGTACTGGGTAAATTGATTTACATAATATTTAAGTCAAGATAGATAAAAGTGATGGGATAAATAAGAGTTAAGCTTAAGAGTGCAGTTAATAAAAAAGGATTTGGCAAAAGATTTGAATAAGAGGCCTCACAATGAAAGAGGTTACCTAAGACTAGTCATATCATACCTGCATACCAAGACAAATTCCTTGTGTGTCCAATCACACTTGTGTGTCCAATCACAATAAAAAATTCTATTCTATTCTATTCTATTCTATTCTATTCTATTCTATTCTATTCTATTCTATTCTATTCTATTTTCTATTCTATTCTATTCTAGCCTCAAGTGGCAGAAAGTGCCAAAATGTTTAATATCCATCCAGTGTGATTAAGAAATTCCCCATTTTCAACATACTTAAACAACTTTAAGTAACAATACAGTAGAGCTTTTAACACTAAATACTTAATGTTAAACACTGAGCTTAAGATAGGAGCTTTTATTATACAACATATACTTTGGCGTGATCCAAAGTGGTTTATTATTTAGTTCTGGATGAAAAAGCCAAATCATCTTATGCTCATTGACATTTTAATTCATGATTAATATTGATATAATATTTCTTTCCTTTTTTATCCTCAGTAGTCTAAGCTATCTAAGCATTAAAGCGTTAATAATATATACCGAACGCTCTATAAACAAACTAGTATCACAACCACATAATGTATTATGTAAGTTTAACAACAATATAATACAAATATTACTATTAAAAAAAAAACACCTCACCATAAAGTTATTTCAACTGGAAACTCTAATTGTCAGTCTTCAAACTATGCATTCTTCTCTACCACTCCCCAACAGTATCACTTGTCAAAATATTTTTTTATTCTCCTTTAGGGAAAAGATCAGTTTTGAGAAGATCTTAGATCTATCAATAGCATTAGAATATATTCATCATGCTATTTTTTTCTGAGGTCAAGAACATTAAGGAAAGTTCAGCAAACAGTACTAAGCAAAAGGCAGGGCGAGAAGAAAATTCTTTCTCAGCTTAATTTACATTCTTCTCACTGCTCAGACTTTTGTAACTTTTCTATTTTTGGAAAGCATCCTTGCTTTCAACACGACCATACATAGTTTCATAGAGTGCTTTTTACTCTTTTAACTGCTCACTTCTCCCTTTGTATGGACCGCATGGTCTCTGCTCCTTTCTTGATCTTTCCTTTTCTCTTATCATATTTGCAATTATCTCCTCATTCATTATCTATCTATCTATCTATCTATCTATCTATCTATCTATCTATCTAGACTAAATAACTAAGTGTACTTCTTTTGTACTGGTTACTCATCTCTTCATTTCAAGTCGCATCTATTTATTATCCATTCATTCTTGACCTGACCTCTTCTTGTTTTTCCATGCACATTTTTACAGTAACCCATTCCTACTGCATTCAACATTTCTTTGTAAGCTGACATATCATTTCTGCATAAAATAAAGTATGCGGAAAAACACCGTTTGACACAGCAATTTTGCTTCTTTTGACAAATACCTCACAATAGACCAATATACTATCCTTCTATCTGCATTTCATCTTGAAATTTCTCATCCATTCTCTTATCTTTAGCTAACCTTCAAACAAGGTGTACAAATTCATTTATTACTTTAACTTTTCAACATTTATTGCTCTAGTTTTTCAATACTCGTTGCTCTGGTTTTTCAACATGTATGTATCATTTGCAATGGTTCATTTCCCTTTCGATCAGTCTTTGATGAATTAGAATTTGTTCTGTTCCACACTCCTCAATGCTTTGTCCAATCTATCATTTTTTGGAAATCATTCAGATTCTCAGGTAACAAAACATTGTCAAAATGTACATACATTCATATCCCAATCAGCACACCTGAAGAAAGTAATTACAAACCTTTCTTATACATTAATTTACAAATATATTGAACAGTCAAGGGAGCATCACACATCCTGGCTTTACACCCTCGTCAAATCATTAGACCATGAACTTCCCCCAGAAATTCGTAAAATCTCTGATCTCCGTGTATTTCGCTGTAACCTCAAAACTATGTTGTTCCGCCAGGCTGGGCTATCAATGTAAAGATTTTAATTGGTTTTAAATGGGATTTTAAATTTGGGGTTTTATAAATTGGGCCTATTATTTAATAATTTTAATTATTTTTAAATTTTGTCTGTTTTTGTGTTTTTAATTAGGCTGTACAGCGCCCTGAGTCCTTCGGGAGAAGGGTGGTATAGAAATAAAATAAATAAATAAATAAATAAATAAATAAATAAATAAATAAATAAATAAATAAATAATAATGAACCAGTCATTAGACACTCATTTCATTGTCACAGATTTACTTCAATTATACCTACTTACTGCATTCAGCAATCAGCTTTCAACTGTATATTCTTGTAAAAGATTCCATATTTCAAAGCTATTCATGTTATCATACCCTTTCAAAAAATGCATGATTTTCACACTTTTGAATATTTCTCAGTGACTTACTGAAGAGGCAATATCTTATCCATGTACTTTGTCCCACATAAAACTAATACAATTCCCAAATTTGGGTCATTTTCAATTCTTCTGCCCTTTGAATCAAAATTCTGGAAAACTATTTTCCAGAAGCACTTAACAAACTAATCATCTATTAGTTCTAGTTATTTTTTAAAAATTCAATTCTTTCAAGGATCTTTTTTTGCTCTCTTCCAAAACAATGTTAATAAGAATTTTGATAAACTTATCAAAGTACAGTAGAACCTCTGTACCTCATGAATGCTTCTGACCACAACCAAATCAGGTTCCGACCAAAAAATTCACAATTTTTTTTTCCCGTGGCTGATTTCCCCTTTTGCGCCATTTTTTTTTTTTTTTTTGTAAGCACCAAATTTCCAAAATTAGGTTTGGGTCATGACCAAGTCGGTTTGTGACCAAAGTTATAAAGCAAATTATGGTCATGACAAGAGGTTCTACTGTATAAAGTATCAATGAAAATTAAGATAGTGGGACAATGGGGAAGGGAAAGGTGAGAGAAAGAAGTGTAGGGTTTGTGGAAAAAAGAAAATTATTGACTTCCTACTCTTATAGCACAGCAGAATAATAGATTACATCATTTTTTAAAAAAAAATCTTTTAAATTATAATTTACAACGTAGACTTTTTATTTTTACTTACTTAATTTGTATTAACCATTTCTAAAACAACAAACTTATCTACTCAGCAAAACAGAAAATAAAATTTTCACTTTTTCCATCTGAAGCACAAAATCCAGAAGCATTTCCAAATAGAAACAAAGTTCTTTTCTTTGATTAGTGCTGTTAATTTAGCCATCTCTGCTAGTTCCATCTGTTTTTCAAACCATTCATCCATCGTGGAAATAAGAATATATTTCCATTTTTGCGCATAAAGCATTCTTGCTGCTGTCAACATATATAATAATGAAGTTTCAGATTTTTTTCCCAAGTCCTTTTTCCTTTAAGCCTAAAAGAAAAGCCTCTGATTTAATTTTGTATTCACTTTAAGAATCCTTTGTATTAGAATACAAAATATGCTTTATGCCAAAGATCATAAAAAAGTTTCTTACTTACTTATACCTTTGTATATCTTCGACAGCTGATCAGGTGTTAAATTAATTCTTCTTTGCCGTCATTGACCTTTCCATCCCTATTTTTTTGTTTATACATATGATACAATATCATTCATTATTTTTATTTGTTTCTGGCAACAGTCCTCTCATATTCATTTTGAGACTATATATATATATATATATATATATATATATATATATATATATATATATATATATATATATATGTATGTATATATGTATCACAAACTATTCTAAAAATAGTTTAGAATAGTTTGCACATCTAACATAAATGTGTATACACACACACAAAGTCACACACACACATGCACAGACAGAGCATATATATAAAACTCCCTTTTCACAACTCTGTAATTCCTTAATTCATGGTAGAGTCAAGGTAATTGGATGGAGCTGAGCATTTACTGGTCGGATGCCCTGATGCCATGCGGAGTTCGCAGCAGATATTTTTTCTTTGCATCTTATAAGAAAAACATCTAGTGTTACCTAGGATTGAATTCTCAACCTTCTAAGTGGGAGATAAGCATCTTCATCTCCCACCATGCTGCTCATATATAGGTAGTCCTTGACAGTTCATTTAGTGACCATTTGAAGTTAAACAGCACTGAAAAAAAGTGACTTATGACCATTTTTCACACATGACTGTTGCAGCATTGTGATGGTCATGTGATTGACATTTGGATGCTTGGCAACTGATTCGTATTTATGATGGTTGCAATGTCCCGGGGTTATGTGATCATCTTTTGTGACTTTCTGACATGTAAAGTCAGTGGGGAAGCCAAATTCACTTAACAACCATGTTACTAATTTAACAACTGCAGTGATTCACTTAACAAATGTGGTAAGAAAAGTTGTAAAATGGGGGCAAAGCTCACTTAACAAATTTCTCACTTAGCAACATAAATTCTGGGCTCAATTGTGGTCATAAGTCAAGGACTACCTGTATATGTTCTGCCTCATATGCCTGTTCAATCTCTCTTTAGTCCCTGTCAGTAGAATCCTTGTCCATTTGCTGATATTCTCACAGTAGACTGGTGAAAACTGGACTTTTGTTTCCCGTTTTTACAGGTTCACCTATGGGTAAGAGGCCAGAAACAGTTTCTGCTGAGGATAAGGATAGTTGGGGGCATTTGGGCGAGCGTTTAAAACATTTGACCAGAAATGTAACCAAAGCCAAATTTTGGTCCAAACATGCCTTATGTTACTCTAGGCAACCTGGGATTTCTCATGTAAAGATTGCCTTGTAAAGCAGTCTCAAATTGCCTGCATCCCACTAACTAGGAGGTACACGTATGCTTAAAATACAATAATGTCTCTTGAGCAGAGTTAAAGCTATAAACAAAGAACAGCAGCACGCTTCCAAGAATGAAAGTCAGTCCAGTGCTTCAGGCAATAAGCTTTTAGGTTTGTATACTGTTTGAAGAAACTCTGCTTGGTTCACAGTAGACCTGAAATCTCTGAAATGTCCCACTTTGCTTCAGAATTAAGAGTTTCCCTGAAGTTACTTACTCATAGCATAATCTGACATTTTCATTGTTTAATATGTTGTGGTGCCAAAGACCATCTTGCTAAAGAAGGCAACTTATATTAACATATCCTCAGGAACATTGTGGCTATACCACTGAACTGCAAAAGTATGAAACGCTCACATTAACAAAAAGCTTTTGCAAATATCTGTAATTTAATAGCATTTTGTGCTCGATTATTGTATTTGGAAATGCAAAATGTGTAGGTAAGGTGACTTCCGTATTGAGTATGTCATATACTTTACATCCCAATATATAATTTAGAAAAACTGAAATGCTAGGATGTTTCATGATCTTATTTTGAATGGCTTTTGAAGCATGGCAATGGTTGATAGGGAATTATAAATAATTTTCCCAACAGGATTTCACTTCACACACATGACTGATAGAGACACCTGACAAGCACAAATATCAAATAATTCCCTGGGGCATTACACTAGGTTAATAGCAGAGTTTTAAGAAAAGCCTCAAGCATCCACTGAATTTTGTAAAGGGAAACAGAATTTTAAAAAAAGGCATGCACTAGAATTTAATTTATGCAAGTGCCATTGTAGATGGAAAATGGGGAATATACAGTAGTGTAATGCATCCCATGATATTGTAATGCCAACATAAAAGGGCAGAAGCTTGCATTGGGAATTCATCACACATTTTGTCAGTAATAATAAATGGTTATGAATAAATAAGTTAACAAATGCAGTAACAATAAATGCTTATGAATATACAGTTTGTTTTTTAATCTTCCTATAAAATTCCTGCAACGTTATTTTTAATAACAATTAAATGTTCAACTTTTTATTAGCTTTCCTGTAATTCAGATAAGAATTACCTGATTATTAATAGTAAATGCAAAGCAACAGATTTATTGATTGTGTGTGTGTGTGTGTATACATGATAAATGTCAATGTGTGTGTGTGGGTGGGTGGGTGCACATGCATGCGCGCACCCACACACTCACACATTGACATTTATCATGTTGCACTTGGGGAATTTTGTTAACAAGTTAGCCTCTATAAGCATCTACTCAATTTAGTTGGAAAAGGTTTATTACAGAGTAAATCATATAGTCTGTCTCTTACAGAATGATCTGCTAAATGTTCTCAAATTTAGGCAGGGTGAAGTTCTTTTAACATTTCTCTCACCGGGAAAACTACTCTGGATGATAGAAAATAAATAAAACTCTTTGAATCTATAGAGCTTTCAGAGTTGGAATTAGGGACCTGTATCAGGGCATAGAGACTGAGTTTGGCTTCTCTGTCACTGTTAGTTTAAAAAAGAAGATAAACTGCCCCAAATCTGCCTCTTGGCTTCCCTGTTTCTGATAGATTTCTTCTCCACTTGTACCTACTATTCACTTCACCCATATCCGAAAGTCTAACATCTGATGCTGGCCAGATATGTTTGACCAAGGCCTACATTCTCTTATCATTATTTATTATTTCATTAAAGGTCAATGGAAATTTGTAGGTATACAACTACATAAATATACCCCATGATAAGGGTGCAGTGTGTGTGTGTATCAGATGTGGGTTTCAGCAGGTTCTGACCAGTTCTGGAGAACCGGTAGTGGAAATTTTGAGTAGTTCAGAGAACCGGTAGTAAAAATTCTGACTGGCCCTGCTCCTATCTATTCTCTGCCTCCCAAGTCCCAGCTGATCAGAAGGAAATGGGGATTTTTCAGTAACCTTCCCCTGGATTGGGGAGGGAATGGAGATTTTACAGTATCCTTCCCCTGCCACTCCTACCAAGCCACACCCACCAAGCCAAGCCACTATCCACAGAACTGGTAGTAAAAAAAATTGAAACCCACTACTGGTGCATGTGTGTATGTATATATATACACACACACTCAATGCACACTCACACATATAAGCACAGAGACATACAGTATGTACACAGTATCTCTGTGTGTATATGTGTGTGTGTGTGTGTGTGTGTGTATACAGAGCGTGTGTGTGTATTTGTGCGTGACTGCTACAAGTTACAACAGCACCAAAACAAGTGACTTATGATCAGTTTTCACAGTTACGATTGTTGCAGCATTCCCATGGTCCCATTATCAAAATTTAGACACTTGGCAACTGGTTCATATTGACGAAGGTTGCCATGTCCTGGGAATACATGATAACCTTTTGTAACCTTCTGACCAGCAAAATCAAAGTCAGATTCACTTAACATAACAGCTGCAGTGATTCACATAACACTTGTGGCAAGAAAGATCATAATAACTTCCTCACTTAGCAACATACATTTTTGACTCAATTGTGGTCGTAAATCAAAGACTACTTTTACACACATACACACATAGTTTTTTTTAAAGAAAGATATTTTCACTTCACATCTAAACATATTTTTGTTTTCTTAGTGGCTTAAAAGTTGGTATTCGAGGATAGTTTATTAGCTGTTCAATTGCAGCACTGGTTGAAGGCAGATAGGATAAATTATATTAGATAAACTGTTTGGCATGATTTTAGATCATCCATTTTTAATCCCTGCCTTTCTAAAATATATTTGTTTACTTAGTAGGTTTCTCAAACTGCCCACTCAGCAAAATCTCTGGGTAGCTGTAAGTGATGTTTTTCTTTCTGAGAGATATCTTTCTAAAACAGAATTAGTTCTAAATGCTATTCACGTATAGTGTCATCTTTATATCTCAGGATATCTCAGAAACCACCAGCAAACTACTACAACCACATAGAATCAGCATAACACACAAGCCAACTAAATCTCCTAAGCAAATCAAAAGACCCAGCACCCCCAGAAGGAAAAAGAAAAAAACAGTGTACAGTGTACAACATAATATGTAAGGACTGCAACAGCCATTATGTAGGACAAATAGGCAGAAGAATGGCAGAACGCATCCTTGAACACAGTAGCGGGTTTCAATTTAGTTTGCTACTGGTTCGCTTGTGTGCGTGCCAATGATACTGTGCATTCGCAGAAGCTTCTGCACATGCGCAGAAGCATCTGGGTGGATGGGTGGAGCCTCCCACCGCTATCAGTTTGCTCAGTCCGGGGCGAACTGGTAGCTACCCACCACTACTTGAACATCAACCAGCAGTCAGAAGACATGATGAAAATTCTTTAATTTCACAACAGAGAGAGAGACTTAACCATAGTTTCAATTGGGAAAATGTAGCCACCCTAGACCAAGTCAAGTCCAAAAATGCTAGGGAATTTATAGAAGCCTGGCACACTGACAAATTAGCCATCAATAGACACACAGACATTAACAATATCTATAGACTATGAAAAAGAGACAACCAACTAGCTAAAAAGGGAACAAAAAGACCTACGCATCTCTCCACCAGCAATCAGCACCCAGATCAGCATAGATTAATTCCAAGATTAACATCAGACCAACAATCAAGAAAACCATACCCAAATCAGGAAACTGCCAAAGAAGTCAACAGTAATCACCCCAACCAAAGAATCTCTAAGATCATCCGCACTAACACTGACAGCCCAAGACACTAGAATATAAACTGAGAGCAAATCCCACTTCTTACAAGCACTGATGATGTTATCCTAGTTTGGGTAATAAAATGTCTGCAAGAAAACAAGCAAGCTCAGAGAGCACCAAGAACCCTTTATTTCAACCCTGAGCTATGAATGTTCTCCTTTATTGGTACTATCATCTTTATCTGTAAGCCATGAGCTTCTTCCATTTAACCAAGATGCATTAGCTTGGATTTATTTTGCTGATTATACATATGGAAGGAAAAATGAAAAAATTAAGACCAGGAATTATTAGTGTTATGCATAAAAATAATAAATAATAAAAAAAATATTGGGAATCAAACTATATATCAGTATAAAAGGATAGCCATTTGACTACCTCTGAAAAAGATCCCTGCAGTGAAATAGTAGAGAGTTATTGTCTGCCATATGCTCAGATGGTTAATTTGTGTGCAGCAAGATCACCAAAGCACTTAGAAACCTATGCTTCATTTTGCTGACTGCTTACTTTCAAAAGAACTCGTATCAAAGAAAACACTGGAATGACAGGGAGGGGAAGTTCCCTCAATTTGTACGATGGCATTTAAAATGTTTATTTTTCCATTGTTCCATTATTGACTTGAAGCCCAGTCCATGCTGGATAGGGTCATCAGATGTCAGAGCCTTCCCAACTGGTGTCCATTGTTCTTGAACTGCACAGAGGAAATTGCTTTCTCTTAGGGAAGGAGTTTGCTGTCAGGCAGCTGTTCAGTTAAACAATAGTGGTAGGTAAAGCTTACTGAGACCCCAATTTATATTCTGACTTGGTGCCAGGAGTATTGTCAAGGCTTTGAAAGAGAAAGGGAAATAAGAATAATCACCTTAGAAGTGTGTAGCACAGTAGTAATATTTTGGATCACAAATACAATGGAATCAGAAAATGAGAAGGGCATCGGAGTAGTATCTTGAATATGGCCTAACCAGACTGATTATCTTGACCTACAGGAATGGCATTAAAGGAGTTGGTGCTTCTACTTGCCTTGTTTGCTGCCACTGAACAGTGGAAATCTACAAAGAAGTCTTCAAATAAACTCCAGCTTTAGCTGGTTGTAGAACATATTGAAGTACCGAATTTTTATTTTGATTGAGGGCAATTGTTTGGAGAAATATCTAAGGCACAGAAGATGCCACCAAAAAATAAAATTTCCCCAATTTTAGAAATCATCGTTTTATGCTGTGGGATATAATTTACCTTGCTGGATTAGGAAGAGAGTGAGGCAGATTCAAGTCTTTTTTTTTTTAATTGCAAAAGTTTTACAATTACATTTTTACCCCTTCCCCCCCCTTAACCCACCCCAAACTTCCCAACCTCCCTAACCCACCCTAACCCTCCCCTCCCCCCGGACTTCCGCACAGTATACTCATATCAGGTAAAAAAAAACCCCTCCTTTGTATAAAACTTGTATAAAACTTGAACCCCTCCCTCCCCCTTATAATTTTTCATCTTCATTACATTAAAATATTTCTATCTTAATATAACATTTTCAAATAAAAGCTATTTGATATTTCCTAGTTTGATATTTGTTCTGAACATAATCTAACCACTTTTTCCATTCCCATTCATAAGTCTCTTGTGAACAGTCTTTTAAATATGCTGAAATCTCCGCCATCTCTGCAAAACTGGCCATCTTCAAAATCCATTCTTCAATAGTGGGCAAAGCTTCATTCTTCCAGTATTTACCTATCAACAATCTCGCTGCTGTTATCATGTACAATATCAATTTTGTTTCACCCAAAGTAAAACCCTTAACTATACCCAATAAAAACAATTGTGGAGAAAATTGAATTTTTTTCTTCAAAACATTCTGCATGACCCACCAAATTTTTATCCAAAAAGCCTTAACTTTCCTACAAGTCCACCAAATGTGATAATATGTAGCATCTAAACAATCACATCTCCAACATTTTGGCTGAACATTAGGGTACATACACGACAATTTTTTGGGGTCTAAATGCCATCTATAAAACATTTTATAGAAATTTTCCCTCAAATTCTGCGACTGTGTGAATTTAACATTCTGAACCCAATTTTTTCCCCATGTTTCCAACATCACTGGTTCCTCAAAATTTTGTGCCCACTTAATCATACAATCTTTAACCAATTCAGTTTCTGAATCCCTTTCTAACAAAACATTATAAAGCCTTTTAATATGCATTGGACCTTTCTCTTTTATGTGTCTAACCAATTCTTCCTCATGCAACATAATACCAGTTTTTTGGTCCTCTTTCCATCTCAATTGTAGTTGATTATATTGTAACCAAGTTAAGTTAATCCCTTCGTCCAACAGTGTCTGTAATGTCTTCAACTGCCATCTGCCCGCATCTGTAAAAAGAACCTCTTTGTATAAAAACCCCCTGAGTGACATTATATTTGTATTCCACATAATATGACCAAGATCCAGCCATAGCGGTATTTTATAATCCCATTTGAATCGGTGCTTCTTCCAAACTCTCATCAAAGAGTCTCTAAGTATATGGCTTTTAAATACTTTATCCACTTTGTTGTCATAAAATAAGTATGCATGCCATCCAAATTCAAGATCAAAACTTTCTATATTCAGTATTCCAGTCTTTTTCCTTCCAAACCAATCAGTTGCTAGAGTCAAAGCTGCTGCTTCATAATATAACTGTAGGTTTGGAAGTTTAAGGCCTCCCCTTTCTGGAACATCTTGCATAATTTTCAATTTCACTCTCGGTTTTTTCTCATTCCAGACAAACTTATTCACTCCAGTTTGCCACACTTTCAGTTGTTTATCACTTTTAAGCACCGGAATCATTTGAAACAGAAAAAGAAATCTTGGCAAAATGTTCATCTTAACTGCTGCTATTCTTCCAAATAAAGACAGCTGCAGTTTTTTCCAAGTCTCCATATCTTTCTGCACCTCTCGCCACAACACCTCATAATTATTTTGAAACAATTTTGTGTTTGATTCTGCAACCTGAACTCCTAGATATTTTACCTTTGGTACAATCTCAAAACCTGCCCTCCTTTCAAGCTCGTGTTTACGATCTTGTGTCATATTTTTAACTATCATCTTAGTTTTTTTCTGGTTCAGTCTAAAACCTGAAACTTTACCATAGTCTTGTATAATGTCCTTCATTTGGATTATTGATTCCATTGGCTGTGTTAGGGTAACGACCAGATCATCTGCAAATGCCTTTATTCTGTAATCCTCTTGCCTTATCATTATACCTTTCAAGATATTAGAGTCCCGTATTGTATTTAGCAAGATTTCTAGTGTTAAAATAAATAGCAGTGGGGACAACGGACATCCCTGTCTTGTTCCTTTTTCAATTTTAAACTCTGTTGTCAAACTTCCATTAATAATAATCTGTGCCTTTTGCTCTTGGTAAATTGCTGAAACTGCCTGTATAAATTGATCCCCAAAGTCCATCTTTTTTAAAGTCTTTAGTAGAAAATTCCAGTCCACTCTATCAAAGGCCTTCTCTGCATCCAGGAAAACCAGCACTGCAGGGATCTGTTTATTCTTCTCAAGATATTCCAATAAATCTATTACTTGCCTTACATTGTCCTTCATATATCTACCCTCGATAAATCCCGCTTGATCATCATGAATCACCTTTTGGATTACTGGCATCAACCTGTTGGCTAGTACTTTTGCATAAATTTTATAATCAGTATTCAGAAGAGATATTGGTCTATAGTTCTCTGGTTTTTTAGGACCTGCTTGCTCTTTTGGTATCAAAGAAATATAAACTGTTGTCCATGATGGGGGTATTTTACCCCCTTGTTGAATATTACAAAATAGATCTCTAAGTTGTTCCACCATTTCTGCTTGCAAAGTTTTATAATACACTGCAGTCAAACCATCCATTCCAGGAACTTTAGCTGTTTTTAATTGTTTAATTACTACTATTATCACCTCCTCTGTTATAGGATAATTCATTCTTTCCTTTTGTTGGTCAGTAATTTTTGTAACCCTTTTGTTATCTAAGTATTTTTTCTATAAGTCCATTCTGCACATCATCTTTAGCATATAGTTTAGTATAATAGTCCACAAAAGCTTCTTTAATTAATTTTTGTTGAAAGATTTCTTTCCCTCCAATATCAATACTATCAATAGTCCGTAAGCTTTGCTCGCATCCCACACAATTTCAATTGGGGTACCTTTATTCAAATTTATTTCAAAAAATTCTTTCAAGTGCTTTTTAAGTTCTATTATATTTTTTTCATATCTGAACAAGTTTTCATTTATTCTCCAAGAGCGTCACTCAGTCTTACCCATCTCGATTTCTATCCATACTGGGCTATGGTCGGTCAAAGTTCTTGGGAAAATCTTTGTTCTTTTTGTCTTAACAAGTAAATCATCTGACAACAAAATAAAGTCAATCCTAGAGAAGGATCTATGTCTGTCGGAAAAAAAGTATAGTCCAATTCTTTTGGATTATGTATTCTCCAAATATCTTTTAATTCCAAGTCCTCTTTCATATCGAAAAAAGTCTGTGGTAATCTGATCCTAGATTTCGCCAAACTCTTTTTATCTAGTTTAGAATCAATTACTCCATTCCAATCTCTCATAATTAAAATAGATCTATAGTCCCATTGCAGTATTTTAGTATGTAACATTTTATAGAAATGATCCTGTTGTTGGTTGGGAGCATAAATTCCAATCAAAAGAATTTGGCCATTTACTGTAAGCAATTCAATTGCTATAAACCTACCATCTTCATCTGCTTCTATAATTTTAGCTGTTAGTCTTTTGTTTACATAAATAACCACACCATTCTTTTTTTTGCAAAGTTGAAGATATAAAATGTGTTCCTAATTTAGAGTTTATCAAGTATTTTTGATCTTGAGTTGTGATATGAGTTTCTTGTAAACAAATTATATCATTATTAAATTGTCTCAAGTATGCAAATAACTTCTTCCTTTTCTGTACTGAGTTCAACCCATTCACATTCCAAGATAAACACTTAATTGTCATCTTTATCTTTCTGAAGCAACGAGCAGAATAACCGAATATGTTCCAGAATCTTCGGTCTTGCTCCCCCCATGGCTTCCGTCTCTTGTGTAGTACTCTTAGCTCCCTTTTTATATTGTCTTTCCTGTTGTTGCTTTTCTTTAAGTTGCTTAGATTTTGCACGAGTTATACGCTGATCCTTAACTTCAACCATCCGAGCCGGGTCCAAGATTGGAGAAGATTCTAACAGGGGCTCCTCCAAGAAACCTCCTACAGCACCCTGCGTTTCCTCTAACTCCACCTGCTTAGACTGTTCTTGCAATTCTTGCTGGAGTTGCTTCTTATCACTCTCCTTAATCTCCAGCACTGTAGATGTACGTGGAGATGGTGTTCTTTCTTTAAAAATAGTAGTATAAAAATGCTCCGCCTTCTCCACAGTATTCAAACGATGTCTTTCTCCCTTGTACTTCAAAATTATGCCAGTTGGGACATCCCACCGGAATGGTATCTCTTGTTTTTTCAATTCGTTTACTAGAAAGCCAAAATCTTTTCTGGCTTTCAGCATTTTAGGTGGTAGTTCTTTGTAAACTCCAATTTGTGCGCCCCCCACTTGCACAGAGGTAAGGAAAGATTTTTGCAGGATGTCATTTCTTATTGCTCTGTCTGTACAATATATCACCACATCTCTAGGCAATTGTCTTTGTCTGGCCACCCAGGAATTCACTCTATAAATTTTGTCTATTTTGTAAAAAACCACATCAGGATTAATTTTTAATATCACTGCCAAAGCCTCAGCACAAGTCTGTCTCAAATCCTGTCTGTCATCCTCTCTGATTCCTCGAAGCCTTATAGCAAAATCCATTGCCCTGAATTGCATCATAACAATTTCGTTTTCGACTCTCTGCATTTTATCATCAACATCAGAAATTTTATAATCATTGTCTTTCATCTTAACATTGACTTCTGATTTAAATTCGTCCACTTTAGAGTCCACTTTAATAATAAATTCTGCAAGGCCAGACGCCACATCTGATATTTTTTTAGTCACCTTGCCATAATCCTGTTTCACCATATCTTTGATTTCATTAATTTCCTGCATAATTTCCTGTTGAGATTTCTGAAGTTTATCATCTATTTCCTGTTGAGATTTTTGAAATTTATCATCCAAAACCTGGGATATAAATTCTTTTAAATTTTCAAAGTCAAAGTCTTTTTTCTGAGTTTGTTGAACAGAAGGAGGCTGTGATTCATGTTTGTGTGTGGGGGATCCCCCCCCTGCTGCCTTTCCTTCCTGCTTCTTTGAAGCCATCCTGCCACGTAGGTTAGTTTTTCTAAAAAGGGAAATCATTTTTCCTTTTCCACCTCCACAAAGGCTTCTAAAAAAATCCCCCAGGTTTAATCAGATAGAAGCTAAACTGAACAAACTCAGATTTTAAAGAAATTTTTTTTCCTCTTCTCCTATTCCTCTGTATTACAGGCAGAGTAACTTTGTAACTGATCAAAGTAGCTTCTCAGAATCACTTTCACTAGCTCGTTAGCTCAGCTGCTGGACGCCATTTTTTTTCAAATCAATTTCACACGATCGTACTTTCTCTTAATTTAAAAAGTCACCATAGCATCAATACTTGCAGTTTTCAAGTTTGGGGGTTCAAGTTGATACTTCCGCTGATTATTAAGGTTGGTTTCATTCAAATAAGACATTTGCAGCAGCCAGCTTGTTCTGCGGAGAGCAGAGTAGTCCCACGCCGTCCGGAGTCTGGCAAGTTGAAAGGGAGCCGCGCCTGTTTCCTCCCCAGCAGCGATTCTCTGGGGGCTCACAGGGGCTCAACCAGTGCCTTGCCTTCTCTCCTCCAGAAATCCTTCGGATTTTTGAGTTTTCAAGCCGCTTCTGGGTATCGAAGCAGCTCTACAGACAGCGGGGCTGGCGGTCCTTAAAAGGAGACCGTCTTCGCTGGCGGCGAACAAACCGGAAGTCCCAGGACTTGCAGATTCAAGTCTTCATCAGGATTGCTAGATACCTTGTTCCACACATTCATTATTTCAGTGAAATATAACTTTATATTGTTTTATGAAGATGAAAAGCACATGGGTGAGTGAGGAGGTGGCTTGGGTATGCTGAGAATTCCTTGGTGTTCCTTGAATAAAAGCAGAGGAGATAAATAAGCAAGGTGATCATTGCTTTGGATTTGGGCCTGACTCAAATTAGGGGAAAAAGGTGGATTGATATAAATCAAACCTATATTACTATTCACTTGCCCAGGCACATTTCTGTCCCAACAAATCTTTGGCCAAATTTATAATAAAACATCTAAACATAGCTTATTTAGAGATATTGGGAGTTTTTATTTATTCCTGAAAATGAATACATTTCTTAGGGCTCTTGGTCCACCCAACCCCCGATCAATGCAAGATTGCTGATTGCTGATACTTTGCATTGGTTTCGAGAATGACCATGTGATCTCAGTTGGAAAAACTCAAATAGAATCTAGAACATGTCTGATATTATTCCTTGTAGGAATTTCTTTTTTAGATCTTTCATCATCCTGATAGTTCCTTACTTTATAATCCAGTTTGTCATTGTTCTTTTTGCACTATGGTGCTCAAAATTGGACACACTATTCAAACGGAGTCTGACTACAACAAAATAGAGTAGAACAGTTATTTACCATGATCTGGACTCTGTGCTCCTGTTAATTCATCCAGAGATGGCATTTGATTTCCTGGCAGCATATTATATGATTTCTCTCAAAGCAGAGGACGACAAATAGAAGCTGCATAGAAATCAGGCAAGAGGAATAAAGCAGCTGGAGCAGGAAGCAAGAGAAAGAGAAAAGAACCAAATGAGAGTCAACTTTGGGGAAAATTCAGAAACTGAAAAAAGAGATCTAAGAACCTATAGAATATGGTGGCAATCTGATGCATTACTCTGGTACCATGATGGTAAACCTATGGCACATGTGCAAGAGGTGGCATGCAGCACCCTCTCTATGGCCACGTGAGTCATTGCTCCAGTTCAGCTCTGCCACACATGTGCGCACGGGCCTCCCACTGGCCAGCTGGTCTTCGGGTCTCTGCTGTGGAAGCATCGGGGGATGAGGCATGTGCAGGGGGGTACGGGCAATGTGGGAAATGCAGATGGGGGCCATGCATGCATGTGGGGGCCACACTCATGCATGGGGGTATGTGGGAGTGCACATGCAGGCACATGGGAATGGGACATGGGGGGCATGCAGACATACAGGAGACCACATACGCATGCACAGGGTGGGGGGCATGTGGGGGCATGTGCACATGCACGGGGTGGGTGGGACACATGCACAGGGGGTGGGGCGCACACACGGGGGTGCACATGCATTGCATTTTGGGAGTTTGGGCGTGCATTCACAATGTGCACATGCTCGCATTTGTGGGCATGCAGGTGTGCATTTGCAGGTGCGCACGCTTTGGGCACTCAGTCCAGAAAAAGTTAGCCTTCACTGCTCTAGTATCTGCTGTTGCACAACTGAAGGTAGAAAAGAAGTTGGAGTAGAGGTGAGGTGCTGTTGAATTTGGAGAATAGTTTCAAGAGGTCCTGGAGAAGAGTATCTCTTCTTTGCCTTCATTCGTAAGAATCTCTTTCTACAGAATTCTGCTCATGGGCCTCTGCTATCAATAGCTAAATGCTATTACTAATAAAATAACGGCTGATATAGTAAACCTGTACAAGAAAATTGGGGGTGGGCATCTAAATTGGAGATGGGGAGACAGAGGGAATTATCTCTAATGTCCTCAGTAAGAAACGGTCCCTTTACTATCTAAAGAATACTTGAAGTGAGGGAGAATTATTAGAACTGTTGGGCTTTCTATCACAACTTTTGAATTCCCCTCCCCCCACTAACATCTTTTTACCATTTCCAGGGGAGAAAATGGAACAATTCCACTCTCTTAGTTCTATTAATATGAAGGGAGGGCAACATAAGGCTGCAAGGACACGTTCATCATTCGCTTTTGGAATTTCCTCTGCCACTTCTTTCTATCCTTTTCCAGCTACAATTACACATGAAGAGAAAGAATTTTGGAAAAAAACAAGACATCCCACATAATTTTTAAGATCAGTTAATGTTGAAGTTCATTCGTGATTCAGTTCTGGCAAACTTTACCAGCAACTGTAACATTCTGCACTTCCAAAAGGCAACTGGACTTTCTTGGACTATGTGGTCCTGCAGCTTTTAAAGACTGGGGTGTGAATATTTAAAAATTGTCTACACATTTCTTCCAATTTGTCACATTATTTTAAATCCATAGACAGGAAAGCAATATATATATATATATATATATATATATATATATATATATATATATATATATATATATATATATATATATATATATATATATATATATATATATATATTGTTTTGCTTCCATTGCCATGAGCTATCTGTCATTTTAAACAACCAATCTAACTGAAGGATCAAGGGCTATTGAGTTCTAGCTGCCAAGATTTTGACCATAGCATACAGTAATAGAGTAGAAAGTTGTATCAGAAATGTAATGATACAATTATATTATTTCTAAATAAGCTAAAACAATACTTTCAAAACATTCTGAATTCAAACTTAAACATGTTCCCATCAAGTTTATTTTTAATATATTTATTACAAATAGTTATACCCAGACTTTGAGAATACAGCTAGCCCTTGTGTAAGCAAACCACAATTGGGGCTGGCGACTTGGTTGTTAGACAAAATTGTAAAGCAAAACCATGACTGTACTTACAACCTTACTTCAGCTTTTCTTTGCTTTACAGACCTCTGAAGGTTATAAATATGAGGATTGGTTGCAAAGTTGTTGTTTTTTCTCATCAGCATAGTAACAGTGAATGGTCACTACCCAAGGCAGTTGCTAAGGGAGGACTATCTGGAGCAATAAGCCTAAAGCAGCATCATTTAATAATGCGTATAAATGAAAATATAATAAATATTATTTAAAAAGCAAAAAAAAAAAAAAAAAGAAGAAGAAGAAGAAGAAGAAGAAGAAGAAGAAGAAGAAGAAGAAGAAGAAGAAGAAGAAGAAGAAGAAGAAGAAGAAGAAGAAGAAAGAAGAAGAAGGAGGAGAAAAAATCTCTTCACAAGGTAATTAGAGGTAAAAGGTGGTGGAGTGCATGTGTAAGAGAATTGTTCTGCCCCAGCTACAGACCCCAAAGAACGCAGCACACACAAAGTCTGTACAAACCTTAGTTTACTAAATTAAATCAGATTTTTTTTTAAAACAAAGGCTGTTAATTAACTTTTTTAACAGCCTACAAGAATCCAAAGAATAAATAATTGTAAACTTACTATGGTTGGCAGAAAGCCCAGAAGCAATTTGCAGAGAACTAAAATCAAGATGCGAAGGAGAATGAACTAAGGTGTTCCCTGCAAATTGCTTCAGTCATCGTCCTTCCTTAAATAGGCTGAGTGGCCAATTAGCCCCAAGCCTTACTCTTGAGGAGACCTCCTCCTGAGGAGCCACTCCTGCCTTTTGGCAGCTCTGCGCGCCCGGGCATCGAGAAGAGGCTCCTCCTCTTCTTCCTCTTCACTTATGGGAGCTTCTGGAGGTTCTGAAGGCCCTGGCTGAATCCCCGCCTCTGGCACCACATCTTCTCCAGCCTCCTCATTGTCTGACTTGAATGTCAGCTGCACAGGCTGCCGGCGCAGCACCACACCAGCCTCCTCATTGTTGGAATCAGCTACTAGCTGTACAGGCCACTGATGGGCCACAACAAGAATACAGTGGAGATTCATGTTGCTTGTCATCTACCATAATGGGCTTCTTTGATTTTGGCTAAGTGTATTGTATGAACTGAAAATTTATGATGTATCAACTCAATCATAGTGGCTTATGCTAGAAAGCAGGATTAAAATAATGCATAGTTTGGTGTATTGTGTGAAACTAACTTCTATGTATATGCAGCTGAAACTAACTATTGAACATGCTTTGAGACCAGGATATTGGTGCTGGGGAGGCCATGTTAATGCTGAAGTATTGGTGTGTCTTCGTACATGTAAACTGTGGCATTGAACATGTCCATTATAGATTCATAACCATTAATCGATGAATGGATGACACATGCCAATGACATTAAAAAAAATAAAATTTCAATAAACTTAATAAGCGAGAAGAAACATAATTTTATACATATAATAAATACATTTATTTATTTATTTATTTATTTATTTATTTATTTATTTATTTATTGGTTCAATTTATATGCCACCCTTTTTCAGAGACTCAGGGCGGCTTACAATGCGTTAAGCAATAGCCTTCATACTTTTGTATATACCTGCTTAGTAGGGCTTTCGCCCCACCCCCAAGCGGTGTTCTTTTTTATACAAAGTCAGCTTATTGCCCCCACAAATCGGGTCCTCATTTTACCTACCTCAAAAGGATGGAAGGCTGAGTCAACCTTGAGCCTGGTGAGATTTGAACTTGCAGTAATTGCAGGCAGCTGGTGTTACTTAACAGTGCTTTAGTCTGCTGCGCCACCAAGGCTCTTATTTACTTACATGGTTTCAGGACAGAAATATAACAATGGAAATGTAATCACATTAATGTTAATGTGATGCTTCCTCTTAGAAGAGTGGCATTAAAAAACAAATATATGTAACTTCAAGATATCACCCTCAAACAGGTGAGCTATTAGGTAGGAATTATTTGATATATATATATGCATTTACAGAATGTTTACTCTTGATTGCAGGGCAATACATTCTCTCAAAAGACGTATTGTAATCAGACTGAATGTGACAGCACAATGTTTTTTAATGTTATTTCCTACTTAAAATGCTTGTTTTTTATTTATTGATCCGCTGACTAACTTTGAAAGAAACAATCCCTTATCATTTTATTTTTAATTCCAAATGGTTTGACCCAAAACTGATCTGAAAGGAACCTTGTAATTCCTTGTGACATATGCTTCTAATCTCAATGTCTTCTATCAAACCCTAAAATGATTTTTGAAACTTTAGATGGATAAACATAACATTCAGGACATTTTGGAAGGTGGTGTAGTGGTTAAGAAAGCAGGCTAAAAACTGGGAGACAGTGAGTTGTAGTTCTACCTTAAGCAGAAAGACAGCTGGGTGATCTTGGACCAATCAATTTCTCTCAGCCCTAGGAAGTAGGAAAGGGCAAGACACTTCTAAAAAAAAAAAAAAAACTTGCCAAGAAAACTGAAGAAATTTGTTGAGGAGGTCTCTGAGAATCAGACACATTTAAACTGAAGGGGAAAAAAAGGCCTTTTAAATCTAATTAAGAACTGTTCCAGGTATATTTGTTGGAAACTGCTAGATTAGATGGAAAAAGAGAATTTAATAGGTTGGAACAGGCAGGATTTAGAATAAATTACACTAAAGAGCCTTGATGGTACAGTGGTCTACGCACCCTGTTATTTTTTTTTTTTTATTGAAAAAGTTTTCAAATACAAGTTTTTCCCCCTTTTCCCCCCCCCTTCCCTAACCCACCCTTTCCACCCAACCCCCCCTGTGACTTCTTCACAACAATAGGCTATTTCATAACTAGTTACATACATAATATCTTTCCTTTCCCTTAATCCCTTCTCGAAATACTGACCCTTAACATGTTAAGCTTATTGAGTATTATTACAATTTAACCTTTAGTCTTTTATATATATTAATATAACATTTTAAATCGACCTTCTCCCTGCATCCAAATTTAACATTTATTCAATTCTGTCCAATTCCTCCACTCCTCTAAATATATGACTTAAAATCATACAGTACAATACAATTCTAGATATAATCAACTACCCACTTTACTAAAATATACACATATCTATATATGCATCCCATTTTATAAAAAGAAGAAAAAAAAAGAGAAAAAAATATATCTTCTTTAGTATCTTTCCACTGAATTATTAGGTCCTCCACTCCCCTAAATATATGACTTAAGAATCCTTTTTCTTAGACTAATCAATCAGTAAGCTAACCTATTTCAACCCTTCAATTCCTACAAAATCATGCAGTACAATTCTAGATATAATCCACTGCCCACATTACTAAGATATACACATATCTATATATGCATTCCATTTTGTAAAAAAGGAAAAAACAATAACTTTAAATTTATAATCCATATAGTATCTTCTTTGATGTCTTTCCTCTAGATTGTTAAATCCATCACCCATAATAGGGTAAAATAACATGCTAGTGCAACAGTTTGTTCAAAATCTCCAGTCATCTTCTGCCCCCATCAGTAGTAAATATCCTCGCATCTGTATAAAAGCAAAAACAACCACCCGAATGACATTATAATTATAATTATATCCATATGGTATAGTTGTGGTATTCATCAGGATTATTAATTCCCATCATCCTACTGAGTAACATCCAGATCTTCTGCATGCCCCGGCGAAACTCTCCTGCCTTATAACTCAAAATAGTTATAATATATTTACCAAAAAAAAAAAAAAATTTAGATGATTCAAATCCAACAAAGTGAGGCTCTTTTCACATCCCAAAACCATGGCCTTGCAGAGATCTGCCACAATCCTCAGGATAGTATCAAACAATTGTTCGCCTCCACTATCTTTTCAAATATTCATTCATTTTTTAAAGTCCCTGGCATCACTGTTGCATAGTTTAGAAATTGCTGTTTCTATGCGATCTATTTCTTTTCTTTTTCTTTTCCGGGTTGAATTTCCATCCTCGTTTCTTGCCTACCAATTGTGTGTCTGCTAGTTGATTTTCATTCTGCTTTATGTAATGTTCTTGTTGGGTTAGTTTTATCATCTCATCTTTCTTCTCTGTCACTTGTATATCAACTGATTGATTTGCGCACTTGTCTGTGACTTGATGGTTCATCACATTGGAGTCGGATGACACTGCTCTCTTATTTATAGACAGTCCAGCTGAGGTATCCAGGGAGTCCAAAGACAATTTATCCATCACAACCTCTGTAATTTGATGTTTTCCTTTTGTTTCCAACTCCTTTTGCTTATCCTGTATTATGCCTAAAGGTGTTAAATTCATTTTTTAAATTTTTTGATAAAAATCTTCCGCTTTTTCAACAGTATGCAATTGATATCTTATTCCTTGATATCTCAATATTAGGCCAACTGGGGTGTCCCACCTGAATAGGATATTTCTTTTTTTTAATTCAGTCACTAGAAAGCCAAATTTCTTCCTCTCCATTAACATCTTGGGCGGGAGCTCCTTAAAAATCCAAATCTTTCTTCCATGAAATTGCAAGGTAGAATTAAAAGAGTTCTGCACAATATTATTCCTAATTTCTTTATCTGTAAAATAGATCACCACATCTCTAGGCAATTGCCTTTGCTTTGCCAACCAGGAGTTTATTCTGTAAATTCTATCAATCCTGCAATACACTTCATCAGGTTGAACCTTTAAGATCCCAGCCAGAATTTCAGAAGATATTTTCCTTAAATCATTTCTATTATTTTCCTGCAAACCTCTCAGTCTAATTGCATATTCTGTAAAATTATATTGAATCATTAAAACTTCTCTTTCAATCCTCTGTTGTACATTTTCTTCATTACCAATCTTTTGCTCAGTCTCCATTTTAGATTTGTCTTCCGAGCTATTATCCTGAGTGTTTATCAAATCCTTTTTAATTTTTTGAGTCATGTCATCCAAATTCTCTTCAATTTCCTTCATTTTAGACTCTAATAATTTAGTCTTTGCATCCACCCGAATCAGAAAGCCTGATAAACCATTAGTAGCTTTTAAAATCTTTTGATTCAAAAAGTCAAACTTTGATTTCACCAATTCACCAATTTCTTTAATTTCCTGCTTAAATTTTTCAAGTTGCTGGTTCACAATCTCATCCCTTCTTACAATCTCTTCAAGGATAAATTCTAATATATTAAAATCGGGTTTCTGACGCTGGAGAGTTGAAATTTGTTGGCGTAATTTCTTGAGAGGGGAAGTTCCCCCCCCCATTTGTCCAGCTGTATAAGTCCCGATGCCATTTCCCACACAGACAAGATTTAGCAAAAAAGAGAGAATAGAAAACGAAAGGACTTTCCCTTAAAAAGAGAAAAAAAAAACTTCTTTTCAATCAACAGCACAGGAGCGAGGTTTTATCTACAAATGTAGCCAGTGATATTTATTCCGCTACATTGTAGTAAGGAGAAACGGAAGGACTTTCCCTTTTAGCCCTTCTCCAGCCACAGCAGACGCCATTTTAAAAGGTTCTTTTTCCCTCTTTTCCTCTCCTCTTTTCTCTTAAATAGATTTTGGAAGGATGAAATACTTGCAGTTCAGTATTAAGGGTCCAGCTCGTCATTTCTTTAATTATTCTGTTGAATTCGCAGGCTTGCTCTTGACGCCTGGCTCTGCATAAGCAGAGGTCTCCCAAAGCCCGGAGCAGCGGCAGGGGATATGGGGCTTCTCATCCGCTCCGTCCCAAAAGTAAAAAAAAAACTTTTGGGACACTGCGGAGAGTTCTACCCACCCCTGCCGGCTCTATCTCCGTTTCCTCTTGGGAACGGAGTTTTTTCGAGCCGCCATCCGCTGTAACGGCGGCTCTATACAGGCAAAGGAAGCTGACGATCCCAAAGGAACGTCTGGCGGCGGCCAGCAGCAAACCGGAAGCCATCCACGCACCCTGTTATTAACACAGCTGCCTGCAATTTACTGCTGGTTCAAATCTCTCCAAGGCTCAAGGTTGACTCAGCCTTCCATCCTTTCTAAGGTAGGTGAAATGAGGATCCAGATTGTGGGGGCAATAAGATGACTTTGTATAAATATACAAAAGTATGAAGGCTATTGTTTAATGCATTGTAAGCCGCCCTGAGTCTCCGGAGAAGGGCGGCATATAAATCAATTTTTTTTTTTAAAAAAAAAAACCAGATTAAACGTTACAACGTTGTTTGATACCATCCTTTGTGACTGAAAAATATAGCCAGGCTCCTGTCAGCTCTGCTTACTCTGTTTATAGACTTCAAGCAGGCATTTTACTCAAACTTGAGGGAAACCCTTTGGCCTAAGATGAAAGCCTATAAAATTTGACAGACAGATCCTCACTCTGTGACACACTTCATAACAATGTCAAACTGAGTTTGAACTGTAACATAGCAGGCCACCTCTCAGCATGGGAATTAAGCAAGGGTAATATTAAGCAGCATGGGAATTAAGCAAGGGTAATGGCTCTACTATTATTTAACTGTTATGTCAGTGTAATGGTGAGGCCCTTAAATAAAGAACATCATTTCCTCCAAGTTGGCAAATAGTTATATATCTGTACTGCTTTAAAGAAATGACATACTATTTTTTTGTTGTTGTTGATTGAGAAGGACCATGGGAACTATTCATTTTCAACCATCATTGCAAATCAATTATGAAAAAACTAAGAGTGTGCACTTGGCAAGGGGAAATAAAAACTACCCTAGAGACTTGATGGAAAATTCATTGATCTGGTATCTTGTTTTTTTCTATTTGATGTTTGCACTATAGTACTCAAGGAAGCAAAATGCTCATAACATAGAGACGGCCATAGTATCCAGAAAAATTCAGCAACCATTCTTCCATTTTTCTGCTGTAGAAGCTCACTGTTATCCTAACTATAGTGCATTTATTTGAGGTCAAGGTTCTATATGGAACTCAGCTAAATCCAGGTATCAATTACATTAAACTCAAAAGAGTACAAATTAACCTCTAACAAAAGTTGCTCCAGGCAGCAAGATGTGTTCTTAATGGAGCCCTAGAGTTGATGGTAGGACTGTTGAGGGTTGAGAAAAGGACATGGCTAAGTATTTTCAAATACTGTCTAAAGATTCCTTTTCAGCCCTAACATTTGACATCTCTTATCTTGCTAGACAAATTCCAATAATCTGGAAACTGCAAATTGAAGACAGAGTTCAGAAATTGGGTTTTACACCGGAGGAATTGCTGACACTGGGATAACACTCTATGGCTTTCTTTGACAAAGTATCCTAGATACAGAATTGTAAATTGAATGCACCAAAGTACCAAATGGAATACAACTGGGACATTGTAAGTTCCATTTCAAACCAGCCCAGAATCTTAACCATCTTACAGTTAATGACTAGATAGCACTTGTGGTCAGGAGGGATTTTGCATAGATCTGTCTTGTGCACCAGTTGTGACTTTTTTGATTTAAGAGATTTTTCTCATACTCATGCTTTGATTACCTCCTATTCGGTCAACTGAGATTCATTCTATAATGGGCTGTTTTTGAAAGCCACTTAGAAGCTATAGCTGGTTCAAAATATGGGGATGCGAGTAGTTTTGATGTCTTCATTTTACCTATGTAACATCTCTGCTTTGCAACTATGTTTGCTACTAGTGGGCTTTTGAGTATAATTTAAGGTTTATGTTGTCACGCATAAAATCTTTCACTTCTTTTTTTTTTAAATTGATCTTTATTAATTATTTACAAATAAAAAAACATATACTGTAATTATCAAACAGATATGATATATATATATATATATATATATATATATATATATATATATATATATATATATATATATACACATACACACACACACACACACACACACAACACAACACATAAAGACAACCACAAAGAAAGACTAACCGGGGGTCATAATGATCCCCCAGATACCTATTCATAGTTACATCCCGGTAAATCTTTTGGTTCAGATAACATTGACTATTTTGAATACCAAACGCCATCTAATTATAACTAAGTATATATTTAATATTATATTGTTTACTCTATGTTTGTCCTCTTCTTTAGCCATATATACCAGCGTTCCAGTTACTGTAGTATATGGATTCTTTTTTCTCTCTTAGGATATATGTTAATTTGTCTAATTCGGCACAGTTCAATATCTTATTTATTATAAGTTGATCTGATGGTGTATTTGCATTTTTCCATTGCTGGGCCAGTGCCATTCTCGCTGCTGTTGTAATATGGATGAATAGATGCCAATCTTGTTTGCCCACATCTTTTAGCTTGATTCCGAGTAAGTAAGAATCTGAAGTTAGGGGGAAGCCTCGTCCCTTCTTTGGATAAGAGACTGGGTATCCCTTTCAAGAAAACGCATATTAACGGTTGAGGGATTTGATTTTCACCAAGGCTGGCATTCAGCTTTGTGGGCACAACAAGGAAAACAATCTAAATATTTTACTAACCACTGTATTAGAAGAATTTTAATAAAAGTATGGGAAAAGGTGAAGAAACAAACTTATACCCAAGTTCCTAAATGGGTTGTCCCATTGGAGATAGCAACCTATCTGACTGTTTATAATATAAAAAGAAATTGGACCTACAATATCCTGATGGATGGAGGAGGGAACTTAACATCAAGAAATTAACTTCAATTAAAAGGAATAGATATAGATTGGTAGCCATACATCCAAATTCAAGCTAGATTCTGTAAAGACAAAGAAGAATATGGTATCTACCAAACAACACGACCGCTGGATAGGCTTCTTCTGGGTGTTGAAACAAAATTTATATCTAAGACCTATAATCTTTTGCTATCATAGTATACAGCTGAGGAGATAGTAAAAGATACAATGATTGCCTGGGGGAGAAATTTAGGAAGACCGATGCAATTTGAAGAATGGCAGGGAATATGGAATAGATCTATGAAATTGATACTATCAGCGGCATTTAAGGAGAAGTTTTACAAAATGATTTATAAGTGGTACCTCCCACCAGCTAGGATAGCTAAAATGTTCCCTGGATCTTCAGACAAATGTTGGAAGTGTAATTCAGCCAGGGGTACTTTTTTTCACCAGTAGTGGACCTGCCCTCAGATTAGGAAGTTTTGGGAAAAGATTCAAAAATGGTTGAACGAGAAAGCCTTTCACTTCTGATTATGATTGGATATTGTTTGCCCTTTCCCTGATTTGTTGTTAGGTAATATTTTGCTTTTTTTGGTTGTTCCTGTATTTTTAATTGTTACTATTTTGTTGCTGTCAATCCCAAATATAGGATTGTCAGTTTTGTAAATGAGGTGGCATACAAGTTGATTAAATAAGGAAAAAAAAACACTGGTTTACAATAGGGATCTTTCTTGTGTCTCCCCAATGCCAGGTATTTCTTTGCTATAAGAGTCTCAATGTGAACCCCCATCATTGTTTCCTTAGCATTCTATGCTCCCCATTATCCTCCAGTTCCTCAAGCACTTGCTACATATATAGCAAGACCAGTCCTGATCTCCATGTTAAAGGGATCTCTGTAGATCAGGAGTGTCAAACTTGCGGCCTGTGGCCTGGATGGGTCACGTGCTGGCCCATCCAGGCCAGCTTTCCCCACCTGGTTTAGTGGGGAAAAAAGTCCCGATATGTTATGTGTTGACACCGTGACAACGCAAATTTGACACCCCTACTGTAGATTATGCAGTGTAAGCCTCAAATACCCACTAATTTCAGCCATGGTGGACTCCAATAATCCCACAACTTCTCATTTCACCCATCTTCCCTCCTCAGTTTACAATACAACCTTTAAAAGCCATTGCTTTCAGGAATCAGTTTGGTCTAGTGGTTACAGCACCAGGCTAGAAAGCAGGAGACAATGAATTCAAGTCCCACCTTAGCTATGAAAGCCAGCTGGATAATTTTGGGCCAGTAACTCACTGTCTCTCTCTCTCTCAGTCCAATTTGCCTCACAGGGTTGTTGTTGTGGGGAAATAGGAGAAGGAAAGTGTGTTGGACATGTTCACCACTTGAGTTATTTGTAAAAATAATAAAGACAGGATTTATGTTTTAGGAAATTTATTTGCCACCCATCTTGTATCCAATGATTCTTGGATACAAATAAATAAATAAAATTTCTGGAACTCCCTACCTTACTATCTATGTATCTTAATTATGCATTGGGGAAACTGGGACTTTATCTAACCTCATTTCCTTGACTTCAGGAAAAGAGTTAATTTTATAACTTCTCTGTTTTAACCCAGGAAGTCAAATCTAAAAATAAATAAATCCTATTCATAATCTGTTCTTCTCCCCTTGACCATCCATCCAGAGCTCATAAGTCATCACGGGCATTAGCATCCATCTTGCTTTCAAAATCTCCATTGTGCTAGTCTTTGTAGCAAGCTCTCCTATTGGACAAGCTTTTCCATTCCTGTTGATACCACTCTCATGTAAATGTATTCTTTTTGTGTACAGCTTTATTTTTTCAAATTTACATTGCTGTCCAAGGATGGAACTACCTCCATTCAAATCCGGGTCTAATACTAATCTTATCCTTCTTCCTCTAACCCTAACTCTGAACCTCCATCTGTCTACTGTTAACTATGGTCTCATCCACAGCAAGACCATTGCTATTTGGTATTGCTCAATTCACTTCTTCTCAAAACCCTACCCATCTTCATTCATTCTCATCTCTCACCTGCACTATTCCATGAGTTGAGTCCTACAAAATCTTAATAACTTTCCTACTTTAGTTTGATTTCAATCAATCCAATGTTCAATTGCCAACCAACTGTGCAATATGAACAAATGCAAGTAATGCTGCTTACACAAAAATACTCTTTTTAAACTTGACTTTAACATAAAAAGATTCCCCTTTGCACCTTTCACATAATACATGTAGAATTTGAGAATGTGACAAAACAAATGAAGAAGGATTATTATTTATTCGGGTCTTATAAAAAGATACCTGTTTTTAAAGGCTAACCTTGAATTTTCCCTTAGCTTGTTGATGACTTTTTCTTGCACATCATTGATTCTGTTCTGAGTATATCAGCTTTGGCAATCACTTCTGAAGTCAAGAAAAGAATGACAGCGATGCTTTTTTCATTCTGACAATCCAATTTTTACAGGCTTCTGTTGTCCTACATTGGGGTCAAGGGTTTTCAAGTAGTGTTAACAAGAATTAGATTAAATTTAAAAGTTGGGAATTCTAATTAAATGAATGTGACAGCCATTTGTTTTTAAAAGTCAAAGTTTTCCTTTTCCGATTTCCACCTTTACAGGTGATGCTGCTTATCACAGCGGAATCCTGATGCAGATTGCAAACCACAATGCTAGCTGCTACTATGCATCCTAATCTGATGGAGACCTCATTTGCTTTCTCTCCTGGGATCTGCAAAGTTTCAATTCTTTCCTTTCTGTCATTGGCCTAAAGAAATAAATAAATTGACAAACAGGAAATAGACAGATAGATGCATAGTTCTTTTTGAAGGAGTTTACAACCCCATAGGGAATTCCAATAGACTCTTAACAAGATCAGAGGAAATGCAATTTATTTAATTGTGTTTTTTTAAAAAAAGAATAAAGGAACAAAGGAAACATCTTCTATTCCAGAAATGGCAGCCTCATTCTCTTAAAATCCTTTAACAGGAATGGCAGGATCTAAGATTTCAGGAACCCTGAGTCAACCCTTCACATAACCCCAAGAGGTTTCACTATTATACATGATGGAAGTGCAGCAATATGGAGTGGCAAAGAAGATTCAGAGGAAAATCTCAGGAAAAGACATATGAAACATGCCCACCCATGCATGCTTCCCAACACCTTCCCACCCCCTCTGATGAGCCCATCCCTTTCCATTAATGTTTCAAAGTCCCACAGGAACATTATAATGAGTGCGATGTGGTGAGAGGCTACTGAGTTTTTTATAACTGGACAGAAAGTAACCAAGAAACATTCCTAATACTGCAAGGAAAAGAACTCCCATCACATTGTAATGCTTAGGTAAAAGGACCCTCTCCCAGGACCCCTAAAATTCAGTCAAGTTTTCTTACTTTCCAAAACACAATATGATCAGGGAGAGAGGGAAAATACTAAAATGAAAATTTTGCCCAGTTTTATTTTCAAGTTTTATACCATAGTGTATCCTCAACATAAACAAACCTTTTTCACAGCTATAAGAAGAATACTTTTGAGAAATTGGCATCTTGGTGCCTATTGCATTAACTATAGAATTCCTTTCGATGTAAAAGCCAAAGTGTCGGTCTAGGGCTTTTTGGAACTGCCTTTCTAAACTTGGGCAGCTGAATCAGGAAAGGCCAAGCAGATGGGGAAGAAGCAAGGGAAGGAGGTTCTAGTTGTGCATTGTTAGCAATGTGAGGAATTTCATTTGTTCCAGCAACTGTAGAAAGGAAGGACTTTTGTATGGTCAATTATTTGTAAGCGTTATTGCATCTCTCTCTCTCTCTCTCTCTCTCTCTCTCTCTCTCTCTCTCTCTCTCTCTCTCTCTCTCTCTCCCTCCCTCCCTCCCTCCCTCCCTCCTCCTCCCCTCCCCTCCCCTCCCCCTCTCCCCCTCCCTCCCTTCCCCTCTCTCTGTGCATGTGTGTGTGCAGGCACATGCATCTACACCCCAAATCTATATGGAACCTTTGTGCTTTGATTGGATGGATAGTCTAGTTTGAGGAAGAAACAATTAGCACACATTTCTTCATGATTTCCCATTGGACAGGATTAAAAAAAAAATATTTCTGATGTTCATATGGAGTTGTTTGTTTGTTTGTTTGTTTGTTTGTTTGACTTGTATTGCTACCTGTCTCAGAACCACAACTGTGAGTTCACAACAGTTACATAAAACCAAAACATCAAAGAAAAGGAGAAAAAAAATAAAAATAAAAATGTAATCAATGAAACTTAGCACCACAATCAGTCTCCTTTGGTGCAACCAAAGGCACTATATTCCAACTCTGATTTCACCCTATCCCAGAGCTTAGGAATTACTCATTAATGCTTCAAGATTAACCCAAACATTCTGCCAGGCAAATTAATTCAATGGCCGATTTGCATGGGAACTGCTAGGATATCTGATTTGTCAGATTACAGTGGACAACTATTAATTCCCTTCTCAATCTTTTTCTGCTGCAATCCTAAAGGCAAGCATGGAGAAGTCAAATATGCTGATATTAAACCAACCCATAAAGACAGAACTATAAAATGCAATCCCATGGACTTTGATATCAAGGTTATCAAGGTATATCAAAATAAGATTAAATAGAATCCAAAAATACTAAACAGATCAGAATTTCTGGGTAATATATTTAAAACACTGATTATACAATGTGGCAATGGGAGAGAAAACCTTCCAGTTTTACCCTTTCCTAAATTTCCTAACTCTGTGAGAAAGCAAAGATATTGAAGGTTCTTTTCTCTGCAACATTGAAATACTGACTGTCTGGACTTTCACATCAAAGGAAGATACTAATATTTCAAGATCTTCTTCTGAGTTGTTGCTTCAATTCCTCTACAGCAGAGGTGAGAATGTGGCCAGGGTGGGTGTGGCCAACTCAACGTCACTCGTGTCAGGGGCACTTGTGGTGGCCTGAGCTCTGCTAGCGAAAACAGGCTCCCAAGCTCCATTTTTAGCTGCGATGGCCTCCTGAAACTCTGCCAGCAAAAACAGAGTTCAGGAGGGGCGCACGCAGCCTTCCTGAGCTCTGTTTTCGCTGACAGAGGCACTGCGGGCCAGTCCTTCACTGTTTCCAGGGCTGCCCCGTGGGCCAGATCTAAGCACCCCATGGGCCGGCTCTGACTCCCGAGCCTTGAGTTTGATACCCCTGCTCTACGGCATAAGGATGGTTAAGGGGTCAGTATCAATGTTTCCATGGTAAAGGAAATATTTACTATTTCATTCTTGCTGTGTAGATAGAAAGTTAAGACAATTTTTGGCTGTGGTTGCCATATCATGGTTGCTTTCCTTATAATTTGGTGAATTAAATATTGACCAGATAAATAAATAATCAAGAAATAAAGTCTAATGCAGAACAGATTGATGTATAAATTGTCATGAAGTAAGAGAGGCAAGAGGCTGATTCTCAGGCCCAGTATATTTAGAACCCTGATCTTAATGCATGTAATTTGGTCCAAATAATTTCTGTTACATGAAAGAAATAAGAAGGTGGAAATGGGAGTTGCATATAAATGAGGTGATACAGTCTGCTTATGACAACCATGTTTTTTCCTTTATTCTTTTCTTTGTAGACTATTTTAGTTTTTAAAAACCACCTCTCCCTCCTTATCCATAAAGAAATCCTAAACAGAGAACTTTAGTGCTAAATCTAATATTATCATCTTCTTTTAATGACCCCATAATCCCTTGTGGAGTGGAGTCTGGGCAACTAAATGGAGCTGAATGTTTACTGGCCAGATGCCCTTCCTGTTCCCAATAAGGAGTTATATTCAGCAGATATATTCTCAATGTGCCCAGAGAGAGAAATATTTGCATCTACCTAGGATCCAACTAACAGCCTCCTGATTGTGAGGCGAGAGCTCCACCTCTAGGCCACCACACCACTCAATACTAAATCTAATATGTATCTAGGCAAATGCTTGAAAAAACAAACAAACAATCACGGTATTTTGTATTACCATCTTGACAGGACATTTTGTGCTGCAGATACTGTTGTGATCCGCCAGCAGCCTGTGGAGCTGACAGCAGAGTTGGGCAGCGATGAGGCTGAGCAAGAACATGGGCCAGTCCTGGAGGCTGGGGAAGGCCCGAATGAGGGCTCTGCATCAGAGGCAGAAATAGGGCCAGGGCCATCGGGGAGTGATGTGCAGACTTTGGAGTCTCCAGAGGCTGACAGTAGAGAGGCAGAGGAACAGGAGGAGCCTGTTCCTAGTGCATGTATGAGAAGAGCTGTCAGAAGGCAGGAGCAGCTAAAGCAGAGAGGACAACTCAGGAGTAGGGTCAAGAGATGATTGGCCCCTCCCATAAGGCTTAAAAGACCAGCAATGGTTCTTGGCCTCTTTGCTGGAAAACAACATTGAGAGAATTGCTTCTTGTTTGGCTGTAGTTATTTCTTCTGTTCCTGAACTGTTGCCAAGAAAAACCTTTGGCAGTTTGCTTAATTATCCCAAGGTCAAAGATAAACTAAAGACTGGTGTTTTAAGGACTTTGCTTTCATTTCATTTAGAATACGCTGAGAATGAGTTAATTCTCAGCTGTTTTAATAAAATCTGTTTGTTTTTTGGAACTGTTTGCATTTAATATCAACTACGTAGGCCTGGGTCACAACAGATACTTTCAGTACTTGCCATTGCAAACAATCTTTCTGAACACTTACCACTAATTATATCTGTGTTATAATACTTCTGGAAACTGACTGAATTAGTGCCTCAGTAAATATTTGATGCTACAAAAGAGCCAAGATGGAAGAATTTCATCATACTGAGGCTTCCATTTTGGGAGCTGAGGAGAGGGCATTGTCACTCTGGAATATTTTCAGAGAAGAAGAAATACTTTTTCCAAGGATAGAATTGTCACCATCTAATGAAGCTGGCATTAAAAAGTAGGATATGCTGTTGAAGAGAAAAGTGAATGAGGAACTGAATGAAGCGTGAATTAACAACCTCTTTTTCTCCGTTTCTATATACTACCCAGAAGAATAATGTATTGGGCTCTTAGCAGCAATTTTCAATTAGTTCATATCTGAATATTATTACAATTTTCTCATTTTTTTTTCTTTTTTGGAGGAGAGACAATGAGTCAAATTTTGTTCTGATCTCTAGGTCATTATATACAGATAATATTATCTTGAAGAGTTGTTGTAGGGAAAATTGGAGCACGGAGCTATAAATATATTACATTGACCTCCTATATAAAAGGTGGAATATAAATTGAACTATTATAAAGTATCTGTCCTCCCTTTCTTGCATTTCCACCACTGGAGTTTCACATCTCATATCTTTGATTGTGGGAGAAACAATAACTAATGTGATCATAATGATTATTTTGTGTTCAGGCATGGACATTCTCTCAGGTTTGGTCTACTATTGGTCAACTATATTTGGTCTTACAGTGGTCAGGTACCATTTCAATTTTCCCTCCATGGGTATGTATTAAAAAAGTGGTTTAAGGATTAACCAGATTCCTGGGAAAATATGGTCACTATATTTTGCTAACTTCCTGTCTAGATCAGTGGTGAAATTCAAATTTTTTTACTACCAATTATGTGGGCATGGCTTGGTGGGCGTGGTGTGGTTTGGTGGGTGTGGTGTGGTGGGCGTGACTCTGGGCAGCCAAAGTGGCATTTACCGGTTCTCCAGAACCTGTCAAAACCTGCTGGAGTTCACCCCGGTCTAGATGTTTGGATGGGTTTATATGAGGGGCTTCCCTTGAAGATAGACCAAAACATTTGGTTGGTATAAAAAGTAGCAGCCAATTCACCCATTGAAGCTGGATGCTATGATTGTATTATACCGGCATTATATAAACTTCATTCCTAATTCCTTTCAGCTATAGTACCTGAAGAACTTGTCTTTCTATATGTGATTATTTAGACTTTTAAAATAATCCTCCGGAGCCTGCTCCAGTTCTAAATCCATGCTCAAGGCAAGGACGGGTAGTCTGAGAGCAGAACATTTCAATGCTGGCAGCTCAGTTGCAAAACTCTCTCTTTTGTGAAGCATATCAGGCCTTTATTATATTACCTTTTTAGCACAGGGAACACTTGTCTGCATTCTCCAGGGACTCTTAATATGCTAGATCATACAATTTTTAATGGGTAGACTGCAACAAAGCTCTTTAATCAGTATGTGTCTGCTGTCTATGCTTTTACTATTTAACTATTTTTAAAACCTACAGTTGATATTATTTAAACAGTGATTTCAATTTATTGGATCTCAGAATCCTCTCTACTTTAAAGGGCAGTACGTGTTCATTTTTGCAACCATTTGACTGTTAAAAGTTCCTTTTCAGAGCTTTTTCATTTCGTATTTGAATGTCCTTATTTATATATTTGTACCACTACCTGTGTGACCTATGGTTTATTATTTCCAAAGCATAAAAAAATCTATATTTATTCATTATTCATTGTTACTCTTGATTTATACTCGAATTCTGACTTCTCTTTCTTCTCTCTTATTTATATCATTTCTTCTCCTCATAATCAAAGAGGCCATATTTAAATATGTCAGAATAGGTCAGGCGCTCTGAGAAGAAAGATGTCTCATTAAATGGCTTGCTCGCTCTCTGTTGTTGCAAGATACAGTGAACAGACTAATTAAAGAGTCTACATTCTTTTGCTGTCACGGTCATTATTACAGCAATCCTGCCCTCTGGCCAATTTTTTAAAAGACATTTCCTCATAAACTGGAGACCATTTTTCCTTTGTTTTCTTCTCTTTCTCCCTCTTTAGAAGGGAAAATTTGGATCAAATCCCCCGTCTCTTCTTTCCACCAGATATAGGAGAAAATAATACAGTACATAACTCAGAATAGTACAATCAGGACAGGAATGCCATGCAAAATGTATAAGGATTAAAAACCTATAATCTAGAATGCTGTAGAGAAAACGTACCTCTTAGCCTGATGCCAAAAAGGTTAGCATGAATGCCCAGTAATCTTTGAGGTGAACGGGAAGAGTATGTTGTTAATTTATTGACAACCAAGAAGACTCTTTCTCCAATAGCCACTCCAAAGATGGTATTCAGCAGGTTCTGAAGAACCGGTAGTGGAAATTTTGAGTAGTTCCAAGAACCAGTAAATACCACGCCTGACTGGCCCCACCCCCATTTACTGCAAAATGGGGATTTTGCAGTAACCTTCCCTGGAGTGGGGAAGGAATGGAGATTTTACAGTATCCTTTCCCATGCCTACCAAGCCATGCCCACCAAGCCATGCCATGCCCACCAAACCACGCCCACAGAACCGGTAGTAAAAAAAATCGAATCCCACCACAGATGCCACTCCCTAAATATAATTTTACTAGTTTATGTGAAGAAGGGCCCTCAATCATAGGATTCTAGAGTTGGAAGCATTGCTTGGGCTACCAAATCTAATAATCTGCTCAATCTTCAAATTAAACTATTCCAGGAAGATTGGAATAGTTTCCTTTGCTCGAGCACATCAAGAGAAAGAGATCCCACCTCAGGCTGAGTAATTAGTTCCACTGTCAAACTTGCTTTCACACTTAGAAATATTTTTTTTAAAACAAATATATTATTTGGAATCTGCTTTCCTGTAACTTCAGTCCCTTACTATTCTGCTATTTCTGAAACAATAAAGAAAAATCTTTATCTTCTGTGTAACATCCAGAAGTATTTGAAGTGCTAGTACATGGTGCCTAACTTGTCCTTTCTCAAGGTTAAACACATAAAGATCTTTGGTTTCTTGATACTTGATAATCATCATTGCCTGAACTGCTTGCAGTTTATTTCAAATCATCTTAAAGTACAATGATCAGAACAGGACAGCATTTGAGGCACCTGTCCAAATGAATAAAATAGAACAATTACTCTCAACGATTTGGAAATTATACTTCTGTTTATGCTGTCTAAAATTATATTTGCCATTTATAATAGTCATGCCACATTGCTGGCTTGTATTTCATTTGCAATTAGGCATTCCAAGTTCTTTTCCCTATAGATATACCAAGCCTATTATCCATCCAACCCTTGTTTATGGTTTATTTTTATTTATTTTTTTGCTTCCTAACAAAAGAACTTTGCACTCATCTTTGTTAAATTTCATTTTGTTACTTTCAGGTTATTGGTTCAGCCTGTTGAGATCATTTCAAATCTTATAGTAAACCCTTAATGTAACGGCTCTCAGTTTAGCAATCAAAATCAATCAAAGCAATCTGTTGGATCTTGAAGATCGTTGAGTAAATGAGTCTCAATGTGTAGTCTGCTGATTACATCTGCCATCCATTCCTCTAGTTCTTACATGGGCCAGCTCATAGAGCTGAGTGGTCATTCCGGCTCTGCTTAATCCAAATTCTGATCTTTACCCTACTTGTGGTGACATGTAATTTCTTGGCTGTAATTCATATTTGCTGTGCTAATCTATCACATATGTGGTTGTTGGAGTCACAATCACAGCTGTGCAGTGATGGGATTCAAGTAATTTAGCAACCGGTTCTCTGCCCTAATGATTTCTTCCAACAACCAGTTTGCCAAACTGCTCAGAAAGTTAACAACTGGTTCTCCCGAAGTGGTGCGAACTGGCTGAATCCTACCACTGCAGCTGTGGTACTTGGGCACCCACATATTTCACTGCTTTTTGCTCGTCAACTGTATCTCTAATTCCCTTTTTCACTGGGAGAGGGAAGATCTTCTTGATCTAATATCCATTTAATAGTCCTTTGGCTTTAATGAACATCCCTCCCTATTAGTCCTCTAAACCAAGGTTTTACTGTATTTCTATCTTCTAGAGAAGATTTAATAAGCAATCTCTTAATATCTCAAATCATTAATGAACATATTGAATAACAGAGGACTCAGGACTGATCATTAGACTGTCCCATTTGATGCCTCTGTCCTATTTGATGAGAACAATAATTGATAAGCACACTTTGATTACATTTTTTGAGCCAGCTATAAATCTACTTTAATTGTCTTTCCAGTCAGCTCCCTTTTAATTACCTTGCTAATGGGATGTCATGGAGTCATTTCTCAAATGCTGTCATGACCAGCTCAGACTGATAGAGAGGAACCTGTTGTTGGTGGACAGGTGGCCGGATCTCAGCCTGAAGAAACCTGAAGTCGATTCACCTTCCTATGCCCATGGTCAAAAGATGAAGAATTGAAGTTAGCAAGACCTGCCTAGCCCCAGAGCATACCAACAAAAAGCAATGGCATTCAGTGCATCTCATTGCATACCAGGGATGTTCTCACTGTTGATGGAGACCACTGTTATGCCTTGCTGAAACTAAATTTTCTATATTAAACAAGTTACCCATTTTTTTAAAAATAACCTTAATCTAGCAATATTTGTTTCCAATACATCAGTGCTGATTTCAGACTATGATATATATATCATAGTATTATATATTTAGATTTCAAGTCCAACACCAATATTTTTATTTAAACTCCAAAGAAATAAGAAAACAACATCCAAGGAAGACTGGCAAAGATTAGCAAGGAATGATGTAGCAACTCAAACTCATTTCCCATACCTTTGTCCACTTAGGAAGGTCTGGCTTTCGAGATGTTTCCAAGTTCCATTTAAGCAAAGAAAGCAATTCTATATGCCCACTGAACTTTGAGAAACCTCTATCTAAACTTGCATAGGTTTACATTCTCAGTTGAAATAATTTTTGTTAGGCCATCTTTAAATGTTAAGCCTGCATATTTCTTTGTTTCTTTGCTTCCAGGACATGCTCCTACTCATATCTAAGCATAGCCCAAATATGTTTTAGCAACAACTTTTTTTCTGATGTATCCCAATGGCAGTTTTCTATTTTTTTCTTTTTTTCATTTCATCCCTAGATCATGAGTGAGATAAGTTTCGGTCATCCTTCCTTCCTTCCTTCCTTCCTTCCTTCCTTCCTTCCTTCCTTCCTTCCTTCCTTCCTTCCTTCCTCCCTCCCTCCCTCCCTCCCTCCCTCCCTCCCTCCCTACCTCCTTCCCTCCCTCCCTTTTCTTTCTTTCCTTCCTTCCTTCCTTCCTTCCTTCTTTCTTTCTTTCTTTTTTTTTCTTTCCTTAAAATAATATTTTATTACTTTTTACAAAAAATATTTCCCCACAACAACAAAGCAATATTGCTGTTCAGGTTTCCCCGTTATTTATCACCATTCAAGAGAAGCTTCAAAATGTACAAAAACAGACAGGCTGACCACCTGTTGCTTTGGAAGTTACTCAGGCAATGACAGGTAACATAAGAAATAGAGGTAGGATAGGAATTGGAAACAGCAAATTCCATGCCAGTAGAGTTTCTGCTATTCAAGGATGCATGGATTGTACTTTAGCTGAGTGTGGGAAAAGATCCTTGGAGGAAGATCTCAATGTGTACATAACATGTTTTGATTCTTTTTTATCCATAGCAATTTTCTGAGATATTTTTTGCCCCTATTTGTTGCTTTTTCACTATCTTATACTAAATGCCTAATACTGTAATGATCACCCTATTTTTTCAACATGAGAGAAAATGAGCATATCTTTGAATAACAGACCACAGTCTATCATCTGAAATGTCAGCTGAAGCGGGAACCACTACTAAATATTTTGGAAAAGCAGTGAAATTAATGGACTGCTTATATTGAACTAAAGACAGCGCAAACTATATGCAATCTCACCTGAAGAATATTCTCACTTGAAGATATAAAATCTAATTCTGCAAAGTCACTTGGGTGAGAGCAAGAGATGGTCAAGAAAAAGGCAGAGTTTTCTTTAATTCAGTTATTCATAGACACAAATAAAGCAATCAAATACTTTTTGTTCTTCACATTATTTCCAGTTGCTTCCATTTTGGCTGGTTTTCTTAGAACAAAATAGGATCTAAAAGAAAGGCCTGAGACAAGGCTTCAATATGATGTAAACAAAACATATACCACCTGGGATTTCAAATTTCAGAAGAGAAAACAACTGAAACTGCTAGGTTATAGAAATAGCAAGCACAGAAAGCAGGGGTGAAATGTAAAATTTGTTACTACCGGTTCTGTGGGCGTGGCTTGGTGTGTGTGGGGGTAATGTGACTGGGTGGAAGTGGTCAACTTTTTTTAAAAAAACTTTTCAAAGCATTTTTTCTAATGCTTTGAAAAGCCTCTGCCGATCAGGCAACTCGGCTGGGATCGTCAGAGAGGCTTTTTAAAAAATGCCTCTCTGCCGATCAGGCAACTCAGCTGGGATCGTCAGAGACTTTTCAAAGCATTTTTTTACCACCTCTTCAACCAAGAGGTTGCAGAAAAAAATGCTTTGAAAAGCCTCTGACGATCCCAGCTGAGCCATGCGATCATCAGAGGCTTTTTTTTTTCCCTTTTAAAAGCATTTTTTTCGTCGGAAGAGGTTGTAGAAAAAATTCTTTTAAAAGTAAAAAAAAAAAAAAAGCCTCTGATGATCCTGTGGCTCAGCTGGGCATGGGGTGGGGGGCAGGGTTTTTTGCTACCGGTTGTTGTGGCCCCGCCCTCTGAGCCTGTCCCATCGGAGGAAGAAAGCTCTGAGCATGAGGAAGAGGAGTCAGCCAGGCCTCCCTCTCCAGGCCCCTCCCCTCTGGCATTGTCTCAGGTGCCGGCTGAGGGAGAGGAGATCAGCAGGGAGACAGCTGATTCGGATCAGAGTGACATAGAAACATTATTCCTGGACGCACGCCTCCGAAGGCGTGATAAATGATTGCAGCAGTTTAGGAGGCATGCTAGGGATTAGAACTGAGTCACTGGACCACACCCCAGAGACTATATCATAGAGGGCAGTGGTCAGGGATCCTTATGACGAACAAAAGCAAACCTTGGATAGTCACTAAAGCCTCGTCTGGAATTGCTGAGAGAAAGATTTAAAGTGTCGGACATTTGGACTCTTGAGTATTTTATCTTTCTGTTTTACTGTGAAAATAAAGTCACTTGGCAGATGGTGTGTCTATCGCTGCCAAGTGGGAGATAAGACCTGGGTGCGTTCCAAAGTGTTTCCTTAACCCTCGGCTGGCTGTGTTTGTGTATGTGTGGGGACGGGGACTGATCACCGGTTCTCCGAACCATCTGTCTCCATCACTACTGGATCATGCGATCAGGTCCGAACCAGGAGCATTTCACCCCTGACAGAAAGTACAATTTGATAGTCTACATTTTGATGCATGGCATGCATCAGACCTGCAACTAAATAATCTGCTAAAACTTTAGCTGATATCAATGCTTGGACTGTGTTGAACTAATGTTCTTACAATTATAGGAATAAATGAAGCACTACTAATCCTAACTTTCATAATTATTTCAACAAAATTAGCTTTATGTACTTTCTTTCTTATATGTTTTTTTTTTTTAGTTTTAACATTTGTCCCCCTTTGTATAATTCCTACCTCATTAGCAGAAAACCTCAGATTTCTGAAAGTGACTCAATACTTCTTCTCCTCTGTAGCAAATTTCAGGTAATTGAATGACTTCAAGCTTTTGCATGTTGCTTTGATATTTTACAACATTTAAACACTAACAGCATTGGTTTGAAGGATATGATTTCACATAGAATGTTACTTCTATAGAGTCGCTGCTGAATAGATTATTTCACAGAAAAGAATGGCCTATAGAAATGATGTTAATGGATGTACTGTAGAAGGACAGTGTGCACTGTCTACCAGTATGCTAAAGGGAGTGCAAGGAATATACACTAAAGAAATTATTCTAAAAATGATGGGGTCAAGTCCTTAACAGGAATGATAAATAATGAATTATCCACATGGAGAAGGATTTTATATCTGTATTCTTGCACATAATTGGCCATTCATTTTTATATGTACATTGACAAACTTAGAGGGCAGAATAGATTTTAGTAAAATAACATACCTGTTCATATTATTGTTGGGCATAAAGAGATAACTAATATGAAGTTCAAAGAACATCTTGGCATTGAGATGAATACATAGCTTTCTTCAAAATCTTCCTACCATGAAATAGCAAAATAGTGCAACAATCACTTTTACCTACTGTAAGAAGGCTGCATGGGGCCAAACAAATGTAAATCATTGTGGCTAATTTTCTCAATGAAGATTATTAGCTTCAATCAATATGTTTTATATTCACTCAGCCTGATATCTGTGCTCCCCAGGTCTGTAGATCAGTTGCTGTTGCCATGTTGGGAGGATAGATTGCAACATGAGGATTTTTTTTTTAAAAAAAATCAGATTTCCAGAACTATTTCCTGCTCATGGTTTTCCACTTTTGTGTGAAATAGATCTTTCTTCAAAAAGGCATCTTTGTGAGGAGGAATGCATGATGCTTTCAGTAAAAGTACAGGCTAGTTTGCATGGTACTTAGTATGTTATTTTCACCCTTATCCCCAGTGCTAACACTGCTAACACTCATGGAGTGTCTAAGTGAAAATGAAAAATGCAGTCCCGATTTGATTTTTTTTAAAAAAAAGAATATAGTATTCCTGTTGATATTGAGCAAATTGGATAAACAGATACAGTTAAAAATGTGTGTGTGTTGTGTATGTGCATGCCATATGGGTACTATATAAATAAAAGTCCATAGAGCAGCCTGGTGGCCTAGTGGTGAAGACGCTTGCCTCCTATTTGGAAGGTTGAGAGCTCAATCCTTGGTAGCGGCAGATATTTCTCTCCTAGGGAGCAAAGAAAAAAATATTTGCTGCAAAGTCTACATGACATCAGGAAGGGCATCTGGCCAGTAAACTCTCAGCTCCATCCAGTTTCCCTGATTCTACCCTGAATTAAGGAATTACCGGGTTGTAAAAATAAGGGAGTTTATATAAGTAGGATGTCCATAATTTACCACTCAAGCAAATACAATTGAAGTTGATATATGGGGAATAATATTAGTAACATTTCCTACTAACATTATCCCCGATATAGCAGCTTTAATTGCATTTCCTTAGATTGGAAATTACGCCTACCCCACTTGTATAACAGAGTTTGTTATCTTTAATCTTAATCCTAACTGACATGCTACCTTTTACTTCATAAATGCCTATTAAGAATATTGCTCCAGTGGACAGTTATAGAGAGAGAATTTACTACACAGTTAAACTGGAACATATAAAAATCTCTTCTCACTTATCTGAAAATTTAAATTCTGGCCATCTAGTACAATTTATATTTTATGTCACATGTTTAGCATGCTACATTTTGTATCTTAATACAATACTAAGCACTATCTGATTAAAAATGGCATATTTTCACAAAACACGAGAGTCTAAATGATTATAGAAAAGGAGAGATGGAGAGACAAGAATCTTTTACCAAATTCACAATTAGAAAGCATTGATATACTGCTCAGGGCCATTTTTGCCACTGAAAAAGTTGGTTTTATACTGCAGTTATTTAATATATATTTATCATCCTCCCTGTTTTACTATAGCTATGAAATTGACTTTTTGGCACAGGCTGTAATATTTGATTAACTTTCTTAAAGTCATTCAGCCCTAATACCCAACCCTGATATTCTGCATGATTTTCTAGAACATTGTGTTTTTGGCATCTCACTGTGACAATTATTTTTCTGGTCCAGCTACTGTATCTTTTAAATAAGGTGAACTGTCACACATATTGCAAATATTTTCATTTGTTTATGATTTTCTCCCTAGCCTACTATCTAAAAGAACTGAATGTATTCTAGCTAACAATCTTAATTTACAAATCGGTTTGTAAATTTCCCGATTTCCCGATTTGGGAAATCGGTTTCCCAAAAGCAGTAATTTATAAACACTATAAGCCTATTCCTCAATTATATCACTTCAATAAACATGATTGAATTATTCTAAAAATGTACAACAGTCATGCCCACTGCCAAAAAAAAAAAAAAGAGTTCTAGCCTAGTTTTCTGACCAATGAGCTAGATTTCAATAAACACGGTATGAAAAGACTATCAATCATACAGAATAAAAAGTTGCATCAAGCTAAATAGAATAAAAAAGAAAAATGATATACTTGAGCAGACTTAACAAAGTAATAAAACATTCAGCATTACCTCTACATTGCTATGGGAATGTAGTCCATGTACGAAATAACTCTAGAGGTTTTCAATAAATTGTTTGCAATTCTTTTTCCTTGTGCATTTTTATGGGGAAGGGGAGAACCTCTTGTAATTCAAAGGTTGACAGATGACACCAGGGGTGAAATTCAAAATTTTTCCCTACCGGTTCTGTGGGCATGGCTTGGTGGGCTTGGTGGGCGTGGCAGGGGAAGGATACTGTAAAATATTGCTCAACGCATTGTAAGCCGCCCTGAGTGTCCAGAGAAAGGTGGCATATAAATCAAATTTAAATTTTTTTTTTAAAAAAAATCTCCATTCCCACCTCACTCCAGGGGAAGGATACTGCAAAATCCCCATTCCCTCCCCACTTCTGGGGGAAGGATATTGCAAAATCTCCATTCCCACCCTACTCTGGGGCCAATCAGAGGTGATATTTACCGGTTCTTCAAACTACTCAAAATTTCCACTACCGGTTCTCCAGAACCTGTCAGAACCTGCTGAATAGCACCCCTGGATGACATATGCCAGTAATCCATTGCTGAAAATCATGTGGATGTTTCATCACTGGAGGTTTTTAAGAAGAGACTGGACAGCCACTTGTCTGAAATGATATAGGGTCTCCTGCTTGACCAAGGGATTGGATTAGAAGACTCCCAAGGTCCCTTTCAACTCTGTTATTCTAATATATATACATACAGGTTTGTAAGGGTTAGGGTTCTTCTGGTCATTCCTCAAGAATTAACTATGAAAATTTATGTTTCTTGATGTCCTGATGGACTGATTGCTTGAGGAGCATATGTATCTTGAACCTGCAATGATTATCTAAGGCCATGTTAATAATCCTAACAATTTGAATCTAAAATTTAACAATAATAGGACAAATCTAGAACATAAGTTAATGTTCCAGTTTCTAAATTGCAGGTCCAGCAGCAAAGATTAAGTATGATAGTCGTAAGTATACACATGATAGAATCTTCTGTTATATAAATTTCATTTTAAAATCGAAAGAAGTTAATCTCAGGATCTTTAAGGTGAGTTTCCACTGATTCACAAAAATAAATAGCAAAAGTAAATATCATACAGTTCAACAAGTTGAACAAATAAATAAACCAAAGGTTTAAAAATAGCTACATCAAAAACAAAATGGTCCAGAGTAAAAAAGTTTTAGAATTTTGCAAAACAACAGTAGCAACGAGTAAAACAACATAGTTTAGACCTCTTTATATTAAAATTATCTCTAACCTTATCTTTTCATGAGCAAAATGATCAAAGTCACGTTTATAACCCATATTTTCTATAGATTTATCTTGTGGCATTAAATGCATGGAACCCAATATTTGCCATGATTTTAAGGAAGTCACATGTTATTATTGAAATTGGGCCAAATAAGGAATAAATTAAGCTTCTTATTCTCATCAATAAACACAGCTGAACTAAAGGCCCAGTGATAAACCTGAAAATATGGAAGAAAATTAAATTGGCCTTTCCCAACTAGTGTTTGTGGTTTACTAATAAAAATTCTTGACAGATATTTCTGCCAGCAAATGTAAATATTATACAATATAATATAAATTTACTTTTATATTTATAAGGGTATAAAACTAAGAAGACAAATTAACAAAAATACTAATTGACATTATAGGTAAATCCATATAGATCGAATTTATCTTACCCAAATGATATTTCTCTCTCTCTCTCTCACACACACACACACACTATAACAATTAAATATTTTTACTGAGTCCAAATGCTATGAAATCTAACAATTTATAGATTAATCAGGGCATCCCACATTAGTAAAATGAACTGAGAAATACAGGTGTTTAGGTAATCTATAAAACATATCATTCACACACAGTAGAAATTTATGCCTTGCTTCTTTTAGTGATATCCCTTTAACTTTTTCAGTATTTCTAATAACACAACAATACATTCAAAGTCAAAGTTAAATTAGAAAAGAAAGGAAAAAAGGCAGCTTTCATGTGCACCATAACATAACTTTAATCAAGGTAATACAGTTCTGTTGATAATCAGATATGAATATAGGTTAAATAAAAATGTCAGTGCAAGCTGTAAAACTTTGAAGAAGCTTAAAATAAATCAGCTTTCAGTTTCAAAGCATTGCAAGAAACTATATAAAAATATAAAAAGCTTTCTCAGTCTGCAAGGAAATAATAGCTTCTGGATTCTGTCTCTTTTGAGTTAAAGCAATTACATCAATTAAAAAAAAATATAATATCATTATTCTCTGTATAAATCCAACCTGAGTCAGGTGAACAATAATTAGAAGACAGGCTGTAATCTAGAGGCCAAAGTAGCTGTTAAGATCTCAGCAGCCACATTTATCAAAGAAAGAAACCTATAATTGGAGGAGACATTTAGAATGCTACCTTGTTTAGGCAGGACTGTATTTGCCTCATTAAAACTGAATTATGATAATCTTATTTGAAATAGATACACCATCAATGGATAAAAACCAAATATACCTCCTGTACTTGTCAGAGCCAAGAATCTTTCCCACTCTTACTGGAACAGTTGTCATCGTTTCCTCAAGAGATAGAGAGAAAAAATGAGAGAGAGAGAAATAAAAATAAAATGAGATTAGTAACCTGGTCTTGTTCTCAATGAAAACAGGTTTGGTGTGCAAAATAGAGGAACGTGTGTTTGAAGGAGGGGAGACTACACAAAATGCATACAATTCAGCAAAATGTTACAAAGTAAATCTGGCTTCTTTTCCACTGCTAAAAAATAATCAGAACAGGAATGTTAAGCTTTGTGAAGAAATGTGAGGAATGTGCAATGGCAATAGCAATGTGAGGAAAATAATGGAGCCAGTCAAAATGAGGTGTCCTTTGGGTATGCTTTTATATTATCCAAATGTCCAAAGCAGTTTTATAGGATGGATGGATGGATGAAAATATTACACACACCCACAAACACCCACACATTATATAAAAGATAAAGGTTCCCCTCACACATATGTGCTAGTTGTTCCTGACTCTTTGAAATGGTGCTCATCTCCGTTTCAAAGCCGAAGAGCCATCACTGTCTGAAGATGTCTCTGTGGTCATGTGGCCGGCATACTAAATGCCAAAGGCACATGGAACGCTGTTACCTTCCCAACAAAGGTGGTCCCTATTTTTCTACTTGCATTTTTTACATGCTTTCAAACTGCTAGGTTGGCAGAAACTAGGACAGGTAACAGGAGCTCACCCCGTTACGTGGCCCTAGAGATTCGAACCGACGAACTGTCGACCTTTCGATCGACAAGCTCAGCGTCTTAGCCACTGAGCCACTGCATCCCGTTACACATTATATACATTATTTTATTTATTTATTTATTTTTATTTTATGTGATTTGTATGCCGTCCTATCTCCGTAGACTCAGGGTGGCTCACAACAATAATAATTGTATACATATAGATATAATATAGATATCTAGATATCTTCCCCAAAATGAGAAGCTTTGTAGTTCCTGCTGATATTCCTTCTAGCAAAAGTATAAAACAGAAGATTTGGAAAAGGAGCCACATTCCACTGTTACTGTGTGGGCAATCTAGAGAGTGTCAGAAGCAGGGATGTAAAAGAGTTGCACCATAAGCACACATACCCTCCCCCATGTTAATAAGAAATGAAATCAGGCTTGTGTTTATTAAGATTTAGGGATTTTTTTTACACCTGCAAAATGATCCTGAAGTCTTCAAAAAGGCCACGTAGTACTCAGTACAAGCCTGAAACTTAAGATCAGAAATTGTAGTATTTTCCTGCAGCAGTTCCTGGAATGGTCATTTGAGTGTGCTTCTTAGAATAAAGATGCACAACTAACTCAAACATCTACAAAAGTAAATCTAACCCTATAATGTCCTGAAGAGCCCAGCAAGTTATATTTTAGATGCTTTAATTAAAAATCTGGAAAGGAGAATTACTGGACTGGAACTCTACTACCCAAAGCAATCATTAACATGGTTGTCTTATGTGGGTCATGAACCAGGATGCATACAACCACATTGCAATCAGTCTTGGATAACAAACATGAGCAAAGAATAATCCAAACAGTAAATCAGCAAGGTTGGAAACATCAGACACATCAGTGTTCAAAGTATGGTTCAAGGAAAACTGTCTGTAACAAGAAACTCTTGGTGTGCCTTTCTGTGCCAAAGAGTGTCCCAAGAAGGCCTATGTATGCATGGAGATGAAGACCAGAAGATTCTTTGATGACACTACCTGCAGTCCATTGAGTCAACAGGTAGGGCAGGTTGCCATCACTCCAAGGGCATTGCCCCTAATTACCCAAGAGTTTATTAGGCCTCATCAAATTGTAAACCCCATCTCCTTATCAGCAAATCATTTAATCTCCAAAACAGTCAGGTGTCATGTCAGATTTGAAATGTTAAATTCTCCAAAGGTCTGACTCCTTACCCGGGAAATTGTGTACAGTGGAAGCTTGCAGACAACACAGTTAGATAAACAGCTTTCTTGCAAAAAAGATAAACGGGATATAGCTGCCCTGCAGAACACAGAAATCTTGCTATCTGTCTCTCCATCCCAGGACTGAAATTCTACATTCTCCTCCCATCATTTCAATCAATAGAAACTTGGTTGTTGTTGTTGTTTTCTTTCTTTGATTGTGAGAGCCATTTGTTCCAGCATTGTTCAAGTTAAGGAGAGGCTGTGTTTAGGTGTAAACATTGCCCTAAGCTACAGACAGCAAATCTGATTCCCTGTTCCAAGGAGAGTTGTATTGGATGACATCATTATTGTTATTAACATAAATAAACCAAACATTATACATGAGATCAAAGTTTTTCATCGAATGGCTTTCTTGTTTTCCTTCCCCTGATTGGATTAAATATGACCCTTTGCTATTCTATATACAGGTGTCAGTTTTCTTCCTATTTCATTCTTAAGATCTTCAGGAACTCATACACCATCTCATTATATGCCTGCCTAGGGTATTTTTTATTTACTGGAGATGCAAAAGTCATTCTCAAATAAATTTCTCAAGCAGAGAAGCTGAAATTACATCTGATTGCTTGGTAAGATACCCAAAAGCACGATTTCTCTTCTTTTTTCTTTTATGCAAGTAATGCAGGTGAATTAGTTATTGGTTTAATGGGACTTTTGTAATTCTCTCTTCTTTAGGATGTCTGATCTCTCTCAAATCTCTTAAATCAACCAAATACCAACTGCAGCATTTGGGGGACATTATTCCCAAATAAATGGAAAAAGGACAGCACCCTGAGACTCCTTTTTTCATCACTGGAACTTGTTAACATTGAGTTTCTTTTCTTATCTATTATGGCAAAATAATTCCTTTTGAACAGAGATGCTATTTGAGATTGCTTACTTTTAGTGTCATTTGGGGGTATGTGACTAGAAATTATTTCTCACTGTAATTGTTATTTGAGTCTCAAACACCTCTGATATGTTCACTGATTATTAAGATTGCCTATCTTTAAATATGATTTTGCTAGGTATAAATAAAAGCACAGTGCCCACAAGAGTGGAAGAGCACTGAAGGATAAGGGACCAAAGAGGTATCAGGGCATTATGATTCAAAAACTAAAGGTGACATAATCAGACATCAGAACACAAATATACAAGTAAAGAGTTTGTGTCATGACATCTCCATAAACATAATCTCATTTTCATTTGAGATTACATTTTGATGTAATATCAGTGTACAGCAGGGGTGGTTTTACTTACCTTTACTACCGGTTTGCAGTGGGGCCTCATGTGCTTGCTTCGCTCGTGCGCGTGTGCTCTTCTGCGCATGCGCAGAAGCATTTTAATGACGTTGGGGTCGGTGGGTGGAGCCTCCCACCAGTTTTACTACCGGTTCTATAGAACCGGTGCGAACTGGGGGCGACCCACCACTGGTATACAGAATATGCCTATGAAGAAAAGTAACAGCAGCTTAAATTGCAGTGTGCTAAATTTGTTATTATATCTGCATTTCTATATTTTAGGGTTCATGGGGAGGTGAAGTTTAGCTTGAATTCCTTTCTCTTTTTTTCCTATTTATGGTGCACAAAGGAACTATAAATAAGTGTAATTTTATTTCTATTACTTATCTGAGAAATAAATAGCATTTGGGTAAATCATATGCACTAAATTAAAATAAATATGCTGTTAGTAAGTATTTAGTCACAGAAACTGAAAAAAGAAACTGTTTCCCAGAATAAAGATTTCAAAACAGCTGAACGTTTTGAACGTTGAGAAAAGATAAACTATCATGGAAATAGATGCCCATTGTCTGGATTAATTTGCTGCACCCACAAAATCCACTAAAATTATTCAGTGTCGTGGATAATTCTAGCCCTTCATCATGCATTCTCCAGCTTTCCCTACCCAAACATTTTGAAGTTTTTCTTTTGCCTGTTCAATAATTCCAAGGCTGTCATGTTCTTTGATAATTACTCACTCCTATAATATAACATCTGGTGATTGTTGAATTTTTGTGTTGGTTAAATGAGCTGCATCTAATACTGGGACAGAGAAAAAAAAAAAACACCTCTTGATAAATAAAAAAAGGACGATCACCTTGCAGGCACTATTAACTGCTCAGTGTGCTGAATTTAACCCTGGAAAAATAGCAGATGCTGTGAAGGTTGGCAGCAACAGGGTTAAAGAAAGTCAGGTTAAATCATCTAGAGGATTTGTGTTGTAAGCTGCAGTGCAGAAGTCATTTTTTAAGAGGAAGATTCACATTTTAGTAAGAGGGAAAGAGTATCACCCTAACAGGACTGCTTGAAGGAGGGAGGGAAGAGGCTGTATTGGATAGATGCTTTGGAAGAGCAAAATTTGCAGGATAAGAAGATTCCAGTTTGATAACAGTGGCTGGAAGGGTAGTCTGATCATTATTACATCCTGTTGCCCAGCTCCAGCTCATTTAATACTCTAACATTCCACTACGTATGACTGACTTCAAAATGTGGATATGAAATGCTATTTCTAAGCTGCTTATAAAGCCTGAATATTAAGGGTTCATGGAGACCCTGTGATTTACTTCTACCCAGTCTCACAGCCTATATTTGAGCCCAATTCAATTTGTACTCAATCCTTTTAAAGACTTCCTGCTTTTACATTAGCCTATGTCTGAAGTCTGCATTCTTCTCGAAGCAGAACTGAAATAGCACAGCCTTTTCCAGGTTAACTCATCGTTAACATGCAGCAAATAAAAGGAAAAGGTAAGGTTGGCTCTCCTTACAGTAATATTCTATACCTTCAGATAATGTTTGGAGGGAAAGAATGAATTGTGTCAGATGCCACTGCTTCATCTGTATTCAGTTTTAAAATTGTTGTGTCTACTCTTGTATTTGAAGGCAGCAGTAGGAGAAGAGACCCTTCTCTCTCAGGATACATATTTCTATAGCCATCACTAAATTATAGAGGAGGAAGTTACAGCAATGGTAAGGATCCTCTTTTGATCATGAGTGTCTAGCAGTTAAAAGTTCCATGAATGAATTTATCCTTCTCCGCCCCACCCCACCCATCAAATAAGCTACTGGAATTTGAAGTACAATGGTGTTACGAGACACTGGTTACATCAATACACTGATGTATAATCAGGCAACTCAGCTGGGATCATCAGAGGCTTTTAAAAGCATTTTTTTTCTACAACCTCTTCAGCTGAAGAGGTAGTAGAAAAAATGCTTTTAAAAGTAAAAAAAAAAAAAGTTGGCCATGCCCACCCAGGTCACATTAACTCCCCCCACCAAGCCACGCCTACAGAACCAGTAGTAACAAATTTTACATTTCACCACTGATTTATTCCTATCAAGTGGAGGGTCTAGGGCAACTCACTGTGGCCAGCTTGATGTGGCTGACTTGCCCCAGCCAACTCAATGCAGACAACTCGCCATGAGACAATTAGTGAAAATTTTGAACCAACAGGAAAAGAAAAGCAGTCTGGTTGCAACAACTCAACTTTCTAGGCGCTCTTTTCAGTACAGATTTAGGATTTTTATTTTATGGTCAATACACATGCTTTTGCTGGCTGGCCAGGGTGAGATATCCACTTGAAGTCGGCTGCCATGAGTCTTCAAATGCTTTTAAAAGTTAAAAAAAACAGCCTCTGATGATCGCATGGCTCAGCTGTGGGCATGGGGGGGTGGTTGCAGGGATTTTTGCTACTGGTTCTCCAAACCACCCACTGCCATCGCTACTGAATCAGGCAATACGGTCCGAACCGGGAGCGTTTCACCCCTGGAATAAATGTAGCTTCAACCAGATTTTCATTGTTATATTTCTAAATAGACCAACTCAGTGGCCCCCAACTTTTTGGACATCAGGGACCGGTGGACATCAGGGACCTCACTGGACATCAGTGGAGAAAGGTTTTTCTGTGGACCAGAGGGGGCATGGTTTTGCATGCTGCCTGCATCATGCGGATGGAGTTTCACTTGTTTGCATGGCCCAGTTTTTGGCATACTGCAGCCCAGTGATAGACCCCTTTAACTGGTTTTTTTTAAAATAATAATAATAATAATAATAATAATAATAATAATAATAATAATAATCTCTTTTATTCATTAAACCTGAAACTGAACATTTAAAAATGTGTCATAAATACGATTGACTGGTTCTAATGGTTGATACGGGTTGCTGTCAGTGTCCTAGGTATCAACCAAGTATCTTCTTAAAATATATAATATTCTGAGTAGCGCAGTTTTTTGCAGTTCCGCTGGTGTTATTGCAGAAAGCCACAATTTCTTGATGTATTTTGTAAAATTCTTGGACATGGTACCAAGTGCCCCGATGACAATTTAGCAACTCAATTGTGTCTAGCTTTGTAATCAGTTTGTGCGATTTTGCTGCATTCGTATATTAAATGTGAAACAGTTTCGACTTTGTTGCAAAGTCAGAAGTTTGGATTGTCGGTGGATTTTTGTATCTTTGCTTTCATGGCATTAGTCTGTAGTGCTTGTTCTTGAGCAGCGAGTATTAAACCTTCCATTTCTTTCTTGATGGTTCCCATCTTAAGCCATGCCCTTCAATGTTTTCCTTCAATGTTTTTCAAGTGCTGTCCATGCTATTATTATTATTATTATTATTATTATTATTATTATTATTAGTTAATCTTTAGTGAGATTCACAGCCTTTGAGGCTGGTTAATAGCTCAGCAGCTCGAGTCCTAACCAAGGACCTAGGAACTGTTAAGGTATCGTCGGAGGATGTAAGCTGTTCTGAGTAAGGTGGTTTTTTGTAGAGTCAAAATGTTCAAGTCCGGCAAATTTAGAATTTCTAAATAGCGAGGTAGCCCTTTGGTTATTGCTCCAAGGGCTCCAATTACAATTGGGACAACACACGATTTCTTTTTCCACAGTCGCTCAACTTCATTTTGCAAATCCTGGTACTTTGTGATTTTTTCTTGCTGCTTATCTTCAATCCGTGCATCACCAGGTATTACAATGTCAATGAACCATACTTTTTTCTTTTCAACTATTGTTATGTCAGGTATGTTGTGGACCAAGTGCCTGTCAGTCTGAATCCTAAAGTCCCACAATATCTTGAGTTTCTCATTCTCTAAAACTTTCTCAACCTGATGTTCCCAGTGATTTTTGCTGTACTCAAACTTCTGGCACAATTTCCAGTGAATGATCTTAGCAACACGGTCATGGTTGTAAGTAGTCAGTTTGTGAAATTTTGCTGCACCCACTGATCAGGTGGTTGACTGTCTCATCTTTCTCATTGCAGAGCGGCATTTGCTGTTGGTGGTAACATGTTGAATTTTTACTTTCATGCAGTTTGTGGCTAAGGCTTGTTCTTGAGCTGCCAAAATAAAGCTTTCTGTTTCTTTTTTCAGTACTCCTGATCTTAACCAGTTCCAAGTTAGTTTCTGGTCAGCTTTGCCTTCAATATTTTCAAGTATTGGCCATGCAGAGCTTTGTGTTTCCAATTTTCAGCTCGCTGCTCAATTACTTCTTTCTTATATTCTGCTTTTGTTTTAGTTGTCTTTAAAAGGCCTCCTTTATTTACTTCCTTAATCATTGGTTCTTTACTTTTCTGGATGTAATCATTCAAGCTGCATTTTTCTTCTTCCACAGTCTGCTTTACTTGTAGGAGTCCTCGACCACCCTCTGCTCTTGGTAAATATAATCGGTCAACATCACTTTTAGGGTGCAAGGCATGATTCATTGTCATAAGCTTTCTTGTTTTTCTGTCCAAATTGTCTAACTCCATCTGGGCCCAGTCAATTATTCCTGCAGAGTATCTAATCACAGGTATAGCCCAGGTATTTATGGCATTTATGATGTTTCCTCCACTCAATTTGGACATTAATATCTTACGAATTCGCCGAATGTACTTGGCTGAAGTTAATTCCTTGACTTTATTATGCATTAAGTCAGAGGCTTCTAAAATCCCCAAGTACTTGTAGCCTTCTTCTGATTTTACTGCCTTTATCATTTCTTCATTCTCTAGTTCTATTCCATCCTTATCTATGATTTTGCCTGCTTTGGTTGCTATTGTTGCACATTTGTCAATTCCAAACTGCATACCAATGTCTTGGCTGAATTCTTTTGTGTTTTCAATTAATAAATTCAGTTCAGCTTTTGTTTTACGAAACAGCTTCAAATCATCCATGTACATCAAGTGCGAGATTTTCAGTCCTTTCTTTGCAAGTTTGTATCCACAGTTCATCTTCTTCAAAATGATTGTCAGTGGTAGAATTGAGAGTATAAAAAGTAGGGGTGAAAGGGAATCGCCCTGGAAAATGCCTCATTTAATTTCAACTTCACCCAGTTCTTCTTCATTAGCCATAAGTTTCGTCTTCCAGAGGTTCATTGAAGATTCCATGAATTTTTGTATGTTGCTGCTGATGCCTAATATTTCCAGGCATTTCTTGATCCAGCTATGGGGAACTGAATCAAACGCTTTCTTATAGTCTATCCAAGCCATGAACAGGTTAGTTCGTCTTTTCTTTGAGTTCTTTAGGATTAGCTTGTCGATCAGCAATTGATCCTTTGTTCCTCTTGAGTTTTTGCAGCATCCTTTCTGTTCTACAGGAAGTAAGTTATTTCTTTCCAGGTATCCATAGATTTGGTTTGCAATGATACCAGTAAAAAGCTTGTATGTTGTTGGCAAACAGGTGATTGGCCTATAGTTTCCAGGGTCCTTTTCTTTTTCTTTATCTTTTTGGATCAAAAATGTCCTTCCAGTTGTCATCCATTCATCATTTTCAGGTGTTTTTAGGATCTGGTTCATCTGGGTTGCCAATCTTTTGTGCAGACTTGTAAGTGCCTTTAATCAGAAGCCATGCAGCTCATCCGGTCCAGGTGCACTCCAGTTCTTCACTTTTCTTGACTGTCTTTGCACCATTGCTTTTGTTATTTTCACGTCTTCCATTTTATGCACTTTAATAGAGTCCTCAACCTGTTTGATCCATTTTGCATTTCTGTTGTGCTTCTTGTTGTTTTCCCACAAATTCTTCCAGAATTTCAGAACTTTCTCTTTATCAGGTTTTTCATTTGTTGTTACTCCGTTTCCATTTTCTAAACTCTTATAAAACTGGTGCTGATTTGCTCTGAACTGTGAGTTTTCCTTGAACTGAGTTACTCGGTTTTCATACCTTTTAATCTTTTCAGCGATGGCAACAACCTTCTGCTTCAGCTCTTCAATTACTACCGCAATCTCCTTATTCCTCAGATCGTATCTTGCTTCTAGGCTGCTTTTGACCTGCTTGCTCTTTAGCTGACCTTGCCTTAGGTTCTTCAAGTTGCTCAAATCTCCACGTACTTTTTTGATCTTCAATTCTAACCGAATTTTCCACTTAGGCTTCCCCTTCTTGCCTTCTTGCCTTTTTGGTTCTTTTGTATTTTCAACCCCAGTTCTTTGGTGGTTATGACGGCTGCTGCATACATCAGTTGGTTTGTTTCGGCTAATGTAGTGGTTTGAATAGTTTGCACAGCCTCATTGACCTTTTTTAGTACATTTCTCAATTCTTTCCGGTTCACTTGGTTCAGCTTTGGCAAACGTGTTCTTTCAGCATCTTCCATTTGGTGCTTTATTTTTCCAGCTAATTGAGCACTATCTGTTGGTGTTTGTTCTTTAGTGCTTCCTTGTTCTTTATCGTCATCCATTTCAGTATTCTCTTCTTCCCTTTCTTCCTCAATTTGCTTTTGAGTCTGGAAATTATTCTTGATGTTACTCTTCTTTGTTGTTGTACTCAGACCATTAATTGCTTTCTCTTCTATTGCTATTATTATTATTATTATTATTATTATTATTATTATTATTATTTTCTGTTGTTTTGCAACTACACAGAGTGCTTCTGTACTTGAGACAAATTCCTTGTGTGTCTAACCACACTTGGCCAAACAAAGTATTCAAATTGAAATTTAGTGTTCAATATATGTATATGTATATGTATATGTATATGTATATGTATATGTATATGTATATGTATATGTTCTATATATTTAAAAAATTGCTGGGAGTTCATAATCCTATACTGGGATCTGGAGAGGTTATTTGTGGTCAATGCAAACAATATATTAAAGCCTTAATGGAATTTTGAACATGTAATAACTTATTGATTCTTTATTCTTTTACTTGGTTGTTTTGGCATATGGCCAAACAAATAAATTAGCCTCGACTTGATTTGACTTGCTACTCAAGGTCAGTTAATATTGACCAAGTCCTGCAATCTCTCTGGCAAAAAGGGAGATTTTTTTAAAATATTTTGGGGGGGGGATTAGTACCACTAAGACTACAAGTGCTGCAGAATAATGAAGACATTGATTTAAAAGAGGAAGTAACTTTAAGAGCTTTGTAGTCTTGTTCAGTCACTTGTGATCATTAGTCACAAAATAGTCACTTACTTTTGCTTCAATGGATCCTTTCCTTTCTGTTGCTTTCCAGATCAACAAATAATCATCTGAAGTAAGGTTTTCCCAGAAGTCACAGTCTGATCAAAGTAACCTTTTGACTTTTGGCTCTGACTTGCTTTCTTTTGGTACATCTCAGTTCTTCAGACTTGCTTAATTCTTTTGAAGTGACTTCCAATTGGCAAGCAAGGAAGAGGAGAAATATCAATATTCTTGGTATTGATTCAGCTGGCTCATCTCAACCTTGTTTTCTATGATGTGGCCTTAGTCGGTGTACTGAGTTGTCCAACCACTTGCACTTGTCAAGTTCCCGTCAGTCACGCTAAAAGCTATTTTTTTCCTTTGGAAGAAAAGAGAAATTGCTTTCCTAGGCTATTGCCGTAACATGCAAGTACCACTTCTCCCTCTTTCCTGAACATTATATTAATTTTTTTTTTAAAGTTTAGTATAGCATCACATGGAAACCTTTTCAACCATGCAGAAGAAAAATTAAATCAACTGCACTGCGTATTATGAGCAGAAATGCCATTTCCTTTGGAGCTATTTACAGATGCCATTGCATGATAAAAACAAAACAAAACCATGCAGTCCAGCTTAAACTGTGTTTCATTAAATAGCTTCTACAATTTTGCAGTTTTCTAGCAGATTATGTCAATCCAGCTTTAGTTTGTTTTCAATAGAGGCAGCTCATTGCATCATGCATTTTCTACTGAAGAGGAAGGCTAGTGATCAGTGAGAAAAAAATAACACTAATGAAACTTTGGAAGCTGTCTGTATTATGCTGATATTTGATCTGTTTTCTAGTTATGTACATGGAATAGTATTATTCAATATTTATTATTTTCATCATAGATCATAAACATTCCTTTGGAAGGGTAGAAGCTGATTAAAGCAACTAAGTACAGGTAGTCCTCTACTTACAAACCATTCATTTAATGGCCATTTAAAATTACAATGGCACTGGAAAAAGTGACTTATAACTGTTTTTCACACTTACGTCTGTTGTAGCATCCCCATGGTCACACAATCAAAATTCAGATCCTTGGCAACTGGTTCATATCTATGAGGGTTGCAGTGTCCCAGGGTCATGTGATCACCTTCTGTGACTTTTTGACAAGCAAAATCAATGGGAAAGTCAGATTCCCTTAACAGCTGTGTTACTAACTTAACAACTGCAGGATTCACTTAACAAGAAAGGTCGTAAAATGGAGCAAAACTCACTTAGCAACTGACTCACTTAGCAACAGAAATACTGGGCTCAATTGTGGTCGTAAATTGAGAACTATCTGTATATATAAAAAGATCCTGTTGCACATATTCACTTTCCTTACAATTTGAATACAGTCCAAGAACAATTCTGTAACCCATATATATAGGAGTTGTTGGTATTCTCAACCCCACTCATAAAACCACTATTATATCAATTAAGTTAAGTGATAGCTTTATTTTCTAGTCAGAAGGATGTTATAAACAAATTTGGCTTATTGCAGTGCCTATTTCCTTATGCAAATATCCCTTCAAATATGATAACAGCCACCTAGATTTGAAGTTGTGCAGCCATGTGGACTGAAAGTTTTAATGCCTCTTTTTAATTAGGACACAGCCCATCGACATCTAATGCATTTTTGGAGTGCTTAATGCTACCCGTTATATTACTTTTTATTGCTTATTAGTGTTGAACAGTTGGAAAAGTGGATTTGATTTTTGTTTAAATGTTATTGTTTAAAGGGCAATTAGAAAGGCAGAAGCAGAAATGTTCTAGGTCTGACCTTGTTTGCATGAAAATATCCCTAAGTAACCAACCACACATGCCTGCTTATTGATTAACCAAATAGCAGCTAAATTAAGTTGGTCATAAATATTTGCATCAATTTTGACTTCCTATGGTCCTGGGTTAGCTCCCCAAAAGTTTTCCTCTTTGAAAGTGCCAGTGTTATAGGATAAAATTTCCTTGTGAGTGATTGTTGTGCTGGAGGTCACTGATAAAGTATAAACCAGATGGTTATATGGTGCAGAAAGCCTTCAACAGTAATGCTCTTCATATGTGAATGACTTATGGGAAAATGGATTAATTGATATGAATGTAGCAATTTTATATGCTACACATGGCATATAAAATGGCAGTGTTTACCATGTGTAATCTTCTTCTGTTATATGTTAGGTCATTATTTACCCTTGAAGATTCTTCAAAGACCACAAATGTCTTATTTTTGCAAAAGTGTCCTGAGAGAAATTGCTTGCTTGCGTGGATTAAAATAATGGATTTCTAAAGTACAGGATGGAAAAGACTGCAGCTTAATTTAAGGAAGACAGATGTCTAAGTATAAAGAAGAATGGAACACTATTCTTGTCTGGAACAATCAGCATAATGACTTTCTATGGATTTACAGCACAATGTTGTAGGAATGTCTCAGTTAAAACTAGACAAGCAAGTGTCTCTAGGTATTGTAATCTTCAATTCCCACTAGCCCCAATTAGCAGAATCAACCACAAATCACTGGAAAGGTGGAAGATTATCTAGTCTGATTTGGGACATAATGCCAACTGTTTTGTATTGGATGTTCAGCATCAGGGGCTCTGGCCAAATAGCCTATGGTATAAATTGGACAAACAACATTCTTCCTCTTGCATATTACAACAGTTTGATGGACATTTTTATCCATCTATGGATAAAAGTGAGTGTAATGAGAATATATTCAGAAACATATTCAAAGACCCTATTGTGAAGTATAACCTCCATTTTGTTATTAGAACATGATCATATGTTTGGATATCTCATTGCTCATCTTAATTCCTTTTCAAGAATTTTCATGCATATTGAATCCCTCTCCCTTTGTCTGTCTGTCTGTCTGTCTCTGTCTCTCTCTCCCTCCCTCCCCCCCTCTCTCCCTGTGTGTGTGTGTGTGTGTGTGAGTGTGTGTGTCTTTCTCTCTGATTCTGACCTGTAACATGTTAAAAGAGATCCAAAGAATGTCAGGCAGAAAAATCTACTTTAGAAACTCATGGGCTGCTATTGATTTTGCTTTTTTCCAAAACTAGGTTTGCATTGTTTAAATGGTTTATGGTTCATTAGTTCAGGTTAGTAAAAAAAATTACTTTGTTATTTAGAAATGGAGAATTCAGTCAAAGAATGGAAAGCTATTGTGCTTCTCACTGAGATACTTGGTGGAGGAAGAATGAAGAGAAGATCCAAGGGGGGGGGGGGGGGGTGGAATTGCAACATGGTTGTTCAGAGTGAAAATGCACTATTAATAATTTCCTTAAACCACAGTCTAATTTATGTTTAAATAAAAATTGTCACAATCTAAACATTTCAAGCCTATAGATTTTTATGAGTAATTTGCTAAATCACTCCAATAATATGATTAGAAGCCAAGTTTCTCTATTTGTAATCATAAATAAAATCTCTCTATAAATAGCAAAAATGGATAATCTTTCCTTACATAATATTGTCACTATAGTCACCATAATACAGTTACTTTCACAAGCAGAATGCCATGAAAAGCCCTGGATGCTTGTATCACAACTGTATGAAGTATGTTGTAAAAAGCCAAACAGATCATTTGATAAATGATCACCATGATAAATTCCTGTGGGAAGAGAATTCTGCCTCATTTCCAACCAAAATCGTCTTTGGCCACTTTCCCTGTTCTGAGGAAACATAATACACAATGGGTTTGGTGAATAAGGATATGCACCACAAACCTCTGAATATTTAGCAAGGAAATAAAATACTGCATCATAATTTCTACCAGTTAGAAGAAAGAGTAAATCTTGACTCCTTTCCTGTTGGAAATTATAGTGAGAGTAACAATTTCCTACCAGATACCAGTGTTTCCTGGCAAGAAGTAACAATTACAACAATTACAACTATGGACTGCGAGCAGCAGCAACAATACCCATCCACCCCAATCCCTTGTTTGGGAGGGAAGTTCGGAGGGAATTGAAGTAGCCAATGAAGTAGGGCTCTGCTCCATGCATTCAGTATTGAGAATATTTATTACTGCAATCCATTGGGTGTTTGCTTTACCACAATGAAGGACCCTAAACAATGGGAAGGCAAGGATTTTCTAGGGACCGAATTTACTGGCCAGTTTGGGAAAGCTAGAGGTGTTCTTGTCAGTGTAGCTGAGGTTAATTCTATTGTTAGATAAAATGGGCCTTTCATGGAGGTGACAGAGCTGAGGAAGTTCATTGATAAGGAAATTGAATGTTGAGGTCATCAGTCCCAAAGGTGCTTTTTCAAGAGACAATTGGGCTGAAGTCCAGTTGCCTCTTGAAAAAAGCACCTTTGGAACAACCATGACCTAGATGACTGAGAATCTCCATAGATATTGAGGTCATCAACTGATATAGGATGGAAGACAGGTTTCTCTAGGTTGTAGTTCTCTTGGTAGGGCTTCTCCTTGGGCTATGCTGTGAGCTGGTGTCTGTTCTTTCGGTTGGTGGAATTGCTGGGGGCCCTGATTGGGGTAGAGAGAGTCAATTTGGGTTAAATGAGATTAGGCAAAGAGATGAACTGAGTTTGACTCTTGTCATATCCCAAAGATTGAGTTGGGGAGAAGGAGATAGCAGTTTCCATTTTGTTTGTTAGATTTGGGTTAAGGTCAGCTGGTAGTTCTCTTTGGAATTTTCCAAGAAATTAAAAGTCCTAATTATGTTGGCAATTTTCACTAAAGAAAAATATTGAATATTTGTCTTGAGTAAAAAAAAAAACATCTTCTGTATCATTCCATCAGTGGTAGGCCAAGTTGACAGCTCTCTGGGAAAACGTGGAAGAGGCTGAGATGTATGAGTGGATGGTTTCCTTTGATCACATTAACTCACAGAGGAAACATTAGAGGAGACCATTCAAACAATCCTCAGGGGAGTGAAGGGGAAGGGGAAGAAACATCCTAACAAGTCCTTCACCAACAAACTCTTTGAAGAATGCCTTGGGAATAAAAATATTTGAACTTGTCCTCTGATGGCATGCAGCATCAGTTTCAAAAGGAGACAGCTTTACAAACCTATAAGGACACCTATGAGGCTCTGCAAAGCACAGCTAGGCCAAACATCATTGCCCATTTTGCAAACATATCCACCACAGCTGAGTCATCTTCAGAAAGTAATACTGAGAGTTTACATGAGTTTGAGAGACTGGGAGAGAGATGAAGTGCTGCTAAATTCAGCTATGCTTTTTATTTCATTGAGTAACCTTAATTCTTGAGACTGTTCTTTACATAGAATGAAATGACATATTAAAAACAATTTTAATGTATTTTTTTCTTTGTCCAAACTGTATTCTTTGGATCTCAGCATCTTCTTTGGAATACAGCTACATGGGAGAGCAGAATATTGAGGTGTCCAAGATATAGTGTCCTTAGTTTTGCCCCATTCTTGGATTTCTCATGCATTTCTATTGTTTTCAGCCATGTTCCAGAGCTACAGAACATAATTCCCATTTTCCATAGGCTCATAGTTTTGTTTTTCATTGTTTCATTATCTCAGCTGAATGTTGGATTATAAAATCCACAAGTTGCAAGATCTACTTTATAATAGCAATAGCACTTAGACTTGTATACTGCTTTACAGTGCTTTACAACGCTCTCTAAGCAGTTTATAGAATCAGCATATTTCCCCCAACAACCTGAGTCCTCATTTTACTGACCTCGGAAGGATGGAAGGCTGAGTCAACCTTGAGCCTGGAGAGATTCAAACCGCCAAACTGCTGGCAGCCTGCACTCAGCAGAAGTAGCCTGCAGTACTGCATTCTAACCACTGCAGCACCACAGCTAATATTAGGAAAATACTGGTAGACAGCTGGAAATATCTAATATATTAGCAATATTTGTTGTAGACATTATTCTTTAAGTGTAATGATGCACATTTTCCTAATATAAAGGGATTGGTACTCTTATTTTATATATTTTTAATTAAGACTGGAAAGAGTTCATTATCACTATTCTACTGTATATTTTGCTTTTTTCCCCTTCTCTCTCTCTCTCTCTCTCTCTCTCTCTCTCTCTCTCTCTCTCTCTCTCTCTCTCTCTTGTTCCCTCTCTTTTGTAGTATCTCAATACAGAATCCTATTAATCAACATTAAAGGTATAATTCCAAAATACCTTTAGTCAGATGGTGAAAGTCAATCTACATGCGATACTGTGCATGTACCATGTGATTCTTTCTGCTATTTATAAGTACCATAAAATAAGTGTAGGAAATCAAATCAGAAAACAAAAAAAGTGAATCCATCCCAACTATTGTAGCATAAACTCAGTTCTCTGTATCCTTTTTGTCCAACAACCACACTAGGTTATAGAAAGCTTGAAAATGACATAGAAACTTCAAATGGAGATGAAATAATTGATCTGTTTCTGATTTATTTATGTTTATTTATTTATTTATATTTATTTATTTATTTATTAAATTTATCACCCATCTTACCACAGGGTAACTGCTCTGTAAAAATTTTACATATTCATAGGCTTCTTGTATTTTTTTAACAACAAAAAAAAACCATCTGCAGGGAAACCATATATAAATGCATGCGTGCTTATATATTTTGATATATTATTTAACAAGATCTACATTTAAAATGTATTTCACTTTAAATGTGCAGATTTCTAATCCTAGGCATTACCCCCCCCCCCAAAAAAAATTGCTTTGTCAGAAAAAGAGAACTATACTGTAAAATTGAGTGAAGTATGAAATCCAATGGAAAATTCTTTTCTAATCTTTTGAGCCATCCAGATGCACAGACCAGTTCACATCACAAAGCAATTCGTCAACTATCCATTGCCCAGATTGATTTGTAGAAGTTCCCCTTTCTTGACAAATCTCTATCCTAGCCTGGGTTACATCTTTCCTTAGCGACACTCATGTTAAATTTGGGTAAAATAGGCCTGTCACAGTTAGCGATTGTATAAATTTTGCAAACAGTTTAATGTGCTCGGAGCACTGAAAATACTAAAATCTTTACTTAATCATCCTGCCAGGGGGACCAAATCAAAACTAATGTTGCAAATTAAATAGCCCTTCCTGCTGGAAGAGATACAGTCCTATTTATACTCACAAGGTCCCAGAGCTCTACCCAATGCATTTTGGCTCACCAGTGCTTCCGGTTTTTTAAATAATGAGCATTCAGATTCTTTTTTGCAAATGCTTAGGGAATATGGCATTAAAAGATACAAAGACTCAAATAGAGCATACAGAAAGCCTCTCTAGTCCTGTATTTTGTTCTCTTTACCTCAGGTGTCCAGAGGCTAGACAGGTATCTGTGGGAAGCTTTTATTTGAACTGCTGCATTGACCTCAAAGCTTTCATCCAGCTTGATGATTCTATGGCTCTATCATGATTTTGATCAGTTAGACCTCTTGGACCAAACAAACCAGGATATGATTGCAATTGTATAATTCTGCTCGTGTTCCTCAACAAATAATGTTCAGAGCTAGAGATTAATTACACTCAATACACCCAGAAGCTATTACTCAATATATTGTTCATAAATATGTCCATTTTATAACTATCCAAATTGGTGGGAGACAGTATGAGGGAAAATTTAATCTAAAATGTAGCTTATAAATTTTTTACATGAATATTGATTTATTTATTGAATTTCAAGGCTGCCTGACTCTAAAAAGACTCTGGGCATCTTACACATTTTAAAAGGATGCATAGTTTTAGAAAGAACATGACTGCCTGACAAAACCATATAAATAATTTCCAGGAAAAAAAATAGTCCAAGACTCCACAAATACCCTACTCCTGGGCCTGAGAAGAGAGATAGGACTTTCAAAACATTTGAAGAGTGAGAGTTGCATTCATCTTGGTGTGTGTGTGTGTGTGTGTGTGTTTCTACAGGGATGCATTGTGATGGCATGCTCCTTCACTCTTGCAAGATGGCAACAGTTAACTGAAGGGACCCAGAACCTCCTATTCTGCCCAATTGTACCAGATAGAGTGAAACAATTGGAGATAGGCAGGCCTTCAGAGCCTTCTCCTCTTGCTGTCTCCATTTAAAACTCTCACTATTCGGCTCACTGGTTTCTAGTATTAAGGCAATAGTCCTCTAGTATAACACCATCAGGCGCACATTACTATGAGCAGGAATTGAATTCAAAGCACTGAGAGTTTATTCTTGCCACCTATACACAAGAATCTGAGCAAGTCCAAGCAAATCGGCCCTAGATAAGGGTCATCACAATTCTTGGGACGGGGTGTATGTGTGGACTTGGGCCTCTTGGGGCTGTGCAATAACTCCAAACTGATTATGCATTTAACCCCACCCTCCAACTCAGTCTGCTCATCTCCTGCAAACACAAAAATAATACAAAATAAAAATGAGTATATTTGTATGCATGAATAATAATTCAATGTTCTGGCCTAAACATAGAAAAATAGAACAGAAACACCAGCAGAACCAACCAAGGCTTACTGGCTTATTTATGTTCAACTCATTCAGCCTAAAGTTAATGCCCAAATAAAGCTATACTACATTTTAGGTCTAGAAAAGCTTTAAAGGGAAGAGAAAGAGGTCTATCACCATTGTTGTTCTGTTGGCTATCAAATGTGAATTTCTGTTTCCTTCAGGAGAATATCTCTAGTGGGATACTCTAGAGGCCATAAAGTACTACTCTAGAAGTTAAGAAACACAAGATTATCATTTTGTCTAACATGTGAGGAATTGGCCGCTTCCCATTCTTTACACAGTATGAAATATTCCATGTGTCCCTACAAATAGTTAACAAAGATTCTTCTAGTTTCAATCCATCCTAAAGGTACTTTTACTGGTGATTTGCCTGGAGAACACTTGAGCTTGAGAACACTTAAGAGGAAAAGCAAATCAAATCAACTAAAATACAATCGCTGGTCAATTACACTATCAGTCTGGCAGTTTCTTTTCTCTCTTCAAAACATACTTTTCTCTACCATATTCAAAGTTCCAGAACCAATAGTGTACAAGTAACTTTGATGTTTATGATTTCTGGTGAGGTGGGAGGCTGTATTGGCATAACATATTTAAGGTCAGATAGCATCTGCATAGCATAACATTGTACCTGCAAGTATCTAACAGTAACATTAGTTGTTGTTCGTCTACAACATATGTTCAATAGCTTGAATTGGTTTATAATTTAACATAGTGTTTAAGTCCAAAAAATGAGTTAATTTAGTAACCAGTACAGTCATATTCAGTGAGTACAGTTATATTATCTCAAGGTTGAAGCCTGCCTTCCTTCCTTCCTTCCTTCCTTCCTTCCTTCCTTCCTTCCTTCCTTCCTTCCTTCCTTCCTTCCTTCTTGATACTAAGACAGGACAGCTATTAACAGGCTCATAACTCTTAGGATCTTTAAAATTGCCCTGAATCTTGGGCTCATATGGCAAGATAAATAGCGCTACAAAACAAGGAAAGGACAGAATCGAATGGGTTGCAAATGAAGTACCGTTGGTTGATTTGTGGAGGAAAATCAGGCCTGAATGCACATTCAACAAACTTTCCTGCTGTGTTGATGGCAGCATGGTGTTTGCAGAAATGTGTTGTCAATCAGCTCTTTGGCAATCAGCTATAACATCTGGACAATTCCAGTAATTAGATACACAACTGGAATAGTGGATTGGGCTCAAGCAGAACTAAGAGCCCCAGATAGGAAGACCAGAAAATTAATGACAATCATGCCCTTCATTCATGCAACTAGATCAACAAATCTGTTCAAAAAAATATGGTTTGATTCAATGAATCAATTCAATTCAATTCAATTCAATTAATTGGATGTTTGGATTGAAAGATAGTCATTTGACCAAAGGTTACAATAACTTCATTCTTCTCTATCTATTTTTCTTATTGTTGATCTCCTTGGCCAGTCTTCTTGCTGCTCAGTTATAGAAAAGCTGCATTTGAAAGCTTTACCCTTCTGCAACCTAACAAGCTGACTTGTATATTTAATTTCTTTTAAAACGCAACCTTTAATTTGCTTGTTATTGCGACTTATTTAATGGAGGTTGCAAGATTCCAGTCCAACACATCTAATGATGTTCTCAATATTTGACACAGCTAATAAAAATGTCATCAACTCAGTATGGGTATCTTCTAAGGTTCTCAGAACCTAACAACATAGAAAAAGCCGACTTTTGTAGTCACACTAAATCCACAGTGGATAGTAACTAATGATCTATGCTCGCCCTGGAGGAAATTTAGATGAACCACATCCTAAATGATGTGGTTCATCCTAAATGATCTTAGGGGCAATCCCGGGGTCAGATTGAAAGGAATATAGTCTTCTCACTGTTAAAACTTTGCATGGTTTTTCCAATTCTTAGCTTCATTTAATTTTCCCAGGAAAATTTGCTTTTAGTGAGTAAGTTCCTCTGTTTTTAGAATATCTATGTTACATTTTGGATTCCAAGAATGTAAAATATGTTTTTTTTTCCTTTAATGAAAATAATTTAAAATTTCACATGTCTCCTTTTCTCTACCTAGATTAGTAATTTTCTGCTGCCAATCACTTAGAAGAAGAAAAATGGGAACTGATGAGCACATTCAGATAAATAACTATGATGTGTCACTGCTTAAAATATCTTTCAGTTAACACTGCTGCTAAATAGCAGGGCCAGCTGACAAACAATCACCCAGGACAGAGCCACGTTTAATGCATTATTAAATTATCAGCACATTAAAATCATTACTATGTCAATCTATATCAGCATGTTCAATGACATGTGTTCCCTTAGAGGAATTAGCTCGGCTATTAGAGTTGGCAAGGAGATCCATCAGCAAAACAGGTGCTAATCAGTTCTGAAGAAAGATCATTGCATGAAAGAACACATGCTGCCATCAAAAATCGTGGAGAAGCATTCGACAGAGTGCAAAGCCAGAACTGGACAAGTCCTGTGACAAGTGTTGATTAAAACATTGAAAAGCAAAATAAGAAAAAAAAAATAGTATAGTGAATAACACAAAGCAGGCATAAATGTATTTAGATTTGGTTTTGGTGGGTTTTTTTTGTTTTTTTTTAAAAAAGCACTGGGTAAATTATTATTCAGTGCTAACAACCAACACATTTGGATTTTTGTTGAGCTGGAACCTGAAAATTAGAGGTCGTTATTAACTAGATTTTGAATTGTACACACTACTAAAAATAGAGGACAATGCTGAACTCCAAGCAGATTTGTTTACTCCTAAAATTATTCTAACACACTTCTGTAGAGATCATCAAAGTGATGTACAGATAATCCTTGATTTACAACCATTTGTTTAGTGGCTGTTTGAAGTTACAATGGCACTGAAAAAGAGTAACTTATGACCATTTTTCACACTTACGACTGTTGCAACATCCCCATGGTCACCTGATCAAAATTTGGACACTTGGAAACTGGCTAATATTTATGACAATTCCAGGGTCCCAGGATCATGTGGTCACTTTTTGTGACCTCCTGACAAGCAAACTCAATGGGCAAGGCAGATTTGTTTAACAATGGTGTTACTAACTTAACCACTGCAGTAATTTACTTATCACCTGTGGCAAAAAGGTCATAAAATGGGGCAAAACTCACTTAACCCCTGTCTCATTTAGCAACAGAAACTTTGGCTCAATTGTGGTTGTAAGTCATGGGTTACCTATTACCACAAATCAACATGAAATAACCTTGTAATAGTATATGGATAATCAACAATACAGCCAATATAAAAATTTTATAAAGTTTGTAAGAGTAATTGAAAAAAGTCCTGGTTAAAACGAGGGATGTTCAGATTTTTTTATCCGCAAAAAAGTATGGATGGCAGGCAATAAGAAACTCTAATGAAAGGTATATTCCACTCTGGGAGCCAAATGATAAAATATTGTTCGCACTTAGCTCACTAATGGATGTCTGCAAGGGACGGTGTCCTCGGAATGGCCTTGCCTATAGATCTTAATAACAGAACAGGTTCATAACATAACATGACAAGTGATTTGTTAGACAGCCAGACCTAAGCCACTTAGGCTTCAACTTAAAACCATCACTTTAAACTGAAGCCAGAAAACAGCTGTCAATGAAGGCAGGTTTTTCAATATTGGGGGAACATGATCTTGGTAGCATATTTGATTAGCAGGCTAACTGCTACATTTTGTAACAATTGAAGCTAAATATTTGGAAAATTGAAGTTTGACATTCTGTCCAAATAACAGCTAGACATTTGACAGACAAAAGTACCCTATCCAGGTAGCAGCCCAAAATGAAAGCAAGATAAAAATGTGCTAGAACTATCCATGTTCCCTGCCTTGAAATAAAATGTGGAGGAGATATAATAAAATTGTATTCAAACTACACACTATTTGTCATCCTCCCATTTAATAAAATCTGTACCAGCATCTCATATTCCTATTCTGTATTATTAAGACCTGGCATTATGACAAACCATCATCAATGTATCATTCTCCTTTGACATGCCTGTTCATTGCTTTCCCCTTATATAACTTGAAGCTTACATTGTAAGAGTAAGAGTCTTCAAAGTGATGAACCATTAGCAAAAATAATTTTCGTGATGTGTGGATCAACTTTATTAATGTGATGATGAATAGGATAGGACAGGACAGGACAGGACAGGACAGGACAGGACAGGACAGAACAGAACAGAACAGAACAGAACAGAACAGAACAGAACAGAACAGAACAGAATAGAATAGAATAGAATAGAATTCTTTATTGGCCAAGTGTGATTGGACACACAAGGAATTTGTCTTGGTGTATGCACACTCAGTGTACATAAAAGAAAAGATACATTCATCAAGAATCATAAGGTACAACACTTGATGATAGTCATATGGAACAAATAAGCAATCAAATCATATTAGGAAATAGTCAATATAAATTGTAAGGATTACCAGCAACAAGGTTACAGTCATACAGTCATAAGTGGGAGGAGATGAGTGATAGGAACAATGAGAAGATTAATAGTATTGCAGACTTAATAACTAGTTTGACAGTGTTGAGGGAATTTGTTTAGCAGAGTGTTGGCGATTGGGAAAAAAACTGTTCTTGTGTCTAGTTTTTCTGGTGTGCAGTGCTCTATAGTGTTGTTTTGAGGGTAGGAGTTGAAACAGTTTGTATCCAGGATGCAAGGGGTCTGTAAATATTTCACAGCCCTCTTTTTGACTCATGCCGTATACAGGTCCTCAATGGAAGGCAGGTTGGTAGCAATTGTTTTTTCTGCAGTTCTAATTATCCTCTGAAGTCTGTGTCTGTCTTGCTGGGTTGCAGAACCAAACCAGACAGTTATAGAGGTGTAGGTGACAGATTCAATAATTCCTCTGTAGAACTGGATCAGCAGCACCTTGGGCAGTTTGAGCTTTCTGAGTTGGCACACAACATTCTTTGTTGTGCTTTTTTGATGACATTTTTGATGTTAGGTGTCCATTTTAGGTCTTGAGATATGGTAGAACCTAGAAATGATGATGTTATCCATGAAGTCAAGTCCAATTCTTGGTGATTCTATGGACCAAGTCTCTCCACATTTTCTAATCCTTCATTATTTCTTTGAGTTTTTCTATGCTCTGTCTGGTGTCAGCTTTGATAGTGTCCAGCCATGGTGTTCTTTCATGTCCTGGTTTCCTTTATTAATGTCATTTCCTGCAATGCATTGCATTTGGGCTAGCATTCTAATAATACTGGCAGTTTACCAGTATGATGTCCTGTCCTGGAATTATGATGTATATAATTTAGAAAATAGGAAAAGAACAATGAACATAGTCTATGATCTAAGTCAACCTTCACTTCATTAATCATCTCATTCTCTATTATATAATGAATACTTTTGGATAGGATTAATTTGTAACAATTCCCTTGATTGATACCATAATTTAGGCACCAATCTCCCAAATGTTTGTTTGTTGTTTGGAATAATGTTCAAATTAATAATTAACTATCTAATTGAAATAATGTGCCTTGAAAACCAGACATACATATTTTTTTCTTTGTAATTTATATTAATACTTTCATTTTAGCTTTACATTATTTAATTTAGGATTGTAACCAAAGTTTCTGCCAATTACAAAGAGATATGTACTATGTTGCCTATGTAGTCTTGCTGGGTATATTTCTCACTTCTTCTTTGAAACAATTAATAAATGAATAGTGAACCAGGTTAATGTGCATCATTCACACTATTTTATATACACATATATATCCTCTATGGGGTGGATACATATTAGTCTCCAGACAATACAGGTCCCTTCATTCCTCATCAAGCTGATTATGACTGATGGATTTCATCAGCATCTTGTACTTTGTCATGTTGTGTAGAATAATAGTATTTTTTGCAAGTTTAGAGGAATGGGTTATGAGCCATTTGAACTGAGTGGTTCTTAATTATAAGACTTGGATCAAATTGGCTGCAAATTGCACACAGTATTGGCACCCTATCTGATCAGATGACTGAAACCCTGATTTGGGGTTGATGTGATGAAGGAAAAGAATGCTGGTGCTCCTCCATTAGTAAGGGAGGAGGCATAATAAGTAAAGTAAAAGTTATAAAGTTAAATGTAACTCAGTTAGATTTTACAAGGAGTAAGCAATAATGTAAAAATCTGTGAAGATGTGTAATTAGAGGCTGCTAAGAAACTGCTATTTAGAGATTTGCTGCAAGTAGGCAGAATTAACAAAGGACGAGACCAACGGGGAAATTAGTGATAAAGACTTTCAAACATGGTGGGGCTCTTTCATGGGGTAAAGAGTAGAAAAATAAAAAAACCTCAAAAGAATTTTGAGGATATAAAATCTAGTGAGTTGTAAGTGAGAAAGAGGAGAAAGAAAGAAAGAAAGAAAGAAAGAAAGAAAGAAAGAAAGAAAGAAAGAAAGAGAGAGAAAGCAAGAAATTTTCCATAGTGATGAGGTGTGAGAGATGCTGGGCAAGATCCAGTCTGACCTTGCTGTCATGGTTCATAAGAGGATGGAAAGAAAGAAGAAGGGTTTAAAAGAGGCTGTTTAAACAGATAAAAAACCAACATCAGAAATATATTCTGTGTCTGAAAAAAGGCACTAAGTTAAAAAAAACAATGTGGGAGACAGGAAAAAGAAGAAAGGAGAAAGCATGGGGACTGCCTCTTGTGTTTTCTCTGCAGCAAAAGCAGAAGAGAAGAGAGGCTGAGGAGGTCACCAATAGAGAAAGCACCAGCAGATTGTCTGGAAAAAGATCAAGGCTTGAAGAAAAGCAGATGGTATCAGATGGACCATGATGCATACTTAAAGGAGACATGTGGCAAGGGGAATGGAATCAGAGTGAGATATTCCCTCTTAAATATGAGATAGTTAAAAAATAATAATCTGCACACAAAGGAAAAAAGAAAAAAAATCATCAAGTGGACTAGGAGAGGGAATATGATATCAAAAAAATTGATCAGAACCTGAGCTTTTATATTGTTAGGAAAAATAACTTAATGCACAGAACTTGGAATCACGGTTTCTATATTTTTGAATGTTATCTTTCACAAGAGAAAAAATAATAATATTAAATAACAGGGAACTATAGCTCACTAAATAGACTTTCTGCTGTCAAAGAGGTTCTTTAAATTATGACAATTTATCTGCCTTATTATATCCAGAGTCTAGTTAACATATACTTGAACATGCTACATTCCAGAAAATGTCATTTTAAAAAAAAATAGGCTTCTGATTTAGTACTAGTCTGAAGCACCACTTGGTATTTCAGCCGCTGGAGATAAACAGAGGAGAGTCCATGTTGGGAGATTATAACCATTATAATATTTCTAGCCTAAGTGAGAATCAGTTGGAAATTCAGTAACTAGAAACAAATCTATAGTCATATAGCTATTTGGCAGCATTAAACTCAGAAAACCTGCTGATCTTTTTATTTTCTCCAACATAGTGATTAATGATTAAGAGCAAAAACACCTCAGGACTTCTATTTAATGAGTAATTTGCAGGTCAGAACTCTTCAAATGTTGCAAAAATCAGAAGAGAGCAAACTTGGGGAGGGTGTGAGAAAAGAGATGATCTGTGTGGGTTATATTTAAGGCAGACAATAGATAATTCTGGATCTAAAGGAAGATCTGATTGATTGTCAGCAATTTTGTAACAATGTCACAAAACATAAACTGAAGCATAAACTGTTTCAACTCCTACCCTCAAAATGACACTATAGAACATGGCACACCAGAACAACTAGACACAAGAACAGTTTTTTCCCAAATGCCATCACGCTTGACTGTTTCCTAATACGATTTGATTGCTTATTTGTTCTCTATGACCTCATTAAGTGTTGTACCTTATGATTTTTGATGAATGTATCTTTTCTTTTATGTACACTGTGTGTGTATACACCAAGACAAATTCCTTGTGTGTCCAATCACACTTGGCCAATAAAGAATTCTATTCTATTCTATTCTATTCTATTCTATTCTATTCTATTCTATTCTATTCTATTCTATTCTATTCTATTCTATTCTATTCTAATCATCTCATTAATAAAGTTGATCCACACATCACAAAAATTATTTTTGCTAATGGTCCATCACTTTGAAGATAACTGAAACAATGTTAAGTTTCAAGTTATGGAAGGGGAAAGCAATGAATAGGCATGCCAAAGGAGAATGATACATTGATGATAATTTGTCATAATGCCAGGCCTTAATAATTCAGAATAGGAATATGAGATGCTGGTATAGATTTTATTAAATGGGAAGATGACAAATAGTGTAGTTTGAATACAATTTTATTATACTCCCTCCACATTTTATTTCAAGGCAGGGAGCATGGATAGCTCTAGCACATTTCTATCTTGCTTTCATTTTGGGCTGCTACCTGGATAGGGTACTTTTGTCTGTCAAATGTCACAGACTTTAGAGCATAATTAGAACTGCAGAAAAAACAATTGCTACCAACCTACCTTCCATTGAGGACTTGTATACTGCATGAGTCAAAAAGAGGGCTGTGAAATTTTTACAGACCCCTTGCATCCTGGACATAAATTGTTTCAACTCCTACCTTCAAAACAACGCTATAGAGCACTGCACACCAGAACAACTAGACACAAGAACAGTTTTTTCCCCGAACGTCATCACTCTGCTAAACAAATAATTCCCTCAACACTGTCAAACTAGTTATTAAGTCTGCACTACTATTAATCTTCTGATCATTTCTATCACCCCACTTATGACTGTATGACTGTACCTTGTTGCTGGTATCCTTAAGATTGTTATTGACTGTTTCCCTATGACTATCATTAAGTGTTGTACTTTATGATTCTTGACGAATGTATTTTTCTTTTATGTACACTGAGAGCATATGCACCAAGAGAAATTCCTTGTGTGTCCAATCACACTTGGCCAATAAAGAATTCTATTCTATGTCTATGTATATGTTCTAATATTATATAATATTAGCTATATAATAACTGTCCACAATCTAAGTTGTACTCATGAAATGATCAAAGCTGGACTTTTATATTTTTTTTAAAAAAAATCATGTTTATCCTCTGATAGAACTGACATCTTCCACATAATGGTGCAGAATGCGGCCACGCGGGGGATTATGGGAGCGAGGGGGCGCTCCCATGTGACATCTCTCCTGCATGAGCTGCATTGGCTTCCAGTGGTCTTCCGGGTGCGCTTCAAGGTATTGGTTACAACCTTTAAAGTGCTCCATGGCATAGGACCTGGGTAGTTGCGGGACCGCCTTCTGCCACCGATAGCCTCCCACCGACCAGTACGCTCCCACAGAGAGGGACTCCTCAGGGTGCCGTCAGCCAGGCAATGTTGGCTGGCGACCCCCAGGGGGAGGGCCTTCTCTGTGGCAGCTCCTGCCCTCTGGAACGATTTGCCCCTGGAGATACGAAGGATATCGGATCTCCGGGTCTTTTGCTGTGCCCTGAAAACTTTTCTTTTCCATCAAGCAGGGCTGGCGTGAACCCCCCCCCCCCGCTTTTTTTTTAGTTTTTTAGTTTTTTAGCTTTTAATTTGTCAATGGGTTTTAATTTGAATTGTTTTAAATTTGGGCCAAAGTATGTAACTCTTTTAATAATTTTAAATTTTGTATTGGTATGTATTTTAGTTCTGGCTGTGCACCGCCCTGAGTCCACTAGGAGAAGGGCGGTATACAAATTGAATAAAATAAATAAATAAAATAAATAATGGAATTTTAAGAACAATTCAGAATATCTACAGGAAGGATTGCAAGAAGAGGAAAAGCAAGAAGAAATTCTACTGCATCTATAGAGACATCTATTTGAATAATATTGGATGTGGCTGTTGTGTGAATGGACTGAGAGGTTTTTCATTTCCACTACTCGGGAAAAAAAATACCTTGGGATCAGAATGCTTTAATTTTATATTATATGTCTCTTATACAAGGCTCCATGATCAGTGGATCCAAAACGAAGCAGAACCCATAAACCTGGGATTTGCTTGATATTAACGCATAGCCTGTAAACATGGATAACATTTTTAAAAATCATATTTTGGAAGCCAAAGATATCCAATGCTTAACTTTTCTATTAAACTTCCAGGCCATTGAGTTTAGCTTTCCATAAAGGTTAATGACATAAGAGTGATGTTACTTGGGATTTTATTGCTATCAGTTATAGCTTTTATTGCCCATTTAGGATTTGACATGAATATTCCTTGTGCTCTGGTTTTCAGTCCAAATTCTTTATGACAAATAAAACAATGAAATCTACAAGGCAACAAAAGCTTACCTAAATCTTTAGCTAAGGGGCTTTCATATCAATGAAATTAAATTTATCATCCGAGTACTACAGTTGATCTCTTTCTGGATGCAGGAGATCCTGCATATTTCTTGATTTCTTGGTTTCACTTTTCTTGATCCAACTAGCCATGAAGGCTCATGGTCTTGATTCAGCATTTTTCCCACAGCATATTTTGCAGATCAAAGGCAGAAATAAAGTTTTAAATGCAGATTTTCCTATTCCTATTGCTTAGCTTGCTTTTTCTTCTGTGTGCAACTATTGCCACTAGGAATGGCACAGACTGAACTTTGTATTGTCCGTAATTTTCTCTTGTGGTATTACCAGATTTCCCTTCAGAGCCACCTGAAAAATGACATAAGCCCCAGTGAACAATTGAAGGTATCTCTGGTGCTTTCCATTATGCCATGTCCCAATGTCCTCCTTATTTAACACTGAGTTTCATGTCTTAACACTAGCCAATATCCAGGACACTGGAAAGTGTCCAGAGCAATTAAATTCTTCACATGGATCAGTGGGAGTCTCAGTTCATATTACCTGGGGATCTGAAGGAATATCAAATAGTGGCTTTACACAAAACATGGGGATATAGTCTATTTCCCTTGACATGCTGCTGCTTTCATTGATTTATTGTCAGGACAATGTTTATAAAGTGAAATTGGTTAACACATTCTGCCATTTTTTGCAGTCCTTACATTAGACCTGTAAGGTCTAAATTTGATTGATCCAACAAGCGCTGCTATTTATTGAGATTCAATTTGTTTTAGTGTATTTTTCTGCAATACTGATTAGGTAGTGTAAGGCAGGTGGTGTTTGTGTGTGTGCATATATGCACACAGACACAAGCACATAAATTGTGTGTGTATATGTAGATTTAGATGTATATGTTCATTTTTATCTCTGCCTTGCAATTTGTTTATTGTTTCCCAATTTTTATCATGATTATGCTACAAATTTTCTTCACTTAATTCTGATTAACATCTATAGTTTGTGGAGAAGACATTAGTCTGGCAGAGTGTGTATTATATCCCAGGTCCAAAAATCTCTGTTGTTTTTGTCCAAGCACACCTTTAAAAAATCCATAGTTTGGCTTGAGGTGGTCTATGATTTAGTCCCCTGTTGACTATTAACTGAATTAGAACTTGGAAAGCATTTCTGTCCAACTTTTCAAGTGACTTACGATAGTGGAAAAAATTCAGCAGAGCCTTAGCTGGCCAATGGATTAAATTAAATGAGTTTGATACTGCTGGGATGTAGCTCAGTCCCCATCCCTCCCCTTATTTTCTTCCAGGATGAGATTAGCTGGAGATTCTCAAGTCCATATAAGTATAATTGGACAATCACTTTTTGTTCATCTGGTCTTCATCTAACTTTTGATTTGATGTGACAATGGTTTCTTAGGAAACAAACTCAATTTGAGTTAGGATGAAATTAAGAGATAGTTAATTACTCAAAGGAAATGCATTCTAAGACATCGAAGTCTAGTTTTGTTTGTGTTATTGAAACTTATCAGTTCTAGCTATATCCAGTTGCTATTAACACAGTGAATACAACTTCAAGTATGTTACAATGTATTCAGGTGATGAGAAGCAGCTTTACTTAGTCTTGATGTACCACCTCAATAGAAGGGGCACAGTGGCTCAGTGGGTAAGACGCTGAGCTTGTTGATTAAAGGTCGGCAGTTCAGCGGTTCTAATCCCTAGAGCTGTGAGCTCCCATTACTTGTCCCAGCTTCTGCCAATCTAGCAGTTAGAAAGCACGTTAAAAAAATGAAAGTAGAAAAATAGGGACCACCTTTGGTGGAAGGTAACAGTGTTCCGTGTGCCCTTGGTGTTTAGTCATACCGGCCACATGACCATGGAGATGTCTTTGGACAGCACTGGCTCTTTGGCTTTGAAACGGAGATGAGCACCGCCCCCTAGAGTCGGGAACGACTAGCACATATGTGCGAGGGGAACCTTTACCTTTATCTTTACCACCTCAATCCAGATCATAACATCTATTAGCATGGCTTGATGTGGAACACGAATTGCTTCAGTCAATATCTTGAATCAATATTAAGCAGACCAGGGTCAATTTTGATAATGAGATGAGTGACATATAAATTTCATAATAAAAAAATAAATTAAAAGTGAGCCAGTACAGGAGTCCCTTTATGTATCTGTATTGAAACAGTGCAGCTACTCTGCTCCAATGCTTTGAAGCAAGCACTGGTTTTATAGGGGTGTACTGAGTACAACTTTGTTAAATGAACATGTCACATAAAGCTTGATTTGTATACAATATAGAGCAGTACAATGTATACCCAGAGTAGTTAACAGGTCAGACAAGAATTAGGGATTTTAGTCCACCGTCCACCCAATGTTCCTCATAGAATTGTTTTTATGGGGGGAAAACAGTGATGCATACATCACTATGAACTTGTATAAAAAAGTGGCATATAAATCTGACAAATAAATGTAGCCTGAAATACAGATCTTGTGCACCAATTGCATCTTTTTTTGGACTAGAAAGCCTTGCTCGCAATCGCTCATAACTTGGTATTTTTCCATTTGGATTTCTGCAGGGCCATGTATATGGGGCTCTCCTTAAAGATCATGCAGAAGTTACAACTGATCCAGAATGCAGTGTTGGTTACTACTAGATTCATTTTGTTCTGGGTGTAATTCAAAATGCTGGTTACCATCTTTAAAGCCATGCACAGCATGAAACCAGGTTGTCTATGGACCATCCCCCCCTTGAAGGTATCTGCCTATCTCACTAGAGCAGAGAGGGTATGTACAGTCCAGGTCTCTTCCCTTAAATAATTACTTTGTGGGTCCTCAGAAGTATGTCTTCTCTGCCGCTGCCCCTGGCCTGTAGAACATCCCATCATACTGAGCTCCAACATGCCTGTACCCTTTTATCCTTCTGGAGAGCACTTATGGCCTGGTTCTTCTCCTAGGTGGTGGGATAGAGTAAGTTCAAAGTGACATTAGAATGAGGAGTACATAAGGAAATACAATAAATGAGCCACGGTGGCGCAGTGATTAGAAAGCAGTACAGCAGGCTACTTCTGCTGACTCTGGCTGCCTGCAATTTGGAAGCTCAAATCTCACCAGGTTCAAGGTTGACTCTGTTAGATCGGCGCAGGAATGGAAGACGTGACCAGCTCGTTACATAAGTAACTTTATTAAACAGCAACAGTAGCAAGACCGCCGTGCGCTGCCGGAGCTCTCCTTATATTCGCTCCGGCAGACGCACCGCCCCCTGACAGGGATTCAAACTTTCCCGCCCGGTGGCTGGCAGCCAATCCGGGCGGATGTCCATATAAGGACATAACACTCCTCCCCCCTAGTCCAATGAAAAAAAAGTTCAGTGTTCGTAAATGAACGTGACGTAGTCCCGCAGGTACGTAGGACGCCTAGGCACCCTACTTGACCTGCGCAGTCTCATTTCTCCCGTGTCCCCGCCCTGGACGGACGGGGTTCCTGTGGTTCCTGGATCCTTCCCCGGAACCGGGCTCGGTTCGGCTGGCGAGTGTGCGGGGTCACCCTCAGCGCCTCCGGCCGGACCACAGACCTTGGATGGCTGGTTCTGGTGGTCTTCCTCCTGGCCTGTGGATCTTTCGCCTCGGCGGTGCTGCTCGGTTCCGACCCGGGAAGAGCGTCTGAGTCTCGGTAAGGCCCCGGCTGTCACTTGCTCTTCCTCGGTCTCCCGGTGGCTGCGGTTCTGCTGTGGCCCGGCCCGCTGTGGTCTGGAGGGTGGTTCGGGCCGGTGCCCTTGAGTCCGGTCTGCCCGCTGTGGGTGGTGTTGGCTCGGGTAGCGGTGTCCGACCTTGCAGGGTTGGCGCAGGTCTCCTTGGCCGGGCAGGCATTGGCCTTCCCCGTTGGGTTGGTGGTGGTCGACCTGGTCGGGTTGTCGTTGTGGGGCTACCTCCTCGGGTCGGTGGAAGTCTCCCCTGCCGGGGTGGTGCAGACCTCCCTGGCTGGGTTGTTGTCGGCTTTCCCTTCCCCCCAGTCCCTGGTCTACCGCCGGTTGGTGGTGGGGGTCGTCTGGGTTGGGTTGTTGTTGCCGGGTTGTTTCTTGCGTTGGGCGGGGGTCCCTCTCGCCGGGGAGTCGTGTGCCACCCTCGCCCATGTGCTGTGGTGTGCCCATCTGCGATGGTCCCCGGTCTACTCGCCCTGCGTTGAGGTCTCCCTGGTAGGGCTGCCGTGGGTTGCCTTCACTGGTAGGGTGCGGTGCTTCCCTTCTGGGCAGGTCCCGGTCTACCTGCGGGCTGGGTCGGGGGTTCCTGGCCCTGTTGTGCCGGGTGCCCACCTGGCCGGGTTGGTGTTGCCATCCCCCGTGCGGTTGGCCCCGGTCTACCTCGCTGCACTGCCGACGTGACAGTGCCTGGTAGTGTGCTGGGCCGACCTCGTCGGGCTGGCGTTGCTCTGCCTCGTAGGGGTGTGGTAGGCCTACCTCGTCTGGGTATGGTAGGCCTACCTCGCTGGGGTGTTGTAGGCCTACCCCGTCTGGGTGTTGTAGGCCTCCCTCGTCAGGCTGGTTTTCGTGTGCTCCCTCCCACCTTTTCCGGAGTTGGTCGATGTGATGTCTCACGACCTGTCCATCTTCCAACTCGACAGTGTAGGATTTGGGGCCGGTTGTGCTGGCAATCTTCCCTTTCAGCCACTTAGGGGAGCCGTTGAAATTCAGCGCGAAAACTGAATTTCCTTTGCTGAAGGTGCGAAGCGGCCGGCTGGCGGTTGCGGTCACTTCCGGGCTGTACTGGGGGTGCAGCCGGTCCAAGGGTGACCTCAACCTTCTGCCCATGAGGAGTTCGGCCGGGCTCTTGTGGGTGGTGGCATGCGGCGTGATGTGCTGGGTGAGGAGGAAATTGTCGATGCGTTCTTGCCAGTTTCCCGGGCCCATCTTGGTGAGGGCTTCTTTTGTGAGCCGGACCATCCGTTCCGCTTGTCCGTTTCCGGCCGGCCTGTACGGAGCGGAGAGGGCATGGCGGATGCCCAGTCCTGCCAGGAAGGACTCCATGGCCAGGGATGTGAGCTGGAGGCCGTTGTCCGAGACCAGCACGTCCGGTAGTCCGTGTGTGGCAAACAGGTGGCGCAGGGCTCGGATCGTCGCTTCTGTTGTGGTAGATGCCATGGGTACCACCTCGAGCCACTTGGAGAAGGCATCTACCATGATGAGGAGGTGTCGCCCCTGCATCGGGCCCGCGAAGTCAATGTGGACCCTCGACCAGGGGTTGCTGGGGGTCTCCCAGTTCGTGACTTCAGCTTGCGGTGGCGCGGGGCGGACTTCTTGGCACGGGTCACATCTGGAGACCCATTGTTTGATGTCTCTGTCCAGTGAGGGCCACCAGACGTAACTCCGTGCCAGGGCCTTCATGCGTACAATGCCCGGGTGCCCGTTGTGCAGTGTCTCAAGCGTCCGCCGTGGCAGAGTGCTTGGGATCAGCACCCTGTCTCCCCATAGCAGACAGCCCTTTATGGTGGACAGCTCCTTCTGTTTCCTGGTGAACGGGCTGAACCTCTCTTCCGTCTGTTCCGATGGCCACCCCCTGAGGATCCAGGACCTTACTTGGCGGAGGGTGGGGTCTCTCTGTGTGTGTGCGGCCACATCTGCGGAGGAGACTGGACAGCTGGCGTCGTCATCTATGTGGAATAGATGGAGCGTGGGGGCTGGGTCTTCCACCGGGTTCTTCGATGGGCATCTACTGAGTGCGTTGGCGTTTCCTATGGCTGTGCCTGGCTGGTGCACGGGCCTATAGGAGTAGCCGGCTAGGAAGATGGCCCATCTCGTCATCCGTGGGGACATGAAGGTCGGGGTGGGTTGGTCGCCTGCGAGGAGTCCCAGGAGTGGCTTGTGGTCGGTGACTATGGTGAAACGTCTTCCGTACAGGTATTCATGGAAGCGCTTCACTCCTGCCACGATTGCCAGGGCTTCTTTGTCCAGCTGACTGTAGTTCCGCTCTGCGCCGGACATGGTTTTGGAGAAGTAGGCGATGGGGGCTTCCGTGCCGTTGGGCAGCTCGTGGCTGAGAACTGCCCCCACCCCGTATGGCGACGCGTCGCAGGTCAGCTTGATGGGAAGCGTCTCGCTGTACTGGATGAGGACGCTTTTGGACGTCAATAGTCCTTTGATGGCCCAGAACGCTGCTTCCTCTTCCTGGCCCCACTTCCAGGACGCCGATTTCCCCAGCAGGCGGTGGAGTGGCTCAGCAACTGTGGCTTTCTGTTTTAAGAAGATGGCGTAAAAGTTGAGCAACCCAAGGAAAGCCTGAAGCTCCGTTTTGTTTTTTGGGCTCGGCGCTTCATGGATTGCTTCCACTTTTAATTTGGTGGGGTGGATGCCTGTGCTATCAATGAGATAGCCCAGGAACTCGACTTCCTGTACTCCTATGATGCACTTGTCCCGCCTGACTCTCAAACCCTTGGCCTTGAACCGCTGCAGGACAAGCATGAGCCTTTCAAGGAGTTGGGCTCTTGAGTCCCCGGAGATGAGCACATCGTCGAAGTAAGGCACCACCCCTGGAACGCCTTGGAGCAGGCGTTCCATCATGGATTGGAAGATGCTGGGGGCAGCGCTGACTCCAAATTGGAGGCGGTTGCATTTGAATGCCCCCCTGTGCGTGACAATTGTTTGTGCCTCCGCCGTTTTTTCATCCACTGGCAATTGCTGGTAAGCCTGGGCCAGGTCCAGTTTAGCGAATATTGAGCCAGATCCCAGGGAATGCAGCAGGTGTTGCACTACTGGGACTGGGTATGCGCTCTGTGCCAACGCCTTGTTGATGGTACAACGGTAGTCGGCGCAGATGCGCACAGACCCATCATGCTTCAGTGGGGTCACAATGGGGGTCTCCCATGAGGCATGATCGATCGGTTCCAGGACGCCCTGGGCGATCAGCTTTTCCAGCTGTTCGTCTACTTTAGGCCGCAGGGCGAATGGGACTCGGCGGGGCTTGAGCCTAATTGGGGTGACTCCCTTGTCCAGATTGAAAGAGATTGGCCTCCCCACAAATTTCCCCAGCTTACCATCGAAGACTTCCTTGAACTCTTCGATGAGGTTGTCGAGTTCGTCCCTGCCAATTTGGTTGATGCCTTCGATTGAAAGCCCCAGCGGCTTGAACCACTCCACTCCTAGCAGGTTTGGTCGGCTGTCCTTTACGACGGTGATGGGGAGCTTGCCTTCGAACTGCTTGTAGGTGACTTGGATGTCGGCTCTTCCTAACACTCCGATGGGGTTTCCCCCAAAGTCGACAAGCTTGGAGTGTAGTGGCTTCAGCTCTCGCTTGGTGATGCTGGGTTGCAGGCGCTTCAACTGCTGCCAGTCCATGATGGAGTAGACCGAGCCCGAGTCTACCTCCATTTTGCAGGGTGCTCCCTCCACGTGGATGGTCACGTGGAACTTGGTGGCATTGTCTGAGGTCGTGTGTGCGATGGTCGTCTGGTGGACCGCTCCGCTCCGGGGGAATTCGTCATCTCTGCGTCTGGAAGGGCCAGAGGACCGTTTGGATGATCTCTGGTAATCCTTCCGATTCTCGCGGGGACGGTGGCTGGAGGGCTCTGGGGCTGGTTCCTCAGCTCTGCAAGCTTCGGCGATGTGACCCCTTCTGTTGCAGCGTCGGCAGGTCGCATCTCTCCACTTGCAGGTTGCTCTGGCATGGTCCCCTCTGCAGCTGGCGCAGCGCTCCCCCTTGTAGTTCCGTTGGGCGGTTTCCCGCCTTGGGGGTCTGGATACCTTGTGGACGGTGGATTCTCCCTCTGATTCGGATCCAGCTGTGGAATCCTCTGTTGACGATTGCGCTGTGGAGCGAATCTTGTGGATTCCCTTTGCTCTGCTTACTGCGGCGGCTGCTTTCTCCGAGATTTCGGATGCTGTGGCTTCCTCCACCACATCCTTGAGCACGAGTTTCTTTCTGCTCAGGAATTTCTTTTGGAGGCCCCTGTCCCTCATGCCGAAAACCACGCGGTCAGCGATGGTGTTGTCCACGTGGTCAAACTCACAGCTGGCTGCGATCTGGCGTAGGGCGGCCACGAATTCTTTGATGGTCTCACCTTCCTTCTGATCCCTCTGATGGAAGGTGAAATGGTTCGCCACTGGTGTTCCCGTTGGGGCATAGTGGTCTTCCAGGATCTGCAGCAGGTCTGCCCATGGCACTTCCTCGATGTCTCGTGGTGCTACGAGATCGATTGCCATGTCGAGGACTTCGGAGCCGCAGTTGGCCAGGAAGATGCCCTTCTTTCGGTCATCGTCGGCGTCCCTGATGTTGTTGCCTCTCAGGTATTGCCGAAATTTGACCACGTAGGATTTCCACTTGTCCTTCCCTGGGCGGAAAGGAGCAAGGGCTGGCAAAGTGACTTCAGAGGATGCCATGCCTTTGGAAATGCCTACTGTGGTTCCAGGTGCCGGAGTCTTGGTCTTGTTGGCTTGGTGCCACAAGGTTCGTCTCTTCTCTCTAGTCCTTCGTCGCCAGTGTTAGATCGGCGCAGGAATGGAAGACGTGACCAGCTCGTTACATAAGTAACTTTATTAAACAGCAACAGTAGCAAGACCGCCGTGCGCTGCCGGAGCTCTCCTTATATTCGCTCCGGCAGACGCACCGCCCCCTGACAGGGATTCAAACTTTCCCGCCCGGTGGCTGGCAGCCAATCCGGGCGGATGTCCATATAAGGACATAACAGACTCAGCCTTGCATCTTTCTGAGGTGGGTAAAATGAGGACCTAGATTCTTGGGGGCAATATGCTGACTCTGTAAACTGCTTAGAGACCACTGTAAAGTGGTATATAAGTCTAAGTGCTATTGCTATTGCTATTTTTCGGATTCTCTTAAATTTTTGTTTCTTTTTATTTGTTTTATGTTTACATGTATTGTTTTATTGACTGTAGGCCATCCAAAGTTGATTTAAGATGGGTGGTTATACTCCCAGAATATAAAGTGAAGACATACATCAGGTAATCAAATAAAAAAGTATCTCATAAAATGAGCTAAAATAGCTATTGCAAAGTATTTTGGCACATTTGTGTATAAGCAGAGCTGAAGGGATGCCTAAGGTGAGGTAGTAAAGTGTGATTATAGATTCCTTGATGATAATTAAATGGCTGACAATAGATCAGCTACCAACTTGCGAAAAGAGCAGAGTGTAGGAAGTATTGGAAAATTATTGTGGGTAATTATCGTGGGCTGTTTTCAGTTCAATTTGTGCTTAGCACATTCCCAATCAATGTCTATATTCGGATTGGAACAAGCACACATGTCATATAGTACAGCCAGCAAAAATATAGCTTGATGTTTATTTATTAAACATGAGCAAACGTGGAAAGTAGTCAAGTGTCAAAACAGGGTAAAAGGCAGGCAAAAGTAGGCAGAATGATTTGAGCAACAAGAAATAATTTACATTATCTGTATGTCTCTGTCTTTTAAAGCCACTGGAAACAACACCATAGGTCTTCACATGTATAGCCCCAAAGAGAATTGTTTTCAATTATTTTAGCATTATCCTTTTTATGCACATAACACTAGGAAAATAGAGCTGGAAAGTAGGATATCAGCCAATCCTTTCTCAATTCTGCACCATTAAAAACAAATAAACAATTTCTTGGATGAGAATGATGTTCCCCAAAGAAACTTCCTCCAATAAGAGCCTGCTTATTGGACTGAAATGAGTCTATGAGACAAGATCAGAGACCACTGCTGGTGCCTGAGGAGCAAGTAACACAACTTCAAACAGTACTTTGAAGTCTTCTGTAGCCCTTGAAAAAAAAAGAGAGCTGTATTTGAAGCAGGAAGAGGAACTTTAAGGTGAGGAAGTTTGCTGTACAGTATCTGTTCCTGGTGGGAAGTGAGTTTTAAGGGGACTATTAATAGAATTCGGTGTAGGGGAATAACAGATAAGATCTGACTGCACTAAGAATGGTTGCTTTAAGGATGAAAAACTGCAAGAGAGTTCATGTAATCTAAGAACATTGGATTTAATTCATCTCTCTTGACAATTTGAAAAGCTACATTTTGTACTGAATATACAATGTAGAGTTTATTTTTTTAAAAAATAATCTTTTCTCATCTTATGACCAAGCTGTTGATTGGTCATACCAATTCTATGTCTATGCAACAGGAACCAGAGTAATGAATGTACTCAAACATGTTGCTGAACAGATGGGATGCAGACCAGATATTTGTTTTTGTTCCCTGAGAATTATGTTAAACTGACAAAGAAAATTAATTAGACAATTGTTGATATAAAAAGGAGTATAATAAAGTTAATAGGATTAAATTGTGGGATGTTTTGCATAAATTACGGAGTTGAAGGTTTGTTATTAAATGAAGTAAGAATACTATAGGACAGAAGTAAATCATTTGTAAGAATAAATCGTATGCTTGAATACTTTCATATTGTTCTAGAACTAAGGCAAGGGTGTGTGATATGTTCTTCTTTTTTTAATGTATTTATAGAGTTTATAGTTATCATATATTGTATGTATGTATGTATGTATCATATATTAAATGATAACATATATGTTATAGTTATGAACCGAGGTGGCACAGTGGTTAGAGTGCAGCACTACAGGCTACTTCACCTGCTAGCTGCAGTTCTGTAGTTCAATTCCAAACTGAGCTCAAGGTTGACTCAGCCTTCCATTCTTCCGAGGTGGGTAAAATGAGGACCCAGATTGTTGGGGGCAATAGGCTTACTCTGTAAATTGCTTAGAGAAGGCTGTAAAAGCACTATGAAGCGGTATATAAGTCTAAGTGCTATTGCTATTGCTATCAAGGAATGCTTCTGATATTATAGTGTGTGGTTTACAAATGTGAATATATGCTACTTTTGTTTGCAAATGAAGCTCTCCTATTGGATATATTATATTTTAAATAAATTGTATGATGCAATTGAGAGTACAAAATCTGAAAATTAATGTCTCAAAGTCCAAGGTGGTTGCATTTGAAAGGGGAAATAAATACATAAATTGAGAAATAATTTGAGCAAACAGCTGAATTTATTACCTTTATAGAAAGCTTGTTACAGAGGAAAAATGTACGGGAAAATTTTAAGATAGACAAAGGCTAGCAGAAGCATCGAATGTAACAAGTATACTGTTGTGAGGAATGGACGTTTTTGCAAGAAGTAAAATGGCTGAGTCTGCTTCTGCAAATAAAATATATACTGAAAGAAAAGTGAATGGGATAACAGTAAGAAAAAATTGGATGGATAGAAGTTACGAGATATTAAAAAATATAATGAATATTATTGGTGTAAACTCATTTTAGTTATAGTTCCTTATCTTGATTAATTAATTTATTATTTTTTACTGCTTTTCTAGAGGTTAAGTATTGCTGTTTACCTGGAAGGGAATAGCCGGATGGAGGAGTCTATATCTAAGTGTGATCATGGCTAGTGCAGCATTATATAAAAGAGAGCTCTCTATGCAGAATTATAGGTATTGTTAGGTTGTGGTTTGCCTAACATTATGAAACATGCAAGAAGTTGCACAGATCCAAACTGCAATCTTTCAAAAAGGGAACCTAAAATAGTCCTGTTTGTTCATCAAAGGCAAATATAGATTAATTAGTTGTTTACAATTTTAAAAAAATCTCTGTAGGATTAAAAAAAAATTATTGGCATGATGCCTAATTTTATAAGCTTTCTTAAAAACAGCTCTGAAAAAATTTCCATAGTTCATGTTGGCTTTTTTATTCTGTTGAGTGATATGGAACATTTATATCTTAATATTAGAACTGATCCTACTACTAGGCAGACTTGAGGAGTTGTCTCCTCAAACAGTTTTTGACTGGTAATAACATATCCTCAATTATTATTTCTGGGTTTCTGGTCATCTGCTTCAGAGAAGAAAATGTTCTGCTTATTTATATTGATTGATGATTGAGTGATTGATTGATTTGATTTGATTTGATTTAGAGAAAAATAATAAAGATATACAAATAAATAAAATTGAAGTTTATTATTCAGCATGGAGATGGATATTTTGAATTTCAAATAATTTTGTTTGACACTCTGCTTCTCAGAATGTTGACCCAGCTTATGAATCCAATGTAGCCTAAGCCTACATTGCTTAGTTCAGTGGGTCATAATGACATTCATATTTACATTTAAGAGCTGCTAAGATCCTATTGGTGTGGTCTTTAATTATTAGCTCTTTAATAAAGAGCTAACAGACAGTTGATATTCCAATTTTGTTCTCACAATCAATTTCTTTCTATAAATCTGGCAACCAAACTCTTCCATGATCACTCTTCTAGTTAATAGTGTGGAGTTTTTCTCCTTTTTTGGACCCATGATGTCTTGCTGGTCTTTTCATATTGATTTGGTTTCCGTAGGTCTAAATCTTGCCTGAAGCTCCTATTGAAAATGGACCTGTAACATGTATGATGTTAAATGAATTTATTGGCCAGCTGGCAGCTCAATACCATGAAAAGCTTTTTTCCTCCTGTAAACTGCAGGAACACAGCACAAGGGATATATCTCTGCAATCACTTCCTAGTGATTTCTATAGCTTTCTAGCAGCACTGTAGTCTAATCTGAAATAAATTCCTTGCTAATCAGTAAGTAGCCTTCCCCTCAACTTTTCTTCCTTCAAACTACCATTTGATTTCAGGTTCCCCCATGTAGTCTTTGGTAGATTAGGAGGAGCAAAATCAGATATAAATCTCAATGCATTTTGTATTCTAATAGCTTTTGATTATTAATAAGCCTGGCTCCTGACTTATATGAGCTGCAGATGAATCCTGAAAAAGTCCAGAGTTTTCAAAAAGTGCCCTGTCAATTGCTTCCTTTTAATTTAATCTCAATTAGGCTGTAAGCGAATGCTAAAATTGCTATGTATTTTAATAAGCTGTAAGACAGTCACACATTTCAGTGAAAGGGACTCATGTGAATCTTCTCTTAAGCTGACGGCCACGTTCAGAAAAATAATAGCTTTTCAATTTCCTTAGCAACTGAAGGTTGACCCTTCCATGATCAACTGCAAAAGGCTTTGAGGACAAGCAAAGAAGTCACTTCACATTATTGTTGCTATTGTCATTGTCATCATTGTCATCTTGGAAAGCTATGATTATAGTTTATGCTCTGCTTCCAAATTTAATGTCAAAGCTACCCATTACTTTTACATCTTTTCTATATGATGCTAAGATCAACAGATCATTTCTTTATTTTTTTAAAAGGAAAACAATGCTGAAATGGTTGAAAAAGGGCATTTTGAATCTATATAGGACAAGATAGGAACACTTCTTAAGATTGTGCAATTTGACAAGAGGCAAAGTTGTTATTGTGGCCACTTCATGTGGATTTAGTTCCTGGTGGCCACTTGAGTTGTTTCTGCAGACTTAAGATGTCAGGAAAAGTGCACTTACCATAGTATTATGCCATTTGTGTGCGGGCATATACATATGTGGTACTACTCATTTTTCTGAAGAGTCCTCAAGAGGTTTTGCTCAGTTAGCATAATTATTCTTCAGGAGGATATTTTCTTGAGAAGCCTCTTTACCTGGCTCAGTGAGGACAACTGTTCTGTAGTGTGTGGGCTGGCTACTGAAGGGAGTGCAGCAATTCAATTTAGTCCAAGCTGATAGCAAAGAATTTTGCCATCCAGTGTAATGAATCCTTTCCAATTGTTCTCCCCCCTCCCTTCTACAAAATGACTATGTGATATCATGTGCAGATTATTCCCCGCAAAATGAATCATGTTGGAACTAGCAGGTTTCAATTAATGGAGCAATAAATGGTGGTTTTGCTGAAACCAAGAACCTGGACAACAAACACAATCTTTTCCTACCATACTGTAAGTAGTTGGATATTTTTCTTGCTGAATATTCTGCATTGCTGATCTCAAGGCATGACTAGGTCCTTCCTGGGAGAGAAAGGGCAATTCTGTAAAACCAATTCTTATTTCACACTTGTTAAATCTCCATCTCCATCTCCATCATCTCCATCTCCATCTCCATCTCCATCTCCATCTCCATCTCCATCTCCATCTCCATCTCTCTCTCTCTCTCTCTCTCTCTCTCTCTTTCTCTCTCTCTCTCTGTGTAAGATGAAGGGTTAAAAACAGGCTAAAGAAAGGATAAATAAATAAATATTGGATTTTAAATTAGTTTGGACTAAATTTTAAAAAATAGCAGATTTTTTTTGGTGAGGATAATAAATAGATTTGTTTTATAGCTTAGACCAAAGGAAAGCTATCCTCTATAAACTTACAGGTAATCTTCAACTTACGATCACAATTGAGCCCAAAATTTATGTTGCTAAGTAAGAAATTTGTTAAGTGAGTTTTGCCATTTTATTACCTTTCTTGCCACCTTTGTTAAGTGAATCACTGCAGTTGTTAAATTAGTAGCACCGTTGTTAAGTGAATGTGGCTTCCCCCATTGACTTTACTCATCAGAAAGTCACAAAAGGTGATCACATGACCCCAAGTCACCGCAACCGTCATAAATATAAACCAATTGCCAAGCGTCCTAATTTTGATCACATGACCAAGGGGCTGCTGTAGTGGTCATAAGTGTGAAAAATGGTCATAAGTCAATTTTTCAGTGCGGTTGTAACTTTGAACGGTCACTAAATGAACTGTTGTAAATCAAGGATTACCTGTACTTGTAATAATCCTGGTCTACTAATTCTATGATTTGAACTTTAATTGCAATTCCTTACACAACTACATCAAAGATTAAATCCCATTTTATTCAGTAGTCCTCTTTAGGACAGTCTTCTGCTTTTAACTTTTTAAAAGTTTTGCTATTTGGCACTTTTGTACAGGATGGCTCTATAAGATTTTCAGTATAAATTGAATAAGCTCAGTAGGCTTATTGTGGGTGAGGGCCACCTTTCTTTTTAATGACGTGTCATGAGCTGTAATTTTTTTAAAAAATATTCATGACCATAACAAAGTCAAAATTGATCTGATTCATTTCAATTTCTATTTAATGCAATATTTTTCTGCCACATTCAAAATTATAGTTCATAGCAATATTAGAGGCAGATTCTGCTCTGCCTAGAGTCACATAAAAGTGATATGCGGCTATACAAATTGAATTAATGAATGAACGAACAGATGAAGGAGTGAATGAATGAATGACCTAGGAATCTGCTCTTAAGATTATAGCGGGCTACCGTTTGTATACAATGTTTTCCAGGACTGAGAAAATTCAAGGAAAATACTCAATTCTATAAAACTGACCCAACTTAGACCTTTTTGTATGTATATTGTCCTTTAGATATTGTCCTTATCCTTACTGAAAATAAACAGTTTCTTTCCAATGACCATTCTTCATATCGCTTCCTCCTTTTTTTGACTTCATCCCGCTCACCACAATGCTTGATCTCATTTTAAATGGCCTTAAAGCTCTAATGAGTCACAAGGAAGATGGCATGTCTATCCATGTGTTTATGTAAAAGAATAAGCACTCAAGAGTAAGGGTAGAAATGGTTATGAGATACTATGAAACAAGTATAAAAACTTTCATTCTTTCTTTATGGCATATATGACATTTATGAGAATCCCTCTTCCTGTAAAAGTTCTGTGACATTTTGAGAAAACTGCTATGAATGTAGCATTCAAGTTTTATTAATCTTTTTAATGCTGCAATAATAATCAATAGTGCATTGTTTCTGAGCATTTAACTCTTTAGTTGAGCAAAACAAGAACATTCCCTTCAGCAATGTGACAGCTTTCTTTAGTCATCTGAAATATCTTATTTCTGTTTCAGTCTATTCCACTTCCTGAAAGCTGTTCCTAAATTCTTTGTGTCCTATATTTGAAATGTTAACAATAAAACAATAATTAGGAATCAGTAGACCATATTTTAGTATTATTTGTTGTCCCATTTTCTTTTTCCATATTTGTGTCATCTGCATACAAGTAGACCTTGACCTATGACCACAATTGAGCCCAAAATTTTGGTTGCTAAGTGATACATTTGTTAAGTGAGTTTTGTCCCATTTTACGACCTTTCTTGCCACAGTTGTTAAGTGAATCACTGCAGTTGTTAATTTGGTAACGTGGTTAAGTGAATCTGGCTTCCCCATTGACTCTGCCTCTCAGAAGGATGCAAAAGTTGATCACATGACTCTGGGAGACTGCAACCATCATAAATATGAGTCAGTTGCCAACCATCTGAATTTTGATCATGTGACCTTGGGGATGCTGCAATGGCTGTAAGTGTGAAAAATGGTCTTAAGTCACTTTTATCAGTGACGTTGTAACTTTGAACAGTCACTAAACAAATTGTTGCAAATCATGGATTACCTCTATACTGTGCAAATTCACAAGAGCAAGGGAAAATATATGCATTTTTAATAGTAAAATTGTGTTTGCAAAAAGGTAAGGTAGTTATATCACAAGCCATGTCATGTTTTCTGCTTTACTATCAATGCAATTTATTACTGTGGTAAAGGTTAATTTGATAGAAACATAGATCGTTATGAAAATATGAAGTTGGTAGAAGAATTGGTCTTACTGTGTGTATGCTGTATGATATGTTATGCAGTAATGTGTACAAACTTCATTGGAATCTGACTGTCAACTGATGCTAATGTTTAGTGTTATATTTCTCAGATAAAAGGTTGTATTTGTATCCTGAAGAACAAAGCATTTTACACAACTTTGGGGAGATGAAAGAACAGATTGGTTGAATGGCTGGAGGGTTAGCACAAGGGAGGAGGAGGAGAAGGAGGAATATCTAAGTAAAAATCTGTAGTAGAAATTGCATATTATACTCAATTATTCTGTGAACCAGGACCAAAATTCTTCCATATAATCCTTGTGTTATTGTCTGTGTGGTTTTGTTGTTTGTATGCCTCTGAATGCACAGACACTACTAAATATATGGATTAACGGTTGAATGTGTATTTATTTTTCTGATAATTCCCATTTTATCTTGAATGTCAAGCTTCTTGTGAAAGACAAGCTATGCCTTAATTTACTCTGCAGAAAGCAGACATACTTGAATAAAATGATACAGTAGATTTCTGAAATGTCTCTTAAAATAACTATGCGCCCAACCTATTACTCTCAAATTGGTATGGATAAAATGACTGGAACTGACAAGAGTTTTCACACCATAAAGTTATCATGTCGCTGGTCTTCAAAACCATGGGAGAAGGCGATGCCTTCAGTAAGTACAATACAAATTCTTGAAAGTTTTGAAGTACTGGAAAACAAGGTCTTTTGGCCTTGGGTTTCTGTTGCTCTATGCCATATTTAGAATTCATCTAATTTACTATATGGAGAATATGTCATTTCTTCTTCTAAGAAATTACTTCTCCCTCTAATTTTAAGGAGTGGAGGCATGTAAATCAGCCGTTTTGACCTTGTTTTGTGCATAAGCAGCATGTTTTATGCTACATTATTTTTTAAAATAATGTAAGCATAATTCAGGAATGATGGTGAATATTGCCAACGTAGCTAACATAATGTTAAAATAGTATTATTCCTGTAGAAGGGACAATAGATGATTTAGAAGAAGACCAGATTTTACCTTGTTTGGAAAATAGATGGAGACCACAAAGATTCAAATAAGAACTGATTATAATGGATAGATCTGAAAACTATCCATCTGGAAAGTTGTAGACATAGAGTGGCTAAGGAAAAAAAAAAGAGGTTTCTACCTTCCAACATTTTGTTGCAATTGCTAATTTGCTAATTGGAGCTGACGAGTAAAGAATATGTAAAATGGAAGATAAAGAGAATCAGATACCATCGCAGGTGGTGCAAAACTTTCTAATAATATCTAGCATGAATCTAACATGGTAAAGCCTCTCTTAAATTTAACTAAACTCTTTGTGATCATAAGGGCACACTCATGCCTACTAGGTTTTAGGTTTCTTTGTTTGGCAATAAATACAGAAGAAGCTTGCATTGTCTTCTACAGGAGATTTTTCTCAACTTCCCAATCTAATCTACATCCGTAGAATTATCTGATGTTGCATGCGATATTAACCTAGTCAGCCCTGCTTAAGGTTTTTCAAGAATAGATGAGGTAAGCTAGAAGTTGTTACCTTTGAGATCAAACTTCTAAATGTTGTTTTCGATCAGGTACATTCAGTTCATTTAAACACATTGATCAGCTCTAAGTGGAAGGATAATGAATATAAAGGGGAAGCAACGGATTCTCCATTAATTTTGTATCTAAAATCCATAACAAAACCTAGCAACTTGAAGGGTAGTTGGTATGATTAAACTAGACCAGTGATTAAGCTGAGGAGTTTGAATCCTGGAGTCATCCATTTTTTTGTGCAAGGTTGCTTAATAATTTTAATGAATTTTAAAAGGTTTCAATAATCTGTATCTTCTTATCTCTGTGAACAGTTTTTTTTTCCTTTTACTTTCATGCCACATATTGCACAGAGTTTTCCTCATTTATTAGCTTTTATTTCATTCTCTGAATCTTGACTTCCAGGAATAGTATTTTGAAAACTTGGAATATAAATTTCCTGGGAGGAAAAAACACACAGCTAAATAAATATCAATAATGTGATTTGTTCTATCATCTGTGTTTATCATGTGTTTTGAGAGTGACAAAAGATGGCTCTCAAATCTGTATAGCCTTATGAATTACATCCCAAAATATATCGTCCTAGATGCCCAAACAATAAATTCCAGAATTATTATCATTAGATTCCTTTCCCATGAGTGACAAAGAATCCAAAATTAAACTAATGTTGAAAATGAAGGAGCATCTCCTTGATGGACAGGCTCAGAATGCAAGTTGGAAAATTAATCCTTCAGCCTCCCCCTTCCCTAACTGCAAAACTTTTTGCTATCTCTCAGGCTCCCTTTTCATAGTCTATGGATGTTTCATCCTAGTTATCCTTAAGAGTTATTAAAAGAGGAGCTCATTAAATATTGTCATCCATTGATGAACAATCATCACTGCTTATCAATGAAAACAATTTCAACCAATGGACAAGTGCAAAGAGAAGTCAGGATAGGGAACTGATTGATGTGTTTTAGGGTGCTTTAGCAAGTTTGCTTTGCTAATCCCAGTTGCTCTGCCTGACAGATCTGATGGATAAATAAAGTCAGCAAGAGGATATGAGATTGTACATATTGGATTTCCCAGAGACAGAAATACATGGCATTTGGATTATCAGGTATTTGACATAATGTAGAACACAGATGAACAAGCAGCATATCGATTCTTGGGTATGTGTAACAGCAGCAGAAAAGCTTTATTTTGTATTACTTGTGATAATCTGAATTTTTTGCACTCTGCTTTTGTGGTTACAGTAATCCTCTCTTTTCTTATTCTTCATTTGGCTTGGAGTGTTTCTTATTTATACTTTGATTTTGACTGGTTGATGCTCTTGGAAATCCTTGCTGAAATTCCTTGTATGAAAACTGCCTGGAACAGGACTCTTTGCCTACTATTGAAGAATGGGATGGATTGATTATATTCAAAATAAGTATCAGACAAGAAAATATCAAATAGTTTATGAATGAATGTTAAACTTTAGAAGTATTTGTTATCTATAGTGGAGTTAAGGTTTCAGGGGGTGATTTGGTAGTTTAAGAATAGTTAGGTTAATTTAGCTTATGATTGTTAATTGAGGGTGGAGGGAATATTGGGGGGGATTTTTTTTTGTAAAACTTTTTAATAATAAAAAAAAAAACTGCCTGGAACAATGAAGAGTAAATCATCCAGAAATAAAAATATATTCCTCCGAAGAGAAGGTTCAGAACAAATGCCCCAACATTACCTTTCTACATAGCATGTACTACTACCATGTTCATGTGTTCATTTTTTCATGGTTAATTTTAGGTTCAGGATGACACCATTCAAAAAAGCAGGTTTTCTATCAATTCTCTCTGCTTCTGATTCTGATTTAGTACCCATCCAGTTGTGCCTTTAGGTTGTTTATAATCCATCACCAAATAACACAAGCCAACTAAGTATCCTAAGAAGAAAAATCAGAAGTAATTTACAACATGCAGAGTAAGAGCCACTATGTAGGAAAGACAGGTAAACACCATGAACACCAACCAGCATTCAGAAGACACAATGAAAATTCCTTAATCTCATAATACATGGACAGACTCAATCCTAGTTTTCTACTGGGAATCTGTGACCTCCTAAACCAAGCCAAATCTAAAAATGCTAAGGTGTCAGGTAATAGAACTTCAGTAAACAGAGATCCAAGCTGAGAGCACTGAAAACTTCAAAGTTCAACCTGAGTTACAGAGATTCTCTTCCATTGGATCTCGTCCTGCAAACACAGAAATGAAGATATTGTATTTTCCAGTCTTTCCTATGTGGCAATTTGTTGATGCTCTTTCATTTTTTTTTTCAACAACTGTAATAATTAAATATTGATTTAATTTGAAATTCTTGGCCTAAAGTCAGAGATGGGTACAAATTTCCCAAGAATGCCTTGGGGTAGAGGGCATTCTCTCATTTTCTGCTGCTTTTAGTGCTATTAGCATTAAGTTGACCAAAAAAATGAACATATGACCGAACCTGATTTTACAACATTGTGGTAGTTGTTAAGTGAACATGGTGGTCATAAAGCAAATAAAATACAAGAAACCCATGTTAGTTAGCCAGTGCAACAGTACTGCAAAAATAATAGGGCAAGTATTACAAAGTCTACCTTGCGGCCTCAGTCCCAAGGCCTCCCTCAACCCTGAAACACCCCATGTTACACTTCCCCACTTTCCCCACACTTCCTCCTGGTCTTTCCAGGCCTTAGGCCTGATTCCCATCCTACCAAACAATCACCCTTTCTACTCACTTACCTTTTGAAAAGCTCCAAGCCCTTCTTCTTTCTTTGTATGGCAGCATGGTATGGTTCTAAAAGCGGCCACCATTTTGTCCCATCCACAAATGGCAGGCGCTTTGGGGTCACTGCCATGCAGCCAGGGAACAAACTGCTTTTTTCTGTTGCCTTACAGAGTGTCTAAAGAAGCGTTCTGCAGCATTCAGAGCACTATGGAGATCTACAGCATTAAAATAAAGCAGTTTGTCTGGTGACTGCCATTTTACCCCCCATGCACTCTGTAACTTTGTTCCTTTTTCACGGTTAATTTTAGGTTCAGGATGACACCATTCAAAAAAAGCAGGTTTTCTATCAATCGTCCCCTTGCTTCTGAATTCTGATTTACTACCCACTCACTAAAAACTAACCTAAAATAATTGTTGGAAAGTGGAAAAACATATCCCCCTTTAGCAGAATATTCCCCCTTCTAGATTAAATGGCGGTTGTACTTGATTTTTTAGTATGTTCAAATGTGACTAAGATATCTCCTCAAGCTTTCTTTATTTGTGGACTCCTTGGTGATCTCTGAGTTGGTTTGCTTTTTTGCAGAAGTTTCATTACCTGACTAGACACCATCTTCAGAAATGTCTGCAAGTAAATAAACAAGCTCAGAGAACACCAAGGACTCCATAGTTCAACCCTGTGCTACATATATTCTCCTTCTTTATTTCTGTTTAAAATGTGTAATGTCCTTGCAACATTGAAGCATTTTTCACAAAGAGGCTTCTGCTCCCTGGAATACTCACATTACTTAGAAATGCTCTGTGTCAAAAGTCTTATGCCCCTATGATTGCATGAATATTTAAATAAATGAATGAATGAATAGAACCCCCAAAGAGAAAAACCATTCTCAAAAAAATTGTACACGAAGAGTTATTTTAAATGAGATCCAATAGTCACCATATATTTTATAAAAAGCAAATGCAACTCTTTGGTTCCCATTCTTCTTTCCTGTAGAAGATGGACATTAGCCACCACTTGTCCTTGGTATGCTCATTCTGTACAAAGAAAGGAGCCTAAACAACAAATTCATGCAAAGGACTGATGGTAGATAATATCTATCTTACACAAATCACTATTTTTATTGCACTAACTATAAAAGATCACTGAGAATTCTTCTTGTATCATGATAGGAGATGAGATAAAGAATCATAATAATAGCAACCAAAACATATGCAGCCAAAGATGCAAATTGTAAGTGTGAAGAAGAAATCACATAAATTTATTGACTTCTGTTTCTATTCCATGCAATGTAATTTATGCCATTCTCTTATAACTTGGTTAATAGAGTCAAATTCACTGGCTCAGCCATAAAAAACCCGAAGTGTTTTTACTTTTCTTTACTTTTACTTTACTTTCTCCATTTCTGACTTTAAGAATGTCGTATATCTTATGCAAGAAGACATACAGTATGTGATTTTGGCTAGCTAGAAATTGATGACGTAATAGATTCAGAAATTAATGGCAGTAGGGCTATTCAATTGCTAAGCCTAAATACACTTGAAAGATAAGCCCCAAATTCAAAGACTCTTATTTTACACATATTTTTTTAAAAGGTGGAGATGATCTTGAATCAAGTGCAAATCCTACTTCATATACAGCCCTGGCTAGGTAATTTTTGGGTGGAAGCCAGGGATGGGTTCTAATTTTTTTTACGACCGGTTCTGTGGGCATGGCTTATTTTGTGGGCATGGCTTGATGGTCATGTGACAATTATTTAGGATTTAGCAGAGGTACTGGTCTACCAGGCTTTTAACTGCTTGCAGAGCTGTACCGATGTACCCATTTATTTTTTGCAGGCACTGGTCTACTCATGTATTTTTGCAGGCACCGATCTACTCATGTATTTTTGCAGGCACCGGTCTACTCATTTGTTTCCTTTTAACACTGATCAGTTGTAGGGCGGCCCTTTGAAGCATCGTGGCAAGAGTTTAAACAGTTTTTTTCCATCTAGCCATCAGCTGGGACTCAGGAAGCAGCAATAGATTGGGGGTGGGGCCAAATAAAAGGTAAGAATAACATGGGGATAGGGGGTGGGGGGTGGGGGGCAGATCCGGTTCAGTGATGTCATATCATCACCACTACCAGCTCGGAGAACTGGGCCGAACCGGGAGGAACCCACCACTGGTGGAAGCATTCCAAATTGGTTTGCCATCATCTTCCATAAAGTTTATTTTTCCAACTTCTGAGTCTAGATTTTTTTTGGTCAACCTTTCATCTAATTATCAGTCAGGCCTAACTTTCCTTAACTTTCAAGGCCAGATGTAGCCAGCAAGATTAAGGCACTAGCCTTAGGCATGAAGTTAGCTCAGTGATTTGTGGCTCGTCACTGTCTCTTAACTGTAGGAAGAAAGCAAGGGCAAACCACTTGCAAAACTTTTTTTTTTTTAAAAAAACAAACAACCCAAACCCTGCAGGGACTTGTCCAGACAGTTTTCAGGAGTCAATATTGACTTGACGGCACCCCTTTCCCACCCAAAAGAAAACCACGCTAAAGACCAGGGGGAAAAAAGGAAAACATTTTTGAATGCATATTCAATGTGTCTGTTTCTGAGGTATTCTGAGGTGAGTAATTTGCAGCCTAACCTCACCTAATAGGATCACAGTTCATCAGAAGACTATGTTGAAATAAATGAAACTTTGGCTGACCACTGTTAACCATTCAGATTCATCAACCAGGCTTTAAGAAGAAGAGTCATGGAAATTGAGAGGAGCGTCAAGTGTACAACTGCTGCAGTCTGACCCTCATAAGTTCAATTCTAGTTCTTCTAAGTTGCCTTGGATCCCAGAGGCCATAACCCAATTTCTTAAACCATACATATGGGAAATGTTACAGTTCTTACCACTGCACATCTACTCAAGGTGCTTGTGTTAAATGGAATCTCAGTTAACTGGGTCTTATCTCAAGAGGACTCCCTGCTCTGCTTTTAAGTCACTCACATCTTTCAATGGCTGCAAGTATAGGCCCAGTGGAATTCTTCACTTCAACGGATTTGATCTACTAACTCTGCCTATCTGTTAAAGAGTGTGTGTGTGTGTGTGTGTGTGTGCGTGCATGCATGCTACTTGCTGGCTATTTGGTGTATTTATGGAAAACAAAATCTTCCTTCCTCCTCCCCTTTTTTTTGCTGCTGTAATTGAACTGCTTTTTGATATAGTCTTCTTTTGAAGACCAAAACTGAAATCTGGGGCTTAATATTTTTCATTTTCTCCATACCTCACATGCAGGTCTATTTTTAATTCTCTCCCTCTGCCTCTTTTTTTCCTCCCGCCCTGCAGAAGCTGTTTATCATGAGTCTACTGATTCACTGAGCCTCTTTCTACTGACAAATAAATCTTTTATTTACAAAATTTAGTCCTGGAGTTTTTGTTTACAGGCATGTACAATATATAAATTTAGCAACAAATTGAAGAAAGAGTTACTCTGATTTTGCACTTGTGAAAATGGAGAGAAGCTCTTTTGTGCCTTTTACAACTTTATACGGGAGAAGGAAATGCATAAAGCATGGAGTAAGGGGCCTATTTTAAATTATTTCCACTCTAGTGATTCATAACATCTTCATAGCATCACCCAGCCATTGTTGAAGTGATGTAAAGCCTGTCTGTATTACAGTTATTTTAGCACAACGATGGTTGGATGACTCTTGAATATGCTATAAATCGCTAGTACAAATATGACCTTATTCAGACATAATGATATTAGATATGTGGCTACAAAAGTAAAAGAGGCAGCAAACACCATAATGGAAAAACAGAATATCTGAACCTTGGACAATCTGGTGAAATTGAATGGTGGGAAATGTAAGACATACAAAACAATGTGATTCTTCACTTGATGCATATCCGTATGATGGAATTCACGATCACATACCATAATCGTAGTGACCAAATCAGACTAGAGATCATATTAAAAAAAAATCTTACTAAGCATGCTTGCTCAATACATCAGAAACAATTTTCAATTTTCTTTCAGTTACATATATGTGTGTGTGTGTGAGTGAAAATAACATACATACATATAAGAACATTCATATTCATTGGACCACATTTTCTTTGTCAAGTACTAAATCAAAGCCAACTTTTGTATTTCAAACTATATAAATATAAGTATATACTTATAACTATATAAATAAGTAACCTGTTAGAGAAATAAGGGACAGATAGCAGGATAAAAGGACACATCTTCATAGCCTATCTTGTAGACAGTAACTGGTATGAATTATGAATAGATATCATTACATAATTGAAGTGATTAATAGACCATATCTCAATATGAGGTAAATATGATCTAGTGCTATCCAAGGTAAAGCAAATTTGGCCTAAGTGTCTGGAACTTTCAGGAAATTTTTCTTTCTCTTTTTAAAGGTTCTCATTAAAAATGTGGAGTGGAGTGGAGTGGAGTGGAGTGGAGTGGAGTGGAGTAGAGTAGAGTAGAGTAGAGTGGAGTGGAGTGGAGTGGAGTGGAGTGGAGTGGAGTGGAGTGGAATGGAATAGAATAGAATAGAATAGAATAGAATAGAATAGAATAGAATAGAATAGAATAGAATAGAATAGAATAGAATAGAATAGAATAGAATTCTTTATTGGCCAGGCATGATTGGACACACAAGGAATTTGTCTCCAGTGCATAAGCTCTCAATGTACACACAAACAATAAAATGATAGGTCGTAGATCATAAATCATTGTTACAATCATTAATATACAGATACATTAATATACAGATACAGCAGATGCAACACAAAGATACAACAGTATAGACCAGAGATGGCTAACCATCTCTGGGGGAGCACGGCGGGTCGCCCGTGAGAGTGCCCAGCCCACATCCATAATTCTATGCGTCCTGCCCCCCCCCACACATGCATGCGCAACCCTCCCGTGCTCCCCTCGCTTTTGGCATGTGATGGCACAGTGGGCCCAGTAGGCCCATTTTTCACCCTCCCCAGACTCCAGAGCCTTCCTAGGAGCCTGGGGAGGGTGAAAACGGCATTCCACACCCCCACCAGAGGTCCTCCGGGGGCCGGAAATAGTCTGTTTCCCGATTTCCGGTGGGCCCAGAAGGCCCGAAAATCAGCTGGCCAGCGCATGCATGCACACCGGAGCTGAGCTCACGTGCCCACCGATATGGTTCTGCATGCCACCTGTGGCACGTGTGCCATAGGTTCACCATCACAGGTATAGACACTAATATATACATACAGTCAGAACATATTGTTTGGTTATACAGAAGAAACTATACTTCCTATGGCCACAGTAAGTAAAAGAATTGGAAATAATTCAGAAGTCATGTTGTGTCTGTTTTTAACTCCTTGTTTTTTTCTTCTTCTTTGTTTCATGGTGAATTTGAGATAGATACAGATAGAATATCTCAGAAGTGCTTTCAGTATTGTTTATTTAGTGTTTGTGTGATTCTGTCTAGGTCAGCAACATGTAAACACGATCAAGTCTTTCAAGACCAAATGTTGATAGATGAATAAATATTCAGGATGGCTAAAAATAGCTCACTGAGCAGGAATTCCACTGAGTCCTTATAATTCAGTCACATGTTTTCTCTGTCCAGTAATTTGGCAGGGTTCAACTCACCAGAAGGGACTCCTATGCAAATTTCATTCAATTTTGCCAAAATAATAATAATAAATTGCATTAATGGTTTATTCTTCCATTTATTCAACCGCAATGACATTAGAGTCTTTAAAAAATAAAGGCAAAGCAAGTCAAGTCTGCCTCAATTGATATGGAGAAAATTAAAATTAAAACAAAAATAAATATATGCACACGTAATTGAAAAGCCTGACTAAGGAGAAAAGGAAAAAGAACCCCAGATGTATTGTGGAACAAGGCAAATGGTGGCTCGGAAAACAGGAAATGCAATTCTTCAATATGTAAAGATGTTGCTATTCAATATTTCTTGTGAAAATATATGGTTGACATTAACCTATACACAAGAACATATATTTAAGACTTTTTTGCTGATATCTCTAAAATGTAGCCATGTACAGAATGAAAAATCATCTTATGATCTGGTGACATAATGGTTTGTGGTTTACCTTATAAGAACCTCAGTAACCGAGGAACAGACATACATATCAGAAGACTGATTAATAGTTCCTAAATTAACTAAATTCTTTTAGAATTAGCACTTCATAGCCTTTTTTAAGAGCTATGGTGGTGCAGTGGTTAGAATGCAGTACTGCAGGCTAATTCTGCTGATTGCCAGGAGTTTGATCCCAACCAACTCAAGGTTGACTCAACCTTCCATTCTTCTGTGGTTGCTAAAATGAGGACCTGGGTTGTTGACTCTGTAAATAGCTTAAAGACAGCTGTGAAGCACTATGAAATGGTATATAAGTCTAAGTGCTATTGCTATTTTAGGTTTTGTCCAGATCTGGTTGTTATTTTCTAATAAGGCATCTTTAGCTTCTTATGAGACTGACAGACAAAACTATTCACATGTCTTAAAAGACAGACGCCAAAATGCAATCAATTATATCTTAGTTTCCAGCTATATAATATCTGCATGACCTATACAGCCCCTTTACAATATGGAGCAACAGACTATATAAGGTTCTATCAGATGTAATCAGTGGTGGGATTGAAATAATTTAACAACTGGTTCACTGCCCTAATGACCAGCAGGGTGGGTGTGACCAGGCAGCACTCAGTCTCCTGCATTCCCCCCCCCGGGAGCAAAAACGGGCTGCGTGGGGGTCACGCTGCCCCCATGCCCCATTTTGGGCTAGTAGGCCTCCCCGCAGCCTCCTGGGAGTGAAAACGGGCTGCAGGGGGATGCTGCATCCCCCCCACACCCTGTTTTGGGCCAAAATGGGACACATGGGGATTCCTGGAAAGGGTGGGGTGGGAAGGGGTGGGGCTAGCCAGCAATTTAACTACCAGTTCACCCAAACTGGCCCAAACCAGCTGAATCCCACCACTGGATATAATATTATGTTGTCCAGTTTTGCTTCCTATCTTTCACCCTGCTATACATTGGAAGACATATTGGCAAAATAAGACTAAGTTACGGAAACAGTAAACTGAAGTATTGAAAAAATATGATAGGTTGTAAATATTTTAAATAAGTGACTTACAGATTGGTTCATATCTCAGAAATGATAACCTTATACGATGATTTTCTATTACTGTCTCAGCAAGTTTCCAAGGCGTTCCAATGCAGTAAAACAGCCAGTGAAATAAAGTGTCATAGATGTAAAGTAATTCATTATAACTGTTCATTTCAATATGCTTATAGACATAATAACATTCCATATGGTCTCTGTATTGTGCTTTTGATGGCAGCTTAAATTGCAGCAATTATCCAATTATAATTTTTCCATGGTTTTAAAGTTTAGAGTTTTATTGGATGGTTTCTGAAATTCAAGCTGCATTTAGAAGCACAGGAATAGTCCAATACCCCTGTCTGTTTAATACTAAGCTGCAACAGAATGTTCTTTAATACCAATTTTCTTAAATAGGACCAGCAAACTTATAGCTGAGAAAAAATAAAATAAAATTACCAAGCAAGATATTTTTGGTTGTTGTTTTATATTGCCCTTAAAATGAATTTGTTCACTCCTTCCCCCTCTTTAGCACACATATAAGAAAAACTTCACAGATTTTGCTGATTAGGAAGCAGTGGAAGAGACAATTTCTCACCATAAAATGTTAGTAAGATTCTTGTTTTCAGATGGTTTCTGCCATTTTGACGAACAAATGTTTCATTCTTTTACAACCAGAAGAAAACAGTATGCTATAGACATGATTTTCTTAGTGAATATCAAAAAGGATGAACAGCAGGAGCACAGAAGAAATGGTACAAATGGAAGCCACACCATTACCACTACCTACAAGGCTCTAGTTTAAGGTGACCAGATTTTAACATTGGTAAAGAGGGACATTGTGGGCGTGGCTTATTTTGTGGGCGTGGCTAGCTGGTCATGTGACTGGGTGGGCGTGGCTAGCTGGTCATGTGACCGGGTGGCCATGGCTATGTGTATAGGGTAAGGTGAACAGATTTTAACATTGGTAAGAGGGACACCATTGTGGGCGTGGCTTATTGTGTGGGCGTGGCTTGGAGGCCATGTGAATGGGTGGGCGTGGCTAGCTGGTCATGTGACCGGGTGGCCATGGCTGTGTGTATAGGGACTACTCAGAGGGCTGAAAAGTCATTTCTGACAGGTCCTCACACTTTTGACTGGTCCTCACACTTATGACCATCCTCACATTTATGCCCGTGCAGCATTCTTAACAACCATGTCACTCATTTCACAACTGCTTCTCTTCACCATGATGACAAGATAGGGCAAAAATGTAAAATGTGAGGACAGTCGTAAGTTCGAGGACTGGTCAAAAGTGCGAGGACCAGTCAAAAATAACTTTTTCAGCCCTCTGAGTAGTCCATATGCATAAAAGGATACAGTAATAGAGAGGGATGAAGGAAGGGAAGGGAAATTAGAGTAGGAGTGACGGTTAAGAGAGGGAGGAAGAGAGGAGGAGAAGGAGAAAGGAAGAGGAAGTAGGGAGGAGAAGAAGAGGGGGGGAAGAGAAAGTAAGAAGGAAAGAAAAGAGAGGTGGTAGGTTTGAGGAGAAAGATTGCTGTACAATAAAAAAGATGAAAGGGAAGAAAGCCAACCCCAAACAAATATAAAGATATTAAGATAAAGAATGAATTGTTAAACTTTAAAGAATAAAAGAGAACAAATATGAATAAATAGCAATAATTAGAAACACACATACATACAATGTATTTTCTTTGAACAGAATATTTGGCTGGTTCACAAATTTAAACAGTGTTTAGTCATTTCAATTAAATTTACAATTTCTATATTTCCTTTTTGCCATATTTATTCCTCATCTATTTTTAAAAAAAAAACAATTTTACCCTTCATCCTCATCTCTAATCTTAATCAAATTCAATTTTTCCCTTCTATTCTATTTTATACCCCTTCCCATTGTCATCTATTTTTATATCCATCTTCACATTGGTTAATTATGTAATTATGTAATACAGTTGTTTAATACAAATTCAACATTTTAATATAAATCAATTAGTTATATAACTATCTTTTTTGTATATTAATCAATATGAACATGAATATTCCAATTATTTCCATGCAATCCAATTTCTTACAAATCAATTAATTATACTTACCAATAATAATAAACCAAATAATTTCCCCCATATATTCCTCCAAACCACAACTTAACCATTTCTGCTTTCAACACAGTATACAATTAATAATATCTCAATTATTACAATTCCCTAGTTAAAAAGAGCTTTTTTTTCTTTTGTGTTTTAAAATCTTGAACTCTCCTCTTTTGCCCTAAATAATTTTCCATTGTTTGCACTTACCTTTTTTGGTGAGGAAAAGGAAAATAAATCTGCTGCCTAATTTTCCAACGTTGCAAGCAAACCGCAAAGCCAACAGCCTGTTTTACTTTCAGTTTCGTTTTGAGCTTGGTTTGCACAAAGAGGAAAAAAAACTGAGCAATTTAGCAAGAGCAGAGCCCTGTGCAAATCAGCTGAGAGGGGGAAGCCGAGCTAATTAACGTAGGGCGGCCCTTTGAAGCCCCGCGGCAAGAGTTTAAACAGGTTTTTTCCCTCTAGCCATCAGCGGGGATTCAGGAGGCAGCCGGGAACCAGGAGGCAGAATGAAAAATCGGGACTTTTTTAAAACGCCGCGGGACGCGGGACAAATTGCTCAAAAGCGGGACTGTCCCGCCAAAAGCGGGACGTCTGGTCACCTTACTCTAGTTGTACACACTGAATTGATGCATACTATTTCTCAGTGACTTAGGATCCATTCCAACAGTATTTATATATTATTAAAACTCTCATTACCATAAACTTTAACTGGGAAAAACCGTGCATCATGGGGGAGGGGGGGAATTGAACCAAGATACCTCAAATGGGCTAATTTACAGAATATGTCCAAAATCTGGGACCTATGACTCCCAAGGGAATGAAATTTGAGGAAGTTGGTGCTGCCAGATTGCTAGGCTACTGCTCCAGTCACAGGATGCTTATTTTGAATGTTATATGACAGTTTCCCAGCCATTCTTGCAATCCCTCACTTCCTTTCATACCCAGAGGCAGGCATTTACTTGCCGGCTTAAAAAGCTCAGAAAAAGGAAAGGGGAAAGGGAAAGGAAGGAGGGAGGGAGAGAGGAGGAAGTGCTTTGTTTGAAGAGAGGTGAGAAGAGGCAAGACGGTGTTAAATAACAATTCACTGTATTAGGCAAGACCCCAGGCCATAACAACAGCAAACACCCATTACAGTAGGAACGAATGAACGAACGAGGCAACAATTTCTGTTATGGCTGCTATTTATACAGCAGCTGTCAAACGGGTGGCCAATCACACACACTCATTTATCCCGCCAGCCAAGCTGTCACTTCACAGCCAATAGGCAACACTTCCGTGTTGCTGGGCAGAGGCGTGGCTGCATATGCCGCAGGCAGGCAGGCAGGCAGGCAGGCAGGCAGGCAGGCAGGCAAGAAGGAAGGAAGGAAGGAAGGAAGGAAGGAAGGAAGGAAGGAAGGAAGGAAGGAAAATTTCTGACACTTCCAGCCAGCTTCTCATATGAAAACTCAATAAGGAAGCCATCAGGAAGTCAGAAGCCTCTTTGACCATTGGTGGTCATTATGTTCCTCTGTTAGGTAAAGAAATATCTGGAAAACAATGACTCAACTGGACATGGGTTGTCTAGTTAATAATAAACACACCCAAGAGCCACTCAGAAGCTTACAAACCAGCAATGAATGCAGAAGGGAAATAGAGTCTCTGGTCTGTAAACTCAAACACATTCAAGTGCTTTCTCTCTTGCCCCCCAAAATAAACAGCAAACAATACTGCTGGGGAATATTGATTGAGCATCTAGCGTAGATGATGGGAGTGAGGCTCTGATGTCCCCTTAGGCTTTCACATTATTTCCTTATGTTTTCTTGAAATGCAAATGAAAGACATCAAGCAGTCGCCAGAAATTTTTCGACAGGTCCTGCGTTTTCAACTTCTCTGAAAGGAAATCCACAAAGGGAACAATTAGATGTATGTATATGGCACAGACTATTTCTGGTGTTTTTTTTTTTTTGTTTTGTTTTTTGTTTTGTTTTTTAAAATGCACTAAAAGCCCATTGGCGTGGTTTCTGAATGAGGTGCAAAAGCCAATCAGGATCTGTAGTGGCCCCTAAAGGCTGAAAGCCACTGCAGGCACCAAAATATCTCTTTTTGTCCTTGCTTTGCACTATTTCTACAGCTTGTCACTCCCTGGGACTCTTCTGATTTTTCTTGCAGTGACAAAAATGGGAAAAGCAACACTTTCCTTTTATTTTCCAGTCATGAATTCTATACATTTTGCTAATTTTCATTGCATTATTTTCTGCTATTCAGGAAGTATCTATCAAGGCAAATTGTGTAGAGATTATGCTACTCTGTCAGTCAGTAACATAGTCCCATGCCCCTTTACTTCATTTTCTCATTCTTCTGTTATTCAGGAAACGTCCCCACATCCTCTCTTTTTTAATAATTCTGGCTTCCACTGGCTGGGTTCATCTATCACACTAAGCCATAGTTTGCTTCTGGCTTAATATGATGAGTGAAATCAGGCATTGTAAACTAAATAGAAAATTATAATTAATCATCTGCAACGATTTCATTGCTGGATTAGTTTCTAGGTATTCTTTTATGTATTGTTATTTTGTAATTACATTTGGAAGCCATCCTAAAATATATGTGGAAAATAAAATGGCATAAATATTTTAAATAGATACATAATTAATGGGTTTTTTTTCATACGTCTCTGGCATTGCGTTTCAGAATATTTTTTATGCTAAAGAATAATTGTTTCCTAGGTATCTCAAATGTAAATAATGCATAATCATAATGTAATTAAAAGACTTCGTATAACATTTCTGGAATTCTCATTTGAATGTAAAATATATGGCTCTGGGTCTATACATTCATTTGTTTTTTTTTTCTACATGATCAATCTTTCTTTTGCAATTTTGTAATATTTGCAAAATTTATTTTTCCTTTAGGTATTATAAATTTATAAATAAGTTTCCATTTATTTAGAGTAGAAGGATTTTTAACAACTATTAAAACAAAGTTAGGGTAAAAACAAAAACCAAAAAACACTCATTGTACCTCCTAGTTCCAGGATGATTATTTATTATTTACATCTGAGACAGGAAACAAATATTCTTAATTAATTAGTTCTTTGCTCAGAGCTCTTTTCTCTGCCATACTCCTTGAAATTAAACCTGGTGTAAATATATCAAATGTACCAGCATTGAATAGTTCCTGATCTGACCTCTATTAAAAAAAATTAAAAATCAGAAACCATGCCCACTATCGTTTTGATGAAGAAATGTAAAGAAACTTGATTTATGATAGCAGTTTTGGGGGAAAATAATAAAAAGAATGAAAGAGGAGAGGGTTTCTTTGTAAATATTTGTAATTACCAGTAAAGGAGAAATTGAAAAATGGTATTTAGAATTACCTTTGTCTCAGTCTTCTCTCTGGTGCTCCATTTAACCATGTGTGGTCACTTAACAACCACAACTGGAAAAGCTGTGATATATGGTTGTTGAGTAAAGTAGTCATGTACTGTAGCACCTCACTTAACACCTGTTTCACTTAATGATTGAGATTCCAGGCCCAGTTATCGTCATAAGTGGGGAATCACCTGTACATGTATTTGTGGACTCATTCTGTAGACCTTGGTGTTATGTAGAGACATCCAGCAGGAACTGGAATTAAAAAAAAAACTTTTTATTAAAAAATATTATAAAACTATATATCCCAAAATAAACATAAACTTTGAAAAAGTTATTATGTAAGCCTCTGGGAAAGGGCTTGGATTTTACAGAGAAGTAACACAACAAATGCATATTAGTGGGAAATGACAATGAAGGGAAAAATAAAAATCATTGAACAAACAGTATTCAGTGGGGAAATAGCTTTTAAAAGAGTGAATCCAGCTGAGGTAATAACAATGAAAACACAAAAAATATTCCTAAAAAACTCCAATGGATGGGAAGAAACAGTGACAGGAAATGGCAGTGAAGGGGAGAGCAGCAGACAATGAGGAAAGAGCATACTGCAAGCAGCACTTGAAGCAATAAACAGGGAACAAACCCTGGCTATTAGCAATGGACAGTGTGTACTACACAAAGCTTTCAAGGAACAGAGAAAATATAATATGTGCTTTCTACAGGTCCCTCCTTTGCTTTAGAGAGAAAGAGACAGTTCGCAGACATGCAGGGCCGGATTTAGATGAAAAGAGGCCCTAGGCTATTCCACTTATGAGGCCCTTTCACCTCCCATTTTTAAGTTTGTAAATTACATGAGAGATAATGTGAGTCCCTCCTTGTGAAGTGGGGTCATGGGATGCAGATGGGTGTGCTGGTTACGTACCTGGCTCCCTGCCACGTGACGGCAGCCCTGCCCGAGCTGCTCAACGTTATAGCCGCGGTGGCGGTTGACACCCCCAGGCTTATGGTCATGGGGGATTTTAACCTGCCATCCATCGGTGAGGCATCTGAGGTGGCTTGGGAGTTCATGGCTTCCATGACAGCCATGGACCTGACCCAGTTAGTTCATGGCCCTACTCACACGGGGGGAAACATGCTAGACCTGGTTTTTGTCTCTGGTCAGTGGTTGAGTGATCTTGAGATAGGGGATATAGTGATCGAGTCCTTGTCATGGTCAGATCACTCCCTCCTTCGCTTTGACCTTCGAACCGCCGCACCCCACCGCAGGGAGGCGGAACCATTGAGGTGGTACCGCCCCAGGCGCCTGATGGATCCTGATAGGTTCCAGATGGAGCTTGGGCCATTTCCTGAGGCTCTGGCACAGGGCTAGACTGAGGAGCTGGTGGCTACCTGGGATAGGGCGGCCGCTGGAGCTTTGGATTGGGTTGTGCCTTTGCGGCCTCTGACCCGGCGTCAATCTCGCCTGGCTCCTTGGTTCACCAAGGAGCTGAGGGAGATGAAGCGCCAGAAAAGAGGCCTGGAGAGTGGTTGGAGGGCCAGCCATTCTGAATCTGACCGAACTGACTGGTAAGGTCTCATATTAAGACCTACCTGGTGGCGATAAAAGTGGCGAAGTATAACTATTTTGCCACTCTTATTGCGTCATCAGATAATCGCCCGGCCGCCCTGTTTAGGGTGACCCGCTCCCTGCTCCACCAGGAAGCGCGGGAGGACCCCTTGGAGGGTAGAGCCGAGGATTTTGTACAGTATCTGTATGACAAAATCGCTCAGATTCGGGAACACCTGGATTCTGAGTGGGTAGATTCAGCGGGGAGGACAGAGGCAGGTCTTGTGAGTATTATCTGGGAAGAGTTTGATTCTGTGACTCCTGAAGACATGGACAGGATACTGGGCAGACTGAGCGCAGCCACATGTTTACTGGACCCGTGTCCCTCCTGGTTGGTGCTGGCCTCTTGGGAGGTTACATGAGGCTGGCTCCAGGGGATTATAAATGCTTCCTTGAGTGAGGGTGTCTTCCCTGCCACCTTGAAAGAGGCGGTGGTGAGGCCTCTCCTCAAGAAGCCTTCCCTGGACCCGGCAGTGTTGGCAAATTATCGTCCAGTCTCCAACCTTCGCTTCGTTGCGAAGGTTGTTGAGAGTGTGGTAGTGCAACAGCTCCCCCAGTACCTGGATGAATCGTCGTATCTGGATCCGTTCCAGTCGGGCTTCAGGCCTGGGTACAGCATGGAAACGGCATTGGTCGCGTTGGTTGATGATCTCTGGAGTGCTCGGGACAGAGGTTGTTCCTCTGTTCCTCTGTCCTGGTCCTATTAGACCTCTCAGCGGCTTTTGATACCATTGACCATGGTATCATGCTGCACCGGCTAGAGGAGTTAGGGGTGGGGGGCACCGTCCTACGGTGGTTCTCCTCCTTTCTCTCTGACCGGTCGCAGTCAGTGTTGACAGGGGGGCAGAGGTCGACCCCGAGGCCCCTTGTATGTGGGGTGCCACAAGGGTCGGTCCTCTCGCCCCTTCTGTTCAACATTTATGTGAAGCCGCTGGGTGAGATCATCCGTGGTTTCGGGGTGAAGTACCATCAGTACGCTGATGATACTCAGCTGTACATCTCCACCCCGGACCACCCCAATGATGCCCTTGAAGTGATGTCCCAGTGCCTGGAGGCCGTGCGGATCTGGATGGGGAGAAACAGACTCAGGCTCAACCCATCCAATACCGAGTGGCTGTGGTTTCCGACATCCCGATATAGTCAGTTGGTGCCATCACTGACTATTGGGGGTGAGTCATTGGCCCCCACGGAGAGGGTTCGCAACTTGGGTGTCCTCCTGGACTCACGGCTGACTTTAGAAGAGCACATGACGGCGGTGGCCCAGGGGACTTTTTATCAGGTCCGCCTGATTCGCCAGTTGCATCCCTTTCTGGATCAGGACTCGTTAAATACGGTCACTCATGCTCTCGTTACTTCTCACTTGGACTACTGCAATGCTCTCTACATGGGGCTCCCCTTGAGGAGCACCTGGAGGCTCCAGCTGGTCCAGAATGCGGCTGCGCGGGTGGTTATGGGAGCGATGTGGCGCTCCCATGTGACCCCCCTCCTGCGCGAGCTGCACTGGCTCCCGGTGGTCTTCCGGGTGTGCTTCAAGGTTTTGGTTACCACCTTTAGAGCGCTCCATGGCATCAGACCGGGGTATCTACGAGACCGCCTTCTGCTACCAATAGCCTCTCACCGACCAGTATGCTCCCATAGAGAGGGGCTCCTCAGGGTGCCGTCGGCCAAACAGTGTCAACTGGCGGCCCCCAGGGGGAGAGCCTTCTCTGTGGGGGCACCTACCATCTGGAACAAGCTCCCCCCAGAGATACAGAAGATCCCGGACCTGCGCACGTTTCGCCGTGCTCTCAAAACTTTTCTATTTCAGCAAACTGGCTTGGCCTAACTCCCCTCTTTTAAATTTTTTAAATTTTAAATTTTTTAATTCGTGATTTTATAAATTGGGTGTTTTAATCTGTGTTTCGGCCAAAATATTTAGTAATTTTAAGGGATTTTTAATGTTTGTATTATCTGTATTTTATTTTGGCTGTTCACCGCCCTGAGTCCTTCGGGAGTAGGGCGGTATAGAAATTTGATTAAATGATTAAATAAATAATAAAATACATCATTACTGTGTTATATATCAATATGTTAAATGAAACATGTTGTGATTGGTACTAACCTTTATAAAAAATGTGGCACGGATAATAAATAAAAAAAAGTCGAGAACACTTATTTGGACATTTATTCTCAGCACATATATAGTACTTGTAACAATAACTAATCAAACATAACACACAACATTTACAAAGAAACAAGATTCAAATAATGAAAATCTTTGACTACAAAAATAAAATACGCAATAAAATTATCGTATTTTCTATCAAATTAAATTAAATATATTCAATACATTGAAGATTAAACCAAATTCAATTCAGATAAATTTATTTCATAATAATTCGCATTTAAAGTTTAAGTATGAATTATTATGAATTTTAAGTCTTAAACTAAACCAAAAATGGAACTTTATTCAAACAAAATCCAGATCACAAAAAAGAAAATATCAAATTGTATATCATATTAAATTTTATGTTAATAGTTATTTTATTTAAGAACTGATTGAATCCAAGTATACATTTAAAATGGAATAGTAGATTAGAAGAATTTCTCTCTAAACTTTTTCACACAGAATTCTTCTATAAGTTCATCAAAATCTATTTTTCTGAGGGTCTCATTTTCGATGCACAAAATACTCAATGAAGACAACCTCTTCTGGGTCATTGTGCTTCTTAATTGATTTTTGATATTTTTAAGTCTTGAAAATGACGTTTCTCCAGTACAATTAGTGACTATTAAACTGAGAAACAGCCGTAAGATTGATTCCACATTGGGGAAGGCCACTTGAATATTTTCTTTGAATATTATTTGATACAAGTCTGTGGTCTAGGGCAGGGGTCACCAACCTTTGCAGCTTTTAGTCTTGTGGACTTCAACTCCCAGAGTTCCTCAGCCAGCCTTTAACGTGTCCCGCTTCCCTCCCCAAAGCCCTCGAGGTGGCTGCAGGGGGGGGGGAAGAAAAGAAAAGGCTTTGAAGGGGTGTGTGTGTTTGGCAGCGCTGAAGTGAGCAACGCAATCCTGCCACTCTGCCTCTTCCTTCTCTCTGCCTCCATAGAAGTCGGAGGGGGAAAAGCAGTTGCTTTGCTGAGCGCTTCTCCATGCTTCCAGTGAGGGCAGCTGACCTGGGATGAAATGCGGAGAAATGCTCCTTTTTCCTCTCTGACTTCTGTTGGCAGAGAGAGAGGCAGAGGTGGAGGCAGCAGCGATCGCAGCCGGCGTTGTTACCCAGCGGGCTCCCTTCACGTGGCTCACTTCAGTGTAGTCAAACACACGCACACACACACACACACACCTTCGAAGGCTTCAGAAGCCAAGGGTTTTTTTTTTTTTCCCCTCCTGCAGCTGCTTGGAGGGCTTTTTGGCGTGGAGGACGCCGCCTCCCAAGGTTTGGGGAGAGAAGCGGGGCGTGTTAAAGAAAGCTAAAAGGGAAGTGGGGTGGGGGTGGATGGCAAGCTGGGGACACCTGGAAGGCAGCCTGGAAGGCAGGCAAGCATGGCAGAGCTTCATGGAAGGAAGGAAGCTGCTAGCTCTCTTCCCCACAGTCGGGTGGCCCTGCCATGCTTGCCTGCCTTCCCGGCAGTCCCGGGAGCCAAGCCCGCTTCCCTGCCTTCGCAAGCTGGTCTCAGGGACACTGGGAAGGCCACGTGGAAGGCAGGGAACCATGGCAGGGCTATGGGCTGTGGGGAAGGGAGTAGGGGAGGCAGGTTGGGATGGTGGGAGTGGAGGGGGGCCAGGGGCAGCTAGGTAGGCCACGACTCGCAGGCTTACCTGGCAGGCATAGTACTTCAGGCAGGCAAGCTGCAAGCGAGGACCCACACAGGATCACTGAGGAGTGACTGGGTGGAGGGGGGCGGGGCGAGCGAGCGTCAGGCAGCTGGGGCGAGCGAGTGGGACCAGTTCGGGAGCGTGGCCAGCCAGCAGCAACCCACCACTGCTGCGAGGCCAATAAATTAAAAAAACACCGAACCGTTTGTTAAATTACTGGCTCGCCCCGCCCCCACTATTTATTGGCAAGGGGCGGGGCGAGCCAGCAATTTAAGAACCGGCAGAATCCCACCACTGTGTAGGCCCCTCTTGATCTTGAGGCCCTAGGCTGAAGCCTAGTTAGCCTATAGGAAAATCCGGCCCTGCAGACATGAAAGAAGCAAGAGCCTGCTGTGATCTCTTCCCCGACTTATGTCTTTTCCAACATATGGAATGCTATAGACTTTCTTTTTTCTTTTCTTTTTTTTATTAAAAAGTTTTACAAAATTTTTTTTTACAAATATTTCCCCATCCCCCCTCCCTTTCTTACCCCCCCTACCCCCCGCCGAACTTCCCAGAACAAAATACAGTGTAAAACAATTAACAATCATATACTAAACTAAGTTAACTATCTATAGATTCCTATCCCCCACTTCACACTTTAACTCCCCTTTTACTTGACTAAATATGAATACTCTTAATGTTTCTATTCATTCATAAGCTATTTGATACTTTTTAGTCCGATATTTGTTTTGAATATAATCGATCCATCTTCTCCATTCCGATATATATCTTTCTTGTGAGTGATCTTTCAAATAAGCTGAAATTTTCGCCATTTCTGCTAAATTCGCTACTTTTAATGTCCATTCTTCAATAGTAGGCAAATCTTATATTTTGGATAATCCACCATATTTTAATCCAAAATGCTTTAACTTTTTTACAAATCCACCATATATGATAATAAGTGGCATCATCACAGTCACATCTCCAACACTTAGATTGCAAATTCGGATACATACAACCTAACTTTTTAGAATCTAAATGCCATCTATAAAACATTTTATAAAAATTTTCTCTTAAATTTTGTGCTTGCATAAATTTCACATTTCTAACCCATATTTTTCCCAAGTTTCCAACATTATTGGTTCCTGAATATTTTGTGCCCATTTTATCATGCACTCCTTAACTAATTCCGTTTCTGAATCTATTTCTATCAATATATTATATAATCTTTTTATATGCATTTGGCCTTGATCTCTAATTTGCTTTACCAAATTTTCCTCATTCTGCATGATACCAATTCTCTGATCTTCTTTCCACCTAGCTTGCAACTGTCCATACTGAAACCAAGTTTGAATTATCCTTTCTTCTTTTAATGCATTTAATGACTTTAACTGCAATGTACCCCTTTCCATTTTAAGAAGCTCTTTATAGGTAATCACTTTCTTCTCGTCTAACCCTAAAATGTTGTCTTTGTGAGATTTTAGTCATAAGAGCTACAGGAGAGGGACATTTTGCTCGATTCAAATACCCACTGATGGCAGGCCATATCAATGGACCATGCCTTCACATATTCTGTTCAGGGCCAAAAAACAGGGACCTTGGATGTCTGCTGCTTGTATTTATTTATTTTTTATTGAACAAATTAAATAACACAGAGCCTATGCCATCTAGAATTTGGAATACCAATGACGTTATATTTGGGGAACCGTTAAGTTTGGGATCCCTCTAATAATGGTGACAGAAGTCCTCGATGATTTTTCTGTTTTTGTTATTTTTTTCACAACATGATTTACTGTGATCCAAATTTGTCTTTCTGTATTGGAAATGCTGTGCATTTGCCCTTGTCACTTCTGGCCAATATCATCCAACATGTCTTCCAGACAGAAGCCAGTGCTTCCAACTTTGTCTCTTTGTCCCATAATGAGCAAATGTTCCTTTGGCAAAAGTACTGTATAAATCATCAAGAGACCTGGTGGTTGGATGGGGAAACTGCCAGAAATACTGTCCAAGACTGTATCATGATCAAGCATTGTGTTCAGGATTAGGGTCTCTGTGTTTTAGAGGAAACAGCCATTGATGCAATGAGATGCTGGCCAGGGAGAGGGTTCTTTGTGGTTTCTGTCAATACTATTACATGATTTTCAGGAAGCCATACTTTTTTGAAGCCTATCTCAGTGTCAAGAACAATCAACCAGATCCACACATATAGAGTTCAAGGTAAATATTTTATTGTATTTTGCCTATAATACAGGAAACTCTTTGGTATGCTTGCCTTTTCTAGGGAACAGATAGATGAAGTACTATGGAGCTAAGAGGAGGGGGGGGGTTAGTCCTGGATCTTTTGTGGTTACATAATAATTCAAAGCTAATTCCCCATTTAAGTCCTCTTCCTTGCCTAGTTGGGTGTTTCCCAACTCTCAGTGACTATTGTCCTTGACGTTCTTGATGTCTTTCCAATGGCAAAAAGACTAATGCTCTTCTGACAAAAAAGGATCTGACCTCATATCATTTGAAGGATGGGTGTTACTAACCAGGCTAATAAGGACCACCAAAATTGCTGTTTTAATCTCTTGGCACCTGTGAGAAACTTGAATACCAGATCCTTCCCTTACCCTTTCCCTTTCCCTTTCCCTTTCCCTTTCCCTTTCCCTTTCCCTTTCCCTTTCCCTTTCCCTCCCTCCCTCACATTTTGAACCTGTCAACTCCCTGCATTTTCCCTGTCAAGGTTTCTTTGGAAGTGGTTTGCTGTTGCCTCCTTCTTAGGGCTAAGAGAGCAAAAGTGACCCAAGCTGCCTATGTATCTAAGGCAGGAGTAGAACTCCCAGTTTCTATCCTGGTGCCTTAACCACTACATAAAACTGGCTCTCTTGACTATTTTGCAGAATGGAAAATCCTTACATATCCTGGTGCAGAGAAGATGGTTGGTATTAATTCCACCTTTCAGTTGCAATATTGGGACCCAAAAGGAAAGCAAAGGGAAAGGAGAGCTTCAGGTTTCAAGGATCAGATTGGCAAGGAGTTCCTGGAACAAAGTATTGGGAGAAGCATCACCTGATCTTAAGAAGATTTTTAATTGTGGTTCCTTCAGGAGAGAATAATCAATTTGGAAGTTCTGAAGAATTGGAAACCTGTTTTGAGCTGGGTCTGCTGCATGTCTTAACTATATGAACCATTTCTCAGAATCACTGGTGTCTTCAGGAAGTATTTTTATATTATACACACCAGTTGTATTCAGCAGGTTCTGACCAGTTCTGGAGAACCGGTAGTGGAAATTTTGAGTAGTTTGGAGAACCGGTAAATACCACTTCTGACTGGCCCCGCCCCTATCTATTCTCTGCCTCCTGAGTCCCAGATGATCGGGAGGAAATGGGGATTTTACAGTTACCTTCCCCTAGAGTGGGGTGGGAATGGAGATTTTACAGTATCCTTCCCCTTCCCCCGTGCACAACCCACACCCACCAAGTCATGCCATGCCCACCAAGCCATGCCTACTGAACTGGTAGTAAAACATTTTGAATCCCACCACTGATTATACAATGCATTCCATATACTCCACACAGCAACATATCCTTTGCTCTTTTGGCTGAGTTTAAATCTCTTGAAGACTGTATTTGCAGATGTTTTCTGGTATGCAAATGGATCCTTTTAATAATCCAAAAGGAAAAAAAAGTGAAAAGATGCTATGGGATCATGTGGTGGAGATCTAAGGGTTATTACTTGGGAGAAGTCCAATTTGTCTTAAAAGTGCAGTATCATTGTGATGGAACACATTTTTGTGGAAGGAGGAACGTCACATAAGATGTCCATATTTTTTCACCACTTTTGACATAAAATTATTGGGCAGAGACTGGCACACAATAATGAAACAATAATAATGTGATTCCAACAATATTTGAAACTATAAATCACAAGTATTATCTAGCTTTAAAAGGATATTTAAACTTTGAATCCAGAATGAATATGAACCTCAAAAGTAATGATTTCCTACAAGCCTCAGAGAAAAAGATTGAATGAGGTGAAAACTGAAAGGGAAGTTGTGTTAGACACCCCCTTCCCATTTGTTCTTTAATCTTAAATATGTAACAGTGCACTCTTCTCAATTTGTTGATTCTCAAGCAGACTTGCCTTTTCTATGGATTTTTATGTGTTTATGTTCTGCAAATGGTTAAGATAAATTTTCTAGAGAGACAGCACTTGGATTTATTTACTTACTTATTCCATCTAGTTATTTATTTCTTAGGATTGAAATAGATATTTATGTCCACAGAGTTGTCACAGCAGGAAGTCAGGCAATGAACAACTCAAAACTATGGCCAATGGATGGAGGGGAGCCACTCTGAAAGCGTAATACATCTGGGTCCTTCTGGAAAGATGATATTTTTGTAGCTGAGCAAGCAGTACAATTCAGACATGAATTTCCATGTTGATAAGTCAAGGTTGATAAGGCAGAAAATGAATGTTATAATATCACACTTCTACCTCTCTTCTGAGATTCCCTTTGCTTTCTGTTTACATTCTAATGGCCACCAGCCAGAGTCATATGAGGTACTATGCTGGCTCAGGGATGTAACTAGTAACCTACTGGATGCCATAAATCATGCTTCGTGATGACTTGCATTGATATTACTGATAGATAAGGGATTTTCACAGACTGAATGGGAGGACAGTTGTTACTATTGTTAAATTATTAAAAGCCAGAAAAATTGTAGATGTCCTGCTCATCAAACAGACAATTATTACATCATCTAGCCAATATAGATTAACTAATCAGGATAATAAACCAGAGGACCAATTGGAAATTCTGATTTGAATCAAATCAGAGTCACTATCCCAAAGGTAATATAATAGCAGAGACAATGCAAGGGAAAATTATACAGATCTTAAGCTTATTCCTAACTTTTAAGATCAACAGTTTAGAAATCTGAAAATTTATATATGAATTGGGCTTTGATATGCTCATCACAGTGTACATAGACTCCTGGATTCATTTTATCTGGTTGTTTGTGATGTGCTACAAATGATATTGCCTACTATATTGTCCAGAGCTAAAAAAAAAAAATATTAAAATACCATTCAGGATTGTTGGTAAAAAGAAGGTAAATGTACTGATATTTGGTTCTTCACTGGGGAGAAACAAATATCACTGCATTCTTTTTTTTGAGGTAAACATTTCAGCTTGGTCTAGTAGTCAAAGCATCAGATTAGAAACCAGGAGAAGGTGAGTTCTAATTCTGATTTAGCCATGAAATTTATATATGTGTTTAATTATATATTTATTTGGTAGATTTCATTTAAATGGTGTCCGTATTGAGCACTTTGCTGTTAAATCTTCTCCCAGATATCATAGTTTGGAATAAACTAAAAATAGGAGATAGAGGGAGGAAGGGAGGGAGAGAGGGAGGGAGGGAGGGAGGAAGGAAATTAAAAGATTTTCCCAAACCAATATGCAAGCATAGCTAAAAGCAAGGAAAGATCTGGGCAGATTGACGGATAGGTTGTGTACAGGTAATGCAAAGGAAAAGAGAGAGGAACAATGCACACTAATTCCTGCTGTTTACACAGCATGCCCTTTCAGAATTTGTCTCGTCTGAAACCAGAATAATAAAGATGTTCCAAGTTTTGGCTGGGTCAAATTTAAGCTGCCGGAAACAGTGCAACTGAATTTCCAAGTCACAATGTGTGTGCGTCATTTTGCGAGCACTCTTATTGCCTCATTGTAATTCTTTTGAAAGAAAAAAAAAACATTTAAGAATGGCTGTTCAGTTTTGAGGATCACTCTTTCCCAGACCTCAAAAAGAAAAAAGAAAAAAAACACCCCATGGCACAATGGGGGCTGAACAACCAACCAAAGAAATCAACAAGATCTTGAGTGAAGTTAGCTACTGTTACTAAAGAAGGAACTGTGTTGTAAATTGGAATGACTGCAAAACTGATGGATGGAATTTATTATGTAAGTAAGAAAATAACATGGAAAATGAAGGTCCATCTTTTGGAAATACTTAGTCTTTGAGCATTAGAGCAAAGATGGGCACTCTATAGTCTTCTGATATTAATGCCTATAGCCTTTCTGATACTAATGCCATCAACCCTAAACATAGTAAAGGGTGAGGAGTGATGGTCATTGCAATCCAACATCTGGAGAGTTGCAGATTATCCTTCCTAAACCAGAAGCAAGATCCCACTTTGATATAATGGTTTAAGGCACCAGGCTAGAAACAGGAAGACCCTGTGAGATTTTGTCCTGTCTTAAGCACAAAACCATTTGGGCGACCTTGGGTGAATCACAGTCTCTCAACTCTAGGAAAGAGGCAATGCCAAATCACTTCTGAAATCTTGCTAAGAAAACTTGCAGGGACCTGTCCAGCAATTGCCAGGAGTCAACCCGAACTTGAAAACACACACACACATACACACAAATCTAGAGTCTCGATTTAGTATCAGTATCCCAAAATTAGCAGAATGGATCTCAGGTGGCAACAGAATTGTGCAGAATAATAAAGTCTGAAGTTGCAGAGGGCATTTGTGATCCATTTGACTATTAGAGATTAAGAAGGTAGAGAGGAAGAACACTGTTAGAATGAATAGATTGAATAAGAAGCAAAGAATTACATTTGCATGGATTTTTTTTTTAAAAAAAACCTTACATAGATGGGTATATTACTTGGCATGTGTTATGCAAAAAGGCAGTAATTTAATTTCACTTTTATAGATCATACCAGGAAAAAACTCAGTAAAGCTCAGAACCACTAATGCGTGAAGGATCTGTTTCATACTATAATTCAACTTTCAATTATCCAGGGGAGACCTCACCAAAGATCATGATCAAACCATATTATACTGTTCATGTTTGTTCAATGTTTTAAAGAATTAACTTTATTCCTTCAATTTTATTTTGAGGATTCAAATAATATTGACATGTTCCAGAGTATCAAGTGATGCATAGTTTGTTTTCACAAAGGATTCTATTTTTGATAGAATACTTAAAAGGGAAACATTATTACCCTGACCAGGTAAAGAGTAATATTATAGAGTGACCAGGTAAACTTTAGAGTGACCATTCTACATTAATAGCAGAAGCCTCACTTCTACTTGCACGAAGCCTGACTTTTAGTAAGAAAACAAATGATAACAAATAGATATAATTATTTTTTTACACAAATACAATATTTTGTATGTAACTATTGTATTTAAACTCTCTGCAACTTTATCCATGACTGAACAAGCTGTATGATTTGTTCTTTTTCAAATCACTTTGAGTTTTCTTTAATTAAATAATTACTCCAAAATGTGTATTTATTTCTCTTCCCAGCAGACATGCATTTATAATTCTGTTTCCTAGTGCTTTACAACAAAGCAAGGTACCTGATACATAATTTTAATTTTGCTCCAGTCATGAGTTTAGAACAAGTATAAATAAGGCCTGATTTTAGCAATTTTTTATTTGGTATGAGCTTATAGCTAAGTACAAAGCAATAAATTTTTAATTATTTATTTTCAATATTTTGTAGTATTTTCCATATTAATTTGAAAAAAAATTCTCCCCATCCTTAATTTATTACTTTGATTTCTAAGATTTTGGCAAGAAATCCATGTTCTATATAAGGAACTAGTCATGTTTTCCTTCACATTTGAGTCTTGCAAATAAATGAAAGTTGGTTTATAAACCCAATAGATCTATAGGCCATCGAGAGCAATTCTTCTTTTCCTGGATTTGCCTGAACTGTCAGGATATTCATAGAGAAATGTACATGTCTTAGAAATAATTTAGTAGGACAATAACATCAGACAGGCTAACCCAAAGTTCTCCTCAAATGCTAAGTCAGAATTAAGTGTGATTTAGACTACTTGTGTAACCCCAACAATTGTGATGTTCCTCTCATGCTTTATACTTGTCAGCTTTTGACAAACTGAAAAGAGAACCAATTGTGTTTATCCAATACATCATAGTTAATCCATTAAAAAAGATGTCTAAGGGGACTAGATATATTTAGCCTAACAAAGAGAAGATTTAGGAGTGACATGATAGCTGTCTTCCAATACTTGAAGGGTACTCACAGGGAAGGGGGGTATTTATTCTCCAAAGCACTTGAGGACAAGACAAGAAACAATGGGTTAGGGTTAGACTCATTAGAGGGAGATTCAGTCTGGAAGTAAGGAGACATTTCCTGATAGTAAAAACAATTAGTGAATGGAACAGCTTGCCTGCAAGAGTTGTGGGTGCTCCATTGCTGGAAGTTCTCAAGAAAATATTGGACAACCATTCATACAGGATGGAATAAAGAATAAGGAAGGAAGGAGGTTGGATTTGAAGACCTCTAGTTCCTTCCAGCCCTATAATTCTATGTTACAATATTATGATTTAATTTAATAGGAGGAAGGAATTTTACATGTGCTGCCTTGAGTTGCACCAAAGAAAAGTGGCAGGTAAATCAAATCAATAAATAATAATTGCTCTTTTGCTAAGTCATACACATTTCTGTAGTTATATAAGAAAAAAAAACCCTTAATATGATGATATTAAGAGATAGTGTTGTAAATCAATAAGCTATATCAGCTTTCCCAGTAACTGAAGAGAACCTTCTCTTTTCCTGGGGTGAAATCTGCTAGAACTGGTGAGATCTACCTTCTAGGGATCAATTTAAAGAGTGGGCATAAACTAAACTAGGAAGTCAATGTAAAGAAAACTTCCCATAGCTACCTTTCACTTCATAATCTTTTCATTTCAAAGAGTTTCAGGTGGGAGAGGAATTTGGGATCACATATGAAATTAGGCATATGCATCCACACATATATCACATAAATGCACGCTCTCTTCTGACTTGATAGGTTAGTTGGTTAAGGAGGGGGGAAAGCATCCTTTCCTAAGAATCAGGCTCCCTCTTATCTTGCTGATCACATCTATGGATGGTATGGATGCTCTTACCATCCCCATACTATTTTTTATTTATTTATATATGTATTAAATTTATATACTTCCCATTTCACTATTCAAAGCAATTCTTGGTTATTTTCTTCTAAAATTCTTGATTACTTTCTGCTCTTATCCCATACCCCACCCCTGATGCCGCCTCTCCTCCCCATTACTGTTGTTATATTTGGTTTGCTTTGCTTTGGTTTGGTTTGGGGACTAGGATTAGGATTAGGATAGAGCCGTGGTGGTGCAGTGGTTAGAATGCAGTATTGTAGGCTATGTCTGTTGATCACTGCCAGCAGCTTGGCAGTTCAGGTCTCACTGGCACAAGGTTGACTCAACCTTTCATCCTTCCAAGGTGGGTAAAATGAGGACCCAAATTGTTGGGAGCAATATGCTGACTCTGTAAACCACTTAGAGGGGGCTATAAAAGCACTGTGAAGCTATATATAAGTCTAAGTGCTATTGCTATTGCTATAGGATAGGATAGTAGTGTAGTGTAATAGTATATTAATATAGTATAGCACAGTATAATAGTGTAGTGTAGCATAGCATAGCATAGCGTAGCAGAGCAGAGCAGAGCAGAGCAGAACGGAGCAGAGCAGAGCAGAGCAGAGCATAATGCTGTGATGGCGAACCTATGGCACACATGCCACAGGTGGCACGCGGAGCCATTTCTGTGGGCACATGAGCCCTCACCTAGATCAGATTCACCACGCATGTGCATGCACTCCCGCTGGCCAGCTGACTTTCGGGTTTCTGCCGCACATGCCCTGCCCCTCCCAGGACTCCACACGGCCCATTTTGGATGCCAGGTAAGTACAGGGCTCGTGTGGAGGCTCTGGGAGGGCAAAAAATGGCCTTACCAGAAGTCTGGAAATGGGCCATTTCTGGCCTCTGGAGGGCCTCCAGAGGACCTGGAGAGGCCATTTTTGCCCTCCTGGAAGGTACAGGAAAGCCTCCGGAGCTTGTAAAGGGTGAAAAATGGGCATACCGGAAGTCTGGAAATGCCCCGTTTCCAGCCTCCAGAGGCTTCAGGGAGCCTGCTAGGCCCAAAATAGGGTACGGGGGGAGGGGTCACACACACATGCGAAGGAGCGGGACAGCATGGGGGAGATTGCACATGCATTTGCAGGGGGGCGGTGTGTGTGTGTGTGGAGGCATTGTATTATGGGTGTGGGCACATGCTATTACACGCATGTGCTTTTGGCACCTGAGGAAAAAAAGGTTAGCCGTCACTGGTATAGTGTAATAGTACTTGTGTACTTGCAAAACAACAGAGAAAATAATAATATTTGTAATACCATCAAACGTCCATATCTGCCTATCCCAAGTCCTTGGAAAGGACTAGATAGGTAGTCAAAAAATGCCAAATAGCTGACTGACTGTGCAATGAACCATAACAATAATAGTGTGCAACCAGTAGAAGCGTGAAATAAGAAGTAATAAAAAGATAAATAAGCCACACTCTAAGAGTTAATACAGTATATAAAATCTCAGCCACCCAGATTTCACTGTGATCTGGAACTGCTTTGAGATAGGTGCTGCAGTATGATTGATTTTAGTGCTCTCCTTGAAAAGCTACTAGAGTGGCTACCAGCATTCTCAGCACCTGAGCAGCAGTTCCATCATTTTTGTGGATGGAAATGAGGAGGTAGCCGAAGTAAAAAAAAAAATCCGGTCCCTTCCCCTCAGACTTTGGACAATCATTCACATGTGAATGGTGAGACTGTGTTTGGGAGGGTGGGAAACATGGGTATATGAGCCACGGTGGTGCAGTGGTTAGAGTGGAGAACTGCAGGATACTTCTGCTGACTGCCAGCTGCCTACAATTTGGCAGTTCAAATCTCACCAGACTCAAGGTTGACACAGCCTTCCATCCTTCCAAGGTCAGTAAAATGAGAATCCAAATTGTTGCGGGCAATATACAAGCACTGTAAAGTGGTATATAAGTCTAAGTGCTATTGCTATTGCTATATGGGGAGCGTGGCAAACAGCTCTGAAGGGTTGAATTGAAGCCTTTGTTAAGCTTTACAGTAGGAAGAAGAGGAGATGGGGTCTCTGAAACATTTATTTGCAATTGCAAATAGAAGCCAGGGAAATGTGCTGCCACTGTGCAATTTCTTTTTACATGCAGATGGAGTGTTCATCTCTATGGAAGATGAAATCTCCTTAAGCATTTATATCAACTGCCAGATCCCAGCCAAAATAATCTTATAATAAGACAGATTGTTTTCCCCTCATAAATATGTAAATTTATAGTACTTGCAACCATGAGGAATGTTTGGTGTTTTGACACTGTATCGAACTATACATAGAAAGCAAGAAATTAAGAAAATAATCATTTGAGTGGTTTCAAGATTGATGAATTCTTTTAACACATTTATGAGTTTCTTTTAAAAATAGTATTTATGTTTGACATAAAAAGATCTATGTCCTTCTGCTCTCAATCATTTGTGACCAATTTTCTTTCTGTATAATTTAAACTTTCCAGGAATATATATATTTAAATGGACCAAATATTATAACATTAGCTCCTAAATTACAGAACTCGTATAATTAGGGCTTCAGTATAATATGCATCTTTATCACGCATTTATTTAATAGAACTGCATATCCGCAAAGTGAATAATTGTGAAGTATGCATAGTAATATAAGAATATTAGCAATATTCTTGATAAATAGAAATGTTAAGCCTTTTCAAATAGCAATCCACGAAATGTCCCAAAGTATAAAACAAAGAGTAATTTTTTCAATAATACTTATACTTGAGGTACAACAATTACAAATTAAGACAATTAAAAGCATTAGAAATGAAATCTCCTTTCCCAAATATTAAAATATTTGGTAGATTTTTTTTTTTTTGCAATGATTAAAAATGCAGCGATAAACATCTTCTATATCATCTAGAGAAAGAATTGTCCTTGCATCATGGAACCAAACACCTTTAAAAAGTTCTGAATTTTTAATTTTCAGGAAAGAATGTTTCATGGAACATTTGGGTGAAACATTTTACCAGAAGTCCTACAGGTGTATAAAAACTAGGTTCATAGTGATTAAGGTAATAGATTTAAGGTAGCAGGAAGCTTTGAGTTCTAATCCCACTTTAGGCACAAAGGCAGCTAGGTCAGGGGTGTCAAACTCAATTTCATTGAGGGCTGCATCAGGGTTGTGTTTGACGTTGAGGAGGGCGTGGTCAGGGTGGGTGGGGCCAGCATGATGCCCCTCATGTCAGGGGCACCTGTGGTGGCCTGAGTGCTCTGCCAGCAAAAACAGGCTCCTGGGCCCCATTTTTGCTGGCAGAAAGCTGCAGGAGGCCTTCACAGCCAAAAACAGAAGCCGGGAGGGCCACACATGGCCCTCTCGAGCTCCATTTTCGCTGGCAGAGGCCTACAGGTCAGTCCTTCACTGTTCCCAGGGCAGCCCCGCAGGCCAGATCTAAGCACCCCATGGGCTGGATCCGGCCTGCAGGCCTTGAGTTTGACACCCCTGAGCTAAATGAACTTGGATCAATAAAGCTTAGGAAGCAAGCAAAGTCAAGACTCTTCGAAAAAGTTGCAAAGAAAATTGCAGGGACTTGTCAGGGCAATCTCTAAGAGTCAAGAATGACTTGAAGGAATACAAAGACCTACAACTATAATTGGGGCCTGGATTTCCATTGCTAAGAAAGGTTGTTAAGTGAGTTGTGCCCCATTTTACAGTTCTTTTTGCTATAGTTGTTAAGTGAATCACTGCAGTTATTAAGTGAATCACATGGTCCTTAAGTGAGTCCAGCTTCCCCCATTGACTTTGCTTGTCAGGTGCCAGCTGGAAAGGTGATCACATGACTCAGGATACTGCATAATCATGAATACATGCTGATCACCAAGCACCCAAATTTTCGTCATATGATTGTGGAGGCACTGCAATGATTGTAAGTGTGAGGACAGATCCTAAGTCAGTGCCACTATAACTTTGAACAGTTGCTAAACAAATGGCTGTAAATCAAGGACTACCTGCAGTCAATTTTAGCTTGGCTAATTGGACTAATCTGTAAATTTAGTCTTTTGGCTAAGATTAAGTTTGTAATGCCTGAATTAACTTGTTGCTCCTTAGAAATCTGAAACATGTTAACGGATAAGATACTTGAAATCCATATTATATGTAACCTGCATCTACATAACTATGTCATTCATCAGTTCCTGATCTAGTGAAAATTGTGAGAATAATTTTAGACAGATCTTCACTACTGTTAAATGTTTCATGGAGTCATTCTTTTCCCAAATAAGTGTCCTATCACTAAAAGTTTTTCTACCGATTCTCTTGATTTGATAATGTCATTTGATGCAAATAAATCTGAAAGCTTCCCAGTTGGTGTGATGCTTTCTAGAAGAGAGTATAAGAAACATTTTGTGTGTGTACAAACATTGTACACAAAAGTTATATACCACATTTTTCAGAGTATAATACGCACCTTCCCCCCCCAAAAAATGGGTGAAAATTTAGGTGCATCTTATAGACCAAATACAGGTGTTTTTGGCCTCCCAAACCCTCCCTGCATTGTGTTTTTGCCCCCCCCCGGCTCCCAGAAGCACTCTGCAGTGCTCCACATGGCCCATTTTTGCCAAAAACGGCCCTGTTTTGGGGCTTCCAAGCCCTCCGTGTGTCACGTTTTCGTCCTCCCCAGGCCCCAGAAGCATTCTGCAGGCCAAAAGTGGGCCAGTTTTTGGCAAAAACAGGCCATGCGGAGCACTGCAGAGTGCTTTTGAGGGCTTGGGAGTGTGAAAAAGTGACACACGGAGGGCTTGGGAGCCCAAAAATGAGCCTGGTTTTGGTAAAAATGGGCCCGTTTTTGGCAAAAACAGGCCATGCAGAGCACTGCTGAGTGCTTCTGGGGGCCTGGGAGGGCGAAAATCTGACGCGTGGAGGCCAAAAACTATTTTTTTCTTGTTTTCCTCCTGTAAATTTAGGTGCATCTTATAGTCTAGTGTGTCTTATAGCCTGAAAAATACGGTAGCTTCAATTTGGTCAGAACCATTATATTTTAAGCAACTTTCCAAAGAAAGATTTGTACACAATTAAATTGTAGATCATGGTATAGAAGTTTGAAATCCACAACTGCCAGAATGATTCTTCCAAGTAACACCTGTTGCATGTAGTAGGCAGTGTAGGTAAAATGAAGATATCAGAAAAAAGAGTATTAGATGGCACTGGGGACACTACTGATCCAACTTATTACTGTTCTGATCAAAACCAATTATTCCTTCGTAACAGATATTACAAACCAACAGTTTCGAGGGAAAGTTCAAAGCTGATAAAATGGTAGCCCCAAAATCACAAATCAAATCCTTTTCCTTTTGTGGCTTCTGGTTGAGTTGCTCTCTATGCCATTTGATTTACTGAAGCAGTGGTTCTCCTGGAGGTGCAGATCAGTTTAAAGAATGGGCATTGACATCACTTAATACTATCTATAATGAGATCATGGTTGAATTGATTGCTGCAATTTTTAAAGGATATCATATCATAGAGTTAAAAATGTGCAAAGAAAGGACAACTAACATGATTATGGAATTGATATAACTCCCCTACAGGAAGATCAGAGGCATCTGCAAAATTGAGGATGCCAAAACAGAAATATGGCGGCTGCAGCATCACATTCCAAACTCTGCCTCTTTTGTCAATGCCACAGATACACAAAGAAAAAGGGGTGGAGATTTGGTCACAATGCTGCCCACTACTATCCTTTCACCCTGCTGCGGAAGATAATAGGCTAGGTTTAAAAAGTGGAGTGAGTCAAGACACGATATACAAAATTATGCATTGCATAGATAACATGGAGGCAGAGGTTTCTCTCCTTTGCGCAATGTTACTGAAATTAAATTCAGGAAATGAAATATAGCATTATATAATGCATAGTGGAATAGTGAATTGGATTTCCTGCAATTTTGTAAAGGTAACCAAATTAAATGGTTTCAGAAAAAAAAAAAATCTTGGCAGATCCATGGAGGATCAGTAGCTGCTAACATGATTATCTTTTGAATCATAGATACATCATGCATGCTTTAAATACCGATTGTTGAGAATTGACAGTGGATGAAGGTTAATATCTTCCAGATTTGTGAGCTTCCCAGATGCAACCATTTGGCTTCTGTGTCTTATTAAATACTGGCCCAGGTAGACTAGTAGAGTGGTCCAACAAGTTCTTGTTTTGCCCTTAACAGCATACATCATCAGTCTTGAGTCTTTTTGATTTAGCATCTTGTTGTTGTTAGTTGCAAAGTCGTGTCCGACCCATCGCGACCCCATGGACAACGTTCCTCCAGGCTTTCCTGTCCTCTACCATCCTCTGGAGTCCATTTAAGCTCATGGTGACTGCTTCAGTGACTCCATCCAGCCACTTCATTCTCTGTCGTCCCATTCTTCTTTTGCCCTCAATCTTTCCCAGCATTAGGTTTAGATTTAGCATCTAAACACCAATAAATAAACAATTAAATAGTAATTACAATTAGAATGATTTTTTAAAAAAACTATCTGAAACTTACAGAGAAGAAAAAGCCTTTAGCTGAAATGAAATTAAATCATATTAAGATGCTACCTGCAGTTGAAGGAGCTGCTTGATTTATTATAAATAATAGAACTTGAGCTATGTGTCACCTTTCCCCTGTCTCCTCCAGAAGATAAAATCAAGGCTGTGCACCTGACTACAGTTCAGAGTCTAAATTATAGCTTTACACAAGTCCTTCTGATGAACTCTGACAGTAACTGCGTGATTTTAATCTATTGCTTTGGCTTTGTGACTCAGACAGGCAGAATCCCTTATAACCTAAAACAAAGCAATTTTGTCTTTAAATCAAACTAGTTTAATCAGCCTATGTTTGATCCTTAGTTTTCTTTCAACCCTGACCTCAGGGCTTTCTCGCTTCTAAGTGGTTGGATTTCCCTTCCCATCCTATGTTCAAGGAAAGTTTAGACCGCCAGCTGTTGGGGATGCTGTAATTAGATTGCTGCACTGAATAAGGAGTTGGACTTGATGATCTAAATTACCCTTTCCAACTTCATGGGCTGTTGATTAAATGGTTTTAATAAAGGCTTCTCCAGCTTTGAAACATAGAGCAGACTAAATCATCAGGGTGGCATAAAGATATCAGCTACATATAATTGTGGAATTGGAACTTAACATTCTCTGAAGCTGTTAGCTGCCCATGCTAGCTGGAATTGCTCAGAATTCTGCTACAGTACTTGAATGCCCTTTGGTTCTCCAACTGTGAGTTATAATAAGCACTAAATTCCTTCTACATTAATATGTGGAAAATATCACTGGTTTTACAAATTTACCAATAAGATTTAAAAATATAGACCACTCTTAATTGGTGTATATGAGCTTCTAAAGTAACATTTATTTTTGCTACCTCTGGCTAATGTTACATAATACTTTAGATTTGTGTGATATAGGAATATAAGATTCAGGCAAACATAATGAGATGGGTACTCATCAGAGGCGGGTTTCAGCAGGTTCTGACCAGTTCTGGAGAACCAGTAGTGGAAATTTTGAGTAGTTCGGAGAACCAGTAGTAAAAATTCTGACTGGCCCTGCCCCCATCTATTCTCTGCCACCCAAGTCCCAGCTGATCGGGAGGAAATGGGGATTTTACAGTATCCTTCCCCTGGAGTTGGGTGGGAATAGAGATTTTACAGTATCCTTCCCCTGCCACACCCACCAAGCCACGCACACCAAGCATGCCATGCCCACCAAGCCACACCCACAGAACCAGTAGTAAAAAATTTTGAAACTCACTACTAGTTCTCATAATGGGCTCATATAGTATCTGTTTGATGTGGCAAACAGAAAGGTAAGTTGCAGGTATCACAACTACAGGTTGGTACAGGTAGGTCACAATTAGTAAAAGTGTGGATGCTGTATCATTTGATTTAGTGCAAATTATAAATTGATATCAGGTTGTCTTCAATGCAAACTAAAATTCAATTAAAGTGAGGCTAGTGTGTACACAGTTGCCACCGGGATTTTTGATGCTAATTGTTGTGCAGAAAATCAAGAAAAGGAAAGTTCCATTCGAGGAAAGCTCAAAAAAAGAAGAGGTTTATTTGGAGAAGTACAGCAAAATACAGGATAGAGGTACACTTTGGAAATGTCTTTTGTTCACTTGATTTATTTTAAATATTTAGGAGAGCTATCTAGAAGATAGATAGGAATGATATTTACCAGTAGATTATTTTTGTTTTTATTTTGTTTCTATAGCTACTTTGACTTTGTTAAAAATAATTTTAAGCTGTAAGAATATTCCTTTAATCTTTCACTGTTATATTTCATTAATAAACCTATCAAAATTTATGTTTAAAAATGTTCATTGGCTATTTCCATCAATCTTGATCAAGTCTATTTTTCATAGAAAGATCACTTTGAATAGTGTGGTTTTGAATAATGACTTTGTGGAATTCATTACTTGCACTAATTTAGGCCTACCTATAATGTCATGAAATCTCTACTGCATTAATTAACACTATGCTTTTGTGAGTCTTTTTTAAAAAAATAATAATTCACAGTATGTTGTCTAAATTTAAAAGATAAATAAGTGTGTGTATTTGTGTGGGGTGTGTGCGTCTTTATAAATGTATACTACTTTGTGTGTTTGTATTCTGTTTTTAAAAGAAGAAAAAAGTTTACATTTATAGTACTTCAGAGAGAAGTCATTTGATATTGGCAGATTTCCTATATGAATATGTGTTGTGTGAAAGTTTATTATGTAGATGAAGAAAGAAAATATGCCAAGGCTGAAAAAAATTAGATGCCATTTTCAATGTAGTTTATAGCTTTGTACTGAATAATTCAAATGCTGGAGGTTAAATATATAGTATTTCTGAATAAAAAGGTTCTTGAGTAGGATTATGAATATAGTCCAGGTTGCTCTGAAATCACCTGAAATGATTTCTCCCTTAAGCTATACTTTAAAAATCAGCCTTAGATTTTAACAGTACTTAATAGTTGCAAGCATATTTTATAGCATGGTCCCCAATCCATTTCTTGGATTCGTTCTTGGGTTAATTGTCCTACCAAGTGACCTATAATGATGCACTTTCCTGGGAAGAATGTAATTTTGTATTTTTGCTTTTATAAAATGAGCTGCATGGCAATTATTCAAATTTATAATGATTGGATTATAGGCTTAGGAAAATGTTACCTGATTTGCTCTCCCCTTCTCTACATTTTATTCTGAGGTTGGGTCGATGTTGGCATCATTATGCAAATGAGTCAAGCCAATCAATCAAAAGTGGCTGATTCCTGGAAACTGTTGTCTTCATTTTCCACCCAGATAACCTTACGTGCTCAATGGAGCTAGCAGACATGTCTGTGTGGAACTCTGAAAAGTTCAGCAACTCCTCTAACCATAAGAAATCATAGTAATATGAAAAGGACCCAGGAATGACTTTTCCAAACTAAGAATAGGCCAGGAACTCTCTCAATTGTTCCATTTGTAAACATAATGGTGGGTGTAGCAAAAGTACATCTGTACAAAAGAATGTTGCCAGAACGTGTGCTCTTTTGGGGGTCAAAGAAACAATGGGGACTTCTTGGATATGCACGGTCAATCTTTTCTAATTCCTCCACCTTTTTTGTCTCTTCTGACTCTTTATCACTTCTTTTATCCCATTTTTCTCAGGTGGACCTACTGGACTAGCAATATATTGCTTGCAGGAGTCTCCTATAAAATGACAGTTCTTTTTTTAAAAAAGAAGAAAGCAAAGAAGAAATCCTTTTCTACTACACATCAATATCTGAAATGGTAGAAAGAGAACACCAGATCTGAGCTCTCCCATCCCTTGGAAGCTAGTGCGCCGCACAAACTGGATTCGAGTCCAGCTAGAGTGACCCTCAAGCTGATAGAGGCTTGTCAGAATCTTTGTCTGAAGTTGCCCTAGAAGTTAAGTCCAAAGGCAATTCCTGGAACTTGCAGGATTGATCTTAATCCTTTCAGTACATGGTCTTCCTAAACTGGAACCATCAATCTCTCTGTGAGATATCAGGCTTTCTGGGTCCTGAAGCAGCCATATTAAGTTCCTAAAAGAGCTAGCTGGTTTCACCTGATCAGCTAGATCCAGAATCATATGTCAGAGTCAATTCCTTTAGTCTCCAGTTTAGGGAAATTGTACCTTCAGGAAGCACAGAACTACACATAGTAGACTCAGCCAAAAGCCTAAAGAATTAGCAAGCATCTATTGGTACAGAGCCCTTATCTTCCTTTTCCTTAAATTCACTGTTTTTCAAACTTGGCAACTTTAAAATGTGTAGACTTCAACTCCAAGAATTCCCCAGCCAGGAAGCTACACATCTTAAAGTCCACACATCTTAAAAGCTAACAAGTTTGGGGAAAAAAAATGCTCTAACTGTTCGAGAATCATTAAGGACCAGAATTGTGTTCTAACAGGGTCCAACTCTGAAAAGAATGGTGATGCTTCATCCCTCTCCATCCCTTTCCAGTATGCATTCATTAAATGAAAGGATTATTCCCCAATCCCAAATGCAGCAGAGCCCATGCATTTAATGAATGTATGTGTGAATGTTACTTTGTGCAAAACTCTTCTTTGCTGAGGAAGTGTAAGAGTCATTTCTTTTTCGGCCTTCTCTGTGTCCAGCTTCTTCACTGTGTGAACCTCCCCCCTCCCTCCTGCTTCACCTTTGTCTCACTGGATTTGAGTTTGCTACTTCCTGAACTTTTTTGTCTTTCTCTCCTTGAATGGGGCAATGTGCTTAATTCCCTAGAATACAAACTACTTTGACTTGATTGCCTTGAATGCTTTTAATGTCAACAGCATTCTTTGTGATGAATTCCCCATAGATTGTCAACTGTTTATGATTTGATTGTCTTGTATAAGTCTTATTGGTGGGTTAATTATGGTTTCATTTTTGGATTCCCAAAATACAAATATAACTGATTAATAAGTAGTGTTAAGGTCTTGATATATGTGGTGCTATAGAACTCCCTAGTTCATACTGTCCCTAAACTCCTTATTTCATGGATATATAGCTTTCTTGAATAATTTCCCATTCCTTGCTTCTGATTTTTTTTTTTTTTTCTGATCTCCCAGTCTAGTTGGGTTATTTCCTGATAGGTCCTCAACCAAACACTAATCAGACCCAAACCTGCTTAATTATTTGAGATTACTAGATTTCAGGGAGATGGTTGGACTTAGCTAGGTATGCTGGACTAACTCTTTGAATAAAGATACTCTAGGTGATTCACTAATCCTTAAGTGATGACGAAACAAACCCCACAGACCATATTCAGGTAAAGCAAATAGAAATAATACAAGAACAGAAAATCATATACTGTAATTTATACAATGTATGATACACAGGATCAGGGCTAAATCCTGATATTAATTCTATGGTATTAATATTGCTAAAGAATAAAATGGTGCAATTACATAGGAAGTAGTGGTTCTGCCAGGTTTTTTAAATAAAGTCTGGAATTGCCTAGATTGCAACTTTAAATGAAATTCATATTGTAGGAAGATGTGCTCCAAAGACTCCCATTTCTCCAGATGTATATGGATGTATATCCTGAAATGAATTTGCCCACCAATATTGTTGAAGGATGAGCACTGAAATGAGCTTGTCTCATAGAAGCCCCATCAGTACATAGAATAAATGAAAATGTAACTATTTTGTTGGGAAAGCCTCTGGATTTCTCCAATAGATCCTAGTGGATTGAATTGACTCGTTGTGGAATTCAGCATACTCAGTCCACTGTCTAATGATCTTTGAATTTTTCAATTCCTAAATGTAACAAGAAAAAAACTCCATAGAACTCATAGAACTTGCGATGCTCATCTATTATTTTAACATAAACCTGTCCTTAGAATTAATGACAATAACCCCATGAATACTAGATTAAACCTAAACCAAAAGGGTAAACTAATTGTCAAATTTGGGTTTCAGGATTGCATTAGAGATATATCTCAGGGTCAAAAGTTTCTTTGAAGTCCAGAAAGGCTGTATAGAATTGCAAATTGTTAACCACAGATATACAGTATTTGTCTGCTAGATGCTGCAAGATTAGATAACAATCTATTATGAGTCCCTTTGCTTGAAACCTATTTGCTCATTCTTTAAGATGTTCAGCCAGCCACAAAACTTCCAGCATAAATTTCTGATATGCAATTTAGTTTTCATTAAAGTTATAGATCTATTGTTTTGAGGATTCATTCTGGTGTTGGAAAATTATTTTCAGTTTAGCTTGCACGCAGCATACTTCTACACCTATATCCAGATCAAAACATGCCACTCAGTCCAGCTGGCAAAAAAATAGATTGATGTTTAGTAAATAAGCATCAGAAATCATATAAACAATAACAAAAATAGCTGCCAAAAACAGCTGACAAAAGAAGGCACACAAAAACAGAGAAAGGCATGAGCAACAGGGAAGAATTTTTATTATTTTGTTATTTTATTTTAGATCTTTTTCCTGCTTTTATTATTATTTTTTTTTTGTAAATAACTCAAGGCGACAAACATACCTAATATTTCTTCCTCCTCCTATTTCCCCACCACAATAACTCTGAGAGGTGAGTTGGGCTGAAAGATGGGACTGCCCAAAGCCACCCGTCTAGTGACTTTCAGAGCCACTGAAAACTAAAACTGGGGAAGTTAATATGGACAGTCCCAAGGATGACCTTTAATTATTCCAACTTTTACCATTTTATATATAGCAGTACATGCAAACTAATTGGCCCTTCCTCTATACAATGAGGAAACATTTTGGTGGACAGCATTGATATTATTTAAAAAGTAGATTAAAATAATGGATATAAGGACAATAACTGCCTCTCACAAATCTGTTACGGATGAGTTCTTCAACTTTGGCAACTTTAAGCTGCCTGGATTTCACCTTCATTGCTGGCTGAGGAATTCTGGGAGTTGAAGTCCACACAGTCTAAAGTTGCCAAGATTAAGAAACACTGAACTAGGGTGTGTATAGAGTTTTCAGTGTAGCAGAACAATGATATAAAACTCAGAGCCCAAATCAACTTTATAATTAATTCAGCTGGAAATAAATTATTTTCTTTTTTTTATTGCAAAAGTTTTACAATTACATTTTCACCCCATTTCCCCCCCAAACCCACCCCAAGCCCCCCAACCTAACCCCCCTCTCCCCTGACTTCCACAGAATATAATCCCATCAAAATCCCCTTTTTATAAAACCTGAACCCCTCCAACCCCCATATAATTTTTCATCTTCACAAAATTCAAATATTTCTATTTTTATATAATACTTTCAGTGAAAAGCTATTTGATACTTCCTAGTTTGATATTTATTCTGTACATAATATATCCACTTTTTCCATTCCCATTCATAAGTCTCTTGTGAGCGATGTTTTAGATATGCTGAAATCTTCGCCATCTCTGCAAAGCTGGCCATCTTCAAAGTCCATTCCTCGATAGTGGGCAAAGCTTCATTTTTCCAGTATTTACCTATCAATAATCTCGCTGCTGTTATCATATACAATATCAACTTTGTTTCATCCAATGTAAAACCCTTAACTATCCCTAGTAAAAACAATTGTGGAGAAAATTGAATTTTTTTCTTCAAAACATTCTGCATAATAAATTATTTTCAAAGGCTTCGTCATGCTTTAAATTAGTGATCAACAGCTTAAATTCTGGGACTATTATTGGAGGGCACAATTAATGGAAAGAATTAGGGAAGAAGTATCATATTCTGGTAATCCATTTAGTACATGGAAACAGGTCTTCCTTGTATCTACATGTATTTAACATGTCAGCCTTAACAGGCCTCTGACAAGATAGTGCTGGAAGATAGAACTGCCCATTTCCCAACTTCAGTTAACTGCTGTCATGCATCTATCATAACAGTGCTACAGAATTTTGTTTACTTTTTCAATAATCCTTATCTCTTTTTTTGCTTGCATCATAGCCATTTTTGAACTGAGGCATTCCTTTTCAGATAAGGAATTGAGTTGATCGAGACTTTTGTCAAGCTTACACATTTATGATCAAACTATTTCTTAGACAGATACATATTCTGTGCCATCTTACCTTTTTCTCCAGTGACAAAAACCTGAAGACTTTGAATAAGGCTGTTAAACATCTCCCCATCACCTTGTCTTCTCCTATGTGTGAGGAAACAAATCCCTCCAGAATTTCTGTACCTAAGCTATTGTTTCTTGTGGCATATCAGTGTTTATGACTGAATTCTAGACTAACTTACTATGTGTGTGTTAGATTCTTTCCCCCATTTTAGGCTGCTCCAATCTTGCTGTAGGTTTCTGGACAGTATATGGATGATAAAGGAATGATACCTTTTCTTTTTTTAAAACAATAAATTGACATAAAGCTGACATGATTTTATATACAGTAAATTAATTTTCTTGATTTCTTTCGTCATCTTACATGTTTTTAAGCATTATGCACGTCTATAAGTTTTCTCAAGTTTTTATATTATAACATCTCCTATTTCTCTTTTTCAATTTTTAGTTCTTTTTCCTATAATTGTACCTCATTTTCTTACTCTTATATATACAGTTAAGTTTTAGTAATAGTTTGTCCTGTCTATCATAGTAGAGAGGTTATTTTTTTTAATTCTTTATTCTTTGGTGTTTTTATTTTTTTTTCTTTCCCTCAGCTGCTGTTTATGAGTTGTTGGTTAATTCCAATTAGAAAACAGCTGTGCTTTCTTTTGTTGGTCCCACTTGGTAGTGTCTCTCTAGGCTACCATCTGGCAAAGGGTGCAGTCAGACACAACTTCCAATCAGTTCTCTTAGCTTTTTTTCCTGGATTCTCTGTTGCCCCTACCAAGGCAGCTGTTGTTATTTCTTTCGACACAGTCCTTTCAATGCCACCTTCCCTCCAATTTTCACAGTTTTGGAAGCCTCCAAGAAGCTTCTATCCAGTTACCAATACTTCTATTCATTAGGTTGCTTGATCTATCCATTTTGCCTGATTGCTGTCCTGCTTTAGATGCTCCCCATTGCCATTTCCCCAGCCCTCTTTACTCATTCAGCCTAAGCTTATAAATTCTGTTGAAGGAAGAGGAGAAAGTCTTCTTCTTCCAGTCCTCTTCTTTTCAGTTCATGCAGTTAAGTTAGATTCTGACAATGTCACACCTTCCAACTTACTCTGATTCTACCAGTTCCAGCTCCTGTTAGCTTTCTGGGCTCTTGTGCTATGGGCAACTGGGGCTGATGTTGGCTTCTAAAGCCAGTTTCCACTGGTTTTTCTCCACTGTTCTGGAACTCCTTTGCCTCTTCTCACCTCTTATAAATCCATGTTGATCTTCCCTTCTTTCCTCACAAAGTAGCCAATTTTTCCTTTTAAAGGGCTCACTCTTCATTAGTAGTCATGGGAAGTCTTAATAAGATAGGTCCCACTGCATCTGCTCAGTTGCTATATCTTATACCACACAAACGACATAAAGAATTCCTAGAATCAGTAGAAGCACTAAGAATATTATTGTTACCATTTGATGGAGATAAAGTTTAAATAGTATCAGTTCTCCGCAAATGTGGAACTCAACTGGTTCAAATATGACTGGTGGTACCAGTACATTAGAGGTAGAGTTTCCACCAAGATGTTGCAATACAAATTTTACTACTTGCTCATCTTGGCCTCCCACCTGAAGGGCAAAAAGGTATCAAAACTTTATGATGTAAGTGATACCAATAAAGGAGAATGTTTGTAGCTCAGGGTTGAGAAGAAGGGTCCCTGGTGCTCTCTGAGCTTGGTTGTTTTCTTGTAGACATTTCATTATTCAAACTAGGTAACATCATGATTACCCCAATTAAGGAACTGTCACACAAACTAGCAGTAAACATCCCAATCAAATAATATTTAAGACTACTCCCACCAACACTGACAGGGCAAGCATATAGAATATAAATAGACTATAAACTGAGAGCAAAGTCCACTCCTTATTAGGACTGAGGATGTTACTTAGTTTGGCAAGAAAACAACCAAGCTCAGAGAACACCAAGGACCCCTCAATGCAACTAATGCAAATTGCACATTATATATCGTTCATATCGTGATACAACTGACAACAGACATATACTTTGTCATTGGTTAAGATGTCATAAAGCATGTGACATTATTGTAGCTTCTTTTTTTTAATTTTAAAAAACAAAACTTTATTCATTCTTAAAAACATTAAAAACATACAAAAGCTTGATTAAGTTAAAAGTTAACTTAATCAAGAAACAAATTTACATATACATATACAATACACAACTTCACCTACTAACTAATTTCTATTATTATATATACATATATACAAACCTACAGTGACATATTGTAGCTTCTATCGTGGTGTAAACAGATGCTTTTGCTTGTCTCTTTGGAAATTCAAATCTTCAGCCATGCAATTCCAATTCCATATAGATGCTATTTTTCCTATGAAATGTGGACTACAAAAGTTTCTTTGATCGTGCTTCTTTAATTAAGAACTGATGTTTGATCATCCTGTTTGTAGTGCTGCTGTTGGCTGACTGAGATAGACTTCTGAAAACTGGGTCATTTTCCTGTTTTGGGGGCTGTTTGACACTCAAACCACCTCCTGAGAAATTGGGACTGTTCCATCAAACTCTGTTTTTAATTAAAGTTTGCTCTCATCTTACATTTTTCTTTTGTTGAAAGATGCAATAGTTCAAGACATTTTGAGAACCACTTTTGAAAGAAAGATTTACTAAAAAAAATCCAAGTCAGTGAAGTATTTTTTTCCCATCTTATCAATTCTAATTAGAGATTTATATTTGTAGTTTAGTTTCTCCCTCTAAATATTTTGAATGTGAAAGTGCTTAACTTTAGCAGCATCTAAAAGATTATATGATTTATTTGTTAAATGTATTTGTTGCCTCTCTTGCTACAGGGCAACTCTGGTTGGCTATAGCTGTATGGAATTGTTATGTGCCTATACTTTTTAGGGTGTGCTAGATTATAAAGTGGTTGAATTTATTAACAAGTGTATTCTTATGCTAGCTCAAGAAACTTTTCTGCAAAATGTTAACTTTTAAAAGTCACTTTTAAAAATGTTTTTTTTCTGCTGCTTCCTCAGTGAGTGAAATGGTTATATGGCCAAATGAGCTAAATGTAGGGGTGAAATCCAGCAAGTTGTAACAGGTTCTGGAAAACTGGTAGTGGAAATTTTGAGTAGTTCAGAGAATCAGCAAATATCACCTCTGGCTGGCCCCAGAGTGGGGTGGGAATGGAGATTTTGCAATATCCTTCCCCTGGAGTGGGGTGGGAATGGAGATTTTTCAGTATCCTTCCCCTGTGATGCCCACCAAGCCACGCCCACAGAACCGGTAGGGAAAAATTTTGGATTTCACCCTGGACTAAATGTGGCCCATTTAATTATCTTGAATGTTGCCTTCACCCAAATTTTCACTTTATAAAGTGGGGAGAGGAAATCATGTCACTTATTAGTTGACATTTTAAACCAAATATAGGTAAATAAGTCACTGTTTGTATATTTGTATATATGTGTTTATATAATCACATGTATTTAGTATGTTAGTGTAACTGTGGATTGAAAATGTAAATTTTATGAGTGAGAAAATCTGTATATTTTCTCTTTTTTTTTCTTGTTAATATTTTTAAATTCAATAAAGTTTGTTTTTTAAAATTAAAAAAAACACCCAAATATTAAGAAAGTAATCTTGAGGAGTTTGGGGCGCTGGAAAATGAATCATATGGCTATGTACTGTATGGCTGCTAGCTGCCCATCTCTGATAGTGTGGACCTGCTACTCTAGAGAGGAATGATGTTAATTTTCTACAATGCCTAAATTTATATAGGAGTCTTCACTCTGGTCCGCTTCCCTAGGGGGCACTGTGCTGAATCCTGATTGGCCGCCTGTTTGAGAGCTCAGTTTAACAGCTCAGCTGTTACTGTTAGCTGAGCAGGCACTGTGTTAGCTGCCTTGTTATTGCAACCACAGTTAGAAATAAACATGTTAGCTTTCAGATTCTGGCTTGCCTCAGTTCTTTCGACCCTCCTGTTCCCAGTACGGAATAGCACCAATCATAGAGAAGATGAGAGAAGGCCAGCTCCACTGGTATGGACATGTCCTGAGAGCAGCATCTTCCACCATTGCCAAGACTGCCTACCAACTAGAAGTCAATGGCCGGTGACCTCGCAGACACCCAAAACAGAGATGGCAAGACACCATCAACAAAGATATGCAAGCCACGGGCCTGCACCCTGGAGACACAGCTGACCATGCAAAGTGGCATTCAATTACTCAAAAAGCAGACCCTACACTTGCGGGAATATGCTAGGAATAAGAAGAAAGAAGAAGAAATAATGAAAATAAAAACAGTATTTATATAAATGGCTTTTCACTCACTTTCAATGTTTTATCAAGGTCTAATTTCACTACAATAAAATGATTTTTCATAAAGTGAGGGTTTCATTAGCAGATTAAATGAAAATGTGGGCGTATGTGTCAATAACTTACCAGGTCCTGAAAATCAGATTTGAGCCCAATCAGATTTCTTCAGGGAGAGCATCCCCTCAAGATAATCACTGATTTAGAGGCAGTTTGCTGAGACATTTCTGCAGGAGTGAATCACTGGATTCTCCTTTTAAAAGCCCTATGATCTACTGAAAAATACCAATTTAAGCCCTTATGTAAACTAATAATGACAGGAGATTAAAAAAGGAATTGAAAAGGCAAATCCAAGCTGACCTTTTTTATAATACTTTAGTAGAAAATAATCTTATACCCACAAAGAACAAAAAGGGATTTCAAAAGATTAAATGTGGGCCGAGGATTCATTTATACCTCATTTGAAAAGTACCATAAACCCAAAGTGGGAAGGCTTCCATGTGTTCTGCAGGGAAATTACTACAAAACCAATAATCAATATTTTTTGGTCAGCAACAGTATAGCCTGGCGAGCACCAGGTGACTTTACAAGTATGGTGAAGAACATACTATTTTCTATTAACATGATCTCAGGAATGCCGTGCGAGACGCAATCAAAACACAGCTACAGCCTTATTCAGCTCTTTTGGCACGCTGGTTTATTCGCATCCGCATCCAGCTACACACTGTGATTCGTAAACACGATTGAAATCGGCGCTATGTTACACCAAGAATGGGGCGTTTATATAGCCCATCTTTCCATTAACTCATTAGGACCGCGCCCTTGTTTGTTACCACGCCCCTCTTTTAGGGGCGTAATTGGTCTTCAGCGTGTTCTGGAAGGTGCTGCCGCTGTGTCCTCCGGAACGGCCCTAATCCCGTCGCACCCGATACCACCACCCCACACCCCGCATACGGCCGCCTTCACCCAGTGCCACCACCACCAATTATGTATATGTCCCTCAATGCTTTCAGCATGCATTAGCGATGTCGAGCAGGTTGCTAGGCTTGACACATGAGATATTCACAGTTTCAGATGTTTTCTGGTTTTGAATATTCTGCCTTCTAGAGCAAATTGTGAGAAGTTTCCCTGCAGAACACACTGAAGCCCACCTTCTTGAAGGAAACACAATCCAGAGGGTCTCCTGCAGGGGTGGGTTCTATTTACCTTTACTATCGGTTCGCAACGGGAGCGCACACACACAGAAGCTTCTGCGCATGCACAGATCATCCACGATGATGTCCAGGTGGGTGGGCGGAGCCTCCCACCAATTTACTTCCGATTCGCAAGAACCGGACTGAACTGGGAGCAACCACCACTGGTCTCCTGTAGTTCATTCAAGCTGTTTTATTTTATTTGTATTTTATTTTGTTATTTTATTGGAGAACAGACCTCTTAAGAGATACTTTTGTGTTGCCCATATTACTGAAGTATCCTGTTAGGATTCTCAAATGAATGTCTACTAATAACACAGCTAACTAGAACCTGAGAGGATAACTGTCTATCAAATTGTTTTATGATACTTGGAGAAAAGCTGAGTTGGAAATGAGCAATAGCTATACAATAAAATGGAATTTCAGGGATTCCCCTGTGTCTGCCGAGTACAAGTATACAACAAGGGGAGAAAAATTCAACATGGTTAGGGTAGGATTTTCTGGCCCAATAACAAATCAACAAAAGAACAAGAACTTCTGGTTCTTGTTGGAAAGAAGCTTCCCTTATTCCAGTTTAGAGTCAGACATAAATTATTATCCAGAAGTCACACACATAAGAACAAATGCCAGCAATCATTAATTTAATTTAAAGGTGTTCAATAATGTTATTATATGTTCTCTCCCTCCTAATGCAGAAAAGCAGCCAAATGGGTAGTCTGGCATCTGTCATATAAGGATTTACAGAATTTTTTTATTTACTGATAGGAATGGGCAAATCAATCAAAACCAATTAAGAAATAGCCATTTATCCTACAAGGAAAAAATATTGAAAGCATCAATTAATGGTCTAACATATTGTATCATTTCTGCAGTTTTCAACAAGTGATGATGTCAATAGAGGGACTCATTTTATAATTTAACACCAGCTGTCTGCAATTAAAGTAAGATCGAATCCCGCCAGGCTCAAGGTTGACTTAGCCTTCCATCCTTTCTAAGGTAGGTAAATTGAGGACCCAGTTTGTGGGGGCAATAAGCTGACTTTGTATAAATATACAAAAGTATGAAGGCTATTGCTTAACGCATTGTAAGCAGCTCTGAGTCTCTGGAAAAGGGCGGCATATAAATCAAATCAAATCAAATCAAATAAATAAATAAATAAATTTTAGATTCATAAGCAATCAAAAATAATCATAGAAAGTTTGTAAGTAGGGCTATTATAAAAAAAAACTAGAAAGATAGTAAAATGCTCAAATTAAGAGTCAACTTGCAAGCAATCATGGTTCCACTTGCCATAAACAACTTTCACACGAATTGCTTTGTTGTGCTTAAATTATCAGCATTTCTCCTGCGATAATGGAAAATGGAATAATTACCAGGTGCACTGTCTAAAATACATAATTTAAAAGAATTCTCTATCTTTTGTGTTCCATTAATGAGGCTGAACTGCATATGCAATAAAGGGAACTAAAGGCAAGCATCCAATTTCAAGATCTCTTTTGAGAAATATGTCTACAATTGGGCTTGTAGTTTGCCTCTGTTTGAGCATTATCCTTTGAAACAATATATATTTCATCCCAGGAGCCAAAAATGCAGTTCTGCTTTATACTCTCATGAGGACAGCTTTGTGGGATCCCAGATGGTTCCTCCAGTGCATCAGATTAATCCCATTTAATCTCTTTATAATCAGTCTTCATCCTCCTAAGCAGATAGTTAAGGAAAATGTTATAGATCATTGCTGGGCTTGTCTTCCCCCAATGCAGCTGTTCGGTGTCATGGTTTATGTAGCACAAATGAATGTTCCCTCTGAACATGCAGGTGGCAAATGAATAGATATAAGTCATTTTTATTTATGCCTTTAAGAATTGTCCTTGTCAGCTATCTTGAATCTCGTCATTTATGCTGACTCTGTCGATCAAACCAATTAAGCAAAATCTTCCTCGAAGCAGTCATAGGTATAGGGTTCAAAGATAAATGAGAATATATTCTGATCAAACTATATTATATATAATTATCATTTGGTTCAATGGCACTTGATACAGCCATTACACACATAGCCAGTAATGTGTCTCTCTTGAAGGGCAAGGTTTTTTAAGAAATGAAATTTATTTCGGTACAGCAAAGATTTCAGAGCCAGGATAGATAAATTACTTCCCTCTCCATGTTTCAGAGTCTAGCTCTCATAGTTTTCTTGCAGTTGTCCATGCTACCTGAGACTTATGGTATTTGGAGCACCGTGGATTGACAACATCTATAGAGATGAGGTTATGAGGTTATTAGAAACAGGGAAGGAGATTTATATTTGATCTCACAACAAGCAAGACTTTGAACAATGTTTGCCTAAGGTTGTATATGGCTTTTAGCAATCTCTCTCTCCCCCTCTCTATCTATCTATCTATCTATCTATCTATCTATCTATCTATCTATATATATATATATATATATATATATATATATATATATATATATATATATCTTTCTCCCTCCCTCCCTCCCCCCTCTCTCTTCTATCCATTCAAAACTCACAAACATTATAACCAGAAATGATTCTACATGAAGGGCATAATATGAAATTGACACAACAGCTCCCGAACCTAGACTGGGTTAGGCATTAGTAATAGGTTCTGACAAAGTCATTGGGACTAGTAAGTGGTCCAGGGTGTCAAGTGATCAAGCCTTCCTCAAATTCCCAAGGCCCATTCTCATAAACAGATGCAAAGGGCATTACATACTATAGGGTATGTACCGTTTTCCTTGGATGACATTATTACAGATGGGAAACAAGTACTAATTCAAAACATGGAATGTGTAAAAAGCCACACTTACAACAATTTAACAACCATAACACAAAAATAATACCATCTCAGAACACCAGGACTTTCTAGATGAGAAGCGCAAGCTGCAGAAAGCTATGTACTAGATCAAAGAAATGCAGCATTTGCCAATATCATTAGAATTCATCCAATTCAGAAAATAAGGTCAATTAAATAATTAGAATAAATAAATACAGACATTAATTGTGTCAGCCACCTCTCATTTTAATTAAATTTAAATAGAAATAAACACAGATTTAGTTTTTCCTCAAGCCACATTCAAGATGTCCTACTTGGAGGATATTGGTTTAATAGTTAAAACAAGCTTGTTTTAATTGTTCTCTCTGGAGAGTCTCTCTCATCCAAATGTCCAGCTTCTACCTCTGCCATATCTCACAAAGCTGGCATTTTTGTTGCTAGAAATATAGCATAAAATACATAAAATAATAGAAGGGCCTCTACTTTCCCCAGTTCCAAAACATCATGCATGTATTTCTGGCCCAGCTTTAATCAAAAGTCAGGTGAAAGAAATATCAGTGTGACATAATATGCTTCATGCCTAAATGCCTTAGAATAGCTGATAGACCTGAAAAAAAGCCAACTTCAAAGTAACTAATATACAGGGGAAAGATATAATAGCAAAGGATTCTATGTGAAATTAACAAAAAAGACAGAGTAAGTACAGCAGAATGCAATTAAACTAATATGCAATTTGTGTCCAACTGTTAATTAATATTGCCAAGTGGTACAGAAGAAAAAAACACCAATAATTTAAGATTCTCCTGGAATCATCTTTTATTCTCCCTTGCCATTTCTCTTTGAATACATTTTGCTGGATCTAATGTTTGAAGAGAATGCTGAATTGCAATCAGCCAAGTATTGTTCGTTTATTTTGCAGGTGAGACATTTTGAACCCATTTTGATGTGTGGCTATCTACATAGAGTACATCTATCAACGAAACAGAGAGGTAATAATAATGATGATATAGTAGCTTGTGGCTGTGCAGAACAATTGGGCGTCTGCATTGCACATTAGGAGAAAAGATTGGATATTGACCCAGGAATAAAAAATACAGCACAAGGCACAAGTTTTGATTTTAAAAAAAGAGGTGTGGGCAAACTTTAGCTTGCAAAATGTTTGGCCCCCAGTTACCCCACCTTTTTTTTTTTTTTGCAGAACTGCCTTTCAAAAATAGAAATAATAGATGAGGCAAGTTATCAAATGGGGCCTCCCCGGTGTTACATTAGTTTTAAAAATGGTTCTCTCTTAGGGAACAATGAATGAAAACAGGAATGTTTTCATTCCCCGGGAACAGTGGTGGAATTTAAACTTTTTTAGTACCGGTTCTGTGGGTGTGGCTTGGTGAGCATGGTGTGGCATGGCAGGTGTGGCTTGGTGGGCGTGGCAGGGGAAGGATACTGCAAAATCTCCATTCACGCCCCAGTCCAAGGGAAGGATACTGCAAAATCCCCATTCTCACCCCACTTTGTGTCAGCCAAAGGTGGTATCTGCTGGTTCTCCAAACTACTCAAAATTTCCACTACCGGTTCTCCAGAACCTGTCAGAACCTGCTGAATAGCACCCCTGCTGGGGAAGCTGCTCTCAATGAAAAAAAAAAAGACCACAATAATGAGCATGTTAAAGATTGTATGGTAAAATCAGCAGAAAACCTTGGTTATAATAAAATGCTAGACCAACGGGAGAATAGGTGGATTCGTGGTTTAAAGTTTACTTTGAATTACAGCTTGAAAGAAAAGTTTTATAAGATGATGTATCAATGGTATTTGACTCCAGATAGATCGGCAAGAATATATAATGGAATTTCCAAGAAATGCTGGAAATGTAATCAAGGTACATTTGATCACATCTGGTAGTCTTGTAAACGTGCTAAATCATAATGGATAAATATAAGAATGGTTATGCAGAAAATACTTAAAATGCAAATATTAATGAGACCTGTAGCCTTTCTTTCAGGTTTTAAGGTCCCAAAATACACTTGAGTCACCAGAATGCCAAAGAGAGAGACTCAAGACGAGGCTTGCAAAAAAGCAGATTTTATTATGGCCAAAAACAAAATACTGGGTGGAGCTATATCCAGAACATACAGATACAATGCATGCGAGGAAATAGCCACACCTTGGGGAAGGTATGGAGTCCTTTTATACCCTCAGAGACGACCCTCAGAGTTTAGTACCCAATTCTGGCCTCCTAATTTAGGTTTGTGTATTCCTTGTTGCCCTGCAAGGGGGAATAGAAACTTCCCAATTAGTTTTATCTTAAGCATTTCTTTGTTTACTCAATTGGCCACTTAGCCCACTGGCTCTGGAAGACAGGAGTTTATCCAGATCAAACATAAATTAGGGCTGAGGTGTAAATTATCCCTTTGTTGATGGCTGTAGTTTCAACTGAGATATGTACCATGCTTTTAGATAGCACAGAAAGAAGATTGATATGAGTTCAGGTTAAATGGCAGGGACATGCGTTTGACAAATACCAGATACATTACAGAGGCCTAATAACAATACGTTTGTAACAGGAGATACAAATATAAAGGGATAATATATGTGATACAAATACAAAGGCATATATGTATTACAGGAACCTAATGGTTACAAAATCTAGTATACCAGTATATCATATTCTAGTATTATTTATTATATCCTTATTATTGTTTCCCTTCAAGGTATTATGGATAATCAACAGAAAAACAATTCAGAACATGATTTCTGTATAAAATGACAGTGACAAGGATTGTGTTTGTCAAATATTGGAAAGAAAAAGGAATACCAACCGTGGGAGAAAGGATTTTAAAATTGACAGAGATGGTAAAGTGAACAGCATTGATTAGAGACAATGGTTTGGACACGTTTATAGGAGTTTGGAAGCTATTAGTGGAATTTATGTGAGTTAAATATAACAATGGACTGTTAATAGAGGGCTTTGAAGTTTAATGTCAAGCCTGAATTTGATTGGGTTGTGGGATTGTATCCTTAGGTACTCTGACATGAATTCAGTTTGACACAGTTTTGGAGCTGAAGGGGGATAGAGCCTGCAGCCAAAACAACATAGCTAGCCAATGAGTCAAGTACTAACCAGAGGAGGAGGAGGAGAAGAGAAGTTGCCAAGCAACCAGCTCTCAACTTGGTTGGACAATGTGAAACTATGGAAAATTGAGAAGCTATTACTTATATTGGGGTGGAAAGCGCGGGAACTTCAGTTCTGGCTTTCCACTAGGTTGTGCCAAGATGATAGAATAGAATAGAATAGAATAGAATAGAATAGAATAGAATAGAATAGAATAGAACAGAACAGAACAGAACAGAACAGAACAGAACAGAACAGAACAGAACAGAATAGAATAGAATTTTTTTATTGGCCAAATGTGATTGGACACACAAGGAATTTGTCTTGGTGCATATTCACTCTGGGTACATAAAAGAAAAGATACATTCATCAAGAATCATAAGGTTCAACACTTAATGATAGTCATAAGGTACAAATAAGCAATCAGGAAACAATATCAATATAAATCATAAGGATACAAGCAACAAAATTACAGTCATTCAGTCGTAAGTGGAAGGAGATGGGTGGTGGGAATGATGAGAAGATTAATAGTAGTGCAGACTTAGTAAATAGTTTGACAGTGTTGAGGGAATTATTTGTTTAGCAGAGTGATGGCGTTTGGGGAAAAAAACTATTCTTGTGTCTAGTTGTTTTGGTGTGTAGTGCTCTATAGCATTGTTTTGAGGGTAGGAGTTGAAACAGTTTATGTCCAGGATGCGAGGGGTCTGTAAATATTTTCACAGCCCTCTTTTTGACTCGTGCAGTATACAGGTCCTCAATGGAAGGCAGGTTGGTAGCAATTGTTTTTTCTGCAGTTCTAATTATCCTCTGAAGTCTGTGTCTGTCTTGTTGGGTTGCAGAGCAATGTATCTAAATGAATTTGTTCTTTGAGGAAATGCAATGCTTCAGAGTTCGATTTGTAATGGGTGCATTACTTGGAACCTGCTTTATTTTGGGGATTAACAGTTAACAGTTTTGTGAGTTTTCTTGATTGACAGGCAATATATTTGTATATTTGGGATTTTCTTAAGAGAGTGTGATAGTAATTTACCACACATAGATGGAAAATGTATAACTTTGTAGACCCATAGAGCAAAAGGGGTAATTTATTAGATTTGTTTGAGATGTAAGTATCAGCATTCAACCAGGGTGAAGGTTATATTTTTACTGTTAATATTATATTTCTATTGTACACTTCTTTTCTTGTGTCTTGTGCATGTGTGAGTGTATATATCTATATTCTCTCTCACTCACTCTATCTATCTATCTATCTATCTATCTATCTATCTATCTATCTCTATCTCTGTTTGAGCTTGGTTGTTTTCTTGTAGACCAGTTACCTAACCAGGTAACACCTAACTAGATGATGTTATCTAGTTGGGTAATCAAATGTCTGCAAGAAAACAATCAAGCTCAAACAGCACCAAGGACCCCACAGTTCAACCCTGAGCTACAAATACTTTCTTCTATTAGTGGACATCCTAATCAATATGCTGAAAAACCATTTGCCATCACAACTCATCTTTGCCAGTCGTTCTATCATCATACTCTAGTTTAGGTTCTTCAGTGGGTACATATTAACTCCGCAGCAGACAACAACAAGTATATTTCCTGGTTTATTTAAAGATTGAAGCCCTGTCCAGCCTGTCTGTCCCTGTGGGTCCCAAAGATGCCATCGCCAGTGCCTTAACATTTATACCACTGATTTTCTTCTCCTTTTACTTCTTTTTACCAATGCTTTTTTATTTCCTTTTAAGCCTCTTTCATTAGGACCCCTGCATTTCTCAATCACTGAAGAGGCCAAAGAAAGTTCCATTTACTTCTTTTCTATGTCCAGTGAAACTTCAAACTGGCTCTGAATTCATAATGTATAAATTACCAGTCAAAAAGCAAAAATCAAGCCAATCAGGTACAGAAGCTATTAAGTCTTTTTAGCTACTACAAAAAGAAGACTAAAAAGCAAGGGCACACTCTTGCACAATGGAAGATGGGGGAGGGGGAAACGCTGGGTGCAAAATTTAATTGGAATTAGCCAATCTCAGTGAACTCCACCAAAGTTGCACTTTCTAAAATGTTACGTTCACAATTTTAAAAAAAAGCAAACACAGATGCATATTATTAAAATGAGCATGTTAAACAGATTATATTATGAATCTATATTAATAGCGCAGACAAAATTACATATACAGTCTACGTTTGTGTTGATTTTTCCCCTTGATTTTAAATTGGCACAGAGTTGAAATGAGAAACTGAGCAGTTAGCAAAATGAAGAACTGAGCAACACTGAAATGGATGGATTTGCCAGCATACCTGCAAGAGCAGACAAAGCCTGAAATGAAATATCAGCAAAGAAACATAATTTAAAAAGTTCCTGTATCAGTTTGCACTCAACAAAAAGTTCCAGCAAAAGATTTGTTATATTGTACTAATATAAATACATATGGCACATCTAATATATTTTACCATAGTGCAAATCCAATAATGTGATTTCTAAGAGTCCTTACATTCCAATCCTTAAACAATCTCATTAGAAGTATGTTTCATTGAAATGTATTCAATGTATTCAATGCTTTCAGATAACCACGGTGATCAAATGAATGTACTTCACAAAGTCACAGCAGTTTCCACTGGCTTGGATGGTTTCCAGATCATTCAGATATGTAAAGTTGTTCCGAAGTCATTTGCAAGGTTTATCACCATACTTTTGAAAGACCAATGATTAAGAATATAAATATAATTCATGGAAATATGATTAAGTAGTACAATATTGTGTTAATATTTCCATAATAGATTGGTTCATGGAAACCAAGCAGTAAAATGGAAGCTAATACTATTCTTTCTAATAATAACTTGTCTAGAGGAGATTAATGTTCAGTCTAATGCCCTTAATCTGAAAGGGCTCCTTGTTAAAATTATAAACATTAATGATGTAGAGCTCATCAGAAAACAGAATGTTGGGTTTCAAACAAGAAAATCCTTTTTCTCCTCTAGCACTACACAAAATAAAGAGAACCGAACGCCTTATCAAATCAACAATCATTTTTGAAATATTGCCTATGGCACAAACATCTTTCCATGGGGTCAAAAGTCATCTGGTAATTTGAGATATAACATCTTTAAGTCTATAAAATCACCAACCTTCCAATCAGATTTTGAAGGAGATCTAAATCAATCACTCCCTTCATGGAGGAAACCTGGAGAGAAAATATGCCCAAGAGTTAACTGGCTGCATGGAATATTTCAACAAGACAGAGCCTACCATCCCTTTGAGAAAAAGATGTCAAACAGGCATTATGAACCACCAAGGACTGCTATGTTTGATCAAAATCTACCTCTTATGACTTCAACCTTACACTGTTCAACAAAAACAAAACAACAAAATCATCAAAACAAAGTTTTGTCCTCCCTTTGAAACAAATGTTGTATTGTTGCCATATCTGGTGTTTTTTGCCTGGCTAAACATGACCAATCCCTTTAACTTTTCCTCACAGATCTTGCTTTGCATACCAATAGCCACCTTTATTAATATTCTAGTCTTACAAAGAATGATGTGGAATTCCTTATCACTTGAATGCTATGATCCTGTTTTAAAAAGTAAAGGTTGATTTCTGGAGTTTGTGATCCAAGAACATTTTTTGGCAGAAAGTGGGTTAGCTATTGCCTTCTTTCATGTCCAGTTACAGCCTAGGCCTAGGGCCTTCCTTGTAGTAATCCTCCAAATAATAATATTATTAGCTTTTGCTTTTTCCCCCCAAAATCAGCAGCAATTCCCTAGGCGCTGTCACCTGAACTAGGCATGGGACCCTTAATCCTCTGTAGAACCATATTAACTATTTTGCCACCATAATACACTGATGGCTTGTGTTTAAGTTATGATTTATGGTTATTTAAATACATATTGATACGTACCATTGAAAATTAGGAGCCAGACTTTCCTCCTACAATCTAGACTGGAAACGGTCTTTCCAAGCAACAAAATTCTAAGAAATCGGATTAATATGCCACAACTGACTTATTATTACTTTGATCTGAGGTAGACTTTATCCCATAGTATATTTTCCATGATGCATTGTATACAAACAATTACAGATTTATGGAAACTCAGAATTGGAACCGGAAAGTTTCTGACCCTTCTGTCTATTCTAGAGAAAATGAAACTCTGCACCAAATAACTTGCTGTGTTTCATACTGTAATCTGGGATTTAGCCCAATTAGATAAAAAATTATATTTTGAATCCATCTGATAGCATTACTATCTGCCTGTTTGCTAAGGGGAAATAATGCTAAATACATTGCCGAAATCAGTTAAAAGCATTACCACAATTGTTAAATTGCATCCCCGACCCCTGCACACCTATCTAACATATCTCAAAGCCACAGATATGAATATGATACATAGTTATACTGTAACACACACACACACACACACACACACACACACACACACACAAGCCAACAGAAAGAACATAAGCACAGCTTTTACACATTGCCTATACAGTGGTCAAGTGTTGTAGGAAAAAAGAACAGAGAAATATTTTAGAACTATCTTACACAGGATCTGAATTTGCTTCTATAATGAGGATCATTTCTCCAGAAAGTTGGAAAATTAACAAGTTTTATATTTATGGAAAAATTGGAAGAGGTTGGTGTCATTTGAATTGATGACGTCAATGTTACACACAATAAATACCTGCCTGGGTAAATCATAGAACCTAATTTGCTCAATCACATATTCTGTAAAATGAGAAATTTTTTCCAAGTCAAGTGAAATTTAGTTGGACTTAGACCTCGAATGCCGAAAAGTGCCAACTCGTTGATGGAAAATCAATTTTAGGAAGTAGGGCAAGTTTTGACTTATGTTCTTTTCAAGTATCTAATTTGAACATACAGTAAGTAAGGAGCACATAGGAACTGTTCAATTGATTTGCATTTTGTCAGTTTATGGAATTTGTTCTTCCTGAACGTAATGAACACAATTATTATTTGAGAGTCAGATTTTTGGGTTGTTTCCCAGAACCCCCAAAATGTGAAAGTTAAACAGAAAAATTTCCAAAACAGAAAGCATAAAGAGTTACATTAGGGAAAAGTGAAAATAATACAATACAGTAGAATTTTAAAAAGCATATATTTCAGCAGCATGCACAAGAAAAGTCATGTGGATTTTCATCTGATTTTTCTTTTTGTTTTAAACAAAATAGGCTAGATGAGCTAAAGCAAAGTTTATGATTTGACATTCATCCATTGATCTCTAAAGTGAACATCCCGAGCCTGCCATGTCCCATTGATAATAATATGAATAATAGATCCCCTGGCTGAAACATGATTAGCTGCTGGCTGTGTGCAAGAAGTTATTTTCACAGGGAAATGATCCATGACTAACAAGATACCTGTCCCTTCATTGGGCATCCTATATATGCAGAAGAGAAATAGAAACCGTCAAACCACCTGCAGCTGTAAAGTTTATAAGGATAGACACAAAGGATTTTTGAGATTACCTTCAAATTGTAATTTTGAATGGAACAGTAGGGAAAATGAGCAAAAACATGGGACAGAATTATGTTAGTTTTATTTAATCAAGGTAAGATTTAAATTATATTTTTTCCTGGTCATCAGCAATCATTTTGGTCAATCAACAGCCACTTTCTTGGAGTGTAGCTTCTGACATCATTCTAAATATGCAAAAGTCTTGATGCATAGCTGATTTAGAAAAATACCTCTTTGGATTAAAGTGAGCATGACCGGCAGGCACAAGGCTGCTGATGGCACTTGGCTAAGATAGTTGGCCTCTTTCAAGCATGTGGTGTTTCCAGGTACCAAAAGACAGCTTGAGAGAATTCAAACAGTCAATCACTGTACAGCATATGGCACTATTGTTGTCGTTTTTACAGCAGAAAGTCTCATATGTGAGATTTGGCCAGCCCAGTAACAGCTCTTTCCATGAGACAGTTAAAACAGCAAAGCTGGAACACATGCTTGCATTCTGCTGTATTGTGCTTTCCCTGTCAAAAAATATTTCTCATTGTTACTGGTGGGCTTCCCTTCTGCTTTGCCATTCTCTAGTGTTGGGTGCCTATTGAACTTTCTGGGGGTGTCATTTTTTAAATTTACCTGTAATAACTAGCTTAAAACAGAATGAGCAATCTGGAATCCAATGCATGAGGTCAGAACAAAAGAAAATAGCAATAGCACCTAAGACTTATCATGTTTTCCCAAAAATAAGACCCTGTTCTATATTTTTTGAACCCCCAAATAAGTGCTTGGCCTTATTTTTGGGGATGTCTTATTATTTTTGGGCACGTGGAGCAAGACTTGCCTCTTACCTCTTGCCATCTTACCTGATTTCCATCTCTGTCTTCCTAACCCTAACCAGAGGAAATGGCGGGGACTGGCTGCACATGCATTTAAATATTTTCGGGGAGGTTGTATTTTTTTTGTGGGGGGGGTTATTTTACTGCATGTATTCAAAAGCCTGATTGGGCTTATTATCAGGGGATGTCTTATTTTAGGGGAAACAGGGTATAACCACTTCACAGTGCCTTAAAGTCCTCTCTAAGCAGTTTACAGAGTCAGTATATTGCCCCCGACAATCAGGGTCCTCATTTTATTGATCTCGAAAGGATGGAAGGTTGAGTCAACCTTGTCCCGGTCAGGACTGAACTCCTGTCATTGAATTGAATTAGTCTATTAGATCTAAACACAAGTTGGAAATCAAAACCATCTTAATTTCTCTCTGCTGCTTCTATTTCTTATTTGCTTGGACTCTGAATTTATTGTTTTCAGGGTAGAAATGGTCAAATTACTTTTATTCACCTGCCTTGTACTTCTTGTAACAGGGAATGTCTTAAATCAGGGACTCTAATTTCCAAAATAGCTTCTTTGTTATTGCTGTGTTGATGATAAAATATAGAGTAGTATAGTATTTGGACTGTATTAGGAATGGTGAGGAATGGTGAACTACATTATAACCTTTCTTGATTCTGTGACGGTTTTCTCTTGGGCAAGTTCTTGTTTCAAGGAAGATCTGCTCTTCATTGACAAGAAGAGAACCTGCTTGACAAATTTCTCCTTTCCCCTTTCCCCTCTTTTCCCCCAAGAAGTCGACTCACAGCTGTGACATATGTTTAGTAAGCCTGATGATATTAAACTTGATATTTCTTCACTGAAACAGCTTAGCTGCTTTGCTTGTGGCAAAACTGATTCTTACTCCAATAAGAATTGGAGGCACATCACAGCTGGGGATTATCCAACAGCCATGTTGACAAAACAGATGGGACTTTTCACCAACTGGAGAGGATATTCACTGCCTTTGTATACTGCAAATAGAGAATATGAAATGAAACCATCATTTAAAGAGTATGAGAGACTGTTTTATTTAGCCGTTCAGGAGTCTAGTATAAATTCTATCACTCGGTAAGAGTGCATTGTGTTTTGAAGTGGATTATAATATTTGCTTATATTTTATCCCGACGGTGAATCACCAACTCTATTCAATTTACAGATGGCAATATGTGCATTAATTGTAGACAATATATTTCTGACAGACTTCTGTGGTGGAAAGGCGTGTTATTTGAAATCTCACATAAAGCAACATATTATTTTACGTATTAACATAAGCAACATGACTTTCTTTTGAGAAGGGCTTGAATTTCAATACAACCTGTTGGCTTTGAATTGCTCAGTTTTTTTAAGGACTATTTAAAAATGTTCTAACTACTTAGAGCATCCAGAGAGGGAGATTCCATGCCTGCCAATTAAAAAGAAGCAGCAGTGATTAATGAGAAAAAGTTTATGAGGGCTAAATATTATGAAAGCAATAGAGAGGCATCTGACAACTGCCTGATGTTCTGCTATCATGATTCCTAATTATTCCCTCACTTTTAATTATTTCTCATCTTCATCTTTTTGGACTGTTTGCTAAATCCTTCTGATACTTTGCACCCTATAGCGTTACAGATCAACCTTTGCTGTGACCCCATACTCCACAAAACAGAATATTTGGTGGTTAGCAAGAATAATAATTTATCTTAGCAAAATGTCAAGATATCCTCCATTAGCCAGTAATAATGATTGACATTGTAATTTTCTTGGCAATAAAGCTGATTAACGTAGTTCACTCCAATCCAAAACTTGCTCATGCTTGTTTAGAGAGTCATTTAAAATTCTCATGCATCAGAAAATGTAATTCAGAACCCAAGAAAGAGTAAAAACATAAAACAAAATGGATGAAAAAGTCTCAATAAAATCAGCTTACAGGCATTTAAATGAAAAATGCATTAGGCTTTGATTTTAAAGTAGGTTTATTTGTTTCATTGGAAAGAATTATTCCAAGGCTGTTCCAGAGGTGGGTTTCAGCAGTTTCTGACCAGTTCTGGAGAACCAGTAGTGGAAATTTTGAGTAGTTCGGAGAACCGGTAGTAAAAATTCTGACTGTCCCCGCCCCCATCTATTCTCTGCCCCCCAAGTCCTAGCTGATTGGGAAGAAATGGGGATTTTGCAGTATTCTTCCCCTGGAGTGGGGTGGGAATGGAGATTTTACAGTATCCTTACCCTGCCATGCCCACCAAGCCATGCTCACCAAGCCACACCCACAGAACCGATAGTAAAAAAATTTGAAACCCACCACTGGGCAGTTCTCATTAAAGTCCAAAGAGATGAAATTTTACAAAGACAAACACACACGCAGATAAATGATTTGAATAAAACTTAACTAATGAATAAAAGTTGAGAGGAAAATATACCCAAAATTAGGGGGTGGGGGGAAATGCCATACTGATGAACATATACATGTTCAAAGAGGACTTTGCTTCCTCTTTGTCTACTTTCTGAAGCTTTTTTGTTCATCTAAAGTTGAATTCTCCAGGGAATGGCTCTTTGAAGGTGGAGGTTCTTCTTCAGATTTGTGAGTTGCTTTCCAAAACGTTTGGAAACCAACCCACGAGCTCTGAGAACAAACCTCCAGTCTCATCCTACACCTGAGCTACAGATATCTGCCACCATGACACATGACTCTTTTTTCCAACTGGATAGAAATGGGATCCTGCTGAGACTTCCTTCTCTTAAACTTCCAAACTGAACTACCATAAGTAATACAGGTTCAGCTCTTCAGGAATATAGACTTCCCAGTTTATGCCACACATGATGTTCAAATAACTAAGAACAACAACAAAAATTTTCTGATGTCCAGTGAATTGTGTTAAAGACAACGATATATATTTCATTCTATTTTTCATTGTTTAAATTTCTAATATACTTTTCAGTGATAATCTATTTTCAAAAAGCTCTATTTTTAATCACATAACATAACATTTATTCAAAGTATTCTAACCCTGAATGTTTCATTTGTATAAACTTCCTTACCTGTTAAAGAATATTCAACAATCAGATTAATCTGCAGACATTTTTAAAGAGTAAATTTGCAAACAGATCAAGAGCTGAAATAATCTAGAAGGCAAACACTACTCTGGTTTGTATGCAGTCACACCAGAAAAGCGAAAATATATAGAGCCGAGGTGGCACTGTGGTTAGAGTGCAGTACTGCAGCTACTTCAGCTGACTGCTAGTTCAGCAGATCAGCAGATCAAATCTCACCGGCTCAAGGTTGACTTAGCCTTCCATCCTTCCGAGGTGGGTAAAATGAGGACCCAGATTATTGGGGGCAATATGTTGCTCATGTTGTCTTTGTTGTAAGCCGCCCAGAGTCCTTGGAGAGTAGGCGGCATAGAAATACGAATAATAAATAAATAAAATAAATAATACTTGATAGTCACCCACAAAAGAAGATGTGGTCCTGGCTTTTTCCTGTGCAATTTTACACAAGACTGATTTGGTTTTGAAGCTCATTCTTTGATGGCAAAGTGCTAAATTTTAGTGATTTTCTGATTTTTATTGTCCCATCTTAAACCATCATTTAACAAATGAAAAGAAAAAAAATAGATGGTTGGGTTGAAAACGTTTCAGCTTTTCATTTCAGAAAGGAAAAATGTTTAAGGCTGGTTTATGTTACTACAACAGGACTGGAAACTGGGTCCTTGAAAAATCTCTTTAAAAAATCCTGGTCTGTAGAGGCAGGAAACTCTTGAACAACACAAACATCAAGGGTACTTAAAAAGAAGAATTGAAGGGAAAGAACCTTCATTTTTGCAGTACTTGACTCCAATCTTGTGTCTCATCTTGTCAGTGTGATTTTTAGATATTCTTGACTCAACTCATATTTCCCCTTTTCTGTACACACGGTATCTTGCATGCAATCCCCAAGGCATGCATTTTTCATCTTCTAGTCTTTTACTGCAATCCAAGTGCACCAATTGTTTAAGGGTAATTTTGAGGAAAATACATCAATTTGATAGCAATATCCCACAATAGGCATAATATTTAATTTCATAAGAAACAAATTTTGCTACTGTTTGCTGTTGTCATTATTCATGCATTTACTAACATAAAATACTTGTTTGGAAAGATCTCAGTATGTGTGTATACACACACAAACACATACATACACACATACATACATACATGTGAAATCTAAAAATTTTCCCTACTGGGAAAATGGGCATGGCTTAATTGGTGGGCGTAGCGTTGTGGTCAGGTGACTGGGTTGGCATGGACAATAATAATAAATAATAAAAAACAATAAACAAAGTACACAAAACAATAAGAGGTACCAAAAACCAACTTTCACACTTTACACACACACAACACAACACAACTGACTCACACACAATGTAAAAGTAGCTGCACTTCACCCAAAGTGAACAAGCAGGAACCTTACACAGCCACAAAAAACGGTCAAAAACCAAGTTTCACACTTTTTCCACACAAAATGCCACATACAGCTTTGTGAGATTTTGTGTGTTTGTGTAGTTAGAGTGAAACACTACAGAAACACACCAAATCTCAGAAAGCTGCACAAATATTTTATTTTATTATCTTATTTTATTTATACTTTTATATAAAAGCAGCTAAATTTAAAACTTTCTTAACTTTAAATTACTATGTCTAAAAAAAAATTAAACTCCTTAAAAAAAACCCCAATTAACTATTTTTTTAAAGCTCCCCCCACAAAAAAAAAACCCCAGTTACCCAATTGAAGGCACAAGGCAGGCAAATTGAGTTGCTCACCAATTGGATTGATTGCAGGCAGACAGATTCAGCTGCTTGCTGATGCAATGGATTGCAGCAGCCGAAGCAAGGCAGGAAAAGTGAGCGAGCCCGAAAGAAGCAGCAAGCAGCCAAGCAGGCAAGTGGGTGACCGGGTGATTGGGTGGGCATGGGTAGGGGGCAGGGATTTTTGCTATCGGTTCTCCGAACTACCCACCTCCATTGCTAATGGATCGGTCGATCTGGTCTGAACCGGGAGCATTTCACCCCTGATACATACATACATACATACATACATACATACATACATACATACTTACATACATACATACATACATACATACATACATACATACATACATACCAGTGGTGGTATTCAGCCGGTTCTGTCCTGATCCCGCGAACTGGTAGTGGTGACTGCTGGGGGCTCCGCCCACCTCCCCAGAGGTAATGCACAACTACTGTGCATGCTCAGAAGGCGGTGTGCATGCACAGAGGTGGCGCAAGTGAGTGAAGCAAGCATGCACATGCGCATGCTCACATTTGCAAACCAGTAGGGAAGGTAAGTGAATCCCACCTCTGATACATACATAAAGCTCGTACATTTAGTACTCAATATGTATTGAGTACATATGGCTAGTATTGTTCATTGCATCCATGTCTTCCATGGCACAATTTTTTACTGTTAAAGACTAGCTATGTAGAATGACTATCTGAAAACAAAGCAAAATGATATTTTATTTTAACATTGAATTATGGTGGTGTCAAAAACTCTGAAGTTATCCATGAAGAAAAAATATTAGCAGCAACTCCAAGATATATAGAATTTTTTTAAAAAATAGTATCCCCCTAAAATGGTGAGGTCCTCTAAAATGGACCTCTGGACTTTATAGTTATGCTGGCCACATGACTACAGAAATGTCTTTGGATACAAATATCTTTGGCCAAGAGATGAGCACCACCTCCTAGAGTAAGAAATGACTGGACAGGGAAACCTTGACCTTGGCCTTTTATAGTAACATAGTAGGCAAAGCTCAAGAGGGAGCACAAACAAAGGTTAACAATGGATGAGAAAAAAATTATTATTTGATAGATAAGAGATGATACATGGTGACTCGAACAAAAACCAAACAAAACAACCAAACTTATATAAATGAATAAGATTTTTTGGGTGTGCATGTATTGAGGTAAATATTTCCATGCCCAAGATTTCTCAAAATACCTAGTTGCTAGTCTCATCTTCTATAGTCAAAATAAACATAATTAAAAAATGAAGATGAGGATGATACTCACCGACTTGATGTATTTTGGGAGACTAAACCCATTATATCTTATATTTCATCATCTTATTTCATCAAGGCTTACATCTAGCACTCATTACAGAATTTATAATTAATCACAGATGGAACATTTTGACAATGCAGTATACTGTAAAATCCATTAGTACCCCTTAACAAGGTTTCCTCTGAATAAATTATTACTTTATAAAGGAACAATGGAAATAAAACAACAAAACAAATATGTAACTAAAGTAAATCATTTGCCATGCAGTTATGCTTTATAAATAATGATTCTCAGGACAATTTTAAATAGAAAAGATCTATTCCTGTTAATAACTCAGAAGAACTAATATGTAGAGAAGAAATATAATTCAGATAATTAACTATCTAGGAATCAAGCAACTAATTCAGAAATGAGTTTGATTCCCAAAGAGTCAGACCTGATTAGTACTTGGATAAGAGATAACTAAAAAATCCCAGAAGTGTAAATGAGGCTAAGTGAGAAAAAATCTTGAAAAGACCCAGTGGCAAATCATTTTAATATTACTGACAAAAAAGCATTGCTTGTAATATACCCAGATATTTGCCACAGTCTAGAAACATGAAAAGATACTTTATCTCAAATTTATAACATTGGTCTACCTAGTTCAGTTTTACCAAGTTGACAATTAGATTCCTTCAAAATTTTAGACAAGAATCTTTCTCATTCTACTTTGAGATGCCTGGGAGCAATTTGTCTAAGCACTCTCATTCCTGATATCATGTCTCTTCCCTAAAACATAATCTGTCATCTTCATCCAATTCAGGAGCCATTAGAAAAATCCACTTACTCTTCATTATATTGCATTTTTTTAAAAATGTAACTTTATCTCCCTTCATTTTGGTGGACACAAATTAAGCTGTGGTTTTTTAAAAAAAGTATATTTAGCTGACGAACAACACCTAAAAACCGAACTACACACCCTCACTAACGTACTAACATCCAATGGATTCCAAAGAAATAAGATCACCAACCTAATCCAAAAAGAAACCCCCACTAAAATCCAAGACACAGAACAAGAAAACGGCAAAGCCCTCCTCCCATACATAAAAGGCACCACAGACAGAATAAGCAAAATCCTCCACAAACATAACATCAAGACAGCATTCTGCACAAACCGAAAAATATCCACCATCCTAAGGAACCCCAAAGACAAAACTGAGTTAGAAAATCAAGGAGTATATGAAATCCCATGCACCGCCTGCCCCACCACATACATCGGACAAACCAACAGACGAATAAGTGCACGCATAGAAGAACACAAGAACTCAGTCAGAAAAGAAGAACCAACTTCTTCCCTGGTCCAACACCTTAAAGCCACAGGACATGATATTGACTTTAAAAAGACCAGAACTATCGCCAAAACTGAACACTTTAACAACAGAATAATCAGAGAAGCCATCGAGATAGAAAAACGCCCACACAGCATGAACAAACGAGACGATACCTCCCGCCTACCAGCCATTTGGAAACCCGCCCTTATTGACAAACGGGTCCCTAACACGACGAATGACACCAGACCCACACTCACGAGAGCCACACAGGATGTCACCACCACACATCCACGCAGAAAACAGACTCAAACCCACACTGATAATGAGCCACGACCAAGGACCAGAAGCCAGACTGCAGCTGCATCATTAGCCACTTTAAATCTCTCCAATCCATACATGAAGCAGACTGACACCCACCATGAAGAGCTCGCACGGCCACAAACACGAAGCCAAACAACAACAACGCAGCTCACCAGCTCAAATCCCCCTGCAACTCAGACTAAGCTGAGCACAACCAAGCCCCCACCCAAACAGAACACACCCCCAGCCAATCAGAGCACAACCAACCCCCCACCCAATCAGAGCACAGCCGAGCCCCTAACCAATCAGAACACACCTCCACCCAATCAGAACACAGCCAAGTTCCCACCCAATCAGCTCACACCCCCACTAGCAGTTAAAAGGAAGAGACAGCTGCGATCTCACATTGCTCCTGGAAGCACGAAGCCGAGAACACCAGCCTGAAGATGACGAATGAGACTTCGTCGAAACGTCGCCAAGACACTTCCAATTTTACGTGGGAGAAGACCCGAATAACCAAAGACCTACATATATATATATATATATATATATATATATATATATATATATATATGTGTGTGTGTGTGTGTGTGTGTGTGTGTGTGTGTGTAGGTCTTTGGTTATTCGGGTCTTCTCCCACGTAAAATTGGAAGTGTCTTGGCGACGTTTCGACGAAGTCTCATTCGTCATCTTCAGGCTGGTGTTCTCGGCTCCTGGAAGCACGAAGCCGAGAACACCAGCCTGAAATGACGAATGAGACTTCGTCGAAACGTCGCCAAGACACTTCCAATTTTACGTGGGAGAAGACCCGAATAACCAAAGACCTACATACAAACACCCGCGAAAACCTGAGTGTGTGTATGTATATATATATTATAGAAAACTTCTTTTATTAAAAGAAATTTTTATTGGGTTTTGAGACATCTTAAGAACATCCCTTGGATAAGATAATGTGCCAGTGCTGGCTGACCATATCCATAAGCTTGATATGTATATCATTTTGCCAAAATATGATTGGAATAAATTGTAGAAGTTTGGATCTGCTTTCTCAATGGGCCCACACAGTCATCTCCTTCTCTCTTCATTCTCAGACACCCCATAAAGCATCTTCCCTCCTGATGGTTGGAAGCCCCTTCTGAATTACATTAAAGGTAAAGGTTCCCCTCACACATATGTGCTAGTCGTTTCCGACTCTAGGGGGCGGTGCTCATCTCTGTTCCAAAGCTGAAGAGCCAGCGCTGTCCAAAGACGTCTCTGTGGTCATGTGGCCGGGCATGACTAAATGCCAAAGGCGCACGGAATGCTGTTACCTTCCCACCAAAGGTGGTCCCTATTTTTCTACTTGAATTTTTTTACATGCTTTCGAACTGCTAGGTTGGCAGAAGCTGGGACGTGTAACAGGAGCTCACCCCGTTACGTGGCACTAGGGATTCGAACCGTGGAACTGCCGATATTTCGATCAACAAGTTCAGTGTCTTAGCCACTGAGCCACCATGTCATTACATTACTAACCTGTAAAGGGAAAGCTAATAATAATTGCAGAAACGGGTGTGTTTTTCTAGACATATCTGTCACAGCTTGATCCAAGCCAGTTTGCCAGAGGGAATGTATATTTCTGCTCTCTATAATGCTTTGTATTATGCCAGATATTTCTTCCCCTGATAAAGATTCAAAGACTTCTTTCAACTTGGCATCCTTTAATCTTTCTGTCACCAAATGCTATAGGGCTTTCAGAATTTATTTTATATCAGTGGTATCACCTCTACTTTTCATTTGTGGTCTTATATGTTCAACTGAACAGATGTTATTTCAGGGCCAAATAAAAAGTTTTATAAGCTAAATATTGGCTTAGAAATTGTCTAGTTTTATATCTGAGTTAGCAAGATGAACTTTAGATTTATATCACATGTTGCATGGATGACCATTTAGAAAGAGAAGCTACTTACTGTCATAGGGTATAGAAGAAGCAATGGGGACCTTGTGAAGAGATTTAGGAGCTATAAAATCACAACTCTTTTACAATACCATGGGACAGATTCTGCAAAATGGGGAATGGCCAGTGGTGCAAAATGGGTGGTGCCAGAATAGGCAATCTAATGTGACACTGAATACTCAAAAGTGATTTCAAAAGATTTTGTAAGGAAGCATCTAAGTTTATATGAGTATCCTTAATATATCAACAATGTTCAGTTGTATATCTCTGTCCTTGGCATCCAAATAATGCTGTGCTGAGAAGCTGTCTTAACAGGGAAGAATAGATTGTGGCTCAACTCTGGCTAAAATAAGCAGCTATGAATTCTGGATCCCCATCCCTGGGAATGGAAGTGTTGTCATCTTTGATTCTGGATGGGATGACACTGCTGACTGAGACTTAGTGCAGAATCTGAAGGTCCTCTGGATCTGAATCTGGAGCGAAATTTGCTTCTGAATAGGATTCAAGGTGCTGTTTATCACCTTTAAAGCCCTTCATGATAGGACTGGATTACTGGTGGGACTACTTATTCCCAAGAACTTCTGTTTTATGATGGGCCACAACTTCTACTAGTCTTTAGAAAAGCTGTTAAGACCTGGCTTTTCCCTTAAGCATTTGGGATATTGAATGGATTTAGGTGTTTAACTATCATGTCTGATCTCATTTTACATTTTGTTTTTGTTGTACACCACCAAAAATAACATTGTTTGAATTGGGCAACCCTATAGATCCAATAAATAAGTAGCTCAATCAATCCCTATCAAGGAGGTAGAGACTGAACCAAAAACATCAAACTCAGATGGAAATAAAACGGTAAGCCATTTATTCCCTCTCCATTATTAATTCTGGCTCTTCCCATCAGCGGCATTTGAAGAATCCCAAACATATTTTTACAATGGGAACACAGAAATGGAGAAGAAGAAAGTTTGATCCCCTTTCCATTTAAATGGAAGAGGAAGAAGAGGAAAAAGAGGAAAGTTGGCTGATAGCCTTGCTTTTGTAATTTATCCTGGAAAAATAATAGAATTCATGTTTATGAACCATCAGTTGCAATGAGCACACTGTACCATCAGAAGAATACTTTAAACTCTGTGGACCTTTCCTTGTTATCAGTCTACAACTGTCTGAACATCTATCTATCTTGTTAACCTTCCATATTTTTATAGGGTGCAACATTATATATTTTGAAGCTTATGGAGTTCATGAGACATTGTTGATATGAGCCAGCAGTATTTAAACAAAATCCAAAATAAAAATTGGATTGAAATTGTGTGTGATTCAAAGCAAAGTATTCAAGCCTCATACCACCTCTCCTAACCCCATATGATACTCTAATAGAATCTATAAAAACAGTAATATCAATAATTATAGGCGTGATTATGTTGCACATTTCCACCTAATGCAAGCTTTTTCTACTGGAATAATGCATGTAGCTACTAGCATTCCACACGTAGGAGAGTCAAAGTCTTAATCATCATAATGTGATTTGTAAAAACTACACTATATTATAATTGGTTAACCAGTCATTCCTCCCCTGGCTGCATGGTGCAGTAAATTGAATGTGTCATACTCTTGCACTAGAGTGATTACAACTATGTATAGCTTTGCATCCATATCAATTACTAATAATATATCCAGTGTCAGATCTTTTGGCCTTCTGACACAATAGTGCTCTGAAATAATTAAAGATGAAGCCAGCAATGTTTAATAGGTATCTCAGTTCTGGGTTTAAACCCTGTTACTCTTGGCAAGGCCACCATAAGGCTTCTTCTATGGCAAAAGCAAACTTAATCTATGCATAATTTAAGGGATGCTTAAAATCTGTTGTGCTAATGCTGAACTGGATAACATAGGAGAGCTGTCAGTCCGCTAATTATTTGCTATTCACATTCTGTGCTTCCACATGCCATCTTGTAGCTTGAGGTATCTATTCTGCTTATGTAAGAATAGACACATCAGGCTGACTCTAGGGTTTTTACAGCCCGAGGCAATCTATGAACGTTTGGAATCTCTCTAACTTCTTATGCCATATGCTAAGGTAAAGCATTGCTCCCAGTAAATACCTTGTCTTCTCTGTGGGTTTTGTTGCTGATTCCAGCATTGAAAACTTGACTGCCACAAAAAACAAAAAACAGAACCAGGCAATATTAGATTGCAGCCCTGAAGTGTAGGAGAGTCACTTTATAGTTATCTTGCCTTATTATAGTCTTAATATATTAATTAGTACTGCTCTGTTTTCAATTATAAAGAATAAAGAGTTCCAAAGGGATGAAATGGACTCAGGTTAGCTAATGAATAACTTAAGTAACTGATGGAGATGGTTTATTTATTCCTACAGCAATAATCCTGATGAAAGCGGGCACAGGAACCAAATCAGCCCTAAGGCCTCATTATGGGTTGCACAGAATGCTTCATTCATTTCGTGAAGTCATAAGCCATAAAATGGGTTGTTTGGCTTGGGATGATCATATTCTCTGAATTTAGCCAACAAACCATAAATTGAACAGGTCACTTCTTGATACAATGCCACATTAACTACACTACTGTGTTTGTATGCTACATCTAAAAGTTGTATGCTGTTGAGTAGTGCTTCTCTGGGGGAAAAAAAATCACTCTTTAAGTGATTTTAAGCAGTATTTTTAGGCAATTCCTAAAAGATTTTTTCTTTTTCTTTTTTTATTGAAAAAGTTTTTCAAATACAGATTCCCCCTGCTTTTTTTCCCCTCCTCCCTAACCCCCCTCCCCCTCCCCTCCCCCTGTAGCTTCTCCAAAATAAAACCCAGATTAATAACAGATTATATAATATTTTACCATCCTTTTACTCCACCCCCCATATGCTGACCTTTTCTTTCTAACAATATTATTATATCCCCCTTATACTATACATTTCAAAGTAACATTCAGCTGTAAAATTATATAATAAATCCTAATTTGGCAATTTCAACTCATAATCTACCCTTTTCCTCCTCCCCTATGCATATATCTCTTAATTCAAGTCTTTTACGTATATTAATATAACATAACATCCCTTTTCTTAAACTAAACAATCAGTAAACTAACCTATCTCCACCCACTTTCCTACAGGTCTACCATACATAATATTTTTAATATCTTTGTTCTTCTGCCCACACCACTAAAAAATATTTCCATATGTAAAGAAAATCCTAAAATGACTCTAAGATTGTAATCCATATGATATCTTCTGTAATGTCTTTCAACTGGATTGTTAATTCCATCATCCATGTTAAGGTAACATCAAATTCTAGTTCCAACAGTATGTTCAGTATCTTCAATTACCATCTGTCCCCATCAATAGTAAATGTTTTCATATATAAAAAACCACCCGAGTGACTTTATATTTATATTCCATATAGTGTCTTTTGCAATGTCTTTTCATCTAGATTATTAATTCCAACCACCGTGTTAGGGTAACAACCAGATCTTCTGCATGCCAATCCCATAGTTCTCTTGCCTTGTAACTCAGCATAAACATAATCCATTTGTCAAAGAGTCCAAAATAGAAAGTTCCAATCCACTCAATTTAAGGCCATCTTCCACATCCCAAAAGTACAGCATTGCAGAGATCTGTCACTCTCCTCAAAATAGTATAAACCAATATTTTGCCTCAACTATATTTTCATGTATTCAGTCGTCTCTTAAGTAACTGGCATTACACTGTTGTTTAGTCTAAACATTTTTATTTTTGTAGGACCTGCTTCTTCTTTTCTTAACTTTTTGTGGCTTAAATCTCCATCCTGGTTGCCTTTCTATGAGTTGTATATCAACTGATTGATTTCCATGCTGGTCTGTAATTTGATAAGTTATCACATTAGAATCCAAAACCGCCTCTCTTGTATTGATAGGTAGTCCAACTGTGACCTCTGAAGGAGAATCCAAAAGCGGCTCATCCACAAAGGCCTTTGTAACTTGTTGTTTTTCCATTACCTCCACCTCCATCTGCTTAGCCTGAATTTCAATCTCTTGTTGATTTTGCTTTTCTTCATTCCCCTCGTGTGTTATACATGGAGATGTTGAACCCATTTTAAGAACCTTGTAGTAAAATTCTTCTGCTTTTTCAACAGTATTTAGTTGATATCTTTCTCCTTGATATCTCAATATTATACCAACTGGAATATCCCACCTGAATGGGATGTTTTGTTTCTTTAGCTCAGTCACCAAAAATCCAAAATCCTTTCTATCTTTTAACATCTTGGGTGGCAGCTCTTTAAATATCCAAATCTTCCTTCCATGCATTTCAAGAGTGGAGTTAAAAGACTTTTGCACGATATCATTTCTTATTTCTTTATCAGTAAAGTAGATCACTACATCTCTAGGCAACTGCCTTTGCTTTGCCACCCAAGAATTAACTCTGTAGGCTTTATCAATCTTGCAGGATACCTCTTCAGGACTAACCTTTAAAATCCCAGCCAGAACTTCAGCAGACACCATTCTCAAATCTTGTCTTTTATTTTCCTGTATTCCCCTTATTCTGACCACAAATTCCATGAATCTGAATTGCATCATTATGGCTTCATTTTCAATCCTTTGTTTTATATTATCTACATTGTAAGTCTTGTAGTCAGCTTCCTTTATTTTTTAAAACTTTTTAAACTCTACTTCTGAGCTTTTTTCTTGAATCATTATTAAATCATTTTCAATTCTTTGTATTTTATTGTCCAAGTTATAAATCTTATGATCAACTTCCTTCATTTTAGACTCTATTTCTAAATTGATCTCTTTATCCATCCTCATAATTACATCTAAGAAACTTTTCATATGTTGCTTCAGGATATCATACTTTTGTTGAACCAACTCTTTAATTTCCTGTCTAAAATTTTCAAGGTTCTGGTCACAATCTTATCATGTCTTGCTATCTCCTCCAGTACAAATTCCTTTAGGTCTGTAAAGCCATTCTTCTGCATCTGCAAGCTCACAACTTGTTCATGTGGTTTATAAATGGGGGAGCCCCCCCCCACAGCTTGGTTATCTGGCTTTGTCAGTTTTAATGCCATCCTGCCACCCAAACAGATTTTTTTCCCCTTTTGAAAGAAAAAGACTTCTCTCCAGACAATATCAATATCAAATCTCTAAGAAGGAAGAGGCGTGAAATAAGAATTTTTCTCTTCACTCCTAGCCAGCGCTATTGTTTTAGATACTTTGTAACGTATTAAACTATTCAAATGGAAGGACTTTCGCTTTCAGCTTTCTTCTCAAGCCTCAGCCAGTCGCCATTTTAAACTCTCTTTTTTTCCTCCTTTCACTCTCCTTTACTTTTAAAATCAATCTTAGGGTTAGAAATACTTGCAATTTAGGATCCCAGATCCGGATTTCCTCCTACTTGTTCAGATGATCTGTTAGTTTCATTAATTGTTCTGGTCCCATCGCCTGGCTCTGCAAAAGGCAGAGTTCTCCTGAACCCGGAGCAGCGGTGAGCGAAAATAGGGAGCCTCATCCTGCTTCGTCCCCAAGAGTAAAACAAAAACTCTGGGGACTTCACAGAGGGCTCTACCTGCCCTCGCCGGCTCTGTCTCACATTTCCTTTAGGAAATGGAGTTTTTCGAGCCGCCTTTCAGCTGTAAAGGCGGCTCTTTATGGGCGACGGGGCTGGCGGTCTCAAAAGACCATCTGACGGCGACGGAAGCCAAACCGGAAGCCAAAGATTTTTTTTCCAAATCTGCACTTGAGATTGGGGAACCCTTTGGAACTGTATGGAGTTGGCATAGGAATTTCCAATGGGAAGAATCTCCAGAAAATTACTTTTTCTAGTCCACTGGTGGATAGAAAAAGTGAAAACGTCTGCTTGATCAAAGTCCATGCCATTGCTGAAGTCAGCCAAGTTGGAGACAGCCCTTTCCTTTGGCAAAGGAAAATAATATTATTTATTTATCTGACAGATATTTATGCTGCTGCAATAGAAAAATTATTCTCAGAACGTTGTATAAAAGATTTAATGTAAAACAAATCCCATGGAAAAGTAAGAATACCACACTTTTACAAAACAAGGAAGGAAGGAAGGAAGGAAGGAAGGAAGGAAGGAAGGAAGGAAGGAAGGAAAAAAGAAAGAAAGAAAGAAAGAAAGAAAGAAAGAAAGAAAGAAAGGGCAAGAGCAACTGGAATCAGAGAAAAGCTGTTTGAAAAAAATCTTGGACTTTAGAAGCTGGTGGAAAGCCAGCAAAGAGGAAGGCAGCCTGATCTCTATGGTGGTCAGTACTACAACAGAAAAGTTGTGCCTCTTTCCTTAGTCCCTACCCCCCATCCCAAACCCTCTGAAAACATGGGATTTGGAAGAATTTTTCCTTGCTAGATCTAATGTTGGACCAAAGTTACTGGAGAAAGGGGTCTGGAGGATATCCATCTTAAATTAGATACAAAAGCCAATTGTCAACCAATGTGACATTCACAAAATAGTGTCATGCACTCCCGACATCAGGACCCCAAAGTGTTGTGGCCTGTCAGAGGCCTGTGCAGCTAATAGCTGATTCCAACAGCAAGGAGGCTGGTGTGCTGCTGTGCCAGCAGCCTGTGCAGCTGGCACTCAAGTCGGATAATGAGGAGGCTGGAGAAAATATGGTGCCAGAGGCGGGGATTCAGCCAGGGCCTTCAGAACCTCCAGAAGCTCCCATAAGTGAAGAGGAAGAAGAGGAGGAGCCTCTTCTTGATGCACGGGCATGCAGAGCTGCCAAAAGGCAGGAGTGGCTCCTCAGGAAAAGGTCTCCTCGAGAGTAAGGCTTGGGGCTAATTGGCCACTCCCTTAGCCTATTTAAGGAAGGATGACAACTGAGGCAATTTTCAGGGAACAACTTTGTTCACTCTCCTTCGCGTCTTGATGTTAGTTCTCTGCAAATTGCTTCTGGGCTTTCTGCCAACCATAGTAAGATTACGATTATTTATTCTTTGGATTTTTGTAGGCTGTTATGAAAGTTAATTAACAGCCTTTGTTTGAAAAAGACTGATTTAATTTAGTAAACTAAGGTTTGTACAGACTTTGTGTGTGCTGCGTTCTTTGGGGTCTGTAGCTGGGGCAGAACACCAAGTATGTGGGCTGCTGCAGGTTTGAACCAACTGTAGTTTCTGAATGTTCTGTAAGGGCAGGACAAGCAGAGTGCATAGAATAGCCCAACCCAACTGTTGTTGATAAAGGCACAAGTTACTGATGCAAAGTCCTTCTGCCTCCAGGTCACGCTATAACACTTGCACCAGTTGAAGTTGGGCATAGGCCTCTATGGCCATAACTTCCACCTGTTCCAGCAGGAGCTATGAATCTAAAAGGACCCCCCAAGTCAGGAACCTGCTCCTTGATGGTATGTACTTGCCCATCAAATAATAACTCTAGTGATGATAGAGGGCCCTGGTGTATTAGCAGCACCTCTGACTGCCAAGGTTTAATTCCAGTCTGTTCTCTCTCATCTAGAGCCTGACAGCTTCCAGGCACCCATAAAGGGATTCAATAGTATCTTCCTACAATCCAAAGTAGCCATGTACAATTAGATAAAATCAGCATATTGATAGTACCACACCCCAAATTATTGAATTATCCATCTTGATACTGTTATATAGATGTTAAAAAGTAAGGAACACAAAATCTAATCCTGTGGCATCCACAAGTCAGAAGCCACTAAGCTGACTTTTTGTCACCAACACATGTCTGAAATGGTATATAGGGTTCCCTGCCTGACCAGGGGGTTGGACTAGAAGACCTCCAAGGTCCCTTCCAACTCTGTTATTCTTACTTTGCTATTCTTATTCTGCTACACATAATGAAGCACTGACAATTTCCTGGATCTAGGTGGTGACCCTCCCCCACCCCTTACCTTACAAACTGGAAGGACGGGGATCCCACTGGTATGTTAGAGAACAACTGAGTCAAGTACCCTATCCACTTCCTCAGAAATAATAAAACTAAAAGATCTGCAGCCCAAAAGATGATACAATGCCCTGTTATCTCTGAAGACTGTCCACAACAGCAAATATTTGTTGCAACATGATAGCAATGTGATGGTTCAAGTTATGGAATCTTATCACTCTTAATAAACCAAACCCAATTTACATATATATTCATTCAGAGTTAAAGCATTGCCCACATATACGAGTTGGTAGTTTTTTGGGCCAGTTCTTTGGTGGTAATAATTTCCACTTGGTCGTTAGCCATTTTGTGTCTTTTTTGGATGAAATGTTTCTAATGGAAATCAGGCATCCCTGCTCCCTGGATGTATAGATGCAGCATTTGGAAATCCCAGTATTTCAATTTTTTAAAAGTTAGTAATTTTATTCTGAAATTGTACTAGCAACTGTATTATCAGTAAGTCTTAAAGCAGTTCTTGACCAAACTTTTTTAAAAAATAGAATGCTATTTTATAATGTTTATCCCCATTCTTAAGAAATATTCATTATTGCACAAGATACAGCTTATCACTTCCTGGAAGTTATTAAGCATCTTTTTACTGGAATAGTGAACTGTCTAATGGTTCCTTTTAATACATAAAATATAAACTATGAGTTAAGGGATTTTTTTTTTAGAAAAAAATATGTAATAATTTAATCAAGCACTGGCAATAATATATTCTTGCATAACTCGGCAGAAAGTTCTATGTAAGATTTTTATGATGACAAAAAGAAAATGTAAGGATAATAAATAGCTTAGATCATTGGAAAAAGTGGAGGGAAAATAACGACAGAAAAATGTAACTGGAGAGACAGAAAATGACTATATCTGTCAAAACAAGTCCTCATAATTGAGTAAATTACTTCAATTTATCATTTTATTGAATATTAAAATATTCAAATGATAGAACCAAAATATAATTTTTCTTCATTGTTTAACAAGAAAAATAAATCAATGATACTTTAACAGTATCAATGTTATGTGTCCTTGAAAAGATCCAAAGAAATGAACATATATTAAAACATGACTACAATGCACACATTCTTTAATCTAATTATCTCTCATATTGTTAAAAAGCAGGCTCCAAGGGCATGTATAAAGATAATCCAGAATGAAGAAATGGATTACACTTTGGGAGTTCTATTTCACAGAGAAATGGAATTTAAAATGGACATTTGGAACTATTATATTCTTAAACAAAATTGGCACTAGAATGTTGGATTGTGTAGAGGGAGGGAGGGAGGGAGGGAGGGAGGGAGGGAGGGAGGGAGGGAGGAAGGAAGGAAGGAAGGAAGGAAGGAAGGAAGGAAGGAAGGAAGGAAGGAAGGAAGGAAGGAAGGAAGGAAGGAAAACTTTGTTTAGCAATAGCAATAGCATTAAGACTTATATACTGCTTCACAGTGCTTTACAGCCCTCTCTAAACAGTTGTACAGAGTCAACCTATTGCCCCCAACAATGTGGGTCCCCATTTTACTGACTTCAGAAGAATGGAAGGCTTAGTCAACCTTGAGCCTGGTGAGATTTGAGCTGCTAAACTGCTGGCAGCCGGCAGTCAGCAGAAATAGACTGCAATACTGCATTCTAACCACTGCACCACCATAGCTCTTTAGATTATATATATATATAAAAAAACTACTACAGATTTTGACTGAAATTTAATGTTGTAATCTGCCAATATTACAGTTAATACTGATTCACCAACTCAATCTGAAAATATATTTGTACATATTAGTTAATTACATTAAAAATAATCTATCTATCTATCTATCTATCTATCTATCTATCTATCTATCTATCTATCTATCTATTTATCTATCTCAGGAACATTTCTGGCCAAACTGTATTTCTTGAGGTAGGTTATATATAGGATGTCTAATATATAATATAAGGGAGCAATGACATAAATAATTATTTATTAGATAATCACACATTCCTAAAATTTCCCTTAACTCAATGAACGAATGGCTTTGCTACAATTAATTCTATTATTGGATGTAGTAATAGTAGGATGCTCCCCAGCCTCATTTGTCAATAAATTACTGAGACATTATAACTTAATTTTAAATTCTAACTCTAAACTAAGTCAAGGCCTCATCACATCAGGCTCCCAGTTACATGATCACATTAGTAAGTTATTTCTATAGATAAGTAGTACTTGCAAAAAAAAAAAAAAAAAAAAAAAAACCAACCTTGTGGAGACCCATGTACTACCATATGTTTTGGCAATTGTTAACCCAAAATAATAAAATTATGCTAAACACATATTGCTAAATATATTTTTTCTTTACAGGCAGATAAAAAACCCATACTTTCTGAACAAGTCGTTATAATGGCACCAGCAAATTTCTATCTGTTAAGTGCTGGATTTAGTGAAGGCTTTCTCTGAATAGAAGGATTTCCATCCCTAGGAGGTTTTTCAGCCTGCAGCGCTTGTTTGCTGACTAAACGACACCCTTCCCTGGCACTGCTGTCTAAAAATTTGCCATGGAGCTCTGAAAGATGCTACAGAAGATGTGGTGATGATGTTAAGAATTTGTGCTTCTTCACCTTTTTCACTCACAGAGAATCCATTAGTAAAATGATTTCTGGATATTTTAGGTGAAAAATATTTATGTTCTGGATTTCTTGTTCTGGTCAAACCTTGTATGACCTTAATACATAACAAAGTCTTTCTTTGTTGTTGTTTTTCTGTCAGTGTTTGGTAGCACATAACCTCACTACTTAGGGAACATTTGAAGGAGAGCATGAAGAACACTAAATTGGGGTGTTAAAAAGCCCATGTGCTTTTCAAGGCTGTTTTTGTGCAGGGCACATAAAAAAGTGAAGAGGGAGGCAACTATTCACAGATATTACAAGTTGTTAAAAGTTCAAACTTCATCAATTCAACCTAAACTTCATATCAAATGGAAAAGACTGGCAGCAGATTTTCAATGAGTATATAAAAGACAGATCTAAACAGTCCGCAAAAAGATGACTATTCAAGAGACTCCCATTAGAATTTATGGGAAATTCTATGTTTGCATAGCAAGGTGTCTCTTGGATGATAGAAGCTGAGAAGTAAAGTCCATCATCTGAAGACACTGTGGCTGCATAAAACAGTTATGACAAGCTGAAAGCACCAAACCACTATCACAAACTGAACAGATACTTTACTTTCTTTTCATAAGTGTTGAATGGCCTATTCTGGAGGCTGCCAGACAATACAGAGGAAAGCAGATGGCAAAATCTTTTATGGCCAAAGCAAAAGCAGACAAAACCATAAACTGAGGCTAATGGTCTTTTCTGGAAATGATGACAAATTAAATCCATCTAAGTTATCATGTAGATTCACTAATTAACTGATCTCACGCCTGCGCTTCCTTAAATCTATTTTCAGTACCTCCTTCCTTTAATCCATCATCAATCATAATCTTTTAATTTATTCCTCCAATTCACATAGAGTCAGCCCTAATTCATGGCTTGTTTGCAGCATCCAAAATTCAGTAGCACCTTTACTAAGCCATTTTTAGAACAACTTCTTTGGTGGTTTATTTTTAAAGGAAATATTTGTCTAGGAAGAATTCAGAAGTATGTTCAGCTCTTCAGTTAGATTTGCATTCAAAGTCAGTATGTCATAGAATTTGACAGGCTGTCAGCCTTTGTTTGTAAAGAGTTAGTAGTAGCGATGCAACAGTTGTAATGTTCTACATAATGAACTGCAATATTCTAAGAGACCAGAGACATTCAAGATCTATCTCTGAGTCAGACTTTCAATGGATTCAAGTGGTTTTATTCAATATGCAACTGGATCTTTCTGTCCTCAATCAGCAGCTGAATGTCTGATTTGGCACTATTAAAAAACACTGTGACTGAACTCATATCAGCCCTGGAGGCCATCTTTTACTTTGGATCTTCAGGGCTGCCACATTTAGTGCTGTGGGAAACTGGGAGGGGGGATTGTATGGAGTTGGGGAAATATCTAACCATAATAACATTCTTTTCTCTGAGAGTCAAGGACATCCAGCCTGCACCTGGAATGGTGTGACTGGGAGGCATCTCCAGTTGGGATGGTGCATTGATTGGACCATGCGATAGACATGTGGGTGCAGGGGGAAGGGACTTGGACTTTCTTTTGAGTGGGGAAAACCTGGAAGCTTTCAGATTTGGGTTTTCCCAGATGTGCCAATATGACATCTCTGATAAAATGGAACTTTGAGGAACTTCTAGCCTCGGAGTCTTCTTTCATTAGTAGTGGCAGATTAAGGCTCACTGGTGCTCTAAACACTGACAAATCTTGGTACCCTACTCCTTTCAATGAAGAACCAATCTTCATTGGGTTTTTTTTTCTTCTCAACTTTGTGGTGCCCCCTTTTGGGCCTGGTGCCCTAAGCACGTGCTTAGTCTACTTTTTAGTTAATACATGAGTGTTCCTTGTGGGTGTTACTTGGAACCCTGACAAATAGTTTTTCCAGGGTTTTCTGAAACGCTTATTCTAAATTGCAAGGCATCACCTGCTAATGCAGATTTGTGAATTTGTGAATCAATCCCAGTCAAGGGAAAAAAAAAACAACTATGCACATAAAATATCATCATCATCTTCATTGATAACATGAGAATAATTCAGTAATATTTAACGTTACTGGGTGCTAAATATTATTCTGATTCTGGGGTAACTTCAGGATGAAGATTTATTCAGTTTGTATAGCTGCCTATCTTAAATATATGACTCTGAGAAGCTCACAGCAGTTAAAACAGAACCAAAACAGTAAACAAAATACAATATAAAAACACTTAATAATGAATCTAGAACATGTTAAAAATCATATTAAAAGCCATAACATATAATCAGTGGCCAAGTTACAAAAACAACAATGCTTACTTTTTTGCCTTCAAAACTTTTCTTAAAAGTTTGTAGAGATTATTTTTGTTTGTAAAAGGCTGTAGAGATTATTAAATCTCAGAGTTGTGAAGGCTGATGGCCACCCTATATTTCAACAGAAGGGAAAATAAAAAGGAAAGCAACAAGGAAAAAGAAAGAGAAGCTACTACTAGTGACCCTACATTAACCAATGAATTTATTAGCAGCTTGGGCCCTCTAATGCTATTCACAAATCATCAAATTGACACTCTCCAATTTCCAATTTCCAATTTCACTATAACTGAGATATTGGAGTTTTGTTCACTTCTCAGTGATCCATGTGGTAAATTAAAGGGTGGGGGGGGGATATATGAAATAAAATGCTGTAAAATGTTACAGTAAATTTATTTTTGCATAGAAGAGAAACACTAAATAAAAGCATTAGACAAATGGCAATATCACTCTAGGGAACGCAATCATTTTATTTAAAAAAACCCACAAGCAAAAAAACTAAATAATATTCTTTAAAGTTAGCATATTAAAGACATTTTTACAGTGCCCTGAAAAATTATGAGCATTTAATTATTTACACGTTTTCAAATAAAACTTTCTGGTTTTAATAAGCCAATAATTTCTCAGCCTAATATAACCAAAATTCTCTTTATTCAACAATAACAAAAAATCTAATGAAGATCCAGAGTTTCTCTTTTTGTTATTATTGATGCTATAATTACAATACTTACAATTTAAATGACCTTGTTGCCAAAAATTCAGTGGCTCACTTATATGAAAGTTTACAAGGAAAATTGGTGTCAACAGAAATTATTTTAACGATATTATCTTAATATCCTAGTGATTTAGCTGTTAAGTATGAGGGAAAATCTATCAGTAGAATAATTTTCAGTCTTTTAAACATTTATGTCAACCAATAAAATACTGACAAGATAGATAGGAATCTCTGGAAAAAAAATAATTGTGATAGTTTGTGTTACATTTCTTTATTTCTAAGTGTATCTCAATTTATACAATGTTGGGAATTTAGATTTTTATACAGAATAGATAATTCATTCATATAAACAAGGTGAAATGAAAGAATGAGAGAAAGAGATTTGTATGTATGTTAAATGGTATTTTTCTTCCAATAGAAGACAATGTTAAAAGCAACAGAGGGACTGCAAACCTCAAAGTTGTAAAGCAGGGGTCTCCAAACTTGGCAACTTTAAGACTTGTGGACTTTGTGGACTGCAACTTCCAGAATTCCTCAGTCAGCCATGTTTGGAGACCCCTGTTGCAAAGCATGGATGTCTCTGAAGATTAGCCTGAAAAATGTTCTACTTGGGAAGATCTGTTTACCCATTTAATCCTTTTAATGAATTTAACTCTTTTGTAATTCCTGAATTCCACTTCTTGCTCCTAAACTTTTCTTTCCTGTTCAATTATTTCCTGTCTTCATCTCAACTACAACCACTTCTGCATCAAAATCAAAGGGTATTTCATTAATCTTTGTTATTTATCCCATCCACCTGATCATTTTTTTGTTTCTTTTTTCAGCTCCCTCAATTTTACCAAACATAAACATTTTTTCTACCCCATCGCCTATTTACAATATATCAAAAACCCAAAGCATAGCTTACTAATCATTATGTCAAAGGACAATTAATTTTTATTTTGGTTCAGAATTTACTGTAAAATACTTTTTGCACGCTATACTGTTGCTAGCAATTGTCTCCAAAGCCACAGTTCAAAACTCTAAATAAAGTCTATTTTTCTTGCTTTTCTTCAGTATCTAGCTTTCATAGCTATATATTTTAAAGATGTAAAATTTAAATACTGCAAATTTCATAATCTGCAAAAAAAAAAAAAAAGATATTAGTAAAGTATGTACCTGTGATTAGAAACTACTGTCATTCTCTAGTACCTTTAGTCTTTACCCCATTTCTATCCAGGTTTGTCCCCTTCCTTTTTTAATTTTTTTCCTGAAAAAGGAGATGGATGTGTTTTGTTCTGAGAGCTGCTGTGTGTGAAGGACTATGGATAGCAACTGATTAATTTCTAATTTTTTTTATTAAAGGTAAAGGTTCCCCTCACACATACATGCTAGTCATTCCTGATTCTAGGGGGCGGTGCTCATCTCCATTTCGAAGTCGAAATGGAGTTGAAGAGCCAGCACTGTCCAAAGATATCTCCGTGGTCATGTGGCCAACATGACTAAACGCCAAAGGTGCACAGGACACTGTTACCTTCCCACCAAAGGTGGTCTCTATTTTTCTACTTGCATGCTTTCGAACTGCTAGGTTGGCAGAAGCTGGGACAAGTAACGGGAGCTCACCCCGTTACGTGGCACTAGGGATTCGAACCACTGAACTGCCGATCTTTCGATTGACAAGCTCAGCATCTTAGCCATTGAGCCACTGCGCCAATCAATTTTTTATTACAGTCTACTAATTTGAATAAGGTGTTATCAATTCAATTGATATATAGTATATTACTGGCCATCCATTGGAGTAGGTTTGGCAGTAATTCTATAACCACACATATTTTATATTATTACATACAACTAAGTAAATATTTATGTAAATACTGGTGGCCAACAATCTAACATAAATTGACAAGTGGGGAAATTGAGTATTGTATCTGTTTTGAATATTTTTTTGCCTCTCTATTCTTATTGTTGGAATAGAGCATGTAGAATCATCTTAAATTTAGCATCATCTTGCTTTTAGATAGAAATAGTGTTCCAAACATAGTATATTATGCAGAAGTTTTCTCATCGGAAAAAATAGTTATTTCACCCCTTTTTCCTTTAGATGAGCTCCAAAGACCTCAGTGTTACAAGAGGTTTGAAGTGGAGTGAATGGCTGTCTCCTTTGAGGAGCGTGTAATTGGGTTGAGGGAACATGGGGATTTAATCATCATTCTATCTTGATTGGTTCATTTTGTTACTTTGATACTAGTATCCTACCAAACTCATCTGGAGCCATCAGTATGATAAATATGATCAAGTAATAAAGAAGTAGAAAAATAAAAATGATAATAGTTTTAGTGTTTGATGTGAAGTAAGGAATTTATTTTCACTCTAAAGAGATACATTGAACCTATTAGAGCCTTCAACATTACTCTGGAGTGTATTTCATTAAAGCAGTAGCAAAAAGAAAAAAAAACACACCGGATCGATGGTTTTTGATGTTAATCAGTGATCTTGGGGGGGTCACCAGAAGCCACAGGAAAGGAGTTGGAGGAGGAATACAGACCATTTCTTGCCATCTCTGAGATATATGTTCAGTACCCATAGGTCCTCTTATTGAAATTATAACTTAAAAAAGTGAATTAAATAGTAAAACAATCTGCTTGGCTAGATAGTTTGGCCACATACTGCACAACTGTTAATTGTTTAAACAAGAATAACCAGTTAGTTAAAAAATGTTCATGCATATACAGTGTAATTGGATTTATAACTATTTTAAAACAAACAAGAGTTTCATGAAGAGTACCCCATTTCTCTTGATGGAATTTGTGTTTGCTGTGAAGCCAATAACCTTTGAGCATGTACCAAAACTGTGCTGATAATGGGATATTATAAAGTCAATATAAAAATCCTCTTGAAATTTCTACAGAAATATATCTTGAAGATGACATTATCGAACCAGAGGAACTGAGATTCTGATACTTTTTCTCTGACTTTAAGGATTTAGTCACAACAGTCCTGATGTTGCACTAGAAATAACTGATCTTTCATATTTTTCCATTGCAAGCTTTATTCAGTTGGGATTTGAACTTAGGCCAAATACAGGTGGAACAGAAGATATATTTTATATATGTGTATATTAAATTTGTTCACCTAAGGTACCTCCGATTGTCAAGGTAATAAAATAGGCGATATGTGAGGAAAATGAGAGATTTCTGTCTTTTCTTTGAATCTAAAACTCTAAAGTTCAATTGCTCTCACCTGGCAGATGAAACAACTTGCTAATTTCAAATTAGAATTTCAATATGAAGGACAGAGCTTCCTTGAGGCTTCCCAAACTGTATTATTATGAAATTTAAATCCTCCTGCTTTTTCTAATCTTTAAAAATCTAATCATGCCTGCTTTCCTGCTGGCATTCTATTATCACATTAAAGAAAAAAAAAAAAAACCTTGTTAGTGTCACTATTGCAAGTGACCAGATTTACACTTGATACATACATTTATGGTTATTTTAGCAGGCAATCTAATTTCTGTTGATACACATTCAAGTGAATATGCTTTCTGGAACCATCTGTCTTCTTTTATGGGTCCCAAGCAGGAGTGAAATGCTCCCGGTTCGGACCGGATCGCCCGATTTGGTAGTGATGGAGGCAGGTGGTTCTGAGAACCGGTAGCAAAAATTCCTGCCCCTCCCCCCATGCCAGCTGAGCTGCGCAATCATCAGAGGCTTTTTTTTTTAGTTTTTAAAAACATTTTTTCTACAATCTCTTCGGCCGAAAAAATGCTTTTAAAAGTAAAAAAAAAAGCCTCTGATGGTCACGCGGCTCAGCTGGGATCGTCAAAGGCTTTTAAAAAGCATTTTTTCTACAACCTCTTCGCTGAAGAGGTTGTAGAAAAAATGGTTTTAAAAGTAAAAAAAAGGCCATGCCCACCTAGTACCCCCCCCACTAAGCCACGCCCACAGAACCGGTAGTAACAAATTTTAGTTTTCACCCCTGGTTCCAAGGATAAAACACTGACCTATCTATAAAATATATCCATTGTCTATAAATTAAATAAATTAAAATATTTTTAACATTGCATGTTTCTTTTACAACATTCCAGATCCATTTTCTACATAACCTTAGAACAAGAGTGAAAAGGTATAGGTAAAAGGATATGATTATCCCCGGGTTACAGATAGGTTACTGAGATGGAGAACATTAGCTTCCTAAGGCTATCTAGTGAGTTCCAAGTTTGAACTGGGAGTTGAACAGATGACATGATTTGTAGGTCTGTCCCTTTGCCAGATGCTTCTCTAGGTCTCTGTGAATATAACAATTAGTTAACACTTCTGATTCAAATATGGTATGATTTTGATTTTATATCATTTGTATTTTTGCTAAACATACCTAGACCTTTCAATCTGTTTTCCTAGAACTTAATTTTTAATCTCCTGATAGTTTCTAAGCTTTTTACAATTTCTAAACTAAACTAAAACTTTGAATCGTTCTAAAAGAATACTACCTGGCATTTGATACACTAGTCAAGATGAGGTCTGATCACAGCAGAAGTGAATGGAACAATTACTTCCATATGGAATTTATGCTTCTCTCGATGCACTCTGAAATTGTATTATCTTCTTCACATGACTGGCTCTTGTACAGATTGCAATTCTCTCAACAATTTTCTCAATATCTTTATTTTTTCTGTTAGGGACAATTATCATTGCCAAACACATACTCCCCATTTACTAAGTCTGCATTACTATTAATCTTCTCATTGTTCCTATCACCCATCTCCTCCCACTTATGACTGTAACCTTGTTGCTGGTATCCTTAAGATTTATATTGACTGTTTCCCTATGACTATCATTAAGTGTTGTATCTTATGATTCTTGATGAATGTATCTTTTCTTTTATGTACACTGAGAACTTATGTACCAAGAGAAATTCCTTGTGTATCCAATCACACTTGGCCAATAAAGAATTCTATTCTATTCTATTCTATTCTATTCTATTCTATTCTATTCTATTCTATTCTATTCTATTCTATTCTATTCTATTCTATACCTGAGCATTTGAATTTTGCTTCCGTGTCTTTGTTAAGTTTCACTATGCTACTTTCAGCCCATTTCAACAACCTATCAAGATTGGCCAGTTAACAGTAAAGCCAAAAAAATGGAGCCCTAGGCTTGGGAACATGGCAAGCTTTTAGAGCCTTACAAAAGGCCAACAGGGTTGGGGCCTTTCTAATCTCCAAGGGGAAGATAGTTCACAGAACAGGAGCTTCTGCAGAAAAGGCGTTTATTACTCACAATAGAATTTTCTATCATTTGCCATTTAAATCATTACTGGAAATATGGAATAATAGAAGAGTCAGGAGTGATTCTTGGGGTACCTCTCTTTTTAACTCTTTCCAGGGACCCTAATGAGAGCCATTACTGAACATGCTTTAAGCATGATGTGCAGAGAATTAGAAACTACATTTATGATTACATAATCATCATGTCTTCTGTCTCTGGAGAACTTTGTCAAATGCTTTGCTGAAGGGAAGGTATCGTATGTCTACAGCATTTCTTTAACCTATTGAGGAAGTTATTGGATCAAAAAATTAGATAAGATTAGTTTGTGTTCTATGCAAGCTTTAGACTAAAGCAATCAGAAGCAAGACTGAAGAAGCAACTTGGATAAGCAGCAAAGTGTTTCAAATCAACAAGACGTCCAATTGTCATGACTCAATTTCCAGATAACTCTACTGTACCTGCATGACTGAAAATCTTCATCAACAGAAGCAGAAGTCTATGAACTTTTACTAATAAGTTGTAAATATTTTAGCAGGAACAGAGACAAACTATTTGGCAGATTACAACAAAAGTTCAGAGAAACTTTTCTCAAGCTACTAGTTGGAAGAATTCAGTCTTTAGAATATCAATGCGATTCAAAACAGTCAAAAGTTGACCATCAAAAAACTCCACAAAATCTGTCTAAATGACAAGCTGATCAAATATAGGACAAGAAAAGAAGAACACTGGTCAGTGAGCAGAAGAAAATGGGACACTGGTCAGTGAGCAGAAGACTTGTCTCTAATAAGGGGTGGTGATGTCTTGAGAACACTCATGTAGCAGAATTCATCAAGGACCCATGCTAATCTCCACTGCTTGGTCCTCTCTAACTTGTGGCATTCTCCCAGGGTTGGGCTCCGATTCTGAAACAACAGAAGCTGCATTGAGTCATCCTCATCATTCATAGGTAGCTGATAGCCTGGTGCAAGGGTGAAATCCACTTACCTTCACTACTGGTTCGCAAATGGGAGTGTCAAAAATGGGACGTGATGACATCTGGGTGGAGCTTCCTGCTACTGGCTCCCCCTACCTGGCTAGAACCAGCTGCATTTCACCACTGGCCTGGTGTCTCCTGAGCTACAGGCTGAAAATCTATTATGTTATCTTCTTCCACTTCATAATCAGAAAAGTCCACAACTGACTGCCAGGATTTGTCCCTGAAAAATCCAAGTTGGTTTATGGTAATTACCGTACTTCATTGCTTTTATGGTGTTTACAGACCAATATGTTTACAATCCGCTCCAGAATCTCCTCAGGTATCAGCATTAGTACTTTTTGAGATCTTCATTTTCCTCCTTTTTTGAAAACTCCTCTAGCTGCCTGGCACTTCCTGAATTTTCAATCATAATACATAATAGTTCATCCAGACTCTAATATAGTTCCTTCAGTTCCTAGAATGTTATTCAGCTGGTTGAGGAGATTAAAAGTCAGTTGAAGTTAACAAGGTACTTCCATTTTTATCAGCCTCAAGCTTCAGTCTTGCTTCCGTAACCTGCCCTTCACAGCTTCCAAGTGGAATACATTTTTGTTATTGGTGTTGTTCTTGTTGGAGAAGACTGAACCACGAGTGCAATAGCTATGCTATTTCTCCTGTCCCCACTATCATAGATTCATAGATCTGGAAGGGACTTTGGAGGTCTTCTAATCCAATCTTTTGCGCGAGGCATGAATTCTTATACCATTACAGATAAATGGCTGTTCAATTTTTTCTTGAAAACCTCCAACAATGAAGCACCCACAACTCCGAGAGGCAAGCTATTCCACTGATTAATCATTCTCAGTGTCAAGAAATTCCCCCTCATTTCCTAAGTTTAATATTTTATTTATTTATTTATTTATTTTTCATATTTGTATACCGCCCTACTCCCGAAGGACTCAGGGCAGTGAACAGTCATAAATAAAATACAAAGATATACAAAAGTTAAAAACTATTAAAAAACAGATTAAATAATTTAGGCTTAAAGATTAAAACATTCAAATTTATCTAAAAGAGATTTTAAAAACCCAATTTAAAAGCCAATTTAAAAGCCAATTTAAAAGGGAGAGTTAGGCCAGACCAGCCTGTTGGAATAAAAATGTTTTTAGGGCGCAGCGGAAGATGCGTAAGTCTTGGATCCTCCGTATTTCCGGGGGGAACTCGTTTCAGATGGCAGGTGCCCCCACAGAGAAGGCTCTCCCCCTGGGGGCTGCCAGTCGACATTGTTTGGCCGATGGCACCCCGAGGAGCCCCTCTCTATGGGAGCGAACTGGTCAGTGAGAGGCTACTGGTGGCAGGAGGCGGTCTCGTAAGTACCCTGGTCCTGAGCCATGGAGCGCTCTAAAGATAGTAACCAAAACCTTGAAGCGCACCCGGAAGACCACCGGGAGCCAGTGCAGCTCGCGCAGGAGGGGAGGGGTCACATGAGAGCGCCACATTGCTCCCGTCACCACCCGCGCAGCCGAATTCTGGACCAGTTGGAGCCTCTGGGTGCTTCTCAAGGGGAGCCTCATGTAGAGAGCATTACAATAATCCAGGCGTGAGGTGACGGATTGATTCTTTTTATTTTCTTTTTATCTGAACACATCTAAAGAATTCCTTTTTGTTATTCTTAGCATCCTTCACATCCTCCTAATACCCTCTTTCCAACTCCTGGCTTTGTGACTTGGCTCAGTTTCTTCTTCCTGTATGTATCTTTTTGTTGTTATTGTCAGGATAGTTTTTGTATATCATACTGACTTCTTTTATGCCTCTCAATCTTTTTCTCCTCATTGGGATTTTAATTTCCCCTAAAGTCAAGAGCACTGCTGTTTCCAATACCTCCACTAAGTCTTTCCTGTTGATTACTTCTAAGCCAAGGTTAGAAAATCGTTTTGTGCTTTCCTTCAACCTTGTAAGGAAAAGGTAATCAGCAGACAAGTTAGGAAATTCCTGGACAGGTCTTTTTAGTCAGAGTTTGTCTCCTGACAGATGTTGCAGTCAAGTCTCTTGTTACTACCAGTTCACACCTCTTTGAAAGATTTACAGTTTGTATTTAGAATTTATCTTCTGTGTCTTCTCCTTGGTTGGGAGGCTGATAGTTAACAACAGTACTGTTTTTATTTGTCCCCTGCTTATTTTAACCCAGATGGTTAAACTGGTACTGCATGTTCATTTGTTGGAGTTTTTGAACAGGAATTGGTATTTTATCATGCAACTAAGCTACTTTTCCCCTTCTGTTGTTCTTGTTTCTTCTGAAGAAATCATGTCCTTCCAGCAGCAATACAGATAGTAACTCTGTAGATTACCATACTCTAATTGTAAACATCTATGCTCAAAAGTTATTCCCAGTAGCATGTATACATGTTCAGTCTTTGGCATACAAATGGATTCCTCTATCTCAGGGGGTCAAACATGATTTCATTAAGGGGCACATCAGAGTTGTGTTTGACCTTGGAGGGGGGTAGGTCATGGCCAGGGTGTCTGTGCCAGCTTGACATCACTCATGTCGGGAGCACCTATGGTGGCCCAAGCACTCTGCCAGTGAAAATGGGTGCCAGAGCTCCGTTTGCAGCTGCAACGGCCTCCTCTAATCCTCTGCCAGTGAAAATGGAGCTTGGGAGGGTTCCATTTTTGCTGGCAGAGGCACCGTGAGCCAGTCCTTCTCTGTTTCCAGGTCAGCCCCATGGGCCAGATCTAAGCACCCCATGGGCTGGATTGGGCCTCCCTGTTCTATCTCATCCATGAGAACTGAAGCCTTAGATCAGAATAACAGAATAATAACAGAGTTGGAAGGGACCTTGGAGGTCTTTTAGTCCAACCCCCTGCTCACACAGGAAACTCTATACCATTTCAGACAAATGGTTGTCCAATCTCTTTTTAAAAGCCTCCAGTGATGGAGCATCCACAACTTTAAAGGCCAGCTGTTCCACTGATTAATTGTTCTCACTGTCAGAAAAATTCTCCTTAGTTCTAACTTGGTTCTCTCCTTGATTGGTTTCCATCCATTGTTTCTTGTCTTGTCTTCTGGTGCTTTGGAAAATAGATTGACCCCCTCTTCTTTGTGGCAGCCCTTCAAATTTTTGAGCATTGCTGTCATGTCACCCTAGTGGCCAGATGACCTGCTCTGATGGTGAAAACTTCCAAGAAGCCAAAATCCTTATTAATAAGTTGCACTCATGAAGGGAGTAGACTTCAGTGCACTTTTATTACCTTTTTTCATATTTTAAAATTTTATTTCTGTTGTTATAGTACCTCCTAATGTTACCTATCAGACATTCTCAGTTTTAGACTTGTAATTGGCAATGTTTGACAGTAATTGGCAATGTTTTTAAGAAGAGATTGGACAAGCTTTTGTCTGAAATGGTATAGGGCCATGATGGGGAACCTATAGCACATGTACCAGGTGGCACACGTAGCCATATCGGTGGGCATGCAAACTCAGCTCTGGTGCTCATGTGCGTGTCGGCCAGCTGATTTTTGGCCTTCTGGGCCCACCAGAAGTGGGAAAACAGGTTGTTTCCTGCCTCCAGAGGACCTTGGGTGGTGGGGGAAGGCCTGTTTTTTCTCTCTCCCCAGGCTCCAGATCCTTTCTAGGAGCCTGGGGAGGGCGAAAATGGCCTTTCCTACCTCCCCGGAGGTGCTCCGGAAGCCAGAAATGGACTGTTTGCCAACTTCCGGTGGGACCCAGAAGCGGGCACGACCCCCCCACTCCCCCCACTTTTGGCCCACAATGGCAAAAAGGTTAGCCATAACCAGTATAGGGTTTCCTGCCTGAGTAGGGGGTTGGACTAGAAGACCTCCAAGGTCTCTTCCAACTCTGTTATTCTGCTAATCTGCTAATCTGTCCTCATAAATTGGAACCCTCTATATAATTTTACAGCAAAGAAATGACTCTCTTACTGTAAGGCCACGGTTGCCTTGAATTAACATGAATATTGATAAATGCAGGTTTTTTTATTGCACACATTCATACTAATCCATCTCCATATCTATTTGCACTTTTTTAAAAGCAGCAAATATAAATTCCTATTTTTTCCTCTATATTTTGATACACCTTTCATAATATTCACTTTGATATGCATGTTTTCCTAAGGTACGGGGTTTAAAATAGTTTTCCCTAAAGCATGTATTTGTGCATGATTTTCCTTGATTTATTTACTTTTCTGACACAACTTGCTTTTTATTTGTAGAAATGCAATGCAAAGTTTATAGAAGTGTAAAACAATAGTTTATGTATTAGTATGAGAAATGGGAAAAGTTCATCAATATGTCACTGTGAAATAAATAAATCACTCAAACCATCTTTAGACTGAAGATCTACTAGGAGACAATGGGGCTTTTTTTTTCCCTTCCCACATTGTAGTTATATACCTTGTATAGCTTGCCCCTGTTAATAGAGTGTCAGCTCCATTTTTAAGCCTTGGAGATTTCTGGACATTTTCACAGACCTCTTTTCCACTCCTGTTGATTGGAATCATGTCATAAGAATTTAAAAATCTCTCTGCTGGATCAAGTCACAGTCCATTTTAATCCAGCAGCTCCTTTTTGACAATGACTATGCAGATGTTTCTGGATTGCTATAAGCAGGAGATGAAGATATGTTTCTCTCCTGATTTCATTTGCAGCAACTGTTATTTGGAGGTATGCTGTCTCTGATGAGTCTCAAGACTAATGGACTTTGACAGACCTGCCTTCCCTGAATTTAGCCAATCACCTATTAATTCCATCCATGTGGTAATGAATTCTGTAAGTTAATTATCTGTCATGGCAAGGACAGATTTCTTTTCTCATTCTTCCTTCTTCCAAGCACCTTCACTGGATGGTTGAGAGAGACAAAATAAATAGTCTTTCTTTCTATCTTCTCTATGATACACAAGATTTGACACACCATAGTCATATACCCCATAGTCACTTCTATCTAAGTTAAACTGTTCTACTTGTTGCTCATAAGCAAGATATTTGAACATCTTTGAACACCCAAGCATCTTCTATATTTGAACACCCAAGCATCTTCTGCACTTTTCCAGATCTCTTATAATCATTTTCAAATGTGATGCCCAGAATTCTATACAATATGTACTTCATATGTATACATAGCACAGATTAGTATAGAGGCATTGTAATATTGATTGTTTAATTTTCTGTCTTTTTCCTAATGATACTTACTATAGCATTTGCCCTGCCTCATGAGACCTTCACTGATCTTTCTGCTATAATTGCCAAATGTTCTCCTGGTTTCTTACAGGCAACTTGATTTTTCATCACTCTATATGTGGTTCAGGATTGTTGTTGTTCTTGTTGTTGTTCTTGTTGTTTTGCTCTGATATACCTCATTTTACATTTACTCCATTTGGACCACCATTCATCTACTTGAAAAATATTTATGATAGCAAAATGATAATTAATTAGAGGTAGACAATCCAGTGCCCCCAAATATTTTCAGATTTAAAATTATTTATTTATTTAGCATATATAACAGATAACAGAGAAAAGTATAAACATGATTATGAATACATGAAATGGATACGCATAAAAAGGACATTAGGACAGGGAGTAATTTAATTTAATGTGGTAGGCACATTGCTCTGTTTATGCACACCCCTTACAGACCTCTTAGGAATGGGGTGAGGTCAACAGTAGAAAGTCTAAGGTTAAAGTTTTGGTGGTTTGGGGAAGAAACTACAGAGTCAGATAGTGCATTCCAGGCATTGACCACTCTACTGTTGAAGTCATATTTTCTGCAATCGAGTTTGGAGCGGTTTACCTTAAGTTTAATTTAATTATCCCTATCCATTGTCTCATGGTTCTGTTGGGGGTAATAGTATGAAAATATGGATGCTGTGAAGTTGCTTACTTTGTTTCCTAATGTAAAATATGTTTGCCCCCATTTCCAAATCTAATAACTGCTAGCAAAAGGAGATAGGAGAGATAGAAGACTGAGGAATACCCCTTGGCTTGTAGAAACCAAAAGTGCATAAATGGTGGATATTCAAAGTCCTGAACTTGGTTGAAATCATCTAAAAGTTGCACCTTGATTTTTTAAGGTCCTGGAAAGTAGAAAAGACTGCAGTTACAAAGTAGGGATATTAAATTAATTAAGGTCGGGCAGAACTTATGTTTTTGTCCTGATCATACCCACTTTTTTCTTCAAGTATAAATTCTGAACACCACTTAAAAGTAATGTGCAAAAAATTGATATAAACCCCTTTGATATAAACCCTTCATTCATAGCTAGCCTACTGCTATGGTGCATAAAATATGGATGTTGGGAAAGCATATTCTAATTCACATTTCCTTCCATTTTCTCTTTTTAAAAGAAGATAGGCTGACAACCCAGCTAGTTATGATTACAACCCAATGTTTTGATTGACAGCTGCTTTTCCATTGTTAGGGAATGGAATTAGGGATTTCTGAGGAAGGCAGTCATCATCAATACTGAAAAAATATTCTTTACTTCACAGCAAAACTTCCCCCTAACATTTAAAAGAGAGACATATTTAGGGGTTCTTTAGGCAAAAACTGTAGAGGGAATTCAAACGATATGTCAGGTTCCAATTGTGAATTTTGGAAGAAAAATTGCTGTATAATCTTAAATGATAAGTGATAAAATGGATTTAACAACCCAAAATTATAGCCAAATTCTCTTCTGCAGATAATTCACATGGCAAGGGATAATAAGTAGAAAAGGACTTTTATATCAGCAGCTACATCTATTGCTTTGGCTATTATTCTTGACAAAGGAAGCACTAAACACTTCATTTTCAAGAAGAACCTGAAAAGGGAGATTACTTTCCTTATTAATCTACCTTTTCAGGTTCTTCTTGAAAACGAATCTGATGGATCTGATTTTCATCTATTATTTTTAAATGGAATGAGTGAGGATTTCCTTTCTTACATCTGTCTCAGTCTAGCTATGTCTAAAGTTGCATTGATTGAAAAGAACAAGTGTCAATCTGTTCATTAGCCATATATTTCCTCCCAAAGCATAGCTCTCCATGTGAAGGCTGCCATCATTAGAAGACTCCAACAATGGCAGCACATATAAAGGCTGGAAAGAGAGGACATGATCATAGAAATACAGAGATGGAAGGCATTATTTCACCAGTCAAACCCATCTCTTTGGTCATTGCAGAAATCAAAAGTAAAGCTTCCTAGTCAAATCTCCCTTCTTGGATTTGATGTAAACATAAAGTCCACTTCATAAAATTCTTAACAATAATGGGTGAACTTTATCTTTAAAATACCATCGGTATGGGGAAATATAAAAGCCAAAAGCTTAGGTGGGAAGCAAGGTGTCAAATATTTCAAAAATAATAATAATAATTGTGCTGTAAAAATTTGATTTTGATTGGAATAACTGGGATTATTGCTAAAACATTATTTAGATAAACTTTGTGGGTAAATTTGTTTCACCATCCTAGGCTTTCACAGGATGAGCCATGGTGACACAGTGGTTAGAGTGTAGTACTTCAGGCTACTTCTTCTGACTGCTGGCTGCCTGCAATTTGGCAGTTCAAATCTCATCAGGCTCAGGGATGACTCAGCCTTCCATCCTTTCAACGTCAGTAAAATGAGGACCCAGATTGTTGGGGGCAAGATGCTGACTATGTAAGCCACTTAGAGAGGGCTGTAAAGCACTGTAAAGCGGTATATAAGTCTAAGTGCTATTGCTATTATTTGAAGATCTTACAACTATGTACACCATTCTAAATTTTTTGGAAGAAAATTGACTTGTAAAATAATTCTTCTTCTGATTACTATGAAGTATTTGTTTAGAATGTCTCCAGCTTCTCTTGTGAGATAACTCTCTAGCAGAAAAGCATACCTATATTTGTCAGTTTTAAAAATATTCTGTGCAAAGCCTCAGTTATTGGTGAAAATATCATACAAGTATGCTTTATGTTAGGGAAAAAATTGCTTGCAAAAAGCACATAGTGAGATAAACCTGCTCAATACTATTTATAAAATAGAAGCGTCACATTACTTAGTGAAAATAGTGTACAGCGAATTATATTCGGATTTGAGTATGTTGCAAAATGATACATTAGGCAAAGTAGCAGGCATTTTATCTATTAGGATAAAAGTCAGGAAATGTATGTGAATTGTTGAGCGTATTAAATCTGATATAAGAATGGAATGAACTAAATTTAAGAGCAGAAAAAAAATCCTCAGAAATCTTTTTTAAAACAGCTCCTCCATTACTATAAACGCATGTATTAATAAATGTCCTAGCTTTTAAGATGCTGTAGACTTTCTGTTGCAACAGACAAGCAATTCTTTTAGAAAAACAAAACTCATGTGACACAAGCGTACATGAAAACTATCAGATATAAACACGTTGCATAGAAATATCATCCAAATGCTGATGAATGCAAAATACTCTGAACTCTCCAGAGAAAGAGTTGCAGAACTTATTGCCAGGAGGGCTGATCATTAATGAGTAGTAATAAATTTACATTGCCTATAATTAGTGACAAATATATGCGACAAATGCAGCTATGGGATGATCTGAAATGGCAACTGTCAGCTGTATAACAGACATTCCACAAAATACTTTTATTAACTGGATGCCACATTAAGTCAGCAGGAAATTATTTAATGTGCAATTCTTTTGTTTTGTAGATAAGCACCCCAGAAATCCACATTCACATTAAAATGTCCCATAGATGAAATAATGTCACAGTCTGTTATCTTTTTTTTTTTTTTAACACAAGCAAATAGCTGGACATGAGAGAAAATGATACGCGGTTCCTATTATGAATTTGGTCAAAAGAAGCTTTTCCCTGGATTGGAGATCTGTAACTGGTAATCTATATTTTGTCCTGAAGCTCTCTTTACTTCAAAAAACATCAAAAAAATTGCTGATATGGTTTTCCAGTTGCTTGTAGGTGGGATATACATGAAAATTGTACGATAAATCCCTAAATATATTTCATGAAGTTTAAGAAAGTTTGAATCACACTGACATCTGTTAGAAGAGTAAAAATCAGGCCAGGTTCAATTTGAGTCAAATGTCATATGCAGTTTGATTCCAAAAGCCCATGTGATTCTGTTCCAAGCATCTACCGTACACACTTATGGATAAGCAAAGATGTTTAGACAAAACATACCCAAAATGTTGGGTTTACCTTATCTGCAGATAGGTTTATTTGTGAATATATATGGTAATGCTGTTTTAAATTACTCATATATCCCATACAGTATATATATTTGTCTATAAGCCCACCTACAGATGAACAGACCCTCAAATATTTAACCAAAATACCATGAGAAATGTGGGTTCAGATTATCTGTGGGTGGAGCATTTTTCATGGTATTTTGGTTAAAAAGTTTGTCAGAGTTTCTTGCAAAAATCAAATCCAGAAAACACACACAGATAACTGATTCAGCTGGATTCATTAGCTTCTTTATATACATAATAACAGATGAAGTATTTACAATACCAATTTAGATTCTTCTTTAACGTAGTAGCAGTTACAACACAAGGCAGAAGAGAACAGTTAGTTTCATTTCAGCAGAGTAGACAGCACACAAGTTCACATTCTGGTTTCACTTTCATTTCTCTGCACAGACTCAGAAGCTGCAGACTAAGACCTGCTCTGGCTACAGTCTGTCTCAGCTCCCAATTGGCTAACCTAGTTGCTATGCCTATTCATTGGCTGACTTTGTTACCATGTCTTCCCAGTCATGAATAATCTGACAAAATTGAGGGTCTGTTCATCTATGGATGGGCTTATATGCAAACAAATAGGGCTTTGAATCAATTTAATCAAAAATTGTCAATTTGATAAAAGAATGTGTGCATTTGCACAAAAGTCCATTGTGCTTCTCAATCAACTGAGAGAGGCATCTGACTGAAGGGAAATTGTAGGGAAATGCAGTTGCTTTAAAAAGTTGCAGGCAACTATTTTTGAAGCACTGCACAAACTGAATAAAAATTGTCCTTTCTTCCAAAAGAAGAAAGCAGTTTGACCTTTCCTTTCCTAAGCATTCATTTCCAGCTGAATAACAGTTCTGTTTATACAAGCAAGAGAAATACAACCAGTTTCAACTATTTCTTAGTAACATTTACTAGTCACGCTTCCAAGAGCAGCAGCCAGAATTCTCTTGGGAGACCACTACAGGATCCCTGCATCACAAATTATTTTTTAAGATTTCACTACCAAAGATAAATGAACATTTTGCACAGGGGCTTAGCATTTAAGAATCAGATTGTGTCCCTCATCTTTGATGTAATTTATGAAATCAAATGTGAATCAGTTGAGTGATTTGGTCATTTTTTTCCACTGGATGCAAGAACTGTTGGATACATGGAATACTTGGATTCTCCTCTTCTGATAACATCCGATAACATTCAAGGTCTGCCCATGTCCTTTTTACTATCAGATGGAAAGGAGGAGGTTTCCCATAGGTGTTTCTGTAAACAATGTGTTTGCAATCTCATTCAGAGAAAAGATAGAGCTGACCCAAGATGGAATGACACTGTTAATCCAGCCCTTTGATCAAAGGTTTAATATTATGAAATCATTTGCATTTTGTAAGCAATTCTGCTATTTCTTCATGTTGCAAAAATTCCACAGAGAGTGAGTTAAACTCTTTTATTTAACTGAAGCACCGACTACTAAAGGCAGGAGAGAGATAATACATCCAGGCTGTTGTCCTGTTGTCTCATGGTGGAATCATGCAAAACTGAACGTGTTCATAATGCTACTGGAGATCAACATTAATATCTGGGTGACATTACTATTTCTTTGCAACATTCTGTGTGAGCTTTGGCCCGGCAGGGTGTATGGCAGACTAAGTGAACTGCATTAAGGATAGATCTGTTTTCTCCAATGATATATCCCTATTGATTTTCCTTCTTTTCTGCAAATTTAAATGTCTCCTTAATGTAACTTTAAAAATGTTTCCTTACTGTGAAAGTCAAATTAGAGTCTTATGTCTTAGCATCTTAGCACTTCAAAACCTCGGTGTGAAAATAAAAGCATTGCTGAAGAAATTAAAGTGCAGTTGACGAGATTAAAGGAGGGAGGAAAAAAAGGAGGCTTGCATCCAGTGGGGGGCAATGGTCAATCACTCAACTGAATCAAATTACATCAAAGACGGAGGATGCAATCTGATTCAAGATCTGGATTGTTTCCTCCAAAGCCATGGCGGGCCAAAGTAATGAAAGATATTGGGGATTCATTATCCGATTCCATTCTTTGTATCAGCCGAGAAACAGACCTCGCTCTTCAACAAGGGAGAGATCACCATAATCTTAATCTAATCCCAACAGTGTTAATTCTTAATCTTAATCTCTTTGCATTGGCAACTGAGAGGTTCCCTGGGCAATTTCTTGAACATGTTTCTTGTTCCTCAGAAACAGTCCATGTGAGATGGCATTTGGAAAATATCAGGAGCTGGACAGTACACAGATTGAGAGTTGCTTGCTGATGCAATATTGTCAGCACTGGGAAATCACATAGAAATTTGCAGATCAAGGGAGAATGATCTATTCTGTTGGAAATGGGATACCAAAGGATTGTTCATCCATAAGGATTTGCAAGCAACTACTGCATATGGATTAAAATCTGAATTTAAATGCTTTTCAATTTGGGTTTTTTTTTTTTTTTTTTTTTGGCAAGGCTGAATATATGAGAACACTTAGAAGCTCTTTCTAGAAAAAGCAAACAAAACTACTCTTTTTTTGTCTCAATAGCATTAGGGCAGCAGCGATAGGATGTCTAAAATACTTACTTTTTTAAAAAATACAGTTTGTTAAAACAGACCCACAAATAGTCAGGCAATCTAAGATCAGAAATAGTCAATCTTACCAAATCATCTATAGTTTTGCTATTCAATGTCAAATATGGCAAAAAAGAAAAAAATAGTTATATTTCACTGGAAGGCATCACTTCAATCCAGAATTATTGTAGAATTATCCAATTCAATACAATAGCAATAGCACTTACCTATATACCGCTTCATAGTACTTTTACAGCCCTCTCTTAGTGGTTTTACAGAGTCAGCATATTGCCCCCAACAATCTGGGTCCTCATTTTACCCACCTTGGAAGGATGGAACCTTGAGCCTGGTGAGATTTGAACTGCTGAACTGCAGCTAGCAGTCAGCTGAAGTAGCCTGCAGTACTGCACTCTAACTACTGTGCCTTATATACAGGAACTCCACTTGGAAAATCAAATCATTCCATTTCAATGCTGTGAATCAAATGCTTAAAGTGAGTCATGTTGATTCAATTGTTCGCTGTGATCCAGTGAAATGAGGCTTCAAGACATGTGGCAAAGCTCTTTTTAGTGATGACTCTGAACCCAACTAACTCAGTCCCTTTAAAGGAACCAGCCCTGTTTTGATTCAGAACTTTGCTAACAGATAACTAACTGTAGCACTAAACAAAAATTGCACAGAAGAAAATGAGCTACAATTTTGTAAACCAGGTTTAGCTTGTGAGCAGTAGGTCTGGCTTCAAAGTGGATATTGGTTGCCTGGGGGTTCTAAATAATGATTGCTCATCCAGATTTGTCAGAAGAATGAACATCCATTGATTGCCTATATCTGCATAATAAAGGAGAAGAGACTAGAATCAAACAAGGCTCATTAGAAGACTTTGATGGTTCTAGTATGAGTTGAACTCGGATGACCTGGCACTGATGAATTGGGTTTTTCAGCAATCCTTTATAACTGGACTGTTTTCTCTGCCAAAATGCTAAGTTGGACAATTCAGTTTTGATTACCAAGATACGATTCTTATTAGGTATGCAATTTTTTATCTTTCAGGGAAATTCTTCCCAATCATATCAGTGGAAGCCTACAGGCAAGCGTCCTTAATTTGATCATTCATTCCAGCTCACATATCAGAGTAATCAAAGTCTCTTTTGTTACTTCTCCCAGTTTGGCTGTTTTCCCTAAGGGGGAAAAAAAAGAAACCTAAAGAAGTATTGAGCGAAGATCTTTCCATGGTGATGCCATGGAAAGCATCCAAAGAATCAGCAATATGTTTCTGGAACATACTAAAAGGATCCAGCAGCTTGAGATTGTATTGCTTGAGATTGATGTACAACCAATGGGAAAGCAGATAACGTTAAAGTTGATGAATGGTCTGAACAAAGGTTACTATAATTGTGGGTGGATTGTAGTATAATGAATTGAAAATATAGCAATAATACTGTGTTTCTCCAAAAAGAAGGCTGGGTCTTATTTTCTTTTGACCCACAAAAAAATGGCTAGGCCTTCTTTTTGGAGGGTTTTAATTATTGACTCAGGTCACAGTGGTGGCATCAATAAACCCGGCCAGCAGGAGCCCATTGCTGGCCCACTTCTACTGCGGCCGCTTGCCGCCACTTGCACACATTGCTCTGGCCTCCATTTTGCCTTCAGGTGCCTGCTGGAAGACATCTGCAGCCGATAACAGAGTTCCGGATGGATCCGGAGCTCTGTTATCAGCTGCAGATAACAGATTGTCAGCAGGCAACTTAAGGTGAAAGGGAGGCCAGGGCAATGTTTGTGAGTGGTGGCAAGTGGCGCAGAAGAAGGCAAGGCAGGTGTTGGGGTGTGTGAGGCCTGGTAAGTAGGGCAGGTCTACCTCTCCATCCCCACCGTAGCTTATTTTTTATTTGTGTGTCTTGCCCCATCCCCTGCACCCCAGGGTGGGCGGGGTCTTAATTTTGTAGATTGCATGTGCTCAAAAATATGGTAGGGCTTCTTTTCAAGCTGGATCACCTTTTTGGAGAAACACGGTAGAAAATTGGTAGAAATTTTCTGACTAAGTGTTAGTACATTGCAGGTACCTTCTAGCAGTTGAGATACAGGCAAAAGTATCTTGCGGTGGAAGTCAATGAAAATTCTCAGTCATTCAGGTAAAGTTGTCTGGAAAGTGAGTCACGGCAATTGGACTGCTTTTCTCTTTTTTTGGTTTGAAACATTTCACTGCTTATCCAAATAGCTTTTTCAAACCGAAGTTGCTATGACTCAACTGCCAGACTTGACATGAAGGCAATCTCTGCATTAGAAATGCTGGTTTGTCCAGGGTAACATGAGCATGTTCAGAGTCAAAGTATTGGTTGCACCTCCTGTGCGAAACATGTACAATCTGACAATTTTTGCAAGGAATGCTACACATGGTATGAGTATGGCTAAGCACTAATTTTTCACCTAGTTCTCCTGATAAAACAGAAGAAGTGAAAGACATGATTATTATTTTTTTTTAAAAAAAAGGTGGGGGAGAAGAAGATAGACATGAGGTGTATTTGTGAAGTAAGAAAAATGGGCAGGATGCAATAGATCTGAATGAAAGTGAAAGTAACCCCGTCTTGTAGTAGAGCTGATGAGATGGTGTAAGTTTAATTATGCATGAAAGAGATGGATGGGAATGGGTCTTTTTGGAATATGTACTTTGCACTGAGAAAATTTACGGTGATATCTTTACAGATTCTAAGTGGCATTGTCAATTGGTTTGGGCCCCTTTTAAGGTACATCATTAAAATGGGATTTGCAGACCCCCCACTCTTCCTTTCCCTGCCAGTTCTTCCCCCAACTACACTTCCTTTTCCAACTAGAGAAATTTCACTTTAGGACGAAGGCATAGCAGGCTCATTAAGTTGTAAATGATATGAGAATGTAATACCCTGCTGGGGATCATGGGATTTTCTAATGAATTTACAGCTGGTCAACCTTCATTTCACAACTGGAAAAAGAAAAAAATATTTTTTGAAAGAAAAAGTGGGATCTTATAAATCACGGTAAGGAGCATTCCTCCTCTTCCTTGTCTCTATTATCACCATCACTAACTAAAAATAATAATAAAATCACTACCAACTGGATGCTCGTCTATTTTTATTACATAGGAAGAATGATCCCACTAATAATTATACTATGCATCTTCACTCAAACAATACCTAACAGACGTGTCTAGTCTTAAAGGCATCTGAATAAGCTCCAATAGTGAGAAGGTTTCAGCCTGGATCTGTGGCAAAGAAATTCATGTGGTTCTTTTGATGAGATGTTAAATTATTTGAGAGATAACCTAGTTTAGCATTAAGCCTTTAAAGCAGAAGCTTTAGCCATCCTATTTTTGTTCATTCCCCGACATTTAGCCATTGGACTCAATCATGCTATTGCAGGAATAAGCTAATCAGAAAATCAGGGTCAATGTCTCAGTAATACTAATTACAGTAGGCTACAAGACTTAGAATTCAAAAGGATTCAGCCCTGTCCAAAAATAAAAATAAAAATAGCAGATAGACAATGCAGGATGAGTTTTTAAATTCTGCTTCTCCACCTTCTGATTCCTCAGCCTAGCCAATTTCATAATATCCTTTTGTAAGACATCGCACCAAATGTCAGGACTTAAATTGAGTAGAGAAAGCAGTGGGGAGCTGTCTGTGTGATTGAAAGCACAGCAGATATGCAAATGTGGTAAAGCAATATTTCTTTTTTGGGGGGGTATAGTTTGAAAACGCAAAGTCTCTTCACAATTTTTCACACTGCTGCATTTCTCTTTGTTGTCTTGTCACGTCCTGTTGGAGAAAGTTAATATCTTTAAGCACACAGAATCAGTGAGAGTTGGTATGCATTTGTGTATATGTGAGGAAAACGTATAGAAACACTAAGAGAAAGATTTATCAAGCCAATAAAAACAAGTTTCTATAGCTATAGAAGGGGGAGAAATTCAGCATAGTGGTAAAGCATAGACTTATTATCAGTTAGGTCCAAGGTTCAGTCTCTTGTTTAAAAGCTGCTAAAAGTTGAAATGCTGGTAGGAACTCATAAGTAACTCAAGCTCACACATTGTAGGATCTCATAAGTAACTCAAGCAATAAAATATTGTTTACATTATCAGATTTACTTTCTATTTCTTTTCAATATTGCAGAAACAGAAGATACAGCTACCTGTGGCAGCAAAATGTCCTGGGTCACCCCATCCCAATCTGATACCTCATTTCTGATAATTCATTTGCAACATTACATAAACAGAGTTGAAGTCATTTTCCAAAATAGTACAATGTTAAGAATAGAATAGAATAGAATTCTGTATTGACCAAGTGTGATTGGACACACAGGGAATTTGTCTTTGGTGCATATGCTCTCAGTGTACATAAAAAGACAAGATACATTCGTCAAGAATCATAAGGTACAACACTTAATTATAGTCATAGGGTACAAATAAGCAAACAAATCATACTAGGAAACAATCAATATAAATATAAATAGTAAGGATACAAGCAACAAAGTTATAGTCATGAAGTCATAAGTGGGAGGAAATGGGTGATGGTAATGATGAGAAGATTAAATAAGTAATCCAGCCTTAGTGAATAGTTTGAGGGAATTATTTGTTTAGCAGTGATGGTGTTTGGGGGGAAAACTGTTCTTGTGTCTAGTTGTTTTTGTGTGCAGTGCTTTATAGCATCGTTTTGAGGGTAGGAGTTGAAACAGTTTATGTCCAGGATGCAAGGGGTCTGTAAATATTTTCATAACCCTCTTTTTGACTTGTGCAGTATACAGGTCCTCAATGGAAGGCATGTTGGTAGTAATTGTTTTTTCTGCAGTTCTAACTATCCTCTGAAGTCTGTGTCTGTCTTGTTGGGTTGCAGAACCAAACCAGACAGTTATAGAAGTGCAGATGACAGACTCAACAGTTCCTCTCTAGAACTGTATCAGCACTTCTTGGGCAGTTTGAGCTTCCTGAGTTGGCGCAGAAAGAACATTATTTGTTATGCTTTTCTGATGATGTTTTTGATGTTAGGTATCCATTTTAGGTCTTGAGATATGATAGAACCTAGAAATTTGAAGGTCTCTACTATTGATACTATGTTGTCTAGTATTGTAAGAGGTGGTAGTATGGGAGGGTTTCCCCTAAAGTCTACCACCATTTCTACGGTTTTGAGGGTGTTCAGTTCCAGATTGTTCCTATCTCACCACAAGGCTAGTTGTTCAATCTCCCGTCTGTATGTGGATTCATCATTGTCTCCCACTGAGACCAATCATTGTTGCACCATCTACAATCTTCAGTACTTTAACAGATGGATCATTGGAGATGCAGTCATTGATATATAGAGAGAAGAGAAGTGGAGAGAGCATACATCCTTGGGGGGAGGGCTGTGCTAATTGTACAGGTATCTGATGTGATTCTGCTTAACTTCACCTGCTGCTTCCTGTCTGTTAGGAAGCTTATGATCCACTTACAAGTGTGTTCAGGTACCGCTAGCTGATTTAGTTTAGTTAGAAGAATGTCTGGTATGATGGTATTGAATGTTGAACTAAAGTCTACGAAGAGGACCCTTGCGTAGGTCTTTGGAGATTAAAGATGTTGTAGGATGTAATGCAGAGCCATATTAACAGCATCATCTGTCGATCTATTTGCTCGGTATCCAAATTGCAGGGGGTCTAACAGCGGATTTGTGATGGTTTTCATGTGGGACATCATTAGCCTTTCAAAGGTTTTCATAAGTACAGATGTTAGAGCAACTGGTCTGTAATCATTTAGTTCCTTGATGGAGGATATGATATAAATATGATGCGGACTAGTAAGGAATAAAATAGAATGCAAGTGTGAAGAGAATACAATACAGAATATTCTATATCTTATCTTATCTTCTCATCTTCTCATCTTATCTAAAATAGAATGCAGATGTGGATAGAATAGAAAACAGATGTAAAAAATTTGCAACTAGCACATCAGTAGCAACTGTGTCCCAGTCTTTTTCTCTCTGTCTTTCTTGAAGAAATGGACTAATCTTTTTATGAATTACATTATCACTGTTAGGATGATAATGACATGTAACCTTATGCCTACAAGAAGAGGAACATGATCAGTCAATTCCTGAGAATTTAGGATTTCTAAACAATTCTTGGGCATCTCTCTAAGTTTTGCTCAACTTTAAAGAACAATTTTACCTCCTGTGCTTCTGAAGTAAAGCTGGTAGTGATTTGAATGAGGACCTTATCACTTGGTTGGCTCAATCTTGGAATTCTCTGGTGCCATTTTCCATGTCCTAGATTTGGTTAAGAGCCTGCCACCAAAGTTTTGTTATAATTACTCCTTCACTTAATGATATACTGGAGTTCTGTTGTTCTCTATTATGAGTTACTTTATTATTTATACTTTGGTGAGAAGAATTTGAGCAATGGAAGCTAGCTGGTTAGAAACAGAAAGGGGTACTTCATTTGGATGAATTGAATCCAGATTCCTGAATGAAAGCAGAGATTGCTTCAAGGCAAGCAAATCAAATAATGTGGTGGTGAAGCACCTTACTTTCTCATATATATAGTTTCTTGTTTTGATATAAATGGTTTTCCCCATGAACAGGGTGAATTGACTTGACAGTGGGAAGTCCTGTTTTGCAGCTGAGGGTGAAAGGTGCCAATAGTTTTATCTGTTATATTCTCTGTATTGTAACTCATTAACACATGCAAATTCCCACTTGATGTTGTAGACATCAAGAAATAAATATGAATACTCATATTGGCATCTTTAGGTTTTACTTTCTTTCATTGGTTTTTCTAATCTGGTAACTCCATTTCCTATATTTACCATTTTTCAGCAACTTCCAAAACTATCAAAATATAAATATCCTTTGCTTACAAATTATAGGACATTATGTATATGGTGACATTAAAATGCCAACATTCTGGGAGGAATTGTCAAATGTCTGACCTATTTCCAGGGGCTGGGGGAGGGGAGAGACAATGCACCAAACTTGTATGAAAAAAATGTACAGTTTTAGAAGTGTGAGATGTGCTATGATTATTAAAAGGGAAGAAAATTTCCGGTGTAGCACATTTTCTGGCAGAAAAGGTATTTCCTTAAGAAAATCGACTTCCTCTACTCTTTATCATTTCAGAATAAATGTTTGTTAGTGAAACACCTAAAGCTATGTATCAGAAGAAGCTGATTAATTTTATGCCAGTGCTATAGAAGGAAACAGTGGTAGAATTAATGTTCAATATAAACTAACCTGATGCTTTATATTTATTATTAATTTTATTAATCATAACATAATAGGCTGTGTGTTTGTGTGTGTGTATGTGAGAGAGTGTGTGTGTGTGTGTGCCTGCCTTCAGGACAATTTTGACTCCTGGCAACAGTCTGAACCAGCCCCTACAATTTTCTTGGCACGTTTTTGGCAGTGGTGTGCTCTTTTCTGATTCTTAAGGTGGCTGACTGAAGGTTATGCAGCTGGCTTTGTGCCCAAGGGAGGACTGCAGCACGCAATCTCCCAGTTTCTAACTTGGTGCCTTAACAACTATACCAAACTGAATCCTTTAAACAAAAGAAGAAGAAGCTGTACGAGTTGTTATAAAATAACATTTCAACATCCTATAACACTAAGTATCTTCATAGAAAATCCATTCCACATCAATACAATACTTTTTCTCTCTGAAGCAATATAGCCTGGATAAACAGCCTCTCAGTACTGATTTCCTTTTTAAAACATAAAAATCACTAAACCAGCATGGTTAGGTCAAATTGTTTGACCCTTTGAAGGATAATCAAGGAAGATGGTGGTACTTTCTGAAGCAGCTCTTCTGAACCAGGTTTGAAAGATGTTTAGCTTCAATATATAATATTGGTTTCTCCTGATATTGGCAAACAATTCCATTCAGGGACAATAGTTTAGCAATAAAACTGTGTGGTTTTAGATTTAGACTGCAGAGTGAAGATTTGAAGCTGCTGAGAAAGCATTCAAAATGCATCTAGTGGATATTTTTGAAGCCACACTTGATCTCCTTCCCACTAAGTCCTATTACCACCTTCAGAGAAGGGAATCGAACTTTAGCCAAAGGATATTTCATTTTATATGAAATCTTGTTTATTTAATACTGTTGTAGGTGATTTAGTTTTCAGAATTTTGTGGATTCATCTGGACATTTTATGTACATTTATTTTTTGTAACAGTATTTACCCTTGAATCTTTTTCTAAAGGATTTACACTGTTTTCCATCTACGTTGCATCTACCAAGGAGTGGCTTTCTCTTTATACCATTTATCAAGTTAATTTTTGCTTTGTCAAGTGCAGTTCACATTAAAATGGCTTCTGAGAACTCCGGAGGTAAAGACTAATGCTCCATGACACAAAAATATGTTGCTGAAATTATACAACCTTGCCAACAGTTTTGGAAAATGAAACTATACACACACAAGATGTTGAGATGGCAGCCTTTAGCCAGCTTTGAATAATACTTGAGTAGAAGGCCAAGACTGTAGATAAGATCAGGAAATCTAAACAAGACCTTGGAATAAGGCAGGGGCAAACCCCTTGAAATGCTGGTCCTAAGGAAACTAAATGAATTACTCCTGAAGCCACCAAAGGACAAAAGGTTCCTTTACCTTTATATACTGACATCTCATCTTCAACCCAAAAAAGAACAGTGTTCTGACCTAGGCTTCCTTTGAAAGTATAGAGCACAATCTTAGTCCCAAAAAACCTCTTTTATTTATATGACTGTAAATTCACTTTCATAATGTCATAGTAATGTATCCTTTTTTTTCCCTCTCTCTCTTGCCATTCAATTTCAACAAAGAGCATGAGCTATGATATCTGGCCTGTGCAACTTCAGACAAGCACCATATGGAAACAAAGAGTTAGAGTACTCTGTATCTCTTGGCTATCATATAGGGGCCATCTGAGGTTTTCCTAGCTAGATAAGGTAGCCCTGATATTGGGAAGGAAACATATGGCTCAGCAGACATTGTTGAACTACAATTTCTAACATTTCTTATTATTAGTCATCTTTGGAGGGCAGAGAGGATGAATATTCTTCATTGATCCCCTCATTCATAAAAGCAGAACGTTGGATATTTTTTTAAAAAATGCTCTGAGGTGATTAAGGTCTCATTCACTGTGTCCATTCTTGACAGATTGTGCTTTATATTTAGTCCTGAACTGCTCACCCTGGTTAGATCAGCATTATTTAAATCTAATTCCTGATATCCTGGAATTGGCAGTTTGAAAGAGATTATGTATCTCTCTATAAAGCATACAGGATTTCATTTCTTATGTGCTATTTTATTTATTACAGTATTAACGTATTAGCTGACATAAAGGAAGCCTCCACTCTTTGTGTTTACCTTAAACTGTAAAAAAAAAAGTGACAAAAGGACATTTTAGAAAGGGGGCCACTTTGCTAAACAAAACTCTTTCAGCTTCAGACATTTGGGCCTGCTAACAGAGGGAGTATCATAATTGTGGGAGTTCATACTTTGTCCCAGGAGATGACATTTCTTCTACTGTTGTGGCAAAAAAAAAAAAAGTGATATGAGGCAGGCAACAATGACCTTCTAACTTTATTCATCCGATTGTGGAACCAGTAGAATTACAGGAAGACTTTTTTTTCAAATTCTTCCGTAAATTCACCCACACCCTAAATCTTTCATTAAATCTTTGTGAAATGAACACAAAGAACACCTTAAGGTAAGTTATGGTTAAACCACTTATCGTTAAGTGGAGTAGTGACTGCAGTGATGATAAATGGCATTATCAATGTCCAAATTAATTTACCATGAAAATCTCTGATTCAGATTTCTTCTGCAAATGTGGTCCATTATTTAAGAGAATCCACAAATCTTTCAGAACAGCATTGGTTATATAATTAATTAGCTGTAAATACTATGAAAACTTGATTTTTACCTTCCAGGAAAGCTGCCAGCACTCCATTGTTCCTCCTAAGAGCTAATTGCCCAAATATTATCTCCCAGATCTCCCTCCTTGGAGGTTCTTGTATTGCTTCCACCATGTCATGTTCCTTCTTATTCAAATGTTGGGCATTATACACAGCAGTTTATAACGCAGACATGCACAGATAACCTTTAGTAGGTACCACAGCAGTTCAAGAGGCTTTGGCATTCATTCTCAGCCAGACAAAGTATTTCATTACTCCACTTAATTATCAGTGTCCTTTTGCAATATATTGGTGATTTGAATATGAAAAGTACTCATCAATATTCAGGCAATCATTACCACCACTAGAGAGACAAATGGAAGTAAATTTCATTAGTTGCTCTAGAGCAGTGTATTTCAAACTTGGCAACTATAAAGGTATGTCGACTTCAATTTTCAGAATTCTCCAGCCAGCATGTTGACATCTACACATCTTAAAGTTGCCAAGTTTTAAAAACACTGCTCTAGAACAACCAAATCATGATTTTTTTTCTCAAATACTGAAGACCACTCTTTCATTCGTGAACTCAGATGATTTATAACTAAGTATTTTTTTGAAGAAGAATGCTAATAATGCTACAAATAATTTTATGTTACTCCTTTTTTCAGGTATACAGAAATAGTTCTCAGGGGCATGAGCTGATTTCTTGCCTAGGTGATTTGCAAAACTATCCAAAGATTGTGTTTATCAATCTGTTTATCAGCGCCCACAAGTCAGGTCCATGAAAAACAGGATTAAGAACAATAAAATTTTAACAATTTCATTTTGACGACAAGATTAATGCATAATGTGCTAGCTTCATCATTAAATATCAATGGGGAAGGGAAAGAGTTCTTTTCATGTATCCAAAATGCATCACCCCAATGTTATGGTATTAGGAAGTGTTACTGCATGTGTAGAGAAGACAAGGAAGACCAAGCAAAAGTTGTGAAGGGAGAGACCATTTAGCCAAGGATGGTGATACTTGTTTTGCCAATTGATGGGCTATAAAAAATTATAAACTGGGCTCTCCCTTTAATATATTCATTCTGTAGCATCTCTAGTGTCAGCCTTCTATCCTTTCCCCATTATATTATTCGTAACTACTGATGATATTAATGCAAATAATCATAGTATTAATGGATGGTCTCCTTGCTATTAATGGAATGGATGGTGTCAATAGAAATCAAGATATACTGCTTCAGGAAGAAAAGGAGGGAGGGAGAGAGGGAGGGAAGAAGGAAGGAAGGAAGGAAGGAAGGAAGGAAGGAAGGAAGGAAGGAAGGGGAGAAACTGGTGAGATGGAACGCAAACAGATTTAATTAATTAATAAATAATGAATTAATAAAAGATTGGACAGATTTCCCAATTCACCTTATAAAGTATAGACTATGACATTTACTTTTTCTGGAATTGTTTGACATAAATACCATGTAGTTGTCCTTTGCATGAGCTACCTATAATTATTTGAAAATGGTTTAAAATTTTTGCTTAAAACAAGATTTTAAAATTGCACTTTTATTCTTCTACTATATGTCAGCTACCACTCAGAATTAAAGGATTTTAAGTCATGGCTGAGCAATATGGCTATATCACCTAACTTGCATTAACCTTGAAGCAAAATTCTCCTTTCCAGTACATATATAATAACTCTCAAGAACAAAAAATAAAAATAAAATAAAAAGAGAGTTTGTTTTTCACCAAAAAGTCACTGAGCAAACTTTAACAGAGGAATAGATACTTCCTCAAACATCTAATATTTATTAGGACTCTGGCAAGAAATTTTTGAATCTTATCAATTTTGTATATGTCTGAATTACAATATTTCAGCACCTTGCAACGTTCTTGGCAAAAGGCAAGTTTTGATGTACTGCTTGGGACATCCATCTCATTTCCACCAATTTTAAACAGAAACATTCTTTACTGGCTTCAAGAAAGTTATTATGGTTGAAATAACTTGTGGAGAGTAATATTAAATTCATGAAATTTTTGGCATGAAGTCCATAGCAGCAGGAAACAAATTCATTGCAAGGATGTTGGCCATGTTATGTATCACACTAGCACATTCATTAACCTGTCCACAAGAATCAGCATATTAAGAAAAGTGGCTGACTAAAAGCAGAAACCATATCCAATGGGTAGCATCTGATTTAATTAATAAAAGACAAAATTATCCATCAATGCATGAATTAGTGGATATGCTAGAACAGGTGTGTCAAACTCAAGACCCGCAGGCCAAATCCAGCCCATGGGGTGCTTATATCTGGTCACGGGACTGGCCTGGAAATAGCAAAGCATCAGCCCTCAGTGCCTCTGCTAGCGAAAATGGAGCATGCAGCCCCGCTGCCCCATTTTCAGCCATGATGGCCTACTGCAGCCCTCTACCAGTGAAAATGGAGCTTGTGGGACTACGTGCAGCTCCCCTCCCCCCGGGCTCCATTTTCACTGGCAGAGGGCTTCAGGAGGCCAAAAACAGGGCCCAGGGGGCCATGCAGAACAGGCCTTCATCAAGTGCCCCCAACATGAATGACATCAAGCTGACCATGCCCACCCTGGCCATGTCCCCTCCTCACCCCCCTGAGGTCAAACGCTGATGTGGCCCTCAATGAAGTTGAGTTAGACACCCCTGTCCTAGAGTTTCTGCACATCTATGCAAAACACTTATTTAATAGAGGGAGGCATTGAGTTTTCAGCACCAAATATTTTCAGAGTAAGTGTTATATTTTGAAGACATATGACTGCACAGCTGGGAAAATCACATTCCGTAGTATTACTGTACCGCTATCTCTATCTCAGAGATAGAGCAGCATGAATTGAAGGGTGGCACTCTTTTATCCAAAATAAATTATCCACCAAGATGCTCAAAATTGATATCATGGAGTCAGAAGCGAGGTCAGATTGAGATATGTCCAGATAATTGATTTAATCAAAGATACACTGGAGTCAAATAAACATTACCCTCCCAAACTCTTTGCAGGAGAAGCTTAAAGAACTGCAATATTGCAATCCTCTGGGTTCAAGGAGATTTTCTGAAGAAAATGCTTCATCAGCACTGTGTTTATGGGTAGAAAATTATTGCCTCTCTTAAGCAAGTCCTGATCATCTCCAGGATTCATTACAAATGTCTGTAAATGTAATTAAGCATGACAAACAAAGTCCATAAAAATAGGGAATGCATCAAAAATTTTCCAACCAGTCCTCAATAGCTGAGCTATTAAGATCTCATTTCTGTTTTGTCGTCTCTCATTTCTTGTAAAAACCGAGACAGCATCAGCCTCTGTAAACAGTTCACTTTGTCAAATACACATACTATTTATCTATATAGAAATAATAGATAATGCCCTTCATTAAAATGAGGGTTTGTTTTTTTTGTAAAACTATCTTGTCACTTTTCTTCATGCATTCCTCCCACGATAGTCATTGTTAAAATAATGTAGCCATTCAATGTTTCATGGCTTAATTGTGAGTTTTTAAATGAGATAATTTACTTTTTATTACGAATCAAGCATGGACTATTTATAACCGGTGCCTCCCAATCTGGGCTCAGTGGCAACAATCCTAAAGCAGACATCGTTATTAGAAAATGATGTGTAAATCTGTAATATTCTATACATTTTTAGTTTCCATTATTGAACTTTAATTCAATCTCTGATGTCATTTTGATTATGTGTACTACAGTTTCACTGTTTTCAATTTGTCTGAAAACCACTTAAAAATTTATTGAGTGGAAGACAGGATAATCCTGATAAGAGCTAACAATATCCATATGGCTATCCTTCTAAATATAGCTGTTATGTAAGAATGCAATCCAAAACCCTTACTGCTGTTTGTTAGGTAGATTTAGGAGGGGGAGAGAAAGAGCTGCTGTAAAGAAGGAAATGCTGCCAATGAAGTCATCACCAATGGAAATTGACAATAGGAAGTATGGAGAAGATGCAGGTCTTTGAAATGGGCCATTCGAAAGCCAAGATAGATCAGAAGCTTTGGATGTACAAGATCCAAAATTATTCAAGAGTTGTTGTTGTTAGTTGCAAAGTCATGTCCGACCCATCACAACCCCATGGACAATGTTCCTCCAGGCCTTCCTGTCCTCTACCATCCTCTGGAGTCCATTTAAGCTCATATTCAAGAGTAGATATGATTATTTCAGGAAACGTAAAACTTTTTTTCATTTGTGGTGGTGGGGAGAGAGAGAGACTTTCAGAAAAGATATAATATTATTAAATGGACTGCCATTTGTCAGAAATGGTGAAGGGTCTCCTGCTTGGCCAGGGGATGTTTGGACTAGATGATCTACAAGGTCCCTACCGACTCTGTTAATCTGTTAATATATGTTATTTGATTTTTAATTTAGTGTAGTTTAGTTTTTTAAGTATATTATTATAGCCTCCCAACACCAATGGTATCTGAGAGGTATAGAAACCTTTTATCCATTAAAAGGGATAAAACAGAAATTCACACCAACAGCCCAGACTAAAACCAAGTTATAAGCAACACAAATATTTGTTTTATTTTATTATCCTTGGCAAACATCCATTAATAAATGAATGCTACTGTCATTATCAACCTCATTCACTGCCATGAGGCCTAAGGAAGGTCAGGAACAGAACCAACAATCCCTAGATCAAAAGTGAATAGGAGAAAGTGAGTCATGATAGCCAGACTTTCTTCCTCTGTCTTTTGGGCAAAATAATTATCTGTAGTCTCATAGAATCATATAGCTGGAAGAGTCCTTGGAGGCCTTCTAATCCAAACCCTTGCCCAAGGTAGGAGTCTTTAGACCATCCTGGACAAATGGATGCCCAATCATGTATTGGAGCAATGGAGTCCCCACAACTCCAAGAGGCAAGCTATTCCATTGGCTAATTTTTCTCACTGAAAGAAATCTGAGAATTGTCCTGAATAGCCCCAACACAGCAATCTTTCTACAGCAGAGTATTTAGATATATTTCAGGGGCATTCTATGGAATCTTTTAAAATTTAAAAAATAGATAATATTTCATAATCCATTTTCATTTTGGTGGGAGTAGAAAAATGAAACAAAAATGTGGCAGGGGTAAGGTGAACATGGAAAACAAATTGTCCACTAGAAGACCTCCAAGGTCCCATTCCCATTCTGTTATTCTGTTATTTCCTCTCTCCACTGCAGAGAGAAGAGGTGGGTTTCAGCAGGTTCTGGAGAACTGGTAGTGGAAATTTTGAGTAGTTCGGAGAACCGGTAGAAAAAATTCTGACTGGCCCCACCCCCATCTATTATCTGCCTTCCAAGTCCCAGCTGATCGGGAGGAAATGGGGATTTTGTAGTAACCTTCCCCTGGATAGGGGAGGGAATGGAGATTTTACAGTATCCTTCCCATGCCATGCCCACCAAGCCACACCCACCAAGCTATGCCACACCCACCAAGCCACGCCCACAGAACCAGTAGTAAAAAAATTTTAAACCCACCACTGGCAGACAGGTATGGTTTGTAACAGTGGTGGGATGCTACCAGTTTAACAACAAAGTGTGATCACACACTTTGCACGTGCACCTAACGCACGTGCACAGTTTTACAAATACCAACCTTCTGTGTTACCACTTGGGAGTAGCACAGCAATCCGCTCTCCTGCACCAATTATCTGAGAAGATAAAGGTAAGTAAAGCGCAGGGGCAGGTGGGCGGGCCAACCTGATTGTCAGAGCAAATCGGTTTACTCCCAGCTGATCATCGAAGCTACCAGTTCACCCGAACTGGTCCAAACCAGTAGAATCCCACCCCTGGTTTGTAAATAATAGAACACAACCTTTTACAGGTTACTTGTAAACTGTATCTAGTTCAAAAACTGAGTTTTCCTAAGGCTTTTAATGTAGTGGTATGGATCCATCCTCTAACTTAGTTAGTATAACTGTGAAGGCCTTCAGTCTGTGGATTTCCCATTCTTCCTTGGTTCTCTTTGATGCAATAGAATCAGTGGTGGAATTCAAGTAATTTAACAACAGGTTCTCTGGCCTAATGATTTCTTCCAACAACCAATTTGCCAAACTTCTTAGAAAGTTAATAACCAGTTTTCCCGAAGTGGTGCGAACCGGCTGAATCCCACCACTGAATAGAATGGCTCTGTAAATGGCATTAAACATAACACAACTCCTGGGAAAGTGAAGACGAACATCTTTCTCCCACATCTTCAGCCCAGCAGGGTATAGCATCAGACTGTGCTGCACCATGTTGCATGTCTGCTATTTTGGAACCTGGAATTACATTTTAAATGTCATCTAAACAGCTGAAAGATCAAGCTCTCTTAATCAGATGACAGCTACTCTTTTTTTGGGAGGCATTTAAATTACCAACTGCTCTTGCTGTTGCATTTTCTTTCCAACATGAAAATTAAAGAGTTTGATTACCAGCTGGTATGATATTTAGAGTAATCAATAGCAAAATCCCACTGCTAGAAAGGAGATAATCAATCATCGAAGTCAAAGAAAATCTTGACCACAACTTCATGGTTATCTTGGTTTACAAGTCTTGAGGGCATTAGCAACATTTCTCTGAAAGGCCAATTTTTTCCAGAATTCCAGAATTTACATTTTTATCTTCTTATAATATACCAACATATTAGTTATCTTAAGTCCTTGGGGGTTCACTGACAGTTTGGATAAATTAAAAAATATATATGCACAAAGATAAAAGAAACTACCTCTGCTAATTTATATTGTAGATTTAGTTCTTAATGAATGGAGAGGTAGGGTCAAGCAATTTTCTTTTGAAAATAAATTTCCATTTGTTCGTAAGATTATAAATGACAGAGGTATTTATATTCTGCATCTATGTTTAGAAAAAGTATTACAAATTGTCAGCAACGCTATATTGGAGGCCAAGAAGGATTTACCCGGCCTATTGAGAATTTAGTGGTCTTTCAACAGTCATGTTCTCTGGATTAATTTTGCTTTATTGTTTTGTTAATGGGTATGTCTCAAACTATATCCACTTATCTTAAAGTATCCTCTGTCCTTTTCATCCTCCTTATATTAAGAAAATATATATTTTCACATATTTTTATTGAATTTAAACTGTGAATATCACCCTGGAATTCCATGGCCAACATTAGAATGTAATGTTATGCCTAATATTTGTATGGTAGTAGCCTAAGGCAGCCCACCTATGGCCCTGATAAAGCAAGGCTTTATTGTTGAAGGAAAAGGGCCAACACAGGCCCTGTCTCCTTCCTAATTTCTTGCTAGCCATCATTCATCATCATTCTAGACATTGTGTATCTGCTGCAGGATGAAAGCCTGTTCTGTATTTCTGTATTTCCAACCATTATGGTCCTGAGCTTTCTTTTGCTGATGCTATCTATCTTGTTTCAGGTCTCTTTTGTGGACGCTTTTTATCAAGTGGAGTGTGCTAACCAAGACCAGGAAAATGGGGCTTTAGAAAGTGTCATTTGTAACTTATAGGCGATTTAATGAAGTCCCAAATTTGATCAGAATCTCCCTGCTCCTCTTGTGTTGAGAGAATGCCACTCCTGACAAGTATTGGAAGAGACACCACAGATGAATATTTATAAGGAATTATTTTATTGTCCCACTGCCAGCCCTGCTTGTTAGACCAGATCATGAAATCAACTCTACAGAATGGATAAAACTACCTTTATTTAGATCAGTTATCACCACCGAAAAGTAATTATGTTTGGAAGAGTTAGCAGTAAAAGGAAACCAAAGAATTTGGTGGCTGGACACCATCAAGACTGATATTAGCCAGAGCATAGAAAGAAATAGTAGTGCAAGATTAGAAGATTTGGAGAGACCTGGTCCATAAAATCACCAAGAGTCGGACATGATTGAATGGGTAACTACCACCTCCTCCTCCCCCTCCTCCTCCTCCTCCTCCTCATCATCATCATCACAGAATTTTTCAAGTCAGGTTGAATTGTACTGCCCCATCCTTCTTATACTTCATACTTAACTAGATATTCTAGATTTTTTTTTTTAAAAAAAAATGCTTTATTCCCTTTTCTTTGGGAGCAGAGAATGCATAATCTCCATTGGGGTCATCTTTCTCACTCCCTACACCAATTACTTGGAGATGTCACCTTTTGTGCAAATTCAATGCTATTGATGCCTACCGGGCTAAAACTTACTTCCACTGTGGAAAGACACAACAAGCATACGGGCATCCTGCTAGGCACTGTTGGATGGCTACATTAAAAGGTTACTCACCAGTCCTTGACCCAATAGAAAAGTATGTCAGCCTATGATTTGCTGCCTTAATTGCTGAGGTTCCTTCTGGCATAGTAAGATGTTGTTCTGTCTTTACTGTTTTGATGTGGAACAGGTTCCCCTACTTTCATTTCTCTTTCAAGTGAGAGTACACCCCAATGGGGGGGGGGGAAATTCATTCTTCCTAAAGTGGGGTGGAGTAGGCTTGGGCTTGGAGTGACATGTTTAATCTCCTGTCATATTGTCTGGCTAAGAGGCCACTAGCGCATCTGGGCCTGTTAGTTAGTTTCAGTCCCGAGTCTAACCCTTTTCCAAAGGAGTGCAAAATCTACTGCAAGCCCAAATTTGTCTCGTTTGTAAGTATGCTCTGTGTTCAGTTAGTGCTGCAAAGGAATGACAGCATTGTAAGTGAGCTCCTCAAAACTGATCCCCAGATATAGCATATGGATGGCCATGGAGACAAGTTAACTAAACAAAAGGTCTTCTCCCTCTACGTCAATGACAAATGTAGCCATATTAAACCTTTTGTAGGCAGAAGTAATAAAAATATGTACTGGTTGTTCTGGTCCTCCATTGGTGACAGAACCAATAATACACATCTAAAAGAACTTTGTTTCCCAGTTCAACACTCAGTTTAAATCAATGACCTATACAGTACAAATAATTTTTAAGCACAGGTCTAATGCTCTTTCAGAAAAGCACTAAACCTATTTTTAAAGGAGCCCATGTGAAGGTTCAGAGAGCGCTAGTGAACAGATATTCTGGGGAAGCCAGATTTTGAGGCTCTCCTGCAACCGAAATTCAAAGGCCATGATGAACAGTGACTAGTGACCATTGGAGAGGGGGTAGGATCAAAGCAAGTGGCCAACAGAGATGAGCAAATTCTGGCCCTGATTTTATAATGAACTGCATTATGGATGAAGCTCTCTGATCTGTGTCCAAAGAAGACATTATGTGAGAAGAAGAGGGGAAATACTTGTTTTAAACTGGAAGCTGCCTCCACTGTGGGCTGAAGATGGAATAAAGAAAGTTCTTGAGACAGTTTCATATAAAAACAGTGCCTGGCTGCTTGGGTCATATTTGTGCTACACTTAGGGGATGTGAGGATAAGCCTTATTGGTTCCTTTCCTTTCCTTTCCTTTCCTTTCCTTTCCTTTCCTTTCCTTTCCTTTCCTTTCCTTTCCTTTCCTTTCCTTTCCTTTCCTTTCCTTCCTTCCTTCCTTCCTTCCTTCCTTCCACCCTCCCTCCCTCCCTCCCTCCCTCATTCTCTTTTCATTCTTTCTTTCTTTTTTTTATTTTATTAAATTTCTATACCACCCTTCTCCCGAAGGACTCAGGGCGGTGTACAGCCAGAAATAAAACCATGACAGTATAAAAATTAAAAGCAATTTAAAACAATTAAATAAATTGGCCAAGAACTCTAATAAAACAACCCATTAAAATAGTAAAATATTATTATTATTTAGGCCAGCCCTGCTTGTTGGAATAATAATGCTTTTAGGGTGCGACGAAAGATACACAGGTCAGGAATCCTACGAATCTCCAGGGGCAGCTCATTCCAGAGGGTAGGGGCCCCAACAGAGAATGCTCTCCCCCTGGGGGTCATCAGCTGACATTGCCTAGCCGACGGCACCCGGAGGAGCCCCTCTCTGTGGGAGCGTACCAGTTGATGGGAGGCTATCGGTGGCAGAAGGCGGTCTCATAGATACCCAGGTCCCAAGCCATGGAGCGCTTTAAAGGTGGCAACCAGCACCTTGAATCATACCCGGAAGACCACCGGAAACCAGTGCAACTCACGCAGGAGCAATGTTACGTGGGAGCGTCGAGTCGCTCCCATAATTACCTGCGCAGCCGCATTCTGGACCAGTTGGAGCCTCCGGGTGCTCTTCAAGGGGAGCCCCATGTAGAGAGCATTACAATAGTCCAGATAGGAAGTGACGAGGGCGTGAGTGTGTAAGGAGTCCCAGTCCAGAAAGGGCTGGCTGGGTGACAAGCTGAGAGACGCAACTGGTAAATCAGGCGAACCTGATAAAAAGCCCCCCTGGCCACAGCCATCAGATGGTCTTCTAAGGACAGCTGCAAGTCCAGAAGGACGCCCAAGTTGCGAGCCCTCTCTGAGGGGGTCAAGATCTCATGCCCAATAGTCAGTGATGGAGTCAACTGACTATGATGGGACGCCAGAAACCACAGCCACTCGGTCTTGGAGGGGTTAAGTCTGAGCTTGTTCCTCCCCATCCAGATCTGTACAGCTTCCAGGCACTCGGTCATCACTTCAAGGGCATCACTGGGATGGCCCGGGGTAGAAATGAACAGATGAGTATCATCAGCGTACTGATGGAAATCCACCCTGAAGCCATGGATGATCTCGCCCAGGGGCTTCATATAAATGTTGAACAGGAGGGGCGAGAGGACCGACCCTTGTGGCACTCCACAAACTAGGCACCTTGGGGTCGATCTCTGCCCCCCTGCCAACACAGACTGCGTACGGCTGGAGAGGAAGGAGGCAAACCACCGTATAACAGTGCCCCCCACTCCTAACCCCTTCAGCTGGTGCAGCATGATACCATGGTCGATGGTATCAAAAGCTGCTGAGAGACCTAACAGGACCAGGACAGAGGAACAACCCCTGTCCCGAGCCCTCCAGAGCTCATCAACCAATGCGTCCAATGCCATTTCCATGCTATACCCAGGCCTGAAACCCGACTGGAATGGATCCAGATAATCTGCTTCATCCAGGTGCTGAGGAAGCTGTCGTGTCACCACACTCTCAACAACCTTCGCCATGAAATGAAGGTTGGAGACAGGATGATAATTTGATAAAACAGCTGGGTCCAGGGAAGGCTTCTTGAGGAGGGGCCTCACCACCACCTCTTTCAAAGTGGTGGGAAAGAAACCCTCACTCAAGAAGTGTTAATAATCCCCTGGAGCCAGCCTCATGTAACCTCCCGGGAAGCCAGCACCAACCAGGAGGGACATGGGTCCAGCAAACATGTGGTCACATTCAGCCTACCCAAGACCCTGTCCACGTCCTCCGTAGTCACAAGGTCAAACTCCTCCCAGCTAACATTCTTAAGACCCACCTCCGTCATCCCATCTGACCCCATCCAGTCAGAGTCCAAGCCCTCCCGAATCTGAGCAATTTTGTCATGCAGATATCGCACAAAATCCTCAGCCCTACCCTGCAAGAGGTCTTCCCATGCTCTGTATGGAGAAGGGAACGGATCACCCTAAACAGGATGGCTGGGCGGTTATCCGCAGACCCAATCAGAGCGGAAAAGTAGCTAGACTTCACTGCTCTGATCGCCACTAGGTAGGTCTTAATATGAGACCTCACCAGTGTTCGGTCAATTTGGAATGGCTGGCCCTCCAACTGCACTCCAGGCATGTTTTCCGGTGCTTCAACTCTCTCGGCTCCTCGGAGAACCAACGAGCTAATTGAGATCAGCACTGAGTCAGATGCCGCAAAGGCACGACGTGGTCCAAAGCCTCAGCGGTCGCCCTATGCCAGGCAGCCACTTGTTCTTCAGTCGGGTCATGGGCCAGAGCCTCAGGGAATGGCCCAATCTCTGTCCGGAACCTCTCCGGGTCCATCAGGCGCCTGGGATGGAACCATCTAACCAGTTCCATCTCCCTGCGGCGAGGGGTAGCAGTTTGAAGATCCAGTCAAAGGAGTGAATGATCAGACCATGACAAGGGCTGCCTAACTAAATCCCCTATTTCTAGATCATTCTGCCACTGACCAGAGACAAAAATCAGATCCAGAGTGTGTCCCCCCATGTGAGTAGGGCCTCGAACTAACTGGGTCAGGTCCAAGGTCGTCATGGAAGCTATGAACTCCCGGGCTGCCATTGATGTGTCACCGACCGATGGCAGGTTGAAATCCCCCACGACCATCAGCTTGGGGGTACCAACCGCCACCCTGGCTAGCACATCAGACAGCTCAGGCAGGGCTGCTGCCACGTAGCAGGGAGCCAGGTACATGATCAGCAGGCCCACCTGCACACCACGGCCCCACTTCACAAGGAGGGGCTCACATCCAGCTATCTGAGGAACAGTGGTCTCCCTCAGACATAGATCTTCATTAATAACAACCGCCACTCCCCTGCCCCTCCCCTGGGCCCTCGGCTGATGGAATGCCCAGAAACCTGGTGGGCACATTTCTACAAGGGGCAACCCCCCTTCTGGGCCCAACCAGGTCTCCGTAATACCCACCAGGTCCGCTCCCCCCTCCTGAATAAGATCGTAAATGAGAGGTCCTTTATTTACCACAGACCTGGCATTACATAACATCAGCCAGAGGTCCAGGGCCTGAGGATCTGAACCACCTGGGGAACGAGAAAGGCATTGGGGGCCGGAGCACGCAATCGCTCGAAGGTAGAGAGTGCGCACTCCCAAAACATGATATGGCCCCCTGCCACCCCCATATCTGCCCCTCCCACCTACAGTACTTATTGAATAACCCTCCCTGGATCAAGCTCCTGCCCCCTCCCACACATCCGACCCTGTATCCCTGATGCCACAGCTCCACGCAGGGCCCAGCCTCGACCTTGATGGATTTCCCCCCAAACCCACCCCAGTCTTTCCAAAACCCCTTAAAATTTTGATTAAAAAACCAGTTAAAAAACCCTCAATCTCTTCTTTGCCGCATGCCATTTCTCGGGGCTTCAAAACACATCATCAAGATAGGCCCTCGATAGCGTGGAGGGCCAGGCCTGTGAAAGAGGGGAATTTCGCAGTGTTAACAGCTCTGCCGCCAAATTACTTCTTCATGCCACTTATGTTCCTCCAAGATTTGTTCATCACATTCAGACAAGTATCCGTACCTCCTGAACAGTAATCTAATTTTCTCTCCTTTCTGTAGCTCTGGCACAAAAGGGAAACCATCCATTCCAGTCTTGCTTCAGGTACATATGAGGGATATAGTGGGGTTTATAGCTGTTGTGCACTTCATTTATGTCATCACAAATCTTGGGAACATGGAGTTGCATGTCAGCATTTGAGAACATGCTGGAAAATTGACTTTGCGGCTGCTTATTTATGGTCTTGACACACAGTTTGCATTTATTTCTCTCTATCAAAGCAAGACAAGATTTTGTTCGCAGCCTCCCATTATTCTTGATAGGAATATTATAAAGAGATATATAAATTGAAGCAATCAATTTCTGCCCTAGCTGAAACCTTGTCAACTAGGTTTTTTGTTTCCTCCTTATCCAACCCCCAGTCTTGCTAGCTATAGCTCCCTTCTCTGTCATCTTCAGTATCAAACCTCAGCACCATCTACTTCAAATAGATTATAAATGGCAATATTTTTTTAAAAAAACAAACCACTATTGTTTTCTTCTTTCCTTAGGCAGTAACAATAAATAAACATTTGTGACATTTCTTGCAATTCCATCTTTCAATGAAACTTATATATTACACTATGAATATTGTCATACATTTCCTCCCAAACGTGCAGCTCAAATGGAAACAAATCAGATAGCCGAGTTGTTATTCAAGCTAATATGTAAAGTTTATGATCCTCAACAGAAATGCGGATCTTACAATAAATGACCGCTGAGTTCCTGAAGTATGTGAAGAAAACATTTTAAGGATCCAGTCTGGGTCAGTCAACAGGACCAGAGATTTTGTCTTCCGAGCTTTCGGACTCATGCTGGAGCCAATCTTCAGGGCACTTCTCTCTGGGCAGAGGGTGTGCTGTTCTCTGTGTGATATTTATAGTGCCTGTTGTAAGTGGTTTTTTAGATGTTGATTGGGGTGTGTTGATGGCTGGCTTTTAAGTCTAGATTTCTAGATTTATTAATTTGTCAAGCATGAATAAGATAACAGATATAATTATAAACACGGACATGAACATGAACATGAATGCAGGCAATTGGCTTTCAGAAATAATAGGTGAAACCTTTGAATTAGATCCTAAAATATTCCTCCTGGGAATTCTCAAGACAGAAATGGCAAAAAAGAAGAAGTATTTGGCAGTACATATAACAACAGCAGCAAGAATCGCCTTCGCTCAACAATGGAAAGAGAAAAAAATACCAACTAAGGAACAAATAATCGGCAAAATAATGGAATGTGCCGAGATGAATAAATTAATGCTAGAAATTAATGATAGAGAAGATTCTGACTATTATAGCGTGTGGGACAAGTGGTACGGGTGGTTAGAGAAGAGGAAGATGAAATAAAAAATGAAAGAGACCAGAGTGAGTATAAGAAATAGTTAAATGAAATAGAAAGAGAAGATGTACTGTAGATGGTAGAAGATATAATGAGGTAAGGAAAGGTTACATAGGTAAGCAAAAGATATGACTTATGTATTTATTAATTTACCTTTAAAGACCATATATATATATATATATATATATATATATATATATATATATATATATATATATATATACACATTAAGAATGATATAAGAACACATTTTTATACCATGTAACTGTGTAGCAAAGATTATCTATATGTACAAACATTTGTATTTTTATTTATTTCCTTTTTCTAAACCATGTAACCGGATGGACAAAAATTGTATTATTATAATTTCTTAATAATAAAACATTTAAAACTGAAAAAAAAAAAGAACATGAACGCAGGAAATGGGTATGAATAAATGGGGACAGTAGGACAGGGACGGTAGGCATGCTGGTGCTCTTATGCACGTCCCTTACAGACCTCTTAGGAATGGGATGAGGTCAACAGTAGACAGTCTAAGGTTAAGGTTATGGGGGTTTGGGGAAGTAACCACAGAGTCAGGTAGTGCATTCCAGGCACTGATCACTCTGCTGCTGAAGTTGTATTTTCTGCAATCAAGTTTGGAGCTGTTTACTTTAAGTTTGTATCTATTATGTACTCGTGTATTGTTGTGGTTGAAGCTGAAGTAGTCATTGACAGGTAGGATGTTGTAACATAATTTTGTATACTACATTTAGGTCAGACTGAAGGCTGCGCAGTTCTAAGTTGTCTAAGCCCAAAATTTCAAGCCTGGTAGCATAAGGTATTCCGTTGCGAGCGGAGGAGTGGAGGACTCCGCTTGTGAAATATCTCTGGACTTGCTCAATTGTATTAATGTCTGATATACAGTGCAGGTACCAGATAGATGAGCTTTTTCGAGAATTGGTCTAACAAATGTTTTGTATGCTCTAGTTAGCAGAACAATATTACCAGAGAAGAAGTTATGCAAGATTAGGTTAACAACTCTTAATGTCTTTTTGGCAATGTTGTTACAGTGGGCTCTGGCTGTCATTTGCTTGTGCTGTCCAGCTCTCACCTTCTAAGTATTTGATAGGCTGGTGCTAAATCAGCACATTTGCTGACTGATGAAGGACCTGTTTCCCTGGCTGTTTTTGTACCTGCTCATCCAACAATCATAGTAACTGCAAAAGTTCATTGCAGTGTGAAGATACCAATGAGTTTGGGTCTCCTCATCTGATTGCTCACCTGTGTTCTTGCAGTTTGGTGGTTAGCTTCCTCCACGTCTGTCCTACATAGTCACATGGGCAATCCATACAAGGGATTCAGTAGATTACACTGGAAATATCTCCCACCTCCAAGTGATCTTTACAATGCATAATTTGTGCATTGCAGTGCAATACATTGTACAATGCATTCTCGTGTGGTGGCCTCTGGGCAGTGTGCAATGCCCACTTGCAAATCTCAGAAACTGCATTCTACATCTTCCAAAATGTTTTTTATGTATGGCAGGGTGTGCCATGTGGTTGGTCTTGTACCTTGTTTCTTCCTTTCTCTCCCCACCATGTTGCACAGACATCTTGTGACAAATGATTGTGGGTACTCATTCTGCTTGAATTGTTCATGTAGGTACCTGCTCTCAGGCTGTTTGGCTTGGTGGATACTACAGTGCAGTGGTGGGTTCCTCCCAGTTCGGTCCAGTTCGGCTGAGCCGGTAGCGGTGACGATATGACATCACCGAACCAGTTCTCCCCCCCGCCATCCCACCCCCCCCACATTATTCTTACCTTTTATTTGGTCCCACCCCCAATCTATTGCTGCCTCCTGAGTCCCAGCTGATGACAAGAGGGAAAAAAACTGTTTAAACTCTTGCCGCGGGGCTTCAAAGGGCCGTCCTACAGCTGATCAGTGTTAAAAGCAAACAAATGAGTCAGGTCGTAAGCGTGAGGACTGATCATAAGTGTGAGGACCTTCCAGAAATGACTCTGACCAGCTAGCCACGCCCACCTAGTCACATGACCTCCAAGCCACACCCGCAAAATAAGCCACACCCACAGAACCGGTAGTAAAAAAAATTAGAACCCACCCCTGCTACGGTGGATTCTCACCCTGACATATAGTGTTCTGATACAACTCTTTTTGTATGACAGTGGATGGTTGTTGTTGAAATTCAGAAGGCATGGAGTGTTGGTGGCTTTGCAATAAACTGTGGTTTCTAGACTTCCATCCTCTTGTCTGTTGACAAGTACATCTAAAAATGGTAATTGCCTAGCTGTTTCTTTCTCCCTTGTGAACTGTATGTCTGCATATTGGGGAATATACAGACATACTGTCTGTATGTTCCCCGACAAACAGACATACAAAAGCTCAGAAGACAAAACATCTGGTCCCAGTGATTGACCACATTTTGGATTCTGCAACATTATCCTGGGACACATATACTTGCCTTCATTTATAAAACATTTTAAGCAGTACATAAAATTCCCCTTCTCTGCGTTTCACCCATATTTTTGTCTGGAGTGTTCTTTCTATATTCCCATATAAGTAGTCCTTGACTTATGACCAAAATTGATCCCAAAATTTCTGTTGCTAAGTGAGACAGTTGTTAAATGAATTTTGCTCTGTTTTACAACCTTTCTTGACCCAGTTGTTAAGTGAATCCCTGCAGTTGTTAAATTAGTAACATGGTTGTTAAGTGAATCTGGCTTCCCCCATTGACTTTGCTTGTCAGAAGGCTGCAAAAGGTGATCACATGACTCTGTGACACTATAATCATCATAAATATGAATCAAGGGTCTGAATTTTGTGTCAGGTTTTCAAGTAACCCACCCAACTGAATCAAAACTCTGAGACTAGCATACTCCTCATTAGTTAGGTCATATTGGCACATCTGGGGAAACCCAACTCTAAAGCCCCCTCGAGTTTCCCCTTAGTTAAAAGTACATTTTTCCTCCCCCTGCCCATGCACTCCAGCACATGGTCCAATAAGGTCACAATCCAAAGTTCATCTGGCCCTACCTCAATGGTAGGTTGCTCCCGGTTCTGTCTGGTTCTGTCCGGTTCTGGTAGTAAAGTGGTAGTAAAAGCGGCAGGAGGCTCCAGCCACCTGCCCGGATGTCATAATTGATGATCTACCCATGTGCAGAAGCATGTATGCTCCTGTTGCGAACTGGTAGTAAAGGTAAGTAGAACCCACCCCTGCCCCACATCCTGCCTTCTTTCTCCTGGTGGAAACGTCTTTAGTTCTCAGAGGAAATAATTTTATTTTGCTTACAATTCCTTTGCGATCTCTGCCTCCTGTTCCCATAGCTTGACCAACCTCCACTCTGGCAGCCCTGAAGATGCCAGGAGAAAATGGCTCCAGGGCTGACATTTTGATCATGTGAGCATGGGAATGCTGCAATGGTTGTAAGTGTGAAAAAAGGTCATAAGTCACTGTTTTCAGTACCATTGTAACTCCGAATGATCACTAAATCAACAGTCGAAAATCTAGGACTACCTATATATAAATATATATGTGATATTTTCAGGCCTTGGACAATTTTTTACATGGAGTCTTGGACAGCTAGCCAATACTTATCTTAGAATTAGCCATACAATGTTCTACCCAGTATCTATTCCTGGAGACATTTGATGGTTCTCATTAAGATGTCTACTGCACTTCTGTCTTATTAACCTGTCCCAATCACTGGTTATCAACTGTTTGCTGGCTAAGAAAAAAGTTCCAAAATCAATAGGGCAGCTTGCATTCATTCTGCCACCAGATTAGTCACATTTTAAACCCTTGTTTAAGAAAGAATCTCAAGTCTGGATAAAGTCTGAATAATGATTTTGTTCTGACCTAGGCTTCTCCAGCAGCACGAAGCCGAGTTCTCGTCCCAATAAATCCCTTTTATTTAATTTACAGTGAATTCCTCTCCCGCAGTCTTTCCTCTCCCACAGTCTTTCAAAATAGTTCACAATTACCGACCTTTATCAGGCTTGGAGAGTGGCCAGGCTGATATCTTTCATACGCCATAATATTTGGCAAGAATGCAGGAATGAACTAATTGTCTCCTGCAAACATCCCTCCCCTTTCGCTCCTCTTCATTGTCCACCTGTGGCCTTATATCCCAAGTTGACCCAACTTGTTCCCTTTGTCTGGCAACTCTGCGCATGTGCATATTGGGAACAGGCTCCAGCTGTTCGTCTGCCTCACTGATGTCTGACTCCGAAGGCAGCTGATACCTGTCATATGGCCCTGGCCCAGGGGTGAAATCCAGCAGGTTCTGAGAGGTTCTGGAAAACTGGTAGTAGAAATTTTGAATAGTTTGGAGAACCGGCAAATAGCACTTCTGGTTGGCCCCAGAATGGGGTGGGAATAGAGATTTTGCAATATCCTTTCCCCAGGAGTGGGGAGGGAATGGGGATTTTGCACTATCCTTCCCCTGCTACGCCCACCAAGCCACACCACACTACTCCCACCAAAACAAGCCCACAGAACTGGTAGAAAAAAAAATGGATTTCACCATTGCTCTGGCCCCATCTCTGCCTCCAACACAGGGCACTTGTCAGAGCCTTCCCCAGACTCCAGGATTGGCCCTTGTTCTACCCCAACCTCCTCACTGTCCAAATCTGTTGCCAGCTCCTCTGGCTGCTGGCGGGCCACACCAGATTTTGGTTCAGGGCAGAGCTGGACGTGTGTCTCTAGACACAGATCTTAGAAATAAATATCCACCATAAGTGGAAGCTTTGAAAATAAATTATGGCAATAGTTGATCGAGCTAAATCATAGAAGGAAGATGGAAAGAAGATAAAACAGTATCGCAATTTAACATATAGTTCAAATGTGTGTGGTTTTTCCATCAAAAATAAATCCACATTGCTGCCATTTCTCTGATAGCATTGATTGCCTGAAGGAGTAACTAACTAGTGCTGCTTTTGAACCCTTGTTCTTTGCAAAATATTTTTTTCTGATCTGAATCAGAAATAGTGCAAATTCTAAACTGTGATACAACACAATTCATTTGGCGCCAACAACCCATGTAATTCAGCCCTCACCATCTCCAAAGAGATTAAATGAAAGCCAGTCTCCAAAAATTTTCCCAGACTTCTTTTAAAATAAAAGTTGGACCAAAGAAGCGATAGACAAATCTGAACGGTTAGGATATGGTTTGAGCCTAACAAGTTGTCCAGGCAATATATGTGTTCTGTGACTTTAATATGAATATGTATTGTGTAACTTTAAAGTTTTACTGCAGATTCATTGTAATGCTGAGTCATGCTGTAATTAGATAATCACTGGTTGTAAAGGTAGTTAAGAAAGGTACTGTAAAGTATTCAGTTGATGATAAGCTACCATTGTGTGAGGAGTTGCTACCATTATGCTATCATAGTTGGATGGATCTGCTACCATCGTGGTTTGTGAACCAGAGTGAGTTTGTTATTCTAACCAACTACTGTTTGTGTGGTAAGAAGAGTTCTTGTATCACTGGACTGATTTAACTGGCAAAGACTTGGATTGATTTAAAGACTATGAGATTGTTTTTTCCTTATAAAGTAAGCTTTTGATAAACCAGTTTGCACATGTCTTATTCATTGCTCTCAGCAACGTTTCTCTGTGCTCTACACTCTGCTGGTTGGTAACACAACAACAATATCCTTATCATGAACATTATGGTTTCTTATTTCTCTTCTGTTAAATTTATTTCATACAATTTGTACATCATTCTGAACATTAAATATATATTTGTGTGCGAGAGAATTATATGCAAATATGTATTTATACACAGGATCTGGTTTGGTGTAGTGGTTGAGGCATCAGGCTAGAAATCGGATGGCCATGAGTTCTAGTCCTCTCTGGGGCGTGAAGCCAACTGGGTGACCTTGGACCAGTCACTCTTTCTCAGCCCTAGGAAGGAGGCAATGGCAAACCACTTCTGAAAAATCTTTCCAAGAAAACTGCAGGGACTTGTCCAATGGGCAGTCTCTGGGAATCAGGTATCATTGAACATATTTTTTTTAAAAAAATCTGTACATATACATTATTCCCAATCTACTCTGGTGGGCTGCATAAGGTGATACTGATATGTATAAAATGCTGTAATAGCTAGGAGAAGTGTGTTGGTATTGATGCTTGTTCTCAAACCAGAATGCCTTTACTATCAGCAGTAGCTCTTGGCTTGCTCAACAAACCTGGGTGTATTCAAACAAAACCTTCAGCTAAGCTTCACAGGGTGAGAAAGATGCTTTATTCGTGCTCCAGGATGCTCGTAGACAATGACAAGCTTACAATGTGTAACATAAAGTTGGCGCTGAGAGCAGTCACCTCTCAGTGCCTTTTAAATAAGGCATGCCACCCCGCCTTCCAATCAGGCATCGTTTCCTGGGATCCTTGTTTCTCAGCTGCTTGGGGACCTGACGTGACGTCATTCTCTACTTCCTCATCGCAGCAGCAAAGTCCGTTTAAGGCAATGGCTCACCCCATCGTGGCATGCCCGATTGCCTAACCCATTACCAGCACCCTCACATCATGTGCACCCACCACCTATCAGCCAACAACCCCCAGAGGTTCATCGTGTGCCATCCGGACCCCCGGGTATGCAGCTTCCTTACTACACCCCTTTGTGTAGAGCCAAGGCTGGGCTCGACAGTAGCAGCAGTACTACCGTCAGTCACCATAATCATAAGGGTGGAAAGATATAGGGGGCTGAGAAAGAGATCTGAATTTTTCCAATATATTAATTGGCACATATCACCAACAGTTGTGTAGCAGTGTGTTCTGAACTGCGTTAGCTAGCTGTCCCGTAAGGAAGCTGGTTTGTTTTATGTGAAATCTAAATTATTTTTATATTTGCTATATCCTTCAATACTGTCGGCATGCAACAGTCGAATCCACTACCTTGAGAAAATTAACATTCACCACAAACAATCCATTCCCTCTGCACAAAATCAGAGTGACCTATCTATCTGAAATTCACTTTCAATCAAAGCAGCAAAGTCCTGGGAAGGGAGGGGGGTAGGAAAATAATAATGTGCAGAAGAAAAAGAATTATAAGAATTTCCATGGACTATAGAACAAAAGACTTTCATTTATTCAAATCTCACTTTATATCTGCCTATGGAGTCTGACTGGGCTATCTCTAAAGTGACCAATGAATGCCATTTCTGGAGCTTCAGATTCATATTCTAAGCCAGACTGAATAATAGTCCAGGTAGTATGTCAAAATATTGTGCAGAACTGTTTTGCCAAGTGCCGGGACAGCAATCAGGTGCCCAGGCAATTGATTCTTTTGGATCAACAGACAAAAGCACACTAGTGAATAAAGAGATTTTAAGCTTTTATTATTAGCCAAAAACAGATTGAAAAGGATGGCAGAAAAAAGCATGCATACCAAGCAAGATAATACATAAATCTTTTACAGGCTGCCAGGAGCAACGTAATAATGACAGCAGAGATAGCAATAGCTCCCCTTTACAGCCCCCTCTAAGCAGGTTTACAGAATCAGCATATTGCCCCCAACAAACTGGGTCCCCATTTTTACTGACCTTGGAAGGATGGAAGACTAAGTCAACCTTGAGCCAGTCAGGATCAAACTCCTGGCAGTGAGCTGAATTAGCTTGCAATACTGCATTTTACTGGGAGGCGGTGGCTCAGTGGGTAAGATGCTGAGCTTGTTGATCAGAAGGTCAGCAGTTCAGTGGTTTGAATCCCTAGCACCGTGTAATGGTGTGAGCTCCCGTTACTTGTCCCAGCTTCTGCCAACCTAGCAGTTTGAAAGCAGATAAAAATGCAAATAGAAAAATAGGGAGCACCTTTGGTGGGAAGGTAACAGCGCTCTGTGCACCTTTGACATTTAGTCATATTGGCCACATGACCACGGAGACGTCTTTGGACAGTGCTGGCTTTTTGGCTTTGAAACGGAGATGAGCATCACCCCTAGAGCTGGAAATGACTAGCACGCATGTGTGGGGGAACTTTTACCTTTTATTGCATTCTAACCACTGTGCCACCACAGCTCTTACCCCATGGCTGGCCAGTTTCCACAGCACATAATGCTAGATTCCTTGTAGAAGCTCCCAACAAATAATAACAACTCTCTAGTTTTTAATCAAAAACCTGGCACCATGATTTCATGACCTTGCTACAGCCTGGAAACTGCAAAACCTGACCTTGACTGACTGGCATATGACTCTGCCAGTCTGAGATTTTCACAGAGGAAAAAGCTTTGAAGCTATTTGAGCTCCTTCTCTTCCATCCAGCAAGCAAAAATGAAAAAAACTAGCAGGCTAGTTCAGAATGGGCTCTATAAACTCCTAGGCTTTTCTTAATACAAAGGAGAAATCCAAGTATGTCACTCTCTCCTTGTAATAACAATGGTCTTCTGCATTGCCACTACAAAAAAAAAAAAAAACCAGGAAGTATTAGGCAGTATTGAACTGGTATAAATTTCTCCTGACATCAGGAGAGAAATCAGTGTGCCCTTCAACTAAAGGGAAACCTCCTCCAGTCCTTTTTATTAGCAGCACCTTAGGAGTGATTTTGATCATCTCCTTCTGTCTTCTCTTTATATCAGGGAACAATCTGATATTCTTTCACTTAAGAAATTAATTTTTTGTTACAAATTGGTGCCCTTTCCCACCTTTGCTTTACATTTCGGGCTCTAGCAAAAACTATGGCAGTTTGATAACAACAACAACAATTTATTATTACAATCTTAGACCAGAACAAATTAAAGCATAGTATATATACACTTAAAACTTCTAGTATAAAATAATAAATAACAACTAAAATCTATAATAAAATCCAGTGTCAATTGTACATGGTCTGACTATACCAGGGGTCTGCAACCTTAAACACTAAAAGAGACATTTGGACCTGTTTCCCACAGAAAAGAAAACACCGGGAGCCACAAAACCCTTTCCCTGCCTGACTATTTCTTGAGAGGCCACAAAACTAGCATATGTAGCTGAATTAAATGTTCTGTTTTCTTCTGAAACTTTTCTTTTCTTGGATTTATCCATGGTTGGCCTACAGGGGGTTGAAAAGCTCAATAAATTGTGTGCCAGTGGGTGTCAGACATTGGTGGTTGTGATGAATATTTTAAGTGACAGGAAGCTGCAGCAGAGGGTGAACGAGCCACATGCGGCTCCAGAGCCGCAGGTTGCTGACCCCTGGACTATATGATAGTTGCAATCCCAAAACTGTGTGGCCCTGGCAGTTTGACGACTGTCCCACAGTTGTAAATCAAAGGCAAAATTGATTGATATTACCATTTTAGCTCGTAGTTCTATTTTTAAAAAAGTAGATGTGCAAAGCTAAGCATTTCTTTGATTTTTGTTTTGTTTTGAAGTACAACCCATTTAAATCTATTGGAGAAAGAAAAAAATAAGTATTTTTAATACTCCTTCTCTTTCCTTTTTTTTAAAAAAAGGTACAGAAACAGTAACACTGTAATTTAACAGTGTGGTGCATTAAAAAGCCCTGCCTAATGTTGTCAGGAACTCCACAAACACGTACCAGTTATAAATGCTACACTGTGCAGAAAACGTTTTCTGGTGGTAGGTTCAATGCATCTTTGTGTGTTTGTCTTTAGAAGCAGGTGCATTATATCTGCATAGATAAGTATTTCCATTTCAAACTATTCACCTTTCAAATATCAGGGTGCCTTTGCAAATGTAAAAATAAAAGGGCTTTTTCTCTAGTATGCATAGAGAAGCTGAACAACAATGGCTGTCTTTCCTAGAAATGCAAATAAGAGCTGCCACCACATCCTTTACCCACCATTGCCATCGCATCTCAGATGTAGGGGGGTGACCTTGAACAGGTTCTTTCAGCCTTCCTGTGGCTCATTTTCCTCCATCTGTTTCCTACCTGTTTCACAGAACTGTTGCGAGTCTTAATTGCTGCTGGAGGCCCTATTAACCAGGCCTGTTAGGGATTCTGAAACCTTCAGAAGAGAAGTATCCTACTACAAAGCATTATTATCATCATTATCATCATCAATATCCAAAGCATTTAGCACAAATCAGTGCTAATGTATCTTTCATAGAATGACTGACACAGTTAATGCATCTGTTTCCGGAGAGGTGATACCCTTGATATTGAGCGACATAGATCTTTTACTGGCTTGTTAGCGAGTTGGGAATGAAGAAAGAATCTATAAAGTGACCTTTGGGTTTCAGGTGAGACTAAAATATGTCTCTTTAACAAAATCAGATTTTCCTGTCTTCTTGCATGCAAATGAGCATTATTATAGGTGACCTTTGTCTTAATGAGTATATAGTATAGCTTCTTTTTTCAGCTTGCAGAGACGTTCAGCTGGAAACATCGGATTTGAACAAATTAAGGATACAGGATGTCTGTGCTTTTTAATCATTGGGTCTTAGCCAGGCTTGTGTTTGTAAATTAATTTCTTACTGGATAGGACAGTTAATTGACATAGAAGGTTTGAACTGTAGCTTTTTGGGAGAAGTTGATTTGGTTTGGTTTTCTAGGCAGCAGCTCTTAAGCTGCCTTTTTCAAAGCTCAAAATATCTATACAAATTATGGATGATTTTAAACAGAAGAATTCAGAACAATGTCTCCAACTTAGTTCCTATAACCACAAATTTTCTACGCCATACTGATAAAGAAGGTTGGGCCAACAAAACTAAAACTAGAGGTAAAGTGCTTTCCTTACTTGCACTTATGGCATGCATTTGCCCTGGCAAGGTGGGGTGGGGTTTTTTTTGGCCATGTCCTGATGGCGTTGCCTTTCTCTGATCCTCAGTATGACTTGAGCCAGCTTTAAGTCAGCCTTAGCTCCCTTGATGTAGTATTTCCATTTTACTATATATATATTTTTTGTTGCAGATGAAACCTTGACCATTCTATCATTGGCAGAACCAGGTGATCTCTGAGGGAGGACTAACAAGGGATGGGAAGGCTGCATGGTACAGTAGGAAGTGGGAGCTCCTCCCATAACCTTCTCCTATATATCATCATTTAGACAGAATCTGTGCTGTAGAGTAGAGGGGCTGACAGATGTAAAGGCTCCCACTGCACCAGATTATCCTCCTCCTTGTATCTGACGGCTGTCAGTCTAGCTGCTTTTAAACATGTTTAGTGAACTTTCAAGAAAATGCTAAATCTATATCCCAAAGGTGGATTCAGAACAGAAGAAGCTTCTTGGATGAGAAGTTTTCAAAGAAAAAAAAAACCTTGAAAGTCCAGTTGCCTTTGGAACAACCATGACCTGGATGAATGAGAATCTCCATAGACATTAAACCCACATGTAGCCAGACTCTCAATGCAGAGAGACATGATGTGGTAAGAAGGAACTCTCCTGTTCTACTTTGTAATTCTTCCTCTATGCCTGTCAGTGCTTTGACCAAGTGCCGCCCACTGGGAATCAGCTGCTATGACTGGAGAGAGGGCTCTTCAAAGCCTTCAGGTCTTCAACTCTACAGAACAGTTTACATTTAGGAGCTGGTAGGAAAAGTCCTTCTTCTTGCTCCTCACTTAAATATCCTATGGGGCAGCTGATCCCTAGATGGAGGGAGGGGCTGCTGTTTTCAAAGATGACTAACCGCATGCTCACTCAGGTAGAGAGTGAGGGGAAGGACATAATATAGACTTCAGCAAGGCATTTGACAAAGTAGACCACAACCTACTTCTTGGTAAGCTAGAAAAAAGTGGGATAGATAGCATTACCACCAGATGGATTCATAACTAGCTGACAAACCATACTCAACAAGTAGTCCTTAACAGGCCTATGTCTACATGGTGGGAAGTAAGTAGTGGGGTACCACAAGGTTCCATCTTAGGGCCAGTACTCTTCAATATCTTCATAAACAATTTAGATGAGAGAATAGAAGGAGAAGTTACCAAATGTGCAGATGATACTAAACTGGCAGGAATACCTAATACCCTAGGCTCAAGATCCAGATGTATCTTGACAGACTTAAATACTGGGCCCTATCTAACAAAATGAAATTCAACGTAGAGAAAAGTAAACTCTTACACTTAGGCAAGAAAAATCAAAAGTACACATATAGACTGGGTGAAACCAGGCTTAATAGCAGTAACTGCGAGAGGGATCTTGGAGTCTTAGTGGACAAACGGTTAAATATGAGCTAGCAGTGTGCGGCAGCAGCCAAAAAAGCCAACACAATCCTAAATTGCATTAATAGAGGGAAACAATCAAGATCAAGTGAGGTACTAATACCACTCTATGAAGGGTTAGTAAGACCACACCTAGAAGACTGCATCCAGTTTTGGTCACCACACTATAAAAAAGATGTTGAGACTCTAGAAAAAGTGCAGAGAAGAGCAACCAGGATGATTAGGGGCTATCACAGAGAGGAAGGGATCAAGCTATTTTCTAAGGAACCTGAAGGTCAGACAAGGAATAATGGATGGAAACTGATCAAGGAGAGATTCAACCTAGAAATAAGGAGAAATTTTCTGACAGTGAGAACAATCAACCAATGGAACAGCTTGCCTTCGGAAGTTGTGGGAACTTCATCACTGGAGACTTTCAAGAAGAGATTGGACTGCCATTTGTCTAGGTGTGGTGTAGGGTCTCCTGCTTGGGCAGGGGATTGGATGAAATTACTTACAAGGTCCCTTCCAACTGTGTTAATCTAATCTTCAAGGTTTGCCTCTTGCACATCCTGTGATTGACATGGCTTTCTTGTTAGCTACTGACATTGAAACATTGGGAATAAGCAGGACAATTTCTTGTAGCTTCAAGCGAGAACAGAGGTGCCATTGGCTTTAGGGACAGCAAACCTATGTTGGTTAGTTGTCTTCTGGTTCACAAAAAGAAAAAGAGCATTTTAAATGAGCTGTGGGAAACTGCTCTAAAACTAATCTCATACCTTGATCTAAGCAATAATATGTTTTGCTTGGTTTTGCTTAGGATATTTTGCATACCATACTCCATAGGTTAGCATCTTACACAAGCAACTATGATTTATTTAATTTATCCTGGTTAAACAAATCAAGCTTAGTGTGACATGTTAACTCAGTCTAAATGTTCATGATGCTTCCTTCATTATTGCTGCTACTGATCTCACTTTACCCATATCAGAAATGAAACACAGAAGAAAATCAAAACGATCGGGAAGCATGATCTATAGTGAAGAACCAAAAGTGGCAGTAATGAACAGAAGAGAAATAGATACTAAGAGAAAAGCATCGGTTGTAAGAGAAGATGCCTAGTTTGCATGAATAAATGGCAAAGGGAATCAGCATCAGCAGTTTCTGGAAGACATCAAATGAGAACAGATATTCAACAAGCGTCACCATTCAACAAGCACTGGCTGAGTTCTGCACAATTTACAGCTTTGAAATCTGTTTATGTGTACCGGGTATGTACCAGCCCGGAAAAGCCGGAAGAGAGTCATAAAAAAAAAAAAAAGAATTCTATTCAAGTATATTTCATATTTCATTATGTGAAATATAGCAATGGCATTTAGCAATAGCAATAGCACTTAGACTTATATACTGCTTCACAGTGCTTTACGGCCCTCTCCAAGCAGTTTACAAAGTCAGCATATTGCCCGCAATAATCTGGGTCCTCATTTTACCCACCTGGGATGGAAGGCTGAGTCAACCTTGAGCCTGGTGAGATTTGAACTGCCAAATTGCAGGCAGCTGGCAGAAGGAGCCTGCAGTACTGCACTCTAACCACTGCGATCCTGTTGCGAACTGGTAGTAAAGGTAAGTAGAACCCACCCCTGCTCCATCCCATGCCCTACCTCTGAGTTTGATGACTTGACTGACAGGTTTTGGGGTCCAGGAGGAAGAGGGAGGGAGCTCTTCCAATGGAGCAGAGTCCAGTGGTGGGTTTCAAATTTTTTAGTACCAGTTCTGTGGGCGTGGCTTGGTGGGCATGGCAAGGGAAGGATACTGTAAAATCTCAATTTCTTCCCGATCAACTGGGACTCAGGAGGCAGAGAATAGATGGGGGCAGGGCTAATGAGAGGTGGTATTTACCGGTTCTCCAAACTACTCCAAATTTCCACTACCGGTTTTCCAGAACTGATCAGAACCTGCTGAATACCACTTCTGGAGCAGATAGAATCTTATGTTCCTCTTCTGTGCCTGAGCTTTGACAAACCAGGCTATTTGGGGGACACAGGTTTGGCCTACTTTCTACATCAGCTGGCTAAACCTGCCTTCCAAAGCCCTGATCTAGTCTTACCCCCCAAAATATAGGGCATGTGTTGTGTGTTTATTTATTTGTTTGTTTGTTTACTGTCTCAGAACAATGAAAAGAGGTGTGCCAGGTAAGCTATTTTTCTGCACAGTGGAAGGGGAAGCCAAACTAGGAGAAACAGTCAGTTGCGTTCCTTAATTTGTCTCAAATTAAAACTGCAAAGGCGGCACTTTTATAGCTGACCCCATTCCTGAGGCAGATGCGGGTTCAGTAATGAGGGAGCACAAAGGATGCAGGCAGATTCCTTGGACAGTTCCTAAAGCACTTTTCCACTTTTTTGTCTGCCTATGAGAGAAACAGATGATGGACAGTCTGCGTGAAGTCGCTGCCCTTCGCTTTGACGAGATGACACCATTCTTCTGACAGAAGTGCTTTGTATCATCTCAAAGCCTCTTCCAGCCATCCCAATTACTAAACAAGGGCTCTCTGAGTCAGAAAATGAAGCAATTCAGCCAGTTTATTTTGCTTTTGAAGGTGTGTGTGTGGGGAAGGGGGAGGCTCTTTACAAAGCAGCTTTGAAGTGGCTGCTTTTGCACAAACTTTAATTGAAGTGAAGCAATCCTTCAAAGCTTTGCAGAGAGAGAGATGCAATAGCAACCTTATTTTATTGATCTGGGTATGGTTTTTTTTATCATTTGCCACTTGTTTATGCAATAAATATCTGATGATATGTAGCATCTGTAGCTGTGTGTGTGTGTGTAAGAGAGAGAGGGAGAGAGACAGAGACAGAGAAAGAGAGAGAGAGAGAGACTCCTAAAGGTGCTTTTTCAAGAGAGCTGAAGAAGCTTCTTGGATGAGAAGTGAAACGTCTTCAAAGAAAAACCAGAAAGTCCGGTTGCTTCTTGGAAAGGCACCTTTGGGATAACCATGACCTGGATGACTGAGAATTTCCATGGACATTGAACGAGTGAGTGGTAATCTTTGGCCCTGCAGCAAAAAGGAAAATTACTTATTTTGAATAAAACAACCTAGAACCTTTGAATAACCTTTGAACCTAGTGGTTAAAGTCAAATGCACCAGCGACACATCAAGTTGGATTGCTGGGAAAATGAGCTTAGTTGCTAACTCTTGTTTGTTTCTTGTGCTGACAATGTTTACATGCTAACATGCAATCAGTTCAAAGAAAATGGCCTTCCCTGCATGTATGCTTCCCAATGTGTGGCTGGGAATTATGGTTTCCATCCATCCCATGATGAAAAATCTACCTGTGACGAAGACCATTTCTTCCCATTTGCCTTGACCATACATTGCACTAGAAGCCCTGCTGATTTATGGGCATCATCAAAGTGAAATCATCTAGTACCATAATCTCTATTTTACTAAGGTGGATCAGGGAAATCTATCCATGGCATCCTTTTCAATAGGCTATGCTCAGAGCCTTGGTAGCGCAGTAGACTAAAGCACTGTTAAGTAACACCAGCTGCCTGCAATTACTGCAAGTTCAAATCTCACCAGGCTCAAGGTTGACTCAGCCTTCCATCCTTCCGAGGTAGGTAAAATGAGGACCCGGTTTGTGGGGGCAATAAGCTGACTTTGTATAAAAAAGAACACCGCTTGGGGTGGGGCGAAAGCTCTACTAAGCAGATATATACAAAAGTATGAAGGCTATTGCTTAACGCATTGTAAGCCGCCCTGAGTCTCTGGAAAAGGGCGGAATATAAATCGAGCCAATAAATAAATAAATAAATAAATAAATAAATAAATAAATAAATAAATAAATAAATAAATAAATGTGTCCTAGGAGGCATCCTATTATAGAGGGTTTGCTCCTATTCAGATGGCTAATTGCAGAAGATACTGCTAGGGTAACAATTCCAGTTGTAACCATGGAAGTTGTTATTAGTTTATGTTCCCATTAGGCTCTCTTGTCTTCTTAGACTCCAGATCCTCCACTTTGGTCCTGAGCTCTATTCTTAGTGACATGCCTAAAAATCAAGAACTGATCTTGTGTGCTCTGAGAAAGTTTGGAAAATATAATGAGCAAAATGTGTTGGCCCTCAGGTAGTGAATTTCTGCTTTAGAAAAATCCAGTGTCAGTATATGCTTTCAGAATATCCCAGGTCCAGTGGTGGGATTCAGCCAGTTCGCACCACTTCGGGAGAATCGGTTGTTAACTTTCTGAGCAGTTTGGAAAACTGCTTGTTGGAAGAAATCATTAGGGCAGAGAACCGGTTGTTAAATTACTTGAATCCCACCACTGTGCACCACTGTCCCACCCTTATAAGTATGAGCTGCCATTCATTCTCAAAAGGACCTCAAAGAATCTGGAAGTAACTAAAGGCTGTTATGGTATCATTGACTTTCAGCTCTAGTGTCTTCCTTTCTCCCAGCAGAATGACGATGTTGAGCCAATCCTGGTTATTATGAAACTAGGGTTTAATTAGGTCATTCATAGTTCACAATGCTATTTCTGTAAGAACTTCCCCTCTTTTTTTCCCTGGGCACCATCCCAAAGGGTCTGAAGCAGCCATGTACACAGTTGATAAAGACAATCCAAACATCTCTAAATAACTGATTTTTAGGGCAGTAACATAAGAGAGAAGGGCCCTTGACACTTTCCCCAACCTGGAACCTACTAAATAGTCATGCAGGCAGGAAGGAAATTGTGAGGGCTGTAACATAACATGTCAAACAAACACCAAGTTGGAAAAAGCTAACATATGTTATGGAGAGGCAGCTTTGATGTAGTAATTAAGGCACCAGGCTAGAAGATAGTGAGTTCTAGTCCCATCTTAGACACCAAACCAGCTAGGTGACCGTGGGTCGATTTCTCTCTCTCAAACCTAGGAAGAAAAGCCAGGGCAAACTGTTTCCAAAATTCTTGCCAAGAAAACTATGAGGACTAGTCCAGGCACTCATGAGGATTCAACACAGACTCAAAAATGTGTGTCTGTCTGTCTGTCTGTCTCTTCCTCCCTCCCTCCTCCCCCTTGCTCTTTCTCTCTCTCTCTCTCTCTCTCTCTCTCTCTCTCTCTCTCTCTCTCTCTCTCTCTCTCTCTCTCTCTCTCTCTCTCTCTCTCACACACACACACACACACACACACACACACAATGGAAATAAATCTAAATAAGCCTACAAGGTAGGTGGGTTTCAGCAGGTTCTGACCAGTTCTGGAGAACCAGTAGCAGAAATTTTGAGCAGTTGGGAGAACTGGTAGTAAAAATTCTGACTGGCCCTGCCCCCATCTATTCTCTGCCTTCCTAGTCCCAGCTGATTGGGAGGAAATGGGGATTTTGCAGTATCCTTCCCCTGCCACGCCCACCAAGCCACACCCACAGAACCGGTAGTAAAAAATTTGAAACCTACCACTGGTAGGTAGGATTTTTTTCCAGCCTCTGTGACTGCAGAAGAAATAGCGGGAAATCTATTACGTCCCTGTGTGGGGAAGTGCTAATATGTTAGCCCCTTTTTGATAAGTGGCAAGGGGAATGATTTTTTTAAAAAGACAAAATAGGTGCATTAAACTTTATTTCATTAAACACACACACACACACACACACACACAGGTACAAACTATCTCATAGGGGACAGAATCTTGAGGAACAGTAATGGAACAGTTTCCCCAGCCTGATGTCCTTCAGATGGATATTTGTGTGTGTTTATATAATATCAGCTCAACACAAATGCTGATTAGAGATTATGGAAATTACTGCTCTTATTGTTGTTATATTAAAAGAGTGAAAATTCATCCTCATTGCCAGCATAGCAGGCTTACTATTCCCAAACTTTAAATAAGAGATATATTTTTCAGATTTATCTTTTAATAATGCTAAGGGGGGGTGGGAATAGCCTATTTGATTTTTTATATATACATGACTTACAAAGAAGGATGTTATTTCAAAGAAAGCTCTGCAGCTTTACGACTTCACCACTTCGTAGTGCAAAAGAGCACATAAGCTTCATAAATATGCACTGTGGCTAATATGCAGTACATCTGTTCTCAGAGTTAATCTTAATTTCCAATAAAAATTTGAAAGCTTCAGACCATGACTCAGGATGGATGAGATTTTTAAAAAGAGAGAGAGAGAGGGAGGGAGGGAGAGAGGGGGGAGGGAGGGAGGGCAGGGAGTGAGGAAGGGAGACAGAGAGGGAAGGAGGGAGGAAGAGAGAGGGGGAGGGGGAAGGAAGTGGGGAGAGAGAGAGAGAGGGAGGGAGAGAGAGAGAGCACAAAAATATTCTGTTGGTCTACATTCAGTATTTATATTATACATTGATATATTGAGAATGGCCAGGGACATATATTAAATATGAAATCTTTAATCTCACTCAGTCTACTTCACCAGGTACCTATTGCAGGATAACATTGGAGAAGGCAGACAATGGTTAATTCTATGATGATGATGATGATGATGATGATGATGATGATGATGATGATGATGATGCTGGTTGGCCAGTCAGTCAGATGTTTAGATTGGATTTGGCATTTTTATCCATCTATTGGGTCATTCTCAAGCATCTGGGGTAAGCAGATGTTGTTGTTTGATAGTGTTAGAGGTATGGTCGCAGGATCTAAGCTATTCTGAATAAAGCTGTCTTCTGAAATTGACTAATGGTAGTCCTGTCAATGCTGATGGTATTAAAACTTCAGATGTTTCAGGATTGCACCCAAGGCATCTATTACTATTGGTACTATCTTGGCTTTCTTTTGCTACAGTAATTCTACTGCTCTTTGCAGGTCTTTCTGATTTTTATGATTTTCTCCAGTTCTTCTCTTCTCTTCTGCTACCTCCAGATACAACAACATCCACTGTACAAGCTTATTGTTAATTAAATTTTTATCCTACCTTTTGTACATTTTCATCAACTTCAGGAAGTGGACCTATTAATACTCCTCCCTCCTATTGTCTGCCCAATAACAATCTTGGGAGGTGGATTGGACTGAGAGAGAATGACTGCACCAAAGTCACCATATTTTGGTTTCTAGGCCAGCACCTGAAGCATTACACCAAACTGGCTTCTATGCAGTCCTTAGGAAAGTGGGATATAAATCTAGCCTGTAATTTCAATCAAGTATAGATACATCCAGACGAAATAACCAAATGTTACCAATACTCAAGAAACATGCATCTGGCAGTTTGAAAGTTCAGTGCTTCCAACATGGAGACCCTACAGCATTTCACAAAGAAATTGCTATTTCTTTAGTCAGTTTCATCCTACAAACCTATCAGAAAGACATATAATCAAGATGGGGCAATGGCAATGGGGCAATGGCCACCACTTAATTAATTTGGAGGTCTAATTTGGAGAATTGTCAAGTCTCAGTTCTCCATATCCATTGTGACCGTATTAGTGACTGACATGAAAGGCGAGGATCTAAACAACAACATCCCTTAGGTAAAAATCTTTATAAGAAGGATGGCATCAAAATCATTACAATTTACCCTGATTTCAATTCTACTAGAAATAAGATGCTGGAGGGGTGGGGGTGGGGGGAGAAAGGAAGATCTAGAAATCCTATTTCTGTGTATTATTTAACAATTAAATCATCAACCACTCACTAATATTTACAAATTATTGGGGCATTTCTAATACTGTGTTGTAAAAAAAGGTGGTAGTACTTCATTGACCTCTTCATTGTTAGTTTTGTACTATTTCAAAGGAATTAAAGGAAGTTTTGTCCTAAGTAGGACATTAGCTTGGAAAAGTGTGCCATGTTTTGAAATAACTTATTTATGGAGTGAATTCCTGACTTTTATTTACATGAAGAACACAAAGCCCGCTTAATTGTAGCCTATGTTTGTTCTCAAGAGAAATAAGCATGTAAGATTATGATTATGGATTTCTAACATAATACAAGAGGGCTGGGAATTCATTTAGTATTTTGAACCTACTGAAAATTTGCATATATTTGAAGTATCCAATTTCTTTTGGTCTAGAAACAAAGCAATCTCTGTAGCAAAGCCTCACAGATGTTTAATGAATAAATGAAGGGTCATCGTGTGCTTGTATCATAGTTTGTTGTGGGAAAAAGGTTTAAGCTAACCAGTTGGGATATTGTATTACAGACCGCAAGAATTTTATTTTTCAAAAAATGTGAAACAATGTCATCTCTTTGTATTTACTTTACACAAATTAAAGAAAAGACAGCTAATTGGGGTTTCTATCTCTGGCATCTCTATCAATATAAGACATGATCCTATATTGGGTTCAAGATGCCACTAAACATTCCCCACTTATCTGAGATCCTGTATAGAACGGATTCTGTACAATAACAAAAAACTGTTTTCCAATACAGTGGAAGCATTCTGATATAGTCATCAGGCTGGCTGATTTTAAGGAGTAAGCAGGACTAAATAGAATGCCCTTGGTGTCTGTGTATTAGAGGAAAAAATAGTTATGTCAGGAGATGGCTTAAAGGAGAATAATGGCAATCTCTTAAGTTTTTACCAGAATTGATTAATTGTTCACCTTCCCTCCCTTCTTCCTTCCCTCCCTCCCTCCCTCCCTCTAGCCCCAAACTCAGACACACTAAAAGTTGTGCTCATTGATGAACATTTCCTCATCATTTTGAATGTATGTACCCTCTTTCCCCCAAAATAAGACATATCCTGATAATAAGCCCAATCAGGCTTCGCATGGCAATACGGCCAAGTGTTTATTTCAGGGTTCAAAAAAATATAAGACAGGGTCTTATTTTCAGGGAAACACGGTAGTCCAAGGAAGTCTTGAATTCTCCCCAGTTACATTCTAGACTTCTCTGTCAAGCCATACTGAGAGATTTGCTGCCACTTTAACTCAGCAGAAATCATTTTCCTGATCACTGTTGTGTCTTAAAAATATACCTTTGCATGTTAAACATGTGTTTCTTATCTATTGATCTATGGCACATATTTTATCTTTCTCCAGTTGGAGAAGTATCTTTGTATATATTTGGAACCAGAACTGAACTAATGCAATCCTTCAGGGCAGCAGAGAAAAATACAGGGCACCCCTCCCCACTGTCTTAAGTCCGCAAAAAAAAAAACCCCACAGATTTGATGAACAAATAATTCAAAGGGGGGGCCAACGAGTGACTCCAGAACAGGAAATGATTTTAGGCATGTGCCCATCACCCCTGATGTGGGTTTCAGCAGGGTCTGACCAGTTCTGGAGAACCGGTAGCAGAAATTTTGAGTAGTTCGGAGAACCGGTAGTAAAAATTCTGACTGGCCCCACCTCCATCCATTCTCTGCCTCCCTAGTCCCAGCTGATCGGGAGGAAATGGGGATTTTGCAGTAACCCTCCCATGGAGTAGGGAGGGAATGGAGATTTTATAGTACCCTTCTCCTGGCCATGCCACGCCCATCAAGCCACACCCACAGAAGCATTAGTAAAAAAATTTGAAACCCACTACTGCATCACCCCCAAATAAAAACACTCAGTGTCCCTTGGTAAAGCAGCCAATAGAGATTAGGACCTAATGAGGAAACTAAAAGGGGTGGAATGGACATGGGAGAGCTGAGTTGATGCCCACCTAGGGAGGATGTGTATGCTTTAAAGGTAAACCTGTTGTTATATTTTTAAAATGCAGAATTTACCTAATGCAAAACTTCTGAAAAAATGCTTTTGCCTTTTCCTTGTTTCCTTGCTCTCTTTTCCTCCTCTCTCTTAACCTTCTTTACAGATAGAATATTCAGCCAAATAACCTAGAATTATCCAGGAATGGTAAATGTACATTTTTCTTATTGCCCTACATTCATTGCTCAGCTTTCCTCATATCAAGGAAGGACACTAATCTGAGTGTCCAATAAAAGGAGGATGTTTATACTGCAATAATGAGGAGGCAGACTTCGTGTATATTACTTCTGGTATTATTTTTAAGCCCTTTTTGTGCATGCCAGAAATGTAATCTGATTAATCATCGTAGTAGTTGTGTAAGGCAATCAACATTATTGCTTCTAATTCTCAGCTACACAGCTGGAAATGAAAAACAGAGGCTTAGCAAGCAACATCAATTGAGTTCAAATCTGAAACAAAATTTGTGTGAGAAATTTCTAGCACTGTTTCTTAATATAGAAATGTTGAGGTGTTATGAAGCAAGTTAGGAAATTTCCTTCCACATATCAACCAAATGAGTGGAAGAGACTACAAACATTTGCTGCTGCTCCTACCTCTGGCAGAAGATATACCAGACATACCTCTCCACACCCTATCCTTTGTTGTCTTGCATAAGAAGACATCCTCCTGATGGATTCAGAGATGGGCATAGAGGTTCTTCCCATGATGGAAATTCTTACCACATCAGGTCTACAACTTTACACAGATTCAGCCTCCCACAGGAATCACAGCCTTCTTGGAATCAATTCTTAGGATTTATGACAAGGCTATAATGGTACATACACTTAATTGGATGCATTGTAACCAAAGTCCTAACCAAACTCCAAGAAGCTTTTAGACATGCATAGACATTCATTGCTGAATTGTAATCTTCTCAAGCTTACTTTAAAGTAAAGCCATGACCAATTTTCCTTCTCCCCCCTTATTTGGGTGGGATGAAAAGTGAAAGGAGAGCAACCAAGAAAAAGATACCACATTAGCATTTTTCATGAGCAGGAAAGTGAAGTTGATGGCTTTCATTACCACTGTAAAACATACAAGATATAAAAGGTAATGCGGTCTACTAATTTTTAACATAAAAAGCTCCATGTTACTCAGAATGCATGACAGATACCTGGAAAGCGCATGTGACATTGTATTATCACATGATTACAGGAACATAGTATAGAAAGTACAAAAAGACACCAATCCTTAACATTACTGAAGGATCACATTCATGTTTAGTAGACTGCATGGTCTCCACTCCCAGATTTCCATCTCTGAAGCATTTCCTGGAGCATGTCAATATATACATGGTGTTGCCTACTCAAATGAACTCAGGAAACTTTGCCATCCTAAAAGCTTATGTGAAGAAAGCCTTGCACTATTACATGGATATGTGTGGTACCTTAAAACTAAAATAGATTTAAGACTGCCTTTGGCTACCATGTAGACTTGATTAGGTCAGTGGTTGGATTCAAAAAAATTTACTACCAGTTCTGTGGGCGTAGCTTGGTGGGGGTGGCATGTGGTTTGGTGGGGGTGGCAGGGCAAGGATACTGTAAAATCTCCATTCCCTCCCCACTCCAGGGGAAGGTTACTGCAAAATCCCCATTTCCTCCCGATCAGCTGGTACTCGGGAGGCAGAGACTAGATGGGGGCAGGGCCAGTCAGAGGTGGTATTTACCAGTTCTCTGAACTATTCAAAATTTCCGCTACTGGTTCTCCAGAACTGGTCAGAACATGCTGAATACCACCTCTTGATTAGGTCAATAATTGTCACCTCTCGCCTGGACTACTGTAATGCTCTCTACATGGGGCTCCCCTTGAAGAGCACCCGGAGGCTCCAACTGGTCCAGAATGCAGCAGCGCGGGTAGTGATGGGAGCTGCATGGCGCTCCCATACAACACCTCTCCTGCGTGAGCTGCACTGGCTCCCAGTGGTCTTCCGGGTGCACTTCAAGGTGTTGGTTATCACCTTTAAAGCGCTCCATGGCATAGGGCCTAGTTATCTTCAAGACCGTCTGCTGCTACTGACGGCCTCCCATCGACCTGTGCGCTCCCACAGAGAGGGCCTCCTTGGGGTGCCATCAGCCAAACAATATAGGCTGGTGACCCCCAGGGGGAGGGCCTTCTCTGTGGGGGCACCTACCCTCTGAAATCAGCTGCCCCCAGAGATAAGGAGAATCCAAGACCTTAGTGCCTTCCGCCGTGCTCTTAAAACCTTCTTTTTCCAGCAAGCCGGGCTGGCCTAATACTTTTTAAAATGTTTTTAATCGTTTGTTATTGTTTTTAATCATGGGGCCAAATTTATATATATCTTTTTAATTGTATTTTAATGTTTGTAGTTTATGCTTTTACTTGGCTGTTCACCGCCCTGAGTCCTCAGGGAGAAGGGCGGTATACAAATTTTAAAATAAATAAATGAATGAATGAATGAATGAATAAATGAATGAATAAATGAATGAATGAATGAATGAATGAATGAATGAATAAATAAATAAATAAATAAATAAATAAATAAATAAATAGATAAATAGATAAATAAATAAATAAATAAATAAATAAATAAATAAATAAATAAATAAATAAATAAATAAATATAAATTCCCACCCTGGGGATCATGCCATGTTTTATTTTAAATGCAATTCTCCTCTCTGAAAAAAAGCAGGGAGTGAGGGAATCACAATTTCTCTTTTTCAGTGGAAGAATAATTTTGGAGGACATTAGAGGCAGGTTTTATTCTGAAATCAACATAGCTGAGGCTTGGGCACACTTAATCAAATAGGATTTGTGTGTGTGTGTGTGTGTGTGTGTGTGTGTTTATTGGCTGCCCATTGTACACAGGGTAACTTGGCAGCTTACACTATTAAAAAGATAAAACTATACAAAATCTGTAGACAACATAAATAAAATACTATAAACATCCAAATTCTTGGACCTAACTAAAAGATAGGAAGGGAGGGAATAGGATGAGAAGCGGGAGGGAGGTGGGATCTGTTATTAATCTATCAACTATCAACTAATTATTACGGCCTCATTGTAACCCCAGGAGTGGGCAATGTTTTGATAGACAAGGCTGCACTTTACAAGGTTAGTGAAGTCTTGGGGTTTATTTTCTATTTATGGTAGGCCTTTTTTACAGCTTGGGTTACAGCTCATGTAGTTTCCTTTTCAAAAACAGGCCCAAATTTGTTTTTGTTTTCAGCAATCAAGGTGAAAGGGATGGAGAGGGCTGTGCAAAGGTTTTTGGGGCCTTCTATCCTGTGTGAATGTGTGTCTCTGACAAAACAAACTCTGCAGGGTTCTCCGAAGCATGTATGGCTTCCAACTGGGATTGAAATTGTCAGACCGTTTTTCACCATGAGCCCCCCACGTGGGCTCAACGCTAGCTTATGGGAGACTTAAACGGTGGCGTTAATTATCTCTTAGTTTTTCAAGTCAATTCCAGTGTTAGAGCAGATTGCAGCACACAAGTGGGCCGAGTACCAGGGAGCTGGGGGAGCAGAATTAAATGCCACTTACTGAAGCAGTGACAGCTGCTGAGCCGCTGAGGTCAAAAATAAAAGGTGCTCTCCTGCAAGAGTGCCTGAATGACCAGATTTTGAGAGATTAGATCTTAATCCCGGAACCTGCGTTTACCCTTACGCACAAGGGACCCAGTGGAAAAAAATCAATGCCTTTGCTCTGGCTGTGTCAAGCGCACAGAGAAACCTGCAAGGTGAATTCCTTTCATATTTTAGCTTTTCAGCCATATTTTCTCCCAGCTCCAAAGATTTCTTTCCTGGAAGCCTATAAAAAACATTTCTGCTCAAAAGACCTGAATCTAAAACTGACATGTCCTTCTCCTACTTTGCTTCACATAGATCAATATTGCTACTTGGATCCAAATTTTGAATAATTGCATGCTTCCAAATGTAACTTTTTTCCCTCAGGGAGAATCAGTCAGCAGCTGTATAGCAATGCAGGGTAAAAGAGGTGGAGCCATACCTAAAAGTGGGTGGAGTCACCAATTCTGTCTCCAACTTTATCTGGGTGACTCTCCCTCCCTCCTCCTCCTCCTCCTCCTCCTCCTCCTCCTCCTCCTCCTCCTCCTCCTCCTCCTCCTCTCCTTCTTCTTCTTCTTCTTCTTCTTCTTCTTCTTCTTCTTCTTCTTCTTCTTCTTCTTCTTCTTCTTCTTCTTCTTCTTCTTCTTCTTCTTCTTCTTCTTCTCTGTCTCCCACCCTCCCTCTCTTTCTCTCTCTCCCCCCACACTTTCTGTCACTCTCCAAAGCAGCAGATTCCCATGGAACAGATCAGACCTATTAACAAGCTAAGATGAACATCTCACCCAAGCGTTGAGGTGATCAGTTCTTACTATAAACTAAGGATGTTCTCATGGTCTGAGTTGGAATAAGTAGAGCACATACATCTCAGGCTCTTCATCAGGCAACTGCTGCTTAATGGCTCAGAAGACAAAAGGAATGTCTGCTATTTCATATTACCAAAAAGTAAAATAAATCTTACCCTTTTCACCAGCCACAAATCTTAAAGCTAAAGATGCCCTTAAGGTAAGCTAAAATCATCCTTGCATTTTTTCTTATTTGTTATCCCAACTTTATTACTTTTATAAATAACTCAAGGCATCGGCCATACCTAATACCACTTCCTTCTCCTATTTTCCCCATAAAACAACCCTGTGAAGTAAATTGGGCTGAGAATGAATGACTAGCCCAGAGTCACCAAGCTGGCTTTCATGTTTAAGGCAGGATTAGAACTCACTGTCTCCAGGTTTCTAGCCTGATGCCTGAAGTGGACTGCTGTTGCCTTTCTGCAGGGTTTTTTTTTTTAAAAAAATTCTCATTCCAAAGTATATTTCTAATAGAGGAACAAGGAATACCTATATAAAGTGGTGGGTCTCAAAAAATTTTACTACCCGTTCTGTGGGTATGGCTTAGTGGGCATGGCATGGCTTGGTGGGCATGGCTTGATGGGCATGGCAGGAGAAGGATACTGTAAAATCTCCATTCCCTCCCCATTCCAAGGGAAGGATACTGCAAAATCCCCAGCTGGGACTTGGGAGGTAGAGAATAGATGGAGGTGGGGCCAGTCAGAATTTTTACTACCGGTTCTCCGAACTACTCAAAATTTCCGCTACCAGTTCTCCAGAACTGGTCAGAACCTGCTGAAACCCACCTCTGCCTATATACCACAATGGTTTCCCATCCAAGTATTAAGCAAGTCTGTTCACAAATTTAACAGCCCTGAGTATCCTTACTCAAAATCTCTGAGAATTGAGCAGCCAACTCTGTAATGATCAATTGTACCACAGATTTCTGTGTACTTTTGTAGTTGGCCTCCTGACCTGTCAATTTGTATCTCTGCAACCTTTTCCAAAGAGTCAGTACTTAACTATCAGGATAAAAGTGGGCAATGTAGAAAGGATATTGTTAAGATTGCCAGGTTCAGTGTTTGCCTAATGCAATTGCACATACATATTAAACAATTTTGTCTAGCACTCGTAGCCTGAACTATTAAATGTGATGAAACACATAATCATTGGAAAGATTTGACTTTCCTTGTGTGAGGTTGCATCACATCGCATTGCACTCATATCAGAAATATCAAGGTGCTTCTGGGTTGAAAGGATTAGCCGGCGACATCACTGTTGCCCAGGGAATGATCAGTTGGGGGCTCCTTTCATGTCTCCGGCAGGAACTAGAGCAAAGGATGGGAAATTACCCTGCCCCAGGGCAGCACTTGAGTTATATGTAAGGTGAAATTGAAAAATTGCTCTCCAGGAGTCCTTCCTTCCTTCCTTCCTTCCTTCCTTCCTTCCTTCCTTCCTTCCTTCCTTCCTTCCTTCCTTCCTTCCTTCCCTCCCTCCCTCCCTCCCTCCCTCCCTCCTTCCTTCCTTCTTCCCTCCCTCCCCTCTATCCCTCCCTTCCTCCTTTTCCCCTTCCCCTCCCTCTCCCCTTCTTTCCTCCCTTATCTGCTTAGACATTTTATGTCAAGTTCCAAAAGTTCCCAAACACAGTAGGGGAAAAAGCCTTTGAATAACAGAAACTATTTTTCAAATTCATCAGGTCTGAACTTTTCTGATTTCCTAAAAAGGCTCTTTACTTCCCACCTTGTATTGCTGATGTGCTTCATTGAAAATTCCTTTTCTAAATGGTGACAGTATAAGGTTATTATTTTAAAAAATCCTGACAGATTCATTCTCATTCTCTCTCTCTCTCTCTCTCTCTCTCTCTCTCTCTCTCTCTCTCTCTCTCTCTCTCCCTCCCTCCCTCCCTCCCTCCCTCCCTCCCTCCCTCTCTGCCTCTGCCTCACCCTTCTGGGAGGGGGGGGTGGAGAAATGACTTTGATTTCCTGCAATCACCTCAGTAATCTTATTGGTTCTGTACCAGAACTTATAGTATTTGGGGGTTCTTCTTGCTGTAGTTGTGGGATGATGGAAATTTATATAATTATGTTTATTTGAATTTAATAGGGATACACAAATTCATTATTTGGACTACCGGAGGATATCTGGATTCCTAGAGATGCTTACTGCCAACTCTAAGTTTCTAAAATAGACATTCATGTTTCTTGAGAAGAAGATAAGTTTATAACTCAGATAACTTTAAGTTAAGGAAATAAATCCCCATTGGGACAATTGAAAATTACACAGTATTTTATGTGCCTCTTAATGAGGAATCAGACAAAAATGACCTATTTCTAAGACTGTGTAACAGATTAGATAAAAATTTATTTATGATCCAAGACTAAATACAATAAATCAATATACAGTATAATATCTATGATTTTTTTTTTTTTGAAAATTGCAAAAAAAATCCTAAAACATTCAGTGGTTAGCAGATAGCACTGAGGACCCAGGCAGTTTCTAAACAGCTATGGCTATTGATAAGAATTTTGCAACCTTCTTTGAGGTTTCCAAAGAGTGATCACCCAGAAGAAGGGTAGCAGCTTCCTGGCCACAGTAGCAATTAGAATTATTAATAACTGGGGGGAATTAAATTTGATCGCTATTAGGTATACAATGAACATTTTAATAGCACAATGTGAGACAGATTTCCCCTCTGAGTATGAGTCAAAGTGAGCTGGACTTTTATATGTGATATCTATGTATCTATTGGTTGTTTCCCTGATAGGTAGTATCAATCTGCAGCAATATATATAGTTTTCTGTCTGGAGCATATCAAATTTTATAGAAATATTTAGGGACAGGCCAAGGAGAAAAGGCAATTGTTCTGTAAAGGAGATGGGAGACTTCGGCTTTGTCATTTTGAATAGCTAGATCCCAAGTCTAGCTTTAGTTCAGCTAGGCCACAGGCCTGTCAAACTGGTGGCCTGTGGGCCGAATGCATCACACACAGCCCACGCCCATCTCAGCTCCACAAAGTCAAAAAACATCATGATACATCACGTGACATGATTGAGTTTGACACCTGTGAGCTAGGGTTTTTTTCAAGTCCCAAAACAGATAGTGCTGACAAGACAAAACCATACTGTGCCAAGTTGTCGTTAATTTGCTTTCTTAAATTGGAAAGGATCCTATCCAGAAAGGTGAGAAGACCTTAAACAGTTTCCTGGTACAGTTGCTTCAGTCAGAAATTAAGTCAACAAAAAATTAATTGGGTCCCAAGGGAAATGTAGCCCAATTCTAGTCATGTTAGAGCATTGAAAGTTGGATAAGGAATGTCTAGTAAATTTTTCAGAAATTTTTCAGAAATTTGGATTCAACTGTTTCTAAACTAGGAGATACCTTATGCACCATGTAGCATCACACACTACTTTTTAGCTTTAAATATCTGTCTGCAGGGACATAGTTATTGCCAAATTGACCTGGAAATTTAGTGGTTTTGGGCTTTTTATTAAAAGTTCTGTTTTCTGGGTAGACCAGCAGATAGAAGATTAAACAGATAATAGATACCTAGCCGGGCTGGCTTGATCCCACTGTTTTGGTTAAATTTAATTGATTTCAATTGGGTTGTCTTAAATTGTGGCCAAAAATATTTAATCATTTTTAAACGGTTTTTAAATTTTGTATGTTCTATTTTATTCTGGCTGTTCACCACCCTGAGTCCTGCTGGACAAGGGCGGTATACAAACTGAAACAAATAAATAAATAAATAAAAATAAAGGAGTTTACCTGTTTGATGAGTTTGCCATGAATTGTCCATTTAAGTGGGACCTTAAAGCATTTTCTGGGGAATAAAGAGCACTTTTGTTGTGGACCATATCACAATTGTAATACTGATATGTGAGCTGAATATGTCACATTTATGAGGATTTTGCAATTCTCATAGTTCATCAAAAATGTCTAACAAATGTATCCCTTCCTGCCTTCCTCCACTGAGGAGGAAATTGAAATCTCACAAAATATTTTCCTAAAAGAATTCAACACAACCAGCTAGAATAAATAACAAAAACTTTGTCTCAGTCTAGATGCTTGATAAAAATCAAGAAATATTTTCACTATAGTTTTCCAATTTGATCCCATACTTCCATATCCATAATCCACAAACAGTACAGCCAGAAACTGAGTTACCTAAAACCGAAATGTGACATTCTTACTCAGAAACTTCTGGTTATCCCATATTCGCATGGCAGCTGACTTTCATGATAGACTTAACATTTCGAGCCAGGAAATAATCTCTCAGGATATTTGGAATTCAGTGATGATTTAGTTTCACAGTCTGAACAAATCAATATTCCAAATCTTATGATCCAACATTTTGCAGATATGAAACAGTCAGTCAGATTCATTGGTCCAAGCCTTTATGAAACAAAAATGTGTTCTCTAACGTTTCCTAGACTTCTCTATTAACACAAATTGTATCTACTGCAGTTATAACAATATTTCAGTTATTGCCTCTCTTTTTATATGTCCTTTTTTTTTTTTTTTTTTTTTGCACCAACCAGTAGTGGTCCCAAATTGCAATTATCTTCAAACTTGGTTCAACAATTCTGTAGATAATCTCAGGTTTATGATATACCATATTTTCTGGTGTATAAGACAACTTTTAACACATGAAAATCTTCTCAAAAGTCGGGGGTCGTCTTATACGCCGGGTGTCGTTCTCCTGTAACCAGGCAGACCAGCCCGAAAGGCTCTGATGAGCTTTAAATGGCTCTGGCGATCCCAGCTCTGGCGATCCCAGCTCTGACAATCCCAGCTGAGTTCCCTGCAACTCAGCTGGGATCGCCAGAAACCATGTAAAAGAAAAAAAGTTTTTTCCCTTTTACTCTGACGATCCAAGCTCTGACGATCCCAGCTGAGTTCCCTGCAACTCAGCTGGGATTGCCAGAGCCATGTAAAAGAAAAAAAAGTTTTTCCCCTCCAGCTTGCTTACCTCAGCTGCTAGTCGCAACGCTTGCCTTGCTTTGCTTGCCTGAATCCATTCCATCAGCAAGCCACTCCCTGCCTGCAATCAAGCAAGCAGGGAGTTGTGGACTTCAACTCCCAGAATTCCTCAGCCAGCAAAGCAAAGCTGGCTGATGAATTCTGGGAATTGAAGTCTACAAGTCTTAAAGTTGCCAAGGTTGGAGACCCCTGTTCTATTGGGTAAGTTTTTTTCCCCTTTGGGAGCTTTTAAAAAAATAATCAGTTGGGGTTTTTTTAGTTGTTCTTTTTTAGACCTAGCCATTTAAAGTTTAGGAAGTTTTAAATTTAACTTTCATATAAAAATAAAAATAAAATAATATTTGTGCAGCTTTCTGAGATTTAGTGTGTTTCTGTAATGTTTCACTCTAACTACACAAACACACAAAATCTCACAAAGCTATATGTGGAATTTTGTGTGTGTAAAGTGTGAAAGTTGGTTTTTTGGACTTTTTGTGGCTGTGTGAGGTTCCTGCTTGTTGCAGGGGCCATTTTGGGTCTAGCACAGCTGCTTTTACATTGTGGGTGAGCCAGTTGTGTTGTGTTGTGTGTGTTTAGAGTGTGAAAGTTTTTTGGGGGGGCTTTTTGTGGCTGTGTGAGGTTCCTGCTTGTTGCAGGGGCCATTTTGGGTCTAGCACAGCTGCTTTTACATTGTGGGTGAGCCAGTTGTGTTGTGTGTGTGTAGAGTGTGAAAGTTTTTTTTGGGGGGGGCTTTTTGTGGCTGTGTGAGGTTCCTGCTTGTTGCAGGGGTACTGGCTCACCCACAATGTAAAAGCAGCTGTGCTAGACCCAAAATGGTCCCTGCAACAAGCAGGAACCTCACACAGCCACAAAAAGTCCAAAAAACCAACTTTCACACTTTACACATTTTGGGACTAGCACAGCTGCTTTTACATTGTAGGTGAGCCAGTTGATGTTTTTTAATTTTTATTTGGTGTGCATTGGAAGAGGGGTAATCTTATATGGCGAGTATAGCCCAAACCCTATATTTTAACAGGAAAAGTTGGGGGTCATCTTATATGCCCAGTCGTCTTATACACTGGAAAATACGGTATATAAAATGACTTCAGGAAGATCAATGCCTGTACTGGATACAGTATTGCATGATTTTGCATGGTTGATACTGTTTGTTCTTTATACACACATGTATGAGTGCATGATCCTTTCATGATGCTTTTGTAGAACTAAAAATCATTTGTCCATTTAATCTGACAGCCTAAATCCCTTGAAAGGAAAACACTGAAGTTTTTAAATTCTTTGCCTTGCAGTCTCAAACTCCAGAAGAGCATAATTACCATGCAACTACATCATCCCCAAAGGCTATAATTGAAAGAATTTCTGGTGCATGGAAAATGAGATTCAGGTCTATGAAGAAATCTGATGGGATGCTCACAACACAGACTCTTTAAAATATAATCTGCTCCTTCTGTCTTTCTCCTGCTCTTCATGTTGTTTATTCAGAAAGATTGAGGGCAGGCTGAGAGGAAGGAGGTCCAGTAATGGGAATTGATCTAAGTGACAGGGAACTCAGAGGACCAGGTCTAAGTGTCTGCAACATGACACAATGACATTAATTTTGCATCATGCATTAGAGATATAAACATTGAGAGTTGGTGTCTCTCCTGGTATAAGAAGATAAAATTTCAGTTAATGGTATTATTTTTGTAACTTCTATATAGAGGACTTCACTGAATTTTCATCATTTGAATATTAAAAATTGGAGAACAGCTAGGTAAAAACAAGAGAAAGAAATATTTAAAATTGAAATTGTTATATCAGCTAATCTTGGTACTGAAGCAGCATTCAGGTTAAGCACTACTAAATATACAGTAATAGCTTTAAAAACAGAGTATTATGAATGGATTTTTGAAATGCAAAAATTTTGGAACTGGATGAACCTGAAATTACAGGAAAAATTGGGATGGGTAAACCCAATAATGCAGGATGTCAGCTAAAAGGATCTTGTTTATTAATAATACCTACTTTAAGCTACCTCAAAGCAGACTCTCAGAATTCAGAGATTGCTATTTGGGCAAACGGATGATAAAATTGGAAGCAGGAGATAAAGAAATACAATTTAAGATAGATTATGGAACCAGCAAAAGTTATCGCGGTCAAATGTGTGAATTAAACTTAGAAAATGAAAGAAAGCGATTCCACCTACCAAGATGTATAGGAAATACAATCAGAATATGAGAAAGAGAACCTGAGAGAAGAAATGCTGTGAAAACCAGTGGGAAAAATATTTCTCAGATTGTAAAAGAGAAAAGATCCAATGACCCTTCACAGAAACTAATCATGTTGACCAGGAAAAGATATAAGAGAAAAGCATTGCGCAACAGTAAGCATGGACAATCATGACATGGCAAGAGGAGGAAGCAATGAACTCATGACATCATCCTGACATTATTATTTATTTATTTATTTATTTATTATATTTCTATACCGCCTTTCTCCCGTAGGACTCAAGGCGGTGTACAGTCAAGGAAAATATAGACACACAAACATCATAAAATTGCTAATTAAAATTATTACTTAGTTTGGTCAATTAAATAAAACCCAGAATTAGATAACATTTAAAAAAAAAATCATTCACATGTTCATATGTTTAGCCCTGCCCGTTGAAACATCAGGATCTTGAGGGCACGGCGGAAAGCACGGAGATCAGGGATATTCCATATCTCCGGGGGCAGTTCATTCCAAAGGGTTGGAGCCCTCACAGAGAAGGCCCTCCCCCTGGGAGTCGCCAGTCGGCATAATTTGACTGATGGCACCCTGAGTAGTCCCTCCCTGTGAGAACGAACTGGTCGGTGGGAGGCTATTGGTGGCAAAAGACGGTCTCGTAGGCACCCAGGTCCTAAGCCATGGAGCGCTTTAAAGGTGATAACTAACACCTTGAATCGCACCCGGAAGACCACCGGGAGCCAGTGCAGCTCGCGTAGGAGAGGTGTTACATGGGCGTAATGAGCTGCGCCCATAATCACCCGCACGGCTACATTCTGGACCAGTTGGAGCCTCCGGGTGCTTTTCAAGGGGAGCCCCATGTAGAGAGCATTACAGTAGTCCATACGGGAGGTAACTAGGGCATGAGTGACCGTGCGCAAGGCGTCCCGATCCAGAAAGGGATGCAACTGGCGGATCAGGCGAACCTGATAAAAGGCATCCCTGGCCACGGCTGCCAAATGATCTTCTAAAGATAGCCGTGAATCCAGGAGGACACCCAAGTTGTGGGCCCTCTCTGTGGGGAGCAAATCTCATCCCCTATTGTCAGTGATGGTACCAGCTGACTATACCGGGACGCCGGAAGCCACAGCAACTCGGTCTTGGAGGGGTTGAGTCTGAGCTTATTTCTCCCCATCCAGATCCGCACGGCCTCCAGGCAACGGGACATCACAGCAAGGGCATCATTGGGGTGGTCTGGGGTGGAGATGTATAGCTGTGTGTCATCAGCATACTGATGAACACTCACCCCAAAACCACGGATGATCTCGCCTAGCGGTTTTACATAAATGTTGAACAGAAGGGGTGAGAGGACTGACCCTTGCGGCACCCCACAAATAAGGTGCCTTGAGGTCGACCTCTGCCCCCCTGCCAACACAAACTGCGAACGGTCAGAGAGGAAGGAGGAAAACCACTGAAGCACGGTGCCCCCTATTCCTAACCCCTCCAGCCGGCGCAGTAAGATACCATGGTCGATGGTATCAAAAGCCGCTGAGAGATCTAATAGGACCAGGATAGAGGAGCACCCTCTGTCCCGAGCCCTCCAGAGATCATCCACCAACGCGACCAATGCCGTTTCCATGCTGTATCGTGACCTGAAGCCCAACTGGAACGGATCCAGATAGACAACTTCATCCAGGTATCGGGGTAGTTGTCGCGCCACGACACTCTCAACAACCTTTGCAACAAAGCGAAGATTGGAGACTGGACGATAATTTGATAATATAGCCGGGTCCAGGGAAGGCTTCTTGAGGAGGGGCTTCACAACTGCCTCTTTCAAGGCAGCGGGAAAGACACCCTCACTCAGAGAAGCATTTATAATCCCCTGGAGCCAGCCTCGTGTAACCTCCCGGGAGGCCAGTACCAACCAGGAGGGACACGGGTTCAATAAACATGTGGCAGCGTTAAGCTTGCCCAGAATCCTGTCCACGTCCTCAGGAGTCACAGAGTCAAACTCTTCCCAGATAACGCTCTCAAGACCTGCCCCTGTCTCTTCCCCTGGATCTACCCAATCGGAGTCCAGGCCTTCCCGAATCTGAGTGACTTTATCATGCAGGAATTGTACAAAATCCTCAGCTCGACCTTTTAAGGGATCTTCCTGTACCCCCACCTGAAGTAGGGAGCGGGTCACCCTAAACAGCGCAGCTGGGCGGTTCTCTGCAGATGCAATAAGAGCGGAGAAGTAGCTAGACTTCGCCGCTCTTATCGTCACTAGGTAGGTCTTAATATAAGATCTCACCTGTGTTCGGTCAGATTCAGATCGGCTTGTCCTCCAATTGCTCTCCAGGTGTCTTTTCCGACGCTTCATCTCTCTCAGCTCCTCAGAAAACCAAGGAGCTAGATGAGATCGGCATCGGGTCAGAGGCCGCAAAGGCACAACGTGGTCCAAGGCCCCAGTAGCCGCCCTGTCCCAGGCGACCACCAGGTCCTCAGTCGAGTTGTGAGCCAGAGCCTCAGGAAATGGCCCAAGCTCCATCAGGAACCTTTCGGGGTCCATCAAGCGCCTGGGACGGAACCATTTGGTTGGTTCCGTCTCCCTGCGGTGGGTGGAAGTGACTTGAAAGTCCATGTGAAGGAGAGAATGATCAGACCATGACAAGGGCTTGATATCTATATCCCCTATTCTTAGATCATTCAGCCACTGATCAGAGACAAAAATCAAGTCCAGAGTGTGATTCCCCAAGTGGGTGGGGCCTTGAACTACCTGGGTCAGGTCCATGGCCGTCATGGAAGCCATGAACTCCCAAGCCATCTCCGACATCTCACCAGCGGATGGCAGGTTAAAATCCCCCATAACAATAAGTCTGGGGGTTTCCACTGCCACCCCGGCTATAATGTCGAGCAGCTCAGGCAGGACCGCTGTTACGTGGCAGGGAGCCAGGTACGCAATCAGTAGACCCATCTGAATCCCCCGACCCCACTTCACAAGGAGGGACTCACATCCGGCTATCTGAGGAACAGTGGCCTCCCTCGGGCAAAGACTTTCTCTAATGATTGCTGCCACTCCCCCACCCCTTCCCTGAGTCCTTGGCTGATGGAATGCACGGAAACCTGGTGGGCACATTTCCACAAGGGGAACTCCTTCCTCCTGGCCTAACCAGGTCTCCGTAATCCCTGCCAGGTCAGCACCCCGCTCTGAAATAAGATCATGAATGAGGGGGGCTTTATTTACCACTGACCTGGCATTACATAACATCAGCCGTAGACCCAGGGTCTGAGACTCTGAACAACCCAGGAAACGAGCAGTGCTTTGGGGGTCGGAGTGGGCAATCGCTCGTAAACATCGAGTGTGCACTCCCGAAACATAATATGGCCCCCTGCAGCCGTCATATCTGCCCCTCCCACTTACTATACTAATGCCCATCGCTTCATCCCCCTGCATCCTTGTCAGATTTCTGTCCCCATCCTCCCCACCGTGATCATCAGACCCATTACCCCTATCAGTGGATTTATGGATCCCCCCAGATCCATTCCCACAATCCCTCCCAGAACCCCTTAAAATAGAACTTAAAGATTTATCTAAAAAACCCCAAAGCCGTCAGTTTTTTGCAAACCACCTCTCAGGGCTCCAAAACCCGTCCTCAAGGGCGGCCCTTGATAACTGAGAGGGCCAGACATGCGAGAGGGGGGAATCTCGCAGTGCAAGGAGCTCCGCAATTGAATACATCAAAGATAGGAGCGAGTTGAAGGAGATGAAGGATCATTTTCTTCTAAGAGTGTTAGAGATGGTTAAGACAGGTAATTTAAAATAAGGGAGGAAATAGATGTTAAAGGAAGACCAGTATGTTACAAATGTCAATACATCGGAACATCATCGCCCTCTCACGACGATGGGAAGTCTTGTGGTTGTAGTAAGTCCATCCAAAGGAGGTGGGGGTAGAGGTCTCAAAGGGTCGTCCTCTCACAGCGACCAAACCATTTGAAACAAACAAAGAGAAGGTGGTCTATCTCCCCATAATCCAAGACTCTCAATGTCTTTATCTCCTCCAGTCCTGATACCAGCGATGGCCGAGGATTAGATCAAAAAAGTAAGGCAGAGCCACTGGACAAAGTACTTAGGGTTAAATAATCAGGGTAATCTTGGGGAATAGGTGGTAAATAAAGCTGCAGATCGATCTAAGATTGCAAGTTAACGCTGAGTGGTCGTAATAGACCTAGATCTGATAAAGGAGAGAGGGACAGTTGAGGGGGAGAGTAAGTCATCATCTCCAGTTTGTAATCCTCAGTCCCTATCCATCACCTTGCTCAGGCTACTTAGTTCAATTAGTTTAATAAGTCCTCAGAGTTTCAAGAAAGAGGAGTGCAACAGATCCCTAGAGGTTGAAGGGATCCTAACATTTATAGCCTTTGCAGCATTGCCCTCTCCTCTATTAACAACGAGGGCTTCCTTGCAGCCTCCTGGTGTTGCCATCGCCGTTGCTGCCATTAGCGCCATTCCTCTCGCCATTGTGGTAACCCCCCTTGCTGTAGACATCATCGCCGCCGTGTTGCTACATGCAGCGCCTATTAGCCCAGGCATCATTATCAACACCCAATCCGGAGTCGCTGTTGCCACCGTCTCGCCAACCATTTCATCAGCTGTATTAGACTCAGTGGTTGACCCGGTCATGACAGTCAGGCTTTGATGTTGACATCCTCTGCACTGCCCTCAGTCTTTTTACTGACAAACAGCTGATCTTCAGGCTCGGCTCGGGTTTTATCCTTGTGCTCCATCCACAGCTCTATTGAGCCGAAAATACCTCAGCATGCTGGGAGGGGGGTCTGTGGATGGTTAATTGACCCCCACACTCTTGAAAATGTCAAAACATCTCCCTCCTAGCCTCGGAGTTTCAGCTCTGAGCTGCCATTTTGTTTTGCAACTGTCAACGGAACCATTATCATGAAAATGAAACAGTTTATTTGTGTCAGAAGTCATGTTGCAAGTAGATAACTGCATGATGATGTCATAATGCCCATGTCATGATTTTGGTATCATTGCAGCTTGTTACAAACATATTACAGTCCAGTGGTGGGTTGCCCCCATTTTGGACCGGTTCTATAGAACCGGTAGTAAAATTGGCGGGAGGCTCCGCCACCGACCCTGACATCATCAGAACGCTTCTGCGCATGTGCAGCCCCATTGCGAACCAGTAGTAAAGGTAGGTGGAACCCACCCCTGTTACAATCCCTACTCACTCTTAAATATTACAAGAATTCCTTCAGGCTCTTATTCAGTCCCTTTTCAATAATCCAGTCCAGAAATCATCATTTCATTTTTTTTCCATTTTCAATAAAACATCCAAAAAGTGTTTCTAGTCTTTTATAAGAGTAAATATTGTTTTGTCCCTGACCAAACAGATCAATTTTGCCTGTTTTGCCATTTTCACATTCCGTTCCTCCATTCTGAGTGTTTCAGTATTTTTTTTCCATTGGAAGAAGAAAATATCTTAATCAAGACTATCATTCGAGAAAAAGATTAAAAATTATTTTGGGATGATCAGGAAATTTAATAGTATGGCAAAACTGCTCAAGAGTGCTAATATAAGAGATCTAGTAAAATTAAATTAAAAGAAGATGATGGACATATTATATTGAAACCTTTTATAAATGGTTTCTAGAAATATTTTCAGAGAGAGAAAATATTCCGGAATTAATTCTACTAGGAAGTGTGGTGACAGATTAAAAACCAGCTGTCAAATAGCAAAGCGCCAGGCAGCAGCAGAATTTCCGTTTAACTAGCTAAAAGTAAAGAGATTAACAGAACTAATTATTAAAGTTGAAAAAATGAAAACAAAAAGATATGGGGTAAAGTTAAATACTGAGAAGACAAAGGTAATGTTAACTACCATGCTTCGTGATTTCACAGTTGATGATGAAGAAGTAAAGTAAATGGTTTCTTTCCTTTGAATCAGGATTAAGTAATTTTAACAATAATGTAAAATGCACAATGTGCTGGAGAAATAACGAAGAGATTAATCCTAGGGAGGAAGGGAATAACAAATTAAGTCAGGTTAAAAAGGATAAGAACATTTCTATGACAGTTATGCCAGAATATCTAAAACAATGGTCCTTCCCGTGGTAATATTCAGCTGTAAAAGCTGAACATTGAAAAGGATAAAAAAAGATATTTACGGTTGTCATTGTGACATTGTTAAGTTTTAATAGATGCTTCTGAAGAATGGTATATTTATTATGAGCCATCCACAGGTTTTAAAATAGGGGCAATATACAAATTGTTTTATGAATACAAGAAATAAAATGCAGGAAAATATGTGATAGAATGTAGTAGACTGGATTCCCAGGAGGTAGGGGGTCTATGGATAACCATTTGTCTGAAGTGGTGTAGGGTTTCCTGCCTAAGCAGGGGATTGGGGATTAGAATACGTCCAAGGTCCCTTCCAACTCTGCTATTCTATTCTATTCTATTTTAGAGATTAACTCTAATATGTTAATCTCTAATATGTTAATCTCTAACATTAATATGTTAATGTGAGATTAACTCTCACATATATGTGAGAGAAAGAAGGTGAAGATAGCATCGTCCTAGTAGTTCACCAGGTATTTATTATTTATTTATTTTATTAGTTTGATTTATATGCCGCCTTTCTCTGGAGACTAAGGGCGTCTTACAATGCTTTTAAGCAATAGCCTTCATACTTTTGTATATACCTGCTTAGTAGGGCTTTTTGCCCCCCCCCCCAAAGCGGTGTTCTATTTTATACAAAGTCAGCTTATTGCCCCCACAAACCATGTCTTCATTTTACCTACCTTGGAAGGATGGAAGGCTGAGTCAACCTTGAGGTATATTGTAACTGCAGATAGTAGAATTCTCAGTCTGGCTAGATTTTTTTATGTAATTGTGAAACAATGAAGAATCACCGTGTGTGTTTCTTGGGTTTGGGGCCTGACAATATATTAGTTTCCAGAACTAATGGTTAATGGATTCCCTAATAGGCACAGAAATGAAATTCAGACACCCATGAAACCATTGATGGGTTGGTTATCCAGTCTTATATGGAGATTTAAGAATCCAATATTCATGTGTACCAATACTCCAATAAGAAGCAAAGCAATTCTCTAAACTAGAAAAACTTGACTATTTCTTTGAAAACAGGAACGAAAGAAACAAAATTCCATCTCAGAAATTCAAGAGTCTGATGAATAGAAAAGAGAACCGAGCAACAATTATGCTTAGGAGCCTTGGTGGTGCAGCGGACTAAAGTGCTGTTAAGTAGCACTTAGCTGCCAGCTGCCTGCAATTACTGCAAGTTCAAATCTCACCAGGCTCAAGGTTGACTCAGTCTTCCATCCTTCCGAGGTAGGTAAAATGAGGACCCAGTTTGTGGGGGCAATAAGCTGACTTTGTATAAAATAGAACACCGCTCAGGGGGTGCCGAAAGCCCTACTAAGCAGGTATATACAAAAGTATGACGGCTATTGCTTAATGCATTGTAAGCCACCCTGAGTCTCCGGAGAAGGGCGGCATATAAATTGAACCAATAAATATAAAAATGAATATATGAAAGAGAATAGACCCCCCAAAAAGATCGTTAAACTGCTAAGACAGGATCACTATTTTGCAAATAAACAAGAAGATGATTTCATTTGGTTGTTAGGGCAGGGGTGAAATCCACTTATCTTTGCTACCGGTTTGCAAATGGGAACGCTCGCGTGCAACTCCTTTGTGCATGCAGAGGACCTTCTGCACATGCGCGGAGTGTCAAAAACATGACGTGATAACGTCTGGGCGGGTGGGCAGAGCCTCCCACCGCCGGCACTACAGGTTCTCCTGGGCCGGATAGAACCAGCTGCATTTCAGCACTGTGTTAGGGGTAATTAGATTATTATGGATGAAAGGAAAAAAAAAGCCGGTTACATGGTTCTCTATATAGCAAGAACTCAATTTGAATGGCACTCTTTACAGAGCCAAGAAAAAAAACAAACACTTGTTTATTCATTTGTTCCCAGATTATGGTTTCCATGTTTGTATTTTTTTAGTCCATTTTACCATATTCGGTTTTATGTCCTAGCTGGATGAAAGTAGATTCACAGAAACACTAAGGTCTCTCTCAAATCCTTTTGCATTAAAAATCGGAATAAATTGAGGCAGTACCTGTTTGCCACTTTGATGTGGTTAACTCTTGAAATGTCAGTTTTCCCTATTTAATAGTCTTTAGAAAAATGTCACCAGTATTAATGATGCACCACTTGCTTGGGGAATAAATCTAGGTTAAGTTTAAGAGTTGAGAAAGTGATTCATCTTCAATTACTCTGGTTGTAAAAAGTTTTTCTGTTATATCATAGGTCAGAATAGAGCTGGAAAGGAGGGATTCAACCGGAAGCGTCACGGCAAGACAGTCGGGGATTAGCGAGCTCTGATGAGCCCCACGAAATCCCGGGCTGACGAACCACTGCAGAGGGGTCTTTGGACCAAATCTGTCCTGTAGGGACAGGGGAGAAAGAGAGGCACCTCGGAAAACCAAGAGGAACAGGCAAGTTCCTTGGAGGTCAGAGGAAATTCTCTCTGACTCTGCAGCGGTGGGGGTGTGTGGCCATTATGACTGCCAGTAAACTGGGGAAACCAGACTAAGTACTGTGCAGGAGCGGAGAATTGAGCAGAATATTGATACCGGGTGAGTGACATCTAACTCATAGGCAGAAAGGGAAAAAAAGAGGATTTTCAAAATAATTGTAAAAGTCCTGGTGCTATAACAGCGGCTAATAGGCATGGGAAAGGACAGAAGAAGAAGATTAAGGTGGAAGTTACAAAGTGACAAAACCTGATCAGATTTTTTTTGGGGGGGGGATTTAAGTATTTAGAGAACTTTAAAAATATAAATTAGAAGAATTAAGAACCCAAAAAGATTCTTCTTTAATTTGGGAAATTTAAAGGGAGGAAGATTAAAGAATGAAGAAAAACCTGTAATAGAAAAGTCCGGTTAATAACTTTAAATTGAAATTAAATTGGAATGTAACCTGGAATTTGGACTATGCAAATCTGGACTGAATTTTAAATTGATTTGGTGAATATAAAGGTGAAAAAGAAGAAGAAGAAGAATTAAATAAGTAAAAATTGTTTAAAGCAGATTGCAAACAAAATGGAGACTTTTCAAGCTTATTGATTGTAATAGTGGATTGTAGAGAGCCATCTTCAGGAGAAAAAAAAATTATTACAACACTGAATTTTGTTTTGGAAAAAAAAAGATGGACTTTGAAAGGAATAACAACATGTGAGAATTTTTAAGGAGACTTTGTTTGTTCACAAGTGTTTTGGCTTTGAGGGGAAAAAAAGAGGATTACAACGTAACTTTAATTGGAATAATATCAACCTAGAAAGAACAAAATGGTGCAGGAATTTAAGGAAATGATGAAAATGATGTACATATCATTGAAAATGGAAATAAGGGAAATGACTACAATTTTGCATGGAAAAGTGAAACTGGATGACCAAAAAATTGATTTAGGACACATTCAAGCTGACAAAGAATTAACTAATGAGAAGCAAAAAAAAGAGACTGACAATAAAGAAGAAGTCTAAGATAAGGAGATTGATTATGGGAAATTAAATGATTATGTGGGTAGTAATAATAAAAAGAAGTACTTTAAAAATTACATTGGGGTTAACAATGGAAGAAACAGAAAAAGGGGAAAGAAACAAAGAAAGAAAAGAGGGTGGAATAAAAAGAATATAAAAAATTTAAATGATTACACTAGGATTAACAGTGAGAATATAAGAAAAAGGGATGGAAAAGAATGGGAAAGACACAGCAAAATAGAAGAGTTTATGATTTTAAAAACAAAATGAATATATTGGGATTAACAGTGGAAATATAAGAAAAAGGGAAAAGAGAGTTCAGAATTCTAAAATAAAAAAGAAAAGAAGGGGAAAGAAAAATAAAATAAAATATAAAGATAGAAAGGGAGAAAGAAATGGAAAAGGAATATGGAGTAAATGAAATGAATATTAGAGAAAAGATGAAATTGTATTTTTAATGAAGTGATTTTAAACTATATGGATGTATGATGAATGTAATAATTGGAATATTTTTAATTAATGAAGGGGACTGTAATAACTGGAATATTCTTAATTACATATTTGGAATTTAACTAAATAAGAAAAGAAAGCTGAAATGATATTGGATTATGAATTAATTAGATATAATTAACTGGTTTTTATAAAAATGTTGAAGTGTATTATTTGGAATAGTTGAAGAAAAAAATATTTGAGATTGGAACAAGAGATTCTAAGAAAATAATTAGGAATTGTATTATATTGTATGAGTTTAAATATAGGAGTACTGGAGTAAGGTTGATACTCAATTGATTTTTTTATTGAATATGTTTAACTAATTAATGATATTATTATAAATGGATTACTTTTATAATTAGAGATAAGAATATAAATAATTGATGAAGTAATAGAATGGTAATAATGAATTATTTAAGTCAATATAAAGAAATGACAAAATATAGGGATGCTTAAGAATTGAAAATAAGACCCATCAATAAGAAGTTCAATATATGAAATTGTAGTAGTTGGAACATTTGGGTTAAGATACATATTTAATTGGTTTCTACCAATATGTGATTGTATTATTTGGAATAGTTGATAAAAGAATCATTGGTGATTAGAATAAGAAAATTTAAGGAAATAATTGGGGATCGAACCATGTTAGGTGAATTTAAATTTAGGGGTTCAAATTTTAAGGAGGAAAAAGAAAATTTGAATTATAATAGCATGAGAAGTTAAGATGAAGGGTTAATATTGGTTTCTTAAAATTAGATAGAATAGGTGTTATGAGAAAATTTGTATATATAAAATTGTGTTAAAGATGAACAAAAATCTGTACAAATTTAAGACCGGGCCAATATTTTGTTCAGAAGAGATGTATTGTATGCTTGTTTGTGTGTTTAAAAAATAAAATTAAAAAAAAATTAGCACCACTACCACCCCCAAAAACAGAACAGAGCTGGAAAGGACCTTGGAATTCTTCGAGTCCAAGCCCCTGCTCAAGGAGGAGACCCACAATTTGAGACAACTGGCTGTCTGCTCTCTTCACCCACAACTTCTGAAGGCTAGCTGTTCCACTGGTTAATTGTTCACTGTTCACTTCACTGTTAGGAAGTTTCTCCTTAATTCCAGGTTGCTATTCTCTTTGATTAGTTTTCATCGATATCACCATCCATCCATCCATCCATCCATACCACATTACCACATCACATATCACATTAGTTTCCCTGTGACAGTGGCTAAAAGAAACTGAGTGTGTAAAATGTTTTTTTTAAGATTCTGCAAAGCCACCTTCAGTAAAAAATACAGAATAAAGGCTAGTGAATAGATTATGTAAAGCACTGGGTGAATTTGTTACTGAAACCTCTTCATGGCTTAAATCTGAAGTGTTTGGAATAAAGCACAGTTTCTATATGGAGTACTAAATAGATTCTAATTTGTTTTTTTTTCTTCTAATCCATTAATTTTAGCTTTTATATCTGTTAGTAACTGTATTGCTGAGCTCTTTCATGTGGATTTTGCAAGGTCTAAAATGCCATTAATGAAACATGACTTATAATAGCAATATCCCCCGACAGATCAAAATTGCAAATAGAAACACTCCCATGCTACTTAGGGGCATCATATCATTGCAATTACTCCTGCTTTTCATAATATCTGAATAAATATACATTTTTATTAACTTTTCCTTCATGATTTCCCTAGTGGGTACAGATTGTAGTATAAATGCTTTGTTGCAGTATTTGTTGCTTCAGAGAACACTCACATCTGAATTAGCTTCAGTTTAATCAATTAAATTAATCAAAAATTACTTCAGACTGAGTTTCAGACTCAGGAAATAAGCAAATAAAGGAAATAAAGACAGTTACCAAATTAGGGGAGGATGAATATAAACTTTGATTTCTTTCTATTTCCCATTATTTCTATTTTTAGCTGATTTTTTTCCCATTTCCCCATTAATTTGACTTTTTAATAATTGTTCTCATATCCTTGTACTTTTCCTACTGTATATATTTGTTCATACAAATATGGAACAGTGATTAAAGTCAGATATATCTGCAGGACCTGGTGCTTTTAACAAAATGATGAAACACCTTTCCATTTTCATGAATGAGTCCTTCCCTGCTCTCCCTTTTTCTATATGCACACACCATCACAATGCCTGTACAAGAGGCGAAACTTTTGTCATTGTTCCCTTTTTTCTCATCCTATTATCATCTCTGGTCAAGGTGTTAGTCTAGTCCAGGGGTGTCCAATTTTAGCAACTTTAAGACCTGTGGACTTTAACCCCCAGAATTCCCCAGCTAGCTTCTGGGAGTTGAAATCCACACATCTTAACATTGCTAAGGTTGAGAAACAGTGGTCTAGAATGAAGGACAGCATGTTCAAACCCTACTCTCATCTATGAATATGTTGATCTCCATCTTTTACCCTAACGTATCCTATAAGGTTGTAATTGTGAGAAAAATTAAAGCAAAAAACATTATGCCCTGCCCACAGTGAAGAGAAGCTGAGAACTGTCTAGACCAGTCTATTAGAGCCTCCTTTTACTTTTGTTTACCTTCTTAGTAATCCCTATATCTTTCCTTTGTTTTTTTCAAATATTTGAACACACACATGCCTTCTCATCCCTACTACAGAGGTGAGTTTCAGCAGGTTCTGACCAGTTCTGGAGAACCAGTAGCAGAAATTTCAAGTAGTTCGGAGAACTGGTAAATACCACCTCTGACTGGCCCCACCCCCATCTATTCTCTGCCTCCCGAGTCCCAGCTGATCAGGAGGAAATGGGGATTTTGCAGTAACCTTTCTCTGGAGTGGGGTGGGAATGGAGATTTTCCAGTATCCTTCCCCTGCCATGCTCACCAAGCCACACCCATCAAGCCATGCCATGTAGAGAACACAACAGCCTGGTAGCCCAGGATAAATGGTCTTCATAGGGCAGTAACAATAGGTTGATGGAGAGGGACGGTCAATCTTGAAGCCAATCAGAACTGAGGTTTCGACTAGAATGGAAATTAGTACTGAAAACTATCCCCTCTGAAGCTCTTCAGGCAGAAACAAGCATTTTTGAACTGGGAAGCCAGGCAGGGGATGCATTTCCAATGAGATAGGAAGGGGAAGAATGTGTGATCATCCATGCCTGCATGCTAGAAATGGTGAGTGCCCCCTTACTGGCCATGAGCCAAGCAGAACTGTAGATTTGCCCTCAGTTATATACTTTCCTTCAAATACTTTGGCCACCTAATGAGAAAGAAGGACTCACTGGAGAAAAGCCTAATGTTGGAAAAGATTGAGGGCAAAAAAAGAATGGGAAGACAGAGAACGAGGTGGCTGGATGGAGTCACTGAAGCAGTAGGCATGAGCTTAAATGGACTCCAGAGAGTGGTAGAGGACAGGAAAGCCTGGAGGAACATTGTCCATGAGGTAGCGATGGGTCGGACACAACTTCACAACTAACAAGAAAAACAATATACTTTTCTTAGGAAAGAAAGAGCCTGGTTTGTGACTAAGAGAATGTGCTTCATGTACAAAACCAATTTTGAAGAGTATTAAGCTGTCTGCATTGGTGAAATTCAGAAATGAAATGTAATTATTCCATTCTCAAAAAAGGAATGTTTGGATTCAGTCCTCCTTTGCTGCTATTACAAAATGCCAGCTTTGGTCTATTACTATCCTCACATGCAATGCATTATATTCCCTACTTTTCAAAAGATAAAGCATGACCTCAGATTTATCACTATGGCTGTGGGATATTTGGGGTTTAAGGAATTGCAGCTTAAAGCCAACACCATCTTTTGGCCTTCAGAGCTGAGTTGTGGCACAGTATGATTTATCACCTCAACAGCTGTTAGTATTTGGATTTATGAAATCTGTTTGGGACAGCTTAGCTTAGCCTCCGTGACAGGCTTTGCACCCTGGAAATAAGACAATTCAAGTTGGGATGAAACAGCAACATATTCTCCTTGTTAAGATATTTCACAGCATCTCATCTGGCAACTCCAATAGTCGGAAGAGGTGTCTAAGCATGTGCAGAAAGCTCTGGCTGCTGTTAGAGCTGCCAAAAAACAGCAACACCTTTCATTTTTAGAAGCAGGATGGGTGCATGCTCTATGGATCTGTTTTCTGGAATTTCAGTTGAATCACTATAAAATCAAAGTTTCTGTCTTCTTCCATAGCTGGAATTTACTGAAGCAGTCACACCAATCGTCTTCTGCAACAGCACATAGATTATTCACTGTATCTTCCAAGGGAGGTGGAAGGGTTGAGATCTCAGATTCAAAATACTTGCCTGATGTACCGAATGGAAATTAAAATGTTCAGTACACAATTGCATCCCTGTTGGCCCATCTTGATCACTATGCTGCTTTGTATTTATGTCCTTTGGCACACTGGGCCTCTTACTGGAGTCAGTGTTGCTTTAGAGAAGGATTTTTCCTGGTGCAAGAGATACTGTCAGGGGTCCCTATATCACAGGGTTGACTATATAGAATAGAATAGAATTCTTTATTGGCCAAGTGTGATTGGACGCACAAGGAATTAGTCTTTGGTGCATATGCTCTCAGTGTACATAAAAAGACAAGATACACTCGTCAAGAATTACAAGGCACAACACCCAGTGACAGTCATATGGTACAATAAGCAATCAAATCATACTAGGAACAATCAATATCAATATAAATCACAAGGAAAGAAGCAATAAAGTTACAGTGATGCTCCATACATTCCCCCCTCCCAGTTTTCCACAACAGTAAATATGGCAGGCCTGAAGGCCCAATGCAAAAGATGGCTTCCAGGCCTGGCAGATAGCATATTCGATTGAAAGCGACTGAATACTTGACAATTGAGCCTTGATAAAATGATCCAGTGGTGATATATGTACAACTATTACATTTGGAAGCAGAATTTATTCTATAAGGCCATGTATTTATTTATTTTTAAAAGCCAATTCTTTGTGTTGCCTCTGTTCTTCTGCCTATCTTTTGCCAAATCATGTTTACGTACACACATGTCAGTAAAGTCACCAAAAATATGAGGAAAGTCTTCTAGTGAAAAGGTTCCATTTCAATTTTGGAATGAGAGAGGGAAGGTCCAGTACTGTACATATATGCCTCTGCTTGTGTCCCTGTATGTGCGTGGGATAATTGGAAAATTAATCAATTTCAGGAAATATCATAATACTGCTGTATGTGCTTATAGGAGATGTGTTGCTCATCAAAAGTAGTCATGCACAATTCAATAGCAGAAATTTTAGTATTTTGTTAAATTAATTAATGCAAGGAAAAACCATGGGGATGTTGTGTAATTTGCTACCCCAACTCCTCACCCGTAAATGAAGAGACACACACAAAGAGAGAGAGATGCACAAAGCCATAATTCTCCAAGATGCTAACATTGATATATTCACTAGGGATGGGGATTTTATTTCCAGTTGCAAAAAAATGGGCAATCCTATATCTTGGAAAGGGTAGTGTTCCTACATAAATTGCCTCCTTGAGATACAAGTTTTCCTTTCAGAAAAGACTTGAGTAAAAATCGTAATTTATTATGGAACAACCCAGTGGTGGGTTTCAAATTTTTTTACTACCAGTTCTGTGGGTGTGGCTTGGTGGGCATGGCATGGCTTGGTGGCTTGGTGGATGTGGCTGGGGAAGGATACTGTAAAATCTCCATTCCCACCGCACTCCAGGGAAAGGTTACTGCAAAATCCCCATTTCCTCCCAATCAGCTGGGACTTGGGAGACAGAGAATAGATGGGGACGGGGCCACTCAGAATTTTTACTACTGGTTCTCCGAACTACTCAGAATTTCCGCTACCCGGTTCTCCAGAACTGATCAGAACCTGCTGAAACCCACCTCTGGAACAACCTGATAATCTGGAAAAGCTTTAAGTGATTAAAATTGAATTTTATCCATTGCAAATCTAAAATTCTTTCTGTGAATGAAGATTAGAAACAAATTTATACATGATCGATAGATGATAGATAGATAGATAGATAGATAGATAGATAGATAGATAGATAGATGAGAGAAATAGAGAGCTGAACACCATTAAGAAATTCTTTTTGATGTGTATAAAAACAAATATGGTAAAAGACCAGCATTTTCAGTTTTTGAACTGCAATCCATTTGAAGTCTGGTGGGGCAGTGCATTGGCTAGTTCAATGAACTTTATACATTTGCCTTAAAGATTTGTCATTTTGAAATTGTTCTTTCCAGTTTCATTGTGTGTTTTTGCTACAAAACAGATGCTTGCCATTGTATTGATTTTGCATTTTCCTTAAACTAACAAAGTTACCTGTTAAATTAAATTAATTAAGAGTTTTTCTTTGATCTGCTACGAAGCATACAAATCAAAGATGTTAACTGCTCTCTGAACTTATCTGCTCTGATCAGTGTTAAGAAAATTAACGTTACTCTTCTGAATTTGTATCAATTCAATTTTAAGATAGAGTCATGCTTAGCCCGTAAAAATCTATTTCATGTAACATTATACAATTAAAAGAGTAACATTAAATCAATTAACCAAATGATAAGGAAAAAAAAATATGCAATCCAACATTCTAAATACTTCTCCAAACAGTAGTAAAATGCTTGTTCTAAGGCACTCATTAGGCCATTCTACATTTGACACAGTGGTGGGATTCAAAATTTTTTACTACTGGTTCTGTGAGTATGGCTTGGTGGGCGTGGCTTGGTGGGCATGGCAGGGGAAGGATACTGTAAAATCTCCATTCCCACCCCACTCCAGGAGAAGGATACTGTAAAATTTCTATTCCTTCCCGATCAGCTGGGACTTGGGAGGCAGGGAATAGATGGGGGTGGGGCCAGTCAGAGATGGTATTTACTGGTTCTCTGAACTACTCAAAATTTCCGCTACCGGTTCTCCAGAACTGGTCAGAACCTGCTGAAACCCATCTCTGATTTGACAGAAAATAACTATCAAGATTCCTTCCATTCCCCACCATCCAGTCAGAGCTGGAGAAGCTTCTTGGATGAGAAACGAAATGTCTTCAAAGAAAAAACAAGACGGTTCAGTTGCCTCCAGAAAAAAAAAAAAGCAATTTTGGGACACTCATGAGTTATTATCATGACACTCATACTTGAAGAAATTATAGCAGATATATTAGAAACATTGATAGAATGATATGTAGGGTATAATGCTAACAAATAAACAATGGATAAAATAAAACCAGCCATTGTGTAAGCAGACTTCCAGTCATGCAGCAATATCTCCTTCTCTTTCCCACCTCTCCATCATCCCTTCACATTTGTTTATGTGGCACTAGTGGAAAGACCCTATCTAATTTTGGGCAATTACATTAATTTTCATATGGGAAATGGACCATGCAGGATTTCAATACATAGACAGTTTATATCCATTTTCATGAGAAAAGGACTCTTCCAAACTCAGTGTATGAATTGGGAAGTACAGTACAGTGGTGAAATCCAAATTTTGTTACTACCGATTCTGTGGGCATGGCTTGGTAGCCATGGCAGGGGAAGAATACTGCAAAATCTCCATTCCCACCCCACTCCAGGGGAGGGATACTGCAAAATCCCCATTCCCTCCCCACTCTGGAACCAGCCAGATGTGGTATTTACCAGTTCTCCGAACTATTGAAAATTTTCACTACCAGTTCTCCAGAACCTGTCAGAACCTGCTGGATTTCACCCCGGTACAGTATGTGTGTGTATACATACATATGTATGGGCTTGCCTGCCTGCCTACCTGTCTGCCTGCCTGCCTGCCTGCCTGCCTACCTACTACCTACTACCTACTACCTACCTACCTACCTATCTACCTATTTACCTACCTACCTACCAACGTACCTACCTCTATCTATCTATCTATCTATCTATCTATCTATCTATCTCTATCATCTATCATCTATCCATCCACCATCTATCTATCTATCTATCTATCTATCTATCTATCTATATATCTACCTACCTATCTATCTATCCATCTATCATCTATCTATCTATCTATCTATCTATCTATCTATCTATCTATCCACACCACTTGCTTAGATAAGCCCTTAGCTTTCAAGCAATACTTGAAAATTGTTTTGCAAAATCACTTCAGTCTTTTAATGAATATCATTTACTATTCCATTGGGAAGACAGGAAAGAGGCAGATAACAAGTGCCTCTTACATTTTCTATCAATCCTCACTGTAACTGTAACCATGAAGTAAATGAAATATGAAAACACAATGTTTTCATTTCTATCTTTCCCTTTTATCTAATTGCATTATGGCATTAAGGTGTCCTGGGACGTTTCAGGAAGAATCACTTCAAGTTTTAACATTCTGATCATAGACTATTACACCAATTCTCTCTAACTATAATCTTCATATTATTTACCTGGGATATGACTATATTGAAGATAATAAGATTTACTTCAGAGTGTGAATAAATAGCATCGTGGCATAAGTAAATCAAATAAAACAGTTGAGATTGTAATATTTTCAGAAGGGTGATGGGAAGAGGGTTAGTTCCTTGATAACCATTTTCATGGACTGAAAAGTATCGCACATTTTTAAAACCAATACTGTTTTGATCCTGTTCTACTTATTTGAATCTTATTTCCCCTACACAAACATACTCTACATTTACCCATTTTCTTTCCAAATCTCATTTTAAATGAATGGACTTTGTACTCAATTGAGGTCTGCAGTAATTTGTTCTGTATTCCATGCCATTTCATCAAATTGGGTACAAATCAGCGGTGAAATCCAGCAGGTTCTGACAGGTTCTGGAGAACCAGTAGCGGAAATTTTAAGCAGTTTGGAGAACTGATAATGGAAATTTTGAGTAGTTCAGAGAACTGGCAAATATCACCTCTTGCTGGCCCCCAAGTGGGGAGAGAATGGGGATTTTGCAGTATCCTTCTCCTGGAGTGTGGTGCGAATGGCGATTTTGCAGTATCCTTCCCCTGCCACGCCCACCAAGCCACACCATGCCCACCAAGCCACGCCCACAGAACCGGTAGTAAAAAAAATTGGATTTCACCACTGGTACAAATGGATGATTATATGTCAGTTGGCAACATTAGGAAGATACGAAACAGAAAACAGGTTCCTAAAGTTTCCCTTAGAGAACTAGTTGGTGATTTAATAGGGATTTAACATTTGTAGGACTAGCGGTTAACCGGCAAGGATAAAGTAGATGTTTTTAGTAGCAATTAACCCTGTCCACCACCTGATTTCATTCTGTAACTTAAGCCCATGAAACAGCTTTGCACTAGAGAGTTTCTGACTTTTGATCCTGGTTGTCAAGAGTTCCTGGAGCTTTATTGGAATTTTTTTAGTTTTTGCTCCAGGTCATGAGCTCATAAAATGTATGTTGCAGCTTCTACACAGGCAATTTGCTCTGGTCAGTTAGTCAATCCCTCAGGGCAAGAGGATTATTTCCTCTTACAGTTAAACTACGTGTGAATAGCAAATCTCCAATGTCTTTGATTGTTCTTCAGCTTTAGCTTTGCCCCTTATTCTTGTCCTCTGTTTTGTCCTTTGGTCCCAATTTCTTCCTTGTCCATGTCGCTGCTTTGTTTTTGAATTCTGACTCCCTTTTCAACTTCCTAATTCTCCTTTTTCTTACATTGTTGTCCAGGGCTCAGTTTTCTCCATAGATGTCCAAGGTTATTTCATATTGAGGAGTGTCAAGATTTCAGGAACTATGATTGCCAAAGGTTTCTCAGTCAAGAGATAGAGATGTAAACCTATACTTTCCCCAAGGTGAGGGGTTAATTTACATTTTGAATCCACACAAAGATTCAAGTTTTCTGAATTTATTTTTAAAAAAAATTAAAAAAAACATTGAAAAGAGTATGAGATTAGAGAAAGTTAAAAAGTGACTGCTTCAGTGTAATATAATACTTACAAAGCAAATGTCGCAATGAAAAAGCTTGGTGGAAGAGAATCGCTTCAGCCCAGCACTGTAAAAATAAATCACATTTGCTTCTGATTGGCATGCAAAGACCAGAAAGTTTGGCCTTACAAGACAGCTATTAGATAGTGGAAGCTTTGGAATGGAGGTTGGAGATCATAAAGGCTTTATGTAGGAGCCCTGGTACCACTGTGGTTAGAATGCAGTATTGCAGGCAGACTCTGCTGACTGTCAGCAGTTCGATCCTGATTGGCTCAAGGTTGATCTAGCCTTCCATCTTTCCAAGGTTGATAAAATGAGAACCCTGATTGTTTGGAGCAATATGCTGACATTTGTAAACCACTCAAAGAGTACTGTAAAGTACTGTGCAGTGGTGTATAAGTGTATTCTATTGCTATTATCATTTGATTCATTGATCGATTGATGTAGTCACCTATCTGGGCATCAGTCTGTCATTTTCACTGGCCTTAAAATGTTTATAGATCGGTTTTGTTTTGTTTTTTGGTCACCAAACCATGAAGTCATATGGAGACTGGCACAACTGGCTAACTATCGGAGTGAGCAAAGGAGGCAAGTGATGGCATGATAGAAAAATGGCAGGGCTCTTGAGAAATTAAATCAATACATTTACTCTTGAGGAAATGGTACCAGACTGAATTCAATTAATGTAGAAAAAGGTAAGTGTCTTGTCTCAAATATCTTGTTAAAGAATACCTGACCACTGGATCGCTCCCTGAGTCTCCCGATGTTACTGGATAGCTTTACTAGAAATTGATACAGAATATTTATTCCTTTGGGCCCCTCATTAGCCATTGATGCCATTAACACTGACATCCTTTTGAAGTATCTGACAGATTTGGAAGTGGGGGACTCTTAATTTTCCATGGTTCCATGCATACAGTATGGGTTCAAAAGAAACTACAAAGTGGTATCAGGGTGTGCTGCTCCATTTCATGAATTAATTCATTTGATGCTGCAAGTCCCTTTGGTTCTATTTTGTACTTCCACCCAATTTGCTTAATGTCCTTTCAAATCTCCAAAGAGAAATAATAACAGAAGATGTCATTCAGTGTTATCATCAAGTTAAAAACAGGGTTCTCCTCTTTTCCTTGAATGAACGAGCTGCTGGATTCTTTGACTAAATTATCTAAAAGTGTTAATTGGCTGAATAATACATAAGATGAAGTTAATTTAAAATAAAATAGGACGTTAATGTTGGATACGATTTGGTCTGGCTTTAATTACATTTCGTCTGAGGTATCCAATGTGTCACTTGGGAGTGCTCCTAGATCCATCTGCTTCTTGACTCCTATGCATACATATTCAGAGGGCTCTTTTCAAACTATTACTATGCAAGTGTATGCATGAAAATGTATTCTAGATCACCCCAACCATAATCTCATTACTATCTAGATATCATTTGAAGGCAGGTTGGAGATTCTTGTAAAGCTGATTAACCCTGGGTGTTGTCATGTTCCCATTATTTTTTAAAAAAACGAGATTACCAGCATCTGAATTATTATCAGATTGGTATTCGACCTGAACACTCTTCTTAAAAATGATCGGTACTGTACAGCGTGTAAAATAATGACTGTATCATCACTGTATGTAGTAGCCAATAAAGAAGTAATCTATAATGCAATAGGCATCAATGCAAAGAATATTTTCCCACCATTGGGAAAATCAAAATCTTACAGATGATCAGATAGGCTTTGAGCTGTTATCTAGAACTTGAGAATGAAGACTATCACAACTCATCACAAGAGAGAATTGCATAATTATTCTACTGCCTTCAGGAAAGCCCTATGTTGATTTACTATATTCTGTGCATTTGTCATTTTAACATATTTCATCTATTTGGCATATTTAAGAACTGCCCATCTTCCTCATAGAAGCTTGAACAATTACACTGTGTGTGTTATGAGAAGTTCACTGAATGCATGATTTGATTCACACGTTAACTTGCCACTTTCTCCAGTTCAGAAAAAAAAAGGGGGGGGGAGTCTGAATATCCCATTTTGAAAATCAGATAAGATATTCTATCAAGGTGTGAAATGAATTCAGCTGTCACTAATGAACATTTTCCCCAAATAGCAGATCAACTTTTCACATCCCATTTAATTTCTGCTGTTGCCTTTTCGTTTTCAAATGCACAAAGGCAGCAGCTTTTCCTTGCCAAGCAAATAATTTAAATGGCATGAATGTTAATCATCAAAACAAACAAATAGTATTAATTGTTTGAGAGCATCTCATAGATGAGCAAGAATGTGAAGGAACATCTGACTTTCCTGATCCTGAACTGGCACCTTTTCTGAGGTTGTTGTGAAATCAACAAGCTGGTTCTTTGCACCCCAATCCAGTGGTGAAATCTAAAATTCGTTACTACCGTTTCTGTGGGTGTTGCTTGTGGGGGGGGGGTAATGTGACTGGGTGGGCGTGGCCAATTTTTTTTTTACTTTTAAAACCATTTTTTCTACCTCTTTGGCGAAGAGGTTGTAAAAAAATGCTTTCAAAAGGCTCTGACGATCCCAGCTGAGTTGCCTGATCGTCAGAGGCTTTTTTTCTTTTAAATGCCCCTGACGATCCAAGATGAGTTGCCTGATCGTTAGAGGCATTTAAAAGAAAAAAAGGTTTTTTTTTCTTTTAAAAGCCTTTGATGATCCCAGCTGAGCCATGCGATCATCAGAGGCTTTTTTTTTAAAAAAGCATTTTTTCGGCCGAAGAGGTTATAGAAAAAATGCTTTTAAAAGTTAAAAAAAAAAGCCTCTGATGATTGTGCGGCTCAGCTAGGCATGGGGGGGGGGGGCAGGGATTTTTGCTACCGGTTCTCCGAACCACCCGCCTCCATTGCTACCGGATCGTCCAAACCAGAACTTTTCACCCCTGCCCCAATCTGCATTTTAAATTATTGCTCACACAAAGATGCATGTGCATTTGGTTATGTGAAAGGGAGATAATTAATTTAAGAGGGGGAAAATATAATTATTTAAATTGTAGGCATGGAAGGTACTAAAAATTTTCCACTCTTAGTGGGTGGCAGTGTAGAACTTAAGAGATTTTAAGGTACCTGCCAGATTCTTATGAAAAACCCTTGGGTGTCAAAACAAAACAACAACATGATTTAAAAACTGTCATGAGGAATTACAGAATTACAGGGTTTTTTTTTTTACATATGAATGAACTTTCACCACATTGCACTGCAATCTCATGTGTTTTTGGCAATCTGATATTGCATGTTATGAAAGTTCAATTATTCCCTTGAAGATCTTGACAAAATACCAAAACATTTTCAGATTGTTTCACATTGGCAAAAAAAATAAATAAATAAAAAAAAATAAAAACACAAAATACAAGCTGGGCAGATATGACCTTGTAGATGACCCTCACTCTGTCAAGGACCTTGGAGTACTTATTTCAAATGATCCAAGTGCCAGAGCTCACTGTAACAGCATTGCCAAAAAAGCATTAAAATTTGCTAACCTAATTTTGTGTAACTTCTTCTCTGATAATATTGAACTGCAAACTAGGGCATACAAAACTTTTGCTAGACCAATTCTTGAATACAGCTCATCTGTCTGTAACCTGCACTGCATGTCAGACATTAATACAATTGAGTGAGTCCAGAGTTATTTCACAAGAAGAGTCCTCCACTCCTCTGCTCGCAACAGAATACCTTATGCAACCAGACTTTAAATTTTGGGCTTAGACAACTTAGAACTTCGCCGTCTTCAGTCTGACCTAAGCGTAGTACATAAAATTATCTGTTATGATGTCCTACCTGTCAATGATTACTTCAGCTTCAAGTACAACAATACAAGAGCACACAATAGATACAAACTTGTGGTAAACTGCGCTAAACTTGATTGCAGAAAATACGACTTCAGTAACAGAGTCATTAATGCCTGGAATGAACTACCTGACTCTGTGGTTTCTTCCCCAAACCCCCAAAAGGTTTGGTTCATTCTCCGAGGTTGTGGATTAGTTTCTGAACATTTCATTACCAGACTAGTTATCATATTCAGCAAGATTTTAGGTAAGATGTTACGTAGTGGAATAAGATTTTACTTCAGTGGAGTTTTAGGTAAGATGTTACCTAGCCTGGTAAAAAAATGTTCGGAAACCAACCCACAAGTTCAGAGAACAAACCTTCACCCTCAAAGAGCCATGTCTTTACTGCCCCTCTGAAGGCTGGAGGGTCAGCCATTTTTCAGGAGGCAGATTTTCTCTAAAAGGCAGGCACTGCTACTGAGAAGGCATACATGACTCCAAGATCCCATAAAGTCTCAGTGAGGGGTCTCAGTGAGGGAACTTGGAAGTTACTTCCTCTATTGAAGCAAATGGCATGGACAGATATCCTAGGGAGCAGGTGGTCCTGCGAATAACCCGATTCTATGCAATATAAAGCATTATAGGTAATAACCAATAGGAGCCTACGAGTGACCAGCATAGCTCTCAAAGCAACAGTCTCTTGTAGCAGGACCATCATTTTCGACCCACTGCAGCTTCCCAAGAGAGGGGAAGGCCTAAACATGGGGCATTTTAAGACTGAATAGTCTATAATAATGCAGGAGAAAAGAGACTAATTGTTTTTTCCTTCCTCCTGCCTCTGCCTCTGCTTCTTGTTCCTGTACTTTTTGCTGCAAATTCAGCAGCATGGACATTATCTACAGGTTGTCATAGTATTCACCATCAGGAAAGATTCTTCCTGCTATTTCTGCCTACATTTTCAAATCCGTTCCAATCTACTAGAAGACCTGCTGAACAGATTTCAGGATTATCCTGTAAAACCAAGGTAAACAGATTAGATGAAATATTGTTATATTAGCTTAGACTTATTGGTAGTCCTCAACTTAATCGAGTCCAAAATTTCTATTGTTAAGTGAGAAATTTGTTAAGTGACTTTTGCCCCATTTTATGACTTTCCTTGCCACAGTTGTTAAAGTGACTCACTAGAGTTGATAAGTTAGTAACCTGATTGTTAAAGGTTGACTTTAACCCATTGACTTTGCTTGTGAGAAGATCGGAAAAGGGGATCACATGACCTTGGGATACAACGGTCATAAATATGAGCCAGTTACCAAGCATCTGAATTTTGATCACATGATCATGGGGATACTTCAAAGGTCGTAACTGTGAAAAATGGTCAGAAGTCACATTTTTCTGCGCTGTTGTAACTTTAAACAATCACTAAATGAACTGTTGTAAGTCAAGGACTACCTTAGTATATTGCTCAGTGGCACCTTTTAATGAATGAATCAAATGATGATTGCATTTATTTTTCTCATAATCAGTCCAAAAACTCATAAAGATATGGTTGGTGATTTGGAAAGCAACCTAAGTTATCTGAATATTATGCAGATTATTATTAATTATTATTAAATTATTAATATTATGTTCACTTTGTGAACAGGTTGTTAGAAAAAGATTAGAGGGAAAAACTCTCTCCTAACAAACGGAAAAATACATCAGTTTCTAAAGTGAAAATAATGCAGTTGCTGAGATTTCTTTCACTCTTCTGGATACATTTCAATATATCTTATTAAAGTATTCTGTGGGAATCTTGCTTTTGATTAAGTAGGTATTAAGAGCTGAGAATTATTGTGTACAAATAACAAACATACTGTCTTTTTAAAGCTAATTGATATTTATACCCCTGAGGTAAATTGAGAATATCATGGGCCTGTGTTGAACTCTTCAGTTCACACATATCAGATTACACTTCAGTCAGTTTGCAAACAGAGAGAGGACCAAATAAAGCAGACATATTTTGTTTCATTGTCTCCCTTTAAAAAAGCCAGATGAACACAACATATGGATAGTGACATATTTTTGTGAACAATTTGAAACAATATAAACAAACAAGAAACAATACCCCATTTAAGGCTGGTAAGATAAGCTAATACAGATAAACAGCACCCAACTCTGTTTTCCCATGCACTGATGATGTTTCCTAAACTGATAAAGAAACATCTGCAAGTAGAGAAACAATCCCAGAAAACAACAGGAAACAAATTAAAATTACTTTCTACCATTCCATATATATTAGCTAGTTGAATAGACATTCTCTTATTAACCTTTTGAAATGTTAATGACATACCCATCAAGGTTTTAGGAGCAAGCACAAAGTGATAGCAGTAGATATATGGCAGTCCTCTGAAACAAGCCAGGTTTAAAAAACAGGCAACATGGGGATTCTAGGAATGGTAATTTATTGTGATAAGCTACATTAACAGATTTCTGAAAGCCTGTCCAATTTTTTTTTGGAATCTCACTTTATGCTGAACAAAATGAAGGTGGGGATTATTCTGAGTTTCTTTCCCATATTTCCTTCTATATCTGGACTATATAATCTCTTGTCCAAATTCTTCTTTAACAGCCTGCTCATAACTTCCTAAAGTTCATTTCTAAACTCCCTTATAGTATAACATTTTTTTTTAAAAAAAAAACATGAATTCTCTCCTCTTCCTTTGTAATGTAATAGATCACCATATTATGAGTTTTTACCATGAGTTCTGCCATGAGTGGGAAAGCATTCTCTCAATGGGTAGTTTCTAAAATGTGTTGGGATTATATTTCCAATTCCATTACAGTTTTAATTTTTGGGGAATAAGGGGAACATTGTGAGAGACTGAAATGGAAGAATGATAATGTGGAACTACCCTACCAAACAAACACATGACTAGTTGAAAAATAATGCAACCCTCCTTCTCCTCCTCCTCCTCCTCCTCCTCCTCCTCCACTCCTCCTCCTCCCTGGTCACAACAATAGGTCCAGGAATCAGCATTTGCTACATAGACTGTGCTCAGTTTTGGATTTAGACCGAGGTGAAATCTACTTACCTTCTCTACCGGTTCAGAAGTGTGTATGTGCGTCATGTGCAATTTGGACCCTCTGCACATGCACAAAGCCTTCTGCGCATGCACAGAGGTTAAAAAACAGGTTACTTCTTGGTTAAAACCAGGAAGTAATGAAATCCAGGAGGGTGGGCAGAGCCTCATGCTGCCGACACTACCAGTTCTCCAAAACACCCGCCACACTCGAACCGGTGTGAACCAGTAGCATTTCACCCCTGATTTAGACACATACAAATGTCTTCCCCAAGGTACAAAATTGTTCATATCTGCCATTCTCAATCACTCAGCTAAAATCAAATATGACACAACCAATTACATCTTTTGAAAATCAGGGCTTTGATTCAAGGGTTATTAACGGGAGGGTTCATATTTACTATTTTAAATTACTGTTTTTTGTTTAACAGAGATGCTCTAATGTATGTCACAACATATGACATTGGAGAACTTTTGCATTGTCTTGTAATGTCTTAAAAGCATAACATTTCTGCTCTGATTACGTAGAAATACACTTCAGGAATATGATGGAACACCCACTTTGTTGCATGTTTCAATCTCCTTGTTTGCTATTTTTATTGGAACGAGAAACATTTCCATTATTTAATGTGGTATCAAGTTGCAGTTTGCCCTATCCATTTTTTAATTTATTCTACAGGTCTTTGCCGGAGCTGCTGATTTTTTATAAACCATTGCATACAAATCAATAAAATGAAATCCAACAAATCAAGGCCCCCAACCTTATTTCATGACCTTCATTTTTTACTGTTTCATGTAAACTAAGTTCAAGTCTCATATTAATTGAATCTCATTGTCATTTGAACTGCTGCATATAAGCAAGGCAGCTTCCATTCCTTCTTCAGCCAGGTACATAAAAAGTACAGTGTTCTGCCTACATTGTAAAGTGGTTCTCAAAATCACTTCTGTTCACTATTGCCTCTTAAAGTAAATACGCACTACAATCAAGCTCATGGTTTCCGTATCTTGATTTACTGATCTTAGTTTATTAGTTTTCCAGCATATGTTGTTTGATCTGGTGCTTCACTAATTCAAAAGTTACAACATTAATGCAGCCAACGTCTTTGTGTGACCAGATGTTAGATCATACATGGTCTTACTCTGATTTTTTTACTAAATGCATTTCAGGGGTGGGTTCTACTTACCTTTATTACCGGTTCAAAATGGGATCGCGCTCGCACGCTCGCTTCGCTCACGCACGTGCCTTCTGCGCATATGCAGATTGCTACTGATGACATCAGGGTCAGTGGGCAGAGCCTCCCGCTGGTTTTACTACCAATTTACTACCAAGTCTGAACCAGGGGCAACCCGCCACTGATGCATTTGTATGGAAGATCTTGTCAGATCTCCATCATGATGCTGCCATTCTTCTGGGGAAGTGGTGGGGACCATGGATGTATTACTTATCTTATTGCTTTCTTCCTCACCCCCTCACAACCTGTAACCTTTCGTTTTATAACCTTTATCCTGGCAGATTTTCTCACTTTTGGGGGAATGTAAGGCGAGGGTGGCCATGTGAGTTGTATCACTCCAAAAGCCGGCAGAAGATGACCCTGAGAATGGTAGCTTATCACGTTGTCAGGACAGCTTTTACAATAACATCTCCACACCTGGGGATCAGCTGAATCTATATCGGATTGAAGGGAGGAGTTTCTAATTCCTTTATCCTAACTATATTGCCTGAGGGAAACTCAGTCTGCTTTCTTTTTGTTATCACTCCTGTTCAATAATAAGTTCCTTTCTGAAATGCTAAAGTTTCAAGAGTTTTTAGTTTCTTGAACAAGGAGGAGAGGCTGGACCTTACAGATTTCTTGGTACAGGTAGTCCTCGATTTACAACAGTTCTCTTAGTGACTGCTCAAAGTTACAATGAAAAAAACCTGATTTATGACCATTTTTCACACTTACGACCATTGCAGCACCCACATGGTCATGTGATCAAAATTCAGATACCTGTCAACTGGATGCATTTATGATGGTTGCCTGGGTCATGTGATCACCTTTTGTGAACCTCTGATAAAGTCAATGGGGAAGCCAGATTCATTTAACATCCATGTTATTAACTTAACAAGGGTAGTGATTCGCTTAACAACCGTGGCACAAAAGGTCATAAAAATGAGGCAAAGTTCACTTGACAACTGTCTCACTTATCAACATAAATTTTGGGCTCAAATGTGGCCATAAGCGAAGCACTATCTGTAATGCAATAACCTTATACTGTATAGACAGACAATTTCACCAGCCTCACCAGCCTAGTTTTTGAATGCAGCTATAGCAATATTGATTCTAATTCACATCATTTCTCTTTCCTTTCTTGTGTAGTGGCACAATCCACTAATGGACATATCACATAACTCTCTGAACTTCTAAATATATATATAAAAAAGACCAAAGTAAAGGCACTACCTGAACTCAGTTAGACTCAGGTGACTAAATGGATATATCCAAATATAGTAGTTTTCTGGCTGGCATTTCTGGCTGGCATTTCTTATTTTTTCTCCCGGGATGTTTTTTTTTTAAAACTTTCCAGTCAAGGATCTACAGTCAATATGTTCTGTCTTACTTACTTACTTACTTATTTATTTATTTATTTATTTATTTATTTATTTATTTATTTATTTATTTATTTATTTATTTATTTATTTATTTATTTAAATTTCTATACTGCCCTACTCCCGAAAGACTCAGGGCGGTGAAGAGCCACAGAATAAAACACATAAATACAAAAATTTAAAATAGAATAAAAACGAATTAAATAATTTGGCTGAACAAATTTAAAATACCCCATAATTTAAAACAAATTAAAATTTACATTTAAAAAGGGGAGAAGATTTAGGCCAGGCCAGCTTGATGAAATAAAAAAGTCTTAAGCACGTGATGGAAGGTGCGCAGATCCGGGATCCTCTGTATCTCTGGGGGGAGCTCGTTCCAGATCATAGGTGCCCCCACAGAGAAGGCTCTCCCCCTTAGGGCTGCCAGTCGATACTGTTTGGCTGACAGCACCCGGAGGAGCCCCTCTCTATGGGAGCGTACTGGCCGACGGGAGGCTATTGGTGGTAGAAAAGTGTAATCCAAATTTGGGATAACAGGTTTCTCCTAATCTTTTTATTTTGCTATTCCATCTGAAGCTGTAACATTGCATTTGCTCAGATATCAGTAAGGTTTAGGCCTGCTCCTTGCCTGGGGCTTACAGCTTCCATTATAACTACTTACACCGTAGTTGTAAGTAGTAACTATATATGTATGTATGTATTATGTATCTATGCATGCATGCATGTGTGTGTGTGTGTATCTTATACACACATCCCGTCAGTAAAATGACAGTGTGAAGCGGTATATAGACTTATATACCGCTTCACAGTGCTTTACAGCCCTCTCTAAGTGGGTTTACAGAATTAGCATCTTGCTCCCAACAATCTGGGTCTTCATTTTACCAACCTCAGAAGGATGGAAGGCTGAGTCAACCTTGAGTCAGTGAGAATTGAACTGCTGGCAGTGAGCTGAATTAGCCTGCAATACTGCATTCTAACCACTGCACTATCATGGCTCCTAGCTACTGCTAGTTCTGATGATGTTACCTAGTTGGGTAATGACACATTTATAAGAAAATAGCCAAGCTCAGGGAGCACCAAATACCCCACAGTTCAACCCTGAGTTACAAATACTTGTTCTATTGGTACTACTTCCTACTCTTAGGAGGAGGTTATAGTCAGGTTGGCTGGAATCCCTTAGAACAGGGTTGTCAAACTGGATTTCCTCAAGGGCTGGATTTAAAATTTCTGGAGGCTGGGTGGGATGGATTGATGCAATTTGAAAGCAGACAGATATTCTCAAACTTTCATTAAGAAAATCACATTTGCTGCAGTCAGGAATTTTAGCAGTTTTGATTATGTCCTGTAAATACTAGAGAAGCTGTGTAAATACTACCACCATTTGCTGACAATTTAGTGGCATTTGTTTTACTCAGACGTTGCCCTATATCTACATGCAAATGTGCACTTCAAAAAGCAAACATAGTCACTGTCTGTCAACTTGACTGTAAAGATGAGTCCAGAACACCGTGCAGGAATACGATTTCTGAAGTGACTAGAAAATAAGGAGAGGAAATAAGATTTCATTTTTAAGTGCAAGAATTCAAGCAGAATACTCCATATTACAAATAGAGGTATTTTCAGCATTTGGTTAATGTCATTTATTCATGCTTTTAATAAACCATATAAATCCAGACATATAGACAATTTATTCTTCATCTGTCCAGTTTTCCTCCCATCTTTCCTTTTTTGATTCCTGTAGATAACACATCACATTTGGTACTACTTTCCACAATACTTGGAAATCCTTCATGTTTGAAATTTTATCATTTAGTTTCCTGATTTTCCTAGGATTTTCTAGACTGCTTATATTCATGTGTTCTTCCTTATTCGAAAAAATATATCTACCGTATTTTTCAAAGTATAAGACACACCGGAGTATAAGATGCACCTACCTTTTTTAGTGAGGAAAAGAAGAACAAGAAATCTCCCTCTGCCTCTGAGCAATTTTGCCTCATTGCAGCAAACAGCAAACAGCTTGCTTTACTTTCATTTTCGTTTTCAGCATAGCTTGATTAGCACAAGAAAAAAAATCAACTCCAGCAATTTACCTCTTTTCAGCAAGCAGCAGAGCCCATCCAAAACAGCTGAGAGCAAATCAGCTGAGAGCAAATCAGCTGAGAGTCGGGAGGCCGATCCAATCAACTTGTGCTAATTAGGTGTGCTGAAGCTGAAAGGAGCTGTTTTTTTCTTGCTGTTTGCTTGCAAGGAGGTAACTGCTGCGAGGCAGAGGCCAAAGGGTGGGGACCAGGGGGAGGGCGGGGCTACATTCAGTGTATAAGACACACCTAAATTTTCACCCCCTTTTAGAGGGGAAAAAGGTGTGTGTTATACTCTGAAAAATACGGTACTTTTCAAGGTCACATCCTTTATGTAAGACAGTGTATCGTAATTAGAGTGTGAACTAGAGGCATTATTACCTGCATGGTTGATGCAAATTGGGAAGTCATGTGAATAGCCATGTAGAAGTTCAATAGAACTAGAACCACGAAACATAATATAATTGTAAATATATCAAGGTTAAAATACAGCAATCAAAAGGGTGGGAAATGCAGAAAGTTAGTGGAGTGCAAAATTCTGTAGCTTTCATTGTATTTTTTTTCTATTTTCTCTTGAGCGAGTGATAGTGTGAGTGGTTAGTATCACTTCAAGAGAAGATAGGATTTGTGTTTCTCTCTGCTTCTGTAACACGAGCCAGAAGGACACTTCAAACCTTAGTAATATTAAGAGAACTGTATTACAGATTATTTGATTATACTATGGATCAGTGTGAAATCTAAAATTTGTTACTACTGGTTCTGTGGGCGTGGCTTGGTTGTGGGGGTAATGTGACTGGGTGGGCATGGCCAATTTTTTTTTACTTTTAAAATCATTTTTTACATGTAAAACCATGTAAAAAATGCTTTCAAAAGGTTCTGACAATCCCAGCTGAGTTGCTTGATCGTCAGAGGGTTTTTTAAAAACCTTCTGCCAATCAGGCAACTCAGCTGGGATTATCAGAGCCATTTAAGAGAAAAAACTTTTTTTCTTTTAAATGGCTCTGACGATCCAAGCTAAGTTGCCTGATTGGCAGGCAACTCAGCTGGGATCGTCAGAGATTGGATCGTCAGAGCCATTTAAAAGACAAAAACTGATTGGCAGGCAACTCAGCTGGGATCCTCAGAGCTTGGCTCGTCAAAGGCATTTAAAAGAAAAAAAGCCTCTGATGATCACGCGGCTCAGCTGGGCATGGGGGGGGGCAGGGGCAAGGATTTTTGCTACCGGTTCTCTGAACTGCGCACCTCCATCACTACCTACTCGCCCGCGACGGTCCAAACCGGGAGCATTTCATCCCTGATATGGGTACATCTGTTTTGGAATTCAATATGGACACATTTATAGCACAAGACTTGTAAGATGAAGATATTAATGTCACAAAAGGACTAACCACCAGCATCTAAAAAAAAAAAAAAACCCAATCTGATGAAATTAAATGGTGTTAAATTCCTGTGACTCACCAGATCTTATTGACAGCTGTATGTGCTTTGGTGGTGCAATGGTTATCGTGCAGTACTGCAGGCTACTTCTGCTGATTGCTGGCTATCTACAATTTGGCAGTTCAAATCCCAAAGGTTGACCCAGTCTTCCATCCTTCCAAAGTTGGTAAAATGAGGACCCAGATTATTGGGCGCAATATGCTGACTCTGTAAACCACTTAGAGAGGGCTGTAAAGCACTGTAAAGTGGTATATAAGTCTAAGTGCTATTGCTATGTGTGTGTTGAAAGTATTTTGGGTTCCAGAAAAAAGCAATCAGAGCTGTCAGAGAGGGTGGGGATGGTTGGTAGGAGATGTAGGAGATAGTAGAATTGAAATTAATAGAAACCTGAAGATGAGCCCTTCTAGTGAAGATTTATCCTTCAGTGGTACCTCCTTGGGTAAGAAGTATTTCAATCATGAAGCAGGAATTTTTGCTCTTAGAAAATGATATGGAGGCTGAGATTTAGGAGCAGAAAGTGTGGAGGATACTTTGAAAGACTAACAAGAGTGATAGATTCCTATGGGTCAAAGTAATCCCACTGTAATAACCAAGAATGGACTTTAGTCTTACTTTCTTTAATCCAAGTTTAAATCAGATTCAGGTAAAAGTGAGGGAAACACATATTTCATGTTCTTAAAGCTGCAATCCAATCAACATTTTCCTGGGCAAAGGTTGCCCTAATATAATGAAATACATATTCTTAAAATCATCCTGTAGATGTTGTAATAAAAATCCAAGTAGGAGTAAGAGGCCTCCCAGAGCTTTATAAATGTATGAGGTCCACAAAGAGTATTGTGCTTCTACCACCTTAATGCTCTAATTGTGGTTTTTTTTTTTCAAGATCTCATCAACTCCATTCAAATACAATGTTCCCTTTCTTCTGTTTCCTCTTGACTCTTGTTTTTTTCCTTCATATATTTCTTTTGCAACCCAGTCTTTGGTTTTACTTTCTCTGTGTGACCCACCCTCTTCAATTTATTGCTTCCATAGCAAAGTGAAATTGTTTCAAAATGACAATGAGCACTTGGTGAGGTCATGATGCAAATTCCACCCTTCTGTCCAGAAGTTTTTGTCCCAATCTCTGCATAATGAGGATAGAAGTCATGTTTTTTTGCAACTGGATATCATGATACAATGTTTATCGCTTTCTCTTCTTGTCTCCCACTAAGGACAGCTATGATTTTATCTTGGACATACATTTTTATATGCAATCCACATTCATTATTTATCCATTCATTCCTGAGCTTAACTCTTCTGTTTTTACCAAGTTATTTCTTAAAATATCCCATTCACACACTTTCTGATGTACTGAACACTTACTTCCATACAATAAAGTAGGTGGAAGCAAGTTTTTATACAGAAACATTTTCACTTCATTCAACAAATATTCATTTTTCACCACAGACCACAAACTCTCACCACTTTGTTCACAGCATCTCACGCATCTTACAATGTCTCTATTTTTATATCTTCTTATACACATTTTACAAAGCTACACATTCATCTGCTAACACACTTTTAGCCTGATTATGTATAGATTGAAATATTCTCATTGAGTTTTCCTTGTAAAACAAAAGTAGAATTATACTGTACATAATTATGTATAACTTGAAATTGTTCGTTCCATTTTTTCTATAAGACACAATTACTGTTCCATTAATTTTCAGAACCATTTTACGCGTTGCATCATATAATCTATGAATCATTCACTGCATATTGAGGTTCTCAGCCAACAACATACACACACACACACATTCATATCCCCAACCAACAAACCCGTCCTTTTTCACAAATATCCCTTATACATTTATCCATATGTGCACTTTCTAATTCATTTATTTAAACTTATAATGATCACTGACTCCTTTGCAACTCTGGATTCTTACAATGTGCTCAGCGATGAACCAGTTTTCAAATATTCCATTTATCATCACACATTCTTTATTTCCAATTTATGTAATTCTCCTGCATTCTGCAATCAACCAAATCTATACAAACATTTCCATCTTTTTTTCTCTAAATGCATTCATCCATTTTTTCAATATTCTGCTGTATTCATTTTTTCCTTATCCACAAGGCCTTTAACTTCATTTTTTATACATCCCATTTGTTTCCATGGTAGTTTGTAGTACATTCCCCCCACCCTATTTATTCCAAGGAACTTCCACATCTCCTTTAATTTGATCCTCTTTTGATTCATTTTGCAGAGATTAATCTTCCTTCTAATCCTTTTTCGTTCACTTCCTGCAATCATTCTGCTTTTACTTTAATTTTGTTTAGTTTTTTGTTTGTTCTTAATCCATTTTTCCAAAGTAATCAAATCAATGATTCCTTTATATTCATTTTTATTGTTACACAAAATTAAAATTCTTGAAATATTATTAGGATCTTCATATTTCTGCATGAGAACTTGGTCATTTCTTCATGCCATTTATTTATTTTTGTGCTTTAATATTGTAGCACTAGAAATGGGAGCTGACATCAGGATTAGATTCCAGAGAGAGATTCCAGAATTCCAGAACACTTCTATTTGATGTAAAAATGTTCACTGTTGAAATTTGGATCCAGAAGAAAGATATGGCAATAATTCTCAAAAGTGCAGGACAAATACACATCCTATTTGAAACACTAGACTTAGAGTTTAGTTGAAGAGAAAAGGTCTGGGGTAAAATAAAGCATTTTTTGGAATGCTTTGGATTAATTAAAAATATACAAACCTCAAATGACTTTTCTTGATTTTTCTTGCTTTTTGTGAGCTACCCTTGCTTTTAATATTCTCCCAAAGAACGTGAAAGTAATGGAATTTGGCTAACTCCCTTATGATTCCACAGAGAATCCTAACACACCCTCTGTGTCAATCACTACCACTCATTTCCCAGTCATGTCACCTACATTCCAATTTTTTGAAACTCCTCAATCCCTCTGTTCTTGGGAAACCAATACTGGGACCCTAATTGCTTCCTCCTGTAAAGTTTAAAAGTAAAGATCAGGGAAGAAGAAACTGGAGGCAATGTGAGAAAAAGATGAAAGGGAAGAAAGAAATTACTGGTGACTTCAAATATATAGTATAATATTATTTATTTATTTATTATCTATCATCTATCTATCTATCTATCTATCTATCTATCTATCTATCCATCCATCCATCCAACCAACCATCTATCCATCCATTTTTCATTCTATATGGCCGCTCAAATGTCAAGGACAATAAATCAGAACTATAGTGAAAGGAAACAAATAACCAACAGTTGCCTGATACAGTATATCCATGTTGCATGAAAGCGATCTTCAGTAAAATTCTTGCAGGTTTACTCTGATGAAAATTTCCATCATATATCATGGAGCTTATGGTCTAAGCCAGTATTAATCAGTATTAGTAATCATGACCCTAATAACTTTGTGTGACATAAAATTTGACTGCTATCCCTAATTAGAAAGAAGTGTCCTCCTCCTTTACTATTTCAAGAATTTACTAATTTCCTCCAATTTTAATTAGTTGTAGGGACATGGTGAGTCAGTGGCTAAGACCCTGAGCTTGTCGATCAAAAGGTCAGCAGTTCAGAGGTTCAAAACCCTAGTGCCACGTAATGGGGTGAGCACCCACTACTTGTCCCAGCTTCTGCCAACCTAACAGTTCAAAAGCACATAAAAAATGCAAGTAGAAAAATAGGGACCACCTTTGGTGAGAAGGTAACAGCATTCCGTGTGCCTTTGGCATTTGTCATGTCGGCCACATGACCACAGAGACGTCTGCGGACAGCGCTGACTCTTCGGCTTTGAAACAGAGATAAACACAGCCCCCTAGAGCCAGAAACGACTAGAAGATATGTGCGAGGGGAACCTTTACCTTTACCTAATTAGTTGTACTTAATATAATAATCTCTATGGATTACCTTCTTCACCTGAAACCTTAAAAGTTCTGGATATTTTAGGCTTTTTCATAGCTGCTTTAAATACCTCATTGTGTAGCCCTTCTCTGCTGCTTCCAAGTTGTTGCTGTTGCTGATTTTCTGTTGGCAAGATCAGAAAACTTGACACTTTCAGATATCTTCAAGACAGAACACTTGAGATGGGATTTTTCTTTGAAGAAGGTGCTGCTAATGCTTAAAAAACTCACTGTAAGCTTTCTACCAATTTTCTCAGTGTATATGTTAAACTAATTGACCTACTATTTTCTGGAGCTCCCCTTGGATTTCTGTTTTTAAAAAAGGAGACTTGGTTGACTGCTTTCCAAACTTTCAGGTAATCAGGTCATCTGAAATGGCAAGACATTTGCATGGTTGTTGCCAGGTGTGCAGAGTTTTTATACCTGTGTCCTCTAAAAAAAAGGCTACAAATTCAGTGGCTTATTAATGTTTAATTCCCCACTATATCTTCCCCACTGGAATTTATATCTTGCAGCTTGGAATTCATCCAAATTTTCTAGTGCTGCCTAGGATTTGGTCCATCAGGAATCCAATATATGAACAAATTATTACATTTCTTGTAAGGGTAAACGTATAAGGATATGTTTAGGCAGATCAGCCACATTATCTGAGCAAACCATGATTCCATCTGAAAGAAGCCTGGGCCTGAAAGAAGACTGTGGTTGTAGCTTCTTCTAATGGTGAGGCAGGGAAGAAAATCTAGTCAATTCTATGCTTCAAAATGATGATGTCCTACATTTGCAATGTAGCCAGAAATATACATGAAAGTACAAGGGCAAATGATCGTTGAATGTCTGAATAAGTCACTACCATCTTGTTTAACCCATTTTATGTTTTTGTTTTTTTAAAAAAGTAGGGTGATTCTGGTTTTCTTTGCTTATTTACATATAGTATAGTAAATGTTAGTGCCTGAAAGAATATGCTTAATTTATCACTTACTGCAATTGTAAGTGATTGTACATGTGCAATGTATTTTGTTCATATTTCAGGTAGATTTCTTTGTTCCACAGGAATATTTCTTGCTCTACAGTGTTTGGATCACATATACATGCATTTTAAGCTGCAATATTTAATTGGTCAACTTAAACAGTTAAGAAACTTTTGATTTAATTATAAAAAGTTTATTAAATGGCCCATAGGGATACAGAGAATTTTCTATCTGAAATTTGTTTTCTAATGTATCAAACCAGTGAGCTTCAATGACTATGTATAATAGAATTGCTATTGTTTCAAAGAACTGAAAACAACAAAAAGCTGAATTTTAAATTCCACTGGTTTTACAGTAGAGGCTTTTTGCCAAAGGCATTTTAATCCTTCAATGTTTTTTTCCCCTCAATTAAGAATGTAGTTTGCAGTTATAGGTTAGCCTCCCTGCTTCAATTTCTGAATTTACATCACAATAATTGTATTTATTAATGCTATGAATACAGAAACATCTATTCATAAATTCTGCCCTTAAGAATTAAGAACTAAGGTTTTTGTTTTTACTTTGGTGGATACAATTTTTAAACAGTTAATGCACTTCATGAAACTGCTTTAAACCATAGAGGAATATGGAAAGATGTTTTCATTTAGAAGTAACAACAAAATTTCCATCAAAATTATGCTAAACCAAACACTCTAATGAAAACTGTGACAAGCTAATCTGGGACAACAAAAGCAATCTGTTAATATTTTAGCATTACAATGATAATCAAGCTTGGATAACCTTTTTATGGAAGATACATTTCCCGACTTCATTAAGCACAGAAAGTTAGGGCGGTATTGTTATGATTTCTGCTTCATATTAGATATAAATTATTATGGAGAATTGAATTTGGAGGCAACCTAGTGTTAGCTTTGCTGATTTATTAGAACGTATCCATGCAAATAAGGTACTGTATGTGTGTTTGAATGGAATGTTAAGGTAATCGATCTAGCAAAAGTATCTATTTTTTTTCCTTGGTGGGGAAGAGGGAAACGAGTGGAGAGCTAGCCAGCCATTAGTTAAGTAGTAATTTAGTTTTTACTGTGCTGGCATTACTTGGTAGATCAGTAACACATCGTTACAACAAAATTACCTTGAGAAATTCTACAATTTCTCTGCATGTCAACATGTTTAATGAGAATGAAAATATAACACCAGAAGGTAATGGAGTGTTTTCCGTCACATAAATCTGAGTGCAAAAGATGAAAGACTGATACGAAAACAACATTAGATAGGAAAAGTCATATGGAATCGGTATAAACTCACTATTATAAAATCGGAAATTATTCCTGGAAGCTACAGAATCCATCTGCTACTTTGCAGTAACATAACTTCTACCTTCATAATTGCTTCTATTGTTGTCTATCTGAATGTTACAAAGACATTAATTTTGGTCAGCAAACAAAAAGAAGGCTAAAGCTTAGAGAATGCTGTGATACACAGCTAGCTGTAAAATTGGATATCTAATTTTCTACTTCTTTTCTCTCTATATAATATTCTTTTTCTTCTCTGGATATCAACATAATGTAAACAGCATTCTACAATAATGGACACACTTTTTTTTAAAAAAAAATCATCAATGTTATTTTTGTATGATTTTAGGAGACATGAGCCAATGAATAGATCCCAATTTCTTGTGTAAATTGCTTGTTTATATTCATTCAGAGACTAGCTAATTGCTTCTCCTACACTGGGAATATAGATCATCTTTAGGCTATTAAGATGGCTATTAGCTACTTTGCTATTAAGTTAACTATTTAGAAGAAGAGGTGTTTGATGATGAAAATTGTCTTCCCCTTGATATCTTCTTCCACAGAATATTCTTACATACAAAATATTTTGCATTTTGTAACCAAAACAACTAGACACAAAGACAGTTTTCCCCCATGTCATAACTCTGCTAAACAGCTAATTCCCATAGCACTGTCTTATGCCTAAGAATATTTACGCATGTAAATATTACTTATTACTATTATCTTTCTCTTCCTTCCTACGACCTTCTCCTATTGGTTTCTTATGATTTATCACTTTCTTATTTGTATCTTATGATCATTGATTGTATCTTATGCTTTATGCTTTATCATTTTGTTGTTTGTATGTACCCGGAGAGCTTATGCATCAGAGACGAATTCCTTGTGTGTGTTGAATCACACTTGGCCAATAAAGAATTGCAAGTTAGAACTAAGGAGAAATTTCCTGACAGTTAGAAGAATTAATCAGTAGAATGGCTTGCCTCCAAAAGTTGTGGATGCTCCAACAATGGAAGTTTTTAAGAAGAGATTGAACACCCATTTGTCTCAAATGGTTTAGATTTTTCTGCCTGAGCAAGGGGTTAGACTAGAAAATCTCCAAGGTCCCTTTCCTACTCTGATATTCTGTTATTCTGAATATTCTGCGTTCTATGTTCCATTTTTACACTGCAGGATTTGGATTTGTGATTTCTACCTTGGTGTTCTTCAGGATGAAATGTCAGTTGATGATGAATCAAGGTTAGAGAAACAATTTTAAAATAGCAATAGCAAAAAGACTTATATGTACCACCCCATAATGCTTTACAGCACACTCTTGGGGGGGATTTACAATGTCAGCATATCACCCCCAACAATATGGATTAACAATGATCAATTGTGATGTGGTGCTGTACAGTGAATGTAAATGAACAAAATTGATTAAATAGTCTCAACTGCTCAGTGTAATGAATATGAACTCTGCAAAAGTCTTGCTTTAATATGTCTTGGCAGCGCTGATATTCTAAATGGCTTAAGACTAATGTATTTAAAATATTGGCTCTGTGTTACCACATGACCTCTGCACAAAGGGTAAATGTGAAGACCCTGCTCATGATCCCATTAGTAGGCTTAACTCAGTGTAGCACCAGCCATAATACCTTTTTCCTCTCACCTCCCAAGAGAAATGGAATTAAGCCTTTTTAAAAGCAGCCATTGTAGACCTATCTACCTATACTGAATAGAAATTTGCCAGGTGGCAGTTGTTATAGGATCCAGACTGCCTTTCAAAACATGAATTGCAGTGTTAAATCTTAACCTTTTATTGCCTTATTTTAAAGTAGGAAGCTTCATTATTTTTCCTTATTGGAAGAGGGAAGAAAACAAAAACAATACATGATGGGAATAATGATGATGGGAATATACTAAATCTCAGAAGTAGGGGAGGGACACACTGGTGATGAAATGATAGAACTTCAAAATAAAAATAGGATGTTTAATGTTTAAAATGAACCTTTCTTTATAAGGTTTCTTTGCCTAAGTTATATTTAAGTTTGTTGTTGTTGTTGTTAGTTGCGAAGTCATGTCTGACCCATCACGATCCCATGGACAATGTTCGTCCAGGCCTTCCTGTCCTCTACCATCCTCTGGAGTCCATTTAAGCTCACGCCTACTGCTTCAGTGATTTCATCCAGCCATCTCATTCTCTGTCGTCCCCTTCTTCTTTTGCCCTCAATCTTTCCCAGCATTAGATTCTTCTTCAGTAAGTCTTTACTTCTCATTAGGTGGCCAAAGTATTTGAGTTTCATCTTCAGGATCTGGCCTTCTAAGGAGCAGTCAGGGCTGATCTCCTCTAGGACTGACCAGTTTGATCGCCTTGCAGTCCAAGGGACTTGCAGGAGTCTTCTCCAGAAACATAGTTCAAAGGCCTCAATTCTTTGGCACTCAGCCTTTCTTATGACAGCCATACATTGCAACTGGGAAAACCATAGCCTTGACTATATGCACTTTTGTTGGCAGGGTGATGTCTCTGCTTTTTAGTACACTGTCTAGTATTGCCATATCTTTCCTCCCCAGGAGCAATTTCTGTGGTCCCCATCTGCAGTGAACTTGGAGCCCGGGAAAATAAAATCTGTCACTACCTCCATTTCTTCCCCATCTATTTGCCAGGAATATTTAAGTTACTGTACTCATTATTTCAGTTTAACTACAGTATTCAAGACATTGTTTTTTCATGAGTATTCCCCAAAGGTATTACACTTATAGTACTGTGCAAAAACATTAAAATAATATTTCAAAGTACACTGAAACAGATCCAAAGAATCTTTTTTCCCCAAAATATTAAAGCCATCACTTCCTTTCCTAGTCTTCAGAATCTGCTTCTAGCTGTCTCTTCATGCATTTCCACAAAATTGAAAGCAGCTTCTCAAACAGCTGCATGAGCTGACAAAGGAAGAAGCTGCTTCAATGATCCAAAAAGAATTATTTTGCACATGTTCCCACATGTTCCAACTAATCTCTTCAAAAGATTTGCACAATTCTGGTATTTGGTTCTATTAATGAAGATTTTTTTTTTAAATTATTGTTTCACATCCCTTACAGGACATTGCGGTAGCCTAAGCCTTTTGAAATGATTTCTTTTGCAAATATCACTTTATTCACCGAAAGACGTTGGAGATAATTAAATGGCACAACCCCTGCCCTGAAACATGGAAAGGATAACATTTCAGACCCTCACCAAATTATTATTATTTTTGTTTGTTTCTCCCAAGTGTTATTTGAAATCAATTGCAAGTCTTTAAGCAGAACCGGAAAGTATAATCCAGTTGGCCAAAGATTCTTGTGTGCAGTTCAGTTTAATGCAGATCTGGTTGCTTTTTGTTCCCAGTCAATAGTGCTGTCAAAATAATTTTCTGTACTATGTGCAACATTGGGTAATCCTCTTCCCCACTTCTAACTGCAAGTCTGATCCCACATAGAGTGTGCTGAAATTGAAGTGTAGCTGCTAAGTGGCAAAAGCCATTTCTTGATGTCATAAGATGCTGCATCACACTCAGTTCCTCTAGGACAGTGATGGCGAACCTTTTTGGCACTGAGTGGCACGAGCATATGCTCGACTGGGCTGCAACCCAGAAGAGGAGCTTCCCAGGGCACATGCACGTTCCTGAAAATGAACTTCCTGTTTCTGGCACATGCACGCACACCGGCCAGCTAGTCTTCCAGATTTCTGGTGTGCATGTGCGTGCGATGATCAGCTGGACGGCATTCATGCACACGCAGGAAAACGGAAGACCAGCTCTTCCAGTTTCCGACACTGCCATACGCAAAAAGACCAGCTGATCATTGCGTGCGCATGCCCGCCAGAAACCTGGAAGAGGAACAGGCGATGCTGCACATGCCAGGCGACATGACTCCGTGTGCCAGTTCAGGCATGTGTGCCATAGGTTCACCATCACGGCTCTAGGATGATACTTCCAAGAGTGGCTGGCAACAGTTGTCTAGAGTGTCAGGTAGAAACTTTTCAAGGTCTGTCAGAATATGGTATAAATATGCTTCCCAAACATATTGGCACTGAACTACAACTCAATATGCACTGGCCATTATTCTTGAGCTACGATCTCTTCCTCTCGAAATCACCCACATAGGTAGAAACAAAACTGAGTCTAATAACCTTGAATCCTCTTGTCTTGTGCTATTGGAATTGTACCATTACTACAATTATAGTTTCTTGAAGACCTTCGGGGATGGTCTTTACAAGAATGGAGCCCTCTATTTTGTTTCTTAACACCCCTTTCTTAATCAGTACGAGACTAGAATATGCAATGGAAAGAAATGAAAGTGTAAGCTTCACTACTTCTCTCCGTATTCAACCAGTTATGTGAACCAACTCTGGGGAGTGGTCTTGGACAGCCATTTAACAGACCATGTTAATTTGGACCCCGATCTAATCAGGCAGCCTTCAAAAGCCAGTTTGTCTCCTCAGTCTCCCCTGTTAATGAAATATAGTCCTTCTCGGTTGATGGAAGCTTTGTAATTGCTTAAGGCACTTTGTTGGGATATTTTTCAAGTGTAATTGCCTTGTCATTTACAATTAGGGATGTTAATACAGCTACTAAATGTCACAAAATAGCTTTCAGCTTTTAATTCCTGCTTGGCAAATGGGAGTGTCCAACAGCATATTTTATTTTTAAATGTTCATATGTATTTTAGAACTATGTTCGGTGACAAGTTAAATCAATTTTATGCTACAATAAAGGATGTATTGGCTAATTTCTCTCTTGAACTAATTGAGTTGCAGGTACATTTGGTGGTCATGCATGATAATGTGCAGATAAACTTCATTCTGTGATGGTGGCAGCAGGTTAATTGGGACAAAGATGAATCACAAATAACAACACAATGTCTTCATAATAGAGATAAAATACAAGATCTTCCTTCCTTCCTTCCTTCCTTCCTTCCTTCCTTCCTTCCTTCCTTCCTTCCTTCCTTCCTTCCTGTAATATTCCATTAAAGTAAATTATAAGGACTAATATAAGTACTAGAAGACCTCCAAGGTATCATCCAACTCTTATTATTCTGTTATTCTATTAATGGTTGGAAGATTCAAGAATGAATGAATGTGATTACATTAAAAATAAAAAAAGGTGCGCTAAACTTACAAACATCAAAACATTTCCAGCAACTCAAAAGATCTCAATAAATAAAAAATCCAAAAAAAAATGGATTTTTAAAACATTACAATTATTGTGTGAAAGGGTATTTAGCGTCTTATGCTGTATGTAAACTGCATCACCAATCTGTCTTTTGCCAAGTTTAGAATAGAATAGAATAGAATAGAATAGAATAGAATAGAATAGAATTTTTATTGGCCAAGTGTGATTGGACACACAAGGAATTTGTCTTGGTGCATATGCTCTCAGTGTACATAAAAAATATGTTCATCAAGAACCAATTTAAAAAAAATATGTTCATCAAGAACCAATTTAAATTTTACATCAGCCAAGCTATTCAATGCATCTGATGAAGGGAGTTGTAGGTTAAAAAAATGCCTTTTAATAAAATGTATCAGCCAGAACATTTCTTTTTTTCCTATTTTTCCTTTTCAAAGGAAAAATAAAGTTGCAAATGGTGTAATCGAAGAGGGCAAAGAATATTTGGAAATAAAGAATTCAGACAAAATATAGATCCATTTGGATGATTTTTTTAAAAAAAAAAATGGAAATGAATGAAGAGGATTATACAGCAAACTTCCAGCAAAGTTAATATACTTAAGGATAAAAATAATATAATTATTTGGAATAAAATTGAATTTATGGATTGCTGGAAGTAGTGTTTTAGCAAATTATATACTGAAACAATGAATATTCTATAAATAAATTTTGATAAAGTTATCATCTAAGAAAAAAATAGATGGCAAGTTATAAATGCTTGGAGAATATTGCAAAGTGCCAAGGTATATTTGATATAATTACAAAAATGTTCAAATACTGGTGTGGTTTATTTAAGAAGTGAATGTAAACTTTCTTTAATGAAATGAAATTTCTTTAATATGAGGTTTGACCAGCAAAACATTGTTTCATGTTTCTGTGTAGATTTTTTCTGGGCCTAATTATTGGAAGAACGTCATAATTATTTTACTTTACATGTGCCTATGTTTATTCTATTTTTCAATGGGGCAAACTAGAATAAATGTGTTAATTACTGGGGTGTAAATTTGGTATGTATGCCTGAAATATTGGGTGACATTTGATTGAAAGGATATGAGAGATGACGATGATAAACATACCTGGCATTTTACACTTGCTAGCAAAGTAGAAATTTTAAAGAATGTTAAATAGCATAATACGGGATAACGTATACACTTCAAATTGCAAATTAGAGAAACAAAATCATATCATTGCCATTATCTTGAAACCAAATAATTTGCTTTTACAGTTGTAGATAGATCAGATTTCTGATATTATGTCAGGCAATGCAACAGTTTTGCAAGTAGGAAATAGATATAGATATAGAAATCTGTATTGCTTTGTCCATTGAACGTAATAATGGCTTTCATGGCTGAAAGTGAAGAAATGAAAATACACTGCATGAACAACAACAACAACAAAAAAAGAGTGTATCATACACAAACAAGATAGCATGTTGTGCATCCCTGAAAGTGTCATTTCCATTTCTGAAATAATAGGCAGTTCTGGCGGCTTCTGTTTTATGAAATCTAGAGTTCAGTTGCTGAAAAAATTCAGTAAGTGAGGACGACAATAAAGAAGGAAGAAAATGAAGAATATTTGCATGGTATTATAAATACTCCAATGAATCAAATTAGCCTTCCTTTACCCCAAAGGCTCTTGTTTTAATTCTTTTTTTCTTTCCTTGAGGATTTAGTGGCAGGTACAGTAGTAGTGAAAGCAGTGGAAGAGTTTTGGGAGAAAGGAAAGGAAACTTATTCTTTGAGCAGGCTGAGGAATTCTAGAAGTTGAAGTCCATGCATCTTAAAGTTGCCAAGATTGGAATCTCCTGCTCTAGAGTAGTGCTATTCCAATGACTGTTGAGGAAACTCGATCTTTAGTGAGTGACTGGGCCTTGGGTAAAGGTTCCCCTCGCACATATGTGTTCCCGACTCTAGGAGGCGGTGCTCATCTCCATTTCAAAGTCAAAGAGCCAGCGCTGTCTGAAGATGTCTCCATGGTCATGAGGCCGGCATGACTAAACACTAAAGGCACAGGGAATGCTGTTACCTTCCCACCAAAGGTGGTTCCTATTTTTCTACTTGCATTTTTTTACGTGCTTTCGAACTGCTAGGTTGGCAGAAGCTGGGACAAGTAAAGGGAGCTCACCCCGTTATGCGGCACTAGGGATTCGAACCGCTGAACTGCTGACCTTTCGGTTGACAAGCTCAGTGTCTTAGCCACTGAGCCACTGTGTCCCTTTATTGGGTTGTATAGTAGACTTGTATACCATATCCTTATTCTGTTTCTGCTAGAAGTTTAGAAAAAGGACTGAAACACTCATTTATTGAATTAGAGTTATCAACTACTACATTTTCAGAAATCAAAGTAGTGTAAATCATGATTTCCAAAGAAATCCCACTGATGCTTCTTTCAGTCTGTTGCAAAGTACTCAGGAGTACTATTCAGGATGTTTGCCAAACATCCCCAGAGACTGAAAGAGAGGAATGTGCAAAAATCTTTTTTATGTCAGGTTTTAGGTCATTTCTTTCTTCTTTGGTTCTGTGACAGATCATAGAATATGGACGAAATCTAAAGACATGACTTGTCATTAGGTTTAACAACATCTAAGAATAACTTTGAATAAACTCTTCTTGCGAGCCAAAATAATAAAATGTAAAAACGTACAACAGGAAAAATGCATGTTCAAAAAAATGGGTATTGAATAAACCAAATGGCCCTTTCATTCCCAACACTATTTTGGTACAAACTCTTCCAAAGTATTTCAGAGAATAGTTTCCTTTTAATGTTTTTTTCCTTTTATAAGTATAAATGGTCTGCCTTTCTTGTTTTCTATCCCTCTGAAGAACTATCTGACGAACTGGGTATCATTTGAAATTATTCTTCCAAGTATAATGTGCTATACACAAAATCCCTTTCTTCCCATTATGCAAAGAAATCTTTTTTCTCTAATCAAAGTAGTAACCACAACTTGTGGTTCAACATGTATTTGCCCACCTGCAGCTCTGAGTAACATGCATTTTTAAATTCAAAACACAGCTGAAGGAGAAACTCTGATGAAGCTGTAGCAAGTGCAGAACGGAGCAAATATGTTTCTTCCTCACCATTGGATTTATTTTATTTTGTTGTCCTTTGTACCAATATAATGCTGAAGGAAGTTCTACTATTTTAACAGGAGTAAGTTTACTTCACGGTCCTGATTAATGATAAACAATCTGACCCAATGGAATTATATTTGAAATTTACGATTTGAAATATTTCTAATTGAAATGAAAATGCCAATGTACAAGTAGGTAATGGTATCTCCTCTATTTTATAAGGAGAATCTAATACAAGCTTTAGAGTAGCTTTAATTAGCATGAATGAAATTTATTATATTATATACTTAACTACCTAGTCTTACTATCCCATATTTTGTCCCAAATTATAGTTGAAATCAGTAGAACAGTTATATGCAGCTGTTCTGAGAGTGAGATGGGTGGTACCTATATTTGACAAATAAACAATAACAAAATACCTTGGTTCCTTGTGGTTTAGTCATGAAAGCAATGACATCTTGAAATAAAACTTCATCAAATATCTCAATATTTTTCAAAATATGTATTATCCATTTTTCCCTGGAACCTATTTGCAAGTGAATATATTTGTCTGAGCATTTGACCCAGTTCACATCCCTGATGTGAATCAGACCCTGAGCTGTTTGTATTCAGATCACTAAAGTAAATGCGGAATTCAATTCATGCAGCCAAAAACATTTAAATTGAATTGACTTAATCTGACCCAATAGCAATAGAAACTGGTAATAACAGCTCCTGTTGAGTAGTGGGAAAAGTTTGTTCATTATTTGCCTGGATTGTGCCCAAGAAAATTCTGCCACCTTATGCCACCTCTTAAGCAACAGTGTCAGCAGCTGCTGAGAAAATCCTGGCAGCTATTTTTGGGATTTGGAAAAAAGATATTATTAAAGATTCTGTTAATACTTTTAAGTACCAGAATAGATAAAATGGGAACAGAATAAATCAATTGGAAGATTGTGGGAAATCACTGGATCTTCATATCTTCACACTGGATCTTCACATTTATAAGTGATTTATTAAAAGTAGTTAAGACTCTTCAGAATAAAATAGTGTCTTTTGAATCTCATTCTTGCTGGATTAATTTATGTGACATGAGGTAGGTTTGTTTGTTTGTTTTATTTGTTTGTCAAGAACGTATTAGGTAATAAGTATAAGCATGGATTGAATACATAAAATAGATACGAATAGAGGAAACATTAGGACAGGGACGGTAGGCATGCTGGTGCTGTTATGCACGCCCCTTACAGACCTCTTAGGAATGGGGTGAGGTCAACAGTAGACAGGATAAAATTTTGGGGGTTTGGGGATGAAACCACAGAGTCAGTAGTGTATTCCAGGCAGGCATTGACCACTCTCTTGCTGAAGTCATATTTTCTGCAATCGAGTTTGGAGCGGTTCACTTTAAGTTTGTATCTATTGTGTGCTCATGTATTGTGGTTGAAGCTGAAGTAGTCATTGACAGGTTAAGGACATTGTAGCAGATAATTTTATGAGCTACATATACGTCATTCCGAAGGCGGCGTAGTTCTAAGTTTTCCAAGACCAGAATTTCAAGGCTAGTGGCATAAGGTATTTTGTTGTGAGCAGAGGAGTGGAGAAATATTGTGAAATATTTCTGGACATGTTCAATTGTATTAATTAATTGTATTAATGTAAAGTATTAATTAACTTCCTGAAGGAAGTTGAAAAGCATCAACTGTGCTGGCAGAAGCTAGATAATGGGAGTGCTGGGTTCTTCTTTTTGTAAAAACCTGGCCATTTATCGTGAGGTTCCTCAGATCTGCCATAATAATGAACATTTCCACATGACCTACTCTATGTGGTAATCAGATAAGTAGATAAAATGCCTTGTTATGTTTTTCTATTATTCTACTGAGGAAATACAACACAGAAAAATGTTAAAGCAAGAAATATTGCTCAAGGGAAGAATCTTGAATAGTTCATTGGTTTTCCCAACACATTTGTTTTGAAATTATCAAAAAGGATTCAGAAATCATTCATAATTAGGTGGAACCCAAAAAAGCTCTAAAGTAAGTAAGAGGCTATCCCCCCTCTTTTTCATCCTATGCCTTCGTTATTATTTATGTTCAGGCTATCATATTTCTTTCTTTTGAGGGTTTAATTATAGTTTTTATTGATTTTTCTGTGAATCTATTTACAGGCAGGGCAAGACAAGATTTTAACAGCGGTTTGGGCCTCTTAATTCAAGGACATTTTTCCAACAATAGCATACTCTGTTCAGACTGAATTGAGATGTCATTTTTCTGGTAATAATAGATTTATAATTGATGGTTTTCTTCAAAATAGATAAGAATCAACAACTGTAGATGAGTTGAATACAGAGAAAACCTTGACAATTTCTGAAGTGGGTTTTGATATCATTTGGGTTTCTGCAAAGCTCTATTGATTGATATAATGCATTCAGCTACGTGATATTAATGGTGTACTTTCTTTTTCTTTAAATTTATGTTGAGGTAGACGCAAGGATTTTCTCAACCTCCTTTTCTTTTTAATTTGGTTTAGAGTCCCTTGTCCTCATTGGAAAATTCTAAAAATATCACTGTATCACAGATGATCATGGGGCTGATGATCATCTGATGATGTTACCTAGTGGGGTAATGAAACTTCTGCAGCCAAGCTCAGAGTATACCAAGGACTTCAGACATAAAAAGTTATATTGGCTGGTAATAGGTTTCATGCCTAAATTACCAAATATGTTTTCTCTTATGCCATTAATATGCGAGACTGAAATTCAATATATTCAATAAACTGGAGTAAATTGGACTTGACACCACTTGATCACAGTAATAATTTGGAAAAGTAAAGAATTAAGTTATGTTTCAATACATTACCTTGAAAATGAATTTTGAGGAACCCTTCTCAATTGATAAATTTAATCTTATTCTCTCTTTCAATGGAAATAAAAGACTAAATTTAGATTTTAGACTTGGTTAGTTTCTGTTAGTCCACTTTTAGTCTTAGTTGTCTAAAATTCCCTAGAGCCGTGATGGCAAACCTATGGCACAGACCCTCTCTGTGGGCACGTGCATCATCACCAGCTGCTCTTCTGGTTTTCATGCGGCTGGCCAGCTGGTCTTCATGGGCACTGGAGCACCGGAAAACGGCCTGAAAACGGCCCATAAAACAGGCCGTTTTTTTTGCTGTTTGGCTCTTTTTGGGCCAAAAATGGCCTGAGAACAGCCCAAAACCCAGCCAAACCCAGGCAAAAAACAGGTATGCACATGCCGACCAGCTGGTCTTCAGGTTTCCGGCGCCCTGGTGCACACACACGGACATGCATGCACGCATGTTCTGATTTGGGCACTCAGTGCTGAAAAGATTCGCCATCACTGCCCTAGAGTATTTGGCAGTGGTGAAATCCAACTTTTTTTACTATCGGTTCTGTCGGCATGGCTTGATGGGGATGGTATGGCTTAGTGGCGTGGCTTAGTGGGCATGGCAGGGGAAGGATACTGCAAAATCTTCATTTCCACCCACTCCAGGGGAAGGATACTGCAAAATCCCCGTTCCCTCCCCACTCTGAGGCCAGTCAGAGTTGGTATTTGCCAGTTCTCTGAACTACTCAAAATTTCCGCTATCGGTTCTCTAGAATCTGTCAGAACCTGCTGGATTTCATCCCTGGTATTTGGGTAAGATACATGCAATTAATATGAATATAACTTCGTGGCTGATTTAGAGTCTGACGGATTTCCTCATAATTATTTCATATTATTATTTTAAACAAATATACAAAATACTGAATACATTTATTTGACAAAAATATCCTGCAAGATTTTCGTTGCAGAAAGTATGATTGCCAGTTTAGGGTTTAACTTTTATGCTTCCATATTTATCATAGGGCACTGATCTTAGCTGACTGAACTGAAGAACTTCAAAATTCAGCTCCTCTTGGGTTTCTTTTGAGGTTTATAATTTGACCCCATTGAAGTCCTGGCAAATACTGGGATTCCTGTTTGTTCAGGGAATCAGTGTTCATAGTTGTAATTAATGCTAGAAGAGATATACAGAAAAGATGTAAATTTGACTCATACTGTATATCCATGGGAAGCTTACATGCTAAGATAACTATAAATTAAAAATAGCATATAAATCTATTTCAGGTAAGCTTGGCTTTTTGTGATATAACTACTTGGGATCTATTGTTTGATTGACTTCAGAGTATTCATCTTCAGTATTTGTTATTAGGTTTATTTCAATCCAATCAGAATTTCTGTTTTTAAAGCTTCACAACATTTAGAAAGAATTATCAGCAGTTCTGAAGGAATTATTTGTACCTTTTGAGACAGTCATTTTATTTTATTTCAATTTGAAATTTTGAGATAATAAAATAATGACCATTGAAATGATATACTTGAATGGCTTATTCTGCTAATTCAGTGGAAGACTGAAATTAATTTTCTATTTTTTAAAAAAATGAGTTTTAAAGAAAAAACCCCACATCTGCTTTTTTGTATACTGGACATTTCAAAGAATTGCAATAAATCTTCTATGGGATATGTAATTTTAGAGTTGAAATGTTAATCTACCCAATTTGGTCTTATTCCATTATTATTGCATTTGAGGCAGACTCAAATGATTCTGGATAAATAGCTATATATTCAAGATGCATATGTTCTTCTTAGCTAAATTGTTGGGCAAATTTTGAATCTATTAATATTGCTATTCAGCTAAAAATATTATACTTGACACAAAAATATTGCAAAAATAAAACTATGTGTTTGTGGTCATAAGTTTTGAAAAAAAATGGTGATTGTTCTGTTTAAAACAATCTCAATGTCTTTCTTAAAATTTCCTACATTTTATTACTATGCTTATAAATTTTGTCATTGTGCTGCTCTTTTAATGATGTGTATATTTTAACTTTACTAGCTTGTAGAATAAAAACTTAAAAAAATAATTTATGTTATTCTGAAATATGGGTAATTGGTGGGTTAACAAATATTGAATTTTGAGACAGTTTCATGTTGATTCCCAGGAAAGATTGTGAGCAAATCTAAGTGCACATACCCTCACATTTGGAGGTATATAAATTCTATAATATCCTAAACTATATATCACATGCAATATAATCTAGAATAACAGCATCTCTTTTGATTTATAAAGAAAATTGAACTTTTCACCTTAGCAAAAATATATGTATGCAATTTACTATTTCAGGCAAGTAATTTTCAAAATAAAAAAGATGGTATATTTATGCCTTACGAATATTACTTTAAAAATAGCATGTATGCTTTAAATCTTCCAGGTGTGGCAACGCATGGCAAAAATGGGTAAATATAAATGTAAAAAAACCCCCTGAAAATTGCAAGAATGAGGCTTTTTAAGTGAATCCAGCCCTGGAAAAAATATTAAGCAGTGGAACTTCAAACCATTAGAATTGCCCCATTTATACATATTCCAAAGATCTCCAAAACTAAATAAATATAGCACTTGATCTCAGTTATATTTTGATGGCCAAAGTTCCCTGGTTTGTTTATTTCATGGCATCATTTTAAGGGTGTAATTCACCTTGATAAATACATGGATGCACCACAGGATTTTCATCTAAATGAAATAAAATAAAATAAAAATCATTTATCAGAAGCTTTCTTGAAACTACATGGAGACAAATAATTTCTAACTTATTCAGCTGACTTTAAATCATTCTTGTAACAGACTCAATGAATAGCTGTGAAGCACAAAAGAAAATCTGACAGATAGCTCTGCAATACGCTACCACCGAAGTTCAAAATGAAATCCCAACCAGTATGAAGAAAGGGGGGAAAACAGCTTTACAAAATAGCTCAGCAAAGTATTACTCTATGGCATTACATTGTTAATAAAATTTCTTTATCTGAAACTATAATTTAATATTCATGTATCTAATGTACAAGTGACAAAGTAATGTACTCTAAAATTAGAGCATAACCAGCAAAATACTGTAAACAATACGAGAAAAAGCACAACCCAAACATTGCTTAGTAATTCAAAATATGCAACTTTTAACTGGGAAATTATTTTAGTTGTTGATGTCAATTGACACATGGGTGTAATTATAGCCTGGAAAAAAAAAATAAAGTGGACATTGTTTTTTTTTTGTTGTTATTACTGTTGTGGAAGGAGTCTTGTGTATATACATAAAGTTCAAGCATATACTACTGCAGTTTACTAATTTAGTTGGTATAAACGCTTGACATTTATAATTAAAGTCTACTTATTGATTGTCTTTTGGTCAACTAAAATGCATTTTTTCCAATATTTTGATGCTTAACAGTGAAAAAATGCACTTAATCTAAAATTACAATTGAATATTAGACTGCAGGTCCCTTCTCCAAATATTAGCGGCCTATGAAAGTGTGCATTATCCTGAAATCAAAAAGTTATGTGCATACTAAATAAAACAGAGCAACTACATACTGAACGAACAGTGAATCGTAACAAAATCAACATGCACTAATTCTACTCTTATGCAAAATTAATATCTTTCAGAAAACTGCATCCAACCTTTGGCCTTGCGCAAAGGTATATGTTTTGTTCCTTCATCAGACATGGATTTGTGTATTCAAATCCCAGTTTTTTTAGCCCATTGTCACAAAATGTGCTGTTCCGCTGCTATAAACTTTGGCTGCCCTCAGACTCCCAAAGAATCTGTTTTTTTTACAGTCAGCTTTAAATGTGGTTGTAGTGATCCTCATACAAGTCCTATTCTTCATTCCTTATTCATCGTCTTCTATTTCCTGTGGTAAAATGGGTGTTTCTTCCTTTAAACAAGCACTAAAAAAGTTGAGAATTGTGCTATAAAGGTGATATTTACTCTTCTCTGATGTAATGTAATGACCTTCATCTGGATAGATCTAGGGTAGGAAAAATAGAAATAAATAGATTTTAAAAACCAGTTGACAAGTTTTCAAATGCATTTGTAGCATCACAGAATGAATGCCTGAGACAATTATTGTGGTTTCACTGAAAACATCTAAATTTCAAAAGTGAAATATATTTATGTTATAATTTAAACCAGGAGTTTAATTTTCCCAAGGGACAAGGTGAGAAATGGGACTATTATGGAGGGCCAAACCAATGTACCTGACTTTATGTCCTGAAACTCATCACCAGAACTCCTTACTTGTTCCGAGGCAAGGGATGAGAGTTTGCAGATGTAGAAAATGATTTCTCTTCTCACCTTTCCAAATGAAGGAGTGTGCGGTGATTGTGCAGAACCAGACCAAACTTGGCTTCTTCCCCACCCCCCATGGCACTCTTACTTACACTTGATTTCTAATTTCCGGTTGATCTCATGTGGACTGGAGAGGGATAGCCAAAGGATGGATGTGATCTTGGGGTTGTAAAATACCCAGATCTAATTTAAACCATCATTTTACAGCCTGCACAAAACATTTCTAGCTTTTAAGATTTTAAAAATGTTTTTGTTTAAAATGGCAATCCTTATTTAATTTTTCAAGATTTAAGGGAAATCGTTTGTTTCAAACATTGGTAAAAAATAAGCTTATGTTGTAATCCATGGAAAAACACCACTGTGTCTCTAAATATTAAAAACAGGATGCCAAATAATTAAAATTTTCAAACAGCAATGGGTCTTCAGCTGAAATACAATTTGATTTCAGGAAACTCTGATTTTTCACAAATCAGTATACAATTCTACTGCTGCATCTGTGGCAAATGTAGAGATTTTGCAAGCAATAGACAACTACTGTACGTTGCTTTCACTGTTCAGTTTAACATTTTAGCCTCTCTGTACTACATTATCATCATAAGTCCATTAGTACAATAAACATTTCTCATTATATTCTGTTTAATGCTATGAAGGCAAATATTTCAAGTTTTAAAAGTATGGTTATTTCAATATTAATTGTGGTAAAAACTAAATATTATGTATTTTATAATTTATATTCTGCTCTTACTTAAATTATTCTGCTCTTGCTTAAATTATTATTTTTCCTTTCTCTTTTATTGGATCTATTTTGAGTAAAATAATTCTCAAAAATATTTAAGTTATAGATAGCTAGGAATATATAGATAACCAGGCAGGCTTTCTGGACAAAGATGTATTTTAAATACATGCAACAAAGAGCATAAGAAATCTAAACCTAAAAAGATGCATAAGCTATGACATTCCTAAATATTACATACCTGCATAGTATAATTCACTCCGGCTTTTATTAGGTGTTTAATTAATTCTGCTGAGTGCTGAAAATGGACTTTAGCTGTGGGACAACAACATCCAAGTGTTAGTGAAAGGCATTATTAATATCAAACAGTTCCTGCAGATTAGCTCAACATAGTCAAGATTTTAGTGAAAATGCTTTTTCTGTTTAAGTATAAGATCATACTCTTTCCTACAAATTTTACATTTTTTATTTTATAAGAAAAGTATAGCAGAGTGACTATATACACTGTACATCTCATAAACTCATTTCTCCTCATTTACATTGTGTATCCCTTTGGGGAGTTTAGTTGACTGACAACTCAGTTAATGGATTTGTCAGGTACTTTAGACAGTCTGCAATGCAATCATGTCCATTTTTGTTATGAACTAAAACCTTCTAAATTTGACAGGACTTATTCCCAGGTATGTACTGTATTTACATGGCACACCTAATTCAAACTGCAAGTAAGATAGCTGTACTTCAACCACATTGCTATTCTGATATCATGTGTATAAAACATTCTGAAGAATATTGTGTACCACAGGTATTATTTCTTAAATATTGGTAAGGTTCAGAACATTGTTGAGCGTGTAAGTGCTGACATAGGTAACTACAATAAATATAAGTTGGTTCTGAATCCTGAAGTGTAACCTAATTATTAAACTAATCTTCCCTTTTATTGTAATGTTATCACATTTCTACCACATTCTGAAATGTTCTTTTGGGAACACTATGAAACATTGTAAACATGTACTTTACAATGATACAGAGAGTGGTTGTTCAACCTTTTGACTTGCCTGCGCTGTGTCGAGTGACTTGGGCCACATATAAAACATGCAATATAGTTAATGTGTATCAATAACAAACTTCCTCTATTTTTAATACTTTTATTATCATGTGGACCTGGACATTACTAGCTGTCCAGGGCTACATGCAGCCCATGGGTCACAGGTTGGACATGCCTGATATAGAGGAAGGCAGAAACTGCATTTAATAGTCCACTCCAGATAAACTGATTTTATTTTTCCTTAAGTGTATATTTTTAAATATGGTTTTGATCCAATGAACTTCAGTTTAATGAATGAGCCATGGTAGCGCAGTGGTTAGAATGCAGTACTACAAGCTACCTTTGCTGACTGCTGGCTGCCTGCAATTTCGCAGTTCAAATCTCACCAGGCTCAAGGTTGACTCAGCCTTCCATCCTTCTGAGATGGGTAAAATGAGGACCCAGATTGTTGGGAGCAATATACTGACTCTGTAAACCACTTAGAGAGGGCTGTAAAGCACTGTAAAGCAGTATATAAATGCAATTACTATTGCTAATGAATACATTCCCAAGAATGTCTAGTTCTGTTTGAAGGGGTTTTTAGCTACTCATTAGAAGCATATAGAAACATACAAAATCTATCACACAGGAATGAGTAAGTGGCAATACAGCTTTACCAGGCCCAATATTAATATTATTTTAATTATTTTGCATCTAAATGATGATAGAAAGAGGAAGACTTGGAAGTTGGAAGCAAGGTGAGGATGAGTCTTCAAGTTTAACCAAAAAGGACAATAGGAGGCCATTGCCCAAACCAGAGCTTGAGCAGGATAAGATCTCCAACTTTACACATGCAGAAATATCAAACATTTTCCCAGTCCCATTTTCCCCTACTGCCTCATTATCTTCTCTCATCTCCAGAGCACAAGCTGTTGATGCTGTTGCTGGAAAAAATGGGGATTAAAAACCTCCCCTTTTACTTTTCATGTAGTGACAAGATTTTTTAATACCTGAAGATAGTTGTACTAATGCAAAGTATCTATTGGTATAATCCACAGCTTTGCTTAACATTTAATATGAATGTCAGGTAATGTATTTAATAAAACTGAAATACTTCCTGTATGCTGAAAGCTCAGAGACGGCTACAGCTGAATGATAACGAAAGCATGTATTTAGCATGAAAATGATGAATTTAGAAAATTTATAATCAAAGACTTCCTCCTTCCTTCCCTCCCTCCCTTCTTCCCTCCCTCCCTTCATATTTAATTTGTAATTTCCAATTTCCCTCTTAGGGAAGTAGTTTGAGAAACTAAGATATCTTTGTGCATTGGTAAAATGCAGCGGATATATTTGTCTTATCTATCCTCTATGATATTAGGGAAAAAAATATGTTGAATTTTTGTTTTGTTTCTCAACTATGGACTTCTATAAATGAAATACTCTGGATAGGCTGCTATTTTCTACATTTATGCTATATTCAACAATTTCCAAATGTATTGTACACTTTTCAACTCTTCTGCCTGGAATGCCTAAGCATTCGGACCAGTACCTGGTACTTACCTGGTAAAGCAGCCACATTGGCCACAAAGCAAAAAAAAAAAAAAAATCTAGTATGCAGAAATGCAGAAAAGCTCACTTCAAAGCTACAGCCAGGTAGCCTCATCAAATGCCTGGGAAGAATCTCACCCATTCGTATATTATTTATATGTCTTATGCTAAGTATTAAATTTCATCCATTTCACATACTGTGTTTCTGTTGCAATCTCCCCTTATGAAGAAAGAATGCCTGAAGCACGAATACAGAGAAAACATATAGAAGTGGGAGACAATGATCCTTTGATGACTCCCTCCCACAGAATTCATGTGTCAGATATGGAAAGCTCAATCTTACCATAGGTCTGTGAAGCAGATCTGTAATGGGCACACAAGCTCAAAAGGTAATGAATATGACCACAAAGCTAGGCAGCCCAAAGGATAAGAGCAAAGAGAGGAAACAGTAACATAGAAGTGACGTGCAAAGATTTATTTTATAAACAGTTTCACAGGGATGAACGAAGCCATGAAAAAAAAAAAGCCTATCTTAATTAGGAAATTTCAGTAATCTAGCTATAAATGTATCAAGAAGGTCAATTTGGTACTACAGATTGTATATCTTTGTTCCACCTTACACAATTTGCCAGTGGCAGAGCAGGAATAATTTAAGTGATTATTAAATTTTGATGTTCAACAGATATTAATGCATGTTGCCTGCCAACAAAGGCACTGCATTTCATAAAGTTTAAACAAATTGGTCCCTACAGCTACAAAGAGTTATAAAAGAGTAGTGGCACTTGTTTGGCTAGGAAACTGTCAATGGAGTCTCACAATGGGATCTCTAAGGGCAGACAAAATCAAGTCTTATAAAGCTCTCATGTTCTTCATGCTTATCCTTCACTGAACTTCTTCAGAAGACAAACAGCAACTAGGAAAGTGCATTTGTGTAAATACTCACTATCTGCTGTCCCATGGATGATTAACAAATTTCCTTCCTTAAAGCCATGAATATTGTGCAATACGCTGGATGCCTTTTGAAAAGGAGAAAACATGCACATCTGTGATTGATTTGCATTTCGAATACCTCCGGCACCCCATCTAGAACCATAGTATCTCTTACTCACTTGGTAAGCATTTTCTTCTTTAGATGGATTGCCCAGGTATCTTTCTGAAAAGGCAGATGCTGTACATAGGAAATAGGAAAACTTAATAGCTATTAAATTACTTTTGGAGGAACGTACTAACATATATGGCCAATTATATTTAAGCTCTGCTATGGAACCCAGTGGAGATGAGATGCAGACTATCCTCAGCAGAAAACAAAATCTCCTGGCTCATCATCCAGCATGATCCCATTTGAAGCCTCCTGAATGACATCCATCCCATCAGCAGGCAAAGCGGAGAGCAACATGCAGACATCTTGATTACTTCTGGCTCTGAGGTTTCTGTTATGGGGCAGCCATTGCTATGTGATGTGGAAAAGTGGAAAAGCGCTAAGGGCACCACCTGTTTTAAATGCAGATTTATTTATATATGCTAAACCTAATTGTGCTTTTTTTTTTTTTTAAGTAGGCGCCTTCTGAGTGAACTGTCTGCATTTGTAATATTATATAAGTATCTCGGCCGCAATTAAGAAAGGGAAAACGAGCTACTGTGGAACAAACTGAATGATACAACCCACTCACCATACAGTCGCATGTCTGTAATTGGTGCAATTACAGCTCCACACTTGAAAAGTTTTTCATTGGACTTCAGAATCATTGATGCAAGGTAACCTCCATAACCCTAGGAAACAACTGATGTGAGTTATAATGTGCTCATTATTGCCTTGATGAGACTATTCTTTCTTATGCATTCCCCCCACTTTTATATTTATTTCTTTGGTTTCTCTTATGCTTCTGTGGGCATAAATCAAAAGTTATTTCTTTTAAAAAAATGGCAGAGGATGTTTTGCTTCAGCATACAGTTTGAAGAAAGTCCAATGATATCCCACATGTTACTGAAATGCTTGTACGCCATTATTAAATATACACAAGATGAATTACTGGAGCTCTTTAGCCATTTTTATTAATGTAGAGTACTAAAAGCTGCTGTTGATCAATGATGTTTATTTATTTTATGCAATCAGAAGTGGCCATACAGCCCTGAGTTTAATTCCAAAACCGGAAAGTGGAAATGGAAAAAAAAAATCCATTGAAAAAGTATTGACCTCATTCTTGTTTTCTTCCTTCGCAGTATTAATATATCACCACAGATATGAGTGTTACTAATTCAGTAGTCACATGCTCTTGTTTTTAATTCAAAGAACTATGATGCTATTGGGTTGCTAAAGTTGCATATGGATATTCAGAGCAGGATTTGCTAATCTAACCTTAAATATGACTAGGACAATCAATTTAACTAGGGACAGAAACATTTTTGTCTGACTCGGAACATTTCAGATTGAGTGAAGGTGGCAGTTCAAATACATATGGGAATGCTCCTCTGTTTGTTAAATCATACTTGTAGAAAATGAGCATATACTTAAAAGTTATAGATCCTTTTTACTTACTTACACCATTCTCAGAGCAAAAACTTTTAGAGAAATAATACAATATATTGGCGTAAATACAGAACGTTACAAGATTGCTATAGATAAATGTTTCTGAACAGTCAATGGGGTATCAAGAAAGTAAATAATTAGTTTCCCATTAGCAAATCAGTTGTGATAATAAGATATATAAATATAAAATAAACATCAAGTTTGCCAATTCTAGTATCTGTCTAAAAATGTAAAATATATTTTATTTTATTTTAAAGAATTAGTCTTTTTGTAAAATACCCAACACTGTATATTTCATATATTAATTCATAGCTGAATATTTTATATAATGTATGCTTTCATTTCTTGTCATTTTTCAACTATAGATGTTCAGTTAAATATAAGCATGGAACAGATTTAATAATTTTTATATTTACAATAAATTTATTAATATGAATAAATTATAAAAGAAATTATAAATAACATTTTAAAATTGATATGGCTATGCCAGAAGTAGTTTTCTCAGAAAATAGATGTCATCTTTTTTCTTCTTCCATTCCTGCTAAAAATAATAGTAGTTTTAACAGTAATTGTGTGAGATGGAATTGGAGAAGTGTTTTTATTTGTTTGTTTATTTATTCATTTAAATTTATATGCTGCTTAACTCACTGAAAGAACAATTCTTCCTTCCTCACTCTAAGTTACCTGTATAAATATTCAATTAAATTAAATTCACTTAAATATTTAGTGCACTTTAGAGCAGGGATTAGCAAATGAGAAAAATGCATTAGATTACTATGGATGTCTATGATTCTAACTACATTATTTATGTCACATTTTTAATACAGTTATTTTATATATGTATCTGCTTTCCGTATAATACAGAGTTATGGCCAACTGATTAAAAAGGATTATTTCTACTGATACGTTAAAGACAGTTGCAATGCACCGTCTACTGAGCCTTTGTAACATCTTGCCTGATGAAGAGTTTTGGACAAAAGCTTGCATTCTGTTTTATATCATGTTGATTTTAGAAAAGTATTACTTCCCTATGGATTTTGGAATTTTCCCAAGGAACAGCAATGAGACTTAGTGTTGAATATATACTATAAAGAATATATTCAATATTAAGGCATGTCTTAATTGAAATTGTCACACATTTGGAAATGTACTTCAATCCATTAGTAATAACTGAAGATTACTGCTGAATATTGGAATACATATACATATACATATACATATACATATACATATACATATACATATACATACACACACACACACACACACACACACACACACACACACACACATATATTTTCTCAGGTTTTTGCGGGTGTTTGTATGTAGGTCTTTGGTTATTCAGGTCTTTTCCCACGTAAAATTGGAAGTGTCTTGGCGACGTTTCGACGAAGTCTCATTCGTCATCTTCAGGCTGGTGTTCTCGGCTTCGTGCTTCCAGGAGCAATGTGAGATCACAGCTGTCTCTTCCTTTTAACTGCTAGAGGGGGTGTGAGCTGATTGGGTGGGAACTTGGCTGTGTTCTGATTGGGTGGAGGTGTGTTCTGATTGGTTAGGGGCTTGTCTGTGCTCTGATTGGATGGGGGGTTGGTTGTGCTCTGATTGGCTGGGAGTGTGTTCTGTTTGGGTGGGGGCTTGGTTGTGCTCAGCTTGGTTGTGCTCCACCCAATCAGAACACAGCCAAGTTCCCACCCAATCAGCTCACACCCCCTCTAGCAGTTAAAAGGAAGAGACAGCTGCGACCTCACATTGCTCCTGGAAGCACGAAGCCGAGAACACCAGCCTGAAGATGACGAATGAGAGTTCGTCGAAACGTCGCCAAGACACTTCCAATTTTACGTGGGAGAAGACCCGAATAACCAAAGACATATATATATATATATATACACACATACACATACACATACACATACACACACACACACACACACACACACACACACACACACACACATATATATATATATATATATATATAATGAATGGTATGACTTCCTTTGTGCCTGGGCTGGGAGGAGAGCTGGAGACAGGTGGGAGGTGGGAGGTGAGAAGAAGGAACAAGAACAGAGTTGCATTCATTGTTGTAAATAAGAAGGACATAAAGAGTAGATGAGTTCAAACTTTTCTCCCTCTTACAACCGAAAGAAGCAAACATCAGCATCTGAAAACTTAGTGGTGAAGGTTGAGAAATTGAGATCCACTGACATGGCAGTAAAAATATTTTTGCTAAAGGTAAAACCACTTGTCTGACTCATCTATTTATGCCAGAGGCAACAAAATACAACAAGTGAGAGACTAACTAAGGATATCATACACAGATGGTAGGAAAAGGGGGTTACTTAGAGCACATTGGGCTGTAAGTGACTATGCATGTAAAATATGAATTAAATAGGTAATTTAATAGCAAACTACTGCTACATTTTTCCAAACCATTAATTTTGTACAAGAATACCAAAGCAAGGGTAATTGACAAATCCTCTGTATTGGGGCTATAAAAGTGTGATTCTGGGTGCACATAGGTACACATAGAATCTCTATGGGGAGCCCTTAAGCACCTCAATTCTAACAATTGTTTGTGTAGGTTGGGTGATCCTGGGAAAAGGTGCAGCAATTTTAAGGTAACCCTGAGAAGTGCTACCTATTAATAGGTACACAGTCCAAACAGCATTTGCTCTTTGAATCTGTGCTGGATACCAGGAGTTTTATATTGTGGGCTTCTACATATTTTTAATACTTGTAAGCATTGTCATCAAAATTTGGCTGGAATATTTTGTTTGTAGTCATTTATTTATGATATATCTGGCTGTATGACATGCATATAAGTCTGGGTGGCATCACAGCCTAAGAACACAATAAAATATAAAACAATACAAAACAAAGCCTACAAGTAGTTCTCAGTTTAAATGGCAATTGAAACTGGAAACTGCTATTGTTAATGAATGGTTGTAGCCCAAGAACTACCTGTAATAGACAGGGAGAGGGGAACCATCAAAACACACAACTTAACTCCACTGCACCCACCATTAAAGGGAACCCTCTCAATCCATTTAGCTTTAGGCCCAGGGACACAACCAATTTTTCAGAGATTGCTTGGAGGAAGGCAAGGTGAATGATATATAGGTCTCTGGACAGATGCCACAATATTGAAATCCATTTCAATAGTGCTATTTAACTGATGGGATCAGGAAGAGGCAGACACTAAAGAAAAAAGATAGTTCCTCAGGTAACTAAACCCTCTGACATGTAGGGATTTATAGGTAATAACCAGCATTTTGAATTGATCAGAAGCCAACTGGAAACTAATACAACTTTATAGCAGACGGTCTAATGAGGCTTGCTTAACATTGCTCATGCTGCTGCATTCTTAACCAGCATATTATAATAATCTAATCACAGCATGACCCCATGAGAGACCATGGAGAGAGCCTCTTGACCGAGGAGTGGACACAATTGGTACACTAGCTCAACCTGTGCAAAGGCCTTCTGGTACATAACTGCCACCTGCTTGTACACAAGTTCCAAGTACCAGTGTTTCCCCAAAAATAAGACCCTGTCTTCTATTTTTTTTCCCCACCAAAAAAGGACCAGTTCTTATTTTTCTGGAGGGGGATGCCATCCACTGACTCACCTTACTTGCCTCTGTCGCTACCAGAGGCCTTCAGGAACTTCTTCATCCAGCAAGGCTTTCCTGAAGGCCTCTCTAGTGATAACAGAGGCCTTCAGGAAAGCCTTGCCGGCAGAAGAAATAGGCCAAGATATGCGAGGCCTGTCTGCAATTGTCCGAAGGTAAGTAATAGGGCAGCTCCACCACCCCCATCCCCACCCTAGCTTAATTTTTACCTGTGCACCCTGGAGTGGGCGGGGTCTTAATTAGGGCTTATTTTGGGGTACGCTTATATTGGGCGTACATGTAAAAATCAAGCTAGGACTTACTTTCTGAGTAGGTTCTATTTTTTGGGAAACACGGTAGGGTAATGTGACCCTTATTCAGAGTTAAAATGGAAAATCTGGGAGGTCCAAATATCCAAAGCCATCTGGTCTTGCTGGGACTGAGTTACATATTAATCTGGAAAGTAGCGTTAAATGGCATTAATCAAGGTTTTGCTCTTGGCTCTGTACCGTTGGTAAGAAATATCTTACCGTACATGTCAAGATGGAATGGGATTTTGAAAGTTGAGAAGAATAGGTAGGAACTAGAAAGAAACATATACAAATGAAAAGTTCTACGTAAGAAAAAAAGAATCAATAGTTTAAGTTTAGGATTGAGGAGATTATACTAAGGAGAAATTTATGTAAAATGATTTATATATGTTGGTGAATCATAGCTTGAATGAAACCCTCCAGACAAAACAAAACACTAAGTCAATTCTAGGTTTTACCAAGAGTAGTAGTACCGTATTGCTGTCAAAAGAAGTTGTGATTTCTTTCTAATCTGCATTAGTAAGGAGACAACTAAAACACTGCATGCAGTTCAGGGCATTACATGACGTTAACAAACTGGACCATGTTCAAGGGAGAACAATCAGCAGGATAAAGGGCTTAAAGGGAATTAAACGGGGGGAAAAAAGGAATGGTTGAAGGCTTGGAGAAAAAGCTTATAAGAAGACATGATAGTAATCTTCAAATATGTACAAAGTAGGACAGAATTATTCAGAACAATTTCAAAAGACAAGACAAGAAACAATTTAATAAATCAGAAAGAAACAGAGTAGAACAGCTGGAAAATTTGTATATGCTGAACGTGACTCAATACTAGAACAGATTGACTTGGGAGATGATAAGAGTCTTACAGGAGATGTTTATATAAAAATGGGGTGGCCCTCTTTCAGAAATGCTGCACTAACAAATTCTTACACTGGACAGGGAATTGAACTCGATTATCTCCAAGGTATCTCCTTATCTTCCATTCTGATTATGGCATTTATTGAGAAAAATACCTAGGAAATTCACTTTAATTTCCAGGATACAAGTCACTGAACAGAGGTCATTCATAAATCCATTAAGTTTTTCGATCTTTTTTTTTTTTTTACAAATCTGTGAATTTTGGCATGTGGTATTTATTTTGATTGTACTTTTCTTGTTTCAATCTAGGCAATTCATTCTTCTTTCAAGATTTGCTGGATGAAATTCAACTCTAACAGGACTGAATTTCATCAATATATTAGTGATCCCAAATTTCCCAAACTACTGCCCCAACCTTCATCACAAAGTATAAACTTTTCACCTCCTCTTAAATTACAAAAATGATATCTTCTTCCCATAACTTATCTCTTACTTACTTTATGAACAAATTCATTATCCATAGTCATTTCAGTTGTGGTGTCAGCAAAAGTTCATTAAGGATTACTAGAGATAATATATTTATTTTAACCTTGATCAAATAAACTAACTTTAAATTCTTTCCTTTTACTTCTAACAATCTTGATTTTTGTTAAAATAATGTCCTAGAATCTTATTTCTTTTCCTTTCTTCTTTGTTCCTTCTCTTGAGACTGTTTAAAGCTTTAGCTACTCTGTTTTGTAAGTCCAATATAGAAAAATTATCCAGGTCACTATCTTGTTGTTTGTATAACTCTTTTAATTATTACAACTTAAGTCAGTTTCTTTTGTATGTCCAGTGTAGCATCTTTTCCATTGTAATTCTTGTAGCTTATCATTTTTAAATCCACTTTGAATGCTGCCTTTCAGGTAAACCTTGCTCCTCTTCCATTTCATCTTTTAGACACCATCTATTATAGAGGCAGATATCATTGCTGACATTGTTAATATTACTATGATGCCATTTTTCAAAAAATATCCTTCAGTTTTTCCAGTTTTGGAATATTTTGCACCATTCTGTAACTGTCAGTCAAATTTATGTGTTCTTTTCTCCTTTAACTGAAATAACTAGTTCCTTCTAGTGTCTTTTTTTTAAAAAAATAAAAACAAAATCATTTTCCCATGGGAAAGATTCTTTATAATTAATTCCAAAATCCTAAATTCATCTTTCAAAAATCGAAGTTTTAATCAACTCTTTGCTGTTTATTATTTTTTTTAAAAAAGCTTATATGTTAAATTGGTTTTTCATTAAGGGCTGAAGGCAGATTTATACAGTCTTTTCAGATTTGTTGATTCATAGAGTTCTAAAAGCTGAAAAGGAGATAATAAGTAATTTACAAATGTGATTAGAAAAGGAAGTATGCCAATGTAGTGCCCTTTTAAAGGCACCAATCATGGTTTGAGCAAGATTGCTATTTCCTTGTCTCCCAAACTCAAAATGCAATGGAGACAAGACAGCTGTCTTTCAGGCTTCTCATGAGGAGTAACTATCTGGAGCACTTATGGAAAATCTCACATCCTCTTTATGTTTGGAGAGTTTCAAAGAGCTGGTTGATTCCTAGCTCTGTGTTCATTGGCTCCATTTTTTTGCAGAGCTGTGTTCAGTCTGTCGTTTCTTCTTCCAGAAACCCCATTACTTTCTAAAAACAGTTTTTCAGAATCTGACCTTTATAGCACACAGCAACAACATAAAACACTTTTAAAGTACGCCATAGTTGTTAGTTCAAAAATCTGCTAAGATAGCCAAAACCAAAATAACACTTCCCATCCCTGTCTGGTATTTATTTCCTGGTATTTTGAAACAGGATTCTAAAGTAGATTTTGTGCCAAATTCAAATGATCAAATTCAATTCATCCAAATAATTAGACTCATTTCAGAAAACTTGAAATTAAAAACAGAGTATCACCAAAATGATTTTTTTCCTATAATTTGTTGAAGCTAATTAAATAACTAAATGGTAAAAGCTTCAGAAATGTGTAGATTGCACATTTGCACTATTGACAGATTGCAACATCTTATTCATTTAATAAAATTACCTTTCCAAAGATGCTCAGTCTGTTACCATCAATAAATGATTGCTTCAGCAAGTATCTGTAATAGAGAAGGTAGCATATTACAAAAAACAAACAAATGATGCTTGAGCAATGCTTTTTCTGTATGTAAAGAATATATGTGCTTGTTTATTTGTTTGTCTTCTGCCTATTCACCTACTTCACCTACTACCACCTACTACCTGCTGCACTGGAGTACAAATTTCTTCTTATTTATTTATTTGTTTATTTATTTGATTTGATTTATATGCCGCCCTTCTCCGGAGACTCAGGGCGGCTTACAATGCGTTAAGCAATAGCCTTCATTCTTTTGTATATTTTATACAAAGTCAGCTTATTGCCCCCACAAACTGGGTCCTCATTTCACCTACCTTAGAAAGGATGGAAGGCTGAGTCAACCTTGAGCCTTGGAGAGATTCGAACCAGCAGAAATTGCAGGCAGCTGTGTTAATAACAGGGTGCATTAAACCACTGTACCATCAAGGCTCTTCTTGATTGAATTAGACTGCTAAATGGTCACTATCTTCAAAACTGTGAATCCCCTCATATACGACATTCATCAGATGTGGCGTGGAAAGATTTTAAAAACTATTTTGACCCTAGGTAATTTCAACAGCTATCCCAGCATGGGATTCGATTAAAAATATAATAAAACCATAAAGTATTGTAATACACTGGCTGCGTTTATATGTTTTATTAAGCTAGAATTGAGTAGCATAAACAGCATGCCCTGTCTGAATCTGCTTAGGTCCTCCCAGTAGCAAACACGAAGCAGCTTTTTTGATTTTAGTATTCTCCTGGTGCATTCAACACTCATAATCCCTTAGGACAAAGAACAAGATTACTTGATAAATTAATCCTACTTTTTTTTTAACACTGCAAATGGTACATTCCCTTCACAACATCTGAAGGCAGGAAGTTACTTTAAAGATCAAACCTGCTAAATGCTTTGCATATATTCTGTCCTCCAAGCAATGTCTTGGTATTAAGAAGGCATATATTAAGACTACTTAATATACTGATATGATAAATCCAAACATTAAGTTTGACAAGAAGATGAAGAGAGTGCCTATAGTGCAGAAATGTTTAACCAGTTTTTAAAACACATGCAATTATTCAGTTCCTCAATATATCTATATGTTGAAAACAGGACCAGATCTAATACATATATTTATTTTAAAAAAAAAATTATTATTTTTTTTGCAAAATTTGTCAAAGGACAGCAATAACAACTAACAATAAATCATTTTAAGGCACTAAAATCATGTGTATTTAGTTTTGTGGCAGTAGGACTAACATCATATGGTTGACAATAAGTCATCTATTCATTATATCTATAGGATTTAGAAGTAGTTTATTTTATTCAATAATATACAACATCTGGAATCCATTCCATATCATGCAATACTTTTCTATTAAAAATGTCAATTAGTGACTATAGACTAGTTAGACTAAACATAAAAGCAGATTTGATGCTTTATTGAACTTTATTGTTCTTAAATAGTGCACAAATTCCATTAACCCAATACGGTAGAGATATAAAACACAAAGCTTTTCTATCTGTCATATCAAAAGAAATAATTTTTAAAAATGGATTAAAATTTTGCACATACGTACTCTACGGCTGCTATCTGGTCCTTCACTTCCACTGATCCTAGTGAACGGTGAACCTCTTGCAAAATCTTGAGTCCTTGAAATCCACTCCCTCTTCCATCAAACTGAGCTATGATGACATTATCAGAGTTGACAAGCACAGAATCCCAATCAATGTGAAACTTATCTGTAACCAACTGACTGCCTGGAACTTCATCACTGTAAATACCAAAATACCAGAGATAAAGAAAATTGATAATACAACACATCTTTAAATTCCTTAATAATTTTTGAAGCCTGAATTATGTAGAAAGAATTAGATAATCCTTCTAAAATACTATTTATTTCACAGTATCACATTAACTTCTGCTTATCCCCTATGGGAACAGTGAAGAAAAAAAGTTTATAAGCTATACAGAAATAAATGGTTGAGGTTTAACATGGCATTAACTAATCTTATAGCTGGAAAATTATAAAACTTTTTTTTTGTTTTGACTTGAGTCAAAGACCAAGGAATTTAACCTTCAAACAAACACGGCTTTACCTACCTTATAGTAGAAAGGGAATTAATGCAAAAAAAAAAAAAAGGAATAAAATTGGACTGGATAAAAATAAAACAATTGGAAATAGCATCCAGGGAAGATTCATAATTGGGGAATGTTGCGGGAAAATAAAATAGATAGCAATCTTAATGAAGTTAATTAAGACCTCAGGATCCAATCTGGGTCAGTCACTGGACCCAGAGGTGGTGACCGACCCAGATTAGACCTACAACATTATCCTGGGACATGTAGATTCACCTTCATTCTTAATTAATACCATTTATGCAGGGGTGATATTCACTTATCTTTGCTACCAGTTCACAAAATTGAGCGTGCATGCACAGAGCATAAAAAACAGGATGTGATGACGTCCGGGTCGGTGGGTGGAGCCTCCTGTAGCCACTGCTACTGGTTCGTCCAAACTGGATAGAACCGGCTGAATACCACCACTGCATTTATGTCCTATGATGTTTTCAGATAAGCTACCGTTTGAACAGTCATATTTTGTTTTATATTAGCACATGGATGGTCAAGCAAGCAAAGAAAAAGAAGTCTGCTCATAATCTACTTAAGATGGCACGCTGACTAGTAAACCAATTGTTTATGTTCTCAGAAGTACTGCATATGTGATGTAAAATCAGCATTGGGCTAAATATTAATGATGTATGCAGTTCCCTTGCTGGATCCTGATATCTCATACAAGTGCATGATATATGCATAATCATTGCATAGCATCTTCTTACAAGATTCATAGTCTACAGGCAATGCCTCAAGAATTCTTCAAATATTCTATAACTCTCTCACACAAAGTCATCCTTAAATTTTGTTCATCATGCACGACTAAATTGGGACAGAGGATTTCAGAGAGGAAGAGACTTAAAATGGAGACAAAATTAGCGCAAATGTATTCTTTTCCTTTAGAAAGGCTCAATGCTAAATTGTTGGGGTTCAAATTAATATTTTTAAATGAACATCTCAGTCTAAAGAGTTGTAATATTTAATATTCAGGGACACATTTAATTTTGTAGCTGGGAATGATGTTCAGGTTCTTTTTCAACACTGTTGTTAACAGCATTTCCTTCTTCGCCCAAAGACAATGAAACATCAATTTTGAGAAAGAAGATTTATTATTTTTCTCTAAACAATAAATATCAGAGCAGCAGAGAAATCTAAGAAATAATAGCATAAAATAACTCATTCCAGTAGAATTAAAATAAATGTTAAATTCTTTGTGCATTATAAGGACATTTCCTGTAAGGCATGGCTGTCAAACTCGATTGCGTCACGTGATGTATCATGACGTATCATGATATTTTTGTCTTTGCGGAACTGGGGTGGGCGTGGCCTGCACGTGATGCATCTGGCCTGTGGGCCATCAGTTTGATACCCCTGCTGTAAGGAAAGTAACTATGAAAACAGTGGATGGAAGCACAAAGAGAAATAAAGATTGAGGTTGATACATATAAAGCAACCCCCTTTCAAGTACTATTATTTGGGGACATTTTGAACTACTATGATTAGTGGACATAATTTGTCAGCTCTTCTTGTCATTTTACAAGACAAATGCAGGTAGTCCACAACTTACAACAGTTCATTTAGTGACTGTTTCAAAGTTACAACAGCACTGAAAAAAACTGACTTATGGCCATTTTTCACATTTACGACCATTGCAGCATGTCCATAGTCACATGATCAAAATTTAGATGCTTGGAAACTGGCTCATATTTATGGCAGTTGCAGTGTTACCTTTTGCAACCTTCTAACAAGCAAAGTCAATATGGAAGACAGATTCATTTAACAACCATTTACTAACTTCACAATGGCAGTTATTCACTTAACAACTGTGGCATGAAATTTTGTAAAATGGGGCAAAAGTCACTTAACAAACATTTCACTTAGAAACAAAAATTTTGGGTTCAATTGTGGTCATAAATTAAGGACTGTCTGTATCTTACTTTTTCTCATTTATTGATTTACTGTAACAGGATTTCAATGCTACCCGAATTATAGAACTCACAAAAATAAAACACTACAAAATCACAAAATGTGAAAAGGCTTAAAAGAAAATTGATAACATCTCAAATTGGTAACATTTGACAAAAAAATTGGGCAATTATAAACTGAAAGCCTAGTTAAATAAGATTGTTTTTAGTCTCTTTCCTGTGTATCAACAAGTAGAACACTATCCTGGTATTGCTTTTTTAAACATTTTTATTGAATTATAAAGTATCATAAAATACAGAATACAAAGTAAATAGAAAAGCAGTTGGGGGTTGGGGGAAGGAAGGAAAGGAGGTGAGGAAAGAAAAGAAAAGAAAAAGAAGCACTGACATCCGACTCTCTCTGTTACAGTAAAATAAGGCATTAACATCAAATCACAACTTTTTGCTTTTTCATGAAACAAGGCCTTTCTATAAAGATTTATCAGTCTACTCAGTAAAACCCAAAGTCAAATTTTTATTCTTTTCCACATCAAGCATGAAGTTCAGAAGCGGAACACTATCCTGGTATTGAGGGATAGTTAATGTTACAACAGCCACACACACAAAAAAGATACATTTAACTGAAGATAAAGATATGTGACACATCTTCAAGATGCAAACATGTAGGTTAGATGATAAGCAATATTTTATCCGGCAAATATATAGTGTAATAATTGATAAAGAACTGTTATTTTACTGAATTCATGAATACATGGGCCAGCATGTTCACTACAATTTAACCTTCAAAATCACTTTCAAAGACAAAAAAAAAAAAAGAATTGTAGTAGCCAAAAAACTGAGATCCAAGGACAGTTGTATCTTGTATACTGTCAAAACTGGATAAAGTAACCATGTCCACAACCTCCATTGTCTGAAAAAGGACTATGAGGCCAAACAACCTCCAGGTGAGGGATTTGCTCATTGAGAGAGAGTTCAATCCTATCCAGAGCCAAATCTTCTAATAAATCTGATGGTTCCAGAACAAACAGTATAATCTATCTCAGGACTTCTATCTAAGCCTGCTTCAAACTTTCAAAGCCTCTATATACCAATTCAGTGCATCCATTACATTTTCCGAAGCTAAAGATGTAAAATTGGATATCATCAATATACTGAATCCCTATCTTGTGATGGTGGATTAATTCTCCCAGTGGTTTCATCTAATTGTTAAATAAGACAGATATTTGATATACAGGATAACAAATTTCTTAAATGAAATATTTTAAAATATCACTAAAAAAATGAATTTGTGATTATAAGTGTAGTTTGAGAGCATAATCTCTAACCAAAACCAGAGTCTATACAAATAATATAAATTAAGTCCCAATGATTTCAGGAAAGCTTAGTTCTAATATGACAAAGTTTCCCCATAAAGCTGACATTTACCAAGTCTGTGCCTGAAGATACTAATTATACATGCTTTATGAATTTATAGTGAGAAAAGGATTTAGTATAATTCAACTCTGCCCAAGCCAGTGTAGCTTTTAAACAAAGAAAAGATAGCAATTACAGAGCAAAATGATGGATTTTAATTGGTACTCTCTAGGTTTCTAACAGTGCAGTCTCACATTCCTTAGCTATAAAGGAAAAATGAGACAGCAGTATTTGAGTTGTTAAACTCAAACACTATCAAATACTACTCAAATACTACTCAACACTATCATCATTTTTCCTTTAGTTTCAGAGGACAATGTATTTTGCCCTAGGCAACAAGTATTGCCTATTATTAGTCCTGCATCACATTCTTTCCTTTGTGACTATCAAGACTGATGGACAGATATACCAACATATTTATGTTTTCAGCAGAAGGAAAACAAACAAAAGAATAATCTTATAAATCCTAGAATAATATACAATTAATGAGTAATATTTAATCTAGAATTTAAAAAAATATGGGAAAGGTTGGTCATAGTAATCTCACAGTAATGATATTAAGAAGGAAAATAAAAGATTTGAAAACTGGAATTTGCAACTAAGGAGAAAGATAATTCTTAAACAAGCATAGTATCCCTTCCACTCTCTACACTATACTGTATGTTACCATGTATATAGTATAGTTTGGAAAAGGTGAGTTTTAAGCAGTTTAATATATAGGTAGATGGAAAAATTAGGTACTTAGTATTATATTACTAAATGATACTTTCAAAAGTCATCTTTCAATGCAACCACATCAAACAGCACAAAAAGATTTTAGGCTATACTAACCCAACAAGTCAATTTGATGCCAGTGAAAGGAAAATTAAGATTCTAGCCAGTAAAACCAGTTGCAACACAGACTTCATGGAGTAGAATCTCTGCCTTAATTGTTACTCAACATCAGACTTACAGATTTATTGTAATAATCAGGGTGGAAAAAACTCAATGATTTTTTAAAAAAAAAATCAAAAAAATCTTTTTAAAAAAATTTAAATCAGATTTTTTTGATTTTTATCAAATTTATTTTAATAAAAAACTTTTGGGGTAAAAATCTATCGTAAGATAGTTTTCTATTTAAGATACATAAATAATTTAGTTTATTCAGCATGAAATGGAGCTTAGTTATGTAGCATGAGGTTGTATATTCTGCAACACTGGGACTATCGATGAGTCAACAGTGGGTCAAAGGAGTAGCAGAGATGACAGTTGCTCTTTAAAAATTATGATTTAAATCGAGTTGATTTAAATCAAGCCTTTTTACTAGTGATTTAAATCATGATTTAAATTGTGATTTAAATCAACTCGATTTAAATCAAATCCACCCTGGTAATAATTATGACTAAATTGACTCCGTCCTCATTTGCTTACTGATTATCAATCCAGTGCTATATGTTCTGAAGAAATGTCTGGAAGTTGAAACATGGTGACTGGACTTATTTTTTTGTTAATTTGAGATGTTGTTCTGCCTGTCCAAGCAGCTTTTTCAGTCTGAACAAGTTGGTTAGGGCAATCTGAATTGGCCGAAGAGTTGGAAAGTGCCAACTCCTAAAATTCTTAGGGGTATTCCCGTACCAACCTCAGATTCTACTTGTATTCTACTCTACTCAGATTCCCCTAACCAACTTGTTCAGACTGAAGAAGCTGCTTGGCTGGGCAGTGAAATGTCTCAAGCCAACAAGAAAATAAGTTGTTGCCATTACTCAACTTCCAGACAACTCTGCCTGGATGACTGAGAATCTTCAACCCAAAGGTGTTTTTTCAAATGACAGACATTTCACTTCTCATCCAAAAAGCTTATTTAGTTCAATAGGCTACAAAAGAAGCTTTTTTGATGAAATGTCTTCAAGGAAAAAACACAGTCCAGTTTTGAAAAAGCATCATTGGGACAACCATGGCCTGGATCACTGAGAATCTCCATAGAGAATCTTCATCAACACATTCTGAAGGAACCTTTCCAGTCTTATCTTTTTTAAATTAGTTATGAATTGTTCTTGTATTTAATAATGTGGCATGCATAATATAATTTTTTTTTCTGGAAATTTTTTTTTAATTTTTTCAAACATAGACATAAAAAAAATCTTTCAAGAGTAAAGTCTTGGTCTGGTCACAAGTAGGTAGACAAATTTTACAAATAAAAACAAATATTTTTAACATAAATTCCAACATCCTAATTTAAAACTTTCTATTATAATGCCATAAATCTTAATTTCCTTCTAAACATTGCTCATTTTTATATTCAATTATAAATCAAAATTCAATATAGCTCTTTCTAAATTTTTCTCCATTGCTCTTTTTAACATCAACATTAAAACACAAAAATGATCTAATCTAAATTCAATCTCATTTGTTACTTCAATCTGTGCACTTTATTGTATCATATATAATTATTAACAGTTAATCATAGTTATCCTTCACCACTTTGTTGACAAATTAAAATATGTTACATCAAATTATGCTTTTATAGAAATATCACTTTTAATCACTTTAACTTCCAACTTTTATTTTAGTTACCTTCTTTTATTTTCTATCTTTATTACAACATAGGCACCTCTTGTTTTTATTTAAAACTCATTTAACCATTTAGACAATTAGACATTTAAACATTGCCTTTTAATTTTATCTATTTTATTTCTTCATTTCCTTATCTGTCCATAAGTATTTCAATTCATAGTCAATACTTCCATGCTTAAAACTCTGTATTTCATTTTTAATTCTGTTGTAAAGTCTGTTTCCTGTAAAGTCCATCAGCTCCGCTTTTGTTCCTGCACCAGACCTTTTGTTGCTACAACAATTAGCTAAAAGTTTATTAGTTCCGATGTATTTCTTCTTTCTTTGTAAAACCATCAGTGGACAGATTAGGAATCTCCAAAATTCAAAAGTCCAGTTATTTTCAAAGTAATCCAAAATAAATAGTGAGTCAAAATGGTTCTTTTTCAGGAGAGAGCGAATTTCTACAGTCCACACTTTCACTTAGTCACAGATTCAATCGCCATTTTGAAGCAATTATGTAGCTATCTGTTTGATCTTGGCACTTTGGCTTTTAAAGGTGCCAAGTCCTTAATTATCGTTTTTCTCTTTTCCAAAAATCAGATCTGTTTCAATTTAACAAAAGAAATTCAAATATCCAGTTCTAATTAGTTAATAGTCAGTTCATTCCAATCAATCAGTGCTGAAATAGATTTCTTAAAGGGTTTTTAACTCCTTTCATTACTTTACAAAATCTTCAAGCTCCACATATCTTCAGCTGCTAATTAAAGCTGGGCGTCTTATTTGTAATCATTGTAATTGTTTCTTGCCTGGGTTGGTGTCACTCACCTGGCTTCAAAGCACATCACCCTTTCTTCCTTCCTCCTGCATATTTCTTGTCCCGGTTTGTCCCGGCTTCGTGGCAGCCGCCATGGCTGCCATCCCCCACCGCCAACTCAGAGGGTTTCCTCTGGCCTCCGAGGAACTTGCCTGTTCCTCTCGGCCGCCCAAAGGGTCCCTCTCTTTCCCCTGTCCCTACAGGACAGGATCAGTCCACCTGTCGGCGGCAGTTTGCCAGTCGGGATTTTCACGGGGCTCATCAGAGCCCACTATTTCCCCGACTGCATTGCCGCGACGCCAAACCAGAAGCCCGGATAATATAATTTTTCAATTAAACTTTTTGTGAATATTATGTGGTGGGTTTTTTTTGTAGTGGTAGCAAAAGACCAGTAGATATCTTTTGTAGTAGGCTAAAAGCACAAGTAGAAACACCAGCTTCTAAGAAGCTGATTGATTAGCAAAAACACAGTGAGTAGGTATGTTACTGATGCTGTTTATTCTATCAAGATGGAGCAAATAACTCTCTTGTATTGATGGTGAAGAAAGGGGATGAAAGTTAGGATGGTTGAATCTTGCACTTATTTTTGAAATGTATAAACCTATTTGTCAGGGTTCCAAGTAACACCCCCAATGAAAGAAGACTCTGAGGCTAGAAATTCCTCAGAGTTCCATTTTATTAGAGATGTCATCTTGGCACATCTGGGAAAACCCGAATCTGAAAGCTTCCAGCTTTCCCCCACCAATAGGAAAATCCAGGTCCCTGCCCAGTACCCCCACATGGCCATCATATGGCCCAATTAATGCACCGTCCCAATTGGAGATGCCTCCCAGTCACACCACTCCAGGTCCTTGACTCTCAGAGAAAAGAATGTTATTATAACTATATATCTCCCTTGCTCCATACAATCCTCCCTCCCAGTTTCCCACAGCACTAAATGTGACAGGCCTGAAGATCCAATGCAAAAGATGGCTTCCAGGTCTGACACTATTTTTGTCTTGATGATAGAATGCTTATCTAAAAATAATTTTAACTTGAGGTCAAAGCACATAAAAACAATAGAACATCATGCCAGTTTCTTTCCAATAAAAGGAATTTTTGATTAGTTTGGGATTACCTTCACTTGCATTGTTCATTTCAGAATGCATGGATCAACATTTACCTCATTACTTTATTTTATAAGGTTTTTTTATTGCCCATTCAAATGAATCTGGGCAATGAACAATAAATGTGATCTATGATATTTGCTTCTGCCAGCCAAAATGTACAGAACAAGGAATAATTAGTTATTTATTCATAGACATTATATGGCTATCTATATCACACAAAAATCCTAAATAACCTACAGAAAAGCCACTAAAACCAGTATAAAATATATCATACCCTTTCCAATAAGACACCATAGCAACTCAAATTCCCAATGCTCTGATTTAACTCAGCCCAATGTCTAGGAGAAAAACTAGACCTCTATGGGTTTTGAGAAGGCTAAAATGGTATTCCTCTGCCTTTCCCTGGACTTCAAGTAGGAGGTTCTTACAAGAGGTCAAGGTGGCTAGAGAAGAGAAGGCACCACCATCAGTGGTGGAATACTGCCGGTTTAACAACCAGTTCAGTGAGTGCGAGCTTTGAGCTAAGTTGCTTAAAAGCTTAGCTCTTACCTTCCAGGTCAGCAATGGTAAGTAGAACAGTGGGGGGGGGGAGAAGGGAATCAACTGTGCCGCGCAATTAAAATGAGCTACAAAGCAGGAAATAAAGGACAGGATAAAGCAGGAGCGAGTGGGCGGGGCCAACTGATTGTTGGCGCTACCAGTTCACCTGAACAGGCTGAATTCAACTTCTGACCACCATGCTCTGAAAGTGGTTCAACAATTCAATGGACTATTTAAATCTCAGAACAAGCCACCCTGTCCATTCAAGACTTTCAGCGGAGTATAGACTTGTCAAACTACTTTTGAAGCATATGTGCTGGACTATTTTAAGATAAGAGTTTTTCCATACCATTGTCTGTTCAAAGAATGCAATGAATTTTCTGGAGTGTGTAGAATGGATGATTTAGGAGCAACAAAAGTCCTGCACCACAAAAAATGGAAAGGAAAAGAAATCCAGTTGCCTGGAGGCTGAGCATGCCTGTTTGTGCTCCACTGAGGAGAAGAGTGAAACTGGCAAAATTCTGGTCAATTTCATATCTGTTTATTTCAAGGCTGCAGACAAAAATTGCAAACAAGTGTAAGAAGCATTTTCCTTACTGGACTTGTACTTCAGAAGGAGGGAAGCTGGATAAGGCAAGAGTTGCCTTCAATGGGAAACGAACTAATTTGTCCAAAACAAACACCAAAATTAGCTCTGTAGTACAGGAAGTGCTCAACTTACAACCATTTGTTTAGTGACTGTTCAAAGTTACAACAGCACTGAGAAAAGTGATTGACCATTTTTCAGACCACCATTGTAGCATCCTCATGGTCACGTGATCAAAATTCAAGTAGCTGGCAACTGGTATGTGTTTATGACAGTTACACTGTACCATGGTCATGTGATCATCATTTGCAATCTTTCCAGTTGGCTTCCACTAAGCAATGGGGGAAACCAGATTCACTTAATGACCACATGATTCACTTAACAACTACAGTGATTCACTTAACAATTGTGGTTAAAAATGGGGCAAAAGTCAGTTAACAATTGTCTTGCTTAGCAATGGAAATTTTGGGATCAACTTGTAAGTCAAGTTGTAAGTCAAGTTTCAACCTGAATTTTCAACTAAACGACTTCTGACATGACGGGGTGCACAAAGTCCTGCTTTCAATGTGTTTCACAATTCCCACGTAGAAGCTATAAATGTATCCTCTGGGGAGAAAAAAAATCCATGTAAGAAAATAATGACCCATCAAAGAAGAACAAACACAGGATCGGTCACTGCTGATAAACATCTTCTTCAAAAACTGCTATTTATTTATTTATTGGTTCGATTTATATGCCACCCTTTTCCGGAGACTCAGGGCGGTTTACAATGCGTTAAGCAATAGCCTTCATACTTTTGTATATACCTGCTTAGTAGGGCTACCGCCCCCCCCTAAGCATTGTTCTTTTTTATACAAAGTCAGCTTATTGCCCCCACAAACCGGGTCCTCATTTTACCTACCTCAAAAGGATGGAAGGCTGAGTCAACCTTGAGCCTGGTGAGATTTGAACTTGCAGTAATTGCAGGCAGCTGGTGTTACTTAACAGTGCTTTAGTCTGCTGCGCCATCAAGGCTCTTATTTGTGGAAACTATTAACTGTTTCCTCTTATCTTTCTCCATTTTATCTTGTTCCTCTTGAATGTTGCTGTAAGCATCTTTGGGGGGAAATCCAACAATCTGCTTTTCCACAGATGTATCACAGGAAACATTTGTTATCCATTAATTTGTTCATCCATGAACTAGAAACTTGCCAACAATGATGAAGACTCAAATTTTACGGAAGGATAAAAAAGTACCTTAGCACATTGTTGTAACGAAAGCTACACTGACACTCACATTTCCAATACTGAACAGTAATTACAGCTCCATTAAATTATAATGCTAATCTTTCACATCAGAATTAAAGTATTTTCTTGCCACTGATGCAAATGCATTTTATCTATACCTTAAAGAAATTTAATCATTTACCAGGCAGCTAATTTCTGATTTTTACAAGTCAAAGGCAATATTCACTTTCTCTGGATTCCCCACCCCCCACCCCCCGAAATTTTAAAAGAACTACCACTCAGCACACAAACATTGCTCTCTTTGTGCTTTCCAATTAATACCATCAGTCTCTGGTTTCTCAAACAACTTTTTCACTGTATCTTTCTAGTCCAGAAGATGGAAATTCTAGAGGCCAAAAAAAATCTAATGATGTTATCAGCTGGCCATATCATCATGGATAGATTTTATGATTTAGTATGTTTTCAAGTGTTGTTTGCACATTTTGAGAGTGGTTACAAATGGCTTTTTGTTTGCATTGATCCTATCTCCTACAACACACTTCAAAAGCAAATTTAAACAACAAAGCAGGCATCAAGTATATTTAAACCCAGTCTCTTATTTATTTATTTATTTATTTATTTATTTATTTATTTATTTATTTATTTATTTATTTATATTTCTATACCGCCTTTCTCCCGTAGGACTCAAGGTGGTGTACAGTCAAGAAAAATATAGACACACAAACATCATAAAATTGCTAATTAAAATTATTACTTAGTTTGGTCAATTAAATAAAACCCAGAATTAGATAACATTTAAAAAATCATTGACATGTTCGTATATTTAGCCCCGCCTGTTGGAACATCAGGGTCTTGAGGGCACAGCGGAAAGCACGGAGATCAGGGATATTCCGTATATCTTAATACTCTTAATACTCTTAATTAATACTCTTAATGCTGCTGTTGGTTATTTTTAACTCCATTTTTTTAAAAAACACTATAGTGTAGCAAAACTATACTTATTTTAGTACTAAGCACTTACCGAGAAAACATACTCTTTTTTTAATTCATCCAAGATAGCATTTGCCTTTTTAACAAATGCATCAGGGTTCTGGATCAGGTTTAAATTGTGGTCAGCCAGGACACCCAGATCCCTTTCTCATATTTTACTACCAAGCCAAGTCTCAACATTTTTATATTGTACATTTAGCGTTTCCTATCTTGACGCAGACTGACGTTTCTCTCTTTTCAATTCTAGCTTGTTCATTTCAATTTCATCCCATTGCTCAAACCTATGCTATATTATTAATAGTAGCAGAATAACAGATTTGGAAGAGACTTTGGAGGTCTTCTAGTTCAATCCCTTGCTCAGGCAGGAAGTCCTATACCATTTCAGTTCTCATTATCTTTCTCTTTTGAAGTATTAGTTTCCCACTTCATCAAAATGCTACACAAAATTACTCTAGAACAGGAGTGGGCAATTGTGACTCTTTTACAACCTGTGGACTTCAACTCCCAGAATTCCTGAGACAGCTTGGCTGTCTCAGGAATTCTGGGAGTTGAAGTCCACAAGTTGTAAAAGAGCCACAATTGCCCACAATTGCCCACCCCTGCTCTAGAACTATTTTCTGTTTATACTTGTTTGTAATTATTATTGAATGTTTGGTAATTTTATTCACATTTTTGTTAAGTAATGTTTAATGACAGAACTACGAAGATGTTGAATTTGGTAAGAGGCAGTATAGCACAGAATGCAAAACATGGTTTCTGGGATTCTTGTCAGCCTTTTAATACTGGCCTCATTCTAAATCATTTGATCAGGAAAGATGATGTTAAAAAAAGGGAGGAGCTTAAACTGGATAGTTGTCAATATTACTAGGCACTTCCCTACAGATGATTCTTTTTTTCTTAGTCCCCAATCTGATCAAGTTCAATTTCAAATACAAATTTTCCTTTGGCAGCATCTTCCTATGAATCAAAATTGACTTTGTTCTCTTCAATTTTTGGAGAGTTACCATGTTGAGGGACAGGCAGAATCCTGACTCCTTTTACATAATTCAGAGTTGTTGAGAGTCAAGTGGAATATAAATTTAACAAATTTATATTGTATTTCCCTGAAAATAAGACTCTGTCTTATATTTTTTTTTGAACTCTGAAATAAGTGCTTGGCCTTATTGCCATGCGCTCAAAAGCTCTATTGGGCTTATTATTAGGGGATATCTTATTTTGGGGGAAACAGGGTATTATTTCTAAATGCCCACTGGGTTGGAAAGAATAAAAAGAAACAATAATGGTTTCTTTTTATTTTCATTTTTGCTGATACAATGGAGGAAATGGTCACTGTTTGAACTTTCTTTTTTTAAAGTATGCATATGTGCAGTTTTTTCCCTTAGGAAAACTGTATTCATTCAGAATACAATTATCACGTTGACCTCAGAAACTAGTTCTGTATTCTTAAATACTTTTGGCTTTCTTTTTAATTATACAGAGACTAATTTGACAGTTTCAGGGTACAGCTCCTGGCAAATTGGATTGAGGATTACCAACTCCTGCTCTTCTGAAAGATCCAAGGCAAATTAAATCAGTCCCTGAAGGTCTTTCTTGACAGATTTTCTTTTATTGACTTTTCATTATTTTGTGAACAGATTTCTAAGAATAACTTCTGTTAATGTGGAAATGTATCACAGAAAAGGTAGAGGTAGGGCAGAAAGTGGGGGAACAGTTCAACTTTTGAGAAAAACAGAAATGAGTATACAATAGTTAACTTAGAAAAATTACAAACCCCTTTTGTAAAAATAAAGGGGGTGTGTGAATAATTAACTTTATACCCTCAAGAGCAACTAAAAATTAAACTTACTAGGTTACTCAGATTGGTAATATTCACTTATCCTTTTACTTTTAAAATAGTACTCTCTGCCGTTTCGTTCTCAGAAGATATTTGGAGGCATTTCTATATTATGTTATTGTCACACTTTCCCTAATACTTTTGGCTGACAGAATTTCTAAATGTAGTCTCTACCAGAAATCTTTTACACTTTGACAAGAAAAATACTGTAGTGGACTCTAGAGTGGGCTTTTTTCCTACTCTAACATATTCACTTTGTATTAGTGTAAGTCTAACTGGAACGATCTGTCTAGGGGTGAAATCCAGCAGGTTCTGACAGGTTCTGGAGAACCGGTAGCAGGAAATTTCAGAGAACTAGTAGTGGAAATTTTGAGTAGTTCGGAGAATCAGCAAATACCACTTCTGACTGGTCCCAGAGTGGGGTGGGAATGGAGATTTTGCAGTATCCTTCCCCTGGAGTGGGGTGGGAATGGAGGTTTTGCAGTATCCTTCCTCTGCCACGCCCACCAAGCCACGCCCACCGAACCGGTAGTAAAATAATTTGGATTTCACCACTGGATCCATCTAATTAGTAGATAATTAGAGAAAAATAATCAAATCACATGTAAATTGAAATAAATACATAGGTTTGTTTCTACTTCCCACTTCTAAATGTGCTATTCTTCTTTTGTATAGCCTACAACATATTTATTTGGGAAATAAATATGAACATCACACAACTATAGTATCACTGGGTAAAAGACTTGAATACAGGTAGTCCTTAACTTATGACCACAATTGGGCCCCAAATTTCCATTGCTAAGCATTGTTAAGTGAGTTTTGCCTCATTTTACAACCTTTCTTGTTAAGTGAATCACTGCCATTGTTAAATGAATCTGACTCCCCCACTGAGTTTCCTTGTCATAGGGTCGCAAAAGGTGATCACATATCCCTGGAACACTGCAACTGTTATAATTACATGCCATTTGAATTTTGATCAGGTGACCATGGGGATATTGCAATGGTTGTAAGTGTGTTTTTCAGTAGCAGGGACCGGGAGACTGATCAGGGTTGAGGGAAAGCTTAATGGAGCAAAGTGCAGGGATATTCTCAATGAAAACTTATTCCACAGCACTCAGGACCTCAGACTAGGCTGAAAATTCACTTTCCAACATGACAGTGATCCTAAGCACACAGCCAAGTCAACACAGGAGTGGCTTAGGGACAACTATGTAAATGTCCTAGAGTGGCTCAGCCAGAGCCTTGACTTGAACCCTATTGAACATCTGAGGGACCTGAAAATTAGCTGTCTACTGATGGTCACCATCCAAGCTGACTAAGCTTGAGAGAATTTGCAAGAAAGAATGGCAGAAAATTCCCCAATTCAGGTGTGCAAAGCTTGTTGTATCATACCCAAAAGACTCGAGGCTGTAATTGCTGCCAAAGGTGCTTCAACAAAGTACTGAGTTAGGGGTATGAATATCAGTTTCTTTTTAATAAATTTCTAATAATTTAATAAAATTAATAAATAATACTAATTTATTATATTATTATTAATAATTTAATAAATTTCTAAAATTTTGTTTTCACTTTGTCATTATGGGGTACTGAGTGTAGATTAATGAGGAAAAAATAAATTTCAACAACTGCTGCAGCATAATAAAACAACAAAAGTGAAGGGGGTCTGAATATTTTCTTAATGCACTGTATATTTTCTTCTATTCAAGTATAAGTGAATGATTAACTCATAGCTGAAGCAATTCAGTGCCCGTTTATTTTGTTGAAATTATGTAAATGAACATAATAGACTCTTATTATGGTAAACATGGTATACTCTTATTTTATATTACATATTTGTAATGAAAAACAATATCTGTAACATATGGGCATTCTAGTATACACAGAGAGCTATTTGTGTAGAGCCATTCATAAAAATTAATAGAATGGAATGGAATGGAACGGAACAAAACAGAACAGAACAGGACAAAATTCTTTATTGGCCAAATGTGATTGGACACACATGGAATTTGTCTCCAGTGCATAAGCTCTTAATGTACATACAAGCAATATGTGATAAATCATTATTATAATCATAAAATACATTCATCATAAATCATAAGATACAACAATCACTGACTGTCATAGGATACTAAACAAGCAATCAACATAAATCATACTAGGATACTAAATAAAACAATTAATATAAATCATAAGATACAAGCAACAAAATTATAGTCCTAAGAAGATATGGAATAGGTAATAGAAAAGATGAGAAGGATAATAGTAATACAGCCCTACTAGGTAGTTTGACAGTGTTGTGGGAATTAGTTGTTTAGCAGGTTGATGTCATGGGGGAAAAAACTGTCCTTGTATCTAGTTGTTTTGGCATGCAATGCCCTATAGCAGTGTTGGCAAACCTTTTTGGCACTGAGTGCCGAAATGGGAGAGCAGATGATTTTCCAGTTTTCGGCACGCACATGTGCACCGGCCATCTGGTCTTCCAGTTTTTGGCACATATGTGCGCACAAAGACCAGTTGTCCAGTGTGTCTGCACCAGCTCCTCCTGGCCTTTTGAGACCCTCATGCCTCCTTTCCCGCCCCCCCCTTTACTGCCCCCCTGGTCCCCATCGGGGTGGTGGGATATTGCCACCAACAACCTAGTTCCACAGCCCCGGACAGCGAGAGAAAGTTGGGTGGGGAATGCCGCCTCCCTCTGCTGGAAAGCCAGAGCCCCTTCCTGGCCTTGGAGGGAAGGGGCATTGGCATTCCCGGGGCTTGAATTGGGAGGCCAGCAGATGGTAGAGCTTCATCCCAACTCTGGCCAGGATGAAGCGCCTCCCCCCCAGTCCACCACTGAGAACAAGCCAGCACAGCCCTCTCCTTCCTGGCCACTTCCTGGCCGGTGCACCTCTTACCCTCAGTGGTGCCTTCTGGTTTCCTGGCCGGTGCACCTCTTACTGCTTGGCGCCTTCCCACTTCCCGGCCGGCATGCCTCTTACCCCTTGGTGGCACCTTCCCGCTTCCTGGCTGGTGCGCCTCTTACCCCTCAGTGGCATTTCCATGTGTGAGGAGCTGCACTCTCCTCCAGCCCTCCTGGGGCAGCTCGCCTCCCTGACAGCGGCTCCTCGTCTTTTTCCTCCTGGCTGCTCCAGCATCCCAGCCGGGTTCCTGGCTGCTTCCAGCATCCCAGCCCAGGGAAGAAGGAAGTTATGGCCAGAATGTGAGGGGTCTGTAGATATTTTCACAGCCCTCTTTCTGGCTCATGCAGTATACAGGCCCTCAATAGAAAGCAGGCTGGTAGCAATTTTTTTCCTGCAGTTCTAATTATCCGTTGACTTGTTGACCGTGTCTGTCTTGTTTGGTTGCAGTGCCAAACCAGACAGTTACAGAGGTGCAAATGACAGACTCAATAATTCTCTATAGAACTGAATCAGCAGCTCTTTGGGCAGTTTGAGCTTTCTGAGTTGGCACAGGAAGAACATTCTTTGTTGTGCTTTTTTAATGACATTTTTGATTTTAGGTGTCCCTTTTAAGTCTTGAGATATGAACCTAGAAACGTGAAGGTCTCTACTGTTGATACTGTGTTGTCTAGTACTGTAAGAGGTGGTAAACTAGGATGACTTCTTCTAAAATCTACTGTCATTTCTACAGTTTTGAGTGTGTTCAGTTCAAGATTCTTCTGGGCGCACCACAAGGCTAGTTGTTCAACTTCCCATCTATATGCAGATTCATTGTTGTCTTGAGTGAGACCAATCACTGTTGTATCATTAAAAACTTCAGTACTGAAGTGAAAGACTATTGGAATAAAGTTAAGTTATGGATGGAGGAAATGATACTGCAACATATAGATTTAAAACCAGAGCTATTCCTATTGGGTATCTTATCAGAGAAAACTAGTAAAGATAATATATATTTGATTATACATGTAATAACAGCAGCAAGGATTGTTTATGCACAAAAGTAGAAAGCAGAGATTATACCTTCGGAGGGAGAAGTAATTAAAAAAATCTTAGATTGTGCAGAAATGAATAGATTAACTATGATGATAAAGGAAAGAGAAGATACAGAATATTTTAAGATATGGAATAAATTTTACTATTTGTTAAAAAAGAGATACAAATAAGTTTTTAAAAGAGATTTTAAAAAATTGGTTGTAATTAGAATAATATATTAGTGGGAAATCTTTGTAATGGATTTGGTGAGATTGAAGACAGAAGAGGAGAGAAGAAACTTTTGAAGATAACACTGAAATGTCACATGGAAGAAATGAATGATGTACTAAATGTTTGTTTGTCTTAAAAAATAAAATAAAATAATAAAAAAAACTTCAGTACTTTTAACAGAGGGATCCTTTGAGATGCAGTCTTTGGTATATAGAAAGAAGAGAAGTGGGGAGAGCACACAGCCCTGGGAAGTGGGGCTGTGCTAATTGTACCGGTATCTGATGTGATTTTGCCTTGCTTCACTTGCTTCACTTGCTGCTTCCTGCTACAAGTGTGATCAGGCATGGCTAGATGAATCAGTTTTATTAGAAGAATATCTGGAATGATGGTATTGAATGCTGAGCTGAAGTCTACAAAAACGACCCTTTCATAGGTCCTTGGAGATTCAAATTGTTGTAGGATGTAGTGCAGAGCCATATTAACACCATTATCTGCCAATCTATTTGCTCTGTAGGTAAATTGCAGGGGGTCTAATAGTATTGGTTTTCAGCACTAATTTTTCAAAGGTTTTCATAATTATGGATGTCAGAGCAACCAGTCTGTAGTCATTCAGCTCCTTAATAGAGGGTTTCTTCAGCACTGGGATGTTAGTAGAGCATTTGAAGCAAGAAGGAATATAACACACATCTAGTGATTTATTAAAGATGCAGGTGAAATTGGTCAGCACAAGCTTTCAAGAAAGAAGGAGTTACCTTGTCTGGGCCTGGTGCTTTTCCAGGCTTTTGTCTGAAAAATAAATCTCACAATTTTTTCTGAGGTGGGGCCTCAAAGGCATGGGGTCAGTTGTAGGAGGCTTGGCTGTTGTTCATGTATCTGAGATGGAGGCAACAGTTGACAGCGGTTTTCTTTCAAACCTACAGTAAAACACATTCAGGTCATCTGCCAGATGTCGATTTCCTTCAGCATGGGAAGGAGGTTTGCTCTAATATTTGATATTTTAAAGAGTTTTCCACACATTCGCTGTTCATTTGTTGAGAGTTGATTCCTCAGCTTTTCAGAGTAGCTTCTTTTTGCTACTCTTATCTCCCTTGTTAATATTTTTCTGGCCTGACTGTACAGTATTCTATCTCCTTTCCCGTAGGCTTTCTCTCTAGCACAACGTAGCTGCTTGAGTTTAGCTGTGAACCAAGGCTTTTCACAGGTTTCTGGTCAGCATACACAGGTCTTCACAAAAACTAATATATGAAGTTACAGTATCTGTGAGTTCATCCAAGTCTGCAGAGTATCTTCAAAAACATTCCAATCTGTGCAATCAAGGCATTTTATCAAGCATATTTATTTATGATTGTATCAAGAACTACAAATCATTTATTTTTAATTTCTTAATGTTTTAGTTAAAATTACCAAATCCCAAAGGAAACCAGCTTTTGTTTTAGAATACTATCCATTTGCATATCTGTACCACATTGCAAACACAGCATCTTCTTAAATTGTCTGGAGACCTGTTACTGGAAGTTATACCTGCCCCAAAAAACATTGACAGTAAATGCTCTGTTGTGTTCCCAATGCAACTATTTTTAAGGATATTAATAATTCACAATTGACTTTATTTAGTTTGGAGGGACCACATGGCCGAACTTGTTAGTTAACAGCATAGCATCTGTCCCTTTCTACTATATTATTCATATTATTGCATGTTCTAGGTTGAGAAACTGGATATGTTCACACCTAAGGCTAAGTCCTATTTTTTTTTTAAAAAAATGTATTTGATTTGATGAATAAGAAACACATATGTATAAGCTATAATAAGTGGAATTATGCAAAATACATTATATTTAATATGATAGCATCCAATTCACACAATTAATGCTAAAATATGAATTTGTGTTTGAAAAACATTTATAAGCCATATGCTGTTTAAAATATAGCTACTATAATTGGAAGAGTATTTCAATTCATATTCATATTCATATTTCAGCAATATTAGAAGAGCTTATCCACACAAGAAGCATTTTAGAGATGAGAAATGATAAGTAAACATATCTAGTTACTCTACCGAGATGTAATAGGATTTTTCAAGGGTATTGTAAAATGAAATCAAAAGAAGATTCAATAACTGAGGGATGTTGTTGATGATTTCTTATGTACAATTAAAACAAAAAATTAAAGTGAATAAATAAATAAATAAATAAAAGCTATTATGATTTTACACAGGGTAAGATTGAATTTGAAATAGGATTATGTACAGCATAATGATGAACATTACTGCTAAAATCCATTTTACTGCTAAAATGGATTAACTTTTATTGAAATATAAGACAGAAGAAGAACAAGTGAAGGATAAAAAGAGTGAAAAACTTTAGCTATAGTATACAAATGGACCATTGGGAAAATATGTGGTTGAAAGGATTGAAATTTGAATGTTTATAAAATTATGTATCATTGGTGTTTGTTGCCAGAGAAATTGTGTAGAATATATAAAAGTACTTTAATCTTTGTTGGAAATGTGAACAACATGAAGAGACATTTTTTATCATATTTAATAGTCATGTAAAAAAAGCTAAAACATTTTGGATAAAAATGAATGCATTAATTCAAAAATTCTTAAAACTTAAAGTACAGCTATAACCAGAGAATCTTCTTTTGGGACTAATGGGATAAGCAACCAGAAAAAAAAATAATGGAACTTTGTTTTTATATATGACAATTGGAGCAAAATTATTATATGCTCAAAAATGGAAAGACTTCACACTACTTACACAGAGGAATGGTTGGCGAAGTTGATAAAAGTCATAGGGATAGCTAAATTAACTTCTTCAGTTAGAGAAAAACAATGTCTACCGTACATTTATAGTCAACTGGAAATCCCTTATATACTTTTTGTATGAAACAGAAAAAATGCATTTGTGATTTGTGATTTTGAAGATTAGGGAAAAAAAAGATAATAGAAAAGGTCAGAGTTTTTTGTAATTTAAAATAAGGGATAATTTTGTAAACTAACTTCCTTCCTTCCTTCCTTCCTTCCTTCCTTCCTTCCTTCCTTCCTCCCTCCCTCCCTCCCTCCCTCACTCACTCACTCCCGTTCCCTTCCCTCTTTTGCATTTTTGCATGTATTATAAAAGATTAATGAAATTGTATTTTAAAGAAGTATTAGAACAGTTTAACTAGAGTGCTTCTAGACGGAACTCAAAGTGCTACTATTGTTCTAAATGGTTTTTTCTCCCATGCTAGTCTTACTATCATTGAAATTGACTTCCCAACATTTTTAATGAGAAAATTCCCCAAGCAAGATAGAAAGTAAGTATCTAACAAACTTGCTAAACTGAGGTATCAATTTGTAGAATGTTCTCAGGAAATCTCACTTACTTTTTATAACAGACTTATTTCTATTGTATAAAATCTAAAACCTTTTCCAACTATTTTAGGCTGCTTTAATTTTTTAATATAAAACGTTCTTTATTCAGTTCTGTTTTTTGTGTGTGGGATAATTATATTTATATTTAATATATATATATATATATATATATATATATATATATATATATATATATATATATATATGTTTTTTTTTTTTTAATTTGATTTATATGCCACCCTTCTCCGGAGACTCAGGGCGGCTTACAATGTGCTCAGCAATAGCCTTCATCCTTTTGTATATTTATACAAAGTCAGCTTATTGCCTCCACAACTGGGTCCTCATTTCACCTACCTTAGAAAGGATGGAAGGCTGAGTCAACCTTGAGCCTTGGTGAGATTCGAACCCTGCAGTAATTGCAGGCAGCTGGTCTTAATAACCAGCTTAATAACAGGGTGCCTTAAACCCCTGTACCACCAAGGCTCTTGTTAAGCTGAATATTTGATAGTATTTATAGTATAGTATTTATTATGATAGCATTTATTAATGAAACATGAAACAAATTAGAAGATTGTTAAAAGAAGTTATGTGAATGGGGAAAATAAGTTTAGTGGCCTGCAGGTAAACAAGTCATATGTTGAAAATTCCTTTTGGTGAAAGAAAGAAACAGTAGGGTAGTTATCTATATCCTAAGTTATTTCATTGGCAATTAAACAGATATATACATGTCCACAACCAGGCAGCCATGAGAGCTACATAATTGTTCCACATTTTATTCAACCCATTTAGAACAAGAAGGCAATAGCAGTGTCCAAATTCTATTGGAATTGTTTATTTATGTACTTACTTACTTGGGTTTATAAGCTTATAAACCAACTCAATAAGAAATGACTGTGAGCGATTTAAGAACACTAGAGAATAAGAGACATCTTAAAGTAGATTCTCCTCTGCTCATCCTCCTCATTCATGTATTACCTATTCAGTAATATTATCACTCAATAGACAAAAAACTTTCTTTAAGAAAGCATGATATACATTCACCGAGGGCTGCAACTTTTTAATGTAGTATTTCATTTTATTTTCTTCAGCTCCTTTAATGGCATTCTATATGTTTTATGAGGCACCAGTAACAATTACCCAGAAGATAAAACAAAAACAAACCACAGCACCATTTTTATGTTGGTATAATACATAATATCAGTATGAGCTGCAAGGAATAAAAATGATCCCTTCATCATTATTCAAATTACCACTTTCCTATAAAACTGATGATGGCTGTGAACTGCATAGTCATTTCCCCTCATTTTTACATACCTGAGAAAACTCTTGTTACAATTGTAAAAAGGATAGGAGGATCTTGATTACTTGTTATAGTTTTTTAATAATAACTTATTTGACTGATTTATGCCAGTTTATGTCTTTTTTCCTAATCAGAAACTACAGGCCTGTAATGCTTTTGCATCTCCAAAATAGACAAAAATTAGAGAGTATACAGAAAGTGTCCACCTCTAAATTTCATTTATAATTGGCTTAATCTGTTAGGAATTTTGGATGAAGTGAATAGTGCCTATAGATGCCATTTTTACTCTTTGAATATGGTTGAACTTGTTTAACATCTTCAGTATGAGTGGGAAAAATGTTTTGGATTCTAAGCATTTTTAGCTCAAAGCAGGTTGTTCTGACCTTCTTAAATGTGTCCTGACGCTGTTCTGACCATTCCAAAAATGTTCAGACTGTCCATTATGTTTGAAGTTGGTCTTACAGATACAAAACAAGCACACTCTGGGCACTTTTGAAGTGTTTTATGATTAGTATATTTTCGGTAGGGACAGAATGTTTCAAAGTTGAAAACTACTGCATGCCACTACCCTTTAAATTTATTAGAAACAATCATCCAGGTATTATTCCAATAATATAATAATAATAATAATACCTGTCCTGCAGAAATGGAGGCAGAGGTTTAGTTCAACTTAAATGAATGGTCGAAAAAGAAAAACATACACTGGCTGATTACATAAAAGACTGCCAAGAACACGCATTGAAACAAATTGGAACTTACTGAACGTGCAAGAAACAAAACATCAAATGAATGTCAAACTAACATCATCATCATCATCATCATCATCATCATCATCATATAAAAATAAAAACAGAATGCTGCCAAGAAAAAGCACTGCACAATCAAATTCTAAAAAAGATCAAAGAGAAAGTGTATAAAGATAAAATCTGACAATGGTTTACAACTGGAATATTAAAAAAAGAAGCTGACGGCTTGATTGATATGGCAGTTGAATAATACAATCCCAGCAAAATTTTCAGTTTACAGTAAGTCAGCATCAATTCTATAAAAACTAGATTCTGTAACACCTTTGTTCCTATGCCATCTGTCTGGTAAACTCACAAGATTCATTTTTCTCGCCATGTACATGTATACATCTGAACTAGATTGTGTTGTTTCTCTGTGTCTTATAATATATGTGGATATATGCATAAGTTTGTATTTATTTATTTTTTCATGTTTATGTAGTGTCTAATGGAGGTGGTGACACTTTGAAAGCTGTATGCAACGAAATTTCATTTTAACGCATACTGATTAGTGTACATTCAAAGTGACAATAAAGTTATTCTAAGTTCTAAGTTCTTTGAAAATGGAAAAGAATAAAAAATTTGATAAAGACAGGTAATATAGGTCCATCTTGGATTACACAGCCTCCATAACTGAGAATAAAGTTTTTTTTCTGGTTTTTTAAAATCATTTATGTGATCCTTAATAAAATTATAGTTGCATGATGAACATATGATGTCATCCCAACAGTGTTTAGAGGTCACTACTGGGAAGGCTATTTTTGTAACTAAAATGGCCATTCTTGAAGCCATATAACATATAAACAATGTAATACATCAATTTCACAAATTTTAATAATATCAGGGTTATACTTACACTATTAGGAGAAGTGCATACATATTTCGATCTGAGAAATCCTTTGGAAATGTTAACTGTAAAGGAAGTTCTTTTAAGAAAAGAGCAAAAGATTAAAGGCTGGTAGTTTGAAAAATGAATTAAAAGTACTATTTGAAAACATATATTGTCTTCTCCAAAATTTTCTAGTATATTTACCATAGTCATCAATGTGAAGCATTCTAGTTTCTGTTCGTAGCTTTTTTCTCATTGAAACTGCTTCTTTTAAAACAGAGTTATCTTCTAAAATATAAAACTCTGTAAAATACAAAGGCAAAGAAAGGAACCAATGTACATTTATGCTTAATTGGATGGAAATTTTAAAATACAATTTATATGACAGATGCAGTCCATATTTTTAAAGACCAATTTTTGGAAAAGCACATCTACAGAGTAAAATAAATATGGATATACTGAAAACGCGTACATATTGTATATAGAGAGATACATTTCACTCATCTTTTCCATTAGTACCTATTAAATCTTATTTCAATTTAAAAGAACTATAACACTTGGAGAACATTAAGCTAAACTTCCTGTCATATTACAGATGTGACCCAAGTAGACTTTAATTACTGAGCCTTTGTGACCAGATTCATCGGCAACTACAGTTGGAGTTTCAGCCTGCATTTTCAATTGGAAATGGAAGTTGCTAAATGCATGGACCTAGCTATATGGAATTAGCATTTTCTCCTGTGTTTGATTTTGTTATGCTCTGCTAAATGCAAGGATAATCTTCATATGTTCAATCAATGTTCAATCTGATAAATGGAATCTAATGTATACGGTACTTTTTATAGGTCTTTGGCTTTGTATATACGGTCTTAAAGGTGAACTCAGCAAAACATATGTTTTACCCCATACTTCACCCAAATAATGTGTCATATAATTTTTTTCCACATATGCAATTTGGCTTTTACATAAAGGAATAAGGTACAATAGAAGTTATTTGTTAGAGAAAAGTATGTTTCAGGGATAAAAACGTCAGTGATGTTTTATTTTTTGAGATACTAGGGTAATACAAGTCAAACATAAAGTTAAGAGAGGTGACCCCAGCATTTTTCCTAAGATGAGAACCTTGATTCATCATGCAACTCCCATAGAACTCTGGAAGTGCTTTTAACACTAAAATTATATATTAAATTAAGTAAAATGGAAGATAGTTTTTGAATAACAAGATATTATTGGATTTTGATTTGTCTATGTATAAACACACATCCATTTAAAATTATCCTTCATCTACAAATTTCTAAAACTTTTTTTAAAAATTACAGTTGAAGGATTATGTGTCTATTTTTTTAAAGCACCAGTTGCATATTGATAGCTATTTGACATGTTTCATCTAAACAATTTTTTTAAAAACTTCTCAATTTAATTAAATAATGAATAATCGAACTATGAGGTAGTTTCAGAGTGTCAACTAAACTGTTTCAAAAACAATAATTTGTCTAAAATTCAATCATATAATGTTTATTTCATGAATAGGAATGATGATCATGTTTACATATATATGTAAACATATGTATATATATTTCCACAATTTTCTATACAAATAAATTTTTCCTCTGGAATATTTACCGGCGAGAATTGCAGAGAGGTTCAGCACAACAGTGTTTCATTTCTAAAACTATGATTTCATTGTATAATTTACTGATTTAGCCAATTTATTATGGGCAAGAATAGTGTGTGTGTGTGTGTGTGTGTGTGTGTATATATATATATAGTATGTATATGTGTGTATGTATATATGTGTGTGTGTGTGTGTGTGTGTGTGTGTGTGTGTAGGTCTTTGGTTATTCGGGTTTTCTCCCGCGTAAAATTGGAGGTGTCTTGGCAATGTTTCAACGAAGTCTCATTCGTCATCTTCAGGCTGGTGTTCTCGGCTTCGTCCTTCTAGGAGCAATGTGTGTGATCGCAGCTGTTTCTTCCTTTTAACTGCCAGTGGGGGTGTGAACTGATTGGGTGGGAGCTTGGATGTGTTCTGATTGGTTGGGGGTTTGGCTGTGCTCTGATTGGATGGGGAGTTGGCTGTGCTCTGATTGGCTGGGTGTGTGTTCTGTTTAGGTGGGGGCTTGGTTGTGCTCGGGTTAGTCTGAGTAGCAGGGGGATTTGAGCTGGTGAGCTGTGTTGTTGTTGTTTGGCTTCGTGTTCGTGCCCGTGCTACACCCTAAAATACAATTCACCATGGAAACAGAAACGAACAACCAACTTCCCTTCCTGGATGTCTTAGTCTACAAAAAATCCAATGGCTCCCTAGGACACACCATCTACCAGAAGAAAACACACACAAACCGCTATCTGCACGCACTCTCACACCACCACCCAGCACAGATCAACTCCGTAGCCAAGACACTCATCTCCAGAACTAAACGTTTAGCTGACGAACAACACCTAAAAACCGAACTACACACTCTCACTAACGTACTAACATCCAATGGATTCCAAAGAAATAAGATCACCAAACTAATCCAAAAAGAAACCCCCACTAAAATCCAAGACAGAGAACAAGAAAACGGCAAAGCCCTCCTCCCATACATAAAAGGCACCACAGACAGAATCAGCAAGATCCTCCACAAACACAACATCAAGACAGCATTCTGCACAAACCGAAAAATATCCACCATCCTAAGAAACCCCAAAGACAAAATTGAGTTAGAAAATCAAGGAGTATATGAAATCCCTTGCCCCACCTGCCCCACCACATACATCGGTCAAACCAACAGAAGAATAAGTGCACGCATTGAAGAACACAAGAACTCAGTTAGAAAAGAGGAACTAACTTCTTCCCTGGTCCAACACCTCAAAGCCACAGGACATGATATTGACTTTAAAAAGACCAGAACTATTGCCAAAATGGAACACTTTAACAACAGCTGTCAGGGCTTCTTTGATTGGCACTTGGGTGAAGAAGTGCCAATCAAATCCCAAATCCCCCTGTTCTCAGACTAACCCAAGCACAACCAAGCCCCCACCTAAACAGAACACACACCCAGCCAATCAGAGCACAGCCAACCCCCCATCCAATCAGAGCACAGCCAAACCCCCAACCAATCAGAACATATCCAAGCTCCCACCCAATCAGTTCACACCCCCACTGGCAGTTAAAAGGAAGAAACAGCTGCGATCACACAGATTGCTCCTAGAAGCACGAAGCCGAAGACACCAGCCTGAAGATGACGAATGAGACTTCGTCGAAATGTTGCCAAGAAACCTCCAATTTTACGTGGGAGAAAACCTGAATAACCAAAGACAGATATATATATATATATATATATATATATATATATATAGGATATTTTGAAAATATTTTGAATTTTTTATATATTTTAAAAGTTACTTATATAGAAAACCTATATGTATTTGTGTGTACTATACTGTATATGTGTCTTATTTGTATGTGTGTACATGAATGTGTTGAGTTGCTTAAACAGAGAGATTTAAGCGCACATAATATTTGTATCATTAAAAAAGGATCAATTAGATAGCTGGCACTCAGAAACGATTCCTTAATCCAGACTAATTGTATTAGAGCTTTAAAGTATTTTAAAGCATATATTTGAAGTACTCAATTTGCATACTTATTTAAAGAGATTGTGCCACTGTGCCACCTAATTATTGTAAGCATTAATGGGAAATAGAGAGTACGTAATAATGGAAGATCACTCTGAAAAATCCCTGATAAGTTATAGCTACTGTATTAATTTCACCCTGTCCTTATTGCTTACGTACATGTTTATTCCTAGGTTGTAATTAAGATGAGGTTTAGAAATTAATTTCCTGAAGGTCTCAATTGAAAGGGAGAAAGCCCACAAGAAAATCCCCAGTGAACTGGTATAACTTACTTTCAGGATTAACTGTGCTGTGCAGGCTGACAATCGGAACACCAGGTCCTGTAAAACACCGAAGGACAGGCACAAGGAGGAAGTAAATAAAAGAAACTAGCTTTGGATTCCTCAACTTAAAAAAAAAACAAACAAAACTAAAGCAAAACATAAATTATTCTAAGATACAGTTTTCAAAACTACTACTTCATACGCTTTAATACTTAGCATATGAATGGTCCCATTAATGCCAAGGAAATAGCATAGTCTGCTGGGAAATAATAAATGCATGATTGTTATTATCTTCATCATTTCAATTTTACAGCTGAGAAATTGACACATAGAGCGATTAATAGCCTGATTATATAAAGCACAGAGTACCTGCAGCTACTATTAAATCAAAGAGAGAACAGGGAGCATTCAGACTTTGCAAAGTCATTTGGAGGCCATTAGAAAACTGAGTAGAAATCTCAGAAGAAACGTATCCAAACATCTTGTAGTTTTGATTCAATGTACAGATAAGACTGCCCTGGTGAAGAGGGCACCTTCAAGGATATCAGAATATCAAACCGGTCCCCTCCCTGCTCAATGCAGGAATTCAAATTAAAACATCCTTGCTTCTACACACTGGTGAAAGAATCCACCCTATTCTTTCTCCTCCTCTTCCTCCTCTTATGGTATTGCAATCTGCAACGTTCAGAATGCAGGATGTTTTTAGAAATGCTTCCCCTTAGAACTGTAGATTGTGAAATGACTGTAGCAAGCAAGTAAACAAGCAAACAAAGGAACAAACAAACAAACTAATAAATATCTCTGTATATAGTTCATTCTCCGGTAACTTCCATAACCTTCCTGGGCATTTTACTAACGATAACAGGAATGTTATTTATGTCACTGATTGACAAATGTGATCTAGATCTGCAACTATTCAGACTTTTGGCTGTGTGTAACTTGATAGTAGGGGAACACATTGAAGGATATCCTTTTAAATAGTTTAAATAACTAGTGAATACAACTTTAGTACATCTTTTATACAATTACTTCTAGCCACCCATCTCCCTTGGTTCTTTGCTTCGTAGACCATTCTATCATACGAATGATCGAATTAATCAGTACAAAATTTAAATTGTCCAGTAAGGCATTTTTCAAATCTCACAAGGCTCAAGGTTGACTCAGCCTTCCATCCTTCTGAGGTCAGTAAGAGGAGGATCCAGACAGTTGGGGGCAAGATGCTTAGAGAGGGCTGTAAAGCACTGTGAAGCAGTATATAAGTCTAAGTGCTATTGCTATAATGCCAGATTTGAGATTTTGTAACTACTATAATGATATAAATATTTTATTTGTAATAGTTATCACTGAGATACATTATTTTTTTGAAGTTCAAAAATATTTCATTTAAAAAAAAAGTGTAATAACAAAGAGAGCCTGGCTTACCCTTACACTGTAGAATGAAATACTTGATTGAAGGACTAAACTTTGCATTAAAATATGTACAATGATCTTCCATAAAATTGCATGAGAGGCATTGACGATTCAGCAATTCAGTTGTTGACACACTAAGGAAGTAAAAAAAAAAAGTGATCAAGCACAAGAAAACGTACAGCTAATATGCAGTGCAAATATATCATTATAAGAAAAAATTCTTTGGTTTTAATTGTCAATACTTCAGATACTACAAATAGTCCTCAACTTACAACCACAATTGAGCCCAGAATTTATGTTACTAAGTGAGACAGTTGTTAAGTGAGCTTTGCACCATTTTATGACCTCTCTTGACACAGTTGTTAAGTGAATCACTGCAGTTGTTAAGTTAATAACATAGTTGTTAAGTGAATCTGGCTTTCCCCATTGACTTTGCTTGTCAGAAGTTCACAAAAGGTGAACCCATGACCCCGGGACACTGCAACCGTCATAAATATGAATCAGTTGTGAAGCATCCAAATGTTGATTTGACCATGGTCATGCTGCAATGGTCATAAGAAGGAAAAATGGACATAAATCACTTTTTTCAGTGCCACTGTAACTTTGAACGGTCACTAAGCAAGCAGTTGTAAGACATAGACTACTTATACTGAACAGGGCTACGTTTTCTTCTCTCAAACCTCTTCCCTATGTATCACCAATGTTTTCTCCAGCAAAGGAATGCAGTGGTAAATGGAGGATGTGGAAATATGTACAGTTTTTGTGAACCCCGGGCTTATAATGAAAGAGAACAACACTGACTGAAGCTTCATTTTTATTACTTCTACTTCCTTGGTATTTTCCAATGCATATAAAATGCTAACTAGGCTTAGTATTATACTGTGAAGGATGACTTTGGGTTATTATCTTTCTGTCACAATATATATTGTTCCTTTGAAATTTGCTTCTTTTATAAACCCACAGATTCATGCAGAATTTCTAAGGTATGCATGAGATCTTTGTTGACATTTAAGTTAATTGCTTTTTTTGTAAACAAAGAAACACAGCCTGTCAATCACTTAGGAATCACAGCGTACCGGATCTGCTTACCTATATAATTGTCTTCCTCTTGATGAATTCTCAGTACTTAAAAAATAACTGGCAAAATGAGAAAAAAAAAACACCTTTAGCCCAGGTGAATATGTACTAATTTGCTGTAGATATTAAACATAATGAACATCAGACTTAAGGATTTCAGTGATATAGGAGAAGAGCAGGATCATTCTTACCATTAGCTCAACTGAAGGGGCAATCCACAAAACATCTTGAGACTGGCTTATTTTTTTACATTGCTCCTATCTTTACATTGCTCCTAGTTTTTCATTAGCAAAGAAGCTTTGCAATTCTAGACTTATTTTCCCCTTTCAGGATAAGATATCCAATTCATACAGTTTTATCATCATTAACATCATGATCATTCATGTTGACTAGAAAGTGCCCTTAGGTGATTAAGAAGGAAACTCGAGAATTAGCATACCTGGCTTTGTAAAAATAAAATACAAATTGGACTATTGCATATGCTATGTTCTATGCAGATGGAGTGTAATTAATGATTAAAACATTTGTTTTTATCAGAAGTCTTACTGTTTTGTGTTCAGAAGAGATTGCCCGCCTCAATTCTCTCAGATTAAAAAGGAGAAGCAAATTAACTAATGATCAGGCAGAACAACTGATCTTGTTCTGAGAAAAAGAATGCAGGTTTTCAAAATACCCACCTTGCTTGTATTAAAGACAACAGAGATATTAAAAGACAACAGAGACTTTAGCTCATTCTCATATTAGGTACCAATAATTAAACATCTGTTATAATTGAAAACGGCTTCAACGCTTCTACATATTTAAATGCAATCTTTTATAAATCACATTCAACAAGGTTTATTTCTATGCAATACAGGATTGAAGTCTTAACAAAGGTAATTATTAATAAATGATATTTTTCAGGAGTTTCTGAGAAATCCTTTCTGTTAACAGTACTGGGAAGCACATCCATTTACAACCTAAGAATAAACAGCAAGAACCATTCCTTATTATTTTTGAAGGTAAGCAGATTTTAAAAATGGGAGATCCAAGGGTGAAAATGTATTTAATTTTTAAATCCTAATGATCTGATTACTTACGATTCTAAAGCAAGACCACTTGGAGATATTGTTGCCTAACCTAGTGTTTGGATTTTCTTATTTCAATCAATACTTCAAAGCAGAATTTATTACAGCCTAGCCTTATTTTAATATCCAGGAAAAGTTCCTAGAATATATCAAGATATTAAATACAGTTTGTCTTCGTACTTATGGTTCATGGCTAGTATTAGCATTTAATAACAAAAGAAACATAATTAACATTGCTATACCAATAACATTGAATCTATCTTGATAACACAGATATTTTACCTGAACAGACAAAGAAAAATAATGCTCACATCTTTTGGGTATTTTCATCATATGCCAAGATTTTTATAACTTCCCAGTTCCCTGATGTCAGATGTCGGATACTAAATTGTTCATTTTTGATCTGCAAAAATGGAAAGTACAGTTCAACAGATATCCAACTCTTATATCTCACAAGAATTGGATATCTGTTAATTTCCTTGAATTCTCAATGACAGTATATCCTATAGCAGTCTACATTCACCTCAATGGGATTCAAGGAAGCAAATATTACATTTTGTTAGGTCTTTTTCCCTTAATGTTTATATAGTTAAGCTATAAATATTTCCATGAGCAAGGAACTTTATCTTAGTCTTCTGATAATGAAAATTACAGTATGTAGATGCAATGTCTCAATACTTGACTCACACAATAAATAGCATTAGCTGAAGATGTTATCTACTTGGGTAATGAAACATGGTCAAAAAACAAAAACAAAACAAAACAACTCAGAGAGCACTAAGGAATCCACAGCTCAACCCTAAACTACAGATATCCTCTTCTATTAGCATCAATGATGTTTTAATTTAATAAGGTGAATACATTACTTGCAGGAAAATAGGAGAAAGAAGAAATAATGGTCACCAAGAAATAATTCACAAATAATCTGTAAATGTTAAAACTGTGCAATAGAGTCTTCTGTTAAGGAAAACAACATCTGTGTTTAGCATCCATATCTGTATTAATATCCATTGATATCAATATGAAATAGAATATTTCCACTGACTTTAAAAAGAATCAAACAGAGCTTGAGCACAGGGTTAAAACTAACTCTTGTTTGTCTTTGAATTTAAAACTGTGTGCCTAGAATTGTATCATCAAAAGATCATTGGATCTAGTGTTTTGGACAGGAAATCTTTTAATGTATGTTCCTCATCTTAGGAGAGATTTATTTCTTAATTTTCTTTGCAAAATTGATGACAGTATTAAGGATATGGAGGGACTAGTTTATTTATGGTACATCTTCATTCTGGAAAGCAGGGCAATTCTGGAACTAATCTGATCCAATTAGAATTCTAGATCCCCAGCAAGATATATTCTGTCATAAACCACAGTGTGTGTGTGTGAGAGAGAGAGAGGGGGGGAGAGAGGGGGGAGGGAGGGAGGGAGGGAGAAGGAGAGGGAGAGAGAATGAACAGACTGGTTTATCACACAACTAGGGATTCATACAGGAATTCCACAAAAACAATTGGGAGAGGTTTTTTATGAATAACATTCATTTAAAAATAGCAGTGGACAGTTTTAAAAACTCCTGTAACTTAATGTTTTAGAATATAGTGGGATGCTAACTTTCATGGCAACACTGGTGGCAAATATCACGTTGAGCGAGGGTTTTTTTGTGCAATAATTTTAGTAATGTCACTCCTTGAACCAAAAATTTCCCTTTAGACAAGTGTAATATTCTATAGGAAAGATTTGACCCAAAGCAAAAAAGGATTACTTACCCATGCATTGTCTATTGTATTTTTATTTTGTATGTACTTATATCTAAGCACAATTTAAAACAAACCGGTTATTCCCCATAAAACCAACCTTGTAAAGTAGGTTGAGCTGAGAGACAGTAATTTGCTCAGAATTGCCCAATGAGTTTCTGTGGCTGGAATCTAACTTAAGTAAAAGAAGCTCACCTGAACATTAAACATAGCAATATGGTGGAATTCACCACGTCCGCCTTGTTTAACTGGAACTGTCATAAAAAATGTATTGCCATCTTTAGAAAAAACTGGCTCCTCATTCTATAAAAAAAAAAAAACCAGAGAAAAATATTCTTGTTAAAAACTACTTCATATATGCTATCATTTTTAGGGATGGCATATTCAAATACTGAACACATTGGAGATAAACAATATATTATGGCATAAATATGATTTTATGTTTTTTACTGTTTTTACAAAGGCTTATAAGACACTCAGGGCTATGGTGCATAAGGTGAGTGGCTACAGATGTCATCTAAATGAATAAGAGTCAAGATAACAAAGCACAAAAATAATTCAAGAGGCAATTCCATTACTTAGAAATCTCCCCCCCCAACAATTTTAAACTGCTTTGCAATAGAGTAAATCCTTCTTTGTGCCTTTAGGTTAATGTATGGATGGCTTAAGGTAAGCAGAGAATATAGTTCATAGGCAGGTCTCACCTTGATTTCCTGACCTCCATGAATTTTGCATGGCGGTCCAAAGGGAAACTGAATTTGCCTTCACAGGAACACAAGAAGGCTTTCTATGCAAGCTGGCTCTGGGAACATTCTGAGAGACCTCCTCACCTTGAAGGAAATGCAAGTACAGTTCTCCTGACCTCCAGACAATTACTTAAAGAGGGCTAACCTCCTGGAATCCAGGACAGCTTTTTTTACAGTGAAATAAACTGGTAATTACCATTAACACTGTAGGAAACTTACATGAAACTTCTGTCTTCCAGTAAGTTACTAGTGTGAATCATTGGCTATGTCTGTATTTTCTTATGGATTGTGGATATCTGAAAATACAAATATAGTCCATGATAATCACTTCACACGTGTGTGTGTGTGTGTGTGTGTGTGTGTGTGTGTGTGTGTGTGTGTGTACAGACTGCCATACTAGTTCCCTTGGAAGAGATTTACTTTAGGATCTCATTGGCCAAAGAATTTTGGATGGTTAGATCTATGAGAAGAGTCTTTTCTTCTGTGGCCCCTGCTCTCTGTAATATTCTCCCATTAGAGGTGAGATCTTCCCCCACACTCCTGGCCACTGGAAGAGTCTGAAAACTTGGCTCTACTGCTTGGCTTGAGGCCCTGATAGGGGCCTGCTACATCCCCAAGCCCAGACCATCCAGCGCCTTTGTTTTTAGTTATGTATTGAATCCTCTCAATTTTAATTGCTTTGTATTATCTTTGTTACTGTTTTTATTATATTGTAACCTGATCAGGACAACTTAAAACTTTAATTAATGAATAAGGCAAGCTCTGCAGCAGAGAAAGCCCACCTCACGAGACCCACCAAATGTGATTCCCTGACAGGACACACAATATGCTTTCCCTCCCACATCCAATAGGGCGGAATGATAAAATTGGGGACAGGTGGGCCCTCAGGTAATCCAGTGCCATAGCATAAAGGGTTTTAAAGATTAGAGCCAACCCCTTGAATTGGACCTGGAAGCAAACTGGCAACCAATGCAGCTTGCAGAACAGAGGTGTAACATGCACTGTTCTAGGAGCACACTGCCTGTGCTACGGCATTCTGCACCTGCACCTGAAGGCTTTCGGATACTCAGCCCCATGTTGAGTGCATTATAGTAGTCCAATCTGTAGGTGACTAGGGCATAAATCACTATTAGCAGAGTCTGCCAATTCAGTAATGGGCACAAGTGGCGCATGACACAAAGCTGTGCAAAAGCTTGTGTTTTGTAATATTATTTACTATGTATAATATTAAATTTTATAATTTTTTTGGCTTTATTTTAAAAATGGGAATCTCATGGACAGCTATTTTTCACAATTATTATGTATTAGAATAGAATAGAATAGAATAGAATAGAATAGAATAGAATAGAATAGAATAGAATAGAATAGAATAGAATAGAATAGCAGAGTTGGAAGGAACCTTGGAGGTCTTCTAGTCCAACCCCATGCCCAGGCAGGAAACTCTACAACACTTCAGACCAATGGTTATCCAACATCTTAAAAATTTCCAGTGTTGGAGCATTTACAACTTCTGGAGGCAAGTTGTTCCACTGATTAATTGTTCTAACTGTCAGGAAATTTCTCCTTAGTTCTAAGTTGCTTCTCTCCTTGATTAGTTTCCACCCATTGCTTCTTGTTCTACTCTCAGATGCTTTGGAAAATAGTTTGACTCCCTCTTCTTTGTGGCAACCCCTGAGATATTGGAACACTGCTATCATGTCTCCCCTAGTACTTCTTTTCATTAAACTAGGCATACCCAGTTCCTGCAACTGCTCTTCACATATTTTAGCCTCCAGTCCCTAATCATCTTTCTTGCTCTTCTCTCCACTCTTTCTAGAGGCTCAACATCTTTTTACATCCTGGCGACCAAAATAGTGAGATGGTTTCTTGTCTAATGCGTTGAAATTCATTTTTATTAAGACACTTGATTAGGCATTTGTCTAATGGCAGACTTATTATGTATTGCTCTGAAGGAAAGAGAAGCTGAGGGTCTCTTCCCTTTGGCAATCTATGGGGTCATGGGCCAAAAGTCAGACTTTCTGTATGTAACCCAATCCTGTGAAATCCTATGCTCCCTTTTGCCTGGTTGGAAAACCATCTGTATTAACTATGTCAATGTATATAGTTTAATATACAATATAAACTGCCAGGAATCAGAATAAGCTGGGCAGTATAAAACTGCAAGCAATCAAAGACCTATGCTAGAATTTTATTCTATGATGCCATCAGAAAAATACAGCAACTATAGTGAGGTACCAACTCATTTATTTTTATATTCTGCTGAAATTACTCCCAAGCTTTTAAGAAATCATCGATATCTGTACTTTGTTCCAAATAATTAATAATACTATACCTGCTTAGAAAGCCAGACTTCAGATGTAAATTCATACTTCTAAAAACAACACAAAATATAGTTAAGTATGCATAAATATCAAGAAGTTATTTATTGCAGAATTATATGCCTAATAGGTTGCATTTTGAATCTTAAAATTGATGGATTGATCAATTTTTATTAGCTACCACAATCTTTTCCAATCTGAGTGCTCTTCAGTTATATGAAGCAGTTCATAAAATGTCAGCAATAGCCATATATGATAGATTATGGGGAAGCTGTGAAATGAGTGGAAGACAGAACAGAAAAAAAACCCAAGTGCAACATTTCTGTCGGCTGACAGAAATGACAACTTACATCAAATAGATACGAGATCTAGGATGAAGTATTTAAATCATTCAAAGAGATTCTGCCTTAATTAATTTATATGAGAGAGTGAGAACTTTAACAGAACTTTAACAGAGTTGGAAGGAATCTTGTAGATCATCTAGTCCAATCCCCTGCTCAAGCGGGAGACCCAATACTATGTCCAATCTCTTCTTGAAAACTTCCAGTGATGAAGCACCCACAACTTCTGAGGGCAAGCTGTTCCATTGGTTGATTGTTATGTCATAAAAAAAATCCTTATTTCTAGGTTGAATCTCTCCTTGATCGGTTTCCATCCACTGTTCCTTGTCTGGCCTTTGGGTGTTTTGGAAAATGGGTTGTCCCCCTCCAATCTGTGACAGCCCCTCAAATATTGGAATACTGCTATCATGTCAACCCCAGTCCTTCTTTTAATTAAACTAGATATACCCACTTCCTGCAACCATTTTTCATATGTTATAACCTCCTCTCACCTAATCATTTTTGTTGTTCTTCTCTGCACTCTTTCTAGAATCCTAATATCTTTTTTAGTGTGGTGACCAAAAGTGGATCTAGTATTCCAGGTGTGGCCTTACCAAGGCTTTATGTAGCGATACTAGTATCTCATGCGGTCTTGATTCTGTCCCTCTGTTAATGCAATTTAGGATTGCATTGGCTTTTTTGGCTGCTGCTGCATACTGCTGGCTCATATTTAATTTATTGTCCACTAGGAATCCAAGATCCATCTCACAGTTACTGCTATTAAACCAGGTTTTATCTAATCTGTACATGTACTTTTGGTTTTTCTGGCTTACTTTTCTCTACACTGAATTTCATTTTGTTAGATAAGGCAGAGTGTTCAAGTCTGTTGAATCTTGAGCCTATCATCTAGGGTATTGTCTATTTTTAGTGTGATCTGCAAATTTGATGAGTTCCCCTTTTATTCCCTCATCTAAGTCATTTATGAAGATATTGAAGAGTACTGGTCCTAAGATGGAACCTTGTGATATCCCTGCTTACTTCCCTCCATGTAGATGTAGGGAACTACTAAGGACTACTCATTGAACATGGTTTGTCAGCCAGTTGATTTGTCTTTGAATAGTTTGAATTTACATCGCACTAACATTAAGTGAGGGAGTGAATGAATTTTAGCTCTTAGTTCCTTGTTTTTGCCCAACTATATGGGGCTAGTAATCATGACACCTGGCTACCTATAAAAGCTTGAATGGTTTGGTTGTTTGGTATCTACAGTACCACCTGCATTGTATAATTCCAAATGACAGCCTGAATTCATGTTATTTTAAGGATGTTAAGTGAATTCAGAGCATGGGGCCTTGAAAGCAAAATACTTCATCTCTATGAAACAGCCTACTCCCAAAAATTTGAATGGCGCCCTCTGTACTGTCTTTTAGAAAGGAAGTGAAAACAAAACTGTTTGGAAGGATATTCAATATGCACTGTTACTAAAGAAAGACCCCTAAGGGTTATGATTGTTACACTCCTGTTATAACTGAAGATAATGTTTTAATTTTTACGGGAGTATCATTGGAATTGGTGACTTGCAAATATACAAATACTCTGAAAATAGAAATCCATATATTCTGAAAGCATAATTATGAACTATTGTGCATTTAAATTAGCTGCAAAATTGCATATAAATGCTATTTGACACAAAAAGGACACAAAAGTGTAGGTTGTTTAACACTACTGTAAGTAGTAATCTTTCAAAGATAATTTCCTGTTTTTTTCTTTAATGGGGGAAATCTGTAAATTCATAAAGGCTGCTAAACACATGCTCTTCTTTCAGCTATTTGTGATTCTAGTTTAAAAAAGGGACACTAGAAGAATGAAGAAAAATAATACTTTTTTAAATTAAAAAATTTACAGTATGAATGTATGAATTCTACAAACAAAATGCCAAACTACTGTCAGGAAAAATAAGGCTTTTTAATTAATTTATTATTTTTTTTTCAAATCCACAGAAAAATCACCCAAACTAACCAGGTGCTCCACTACCAAAGCAAGAACCCAACCTCCTACCAGACAAGCTGTGTAAGGACTTTATTTAAATGAGGCCAAATACACTGCAGTAACCCAGAATAGCAGAAAAAGGAAATAGAACAGTGGTGAAATTTAAAATTTGTTACTACCGGTTCTGTGGGTGTGGCTTGGTAGGGTGGGGCTAATGTGACTGGGTGGGCGTGGTCAATTTTTTTTTTACTTTTAAAATCATTTTTTCTACAACTTTTTAGGTGAAGAGGTTGTAAAAAAATGTTTTCAAAAGGCTCTGATGATCCCAGCTGAGTTGCCTGATTGGCAGAGGCTTTTTTTCTTTTAAAAGCCACTGCCGATCAGACAACTCAGCTTGTATCGTCAGAGGCATTTAAAAGAAAAAAAGCCTCTGCTGATTAGGCAGCTCAGCTTGGATCGTCAGAGGCTTTTAAAAGAAAAAAAGCCTCTGTCGATCTGAAGAGGTTGTAGAAAAAATGCTTTTAAAAGCCTTTGACGATCCCAGCTGAGCCATGCGATAATCAGAGGGTTTTTTTTTTACTTTTAAAAGCATTTTTTTGGCCGAAGAGGTTGTAGAAAAAATGCTTTTATTTTTTTTTTAAAAAAAAGCCTCTGAAGATTGTGCGGCTCAGCTGGGCATGGAGGGGGGGCAGGGATTTTTGATACTGGTTCTCCGAACCACCTACTCCATCGCTACCGGATCGGGCGATCCAGTCCAAACTGGGAGCATTTTACCCCTGAAATAGAACATCTATACAACATATTCCAACAAAATGGATACCCATGGAACTTTATGAAAAAGCCCATGACCGCTAAACCCAATACAGCACAACCAACACAAACACATACATCAACAATAACTCAGAAACCACCAACAGACTACTGCAACCACATGGAATCAGCATAGCACACAAGCCAGCTAAAGCCTTCAAAACATCCTAAGCAAACCCAGTAATCCAAGAAAAAAACAGGAGTCACCTACAACATGCAATGTAAGAACTGCAATAACTATTATGTAGGACAAATAGATAGAAGACTAGCAGAACGCATCCATGACAAAAATTCTTTAATTCCACAATATATAGACCAATTTAACCATAGTTTCAATTGGGAAAATATGACAATTCTAGACCAGGCCAAATCCAAAAATGCCAGGGAATTTCTAGAAGCCTGCCACTCTGACAAATCAGCATTAATAGACACACAGACATTAACAACATATATGGACTATGCAAAATAGACAATCAACCAGCCCAAAAGAGAACAAAAAGACCCCAGCACCTCTCCACCAGCAATCAGCACCCAGATTAGCATAGATTAACTCCAAGGTTAATATATAGGTCAATATTTTAATTACAGTATTTATTTCTTTAAACAGGGCAGGAGGGTGGATTTGGTCCCTTTGAATCAATGTTGATTCCTTGTGATTTTCTAAACACATCCCTTAAGTTTTCTTGGCAAGATTTTCAGAAATGATTTTTCATTGTCTTCTTTCTGGGGCCGAGAGAGAATTACAGTGGGCTTTGTGCCTAAGGTTGGACTAGAACTCACAATCCTTTAATTTCTAGCATGGTGCCTTAACCAATACACCACACTGAGCCTCATTTAAACAGTGTCCTGTTTTTAGATACAAAACCTAAAAAAATTGAAATATAATTATTCAAAAAAAAAGCTCTATAACAAAAGAATTAAAAATAGCAAAACTAGAAAAAAAAGAATGAAGTTAAAAAGAAAAGAAGAGAAGAAAATACATTCAAGTAACACAGTAAGACTTCTTTCTAGCTAACACAGTGAAAATAATAGAATCATATTGATTCAAATCATCAGACATTTTTTTCAACTACAAATTAAACTGATCATATTGTCTGATTTTCTACAAGCTAATATAAGAGCTGACAAATCTTACTTGTCGAGTCTGGTAGATCATCTGTATTATTTTCTGATCAACAGAAGCAGGTTAAACAATTGGCTTAGACATAAATTACTAGTTTGCCATTAACTCTTTTCAAAAAAAGCACCTTGCCGTTGACAGTATTATGAGATTCCAAAATTATCTATTGTTATAATACCAGTAATTGCTTTTCATCTCCTGGATAAGTGCTGCCAAATATCCTACTGAGAATTCAAATTGTTTCCTCACTCTGTTTAGCTTTGTCAAATAAAGATAAATTTTTGGAACCCAGAATAGTTTTATGGATACCCAGCTGTTCTCCCTACCTGATTTTCTAGCCCATGGAGTTGGAATGAAGAACAAAAGTATCATCTGATATTTATGTTCGTGGCAGGTTGTCTTTGTCTGTAAGCACACTAGATCTACAGTGAGGTACTATATATTTAATACAAGTTGTATGTTAATGCACAGAAATGAGCTGAAGTAAAAAAAAAAAAAAACCTCTAAAGCTTGTCCTACATGCATAAGAGCCATTATTAAAATGTAAGCTTAAAAATGAACAAGAAATTTCATACCATACTACAGGCACCAGTGGTTGTTTCACACACTGTAAGGATGGATAGATTTTGAGGCCTGTTTAGCCACCGCACCACAGTCTTAGTGTTGCTCACCCACTTGACCATCGTTATATAATATTCTCTAAAACAGAGATGGATTGTAAAATACAGGAGTTATAAGCAGTTTGTATCAATTGCTTTAAGATATACAAGACATTGAAAAATTGCTATAGGCAATGTGAATATTGCTATAGGCAATGTGAATATGCTATATTCATATATTTAATACTCAAACATCCTTCAAAATTGACTTTAGCATATTCAGAATATGTAGAATAACTCTCATGTTGTTTTGATCACAATACTTTGCCTTACAGTTTATCAAACTAAACCATACATACACACAGAGATATAATCTTCAAATCCATAAGCAAAATGCCAACATAGTGCCAGGAAAAACAAGAGATAGTATGGTTAACTATTTAGGGAGTTGGACTGTGGAGTGCATGTAAAATGAGGTGACCTTAGGCCAATCACTGTCTCTTAGTCCAATGAACAGGATTGTCACTGTGGGTGAAAACTGGAGAACGGAGTACTAACAAAGTCACTTTCAGCTTCTGAATGAAAGATAGGGCATATGAACATAACAATATCATACCATTATTCAATAATTTTTGGCTACATAAGAGAATCTACACATAATATTTATGGTTGGAGCTATTCCCTCTACCTCTAGAAGACTTATTAGATTGTCATGCAGAAATACTGTAGTTATGTAGGGTAGTTTTCATTACCAGTTCTGCTGTCATTTAAACTTAGAAATACTTAAGTTCTTAGTTGATAACATGCCATAAAATTGTTGCCATTCTTAGCAACCCATAAGTACGGGACTCCCTGTACTTATGTTTCCACTTACAAGAATATCAATCCACAGCAAAAGGTGAAAAATATTTTACAACAATACACCTGGATTTCTTTTTTTTTTGGCCTTTCTTTTTTTTTCTTTTATTAAGGTTACACTTGGATTTCTGATGACATCTGTGATATTTAACAATAATTTTGCCAAATCACAACTCATAATGTTTTCTTATTACTTAATATCCTGAAATAACATTGTACTTTTCCATCACAGGTAGTCCTCGACATACAACAGTTCACTTAGTGACTGTTTTAAGTTACAACAGAACTGAAAAAAGTGACTTATGATCCTTTTCCACACTTCTGATCATTGTAGTATCCCCGTGGTCATGTGATTTACATTTGGATGCTTGACAACTGACTCACATTTATGATGATTGCAATGTTCCGGCTCAGTTGTAACTTGAGGACTACCTGAATTTCAGTTTGATGGTTACAAGCATTATTATTACTTATAGGTACTCTCGACTTATTGCCATTCATTTAGTGACTGTTCGAAGTTATAGCGGCACTGAAAAAGTGACTTATGACTTTGTCATGTGATAAAAATTTGGGTGCTTGGTAAGTTATGTAGTTATCAGTTGCAACATCCCAGAGTCATGTGATCACCATTTGTAATCTTTCCCGCCAGCTTCTGACAAGCAAAGTCAATTGGAGAAGTCAGATTTGCTGAACAACTGTGTCATAAAAGTTGTAAAATGGGATGCAACTCACTTAACTCCCCCACTTAGCAGCAGAAATTTTGGACTCCCCTGTGGTTGTAAGTCAAGGACTACCTGTTTTGGGATAGGTTTTTTTTAAAAAATTTTTCTTTCTTTCTTATAAATTCTGAAATTGTACAAACAAAAACCCTTTAAACAAACTTATTAATATTTGACACATGCTTAGTAAAATAAGCAGACAGTAAACTCTAAAAAGAAAAGGAATTTCTATAATTATTATGTAGACACAGATATATTTTATATTCCAATTAACCTTAAAATAAATCTTACTATTGTATTAGATCAGTTTCACGTTTAGACATCACCTTCACACTGTCGTTTGGTGCATCAAACATAACACTTAATTCAACTGTTCTGTATATTTATGCCTGTGTCTGGGAGGAGGAGACTTTTGCCTAAAGGTCAAGTTTCTTGGAACATCAGTTACATGCAACAGCAAGCAGAGACACTTTTTCAAATTGTGTGGGACCTCAATTGCTTAGGTATCCCCTCTTTGCCTTTCATTGTTGCGCATACCTCTTTCACACACATTTATATACAAACAAAAGGCCCTTCCCAAAGGCTCCTCAGCTGATCCATGTAGAACAGCTGAGGAATATTGGCAGTTTCTATGGTGATACAAGTACTTCAAAGTTTCAAAAATAGAGAGTGCGCAAGAAGCATCCCTGTAAAACGGGGTGTCAAACTCAATTTCATTGAGGGCCGCATCAGCGTTGTGTTTGACCTCAGGGGGAAGGGTGAGCATGGCTGGGGTGGGCATGTCCAGCTCGGGGTCACTCATACTGGGGGCGCCAGTGGTGGGCCAAGTGCTCTGCCAATGAAAACAGGCTCCCAAGCTCCATTTTTGGCTGTGACAGCCTCCTGCAACCCTCTGCCAGTGAAAATGGAGCTCAGGAGGCTGCCCGCGGCCCTCCCATGCTCCATTTTCACTGGCAAAGGCACCACAGGCCAGTTTTTCACTGTTTCCAGGGCAGCCCTGCATGCCAGATCTAAGCACCCCATGGGCTGGATCTGGCCCCCGGGGCTTGAGTTTGACACCCCTGCTGTAAAAGGACAGCAAAACTGCTTCAGAAGTTGCTCCTGGCTATCCTTGCCTGCATATTGTTTCAAAGCAGCCATTATGAATATGGGAAAATAAATGGCTCATTATACAACTCCTTGAAAAAAATGTATAACACCAATATTTTTCTTTTGCTTTGTTCTGAGAAACAGTATATTCTCTTTGCAGTCGTGGAATAAAGTACAGGACTTAACTCTGAAATCTTATAAATTGGAAGGGAATTTTTCTCTCCTCCTCCTCCTCCTCTTGGTACTGAATAGGAGACAGCCTTAGAAAAGGTTAGCACCAGTAATGAAAATGGTGGATTGAAAGAGAAAAGCCTGTGGGGCAGAGTTTCTTCATATTTGGGCCAGAGAACAGGCACTTTTTGGACGCAAGGGCAAGGAGCTCTTCATGAATAAGCAATAATAATAGAAGACAGGATGAATCTTCATTGAACAGAAAAAAGCCACTGAGTTAATTTGTTGTTTAAATGGACACCTGCCCAAACCACCACCACCCTTGAATCCAACTTTTGATGTGTGCAGAATGTAAAACTTAAGAAAGTCTCACCACATCTCCCACTGTAGTCTTGGTATCTGTTTGCCTTATTGCATTTACAACACATTTATATGCAGCCTTGGCCGAATCTAAGTGTACATTGAAGAGGAGCTGAGAGCAGTCTGTCTCTCTCCTGTAGAAAGTCTGACAGGAATAGTGGATGCTAGAGTTCAAGATAGAGGGGCAAGATAGCGGCAGTAGCCATAAATTGCCTGAAAGGCATACCTATTGAGGAATGTACTGAATGTTAGGGGGAAAATTTTGCAACCTTTCCATCCTATTGTCCTGCTGATATGAGATATAGTACTTCATGTATTGTTATAATTGATTTCATGTTTTCCAATAATTGATTTGACACAAGATAACACAAAGATAAATGAATTGGAATGTTTAAAAGCTTCAAGGGGTTTTTCCAATTGGCTATAAATTGAAAGTTGTAATCCAAGATCATGTGACTGACTAATTCCTTCTACCTAAAAACATGTTCTGGAAAGTGTCTGAGCTAATGGAAGGCCTTTGCAAGGAATACAATAAGCCATTTTGGTACATAAATCTACTATCACTAAAATAGTTGTGTAATCCTATTGAGGAGGAACGTGAGTAACATAATCCATTGAAATAGAATTTCAAAGTCCAGATAGGGAAGAGGGTGGCTGAAGTAAATTGGCTGACTGTGCAAGGGCAGTCTTGGTCTGGCAATAGACATGATAGGATGAGACATATTTCTTGATATTTGCTCTCATTCTTCAGTGTCAGAACTCTGAGCGCCCAATGAAAACTTTTAAACACTCCCCTATGGTCCAGCAATTTGATTGTCATGGTAGAGTTGTCCTTGAAAGAAGAAGAACATGTTGTTTATGAAACAGCTTATATAAGTCACAGAGGATAAATCAGTCTGTGGTCCTCTGGAGATTGTCTATATGACATATGAATCTTATTGTTGCAAATAGGCTGATCCAACATATGTACTGCCTATTTCCCTCCCCATAATCTTTTCCAGAAGATCTATACTCAGAGAAGGGGCAAAATTGTTTGGCTTTCACATTGTGATCGAGAGGGTTGAACATGGAAGATCATATTCAGATTTTTGTAATAAAATATATGATAATTTGTTTTTTAGATCCAGAAATATAAGTGACATTAAATTTGAAATGGAGAAAAATGAATCCACCTGATCTTGTAAGGTATGATGGATTGTGCTTTCAATAAGTGTTCCATATTCTTCAGATGTAGCTGTACTGGTTTATTCCCTCTAAGAAATGTCTGCCATATTGGAATGCTGCTTTGGTCATAAGCAACTCTTTGTTGAAAATGCCATGGTTCCTTTCCTCTGGGAAAAGCAATTTATAATAAAAGGCATAAAGCAGGAGATATTCCCATACAATTTTTTTATGTTTGGAAAATGCCTCCTAATGTTGTGTCTGTCTCATGTGTTTGTTTACAAAACAAAAAGATGAGTGGGGACAGGATGTCTGATGACTCAAGGATGTCATTTGAGACAATTTGAACCTCTGTCCCTTTTTTAGCAGTTAACAGTCTTGTGGATCATGCAAAATCATGGAGAACATTTTCTACTGGTAGAAACTTGCAAAACCCATAAAAACATCTTTCGTACTTCTAGATGGTTGCTATAAGGGGCTGTACTTTTGCAGGATCAATTTGTATTCCCTCTATAGAGATCTAATAACACAAATAGTCCATTTGAAAATATCAAAAACATATTTCCACCTTTAGTAAAAAGATTATGTTTGAGGAATCTCTAAAAATCACTTGTAATACAAATCTTGTGTAAAAATGGATGCTCTGAAAACATCAGTGTGCAGTGTGCAGTCCAAGTACAGCACTACATATTTGACAAAAATATCAGAAAATATTTCATTGATGAATCTGGAAAGACAGCAGGACAATTATTCAATCAAAATAGCACCATTTTGAATTCCAATTTCTCATGCCTGGTACCAAAGGCAGTTAAAAATTCAATGGCCCTCTTTCAAACTATAAGTGTCTTTCAAATTGATGAAAATACATGTTTTCTGAAGGTTGTTCAGCAGACCTGAAATATGAGGTAGTGGGTAGTGGTTTCTAATTGTCACAGAGTTCAGAAATCTATATCATGAATAGTCTTTCAAGGAATTATTAGGTACAGATGCTGGAGATGTACAAGGGGAAATGAATCCGTTCTTCAAATTGTCATCCAGAAGCTCTTGTAAGGTGGTCAGACATAAGATAGTGTCTCTTAGTTGGAATCTGGGCTCCTGACTTCAAATTAATTATGTAGTTACATGCTTGGTGAAGAGGCAGGGTAACTGTGACTTCCAATGAGAATTCATGGTGAACCAGTTGTCTCAAAAGGAGCAGAGATAGAATTGTGGTGAGATCAGTGGCCAGATGGCAACATCTGGCTGGCCAAATATCTCTGGATAAAGGATATATTCTGAGATTACCCTTTTGTACCCTGGACATGAGTAAACTGTAGAAAATTAGGCTTATGCAGTTGGCTGATGAGTTGAGTGGCTGGGAGTTAAGACATTTTGACCAAGCTAATAGTCACAATGTAGCCTGTATGGACATAAAGTTCTGCTGAGACTCATTTCTTAATCATTTTTGGAAACAGTTTTTTTAATTGCTTTTCAACTATTAGGAGAACAAGCCTTATAACATGCACTGGGTGAGTTTCCTTTAATTCCTAGTGAAAGAAGTTTCAAAAATAAGTTTAAGAACATAAAAAATAACTTTTTTAAAGAATAAACAGCAAAAGATGATTAAAACAATTGAACAAGTAGAGTTATAAGATTAAGGGTTTAAATGAATTTAAAATAAGATTTTGAAATTAATAAGAATCCTTCCCATTGTCCTGCTTCTGGTTTCAATTACTGACTCAAACACAGCTGCTATATCTCTCACTCTACTGAAGGCCAGGAGATAATAGCATGCAAACCAAAGCAAAGTCTCAGATGGTTGCCTGAATGAATTGTTTTCAAATAGGAGCACACAGAAGAATAGTCCAGAATCAGTCCAAAATTCCAAAAGCTAGGTCAAGGTTGTCAGTCAATCCAAAAGTCAGAGGTTTAAGGTTTCTTACATGAACAGGAACATTATGCAAGAGCTGGAGATCAAACAGTTGCTTCCATGAGGGATCATTGATCAGAGCTGTCTCTTAAATCAGGCTGTAGCCAGCTGTTTTTAATCAAGATATTGTCTGCCTTGCTTGGCAGGAAGCCTAAAGGAATGATGTTGCTCTGCTCTTCACTCTACTCACCAGATGTAGGGGCTGGGAGGTCTGATGTCATCAAAACCATCTGACTCTTCCACCTGTTCCTGGGTTTGATGAGCCTCAATGTCTCCTAAGGCTGACACTCTACAGGTTCTGTTGGAGTCTCTTCTTCAACATCTGAGTTGTTTGAGTCTTGGATCATGACACTCGAGGGAAAATGCTGTTGTTTTGAATTCTTAAAAGAAAAAACGATAGGATGGGAATTTGAATGCTGGACACTAGAGGGAACCAGAAGGAACTAAAGATTACAGTTAAAAGAGAAAAATGCTTAAATTTGATTTACTAACTTAGAATGGAGCAAAATATTTTAACACTGGAGATATTGGTGGATATTTGTAAGCAATGGATCCAGAAATTAATTTTAAAAGAGTATGCCATTGTAGATTTTTCCTGCAAATGTAGGGTCTACTTTTTATTTTTTTACAGATCAACCCTGTGTTCATCCACTGGTACAGCAGGAATTCACCCACCAGCTTGATGCCCAAGACTGACAAAATGGGCTGAAATAGAATGATTAGTCCAAAGTCACCCAGCCACCTTTCATGCTACAGGTAGACTGTCCTTAAAAGATATTTTGGAATAGGAACACATTTTATCAGACAAAATTGAGTTTGATCTGAAAGTGGATTTAAAAATAACAAGTTGCGAGGCTAATATGGAAAAAGATGTTAAGCTTGGTATACAAATGAAACTGGCTGATGTCTTAACAATTAAAAGGGTTATATAAATGGCAAACCAAAAGAGCAATTTGGATAGCTATATCATTTTGAGTTACAAAAATGATCTGTTTAAGTTCTGAAGAATGTTGTGAAAAGGGACAAAAAAATGAAAGGAAAACAAATACTAGGACATTATTTGAAGAGGTTAAAGATCAAGTTTGTTAAAAGTAAAAGGAAGGAATATAAACTGGATTTATTTGATCAAAGTTAAAATAGCTATATTGTTATTTCTGGTAATTATTACAATAATAGATTTTTACTGACCAGGATTGAATCATGAGATTTCAAGGATCTCTTTATAGATAAGAATTGAGACATGGGAAGAAGGCATGGCTGTATTTTAAGATAAGGTGTTGTTAAAATTATTGATACTGATTTTGACAAATGGGGAAGTCATTTCTCTATATATCTCTATTCTTTTTCTTGTCTGTACTTTTAAAATATTTTTCTTCCTAAATTATTTTTTTCTGTTCTTCTGCACTTTCTCTTTTTTCTTTTTTTGCAGTTTTTTTTAACTGTAACGTTTAGTAAAATTATTATAATAAAAAAAAAAAGAGAGAGAGAGAAGCAAGGTTAATTCCTTGTTCCCCCAAACATAACCAAATTCTATGTACTTTTCTGGTAAGGAAGAGGATTGCCAGAACTGTTCTGCAAAGAAGGCAAGAGTAGGAACTTTGCAAACCATGCTGTTCACACTTTTGATTGACCCTTGTTGCCAGTGAACATCTGGATCATTATTTTGAGCCCAATCAATGAGGCATGTAAATAAGTTGTGATAAAATGGAATGGAAATAATTCTGTAGGATCATTTATTATCCGTTGTAAAAGAATTGTACATTGCACGATAAAAGCAGGTCAAAGTGCTTGCCTGTCAATTGTTTCCACAAATAAACATTTGTCTTTGTCAGCAGTTTAAACTGCAGTATTTTTCTGACATTGGCCGTACACCTGAATCTAGAAGAGTGGAGAGTTGTATGTTTAAGTCTGAGAGTGTATGAAGAGTAACAAGAATAAAATATGCTTTTCTGCTGTTGTTGTCTGAACTCTTCACTGCCTGAGGCTCTCTGTTGAGATCTTGGGAGCGAAATCTAGGAGGATCTCCGAAGATGACACTGTGGAATGATTTCAGCATTTGTTTGCTACAAAGTCCACAGTCCTACAGTTGTGGCACTTAATAACTGATTCAGAGATCTGTACTTTAGCAATGCAAGTCTTGGCCACATGCCCATAGCTCCACAGTAGAGTTTTCTACTGTGTTTTCTCCTTCTCTGTTTTTCTGCTGTGGACAAAACCTGCTCTTATTTGTATGGCTTTTCCAGTTTTGGCATCTAAGGATTTCACTGAGTGGGCGATAAGGATGCAAAGAGGCTGTGAAATTTTCCATATTCTTTCCTCAGTCTCAACTTTTTCAATCTTCCATCAATATTGTAAGCCACCCAGAGTCACTTGAATGAATTGAGTGGCTATAGAAATGCATAAATTAAAAGGAAAAAAAATGTGCCACAGAACATTTTGACAATATGCCTTGCCCCACTCATCTCTCAGTTCATCAGCAAGTCCTTTCCCAAACTGGTCAATCAGAATAAGATCATTCCATTCCATATTTCTGTCTTATGATTGAAATCTGGTAGATACTCATGAAATCTGTGATCACCTGCTTTAGCTTGTGAAACGTCTGAATTTTATTTATTTATTAAATGTGTTTGCCACCCATCTCGCCATGAGACAATTTGCTGTAACTCTCCTTTCTGAATCATCAAAAGTCTAATATTTGAATGAAAATCTGATAATTGTCCAGCAATGGATTAATGCTCTCAAGGCACAGCCAACTGGTTACTCCTCCTTTCTGCAGACTCAAAGGAAAAGCAATATATAAGCACTGTTCAGGACATTCTGTTGTCCAGCCCACTATAAACAATTCATTTGGGTTGTTAGAGTCAAAAATTGATCCTGAAGTCCTCCAAACTTCGATGAGAATAACATTGTTTGGTCAGAAGTGTTTTGAGTCTCTTCTAGCTGAGCGAAATTTTGACACAATTTCTGTTAGATGTACCACATCATTATGCAGGTTTGTTTTATATATATATATATATATAATCACTTGCTATTGATGCTATGACCATGTTCAGCAACTCATCTTTCAGACAACGGGATGCCTCAAATATCAAATGAGCATTTCATCCAAAATGTTCTATTATAAAGAGGTGAGACTTTCAAGCATGATGTCAGCTTTTCAAAGCTGGCCAGGAACAGACAACTGAAGGGCTATCAGAATTCCACTTTATTGTTATGGGATATTATAAAAGAATCTTGAATGCCTACTAGGATATTCTCTTGTCCCCTCTTATACAAAAATAAAAAATCAGAGTAATATTTTTTTTTCTTTCTCTTCCTCTCTTCCTTCCCAAGGTTACATTGTTGTTTACCTAACAGTTTCTGCATTCGTCTATGGAGATTCTCAGTCATTCAGGTCACGGTTGTCCCAAAGGTGTTTTTTCGAGAGGCAACTGGACTTCCTGGTTTTTCTTTTGAAGACGTTTCACTTCTCATCCAAGAAGCTTCTAAGTGAAATGTCTTTAAAAGAAAAACCAGAAAGTCCAGTTGCCTCTTGAAAAAGCACCTTTGAGAGTTCTTGTATTCCTCCTTTGTTGTGGTTTATCATACTCCTTTACACTACTTTTGTAAATAGCTTCATGTTCTTCTAAAAATTGTGTAATTGCTCTTGAGTATTATCTGGTTAACAAAATACAATAAATTGTAAAAGTGCTTATAGTATGATTTGTATAAACAAATTAAACATTTGATACTGATACAAAAAGAATTTGTGTAAATAATAGAAGCTGTTTGTTGGTGTAATGATACCAATACATAGAATTCATCAGGCTAGTAGTTTACAGTCATCTTTATAAGTATCTTTGGAGATAAAATACTATCATCTTAACAATCAAGACTTGATCTCAAAAAAATATCAAAGGAATGCCCTTTGTCTTTCATGTTTACATTCAGCAAGTTAGGAGACAATTACTTTGCCAATATCATTGATTTTGAATTTTTGGGGTGTTTCATTTAAATCACATAGCAATTTTTCAAGCTTGTCATGATGCTTATCCTTGATGTCTATGGAGATTCTCAGTCATCCAAGTCATGGTTGTCCCAAAGGTGCTTTTTTCAAGAGGCAGCTGGACTTTCTGGTTTTTCTTTGAAGACATTTCACTTCACATCCAAGAAGCTTGTCCAACAAAGAGCTGAAGAATCTTCTTGGATGAGAAGCGAAACATCTTCAAAGAAAAACCAGAAAGTTCAGGTGCCTCTTTTGGGACTTATCCTTGTAGGCATTTCTAGATAAAGTAACGGTGTATTACATTTTCCATTTCTATTTAGTTTGATTACAGTTTGGGAATGGCAGCACCAATTAACATAGACTTCTTCTGCAGGATATGTTCATTTATCAGAATATTGTTTCTACATGCCCTTCTCTGTGACACTGTGTCATCTGAACATAAATAGTAAAAAACATCAAGCATATCAGAAATATATTGCTGCAGACTATGGACTTCTTTCAATGTGTATAAAATAAAGGGTCAATGGACTTCAATTTGTTCTTGAGTGGGTAAAAGAAAGAGAAAATATAGCCTGTGTCTTGGATTTTTAAAATATTTTTCAATATGGTTTTTGTTTATCATGTCCAATTCCAATTTTCCGTAACTAGGGCATTATACAGTACTTTCATAGGTAAAATTAAAATTGATTTTCCAGGGATGCACACACTCAGGCTTTGTGATATGACAGCCAGATGATTGCTTAAAACCATTTGCAACTCAAACAGAATGTATTAAATACACGATCTTTTTTTTTAGTAAGCTTGCACGAACCCATGATTTTTTAAAAAAAGAAAAATAGACCTATTATCTACTTAGATATGTAATATTTATTCTTTTTTCCTACTATAGTGGAATATACTTTTTTCCTATAGTAGAAAATTCACTAAAGGATATAATGTATTTTGAATTTGATTATTTAGAACTCACCCCTGTATAATCTACATATTTGCATGTATTAAAATCTAATTTTTTTAAAAAAATCATTTTTGTAATAATTTTATTGAAAATAACATATACACATCAAACTAATACAAACTACAAAAATGAAAAGATAAAAACTGAATGTGCAAAGAAAAAAAAGGAAACAAAAAGAAAGAAAGAATCCATCCTGGTGAATATGAACAATTTTAATTGCCATTTCTTAAAATACAATAAACAATACCTTCATCCTGTATCTCATCTAATTCTCTATGAACAAATCTTTAAAGTTTTATTCTCCATCCCAATCAGCAAAAGTTCATTCTAGATTCTTTGAAATCCAGACAATTTCCCTATCTTGTATTTCTTTCATTGATGCTTTTGTTTAATTTTAATTTGAAATTCAGTTCATTTAAAGAAATGATCAGTTTTCAGAATCAAACATTCTTTTAGTGAGAAAAGTAACAGGTCACTTTAACTCAATGATTATAGAGTTGGACTTTGAATGTGTAACTAAAGAGGTTTTCTGAAATTCTAATCTGTTCCATTCATTGTTGCAAACCTTAACATAAAATCTTGTCAAATTTAATCAGATAATGGTACTTCTCTTTCTGTCTGTTTAACAGATATATCTCTTGTAAGGAAGGTTCTCTTCTCTTCGTATATCTTTTATGAAAACAATGTCAAATACTTTATAAAAAAATCAATAGTTCAATTCTATAATAACATTTTCATTCTATTACCTAAAATCAATCTGTAAGATTTTTTAAAAAAATGATTATTATGGTTCGTTTTATAGTCAAGCAGATGATTAGACTGGATTTGGCACCTTTATCCATCTATCGAGTCCTTCCTAAGCACCTAGACAGATGTCACTGTTGATGGTGCTGAAAATACTGGTTGCAGGAAGTAAGCTGTTCCAAGTAAACTTGCATTTTGCAATTGACTGATGGGGATTTTGTCAATACTGATATTTTCAAGTGGTGCTCGAGATATTTTGGGATTACACTTAAGGTGCCTTATTAGTATTGGCATTATTTTTGCTTTATTTGCTATGTCCTATTTCTAATTTTAGATGTTTGTATTTTGTGACACCCTCCCCCCATTTTTTTCTTTTTTATTCTGCTATCTCCAAGTATTGCAACATCTGCTATCCAGATTTTTTGTTTGCTTATTTTGGTCTTTCTTATTGACAGTTGTTAAGCCTGGTACTTGTCTTTTGAAGTCTAAAGTCCCATAGCATTTTAGCTTCTTTATTTTCTTGTCTGTTTTGTGATCCCACTAATTTTTTGCTTGCAGGCAAATAGATATTTCTTGAAGATATTCCAATGCGCCATTGTTGCTAATTTGTCATGTCATTGTTTGTAGTCAATCAGTGTGGTCTTCTTGCAACAACTAATTAGATGGTCTACTGTTTGCAAATTCAGCTTCTTTGTAGAGGCAACATTTGCTATCTGTTGCTGTCTTCTGAGTTCAAATTTTGTATGCATTTGTATGCAAGACTTGGTCTTCTGTAGCTAGAGTTACCCTCTACCCCATCTCTCTTTTTAACCTTCTGCTTGTAGTGTTGATTCATGGTGATTGCCTGGACTGGTTCTTGTAGTTTTCTTGGCAAGATTTTCAGAAGCTGTTTGGCATTGTGTTTTCTGAGGGCTGAGAGAGAACGATTGGCCACCAAGGTCACCCAATTGGCTTCATGTCTAAGGCAGAACTAGAATTTACCATCTCCTTTTCCTTTAATGCCTTAACCATTACACCAAGCTGGCTCCCTGGAATATAATTAAAATATATCAACTTCTAATCTGCTTACCTTGATTTAAAACTGTCTGGTGGCATGAGTTCCAATGTATGTGTTGGGCCATATAGATTGACAACATACAGTTTGACTACTGGATTCAGTTCACCTGCCTTTTAAAAAATAAAAACATTTCAGTATTGATGAAATATGAATGGAATAATTAAATACAAGTTACGTAGATATCTCATTGATATTCAATGCAGAGTATTAAGTGATGCTAATTTGATGGCCATGCATTGGCATATACAGTAAGGCTTACATTCCTGCACACTTATTTTATTTTCTTTTTTTCCTTGTGAATACAAATAACTGTATAAAATACAAAAAAGGGATGATGCTTTTATAAGGAGTAAAAGTAATTACAAAAAGTTTCCTATGCACCAGCTTGGTCTAATAGTAGTCATAAATACTACTAAACCTGCCCAGTGAAGTAAAACATTGCAAAACATAAAGTCTTAGTCTATATTATTAGATCATTTGCTTAATAATTAAGGTAAATCTAAAATGAATAGAAAAATTAAATAAATGTTACAATTTATTAACAATATAAATCTGCTCACTACATAATAAATTATAGTAGACTTTTATAATTTCTTTATCATAAGTTTAATTGAATCTTAAATTTTATCCTTTGTTCTGTGTCTCTTTTGTACTGTTCAATTTGAAATTGCTGAAGAAAAGTAATGTAACAGTTGTAGAAATTAATTCTGCTCCTAGCAAAAACATATGAAAAATATCCACTGATGTACATTTAATTTACATGCTGTAAAGTCATCTAACAATTTCATATTTTTTAAAAAATCAAATGTAATAAATATAATTTTCAAAGAGACCCTAGTTCAGAGTAATACATTATTTAGATTTTAAAATATATTTATTCAATTTCTAATGTTACCCACGACCAAATTACACTGGATGGAATGTAAAGGATTAAAAACAAATAATGATAAGTAAAAACAACAATAAAAAAGAAACCATGCTGGGGAGGGAAAACAGACTGATTTAACAAGTTCATGCATCATTCATCCTGACCTAAATCCATGCTAAACTACATGTTCGATTCTAACATTCACAGGTTCTTTAATGTTTTTTTAAAAAGTTTATTTATTTTACTATCCCTGTAGACTGCCACACTCCAGCGAAAGTTCTAGAAGCTTATGATAATATGTTAAAGCAATAAAACCAACAAATAATCCAAGCCCTAAACAGACTGACAGCATTCATTAGCTATTCGCATTTGCATGCTTTTGAACTGCTGGATTGGCAGGAGCTGAGTCAAGTAATGGGAGCTCACCTTGTTATGCAATGCTTGGGTCTCGAACCTGGGCTATCTACTTTCCAGCTGAAAAGCTCAATTTATTATAGTCCCATCATGCACCCCAGGAAATACAATAAATGAATGGATTTATTAATAACAACTAACTCTTTGAATTGTGCTGAGAAGCCTTTTGATAACTAATGCAGGTCCAAAAGCACTGGTGTTAATTAATTATGGTGGATGTTACTTACCAGCTAATTGCTTATCACGCACCAGCTGCAGCCTACAAAATCAGTCCCAGATAAAGCTCATTGCAATAATATATTCTATATATGATGATTGCATACCTGAGATGGTTTTATATCTGATATGGTTTTAGGTATATTTTGTAAAGTGGTACACATAGTATAAAGGTAGCTTTGCCTGGAGGTAAAGCATTGTTAATATATTCTACATCTTACAGTGGTTATTTGACATGATAGAAGAGGTAAACAGTCTGATCTTAACCAGAGAGAAGAACTGGAATTATTTATTTGATTATTTATTTAATGTATTTTTTTTGTTGTTAAATTTGTTTGCCATTGATCTCATGCCTCAACCTGCTCTTCAACCTGACGCTGAACAGGTGACAAAAAAAAAGAGAGACTAGAATAGTTCATTAATTCACAAAAACATCCACACAAGTCTCCTGGGACTGGGAAGACTGTAATTATATCTGGTAATAAAAAAAAAATTGCTTAAATCTTTTATTTTTAGCTACTGTAATAGAGTTGTTATCTTCAGCTCCAATGACTGTTTTCTTCTAGTAATTGTGGGTAAGGGAGCAATTAAATAAAGCATGCATTAATAAAAAAGAAAGTATTACTCAATTTCCTTACCTTTGGATATGGATACTGTTTTCCTTTGGGATACAAAGATCCAGTAAACCAAGGAATAAGCATATTTGGTACTAATGAGTCATTTATCATAAGGAATGCCAGCCTCTCTCCATCAGGTGACCACCAGTGAGTAATGTGTGAATGAAGCAGTTCCTCTGAGGAAAAATAAGTAAAGCCATGAAATTAGCATTTTGTATCAGATTTACCAGTAAATATTACCTTTTAGATTTCCATGGAAGGACATTTGATACATTAGTTTTATCTAAACATTTTGCTCTTAGAAACATAAAAGAAAGAACAAAGAAACTACAAAGGATGGTGTCCTTTATTTTAAACTAAATGGAATACTTCACTTTTCCCTGAAATTCACACTTCAAAATTGTTTAGCTGCACTTCTAAACTCCACTGAAAAAAGTAGAATAATTTATAGAATACAAGCTAAAAATATTTCTCTTATCTTCTCCATGCAAGTTATTTCTCTTGAGGTAAAAAAAAACATGCATAATTGGGATTTCCATATTTTATATTCATAGTACATTTTTAAGGACATTTGAAGTAGGATCATTGTTCATATTCTTGAGTCCACCTGTTGTGAGGGTGCTGATGAGCTGTAGTTTTTGGTTTTTGCTCTGTTGACAATTGTTCATATGCAGCTGATGTTATGCTTTCTGTGGTGACTTTTATGGTAGTATACGTTTTGTTCTATGCGAATAGATTTTCTGTAAAGTTGTATTTGCAGGTTATCATCATTCAACTTAGTTATGAGAAAGTCTAAGGATGGGAATTTGTTCTCTTTATTCATCTCAATGTTTTGTTTAAAATCAACCAGTACTTCCAAGGAAGCATCAAACTACTATCCAATCTTTCAGAATTCATTGTAAGGAAATCTCCATTTCTCAACCATTGCACTAAAGAAGCCTCCCTGAAAATAATAATAAAACATCTGCAAAAAAATGTTGTTTCTACTTTGATATTGATCTCCCTAAGCCTAAGAGTATAAAATATACCTGGGCTACAACTTCCCCAAGAAATATTGAAAATGTTTATCCAGTGGTGAAATCTGAACTGGTTTACTACCGGTTCGCTGGCACCATGCGCCAAACAAGTGGTGTGTGCACACATGTGCAATGCGCACAAAACCTGAGCTGCACACGCATACACAGTGCGTGCCAAAAGGCGGCTTGGGAAGGCAAGTAGAACAGTGCGGGGGGGGGTGTAATCAGCTGTGGCACGCATGGGAACCTTTTTAAAAAGTTTTTAAAAGTTTTTACTACCAGCTTGGGCGAATAGGTAGTAAAAAAATGTTTTAATAAAGGTAAAAAAAAAAAGGCTCCGGCGATTACGCGGCATAGCTGTGATCGTCAGAGCCTCTTTTTTTAATTTTTTAAATCATTTTTTACTAACTATTCACCTGAACTGGTAGTAAAAAAAAATGCCTAAAAAGTAAAAATAATTAAAAAAAAAAAGTTCTGACGATCCGTCTGAGCGATGTGCGATCGTCAGAACTTTGTTTTTTTACTTTTTAAAGCATTTTCCAGAGAACAGGTAGGAAAAAAAAATGCTAAAAAAGTAAAAAAAAAAAAAAACAAGTTCTGACAATTGCGCATCACTCAGCTTATCATCAGAACTTTTCTTTTTACATTTTTTACTACTGATTCAGGCGAACCGGCCCGGGCGAACCAGCCCGAACCAGTAGCATTTCACCCCGGTGTTTATTCCACAATAATGTTTTTTTCCCTTGAAAGTTCAGCAAGGATAAGCTGTTTTCCGTTTAGCATCATATAGCAATTTTTATTGTGCAATTTACCTTCATATAACCAGTCTGCAATTCCATTAAAAACAATTCCTTCTTTCCCAGAAGATGTCAATCTCAAAGAGCTGCTCTTTACATCAGGCTGGTAATAGATGTTATTTTCAAATATATAAATCTATGTTGGGTAAAAAAGAATAACATGTTTTGTAATTAATTAATATTTTCATATTCATTATCAGGAAATCCTTTCTGAAGCTAATTTTTATATCCTTCTACAATTTATGGATTACTTCAGAAGAAAAATAGAGAAAGTATTTGTTTCTAAAACCAAATAAACAGAAGGCAAGGTTAAGTCATACTGTAAACAGTGTAATTTCAGTGTTAATTGATTTACATATTGCTACATTCTTTGCTCTAATTTTTATTATATTTATATATGTAGCCATATAGAATAAAGATTATTCTATGTGGCTACATATAGATTTATATAGATTTATATAGTGCTTCACAGTGCTTTACAGCAGTTTACAGAGTCAGCATATTGCCCCCAACAATCTAGGTCCTCATTTTATCAACCTTGGAAGGATGGAAAGTGAGTCAACCTTGAGCCGTCAGGATCAAATCTCTGGCAGAGGACAGAGTTAGCCTGCAATAGTGCATTCTAACTACTGCACCACCATGGCTTCACAAAATATGGTGAAAATATTGGGTTTTTTGGGTGCTTTTTGTGCTTTTTTAAAACAAATATGTCAGAGTTAAATGGGAAGCGTGTAGTATGTTTAGACCAGGGGTGGGTTCTACTTACCCTTACTACCGGTTTATATGGTGCCTGTGCATGCACAGATCACCTATGATGATGTCTAGGTCAATGGGCGGAGCCTCCGCCGGTTTTACTACCGGTACTACCAGTTCTACCGGTTCTTGTGAACCCGCCCAACCCACCACTGGTTTAGACTGCTGGGAGCATGTAAATCATGTCTACTAGTTATGGGAATTTTTTTCAAACATATACAACAGAAACATTTTCCCCCCCATTCCCCCCCCCCCCAAATTTCAAAAGATGGTTTAGCAGAGGCTTTCATAGAATCATTTTTTTTAAATTTTCCAAACAAAATGAAAGAATGATATTATAAATTTGACAATTATAGAACAAATATTAACACAATATATTGTCTAAATTAATCATTAAAACATATAAACCCATGCATATACAACATGGCATTATAGGTTGTTCAACAGTATTATGTAATATTTTTCAATTTTATCTCATACTTGAAGTGTCCATAATTCTTAGTATCTGCACTGGTCTTAGTCATTATATTTATATATTCAGTTTTTATTGTCTGCCCACTTCACAAGGACTTGAGGCAACTCAGATCGGGCATCAATTGCTATCATTCATGTTACAATCTACCTATTTCAAAGCAAAGTAACAGGATGAGCGAAAACCATTTTAGTAAATCATTCTGTTCTTGAATTGCATCTCAGAAGATTTTATGCAGCTGCTTTGAGTCTCTTCCCAAGTCCTCTAGTCTAAGCAAGCAGAAGATTGATAGAAGACACTTTTGCTGAAAAAAACAATGAAGTAAGGTGCCATCTCTGGGGCACTTGGGGCAGTAGTAACAACTAAGCTCCTTTCTCTTTTTGAGAACAAATGTATGTGTACTTGTATATTTTCAAATTAACCTGTTGATCTTAGTTATGAAGGAAACAATCCTGCTACCAATACTAAAATACCATTCAAATGCTAACCAGTTGATTTTGTTACATGGAAAGAAGTTCTTCTTAACTTTTGCCTCAAGCAGCAGAATGACTTTTCATTGGCCTTGCTTGTAAAGAGAATAATTAAATGCAACCTGTGAACAAGCTGATTCTACAGTTAATAGAGCTTAAATTAATTAAAAGTTCTGTATTTGAAAATTATTAATTTAGATGGAATTTCTGTTTTCTAAGGGAATGAAAAGGTGCTTTAATTAATGTTTCATACTTTAAACATGGCCCATTAGTCTGGTTACATGAGTGAAAACAGTATAATACATCAGAGATAATGGATTATTCATTGTAAGTTACAAGGATCACTAGTTTTTGTGATAATTTGCACGCTGGTTTAACAACATCCTCAAATTTAATGTTCTAGGCTAACAGATAATATAAAATATGTTTGAACACAACATGTGTTTTCTCATGTGTGTATGTGTGAATGTGTGTATGTGTGCATAAGATCATCTTATATACAGTACAGGTAGTCCTCAATTTATAACAGTTCCTTTAGTGACTGTTCAAAGTTACAACAACAGTGAAAAAAGTGACTTATGACTGTTTTTCACACTTATGACCATTGCAGCATCCACATGGTCATGTGATTAAAATTCAGGCCCTTGACAAGTGATTCATATTTATAGCAGTTGCAGTGTCCTGTGGTCATGTGATCACCTTTTGCAACTTTTTGATACGCAAAGTCAATGGGGAAGCAAGATTCCTTTAATAACCCTGCATGCTAGCTTGCCACTCACACAATCTAGATGTGCGTGTGTGCGCATATGTACTGCTCATCCAAATTGAGTTGCATGCACGCCAGCTCTCAGTCATATAAGTTGAGTTGTGCTTATATGCATGTGCATGCTGGCCCACCGCTCACACAAGTGGAACTGTATGCGTACACTCTGGCCCGGTATTTGCACAAGTCGAGCTGCACATGTGCTGGCCCAATACTTGTGCAAGTCAAGTTGCATACATGTGTGCCAGCTAGCCACTCACATGGTCCAGTTCTGAACAGGCCATGGCCCGGTAATGAACCATGGCCCAGGGATTGGAGATCCCTGTCCTAATAGCAATGTCCATTATTTTTGTCTACATGTAATCCATACTGCTCTTCCACAAAGAAGAATGAGCCAATGGAGGCATCATACCTTAGTGTAGGGAAGTATCTCAAGACTCTACACTCCCACCTTATGTTTAACATCTGCATGAGAATGCTGGGTGAGGTCATCCATTGGACTGGGTTCGGATACCATCAATATGTGGATGATGCCCAATCTTTATTCCAAACAAACCAGGTGAGGTTGTAAAATTCTTGCTTACATTTACATTTACTAAATGCAACCCAGAGTTGTTGTAGCATTAAGCACTTACAAAATTTTAAAATAAATAAAGTCAAGGGAGAAGCAAAGGCAGTGATTTTCTATCATCGTCCTTGCAGCCCTTAGTGTTCCATCTCAGTCTATGTTAGAGGATATCTTAATACACTGCCAAGCACCTCTTTAGAGTGAAGGTGGAAAATAAAAACATGAACAATACCATCTTCCTCCGGTATAAGTTAAGAGCTGCTAAGCATGTCTATCTATCATATATTCTTCTACCCTACAAAATGACCTAAACATAGCAGAAACTCATGGGCATAATGTCTCACAGATTACCAGGAGGAAAAAGATATTTCAAACAACACAGTAATGCTGTAAATACTGCAATGCTGCTGCTGTCTAATGTCATCTTGATAGTGCATTTGTCAAAAGAATTAAAGAAAGGACGAGGGACACAAATTGCTGGTTGTATTTCTCTGTCACATTTGACTCTTTTCACTTAAGGGTAAATAAGTAGATACTGGAGAGGAAAATGATTTGACAAGAGTCAAAAAAAGCCTGGGTGCTAGATCCAGTGTGCCAATCAGACACAAATGTTAAGACAGTAATGAAGACTTTTTGATGTTGGAATTATTCAGTGTGGATTCCTAGGTATATATTTCAAATATAAATGTGGTCAGCTATGCTATTTGCTAAGGCAAGAGCCTAGTTTCTCCCCACAGGCTTTAAAAACTGAAGATAAAATTCTCTAGATATCCTCACTGTTAAGTCTGGTATATATACATATATATTCCTTCATCTTAACTTGATACTGCTGGCTAAGATAATGGTATGCTTTCAAGATGTTTTTCAGTATGGCCTAGTTGCATATTCATTAGTTCTTTCTGCTATGATTTCACCTGCTGCTAATACATGCACAAAAAGTGATGAAATAAATAAATAAATAAAATCCTACCCAATATTATAAGCCTGTGGAACTAAATATAAATATGCAATGATCATACTACCTTTCCAGATCAAACTATGCCTGGACTTCTTTGATGTTTGAAAGAATGATTAAGAGTTTCATGCCCTAGATGCAGATGGAGAAATGAGTAGAAAATGATGGGTTTTCAACCCAGCAGCTGTCAATCAAACACTGTATTTTTTTTAAAAAAAACTCTTAATAAAAGTAGAATAGAATACATGTTCAATAACATGTACAATAAGATAGTTAAAGAAAGAGAAAAAGGAATGTCCCATTTACAGCTCTTTCTTTCATGTGAATTATTTGTGGGTTACCAAAAAATAACATTTCTTTTCTATATATTACTGCAACAACACTTCATTCTTCCAGGCCCTGACATGATGGAGTTTCTAGGCACCAAATTGAATAACTGTTGCAATTTATATTATTTGCATAACGATCTAATGAAAATGATGTAAATATGCCATAATATTCTATTCCAGGAGTGTCAAACTCGCATCATCACCATAGTGTCACGTGACTTATCACAACTTTTTTCCCCTTCGCTAACCTGGCTGTGGGCATGGCCACCGTGTGATGCATCTGGGCCACCAGTCTGACAGCCCAGTCCTATTCAGTTCAACTAATATTCCTGAGTACAAGTAGTCATTGACTTACATTAGTTTGCTTAATGACCGTTCGAAGTTACAATGGCACTGAGAAAAGTGACTTATGACCATTTTTTACACTTACAACCATTGCAGCATCCTCGTGATCATATGATCAAAATTCAGACGCTTGGCAACTGACCCATATTTATGACAGTTTCAGTCTCCCGGTGTCATGTGAACACTTTTTGAGACCTTCTGACAAGCAAAGTCAATGGGGAAGCCAGATTCACTTAACAACCATGTTACTAACTTTACAACTGCAGTGACTCACTTAACAACTGTGGCAAGAAAAGTAAAAAAATGGGACAAAGCTCACTTCACAAACGTCTTGCTTATCAACATAAATTTTGGACTCAATTGTGGTTGTAAGTCGAGGGCTACCTGTAACGAGCTCTCTTCCTGTAGTTCTGTGCCACTGTACTATTACAACATTAAATGAGGTTTTGTTATTCTGTACATATCAGGAATTGATAACACAGGGTGCACAGGTGCCATAATACCCATAACATCCTAAACGACCTCTTAGAATCCTAACATTATTTTTAAATGCATACACATGTACAACCGAAAAATTTAAGATATTTTTCTGCCCTGGGGATGCAATTACTGAAATATTGTAAGATTTGGCAATCTGGTGACATTCAATCCATTTTAAAAAAAGTTATGTTTGCCTCTGGAAAGGTCACATGATAGTAATGTGAAGTGAAAAAGTTGGTAATTCCTAATATTTATAATGAATTGCATCAGGTCTGTTTTGAAAGAGATAATAATATTTTTTACTTAAATTTTAAAAATACCTTCTTCCTATGAAAAGTTAAAGCCTTCAAATTCATCATTTTGAAAACATCATGATTATAGGTAGCCAAATGAAAAATGCTTTGTTTTAATGTTTCCAATGGGAACATTACAGGAACAGACATTACAATGGGAACGTTACAGGATCAGACCATTAGATTATGATGATAACCTCTGTCATATGTTATTTCACCTTTCATATTAGAAAAAAAAGAAGGGTAAAGCAAAATAGGAGCTATGGAAAAGCTGTATAGTGTGCACCCTTCTTTGATTACTAAGCTTTCAGTCAGACATGAACCTACTCAGTTTTATTGTTTTAAGGATTAGAAAGCTGGATAAAAATAAATCTGGAATTTCCAAAAATATAAATTTTGAAATAGAATTAAATTTCTGAATAGAATTAAAATTTGCAGGAAAGTAAAAGACCTGTCCAATGCAGCTTATTTCACAAAGCTAGTTACAGTGATGTGATAATTAACAAATATAATTGTCAAAGATATAATGATCAATTATAAGTTGGGAAGCAAGTAAAATCAAAAAGACAAATTTTGCCACAGGGGTGAAGAAAGTTTTGTTTACATTTTCTCAGGCCTTGGTAAAGTAGAGATCAGTCTTTTCTTTAACTTTTTTCAAGATAGTGAAGTATATCTGTTAGGGCAGTGGTTCTCAACCTTTCTAATGCTGCGACCCTTTAATACAGTTCCTCATGTTGTGGTGACCCCCAACAATAAAATTATTCCTAAACCCATTGAAAATATGTGTTTTCCAATAGTCTTAGGTGACTCCTGTGAAAGGGTCATTTGACCCCCAAAGGGGTCTTGACCCACAGGTTGAGAACCACTGTATTAGGGGGTTGAAGCTAATGCAAGCCTTCCTCAGTCTCTCAAGTACTTAAGTCACAGGTGGCCATTTATAAGAGGGGAAGGCATAGTCCTTGAGCCAGAGAAACATCCCACAACCATGTAGAAAAAAGAAAAATAACTTCTTAGACAGTCAGGTAAGGCATCCACAGTGGAAGAAATTAATTAGAAGGAAATATTGCAAATCCCTTTCATCTCCTTTAAAACCTCATCTATAATACTAAGTACCTGTTCCATTCTTCACCTCATCTCTTTATTCCAGAGCTGTAAGTTTAATGTGAATGTAGGGACAAACAAAGAACTATGTTCTTTATTTTTGAAACATGCAAGTAATACTGGCAATGCATCAACTTTGTATAGTACATTCCCACAATACATTTCAGCAATTATTACATCCGTTCTCCAAGGGGCTAATTTTCTAGGCAATGTAAATTAAAGAAATAGAGATTGTCACTATGGGGATCCTTAATTAAAAGAAAAATATGCGGGTGGGAGAGGTGTGCTCAGGAGTTTCATTAAAGGTGTTTTGTTTCCAGAATCTCATGTCAATCATAATTTATTGGACAAAATGCTCAGATGCAATAGGAGTAAGTTCACCACACAGAAGCTTAAGAAAATGGGAAAGAGCTTCATATTATCTCCGCTCTGTTTCAACTTCAACGATGCCATTATCCATCTGACAGAACAGTTCCACTGTTTCAATTTTTACAACTACATCTAGCCTAGGGAACTAATATATTTCAATTGATGCTTAATTGGATATACAAATCCAGGTAGATAATGCCACATATTAATCAGAATCCAACCAGGAATGTGCCCCCCTCCCACACAGATGTTCACCTCTGCTGATTTGGAGTAGCAATTGACATCAACACTGATATACAACAAATCCCAGGTGGCTTCAAAACTGCTGCTGTATCAACAAAATATTCTGAATTATTTGTGATATATAGAAAATTTTCCTCATCTGCTACAGACAGAGTACTTTCTTAGATGGATTAAAATCAATCATCCAACATTTGGGGTCAGTTTGATGTTGTGGTTAAGGTGTTGGCCTAGAAAGCAGGAGACTGTGACTTCTAGTTCTGCGTTAGTCATGAAAGCCAGCTGAATGACCTTGGGCAAGTCACTCTCTCTCAGCTCAACCCACCTCACAGGGCTGATGTTGTAGGGAAAAAGAGAGGAGGGAGGAGTATTAGTTACTTACTTAAGTAACCTTGAGTTACTTATAAAGTAATAAGAGCCTTGATAGTACAGTGGTTTGGTGCACCCTGTCATTAACACAGCTGCCTGCAATTTCTGCTGGTTCGAATCTCTCCAAGGCTCAAGGTTGACTCAGCCTTCCATCCTTTCTAAGGTAGGTGAAATGAGGACCCAGTTTGTGGGGGCAATAAGCTGACTTTGTATAAAATATACAAAAGAATGAAGGCTATTGCTTAACGCATTGTAAGCTGCCCTGAGTCTCCGGAGAAGGGCGGCATATAAATCAAATAAAAATAAAAATAAAAATAAGGGAAAGATAAAAATCCAATAAACCAGGGGTGTCAAACTCACGACGTCACGTCATCACATGATGTATCATGACTTTTTCCCCCTTCACTAAAAGGGGGGTGGGCATGGCCAGCGTGTGACGCATCCAGCCTGTGGGCTGCGAGTTTGACACCCCTGCTATAAATATTCAAGAACTAGTCTATATTTTTATACAGTGTGAAGGAGAAGACCTCTTTTGAAATAAATCTTCGAAGTTCAGTTAGATGAAATCAACTGTAATATTTTAAGTAGCTTACCCATTGATTTCACAAAATTCCTTCAAAAATTGTTGCTGACTTTAAATTTCTTAATGTGACAAGAAAGAGAAAATAATCACCTGAATGGGAAGTTGTTGTTTTTAGTGTTTGCTTGTACTACTGTGCTTACTCAGTTCTCACAAGAAAGCATGAGAAATGCATAATGTGATGCATTGGGGTTGTTCATTGGCTGGCTTGTTAAAAAGCCTGACCTTTGTTTGGGTTCAGGAGCAATTGATTCAAGATGGCTTGGCTGGCTTCCTTAACCCCTACACCATTACACTACAATGGATACATGGAAGTAACCATCAACAAACTGTTTTGGTTAATTCAATTGGTTTTTAATTACATTTGAATATTTCTGCAAGCTCCACTTTGACGTTCGTTCTAAATCAATTATGCCAGGGAAGGAAGGCGGCAAATTTATCCCTGGATTCAATCTTAATTCTTCTTGTAAATTTCATACTACCCGATTCCTAGTTCCAGGTTTGATTTTCACTATTTACACAAATAACATGTGCTGATCTTTTGCCTCCCATCTCATTAAGGATGCTCACATCCTCTGTGCTCAAATGAACCTAGTCTCATCTCAGTATTACTGGATAAATATCCAGGGCACACTGGACAATTTTATACCTCCTTGCTCCTTTCAGATACTAACCTTGCTATAACATATGATGTTGCCAGGTTCTGCTCAGCAGTGCTTAAAACTATCAGATGGGATGACTTGTGCCCTAGTTTTTAATGAGCATTTAGTTTCGCATCCTAGAATGCTCTGTACTGTGATAATCTGCCAAATGCTAACCTTTATCTTCCTCTATACCCATCTAATGTAGCTACCTCTCCTTTTAGAATTCTTTTTATTTATTTTTTTATTTCTATTTATTTATTATTAAATTTTTATACCGTCCCCTCTCCCGAAGGACTCGGGGTGGTGAACAGCCAAGATTAAAAAACATACAATATAAACATTAAAATACATTTAAAACAAAATTAAATCCAAAATGGCTCCCCAATTTAAAACGCCTTACCCATAACCCTATGATTAAAACAAATTTAAAATTTCCACATTAAAAGGGTGTAAGATTTAGGCCAGGCCAGCTTGATGAAATAGAAGAGTCTTAAGCGCGCGGCGGAAGGTGCACAGATCCGGGATCCACCGTATCTCCAGGGGGAGCTTGTTCCAGATTGTAAGTGCCCCCACAGAGAAGGCTCTCCCCCTAGGGGCCGACAGCCGACATTGTTTGGCCGACGGCACCTGGAGGAGCCCCTCTCTATGGGAGCGTACTGGCCGGTGGGAGGCTATTGGTGGTAGCAAGCGGTCCCGTAAGTAACCAGGTCCTAAGCCATGGAGCGCTTTAAAGGTGATAGCCAAAACCTTGAAGCGCACCCAGAAGACCACCGGGAGCCAGTGCAGCTCGCGCAGGAGAGGTGTTACATGGGAACTCCACGTCGCTCCCATAACCACCCGCGTGGCCGCACTCTGCGCCAGCTGGAGCCTCCGAGTGCACCTCAAGGAGAGCCCCATGTAGAGAGCGTTGCAATAGTCCAGACGAGAGGTAACGAGGGCATGAGTGACTGTGCGAGGGAGTCCCGATCTAGAAAGGAACGCAACTGGCGGATCAGGTGAACCTGATGAAAAATCCTCCCGGTCACGGCCGTTTTACATCTACTTATATCATTTAGCATTTTATATTTATTATTTTTTAGACTCTGATATATTTTTATGCTTTTTAATTGACCTTTGATTTAATTGATCTTTGACTGTAATAAAGATCTGACTGATTCAAGTGAACCTCTACTTTCCCCTTTCTGTACATGCACACACACACACATACACAGACAGAGGAGGGAGGGAGGGAGAGGAAGGGAGAAAGGGAGGGAGAGGAAGGGAGAAAGAGAGGGACGGATGGAGAAAGAGAGGGAGGGAGGGAGAGGAAGTGAGAAAGAGAGGGGGAGGAAGGGAGAAAGAGAGGGAGAGGAAGGGAGAAAGAGAGGGGAGAGGGAGAGGAAGGGAGAAAGAGAGGGAGTGAGGGAGTGAGAAAGAGAGAGAGAGAACACTACAACTTATACACAAGGTTAAAGCTATTATAAAAAGTATCTTGTAGAGACTTTTTAAAAACAACAGGAGGATGATTTGTCTTTGTAGCTATTATGTTTCTATGTGTATTGGTTAATGACAGGAAAATCTACATAGTATATACTAAAATTATAGATAATGTTAGAAATAAGGTTTTTTTTTTCTTTTTTGTGGAGGGGATTTCCAGAACTTGTGTTAGCTTTGGGGGCACAGTTGACTTTTTAAAAAATCTGTTTTGGTCACTTGGAGGATAATTGAATTGCAAGATTAAATCTGGGTCAGTCACTGGGACCAGAGATTTATTCTTCCGAGCTTTCAGACTCATGCTGGAGCTCATCTTCAGGGAACTTCTCTCTACTGGAATATTTGGGCTATTCTGCAAGTTGTATTTATGTGATGCCTTCCTATTGGCTAATTGGTATGTTGATGTCTGGCGAATGGCAGTTGTTTCCTTGTGCTGCCAAGCCCTCGGCTCCTAAGTACTTGATAAACTGGTGGTAAATCGGCACTCTTGTTAATGACAAGGGGGCCATTTCACAGGCTTCAACTTGCAACATTATCCTGGGACATGTATATTTGCCTTAATTGGTGATAATTGCACTGCTCAGTTCAATTATCCTGGACTGTTCTCTACTGTTGAAGGCCACCAGGTATCATTATCAAATGGTTGGCTTCAAACTATTCAGTGTCTACTTAGAACATGGAAAAAAGAGCAAATCCTGTACAGACTGCAGACCCTAATCTGTTTCAGCATCATACTGTACTTTAAAAATGAACAATGCTATCATTATATATTTGCATACATTGCCTTTCATTTCTTGAGATGCCTTCATGAGTTACTAGCTACTGGTTTAGGAGGGAAAGGAACTGGTGTAGCAAATGAAGTTGTGAGGAAGTAAAATGCAGAGCTATTATTGGTTATTCCCCAATAGTATGCAGGAATACAATTGGAGAAAAGCTCAAGCCACGATGTAGGGCAAAAAATTATGAATTGGCCCCCAGGGTCTGAATATTTTGAAAATGGTGGGATATAAAATAACATGTCAGGAATAAATCAGGAAGTTTTTTTATATACTGATTCATTTCTTTTATTATATAGATCCAGGTTGCTTATTTTTAAGGGAGAAAAAATTCCAGCTTTGTTCATAGTTTATACAGACACACAAAGGATAAAGAAGGAAGAGAAGGAAGAAGTCCCATATGCAAATTAGAATGACTAAATAAAGATAAGGTACATTTTATAGTTTTCTAACAGACTGTGTAATTTATTTCTGCTTATTGTCCTTATTGTTCTGCATCGTGGTGCAATATAAAGGAAGTGAAATTTATCGTTTAGTTTGTATTGCAATTTGAATTGAAAGAAAGCAAGAATATATGCTCTTATCTTTTTGTTTTGTATGGCTCCAACTATCTAGCAGAATATTTTTGAAACATAGTTCCTTCAATATTAGACCTTGTGCTTGTTGAGTAGTTGGGGTGGATTCTTAAAAGAGAGAAGATTCAAAGGATATCCATAAGGTTTTTTTTAAATGTGGTTCTGCGAGGACTCTGAATGGATTCTATGGGACTAAGTGGTGGGAAAAAAAGGTTCCATGGCATGAAAATCTCTAAGCATCTTCTAAGACTTGAAATATTACACAACATTCAAACATTGCCATGGTTTGTTTACTACTTAAAAATTGTTTTAAAAATTGAATGGTGTTAGCAAACATGCACTGAATTGTGATATTAACATTCAAAAATCACAACCCATGGAAAGAGTATTTTTTTTCTTTCCCAAATTTAATAGCCCAAGTGACAAGAACTCCAAGGTTAGTACATGGCCAACAATAATGTTTAATTTTTTTCATTCCTAGTTATGTTTCTACAATTCTGCCAAAGCCAGGTTCAATGCATATTCAAAAGTTTTTTTTTAATAAAAATGTTTGACTTTTATGAATATATTTAAACATTATTTTTGAAATCGTTTTCATTTTTGTTCTGGATAAAACAGCTGTAATCCTTGGGGTTCCTCTTGAACCCAGTCCCCTAGTTAGTTATCACTCAATTCTGCTGCCAGCGCTTGCTCTTTCTTTCTGTAAAGCAATTCCCTACACCCCTTCTCCATTGTACAGAACTGCATCCAACCCATCCCCAAGCCTTTCCCATCTATTCATAGAAGATTCATCAATCTTCTAGTGTGACATGGAACGGAGAGCTGAAATATGAAAACAATTTCAGCTGAATTGCTAAAATATGAACCAAGCATCTGAATGTGATCATGGGGACGTTCCAATTGTTGCAAGTGTGAAAAATGGTCATAAGTCACTTTTTTCAGTGCTGTTGTAACTTTGAACAGTCACTAAATGAACTGTTGTAAGTCAAGGACTGTGTGTGTGTGTGTATTGTATGTACATATATATATACATATATATACATATATACATATATACATATATACATATATACATATATATATATATATATATATATATATATATATATATATATATATATATATATATATACACATAAATACACATGCAGACAATGGTGGTAGATGTAGTGGTGCCAAGTAACAGCAAAATCAGGAAGGAGTGTCCCAAAGATGCTTTTTTAAGTGGCAACGCCACCTGGAGGTTTATCTATTTCATTCATGGTCACCTGCGTGGTGCAATTGGGTGTGAAGCCTTCTTGGAACTGCTGAAAGGACTGTGTTGTAGACTGGAGATAGATGATGTTGTATCCCTCTCCCTCTGTTGAGAGAGGGCTGTTTAATTTTGACAGAGATGGCCTCTTTGAACCCTCTTTCAAACCAGTGGTCATCTCTGGACAAGAAGAGAAACGTCTTCAAAGTAAAACCAGAAAATCCAGTTGCCTCTTGAAAAAAGTTCGGGCAATGATTACCTGGATGATTGAGAATCTCCATTGAGATCAGGAAGGAGTAAAAGAAGCTGCACAAGTATCAGGGTCTGATGGAGGAACTGGAAAGGATGTGGAAAATAAAAGCCAAAGTGGTCCCAGAGTAGTACTAGGAACACTTAGGGCTGTGACTCCTAAGCTGGGAGAGCAGCTCCAACACAGACCAGGAGCTACATCAGATCTCTCTGTCCAGAAGAGTGAAGTGCTAGGGACAGCTAAGATCCTTCGCAGAACCCTCAAATTCCCAGGCCTCTGGTAGAGGACCCGAGATTGAGAGTCTTCTACCATAGGGATGAAGAGAGAATTATTATACATACTTACATACATACATACATACATACACTAGCTGGATACCTGTGCTTCACTACGAAACTATATGATCGGGCTTGATAAATCGACACTTACAGCTTGAAAATTAATGAGTAGTTACAATCGGCCTCTCCTCTCCGTGTCTCTCCCTCAACCTTGCCCCACAGAAACATCCCCTATCCTATTCCCTTCTCTCCCTCAGCCTTGCCCCACAGAAGCCTCTCCTATCCTATCCCCTTCTCTCCCTCAGCCTTGCCTCACAGAAGCTTCTCCTATCCTATCCCCATCTCTCCCCCAGCCTTGCCCCACAGAAGCCTCCCCTATCCTACCCCCTTCTCTCCCTCAGCCTTGCCCCACAGAAGCCTCCTCTATCCTACCCCCTTCTCTCCCTCAGCCTTGCCCCAGAGAAGCCTCTCCTACCCTATCCCCTTCTCTCCCTCAGCCTTGCCCCACAGAAGCCTCCCCTATCCTATCCCCTTCTCTCCTTCAGCCTTGCCCCACAGAAGCCTCCCCATACTATCCCCTTCTCTCCCTCAGCCTTGCCCCACAGAAGCCTCCCCATCCTATCCCCGCCTCTCCCTCAGCCTTGCCCCACAGAAGCCTCCCCTAACCTACCCCTTTCTCTCCCTCAGCCTTGCCCCACTGAAGCCTCCCCTAACCTACCCCCTTCTCTCCCTCAGGCTTGCCGCACAGAAGCCTCCCCTATCCTACCCCCTTCTCTCCCTCAGCCTTGCCCCACAGAAGCCTCTCCTATCCTATCCCCATCTCTCCCCCAGCCTTGCCCCACAGAAACCTCTATCCTATCCTATCCCCTTCTCTCCCTCAGCCTTGCCCCACAGAAGCCTCCCCTAACCTACCCCCTTCTCTCCCTCAACCTTGCCCCATTTAAGCCTCCCCTAACCTACCCTCTTCTCTCCCTCAGGCTTGCTGCACAGAAGCCTCCCCTATCCTATCCCGTTTACTATGAAAGTAAAACTGAAAGTGAAACTCCTGTCCTCTGCTTGTATTTTGCATTTGGAACAGATTTCTTTTCAGGTGGGGAGGGGGAGTAGACCTCTTTAGCATCAGACCGTGTTAATCACAATATAGGAAATACTAATGCTCTGATGGTCATTTCGAAAAATCCTTTCTTAGTGAGCACCTAGAAGCCAAGAGGAACACACGTGGCAAATTTCAAGTTTGTAGGCTTTATGATTCTGGAGATTTCGTGATTACAGTGTGAATAGTTTTCGCGCTTATATATATAGATACATACATACATACAAACTGCCCTGATAAGGAGAGGTATTTTATTTTATTCACACCCCTTCTTCATCCTTCCTCTAGCCCTGAGGATCAAACTCGCATCATCACAGTGGTGTCATGTGACATATCGGGACTTTCCCCCCCTTCACTAAACTGGGCATGGGCGTGGCCAGAACATGACGCATCTGGCCTGCAGGCTGAGAGCTTGACAGCCATGCTCTAGCATAAAGGTGTTTGATACACTGATACAGGCCATGATGAGCAAAAACTTGTGTTATGATGTCATGATAAAAATCTTGACCTTTTGTAGATATATTGTGATGTTTCATAGAAGTATGTAACATATGTGCCTTGTGTTATGATGTGATGATATATGTTTTGCCACCCAATCCCTCTCTTTCAGATGCCAATGATTAAAGCATCTAATTAGAGTTCTAATCATTGTTGTAATTAGTCTGTCTTGCTAACAATTAGAAGTATAAACATGTTGGTCTTAGTAGGTTTGTAATTTGATCTGATTTTTACAAAAGGACAGATCTACTGTTTTAAATTTCACATAAATTGTTCAACATATAGTAAGAAGGAAGGATATTTTTTATGTTCAAAATTGGAATAACTCTCCTACATCTTCCGACATATAAGATGTACAATCTTGCAGCATACACATTAAATATTGTTTTCTTTTTGCCAATAAGCCACTGGAACAATATTTTGTTTTTACACCTGTTTGTAAAGAAATGGAATTCCTGTATTTAGTTTATTGGAGTTTTTTTGTACATAGATGATAATCTATGTAGGTATGCATCAGAAGTGTCATACAAATATTAATGACTATGAAGTATAATATTCATATCTATTATGCTGATAATTAGATGAAAACTTCCTTAATTAATAATGTGATAATACATTTTGCAGCACAAATGAGGGACTGAATAATACAGATTGCTCTATGCCAAACTCCAATTTTCAATGAAGTATGTGTGTAAAAGCTAATTGTCTGTATTGTTCAATCAATTATTTCTTCATGACACACATTATGACATTAAGATATGATAAGTTATCACTAATCAGCTAACCAAAATGAATGCAAAGTACTGGAAATATGGTCCATTACATCCTCACAAATTATTAATTTTTATTACAACTAGGGAAACCACTTCTACTAATTTTTAACATTGAAAATATGAGCTTAGCATTCCATATATGACCATTTATAAAAACATTCCTTGTTTCTAATATTCCTTTATTGAAGAATATTTCTATTGTTTTTTAAAAGGTACATGCTAGAAAGAAGAAGCTAGAATAAATACTAACTATCCATTAAGAATGGAATTATTATTATTATCTCATTTATTAAACATGAAACTCAGAACTGAACATTTTAAAATGTGTCTGTCACAAGTAAATGCCTCATTCTCCTTTATGTAAATAATATATGACCAGGGTATCAGGGGTTAACTTATTCTTCTCTATTTAATATATTCATACTCAACCACTCCTATATCTAGCTCCACCCCATGTATATATAAGGAGCTGTTTGCTTTCCTTCTGTGCTTCTATCTGTGAATATTCAGTGAATATAGAATGCCTTCTGTAAATAAACAGTGCTTTATTTGAATATCTAATTCTTAATCTACTTATTTCCCCCCGGAAATTCGTAAGATTTCTGACCTCCGGGTATTTCGCTGCGCACTAAAGACTCTATTGTTCCGCCAGGCTGGGTTAGCAACATAATTTTTAATTGGATGTTTTAAATTTTTGGGGTTTTAAATTAAGCCAATTATTTAATATTTTTTAATTATTTTAATTCGATGTCTATACTGTTTTTAAATAGGCTGTACACCGCCCTGAGTCCTTCGGGAGAAGGGCGGTATAGAAATCAAATTATTATTATTATTATTATTATTATTATTATTATTATTATTATTATTATTATTATTATTATTATTGAGTCTGATCCTGAAAATATCGTAACAATCTGGTAGCAGAGGATGGTTAAATTGACTCAATAAAACTTTAAATATGTCTGAGAGAGAAAACTCCAGAAATAAAAGAGAAAGACCCAACACCAGGGCATACAGCAAAGAAATGGAAGCAGATCAAGAAATAATCGATGAGTCCACGAATACAATATCGAGAGAATCTGAAGACTGCACTACTGACAATGAAGAAACAATGGATGAGACTGATGATCAAGAAGAAAACGAAATAGAAAACAACGAACTCAGGTCAGAGATACTAAAACTCTTAAAAAGCCAAAAGAACGATGAAAATCTCATCGCGAACCTCCAAGAAATATTAAAAAACAACAGAGCAGAGAAAGAGAAGCACATCGTTACGAATAAATCTAAAGACTCAAAAACAGTGAGTGATCTGCCTGAAAATAAAAATACAGCGAAAAAGAAAACTAACAGTCCCGCGCAAAATTTTGAATGGCAGCCATCTTGGTTTCAACGGACCCCTAAAATGAGCGAAGCAGAACCAATCAGAAAGCTAGATTCAAAATACCTGGCGCGAAAAGCCTTACTCGATGCAAGAAATGAAAAAGAGAAAATTTACACCTCAGAAGAATCAGACACAGAGATTGAAGAGACTTTGATAGATATGCAAGTAAAATCAGCAATGAAAACGCTCTTTGCTGCTTTTGGACCAAAATTGAAAATCACTAAAGAATCAACGAAAAGGCAAGCAAGCAAACAAACATCTCAGAATCCACCCACTTCTATTCAAACGACAAAAGCGCCGACGCCTGAACCCAGAGAGCCCTGCAGATACCACCCCATGCCACAGGCGATCCCAGGGACCAGCGTTCTCAACCAAAGAAAGCGAGCGCCTGCTATCACCAGGACTCCCAAGATCGAGCCGGAGACCGATTCCTCAGAAGAAGAGCGATGCAAGGGAGCTGCGGCAGCGAGAACCTCTCACGACGGCTTCAGGAGCGAAATGAACAATGCGCATGTGCAAGACTACACAGACAACTTCGAAGGACATGAAGAACAGAGAGAACCATTCAGAATCGTCGCAAGCATACCCACGCCATTTTGTAACTTTCAACATTTGCAAGACCACGGACTACCTCCAGTTGTAAGTAATGGATCCAACAATATTGGGAATTTACCCAATGATTTCCCAAAACTGTGAATAGATGGCATTAATTTGCAAGAATGGTGTCAGCAGCTCCAGGTTGTCTTTCTAAAAGAAAACTTATTATTTTTTATCACTAATCCCCCAAAAAGACCTTGGACTCTAAAATTAGACTGTCTGCACCATAGGGCATTTTTCTTATTAATTTCCAGTATATCTCCTGCCATGTATCACAGTATTAAGCAAAATCTAACTGTATCAGAAATTATTCAATGCATGTTTAAATTGTTTCACAGTGAAAGTGTAGCCACTACAACAAGAATGTCTAAAGATTTCTTCTCAGCTAGGATAAAGCCAGGGGTTACCATAAGTGAACATTTAATATCTTTAAACAAAATTAGAGCAGAACTGCATTTAAGGGGGGAAATAATTTCAGATCAAACAATGAAGAGTGTTATCATTAACTCACTAGACCCATCGTGGGATAACTATATATCTCATTTAGACACAATCAATTTAGGATATTTATCCATAGAAAGTCTATCTAACAAGTTAATATCTGAAGATAATTCAAGGAGAAGTCGTTGTAACAATCACATGGAACATAAACAATATAAGAGGGTAGTTTTTCAAGAAAGATATCATGAACCAATAGGATGCCACAACTGTGGATCCAAAGAACATAATAGGAGAGACTGTCCAAAACTCCTCAGAAATAGAAAAAATCCTGACTACAGAAATAGGTATCAAAACAGACAGTCATCAATTGATAGACATAGATATAGAAGTCCACCCATCTATAGGGAACATAGAGGGGGCAGCGATAACTCAAAAGATAGAAAGTCTGGTTCACTGAATGGGTTAAACAAACATGACAACACTAACATACAACAGACAGAGGACAATGATTGGCTTATCGATTCTGGAGCAATCAACCACACTACAAATAATAAAAATATACTATCTTCATTTGTAGAGGATAAATTCGTAATTAAGGTAGCTAATCAAGAGAAGGTTCAAGTCATAGGTAGAGGAAATATAACCTTACCTGGCCTAGGAAAAATAGAGGGGGTATTGTTAATACCTGAAATACCTCATAACATACTTAGTGCAATAAAACTAAGCAGAGATTCTGGCATAAATATTGTGTTCTCAAAAGGAAAAGCAACATTAGAGAAAAACAGAACAAACATAGGTACTGTGATTATTAAAGGAGGTCTACCTTATCTAATAACAAAAGAAAAATGGTTACACAACATTGATTCTAACATGGAAGATAACAATAACATAGACAACGAAAGCAGTAGTAATAGTAACAATGAGGAACATGAGATTATTCACAATCACAAAGACACACACAACAACAAAATACTTAATATTGGTAAACCAATTCATGATGAGTGTGCTCATGTCTTACATAGGAAATTAGGACATGCCAGTTTTCCTGTAGTTCAAAAGATGACTGAACATGCTGAAGGTGTTAAAATAAAAAATTGTAAAAACTATTTGGAATGCTCAGTATGTAAATCTACAAAACTCAAAACTAGCCCCAAACCCAAAAAATCAACAAGATCAACCAACAAAATTTTTGATTTGGTACACATGGACCTAGTTGGTCCATTAACACCATCAATCACATATAGAAAACGTTATTTCCTAACCATTGTGGATGACTACAGTCGTTATGGCTTTGTCTATACACTAAAGCACAAAGATGAAACTTTTCAGAAATTTAAGGAGTTTTACAAACGTATAGAAACACAACATAATATTAGAATAAAACAAATTATGACAGATAGGGGATGTGAATTCATGTCAAAAGAATTCTCCCAATCGCTTAAAGACAAAGGGATGTTACATTACACGTCTAGCCCTTTCTCTGCATTCCAAAATGGAGTGGCAGAGAGAAAGAACTCAACATTACAAACCATGATTAGATGCACATTAGAAGACGCTGGCTTAGGAAAACAATTCTGGTCAGAAGCTTTACAATATTCCAATTATACACAAAATAGAACTTGGTCCAGCATTGTTAACAAAACACCATATGAAATGATGTATAATAGGAAACCCAAAATAGCTCATATGCACATATTTGGAGTCACTGCAGACGTACACATACCTAAGCAATTAAGACATAAAGGTGAGAACGTATCTAGGAGACTCAGGTTCATGGGTTACGAAACAGGCACAAAAGGGTACAGATTTATCGATAATAATAACAGATTTATAGTTTCCAGAACGGCTGTATTCCATGAACAGGCCAAATGGTCTAAAATACATCTTAATGAAATTTTCCCAAACAACTATACAAACGCTAAACACCAAGAGGAAAGAACTGGAGAAGAATACAATCACAACATACATAAAAACAAAAACAAAACATGGACAAACAGTCAATACAAAATAAAGACAGATTCATTAACAAAAAAGGAAGCTAGGTATTTACATGACAATTATAGTAGACCAAAAAGAACAATCAGGAATAACAGAAACCAAATACCAAACAAATACAAAGATTATATAATGTATATGGATGGAGAAACATCAACACCAAACACATACGAGGAAGTGCTAAAACTTCCCCCCGAAGAAAAGGAAAAGTGGGAATCAGCCATGACTAAAGAGATGGATAGTTTGCAGAAATTAAATGTATTCACACCTACACATGCACCTAAAGATAAAACTGTTATTGGTACTAGGTAGATATATAAAACCAAAAACTTAGAAGGAGGCAACACCTTATACAAAGCTAGACTAGTTGCTCAAGGTTATGCACAAAAATATCCCGAGGATTACACGGATACATACTCTCCCACAGTAAGAACTGAGAGTGTTAAAACTGCACTGGTCATAGCATCAGCACTTAACCTTGATGTATTCCAATACGACATACAGACTGCATATCTACATGCAAAATTAGATAAAGAGATATATGTAAGAGCGCCTCACAGTCAATATACAAACAAAAATGAAACGTGGTTACTAAATAAAAGTTTATATGGGCTGAAACAATCTGGCAAAAGATGGTATGAATGTTTAGTAAAAGTGCTCAAAATTATGAATTTTAATGCCACTACTGCTGATAACTGTTTCTTTGTTAAAAAAGAGGATGACTCTTTAGAATTCGTGTTAATTTATGTGGATGATATTTTGTATATAGGTAAACACAAAGAGAAGAGAGAAACATTTGTAACAAAACTAAATGAACATTTCTCTTTGAAATCATTAGGTAAGGTAAATAAGTATCTTGGAGTTCAAATTAGCAAAACAAAAAAGGGATTCAAACTTTCTCAAAGAGATAAGATTATAGAACTCCTGAACAAATGTAACTTAAACAATGCTAAACCCTGTGATACTCCCATGCAAACTGATTTCCTGAGGAACACAGATGAGTCATTCCCTGAATTTAAAGATAATACTCTTTACAGATCAGTCATCGGTTCCCTTCTATATATCTCCAATTGGACCAGACCCGATATCGCTTTGCCTCTCAACTTGTTGTCTAGACACGTCAGCAAACCACTAGTATATCATTGGGAAGCTGTCAAAAGAATATTAAGATATTTGAAAAATAGCTTAGATTTTTGTTTATTATTGGAACCCAATAGTGATAAAGAGCCCATCCTCACATGTTACGCCGACGCAGATTGGGCTGGCGACACCACATGTAGAAAAAGCACATCTGGTTATATATTTTTTCTTAACAATTGTCCAGTTTACTGGTATACTGGTAAACAAGACTTAGTAGCCACATCAACGACTGAGGCAGAATATGTCTGTTTGTCTAAAGCCTCAAATAACCTCGTATGGTTTAATGACTTGTTGTCAGACACCTGGATGAAACCTTCATTACCATTTATCATACATGAAGATAATAAAGCTGCTATTGAAATATCTAGATCTGATGCCATTGGACAAAGATCCAGACATATAGATATAAAATTCAAACATGTGAGGCAGTTATCTAAAGATGGATTTATTAAAGCAGTCCATTGTGAAACGTCAGAGCAAATTGCTGACATACTAACAAAGCCTTTACCCTCTAAGCAGCACAAATATTTGACTTCTAAGTTACAAGTTTTATATTGTTCAGAATCTGAATGTAATTATTGTTATATATAGAATCAGCATTTAGAGGGGGATTTGTCACAAGTAAATGCCTTATTCTCCTTTATGTAAATAATATATGACCAGGGTATCAGGGGTTAACTTATTCTTCTCTATTTAATATATTCATACTCAACCACTCCTATATCTAGCTCCACCCCATGTATATATAAGGAGCTATTTGCTTTCCTTCTGTGCTTCTATCTGTGAATATTCAGTGAATATAGAATGCCTTCTGTAAATAAACAGTGCTTTATTTGAATATCTAATTCTTAATCTACTTATTGAGTCTGATCCTGAAAATATCGTAACAGTGTCTCATATACAATTGACTGGATAACAACAACAACAACAACAACAACAACAACAACAACACATGCTTGTGACTGTTGTAGCCAATTCATTTTGCACAGGGAAATAATTCATTGGCATCCTTCAGTCTCAAGAGACTATGGTATCATGCTCTGGAAAGAGATCCTAAAACAGCATCTAGTGTGACTAAAAAAGTCAATTTGAGAGTGGCAGTCCCTTCCACACTGAGGGCAGATACATTCTGTCCCTTGCCCAGCCCCCAGATTTCGCTGGTTCCGGGACTGCCTCTTTGCCTCAGCCTGCGGAACAAGTGTCTCTTCGAATTGGAGGAGGCCATGCTGCGTCTTTAGCCTCCAAGCTGAACGATCGGAGGTCAAAGTTAAGGTCCGACCTTGATCTTGACAGGGAAATAAACATTCAAACTTATCGAGCATACACATTTTGAAGCATTTATACCTATTTTGCCTTTTTGGTAAACAGCGTACAGCTTTGCTCTGTGCATAATTCTAGTATTTCTTGCCTGGCATTTTGTTGTTGTGCAGGAATATATTGACAAATTGGTATAGTTAATTATTCAAAAATTACAAGTCATGTTCCAGATGGATGCAATTACTTCTCACTTCAGCTTTGTTTTTTTGTTCCTATTTAGCGAGCTGTATTCTTACCTATAACATTTAAGTGCCCATGCCAACTTGATTAACAACAGATGAATCAAGATATCCTTAAAATATTTGATTTCATGTACTTTAACAGAATTTTCTGCCATAGAAGAACTTGTATACATACTCTGTTACCATATTATGACCAAACGGTATAATGAATCATACATATTTTCAAAGTGTTAAGTATCAAGAACCTTAATTTCAAGACTGAATTCCTCTTACATGTAAAAGCTATGCGTTTATCTTTGTTTTGTCTTTATGGTTTTTTTAAAAAAATAAAATATAAGCCTTATTGTTTATGCAGGAATTCTCAGAAACATTTGATATCACTAGTTATGGTATTTTTCTGGATTGCCTGGCAGAAATGGGCTTTGGAAGTACCATTTAAGTTAAATTCCAGTTCTTAACAAGAAGTCAGTTTCAGAAAATGATCCTGATCCATTAATTTATCTTTTCTTATGTTATTTCTGTGAAATTATGGGAAAGATTATCAGACCATTTGAAGTGTGATATTATCAACATACACATGGCCTTTATCTCAAACATCATCATGGTATACAGTACGTCACTCATGATTGAACTCTAGATTCCTTGCTGCTCTCTGAACTTGGATATTTGATCACAGACATTTCATTACCAGACTAGGTAATATCTTCAGTTCTAAGATAGAGTGGAGCTTGCTTTAAGTTTCTATACAGTAGATGCCCTGTTAATGTTGGTCAGGGTGTTGTTTTCTCCTTGATCAGACTATTATGTATTGCTTGTTTGTCTGATGTTAATCCTGGTAATCAGTACTTATCTGGGTGTTGATTACTGGTGAGAAGGGTTTTTTTAATCTCTTTTGAATGATGTGTAAATGTTGCTTATTTCTATGTGCCAATTGATGAATGAATGGCAAGCTTCCAGGAATTCCTTAGTGATTTTGAATTTAGCTTGGTCTAGGATTCTCACAGTTTCCTAGCTGAAACTATGGTTAACTGGGTTAACTATGGTTAACTCTGTTCATCTATTGTGACATTAAGGCATTTTTATTATATCTTCTGACTGCTACTGGTAGTTGATATTGATGAATGCATGCTGCTAATCTTCTCCCTGCTATCCTACATAGTGGCTGTTACAGTCTTTACAATAGATGTTGTAGATGACTCATGTTTTTCTTCTTAGGTTACTGTGTTTTGATTTACTTAAGATGATTTAGTAAGCTTTAGTTGGTTTGTTTGCTACAATAATGCCATGTGGTAGTAATAGTCTTTGGGTTTATTATTATTTTTTTAATGTATGGCAATGTTACTATTTTCACAGCTACTGCTATAATGGTTTGAGTGGCCACTCAGGCACTTTTTGATAAAGTTAGATGTTGTTGAAAAAGGTAAAGGTTTCCCTCGCACATATGTGCTAGTCATTCCCGACTCTAGGGGGCGTTTCAAAGCTGAAGAGCCAGAGCTGTCTGAAGACGTCTCCGTGGTCATGTGGCCGGCATGACTAAATGCCAAAGACACATGGAACGCTGTTACCTTCCCACCAAAGGTGGTCCCTATTTTTCTGCTTGCGTTTTTTTACATGCTTTTGAACTGCTAGGTTGGCAGAAGCTAGGACAAATAACGGGAGCTCATGCCATTATGTGGCACCAGGGATTCGAACTGCTGAACTGCTGACCTTTTGATCGACAAGCTCAGCATCTTAGCCACTGAGCCACCACATCCCTTGCATGCTGTTGTACAGGCCATCTATTACTCTTTTTTGTTGTTTTGGTTTGCTGCAATGTGTTTATTCTAATCAGAAAAATGTTCTTATACAGCTCCTCTTGTAGGAGATGGGTTGTTGCTTTGGCGGATGCCTGGTTAGCGTGAGTGATTTTTCAATAAACTTTCATCTCCTGATAAGGATATGCAGGAAGGGCACATTGTTATTTTTTTCTCCCCTTGTGAATTTTATTCTTTTGAAAATGTTGTTGATTGTTACCTAACAGGGCAAGGTGCTGTATATAAACAGAGAGCAAAAATGAAACAAATTATTTATTTATTTTATTTATTTAGAAAATTTATATTGCCACCAACTTGCACATGGTGACTCAAGGCAGCTTAGAAAACAAAACCAAGGAATAATTGCATACAAATCCCAAATAAGAAATGTGTTTCCTATAAATTGTATCCTACTCTTAATGCTTTAAAATAGATCAGCTGGTAAAATGAACATGAAAAGTTTTCTTACCAGCTGCTGGTCTTGTACACCCCATGCTGCATACAGTAAAACTGAGTCCTCTACTTCTGGAGGATTTAGCTCCCAAACTTCCCTTGAAAAAAGTAAACACTTTACTTGGACACATTTGTAGCATTCAGTACTCAAAGCAATATTTATCAAACATTATCTTACCTTGTCTGTATGTTATATATCACATATGAAGCTGTATAAGAATAATGAAAAACCTGTAAAACAAGGAATAAGAAATACCCATAAATATTATCATCCAGATTGTAAAATAACTTCTTTAATTTTTGATTTAGTATCATACTGATCAGAATGTTTCATTACAGAGTACTGGGCAATCTCCCAATATAGAATGTACTAACTATAAAATTCTAGTCATCCAATTTAAATTTTAGAAAACAGCTGGATTCTCCTTGGACCAAATCACATGACCCCTGGGTCTACTCAGAACTTAAATATAAATCTGGATTCTAAACTTTAAACTCTTATCAAATGCCATTAGAAATCAACAAATGCTCTCTGTTAAATTTTATTTTATCCTGAAGTACAATTACCATTACAAAATATAACCAATGAATTGGCCAAACTGTATTAGCATAAAATCTTACAGGTCTGCCAGGATGTGTTCAATAAAATATGATTTCTCAGAAAAGGACCAACACTAGACATAAATCTTGGGGTTTTCTAGCACATGGAGTTACTTACACATGGAGTTTGGTCTGTATTGATAACTTGATACTTCTTTCAATACAAGTTTTTAATTTGGTGATATTACAGATACATACACACATACATACATACATACATACATACATACATACATACATACTCCCTGTAGCTTAAGACATGAATTAGAGAAAGATTAAGTAGAAGTGGACCAAAGAAATTAAAGTCAAAAACAATAAAGCAAGTAAATCCAATTGAAAAAAATAGGGATAATGAGGAAAACAAACTATGTAAGAGTAAGTTAACAAAAGAACCACACTTCTAAATTATTCAGTTTACTAATGACAATTACCTTTATAACAACCATCTTCACTTCCACTATTTCTAGGCACCCAATTAATAAATCTTCATATTTTTTAAAACTTCTCAATTGTTTTCAAGGAACTCAATATCATCCAAGCACAACTTACTTGATAATAGTATGTTCTCTGATAACATATTCTAAATGTATTAGATCAGGAATATATATTGGATACTAACATACTTTCTTTACTTTTTAAAAAAGGTATAGATCATAAACACTTAAACAGTGTTCAATATTGAAACATTCAAGTTCAGATATGGGAGAATTTTGAGTTTCAAAGATTTATGAGGATATCACTCTTGAACAAATGATACCTTATCTTATGCTATTGTTATGTGTAGTGACATATTTTCTTCAGATCCTTAAGCTATTCATGCAAAATGATACGTATATCTAATAGGCATGGATTACTTTAAGTTTCAAAATACTTTGGATTAAGATTTTCATTAAAAAGATATGGTATACACAGTAGTCGTAGAGTTTAGTATCATTATTATTTAGTCTTTACTGACATTGTAGTTCCCAAAATGCTGCATTAACTTTAAAAAAATATTTTTAAACAGCTACAATGAGATTAAATGGTAAGGTCATAACTACCTGAAGCACCATTTATCTTATTCAATCAACATCAAATACTTAAAATGATTTATTGCATCTCTTGTTTATCACTGAGCAGAATTTATGAATAGTATTAACATTTTTGACTGTGAAATATTACTGTCATAACAACGGTATTTTGCAAAGCCAAAATAAATATAAGAAAGAGACATTTCTAGACATCTAATTCATCTAACATGAAAAAAGCCTGTCAACCTAGTCTAAACAGCAAAAAGGCACATCTAGAAAATCAGCCTGGGCTTGTGCTGGTCTATTTAAAATTTATCATAAAGCTTAATTATCTCGTGAAAAAGTCATCTTCTTTGGAGTATTAATTAATTTACAATCAATTAAGCTCAACATAGCTAACTTCAAATGTGAGACACCCTGAACTGAACTGAACTGAGTGGAAAAGAAATTATATTTATTATATTGTCATGGTTGGTTGTATAATCAGTCAGGATTTAGCCTTTTTTATCCACCTGAGATAGACAGATGTGGAGGTTTGATAGTGTTATACAGATTTCATTGTAGGATGTAAGCTGTTCCAAGTAAAGCTGCCTTTTGCAATTAACTGATGGTGATTTTCTCAATGCTGATTCCTTCAAATGGTGTTTCAGATGTTTTGAGATTGCACCCAAGGCACCTAATCCTTTCTCTACTCCCCAAAGGGACAAAATCAATGTGGAAACAAACATGGTATCTTGAGACTTTTCTACTGACCCTGTAATCCATTCCCTAGGACATTCTCATTGAAGATCAATCTGTTTTCATTCCCCAGTCTCTCAACACAGAAGTATACTCAAAGCTCACAGCTGGATGTAACCCACCAGTACTCAAGGCACGGGCATAACAATTATCTAGGCCTCAAATCTAGAAAGGTTTGGCTTCCATAAACCTGCATGTCCATGCTTCTAATCTAAGTATATCCTGCCTTCTTCCTATGACCTTAAGGTAGTATACTGTAGTGCAAACCAGGGGTGGGTTCCATTACCTTTACTACCGGTTCATGATGGAAGCATGCGCGTGCTTCTGCGCATGCGCAGTTAGTCAGTGATGACATTGGGGTGGATGGGCGGAGCCTCCAACAATTACTACCAGTTCACAAGAACCGGACTGAACCAGGAGCAACCCACCACTGGTGCAAACTGTGAAACAGACTTGGACTATAAAATGACAAATAGTGCATAGTCATTTGATTATTTAAATTTAGAATTTAAATTTTAAGAATTTAAATCTGTCTTTATCTTAACCACTACTGTTTATAACACTGGTTCTCCACTGTATTAACATATTTATAAAAGTTGTAATTCCAACTGACGATATGCATGAACTATTTTATACAATAATTTGTATTTGATATAAATCTGCTCCTGTGACACAGTTTGATCAAAATCAGAAAGAAAACACACTGACCAGAATTATATACTTGAAACTGAAAAGCTATATTCCAAATTTTAGATTAAACACAGATTCTTAATAATATAACTAAGGAAGATCACCAAAAAGTGTTAAGAAAATAAAACTGTTATTGACAACTATGGTACTGCAAAAATACAATGAAACTTTTTCTTTATCTCACTAACAGTCTCTACCATCTGTTCCAAAGATTTTCCAACCCTCTTAAGCAAATTTGGGGAGTAGACAAATTGCAGAAAGAAAGAAAAATATGTTTCTTTGATAAATATTATGCTGTTAACAAACAGCACCCATTAGCAATTATTAGCATTGTACATATTTCCACCACATTTCAAAAATTGGCTTAAACAAAAATTCCCTATATACCGTAGATAATTTGTACATTTCTATTTTTGAAACCAGAATGGGAGATTTGGGATAATTCTTGACTTATGACCAATTGACCTAAAATTTCCACTGCTAAGCAAATTGGTTGCTAAGTGAGTTGTCCCTAATTTTACAACCAATTTGCCAGGACTGAATCTCTGTAGTTGTTAAGTGAATAATGTGGTTCTTAAACAAATCTGATTTTCCCCATTGACTTTGCTTGTTGGAAGTCAGCTGGGAAGGTCACAAATGGCAATCACCTGAAGCCACAACCATCTTAAATACATGCTGTTTGCTAAGTGCCTGAATTCTGATCATATGACCATGAGGATGGCATGATGGTCATAAATGTGAGAACCAGACAAAAATCAGTTTTTCAGTGTTGTAATTTTGAATGTTAAACAAATGGTTGTAAGTTAAGAACTACCTATAATCCATATGTGAATAAAACAATAGCTTAAAAACCAGACCAAAATTCAAGCTTCTAAAAATAACAACAGCTATTTTTATCTGCCATTTTTTCTATCATATCCCTCAAGCTTTAAGGCAAACACTTATGGATTTATGATTTCAGACTTTATTATCTCAATGGAAATATTTCCATGTTTCAATATGCTGGTCCTATTATTGTGTTCAATACAAAAGTTACATTACACAAAATTCTGTCATTTATCATGTTGGTTCCAAGAAAATACTTCTCATAGTTTAAAAAGAAGGGATGATACATCCCTAGTTGAACAAATGTGGACATGAATGTATGTATGTATGTATGTATGTATGTATGTATGTATATATTCTTACTTCTTCGTAGGGTTTATGTGTGTTCTTTCTTCTAGCCAGGTTTTCCCTACGTAAAAAAAAAACCTTGGTTATGTAGGGAAAACCTGACTAGAAGAAAAACATATATATACATACATACATACATACATACATACATACATACACAACTAATATTCTATTGCTACCAAAGAATTTTGAACATTTAAAAAAACTATTTCTGTGCAAAGCTTTACTGGAAAATTTCTGCACCACATTATCCATGAAGAGAGCTGTCAACTGTTTAAGATGCTTTAGCTCAGGAAACAAACATCACAAGAAATATTGATATGGCTGTATAACAGAATCTTGAAAGTCTGACAGCATTTCCCATTCTATCTCTGTTACACTAAAGAGAGTCAAGGCAGGTCAATATTGAGTTTCATCTTCAGGCTTTCCTGAGCTAGGATTCTCACATATTTTCTTCAAGGACATTTCTGTATCTGTGACAGTAGATCTGTACAATATCTCAAACTGTGCCAACTATCGTAATCTAAAACAGGAAATGGGATCCCTGGGCTATGCAGACCAGTGTAGGCTTGATTCACAGAAAAATCATTCATGCACCTTCCTTGCCACAGTCTTGTGATCACCATCTGTGAAGGAGATGTTTTTACAGTAAAGCCTACACCTCAGTAGCAGTATCCTGCTGCTGAAACAGGCTGTTCAATAGTCCTGCTGCTGTTGAAGCCAGATCAGGCAGCAGTGTTTTATGAAGAAAAGCAGAACAAGCTTTCTATGTGAAGATAGAAAGAAGGGATCTTCCCAGTGGTGGGTTTCTTCCGGTTCGGCCCAGTTCCACCGAGCCGGTAGCGGTGATGATATGACATCACCGAACCGGTTCTGCCCCCCCTCACCCACTCCCTGCATTATTCTTACCTTTTATTTGCCCCCACCCTCAATCTATTGCTGCCTCCTGATGGCTAGAGGGAAAAAAACTGTTTAAACTCTTGCTGCAGGGCTTCAAAGGGCCGCCCTACAGCTGATCAGTGGTAAAAGAAAACAAATGAGTAGACCAGTGCCTGCAAAAATAAATGGGTAGACCAGTGCCTGCAAAAATACATGAGTAGATCAGTGCCTGCAAAAATAAATGGGTAGATCAGTACAGCTCTGCAAGCAGTTAAAAGCCTGGTAGACCAGTACCTCTGCTAAATCCTAAATAATTGTCACATGACCATCAAGCCACACCCACAAAATAAACCACGCTTACAGAACTGGTAGTAAAACATTTTAGAACCCACCCTTGGATCTTCCTATGTGAAGATTCTGATTATGGAGGAGCCTGAGTGAAGTCAGTGATCTGCAGGGCCCCAGTTGTCTACCTATAAGATTGATCCTTCCCATTGGCCTCTGTATGATCATATCTATTTGGCTTCTGGAGAGAAGAGATTCTTGCCCAGCAGACAAAGTGCAAAAGTTGTTGTTGCTCTTCCCATCCTTTCTTCTTCCTTTATATTTAGTGTGTCTTATACAAGTGCTTAATTTAAAGCTTAATAAAGACAGGCATGTGGTATCATGGAGAACCTTTCATTTTCCTTCTCTATAAAAATAAGCAGTTGCATGCAAGTACTGAATTTAAAGACAAAAGATGAGAAGGCTGCAAATTTCCCTTCTTCTCACCCACAAGAATTAGTTCCACCACAGAAATAACCACAAGAAGAATAACACTACATATGCTGCCTAACTGTTTGGATGGTTATCAATCATTAAATACATTTAAAAACAGAGAAACAACAAAAACAAAGCAAACATGAATAAAGATGTCAGAAACGGCAATCTGAAAGAACAATAAAAAAGGGGAAAAAAAGAAAAGGACGTCATCCTCAAAGTCTGGGATGAAGAACCAGGTCTCGAGGGCTTTTCTAAATATCACTAGGATGGAGGCTGTTCAAATCTTGAGGGAAACTTCATTCTGAAGGCAGGCACTGCCACAGAACAGGCTCTAATAGAAGAGAATATATGTAGCTCAGGGTTGAACTCTGGAGGTCTCTGCGTTTGGATGTATGCATACAGACAGTTCATTACAGATAGTCTTCCACTTATGACCACAATTGGGTCCAGAATCTTGGGTGTTGAATCAAACAGGTCTTAAGCAAGATGCCACATGGGCACTTCATTTAACAACAACAATCCTGTCTCTCCCAATTGTGATCATTAGGTGACCCCCTAGATCTTGAAATGGACCACTGGGGAAAGGGTCCCATACCTCCCGCTACACCTGAGAGGCCCAGGCCCTCTCCCTGTCCCACCGGGGAGAATGATTGTGAGAATATATGCATTCATTAGTGATCCTATCGGATTTGAGATCCATTCCTCCAGCACACCAGGGGATTTCTTAGCTTTTCAGAATGCTGGCATTTGCAAATGTCCCTTCCCTTCCCCTCCATAGCCTTTCTAAGCCTTCCTGAAAGGAAGGGAAAACTGAGGTAGCACTTTTGTCTTCTACAGAAAATTTTAGCAGATGCCGGTGTTCTGAATGGCTCAGAATGCTGGGTTTTTTTCTAGCCTTCCCCACTACTCTCCAGAGCCTTTCTGAGTCTTCCGGGGGGGGGGGGGGGGAAGCACTAGTGAATGCCAGCATTCTGAAAGGCTCAGAGGAGAAAAAAAAATCCTGCAGTATGCTAGGAGAATGGAACTGAAATCCAATGTCCTCTCTGCTTGCAACCTTCCCTGCCGGCTTCCCCATTGATTTTTCTGGGGAAGTTGGCAGAGAAGATTGCAGATGGCAATCACATGATCACAGATCACTAGGCAACATTTGTAAATATGAACAGATTGCTGAGCACCTGAAATGCAATCATGGGGGAAAGTCGCATAACGTTTTCCAATAGTAATGACATTTCCTAATAGAAATAGAAGTAATATTTATGAAAGATGCATGAGGGAATCCCATGAACTGACTTAGTAAATGTTTTTTAAAATCCCATTTAGGGCAGTGTGGTCCTTTGGATTTGTGAGGGAAAAGGTGATTTCACATACGCAATTGCATTCCAAACCTGTATCTTCTACACATATTACATCTCAGAATTACAAAGCTGCCCCTCACAGGGCCAGGTTCTGTTAAAGAACACTGAAGCACACTTATCACACCCTTTGGCCTTTGAGTTCAAGGGTGAGGGCTAGATCAGAAGCAAAGGGCCTGAAATCAGGCTGATTCATTACAGCAACAGTGCACATTTTGTCAACCAATCCTTCCAAATAAGATTCAATCTATTAGGATTCACCAGCAGGAGAAAGAAAAGTAAGATTTGAACCTTGAATTCACTACATATATATATGTATGTATGTATGTATGTATGTATGTATGTATGTATGTATGTCTCTGTCTCTGACTCTGACTCTATTTCTATCTCTATCTCTATCTCTATGCAACTTTAGAGTTATTGTTTGCAGATTTTAGTTTTCTCCATATTAACAACTTTGTAATAAAAAATATTTCAACAAAACTTGTGTATCTAAATCCCTACCTACAAGCTGAACATACAGTTTAAGAAATAATCAGGTAGAAGCTTGATTCTGAAACGCTGCACAGGCCCATTTTCTACCATGTTTTCCCCAAAATAAGACATCCCCTGATAGTAAGCCCAATTGGGTTTATTGAGGATTTGTTGAGGATTCAACAAAATATAAGACAGGGTCTTATTTTCAGGGAAACATGGTAGTTTCAGAGCTGAGTACCACTTTTAAATTAAGTTTTGTCATTATTGACCCCAGTGGGACAAATGTCCCATTAGGTGCTTTTAAATATTTTCACCCTATATACAAAATTGTTAATTTTGTTATTCTTGATTTATGCATTATGCAAAGAAATGCTTCATATTTCAATCATAAAAAGCATGATAATAGAGCTATTGATACTGTATTTCATTGAATAGACATTATTTCAAAATGGTCTCAGAGAGGTTGCAATCTAGTAATATAACATGTATACAAAGTCTTCTGCTCTGTTTGCTAACACTACATGTTCACATATTAAAACTATTTTACCTAATATTGATTTGATTGTTGGCATACCTAGGGCATGTCAAATTTTTCAACTTTCTATTTCCAAAGGTAAGTAATTGCATAACTTTTTAACATTTTGTTTGTTTCATTACACTACTGCATGTTCATAATTAAAACCTTCTCTACACCTGAATTGGCAGCATAAGCTTGTTTAATGAGGCAGGGCTTAATTATCTCTATTTTTATAGTTTTACAGTAAAAAATTATCCCTTCAAAACAGACTCAGCTAAAATTGTAATACCCTTGGAATTTCAAAGAATAATGTTATATCAGAATAATAATTCATATGATGCCAAAGGTCTGAAACTGATCTAACAGAAGCTCATCTTTCTCACAAATAAAGGCACTTTATAAAAAAGGAAAAGCAGCATGGTTTAGCTAGAATAAACCAAGGCAACAGTGGGAAACCTGTTTTTAAGAAAAGCAGAATATCAAACTGTCACCATAACAGAGGTGGGCAGCCCAGCAACTGCAGACCACATGCAGCCCTTAGTCTTGCTCAATACAGCCTCTGAGCCTGTTCCTCAAAAGACACATAATAGATATGAATTCATTCCAAAATACATATAATAAAAAAGATATCATTGACCTAGTCAGTATCATAGTGACTTAACTAAAGACACAAATGCATAATACACGCAATTTATAGTCAATATTTTACAGACACTACGGTTTTACAGTCAATCAAATGTGCTTCTTCGTCTGATATATGCTGTAAGTGGTTAATATGGTTAAACATTTTTCTTGCAGGTCTGCTATAAAAGGACTTGGATTTCTAAAATATTTCAAAGCTTTCAGTCCTTTCTAGAGAGTTACAAAAATATTTTTGGCTTATTTGTAGCAAAGAAATGATGCTAACTGTTACTCCTTTGGGAGTCCCTTATTCACCAACTCTTCTTTCAACATACAATAAGGTATACAATGTTTAGAAATGCAAATACAAAAGGCTTAAAAGCTTCTAGAAGATTTCTTTCTTTCTTTCTTTTTCTTTCTCTCCTTTTTCTTTGGTGAACATTTAAAAAAAATAGCAAGGAGAGAAAAACTACTAGCCCATCATTATTCAATCATCAATATAAAAACTGGAGGAGAAATAATAACACACTTCTTTGGCTCAATTTCGATGGAAGTACTCATTTATTTACAAAGAACTTTTGGAAAGAGCAACTGAATTACATTCAAATGATGTACTATCGTAGAACACCATATCTTGTGTTAGCAAGGATGAGGTACCCTCTATTAGCACAGAGGTCTTTTTTGCTAATGGAATCATAGAGTGAGAAGGGGCTATTTAGGCCACCAAGTTCAACGTCTGCTCAGTGCAGGAATCCAAATTAAATCCTTCCAATCAGAAGGCTAGTTAGGCTGATCATGAACACTTCCAACAAAGAGAAGCCACCTTCTAGGCAATTGGTTCCTCTGCTGAAATGCTTGGGATTTTTTTTCTCCCTTAGCGCTGAAGCAGAACCTACCTGTCACTTAAAACATTTTTCTACATCCTAAACTCTGAAGTTCTCTGAAGACAACTTTTCATCATGTTTGTTTGCTTTGAGTCCTGGCTACTTGCTGGACAAGTCGCAGCAGTGTTGTTTTTCAGAAGTGTTTTGTACTTACCTCCTACTTCCTAGAGCTGAGAAAGAATAACTGGCCCAAGTTCCACAGCTGGCTTCATGTCCAAGGCAGGAATAGAACTCCTGGTTTCCCAGTTTCTAGCTTGATGCCTTAATCACCACACCAAACTGTTGCTCTTGGTGTGCGAGTGCCCTTCAGGTACTTGAAGCAATAGCATTAGCATTTAGATTTATATACCGCTTCACAATGCTTTACAGCCCTTTCTAAGCAATTTAGAGTCAGCATATTTGTCCCAACAATCTGGGTCCTCCTTTTTACCCACCTCGGAAGGCTGGAAGGCTGAGTCAACCTTGAGTCTGGTGAGATTCAATCTGCCAAATTGCAGGCAGATGGCAGTCAGCAGTAGTAGCCTGCAGTACTGCATTCTAACCACTTTGCCACTGAGGCTCATCCTGAAGAGTCCTATTATATCCCCCTTCCTTATTTTCTTTTTTCAAAGCTAAATATACCCAGTCCTTCAATAGGGCTTTGTTTTTAGTTCCCAGATTATCCTTGTTTTCCTTTTTCTGAATTACTTCCTCTAAATTCTTATTGAAAACATGCTCCTTTTGTCTTTCAAAATTTATCATTATTCATATATTATTTTAATTTCCTGACTGTCAACTACAGGTTTGCTTTGAGTGAAATTGCTTCTTGAGTTTTACTGTATAGTACTTCATCTATCTAACTGCATTCCAGCTTCACAAAATTCATGCTTGTATATACAAAGGCAATAATTGATTATTTGTTACTTTTTGATCTATGGATCCAGGACAGTTTTAAGCCAAATAGTTTGCAAAATATTCAGTGATGTTTGATTTGGAAAGAAACATCTAAAGATGCTCCCAGGAAGAATATGTGTTATCTCGGGGATAAAATAAAATTATCTTGCTAAGACAAAGTGCCACACTGGGTTGGAGTAGTAGTGATTAAGCATCATGTTCAGCATACCACAAATGACATTTAATGTAAAAATATATTAAGAAAACAAACAAATATTGGGACCCAGGAATTAGGGTCCTCATAAGAGACTCAGAAGCAGAGTTTCAAATTTGTCGCCAATGCTGAAAATGAGCATTGAGTCCCATATTACACATATGTATTGATGAGTTTGAGGCAAGCAAAGTTACAGCAATAAGGAAAGGGTTTTGGAGCTATTGTTGATAAAGCAATGACAAAATCATTCATGGCCAGTATAAAATACAGAGATTTTACACTAAAGACAATTAGAAAGAAATGCGAAAATAAAACTGATAATAAAACCAATGCCCTTAAGTAAATCTATATTTCACCTAAAAGGAATTATGACTGAGTTAGATAAAATAGCAGAATGGAAAATTTCTCAGCATGTTCAGTTCTTATGTTACTTTGCATAGGAATAAAAAGTTCTAATTTCAGCTGGCAGCAAGATGAAATCTGAGCATTCTAGATTCTAAATGAAAGAGTTGAAAGCAGGGGGAAAAAAGAGACCTCCCAAAAGACACATTACTTTTTTTTTTTTTTTTACAAAATTCAGTTTAATTGATTTGAGCCCTAAATTTGATAAATGCAATTTATTCTAAAAACAAAAAGCAGGAAGTGTACAGCTGTCTTCTTGTTTTAATAAAAATTGACTTCTAAAGTCAAGTGAAACTTCTTATTGCTCACAGGCTAATCCTTTAAAATGATGTACAGTAACATTTTCTTTAAAAGCTGTGTTTGATTATTCTTATTAACAACTGATTAATTTCATTTATATCCAGCCTTTTCTGTGGTGAAATATATAAAGTTTATCCTTATTTCCTTATTCAACAAATTTGCTTTTCTACTATTCTTAAAGGGGTATTTAACTGGCATCGTGATAAGTCTCTAACCACTAGCTGACAAGCCGGAAAACTAGATTCCTATAGTCTGCATTAATCAAGTTTTCTACAATTCTACAATGAAAAGGGAGTTAGATTACAGAAATTTAGAAACTGAATATGTATACTGCAGCAGGCATTTATCAGTGAGTATGCTACAACAGTACCTCCTTGATATCTTGAACTCTTGTCTCTTTGATTTAAAAGAAAGTTAGTGTTCTGACCTAGGCTTCCTTTATCTTCTTTGACACGCTCCAAAGACCTAATCGGCAATTATCTTGGCAAGGCCACACGGAAACACAGAGTCAAAAACGGAGTTTCCGTTTTTGACAAACTGACACCATCCACAATGTTGCTTCCTGAAAGACCCACGTGCCTCTGCTTTTCCTTTATGTCTTATGGGACGGGCCAATTATTTCCAAGCATTACTCCAGAGTCATCCCTTTTGTTTTAACTGTTCTTGTTTTCTGGCAGCTCTGCGCATGCGTGCACTAGGAATAGGTTCCCCCTGTTCTTCTGCCTATCTGATGTCTGACTCTGGAGGCTCTGGAGTCCGCACATAACTCCCAGATGGGCCTGGCCCCATCTCTGTCTCTGATACAGAGCCCTCATCCGAGCCTTCCCCAGACTCCGAGACTGGCCCATGTTCCTCCCAGCCTCTTCACTGTTTGACTCTGCTGCCAGCTCCGCAGGCTGCTGGAGGACCACAACAGTTAGCTACCAATTTAACAGATCCGAAAGGAAAAAAAAAACTATCTGTTCTTGTTTTGAAAACACCAATTTCCATTCCCAGATTCAAGGAATCCCTATACATAAGTGAGTTATAAGCAGTGGCATACTGTTTATAACTTACATATGCACAGGGATTCCTCATACCATCCTGAGAGAGTCAAATGTTAAAGTTACTAGAATTGCGCAAGGTGGTTGACAGCCGAGCTCCAATGTTTTAGTGTACCTGTCTAGTGGTGCAGCTTGGTGATGTCAATGGTCCCTGCGGAAACGGTTCTTAAACATTTATTGGCATGACGCTGATTATGTCAAAATGTGGTAGTAAATATGGAAGTATGCATGTCAGAATATTTAAAATATTGTAAAATAAAACATTTCAAAATACACTAAAAACAACCAACTGTGGCAGGTTGCAAGAAAGCTAATATAAAATATGCATGACATTTCCAAAGTTTGTGAGAATCTAGATATTTATTTATATGAACCGAAGGGACAGGATATTACTTCTACACTGTTATCATACTGTTAAAGAGGAAACTAATCTTTTATTTCTAATTACCAGGAGGTTGCCTTACATTTTTAGTGGCATTTCTTGATGTGATTTAGTATAAATATTACAGCAAGCAGGTGAGATCACAGGATCAGCAGGGAACTTAGATGCTAGTAAATCATTTTCCTTGCTCCATCAATCTCAATTATTAAAGAAGGCAGTTTGTTTTTGGAAAACATCTTCCTGGCATGCACATCTTTTCCAGACCATGATTCACATTACTTAGCTAAACAGTTTTGATACCAACAAATGCAAGAATAGCCAGCATACGACAAGATTGCTGATAGCTTTCATATTTCATATTCCCCTTTAATCTGGATTTTGTAACACGTTATTAAAATATGTGACAATTATCTAAAATTTCTGTGATTCATCTTTCAGAGATTCTTCACTTTCTGTAAACTGATTATTTAGCAGTGAAGCAATAAAAGCTGAACTATATAGATATATAAGCTGTGAGGGTGTTACTATTTGCCTACAGAAATATATTTGTATAATACACAATACTAAAGAGACTGAAAATCAATTTAGTCTGAAAATGGATGATGCTTTCATTTTCACATATTAATCAGAAAATCAGTCATTATTTTTCTACCACAATTAAACCTACCCTGGAATTATTATTTTCTACATTAGTTAAAATTTATTTTTATAATAGGTAGAATCTTCCTGGTTGTTAAGAAGCTAAATAATTTTTAATTATTATAGCCAAAGAGATATTTCAATAATTGCTATTTTTTTTTTCAAAGTTGGATAAACTCTGTGCATAATAACAGAAAGTCAGTAGAGAGATAAGTTTGAAAACAGAGTAATTCAACTTTACTTTTCTTGCTTTAGTTACATCTGGTGCTGATTATTACACCTTCTGTGTGGCAGAAATGCTGTGTGGGAATTGTAGTTGGTATGACAAATAGCAGCTGGGCTGCTAACTGGTACAAAATAAGGGAAAACGCAATGCTTGTATCAAAAGATCTACAGTTGCCAGTTGCTGAGCAATCATAATTTACTATGCTAATCATTAAAACTCTAAATTAGGCTGTATAAAAGAAAAAAATAGTTGGTGTAATGTTGCCATGTGCACTTAAGAAATGCAAAACAGGTAGTCCTTGACTTACAACCATTCCTTTAGCAACTACTCAAAGTTACAATGGTACTGAAAAAAGTGACTTATGATCGTTTTCACACTTACGACTGTTACAGCATTCCCATAGTCACGTGATCAAAATTCAGATGCTTAGCAAATGGTTCACATTTATGCTGGTTGCAGTGTTCCAGAATTGTCTGATCACCTTTGGTGGCCTTCTGACAAGCAAAGTCAATGGGGAAGCCAGATTCATTTAACAACCATGTAGTAATTTAAGAACTGCAGTGATTCACTTAACAACTATGGCAAGAAAAAATGTAAAACAGGGCAAAAATCACTTGACAACTGTCTCACTTAGCAACAGAAATTTTCGGCTCAATTGTGGTTGTAAATTGAAGACTACCTGTAGAATTACAGCTTCTGCATGTAAGTTCATAATTTTTTTATGTGACCTGTTTCTCAGCACAATCTTTTCCAATGTATAAGTGTGATGGAATCTAATCTAGGTTCCCAGGAAGGGAGGGAATGCATCCCAGAGGACAACTCAGTTCAGATAGCTTATATGAGAGAAAGTGCGTGGAAATGGCACCTCCCTAATAGTTCCAAGAATGTATGCCTTATGGGATTGTTAGCATGCTTTAATTTGTCAAGATTCTGTCTATGGGCAAGGAACAATTAAAAAAAATATGTTTGGAAGAATCATAGTGTGTCCTTCTTTGGAGGTTTTGTTTTGTTTTGTTTTGTGCCAGACAAAAAGAAAGGTGAGGGAAGAGAGTAGAGAATAGAGATGGGAGGGGAGGGAGGGAGGGAGGGAGCGAGGAAGGAAAGAAGGAAGGAAGGAAGGAAGGAAGGAAGGAAGGAAGGAAGGAAGGAAGGAAGGAAGGAAGGAAAGAGAAAGAAAGAAAGAAAGAAAGAAAGAAAGAAAGAAAGAAAGAAAGACTTTTAATTTTATTTTTCTCGTAAAATAATGATAAAGAATAATAAATGAAGATGGTGATATACATTAAAAATCCTCTTGGAGTTTCTCCATGAACATATATCCCTATCCTTCAGGTTTTCTAACAGGGTACCCACTGCACCTGTAAATGAGTCTATCAACTTTGTCGTTGATCATTCTCTTCCACTTTTACTTTTAGAGCATTCTCTAGAGAAATATATGTGTCTGAAGTAGGATAATTTGAGCCCAGTCATTTGTGCCTGAAATGAGAACTAAGCTACTTTGTTTGATTCTTCATTTTGTTTGTCTTCAAACAAAGGAATTCATTTTCTTGGCTGTCCAAGGCTTTATCATGAGTTTTCAAGTTTCAAAACTGCCAATACGCTCTGTCTCTACCCTGCTTCTTTAAAGTCCAACTTCCACTTTTATAGAGAGTTAGAAGGAATAATTTTCCCTGTGATACTTTGATCTTTGTAGCAGTGGTGGGATTCAGCCGGTTCTATCCAGTTTGGGTAAACCGGTAGCAGTAGCGGCAGCTGCAGGAGGCTCCGCCCACCTGCCCAGCATCATCATGTCCCATTTTTGACGCTCTGTGCATACACGTAAGGCTCTGCACATGTGCAGAGGTGGCTTGTGCGAGCGAAACCGGCGTGCACATGCTCACATTTGCGAACTGGTAGCGAAGGTAAGTGAATACCACCCCTGCTTTGTAGATATAATTGGGCATCTGAATATCTTTTATAGCTTCTATACCAAGCTCTACTCTGTGGTCTACCATTTGTTCCTTTACTGTTGATTGTTGATCCTAACAGGTAGAAACTGTTTGTTACAGCTACATGCAGTCCTCAACTTATAATCACAATACGGAAAGCAGAAAATTTGTAGTGAAGTGATGCAATTGTTAAATGATTGTGCCTGATTTTTATAACTTTTTTTGCCAGTCATTAAGTAAGACATCATTACTTAGGATACCTTACTTAGGAAATCAACAACTGGCAGATGACCAGAATGTGTTTTACTGCAGGTTTGAAAGAAACTACAGCCACCTATTATTCTGTCCCCAACCTCATGCACACACACCAACAGACGTTCAAGAGTTAAAGACCAAACCAGCCGGCAAAATCCTTTTCCTTATGATAACGGAACTTGGCCACAACCTAGTGGCTGCCTGCCAAGAGTTTATTATTTACAAAGAGGAGAAATAACTTCTCCCCACTCCCGGTACATCAAAAGAAACAGCTCAATAATTACGGAGTCAATCAAGTCCAGAGATAATCCAGCAAAGTCTATAGCAAAAAGTCTGGCAATGCAGAATGGCATGGAAGCTTTCAGCTTTGTTCGTCACAAGGTTTGACTGGCCACCACGCTCCCTTTTATATCCTGTAGGGTGTGGTCCAGTGACTCAGCCTAATCTCGGGCACGCCTTTTCTTCTGTTGTGTGCGCTTATCTCTGCAATGCTGGTGTGGATCCAGCCAAGACTCATTACCCTCATCACTGTCCATCTGTGGCTGCGTGGATGTGCTTGGCCCCAGCCCTATCTCTTGCCCTTCGGCGGACACCGAAGGCATTGCCAGAGAGGAGGGCGCTGGAGAGTGAGGCCTTGCCAACTCCTCTCCTTCACTCTTGGAGTCCTCTCCTGCCGATGACACAGGCTCAGGTAACGGAGCCACAACACCTATCTCCACAAGCCCCATCCCAGACACACCAACAACAGCCAAGCCTCTCACAACTGAGCTCATCCCAGATACACAAATAACAGCCAAGCCTCCTGCAACTGACTCCATCCCATTGGGTTCACAACCCCTGGTGATCACAGAAAAGAAAGTGCAAGATCTATTTCACAGACAAAAGCCAAGAAAAGCATGAGGCCCAGACAAGATAACTCCTTCTTGCTTAAAAGTCTGTGCTGACCAATTGGTTCCCAACTTCACCTGAATCTTCAATAAATCACTAAAGATATGCCATGTTCGTTCTTGCTTCAAACGCTCTACTATCATCCCAGTGCCAAAGAAGCCCTCCATCAAGGAACTGAATGACTACAGACCAGTTGCTCTAACACCTGTAATTATGAAAACCTTTGAAAGGCTAGTGATGTCCCACCTGGAAACCATCACGGATCTGCTGTTAGACCCCCTGCAATTTGCATACTGAGCAAATAGATCAATGGATGATGCTGTTAATACTGGGCATTGCCCAACACTTCAGTCTTTATATGTGTGTAATATTATTCTATTTGTATTACAGAATGAATATTCGTCTAGCTAGAAAATATTTTTCCAGAGGTTTTAATTTAGAATCTAAATGTACTTTGGTATTTTCCCCTTTTTGAAAAATAATATGCAAGGATATTTTTTTTTCTAATAGATATCCCACAGGAACTTATATAATTGCTCAAGATATCAACAGGCTATTTTATTACTAGTTTTAGTGAATAACATCACTGTGAGATTACAGAGGTAATTTGTAATTTCATGAATCTGTTGTATAACATGAATATTTTTCCGTCCCAGTTTTTTTTAATGTCTCTCAAGTTTATATTCTTCCTTTTTGTCACTTCTCTATTACCTGACACCTAATCACATCTATTATGGTTGTTATTTCTAATTCCATTTGATTTTTGCTAATTTTATTTCTGAGTAAGAAAGCACAGATACTATTATATCCTAAAGCATTATAATATAATGATTTAATAGCATTTTAATGTTGTAGATAGAAGTAATGATACAGAAGGGGACTTTTACTTCCCATTCCAATGCTGCATTCTAAACTAATTCTGGGAGCCACAGACAAAATTCTTTTTAGAATATATAAGCAAAGCAAAAGGTTTTTGTTTAATTTGCAGTAGTATTTTCCTTCCTTCCTCCTTTCCCTTTCTTTCTTTCCCTGCTCTTTGTCCCTCTTGATTTCCTAAACAAAATTTTCAACACTGTATTATTTTTCCCTTACAATTTGGGATTCTCACTTGAGAGCTCTTCTTCCTAGCCTAAATGAAACAAGTTTAATAATTCTAGCACATTCAGAAAACAATACTTCTTTCTCTTCCTTTTTATTTAGAAAAAAATAAATGATACTGAGTTTCATAGGTCTGGTTCCTTCATATTTTTGTACATGACTTATAAACAACCCTGGAAGCACAGCTCAGTTTTGGGAGAAAAAAAACAACAACACCAAAAAATCCCCCCAAAGACATGACCCCTTTGTAATATGTTTGGAAAAACAGCCCTGTGATTAAGAAGACTTCCAACATGGCAGTGACCAAAACAGAAGCATAAGCAGCAAGAAAGAGAATATCAGGACATCAGTTGGGATATGGTGCTGAGGTGAACCACTATAAAGAAAGCCACAGATCACAGTGAAGAATTCTGAAGAATGCACGTGTGTATGACTTCTACAGAAGCCACTATAGTTTGTCTCCCACCCAGACATATTCCTCAATGGATTTATATAAATTCTAAGAATTATTAAAGTTAATTAGATAATTAAAACAAATAATTATTAAATAATTTAATTTATTTAATATAAATTAAATTATTAGGAGCCTTGGTAGCACAGTGGTCTAAACACCCTGTTATTAACACAGCTGCCTGCAATTACTGCTGGTTCGAATCTCTCCAAGGCTCAAGGTTGACTCAGCCTTCCATCCTTTCTAAGGTAGGTAAATTGAGGACCCAGTTTGTGGGGGCAATAAGCTGACTTTGTATAAATATACAAAAGTATGAAGGCTATTGCTTAATGCATTGTAAGCCGCCCTGAGTCTCCGGAGAAGGGCGGCATATAAATCAAATTTAAAAAAAATATTAAAGTTAATCTGTTAAACCTAACAAGATAGCTTGATAAATGCACACTGAGAACATTACATGAGAAAGTGTTGGGTGTTTTTTTCTCGACATGAGTTCACCAGTTTTGATTTATGGAATGTACTGAGTACATTCCCAGGTTCCATAGAGATATTAATAAACTGAAAATTATGTGAAGCAGGCAGTTAAACAAGTGACATGTTTCACAAATTATCCTAGATAATTCTTATTGCTTTCAAGACTTGAAAAGAATACCAGAGGTGAAAGATGCCCTTATAGATACTGTATATAAAAGCAGAGTAGAGATTTCTGAAGTAGTGCAACTAGTCAAGACAGAATAAAAAGCCCAATTTTAAATTGAATTTCTGGAAATTTAAGAAACCTACATATCGTTAAAAGACACCGTATATAGTTATAGATTTTCACACAGTTACAACACATAAAAGTCTTTTTAACTATGTCCATTGGAGATGGCATCAGTTTGTCCATATGCTTATCTCTTGTTAAATAGATGCTTACCTCTTGTTATATATTGCTAAGGTTTGCAAATTTGTTAAAAACATTGGATTGGGTAGAATGTTATCTCTCCCTTCTGTGCTAATTATGTTTCACACTCAGATGCATTTTATTTAGTTGTTTATTAGTTATCTTTGAAGATTGCAGAAGAATGTCTTTCTGTTTCTTAAAACCATACTCTAGCATTTTTAAAAAATTGTCCCTATTCTCGTTTATCTCCTAAACAAGGGACTTGGGGTCACCATGGATTTTATTTTTATTGTTGTATATTGGGTTTTTATTTTTTGTAAGCAGCCCAGAGTTACTGAAAGTCGGTGGGCAGCCATATACATTTTCTAAATAAATAAATATTGCTATAGCCATTCCACCACTATCTCCAGCATGTAAAATACAAAATTGCTCAACATAGAATATGTAACTACCAACTAAAAGTAGAACCTCTTCTTCAAGGTGGAAACTTTTAAGAAGTATGTTATGATCTGTATTTCTCTGCTAATGGTTGTATATATTAATTGTAAACACAAACTGAATACAATTTCAATGACTTTTGATATTTAAATGGTAGACTAGAACAGTACAACTGTAATGTACAGCACCTTTGCATTTTGGTCTCAATTAGGAAATCACATCCACTGTAATACACTATATAAGGTATCAAGTCTCTCAGGTCCACCAATGTGTTATGCAATACATGAGAAAGAGAGACAAAAAGAAAAGATACATTAATTACAATAAAAATGGAATGCGATGAATATACTGTAATTTTATATAATTGAAATCAATATTGAATGGAAGTGAAGTGAAATGTATTTGGCCAAGTTTGAGTCAACACACAAGGAATTTGTCTCATACAGAAGCACTCAGTGTACATGCAATTATCAACTAAATTGGTTTCTGTCAAATGGACTTTGTCTAAAATGCAACCTTTTTTTATGCTGGTAAAGTTGCTAAGCAAGGCTTGTATCTCTTGTCTCCCTCGATCCCCACCACAGTCAGAATGCAATATTTATTTATTTATTTATTTATTTATTGAATTTATATCCCGCCCTTCTCCCCGAAGGGAGTCAGGGCAGTGAACAGCCGAGAATTAAAATAACATACAATATAAAAGTTAAGATAATTAAAACTAAATTAACTTAATCAGCCTCCCAATTTAAAACCCCTAGCTATACACTTAAAAAACTAACCCATAAAACCTATTCAGGCCAGGCCAGCTTACTGAAATAAAAACGTCTTCAGGGCCTTACGGAAAGTGCGGAGATCCGGAAACAGCCATATTCCGGGAGGTAGCTCGTTCCAGAGGGCGGGTGCTCCCACAGAGAAGGCTCTCCCCCTGGGGGCCACCAGCCGACATTGCTTGACCGATGGCATCCTGAGGAGGCCCTCTCTGTGAGAGCATATTGGCCAGTGGGAGGTTATTGGTAGCAGAAGGCGGTCTCGTAAATACCCTGGCCCTAAGCCATGGAGCACTTTAAAGGTGAGAACCAACACCTTGAAGTGCACCCAGAAGACCACCAGGAGCCAGTGCAGCTTGCGCAGGAGAGGTGTTATATGGGAGCGCCATGTCGCTCCCATAATCACCTGCACGGCCACATTCTGGACCAGTTGGAGCCTCCGGGTGCTCCTGAAGGGGAGCCCCATTTAGAGAGTGATGGCGTAGTCCAGGTGAGAAGTGACGAGAGCATGAGTGACTGTGCATAAGGAATCCTGACTCAGAAAGGGGCGCAACTGTCAGGCGAACCTGATAAAAAGCCCCCCTGGCCACGGCCGTCATGTGCTCTTCTAAAGATAGCCGTGTGTCCAGGAGGACACCCAAGTTGCGAGCCCCCTCTGTGAGGGTCAATGACTCGCCCCCAATAGTCAGCGATGGCACCAGCTGGCTATATCGGGATGCCGGCATCCACAGCCACTCAGTCTTGGAAGGGTTGATATCATTCTATATATTGAACTTAATGAACAAAACATCTTAATAATTCAGAAGTTAATCTATATGTACTGGCATACACATGATGAGATAACAATGGGACAATTTTCCTGAAATTCAGGACTAAGCTGGAAGAAACACTGTGTTAATTTTTTATTTATTTATATGCTGCCCTTCTCCAAAGACTCAAGGCAGTATACAATGTGTTAAGCAATAGTCTTCATACTTTTGTATATTTATACAAAGTCAGCTTATTGCCCCCACAATCTGGGTTCTCATTTTATCTACCTTAGATAGGATGGAAGGCTGAGTCAACCTTGAGCCTGGTGAGATTTGAACTTGCAGTAATTGCAGGCAGCTGATGTTAATAAAATTAATAGCAATGCTTTAGTCTGTGCTTTAGTCTTTAGTCTGCTGCACCACCAGGGCTCCTTTTGTGTGTCATTAACTTTTTTCTCTATGATAATAAGCAACCATAAGCAACCATACTATAATTTTTAATATTCATATCTGCATTCTACATTTAAAATAATAAATACACATAATATCAAGCCAATCCCATCTTCAAAATATTTTAACCTTTTTGGAAATGTGTAATTTCACTTACAAAGCTGTTGTTAACACTGCTCCTCCAACGTTTGCTCATTAAAACAAAAAAAGTCTGACAATTTCTTTGAAAATGTTAACATTTGATAGCCAGGAGATTTACTAATACTATATTATAATTAGCATATAATTGTATTTATTTTTCTTATATGAGCTTTTTTTGCCATTTCATGAAGCTAATGGGTTATACTTCATGACACAAAATTCATTTACACAAACCAATTAATTCTCTCTTTTTTTTTCTTATTGTGTAAATACAGGCACAAGCTTTGGTTCCCAAATTAGTCTATTTTTAAAATTAATCTTACAGTTTACTGTGAACATCAGGGAGTCCAGTGATTGAGGTTGACAATTTGTTGGTTGTTCCATTTATCAAAGCATTTATCAAATGCTTTCACTTTCTCCAAATGGGAATTAAACAAGAGAAGATATTTTTTTTAAAAAAACTGATGGGGTTGGATTGCAATTAATTTGTGAGCTTTGGAAACAAAAAGTGCACCCATTCAAATTACATATGTAGATTTCAAGCAAATATTATAAAATCAAGCCAAACTTACATGCTTAAAGTTAAACCTAGCCCCCCCGCCCCAAGTAGTTTGTTCATGTCTTTTCCCTATTACAATATCAGGTAGTCACATTAACATAATTCCAAGACACATTCTGAGGAAAAAATATAGAAAATACACCAAAAAAAAATCTACTACTGTGTAAATTAAAAAATCAGATATCATACATGTAAAATTTTTTCATATAAGAGGTACACCAGATTATAATCTATTGCTTTTAAAGTAAACCACAGAATCCAAGAGTGTCTGATTGTGGTTCCTTTAACTCTGTGATTTTTTTTTTCTAAGTGACAATTGAAGAGGCTTTACTAATCCACATCTCACTTGTAATCTAAAGTTTTCCAATAATGCAAAAATATTTCTTTGGCTACTATAATTAAATAGATAACCAATTCTTTCTTTTTAAGCTTTTGATTTGGCTCTGTAAATAAGTGCAATAAACCTAACTCTGGAGAATGTTCAATTTTCTGGTTAGACATAATACTTATCTCTCCAAAACCTTTTTGCCAACTGTATAAACTTATTACATGATCATCATAAATGAAAGAATGAGCTTTTTTAAAACAACCTCTACAACATTTGAAAGAATAATGTTGATAAATATGTGCCAGCCTAACAGGAATCAAATACCTTCACTGCATTTCTTGCATTAAAGCTGACATAAATATCTTTGAATAATATGAAATGATCTCCATAATTTTTGCCAATTTTGTCTTCTATATGGGATTACTGGTATCCTGGAATCCCAAACTTCCTTTAAATCCTATGGTGGATCTCCTATTTCTTATTGCAGTAATAATCTATAAATTTTTAAAATTGTTCCTTTTGATTGCCCTAAATAATGGAATATTAAATTTCAGAAGTAAGTATAAGGTCATATTGCTGACAATCTAATATTTCTATTGTCCAGAAGAGATTTAAATCAATACCAAAAAAACCATGATATTTTATCAGCTTTTTCTGATCTTCACTGGGATATTTGCCATTGTATTTTGGTCTATAGATTATATACACTCAAATATTTCATTTTAGCCAAACTGTAATAATTGTCCTGAACAAAAGATGTTATCAAAGCAGTTGAAGGAGAAATGTCCTTTATCAAACCTGTGCACTTATTTTTCCAAATCTGAAGCATTGTTTTAATAAATATTTTCAAACAATTTTATTCTAGAAAAATGTTTTGGATGAAAACATGTCTGCCAGTTCCTTCAGAACCTTGGAATGTAAACAAAATAATTTTATATAGATCTCAGAAACAGGAAGACTGGGACATGCCCAAAGTGTCAATATATTATCGAGCACAGTTAAGGCACATAATTTCATTTATTATGGAAAACTCTTCTAAACAATAGGTTCAAACAGGAACTATTATCACAGCTAAATAAGTTGAGAAATCAGTGGCTTTATCTCAGAACCACTTTCAATATCTTTCAAAGATCCTGGACCACCAGGGAACTACCAGAGGTAATCTGGTATAGTTTTCATTTTCAAAAGAGGAAAAAGAAAAAAGGGGAAAAAATACAGTATTTTACAGCGTGTAAGACAACTGGGCGTATAAGATAACCCCCAAATTTTCCTGTTAAAATATAGAGTTTGGACTATACTTGCCGTATAAGACTATCCCTCTTCCAACGCACACCAAATAAAAATTAAAAAACATCAATTGGCTCACCCATAATGTAAAAGCAGCTGTGCTAGACCCAAAATGGCCCCTGAAACAAGCAGGAACCTCACACAGCCACAAAAAGCCCAAAAACCCAACTTTCACACTTTACACACACAAAATTCCACATACAGCTTTGTGAGATTTTGTGTGTTTGTGTAGTTAGAGTGAAACACTACAAAAACATACTAAATCTCAGAAAGCTGCACAAATATTATTTTATTTTATTTTTATATGAAAGCTAAATTTAAAACTTCCTAAACCTTAAATGGCTTGGTCTAAAAAAGAACAACTAAAAAAAACCCAATTAAATATTTTTTTTAAGATCCCAAAAGGGAAAAAAACTTACCCAATAGAACAGGGGTCTCCAACCTTGGCAACTTTAAGACTTGTAGATTTCAAATCCCAGAATTCCTCAGCCAGCATTGTTTTGCTGGCTGAGGAATTCTGGGAGTTGAAGTCCACAACTCCCTGCCTGCTTGATTGCAGGCAGGGAGTTGCTTGCTGATGGAATGGATTCAGGCAAGCAAAGCAAGGCAAGCAGCTAAGGTAAGCAAGCTGGAGGGGGAAAACTTTTTCCATTCTTCATGGCTCTGGCAATCCCAGCTGAGTTGCCTGATTAGCAGATCATCAGAGCTTGGATCATCAGAGCCATGTGAAAGGAGAAAACTTTTTTCCTTCTCCATGGCTCTGGCAATCCCAACTGAATTGCCTGCTTAGCAGATCGTCAGAGCTTGGATCGTCAGAGCCATGTGAAAGGAGAAAACTTTTTTCCTTCTCCATGGCTCTGGCAATCCCAACTGAGTTGCCTGATTAGCAGATCATCAGAGCTTGGATCATCAGAGCCATGTGAAAGGAGAAAACTTTTTTCCTTCTCCATGGCTCTGGCAATCCCAACTGAATTGCCTGCTTAGCAGATCGTCAGAGCTTGGATCGTCAGAGCCATGTGAAAGGAGAAAACTTTTTTCCTTCTCCATGGCTCTGGCGATCCCAACTGAGTTGCCTGATTAGCAGATCATCAGAGCTTGGATCATCAGAGCCATGTGAAAGGAGAAAACTTTTTTCCTTCTCCATGGCTCTGGCAATCCCAACTGAATTGCCTGCTTAGCAGATCGTCAGAGCTTGGATCGTCAGAGCCATGTGAAAGGAGAAAACTTTTTTCCTTCTCCATGGCTCTGGCGATCCCAACTGAGTTGCCTGCTTAGCAGATCGTCAGAGCTTGGATCGCCAAAGCCATGTGAAAGGAGAAAAGTTTTTTCCTTCTCCATAGCTCTGGCGATTCCCACTGAGTTGCCTGATTAGCAGATCGTCAGGGCTTGGATCGTCAGAGCCATTTAAGGCTCGTCAGAGCCTTTCGGGCTGGTCTGCCTGGTTACAGGAGAACGACACCCGGCGTATAAGACGGCCCCCGACTTTTGAGATTTTCATGTGTTAAAAAGTCATCTTATATGCCGGAAAATATGGTATCCCTTCCAACTCTGTTATTTTGTTAATTTCTACCCTTAATCATTATACCAAAATAACTACTCAATAACTCTTGGAGTATAAGACATAATACCTATTAAATCATAATTAAATTATAAACTATTAAATTATAGCACAAAGATAAATTTATGACTATCAGCAACACATATTTGTTTAGAAAATTAATGTTTATAAAGTTAAGATCAATATTTATTGTAAAATTGTATGTTCATTTTACAGCTATATCATCAATACTAGTGACCTTTTATTTAAATATGGAATACTATGCAGCATATTCCTGGTACCAATCTCCCACAGATTGTATTACAATACATTAATAACTGTTACAAAAAGCATTTCATAAAATTGATCTCTTAAAAAGTTTTGAAGATGAACATTAAAATGTGTTCTTTCTGTGAAATCTACTACCTAGGCTATGTGGTTTTTTGCCTGTAGATAAAGGAAAAGATGATGATTGAATAAACCAGAATAAAAGACTTGCATAGAAAGCTTCATATGCACCGTGGTGTTATCCACTGTGTGAATATCCAATAGCTAATATTACCAGTGGTGGGATCCTCCCTGTTTAACAACCAGTTCGGTGATCACGCGCTTCGCTGTATGCACATGCGAAGTTTGAAGAAATTTTCATTTCTGTGTTTCTTCGGAGGAGAAACACAACTGATGTGTGGCAATCTGCTCTGCCACATGAATCAGCTGAGAAGATAAAGGTAGGAAAAGAGCGTGGGCAGGCAGGCGGGCACATCTGATCGTTGGAGCTACCGGTTCACCAGAACTGGTCCGAACCAGTAGAATCCCACCTCTGAATATTACATTACAGAAAAACTGGATGATTTGGGAAAATTCAGATTTGTCTTAAATATGTAATTTTAATTTTAGCATATACTACCTTTAGTCATCTGCCTAAAATTATTTTTTAGAACTTTGTAATAAGATATGGAAAGAGATTGATTTATCAGAATTCTTGTAAGCAGGAGATAATTTGTATAGTGTGTTTAGTGAGCAAAGCAAACATTAAAAGCTGATTCCAATATTAGACAAAATAAATATCAATAAAGTTGCCTTTAAAGTCAGTTTCCAGATGATTACTTAGAGAAATCCATACATCCTATTTTCCTGACAGCATTTTTGCAAGTGGCTTGCCAGTGCCTTTTTCCTACAGCTGAGAGAGTATGGCTGTCTTTGTGCCTAAGGCAGGACTAGAATTCAGACTCTTGATTTTTAACCTGATGTTTTCAACCACTTTCTCTTTTTATTAAACTATATTAATAATAAACATAACAAAGAAAAGGTTGCAATCCAAAAACTGGCATATTTTCTGTTAGTAAATACAATCAGTTTGTATTTTAAATATGAATTTTAAACCAGTGAAGATTCTATATTGCCTTCCTCTGTGTTTACAACCAAAATCTTTAAACACCCCTCCTCCCCGATTGCCATTCTATTTTGCTTTCTCTTTTTAACTGTAAAATTGTTTCAGTTCTTTCAGGAAATTGCATTCTGAAAACCTAATCATTAACTCAAGCACTCAAATGAATGCATATGGATAGAAAAGCAGAGCTACAATAGCAAGCTTAGCTTGATCCATGTGTATTAATGAAGCTGCTAATTCACTAACTCTAAGACTGATTGAGAAGCATACATATTTTAATGGGCATCAGATTTAAGAGTTGTCTACCCAGTTTTATTGTATGTTCAGTGAAATGTTAATTGACGCACTGCCATTTACACAGAACACCTTCTTTCGACATTACAAATAAGGATCAATTCTCATTTATGGAAGGTGACAGACATTAATTACAGTAATCATGTAATTATTTAATGAAATTATTCTGTTGCCATGAAAAATCTCGTATTTGCTGAAACTGTTTTCAAAACTGTAAGAATCAAATCATGACACTAACCTGTACTTTAAAATGCATTCAAAGATTCATACAATTGCATCCATGAAGCTTGAATCCTCGGGCCTCAAACCAACATTGTTTGACTATTGATTCCCCAGGGAAAAAAAATCAGGATCTATGAGGATCAATATTTTTTTTAGCATACAGCTGCAGATGAAATTTTATTTTGAATAAACTATGAGTAATACTTTTATAAAATCTATTTAGTTTGTGATTCATATTAGAATACACAATGACTATTTACATAGATTCTTTTTTCAAAAAACATGCCCAAAATCTCCACTTGCAAATTCCCCCATACAATCATTTCATTATAGTGCAGAGAAATACTTAACTTTCAGATCCTCATTAAGATGATTATTAAATCATCTTAAAGACATGGTATTTTCTCACTAAAATTTCAATGTTACAATTGCAAGCAAAGTGAGGACTAATATTGCCATTTCTCACATACAAGGAAGAAAGTATTTAAGTCTCTATTTAAGACTCTATTTAAGACTTGGTTTTATAAATGTTTATACAACTTGAACTTCTGTTATCTGACAAAGCTGATTATCAGATTATCTACTGAATAAAATTGTGTAGGTGGACAAATCTGAACTGCTTATAAATAGTGTCTATAAGAAATTATTTATAAACAATTTATTCTGACATTCAAGTAAGTTCTGTACTTTAAAAGTGTTGTACTTGAACAATGTAAACTGAACAGTAACCATTGGGCTTTAATTTTTTTTTAAATTTTCTTCAAATAAAGGTATTTAAGAAAGCATTCTTCATGCATCTTTCATTATGTCTGGAAATAAATGTTTGTTCTGTCAATAACTTTGTTTAGGAAATGTGTTTTGTAGAATTTATCTTTCAAGTACAAGGAGCTTTTGGCTTAAAAAAAATCAAAGATCATAATTCTTCTAATATTGATTACTGTGAACACAGTAATATTACTCTTACTTTGTTCAGGGTTATATAGCAAAAAGAACTGATAAATATATATTTATAGGTTAAAGTAACTCCAAGGTATATTGATGCAGACATTTGAGATATAAAGTGAAAGAAAATCAAAGTACTAGGTGAAAGGAACATATATGCAAAAGAGACACATTGATTTTTAAAATCTATTCAGTTTTTTTTTTTAAAGAAAAATCTTGGATATGTAAAGTGAATATGATTGTGATTATGATTGTTGTGGGACTATACTTGTTTCACTTATCCATAACAGTGAAATTAAGGTATATGTAAAGCCTGTCACTAGGTAGAACTACCTTCCTTATTCCATTCTCAGAGTAATTTAATTGTTTTTCTGAAATTGAATGAAGGGACATAATAATAATAATAATATAACAGGTAGAATTGGTGGGAAATAATAGTGGAGTCAGTAAAATTGGTTTGACTTGCTGTTTTGCTTCTATAAGAATTGCTTTGCTAAGAATTAGAACTACCTCTGCCATTTGTTTCTACCAGTGATCTCACTTCTATGTTATGTTTTTCGGTATCATTCTGTACCTGGTGGATAGCTCAAGAAGTGGGGTTGCTAAGCACCCACCCACCCCTCTTCCTTGCTGCACTGCCAAAGGACGGGATAGGCCAGGGGGCCAGAATTGGGTACTAAGCGAATGCCTCTGAGGGTATAAAAAGGACGCCATACCATCCCCAAGGTGTAGTTATCTCCTTACATGTATTGTATCAGTATGTTCTGGATATAGTCACACCCAATATTTTGTTTTTGGCCATAAATACCAAATTAAATAGCCCTTTTCAGAGCATGTCTATTTCTGGAAAATTCTGAACTATTTTCATTTTAGAAGATAAATTTCTGTAAAGTTGCTCCTGAAACTGCTAGATCAGTATGATCTGGAAGGGGAATAGGATATTTTGGAGTTCTCTAAAACATTCCATTACTGGGAAGTTCCATTTAAACAGAAATTATATAACCTGTACTTTGCAAGTAGTTCAATCAATCAATCAATCAGTCAACAAACCAATAAAAACAAATGGTTGAGTAATGGGCAAGCTATGCAATATATAGCATAAGTATTGTTCTCTTGAACTTTCCTATATAGGAAGGAAAGCATGAACAGAGGGACAATGGAATCGATGGAATAGGAGATGGGTATACATCAGTTAACAAAAAGTGTCCATGAACATTTCCCCATTTTCTGAAAGAATTCAAGTTTGAGAAAATAAAAGAGGGAATAGACAAAACTTATGCATACACAGGAGAGCTGATCATATGTGCAATAAATGGAATGGAATAACTGCCCAAATGCCCTCAGGACTGAAATGCAGTACATAATTTAATAAATAGTAATAAAGTTAGCTGGCTGAAGGCAGTGGGGCACAAAGAGGATATATATCATATGGAATTGCTAGACGTTTTAAGAGAAATACTTCACAATAAGAACTTATATTGCAAGTCCTAGCTGTCTACCCTGAAAGTTGATTTCTTGACTGTAATTACAGCAGCTAGATCTATTAATTCAGAACATTTCAGAAGCTAAGAATTGTAGTAATAGATTCAAGTTCATTAATTGTTTATTAACACATCCTGTAAGTAATTGGTTATATATTTAAAATTATCTAAGAATATGAGGCAGACATATCTGTGAAAGCAATTTTGAAAATATATAGGTTTTTTTTTTCCCCAGGAGAAAAGAATTCTGAAAGAAAGAAGCAACAAATCACTTCTGCGTTATTTTCCAGGAAACTGCATCGTAAACCCATGAAGTCATCATAAAGAGATCTCACTTTCTTTGTTGAAACCTACAATGGATCCAATCTCATGTCTTCTGAATTCTTTTCCTGATTTTGTGGCAATCAAAGTATTTTGGATATATAAAAACTCTACACCATTCTAAAACTTTTTCAGAAACTGGTGAAAGAGAACATAACTAAGAAGATAACTGAAAAATCATAAGTCAGCTTTTTACTCAGCTTTTCTTTTCCTCAGTAATAGTAACAATGGCAATGTAATCTCATGCAATCCACTAGCATGTGAATTGTGAAAGAGTGGGGTATGATGCTAGTGCGCCTCTTCGTGCTGTAACCTGGATAGAACAGTAGTGTGAACCAAACAACTAGCATCAATTGGCAGCCAGACTATATTGAAGAATTGGCAGTTAACGACAGTTGGCAGCCAGACATCTTTGAAAAACTCCTGGCTTTCTAAATACATGGCAATGGATAATCACCAGATTTTGACCTTCTTCAACAGCACTGGTCAGCTCTGAGCAGGATCTGTACCCAACAGATCTGCAGGGACTCATTGTTTAAGTGGGGTCTTGTCTTTACCTGTCAGTGTGACTGTGGTGCTCCTCAACAAAATGTCCATCACATTGTGTCTGAATGTCCACCAAGAGCTTGCACCGGCCCGGTGTCTGATTTTTTCAGCATGGACCACCCTGTCCTTGAATGGCTGGGTGAACTGGACATTAACATTTGAACCACTATAAGTCCATGTATTTGCCATACGCTAAATAAATTTGCTTAAATTGAAGAAAGTAGGGAAAAGCACTAGGCCACCCAGGTATGAACTAAATCATATCCCTGATGAATATAAAGTAGAGGTGACAAATAGATTTAAGGAATTAGATCTGATAGACAGACTGCCTGAAGAACTATGGACTGAGGTTCGCAACATTGTACAAGAGATAGCAACTAAAACCATCCCAAAGAAAAAAGAAATGCAAGAAAGCAAAACGGCTGTCTGAGGAAGCTTTACAAATAGCTGAGGAAAGAAGGGAAGTGAAAGAGAAGGGAGAAAGAGAAAGATACACCCAATTGAATGCAGAATTCCAGAGAATAACTAGAAGAGATAAGAATGCCTTCTTAAATGAACAGTGCAAAGAAATAGAAGAAAACAATAGAATAGGAAGGACCAGAGATCTCTTCAAGAAAATTGGAGATACGAAGGGAACGTTTCATGCAAAGATGGGCATGATAAAGGACCAAAATGGCAGAGACCTAATAGAGGCAGAAGAGATTAAGAAGAGGTGGCAAAATTATGCAGAAGAACTATACAAGAACAAGCTTAACATCCCTAATAACCATGATGGGGTAGTCACTGATCTCGAGCCAGACATCCTGGAATGTGAAGTCAAATGGGCCTTAGGAAGTCTGAGCAACAACAAAGCTAGTGGAGGTAAAAGTATTACAGCTGAGCTATTTAAAATCTTGAAAGACAATGCAGTAAAAGTGCTACACTCAATTTGCCAGCCAATTTGGAAAACTGAACAGTGGCCACAGGATTGGAAAAGGTCAGTTTACATTCTAATTCCAAAGAAGGGCAATGCCAAAGAATGTTCAAACTACCACACCATTGCACTCATTTAACATGCTAGCAAAGTTATGCTCAAAATCCTACAAGCTAGGCTCCAGCAGTATGTGGACCAAGAACTACCAGAAGTACAGGCAGGATTTCGAAGAGGCAGAGGAACTAAAGTTCAAATTGCCAACATACACTGCATCATGGAAAAAGCTAGGGAATTCCAGAAAAACATCTACTTCTGCTTCATTGACTATGCGCTTTGATAGTGTGGATCACAACAAATTGTGGCAAGTTCTTAAAAAGATGGGAGTAGCAGACCATCTTATTTGTCTCTTGAGAAACTTATATGCAGGTCAAGAAGCAACAGTGAGAACTGGATACGGAATCACTGATTGGTTCAAAATTGGGAAAGGGGTTCGGCAAGTTTTTATACTGTTGCCCTGCCTATTTAACTTATGTGCAGAGCACATCATGAGAAAGATGGGGCTAAATGAATCACAAGTTGGAATTAAGATTGCCGGGAGAAATATCAACAACCTCAGATACTACTCTACCACTCTAATGGCAGAAAGTGAAGAGGAACTAAAGAGCCTCTTGATGCAGGTAAAGGAGAAGAGTGCAAAAGTTGGCCTGAAATTCAACATTAAGATTATGACATCCGGCCCTTTCAATCCTAGCAAATAGATGGGGAAGAAATGGAGGTAGTGACACATTTTATTTTCCTGGGCTCCAAGATCACTGCAGATGGGGACTGCAGCCAAGAAATTAAAAGACACTTGATCCTGGGGAGGAAAGCTATGGCAAATCTAGACAGTGTACTAAAAAGCAGAAACATCACCCTACCAACAAAAGTGCGAATAGTCAAAGCTATGGTTTTCCCAGTTGCAATGTATGGCTGTGAAAGTTGGACCATAAGAAAGGCTGAGCGCCAAAGAATTGAGGGCTTTGAACTATTGTGCTGGAGAAGACTCCTGCGAATCCCTTGGCCTGCAAGGCGATCAAATCAGTCAGTCCTAGAGGAGATCGCCCTGACTGTTCTTTAGAAGGCCAGATCCTGAAGATGAAACTCAAATACTTTGGCCACCTAATGAGAAGGAAGGACTCACTGGAGAAGAGCCTAATGCTGAGAACGATTGAGGGCAAAAGAAGAAAGGGACAACACAGAATGAGGTGGCTGGATGGAATCACTGAAGCAGTCAGCATGAGCTTAAATGGACTAAGGGGGATGGTAGAGGACAGAAAGGCCTGGAGGAATGTTGTCCATGGGGTCGCGATGGGTCGGACACAACTTCATGACTAACAACAACAACAACAACAAATAAATGTGAAATGATTGCAAAACACTCATGGTACTCAGTACACATGAAAATGCAATGCAAATTCTATATCATGTGGATTGTGCAATGCGTTTTAGGTTCCATGCTATTTTCATTCATATTCTCTATATTCAACCCAATAAGAGTTTTATTAGAAAAAATATTGTAAGTTTAATTTATAATAATATACTGTTTTAAAACAAAATGCACTTGTTCTTGTTCTAAGCACATCACATTACTAGTTTGCTTATGTATGCATGAAAATTTGTTCCAGGAAAGTAGCTTGAATAATCATTCCAAAACAAACAAGCTATTCTTGTGGGGTTTTTTTAAGGAACCCTAAACATTTATGATACAATACTTTTGTAGCAACTGATGAATTCAATAAATCAGAAAATTATCATCATCATCACCACCACCACCATCATTTCTGTCAGAACCAAATAGATATAAATGTTCTGACCTAGGCGTCCTTTATCTTCTTTGACACACTGCCAAAGACCTAATTGGCAATTATCTTGGCAAGGCCACACAGAAACACAGAGTCAAAAACGGAGCTTCAAAGTACAAACTGACACCATCACAACATTGCTTCCTGCAAAGACCCCACATGCCTTTGCTCTTCCTTTATGTCTTATGGGAGGGGCCAATCATCTCCAAGCCTTACTCCCAAGTTGTCCCTTTTGTTTTAACAGTTCTTGCCTTCTAGCAGCTCTGTGCATGCGTGCACTAGGAACAGGCTCCCCTATTCCTCTGCCTCGCTGACGTCAGACTCTGGAGGCTCTGGTGTCCGCACATAACTCCCATATGGCCCTGGCCCCATCTCTGCCTCCAACGCAGAGCCCTCGTCCGAGCCTTCTCCAGACTCCATGTTCCTCCCCAGTCTCCTCACTGTCCGATTCTACTGCCAGTTCCTCAGGCTGCTGGCGGACCACAACAATAAAATTAGAAATCTGCAATTAGTACTTTTCCTAAAATGGGATCCAAACTACTAAAGGATCCTTTATCAGCTCAAGGCCAAATCCTAAGCATGGTAATTTGGTAATATTTTATCCTATATCACTTACTTTATATAATCAAATTATTTTATTTAAGCTTTTACTTTATCAAGTACAGAAAAAAATGTCATGGTATTTTCTCCACAGACTCAACATCACTGGGTGGGTTCAGTTTCAGTCAAGATTCTCACATAACATAAAAAATATTCAGTTTATTACTGTTTATTTTTAAGTAAGTTTCTTGATTGCTGATCTTTGTCAGACTTTTACCTCATAAAGTTACATTATTATAAAGACATCAGTTATCCTTAAACAATTAAGAATGGTGATTCTATCAGAACAGTTTTATGTACATGCCCTTTGTTCAAATACTACTCAAATCCAACTCAACAAAAAAATAACAAAAAACTTAACAAAAAAAACCCTGTAAATACAGTTCTGATTCCAATTCATTAACAGTATATTATGTTAAAGCGTATTTATTTCAGATTCCAGGCTATTTCATTATAACATTGTTCAGACAATTAATAGTATATATTTTAGTACTTAATGTTTCAATTTGGGCTTACCTGTTTAATGTCATAAGCAAGGAGAACATATCTTAAATCTGGAGATACTGAATATCTGGATGCTTTGAAAGTTACCTATGGAGATATAAATGAATAAGATTATTTACAGGACTGATATGGTCTTGTGGATATGGTCTTGTGGCTGATGTAATGACTCTAGGAGGCTCACAACAATCCATAAAAACATGGTTAGAAACAAAAGTACCCTTCCCAGCACGCTTCAGACAAAACATCCTCATAGCTCATCCCCATCCTAGCCCAATGTTTGGGGGAAAGGCCAGTCTTCCAAAACCTCCAGAAGACTAAAAGAGTAGGGATTTCTCAGATATCAGGTGGGATATTGTTCCAAAGGACTGGGGCAGCCATTGAGGTCCCATCAGGTGGTAACATTTAAGGACAGAGATCTGGAATACATTCATTCTATCAAACCTGATAGGATAAGCAGAAACCCTCAGGGAGAGTTGATCCTGCAAATAACTTGTCCTGTCTCACATAGTTGATTATAGGCACAACAGAAGACATTCAATGTACCAGGGCTATGGAAAGCATTCAAAATTTGTCACAAAGTTTGTTAATGCAAACAAAGAACTTTTTGTTTGCAATGTTAAAGCAGCCACATCTTGTAGAATTCTGTCCTCAAAGGCATGTGCATCTATGTGCACATATGCAAGATCTGATGCCTTTTTTAAAAATAATGAAAACAAATACTACAATCTTTACTACTTTAGTTTATGAATCTCATGATACAACACACAAAGGGAGTGGAGCTGCTACTGCAACGCTGGGACTTTTTTTAGTCATTTGCTCCTCCTCCACAATCTCTTCCTGCAAATACTACAAACATTTTGGTTTGCTGTTAGTGCCCACAGTGTGTTTGCACACTTAATCTAATATGAACTACCTTCAAAAAAATAGTGTAAGTCTTCCAGGGAATGTTACTAATTTACTACTTGGACTAGGGATGCTAATATTCTTTGTAAAATACTCATTTTAACTCATTTCATGATTCACAGATAACTACGTTTAATATTTAAGAACAACAGTAAAACTAAAGTTTCGGAACCTTTCAAAGTAATTAGTGCTATAACATGTTGATTTACTGTTCAAAAGAAAAGGGGAAAAAAGGATGAAAATCCTGGTAAACAGCATAAAATCCTTAAAATGACCTTTAAAATTCACTCTAAAAGCAATTTTCAGATTTTATGTAAACATGGATCTAAATAATTATGGATAAATTTGTAACCTGTGGCAGAACTCGAAACAGCTCAGTTATTTATGGAAGTCTAGTCTATTTTTGCCATAAGCAAATTACTTTGGAAAAGACAGCAGCATGATTTCTGAAAATGTATCACACATCTAGTTGTTTTTAACTATTTTCTTCTGAACTTTCTGTTTAGAAATGAAAACAAACTCTTCTCACTAATGTGGTAAATATAGAGGAAAAAGCAGCATTATCAAATTAATATTACTTTTTGTCGAGCTAAGGATACATGACACCCAATTGAGTTTGAGACTACAATTTAATCAAGAGTTATTGGTGGTGATAGGAAGATTTAATGGATCTGATATAAAAGAAGGCTCAAATTATAATTGTAGCAAGGAAACATCTACTAAAATTAAATGAAACAAAAACTAAGAGAACTGCATGTTAACATAATGCTGCATATGATATAGTTTTATCTACCATCTCCTTTTAAATCATTTTGCAATAATGCAGAATTCTATGGGATATCTCAGATGTTATCATAATGTTTTATACTCAGAAACTGCCCAATCTGAGAAAGTTCCATGGGATAAACTCTGTATGTCCTCTTTGGAACTGAATCAAAGCATGGAAGCCATGATAATTGTACAGTGAAAGAAGGACAATCACATACATACAGAGACACTAGGCTACATGAAAGAATATTTCATTCGACCCATAACAATTTTTCTAAATTCCTTTTCTAATTTGAAAACAATGTCAAAGCCAAGGTAAAAATGCAGGATAATTTTTCTGGACAGTATTAATGAAATCTGCTTCTCACAGGAAGTATCCTGGGTAAATACGTTTCCTTCTTTTATAATTACAATGTTTTGTAGTTTGTTTTTCTATTTTCAATTTTAACATGGTGCTTTGTGGCCCACAAAAAAATAGCATAAAAAGTATTAGTTTAATAGTGTTAAATCATTATATTGTCTTACCATTATGAAATGCAAAAACAACCAACAAAAAGTAGTTGGTAATTTAGCTTTGTAATCCATACTGATGAATTAATAAACTATTACGTGCTTTAAAAGACAGGACATCTTGGGTGAATTGAGTCTTTCTGTTTGATTAATTGGAATTATACCAGTAGTACTAGCAATAGCATTAGCACTTAGACTTATATACCACTCCATAGTACTTTACAGCAGTTTTAGAGTCAGCATATTTTCCCCAACACTCTGGGTCCTCATTTTACCAACCTCAGAAGGATGGAAGGCTGAGTCAACCTTGAGCCAGTCAGGATTGAACTCCTGGCTGTGGGCAGAGTTTGCCTGTAATACTGCATTCTAACCACTGTGCCACCATGGCTTCTAAATATTAAATATAACTGTAAAATTAATAGCAATAAATCTTGCTTTTTTGAGGGAAAAAAAGCAGCTCTCATGATTGAGATTAAATTCTCTAATTGACAGTGATAAATGGAGCATGATAACACAACACTACAAAGCAGATATTTTTCATTTTCCACCTTTAATTTTCTTGCTTTCACAGATTCCAGTGACACAATTTTCTTTCAATCTTAATGAATAAATTAGTTATACACACTCAAGTAATTCTATATTGAACATAAATTAATTCTATACTTACTGCTTATCAAATTGCTACGACCTCATCTTTTATTTCACTAATTCCAGGTTAAATCTTTCAACAATTCCAATTCATAGAACTGAAGTGAGTGATAGCAAAGAAGCAGATATTGTCCAATGTAGAAGGACAGATAGACAAATATCTGGTAGCACCTTTTCCAGCCAACAATGTTATTAGAATGCACACCTGATGACATGACTTGCAGCAACATGAACTGCAGCTCATTAAATTTATACCTTTTATTAACATTTGTTAGCTGGAAAAGATGCTATCTGACTACCTTCAGAGAAGAATAAGCTTTACTTCTACTGAACAGATTTTATAAATGTTGAAGCTTTTATTTGCTAAAATTTACAAGTACAGTCATAACCAATAAAGATTATATTTTTATATGGCATTTGTCCTTTTTAAAGTTTACATTAAACAACAGTTCTTACAAAAAAATAGAATAATAAAATATAATAAATATAATATATAATAAATATAATAAATAAATAAATATAATATAATAATATTAAATAAATATAATAAAAATATAAAAAATAGAATAAAATAGAATAAAATTCAATAGAAGAGTGGCATCAATAATTACATGCCATAAACATTGTTGATTCAGTAACCCGCATGTTTTAAATGATCGCTTGATTTTTCAATAAGGAGGGTATGTATCTGTACTACCAATCAATATCAATCAGTCTTGCTGATCTCATGGTCTCTTGTTTATTTATTACTCCACAAAGCAGGAACAGTAGCATGCCACATTCAAAATTATACATGGGATAGACTTGAAATAACTTTTGCATATAGATTCAGGAATAATATAGCAATGTAATTTCTTATTTAAAATAAAGCAGTAATACTTACAAAAGTTGCATTTTCCAGCAATAATGTAGTTGTGTTTGTTTCTACATTCAGTTTAACAACATGTCCATTCCTGTTTTTATATATCACTTCTGTATCTGTTAATAGAAAATGCATTAAGAATTAGAAAATGCAAATATTCCATGCAATAGTTTCTTAGTTAATAGACATTTTTAATAAAAAAAGACATCATCGACCATCCAATACATTAAAATGTGATTAGGCTGAGATAATGACTTCATCAGTGTTATCTGTTTTTGTTAATTTGTTCAGAGTTAAGTGACCCTGGTCTTTCTGACTTACTAATGGAGATAGTCTTTCACCTTAGCATTATTATACCTTCTCCCTTGTATAAAACAAGGTCAACTGACTTTTTTTAAAAAAGAAGACTTAAGCTGTTTGACTTCAACCCCAAATCATCTCTCTCTCCCCCCCTCTCTCTTTGCACTGTTTTTCACTGCTGCTAAGTAAGAATATGGGATACTTAATACATTAGGGTTTTTTACACTTAGAAACAAACAAAACTTTGCAAGAATGGTTAACTGCTTCATTATTCTACTGCTCTGATGTTTTGTAATTCTCCCACCTATTGAAAGTAATTTTAAACATTTCAAAACACTTTACTGAAATAAGCTTCGATTGCACATAAACCTTATATTAACCATGGCATGGCTGCACAAAAAGGAAGAAAATTGTAAAAATAGTACCATGATGTAACAGTATTGTGAAGAAGAACATGTGATACAAATAAGTTTGAACTGTTATACTTACATGTTCTTCATTCCTTTCATGTCACCTTTCAGATTCTGCACTAACTAGAATAATTTCTAATTAGGCAGAGCTTCTGGCCCATCTTTGCTATTTTATCTAACGCAAAAAAGGAATCATCATTATAGATATCCTCTTAAAAAAAACTAGAAATGTTATTTATTGGTTTAAGACTAGAGATGGCACAAATATCTGGCCAGCAGGATATTTTTAATATCCTCAAGTCCTTTCATTTAAATTTATGTTACTCAAATATAGCTGACACCAGGTATATTAATTCTGTTTCTTATCCATAATAAATTAAAAACTATTTTATTCACATCAGGATTTAATAATTTTAAATATGGCTAGTAAGAAATATTAGGAAGCATGAAAGGACCTTAAAAATGGGAAAGCATGTTATATAGATGAATAGCCAGTAAATAATACAAGCACTTCAAAAATAGATGGACAGGAGTAAACCCTGGTGACCTACAATACTTCTGGCATGTTAGCCTTCCTGCATGAGAAAAATCTAACATACATTCTTGAAACACTGTAAACTACTAGCAGCCCTTGGAAGAAAAAGTTGATGTATTGAGGCAGTAAGCAGCCACTTCAACTGATCAGAAAGAATAAAAATTTATCAGTTCAAAGAAAGGAAATCATACAACAGAAACTGACAGTGAAAGCAACTTTCAATAAGGAAGACACTAAACCAAGCAAACCCAACAGAAAAAGATAGCAAGCAGAAGTAAGACAATTGTATCATCTTCTACATTATTGGAATTCAGAAAGAGTGTTCAGGCTCTCTTATGAAATAAAAAATAGGGGAAATGAGATGGAACAGGAAACAGGATCATGGACATGGCAGAGTAACTTCTAAGACAAGTCCATTGATTATTTCTGCTTGGTAATACATGAGAGAGGGAAAAGACAAACAATACTGTAAAACAGTGGCTATTGCTATACTATAGGTTGTAGTATTACAGATTCTGAAAGAAATTCAAGCCATGGGGAACTCAAGTGGAAACCATAAACAGAACTGAATAATCTTGCAAGTGAATGACTGACTATACAAATATTGTCAAGCGAAGTGAATATCTGTGTCTTAAGAAACAGAAATGGATCCTGTAACTTGATGGGATACATAGAATGGTATTTTGGCTTGTGAGGCAGTTACTAATGATCCTAACTTCCATAATGTGTGATGTAATCTATGGAGTAAAACTGGGCTTTGGTGAAAAAAAATAGAGTTTGGACATACAGTAGCTATCCGGGAAGAATATTTATTAAATATATGAAAAATGAGAATTGTTAAAACTTGCAAATGTTCATACAATTGTGGGGAGTAGTGTACATTCAGTGAAAAAAAATGTTTGCCAAAAGAAGCAAAATTGTTAAATATAAGAACATGCTTTTATTCAGTTTGTTACCCATATATAAGAGATATGTGTTTGCATGTGTTGGGTATGTATGTTTGTGAATTAGGGTTTGCAATCATGCAGTGGAAAGCAGTGTTAACTTTTGGAATAAATGTCGGGTCCAGGCGGAGGACTACCCGAACTGCATGAAAAACACACAGGGGTCACTGCGAGTAGAGAGTGCGGCCAATTCAGAAATGCGGTGAGCCGAGGTAATGGCCACCAAGAAAGTGACCATACAGGATAGCAGGTGGAGGCTAGCTGTCTGCAAAGGCTTGTACGGGAAACCTGTGAGTTAAGAACAATAGAAAGGTCCCAGGTTGGGTACCTATGCCACACAGGAGGACATAAGTTGTTAGTGCCTCATAAAATCCGACAAATCAGTAGGTGTTGAGATAATGAGGTCAAAGAGCCACAGGTAAGTATTAAGAGATCGCCGCCACTTGCCGCCATAAGGTATTAGGAGAAAGACCTTTCGAAAGACCCTCCTGGAGGAAAACCAGGATGTTAACAATAGTAGCGTGAAGGGCCTGAACCCCATTCCGCTCACACCATGTACAAAAGGCCCGCCAGGTGGCCGAATAAATGCGGCCCGTGGAAGGCCTCCGGGAAGCCTGGCTGGTCCAGATAACGGCCGCCGGAATGTTGGCACCTCCTAAGGTGCACCGCTCAACCTCCAAGCGGTCAGACGGAGCCATGGCAGGTCCGGGTGGCTGAACATCCCTTGAGTCAGAGTGTCCATCTCCTGAGAAGCTGCCACAGCAGTGCCACCAACAGCAACACCAGATCTGCAAACCAAGGCCTCCATGGCCAGTGTGGTGCCAGAAGGACAAGTTCCGCCTGCTCCAGTAGTAGCTTGCGGACGATTTTGGAGAGGAGGGAGATAGGCGGAAACGCGAAGAGCAGACCCGACAGCCACGGGGACCGGAGAGCATCGGTGGCTTCTGCCTGAGGAAATGGAAACCATGTGAAAAAACGTGAGAGCTGAGCTGTGTCCTATGTGGCAAAGAGGTTGACCTCCATCGTGCCAAATTGTGCTGACAGCTGGTCAAAAATCCGTGGATGCAGGTGCCATTTTGCGTTGTGCAGGTGCTGATGGCTCAGCAAATCCGCCTGCACAATGGCTACACCTGAGATGTGTTCTTTCAGGAACTTGAGATGAATCTACGACCAAAGGCCCAACCTCATTGCCTCCAACGTCAGGGACCGGGACCTCGTCCCCCCAAGGCAGTTGATGTGCGCCTTTGTTTTGATATTGTCCATGAGGACAAGGACATGGGAGGAGGAGACAAGGCGGTGAAATGGCCAAAGGGCCAGGTAAACCGCTCTCAACTCCAGAAAATTGATGGGACGACAAGAGTCATTATAAGACCACGGCCCTTGCACCACATGCCCCTGACAATGGGCCCCCCAGCCGTGAAAACTGGCATCCGTCGTCAAGTGGCATCCGGTAGTCGAGCCACTATCCTCTGTGCTCGAAAAAGGAACAATCTTGGGCGATGGCTGGAAACCGCCACCATCTCAGGGACCTTAGCACTCTCCTGGGAATGGGAACCTTTGTTGAAGAGGTGCCGGCTTTCTGCAATGGCAAAAGTAACCATTGAAGGTCCCGAGAATGCAATTGAGCCCATGAGACAATAGAGATGGCGGTAATCATTTTGCCCAGGAGTTGTGACAGACGAAAGATGACACAAATCGACACCCCTCCACCTCGGAGACCAGGGTTCTAATACAATCCTGTCGTTCTTGAGACAGATAGACCTTCCCCATCAATTAAAGCTCCCAAATGGAGTAGACGGGTGGTCGGTACGAGATGGCTCTTCTCAATATTGACAGAGAAGCCATGAGTTGCTAGAGCCTGGATGATAGCCTGAAGATCAGACAAGGCCTGCTGTGGGGAAGAGGACAAAATCAAAATATCTAAATAAGACTGTAGGCGAATGGACAAGGCTCTGAAGGATGCAGCCAAAGTTGCCAAAACCTTGGTAAAGGTTCGCGGGGCAGAGGAAAGACCAAAGGGCAAGGCCCTATACTGGTAATGACACCCGCCATAACAAAAACGAAGAAACTTCCTGTGGGAGGGGAGGATGGATATATGAAGATAGGCCTCAGTGAGGTCTATGGAAGAGAGGAGATCGCCCCTCCTAACACCGTCGAGAATGGATTGTAACGACTGCATCTTAAATTTGTGGCATACCAGTTTAAATGTTTAAGGTCCAGAATGGGTCTCCCCCCATCCCCCCCGATGACTTTGGCACAAGAAACACCCAGGAATAAAATCCTGTCCCCTTTTGATCATCAGGCACCTTTTGGATAGCCCTGATTGAAAGGAGATGCTGAACCGCTGAGTCCATAAGAGCTCATTTCTCGGAATCCCGAGACAGCAGACAGCAGACAAAAGACATTGGGGGAGGGGAGAGAAATTCAATGGCCAAACCAGATTTTAAAGTGGCCAGGACGCATTTGTCGGACGTAGTTTTCCCCCAGCGGTCGGCAAAGAGGGCCAATCTGCCGCCAATGGGGGGATCCAGGATGCAATCAATGACGGCGTCGGAACGAATGACCTCCTCCCCCTCAAAAGGACCATTTGCCTAATGGGGGCCTGCCTCGTGATGATCTGTCCTGATATCGCCATTGCTTAGGATAGAAATTACCTTGTGGACTAGAAGAGAAGGAAGTGGAAGGCCCCCCACCATCATATCCCCGATACTGCTGTCGCTGGGGGTATGGCAAAAAACAGGGCTCTTCCCTACAATAAATGGTCAGTAAAACCTTCCGCTTATCTTTTGTCTCAAGTAGGAAGGAGTTTAGAGGATCTCCAAACAAAGAACCTCACGCAAAAGGGACCAATGCCAAGCGCCATTTATGGCATGCATCAACTTGCCAATGGTGAAGCCACATCAAGCAGCGCGCTGTTATGGAGGAGGCAAGTGACTTTGCTGCAAAACGAGCCGCATTGAGCGTTGCGTCTGCAGAGAATTGTACAGCGGCAACTATCTTGTTTAGATCTTGCTTGATTCTCGGATCCCCTGGAGCAAGTTTGTCCTGCAGTTGTTGTAGCCATATCAACGTCGATCTGTTAAAAAACAAGGCGGTTGAGGCTGAACGAACCGCCCAAGCAGCCCCCAGATGTGCCCTTTGGAGTACTAAGTCCGCCACTCCTCTGGACAGAGACCTTCATCAGGGGTGCATGGAACAGCCGCCATGGGAAGTAGAGCTGCGATGGGAGCATCGACTGTCGGGACCTGGGGGAGAGAAGCCAGGTCATCTGTGACATTAAAATTTTTGCGATCCATCGAGGAAAGGAGTGGAGCCGAATCCAGGGAGTCCCATTGTCTCTTAAGGACATCGAGTAACAGCGGAGGTGTCGGGATCGAAGTGACAGTCCTAATGGGCTCCGCAAACAAGGGATCCAGGTTACCGTGAACCGAGTTCGATGTAGCCTCCAATGTAGAAGACCCAAGTTGAGCAGTATTCACCGCCTTATACAACAAAGATTTGAACAGGGCCTGAGGAAACAGACCAGTGAAGTCTGGCTGCTCAGGAGGAAGCCCTTCATCGTCTGACAGATCCAGCTCGCCAGAAGCGCCCTCCCCAAAGTGATGACTGAAGTGAGAAGCTGAAGGTGAATCAGGACCTGCTGCGGACAGAGTGTCCTCCGGATCATCACTGTCCAAGGAGATTGATGGACAGCCCATCACAGAAGGTTGTCGGCTGGTAGGCAACTGTCCTGCCAAGGATTGTTGAACAGCTGCCGTGATCATATGTTGTATCTGCTCTGGCTCAAGGAGGTGACAAACAGGAGCCGATACTGGAAGCTGGTCCAGTGTAGTGTCCCGTGGGACCTAAGATGACTGCGGTGGCAGTGAAGACATGGCCTCTGCTGATCCCCACAATCCTGCAGTTGAAATAGCAAGAGGACAGTTCCGGAAAGGTAGTTGATCCGGGGTAAGTGGAGGGCTTTGTTCCCCAGACATGCCAGGTAGTGGAAGAGGACTATCCGCGGCCAGAGCCACTACAGACAGGTCACTGCAAGCCTTAGCACAGATTTTCTTTAGTGCCTTGTCCCTGTGTTTTTCAAGTTTTGAAGAAGTACAAGTCGGCTTATGGGACTTATGAGATGAGTGTACGTCTTTGTGGCCATGATAGCTTCCTCCGAAGCTCTAGAGGGTAACTCATGACCGGGTGTTGCAGCCTAGTCTAAAGGATGTGCGCCTGTACCAGCCTTTCGGCCGTGTTTTGATTTGCTTAATGCTTTGGGCATAGCAGAGGCGAGGAGTAACGCAGGCCAAGGTTGCTTCGGGCAAGGTACACCCGTTCAACAGCTGTAGCGCAGGGGAAATTTTATATCCCTCAACCAGTGCGCAATAATAAGCCAGGAATAATAGAAAACAAAACTGGCTGCAAATAGGCGACAACAATATGAGACCAAAAAAAAGGGGGGGCTGCTTCAGATAACTAGAGCCCAAATAAGCGCTATTGCTCAAGGCGATTATCGCACAGTAAAATGGCGGCCACCTGATTGATGTTATGAGGGAATGAGAAAGCTCCACGTACTGAAAGAAATGGACACCCAGTGTGAGCGAAAATAAAATGGCGGACCGCCAATTTCGTAAAGTTAGGGAGCGTAAAAACTCCTCAAAGCCAAAGTGGCCAATGCTGTAACTTAAATGAGCCTCCAGGAAGGTAGATAGGTGAGCTCGATACCAACAAGTGAGAATCCAATTAAAATAATCTCGCCGCTGAGGAAAGGCTCTGCCGGCACTTGACAATCAGCTGAGGGTCGGCTCTAAAATGGCGCCGGCAACCTACAGGAGAGCAAACAGCTCCGCAAGGGCAAACAGCATGGAATTGGACCTGAAAACACAACCGATCGGGCTAGGTTCAAGCCGCTCTGTTTAAAATTGTCTCTCTGAGTAAGAGAGTGTCCAAATTTGCCCCAGTTCTGTGTCGGAGCACAATGACAGGCGTGCGAAGTGCTGAGCAGGATAACAATGAAAAAAGGACGCAAATCACCTAGCCGCAAACAAGCAAGGAGTGCAGGGCACGAAGCCCCGCTAGCCATAAAAGTTCAGCCCTAACAGTGTAAAATGTCCAGAGGGCAATGCCTCAAATCAGGAGAATCAAGGGTGCAGCAGTAAGGAACTGAAAATTAAACTCCTGTGAGGAAAAAGGAGGCACCCCCCACTGTGGGAGAATTCACAGACCAATGCAAACAAGTCCAAATCAGCCATGCGACAACGAAATCCAGAGTCCAAATCCAAGGTCAGAGTCAAAGCCAAAGTCCAGGTCTAAAGTCCAGTCCAAATTCAGATCCAAAGGAGTAGCAAGCACTTAGATAAAAAACCAAATGGCCAGAGAGACAATCCGACATGCCTGTCCAGTCTGACGGACTGAGTCAAAAGCTGGAGCCCCCTAGCAACAAGGACGGGACTTAACAAATATGACAGACTCAGTCCACCAATCTGTACGGGCGACTACATCCCATTCTGGCTGCTGTCTCCACCCACAATGGAGAAAAAGAATATGCAAATATGTACATTCTGCAGAGAGACAAATTCTCTGAGGATGGGGTTCAGCTCGAGCCAGAAAACTCAGAAGAGTAAAACTCTGGTTCCAGTGACCAACTCAGATTGGATCCTGTGATATGCAAATATATACCTTTAAAAAAACAACAAAAGAAAACAAAATGAATACATACTTATAATTCTGGAAAGGAGCCAAAAGAATTAAGTGTGTTCAATAGGCTAAATATGAATACGAATTTGGTACAGTAAAATACCGTAGCAGATGGTAGAAATGTTAAAATTTGGATAGGTAGGTTAAAGTGCTATTGAAAATGTATTCTTCACATCTGTAATTACTTAATGAAACTTTACAGGTATCGGAATCTGACTTACAAACTCATCAGACCAGATAAAATAACAAAAAAAGATAATAAAATATTATAAATAGCATGACAAATTGTTTCATGTTACTAAATTAAACTCTGAAACTTCTTGAATGTTTTATCTACTTGAATGACTAAAAGTTAGACTTTAAACTAAAACATCCTTCTTTCATCATAAGTTAAAAAGATTTCTTTCATATTTTCTTGTGTCAAAGTCAATTTGAAAATAATTTTGTAACTTTGTAAAATATATTGCTTAGCAATCCCATACTCCAAACACAAAAGTGAAACCAAATTGCCCAAATCTGTTTTAATATCATAGCTGAAATGACCTTAAATTCCTAGGGAAGCTAGAAGAGCAGTCTTGTCTATATTATTAAAATGATGCCCTGTGCTAAAATAGAGCCTATCAATTTAGCTTTTTTCTGTCTTTGAAAAATTGATAGCACATGAAAGCCGGCTGGGTAACTTTGTGTTAGTCAGTCTCTCTGGGTTGTTATTGTGGGGAAAACAGGAACAGTAAGGGGTATAAAGTATGATCACTACTACTACTACTACTACTACTACTACTACTACTATTATTATTATTATTATTATTATTATTATTATTATTATTATTATTATTATTATTATTATTATTATTAGCGACCCATCTCACTCAAGCAGCTATGGGTGCTTGAAACATATTTAAAATGTTATTTATAAAACAGGAGTTTGTTTGTTTGTTTGTTTGTTTGTTTGTTTAACATGACACTCATTTCTATCCAAGCCATTGTGGGTGGCTTATAATACAATTTAAAATGTTATTGATATAAAAAAGTTATTTATAAAAATAGAAAGTGGGACAAAAATACCTAAAAGGAGCCATTGAACATTGGCTCTAAAGAAAGCAGGAACTGAAATGAAAACTTGCTACACAACAAGTCAATAGCAGAATAGCATAATAATTAAGTTGTTGAATTTAGACTACAAAAGACCCAAGTTTGCCCCTCTGCCATGGGATTTCCCTGGGTGATTTCCCTGAGCCAGTCACTCTCTCTCTCAACTCAGCTCAATCCAGCCTATTGTTATTACAGTATGGGAAAAAAACAGAAAGGAAGCTTTACAATGTATGCCACCTTGGCTCTCAAAGAAAAGACATAGTAGTGAGCACACATGCCTAAGCACAAGCCAACATACATAAAACTGATTTCAAATGAAGTCAAGACAAATTTACAGTGTATGAATTTACATATTTTAACAATGATACATTCATATTATAAATAATTATACATTCAAAATATTTAAGTATCTACATGAATTTATCACATTCAGATCCACCCATGGTACTCATATTGCAAAAACAAAGGAAGATTTACAATTGATCCTTATTAATATGGAAATAAACACTGGGATATATGCATGTTGATATTAGACATTTTTAAACACTATCTTGGATAACATTACATCTCATAATCCCCCGTGTTCTATGAATTTGAAACTTAAATGAACAAAAATGGTATCCTGCATAATTAATCTCAGAAGTCAGTGTTTTATGCAATAAAATACTTTCATGAATCAAAACAAATTCCTGATTTATATCCATGTATTTTTCTGATAGCAATATGGATGTGGTTTGACATTTCTTTTTCCCAGGATTTTTAAAATATCCCTATCTAATCTAGAATTTGCTGCTGGCCTCTCAGCCAAGTACTAACATTCATGCTAAGATCTTAACATTCATGTTAAGATCAGCCAAGAAAAAGCTAGTTACTGTCAGTTAACTATACAAGTCTAATACATTCGTCACTAAATAAAATTCCTCATACACTTCACAGTACCTAATTTCTAAATGTGACATTGTGATTACAGTGCTGGACAAGAGGCAAAGAGATGCCCTGGTTCAGGATCAACCTCAGCCTTAAATACTTAGTGACTCTGGCTCAGTCACACTTTCTGAGCTAAATTTACATCACATTAATTTTGTGGGATAAAAGAAAAGGAAATTCCTTTTAGGATTCTGGAGGAAACATAATGTATTTTGCTGAAATCAATGTTGCTTAAATTAGATTGAAAGCAATCTAATTTCAGTAAAATCAGATTAAGAATAAACTGAACCTAACCTGTATTAAATATACTCAGAATGTAATAAATAATTAGGAAATTTTAGGAAGCAAAAATAATTTAACAAGTGAACCAGTAATGTGTCTTTTTCCTCTACCCTACCCAAGTCAAGTCTGACACAAACCAACTTGTATAGCCCAGTTTCAACAAACATTCATTAAACAATGAAAATGATTAATCCACAATATTTTAGCATATTCTCTCATTGGTTGTAGGCCAGAACTGGATTTAGGAGCATTATTGTCTTCGAACAAGATAAATAGTCTCTTTTTAGTATGATCCAATTAAATCACTTACAATGAAGCATTTTCACAGCATTTCTTTTAATATACTACCATAATAACTGGCAGTAAGTACTAAACAAGTAATGCTAATATAAAAATGGCAACTGATTATTATTCCAAATATCCTAAAATTGTGGGCATTTATGAAAGGAACAGAGGGAGGGAGAATCAAAAACGTTGGAAAAAAATATTATTTTGGAGCTCAATGTGTTTTGGAAAACTTTTCCCAACATTTTAAAAACCAATTCTATAGAGACAAAAGCACAAATACAGTCATGGCCATAAATGTTGGCACCCCTGAAATTTTTCCAGAAAATGAAGTATTTCTCACAGAAAAGTATTGCAGTAACACATGTTTTGCTATACACATTTATTCCCTTTGTGTGTATTGGAACAAAACCAAAAAAAGGGAGGAAAAAAGGCAAATTGGACATAATGTCACACAAAACTCCAAAAATGGGCTGGACAAAATCATTAGCACCCTTTACTTAATATTTGGTTGCATACCCTTTGGAATAAATAACTGAAATCAGTCGCTTCCAATAACCATCAATAAGCTTCTTACACCCCTCACCCGGAATTTTGGACCACTCTTTCTTTGCAAACTGCTCCAGGTCTCTCTTATTGGAAGGGCGCCTCTTCCCAACAGCAATTTTAAGATCTCTTCACAGGTGTTCAATGGGATTGAGATCTGGACTCATTGCTGGCTACTTCAGAACTCTCCAGCACTTTGTTGCCATCCATTTCTGGCAAATGTACGTTTGGGGTCACTGTCCTGCTGGAAGACCCAAGATCTCCAACACAAACCCAGCTTTCTGACACTGGGCTCTACAGTGCGACCCAAGATCCGTTGGTAATCCTCAGGTTTCATGATGCCTTGCACAAATTCAAGGCACCCAGTGCCAGAGGCAGCAAAACAACCCCAAAACATCAGTGAACTTCCACCATATTTCACTGTAGGTACTGTGTTCTTTTCTTTGTAGGCCTTTGTAGGCCGTTTGCGGTAAACAGTAGAATGATGTGCTTTTCCAAAAAGCTCTATCTTGGTCTCATCTGTCCAGAAGAAGTTTGCCCAGAAGGATTTTGGCTTACTCAAGTACATGTTAGCAAACTGTAGTTTTGGTTTTTTATGTCTCTGTGTCAGCAGTGGGGTCCTCCTGGGTCTCCTGCCATAGCGTTTCATTTTATTTAAATGTCGACAGATAGTTCGTGCTAACACTGATGCTCCCTGAGCCTACAGGACAGCTTGAATTGCTTTGGAACTTGTTTGGGGCTGCTTATCCACCATCCGGACTATGCTCCGTTGGCACCTTTCATCAATTTTTCTCTTCCGTCCTTGCCCAGGGATATTAGCTACAGTGCCATGGGTTGCAAACTTCTTGATAATGTTGTGCACTGTGGACAAAGGCAAATCTAGATCTCTGGAGATGGACCTATAACCTTGAGATTGGTGATATTTTTCCACAATTTTGGTTCTCAAGTCCTCAGACAGTTCTCTTCTCCTCTTTCTGTTGTCCATGCTTAGTGTGGCACACACAGACACACAATGCAAAGACTAAGTGAACTTCTCTCCTTTTTATCTGCTTTCAGGTGTGAGTTTTATATTGCCCACACCTGTTACTTGCCCTAGGTGAGTTTAAAGGAGCATCACAAGCTTGAAACAATCTTATTTATCCACAATTCTGAAAGGGTGCCAATGATTTTGTCCAGCCCATTTTTGGATTTTTGTGTGACATTATGTCCAATTTGCTTTTTTTCCTCCCTTTTTTGGTTTTGTTCCAATACACACAAAGGGAATAAACATGTGTATAGCAAAACATGTGTTACTGCAATACTTTTCTGTGAGAAATACTTCATTTTCTGGAAAAATTTCAGGGGTGCCAACATTTACGGCCATGACTGTATATACAATGGCTTTCACCACACATAAAGTACTATTTGGTTGCTGACATAGGTCATCTCATCTCTTCCCAATTCACCTTCTTTACATCATTTGACCAGGGGCACCTACTATTGGACACAGTTGTCACTATAAACTATCTCTTATTCACTGGCAAATTTCAGTCGGAGAGACCTCTTTTGACAGTCAAAATTTCAATTGTGACACAGTATTTTAAGTACAGCGAAGAGTATTCACTACAGATTTCTGTTTCACAAATAACAGCAATACCACCTGTTCTCAGAGCAACTTCTCCCCAACTGAAATGAAGGAACAGATGCTAAAGAACATGTCAGAGCTGCTAGAGTGTCAGAAGTGCCATCTGTTGGTGATTTATAACATGGGAAGCATTACTTTTCATTCAAGATTCATATTTCTTTGTGCAGAGGGGGCTGTAAATAGCAACATGTAAGATGAAATATAATGTCTCTGTAAGCAATAATTTTGTAACCAAAACTTTCATTCCAAAACAGATTTAGAAGATGCATAGAAGACCCATTGTTTCTCTCAAGGCCACTGAACTATTAAAGTACCCCTGCAAAACCGATCAAGTTTACCTCTAAAACTTTGTCTACCCCACTTTAAAATAACAACCAAAAACAGTTTTCTACTGTTGACAAATTAAGCAGTTGTTTTTAATAACAATATTTTTTAGATCTTTTTTTTTCATCCTACCTTTACTAGCCCAAAGTCACACAGTTGATTTTCATGTCTAAGGCAGGATTAGAACTCAGTTTCTTGGTTTCTGTGTGGTTCTTTAACCACTAGACCAAATTGTCTTTCTATTTTTTTTAAATGGCCCTTTTAATACTTGATACTAAAATATTAAGTGTTAATACTTTAGTATCAAGTATTAAAAAAACTCATTTATTTTTTTAAGAGAGACAGTTTGGTCTAGTGGTTAAAGTACCAGATAGAAACATTTTGTTTTCATAATTTACTAATGCTAGTACTAATTAATAAATTATGAAAGGAAAAAATACCAACAGATATAGAGAGAGAGCAATCAGCACTGACTCCCTGAAGCAGCTGGTTATATTGCATCTTCAATACCACTTAGCTTTGTTAAATTTGGAGTGGCTTTGATGATCATGGGATAGGATGGGAGCATAGGAAGCTAACTCTGGCAATAGATACAGCAATGTTGATTTTGTCTATCCTTGGAATTAGCTCTCAATCTGGTGAAAAGTGTGATATTCCAGAAGTGTGAAGGTCCTCAAAAGTGTGTGAGTTATTTAGGCTTGCTAAGAACACAAAATATTGATCTCATATTATCTAGCTTGCGAACCGATAGTGGAAATTTTGAGTAGTTCAGAGAACCGATAAATACCACCTCTGCCGGGCCCAGCCACCAATCTATTTGTTGCCTCCAGACTCCTAGCTGATCGGCTAGAAGGAAAAAATCAGGGCTCACTTGACAAAGAGGAAAAACAAAACAAAAACAAGACACTGTGGCTTTAAATTGAGAAGCCAAGAAGCCTCCCAACTGATTGGCTGGAAGTAAAAAATCAGGACTCGCTTCTCAGCCAGGAGATCACTTGGCAAAGAAGAAGGAAAAAAAAAAAGACACTGTCACTTTAAATTGTCAAGCCAAGAAGCAACTGCTGGAAGGAGGTTTTTGCTTGCAGAAGCAAAGTGACATTCAGCAGTTCGTTTCTGGGTCAGCTGAACAAGAAACTGAATAAGATGAGGAATTCTTATATGGTTCTATGTTTTTGAAGTTTGGGGATTTGTGCAACATGGGCTTTGTGTTTCTAAAAGGGTTTGGGCAATTTCCATTGTGAAATATCCTGTCTTGAATGAGTTTTCTGCCTGCTGTCGAGTGTCAGCCATTCCCTCGACACATGATCCCGGGGACTGTGACAAGCCAGAAGAACAGAGACACGGTGAAGGGGGGTGTTGTAGCGTTTAGCAGGGCACGGTGATATCAGGTGGTGGACGGTATAGGGAATCTGGGGCAGGGTCAATGAAACAATGTCAAAGGAAACAAACGCCCTTCAATACGAGGGACAGCGCGATCTGGAAGTAACTGAAGGATTAAATAGCGCGGTCACTTTAAATGCACAATTGAGCAAGGGAGGGGCGCTTGGGGGCGTTCTATAAAGCCAGATAAGTGGAGGAATCGGGCGTCTCCGACTTTGTTTTTCATCAGAAAACTTCAGCGCTTACTGTATGACCACCGTGTAAGCTACGATTAAACCGGATAGCTCCACCTTTAGTGTGTGCGTGTGGTGTTTGTTCGGCGGAGCACAGGTGGTTCCAGAGGAGGCTGACAGAAAGTCGGAGACGCTTTATTCTTCTGTCTGAGGATTGCAAGCAGCTGTGATGGCAGAGGGCGTAATGGATGATGCCACGGTGTTGGATTTGGGGACAGAGCTGGAGGCAGAGGAGGAGGAGAATGTGGAGACAGAGGAGCATTGCGAACAGCCAGTGGTACGCCCCAAACAGAGAGTGCTGTCACCCCCGCCCCCAGAAGACAAGCAGGAAAGACAGGATTCATTGGGGACTGAAGCTGCTCGAAAACCATCTGGAAATTGGTGGCAAAGTACCGCTACACTAGGGAAGTTGGGGTTTCAGACGTCAGCTAACCCCCCTCCAGCCCCTCAATTCCAAGGATGGCGGGAAAGGTGATGGATGGAGGAGGAGGAAGAGGGGGACTGGAGTTATTCTTCTGGCCCCGATGTAACCACCATGGATATGTTGAGGGAGAGGTTTGGGGAAGCTAGCTTCTGGGATGCCCCCTCTTGGCAGCCCTGGGCGCCCGGGGCAGACCAGTCAAACACGTGGCAGAGTGGGGTGGGAGGATCTACGGGCGGAATATCCGAATCCAGGGTGCGTTTGGCCAGTCCAAAGCTGCGAGTAGACCATAGTCGATATAGGGGCAGAAGGGATGAGGACCCTGCTCCCCGGGGGGGGGGTGTTCCTTGTCAAGCGAGGGGATACATGGTACACAATGACAGCCACATAGTCAGGGGCATCATGAGGACCAGGAAGGTGAGCCTGCTGCTAGACGGTCCCGCTCACTGGAACGAAGAGCCCCTCGGGGTGGAGAGCGGTCCAGGCGTGAACGGGATCCAGCACCTGCATGGATTCCAGGGCCTTGGGTACAGCAAATACCATGGGGTCTCCCTCCCTTACAAGCCACATTCGATGGGAATCCAGACCGTGTAGCCCTCTTTCTAAGCCAGGTGATCAGTTATATGGATGCTTACGGGCACTATTATTCCTCTCAGTGGGCCAGAGTAGTAGCAGTTACGACGGTTTTGACAGGTGAGGCAGCTGACTGGGTGGCCAGTTTACACACCATGCACGCTCGAGAACTGGCAGATTTGGGACTGTTCCTGGAAGCGTTATGAAGTTGATTTGAGGACGATGCCAGCACCCAGGCCATTGTCAAAAGCGATCTAGTTTCACTAAAACAAAATGGACGAGCGGATAAAGACTATGTAAAGGAATTCCGTACCTTGGCTAATCGGTTGAGGGGCTGGCCCGAACGTTTATTAGTTCACCATTTCCATAAGGGTCTGGATAGAGACCTACGTCAGGCCTGCGTTTGTAGGGGCCTTAGTAGATACCGGTTGCACCCGTTGCCTTTTATGAAGAGCGATAGCAGACAGTCTTGGACTCCGTGTAGTGAAATTGCAAAAACCTATTTCTTTTGAGCAAATGGATGGTTCAATGCTAGGAGGACAACCAGCTACCCATGAGAACCTGTGACACTTGAGATCGGGAATCATCGGGAAGTAATACGATTTGTGGTTGTAGAAAAAATGATTGAACCCATCATTCTAGGCCTATCATGGTTAGATAAGTGGAAACCTACCATTTGGTGGGAAGGGGTTTTTCGCAAATTACGCTTGGCAGTAGGCCCTGATCCACCTGAAGACAGTAGAGATATAGGAGTGACTGGAAAGGAGATGTCCTGTCTAGAAAAAGGCCCACACGTATACAGAGATCTATGGCGTGTGTTTCGTGAGAAGGAATGTGAGGCCCTTCCACCCCACCGTCCTACAGACTGTGCGATAGAGTTAAAACCAGGTGTTAGTTTACCTAAACCCCGTAGGTATTCCATGACTCCTCTTGAATTAGAGGAATTGCGGCGTTATATAGATCAGAACCTAGCCAGGGGTTTTATCTCGCCCAGTCGTGCGCATATGGCGGCGCCAGTTCTGTTTAAGGAGAAGAAAGATGGAGGGCTAAGATTGTGTGTTGATTTTCGGGGATTAAACGCTGTCTGTATGGAACCCCTTTATCCCTTACCCCTTATGACGGATTTGCTTTCCACTCTCACGACAGGGAAGATCTTTACTAAGTTGGACCTCCGAGAAGCGTATTACAGGGTCCGGATAAAAGCAGGTGATGAATGGAAGACCACATTTAACTGCCCTTTGGGCTCCGGGTCATGCCATTTGGTCTACAGGGAGCCCCTGCAGTTTTTATGCAGTTTATCAATAGTATACTCTATGATCACCTGTATCGTGGAGTTCTCGTTTATCTAGACGATATTCTAATATACTCCAATACCCTAGAAGAACACGTTCGTCTGGTACGGCAAATATTACTGAAGTTGTTGAAGGCTCATTTGTATGTAAAGCTATCAAAATGTGAATTTCACAAGACAGAGATAGATTACTTGGGGTTTAGGATTTCAGGAAAAGGGATTGAAATGGACCCAAATAAGGTTAAGACAGTGTTGGAATGGCAGGCTCCAAAGACCCGAAAACAGTTACCAAGTTTTCTGGGCTTTGCAAATTTTTACAGATTTATCCCCTCATTTGCTAAGGTGGCTTTACCGTTGACTGATCTCTTAAAGACAAGAAAAAGTGCAGTCGGGAAAGGCAACCCACAACAAAAAATCAATTGGACGATATCATGTCAACGTGCATTTGACACATTGAAAACCCTCTTCGCTAATGAATCCATACTAAGACATCGTAACACATCAAAACCCTTTGTAATCCAGGTGGATGCAAGTGATGTGGCAGTAGAGGGTGTTCTCCTACAAAGAAATGAACATGGGGTTCTTCAACCATGCGCCTACACCTCCCGAAAACTAACCGATACAGAACGAAATTGGACGGTTTGGGAAAAAGAGGCGTATGCCATAAAATGGGCCTTGCAAACGTGGAGGCATTTGCTAGAAGGGACTAAGGTAGAATCTGAGGTATGAACGGATCACAAAAATCTAGAGGCACTTCAATCGCCTCGTAAACTGTCCCCGAAACAGGCACGTTGGGCACAGTATTTCCGCAGATTTACCATCAAGCTGAAAGCGATACCAGAGGGAAAGAACTATTTAGCTGATGCCCTATCACGCATGCCACAATTTGAGAGCCAAAAAGAGGAGATAACACAAGCCTTAATACCTTATAAACAGACAGGAAAGCAAGGAAGGGACGTATTCCCGCTCCCCACAACCTGGATAGTGGAGTTGAGGAAAAAATTAGCAACAGACAGTTGGCTGAAGACCAATCCCCAGATAGTGACACAGAAAAGAGGACTAATGTGGAAAGGAGATAAATTATATATCCCCGAAGGATTGAGAGATAAGGTGTTACGACAATGCCACGATGTAAAAACAGCAGGGCATTTCGGTTTCGTGAAAACATTGCATCTAGTGAGGAGACAGTTCTGGTGGCCACATATGCGAAAACAGGTAGAGACATATGTACAAGGCTGTCCCATCTGTATAAGAGCTAAACCCTTGTCAGGGAAACCGTCTGGTTTATTACAGTCGGTGGCTGAACCACAGAGACCTTGGGAAGATATAGCCATGGATTTCATAGTCGAATTACCTCCCAGCAAAGGACACAATGTAATATGGACTATTATTGACCTGTTTTCCAAACAGGCGCATTTTGTCCCCTGTAAAGGACTACCGTCCGCAGGGCGTCTAGCGAAACTGTTTGTCGAACATGTATATTGACTTCATGGCACACCCAAACGTATAATCTCAGACAGAGGTCCCCAATTTACCGCCCGGTTCTGGAGACGTTTCCTAGGACAATTAGGAACAGAACAGGGACTGAGCTCTGCGTTCCACCCAAATACCAACGGAGCCGCTGAAAGAGCCAATGCCATGGTAGAAAGGTATCTACGTTCTTATGTGTCATACCAACAAACAGACTGGTACGAACTCTTACCTTTCGCAGAATCAGCATATAATAACACCGTGCACAGCAGTACTGGTTATACACCCTTCCTAGTAGTTTCTGGAAAAGAGTTCCCGGCCATCCCCGATCTAGATGTACAAATGACTAGTTCCCATAGTCCAAAAGAATGGACAGAGAAGGTTAAACAGAGTTGGCCACACATCAAAAATGCATTAGAAAAAGCTTCTGAAGCGTACAAAACCCAAGTAAACAAACGGAGACGAGATAACCTACCCTTCAAAATAGGAGAAAAGGTGTATTTGTCCACAAAATATATCAATCTGCGTATGCCCAGTAAAAAATTAGGCCCAAAGTATATAGGTCCCTTTCCCATCACCAAAATAATAAATCCCGTAACGGTATCTTTAAAACTACCCCCCTTACTGAAAAGAATACACCCAGTATTCCACAGTAGTCTCCTAAAACCAGCAGCCAAAATAAGAGAGAGAGGAACACGTCCAGGGCCTGTGACAGGAAATTCATACGAAATTAAAAAGATCCTTGATTCTAAGATATATCATGGGAAGCTTAGGTATTTAGTACATTGGAAGGGATACCCTATATCAGAAGCAACATGGGTGAAAACGAAGGATATAGATGCTCCACGATTACTAAAACAATTCCATGAAACATATCCAAACAAACCAGGTGGACACTTTCCCACTTAATGAGAATAACCGAATGTTTTTATGTCCCTACAGGAAGAGACCTGGTGGGGGGGGGCATGTCGAGTGTCAGCCATTCCCTCGACACATGATCCCGGGGACTGTGACAAGCCAGAAGAACAGAGACACGGTGAAGGGGGGTGTTGTAGCGTTTAGCAGGGCACGGTGATATCAGGTGGTGGACGGTATAGGGAATCTGGGGCAGGGTCAATAAAACGATGTCAAAGGAAACAAATGCCCTTCAATACGAGGGACAGCGCGATCCGGAAGTAACTGAAAGATTAAATAGCGCGGTCACTTTAAATGCACAATTGAGCAAGGGAGGGGCGCTTGGGGGCGTTCTATAAAGCCAGATAAGTGGAGGAATCGGGCGTCTCTGACTTTGTTTTTCATCAGAAAACTTCAGCGCTTACTGTATGACCACCGTGTAAGCTACGATTAAACCGGATAGCTCCACCTTTGAGTGTGTGCGTGTGGTGTTTGTTCGGCGGAGCACAGGTGGTTCCAGAGGAGGCTGACACCTGCTTGTAAATGGAGCCGAACTTTCAGCTTCCACTTACTATTATCTCTAAGCACCGGTACTGTTTTCTTCTTACAAAGTTTCCTTTATGCAGCTGGCAGGAATGTGGAATGAGCCTCAGGCAGGTTCCTTGTTCGCAGCTTGCTTTTTCCTTGCTTTTCTGGGACCCTTTTCTTATGAGTAATATTTTATTTGGGGAAATGAAGAGGGGGGAGTTTGATTCCTTCCCAGAGCAGGTTAGTGGGGTGGGGAGGGAATGGGATTTTGAAGTAACCTTCCCCTGGAGTGGGGAGGGAATGGGGATTTTGCAGTATGGTTCCCCTGTCATGCCCGCCATGCCCACCAAGCCACACCCACAGAACCCACAGTAAAAAAATTGGAAACCCACCACTGCATAAGTCCATCTTAATATACTATTCATGGTATGTGATGTTTGTGATACAGAGACTTTTAGGTTTGCTATCAAACATCAGCCATAATACTAATGTCTGATTTGAATATGCAGATTGTATTACATGAATGGCTATTTTATATGTGAAATTATGACTGAAATATTTCTGCATCTATATTGGTTCACACTGTCAGGAAGTTTCTCCTTAGTTTTAGGTTGCTTCTCTCTTTATTCAGTTTCCATCCATTGCTTCTTGTTTTGCCTTCTGGTGCTTTGGAAAATACATTGCCCCACCTCTCCTTCTTTCTGGCAGCCCCTTAAAAACCTGTTGCCTATCACACTCTTGGGCAAAACATGTGAGCCATTTCCTCCTTTCAGTGGTCCATGAAAGTGCATCTATAGTATGTGGATAATAAAGTTGAAAATACGTGAACATTTTTACGGAACTATAGATACGTTGAGGCTGGGTGTGACAAGGAATGGCTGGGAGAGGAGGGGCAAAGCGAGGCACCCCTTGACGTGAGTGACATTGAGTTGGCCATGCCTACCCAGTCACGTGACCATCAAGCCATGCCCACTGTCACATGAACATCAAGTCATGCCCACAAAATAAGCCACGCCCACAGAACCGTTAGTAAAAAAAAATTAGAACCCACCCTGGTACACATATACATAATATTTTGCATATTATTATGAACTAAAAGTACAAAAGAAAAACTAAAATAAATACCTTTAGTGTCTCTGTATTCAGGTCTTTGTTATTTCGTTCAGAATATATTGCAATGAATAATAGAATGGAGAAAATATTCATTATGCACAGCACACTAATTTTATTTGAAGAGACTGCAACTTAACTTTTTATGCTGCATGAAGCAATATACATAGATATAACCATAAACAAGAAGAAAGAGAATATGGTTATGATAATAACAGTAGTTATTATAATGGACTATCAGGGTTCCTGTTTCATTTTTACAAAACAAAAGAGAATGAGAGAGAGAATGAAAGTCTATAATAAGTGTAAAGCAATTTATATCTAACTGTGCTCCTGATGTAGGATTATAATCAAGCTGTAGGACTATAATGAAGGCCAGACAAGTCTAAAAGATATGGATTGCAGTGTCAAGGCTAAAGTTTTTTAATATAACTTTATTACATGTATAGGCCCATTCACATTTATTTAACATTGGGGTTACAGTTCTGCAGTTTTAATTTTCAGTTAATAATAAAGAATGATGTAGCATGGAGATACTTTTCCATGATCTTCACAAATTGTGCCATTGATCGTTTAATTTTGTGTCATCAGTGTTGAGGAACTCTGAATCTCCCATGTTTGTGTGGATCCCCATAAAAAGGAAAACTTAAGGAAGTTTTTGTAACTGGTAGATTGTTTTAAGAGATGGGATCATTTTGCTCCCCATTTGCCTGTGCAAGCTCACTGCTATTACTGTGCCAATAAAGAAAAAGTGATTTCTGACAGTGCTTCAGTGTTGTCTGTGCAACGGTTCTTCTCTTTAATAAAATGTTGTGACACATTCCTCTAAATTCATCCACAGTTGTGATCCATAGTTGGAACACCAGATTTGGTGTGTGACCACTGTTTCATGCTGAGTTTTGGAGCTGGGACAGACCCATTATCACTGCAGTGGCCATGAACTCTCTATAGACTCTATTTCTAGAAAAGTTGATTAAAACTGATTAAAGCCACCTAGAGCCATACATTTGGGAAACACCAATACCAACCAAGAAATGGTGTCAAGGAGGTTACTGTGCAAAGGGGAGGCTGGTACAATAGTAACAATCCCAACTGAGCCCAATCTAAGGAACAGAATCTCACTGTTCTTGATCTGTGATGATGGCCAACAGCTGTAAGAGATTCCAAGATGACAATCATGTCCACCTCTGCTCCAGAGTCTCAGCTGATGCCACACCTGAAATCCCAGCCTGAGCATAACTTCAAAACAGCTATCCTTCTCTCTTCCAGACTCAACAAGATCCTGGGAATATATTTGGCCCTCTCATCAATAATTAGATCATTAATGAGGGAGACCTTATTACAGATCGACCTGGCACTTAGAAGCAGCAGTCAGAAGCCAGGGTATTGCAGGTCTGTTGACATGGTACCAGGCCTGAATTCAAGAAGCTGGAATATGGAACTGGTATAAATGACTAGTCCTGCATTTCCTGAGAATGGTCTGCTCTTTGTCTCTCACCTGTCAAGTGCCAGGAAAATCAGGAGAATGGGCGTTGTACTTACCTGATACGCCCCTTCTCTGTGCTGCTGTCACGGCAGTTATGCATGGGTGTTGCTACGGTGCTGATTGGTAGGACCGAGCCCACTGAAACTCTTAATCCCGCCTCTCCCTGCCTCTCTTCAGTTTTGAGGCAAAGGTATTCAGTAGGCTGACGTGTCTATAGAGATAAAATGAGAAAAGTGAAATGCCACCCGCCCCCTGAAACCTTCCGTATCGACCAGGGTGGGGCTGACTGCCGTGACAGCAGCACAGAGAAGGGGCGTATCAGGTAAGTACAACGCCCATTCTCCTATTGGCTGTCACGGCAGTCATGCATGGGACATACCAAAGCACTTGTCCTATAGGGTGGGATCCATTCGGACTCGTTGTAGCACTCTCCTGCCGAAGGCCGCGTCAGCGGAGGCATAGGAGTCGAGGCGGTAGTGCCAGATAAACGGGGTCACCGAAGTCCACGTAGCTGCCCGGCAGACCTCTTCCAGTGGAGCTTGGGTAGCCCAAGCCGCTGAAGTGGCGGCACTTCTGGTGGAGTGCGCAGTGACACGTCGTGGAACAGGCAGAGACTGAGACTCATACGCTGTGGCAATGGTAGCCCGCAACCAACGCCCGACAATGGAAGCTGATATCCGAGCACCCATGTTGGATGGCTGGAAGGAGATGAATAGAGCTTCGGTCCTTCGGAAAGACGCAGTACGGGATAAGTATATCTTCAGAGCTCTGCGCACATCCAGGGTGTGCCAGACTTTCTCCAAATGGTGTTGAGGTCGAGGACAAAAGTTTGGTAGGATGAGTTCCTGGGACCGATGAAAGGTGGAATTAACCTTTGGGATGAATGCTGGGTCCAAGCGGAGCACCACCCTATCCTTGTGAAAAATGCAGAGGTCAGAGCGAACCGAAAGCGAAGCCAGTTCCGATATCCTGCGGGCAGAAGTGATAGCTACCAAGAAGGATACCTTAAGGGATAGAAATTTTAAGTTGACTTCCCGAAGGGGTTCGAAGGGCGGTTTTGTGAGGGCATTGAGGACCTTGTTCAAGTCCCAGGTAGGAAATCTGTGTATCACCGGAGGGCATAGATTAGTGGCACCTCATAAAAATGCCCGAATGAGGGGATCCTTTGAAAGGGGAACGTCAGGCACAAAAGAGAGAACTGATGACAAGGCTGCCACTTGGCGGCGGAGAGTGTTGGGTGAAAGACCCGCGGCGAAGCCTTCTTGTAGAAAATCAATTATTTGAGCCACAGAGATAGATGATGGTTCCAGATGATGCTTAGCACACCAGCAAATGAATGATTTCCAAGTGGAATCATAAATACGAGTGGTTGAAGGTCTGCGAGCTGCTAGGATGATGGGAATGGCCGCTGGGGAGACATTGGCATTAATCAAACGTTGCCGCTCAACCTCCAGGCAGTTAGATGATAGGCCTGTGGTTCCGGGTGCACAAGATCGCCCTGCTGCAACATGATTAGACCGTCCGGGATTTGCCACGGGGGTGCTACTGAAAGTGACACAAGGTCCGCAAACCATGGCCTGCAGGGCCAGTGAGGGGCTAGGAGTATGAGTTCTGCTCATTCTTGCAGCAGCTTGCGTATCACCTTGGCCACCAGAGGGAAGGGAGGAAATGCATAAAGGAGAAGGCCTTGAGGCCAAGGGCTGCGAAGGGCATTCACCGCCTCTGCTCCCACCGAGGGGAACCGGGAGTAGAAGCGAGGCAGACGGTGGTTGCTGTTGGAGGCAAAAAGGTCTACCTGAGGACTGCCGAACCGATGAACGAGTCGCTGGAACAGATGAGGGGGAATGCTCCATTCTGTGTGGTCCACCTTGAAGCGACTGAGGGAGTCGGCCTGGGTATTGTCCTTCCCGGCAATGTAGTCTGCCCAGAGAGAAGACAGGTGAGCTTCGGCCCACAGGCCCAAACGGAGAGCCTCCTTCATCAGCGTCCTTGAGCGGGTCCCGCCCAGTTTGTTGATATGAGCCTTGGCCGAGATGTTGTCCGTGAGGACCAACACATCCCGGCCTCGTACTTGGGGAAGGAACCGTCGTAGAGCTAGGAAAACTGCCCGTAGTTCGAGAACATTGATGGAAAGCGCTTGCTCGCTCGTTGACCACAGACCCTGTGTTGAAAGAGACTCGAGGTGGGCCCCCCAGCCGATGAGACTTGTGTCGGTTGTTAAGACCACTCTCTGGGGTTCGTGGAACCTGCAGCCCTTGGTTATTGCTGGAGAAGTCCACCAAAGGAGGGAAGTGATCACCGGAGCAGGGAGCTGGATGGTCCTTGAGGGCAGCGTGAAGGAGCTCCATTGAAAGGGGAGTAATAGCCATTGGAGCTCTCTGCTGTGGAGACGAGACCAAGGGACGATTCCATAAGCTGACACCATTTTACCCAGTAGGGTGGAAAGATCAGCCAAGGAAGCTGACCCACATCGGTGGGTTCTACTAGCCAGGGAAGACAGGCTGGCTTGCCTGTCCTGGGACAAGAAAACCTCCCCAGCAATGGAATCAATGACCGCTCCTAAATGTTGAATGTGGTTAGTGAGCGCTAAGTGGCTTTTAGCCCAATTAATAGAAAAACCATGTGATTGCAGAATGTGGACAGTGCTAGCTAGATCTAACCTAGCCTGGTCAGATGAACGGGAAAGGATGATGATATCATCCAAGTAGAACATGGCTCTGATGGGGATGGAGGAGATATGGGCCATAAGTGCTGCCATCACCTTGGTGAATACCCTAGGGGCGGAGGAGAACCCAAAGGGTAGAGCCGTGTATTGAAAGTGACAGCCATTGTGGCAAAAACGGAGGAATTTACGGTGGTCTGGTCTAATTGGAATGTGGAGGTAGGCCTCCGTTAAGTCAATTGATGCCATGTAATCACCCAGTCTAATACCCAGCAATATCGTTTGCAGCGACTGCATCTTAAACCGGCGATAAACGATGTGTCGGTTTAAGGACTTTAAGTCCAATATGGCACGCCAACCTCCTGATGATTTGGGAACTAGAAAAAGTCGGGAATAGAAACCCTGTGACCGCTCTGCGGGGGTAACAGACTCTATAGCCTTAATGTCCAATAGCCGAATGCTGGATAGCCGAATTAATGAGAGCGGTCTTGATGGGATCCCGAGAGGGAGGACATTGCAAGAAAAATTTTGGAGGAGTGGAACGGAACTCCAAGGAGAGTCCGAAGCGAATAGTGGACCTGACCCAAGCGTCAGATACGGTGCCGTCCCAAATGTTAGCAAATTGGGAAAGTCGGCCCCCTATTAGAGGATTCCGAGAAGACCTACCGGGTTCTACGGAAAGGTCGGCCCCTACCTCCACGGAAGGGCTGCTTAAGGCCAAACCTAGACCCCTGCCTAACCTGGTTGTCCTGGTGGGAAGGGCCCCTGGACGAATAGGTACGTTGAGAACGTTGGGATGAGAAAGGGGATTCTGAGTTGCGAAAGGAAGAAGAGGAATGAAAAAATGATGGAGCCCTGTTGTCCGGGCGTCGGTTCAGGGAAGGGAGTACTTTGCGATGATCCTTGGTTTCCACGAGGAGTGGATCCAGTTGAGCGCCAAAGAGTTTCTCGCTGGAGAACGGTGAAGAGGCCAACTGCCACTTGCTTCTGATGTCAGCTTGCCAGTTGTGAAGCCATAAGAGGCGATGTGAGGTGACTGTGGATCCTATGGCCTTGGCAGAAAAACGGGCTGCGCTGAGAGTGGCATCTGCAGAAAATTCTAGGGCAGCTAAGACCTTATTCAGGTCCTGATGAGAGCGATGATCCGAAGCAGGCAAGCGGGCTTGCATCTGCCTGAGCCAGAGAATAGTTGCTCTATTGAAAAAAGATGCTGCAGACGAAGCCTGCACTGCCCACGCCGAGGCCTGATGCCCTTTAATCAAGGTTCGCTCCGCCTTCCTTTCTTCTGGTCTCAAGCATTCCTCAGGGGGACCTGTGAGAGGAGAGGAAGAAAACAATGCCAAGACAGGTGGGTCAATTGAAGGAACCTGCAATAGGTGAGAAAAGTCAGGAGCCATATTGAAAAAGCATTTGTCCAGATTATTGGGAGCAGGCCCAGAACCTGGAAGAGACCATTGCCTGACTACCACATCGGAAAATAATTTTGGAGCAGGGACCATTTCCTTTTGAACTGAAGGTTCCTGGAACAGGGCATTGGCTGGGTCCCCAGAAGAAGAAGCAGCAGCGCCTGCAGAAGAAGAGGAGGAAGAAGAAGTTGATAATCCAAGATCAGTAACCATTTGGGCCTTGTGAAGTAGTGAACGAAACATCTGTGGCCGGAAGAGGCCAATAAATGCAGGTTGATCAGGTTCTAGGCCATCATCATCCGAAAGGTCCTGATCAGGCATGATTTCGCCCTCTGAAAGTGAATCTTGGCTAACTGATTCATCCGGATCACCAGCCTCAGAAATAGGCTCAACATCATCCTGAGAAGGAAGAGCACCAGAGTGTTTTTGCAGACTGGATTGAACAGAAGCTACAGAGGGTGGGCCTGATTTTTGCTGAAGGCCTTGGGAAATATCTTGACGAATGGCCTCAGAAATTATAGCAGCCAATGCCGGGGTAATCTCAGGCACAGGCTGAGAGACCTGATCAGGAGACGGGGCAGGAGGGGTTGGGCAAGCCTGGATAGCAGCAACAGAGGAAGTAGATGCCCCATGACAATCAGGGAAGACAGAGGCTGCCTCCTCATCACAAATAATGTCCCCCACAACAGATCTATCTGGTGATAAGGCTGGAACAGGCCTCTGAGTAGATGGATTCGAAGAGGCCTTCTCAGAGGAAGGATCCTTAGACTGGGCCTGGGCCTGTGTAGGAGTTCCTTGTAGGCCAGCAGCTGCTTGGGCCTTATGAAAGGCTCGTTCAAAGGCCTTATGGCGCCTCTCCTCTTCGCGTGATGATTTAGATGAGGGGAGTTGGGAGGAAGACTTGGCGCTAATAGCCCTGGATTTGCTGGGCCGACCCCTCGAAGTCCCTTCCTCCGGGTCCTCCACCCGTGGCCTCTTTCCTTTATCGCGGGCCTGCCGGGAATTTGCTGCGTCCGCCATCTTGGGAGTTAGCCACGCGGTTGGGAGGCCTAAACCAGTGAACAGAAATAACCCCAGTACTTGCGGTTAATGAGCCAGATGGGTATCGGTCGCTGGAGTAGTCGCTAGCCTGAAGGCTAAAACACGACCTGCAGCTGAAGAAGGCGAGGACCTGGAGCCTGCTGCAAGGGAGAAAAGCGCGCCGAAAAGCTATCGGGCTAAACTCCGAAGCCGCGCGCTGCTCCCTGTGTCACCAACAAAAATTCGCCCGGAGCAGACCCCGATGGAATTCGAGGGGTCTGTCAATCAGTCCTCCGCAGCAATGCTAGTCTGCGGGAAAGCTGGGAGGCGCGGCTGAGCGAACTCGCGCGCGCGCCCGTTTAGCCGCCAAAGATGAAATCGGAGTAAACAAAGCCAAGGAGTAAACCAGAAAGAAACAATCACAGTCCGTTCCGAGTCAAAAGCCAAAAAAGATAACAATTTGAGAGGATTCTATTTGAGAGGATTCTATAGACACGACTGGTTCTGATCAGACCGAGCCGAAAAACTGGAGAGAGGCAGGGAGAGGCGGGATTAAGAGTTTCAGTGGGCTCGGTCCTACCAATCAGCACCGTAGCAACACCCATGCATGACTGCTGTGACAGCCAATAGGAGAACCTCCTGATTCAGGCAGTTCAAATGAGCATAAATATTTATTGCAAGCTTAAATTCTTTACAAAAACCTGAGCTACTAACGGTCAAGGGAAATGAGTGGGAATTAACAAGGCATTCAAGGTGGACTGGATTTAGATCTCTTGCTGATCTGCAGGGATTCATGACTTATTGTGCATTTGACCCCACCCTTGGGCTCAGCCTAGTCATCTCTCACACTACCATTCCTCCCCCTGCCTGCCATCACCATTATTTTATGGCTCACCCCTCTCCAATGACAGCCCTATCCCCACTATTAATTGTTAGAAATGGGGTTTTTTTTAAGATAATGGGGGTTCAGGATTTTAAAAATAATTTTACAGCTAGCAGTATTGAACAATGAAGTACACTAAAGAGAAACCTTGGCTAGAATTTTTCTCCTTGTCAAGTTAGATTATCGTTGAAAATAAATTTTTGATGTGGCATTTAGTTACATGATTCATCCTTGGCATTCTGAACTGCTAGAGTACTTGGAGGACTATGGCATATGTTTCTTCTTAACATAAGATATATGAATGTCAGATTCTAAAATGAGAAATGTTCAGGGCTCAAGTGTAATGGTAACCATTTTTACTCTCTTGCAATTCCAAATCTTGATTTTAGGTGCTTAGTTTTTTAAAAAAAAAAAATAAACAATGTTTTCTTAATATTATTTCTAATTTTCAATGGCATTTAACTGCTATTCAAACTGGGTTTAGATATATAAAAGAAAAGCCCAGCTGGTTAGCAATTAATGAGAAAGCAAATCTTTTTTTTTTTTCTCTGAACAGTTTAAGACCAAAGAGACCAAAGAGAAACAATTATATAGAAATTAAGGGACAAAGAACAGCCACATCATTGATTTCATGAGTTTCACAAATGTTTCTGAAATACACTGAATTATTTCACAATTGTTTTATACTCAAATTTTCTATTTTGTTCTTATTTTATTTCTGAAAAGAAATCTTGTATCATGATTTTTTCCACAGCAGGAAAGAATTAAACATGTCAGATACAATTGAATGGAAGAAAAAAAGCCCTAATGAATACTACAAAAGTTGCTTCATTTGTACAATTATAACATGATGTATATGGCATCATTATGGCTTCTACCAGATGCCTATGATTACAACCAAGAAGTTAGCCAGTAATTTAAGAAGTTAATTTAGAAAGAACAGTTTTTGGGCAAAAAGCCTTTGTATAGTTTCATCCATAAAAACAACATTTGAAGTGATCAAGAATGTAACTAGTCAGCCAGTTAATGTTTTGTTTTAACATTATTATAACGGCTATCTACTGACAAATATTTCTTTGCAATATGCTTTTGAATCACTTTTCCTAAACATGGCATAGTGCACTGTGCAGTCTTTTTAATACAATCAAACTAACACTATCTTTATTATTATGTGTTGGGAAACTGCCAGTTAGGCTTGAAGGAGGAGTCACGGGAGAACCGAGCTTGGAATCATTATGCAGCTGCAATTGGCATAAGCTAACCTTCCACAAGATCCATGAAATCTTACCTGGTTTTCCTAGGGGAGGTAAGCAGTCTGGAGAGATTCTTGTAACATAGGTAAAAGACAATAAAGTTGTTTATTTTAGCTATTTATGAGTGGCTCTGGTTGCTTGCACCTGACATTATATGGGATGAATATATCATAATATCTCTATATTTGTCCATTTCTTCCTAGGAATTATGTCTCATAGATTCTGTTATTCCTATATTCTGTTGGATACAATGATTAAATTTTGGCTGATAATTTTTCAAGTCAAATCAAATCTTAACTGTCTCATTTGTTCAATTCAATTAATTCTCAGCACAGTAGACAAAGATTTTGGCTATAATATAGTAAAATCAAGGTGATAGCTTCATCTATTTATACTTCAACTTTCCCTTCTGTTCAATCATGTCCAATTCTTGGAAACTGCCCTCAAAAGTACTTACAGTTTTCTTGGCAAGGTTTTTCAAAAGCAGTTTGCTGTTGTCTCCTACCCATGGCTGAGAGAAAGTGACTAGCCCAAGGTCACCCAGCTGGCTTTGTGCCTAAGGCAGGCCTAGAACTCACAATGTCCTGGTTTCTAGACTAACACTTTTACCAGTGTACCAAACTGGCTGTCATGCTTTGACTGATGATAGGTATATTACTATCCTTCAATTCAATTTGCAGTACAATATTATGGGGCTAAAATTGGATATCATAATGTATGATGTTCTTCAGGGCACATCTACAACAAAAATCTGATTTCTCTGTCTTGATTTCAGAAATCTTTATTTCCTCTCCAATGGATGCTACTGACTGACTGTCTCTCTCTCTCTCTCTCTCTCTCTCTCTCTCTCTCTCTCTCTCTCTCTCTCTCTCGTTCTATCTATATTTATCTATCTTTTTTGGGGAGGGGAATATGTGAGTTGTTCCAGTTCTACAACAATTAGCAAGGGGATCCTTAACACTGGCAGACAAGTATGCCAATGACAAACCAACTTTTAACAGGACATATTACCAACAGATCTATCTTACTGTGACATTCCTATGACTGATATGATAGAAACAGCAAGAACTATTGGAGTAGTTGGATGGCCTCTGGAGGAATGGAAACTACTATCTTTTCACATTTTTTTTTGGCAGGTAAATAACTTCACTTATGTTACTTCTTTAAGAGCACAGCTATTTTGGGTATCCCAGTTATATACTTTGTTTCATGAAAATTACGCCTTTCTACTTGCTTCTAGCTAATGTAACAATGATTCCATTCTGCTTTTAAATTGCAGCACAAAAAAAAATCTATCTTCTAGGAACTGCAAGTAGTGAGAACAAAGCATGATTATCTTTTAAAATGTGTAACTGAGTTTCCTCTGAGTTTTCAGTACTCTTTTCCTAATGATAAGAAAGGACAATTGATGCACACTTGAATGAGACACAGTAGAAAGAAAATGATTCAGCTATAACCTCTGTAGATCAATGATCTTAGCCATTCATGTTAATAAGCATGAATACTAATTTTTTATTACTTTAAGTGAAAAAATAATACATGTGTTAATATATGGACCAATTACCAGTCTATATATAATTTACTTTGCATTTTAAGGTTTACAATATAATCTTCATAAATAGGAAATTATGTATAAAATTTAGTCAAACCATTTCTTAAATATAGATGATCATTTCTACAAATTCACTGACAAAACCCCTACTGGCTTCTGTTGAGATACAAGTTGTCTTTCCTCTTTCTAAAGTATGACAACTAACAACACAGCTATGCATCCCTACAAAGAAGTAAATTCCACTGAATTTAATAGGGAAGTGATCATAGAATTGCAGATTCAGTGGACTTAGCAGTGAAGCTTTGAAAAGAGATCTGAATCAAGGTCCAGAACTCTAGCAATTATCCTGGATTGTCTTCCGTGACTGGTTTTAGACATAATGGCTCTCATTCACACTACAGAATAAATTAGTGGAGACATTTGAAGTAAGTTCATTAGGCCTTTCCTCTGAGGAGTACCAACATCATTTACTCACGCAAATAAATTTTTTCCTTAAGCTATTTTGTTTCTCTTGCTGCTTTGCATAAGCAAACAGTCAAATATATTGCTAGGGACTAATATAAGTGATTAGTGAAGGAAAGTAGAAATCATGAAAATGAATGTTTTATATATATGTATTTACATACACATTCATTCTCCCATTTCACATGAGAATTTAGCCTCAGAATTAAATAGTTTTATCTCTTAAATCCTTTAGTCCCTGTGTGTATGAATGGGATTAAAAAAAACTGTATATAGAAAATGTATAAGAAAATAGACATTTGGGGTGGGGAGATAACAGCAACTAGCTGAATTGTTGAAATTAGTTAATGTATAATGTATATGTCCATACTTGGGTCTGATTAGGTAAGATGTTGGTAGTCACAGCTGGCTCACACAGAGGAATAAATGTGGCAGTGATCCTCCCATATGTTATATTTATTTTATTTATTTCCCACCTTTGTTATTTTTACAAATAATTCAAGGTGGTGAAAATATCCAACATACCTTCCATGTCCTATTTTCCCCATAACAACAATCCTGTGATATGAGTTGGACTAAGCAAGTGTGACTGGCCCAAAATCACCCAGCTGGCTTTCATGGTTAAGGTAGGACTAGAACTCACTATCTTCCAGTTTCTAGCCCGATGCCTTAACCACTAGACCAAACTACGTACATTTTCATTCCATCCTCTAAGGCAAGCCAGACAGAAAATTTAACATCTTATCTGTTATAGGAGTTCATATCCCAAATATTTGGTCACTTTCCTTGACTAATAATGTAAACTTATTTTTCTAATAACAAAGGAATATCTCAGCATACCGGACTCTAAGAAAATTGCTGGAAAACCTCCTTTTGAGGCCAATTGAATTACATCTTAACAAAGGGGGTGCTATTTTTTATCAGTAAAAGAAAGTAGCAGCATAAAATTTCATTGAAAATGAGAAAAAGATGAACTGTACATAAGGAAACTGCTGTAATCTGCTTTCTCTTTTGCCGACTATAGCAACTTTCTCAAAAACATTCAAAAAGAATGATGTTTTTTTTCTACCTATTTAATCTGTAACAGTTTTTGTCAACTTCAACCTACCCTTCTTATGGAACTGGATAACGCATTTATTCAGCAAAGGACTATACTCTATAAAGTAGAGCTGGTTACCTTATTAATAAGGAAAAAGAAATTTAGATGTGATATTTTATGTTTAAAATCATGTGACTGTACTGCTTAGCCTAGTTATCTAGTTAAGCAAATCACTGCAAATCATTAAGTGAGGACCACATATGACCTCAACTTCCTGCTGGTTTCCCCATTGAATTTGTTTATGGAAAAAGTTGGTAGGGAAGATTACAAATTGTGATCATCAGAGCATGGAACACTATGATCGTCAGAAATCAAGGTTGGCTGCTGAATGTATAATTTCAATCATGTGACCTTGGGGGCACTGTAAGTCAGAACTTTGAGGACCAGTCATAAGTAGCACTCATTCAGCACCATTACAAGTTCAAACTATCAATGAATGAGTGGTTGTTAACTGAAATGTAACTCTTTCCCATTGCATTTACTATAGTTGCAGTTTAAAAGCTGCCAACACAGTTATGTTTTCCTACTTACAATCTTAAAGAACAGCATTCAAGTAATCACCTTTATAAATTTCAACTGTAATTTAGGGCTATGTGTACTTCTTAACAAAATATATAACCTTCAATGAAAATTGGCTTTTACTATATTGGCTCAAACACAAGAATATACAATAAAATATAAAAAGTATTAGGGATCTATTTAAATATTTTAAGTTATTGGGTACCACAACTGAAAAGAGTCTTCTGCCTTCATAAAGTAACTTGAAGTACAAAATATTTTAATGTATTTTTGGACTTCAGAAGATCAGTCTCCAAATTTAGTTCAAGAGGAATTTGATTGCAAGGACTGATGGATTTGATCATGTTTTTAATTCATACATATGATCAAACTAAAAAAACTCCCTGGTGGCATGACTGAACCAAACACAAAGGAACATGAATTGCAAACTAATTATTCAAATAATTTAAATAACAGGAAATTCTAATATATATAGTGCACCTTTTATAATATTCCTAAAGGAATATATAATATTTCTAAAGACCCAAGCAATGTAGAGATGCTTGGGACAAAGGAATAGGAGCTATGAGGAAATATTCAGGCCCACACAGGTCCTCATTCATACCATCACCCCACGAATTAACTGATTAGGTATGTTAAGGAATAACAATATGACACTTTTAAAAAGTATATTATTGTTATCTCTTTTAAATGGGAACTTCCAAATCTTGCACCACCAGTAATGTCAGCTCCAACTTTGCTGAAAAAGTTAAAGAAACAGGAAGAAGAAAGAAAGAAGTATGATTTTTAAAAAAACCAAGCTCAATCTTATTCAATTCAATTTCAAGCAGTGGGGAACACATCAACCTGTAATATTAGGAATTTTTAAAAAAATGAAATGGAAGGACACATTGCCTTATTGAAGACTACAGAGGAGTAATATACCTAGACATCATTGCCATTAAATAATAATTCAATTGAAAAGAAGAAATCACTGAAGCCAAAGCAGTCTCAAAAGTAAACAAAGTTTGGCTGAACCTTGAAGAATACCTCAAATAAAGAAAAATACCGAGAGCAAACAGCCTTCCATATAATTGAAAAAGTGTAATGGAAAAATATAGAACTGAAATCAATAAAAAGCTAATGAGCTAAAAGAAAACAGTAGAATTTGAGAACCAACAATGTCAGACGCTGCAGACAAGTCTAGCAATGCTAGTATGACAATTGATATTTCCCTTAGTAAAGAGTAAATCATTGATAATTCAAACCAGTTATCAAACCAATTATTAAAGGCAGGGGCCAAAAATCAAGTACAGTTTTGGGGAAAAAATTAAAGTCTCTTGTCAATGCAGTCAGATGAAATTAATCAAGAAGAAAAAAGAACAAATTCAATAACAGAGAATGAGCTAATGGCCATGGAATGGATTCGTCCAGTCAAACTTACTTACTTACTTACTTATTTACTTACTTACTTACTTAATTTATTTATTTGGCAACCTATATCACCAATGCAATTTGGGGTGAGACTGGGCTAATAATAATTAAAACAAAACTGAAATATACAAAAACAAATATTCCCAACCAGCTAAAACAAAGTGGCTTCTGAAAACACAATTCAGCTATAACATGGGCACAGTTACCCTACAAATTTTGGAAAATAATCAAGTCTTTAAGGTCTACCAAAAGAAATGAAAAGTCAGAGCAAGCCATGATATGTTGTTTCAGAGGGCAGGTGCAGCTATGGAAAAGGCACACTTCCTGAGTTCTGCTTTATGATTATTCCTGATATAGGGGACTCAGAATGTGCCCCTGCAGCTGAAGAGGTACAATATGGGCATAATGAGACATACCCTTCATTGCCAATGGCACTGCATTCTGGACCAACTTTATCTGCTTGATGTTTTTTAAGGGCAGCCCTATATAGAACATATAGGGCTGATGGACCCAGCTGATGGACGGGGTCCCCTCTCCCCCACTCTTGGAAACGAGGCGTGTCTTAATGAAGACGGTGGGGGATGAAGATTTTATGTGGTTGTGTGTCATGTTAGTTTTTGTTTTATGTTGTTTGTATGTTTTATATTATTATTATTATTTATTTTTTTATGTTATGTGTTGTCTATATATATTTGTTTGGGTTTTGGGTCACGGAAAGGAAAAAGAGCGAATAGTTAAAATTAAAAATATTAATGGGGATAATTAAGGTAATGACTTGGAATGTCAAAGGTACTGGGAATCAGATTAAGAGAAGACGTTTAGAATTTAAGATTAAAAGAGATTCTCCTGACATACTTTTTATGCAAGAAACTCATCAGAAATCTGAAGATATAAACAGGATGTATTTAAAAGGGATGCAGGTTTATGAAAAAGCTTTTGGGTCCTCAAAATCTAGAGGTGTTGCAACATTAATATCAAATAGAGTCCAATTTTTTAAAAAAAGTAATAGCAGATATTGATGGACGATATTTGATAATAACAGATGTATTAACGAGGAAAAAATAACGTTTGTTAATTTATACGCACCAAATGTGAATCAAAAAGATTTTTTGAATAAGATTACCGATTTGTTGCAAACTGAAAGGGTAGGGAAAGTAATTATTGCTGGTGATTTTAATTTAATTAGAAACCAGATGGATAGTACCAATCCTACCCGATATGGTGGAATAAGAAAAATGGGGATACTTGATAATTGGATGTTGCAAAATGGTGTAGTAGATGTTTGGAGGGAAATTAAAGGTAACGAAAGAATGTATACTTTTCACTCAAAGGTATTTAATTCATATTCAAGAATTGACTATATTTTTGTATCCAAGAATCTGATAGATAACGTGGACAACATGGATGTTGGAATATTTAAAGACTCTGACCACGCAGAATTGTTATTAGAATTAGATATGTTTTTGGAGAAAAAAGAAAATTGTTGGAGATATGATGAAAAATTATATAAAAACGAGGAAGATAAGAATCATATTCTTAAGAAATGGGAAGAAAATTGGGATTGGAATGATAATGGGGAAGTTAATTATGGAACAGTTTGGGACACAATGAAAGCAATTTTTAGAGGAGAAAGTATTAAATTATCAAGTAGGAAATATAAGAATTATAAAGTAAAAATAGAGGAAAAGAAGAAATTGATAAAAGAACTGGAAAATAGATTTCTAGAGACTAAGGATAGGAAATTATGGGAGGAACTTAAAAAATTGAAAAATAAACAAATAGTGGAAGATACAGAAATAGTTAAAAAAAATTAAGCTATTTAAAAAGAGAATTTTTTGAATATGGTAATAAAAAATCTACATTATTAGCAAGAATGGCGAAAGATAAAAAAGAAAAAAGAGAAATAGGTGTCCTAATAGATGAAAAAGGTAAGAGATGTTATAAAAAATTAGAGAAATGTGAAATTGTTAAAAAGTTTTTTCAAGAATTATATCTTAAAAAAGAAATTGATAATTGTAAATTAAAAAATTTCTTAGAAAAATATGGTCAGAAGAAAATTGATAATAAATATAAAGAAAAAATGGAAAAGGATATTACCTCTGAGGAAATTAAAGATGTGATTCAGAAGCTAAAACTTGGAAAATCTCCAGGTGAGGATGGGTTACCAGCAGAATTTTATAAAGAGTTTAAAGAAATTTTGATCCCAAAATTACAGATATTGTATAATAAGATATTACATGGAGATGATATTCCCATGTCCTGGAATAGAACAATTATATCCTTAATCCCGAAACCAGGTAAAGATCTAGAAAAAAATGAATCCTATCGGCCCATTTCTTTGATTAACCAAGATGCTAAGATATTTACTGCAATTGTAGCAAATAGACTGAATAATTTTATAGATAAATATATAAACCATAATCAAGTAGGTTTTGTTAAAGGGCGTTATATGTGTGATTTAGTTAGAAGAGTATTAAATGTTATTGATATTGTTGAGAATAATGGTGATAAGATAGGTATTCTTGCCTTGGATATTTTTAAAGCTTTTGATTCTATACAATGGGATACTATAAAAGAAATGATTTCTGCATTAGGATTTGGTAATAAATTTATTCATATTATTTCCAAATTGTACCAGAGGGGTACGGCAAGAGTGAAGGTAAATGGTATATTTACACAAGATATAAATTTGGAAGCAGGGACAAGACAGGGTTGTCCTCTGTCTCCGACCCTATTTTTATTAGCAATGGAAATTTTAACAACTTTGATTGAAGAAGATTCAGAATTAATAGGTTATAAAGGCGTCAAAGTTAATTTATATGCAGATGACACTCTTGTCATTTTAAATAACATTACAAATGATATAAAAAGAGTTCAAATACATTTGGAAGAATTTGAAGATATGACTGGTTTGAAAGTAAATTGGGCAAAATCAGAATTATTAATGGAAATTGATAGGGAAAATAAATTAGAAAAATTACAAAATCAATTTGGAAGTAGGATAAAGGATAATTTAAGATATTTAGGTATTATACTTTCACTTAAAATTAAAAATTTAAAGAAACTAAATTATGACATAGTAACAAAAGAAATTGAAGAGAAAATTGGGAAATATAAAAAACTCAAGTTATCTTGGTTTGGTAGAATAGCTTTATGTAAAATGATGTTACTTCCTAAATTTAACTTTTTATTCGAGATGCTTCCAATTTTTTTAACCGAGAAGGACATTGAAGTATATCAAAAAAAATTAGATCAATTTTGTAATGGGGATAAAAAACCAAGACTGATTAAGAAAATGTGGTATCAGAACCAAAAACAAGGTGGTTTAGGAATTCCAAAATTATTAAACTATTATAGAGCATTTAATATAAAAACAGTAGTAAAAATTTTAAAAGGAGATGTTAAACTTTGGGGTAATTTGGAAATGAAGGAAATAAAGAAGTTTGGTTATAAATGGTTTTTGGAAAATTTTAAACGTAAGGTTAAAATTTGCAATTATTGGTTAAATAGTTTGACTAAAAATTGGGACAGAGTAGCAAAAAAATTAATGCCAGACGCATTGTATTTAGGTAAACTGAAAGAGAATTGCCCAATGAAATTAAATAGCAACAGAGAGAGGATTATAATAGAAGAGAAAGTGGAAACAATTAATGAATGGTTGAAATTTATAGAAAATGAAATGAGGAAAGAGGAAATTTATGGAAAATTAAACATTAATTGGTTTGAAAGAATTCAAATGAATAAATGGAATAGGAAATGCAAAGAAAGGAACGATGAGAGCAGAAAGGAAACGGAATTTGAAAATTTGACATCTCGAATAATAAAAGATGAAATTGGGCCAAAGGGATTGGTTAGTAAAAATTATAAAATTATTAACTCTGATAATAATTCACAAAGGGTAATGAAAGAGAATTGGGTAAAAGAACTGGGTATTGAAATTTCTGATCAAAATTGGAATATGAATTGGGTTAGCAGAATAATGAGGACATTATCAATAAGGATTAAAGAACATAATTATAAAGTTATTTGGAAGTGGTATTTGACCCCAATAAGACTTTTTCAAATGGATAATAAAGTGGATAAAATGTGTTGGAGATGTAAAGTGGAACTCGGGACATATGTTCATATGTGGTGTAAATGTAATGGGGTTGAACTTTTTTGGTCTAGGATAGAAAATGAAATATTTGAAATAATTAAGAAGAGGGTCAAATTGAAATTGGAAACCATATTATTATTAATATTGAATGAAACAACATTAACAACTGGAGAAAGAGAATTGGTGAGGATTTTGGTTATAATGGGGAGAATTATAATTGCTAGATATTGGAAATTAAATGTTGACTTAAAATTAGAAGAATGGTACAATGAAACATGGAAATTTGCATTAAATGATAAATTGACTTGTGATATTAAAATTAGAAGTGGTATATATAAAGAAAATGTTTTTTGGAACACTTGGCAACCATTTGTGGACTTTGCACTTGGGAGATTGGATGAATCGGCACCAGTACCTTATCAAAGAGATTTCTGGAAGAATTGAAGACTTCAAGTTCCTAAGACTTCCTTTCCGTTTGTATAGCACGTTGGGGGGGGAAATTTTTTTTTTCCTTTCCTTACTATTGATTTTTTGTATTGATTTTTTTCCTTTTTGTTATTCTTTAACAATAAAAATATAATAATAATAAAAAAAGAACATATTTCAGTAATCCATTAAGTAATTGACTGGAATAATCATGACTAACCATGTGCAGTGCCTCCTGGTCCAGAAAAACACACAATTGATAGACAACGGAAAACATTATAAACCCCACACATATATACCTCTCCTGTGGCTACAGTTTTCCCCTGCTCTTAAGCCATAACTTCAGAAGGCCTCCAAACCTGCATAGCTATTCTATCTGTAATAGTACAATTCCACCCAGAATTAAGGTGGAAAAATTAACATATCTAGAAGACCTAACCTCCAAAGCTATTCTGTTTTGCTTGGGTGGAGCTGAAATCTGTTCATCCCCATCCAGAGCCTCATAGCCTCCACACACCAGAACTTCCATAGCATCACTTAGCTCACATGGTGAAGATATACAGTTGAAGTATCATTAGCCTATTGATGATATCTTACTCGATACCATCCAATGACCTCAAATAATAATATCATACTGTAGATGTTAAATAGGAGTGTGGAGAGAAGGGCTGTGGGTGGGTGTGTAGGAAGTAGACTTATCTCTTACCCATCAAAAACGTAAGGAAAGTGGAGAGCCAGCATAGTACTATGTTCCAACTCTTAAATTCTCTAGCTGGTTCAGAAGGATACCACACTTAGTGGTATCAAACATTGCTGAGAAATTAAAGAGTGCAAGGGTGGACACACTTACCCCTGTCCCACTCTCTTCATAGTGTCACCCACAAGTGAACCCCCCCCAAAAAAAAAAGAAAAAGAAAAGGAACTAAGGAACTGAAAGGTGGGATATAATTATCTCTCTCTCTCTCTCTCTCCCTCTCTCTCCCCCCCCCTCTCTCTCTCTCTCTCTCTCTCACACACACACACACACACACAGACAGACAGACAGACACACACACACAAAATGTGCCATAATGCATGGTCACTGAAATTAATAGTCATGGATTTTGCATTTTAACAGTATCTAAACTAAATACTATGCCTTATGCTTAAAGTCTATTTTATAGATTTAACCCAACTCTTCATTCTTTCATTTATATAGTTTTCAGTGAACAAGAAGAATGAAAATGGAAATTGCTGAATTGTGCATGTGGACTATTTTCTACCAGACACATAAATCATATTATCTGGAAAAGAAAAAGAACTGAAATGGAATTGTGGCTGAATCTTCTCAATACACTTTAAGAATTGTTGGTGTTATAAAAATAATCTTAAATATAATGCAGGTTACAGTTAACTCCAGTGGTTAAAAGTAAACAGAATAAAGATAGGTTAATAGATTAGATAATCCATAAAAACTCCATTTATGTTCAACTTGACTTCAACTCTTCATATCCTGCATTGATTTAAATGAATCATTGTATAGTATTTCCACGTTTAAGGATTCAGTCTGTATACGTCTGTAGACATATTCGTGAGACTTATTCTATTTTAAGCAATATATGGGGACATAAGAGAATCATGAAGAATTGAAAACAGATTTTTAAAAACCAATTAAGCATGTAATAGAGGTATATATATTTCAATGCTTAACGCATTGTAAGCCGCCCTGAGTCTCCGGAGAAGGGCGGCATATAAATTAAAGCAAAAAAAAAAAATGCAATTTAATTCTAAACAAATATGTAAAAGATTGCTGACTGAAAACAACAGAAAGTACTCTAAAATTTCATATTCACATTTTCTTTAAGGAATTCCTATTAATTGGAGACCAGTCAACATGCTAGTGCAGTTTCTATTAATAAATATCAAACATGTAATATTAGAGAAAGTAAGCCCTCCTTTGCAAAAATAATCATAAGACTATACTTGGAATGGCCATGTATATATCAAAGTTGACTCAGCCTTCCATCCTTCCGAGGTAGGTAAAATGAGGACCCGGATTGTGGGGGCAATAAACTGACTTTGTATAAAAAAAGAACACCGCTTTGGGGGGGGGGGCGAAAGCCCTACTAAGCAGGTATATACAAAAGTATGAAGGCTATTGCTTAATGCATTGTAAGCCGCCCTGGGTCTCCGGAGAAGGGCGGCATATAAATCGAACCAATAAATACATAAATAAATAAATATGAGAATTCATATGCCACCATTAAGTAACATTCTAAATGGTCTACAACTGAGCATTCAGTGGGAATAAAACCAACACTTCCCAAGCATTCCACTCTAATAGTGAGGCTCTCATTCTTTCCAGTCCCAATGATGTTTCAATGATATTTCTCAGAGAAAATATATAAGAGATAAAAAATACATATGTATGTAACCAACAGTGTTCTAAATATTTGCATCAGACACTGTCAGAGTTTCTTGCAAAAATCAAATCCAGAAGCACACACAGATAAACCTATTCAGCAAGATTAACTTCTTTATATACAAGAATATATATATACAACACCAACAGCAGAGAACAGTTTCATTTCAGTTCAGATCAGCAGACAAGTTCACACACACACTGCTTTCAGTTTCTCTTTACAGACTCAGAAGCTGCAGACTAAGACACGCCCTGGCTCCAGTCTGTCTCAGCTCCCAACTGGCTGATTTAGTTGCTATGCCTATTCATTGGCTGACCTTGTTACCATGTCTTCCCAGTCATGAATATTTTAACAGACACTTAGTAGAGAAACCTAATGCCCTTATGGTTAATAATATAAAATAAGAAATTCTTGTTTTCTTCCTCTTGTTTTCCTGAGTAGCATGGCTGATGAATTTTGAAAGAAACCTAGTAACTTGTAGAACATTCTGGCAGTTTTGAATTGACCCTTATTTCTAGAAGCTTCTTTTTCTCTTTTGTAAGGAAAAAGCATGCTTCAAAGCATGTGTAAGCAAGCAGGTAGCACTTATCACCAATCCTTAAACCAAAGATATATTTTTAGATGATCGTATTGCAACCTCAATGTGATCCCAGAAGAAAATACAACAGCTTTTAAGGAGTTGTTGACAAATATTATATGAGTGCTTCTGTGTACTGCTAAGTACCTTTTTCCCTCTGAACCTGAAATGCTACAGAGACCTACTAAAAATAATAAGTATGTATTAAATAGAAAACATGTTCAGTTTTGTGCTTGGAAAAAAAAATCACCTCACCTAGAGTTATCAGACAAATGGAAAAAAAAGAGAAATGTCCTCCTTTTTGTCTTTATATCTTTTATCTGGCAGGCATAGCCTTAAAATCAAATATTGTTTGGCTTTTTCAGTATCTTATATTTTTTGTTTGCTTGTTTTAGTTAGGACTGCTTTCACAACAATAGTCATTCAAACTTTTTTGTATTGTGACATTGTATATCATCTGCTTTTTTCTTCTTTCCCTCATCTGTCAACAGATTTGACAATCTAGAATTACATTATTTAGTTTATGTTCTAATTTCAGCAATGGCATCAAACCATTCCATCCATTGCTATTCTTTGGAGCTTTTGTAATTGTTTCCAAATATGGTATAAAGGTAGCTGTGCTGGTGGAAGGAAAGTGCTTCTTAACTACATGAATATTAATATTATAAGAATTGTACATTAATAAATTTAAGGACATTTTTAAAAAATATTTTCTTAACATAAATAGCAAAAGGGTGTTTAGAATATTGATTTTTGAAAGTTACAAATGAACCAAGGGTCTATATGAACTTGAAATGATTTTGAAATTAATTATAAAGATTCTTCTTGTGCAAAAGTGCTTTTGAATTTTTAAAAAACAAACAAAACCAGGATAAAACTTTGAGGATTGGACACTAGAGGGAACCAGAAGGAACTAATTTATTTTTTATCCCACCTTTATGACTTTTATAAATAACTCAAGACCGCGAACATACTTTATATTCCTTCCTCCTCCTATTAAATTAAATAAAAATTAAAATAAAGGAGAAGAAAACTTAGATTTGATGTACTAATACTGAATGGACTAAAATACTTCAACACTGGATATATTGAGAGATATTTGTGAGCAATGAACACAGATGTTAATTTTAAGAATGTCATTATAGATGGACTATGTTTAAAATATATGGAAGAGAAGCAAGTTTTACTGCACAAAACTGGAACTGATTTGAATATGGATTTAAAAATAGCAGGATACAAGAATGAGATGGAGAAAGATCCTACACTGGATATACAAAGTTTCAAAAGGCTGAATTATTCAGCCTGAAAGAAGTGTTGATGGAGATCTCTAGCAGATTCATCTTCTTTCTCTGAGACTTCAGGCCTCAAATTGCCCATTTCTTTGGAACCTGCAACTCAGATGCTTGAGTTTGAAGATTAAATAACCCTAGAAGTCCATGAAAATGATGTCCATGAATGTGATGTGTACAGAATAGTGAACAGCACTAGGATTTTTGGAGGGTAAATAGTTATTTGGAAGTTAGGACTTTTTCTTAAGACTTTTTCTTAAGATGTTCCATGGGGAATTAACAAAGTAAAGATTTCTTTACTACTTTCAAATATGTTACAAGCCTTAAATAAAAGAAAGTTAGTCGCTGAAAACAAATTTCTTATATCCAGTTTACTCAAGTAAATTCCTGAACATTGGTGTAAAGTCTGGTTATCCTTCATCACGTTTCCTCTGGATTTCTGATATTTTCTCTACTACATTTATTTATTTATTTATTTATTTATTTATTTATTTATTTATTTATTTATTTATGAATGAATGAATGAATGAATGAATGAATGAATGAATGAATATAAAAACATCACATAAAACTAAAAATAATAAAAGAAAATAATAAAAAATAATAAAATAATCCCAGTGACAACACATATTCATAAAAGCCATTTAATGGGCTCCATCCTGCTCTGTGTTCCCTAGGCCCACTGGCAGAACCATGTCTTCAGCACCTTCCAAAAGTGTGTTAGACTGGGGGGCAATCTAATATCTGGGTGAATGATATTCCAGAGAAAGGGAGCCACCACAGAGAAGGCCCTTCTTCTGGATCCCACCAGATGTATCTCCCTAAGGCAGGGGTGGGCTCTTTTACAACTTGTGGACTTCAACTCCCAGAATTCCTGAGACAGCCAAGCTGGCTCAGGAATTCTGGGAGTTGAAGTCCACAGGTTGTAAAAGAGTCACATTTGCCCACCCCTGCCCTAAGGGATGGGACCCACAACTTTCCTTGCCTTCCTGCTCTAATGAGTCCCTCAGATAACCTGGTCCTAAGCCATGAAGGGCTTTAAAGGTCTTCCTTTAAAGGTGATCCTTTGACTATCTTGCTGCCTTTCCATCATTCCATTTCCTGGGTTCCTGACCTTACCTTGAATACACTGCACAAGACAGTAACACTAGTTAAATGGGTTTCACTGGTACCAAGAGGAGGCAGATCTGTACTAACTGCAGTATAAGAACAGACAGACTTGCACAGTGATCCAAAAACAGTGAGTCATCTTGGAGCAGTGTCAATAGTCTGTCTAGACTATTTTTTCTTTCTTTCATTCTTTTCTTTCTATTGAAACTAAAATCAACTGTTTGGCTTTGCCAGAAAGCTGATGTACTCAAGCAAAGAACAATAAAATTAGTCTATCATGTCTATCATAAAGTCTATCTCTGGATGTCTATCTATCTAAATATATGTATCTAACTATCTGTCTATTTATCTGTTTCTATGTTCTATAGTTGTGTATGTTTTTTCTTGCATAATATAATCTTTAATAAAATTATTGGGGGGAAATCTTGGAAATCAGCACAGACAATACAATTCTAACTGAGAATGCTCTTTGAAGTTAACTATGTTAGGAGATGATTCCATGAATGAATTAGTGTAGTACCAAAAGCTTAATAAATAGATTCTGCAATAGAATTTCTGTCACTTTAATGATTTTTGATAAATCTTGATGATTATATTACTAGAGCCAATCATATATCAAGCTTCACAAATTTTATAAAGTAAATTTCATAACTGACTTATACCACCTGAACTGTAGAAAGTGATTTTCACTGTTTTCTGTAATCCCTGGCTCTATTTTAGCTGTGTATTGTATACTCTTATTTTTCTAACATATTCTTTGTAATGGATTTCTCTTTCCAAATGCCTGCACTTAATTTCATCACAAATGTTATTTTCATAGGTAGGTACAGGAAATTCTGTTTTTATCTCTCAATATTTTACTACATTTCTGACCTTGCTCTCATTTTTTCAAAAAAATCTTCATTAACTTTTCAAATAAAGAAGTGAGAAAAATATGAAAAATGTTATATTATAGTGTTAGGAATTAAATCAGCCAGATTTAGTCTACCAGAGTTTCTGTAAATTAAACTTTCTTTCATCAGCTATTTTGAAATGTAAATAGAAATCAGTGCTTGACCTTGCTTGAATCAGGTCCAACAGCTGCTAATTTATTCTTTCATATTTTATATTTGGATATTTATATATCATACAAATGAACCCACACATATAGATGAAACCCACACGTAAACTGGGGTTATGGTCTTTTTGTTAGCTCATAGCATAAATGTACAGGCATGTTACTTGCTCCTGAGTAATATAGGTAATCATTGACTTACATTCACAACTGAGACCAGAAATTTCCATTGCTAAGTGAAGCAGTTGTAAAGGGAGAAATCATGTGACAGCATTGCTTAGCAACAGCAATCCCAGCTTCTCAGCTGCCATTGTTAAGTAAGAATCCTGGGTTGTTCAGTAGTGCGAGTCCTTACTCAGTATTAAGAGTAAGGAGTGTGGTGGAGTAGCTGGGGGATGGTGGAGGTCTATGAGAGTAAGCAACTGATATAATACAAAGCCATCCCCACTCTGGAAAGCCTCAGCTGCCCAGTCCAACAACATGGAGCAAAGCTGTCACGACCCAGGAAGCCACCAGCTCCGCAGCACTTATGAGTACAAGGACATTGAAAATCTTCCCACCTGCCTATCTCCCTCTGATCTACGCCCTTTTTGGCCGTCCTGCACAGTGGCATTTATTGGTAGCAGCATTTATTGGGGCTGGGGCTAAAGGGGAAGTCTGAAGCCTTCAGTACTCTCAGCCAGCTACCTCCACCCCCAGGCCTTTACTTCATCCTCAGTACCACTACTGCCACTGAGAAAAAACCATCTCAAGCATCACACTGCAGCCAACCCCATGCAACCATCACTGTACAAAGCCCCAGTTGCTTTGCACCAGGCTTTCTTTCTGAGGCCACCTCATGCCATGCTGTTTGCAACATTCCTTCTTCAAATTGCATGCACAATTCTAGAAATTATTTGGAAAACTTCTGGTCTTTTTCAGGGCATGTAAAAACGGGGTGTATGATTTTAAGAAGAAATCGCATTCGCAGTTTGGAGAACAAGGTTCTCTGAAGCACTTGAGAGTACTTGGCTCCTTCCATTCTCTAGGTTTTTGAAGATCTTGGTAGCACACTTGGTAATGGGGGCAACTTGATCTCATCCCATTCCTAAGAGGTCCGTAAAGGGGTGTGCATAAGCGCACCAGCGTGCCTACTGTCCCTGTTCCACTGTCCCATTTATTTGTACTCATTACCTGTGCTCATGTCCATGTTTATACTTATACCTCGTACATGTTTAACAAACTAAATAAATAAAATAAATAACTGAGGCTCTGCATCATGGTGTTGGTATGTTCTTTACTGCGAATAATTTTAAAATAGGAAAATGAGAGCAATAGCTAAAATTGGGCCCACTTATAAATTATGAAACATAGTTTTAAGATGGAGGACAGATTAGTTCAAGTTCAACTGAAAAAGAATTTAATTTTCTCAGTATGGACTATCAAGAAACAAAACTAACCAATTGATATAGAAAACCAACTTGCTCCAAACCCTGTTTCTTTTCTTTCCTTTTTTTTTAAAATCAATGTTTAACCATTTTATTTTGTTGCCAGACTTCAATTTTCTCACTAGAGAGAATATAAATTTGTATACCTCCATTAATGGGCAAAAATCCAGCTGCCTATATTTATTTGGCAAAAAAAAACACACCATACATGTTTGCTATAAGCATTACTCACTTGCAAAACTTTTTCACAAACTGCCTAGAAACTTTGTCAATCTAGCATGAACAAACACATACCAATTGCCTGTGGTTCAGTTTAATAGCACTGAAATGTTAGTATGAGGACCACATTTATTTTTTGATGAAGTAAATTAAAAATGTAATTCAGAGTCATCTAAAATATAATGAATTAAATTTCATAGTACTTATTTTGTTCTCATTTACACATGTTACTAACCAAGGGCTAAACTGCATCTTTGCATCCAAATCTGAGTATAGAGATAAACTTCCAAGCAGCATTTCCTACAGGCACTTTGTGCCTAGCAATGTAACATTACAGTATATCTAGAGAATATAAATTATTGCAAGCCTTTCCAATAAATATTAAAGTGAAAGGGCTAAAAGAGGAGGGTTATGTAATTTGCAGTTACACAACCTCGAACTTTAGTTTTATGATGACTGCACTCATTTATTTCATTCGTTCTCCACTATAGGCATACAACAAGAACTCCCTGCAATGCCACATTTTCACATAAGTACAATGCATTTCCAAATCAGCCTGTATGATCACTAAATTCATTTTACATTAATTTAATCTACTTACATTATTTAAATGAAGCATTCAAATTCACAAACATCGTATTAAAAAAATATAGCCATTCTGTACAAACTTTGAGACATTTCTATATTTTCCATGCATGTTTACATATATATTAATGATATACTGTATTATAAACAAAGTGTTGGTCCCCGAGTGGTAACAATATTCTCACTGCATCTGTCAGCAACTCTTTAATGGATCCATACCAGTGATTGGATTCAACATTTTTATTACTGGTTCTGTGGGCGTGGCTTGGTGGGTGTGATGTGGCTTGGTTGGCGTGGCTTGGTGGGCGTGGCAGGGGAAGGATACTGTAAAATCTCCATTCCCTCCCCACTCCAGGGGAAGGTTACTGCAAAATCCCCATTTCCTCACAATCAGCTGGGACTCGAGAGGCAGAGAAAAGATGGGGTCAGGGCCAGTCAGAGGTGGTATTTACCAGTTCTCTGAACTACTGAAAATTTCCACTACTGGTTCTCCAGAACTGGTCAGAACTTGCTTAATACCACCTCTGATCCATACCTTTCCTGGACTCTCATAATAGCTATTTGGGCTCAGAAAAATACTTGTAGCTTTTTAAAAGATGTTTTTATTTAATATAAGAACTAAGACACATGTCAGATAAACCCCTCCCACCCCAGATACATATGGCGACCACTCTCTTGGGTTTTTGAAGGGCCTTAAAATTTGCCTCGGGGTGGGTTCTACTTACCTTTACTACCAATTTGCAATGGGAGAAGGTTCTGTGCATGCGCAGATCGTACCTAATGATGTCAGGATGAGTGGGTGGAGCCTCCCGCCAGTTTTACTACTGGTTCTCAAGAATCAGACAGAACCGGGAGCAACCCACCACTGATCTGCCTCTCTCAGTTCATGTGCTTGTGGAGTCTACTACATGTTTTTTATTGCCACACTTGTTTTTTTCCCACTGGGATGAAACATTTTGTTTCATGTTTTTAATTCTTTAATTCTATTTGGATGTTGCAAGTCATCCACAGTCTGTTGGAGTGGATGGCCATAATCAATTTAATTAATAATAATTGAGAAGGACTCAATAGGTGGATAAACATTTCAAATCCAGTCTGAACATCTGGCTGACTGTGCAACAAAACATAACAACAAAAACAACAATAAGCAGTCATCTAGACTACTAATCCTCCCAGAATCTGAGATTAGGACCTACTGATATAAATTAAATAAGAATTAAACAAGTAAGTCTTCCTAAGTCTGTCTAAGCCTTTCTAAAATCAGAATCATGCATTCCCATCTTATACTATTCATTTTGAATGTTTTTAACAGATGTCAACTGGTGCCAATTTTTTGGACATATCGATAACAATTACTGGAAAAATACATTTGCTCACATACTTATCGGCTCTCCACTCATGTAAATTAGGGAGTGACCCTAACGGTTTGAGATTATGTATTTTCATAACAGGGATGTTATTATTCATGATTAATGTCAGTATTATTTTTAATTTATTGTATGTCTATTGCTGGTTGATGATTGTAATAAAGTATTTATTCTATTTTATTCTTAACACCATTTATACAACATGCTAAACTAAATCAAGTAGGGTTCTGTGATTCATGGTAAGCGAACCAAGTCTTTAACAGGAGTTAAAAGGATTATTTCAGCCCTTACAAATTTAGAGACAGTTTAAGCATTGGATGAATTAGGATGGGGGATAGCTTTCAGTGACTTTGATCTTGGTGGTGCTGACCTCAATTATACCATAGTGGATTGTTTTTGTTTTTGGAGGTTGTTGTTTGGGAAGCAAACATTAATAAAAAGGATGCCATTTTGGTATCTGTAAGTTCATCAAAAGTAGCTAGTGTTCAATTGAAAGTTTTGGAAGATGGGAGAATTTTTTCCCCAGAACAGTTCCTAAGTGGGTTAAGCTTGCCATTTGAAAGTTTATAGCTTTCAACATAAGCTCTGTGTTGTGAAGAAAATATAAATATTGATGCAGCATTCTGTGTCAGAGGAATCTGACCTGAGTAATGATTAATGAAGCAGGTTTTAAAAGTATAACAGAAAGGATACTTATTTATAGTAATAAACAAAGCCTAGTATTTAGCTAGCTGAATTCTACAAGGAGATCACGCATTATGTGTTCTGTGTGTGTTTGTCTGGAAGAAAAGGAAGACACCTGAGGTTTGGACTCTTAGATAAAGAGCAGGCAGAGAGACAAAGAGGGGTCACAAAGTAAATCTCTAATTCTCTATCTAAATCCCACTAGCCTCTTTGTTGTTAGGTCATGGCTAAGGAGTTGGATAGAAATTAAATTTTGGAGTTTACTATCTGGGGAGGAGAGAAGGAGATATTCTCTCTCTCTCTCTCTCTCTCTCACACACACACACACACACACACAGAGAGAGAGAGAGAGAGAGAGAGAGAGAGAGAGAGAGAGAGTGGGGGGAGAGAAAGCATGAAGAAGATTCTTAAAGGATCATTGGTAATTCTTTCACTGTTAATCTAAGTGGGATTGAAGCAGTGGTGGGTTGCCCTCAGTTCGGACCAGTTCTATAGAACCGGTAGTAAAACCAGCGGGAGGCTCCGCCCACTGACCCTGACATCATCATGTGCGTGAGTGAAGCGACCACAAGTGTGGCACTGTTGTGAACCAGTAGTAAAGGTAAGTAGAACCCACCCCTAGATTGAAGGGTAGGAAGATTAGCTAGTGAGGCATGGCACAGGGTGTGAGATGAAGTGGAAGGATCACATTAATGAAAAAAGAATATTAATGTTAAATATGCCTAAAGTTACAAGCAAGAGCCAGTTTGGTCTAGTAGTTAAGGCACCAGGCTAGAAACCAGGAGATTGTGATTAACAAATAGCAAAACAATTGAGAATAAATAAAAGACTTTTATATTGACCTCAGAACCAGGAAGGCAAGGGCATGCCCAATTTGACAATATATCATAAAGTAGCACAGGTATGGCATATTATTTCATTTATTATGGAATAATAAACTAAACTATGGATCCAAATTATATTACAGCCAAAACATTTTATAAGTCAATGTTTTTATCCAAAATATTTTTAGAATAAGTCAGATAGAAAATATTTTAACTAAAACAACGCTTCAAATCTGAAAGAGTAAATATATAGCTTTGATAAAGAGTACTTCTCATTTAACTCCTTTAATACCATATATACATCAGAATAATCAATACAAATTCACTAGAAATTTTTGAAAGAATATAATGTAGACTAAAAGATTTTTATATTAACAAAAAAATCTGTCAATAAAGATCAGATAGAAAAATGAATAGGTGAATAATCAGATATTTCTTGTCCTTTCCAAATGTTCGTTTTAGCACTCCCAGGAGATAAATTTCCGGGAGGAAGTTAATGTCCTCCTTTAATATTTCTTGGATCCATTTTTGTATTTTTTTCCAAAACTTCCTCGCTTCCGGACACGTCCACCACATGTGATAGAAGGTACCTTGGTGGTGACCACATTTCCAACATTTGGGGTTTGCATTTGGGTAGATCTTAGCAATTCTAGATGGTGCTAAGTACCATCTATATAGCATCTTATACTGATTCCCCTTATAGCTTATTGTTCTCGTCAGTTTAAGATTGGTATTCCATATTTCTTCCCAATCATCAAGATTTATCTTTGATTCGATGTTTTTTCCCCAAGCAATCATTTGATCTTTTAATATTTCTCCTTCTCTGTCGTATTCGAGAAGGTAGGAGTATAATTTGACTAAAAGTTTGTTCTCACTACCTAGCCAAACCTTATCCAAACTATTTATCCCCATCTCTATTCCCTTTTCTTGTTTATCCTTACCAAAGCGGGATTTAATTTGTAAATAAGGCCACCAATCTATGTGGATCCCTTGCTCTTTTAGTATCTCATTAGGTATAAGGTTACCACTATTATCCAGAATATCTTGGTAGGTGACCATTTTCTCCTTGCCTAACGTATTTGGATGGAGTAAAGCCTCCATTGTGGATATCCATTTTGGGTATTTCAAATAATGTTTATGCCTGATTTCTTTCCATGTCTTCATTAATGTATCTCTAATTTTGTGTTGGTGGAAGTATATCCCTGTCCCTTTTCCTTTGTCCCAGAGGTAGGCATGCCAGCCTCTCGATAGGTCGTGCCCTTCCAGTTGTAAAATTCTCTTATCTCTTAATAAGGCCCACTCACGTAGCCATACTAAATTGGCTGCTTTATAATATAATTCCCAAACTGGGAGACCGAATCCGCCCCTATTCCTTTTTTCTTGCAGGGATCGTAATGCAATTCTCGGTTTTTTCCCTCCCCAAATGAACTTTCTTACTATCCCATTTAAGTCCGAAAAATATTTTCTGTCAATACTAACAGGAGTAGTTTGAAATAAGTATAGTAATTTGGGGAGAACACTCATCTTGATAGTAGCTATCCTACCGAGGAACGATATTTGCAATTTCCCCCATCTATCCAAATCTTGTTTTATCTTTGTCAGTAAGGGTGTATAATTATCTTCCTTCAAGGTTGAGCATCTGGCAGTAATCCAAATCCCTAGATATTTAATCTTCTTGACTATTTGAATACCCAAATTATTTACTAATATTTCCTGTTCTCTTATTGGGATATTTTTTGTTAACATCTTAGTTTTTGTCATATTTAATTTAAATCCTGACAGTTTCCCATATTCATCTAGTTCTTTCAATACTTTTGGCCCTGTTGTTTGTGGGTCCTCCATTATTAACACTACATCGTCGGCAAAAGCTTGAATCTTAAAGGTTTCATTCCTAATTTCCAGTCCCCGTATTTCTTTATTTAGCCTAATTTTCCTTAACAATACCTCCAGGGCTAATATAAATAAGAGTGGAGAAAGTGGACAGCCTTGTCTCACCCTTTTACCGATCCAAAAGGATTTAGATACATCCCCATTCAATATAATATTTGTGCTCTGTTTATCGTAAATTGCTTTTATTGCGTTCTCAAAATACCCCCCGAAATTCATTTTTTGGATTTGTTGGGTCAAAAATCGCCAATTTAGGTTGTCGAAAGCCTTCTGGGCATCAAGGAAGACCATGGCCAGCTGTTTCTCGGAGTGTATTTCATAATACTCCAACACATCCATCACCACTCTCATATTAGACCTAATCTGTCTACCGGGGAGGAACCCATTTTGGTCGGGGTGAATCCAATTATTTAATATTATCTTCAACCTACCCGCTAATATTCCCATAAATATTTTATAATCCGTGTTGAGTAATTTTATTCACAAGATCTTATGTACAAACTGTATAAACGATTAGATAATTAACTAGATACCGCACTTGTAAATATACAATATGACTACACGTTGCCGAACTGTTTAGGTTGAATTGTAATATGTTTCTAAATCAATAAAATTGCATTAAAAAAAGAAAGAAAGAAAAATGAATAGGTGATAAATTACATGACTCTTGTCTTGATGTTAACTTATTCACAATACTATATAAATATTAGAGCTGCAACAATATGGTCATATACTAGTTTCCATATACTATTTAATATTTCACTATTTAGAACAATCAGAAGAGACAATGGCATAAACATATAGGTTATTATTGCAATTAAAAAGAGAAGATCCACAATACAACTTAAAGGAAGCTTGGGTTACTAATTTTAGTAATCTCATACAGGAGGTAAATTGGCTGAAATTATAAAAATTGAACAAGAATCTATCTGAACCAGATAGATTCACCTCAGCTTCAGTGCAAGATCTATGGTGAAAGATTATAAATAAAGGTGGGACTTGATTTCCATTATATTGGCATATATACAGGTAGTTCTTGACTTACAAAGACAATTGAGTCCAAATTTCTCTTGCTAAGCAAGGCAGTTGTTAAGTGAGCTGTGCCCCATTTTACAACCTTTTTGCTATGGTTTTAAAGCAAATCACTATAGTTGTTAAGTGAATCATTTGATTGTTAAGCAAATCTGCCTTCCCCCATTAACTTTATTTGTCAGAAGCTCTCTTGGAAAGTTGCAAATACAATCCTAGGAACTTGGGATGCAACAGCCATGCTGGTTGCCACCCTAATCCTAACCCAAAATTTAAACATGTGACTATGGGAATCTTCAATGGTCCTAAGTGTGAGAATTTGTCACAGTGCTGTTGTAAGTTTGAATTATCATTAAATGATAATTAAATTATTCTTCCAAATATTGGAGAGATAGTTTAAAAAAACAGGAGTTACTTTCATATTTGTGGTGGTCATGAATTAAAGCTACTGAATGCACTTTTGTGCAAAAATTTGGAGAAGATATGTAAAATCAATAAAGAAAGAACTGAATGCTCCCCAAATCTATCCTTACTGCACCTATACAAGCCCAAACCTTAGGCTTAAAAATAAAAAAAAAATATAGTATGGGATAACAATATCATCTTAAACAGATAGAAGAAAGAAGTTGACTAAATGCTTCCAAATCAGTTGGCAGAATGTCTATGGCCCACATGTTACTAAGCCTTAATAAACTCCACCTACTCCTGCTGACATCAGGACAATGATATCCACTGACTGTAGATAATCCTACATTCATCTTGATACTGATAAGAAGAATTTGTATACAATGCATATGTGTGAGAAATATATAAGATCTTCTCTTCTGTATTCATGTTAAATGTACATTGTCTGAAGGAAAGACAATGTTATTAAAGCAACCCTGGCTTATATCCATATTCAAATGGGTTTGATTTCAATTTTAATTATTATTAAGCATTTCTTACTTTGAATCTAATTCTTGACTATCTCTGAACATATATGCAAATTGCTTTTAGACATTCTCATTTCAATCAACAAGAAACTAATCCTAGCCAATTTATTTATGGCTAGTATAATTATTTGTGCAAAAAATATATGGACATTTATTCTCCTTTCCCTCTAGTTTGCATTATTGTCTTGAAAATCAAATTCTTGGAAAATCAAAAGGTAGTGATGTAGATATTGGAACAGAACATATGATTTCTCTCCATGGACTTGAACTGCTTTTCAGCACATATTCAAAATGGGACATGATTATTCTTTTGATTTTCAGTTATTATAGCTTGTCTCGTGCCATACCAATTGTGGATGTTTGGACTACATACATTCTGACTGGCTACTTCATTGCTGACTTCTTAGCTTTTGTCTGTGAGTGTTGTCTTCTATGATTTCCATTATCCCATCTGATTCCTATTGTGAAGAGAACATTCAAACCTTTTATCAATTTTGGCCTAAAGCTTGTGCACCTGGCTAAGTGGCTGCTTGCCCTGAATTTCTGATTGAGAACCTCCTTGCTGATTTCTCATTTTGATGCCCTTTGACTGTTAGCTTGCTGACTATACCATGACTAAAATAATTTTCATCCTCTCCATTCCTGCCAAAATATTCTTAGTCCCTTGGTTCATTTCCATTTCTTCCATTCTATTGTATTTCTACAAGCTCAACTATTCAATTCTATATAATATTTTTTTTAAAAAAAATCATACTTGTCTTTTTGATTTCAGTAATCTCCTTTCTATTTACACCGAATGTAGGATATAGCTAATAAAAGTATATAGACTGAGACTACTAGAACCAGAGGGCTGAATCTGGAAATCTAGAACTAGAGGGCTGCATCTGGAAATAGCCAGATATGGTGCAGATTTCTCTAGAATAATCCAACACAATCCAATACAATCCACTTGGAAAAGGACAGGTAAGCATTTCTGCTGAGATCTTCTCGGCTTTCTCTCACAAACTCACAAAATACCATGCCTATAGTTGTAAATATTTACTTTGGAATATATCTCTTTGAAATCAATGTAATGTAATGTAATGTAAATATATAGGACTGAATGTATGTATGTATATGTATATGTATATGTATATGTATATGTATATGTATATGTAGTTGTATATGTATATGTATATGTAGGTGTGTGTGTGTGTGTGTGTGTGTGTATGCTGAATACTGGTGCTCCACTATGAAACTACATGATCGGGCTTGTTAAATCGACACAGTTTGAAAATTAATGAGTATTTACGATCGGCCTCTCCTCTCCTCTCCCCTTCTCATCCTCAGCCTTGCCCCACAGAAGCCTTCACTATTCTATCCCCTTCTCCCTTGAGAGTGGAGACAGCAGCCAGATGTGGGTTATGCTCATTGGTCAAATGTGGACTGAGCCTGTCAATTAATTATTAAATCCTGCTCCTATTCCTAGGGATTCCAGCTTTTTTGCTCAGTCGTCAGACTGGACAGTTGTGTGGAAAGTGTGCTCTATCTGCTTTTCAGCGTTAGAGTCCTATTTCTGCTTAATTTCTTCTGTTCTTTCATCTACTGAACATTTTATTTTAATTCACCTATACCTCAGAAGATTCTTAGGACATCTGAGGACGTTTTCTACTCTCAGCATCAAAGAAAACATCGTTAAAACTGGTCAGTTTATCATTTCCTTGGAGCATTCCATCAAATCAGGTTTGGCCATTGAATTTGTCTCTACCCCTCCATTGACTTTTATTCACTGTTCCATTTCTCAGATAGCTGAACGAAGAACACTGATGGAATCGGCAATTAAACATCTTTTATTAATCAATGCCATTCAAAGAGTCCCTCGTTTTCAAGAGAGACAGGGGTTCTATTCTCGGGTCTTTCTAGTCCCTAAGTCATCGGGTGGGTGGAGACCTATTCTAGACCTTAAACGATTGAACCAATTTGTAATTTATAGAAGGTTCAAAATGCAATCTCTATGATCAATTTTAGATGGCGTACGGAGGGGCGATCTCCTCTGTTCAATTGATCTTACGGAGGCTTATCTCCATATCCCAATTCGTATTTCCCATAGAAAATACTTACGTTTTTGTTATGCTGGGGTTCACTACCAGTACAGAGCCTTACCTTTTGGACTATCTTCTGCTCCTAGGAGCTTCACAAAAATTTTGGCAGACTTAGCAGCCAATCTCAGACTTCAAGCAATTCGTCTCCAATGTTATCTGAATGACATTGTCATTATGTCATCTTCCCATCAGCAAGCTAAGGTCGATCTCGCTCTCACAATCCAATCATTAGCATCACATGGGTTTTCTGTTAATGTAGAGAAAAGCCACTTGGAATCCTCGACCAGAATCCTTCATCTGGGGACTATAATTGACACAATAGAATGTAAGGTTTTCCTTTCTCCTGACCGGCAATCCGGGTTGAGATCGTTAGTAGCTAAAGTCATAAAGGATAAACGGGCTTCTCCCTTATCCGTTTCTAAATTATTGGGTAAAATGGTATCTACCATTTCTATTGTTCCCTGGGCCAGATTACATCTTAGAGACATCCAATGGTTTCTTTTACCTTTGCAGAGGTCAGGCAAGGGATCGTCTTCAATCACAATCAAAATTCCAAGAGAAGTGCTCGCTTCCCTTTGTTGGTGGCAATCTCCGGCAATTTCCAAAGGCTGCCTATTCCTGCAACCTCAATACGTGATAGTGACGACAGATGCCAGCAAATTAGGTTGGGGAGCTCACTGTGGAGCACCAGTCACACAAGGAATTTGGTCGACCTTGGAATCAACCCGCAGTATCAATTGGTTGGAGCTTTGGGCAATTTACTTAGCATTGAGAGTTTTTCTAAATCTAGTGAGAGAAACTCATGTGTTGGTTCTCACTGACAATACATCGGCCAAAGCCCATGTGAATCATCAGGGAGGTACCAGGTCAAAATCACTGATGCGGGAAGCAAGAAAAATAGGTATTTGGGCAGAGCGACATCTGATTTCACTGAAAGCAAATCATATTTCAGGAAAAGCAAACATGACGGCGGACTGGTTGAGCCGTCAACAGATAGATCACAGAGAGTGGAGCCTCTATCCTCTATTATTCCAAATGATATCGAAACGCTTCGGAATACCACAAGTAGATCTGTTTGCCTCCCATCAGAACACCAAGTTAACTCGCTTCTTCTCACGTTTCCAATCTCAATATGCAGAAGCTGTGGATGCTCTACGCTCCCCTTGGCCACAAGGTCTGTTGTACGCTTTTCCACCGATTCCTCTAATTCCGAGGTTAATTCGGAAGCTAATTCTGGAAAGGGCGGAAATCATTCTAGTAGCACCACATTGGCCAAGAAGGTCTTGGTTTGCAGACCTCATGAATTTATCAGTGACTCCTCCTTGGAGGATTCCATGTATCACGAATTGCCTCAGCCAGGGTGCAATCACACATCCAGAACCACAATGGCTACAGATGACCGCATGGCGGTTGAGTGGGATGCTCTCCAGCGAAATCACATTCCATCTCCAATAATTAGAACCATGCAGGCATCTAGGCAGTCATCAACACAACAAATTTATTTGGCAACTTGGCGCACATTTACATCTTGGTGTGAGACCCAAGGGTTTTCTGCTCTTCAAGCTTCTGTTTTGCAGGTACTGATGTTTTTACAGGCTGGTTTAGAAAAAGGGCTTTCTCCCAACACTCTTAAAAGGCAGGTGGCTGCTATCTCATCTATCCTGACATATAATTCCAATAATTCATTGTCACAAGATCCCATGATTCGTCGTTTTATCAGAGGAGCAACTAACCTTTGTCCACCAGTAATACATCGATACCCTTCTTGGGAACTGTCAATAGTGCTAGATTCACTTATGGGCTCGCCATATGAACCAATAGACTCTACCAGTCTACGCCTATTGTCAGAAAAAGTTGTTTTTCTAGTCGCGATAACTTCAGCGCGACGTATTTCAGAACTTGCAGCATTATTGGTCCGAGATGATTTATGTGTATTCCATGTAGATAGAGTGGTCCTCAAGTTGGATCCTACATTTATACCTAAAATTAACTCTTCTTTTCATCGTTTGCAGGAAATAGTTTTACCAGATTTTTAATCTTCTCCTTCCAATCCATTGGAAAACAGATTACACATGTTGGATGTCAGACGGGCACTACAGTTATACATCCAGAGGATGGCGGATATTCGTAGGACAGAGTCACTGTTCATTTCCTATCTTCCGTCTTCATTAGGAAATAAGGTATCTTCTTCGACGTTAGGTCGATAGATTCGAACAACGATTAAGATGGCATATGAACTGCGATCTTTGCCTCCTCCTACCAAGGTGACAGCTCATTCCACCAGAAGTGCTGCAACTACAGCTGCTTGGACTTCTAGGGCTTCATTGTCTGAGATATGCAGAGCAGATACTTGGACCTCTCCTTCTCCATTTGTTAAACACTATAAATTAGATAAATTTGCTTCTACAGAGGCTGATTTTGGGAGAAGAGTATTACAAGGTGTTGAGGTCAGGGAGGAGTTTTTTGGCCAGACTGTTCCCTCCCATGAGTTGGGACAGTAAACTTGGGTATGTCCCACATCTGGCTGCTGTCTCCACTCTCAAGGGAGAAAGGGACGTTGGCTATGCCTGATATGCCCCTTCTCGTTGAGTGGAGACAGCAGCCAGTCCCACCCTTTATCAGTCTGGGCACTAAGAGTAAAATTTATCTAACAGTTTGTTTATATTTCTACTTTCCACACTTAGTCTGTCTTACTCCTTCACCAAAGCTGGAATCCCTAGGAATAGGGACGGGATTTAATAATTAATTGACAGGCTCAGTCCACATTTGACCAATGAGCATAAGAAGGAGACAGGAAGGAGCCTGCCCATGGCTTAGCTCAGCTGTTCTGTAGTAAAGCTGCTTGCTGCTGTGAAAGTAAAAGTGAAACTGAAACTCCTCTCCTTTGCTTGTGTTTTGCATTTGGAGTAGATTTCTTTTCAGGTCAGAAGGGGGAGTAGAACTCCTTAGCATCAGAGCCTGTTAATAATAATATAGGAAATACTAATGCTCTGATGGTCATTTTGAAAAATCCTTTCTTAATGAGCACCTAGAAGCCAAGAGGAACACACATGGCAAATTTCAAATTTGTAGGCTTTACAACATATATATTTTCTCCTTCAAAAACACGTGGGAGGGATTATGGAAAGAATTAGATAAGTGGGGCATTTACATTTTTGTTGTTTTCTTGACTTCCTAGTCCTGGACTGTTCATTTCTCAGATAGATCTGTCTCCAGTTATGAATTCATTTTCAATTAGGATTATTTTAATTATTGGTTTTATTATCTGAATTCTACTTTAGTCATAAATTATCTTGTTGAACAAATTAATTTCCTCTGCTAACAATACCATTGAATCATAATTAAAAGTAACAATTGACATTAAAACATAAAATATTAAATAAAAACTGTTTTGCATATTCTGAGAAAAGTTGCTTTTATGTCAAACATTAGTAAAATTAATATTTCAAAATTTCAAAATGTGGGAAAAAATAGAAGCAACAGAAGTTATAATGATGAAATTGAATATGAGCAGGGAAACATTTTAATTTATTATATATATATATTTCTTAATGTAATTTCAATGAAGTTGATTATGAATCTATTCACTGGATGGCAGATCCAATTCTAAAGAGTTTATTACAGAGTGAGCCATCAAAACTGACAGCAACACAAAAACAATTTGAGAATGGAATCTTTAATTCCCACTCAATAAAATGAAAAAAAAAAAGCATTGTAATTTTATTTTTGCAACACTGCTTATGGGCAAGTTTTTCAGAATGTAAGCAACAATTTATAAGGCTATAAAACATTTTCCTGTTCACTTACAAAATGATTAGGCTTGATGTAATGTTGTTTGGTGTGAGGAAAGGCAAACATCAAACATCTGAAATTCTTCACACATAGTTATTTAAAACAATCCAACCCGCCCTTCATTTTATAAATTAAGATAATAGTGGAAGTAGGGGAGAGGATTCTCCAATTTTTGTTGGAAAGATGCAAAATGACCAACAAAAGTGGAAGACTAATTTACTAGCTGCATCTGGAACAACTATTGCAAAAACTACTTCAAGGAACAAAAAGTATAGCTTTTACATAAAATCTATTATTTAAAATAGAGTAGCTCCCTGGGGAAAGTATATTTCAGCCAATATTTTCCATAGTAAATTTACAAGTATGCATTATATGGGTTTTATACCATAAGGAAAATTATGCCAACTTTTTCTAAGTTGAAAGCCACAATTCCATTACCTACATTATCTTCTCTTATAGCTTATCCACCATCTGGTTGTTCTGCTGCCAGAACAAGTTGCTTCTGGACATGTCAGCTCTTTGAAGTAGGCCAAACCAGAAAATAGAGTGGAGTGGAATGGAGTGGAGTGGAGTGCAGTGCAGTGGAACGGAACAGAACGGAACGGAACGGAACAGAACAGAACAAAATAGAATAGAAGAGTTGGAAGGGACCTTGGAGGTCTTTAAGTCCAACCTCCTGTTTAGGCAGAAAACCCTATACCATGTCAGACAAATGCTTCTTTAAAACTTCCAGTGTTGGAGCATTTACAACTTCTGGAGGCAAGTTGTTCCATTGATTAATTGTTCTGTCAGGAAATTTCTACTTAGTTTTAAGTTGCTTCTCTCCTTGATTAGTTTCCAAGACTTTTCTTTTGTCATGTGGCCAGCATGCAGTGGTGGGTTTCAAGTAATTTAACAACCGGTTCTCTTCCCTAATGATTTCTTTCAACAACCAGTTTGCCAAAGTGCTCAGAAAGTTAACAACCGGTTCTCCCGAAGTGGTGCAAACTGGCTGAATCCCACCACTGCCAGCATGGCTATAGGCCAAAGTCACACAGAACACTGTTAACTTCCAACTGAAGTGATACCTATTAATCTACTCACACTTGCATGCTTTCAAACTGCTAAGTGGGCAGGAGCTGGGCGTAGGTGTGTCAAATTTTTCAATTTTCAATTTCCAAACATTTGAAGTGCTCAAATGTTCTAACATGCCTTGGGGAATTGTAAAGATATTTTGGTTACTTTAATATAATTTAGATGTGCTTGGTAAGTAACTACATAAATATCATAACTTTTTAACATTTGTTTGTTTCATTTGGGACAAAAATGGGCGCTTCCTCCATTGCAAAGAGCTCGAATCTAAAACCCAGGCTGTCAGTTCTCCAGCTGACAACTCAGCATCTTTAACCACTAAGCCATCGCACCCCCATAAAAAAGAAATCAGGATTATTTTAAGTTTCTTATTCAACCCCTCTTGTCAGGGACTGGCACAACAAGTGTCCAAATGGAGTCAGAGATGCTGACAAGAACTTGTAATTTTATATAAATAAATATATTTTACAACTATATATACAGCAAACTAGATAGGCAGGCAAAGAGGAGCACCATATAGTAAATCACAGAGCACACAGGGCACACAAAAGAAAAAGGTGGGAAAAGAAAGGGAAACTCCCCCTCCACACCCATAGCAACCAATTACAGCACAGATTCCCTCTTGCAGGAGTCAGAACTCTGGTACCAATCAACCACATCTGTGTTTGGGCTCACTAAACAACCCCACTGCTCCAGCTACTAAATTTAAATATTTAACACCTTTTGTTTCCCAGAACTAAGTTGATGTTTCTTTATTTGTTAGCTTGTTAATCTTTAGTGGTGGTCTGACTCCAATGACTTGGGGTGATTACAATTATTTTTTTTTTTAAGAAAGAAAAGAAAAACAACACGTGAATAGAAATAGCACTTAGGAATAGCACTTAGACTTATATGCTGCTTTACGGTACTTTACAGCACACTGTAAGTGATTTACAGAGTCAGCATCTTGCCCCCAACAATCTAGGTCCTCATTTTACCCACCTCGGAAGGATGGAAGGCTGAGTCAACCTTGAGCCTGGTGGGATTTGAACTGCCAAATTGCAGGCAACCGGCAGTCAGCGGAAGTAGCCTGCAGTACTGCACTCTAACCACTGTGCCATCTCGGCTCATATAAAAAAATAAAATAAAATGCATTCCTTTTTCAATGTTACCTCTAAATGCTTCTACAAGATTATGGGAGCGACGGGGTGCTCCCATGTGACACCTCTCCTGCGCGAGCTGCACTAGCTCCCGGTGGTCTTCCAGGTGCGCTTCAAGGTGTTGGTGACCACCTTTAAAGCACTCCATGGCTTAGGGCCGGGGTATCTACGAGACCGCCTTCTGCCACCAATAGCTTCCCACCGGCCAGTATGCTCGCACAGAGAGGGCCTCCTCAGGGTGCTGTCCGCCAGACAATGTTGGCTGGTGACCCCCAGGAGGAGAGCTTTCTCTGTGGCAGCGCCTGCCCTCTGGAACAACCTCCCCCCAGAGATACGCACAATACCAGACCTCCAGACTTTTCATCGGGCCCTGAAAACTTATTTATTTCACCTAGCCGGGCTGACTTGATCCCACTGTTTCAGTTAAATTGAATTGATTTTAATTGGGTTGTTTTAAATTGTGGCCAAAACTATTTAATTATTTTTTAAACTATTTTTAAATTTTGTATGTTCTGTTTTATTCTGGCTGTTCACCGCCCTGAGTCCTGCTGGAGAAGGGCGGTATACAAATTAAAAGAAAGAAAGAAAGAAAGAAAGAAAGAAAGAAAGAAAGAAAGAAAGAAAGAAAGAAAGAAAGAAAGAAAGAAAGAAAGAAAAAAAGAAAGAAAGAAAGAAAGAAAGAAAGGCAAAAATGGTGATGTTGCCCTCTATTAATCTGCCCTCCCTGTCAAAGTGACCTCAGGGCAAGTTTTATGCTTCACTTCCATAGTACAATTTTCCATGTTATGCTCAAATGCTCATGTTTGATTTGGAAAGCATACCTCAATTTCTTGCAAATTAACTCTAGTAGTGCACTGACACAGAGGCAGGAACACTCCCGACTGAGTCAGTGCTTACCATAGGCTCTGATGTGCTTTAGAAGTACCTTTATTGTGAAGGTGTCAATAGCAAAATATCTTGTTATATATCTTGTTATATATATATATATTTCTTCTGGCAGCCAGAAAAAGAAAAAAAGCCCAGAATCGAGTGGATGTGACTCCACTGAGCTAGGGCTGTAGAAAGAAAAAATCTTGGTTACGTAGGAGAAACCTGGTTAAAAGAAAAACACACATAAAACCTACGAAAGAAAAAAGTAAGAATATATATATATATATATATATATATACACACATACATACATACATACATACATACATACATACATACACACACACATACACATACACACACACACACACATATACATACATACATATATATATATATATATAAACTTTTTGTTCAAAAGTTAGAAGAGCAACTTTAAAAAAAAATACTTTCCCTGAGACAACTGCAATTTCCTTCTATGTAAAGCTACCCTTGATGATGTGTTGAAAACTGCAGCTGCCATGGAAATTTATGTTTTGGAAAGGGAGATGGGTGGCATTTAAATTTAATAATATAAATTAGGTTTGGTTTTATGACTTTCTATTGTGTTTACTGAAAGGCATCTAAACACATTAGTAGAGGTAGCCTAGAGATATTTGCAAATAAATCATTGGCAAATAAATTAAAAGCCACTTGTATTATAGGATATTGATTTCAAAATGAAGAGTTCATACTCTCATAGAACATACAATAACAAAGGACCTTGGAGGTCTTCTAGTCATCCCCCTCCTTGAGCAGTAGACTCTATACTATTTCAGACAAGTGGCTGACCAGTGTCTTCTTAAAAGCCTCCAGTTATGGGGTAGCTACAACTTCTGAAGGGAAAACATTCTAACCGCAATAAAATACCTTATGCCAACAGACTCCAAATTTTGGGCTTAGACAACTTAGAACTATGCCAACTTCAGTCTAACCTAAACCTAAAATTATGTCACAATGTTTTTCCTGTCAATGACTACTTCAGCTTCAACATAAGCAAATAATAGATACAAACTCAAGGTAAACCGTTCCAAACTTGATTGCAGAAAATATGACTTCAGTAACAGAGTGGTCAATGCCTGAAATGCACTACCTGACTCTGTAGTTTCTTCCCAAACCCCCAAAACTTTAACCTTAAACTGTCTACTGTTGACCTGACCCCATTCCTAAGAGGTCTGTAAGGGGCGTGCATAAGTGCACCAGCGTGCCTACTGTCCCTGTCCTAATATACCTATTTTACTTACTCTTTTCATGTATTCAAATTATGTTTATACTTTTACCTGTTATTTTATATATGCTTGACAAATAAATAAACTTAAACTTGTTCTAAGGAAATTTCTCTTTAATTCTAAGTTGCTTTTCTCCTTAATTTTCATCCATTGTTTCTTGTCCTGCCTTCTGGTTTCTCAAATGAATTTCAATAGCACGAAAATAGACCAGGCACTTGAACAACAAGCTGAGAAACAGTAGAACTCCTGCATGGTTATGCGAAATGAACAAGAGGAGGCAATTGATGAAACATGTGGCAATATTATGCAATAATACATACTAGCATCATATATTGGGGTGAAAAATGTAAGGGTGGCTTTTGTGTGATGATACCATCACATACAGTATATATCATTTGGTTTCCGGATGAAGTATTGGATCCATTATATATAAGTTTTCCAAAGCAATGGTTGTAATATACTATCATTTCTGAAAATGAAATATTCTGTACTCTTTTAATAGTCTAGCCCTTTTATAAGTTTAAGTTTTCTGATAACCATTTTAATAGTTCATTATTCAGTGCAAAGCTTAGTAATGTCTGTTTCCACTTGCCTGGATATTCTATCCTTATCTTTCATTGTGGCCTTAATTTGTATCGCTTACTGACAGCATTTTAAATTTTCACTTTATATTAAATGTTAAAAATCAATACTAGTAAAAGTAGATGCATCCTCATTTAACAACTTCAAAGGTTTGGCATATATCTATGTCTCTTTCCAGAATCACATTAGTGAACATGGGATGATCTGATGGAATTTAATTAAAGCATAAAAAGATACAGACCACAATCCAGACAGCCCATTAACTTGCTCTCTGGAGATTGAGTATGCAGAGCCAGGCTTTCAATATTGCTTGTTCAGAATATTAGGCAGCAACACCTGCAAACCACTTGTGAAAATATTTGTGTCTGTTTGGTCAGCAAGAGAGGAAAAGAGAGACATTGGATAAAAATTAAGACTGTTTCAATCTAAAGCTCCTTTTGGACATTGGTTGGGATAATAATGTCTGGGATGTAGTTAAAATATGTTAATGTTATTAATTATCATGCAGTATTATTAAGAATGAATATCTCTTAAATGTATAATATAAATGTATAATAGAATATATTATGTTTGTATTAATCTAAATGACTCTTCCATTATCATCTGTATAAACAACTATGTATGTATGTATTAATGTATGTTTATACACATCACATATGTGTATATATATACTGTGTGTGTGTGTGTGTGTATGATGGTGTTTAAAGATTTGTGATGGTGTTTAAAGATGGTGTTTAAAGATTTGTGAACCCTTTTTGAATGTTCACTATTTCTGCATAAAAATATGGCCTAAAATGTAATCTGTTCTCCACAAAAGTCATAAAACTTGATAAAAAGAACTCAAACAAACAAGTCCAAAATATTATACTTGTCCATTGGAAGTGATCCAAACTACATATACTATAACTACATAGTGTTTTGTTTCCCCTAATGTTATAAGATGTGGAGATCAAGTTTTAGGTAATTTAGGTCTGATAGGTTCACAACCTTTTAAGCAACACTGTAGATATATATATTTACATGTATATATTTATAGGTACATGACCTGATGCTCTACTGTGTATTCCAGGGGGAAATTCAGACAGTTCTATCCAGCTTGGGCGAACTGGTAGTGGCGGCTGCAGGAGGCACCGCCCATCTGCACGAACATCATGATGTTGCCTTTTTTGTGACAATTGCACATGCGCAGAAGGCTTTGCGCATGCACGGATGATGGCATGTGAACATTTGCAAACCTACAGAAAGTAGGTTTTTCTAGCTGTCTGCAATATTGATTTTGATTTGATTTGATTTGATTACATTTCTATACTGCCCTTCTCCTGAAGGACTCAGGGCGGTGTACAGCCATATTAAAACAAACCCATCACAAAAATTAAAAACCGTTAAAATAAATTAAAGCAATTTGGCCGTTATTAAAACCCTTAGCTAAAATCCCTTTAAAACCAATTAAAACCCATTAAAATTAATTTATTCGCTGAGGCCAGCTTGATTGAACAATAGAGTCTTCAGAGCACAACGGAAGGCGCAGAGGTTGGGGATCCTTCTTATATCCGGGGGCAGCTCATTCCATAGGGCAAGAGCCCCCACAGAGAAGGCTCTCCCTCCCCCTGGGGGTCGCCAGCCGACATTGCTTGGCTGATGGCACCCTGAGGAGGCCCTCTCTGTGAGAGCGTATCGGACGGTGGGAGGCATTAGGTGGTAGAAGGCGGTCCTGTAGGTATCCCGGTCCTAAGCCATGGAGCGCTTTGAAGATGGTGATAAGTACCTTGAAATGCACCCGGAAGATCACTGGGAGCAGCTCGCACAAGAGAGGTGTTACCCGGGAGCGACAAGTTGCTCCCATAACCACTCGCACGGCCACATTCTGGACCAGTTGGAGCCTCTGGGTGCTCCTAAAGGGGAGCCCCATGTAGAGAGCATTACAGTAGTCCAGACGGGAAGTGACAAAGGCATGGTCACTCATGCATGGTCCCGATCCAGAAAGGGACGCAACTGGGAAATCAGGCGAACCTGATAGAAACACCCTTGGCCATGGACGTTATATGATGGTCTAAAGACAGCCGCGTATCCAGGAGGATGCCCAAGTTGTGAACCCTCTCTGAGGGGGACAAGATCTCCTCCCCAATAGCCAGTGATGGTATCAGTTGGCTATATCGGGGCGCTGGAAACCACAACCACTCTGTCTTGGATGGGTTGAGTCTGAGCCTGTTCCTCCCCATCCAGATCCGCATGGCCTCCAGGCAATAGGACATCACGTCAAGGGCATCATTGGGGTGGTCTGGGGTAGAAATGTACAGCTGTGTGTCATCTGCATACAGTTAACACTTCACCCCAAAACCACGGATGATCTCACCCAGCGGCTTCACATAAATGTTGAACAAGAGGGGCGAGAGGACATATCCCTATGTCTTGCCTTCTTGGCTGGGAACTGGCATGCATGGAAATTAACTGAATATTCTTCTTATAATAGAAGTTGTTCCTAATTTAATTTTAAATCAAAATGTAACTTAAAATAGAAGTTGTTGTGTTTTTTTGTTTTAAATAAAAATGCTTTCATTGTTTATATGCAAAGAAAAAATCAACATTGAAAACTAAATTTAGAATTATTTGTGAAAAAGTTCTACAAGTATATTTTTATTTATCTTATTAAAATCTTAATGGCTGTCATCCCACAACATTGCTGATTAAATTTACTTTTTCCCCTGGATAAATACTTACCTTCACATTCCACTTGCAAAAGATGCAGGTATCCTAATCAAAGGAGAATCAGCATCTTATCCTACCACCACCATAAAGCAGGCTGATGCTTCCTTACTCAAAACTCCCATCCCACTCAGTACAAAATTAATGCTGGTCCTCTTGAAGACAGCACTACTTTTATTTCATTTAAGTTTTACAGTTTGTCTCCTGTCCAGATGGTAGTGACAAAATATAAATAAAATATAATAAAATACAATATCATAATAGAATCAAGATAATAAATAAATTGGGGGGAAATAAAAACAAAGTCTAATTAAAATGACATTAGTAAACATTCATGTAGGAGATAAAAGGAAGTATTAGGCTGTAGATACAGACAGAGGTGAGTGAGTATAAAATGGCAGGTCTGTATCTAGGGTCAAAAAATAGTTAATATATCTGATTTTCAGGGGAATAACTTTTTTCAAAGCAAAGTGACCACAACTAAGAACACTCATTCTTACATCTTCATATAATGAACCTGTTCCATCTATGAGATGCTGAAAATGCCTTCCTTGAATATTGGGAAAAATACATAAAGGGAAGAATGTTTTCTCTAGTAATATTTCAACCAGTCTGTACAGGGAAATTTCTGGAAATATGGTAATTATATACTAGTTACATAACAACCCTGTGCTCGCTCTCTCCTTCTCCTTCTCCTTCTCCTTCTTTCTCCCTCCATCCCACTCTCTCTCTTTTCATCAGCATCAGGTGCTTGCCTTCAGAAGTAGTATGAGAGTTGAAAGGTTTCCTCACAATGACAGTGGAATATTTGAAGATGACAGCAATACTCTTCCCTCTCAGTTCTCCAGTTTCAGTCAGTGTTCAGCCAGGTACAGTGCTGCAAGCACAGTTGGTTGACCTGCTTTATTCTTCTTGTGTTCTACGCTCCTCTGTGTACTCATGGGAAAGAGGAATGTAAGGAGAACAGAGACACAAGGAATTCTTTTTGTCCCAGTTCAGAAGGTGTAGCTGATTTTAGAGAGTTAATTTAACCTCAGAGATTCCCTAGGTGTCAGCCCCTACTTACTATGTTTAGCCACATATCCATGTTATATTAACTCTATGCTCACATAGTTAAACCTGAACTCACCACAGCCAACTTGTAATGGCGAACTCACCACAGCCAACTTGCTGCAGAACAACTCGCCATGGCCAATTCACCATTGGACAACTTGCTGCTGGACAATTTAACAATTCTATTTAATTATTTAACATAAAAAATAAATTTTTACAATTCACGTTTAATTCTGTCCCTCCTTTTGCATCTTTTCTTGATTCCATTATCTATTCCATTATTTCTTTGATATTAGTATAACTCTTGTCCCTCAGCGAGATATCCTGTGGCAAGTTGTCCAAGGCGAGTTGGCTGTGGAGAGTTGACCATGGTGAATTGTCATAGACCCTAGTTGAGCATGTTTGATGAACAAGGGCAAACAGTCCATACCATTAATTCCAAAAATCATTCCCCAGATTGCTATGTTCTGATTATATCATTGTTCATAAATACTCATTAAGAACCAAGGCATACATCCCTTGTTCTTACTGGATAAGGGCAAAAGCCAATGAAGATAGAACACATCATGCACTGCATATTAGATTTTGCAAGTGACGTGTCATATATGACATCACATCAAGGGTTGTTAACATTATACTCAAAATAAGTTAACGCTTGTTAATGAAAGAGACTGGCTGTGAGATAGCAAAAGATCTAATGAAATATTTAAGACTGTATTTAACAGAGTTTTAACAAAGACATATTTCCAAACAGTTATAATAAATTATGGAAAGAAATTAAAAAAGATTTTTAAAGGTGGAAAAACTTAAAAGTTTCTTGGGTCTCATTACAACAATAACATTGACTATATTGTCTAAAATTAACCTCTTATTTCAAATGGCACTGACTGCAATATCAGACAAAAGTTTGTAGAACAGCAAAGAGCAATTAACAGATTCATATAGAGTGAGAAAAACCAAGAATAAGATTCATCTTACAAGACTCATTAAAAGTGTGGATTTTTAATTCCTAACCTTAAATTATATTATTGAGCAGGCTGTTGATCATGGATAACATAATGGGCACAATCTCTAAATAACAGAACATCAAAGATAGAAGGAGCTGTCTTGACAAATGGACTTTATGCAGTTTTATGATAGATAGAATGAATAAAGGAAGGAATTAGAAGGGATATATTTATAAGGCAAAGTTGGTTAAATATTTAGAATCTTCTGCAAATTACATTTCTCTATTAGTACCACCAACAAATTCTTTTTACTTCAAGGATAACTGTAGTAAGAAATAATTAATTACTCATACTACTACATTGCATCCAAATTCAGAAAATAGACTAAAGACAAAGCAAGAATTGCTTTATGAAGGTAGGAATATACCATAGTTAACGTATTTATACATTGCTGGAAGAAGAAAAAGTGACCTTAAAACTGTACCCTAACAGTAAAAGAAATATGGGAATTGTTAGCAGAATGAGTGATGAATATTATTCAATAATTTTTGATGATTTTAGTGTCAGTGTTGTAAATTGGTATTATAGCAGAGCTGTTACTATGAATGAGTGTGTCATTGTATTTCCACTGCCATTTCTTTTCAGCTTATTTTTAGTCCTATCACTCGTTATAGGTTAAGTAATCAGTCATTTTTTAATCTACAGTCCTGATGACCTTTAACATGTTTATATGAAACATACCCAATTGTTTCACATAGCACGTCTTCTCTGATTTATGCATTTTATTCAAGGCTCTCTAGTTGCCTAAATATTATTTTCAATCATTTTTGGGTTCTTTTTTCAGTAAATCACTTCTCTTTTTTATTTATTCTCAGTTCTCAGATTGCTTTTTGCCCTGGGGCATAGAAAAGTACACTAGCAAAAAAATGTTTTGTAAATATTGCTATTTTTTACAGAATTTAAGTGTGCATATGGTACAGAAGAAGACCAGGTGAAGAATTGATATAGGGAAAGTATTACTTAAAATAAAAGAGGAAGAGAAATGTGAACTACTTGGACAGGATTGGTTTGGTTAGGGAGACTGAATAAATATTATTGCTTGTAATCTATTGGGGATTAAAATTTGGATCAGAGTTGCTGTACGTTGTAGAGTTGAGTAACTATGGGAGAAGAGATGGAGGAGAGTAGAGGTAGTCATCTTACAACCATTATTTAGTGATCATTCAAAGCAACTACAGCAGTGGAAACAGTGACTTATGACCGTTTTTCACACTAACAATCAGGGGTGGGTTCTACTTACCTATACTACCAGTTTGCAACAGGAGCATGCACTAAAGAACCAGACAGAACTGGGAGCACTACTAACAATCATTTCAGCATACCACAGTCACATGGTAAAAATTCAGGCACTTGCCAACTGGTTCATATTTATTATGCTTGCAATGTCCTGGGGTTATTCTGACAAGCAAAGTCAAAGAGGAAGCAAGATTTGCTTACAATCATGTTACTAACTTAATAATGTCAGTGATTCAATTAACTGTGGCAAGAAAGGTCATAAAATGGGGCAAAATTTATCCAACAACTACATATATACTTGTCTATTTCTTGACCTCACCTACCTTAAAAGGCTGATTATCACTATCACTATCATTATCAAGAGTTTGGCCTTGGACCTGCTTAACATGACTACCATAAAGCCAGTTGATTTCTTAAATATGATTAAATAAAGATTTAATTCAAGAAAGCTTAAATCTGTCCAGCATTTAATAAGCAGCATTCTACATTTATAACATACTCTCTAAATATACATTAGTTATATGTACATTAGTAAAATATAATTGACTTTTTGTATTTTCTATTCAAAGTGCTTGTCCAATATATCCAACATACCATTCATCCATTTGGCATCTGTATTGTGAACTACGAACTCTTTTCTGAAGAGATCTTCTAAAGACAATCTTGTTTCTGAAGAGTTTGACAGTTCATCTGCAATAAAAAGCAATGTTTTAATTTAAAAAAAACTATTAATTTTAAAGTACAGAGTTCAAAAATAAATTTTTGCTTAAAATACTGATATCCCTTCCGTGTTTTCAGGTAATGTTTATTTGTACATTAATTCATGAAAAAGAATAACAATCAATCAATCCATGAACCAATCTGTAAAGGATAAATTCCTATTGAACCCTATGACCATAATTCAAACAAGTTAAAGTTCCTTGCCTTAGATTCAAGATCATCAGTAAACTAGCACAGAACAGATTACATGTGTGACTGAATTCAGACAATAAAATAATGTTATCATATAAAACATAATGCAATTTATTTGATGTTAGATAGGCATATGGTGTGGATTCAGCTACTGTGGTTTATTCGTGATTAAAGCAATATCTGATTTAGGAATGATGTGTGAATTTTGTTGAGCTAGTTGTTGAGAGGATGCAATTACTCTTTGACACTGTAAAACTAAGAATTTACAACTTTATTTTTGGGTATGTATGCTGATCAAATTAGCAGAAAAACACAAGGGGTTACCCTGTGCTTAAAAACTTGGCTAAAATGACAGGAAATCCCAGACATTCTTGCAACAGCTGAAGGATTTTTCATATAAAATTTCAAAGCCTTAAAGGCTCCCACTTTCAGAAGATGTATTTGACCATTTTCTGTTCTATGTTGAAGCAAATTAGAATGAAAAATGAATAATCTTTCAAAAAAAAATTCTGGTAAGGCTGTAGAGGTTTTACATTGTCTTACCTTTAGGTTCTCTTTTGTATGAATAAAGTTGATGGGAGAGATATGAAACATAGTCAAGTAATCTGGGGAAGTGAATTTTGATCTGATCTGAGGCAAAATAAGATGCAAACTGCTCTTAGTTTATATCAGAAGCACAGGGTGGAAGTCAGATAATTAAGGTTTTCCCTGCAACTGGGGGAAAGTGAGATCACCACCTTTAAAGCGCTCCATGGCATTGGATCTGGGTACCTTCAAGACCGTCTTCTGCCACCAGTAGCCTCCCACCGGCCAGTCCACTCCCACAGAGAGGGTCTTCTCAGGGTGCCATCGGCCAAATTATGTCGGCTGGCGACACCCAGGGGGAGGGCCTTCTCTGTGGGAGCCCCTGCCCTTTGGAATGAACTGCCCCCAGAAATGTGTAAGATCTCCAACCTCCGTATTTTTCGCTGTGCCCTCAAAACCTTGTTGTTCTGCCCGGCCGGGCTATCAATGTAAAGATTTTAATTGGTTTTAAATGTTGGATTTTAAATTTGGGGGTTTTATAATTCAGCCAATTATTTAATAATTTTAATTATTTTTAAATTTTGTTTGTCTTTGTGCTTTTAATTAGGCTGTACACCGCTCTGAGAAGGGCGGTATAGAAATAAAATTATTGTTGTTGTTGTTGTTGTTGTTGTTGTTGTTGTTGTTGTTATCTCCTTTGCAGAACATACTTGTTAATATTTTAATATGTTGTGACTTTTATGGAATTCCCACATGCTGTTCCCTGGGCAGCCAGAAGCATACATAATCAGAAAAAGACTCTAGAAATAATGTTTGTCATAGCTATAGTTGCCCAGATAACCAGCAGAATTTGATCACTATTATTTATTGTTTGTTTGTCAAGAATGTATTAGGTAATTTATATAATTATAAGCATGAATTGAATACATAAAATAGATACAAGTAGAGGAAACATTAGGACAGGGACGGTAGGCACTCTGGTGCTCTTATGCATGCCCCTTACAGACCTCTTAGGAATGGGGTGAGGTCAACAGTACAGCCTTAGGTTAAAATTTTGGGGGTTTTGAGATGAAACCACAGAGTCAAGTAGTGTATTCCAGGCACTGACCACTCTTTTGATGAAGTCATATTTTCTGCAATTGAGTTTGGAGCGGTTCACTTTAAGTTATTATCTATTGTATGCTCATGTATTGTTGTGGTTGAAACTGAAGTAGTCATTGACAGATAAGACATTGTAGCAGATAATTTTATGAGCTATGCTTAGGTAATACCAAAGACGGCATAGTTGTAGGTTTTTCTAGTAAAATTTATTACAGTGGAATACTTTATTCAACTGATCTAATTGAAAGTTTAATGCAATGACAGTCAACGTTTGTCTTATCTAACCCAGTATATATGATGCTAATGTATTGTAACAATTGACTTTTATTTAATTTTATTGCTTCAATATTGTTCAATGCCCACAATAGACTGCAGCTTTAGCTAGTTCTACTGTATGCTTCACTTCAACTAGGAATGTTTACAGAATTCTTTTTAACAGAATTTTTTCCCACTAAATTTTACATTTGAGGTTATTCATTTTCCACTATTCCAACTAAGATTTACTGTTTGAAGAAATGGTAAGAGGAAATAAAATAATTTTGACAAAATCGATTTTGGAACTTTTATTACTCCAATAATATGTCACTATTCAAATTTTGGCCCAGGGCGTTAATCTCCATCCAGATATAAATATATAAATTTGCAAAGCAACACAATCTTGTTTTGCTTTATTGCTCATTATGTTGTCTCCAATGAACTTGTTGGCTTTCTTCTGCCATTGAATAAGGGAAGGAGTAGAGGCCGTTAGGATACTATACATGAACTCATGAAGCACAGCAGTTTTATAAACTATGAAACATTAATACTCATTGTGACAGATGTCCCTCAGGCAGCCCTCAGTCTCTCAGTATGTTAATACTCTAAAGGTCATGAGAAAGCTAATCTTAATTTGATATTTACTTGCTCTGCTTTTCTCAAGACATCTGAACTCTCTGACAAGAATTGCATTTCCATACAAAATTAAGGCAGTAACTTAAGCAGAAAATCAGAGGCAAAGTACAAGGTGAGATATTCAGAATCTCCTTAGATCAAGCGATAAGACTTCACAAGTAATCTTAACTAAAGAATTTTGCACTAGAAAATAATTTAATCTGCATCAAAATATTGGCTCTCAGGAAACAAACAAGAAAAATGGGGGGGGGGATAATGCCTATTGATTGAGATGAAATAAAGACCAAATTATAATTTTATGAAATGTTATGCTTAATTCCTAATACCAACTATTCAGAGATTGTTGTTTGAGCTACCTATACTTGGTCAATTATTTGAGTTACCTACACAACTGGTGCAGAATGCAGGGGCATATACAGTATTGGGTTTTCAGAGGTTTGCCCATCTCTGTTGTGCAAGCTACACAGGTTCCCAATTTCTTTACAGGTGCAATTCAAGAAGCTGGTTATCACTAAAGCCCTACATGACAGAGGACTTGGTTATCTGCAGGACTGCTTCTCAAAGAATATCTGTGTTTTCATTTATGACAATAACAAAAAGTAACAAAGCCCTGAAAAACGAACACTGTGCATAGAGAAATACTTTTACCTATTAATCAGATACTAGCAGGTTTCTCAAGCTAGTGATATAAAAAAATCATCCAGTGTGGCTATAAATCGCCAGTGCAAAATGTTCCTGTACTCTATTCATTGCAATTTAATTACGTTTTAGAGCAACTGGGAAAAGAAAACTTTTTAAGTATTCCAATCATTACTCCTTGACTGTAGCAATTCTAACTGTTCTAAATCTGCATATAATCTGAAGAATAAATAATTAAAGATCTAGTACCTAAAAAGAAAGAAAAAGATATATTGTTTTTATTACTTTACGGATCTCCACATACTGTAATTGGAATTGGGATTTACTGAGCTTGCTATACTGTGCAATAATTTGGCCTTCCCAGAACTGTAAGGTGATTTGCTAGATATTTCATACTACTAATTCAAACTTATTTTCATCCTTCATTTATCCTTTCTTTCCTATACATAGGAAAGTTCAAGTTTATTTTTACTTGCCCATACCCTTGTAATCCTGACTGTATTTGTTTGGGAAAAGGAAGAAAAGTCTATCTCTTCTGTTCTATCCATTGCTTAAGAAGGAAAACTTCAACCAAAACTCAAATACTTTGTTTCCTTTGCCTTGTGTTATTGCAGGGCTCCCAATCCCCAGGGCGTGGCCAGTTCGGAACCGGATCGTGGAAGCAACAAGTGAGTACATATATGTGCGCAATTCCACTTGTGCACATAGAGGATAGGCAAGCACATATGTGCAGCCCCATTTGTGTGAACGGCGCACGCATGTGCCTGCTTCTTATGTAAATGCAGCTGCGTGCACTCACTGCTCACATGGAACCATTCCCTCTTCCCCTCTCACACTGGTCCATAAAGCCAGAAAGGTTGGAGACCACTGTGCTATTGGACTGATTAGTGAACTTTCAATTCCCCATTGCTACGAGACAAAATCATGAGAAAATGCCCTCATCCACTGTCCAAATGGGATGAGCAGCAATGGATTTAATAGGGAAGCAGTTAACAGGGTCCAAAAGATCAAAATGATTATCGCAGCAGCACAGTTAAAGTCCTGCCACCTTTATATATCACAGAGATGTATAAATGGGTTTGAATTTGTTATACTGCTGAAACTACCACATTGATCCTTGCCCCCTTTTCCATGGATGCCACTGTAATAGGACTTTCAGTGATAGGAGGAAAACTCTTTTAACTATACCTATCTCTTAGCTTTCTTCACTACTTTAATTGAAGTACTAACACTATGGCATAAATGAAACAAACAAAAGGTTAAAAGGTTATGATATTTATGTAGTTACTTACCAAGCACATCTAAATTATATTAAAATAACCAAAGTATCTTTACAATCCCCAAGGCATGTCACAACTTTTGAGCACCCCTAATGTTCAGAAATTGAAATCTGAAAAATCTGACACGCCATACGTAGGGCAGTCTGCTGCCATTTACGTTTCTTTACTGTTTTGCATATTTACAACAGGGCAACATTGAGCTTAGCATTTCCTGACCAATGCTTTGTAATGGTCTTAAGAGATGCCTTCAAAAAAAATTTAAGGTATTTTCTAGATTTGCTTCAAATCACAGAAATCTGAGGTGTGGGAATAGGTTGTGTTTGATGAGATGTGGAATATTTATGGTCACATGGACAATTCCAGTTCCTAATGCCAATGGATAATCAATAGTCTTCACTGGTCAACATTTTATCCTACCACATTCTACAGCATGCTTATCGTTACTATAACATATTGCATTTCTTAACTTACATAGCAATATTTCTCATTCATATTCAAAACAAATAAGTAATAAAACTTTATTACTACCTGGTGTTAAAAGAATTACGGACATGGTGATCAGTGAACATACAACTAGAATCACCAGCAATGCAATTGCTATTCCCTTCCAGTTCCTCTGTGGTGGGCTGTTGCTTCCAAGTTCCTGGGAAAATAAAAAAAAAAAAAGGAATTTGCTTTATGATTACATATTAAATATGAACCATAAAATAAATTATTATATGCATTCTTATAGTCACAGTGTGAGAGTTGATTATTTGATTTTCCATTACAGCAGTTCATTTTATTGTTTAAGGTATGTCATTTTTACTTTTGGTTTAAAAAAATCACATATTTTTATAGTGTTCTCTCTATTTCTTCTAAGCATGCACAGAAAACAATCAGATTGTTGTAAAGATATTGTATAAATTGCTGTTGGTGCTTTAATGTATTGAAGTTTAACTAGGACGTAAGATAGATTCTACAAAATAATTAGGAAAATAAAACTTCCTATTTGGTACCAAAAGTACCTAGAGTATATTTGAATATTCAGTTGTAAGTTCTTTACCTTAACTATACCATGCTTCTGAAATTACTTCATTATTGTTTTAAGCATCAACATTTCTGAATAACAGCACTGAAAACTTGTTTCTGCAATGCTGTCATATTTAAGTACTTCTACTAGAGCAGGGCTGTCAAACTTCCTGCCCATGGGCCGGATGCATCACCCACTGGCCACATCCATGCCCAGTTTAGCAAAGGGGGGAAAAGTCCTGATACATCATGTGACGCTGCCATGACAATGTGAGTTTGACATCCCTGTACTAGAGGAAAGTGTACTGCAACTCCTATTTTAACACTGCAAGATTGTTTTTAAAAAAACAGTAAAAGAAATACAAAATAGAATTTGCACTTTTTCTCCACTTGTCAATGTGTCAACTTAAGGCTGAGTAACAAAATATATTATCACTACACTTTTGTTTACATCTTGATCTGACTCAATGGGATGTCTCATCTTGAAGAGGCCTATTGGTCTAACTCACTCTGAATAACATCAGAGAAGAATAATTCTACCTTCAGAAAGCAGGGCTGACTGCCTGAATCACACATTTCAGTGTGTCATTGTGCCAGAAATGGCTTCTGTACATAAAGTACAGCAGCAGAAAGTTTTGAGTGACTGAAGCTCCACAGTTCCTTCTTCTTTTGGTTAGAGGTGTGATGCTCCACAGTTTAAGATATGTGTCCAATAAATATATACATGCAATAACGTTTACACATTTACGAATTAAACATAATGATTGTGCTAATCTTATTAATTGACAGGTATGCTGTGGACACGAAGGCCAAAATCAGATTTTGCGTTTTAACCTTTAGTTTGTACTGGCTCTCAGTAGTGGCCTCATAGGTCTATCTTAAAAAGTGTTGTTATTTGGTTTTCTCATTCACCATAGAAGTATTATGTAGCTCTCTTTCTTTACCAGGTGCTGCCTGTTGTGAACTAATACTATGTATACATTGTACACTTATATTTAAGTCTATAATATGCCTGGGTGATCAATGATTTTGTCTGTGTGTTGCACGGGAGAGAAGGGATTGACTCAAAAGCAAGTAATAGTAAATTTGTTTAACACAATGTTCCAAGGTATAGTAGAATAAATTTATATTATATAAGGAGCAATTTAATAGTTTTGCCTTTTTTGTGCTTACATAAAAGAAGGAAAAGAGAAAATGTTCTCACTGTTTAAAATGTTTGGTCTTTATAATTCTATTAGAACCTTTACAATTATTTCCCAGTTCCAGAAAGACACTGCTGAAGGCTGGGGAATCCCAGAATTGTGCGTGATAGTGTAGGCTAAAAGGAAGTTGGCAGTTGGACTTGGCAGACATCAGCAATCTCCTTGTGCATGAATAGAAATGAAATCTACTCATGAATTTAGACCATGTGGGGAATGGCAGTCTATTGGTAATACAACAGTCACAGCAAACTTTGAAAGCAAATAATGGTCTTCGGAATAATACTGGCATATACTTGGGAAAATCAGTAGTACATTCCCTGCATTACCAAGCTATGACTATTTGGAAAAAATAACATTTCACAGCCATCTGGAGTCATTTTACACAGACTTTAACTTGTACATCTGCCATCATCCAAATTGGATGCAAAAATGCAGATTGTTTTACTTTCAATTATTTTAAAAAAGTTGCTTTTGATTTCTGTTGGCATTTATTTTCAGGATGATCTGTTCTATTAACATACCATTTCCTTCAACATCATTTCAGAAGCAACTATTTACAAATTTGCAAATTTGAAACTCATATAAGCAATCAAACTAAACATAAATGGAACCGGAATCAATGATTACACATTAATACTCTCAAAAATGAGACTGATGCAGTTTTCTCCATGGTTGATTTCGATCCAAGATTAAGTAAAATAAATTTGCACAATATTAAATATTGTGATGCAAAATATTCATAACAATTTTAAAATTATATACCCAGGTTCTAATCCAACTGTACATGCATTCCACTTCAGTAAACGTCTCCATATTAATTGTTGAGCAAAATACGTGGAAAGAACAACTCATATGTCATATATCTATACTGTACATTTCAAGGCATTCATGCCCCATTAAAATGCCATTCATTGTCCATTCTCTGTGAGTTATGTTGACACAAAAAGTCAAATACTTGTTCCTAACCTCATCTTTCTACTGTTGGTTTCTGCCAAAGAATTCTTTGAAGATAATCTTCCCAGTTAGCTTTGGGAAGGATCAATGAGGATTAGTTGAGAGTGAACATCGACTACACCAAAGCACATATGACTATATTCACTTTGATTTCCACATGAATATAGAACCTGGTTGCACTTCATAGATGCAAATGTTCTTGACAATGACATTTAAGAAATATCAGCTGGCCGGGCTCTTTGGGATGCTTCTTAGTGAACCACTCCAGATAATGAGTGATGAACACCTGAATGAAGGTAACAATTAAGCCAGATTGTATATTACAGAACACCTGCTACCTGTATAAACAAAGGATTTTCTGCTCTCTCCCCACCTTCCCAGTTATTTTCAGACTCTCCTCTTATAGCAACTGTAACTAAGGCACCTGCAATTGTATCCTCAATACACAATAGGAAAGCATGACTTCTGACCTATAATACATTACAGACTCACTATATATTCATAAAAACTTCTAAATGTTCATCGAATCACCATATAGGAACATTATAAACCATAGAAATAAAGGGTTTCTTCATACATACACAACACCTTTTTTACATGGGTTTTGTTATTCATCTGGGTATATGGACACAAAAGATTGTTTTTACTCATCTCTTAGTTAGGCAAACACCCTCAAGTTTAACATAATTTGTAAATTCCTGTTTCTAAATATCTAGTGAAGGAGATCCCACAATTCTCTCATTAATTGGTTCTAATATTCCATTATTCCTGGGACTTTTTTCCTTAAGTCTTAAATCTTTTATATTGAACTTCCATTCCATCTAAGTCCTATTATGTAGGAGGCATAATGTCAGGAGCATATGCCAATTCATATTGCCTATGAGGTGATAATGATGAACCACCCTTGAATTTCATCCAGTAAAACCACATGGAAAGAAAATATATTTATTATTTTATTTATTTATTTAGTCGAGTACGTATTAAGTAATATATATAAGTATAAGCATGAATTGAATACATAACATGAATACAACTAAAGGGAACATTAGAACAAGGATGGTAGGCACGCTGGTGCTCTTATGCACGCCCCTTTGTATATATAGATATATATTATATGTATATGTATGTATGTATATGTATGTATGTATGTATGTATATATATGTCTGTGTGTGTGTGTGTGTGTGTGTGTGTGTGTGTATAAAAACCTGATGACATAGTGCTGGATGATGGTCCCTTCAGGCAGGTCAGATAGCACTGAATATGCAACTAAAAAAAGTATGAGGTTCTTCTGAAGTACCAATAGTGTATACCATGCAGTTAGATTACAGACTAGTTATTGATGTTGCAATGTGAGAAAAAAAATGGAAGTACAGAAGAATTACAAGAACATGGGAAATTCAACACAATGAAAGATGAAAGGAGTTGATTACACTTCCATATTTTAGAGATGAGTGAAATAAAACTAGAACAGGGCAATTTCACTCCCAATATAATACTACTATTAGCTACTCAGGACATGAAAAAGAAAAGAAGAAAACTGCTATTTTCATATAGTTAGTAAGGGTTTAACAATGACAGTACATTGTACTTGGTACAACGCAGTCAATGATCAAATAATATTATTTAAACTTTGTGGTCAGCCTATTAATGTGGTAATGATAGCTTAATGTCAAAGTTAATGCTCAAACTGCTGATGGGAACCTGACACATTTTACTGTTAAGTTCAAATTCAGAAATCCACAAACATGCAACCAAGATGTGGAATTCATGGTTTAAAGTTGGAATGCCAAAGCTGGTAAAAGTAAGAAGAAAAGGAATAGCTGGACTGTGCAGCATGGGAATTAAAATTAAACAGGACAATTACTATCATTTCTAAACACCAAAACAGTTTGTATATATTGTACGTCGATGTTATCAGAAAGAACACACATTGTATATTCTCCTTGGTAGAAGGAAGTAAAGAGCTCAGTTATAACAACAAAGAAATGGCCAGGAGATGACTGTGGAAAAGATAATCAATTGTTCAGATGTAAATCCACCAGTTTTTAGAATATGATATTGAGTATATATCCACTATTTTCAAGGAGAAACCAAGAAACAGAAGAAATAAAACTAGATATCAAAATAAACAGTGGGATTTGCAAAAAAACCAAACCAAACCAAGGCAAACAAACAAATAAATAAACAAATAAATACTGTAAATAACAGAAATAATTTAACAAAATATTTCAGAGACTCTTAGAACAGTTACGAACTAGTATTACAATGGTATCTAAAATAGAAGATGAAAACAGTCATTGTAGAAAAGGAATATTTTCAACAAGGAAAAATATCACTAAACTAAGGATTGAATCAGTATGTTAAGTATGAATAGATAGTAATTGATTCCAAAAAAAATCAGAGATAATCTGAAAATCTGTGTAGTAGGAATGACAGCATCCAAGATACTTTAAAATATATTACTATTTACAAGAAACCCTAGTATTAGAAGATGAAGTTAATCAATATTCTGGTCATTAGCAAAACAAAAGGCTACCAAAATTGATAGCAAATTAACAAATGTGGCAAGCAACAGAAGAAAAATCATTGAAGATTCTAACCAATCTATGCAAATCTGGGGAATGATCTATTAGTCAACAGCTTGTAAGAAACTAGCTGACATACTATGCAATTTAGCGAATTACTTGGACTGTTGAGGAGCAAGTGGTAGCCATGGCCCAAAAGTCCATCTTCTATATGAATTGTGCCTATTTCTGGATTGGGTGGATTTGCTTATATGTTTTACTCATCTTCCAGGGCAACTACTGCAATGTGAGTACACAGGGTTAATCTTGCAACTGGACTGCAATGCAACACTACCTGCATTTGGGCATATAATGGTATGTTCATGTAACAGCACTGCTTGTGAACTGCACTATTTTCAAGGCTAAAGGTACTATTGAAGTTATGTAAGGCATCCTGCAAGGCATTTGCCAGATTACTAGTGGGATTGCCTGTTTCCATTGTTTTCTGCCTATTCCCACAGATCTAGCAGTGTGTGAACTCTCCATTAACAATATCTAGTTGAACTGAGGAAGCATGCATTCTATACGTTTTTCTTGTTTTTTCTAATCTAGAGAAAAATGCATGAATTTATATTTCTTTCTGTTAAACTAGAATGAAATTTAACATATGTTTTCACCCACTATTCTAGCCTATTGTTGTACAACAATTGGAGTCACTTTTCATGAAATGGACAGCCATATTAATTTGATAACTACCTTTTAGGTATGAATCCTTGACAACGGTTGAGTTGTCAAACCCATAGTTGGTCATTTTTTCAATTAGATGCTATGAGAGACTGTCAAAACCTTTCTAAGTCTGTATATATCATATCCACAGTATTTCCCCAATCAGCCAGTCTGTAACTCTGTCATAAAAGGAAATTAACTTAGCCTGGCATGATTTGTTTGTCATTAATCCACTGTTAATTAATGGATTCCTGTTTAAGTGCTCATAGACATGCTGTTTGATAATCTGTGGGCAAGAACCTTGCCCAGTAATGAGGTCAAGCTCAGTGGCCTGTAGTTTTCCAGGTCTTTATTCCCCATTTTGAGAATAGGAACAACATTAACCCTCTTTCCATTTTCTGTGACGTTGTCAAATATTACAGATAGTGGTTGTCCAATTACCTCTGCTGGTTTCTTCAGTGTCCTATGGCATAATTCATTTGATCTGGAGACTTCAACTCATTTAGATTAGCTATCTCTCCACTAGCTGTATGTTATCGTTTCTCAGCCTGCACATGCACAAAACCTGACTTCTTACTGGTCCCCATATTCCAACAAAGATTTCCTTTGATAGTCTATATTTTCTAAATAATATCTGAAAACAGAGTGAATTAGAAATCCAGAAGCAGTTTCTAAATTGTGTAATAACACAAAACAATTAGAGTGAATCCCTCTTGCCTTCTTCATTTTCCACACTGCAATCTGTGTTTGTGTCTAAGTATATCTATGTTTATCAAGGGGTCTTCCTAATCATCAAAGTGGCATCTTGTGCAAATCTGACTTAGAAATCAGTCACATTGAATGGTGTGGGAATTGATAAAAAAATTAAGATTGCACTGTTTGCCTTCGATCTTTAGTGTGGGACTTTCTCAAGAGCAAATATACATGAGAACTGCATTTGCAAAGGTAGGCAGAAGCAAGCTGTACAGCATGTTTAAGCAGCTTCAGCTCAAACGTTTACAACTGAAACAAACTGTGCCATTGATTTATTTATTTATTTATTAAATTTATATGCCGCCCCTCTCCAGAGACTCAGGGCGGGCGATTTCTATCATATATATATACATACACATCTCAATATAGACATTTTTTAAAATTAGGTCAGATAAATATTTTTCCAGATAGGGTTCATTGATTACAGTCTAGTACAATTTTAGATGATACAGAAAAAGGTGAAATGGGAAATGGTATTGCTGATGCATCTCAAGGCACAGATTTTGAAAAAAAACAATAAGCACAAGCACAAGCAAGTATGTTCAGAGGTTTATCAACAGAGATGTGTATATTTATACTGTATATTTGTATCAGATTTTTCTTTCTCTTATAGTCTTCAAATGCCAAATATGATTTTTTTAAAGCAGGTTTGGATGAAACTCCCTTTGTAGTATATATGGAAATAAAAAAGAGAAACGGCTAGAAAAGTTAGAAAATAAAAAAAAAATATTTTAATTTTTATTTTATCTCATACAGCTTTTAGGCAGGAAATAAATGGGTTGAATAATTAAACACAAATATGCATATAAAGTGATCCATCCTAAATGTTAATATAGACCTTACCTTTTGCAAAAACAACAACAACAAACAAACAAATTAGTTATTCTTGGCTCACTTAGAGTACAAGTAGTCCTCAACCTATGGCCACAATTGGGTTCAGAACTTCCATTGCTAAATGAGGTGGTTGTTAAGCGAGTCATACTCGATTTTATTTTTATCCTGATCATTAAACAAATCACCATGGTTCTTAAGTGATCCATGTAGATGTTAAGTGAATCCAGCTTCTGCAAATGACTTTACTTGTTGGAAGATCTCAAATGGTGATCATGTGATCCCAGGATGCTGCAGATGGCATAAATACATGGCAGTTATCAAGCACCTGAATTTTGGTGACATGACCATGGGGATGCTACAATTGTCATAAATGTAACGAGAAGTCATAAGTAAATTTTTCAGCACCATTGCAACTTCAAACAATCACTAATCAAGTAAGTTGAAGACTACCTATAATACATAACAGAATCATAGGAAGGTTTCCATGATATTGTTCTCTGTACACAATCACATCCAATGCAAAACTTTATCATAATGGGTGTGTGAACATATATCATTACAGTGTTTTGTGTGCTTCAATATAAAATTCACAGTATATTGACAATAAATTTATGTTAGTGGTGATGTTGATTGTTATACTATAGAACATAAACATGAATGAGCATTTTATGAATAGTAAGAAACTAAAAAGGCATGTACTTGTATTAGCTTTTTTTTTTTTTTTAAGAATGATTTTACCTTAGCTTTTTCAATGTTTCAATTGATAGAGAGGAAGTGTAGCTATCTGGTCTATTCTACCATTCTCTTGTTAAATTTAATCTTCACATTCAGAAAAAAAGCAGGATTTATTTCTGGCACTAGCTGTTATAGCACTTAGCAATAGCATTTAGACATATACCGTTTCATAGTGCTTTACATCCCCTCTCTAAGCAGTTTACAGAGTTCAACCTATTGCCCCCAACAATCTGGGTCCTCATTTTATCGACCTCGGAAGGATGGAAGGCTGAGTGAACCTTGAGCCTGGTGAGATTCGATCTGACAAACTTCTGGCAGCCGGTGATCAGCAGACGTAGCCTGCAGTACTGCACTCTAACCACTGCGCCACTGCAGCTCATACCAAGGAGAATTAATCAGCTCTTTAAGGCAAATTATTTATTTAAATGTAGTTTGAAAAATTCAAATTAATAATTTATTTAAATATACTTTTTCCTTGCACATTTTTGAGAATCAGATTTATAGCCAATTAGCTGAAATATTCATGATTCCATTGTGGGAATGGAAACCTAAAGAAATTACTGGTCAATGAAAAATATTACTACAATTCATAATAAATGAATTGGAGTTGGTTCTAATCTTATCTAATACTATAGATAGTCTATATTAAGTTCTAGCACTAAGTGCCAATAGGATGTTGGAAAATAACATCCTGGAAGATCAATGACAATTAGTCTTGATGGAAATGTGACTGCCTATGAAGGCCATTTGATAGGGTTCCTTCTGAAGTTTGTTGGCCACTGTGAGAATGGACTCCTAGACTAGATGGGCCAGAGGTTCAATCCAATAAGGCACTGTTTATGCTCATGTTTGTAACTTGGGAACTGTACTGTTAATATATAAATTTAATCTTCATGTTTAGTTCTCCTAATGCTGAATTTGGAATTTGGCTGAATTAGATGCTAAATTTAATAGACCATTAAAGAATATCCATTTTCCTTTCCTCATTCGGTTAAAGGTCAGAATGTTCAAAACGCTATAAAAATAAACAAACAAAACCTCAACAATACTGCCATATTAACTTAGATTGTGCATCATATATAAAAAATAAAATATATACGGTACATATGTTTAAAAATGTATTTTATATCTCCCCAATTACATACATGGCAAGAAAGGCACACCAGTTCCCTGTCTCTCAGAGAACTACACTTGGCAGGCCTAAGGATGCGGGCCTTCTTTGCCATGGCACCAACCTTATGGAACATTCTCACCCCACCCCCAAATTGAGCTTTATTTCTTTGACTCCAAAGCATTTCTATAACCAATGAAGCACACAGTGACTTCTGTTGGTATTCTTTGGCTTTCTCAATTATTCAGCATGAATCCACAATATTGTAGTGGGTCTTCAGCCTCTTGGTCTTCAGTTTTAAACAGCCCTGTGTTTAAAACACAGCTTGAATATCTTGGATTTCTCTTTCATCTGGGACTGTACTCTGCATTGGATGATTCTAAGCATTATTTAACTAGCATGTAAAATTAATTTTGTGATATTTTGTACAGTCTATTAATTCACTTTTCTTTACTATTGTTATCAATACTGGAAATTATTTATTTAAAGCCTTTAAAATCAATCTAGATTCTCTGGGTGGCTAACAATACAGAAAAAAATAAAATAAAACAATGTGTTGCAATGCAGTTGAGGCTCCAAGCAAAATCCTTCTATTGTGAATCAGAGAATATATATACTGGGTTCAACTAACATCTGGCTTCAATGCCTGAGATTGAAGCTAAATCTTCAAGATCTTTGGAAGGCTAGCATGTTTGAGTCTCAGGGAGAGATAATTCCATGAAAGAGAATGGGGAAAAGGACTTGGATGTCCTAGTAGATCATGAGTTCAACATTATCTCAATCCCAACCAGTACAAAAGAGAAAAGGACTCCAGCACCTCTTCACCAATAATCAGCACTCAGATCAGCATAGATTAACTCCAAGGTTAACTTCAGATCAACAATCAAGTAAGCAACACCTCAATCAAGAAATTGCCAAAGAGCCATCAGTAAGCAGCCCAACGAAATAATCTTTAAGACCACTCCTACCCACACAGATAGGCAAGTCACCAGAATAGAAATGGACAGTAAACAGCACTCCTTACTAGCACTGATGATATTACCTAGTTAGGATAATGAAATGTCTGCAAGAAAACAAGCAAGCTCAGAGAGCACCAATTGAGAGGACCTCTCAATCTCAATCACCCAGTTGTGATGCAGCTGAAAAGAAGGTCAGCAACATCTTGAAGAACCACCAACAGATGCACAGAATCCAAGTAGTGGAAAGTAATTATCCCACACTATTCTGCCTTGGTCAGTTGAAATAATGTATTCAATTCTAGTTTTAAAAGGAAATTGATAAACTGGAACAAGTCCAGACAAAGCCTATTCAAGATGGTGAAAGTACTGAAAACCAAGCTCTATGAAGGACAGTTAAAAGACATAGTTCATTTACCTTGCTGAAGAGGAGCTTGATGGGACATTGCAGCTATTTTCAAATACTGGAAAGGCTATCATATTTGTTTGGATTTATTCTTAATTGCTTCACAGGGTAAGGCTAGAACTGAAAGGATGAAGCATCTTAAGATATACAATTTAGGCAATAAAATTAGACTTTAGAACCTCTCAATAATAAGAGCCGTTGATTAATGGAATAGGTTACTGCACAGTTTCTCTCTTTTCACTAGAGGCTTTTAAATGGAGGCTAAGTACTCATCTATTGAGGATGCTGTAATGAATCCTATAGTGTGTTTCTTTCAACCCTATGATTGTATTATTTTAACGGACACCTTGAGATGGGAATAAATGACATCTCTGACTATTACAATCAAGATTACTTTCTATTTTCTTTTTTTCCCTTGGTCCCTGGGGAACCCACTCAAAGTTTCTAATTTAAACAACACTATCTTAAAAGATAGCTGCTAAAAAGTTACAGTAACAGTGAGAAAAGGCTATCAACTTCCTATCCTATTTATGAGCTTTATTTATCCAACTATCTAGGCATTCTGTGATATAGAATATAAACTAGATCCCCAGTCAAGATGATTATATGTTCTTAATAGCTAAGGATTTTCAGAAATGTAATACATCTGTTAATCACTTTTCATTTTTTTTTAATCTTGAAAATATATTTGTGATATGAAGAAGTCCTAAAAATGCATATGTACAACACATCCAATCCTAAAATTAACTGGATTTTTGTGCTTTGGTATCTTGTTACTTTATTTACTAAATGTTTAATTTAATTAATCTCTCAATATCTATTTAATCTAGCTTCTAAATCAAGTGAACTATTCTGCACTTCATTGTAGCAAATGTATTAATAATACCCACTAAGATGAATGATTTAGCTAATAATTGTATAAATTACTAGTCTTCATCTTTTTAATTAAAATTCAGTTCCCTAAAGCTAATTTCAAGTTTCTCAAATTCATGCCAAAGACCACCTTTCTTCATTTGAAATGCCCATTTCTACTAATATAGCATTTGGTTAATGTAACAAATCTCTAAATGTCTAAAAATAATAAAAATTATTTTTGCACCAAAATGATAATTACTTACAAAATGATAGAAATTATTTCTAGACTAAATCATATATTAACACAGTCTTTGCACATAATGCAATAGGCAAATTCATGTGTTTATCTTTCCGTTGACTTTATTCTTCTATGATTTTCTGTTTTGTGACATTTCTAGAAGCTATTCATTCTCTATTGAATAGTAGTGCTGAATAATATATTAACCAGGTGTCTCTATGGCATAAAAGTTTTATTAGTTTTTTCAGCACCAAGAATACTTTATAAATTACCAATCTGGAACTTTCAACAATTATAACATTCCTAAAGGAATGAAATATGAACAGTATGTTTTTATTAGAAAAAAAAATACATTCAATGTCTATGCTTATGATAACAAAAATAAGAAAATGTAGCAGTTCAAATAGTTTGTTTTCCAATTTAGAGTCTGAATTGCACTGAGTAGTACACAATTATACTGGAACACTTCATTGTTAAACATGTGAGCTAAAAAGCAAATTGCTTGCATTGTACTAAAAGTAGTAAAAGTTTAACTGGACATTTACTTATTAAGAGGTTATATTTACTTTCCCATATACTCATATAAATTTATTTTAAAAAATATCAATTTTCATATAATTGTAAGTCAGTGAAATATTTTTTGCAATCTGCTGTCTATCAAAAACTATGAAACACAAAGATTAAAATGTGCTGTTCCAAAGATACAACAAACAGAGGATATGTCTGAACTTCCAAACACAGATTTTTGTTCTACTGACAGTGAAAATATTTTATGCAAGAAAATAAAAAAGGGTGTGTATTGTCCAGGCTTTATATTTTCATCTGTATCATACCTGTCAACCCCTCTGGATAAACCAGATAGGAAACATGACTAGATGAGCTAAATATAGGTTATAGTAAGGCTACATTAACAGAATTGTTGCAAGTCTGAAAGTACAACACTTCCCTCTACCACTTTCAACTGGTTGATCCATCAGGGCAAGTAGTCTCTGACTCTTAAGCCACTTGGGGCTCCTGCCTCTCTTGTCGAATTGTTTCCTAGACAACATCTGTTCCACTATTTTCTCAAGGTTATTCCCACATTTCATTACAGTATCAGAAATATTCTTGTATACAACAATTTAGATTCTTCCTTTAGGAACTCTCCTGGTGTTGCCTGGATGAAAGACTGATTTTATATGTAATGATCACTGAATGACAAGTAAACTGAGAAAGTAAATATGGACCTCTATCACTGGGATGTAGCTGAGGAATTCAGTAGCAAGTTACTCAGACAGTAAATGAAAGTAATCAAATCTCCATCTTTGCAGAACAGCTTAGTTTTATAGGGGTTCATTTCAGGGGTGGGTTCTACTTACCTTTACTACCAGTTCGCAATGGGATCACGCATGCGCCTTGCTTTTTGGCCACCACCCCAGATGACAACATCTGGGGTGGTGGGCAGGGCCTCCCGCTGGTTTTACTACTGGTTCTTGCGAACCAGTCCAAACTGGGGGCAACCCACCACTGGTTCATTTACAATAAAACAAAAATTATTTTAGGCTTATAAAATAAGTTGTAGGAAATTATCTCCATTACACACCTGATTCTCAAAGCAAGCATTACAAGCTGGCACTTTTGTTAAATGTAACATTTGCAAAAATAAGATCAGGAGCAGTATTTGCAGAACATGTGAATTTACCTTTTACTTCTTAATCATAACTTTTGTTTGGGAGGCATATTTCCCATGCTTTGTATAAACAAAGGGAATCTTGATCCAACCAATTAAATTTTATCATGTTATCCAACTTAAAAAAGCTTTAACACAAGCTTGATTTAATATCCAGCCTTCAGCTATTCTGGAAAGTAAATACAAAAAAATTCCACATGCTGCCAAATTACGTCTCTATGATACCAGCATTGTAAAATCGATTGCCTGCATTGTATTGTATTGCTGTTTTTATAGGAACATTAAGAGTGTTTTATTTCTCTTCCTCTGAAAAAATATCCAAGTAATTCTGATACGATCTACAAGTAGTCCTCGACTCACAACAGTTTATTTAATGACTGTTCAAAGTTACAATGACACTGAAAAAAGTAATTTATGACCATTTTTTCACACTTACGACCACTGCGGCATCCCCATGGTCATGTGATCAAAATTCAGACACTTGGCAACTGACTCATATTTATGATGGTTACAGTGTCCTGGGGTCATGTGATCACCGTTTATGACCCTCTGACAAGCAAAAATCAATGGGAAAGCCAGATTCATTCACACATTACTAACTTAACAACTGCAGTGATTCACTTAATAATTGGGGCAAGCAAGGTCATAAAATGGGGCAAAACTCACTTCTCATCTTCTTCTTGGCCTTTCACTTATTCTTTTAAATGGTTTATTGAATCATCACCATCATCATCTTAGCCATTGTTTATCCACTGCAGGATGAAGGCCTCTTTCCCATTGGGGAACAATGTGGTTCTGATCTTTCTTTTGCCAATTGGGCCCACAATACTTGTTGATGTCGTCGAGCCATCTTGTTTTAGGATTCTTTCATGGATGCTTTTTATCAAGTGGGATCCATTTCCATTTCAATTCTTTTACTCTCTTGATGATATTGCATACTTTTGTTTGTTCTCTAATCCATGTGCAGGTCTTTCTATTTTGTCTTGTAATCCCAAACATGTATTTTTCAAATGCTCTTTGCACCACTCATAGTTTTTGTGAGGTTAGTGTCCATGTTTCACTGACATATCTTAGAGCAGGTAGCACACACTGATCAAAAAAAATTTCTCTTCAGGCATAGGGGTTGTTCTTGTTCAACCTTCCATTGAGATACATTGGCCAAGGTATATGTAGTGGTCTACTACAGCTAGTTCTTCTCCAGATATAAAAAAAATCTCTCTTTGGTGAATTTATTAAACATAATCCGGCTCTTTTTCAGGTTTATTTTTAAGCCAAATGGTTCTCCTGCTTTGTGCAGCTCTTGTATGTGCCTTTGTAGCTCTTCAGGGTCTTGTGAAAAGAGAACAACATCATCTGCAAATCTTAAGTGATTTAAATAGGCACCATTGATTTTTATTCCATATTTTGCCCACCTTGAGATATATACTGGTCTTTCTCTAAAATATAGTTTAAATTGAATTTGAGTTGAATGACAACTCTTAAATTCTGTCCTTTTGGCCATACTAATTGAACATGATGGAAATTCAAAATCAAAGTATCACAAGATTATTTAATGCTGTTTCTACATTCTTTAAATTTTAGCTAAATAAATGTTTATACTTTTACAAAGATTTTTTGGTTCATGCAAATAAGTTCCCTGTGAAATGAACAAAGATTTATTTATTGTTTAACTATTAAATATGTTTCTTGAACTTGACTGTATAAAGAAGCAATAGAAAAATATTGGGTTTTATTGTTAACATTTTCCATCCATATTTTATCCATTACCTAACAGAGTTGTATATGATTTCAGGAGGAATCTGGAAATACTTAATACAAATAATGAATATGTATGCACTGATTTCTGTAAAACGTGGAATTTGTAATGCAAAGATTGGATACAGTTTTGAATAAATATCTTACAGAAAAGACCTTAATTTACAATATTCTTGCTACCTACCTTACTACAGCAAGAAAATAATCTACGAATGATCTATTGTGATATTCTACCTCCATTTAATTCAGAACTATTTTACATCTTCCATTAGAAGGTAATAAAACCTTTACTGTAAGAAAGAAGTTAAGGATCGCCCAAATCTATTCATCTTCTAGAGATAAGAGTAAAAAATACTTCTCTTTATCCATATTTAGCCTGCATTCTTAGACTCACTAATTTGGAATAACCATAATTGCATTATACATACAGATATTATGCTTAATTAAAGGAAGGTAACTGTGTAAAATGTATTCAATTTGGAATATATACAGAGGGAGGGAGGGCTTAGAGCGGCATAGTGTCATTGTCAATGCAGTAGGTGTGATCTGCTGGAGTTAAAGCCATGAATAGCAGATGGTAAAGTTAGCCTTACAACCGATAGAGTAATCTAGTAGTTCAAGAAATATTGAAAGAAAACAGGTAAAACATGAGGACTCAGAAACATGGTGAGTTTCTCAGAGAGTTAAAACTATTTATGCCATCATAGCAAATGTCAACATTCAACCAATTAATAATAGTCTTCAAGGACTTGATAAACTCAGGAGTAAAAAAAAACCTGTGAAAATTAGTAACTATTTTTGAAATAATTATATATCCAGGTACTATTACAAACTTGTTTATACAGTGTTTCCCCGAAAATAAGACCTCCCCAGATAATAAGCCCAATTGGGCATTTTTTTTCAAAAAGTTTTTTTTATTTTATAAACAAACAAACAATACATAATCAATCAAATAATCAGTCAATATATCTTCTAAATACATCTTTTGTGTCTTTTTTTTGCTCCTCCAATATTTCTCATATCTTAATATTATCATTTCCTTTATTATGACATTTCCCCCACTTTCCTTACTTTTCTATTAATACATTTATCTATCTTTTAATTTTATTGAAAAATTAGACAACCATTTTATGCCCACACAACATTCAACTGCCCCTTCCCCACCCCCACCCTCGACCTCCCAGAGCAAAAACAGGATATAGCATTAAACAAACATAAGCTAAAATAAACTAACTTACTACAAGATTCAAAACTCCCTCACACTCTTTAACTCCTCTTTTAAAAATTGTTCATCAGCCTCCCCTTTTGGAGTTCTAATTTAAACATTATAAAACTTTCTTTAAAGCATATCTTTTTAGAAGAAAAAAAATATTATTTTATATCCATTCAATTTTAAATTAACCATTTTAATACTTCAGTAAGTTTTTTTAAAAAAAACTTCAATAGAATATTCTTCAGAATGTAACCTTAAAGATACTATTAATCCATTGAATTAAATTATTTCTAATTCTTGAGTTAAATGATTTCTAACTCTTGAGCTCATTCTTCAAAATATTGATTTCAAAACTTTCAGAAAACTATCCATTAACTTTTTAAAAAAGTTATCCATTTTTAATTAAACATTTTTACTTAAACTTAAAAAATACCAATTTGAGTAAACTTTTCAAATCCTCCCCAAAAGAAACTAGTCTTTCTAGTTTCTTTTTATATTTTTTCCAGTCCTTCTTCTTCAACAGTGCTTTCTTCCTCAGCATTGCTCCTCTCCCTGCTTTTATTTTCAAAAATTTTTGAATATAGATTTGAGGCTGATGCTTCTTTGGAAATCGTTCTCTTCTAAAGGTTATCTCCTTCAATTTGAAACCTCCATTTCAACTCTTCCTGCTTATATAATCAGTCACTTCCTTCCTTGAGAACTGATTCTGTCTATCAAGCCAAAAATTGTTACAATAAAGTTTATCAGTCTGCAGGAAAGAGTCTATTTGCTGCTTTTCAGTTAACTGCATAGAAGCTTCTGCCAAAACCTCTGTTTTCATTGTGCTAACTTCCATCATGATCCTGAGAGCCTCTTTTTCCTGCTCCAAAGTCGAAATAACTTGATTTTCTTCCTCTTTTTCAGCCAGTAAATCATTGTTGTTCTCCAGAGTATAATTTTGAATAGTCCTTTCAACTGATTCCAATATAACAGAAGTATAAAAATTTAAGAGTTCTTGTAAAACCTTTACAGTCACAACTTGTGAATTTGCTGGCTCATATAATAATGATCTTCCATCCTTGATGTCAGCCATGTTTCAATTTCCACTTTAAATTTATTCAGCTGTCAGATCAATAAGTCCAATAATTTTCCACACAATTTAGAAGTATGAAGTAGTTGGGGTCAGCAACATAGTCTTTTTCATTTCACTAGCACTTTAAATCTCTTTCTAGCTGCGTATTCCAGTAGCTTTTACAATGTTGCAGCTTTAATGATCACTTTCACTAGTAAGTTTCGTTTTAACGCCCTCCAGCACCATCTTTTTTCTTTTTCTTTTAAACGGAGTTAAAGTTTAATACTTGCATTTTCTGTTCTCCTGATTTTGCTCTGCCAGCGTCCAGGTTCAAATAATCCTTAAAATTGCTCTGCTGGTGTGGTCGCAACCCCTTGTTCTGCATAAAGCAGAATTGTCCCAGATCCGGAGCACTGAAGGGCTTTCAGGGAGCTCTCACCCTGCAAACCCCAGGCTTTAAAAAAAAGCCTGGGGGTCTAGGGGAGCTCTACACAGATCCTTCTGCTCTTCTCTCCCCCTTTTTCCCTGGGGGAGAGTTTCAAGCCGCTAGAACAGCTGATTTTTGCTGTTCTAGCGGCAAATGGAATCACGGGGCTGGAGCTCCTAAAGGAGCATCCATTTGGGGAACGCAGAGCCACCGGAAGTCCCCAATCGGGCTTTTGAGTGCATGGGGTAAAATAAGCCTCCCCCCCAAAAAAATAAGCCCTCTCTGAAAATAAGCCCTCCCCAAAAATATTTAACCGCATGCGCAGCCGGGCCCCGCCATTTCCTCTGGTTAGTGTAAGGAAGACAGAGCTGGAAACCAGGTAAGACAGCAAGAGGAGCCCCGTCTTGCTCCACATGCCCAAAATAATAAGACCTCCCCGAAAATAAGGCCAAGCACTTATTTCAGGGTTCAAAAAAATATAAGACAGGGTCTTATTTTGGGGGAAACATGGGTATATTATCACATTATATAATAAGGATCAATTCTAAATGTTCTTATTTTCATTGTCCCTTTTCACATGCTTACCGTAATTGTTGTCAAACAGACCAATTTTGTGAATAGCAAGGTGATATCTGAATGAGTTATAATGGGAAAAAATCTTGATAATAACTCTGTTCAGACCCAGTAACAGCATGGAAGAGATCTGTTAAGTACTAGAATAATCTCCATCCATTACTTGAAAAGAAATGCACAGGAAAAAGAAACTGGATTTAAGACGACAACTAGAGTTTACTTGTGTTACCTGGAGATTGAGTTTCTCTCAATTTACTCAAAAACTGAGGGTTGAAAAGAATAATAAGTATATAATATATTGCAGCAAACATTTTTTTCTACATAAAGTGAGCAGTTATCTATGGAATAGCTTGATACTGCACATTCTGAAATGAACAATCACCACAATCACACATCTTAGAAAATATTCTTGCTAGTTAAGAGAATAGCCACCCTATGGGTACAGGTGGGTTTATTTGGAACTGAAAGCAATGGAAGTGATTTTGTTTTCTGATAGCTATATGAAACTAACTATACTTTACCTCAGAATCAAAAGGATACTTTGAAATAAATACTTTAAAATAAAACACTTCAAATGGGACAAAAAGCTCTTTAATATTGTGGTGTACTGAAAACTTTCTCTGCACTGAACACTCAATTAGTACAATAGCAACCTTTTAGCAATTTCCTTGGCAAGAAAATCAGTAGGAGGAATGGGGATATCAAATGCATATCAGAAGTATGAAGTGCTGAATTTGATGACATATATCCTTGTAATGATGATGAGCAATCTGACATAATGGCTTGCCATATTTTTCTGATGTAAACCAATCTGTCTTCAGATATAAATATGCAGTCCTGGAAAGAAAGGTGATGCAGTGAAGGTGAGCAGTAAAAAAAAATAATAATCAGCATTTAGACTTGTCTTGAAGCAATCTTTGGATGAAAAAAAAGTGATGTCTACATCTCTACTACACGGCTTACTAAGAACCAGTGTCTGGTCCTAACCAAATCTTTCAAAGAATCATAGGACTGGAATATACCTTGGAGGTAATCTAGTCCCACCTCCTACAGAGACAAAGAAACCTCAGACTAATTCAGTTCAAATGGCTGCCCAATCTTTTCTTGAAAAGAAAATTAACCATCCATGAATTTAGGAGACAGACTGCTCCACTGAGTAATTGCTCGCATAATCAAGAAATTAATCCTTTTTCCAAGTATGTTATTGAGTTCTGTGTTCAGTTTCTATCACTGTTTCTTACTCTTGAGTGTCATAAAGAAAAAATCCATGTCCCCTACCCTTATATTGGAGTATTCTTATTAAGTCTTCCCTAAGCCTATTCTTCTTTAGGTTAAATATACCCAGTTCTTTCCACCCTACTTCATTGGATTTAGATTCCAAGCCCCTTTCCATGTTTGTACATGAAAATACTTATTTGCACTCTTTCCAGTTTCTCTAAGTTCTTTTTGTTATCAAGTGGACAGTGTAGTATGACCATTGAGGCATAGAGTGGGTTACTATCATTTCCTGTGAACCTGACACTTGAGTCTGTCTTTTAATATATTAGCAATCTCCCTCCTCCCCCACTTCATATCTGCAAAATTTTAGAGCATTGTTTTTTATTTTCTAAGTAATTTATAAATGTGTCAAAGAGTACTGAGCCCAGGACAAGATTCTGAAGTACCCCATTATGCTCCTCCCTCCATGTGTACATAGAGATCCATTAAGGACAATAATTGCCTGTTCAGCCAATTATGAATACATCTAATAGTATGACTATCCACCCCACATTATTCAAGTTTATCAAAAAGGAGGCTTTATAAAATATCTTACTGAAATCTGTATACATTACACCCATAGCATTTCCTTGGTCCACTAATTTAGTCACATTGTTAAAGAAAGAATAAGTTTTGTCCAGCACAACTTGTTTCTAATCAATCCATGCTGGCTTCTGGTAAACACTACTTCATAACCTTTTCTAGGATTTTCTCAGGAAATGATATCAAACTGATTGGTCTGATTTTTTTCCCTTTTAAAATATTGGAACAATGTTAGCTGTTCTCCAGACTTTTGGCACTTTCCTTCAGTAATTTCTCAAAGATTTCAGTAGTGGCCCTGAAATGACATCTGCCAATTTCTTTAACACCCAGGGATGTAATCCATCCAGTATAAGAGACTTTGATTCATTCAAAGCAACTGAGTGTTGTACCACCAATGCTTTATCTATTTTGATCACCATTTCTTCTTTTACTTCCCACAGTGCAGAGGCTGATAAATTGGACTGTTTTTTTTTCTTTTGTGAAAAAACAAAAGGAAGGTATGAATTAAATTGTTCTGCCTTCTCTCTGTTGTATGACCCCTTCTTGCCACCTTCTCCAAACAATACTGATAGAATCTCCAAACAACCATTTCTTTGACTCTTCTCTTGTTCTGACATATCCAAATACCATTTTTTGGTCATTTTTTTTTTACATTTGTAGCAAACCTTAACTCATACTTACCCTTAAGCCTTCCTAACTCCATCTTTGTAGATTTGGGTTATTTCCTGATTTACTGGTCTTATATATCTTCTTTCCATTTTTTAAACTTTCTCATTTTGTTTATTGGTAAGATCTTGTGAAGTCATCCTGGTCGTCTCACATATCCTCTCTTTCTCTCTATGTAAGTTTGAATATTTGTTATCTCATTTTTCAGAATTTCACAACTCTCCTGGTTTGATTCCCAACCTCAATTGTTTGAATTGTTTTTTTCTTTTAAAGATATTTAGTAAAGGCTCAAACTTCTGCTGAGCAACTGAGACCCTGAAAAAAAAATACTTCAATACCATTTTTTTTGTCTGGTAGCAGTACAGAATCAGTATTACCTTTGGAATTATTGATCTGTTATTTATATAATTGGCTTCTGCATGGAAACTTGTGCCAAAGTTTATTTTTGTTTAACTGGTTGAAAACAAAGGGTTTTTTTTCAAAAAAAAAAAAAAAGAAGAAGAAGAAGAAGAAGAAAGAAAAAAGAAAGAAAAAAGATAAATGTTGCTATGGAAAAAAAAAAACACAATGACATTTATTTTGTATCTGGCTTTCTTTGTCAATGGAAATAGTAGTGACCTATAAGAAGCCAGATAAACATAGTTTCCTATGAGAAGTTTTTATTACGGCAGAATTGGATAGAGGATTTTTTTAAAAAAATATTTAAATTGGGCGTTGGTCTTACCTGATACGCCTCTTCTCTAACTGGCGCCCACGGCAGTCATGCTTGGGTACTGGCACGGCTGTAGACCAATAGGACCGAGTCCACTGGAACTTTCAGCACCGCCCCTTCCTGCTGTATTCCAGTTTTGAGGCGAGGTTGTCCAGCGGACTAGAGTGTCTGTAAAGGAACCACAGAGAGTAAAAGACTTCCCACCCACCGAACCCAGGGACGGCCGAAATGGGTGGGGCTGACTGCCGTGGGCGCCAGTTAGAGAAGAGGCGTATCAGGTAAGACCAACGCCCATTCTCCTACAGGGCACCCACGGCAGTCATGCTTGGGACATACCAAAGCCTGATGTCTCCTAGGGAGGGAGAGGCCGGACCTGCTGAAGAACTCTCCTGCCAAAGGCAGCGTCCGCCGACGCATAGACATCCAGACGGTAGTGCCGGATGAAAGGAGACACAGACGACAACGTAGCGGCCCGGCAGATCTCCTCCAGAGGCGCTTGAGTGGACCAGGTGGCAGAAGTGGAGGCGCTCCTGGTTGAATGCGCCGTGATGTTAGCTGGTACCTGCAGGGACTGCGATTCATATGCCAGTGCAATGGTATCTCTGAGCCACTGCCCGATAGCAACTGAGGAGACACGGGAACCCATGGTCGAAGGCTGGAAGGATAGAAACAGAGCCTCTGACCGTCGGAAGGATGCAGTGCGGGCAACATAAATCTTGAGGGCCCGGCGGACGTCTAGCTTATGCCAAAGGAATTCCTGGCGATGACGGGGAGAAGGGCAGAAGTTCGGAAGCGTGAGCTCCTGTGACCTGTGGAAGATGGTGTTAATCTTCGGGACGAACGCCGGGTCCAGACGAAGAACCACCCTGTCTGTGTGAAATATGCAGAGATCGGAGCAAACGGACAAGGCCGCAAGCTCTGAAATACGCCGCACAGAAGTCACAACAACAAGGAACGCCACCTTAAATGAGAGGAACTTGAGACCGACTTCCCGCAAGCGTTCGAACGGTGGACCGGTCAGGACAGATAAGACCTTGTTTAGGTCCCACGATGGAAACCTGTGAACCGTAGGAGGGCAGAGATTGGTCGCGCCCCTCAAAAAGGATCTGATGAGCGGATCATTGGTAATGGACGTAGTTGATGAGCAGGAAAGAATCGACGACAAGGCGGCCACCTGGCACCTGAGCGTATTAGGGGAGAGACCAGCAGCAAACCCCTGTTGAAGAAAACCCAGCAGATGAGGGACCGAAGCGTCGGTAGGTGCAATGCCCTTCCCCTGACACCAGGAAGAGAACACTTGCCAAGTGGATCCATAAATTCGAAGCGTAGAAGGACGGCGAGCAGCCTGGATGATGGGGATTGCATCCAGAGGAACATGAGCTCTGGTTAGGAGGAGCCGCTCAGCCGCCATGCGGTCAGTTGGAAGGCTCGAGGATCTGGGTGGAGGAGAAGACCTTGATGAAGGGAGATCCTGTCGTCCGGGATCCTCCAGTGGGGAGCAACCGACAGGGCCAAGAGGTCGGCAAACCACGGATGCCGAGGCCAGTGTGGAGCCAATAGGAGGAGCTCCGCCCGCTCCGCCACCATTTTCCGGAGAACCCTGGATATAATGGGGAGGGGGGGAAAGGCGTAGAGAAGAGTTTCGTGGGGCCAAGGACTCAGGAGGGCATCCGTCGCTTCCGCTCCCAGAGAGGGGAATCGGGCAAAGAAGCGGGGTAGCTGTCGATTGCTTGATGTTGCGAACAGGTCCACAGAGGGACGACCGTTCCGAGAGCACAGTTCCTCGAACAGGAGAGGATGAAGACTCCACTCGGCTGGATCGATGAGAGAACGGCTGAGGGAGTCCGCTGTGGAGTTCGCTGATCCCGATATGTGCTCGGCCCGGAGAGATGACAGATGGGCCTCCGCCCAAAGACCCAGTCAGAGAGCCTCTCGCATTAGGGACTTGGAGCGAGTCCCGCCCTGGCGGTTGACATGGGCCTTGGCCGAGACATTGTCCGTGAGAACGAGGACGTCTCGGCCAAGAACCAGAGGCTTGAAACTGAGGAGAGCCAGATAGATGGCCCTCAATTCCAGGATGTTGATGCTCTGGGTCCGTTCCGAGCCGGACCAGAGACCCTGAGCCAAATGTGAGTCCAGGTGTGCCCCCCAGCCCGAAAGGCTGGCATCTGTGGTGAGAGTCGTCCAACACTGCTCCCCGAACGAAGAGCCCTGGGATATGGCTGACGATGTCCACCAGGTCAGAGAGTCTTGAACCATCGGAGGCAGGACAATCTTGGATGTTGAAGTGCTGATCCGACGCCGTTGGTAAGGGAGCAGTAGCCACTGCAGCTCTCTGCTGTGGAGGCGAGACCAGGGCACGATGCCGTAAGCGGAGACCATTTTGCCTAAAAGACTAGAGAGATCTAATAGAGAGGCGGAGCCCCGCCTGTGTATCTTGGAGGCTAGGTCAGAAAGACTCGACTGGCGCTCCTGAGATAGGAAAACTTGAAGGGTAGAAGAATTAATGATAGCCCCCAGGTGCTGGAGACATGTCGTAGGAGACAGATGGCTTTTGTCCCAGTTAATGGAGAAGCCATGCCGTCGCAAAATGGACACCACCCGGTCCAGATCAACCTGGGCCCGGTCAAGGGAACGAGAAAGGATAAGAATATCGTCTAAATAAAAGAGTGTCCGGATAGGAATAGAACTAATGTGGGCGATAAGGGCTGCCATGACCTTAGTGAATACCCTGGGGGCAGAGGAAAGGCCAAAGGGCAGAGCCGCATACTGAAAATGTTGGCCATTGTAGGAAAACCTAAGAAATTTACGGTGGGGAGGGTAAATAGGGATGTGGAGATAGGCTTCCGTTAGGTCAATAGAGGACATGAGGTCCCCTTGCCTAATGCAGAGCAGGATGGTTTGGAGAGACTGCATTTTAAAACGGCGATATTTGACATGCCGATTAAGAGACTTCAAATCAAGGATAGCCCTCCAACCACCCGAGGACTTGGGGACCAGGAATAATCTAGAATAGAAACCCCTGCCTCGTTTCGAATAAGGAACCGGCTGGATGGCCTTGATGGTTAGGAGATGTTGAATGGCCTCGTTGACTCTGGTCCTCCTTATGGGATCAAGAGAGACTGGGCAGGGGAGGTAATGGTTCGGAGGGCAGGATTGAAATTCCAGTTTAAGGCCAAATCGTACTGTATCCTTCACCCAAATATCAGATACAGATGAATCCCACTGGTCACAAAATTTGGACAAACGGCACCCAATCATGGAATCAGACAACTTGTTAGCGAGAACGTCTGAAGGGGCGACCCCTCCCCCCACGAAAAGAGGATTTAGCGGGATCCCTGTCTGACCTGGTGTCCGAAGTGCTGGGAAGTTCTGGATGGAAGGGAGCGGGGAGAGCGGTGATGAGAGAAGTTGGAGTCGGAGCCCCGAAAGGAAGAAGGACGAAAGGAGCCCTGGGAACGAAAATCAGAACGCCGGGACATGGAAGGGAGGATCTTTCTGTGGTCCTTCGTTTCTATTAACAGAGGATCCAGCGGAGCACCGAATAACCTGTCAGCTGAATAGGGAGATGAGGCCAGCCGCCACTTGTTTCTTGCATCCGCTTGCCAATTCCGGAGCCAAAGGAGGCGGCGCGATGTAATAGATGTACCAATGGCCTTGGCTGAAAATCGAGAGGCAGTTAGGGTGGCATCCGCAGAGAATTCCGTTGCCGCAAGGATTTTATTAATGTCCTGGTGGGAACAGTGGTCTGATGCAGGAATGTGGTCTTGAAGCTGGCGTAACCACAAAATGGCCGCGCGATTGAAGAAAGATGCCGCTGAAGAGGCTTGGATAGACCAAGCGGAGGCTTGATGGCCCTTAATAAGGGTTCTCTCGGCTTTCTTTTCTTCAGGTCGCAGATAATCCTCCGGAGGCCCCATTGGACAATGCTATGATGGGAGAGTCCACAGTTGGAACCTGCAAGAGGTTGGAAAACTCTGGTGCCAAAGTGTAGAACTTCCTATCCAAGTTGTTGGGGATAGGGCCTGTGCTGGGAGAAGACCATTGGCGTTTTAGGACTTCTGAAAATAATCGTGGAGCCGGAATAATGTCTGAATGCACCTTGGGCTCCTGGAACAAGGCAGAAGAAAGATCTGCCTGGTCAGATGGTTTGACCGAAGAAGAAGTATCCAGTCCAAGGCCGGTAGTTGTCTTGGCCTTGTGAAGTAAGGAGCGAAACATATGTGGCTTGAAAAGACCCACAAATGCTGGCTGATCAGGCTCAAGGTCATCATCCTCAGAAAGGTCTTGCTCGGGCAATTCCCCCTCCTCCGAAAGCGAGTCTTGGGCGGAGGAATCATGATCAGAAACATCAACCATTGACTCCTCGCGAGTAGAACGACGACGGGAACTTGAGGCCACTTGTCTGGAATCAGAAGCCGCAACAACCTGTTGACACTGTTGGATGCCCTGGGCGATCCCTTGGCGGATGGCTTCAGTGATGAGACCAGCTAAGGATCCCTGCACATCCAGGGATAACTGAGTTGCCTGTGGAGGGTTGCTGGGTTCGGAGACTGAAGAGCTAGATTGCCCCTGTGTGGTCTTAATGGAGGAAGGGCCCACCTGATCCTGGACTTGGATCTCCTCGTGGGGGGACGGGAACACTGAAGCCACATCAGCCCCACAGGATGAGTCTCCCTGAATAGACTTGTCCGGGGATAAGGCCCGAAGGGAACTGGCTGAAGATGATTGAGATGGCTGGTTCCCTGGTGCCTGATGACTGGCCTTGTCAAAGGCCTTCTCTATGGCCTTTTGGCGCCTGACTTCGTCCCTGGAGGGGCCCGAGGTTTTGGGACGGGCTGCGCGGTCAGAGGAGGTAGCCCTGACCTTAGAGCTGTGGCCAGTTGAGGGGCCCTCATCCGGGTCGTCATGATGGCGACGTTTTCCCTTGGCCTTTGGACGGACCGCAGCGTTGGCCATCTTGAAGGAGGGGATCTGAAATGGCGCCCAAACGCCTCAGGAGTCAAGATAGAGAGAAAGCCCCGTTCCTTGCTAGCCGTCCGGCTTGCGCGCGAGGGATATGACTTCGGCGCGTAATCCCAGAAGCGCCGATCAGCTGGAATTCGGATGGCCGGCTCGTAATGCAGCCGAAATAAAAGGGGCTGTGTGGAAGTCCAGGCGCAAGGGAGCTGAGCGCTAAAGGGCGCGCGAACTAAAAGGCGCGAATTGGCATGGTGCCAAGCTCGGGGAATCGCTCACCGCGTCCCTCAGCAGAAAAAGCCAGCTCCTGACAATGCGAGAACGGCGCTGCGCCCGTCAGCTGTGAAGTTGGTCTTCGGAAGACAGCAATCCGATGATCTATTCTCGCAAAGGAGTGGGGCTGCGACGCGGCGGAGCAAGATAAACGAGCTCGTGCGCACGCTGAAGGCAAGACAGCAGCAGCCAGCCGGCAATCCAAGCAGCTCAGAAAGCCCAGCAATCGAGGCAGGTCTTCCCTCTTCTATTTATGTATATAATTAATTCTTTTTTTTTTTTTTTTTTTTGGAAATCACTAAAAGGCTAAGGAGAAAATTACAGACACGACTGTCCAAGTACAGACCGAGTCGAAAAACTGGAATACAGCAGGAAGGGGCGGTGCTGAAAGTTCCGGTGGACTCGGTCCTATTGGTCTACAGCTGTGCCAGTACCCAAGCATGACTGCCGTGGGCGCCCTGTAGGAGAAATTTTCTTTCTCTATGCTATAAAGATAATCTTATCTCTTCGAAATTGAAGGAACAAAGAATAAATTGTTCACCTGCCTTACAAAGAGCTGAAAAGCCACCAATACTGAGTACCATTACAGATTAATTTAAATACTAGGTCATCTAGTAGGATAGGTAGCTGCTTTTCATCTAGCCCAGGCTCTTGCGCCATCCAAAGTAATTGCTGTACCCAAAAGCAGATTTCTTCTGTTAGAGAAAAGGGAATTTCATTTCCAACCATCAGATGTTGTTGTGAACCTGTCTGCCAGTTGTGCACAATGCTACAGGCTACTGGTGGATACAGAATGTAAATAATTACAAGTGAGAGATGGTCTTTATCATGAACCCAGAAAGTGAGGTTATTCCCTCTGCTGTTAAGAGAAAATGTTTGGTGTTTTAAAACTAGGAGTAAAATTCAGGCAAAACCTGTGAATAAAAGCTGGGAAAACCACATAGCTAACATTGTTCAGTCTCGTAAGATTTGGAACCTCCAAGAAGCTGGAATGAAGTAGAGGTATGTTTGTTTCTCTCATATTTTTATTGAAGTATTGAAATTTGGTGTCTAATGGTGTTTAATATCTGTTTTCTGTGCTGTGCTAAATGAGGTGGCACTGTTTCATGTTCTTATTTCTCTGTACAAGCTAGTGAATTGAGCTTCAGCCTTTACAGGCCAGGCATGAAAAAAAGTAATTTGTGGTCTATAAAAAATTATAATAAGTACTATTTTTTGGTAAGCTAAACATAAGCTTCTCACAAAAGAACTCAGGTAGACTATCTTCCAGAACACTATTTTGGGCCATTGGTGTAATGTGTAGAATTCAAAAAATGACAATGGATTCCAAAACAAATTCCTCTTTCTTGAAAAAGATCTCTACATTATAGCAAACAGTTTATAGAAACTAATGGGAAGTAGCTATTGGGAAGAGTTTTGACTTGTAATAAATAGCCTGTTGGAAGAATGTTCAATCTGATCCAAATAGTCTCTGGTTTATGTGGTGCACATCTAACTGATGGATAATTTTTGCTTAAAATTTTAAACAATTTAAAATGCTCTGAACACACCTCATTCCAGGGTTTGGAAGTTAATTAGAATAGTCTCTCCTCTGAAGTAGAATTTATAAATAAAAGAAAAGAAAAAATAATATAAAGGTTTGTTTTCAAGACAGAATTAAATTTAAAAATGATTTAACTCTTCAAAATTTGCAAGCTATAAAACTCATTATACTGTTTGCTGTAGTGAAAGAGCCAACTGGAATTTTCTGCCAAACTCAAAATCAGTGCTTCCAAACATAAAAAGAGTATCATAAAAGAAAAGAAAATGATGACTGACTATCTCACTGTCTGTTGTTCTGGAAAGTAAAAAAAAAAAAAATCTAATGAATTCTTTGAACATAGAGTATTGATGTTCTTTCTTCTTATTCTGCCCTTTCAACCATGTTAATCAGCCTCAACAAATGGTTTTATTAGAAAGCTCTAGGCAAGTTACGATGCACAATCTGGTTTTGTGAAGGGTATGCCTTGGGGACTAAATTTAATATTTTCAAATGGCATCTATAGCAAAAAAGCAACTGTGCTACAGGACTTAGGAACAATGCTTAGGGAGAAGTTATTATCCAGATCATGATTTTTCTCAGACCTCAGAGATAATGCCATCAAAGAAATGTAGCACTTATGGACAGTTTCTAGCATGCTGATGAGAGATGAGTAAGACTGTGCCAGGTTATTTGACAGGGTTCAAAATTACCTTGCTTCATCCATTTTAATTAAGTTATATCAGAGCAGCAATTCTCATACTGCATATCTGGATTCCCAGCACTGCCATATTATTTCCTGAGGATCCATTTATCATGATCACATTCTAATTAATGGATTTGCAAACCAAAGATTCAGCAAAATAAAAGGACAAAGAATATAAACATATGTCTGATGTTAAAAGAAGACAATTATCAAATATTATGTAGTTAGATACCCAAATTCTATTAACATGCTAACATTAAATATGCTTTGTCCATAATCGAAGTATACTTTAAGGTGATATATTTAGAAGACAGTAGGATTTCACATGAGATATTAAAAATGAAGATAGCATGATGTGTTGATAACCTTAATTCCAAAAATAATTCATTTTAAATGTGGTAATCGCATAGATACTTTTTATCATTTCAACAGGGTATAACTACTACTGTTCTTTGGATATCTGCAATGCAGATCTGATAGCCTCTTAGTAATAATAGAGTAATTGGAATATATCATTGTTGAAGCGGTCCTCAGCCATTATTCCATTGTATGATGAATTAAATTTATAGTTTTAAAAGTTGATTCCCAGTTGTATAAACTAATTTATAAAATACGTTTCTAACATTATATATTATCCTTAATCCCAAATTATGGATTTTAGAAGTGGTATATTGATCAATTAGATTAGCCAATAAGTCTTGTAAATAAAAATAAAAGATTAAAAAATCCAATTGTACAACACCTTTATAGCTCCTGAATGTTATGAATTTTTTGATATACTTCTATCAATGGAGATTGGTTGGATTCCTACCTCTTGAATCTGCCTTAAAGTAATCACCAATGGTGAAATCCAAATTTTTTTACTACAGGTTCTGTGGGCATGGCTTGGTGGGCATGGTATTGTTTGGTGGGCATGGTTTGGTGGGCGTGGCAGAAGGATACTGCAAAATCTCCATTCCCACCCCACTCTGGGCCAGCCAGAGATGGTATTTGCTGGTTCTCCGAACTACTCCAAACTTCCACTACCGGTTCTCCAGAACCTGGCAGAACCTGCTGGATTTCACCCCTGGTAATTACCAAGTTAGCTTCTGAGATTGTAATTAATCTGCCAGCTATGCCACTAATACAATATTTTGATCAACAGGATTATTCACCTAGCTGGGCAGTACAGAATAGGTATAAAAATAAGTGCCAGACTAGAAGTTAGTGATTGGCAATTCCAATTTATCATGCATAGAAGATTGGGTACATTGGCTATATAGAAAATGGTCCGCTTGGATCTAAGTAATTATGAACTCCTTTAACCCAAAAATTGAAACCTGTATTCTTACAAATATTTCAGATAACTCTAACTTAAAATAATACTCACAAATGACATCATTACATATTGTGGTTGGAGCTGCCAGACACCATACTTAAGTAACACCTGGAAGACTCTAGTATAACCTAATAAGTTTCCACTTATTAGTGGAAGTTATTAAGTTATTATTAAGTTTCCAATTTGCTTAAACTACCAAAGTGGTATGAAGGATAACACTTTCACATATATGAAGAAATAGGCAAAAGAAATGCAACCATAATTTTAATTTAGTCATGGGATATATAATAAGATTGTAGGATGAAGCTGAAGCCCAAGAATTAGCTAGAGATGTATTATAATTCAAGCCTTGATATGCAAACACAGCAAAAAGGAAAATGACTATGTTATGTTAATATCAGTGAGAGGAGAATTTGAGATAGGAAGGAAATACCTAGCTCTACATTCCTAAAGATGATGCAAAAGAATTTATGTAAAATGTTATGCTTTATTATTATTGCAATGCAATTAACAGAAATTCTTTTGGCCCTTTATCATGATACATCTGATTAAAACTATATAAAATGAATATATTATAAAATAATCAAACACATTCAATCAATACATATGGATGACTAATTCTAAATTAAAAATTCTATAAGAAAGAGCTCAGTTTTTTTTCATATTCCTGAATGCAATCTGATTTCAACTAAGAAGATTGTTCCAAGGGCCACTTTTCCTACTGAAAAACAACGCCTTTTCGCCTCAGCCCCTTTACTTCCTGGAATGGTGAACCATCACCTATTTCAGCTAAGAGTACTTTATAAATTGAACTGATTTCAGTTGGAGTAAGTAATCCTGGGGAGAAGTAGGTGCCAAGCAATAAAGAACTTTATAGGTTAAAAAAAAACAAACAGTTCTTAAATTGTACCCAGTGGCAGATCCTTTTAAGGACAGCAGCCTAATATCAAATAATTGATCAAAAATCTACATTTTGAAGAGTACATTTAAAAACAATACGCACAAAGCTGAAACGAACGAAACCAAAATCTTTCTGATTTTTTTTTTTGTTCTAAAAATTATAAGTAATGTAGATGTGTTAGTAGGATTGTACAAAACTTGTATTTTTCTTCTGAATCAATGTTATCAACCAGCCCAGCCTGAACACAATTTTCAAGCAGTGCATTTTTTTTCTTTATTATCTGTGAAAATATATGGTCTTCAATTAAGAAATCAATTTTTATTTTATACCTCACCAATTCACAATGTTATTCCAGAGAATAAAAGATAGCAGGAAATAAAACATGTAATTATATTACAGGAATTATGAAGGCTAAAACAATACCTAGGAAGACATTTTTGAGTTGTAATCCTATAAAATTCCTCTATATTTCATGCTTGGATATCCTAAAATACTGATATCTTTAAGTGTCCTAACTGTATCTCAAATAAGAAAAAATGTGCATGAAAATATATGCATTAAAGGTTTCAAGTTCTTATACAGACAATAGGAAGAATTATTTTCTCAGATAATTACTTGTGCTACTGAAAACTTGGGGATCCTTGTAAATTAGTCTTTGCTAGGACAATTTGCGAGAGCCAGGCACTGTTGCTTTTATATACCTTTATTGTTATTATTTAAACAGTGCTGCTCTCTCTCTTTTCTTTCCACCTGCATCTGGTTAGATATTTTTCCTTTTTCCATTTAGATCCTTGTCTCATCTCCATCTAGCTGGGATCTACTCTTTCTTCTTTCTGTCTCTCTTCATTGTATCTGGCACTTTCCCTTAATTCATCTCCCTACTGACTTGAGTTTCTGAAGATCATTTCTACTGTCTGATTAAATCATATGGGAAAAGGTGTCAATCCATAACTCATATTTCAAGGAGCATTGCAGTATATATTTGTCACTTGTTCCCTAAAAACCTCAAAATTACTACAGAGGTAAAGCACAACTAAAATGTACTGTCACTAGATTCAGTGAAGACAATTATAGTTAATATTTGGTTACATATTGAAAGTTATTGGATATGAATGGAAATATTTGATAAAATGAGACTGAATATTCCATACAAATATAAATACTATATACCAGGGGTGAAATCTAAAATTTGTTACTACTGGTTCTGTGGGCGTGGCTTGGTGGGGAGGGGGTAATGTGCTGGGTGGGCGTGGCCAACTTTTTTTTTTTACTTTTAAAAACATTTTTTTACAACCTTAAGAGGTTGCAGAAAAAAATGCTTTTAGAAGCCTCTGACAATCAGACAACTCAGCTAAGATCGTGAGAGGCTTTTACAGGTATCATCCCTGCTATATACTTATAAAATTCCCTTCATATTTATTACTTTCAACCACAGAAGTGTTTGAAGTGAGGTGGATGTGTACCGTGTATATATATTTGTGTGTGTGTGTGTGTGTGTGTGTGTGTGTGTATAGTTAATATTTCGGGTTTCTTCCCGTGTAATTGTGGATATATCCCTAAAAGGGTAGAAGCGACGTTTCGACAGAATCACATCTGCCATCATCAGGCTTATGTCAGCAGTCATTTTGTACTAACTGCCGTTGGTATTTCAAATCTGGTGCTGGTATTCTGGGATGGCTCCACCTTTTCATTCTGATTGGTTGGGAGTCCCAGTATGTGTTTATTGGCTTGGCTTCGGGTGTATGGTCGTTTTTTCTCCACTAGGTGGCAGGGCTTCATCTTTGTGGCTGGTTTGAATATGATTTGGTTGGGATTTTTTTGATTAATGTTTGGTCTATGTTTTATATATGGTGTTCCCACCCATGGGATCACCCCTCTCACCTGTCATTGCCAACCTATATGGAATACTTTGAAACTCAAGCTCTAGAAAAATCTGATCACAAACTCTGGCTCAGATATGTGGACGACATCTTCATAATCTGGCCACATGGGAAAGAAAAACTGGAAAACTTCCTCACACACCTCAACAGCCTACACCCCAAAATACAGTTCACCATGGAAACAGAAGCGAACAACCAACTTCCCTTCCTGGATGTCTTAGTCTACAGAAAATCCAATGGCTCCCTAGGACACACTATCTACCAGAAGAAAACACACACAAACCGCTATCTGCACACACTCTCACACCACCACCCTGCCCAGATCAACTCTGTAGCCAAGACATTCATTTCCAGAACAAAACGCTTAGCTGACGAACAACACCTAAAAACCGAACTACACACCCTCACTAACGTACTAACATCCAATGGATTCCAAAGAAATAAGATCACCAACCTAATCCAAAAAGAAACCCCCACTAAAATCCAAGACAGAGAACAAGAAAACGGCAAAGCCCTCCTCCCATACATAAAAGGCACCACAGACAGAATAAGCAAAATCCTCCACAAACATAACATCAAGACAGCATTCTGCACAAACCGAAAAATATCCACCATCCTAAGGAACCCCAAAGACAAAATGGAGTTAGAAAATCAAGGAGTATATGAAATCCCATGCACCGCCTGCCCCACCACATACATCGGACAAACCAACAGACGAATAAGTGCACGCATAGAAGAACACAAGAACTCAGTCAGAAAAGAGGAACCAACTTCTTCCCTGGTCCAACACCTTAAAGCCACAGGACATGATATTGACTTTAAAAAGACCAAAACTGAACACTTTAACAACAGAATAATCAGAGAAGTCATCGAGATAGAGAAACGCCCACACAGCATGAACAAACGAGATGATACCTCCCACCTACCAGCCATTTGGAAACCCGCCCTTATTGACAAACGAGTCCCTAACACGACAAATGACACCAGACCCACACTCACGAGAGCCACACAGGATGTCACCACCACACATCCACGGAGAAAGCAGACTCAAACCCACACTGATAATGAGCCATGACCAAGGACCAGAAGCCAGACCGCAGCTGCATCATTAGCCACTTTAAACCCCTCCAATCCATACATGACACCCACCATGAAGAGCTCGCACGGCCACAAACACCAAGCCAAACAACAACAACGCAGCTCACCAGCTCAAATCCCTCTGCAACTCAGACTAAGCTGAGCACAACCAAGCCCTCACCCAAACAGAACACACCCCCAGCCAATCAGAGCACAACCAACCCCCCATCCAATCAGAGCACAGCCAAGCCCCTAACCAATCAGAACACACCTCCACCCAATCAGAACACAGCCAAGTTCCCACCCAATCAGCTCACACCCCCACTAGCAGTTAAAAGGAAGAGACAGCTGCGATCTCACATTGCTCCTGGAAGCACGAAGCCGAGAACACCAGCCTGAAGATGACGAATGAGACTTCGTCGAAACGTCGTCAAGACACTTCCAATTTTACGTGGGAGAAGACCCGAATAACCATATATGTATACACACATACATACATATATATGTAACAATTAAATCTGGAAAATGTAATTAAAATAATGTTTATAAGAGAAAAACTAAAAAGTGTTGCACTGAATTTTCAGTAATCTTTTTTTTAAAAAAAAATAGATTTTGGGATATGAAGGGCAAAAAAATCAATCATCCAAAATAATCCTGAAGCTGAAACCCTTCAACTTCTAAGTAAGGTCTTCATAGGAGATTTTAGTTTTAGATAGGCCAGTATATCCTTTACAGATATAGAAATGTTAGGTTCATCAAAAACTCTGAAAATGAAAAAGAAACAAATAAAAATAATGATTGTTGGAACTATAAAATATTTTCCCAGTATTTTATAAATGTTCACTTGTTCTAATGCCACAAGATTTCATTTAATAGACACTACAATTTTTTGTTTCTAATAAAAATGTACTTCATTTTGTTTATATGTATGACTGCCAAAGGATATTCATTTAGTTTTTGAAACTTACACTGAAATACTAATTATTTCCTAAGGGAGATGGAGTAGTTTAAATGTGAACAATAAATAAAATAAATACTATTACTTATTAGGCTTATAAAATATGTAAAAGTAAATGTATATGGGAGTTATATACTGTACGTATATATGTATATGGGTATATGTGAACGTAGATAGAGAAATACTTGTTCACCTGTAACCTATGACCATTCTCTTAATGTATATTTGATGCTAATATGAATGAGATTTCTCTCTGTGATCGTCTATTTTCATTTAACAGATATAGTTGCTGAAACCATATATAAAATTACCTTATTTGCTGCTGAGCTAAGTCTTATCATCTACAAAGTATAAGGACATTGCATCAGCTATCATACCTTAATCATCAAAGTCATTACACTGCCGTATGCTCCTCAATTCCCTCACTTCATTCTCCTCTTTAGTTGGCTTCAGGTTTGGCTGTCACCCAGATGTGAGAGACATAGCTATGTTGATGATGGACTCAACAACATTATTTTAAGCACATTTATGTAGAACATTAATTACAATTAAAGTTAATGGCTCACATCCTGGAAACTGTTCATATACTTTAAATTTCAGGAAGCAAAACGCTGTAATCTGATTAGGAGACTTGCCAAAGTATGAATGACTGTGACAAGTTATTGGTCAGAGAAAAGAGCAGCTGACTTTTTAGCCAAATCACAATTTTGGCTATGATAGCAAATTTGCAACCATAATGACCTGGAAACCAAATTCTTGATATACGTGTGGAACATCTGTTAGATTGTTCCACACTTTTCCATAATCCTTTGATTCACTTGTCAACTTTGGACATGTCTAACTTAATTTTTAAAACAGGCTAGACAACCCTGATCATTCTTTTGGGTCATCCTTTTGGGTCATCCTTTTGGGTCATCCTTTTGGGTCATCCTTTTCAGAGATATTTTCTTATCAAAATAGAGAATGAGAATGAGAATGACCACAGGCAGGTTGCTATGGTTTTGGTTTTAAAATTAAAGAAGAAAACATCATTTTAATTAAAATGTTCAAAATGAAGATCATATGACTGCAGCAGCAGCCCAAAAGCAGAGCCAGTAGCATTGAAGCAGCCACTCTTCCAAATTACATTACCTTGAAGTCATGGGGACTGGATTTTGGACACATTCTGTAAGTTACATTTGAGGTACCTTGGTTCAAAAATTATTGTTCTATGATGCACTATTTCACTCAGGTAAAGTCATTACAAGATTTTCAGTAGCAGATAGAAAGAAAAACAGACAAACCAAGGTTATTTGCAAATAAATATATGCTTGTTTAGATTTAAATATGAGAATAACTGTTGATAATATTCCCTTTCTTAATGCTGCACTGTGTACATGCACTGGTCTTGGATTGTACTGAAGTGTGAGATGCAGATTTTTTCTCCTCCTTTTCTCTCTATTCTGACTCTGGATGGAGCAGCTGGATAGAGACCAGAAGTTGCCAAGAGAGAATGCAGAGCTCTGCTGCATGAAAGCCTTTTTGTTCTGGCAAGAACAAGGAGTTTGTATTCCCATAAGGAATAATCTGTTTTTTTAATGAATACTGTTGGTAGCTGCTACTCATTCCTTTTTTGTTTATTTGTTTGTCTGTTTCAACATGTCAAACCCAATCCCTACTTTAAACTCCAATCTCATTTTTCAGATGTGTTTAAAGAATATTTTTCTCTTTTACTTGGAATTAATCCATGGCAACAGTCCCGGCCCAACTTTTCTTATTATTTTTGGGTTCCATCATTGTTCCAGTTGTCTCTGCTTTGTGTTCCATCAGTAAAGCTACTCAAAAGATTTCCTCTCCAGACTGAACCACAATCTTTCTAAATCATTTTCAAGAGTCAAACTGAAATGGAGCTTTATATTAGATTCTCCTTTCAATTGTTCCTCCTCCTCCTTTCCTTTCCCCTCCTTTCTGCCAATGCTTTTCTTTTCATGACAAGCAGCACTTAACCTCAAGAAACTAGTTCTTGCAGAATCGCCCAACCCCTCTTCTCCCAACACCACTTCTTTAGATACTTACACTGACCAATATTTTCTGATAATCTCTATCTACATTCCCCTATTGAAGGTCCCAGTCAAGCCAAACCAGTCCGTTCAAGCAATTCTCACACTTGTGAAAATCTAATTTTAAATGTCCTTCTGAGCTCCTTGTATTGTACATTGTCAAGAAATTAAATTTATGCTTCCTTGAACATTACTCTTGATTTTTAATGTCTAATGCTCCCCAACATGACACTTTTTTAATTTGAATGCCTGTGTGGTAATTAGGCAAATTCACCAAGAATTTCTTACCAATACTGCCATTCTTTAAAGTGCACCTTAAGATTTTATTTATTTTTATTTATTTTATTAGATTTTTATACCGTCCTTCTCCCACAGGACTCAGAGTGGTGAACAGCCAAGAATAAAAACATCAAATACAAAATTTTAAATTTTATTTAAAATTTAAATAAAATAAATTAGAAGGCCCTCCCCCTGGGGGTCGCCAGTGACATTGTCTGGCCGACGGCACCCTGAGGAGTCCCTCTCTGTGGGAGCGTACTGGCCGGTGGAGGCTAACAATGGCAGAAGGCGGTCCCATAAATACCCAGGCCCTAAGCCATGGAGTGCTTTAAAGGTGGTAACCAAGACTTTGAAGCGCACCCGGAAGACCACCGGAAGCCAGTGCAGCTCATGCAGGAGAGGTGTTACATGGGAGCAACACATTGCTCCCATAACCACCCACGCGGCTGCATTCTGGACCAGTTGAAGCCTCTGGGTGCTCTTCAAGGGGAGCCCCATGTAGAGAGCATTACAGTAGTCCAGGCGAGAAGTGACGAGGGCATGAGTGACCGTGCATAAGGAGTCCTGATCCAGAAAGGGATGCAACTGGCGAATCAGGCAGACCTGATCAAAAGTCCCTCTGGCCACAGCCATCAGATGTTCTTCCAGAGACAGTCGTGTATCCAGGAGGACACCCAAGTTGTGCGCCCTCTCCGTGGGGGCCAACGACTTGCCCCCAATAGTCAGTGATGGCACCAAATGACTATATCGGGAGGTGCAGCCACTCAGTCTTGGACGGGTTGAGCCTGAGTCTGTTTCTCCCCATCCAGATCTGCACAGCCTCCAGGCACCGGGACATCACTTCAAGGGCATCATTGGGGTGGCCCGGGGTGGAGATGTACAACTGAGTGTTATCAGCGTACTGGTGGTACCTCACCCCGAAGCCATGGATGATCTCACCCAGCAGCTTCACATAAATGTTGAACAGAAGGGGTGAGAGGACTGACTCTTGTGGCACCCCACACACAAGGCATCTCAGAGTTGACCTCTGCCCCCCCCGCCAACACAGACTGTGACTGGTCAGAGAGAAAGGAGAACCACTGCAGCACGGTGCCCCCCACCCCCAACTCTTCCAACCGACGCAGCATGATACCATGGTTGATGGTATCAAAAGCCGCTGAGAGATCTAATAGGACCAGGACAGAGGAGCAACCCCTGTCCCGAGCCCTCCAGAGATCATCAACCAACGCGACCAATGCCGTTTCTGTGCTGTATCCAGGTCTGAAACCTGACTGGAATGAATCTAGATAAACCATTTCATCCAGGTACTGGGGAAGCTGTCGCATCACCACACTCTCAACAACCTTCACCACAAAGCGAAGGTTGGAGACTGGACAATAATTTACTAACACTGCCGGGTCCAGGGAATGCTTCTTAAGGAAAGGCCTCACCACTGTCTCTTTCAAGGTGGCGGGAAAGTCACCCTCACTCAAAGAAGCATTAATAATCCCCTGGAGCCAGCTTCATGTCACCTCCCGGGAAGCCAGCACCAATCAGGAGGGACACGGGTCCAATAATGTGGCTGCGCTAAGTCTACCCAGGATCCTGTCCATGTCTTCGGGAATCACAGGGTCAAACTCCTCCCAGATAACATTCTCAAGACCTGCCTCCATCACCTCTTCTGAATCTACCCAGTCAGAGTCCAAGTCTTCCCGAATTTGAGCAATTTTGTCATACAGATACCTGCACAAAGTCCTCGGCCCCACCCTTCGCTTGTGATGGCAAACTTATGGCATGCGTGCCAGAGGTGGCACACAGTGCCCACTCTGATGCATGCCTCCCGCTGGCCAGCTGGTCTTTGGGTCTCTGCCGCAGGTGCAGGGGGCACGGCATGTGCGGGGGCAGGGCACACTTGGGCAGAGAGTAGGGCACAGGGGCCACATGTGCATTGCATTTTGGGGGTTTGGGCACATGTGCTCATGCGTTTTGGGCACTCAGTCCAGAAAAGGTTATCCATCACTGATATATGCTATATATGCTATATATATAAGGTAAAGATAAAGGTTCCCCTCGCACATATGTGCTAGTTGTTCCAGATTCTAGGGGGCAGTGCTTATCTCCATTTCAAACCTGAAGAGCTAGCGCTTCAAAGACATCTCTGTGGTCAGGTGGCTGGCATGACTAAATGCCAAAGGTGCACGGAACACTGTTATCGTCCCATCAAAGGTGGTCCCTATTTTTCTACTTGCATTTTTTACATGCTGTCAAACTGCTAGGTTGGCAGGAGATATATACATATACATATACATATACATATACATATACATATACATATACATATACATATACATATACATATACATATACATATACATATACATATATATAAAACCGCTGCATTAACTTATGTAATAGTATGAGTAGATTCATACGTGATTGGTCAATTAAAAAGCTAATTATCTTAACATGCACTTCTTATCATTTATGTGACAGAAGGAAAAGTATTCAGCAGTACATAAGTACATCAGAAACCTTTTATTCTAATAGGACTTTTCTCTTTTCTTTCTACCCAGGTATAGCCACTAGGGCTATGCATTCAAGACTATAAACATCCGCTATTAATGTACAATAAACAGAACTCAATTATGCTCCATCAGTCATGGAAAAGATATTACTGTCAGCTATTTCACAAGAAATTTCCCTTCATCATAGTTTAATTAAAGTCCCTTCTAAAGGCTGTTATAAAAAACATTAGATGCAGAGTTATAATTACTTTCTTTTAAAAACCTGAATAATTTATTTTCATTGTATACTTTTGGATAATCCAAAAAGTTTAGCAATGCTTATACAAGCAAAATCCAAATTCTTTTGTAAGAAATATTGTTTTAATGTTGTTTGTTTTAGTCATAAATGTTTTATTCAACAGATGCTTCTATGAACGTCATTTCATCTGACAGCATTCCCTGAGATCACACTAAAAATCACATCACTTAGAACTTCATGATTGAAGTAATATGTTTTCTTTAAAAAAAAATTAATTAAAACATCACATTAATCTAAATGTATTGCATCCTCAATCACTGACAAGCTTTTTTTTAAAAAAAATCTTCCATAAAAATGCAGTGATTTCTTACTCCACTTTTAAAGTCCATCGTGATTAATCTGCTTGCTACTTATCTCATTATCAGGAGCTAAAAGGAAGGAAATTGTGTAGCTGAATGTATTGTATGGACAATTGTATTAAATTCCCTAAACAAAACATGCATTTGTTTCTTCCTTGTATAACTGCTTTCTATTCTCTTCATAAAAGTTATAATTAAAAGAAAGTTAATTCCTAATTAATAAAAATATGCAAAGCAACCAGTTGGGTGCCTTTTAAAATACTCTGGCCCTCTTGAAGTACTGAGATGGCTGCATTCTTTAGAAGACTTTGAGGACTGTTTTAAAGTTTTTTTAAGTGGATCCAACAAGGGGTACAATACACAATATTTGCTTCATTGGCAGTACCAAGACAAGTCCATTTATGCCTATACAGGTAGTCTTCAACTTACAACCACAACTGAACCCACAATGTATGTTGCTAAGTGAGTTAAATGAGTGTTGCCCCATTTTATGACTATTCTTGCCCCAGTTATTAAGTGAATCACTGCAGTTCTCAAATTAGTAACACAGCTGTTAAGTGAATCTGGCTTCCTGATTGACTTTGCTGGTCAGAAGGTCACAAAAGGGGATCACATAATGCCAGGACATTGCAACCATCATAAATATGAGTTAGTTGCCAAGTGTTTAAATTTTGGTCATGTGAGCATGGGGATGCTGCAAAGATCATAGGTATGAAAAAGGACATAAATCACTTTTTTCCATGCCATTGTAACTTCAAACGGTTACTAAATAAACTGTTGTAACTTGAGGACTACCTGTACATGTGGACATGAAAGCTTTTGAAGTGATTTTGCTGAGTCTTCTTAAGGATGTCACCTCATCTCTTTCCAGATCAGCATGCTTTCTGAAGTACTCTTTGAATGTTTTACCTAACTGTAAAAATTAAATTTGAATCAAATTGGTAAATAATCCCGTAACAGGTCATATCAGCAGAATAAGATGGCAACCATTTTTGCTAATGCCAATCTTCCTTGTGCCTTCAACAAAATCTAAATTGAGAAATTTAGAGTTAGAAAAATGGAACTAAATCAAGAGGATGAAATAATTAAACAATTAAACAAAATAATTAAATAATTAAACAAGAAAATTAATCCATATTCTTATAGAAGCCTTGACTACAGGAAATAGTGGAAAATAACCAGCTTAATATAACCCAAAATTTACTATTGTATTTTAATTTGGAAACTATGGCATTGCACTATAAAGTTAATTTTAATCCCTTTGATTAACATTCTGTCTTATTCCAAAGTGAAGAACTATCTTGCTCAGAACAAAGTAGTGCTGGCTCAGGAGAAACCAAGTCCAGGTAATATCTCAGATGAAATCTAATCTAATCCAGCAGTGTAACAGATAACACCAACAAAATGAAGGTTGGCTGTCAGGACCAAGGCCAGAGACATCACAGTGAAATCCAATTTAATCTAATCCTTTATTAGTTTACACCCAATAGACAGAATCTTGCCAAACTAAAGCCATAACCTTCTAACCTATTAGATATGTCCTAAGAGATTTTAGGGTGTGGCTAACCTGAAATCTCTCCCCCCCCCACACACACACACTAAAACATCTTGTATGAGTCTCACTCATATATCTTGTATGAGCACAAGTCTCTTAATTCTCTGGGAAAATTATGTGTTGCCAAACGTCGCTCTTTCTGTTCCAAGTGCACATTCCATCGTGTTGGCAGATTATGTTCTATCACTCAAGAGTTTGGAATTGAAGTCTTTTAAGCTTCAGAATTTTGCCCAAGACTCCACTGCCAGCCAGAATTGCATTGTAATATTCCTTCACATGAGGAAGATATCATTCTTGAATTGTTCTTATTATTGCACAGTTTTCAGTTTTTCAAGTAGGCACTCCTTCATTTGATCATCAATTAAGCTTTTCCCTTGTACCATCTATATTACCTCCCACTGTATAGGATTCAGCTTGCAATTCTAACTAGGTTGGTTGTATAAGAATACAACCAAGAGATTAATTATAAGTCTTGTTGCTCACCTCAGAGTTTAACTACATTTGTTGCTTCTTTTTCAGAGTTCTATTAGGAAATCTTTCTCCCTAGGGGAACATTTTGGAATACGCTCTACATTAAACATAGTTCCCCCAAATGAAATTAGATTCTATTGTTAATTTGAAATTTCCTAGTTTAACTGCAGCTCACAGAAAAGGGAAAACAGAAAGAATAGGAGGAGGATTAATATTTTTAATATATGCATCATTAGAACTCAACCAGATTTTATGCAATTGAGGAACAGAAAAAGAAGAAGAGGAACTTGTATAATATTCATCTCAGGATTATTATATATTTTTATACTCAGTAATACAACAATGAAACCAAAGATTTTAATTTGCCTTAAGAGAATAATCTATCTAATAAGTAATCATACAGGTGTCAACAATGGAAGAAAGCAGGTACTCCATGTCTCTAATATTCTGGAGAGAGGAACTATTAAAGGATGGAAGAGTTGGTTACGTATAATTAGTTAAACGTCGCTCTATCTTTCTGAAAGCATTTCATCTGGTTTGAAAAGAATTCTTAACTAACTTATGGAAGAAGAAACCAATGAAAAAATAAGACATTATGAATTTCTCCAGAATGTCTTGCATTATCTTTATCATTATTTGTATATGATATCAAAGAGCAAAATGTGTGATGCTTCTGCTCTGGTTAGAAACAATTAAAGACAAAATAGCAGGACTGATTTTTTGCCAACTTTCCCTTTAATGGCTATAAATCAAGATTAAGCACATACAAAATGCTGAGGGAATGTTGTGGGCATTCTCATGAGGCCAGTACCACAGACTTTCCCCCCACTCCCTTTTTCAGGGACAACTTTGTTTGTTTGTTTGTTTATTAAATGTATTTGCTGTCCATCTCATGATTCAGGCAATTTTCAAGCAAAACACTAGATTGCAGCCACCTATCATGTTTATTTTTCTAAAATGACCATTTGAAGTTTAGAAATGTTTTTATATACAATTTTATTAAAGATTTTGAGTGGAACAGTAAAAACTAAGAAAGAAAGAAAGAAAGAAAGAAAGAAAGAAAGAAAGAAAGAAAGAAAGAAAGAAAGAAAGAAAGAAAGAAAGAAAGAAAGAAAGAAAGAAATTCCAATCTTCATTACAAGTATAGACAAATGTAATAATTCCTTACCCACTATGTAACATAGAGGGTTTTTTTATATAAAGTTTTTAGGTAATTTTTAAAGGGTTTGGGGGGGGGAGGGTTGGATTAGAAGTAGGGCTGTGGGTATGGGGGATAACCCACTAAGGGGAGGGCCGGGTATGGCTGTGAAGTGCGGCATGGAGGGTGGGGGGCCCGGGGTCGAGAGGGGGGTTAAAGCTCATCCAGATAAAGCTTTTACTATCAGTACTATGGGTGGGAGGGGTAGATATGGCGGGAGCAGGGGGCCATATCGTGTTAGGGGAGCGCGCTATCTTCGAGCAGTGGCGCCTCCAGCCCCCAAAGCTCCACTCGTTCTCCAGGTTGCGCAGATCCTCAGGGCGCTGGCCTTTGGCTGATGCTGTCCAATGCCAGGTCTGTAGTAAATAAATCCCCCCTAATTTGTGATCTTGTCCAGGAGGAGGGAGCAGACCTAGCAGGTATTACGGAAACCTGGTTGGGCCAAGAGGGGGGGTCCCTCTCATTGAAATGTGCCCACCAGGTTTCCGCGCATTCCATCGGCCAAGGTTGCAGGGTAGGGGTGGGGGGGATAGCGGTTATCATTAAAGATGGTCTGAGACCGAGGGAGGCCACTGTTCCTCAGATGGCCGGCTGTGAATCCCTCCTTGTGAAATGGGGTCATGGGGTTCAGATGGGTTTGCTGATCACGTACCTGGCTCCCTGCCTCGTGGCAGCAGCCCTGCCTGAGCTACTTAACGTCATCACCGCGGTGGCGGTTGATACCCCTAGGCTTATGGTCATGGGGGATTTCAACTTGCCATCCATGGGTGAGGTGGCTGAGGTGGCTCGGGAGTTCATGGCTTCCATGACAGCCATGGAACTGACCCAGTTAATTCATGGCCCTACCCACACGGGGGGAAACACACTGGATCTGGTTTTTGTCTCTGGACTGTGGTTGAGTGATCTTGAGATAGGGGTTATAGTTACCGAGCCCTTGTCATGGTCAGATCACTCTCTCCTTCATCTCGACTTTCAAACCACTGCACCCCGTCGCAGGGAGCCGGAGCCGGTGAGATGGTTCTGCCCCAGGCGCCTGATGGAAACTGACAGGTTCCAGATGGAGCTTGGGCCATTTCCTGAGGCTCTGGCACACGCCTCGACTGAAGACCTAGTGGCCGCCTGGGATAGGGCGGCCACTGTAGCTCTGGATCGTGTCGTGCCTTTGCGGCCTCTGACCCGGCGGCAATCTCATTTGGCTCCTTGGTTCACTGAGGAGCTGAGGGAGTTGAAGCGCCGGAAAAGACGCCTAGAGAGTAGTTGGAAGGCCAGTCTTTCGGAATTGGACCAGACACTGGTAAGATCTCATATTAGGAATTCCCTAATGGTGATAAAAGCAGTGAAATGTAGCTATTTTGTTACTCTTATTGCATCATCAGATAACCGCCTGGCTGCCCTGTTTAAGGTGACCCACTCCCTGCTCCATCAGAAAGCGTGGGAGGACCCCTTGGAGGGTAGAGCCGAGGATTTTGTTCAGTATCTGTATGACAAAATCACTCAGATCCGGGAAGATTTGGACTCCGACTGGGTAGTCTCAGAGGGAGGGACTGGGGCAGGTCTTGAAAATGTTATCTGGGATGAGTTTGATCCTGTGATCCCTGAGGACATGGACAGGATTCTGGGCAGACTGAACGCGACCACTTGTTTATTGGACCCGTGTCCCTCCTGATTAATGCTGGATTCCCGGGAGGTGATGAAAGGCTGGCTCCAGGGGATTATAAATGCTTGGTTGGGTGAGGGTGACTTCCCCACCTCCTTGAAAGAGGGGTGGTGAGGCCTCTCCTCAAGAAACCTTCCCTTGACCTGGCAGTGTTGGCTAATTATTGTCCAGTCTCCAACCTTCATTTTGTGGCGAAGGTTGTTGAGAGTGTGGTTGCGCAACAGCTCCCCCAGTACCTGGATGAAATGATGTATCTCGATCCATTCCAGTCGGGCTTCAGGCCTGGGTACAGCATGGAAACGGCATTGGTCGCGTTGGTTGATGACCTCTGGAGGGCTCAGGACAGGGGTTGCTCCCTATCCTGGTCCTATTAGATCTCTCAGCGGCTTTTGATACCATCGACCATGGTATCATGCTGCGTCAGTTGGAAGAGTTGGGGGTGGGGGGCACTGTACTACGGTGGTTCTCCTCCTTTCTCTCCAACTGGTTGCAGTCTGTGTTGGCAGGGGGACATAGGTCGACCCCAAGGCCCCTCATATGTGGGGTGCCACAAGGATCGGTCCTCTCGCCCCTTTTGTTCAACATTTATGTAAAGCCGCTGGGCGAGATCATTCGTGGTTTTGGGGTGAAGTACCACCAGTACGCTGATGACACCCAGCTGTACATCTCCACCCTGGACCACCCCAACGATGCCCTTGAAGTGATGTCCCGGTGTCTGGAGGCTGTGCGGATCTGGATGGGGAGGAACAGGCTCAGGCTCAACCCATCCAAGACCGAGTGGCTGTGGTTTGCGACGTCCCGATATAGTCAGTTGATGCCATCGCTGACTATTGGGGGGCGAATCGCTGGCCCCCACGGAGAGGGCTCGCAACTTGGGCGTCCTCCTGGATTCATGGCTGTCTTTAGAAGAGCACTTGAGGGCCATGACCGGGAGGATTTTTCATCAGGTTCACCTGATTCGCCAGTTGCGTCCCTTTCTGGATCAGGACTCCCTACACACAGTCACTCATGCCCTTGTCACCTCCCATCTGGACTATTGTAACGCTCTCTACATGGGGCTCCCCTTGAGGAGCACCCGGAGGCTCCAACTGGCGCAGAGTGCGGCCGCGCGGTTGGTTATGGGAGCAACATGGCGCTCCCATGTGACAGCTCTCCTGCGCGAGCTGCACTGGCTCCCGGTGGTCTTCCAGGTGCACTTCAAGGTTTTGGTCACCACCTTTAGAGCGCGCCATGGCTTAGGACCTGGTTATTTACGGGACTGCCTACTACCACAAACAGCCTCCCACCAGCCAGTACGCTCTCATAGAGAGGGGCTCCTACAGGTGCCGTCAGCCAAGCAGTGTCGACTGGCGGCTCCCAGGGGGAGGGCCTTCTCTGTGGGGGCAGCCACTATCTGGAACTTCCTATCTGGAGATAAGGAAGATCCCGGATCTGCGCACTTTCCGCCGTGCTCTTAAGACCCTCCTATTCCAGCAAGCCGGCCTGGCCTAATTTTCTCCCCTTTCTTTTAAATTTTTAAATTGAAATTTTAATTTGTTTTAAATTATTGGGATTTTTAATTGTCTTGGGCTAAATTATTTAATTTGGTTTTAATTATGTTTCTAACTTTTGTATTTATGTATTTTATTTTGTGCCTGTTCACTGCCCTGAGTCCTTCGGAAGTAGGGCGGTATATAAATTTAATAAAATAAACAAACAAAACAAACAAACATGTCCTTAAGGGGTGGGTGCTAACATCCTACAACTGTTTAAATTTGTGAACCGGCCAAATACTCTGTTCAAAGAAAATACGTTGTATGTTTGTATGTGTGTTTCTAATTATTGCTATTTATTCATATTTGTTCTCTTTTATTCTTTAAAGTTTAACAATTCATTCTTTATCTTAATATCTTAATATTTGTTTGGGGTTGGCTTTCTTCCCTTTCATCTTTTTTATTGTACAGCAATCTTTCTCCTCAAACCTACCACCTCTGTCTTTTCTTTCTTTCTTACTTTCTCTTCCCCCCTTCTTCTTCTCCCTACTTCCTCTTTCTTTCTCCTTCTCCTCCTCTCTTCCTCCCTCTCTTACCTTCACTCCTACTCTAATTTCCCTTCCTTCATCCCTCTCTATTGCTGTATCCTTTTATGCATATGGACTACTCAGAGGGCTGAAAAGGTTATTTTTGACTGGTCCTCGCACTTTTGACCAGTCCTCAAACTTACGACTGTCCTCACAATTTACATTTTTGCCCTATCTTGTCACCATGGTGAAGAGAAGCAGTTGTGAAATGAGTGACACGGTTGTTAAGAATGGTACAATGGGCATAAATGATGATAACTGCGAAGACCGGTCAAAAGTGCGAGGACCTGTCAGAAATCACATTTTTCAGCCCTCTGGGTAGTCCTTTTGTGCACAGGGACTACTCAGAGGGCTGAAAAAGTTATTTTTGACTAGTCCTCGCACTTTTGACCAGTCCTCGAATTTACGACTGTCCTCACATTTTACGTTTTTTGCCCTATCTTATACCATGTTGAAGAGAAGCAGTTGTGAAATGAGTGACATGGTTGTTAAGAATGCTGCACAGGCATAAATGTGAGGATGGTCATAAGTGTGAGGACCAGTCAAAAGTGCGAGGACCTGTCAGAAATGACTTTTTTCAGCCCTCTGAGTAGTCCCTATACACATAGCCATGGCCACTCGGTCACATGACTAGCTAGCCACGCCCACTCAGTCACATGACCTCCAAGCCACGCCCATAAAATAAGCCACACCCACAGAACCGGTAGTAAAAAAAATTAGAACCTACCCCTGGTTGAGGGTCACCACAACATGAGGAACTGTATTAAAGGGTCGTGGCATTAGGAAGGTTGAGAATCACTGCCTTAGAAGTTATTTAGTCTTTGCACAGTTATTGACTCTGTTCTCATAGAAACATTTTCAGTTCAACATATCTCCCCGGAAGAAATTTAGAAACATCCTTGAAAACAAAGATGTCAACAAAACAGTATAACAACAACAAAAACTACTATATGATAAATTATTTGCTGATTCTGATTTGGTAAAATGCTAGTGATTTGTGTCATGCAAGATAGATAAAAGCAATATGCAGCATATCTAAAATTACTGAGCATATGGTACTTGGCCTGAACTATGTTTTTAATGCAATTTACTGTTCCATCTTTTGTAGGCCACAATATGCTAAAATACCCAAAATAACTCAAAAATTCCACACATCTTATGGGAATTAATAATCAAATAAGGTGGTCTATAAATGCCTAGTTAAAATTCAGGAAGACTTAACTCAATGTTTCTGTCAAGTATGCATAATATTGAAGTATTTTTTTGTTATATTTATTTCCATGTGTTTTTTCCCTCATAAGGTATTCATTATCTTGGCATATCTGTTGTTAAGACAATAGGTTACCATGGCAAGTGTACTCTTATGAAATTTAAGTATAAATGAGATGAAAAAAATGTGCCATAGTTGGCCACACAATTCAGCAGTGCTGAACTGCTACAGTAAATTACCCCTTTAAAAGTGATTCAATTTTCGTTTTCCTAAATAAGATACTTGACATATTTTATGGGAGCTGAAATAAAATTAAAATTATGCCAATGCTTGTGGTTAATGACTACTATTTAGATGAGTGAAATTTAAGTATAACATGTATATGAAATATTAATAATAGGTTCTATATATATATAATAGTCAGATAGGATTTCCCTCAGCAAGGACTCTGTGTTGTGGAAGCAATGTCTGGTGATTAAATGAGATGTGGAGGTAAAATGATTCAACATCACCTCCATTTTCTCAAGCAAAGCACCAAGCTATTGTACAGAAGCAGGGACCATACTGCTTGCGAAGTTTTTTTAAGGAATATTTTTAAAAGTATTCATTTTTTAAAAAAGTGAAACACCTCTTAAAATATTTCCAAATTTCAAATACACAAATGTATGACTTTAGATTTTTTAAAGTACCTTTGAGTCAGGTGTTTTGTCTGTTTATTTCTTTCTCTCTGTGTTTGTTATACTCCCGGAAACTCCCTAGACAAATCCCTGACGTTTTATTGGCAAGATTTTAGAAGTGGTTTCCGTTGCCTGCCTGAGGCACCCAGCTGACTTTGTGCCTAAGGTGGGACTAGAACTCAGAGTCTCCCAGTTTCATGTCTAGTGCCTTAACCAACATACAAATCAACTGGTGCTGATGAACAGATCTTAGATATACACTTATCTAAGGCAAATAAATTAGATGCTGTGAGAAAATTATTTGTAGCAGATGAAGAAGTGAATAGTAGTTTTGAAAGAATACTTATTCCTTAGAAGTATTTTACCTCATCCTTAGAAGTATTTTAGCTCATATCACAAACTTGGTTACTTCTTTAAAAAAATAATCAATTTTTGACAAGTAAAGAAGGTTTATATAAAAATAAAATAAAACAAATGTGAATTAATAAACAAAAAAGTGAATGAAATATTAAGATCCATGAATAGAAGCACCATGATCAGATCATAATAAGCAACTGATCCAATCCTTGCATATCTATCATTCATTTTATTTCTCAGTTGCTAGTTAAGATATTACTTTTTGATGGCATTCACTAAGATATTTGCCATTTTTTATATAACTGTGTTTTTGAGATTATCTTTCACAGGTTGTCCCTTTCATTTCTTAAACCTATTAATGGTCAATTGCTAAACAATATAATATAGTATAACTAGAATAATCTTGAGATAATTTCCTTTATCCTTCAAAAATAGATCTTTATCCACATTAATGCTTGGAGAATGCTTAATTTGCCACCTTTATATATACAGTATATATATGATGCACCAAGATTTCAAAGAGGTAAGCAAGAAAAAAAAAGTTTTTGCTCTCCCCAAAAGCACGCTGCAGGCCTCCCAAACCCTACGTATGCCCTGCTTTTGTGAAACTGCGCCCATTTTTGCCCATTTTTTACAAAACTGGGGGCGTTTTTGCCCTCCCCAGCCCACAGAGTGCTCCACAGAGGAACACTCTGCAGGCCTCCCAAAGCCTCTGTGCACCCCGTTTATGCAAAAAACGGCCCTGTTTTTTGCCTGTTTTTCACAAAAATGAGGCTGTTTTTGACCTCCCCAGCCCACAGGAACATTCTGCAAGCTTCCCAAAGCCTTTGCATGCCCTGTTTTTGTGAAAAACGGGCCCATTTTTCACAAAAATGGGACATGCGGGGCGGGGTTTCTGAAGGCCAAAAATGGCTTATTTGGTGTATAAAATGCACCAACATTTCCACCCTCTTTTAGGGGGGAAAGTGTGTCTTATACACCAAAAAATATGTTTTATTTGTAATTTTACTTTAACATCCATACATATTTTGAAGACAGTGTATTGACTGAATCAATATATATTTTTTAAACAATGCTAGCAATAATAATACAAGTAGGTATACATAATCCTAGTCTTCCAACTTCTGACCTTAACCTGCACATTGTACTTCTAAGCTTCAATAATATTTCTTCAGGCAGTATGTTTGTGATCCCCTATTAAATCACTAGTATTTTAATATTTTAGAAATTACTCAATATACCACCATAATTCCAAAATCCCAATTGTTTAAAAACACCAATAAAACCAATCATTAATCAAATTTAATCAATCCCGGGATTATATCTCCAATCCCCTAAAATTATGAGTTTCAATGTTTTTACACATTGTTAAAAATACAGTTAAGTTACCACATCATAGACTTCTACCTCCTAACCTTAATTTGCTTATGGTTATAGTAAATTCTATTATCTATCTATATATGTTCTACTATTTTTCCAATTTATATTTTCTACTTCTTTTAATTTCTAATACATTTACCATATTGAGAGATACTTTATCTCTATCCATCACCTCTTACTCTTTCTGAGACTTCATCATTTGACTTTTTGATCCCTCTTTTATATTTCTCTCTTGGGATCTTATTTCTCTTTCTACCATTTTTATACCAACTAAATATTCCCTCTGACTTACCCCTTGTCTCCTTCTGCCGCATCATTTGAGCACCCTGTTGTGGTCCACCAGCAGCCTGTGGAGCTGGCAGTGGAGTCGGACAGTGAGGAGGCTGGGGAGGACAATGGGCCAGTCCTGGAGTCAGGGGAAGGCCCGGATGAGGGCTCTCTGTCGGAGGCAGAGATGGGGCCAGGGCCATCTGGGAGTAATACATGGACTCCGGAGCCTCCAGAGGCAGACAGCAGAGAGGCAGAGAAACGGGAGGAGCCTGTTCCTAGTGCATGCATGCAAAATGCTGCCAGAAGGCAAGAGCAGCTAAAGCAAAAAGCTAAAATAACTTGGGAGTAAGGCCAGGAGATGATTGGCCCCTCCCATAAGGCTTAAAAGAGCAGCAATGGCTCTTGGGCTCTTTGTAGGAAAGCAATGTTGCTATATTTGTTTCTTGTCGGCAACTCGTTTCTGAACTTCGTGGGGCTTTGCTAAGAAATGCCTTTGGCAGGGTGCCAAAGAAGACAAAGGTTTGTGATAGGGCTGAAGGGCTTTTTCTGAAAGACTTGTTTTGGAATTAATTAGGATTAAGCTGAGAATGAAGTAATTCTCAGCTGTTCTAATAAAATATGCTTGTTTAGGACTGATTGTGTCTGGTAATAATTACTTGGGCCTAGGTCCATCCATAGTCCTTTCATTATTTTTGGGAGACTTCCCTTTTTTTCTCCTGTTCTATTGTAAACTCTTAAAGAATTATCTATTTGATTCATATGTATTATTCTTGTCCTTTCAATGTCTTCATCTTCTTGCACTTTGTTTTGTTTTGTTTCCTCTCCCACTCCTTCTGGTTTCTCATCTGTTTTCTGAGTATTATGTTCATCTTCCCCCCACCCTTTGTTGAGGGTCTTCTACAGTCACATCTTTCTCTTTGGACAATCCCATTATCTCCTTATGATTCTTTGTCAGTTTCATATAAGCATTTAAGCATCAATAAAGTTATCAATTTGGCACAAGAAACCATTGGTTGCCCTCTAACACCACTAGATGACATTGCCAGGTCTCATTGTTTCAGCAGAGTAAGGAAGATACTTAGGGATGATTCACACCCTGGACAGTGTCTCTTTTCGCTTCTACCATCGGGCAGAAGAGATCAAAGCATAACCAGCTGGACAAACAGGTTTAAAAACAGCTTCTACCCATGGGCTGTCAGACTCTTAAACACAATCATAATCACTCCACAGACCTACGGAAACATATGACTAGTCTTTTTTCCCCAATTACTTGTATAGGGATTATTCTCTATACTATTTATGTTGCTTTGTATTTTCTGTTATGGATTTCACCAGAGAGGCTAAACAATTTCATTGTATATATGATGTACAATGACAACAAAGGCCATACTATAATAACATTTTTCCTACACCTTTATTGTCCCCTGTTGAGTCATTTTACAATAATTTAGTATGTTAAAAATTACTCCATACATCCTTAGGGCTCCAATGTCCCAATACCTGAAAACTCCAAAATTAGTAAAATTTAATTAATCCTAGAATTGTACCTCCAAGTCCCTCAAGTTTATAGTCCTTAAAAGTTATTTGATGATTTGGTAATTGACTTATTACCAGTCCTCACACCTATGACTGGCACAGCATCCCCATAGTTGCATAGTAAACATTCTGGTGCTTGACAACTAGCATCTACTTATACCAGTTGCATTGTACAGAGGTCATGTGACCACTATTTGCACTTCCCAAACAAAGTTAATGAGCGAAACTGGATTTGCTTAACAATTACATGATTAATTTAACAACTGCAGTGATACATTTAACAATAATGGCAATAAAATGTATGAAATCAGGTACAAGTCACTTAAAAATTGCCTTGCATAGCAGTAGAAATTCTGGTACCAATTTTTTTTTTTAATTTGATGTATATGCCGCCCTTCTCCGGAGACTCAGGGCGGCTTACAATGCGTTAAGCAATAGCCTTCATACTTTTGTATAAATATACTTTTGTATATTTATACAAAGTCAGCTTATTGCCCCCACAAACTGGGTCCTCATTTCACCTACCTTAGAAAGGATGGAAGGCTGAGTCAACCTTGAGCCTTGGAGAGATTCGAACCAGCAAGTAATTGCAGGCAGCTGTGTTAATAACAGGGTGCTCAGACCACTGTACTATCAAGGCTCTTATTGTGGTCATAAATTGAGAACCACCTGTACTAAAATCAAATTAATTCTTTTTACCCTTTGAATACTTGCAGACATCCAATAATAATTTTCCTACAACTTATTCTGTTTTCCTTTACACTAAGGTCCGCTTATGTTGTCTCGTATTGTTACATATTATACCAATACTCTCAGGGTAATGCATGTTTTGTTTTCACTTTTTCACTGATATTAAGAATAACATAAAATCATAAAAAAATAATCAAAGCCCTGAGTTATTACTACCAATCAAGCTGTTCTGATCTATTTTTAACCAGGACTAAAAATGAATGATTCCGTTTCTGCTTCAGCTCTGGGACTGTCGGTTATTTAGTAGTCTTTTGTAATGAAGGAACACAATCATTTAACACTTGAGTAGCACTGTTCCTGTTTGTATTTGTGAATGTGATTTGATTTAGCTTAGTGAAACTTAGAATGTTTAACTGTATGTTTTTAAAAGTTGAAGAGGAAAGGGATTGAGACAAATCATGTTTTGTGGTGACTTGTTTGACCCTGAATAACATCAGCCTTCCAAGGATGAAAAAGATTCTCTTATCAGAGTATATCTACTTCTTGCTGACACAAAAGGGAAAGATTGGCATTGGGCTTGAAAGTGACTTGCCACCTCCCTGTCATATTCTTTCAGCGCAAACGGAATATATAAAACCAGCTGTTAAAAAAAAAAAGGAAGGTTGAATATTCTGCAATACATTTTTCCAGAGAAGAATCATCTCCAACAAAGGCAACTAAACAAACTAAAAAAATAAGAATGTAACTGGGATTACTGTTAACTTCACACACTTTTGTCTCAAAACTTCAATGATGAACTTAGTGATGAAAGAATGACAACATAAATAATAAACATCTATACTGTGATTATACTCCCTTGTTCAGATCCCCTGTGTGAGGGAGGGAGGGAGGGAGGAAGGCTACATTGATCCATAAAAACTTCAATTATGTATCAAACTGTGAACAGATTTTAAAACTCAACAATTTTATAAGGGAATATGGGACAAAGAGCTTGAAGGATGTACAGAATAATACTTTTTAAAATGTAATAATAATTCTGAAAAACTTTGACACCTAACAAGTTCTGCCCGTAAGCACTTTTTTTGTTGTTGTTGGATCACAAATGTGGTAGAGAGTTTTCAATAGACATTATGCTTTTCTCTACTTCTGACCCTGTAACCTGATGGAGTATCTCTTCCCATACTCACAAACCAGGATTCCAAAACTAAGGACACTTTTTCACAGAAGATACCGTATGTATGTATGTATGTATGTATGTATGTATGTATGTATGTATTGTATGTATTGTATGTTATGTATGTATGTATGTATTGTATTGTATGTATTAAACAATTTTATATGGGCATTCAATTCACACAAAGGAGACTGCAAGCCAAACCACAACATAAAAACCATTTTAAAAAGTATAAATGTAATAATTTATAGTGATTGTACTATATCTTTCAACACTGTTTTGAAGATATTTGTCTAATGCCTTCTGGTATTTTTTTCAATGTCTTGATTGGTTTGGAAGTTTACATTAAAATGCAAACTATTTTTTTTTACTAACACCTTTATTTTGCTTTTGTCATGGGATAGTTTTTCACTGCTTTCTTGGCATTTTATATTTTTTATATTCTTAATTTATAAGGGAAGATCAGTGACTTGGTAGGCTGAAACTATGATACAGAAAATTAATCATTAATTATGAAAGCCAATAATATTTTCTTCTTCTAAAGCAAATTTTGAGCTCATATGAATGGCAGCTACATAAGGAAGGAAAATTGCATTGTACATGGGTAACCTTGTATTCTATTCAGGATCTTTTCAAATGAAGCTGTATGCTAGTCTCTGAGATGTAGTGAATAAGTACATAGTTCATTTGACTAATAGGAGACAAGCATTTCTGGTCATTATAGTGTTATGCTGAAACTACAATGAGATGGGGTAGCCATTGGGAGAGCCTTCTCTGTGGGGGCACCTACTATCTGGAACGAGCTCCCCCCGGAGATACAGAGGATCCCGGATCTGCCTACCTTCCGTCGCGCGCTTAAGACGTTCCTATTTCATCAAGCTGGCCTGACCTAAATTTTCCTCTTTTAAATGGGAATTTTAAATTCGGTTTTAAATTATTGGGGTTTTAAAATGGTTCAGCCAAATTTATTTGATTGATTTTATCTCTATTTTAAATTTTGTATTTATATGTTTTATTTTATGGCTGTTCACTGCCCTGAGTCCTTCAGGAGTAGGGCGGTATACAAATTTAATTTAATTAATTAATTAATTAATTAATTGATTGATTAATTAATTAATTAATGCATAAAAAGGTAAAGTTTATTTTTTTAAAAAAGTAAAAATTTGTTTAAAAAGACTCTACATATTGCTTTGTTTCAAAAAGAAAGTACATTTATGCAGATTAAATGCATTGATTTGTTAGAACTGATAATTACTTATAAGATTATATAAATTTATATCAGTAGATAATTTCAGATTATTTCTCATGTGCTTAATATAATAAATATACAATAGAAATGAATCTTTATCAATCTATGATTCTTAAAGGGTTTCCATCTAATCATTTTTAGTCTATATAATATCCCATAATTTAGAGGTATGTTTTCATCAGGATAATCTTGGAAAATTTTGCAATAGAGTGAAAGTTAAGGACTTCAGAATTTCAGACCCTTTGTGATCTGATCATTCTTTGAGAAGCTATACTTTTCCTATTATTTCCCATCAAGTATTCAACTTTTATAGTTCTGAAATATGCCTGAAAATATACAGTCATTCATTAAGAAAGAGATGATTCATAACAGAAGTTATTAAAATTCCTCTGATTTATGAATGCTTTAATATTTTATTCCAGCACTTGGGTAGGTTTTCTTCTCTCCTTGTTCTACCTTTGGATATCATTCATAAATTTCAAACATAAAATAGATGCATACATGAAGAATGGAAGTAGGATAAATGTCATCTAGAAAGAAATGTTGATAGATGACAGACAGACAGACAGAAAATAGATAATAAAAACATTGCATTTTTGTTGCAGAAATATTGGGTATTTTATTGGTACAACATGTATCTATAACTCAGTGTAAATCCTTTTGAAAAAGCTATATTTTTGGTGAAACAATAACATTTACAGAAAGATGCAAAGACCACTTTGCTTATGTTCTACATATTACCTCTTATTTACAATATAAATAGCAATAGCAATAGCACTTAGACTTATATATCGCTTCATAGTGCTTTTACAGCCCTCTCTAAGCAGTTTACGGAATCAGCATATTGCTCCCAACAATCTGGGTCCTCATTTTATCCACCTTGGAAGGATGGAAGGCTGAGTCAACCTTGAGCCGGTGAGATTTGCGTGCAAGCTGAAGTAGCCTACAGTACTGCACTCTAACTACTGCACCACCTCAGCTCTTTAAAATAGAAGCAAGAAGAGGATATAACACATCCCGAAGACATTTGTTTTTCAAGATGAAGATTATGCATAGTATCAAATCAAATAAAGAGATATATGCAGTATATTCAGTCAAGCAGACTTACTGAGAAGCAGTAAGGAACAGACATTCTGTTCCTCTCAGTTAAAAACATATGTCTCTGAAACATCAACCCAATGGGTCATAGGTTATCTAGTTAGTGACAAAAAGCAAATACTGAATTGGCTATATTAATAAAAAAAATGATAGTTTCATAACCTAACATTGCACTACAAGTTGCAAAGATATGCTAATACAAAATATATTTATTATGAAGAAATACATAGTCAAAATACTTAGTGAGCACACTACACTAGAAATTCTTTTGTTTTGTGTAGCTCTTGGTGGCAGTAGGGCTAATACTATAGAAATAATTTATATTTGAATTGCATTATAGTATGAAAAAAATATAAAAAATGCAGAGACCTCATTCTGACAAAAAAGATTTATATTATCAATTATCAATTTAGTTTTTTAAAGAATGGGTGGCTGTGAAGATTGGATTATCAAAAAGGCTGAAGAAATAAAATGGATGTTTTTAAATTTTGTAGGCAGAGAAAATCATTGAGAATATATTGGATTTCAGAAAGAACATAATACCAGAGAACGTTAAATTAGTCTGTACTTTGCAAGCAATAATAATGGCCACAGTGGAACTTAAGTATTTTAGCAAAGATTTTCATTTCCAAACACAGGAAAAATTAACTCTTTAAGTTTAAGAACTTAAAAATTTGAAATAAAAGGCAAAAAGCTAAATAAAATGTTGAACCAAAAAAGTTATACATGAATTAAAGAATTAAAGGTTGAGGCAAATTTGGAATATTGAAACTTTTACTGTAAGATTTTGGAAATCATTACATAAAATAAACAGTTTTCTGTGGGAACCAGAATTATGTTGTCAACTATAGGTGACAACAAAGATTAGACACTTTATATTTTTAATTGGATACTGGAGGGAAAGATTCCAGGCAAAAAGAAAAACAAAACCTGTCTTTGATTTTGATTAGGATTGGGATTTGTAAAATGACAAAAAATGCTGTGATATTTTAAATGTTAAAGGAGATCCTTGGAGCCAAAAATTAATAGTTACAATATCAGCAGTGTCAGTAATAATGTCTGTTTCTATGGATAGACTATGTTTAAAGGATGTTAATGAAGGAATGACAGAAATGAAATAAATTGTGTTTGATGAAGAAACAGTGGAGTCAGAAATATTGGGGGGGGGGAAGTATAGTAAATACCAAGAAGATATTTAAAGTGGAAATACAAGTGCCAAGGGCATGATCTTGATAAGGACTCTTTACTGGATATAGAAAAGAAAATGGCTAAAGATTTTAAAATGAAAGAGGAAATACAAATGATGATCAAGTTAATTACCTGCATAATGTCTTTTCATTGATTTTACAAAAGAGGCTTGTTAAACCTCGAAGAAACTTATGTGATGGGACAAAGAAAAATCAAAGAGAAAACAAATTCTATGACAATATTGAATTAAAGATTAAGATTTTCAGAGGTAAAAGAAAGGAATATAAAGTTAGCTTATTTGATCACGGTTAAAAAAGACATGAAATTTAATGCAGTTTAATGAAATTCTGGCAACTCTTTATAGTCTTTATTCTGGTACTTTTTAATATTTGTGTTGAAGATTGGAAGTCAGTTTTTATATATTACTTTTATTTCTCTTTATTTCATTATTTCCTTTTCCTTTTCTTCCTTTTTTTGCTTTTTTCTTTGCACTTTTTATTTTCTTTTCTCTCTCTGAGTTTAGTATTCATTTTTATTACAAATATATATATATTTGTAGACTCCCAACCAATCAGAATGAAAAGGTTGAGCCATCCCAGACTACCAGCACCAGATTTGAAATAGTAACGGCAGTTACAGCAAAAGACCCTTCACATAATCCTGATGATGGCAGATGAGATTCTGTCGAAATGTCGCTTCTACCCTTTTAGGGATATATCCACAATTACACGGGAAGAAATCCGAAATATTAACTATATATATGTGTGTGTGTGTGTGTGTGTGTGTGTGTGTGTGTGTCTGTAATAAAAATGAATACTAAACTAAACTCAGACTCAGAAAGTAAAAAGTGCAAAAAAGAGCAAAAAAAAAACATACACATACATACAGAACACAAGATTGATAAGGGACTAACAGAAGACATGTACTTGTAAGAATTAAAAAAGCAGTAATTTGTAGACAATCCTGGTAAAGTGATGCTAATTGGATCAAGGTAAATAAAAATCAAATCAACATTAACAACTACAACGAATTAACTACTCCCAAAAATTGTATCCAAAGAAAATAGATTTTTTGTTTATCTATGTATTTTCTTTCAACTCAAATATAAAGATTATTGTTATTTTTGGTTTTCCTCTAAAGCCTGTTTGCAATATCAATCATTATGAATTTGGATCTCATGATCTCATGCCAGAAATATATTCCACAATCTAAGAAACTAAATTATACTTCTGCAGTCATAGAAATGGCAGACAGAGATGATCATTAATAAACAGTATACAGTATCATATGGTATAGGAACACCCATTTTTTCAACACTCACAATTATTCACTACTTATGCATAATTCTTGGAAATGTGAGCAAGTTGGATGCTATTTTAGTGTAGAAGCAGGAGGCCACATTAAGTTCATAGGCCAGAATTCCATTTTATGACATCCATGCATCAATTTGGTACTTGAAAAATTAAAAGAGTAAGGCAAGATATAAGTATAATCTAAAATGTTGTTTTTTTAAAAAAACAATTGTCAGCTCTATAGAGAATAAATCTGGAATAAATCTTATTATCAGTCTGTCTTGTCTATTTCTGCTTATTAGTAAACATTTTAAAATATGTAAGACACATTTTGATGTTACTGCCAGAATCCAAGTGAGAATTGTTAAATGTATCTAACTAGCTGCTTATTTATCTTCCCCTGCCCCCACAGGCTACATGCATAAACAGAAATAATTTAACAAGACTGGATAGTTTAACTTTTTTTAAAAAAAAACTATAGCTTTCATTTTTCTTATTTATAAGATTAATTTGATTATTTTCATCAGTCAAGAAATAGTGTTCCCCAATTTGCCTGCTGCAGGGGTACATTGCATTTCTTGTTTACTCCCGCTTTTTTCCAAATCTGTTTTGTTGGCTGACTGTAGAATATCTGTGGTTTCTCCTATATTTATTAAAAACTATTGTCTGAAACCCCATGAAAACAAAGAGCAGGCTGATAAAAGGCAATTGGCTTCTTCTTCTGATAAGATTTCAGCAATTTTAACACACATAGGGAAAGCCTACACATTCCCTTGAGACATCCCTATTGTTCTTATATAATACATAATCCAGGCCAAAAATAATTTCAGGATATATCAGAAAAGTATTGGCTTTGGAAATAATTTGCATTATCATAGGTGTCTCCCACCCTTTATTTTTTGGTGTGGTAATTAAAGGCTGAGAATTCTTAAATTTCATTAACCCAATTTTTAATGTCTATGATAGAGGTAAATGTTTCCCTATCCAGTTGTGTTCAACTCTAGGAGTCAATACTCAACTCCATTTCTTAAATGAGGGAGCCAGCTTTATCCAAAGAGTGGTACCTATTTTTCTACTCACATTTTCATGCTTTCGAACTGCTAATTAGGCAGGAGCTGGGGTGAGGAGCAGGAGCTCACTCCATCGTGTGGTGCCCTCTTCCAACTTTATTATTATTCTATTCTATTCTATTCTATTCTATTCTATTCTATTCTATTCTATTCTATTCTATTCTATTCTATATTGCAGCCCCACCAGATCATATACTTTTAATATTATTATGTGATTTATATACATTAAGTATATTATATATTTTATATGCGGTTGAAGACAATTCCTCTTCACTCAATGCGACCCAGGCAAGCCTAAAGGTTAAACAACCTGCACTAGATCAAATCAGCTTTATTATAGCAGGTGAGAGCAACCTGAGAGCAATTGTTTTTAATCTCAATTGTGGATGACATGCAAACGAAAATAGGTTGTGCTGTTCAAGGGGACAGTATTATAACTTGTAGTTTAAATCTAGATGTTTTAGTATAATAATAGAAAGAAAGAGTGTCTCATTACCATTAATAATTGAAGCAATATTTAATATTATTTCTTTTCTTTTCTTTTTTTTTTTTTTTTTTTTTGCTGAATTGAAACCGTAACACTAACCCTAACATAACCAAATTAGTGGTTGACTCTGGAATTAGAAGTTGCTGTCCAATAGAATCAAAGAATAATAAGTTGAAGAAGGCTGAACTAGACCCTTACAAGATCTGTCAAGAATATCTGTTCCAGCTATGTTCCATCTATGCAACAAAAACTAAATTGTAGACTTTTGTAAATATTTGAAGATGCAGAAGTGGCAATGAAAAACAGGGAGTATAAAGACACACTCACAAACATGCACACTAAAGTAATTACACATTCCACCGAAAGAATTCTTTGCAGAACTAATATAGTTTCAATGGGATAGAGAGTGAGTGGCATGATCGATTGATTTAACTAATGGTGATATGTGACAACAGAAGTTTAACATTCCTGCAATTCAATATTTTGTCTTTAAACTAGTTACTAAGTCTATTAAATATTGACTGTATGAAGATATCTGTGTGTGCAAATAATTTTTTTTATCAAGAATCCCCTGTATTACATTTAGTTTGGCTATAAATTTGTCCTATTGGCATTTATTCATCTACCATAATTCCTTTTTCTATTCTCTTAGCAGTCATACACATCAGATTCCATTACCCTATACTTCGTATTGCATTCACATGCAAAAACACCTGCAGAATATCAGTGTCACATAATCTGTTGCTTTTATTTTAACTGTAAGATATGAACTATGACCAGGTTTTGCTAGAAACTGAAACTGATTTGCACATTACAGTAAGATAGGGTTCAAATACTGCCACACTGTGGTCAATTTACTGGCTAATTTGAGCAAAAGTTAGTAGCTATAAAATGGAATAGCGAGTGACCAGGATAACAATAAGTAAACAAGGAACTACTAATAGGACATATTATAAATCTGAATGAAATAATTACAAGGAACAATGAAAAGAATTCTGTAGAACTTATAAAAAGACAATGAAGTAACTTAATTTTTCCTGTACATAGGAATAAAGTATTACCCACTCATTTTCTCTTCAACAAGTTTAATTAGTGAACTGATTTTACTCATAACAGTAGACTATGAAGAATAATGTTGAAACTTCCTAATTAAGTTCAGTGCTTTAAGGGGAAAAAACAGTCCATACAATTGCATGCATAGAGAACACTTAAAATCTAATCTGCTTTCTTTTGTAAGTGATCTGCAATGTTTTTCCAAGTACTTTCTCAGGGTTATGCAAAACATATATATACAGTATATATTAGATTCACAGGAGCAGCAGAGAGTGGTAATAAATAATTACTAAATAAATGATTTGTTTTGTCTTGTCTTATTCAAGAGCCATTATGACATGTTACTATAATAATGCCTAAGACGTTGTTCATGAGTATCTTCAAAATAGACATTCCTCTCTGGCCATACTGGGTAATTTAAAGGGCTATAGCTAACTTTTGAGTATTAAAATTGCCAAAACCATTTTAATGCTTGAGTTAGTCTGATCTAATAATTAGAGTCACCAAAAAAGAAATAAAATCCAAAGCTGGAAGTGATGAAATAAGAGTTTTTGATGGTGGAAATCATGCTACTTTTTCAGTAAAATATTAATTTTAGTCCCTGGCAAGGAATGCTTTTGTAAGTGGATCAATGAGCAAGCATCAACACAGAAGCCCCCAAACCATCCATGAATAACTGTAGCATTTTCCCCTTTTTGTTCGTTATGTTGGGATGGGAATGCCAAAAGTTGCTATGTATCTTCTCTCCATGCACACTCATACACACCAGTTTATTTCACTGCTCCAGCAGACAGAGTAATTGAGGAGGAGAGAGGGAGAATTTGTATCTCTGCTGAGAACACAGCACCATCTCTGGTTATGCTAGCCAGCTCCTTCCTTTCTCTAGAAGCCACTAATAACCAGTGTCCTACTAGCTGACTATAGGTCTATTACTTTAGGAAAGGACAAATAGATTTTGTTTAGCATGACTTTCTCAAGAAGAGAAAAAGTGGTAGAAATGAAAAAAGAAATGAAAAAGCCAATTCAGAATAGGAAAGAAGAGATGGAGAACACTACCAATATCCTCTGGATGATACCAAAGGATTCTGAGAGATACCTCCTAAATATTCTTCTCTATTTTTTAAAAATATTCTGTTTCTATCTCTCCCCCCCCACTCCCTTCACATTTCCTAATAATTCAATATTATACATATTCACTACTTAATCTGAAAGTTCGAAAGATGAATATGACTACAGATTTCCCTTGGTCTTCTCTTGGAAAAGCTTCTCTTCCCTGTAATTATACACCATTACCCCTCACTCTGCTGACTCCACTCGCTGGGAAAGGTCAGTGGGATGCCTGGTTTGTTAGATCCCTTTAAAAGCTCCCCTTAATACTTTACTTCCAAAAGAAGGGGGAAAGCAAGCCGCTTCTCCCCCACACACTTCCTTCTTTCGGATCCAACATCTCCTCTTGCACCCCACCCACTTCACCTACCACTCTTTCTCTACGGAAGATTCTCCGTCACTCCCAGTGTATGTAACGGGGTCCTTCCAGTGTCTATATAGACCAAGGCTCCAAGTGCCTCTTTCCAGGAGGCGGCGGCACTTAATCCTCCCCCCACCATCCATGCCTTCTTTGGCATTGGTTGAATGGTCTCGTCCTTCAGCCTGGCCGGAGAAATGGCACTCCCCCCCTCGGTTTCTTTTCCTTCTTTTTGCCCTCCTTCTTCCTGCCCCGCGACCATTTCTTGCAACTTGGACCAGTGTGCAAAGAAGGTAAATGAAAGGGAGTGGGGGAGGCCATTCCATCCCCTGAGGAGTGGGAAATAGGAGGGAGGAAGGGAGAGAGAGAGACCACCGAGGGAACCACCCCCACCATCCCGAGCCACCCAAAAGCCGGCTGAAATGCCTTCGCTCCCGCCGCTCAGCGAGTCCTACCTGCTCTTGCGATGGACCCTGGCCTCCCCTGTTGCCTGGGTTAGACTGCGCCTGCTGCTGCTCCTTCATGGCTGTCATTGTCCGGGGCGACGGGGAGAGGGGGGAGGCGGACGGCACTTCCTTTGACGGCTGGCCCTGCAGGAGGAGAGCCCCTTCTCTCGGCCGCCGTTACATGTCACACGCCTTCCCCTTCGTCGCCGGCCCGAGCAAAGCCTAAGGGGCCAGCGACTTGGAGGCAAACCGGGCAACGAAGAATCACCCGCCCGGCAGAAACGGGGACGGGACTAGCCTGCGCCGCGCTCGCCAGGCTACCGCAATCCTCCTCAAGCTGAAGCCACTGGGGGTGGGGGGAGAGAGAGAGAGAGAGAGAGAGAGAGAAAGGAGCGCGCCCAAAAGGCTGGGAGAGCTCCGATTAACGAGCGCGCGGCAACCTGGAGCCGGCAGCCACTTGGGACTAAGGAGGGCTCCCCGCGCAGGCACGCTCTGGCATTACTGCAGTGTGGGTGCCCTCAAGAGCGGCGGCGGGCTGGACAGAGAACCCCGGGAGAAGCGCGTCCCTCGGAGGAAGCGGGGAGAAAAAGAAAGAAGGCGGGAAGCCCAAGCTCGCGGTACTCCGCAGCCCTGCGCCGCAAGCTCCGCGGCTGGAGCTGAGGAACGAGGAGCGCAGCGCTGCTCCTCAGACGGCACATTCGCTTTCCCTCCTCAGCTGGAATGGACCATTCAGATTCTCTGGCACGGGGGGCGGGGGAGGGGGCAAAGACGCTGTCGTGAATAGAGTTGATGGTGCCGTCGCCTACCTGGCTGCTTGTACTGTTTCCCTAAAAACCGCGACGCCGCCAATACCACCAACGCCAACACCCCCTCCTCCTGACCTCGCGTTTTGCCAAGAATTCAATCTGGGGTCGCTCAGTTGAAATTTTCACCTCGGAGCGGACGAGGCGGCTTGTGTGGTATTGGGATGGCGGAGCGAGCAAGGAAGGGGGAGGCAATCGTGTCCCGGGCGAGGTGGAGGGTTTGGCTTGGCGAGGAACTGTCCAAACCACGAATTAGCCACTCGTGCGCGCACCTACGCGCACTCGTAGCCAGGGGAAGAAAACTGGCTTAAGTTGCACACCGGCTTGGCTTTGGCGTGGCAAACGACGAGCGAGAAGCTCATGAGCGATTCAGCGTTTCAGGAAGAAAGAAAGAAAGAAAGAAAAAGGCTTCGTTTCTGCCATTCCTTTATTCAGAACACACACAACGTAATAAACGCTATTCTTTTCCCCTCAGACGGAGATTGTTTTCAGGGTGGGGTCAGAAAGAGAGAAAGGGAGAAAAGGCTAAATGTTCTATCCTCGAGTGCCCAATGGGTTGTAATTCTGAGGCCAAATTCATTTTAAGTAAGAAGCAAAATTTGAAGTTATACACTCTGAAAGCCTTTGAAATTCTCTTAGGGATGGGCAAGTTTTGAAACATCCCCCCACCCCTTCCATTTTCAACTGTAGCAATGACAACTGATGAAAAATGAAGTAGGGACTATATATATTGTTAGTTTATTTGGGCAAATGATCTTTGTTAGCCAAAATTGTGTTCATGAGGGTTTCTTTCAGGACATAACTTCGAGGTACTCAGAGGTGGATTTCAGCAGGTTCTGACCAGTTCTGGAGAACTGGTAGCAGAAATTTTGAGTAGTTCAGAGAACCCATAGTAAAAATTCTGACTGGCCTGGTCAGTCATTCTCTGCCTCCCAAATCCCAGCTGATCAGAAGGTAACCTTGCAGTAACCTTCCCCTGCCAAGCCATGCCCACCAAGCCACGCCCACAGAACTGGTAGTAAAAAATTTTGAAACCCACCTCTGTAAGGTACATGATTCACACAATAACAAAATTTAAAAGGAAATCAGCTGGGAAACCACATAGCTGGTTCTAAGATCCACATGGGGAAAAAAAAGCAAGGTAGAAGTGTAATTCATTTTAAAGAATTGCTTTTTTTACTCCTTTTCTGAAAATACTACAAATTTGGTTAAAATAATCTTGCATGGTTTTTCTCTCCAAATGATATGCTATGAACATCTGATGTTTACAAACTTTTTGAGTATTCAACATCTGTTATATTATGGGGCAGTTGTAATCTTGCATACAATGAGATAACCACCTTGGGAAGCAAAGCACCAAATTTGGTTATAAAAATAGTTTGTAAAGCCAAAAAGGCAGTGGTTTTTTGCCTTTGGAACTTTGATAGACCTTGGATACTTTGATTTGATTTAGGATAGAATAAGATCACATTTTATTTCAGAAAATAAAATCCCAAGGCTAGTTTTGATCAGACTCATTTTAATCTCATATGATCAGACTCAGTTTCATATGATGAGACATATTTCTTTTAAAAAAACTCATATTCTTAAAGATATGAAAAGTCTCATTTCAATTTAATCCAATCTACAGCCATGCTTGCAATATTACAGGATCAAAATTTAACCAGACCTCTGAGGATCTCAAGCATTTCTATCAGAATTAGCTATACTCTATTCAGTCTTCTATTTTATACACTAACTCGAATGTACAATAGGGAAACTTAAAAAAAGATTGCTAAAGAAAGCAGTCTGCCTAACCATGATTCCTAGAAATTTGTCATACTTTTCCAAGTCTTGGTTTGGAGATCACAATAAGCATCATTCACAAGGAAAAGGGGATCAGTAGCTGATGTATTTTAACTGATGAGTTTAAGAATAGTATCCACGGTAGTGAGTTAAATGCCAGCAAGATTGCAGGAAGAGGGAAGAATTAAAACTTCCTGAGCATATAAAACTACATGCCAACTACAACTGGGCATGTATAGAAACCTATACAACTTTATCTATGGATGGATGGGTGTAAATCAGTAAATGTTTATTGATGTAAGTATGGAAAAGAAACAGGGAAAGGGAGAAAAATTAGCTGAGTCATAAAGGCTTTGTGGTCCAACTCAGCATATAAGACACTTATGATTTTTTTATACAACAAGCAATGTCAACCTTGCAATATCATTTCCAGGGAGTAATTCACTGTAGCAAATTTCTCATATCTCCACTTCCCTGCAACTTATAAGCAGCAATAAAACAATGAACCAAGTTGAGTTAAGCATGTCTAGCTACAGAATGGGACAACTTGCCACAGCCAACTCGCTGATGCCAACTCACCATGGCCAATTCACCATGGCCAACTTGTTGTGGCCAGTTCACCATGGCCAACTCGCCATGAGACTACTTGCTGTGGGACAATTTAACAATTCTATTTAATTATTTAAAATAAATAAAAAAATATTTTAATTTTTGCAATTCATGTTTAATTCTGTCCCTCCCTCCTTTTTGCATCCTTTCTTTAATGATGCTATTCCACGTAATAGCCAGGATGGCAGTTGATACCCACAGGCTTATGGTCATGGGAGATTTCAACCTGCCATCCATCGGTGAAACATCTGAGGCAGCTCAGGAGTTCATGGCTTCCATGATGCTATGGACCTGACCCAGTTAGTTCATGACCCCACTCACACGGGGGCACATGCTGGACTTGGTTTTTGTCTCTGGTCAGTGGCTGAATGGCCTGGATATAGGAGGTGTAGTGATTGAGCCCTTGTCATGGTCAGATCATTCTCTCCTTCGACTCGATCTTCAGACCGCTACAACCCACTGCAGGGAGGCGGAACTGACTAGATGGTTCTGCCCCAGGTGCCTGATGGACCCTGATAGGTTCCGGATGGAGCTTGGGCCATTTCCTGAGGTTCTGGCTCATGATCCGACTGAAGACCTGGTGGCCGCCTGGGATAGGGCGGCTGCTGGAGCTTTGGACCGTGTCGTGTCTTTGCGGTCTCTGACCTGGCACCAATCTCACTTGGCTCCCTGATTTTCTGAGGAGCTGAGGGAGATGAAGCGCCAGAAAAGACGTCTGGAGAGCGGTTGGAGGGCTAGCCTTTCTGAATCTGGCCGAACACTGGTGAGGTCTCATATTAAGACCTATCTAGTGGCGATAAAAGTGGCAAAATTTAATTATTTTTCCGCTCTTATCGTGTCTGCAGATAACCACCCAGCCGCCCTGTTTAGAGTAACCCACTCCCTGCTCCATCCGGGAGTGCGGGAAGACCCCTTGCAGGGTAGAGCTGAGGATTTTGTGCAGTATCTGCACAATAAAGTCGCCCAAATTCGGGAAGGACTGGACTCCGACTGGGTAGATTTGGGGGGGGGAGGGATGAGGGTGAATGGTCTTGAGAGTGTTATCTGAGAGGAGTTTGACCCTGTGGCTCCCGAGGACTTGGACAGGATTCTGGGTAGGCTTAGCACGGCCACATGTTTATGGGACCCATGTCCCTCCTGGTTAGTGCTGGCTTCCCGGGAGGTTACACATGGCTGGCTCCAGAGGATTATCAACGCTTCTTTGAGTGAAGGTTATTTTCCTGCCGCCTTGAAAGAGACAGTGGTGAGGCCCCTCCTCAAGAAGCCCTCCCTGGACCTGGCCATTTTAGCAAATTATCATCCAGTCTCCAAACTTTGCTTTGTGGCGAAGGTTGTTGAGAGTGTGGTGGAATGACAATTCCCAGTACCTGGATGATGTGATCTATCTAGATCCGCTCCAGTTGGGTTTCAGTCCTGCATGGAAACAGCATTGGTCGCATTGGTTGATGATCTCTGGAGGACTCAGGGCAGGGGTTGTTCCTCTGTCCTGGTCCTTTTAGATCTCTCAGCGGCTTTTGATACCATCGACCCTGGTATCATGCTGCGCCGATTAGAGGGGTTGGGAGTGGGGAGCACCGTGCTGCAGTGGTTCTCCTTCTTTCTCTCTCACCAGTCACAGTTTGTGTTGGCAGGGGGACAGAGGTCGACCTCGAGGCACCTTATGTGTGGGGTGCTGCAAAGGTCGGTCCTCTTGCCCCTCCTGTTCAACATTTATGTGAAGCCGCTGAATGAGATCATCCGTGGTTTCAGGGTGCAGTTCCATCAGTACGCTGATGACACTCAGGTGTACATTTCCACCCCGAACCACCCCAATGATGCTCTTGCCGTGATGTCCCAGTGCCTGGAAGCCGTGCGGACCTGGATGGGGAGAAACAGGCTCAGACTCAACTCTACCAAGACCGAGTGGCTGTGCCTTCCGGCATCCCGATATAGTCAGCTGATGCCATCACTAACTATTGGGGGCAAGTCATTGGCCCCCATGGAGAGGGCTCGCAACTTGGGTGTCCTCCTGGATGCATGGCTGTCCTTGGAAGAACATGTGGTGGCTGTGGCCAGGGGGGCATTTTATCAGGTTTGCCTGATCCGCCAGTTGTGGCCGTTTCCGGATCGGGACTCCTTATGCATGGTCCTCATGCCCTCGTCACCTCCCTTCTGGACTACTGCAATACTCTCTACATGGGGCTCCCCTTGAAGAGCACCTGGAGGCTCCAACTGGTCCAGAATGCAGCTGCACGGGTGATTGTGGGAGCGATATGGCGCTCCCATGTAACACCTCTCCTGTGTGAGCTGCACTGGCTTCTGGTGGTCTTCCGGGTGCGATTCAAGGTGCTGGTAACCACCTTTAGAGCGCTCCATGGCTTAGGACCAGTGTATCTTCGAGACCGCCTTCTGCCATCAAGAGCCTCCCGCCGGCCAGTATGCTCCCACAGAGAGGGGGTCCTTGGGGTACCGTCAGTCAAGCGGTTGTTGGCTGGTGGCCCCCAGGGGGAGAGCCTTCTCTGTGGGGGCACCTGCGGTATGGAACGAATTGCCCCCGGAGATGAGGATTCCAGATCTATGCACCTTCCGCTGCGCCCTCAAGACCTTTCTATTCCAACAAGCTGGGCTGGCCTAACTCTTTTAATTGAGTAATTTAGTTCTTAATTTGATTTTAAATTGGGGGTGTTTTAATTGTCGTGGGCCAATACTATTTAATTTGTTTTAAACTATTTTTAAATTTTGTATTCTATGTATTTTTATCTTCGGCTGTTCACCGCCCTGAGTCCTTCGGGAGAAGGGCGGTATATAAATTTGAACAATAAATAAATAAAATTTCTTTGATATTAGTGTAACTCTTGTCCTTCAATGAGTTGTCCTGCAGCGGGTTGGCTGTGGTGAGTTGTCCTGCAGTGAATTGGCCACAGCAAGTTGGCTGTGGTAAGTTGGCCATGGTGAATTTGCCAGGTTGAATTGGCCATGGCAAACTGACATAGACCTGTCTAGCTCAGCATTTCAAAACAAGCTAATTCTTGTTGGAATTGTATGCAATCTAAGTATGAACTAAATCTATATATTGGTACTCCTAAATGTACTTCCTACTAAGAAATAAGTGAGGAAGTAAATTACTTTGGCTAGCATCTTTTCTCTCAACTATTTTCTCCCATGGACTCATCACATACATTCTCTTTCCATCATTGTCCATTTTTCCTTAAATGTATTTGTAATGAGAAGACCCACCCACCACTGCCACCGCCTTGTAGCTCTTCTTCCTTCACTGCATCTGCCCTCATTTATCCATCACCACCTCAAAACTTTGGCCCCAGGCTCTCTTGGAACCAATAATCCTTCAGAGCCAACACTGTCATGGAAACCATTTATCCTCTCTGTCTCTTTCTCCTTCTCTTCCAAAAATCCTTTTTCCTCAAGTCTCCAGCTCTCTCCTCTTCCTTGCTATCACAGCAGCCATCCCTTTTTCCTATGAAAAAACATGTTCTCAAGGTCTGCTATTAGAATGTGTTTGGCTAGCTGAATATTTGAGAAGATAGCAGAGAACTATGGGTGACTGCATGCTGTCACAAGGTGGCAGTCAACCTTGATCATTTGGAAAGGAAAAAGATAAAATTGCAAGAAAAAAAATCTTAGAAAATTCTATTATGCAAAGTAAGCAGGAGGATGCCTGAAGAAACTATAAATCTGAGATTATTTGAACCTTCAAGTGAGTGACAAGTATGTCACTTATTCTTTGTTCTGCTTTGTACCTTATAATTTATTAAAAGTATTACAGAGTAGTCCGAGTGAATTCTTGTCAGGGTTGATCTGGGTGCATCTATCCAATGAGAGGTCAGGTGTTCTTATGTTTGGAAAAATTTGAGAACATATCCATGCCCACTCTATTATAATAATCCATTCATTAATAATAATTCATTTTTCTAGGTTATTAATATATTGTCTCTGAAATTGTCTTTTAATTTACCAGCTTTTAACATCATCCTGCCCAATGGCATGATATATATATTGAATAAATAGAACCTCTTTTTTCCATTAATGGTATTAGTGTACCAGTAATTGTAGTTTCAAGAGACAAGGCAAGAATTCCCAGATCCTTAATGAATATTGGAATGTAACAGATAGATTTACACATGTTTAGAACACAAGATGTTGGCAGGAGCAAAATTTATTTATTTATTTATTTATTTATTTATTTATTTATTTATTTATTTATTTTATTAGTCATATTTCTATGCCGCCCACTCTCCGAGGACTCTGGGCGGCTTACACCAAAGACAGTATACTAAATAGCATATTGCCCCCAACAATCTTGCGCCACCTCGGCTCTTTTATCAAAAGGGGATCTTTTATCAATAAACCTGTTTTGCATGCTAGGTTTAATCACTGACTGTAATAGTATTATGATATATGATTCATATGATAATAAAGAATAATAGAGAATAATTCTCTAAATTAACTATTGCTACTCAGTAGAAGTTAGAAAGATAGAAAACCCCAATTCTGGGCCAGTAAAAGACAGCTTCCCAAATTTTAAAATGTATAGATAAAAAAATATAATTTATGGAAATAGTTAATCGTGCTGCTAAACAAATATATATTAAATGTACATGCATTTTAAGAACATAAAAAGCAGCACTAAGTATTCTAGAAACATGTTGTAGTACAGGACTACAGACAATCTGTTGTTTAAATATAGGATACTGTATTAAAGTGTGTTTATGTATAAGTTTTTATATATGTAGATTCATAGAATCACAAAGCTGAAAAGATAATTTAGGCTGTTGAGTTTTGCCTATTGTTCAGTATCTTTGACATGGTTGTCTAGCCTCCAATTACATACATAGTAAAGGGATCCTCACCATTTCTTTGTATGATTAGTTCTGCTGATGAACTTCTCTTACTATCAGAAAATTTACTCTAACAAGGAATTGGAATCTCTCTTTTTGTAACTTACATTTACTATTCCATGTCCTACTTTCTGGAATGTTACTATTCTGTGCAACATTGCTTTAGGCATCATCTCCCATCTCAATCTAAATTTTTCCAATTCTTTCATTCTTTTCACCAAATCAGTTTCTATTTCTTTATCATCCTCACTGTCCTTTTCTGAATCAGTTTCAGTTTTTAAAAATCTTTCTTAAAGTTCATCCAAAATTGATCATAGTAGTATTGGAAGTGTGATCTGACTTATTACAGTATAAAAAGAAACCGTTACAACAGTTACATCCTATGACATGAAAACTATTTCAGTTGATATAGTTTAAAATTGTATTTGGCTTTCCTGTAGCCATATCACACTACTGTTTCAGGTTCAGTTTGCTCTCTTTTTCTTTTTTTGCCTCTGAGTCATGTTGGTGACTATATGGACATATAGTTTTATAAGTGGTTCGCCATTAGCTTTTTCTTAGGGCTAAAAGAGAGTGATGGCCCAAAGTCACTTAGTTGGCTTTTGTTCCTAAGGCAAAACTAGAACTTGGATTCTCCTATCCTCGCACCACTGGATTTCCTACTAGAACAAACTAGCTCACCCTATGGTTGATTTTTGAACAGTAATTGCAATCAATTATTATTTGAATATCATGTTCATAAATACTGTTACCAAGCCAGGCCTCCCTCATCTTATATGTATGTTTTTCATTTAGTTTCCAAAATGAAACATTTCAGACTTCTCTCAAGTTCCATTCTACTGATTTCAGCCTATTGAGAGAACCTCAAATGTATTCTAAGGAATTTGTTATCCCTATCTAGCTTTATATTATTTACACATTTGATAAACATTCCTTCTATCTTTTCATTAAAATCATTGAAACCTCTGGAAAAGTACAGGAAGCAGGGCTACACTTTGTAACACCTCAATTAAAATCTTACTACATGTTTATAGATACGGTATTTTTAAGGCAAACAGGTACAGATAGTCCTCAACTTATGACCAAATTGAGCCAAAAATTTATGTTGCTAAATGAGACATTTATTAAGCAAGTTTTGCCCCATTTTACGGCTTTTCTTGCCACATGTTAAATGAATCACTACAGTTGTTAAGTTGCTGGCTTCCCCATTGACTTTGCTTCCAAAACTTGATCACATGACCCTGAGAGACTGCAACTGTCATAAATATGAACCAGTTGTCAAGCATCTGAATTTTGATCACATGAATATGGAGGCTGCAATGGTCGTAAATGTGAAAAATTATCATAAGTTAGTTTTTTCAGTGCTGTTTTAACTTTGAATGGTCACTAAATGAACTGTTATAAGTCAAGGATAACTTGTACTCCCTTAATCATCATACAATATAATCCACGTTGAAGAAGTTTGATCATGAGAATTCCTTAAAATACTTGGTCAAATATTTAGTTAAAGCCAAGATTATATTTACTATATTATTCTTACAGTTTGTTGATCTGCTTTTCATACTACGGTGTGTAGGTATATCTGCTTATACTTATATATTACCCAGCAGACATTCTATTTTGATGTCAATATAGGATAAATTGGTTTGTCTGTATGTAAAAGAGTGAATGGACAGGAATCTGGCATTAAAAAAAATGCAACAATATTAAAAATTTATCAGAAGAACGTCTCATTCTGGCCTCCTCTATCCCAGAATTGAATTGCTGAGACATTTTTCAGCAAAAGATTTCAAAGGACAATACCCGACTATAAGTGCTGAAATAGAATTTATAATCACATTTTGATATTACTCCATCTAAAAGAAAATGTTACCCTGTGATACAGAAGTGAGCTTTACTTCACCCAATGCAACTTTCCCTGCATTTTCACTTCAGCACCAATGAGAGCGAGAGATCTGCAGGAAAAGGTTCATCTGGTGGGCTAGTAGTAATTCCATTTGGTGGGTACTCATCTTTGCATTTCATAGTAAGTGAAATAGTTTCCCTACCAGCAGCTGTATTTTGAATGCATCACTGTATATGCATAATTTGTGGTCCAGAAATGAAAGGCACACATCCATATACTCTGGATTTAATGACCAAGTGAAGAGAAAAAGGAAGGGAGGGAGGACAAACTGAGAAAGAATAATGCACCTGAAAAAACCATCTCTAGTTTAATCCATGATTCTTTTAGTCTATATCTAAAATGTGTTTTAATGTTCCTTAAGACACTTCCTTTGTTGTTGTTGTTGTTAAATAATATGGACATATGGAATATAGAATAGTACAAATAATGTTAGAATATTCTTCATTGCAGTTTTCTGCATGTTTATATGTGCTGTTCATTCATAGTAATGATCATAGACAGTGGTGGGATTCAAATAATTTAACAACTGGTTCTCTGCCCTAATGACCGTCTGGGTGGACGTGGCCATGGTGGGCATGGCCAGGAGGTGTGACAGGCAGCACTCGGCCTCCTGCACCCCCTGGGAGCAAATATGGGTCATGGGGAGGCATGCCACCCCCTCTATGCCTTGTTTTTGGCCTAGTAGGCCTCCCTGCACTTACCTGGGAGCCAAAACAGGGTGCGTAGGGATTCCTAGAAGGGGAGGGGCAGAACCAGCCAGCAATTTAAAAACCAATTTGTCCGAACCAGCCCAAACTGGCTGAAACCCACCAGTGATCATAGATATGCAGGGAAAATAAATATTAGGAAAAAAATACATTTTTTCTATTATTTTATTTTTAAAAACTATGTCTTGTCCTTCTAAAGTTTACTCAACATTGAGGATGACTGAACAATTAAAACTGAAACAGAGTATAATCATTTGAAACTAATTAAGAAAAAGCTTATGTGATAAAACAGGCAGATTCTATAGCTAGAATAAAAAACAAGATAAATTTTAAATTTGCTATAGAAAAAAATGCCTTTGCAAATAAGAAGTCATTTACTTTAAATTAATCACTTTGAGTAGTGAGATGGGTGGCATATACAGTAAATGTAATGTAAAAATAAAGCAGGAAACCCAAGTAATACATTCATTCAAAGCTTAATAATAATCCTAGAGACATGAGGTGTCATAACACAGGCTTCATTAGTGTAACAAAATCCAACAGGGCTCCCCAAACATCCTATCCCAATGTGTGGGAGAATAGCAACTTTTTTTAAAAAAAGTTTTGGAACATCATCAGGAGGAGAGCCAATCACATCTCTGGGGACTTGTCAAAGGACAGGCCCCAAGGCAGAGCAGGAAGGCTTCCCCGATCTCGATAGATGCCATTGCTTGTTTTGAACTTTCTTAAGGCAGCAGGAGCTATAAAGCTTTTCCAAAGAGGGGAGAAGGCAACCAATGATCCTCTGGGCAATGATGTTAAGTTGACCCTCTGGAGTGCTGTCCTATCTGCCACTGTGCAATTGGCAAACCATACACAGATGCAGTAAGTTAAAATACTCTCTATAAATAGGCACAAAAAATGGGAGATGAGCAGTCGCTTTGTATTCTGTTATAGTTAATATTATATATTATATACAGGAAAAAAAGGACTTTTTAATCCTCAAATCAAGAATCCATTAGCGTGGAAGACTTATTCCATATCACAGAACCAATTTTAATGGAACAAATTGATCTGGCTATTAGACAGAAACAAATAAATTCATCAATCCTCAATTTATATTGAATAGTCACAGTATGTGTGCAATATTTTTTGCCAAATTAAATCCCCCAGTCAAGATTGCTCTGGCTATTTGTGTTCAAATTATTTGTTTTCTTAATATTGCTGTAATAAAGACAAAAGCTTAATTTCATTCAACTGGCAATGATTTAATTCACAATTGACTAAATTATTTCATAAATGGTTTGGGGTATAATATCCTTTTAATAGATAATCAGTTATCCAACAATTACACTCTGTGGGGTGCTATAACTAAGCATATTAGCAGATTATTCCTCTAATTTGATCAGGAAAGGCACATGGAAACTGCAGATATTTAGCTTGCAATATGGGCATATGGAATAAAATAGGAAAAGTCAAATTTTATTTAATATGGATACTTGGAATTCCTATATTTACAAAGATTTATGAACAATCAGGGATAAACATAGATTATTCTATGATAAATTTAAGTTAACTTTTTTTCTTCTGCGCATGTCTAAGATGGAGGATTCAGCCTGAGACGCTCCTGGCAAATGGGGTGATACCTGGCATTTTTGGGAGGTTCCTGGGGCGATTGTTCACCACAGCCCCCAGTCCTTGAGAGAAGAACCTTTCCCCGACCCATTGAGGGGTTTTTTGCCCTCCGGAACATCGGGTCGAGGGAAAAAATGGCTGCTGAAGGCTCCGCGGGGTGACGTCGGTAGCAATTGACTGGCGGCGCTTTTCTCGGCCTCCGGCATGGACCGACGGTGGCGGCAGCTCTGCGGTGGTGGCGGCGGCGGCAGCGGCAATGCGGTGGCTCCCCTGGATTCCTGGCCTCTCCGGGGCTTTCTGAGGCTCCTGGGGACCCGGGAGTATGGTGGGAGTCATGGTGGAAGCGGCGCCGGTGCTGGCAGTGGGCATGGGGTGGTCGGCGGCCGCTGGACAATGGCGGAGGCGAGGGGCGGCAGCTGGCTGCTACCGAAGAGGACGCTATGGTGAGAGGCTGCTGGCTTCTATCTTGAAACCCCAGACCTGCTAGGGGGTGGCCTATTTTTGCTGTCCCACTTTGTTGCAGGAATCCGGAGGCCCCATTGGAGACGGGGGCTGTAGACTGGGGGTATAAAATGCTGGAAGACCTGGAAGACCTGGGGAGTGGGAGAGGTTGGAAGACGGCTGAGGGTTGGCCTTGGGCTGCCTCAGGCCATTCCCCCCTCCCCCCTTTTCTTGTTGGCCTGTATAGGCCTTATTATGGTCACCACCCCAGCTACTTTCTGCCTTGCAAGCCATCTCCATTCATTGCTTTCCATGTGTCATCTGTTCCCCGGGTTTACTATTCTGCCTTCTAGACTGGCTCTATTCCACCTATGCCCTTGAAGGTGTGGAGAATGGACAATTCTGATATGGATTCTGAGGGAGTCCGGTTCAACTGCCGTTTCCCCTACCAGAGCGGATAGACTATCGAATCTCTCCATAGCCAATTCCATCTTGGCTAGCCATCGTGAGAGGATGGCCTGGAGAGATCACCTTCTGAGTTTTGTCGAAATTGCACGAGACTTCTTCCACTGTCATGAGAGGACAGTGGAACCCAGTTTTTCCATGTCTTGAGTTGCTGCCTCTCCATGCCCTAGGACGATTAGACTATTCTATGGAACCTCAGCCAGAGGATATTTCACCCTTCCCAGTTCTTGATGCACTCAGCTGCCGAACTCCTTGCGCTGCGAGACTCCCCCCTCTCGCAGGCCTGGCCCTCCACGCTATTGAGGGCCTATCTTGATGATGGATTTTGGAATCCCGAGAGATGGCATGCAGCGAAGAGGGGGTTGAGGGGTTTTTTATTTAAATTTTTAAAGAAAATTTTAAGGGGACCCGGGAGGAAGGGAGGGGGTTGTGAAAGTGGACCTGGGGGGGTCCAGATAGCTACTGAGCGGGGTGACAGGTTGATTGGCTGCAGCAGAGGGGTCAGGAAAGAAAATTTATCCGGGGAGCAGGGGGATAACAAGAAGGGCAATGCAATTGAAATAATGAGTGGGAGGGGCAGGTATGACGGGCGCAGGGGACCATATCATGCGCCGGGGGTGCGCATACACTGTTTACGAGCAATTGCGCACTCCGGTCCCCAATGCGCATCTCGTGGCCTGGGTTGTGCAGAGTCTCAGGCCCAGGGTCCACGGCTGATGTTATGTAATGCCAGGTCGGTTGTCAATAAAGCCCCCCTCATCTGTGATCTTATATTGGAGGGGGGTGCGGACCTGGCAGGTATTACGGAGACCTGGTTGGGCCAAGGGGGGGGTCCCCCTCGTTGAAATGTGCCCACCAGGTTTTCATACATTTCATCAGCCAAGGGCCCAGGGGAGGGGTGGGGGAGTGGCGGTGATTATTAGGGAGAGTCTTTGTCCGAGGGAGACCACTGTTCCTCAGATAGCCGGATGTGAGTCCCTCTTTGTGAAGTGGGGCCATGGGGTGCAGATGGGTTTGCTGACTGCGTACCTGGCTCCCTGCCACGTGGCAGCGACCCTACCCGAGCTACTCGACGTCATCGCCGGGGTGGCGGTGGATACCCCCAGACTTATTGTCATGGGGGATTTCAACCTTCCATCCGCGGGTGAGACGTCAGAGGTGGCTCGGGAGTTCATGGCTTCCATGACGGCCATGGACCTGACCCAGTTAGTTCAAGGCCCCACTCACATAGGAGGACACACTCTGGATTTGATTTTCATCTCTGGTCAGTGGTTGAATGATCTTGGTAGAGGGGACTTAGACATTAAACCCTTGTCATGGACAGATCATTTGCTCCTCCACTTGGACTTTCCTACTGCTTCCCCCCGCCACAGGGAGACGGAACCGACTAAATGGTTCAGTCCCGGGCGCCTGATGGATCCAGAAAGGTTCCTGACGGAGCTTGGGCCATTTCCTGAGACCCTGACACACGACTCGACTGAAGAGCTGGTAGCCGCCTGGGAGAGTGCGGCCGCCGGAGCTTTGGATCGTGTCGTGCCTTTGCGGCCTCTGACCCGATGCCGATCTCAAGTGGCTCCTTTGTTCTCTGAGGAGCTGAGAGAGATGAAGCGTCGGAAAAGACGCCTAGAGAGCATTTGGGGGACTAGTCATTCTGATTCCAACCAGACACAGGTGAGGTCTTATATCAAGACCTACCTAGTGGCGATAAAAGCGGCGAAATCTAACCATTTTTCCGCTCTTATTGCATCTGCAGAGAACCGCCCAGCCACCCTGTTTAGGGTGACCCACTCCCTTCTTCGGGGGGGAGTGCGGGAGGATCCCTTGCAGGGTCGAGCTGAGGATTTTGTGCAATTCCTGCATGATAAAGTCGCTCGGATTCGGGAAGGCTTGGACTCCGACTGGGCGAGTCCGGGGGAGGAGACGAGGGCAGGTCTTGAGAATATTATCTGGGAGGAGTTTGATCCTGTGGCTCCCGAGGATGTGGACAGGGTTCTGGGTAGGATTAGTGCCGCCACATGTTTATTGGACCCGTGTCCCTCCTGGTTGGTACTGGCCTCCCGGGAGGTTACACGAGGCTGGCTCCAGGGGATTATAACTGCTTCTCTAAGTGAGGGTGCCTTTCCCGCCACCTTGAAAGAGGCGGTGGTGAGGCCCCTCCTCAAGAAGCCTTCCCTGGACCCGGCTGAATTAGTTAACTACCGTCCGGTCTCCAACCTTCGTTTTGTGGTGAAGGTTGTTGAGAGTGTGGTGGCACGACAACTGCCCAGGCACCTGGATGAAGCTATCTATCTAGACCCGTACCAGTCAGGCTTCAGGCAGGGGCACAGAACAGAAACGGCATTGGTCGCATTGGTGGATGATCTCTGGAGGGCCCGGGACAGGGGTTGCTCCTCTGTCCTAGTCCTATTAGATCTCTCGGCGGCTTTTGATACCATCGACCATGGTATCATGCTGCAGTGGTTCAGAGGGTTAGGAGTAGGGGGCACCGTTTTGCGGTGGTTCTCTTCCTTCATCTCCGGCCGCTCGCAGTTCGTGTTGGCAGGGGGGCAGAGGTCGACCTCGAGGCATCTCGCATGGGGAGTGCCACAAGGGTCGGTCCTCTCACCTCTTCTGTTCAACATTTATGTGAAGCCGCTGGGTGAGATCATCCGTGGTTTTGGGGTGAAGTGTCACCTGTACGCTGATGATACTCAGCTGTACATCTCCACCCCAGACCACCCCAACGATGCCCTTGAAGTGATGTCCCAGTGACTGGAGGCTGTACGGGTCTGGATGGGGAGGAACAGGCTCAGACTCAACCCATCCAAGACCAAGTGGCTGTGGTTGCTGGCATCCCGATATAGTCAGCAGATGCCATCGATGACTATTGGGGGTGAATCCTTGCCCCCCACAGAGAGGGCTCGCAATCTGGGTGTCCTCCTGGACGCACGGCTGTCTTTAGAAGAGCACATGACGGCCGTGGCCAGGGGGGGCTTTTATCAGGTTCGCCTGATCCACCAGTTGCAGCCCTTTCTGGACCGGGACGCCTTGCGCACGGTCACTCATGTCCTTGTCACCTCCCGGCTGGACTATTGTAATGCTCTCTACATGGGGCTCCCCTTGAAGAGCACTCGGAGGCTCCAACTGGTCCAGAATGCGGCTGTGCGGGTGGTTATGGGCGCAACCCGCTGTGCCCGCGTGACAGCCCTCCTGCGCGAGCTGCACTGGCTCCCAGTGGTCTTCCGGGTGCGATTCAAGGTGTTGGTTACCACCTTTAAAGCACTCCATGGCATAGGACCCGGGTACCTTCGAGACCGTCTTCTGCCACCAATAGCCTCCCACCGACCAGTCCGTTCCCACAGAGAGGGTCTCCTCAGGGTGCCATCAGCCAAGTTATGTCGGCTGGCGACACCCAGGGGGAGGGCCTTCTCTGTGGGAGCCCCAGCCCTGTGAAATGAACTGCCCCCGGAAATACGCAAGATCTCCGACCTCCGGGTGTTCCGCTGCGCATTGAAGACCTTGTTGTTCCGCCAGGCAGGGCTGTCAATATAATCATTTTAAATTGGGGTATTTTAATTTTTAGAGTTTTAAATCAGCCAAATCTATTTAATTATTTTAATTTTTAATTATTGTTGTGTCTTGTGTTTTTAAACTGGCTGTACACCGCCCTGAGTCCTTCGGGAGAAGGGCGGTATAGAAATAAAATAAAAAAAAAAAAATAAAAAAAATAAAAAAAAAATAAAATGAGGATTTCCCTCTACTGTCTGCATTAAATCCCTTGGTGTTGCACATTTCATGATGTACAATATCTTTGCTTGATAGCATGACCGGTATCATTGATTGCAACTAACCAAGCAGGACTAAACCCTCTAGGAATATGTTCAGCTACCTTATATTGTTCCGTATTTTTCAACACCAAGTTGCTACAACACTCCTTTACTCCTTATTTGTCAGTGCAAGAGCTGATAAAATGAAACTGTCAAGGATGAAACCTGTTCTGAACCTTTTTTGGTATGTACTTGCGTGTTAATCCTCCTTTTTGTATATAAGTATCTTGTGGCTGAAGAACTATCAGATATGTATTTTAAACACAATGCCAAATCTGTTTCTAGTGAGGGCTGACATGAAGACAGCATTTATCTTAGTTACTGCTGGATATAATAAGTGGCAGTATGACATTTATCACAGCATGCATGGAGTCCCAGCAAATAATAATGAAGGAATGAAACATTATTTTCTAGCTGAAAGGACTCCCTGTTTTTGCAGCAATATATTAAAACCAATAACATACTGCAATCTGAGGGGACAGTCTATCAAAAGGAAGATATAAGATTTGTGCCCGAAATTCTGGGCAGTTTTGTTAGGATTTTAAAAAAACAGAAAGGAAAAGATTAATAGATACACACTAAGGAAGTAACAATTGAAAAATAAATTATTAATCTATTCTTTATTTTATCATTCTTTATCATCTTTATTTCATCTATTAATAGTTCCCCTGTTTTCATCCACTAAATTTCATAACATTCAGAAATCAAAAAACTGGTGTCCACAATAATCATTATTGGATGAGCGAGCTTGAAGAACATATTGCAAATTTGCGCACTGTAGTTGCATAGTATTACACTTAAGAGGAATAAGATCATTTAAAATACAGAGATAAAAGGGAATTATGATATATTTCGTATAACAGGGTTGACTGACAAAGAAAATAACATATTAATTTAATGAATGATATTTTGGTTCTATTTACACCCCCATAACTCGTGTTTACTGTTCCGTATTGAATGGATAGCCAAACTGCATATAAATATTTTATTCTATCTGTTATGAAGCTGACAAAATTGTAGTGTTTGAAATGTAAAAATTGTCTCAGCATCTGTTATTAAACCTGTTTTGTGAACAATGATGAATCTTAAAAATTTCAGTAGGAGCTGCTAAAAAAAACCCTAGGATTTTTTCCCCCCAGATAATTCCCTCTTGGCATCTGTGCTGTTAAATGACACTGTTTTGTTTATTATTAGGTAAAAAATAATGCTAAGGACAAGATGTACTCACACTGTAATTCAGAATTCACACAGGAATATTAACCTCATGGAATATGTCTACTTATCTACTATGTTCAAAGCAGCTTTCTGCCTAACTAATGTTTTTGGTTTGCAGTCTTATTTCACAATTTTGCACATGTCTGCTATAAATAATCTGATTAAATTAAATGGCCTATACTCTAAGACAGGGGTGTCAAACTCAAAGCCCTCGGGCCGGATCTGGCCTGCGGGGCTGCCCTGGAAACAGCAAAAGACCAGCATGTGGTGCCTCTGCCAGCGAAAATGGCTGGGAGAGTGCGCGCCCCCGAGCTCTGTTTTTGCTGGCAGAGGGTTAGTAAAACAAACTAAAAACAAAACAAAAGGAGAAATGTTTCCCCTTTTGCATTTGAGCATGCAAGAAAGGTCAGGAAAGAGAAAGGGAAAAGGGAAAGACAAAGACAAAGAACAATAAGGGAAGAAAGGAAGAGAGCAAGGAAGGAAAAAGAAGAAAAGGAAGGAAGGAAGGAAGGAAGGAAGGAAGGAAGGAAGGAAGGAAGGAAGGAAGGAAGGATATAATGAGAGTGAGTGAGAGTCTGAGGGAAGTCCTATCTTAGCATTTGGCCACCACATGTACCCCCAACACAAGTGATATCGAGCTGGCCATGCCTACCCTAGCTACGCCCACCCCATCCCCCTGAGGTCAAACACAACCCTGATGCGGCCCTCAATGAAATCAAGTTTGACACCCCTGCTCTAAGACATTGTGTATAGGACTGTAAAAATAGTCCTAGACTTACAACCATTCATTGGTGACTGTTCCAAGTTACAATAGTGCTGAAGAAAGCAATTTACAACCAGTCCACACGCAAATAACCGACACAGCATCACCATGGTTATGTGATCAAAATTTGGACACTTGCAACTGGCATGTGTTTACGACAATGTTGTGGCCCATCAGCAGCCTGTGCAAATTGTAGCTGATTCTGACAACGAGGAGGCTGGTGTGGTGCTGCACCAGCAGCCTATGCAACTGGCACTTGAGTCAGACAATGAGGAGGCTGGAGAAGATGTGGTGCCAGAGGCAGGGATTCAGCCAGGGCCTTCAGAACCTCCAGAAGCTTCTTTAAGTGAAGAGGATGAAGAGGAGGAGCCTCTTCTCGATGCACAGGCGTGCAGAGCTGCCAAAAGGCAGGAGTGGCTCCTCAGGAGGAGGTCTCCTCGAGAGTAAGGCTTGGGGCTAATTGGCCATTCCCTTAGCCTATTTAAGGAGGAACGCCGACTGAAGCAATTTGTAGAGAACAACTTTAGTTCACTCTCCTTCGCGTCTGGATTCTCTGCAAATTGCTTCTGAGCTTTCTGCCAACCATAGTAAGATTGTGATTACTTTGGTTTCTTGTAGAAAGTTTATTAACAGCCTTTGTTTGAAAAAGACTGAGTTATTTTAGTAAATTAAGTTTTGTACAAACTTTGTGTGTGCTGCATTCTTTGGGGTCTGTAGCTGGGGCAGAACAGACAATCGCAGTGTCCTGGGATCATGTAGTTTCCAACAAGCCAAGTCAATGGCGGAAGCCAGATTTGCTTAATGACTACATGATTCACTTAACATCCATGACAGAAAAGATCATATCTCACTTAAGTGGTCATGTCTCACTTAACCTACTTGCTTAGCAATGGAAACTCTAGTCCCAATTGTGGTGGTAAGTCGAAGATTGTCTGTAACTTTAGCTTTCCTTGTATTCCATGTCATTTCCAGAGCATCTGTTTCTTTACCCCTTGTTGCACCCACCGTTTAATTCATGGTAGACTTTTGTATACTGCTTCAAAGGAGACACACACAAAAATCAATATAGATTTCATGAAGGCTTTTAAAAGTAAAGCCTGAAAATCACGTTGAATTTAACCTGATCAATGGAGGTAAGCATGAGGTGTGATATTACTCAGTTCAACAATAGGTAGTTGTTCTATGGATGGTCTCCATCTATTAAAATATCTCCACATATCATTCACTCCATCATCCTGGATCACAGCAGCATGACAGGAACTTTTTGCTGATTATTATTTTTATTAAACACTTTATGGAAAGAATATAAAGAAACAGAAATAAGCGGCATGTAAAAGTAAAGTAAAGGGTAAAATACAAACAAAGGCTTTCAAATGCCATACAACTGCAATTGCCCAATCTAGCTCAAATTATTTATAAAATTATACATTATATCCTATCACTTTTCCAACAAAAAATGCAAGTCTTTAAACTAAACATTAAATATTATGCTTTAAGTTAATGAAGCATAGTATAAACCACTAACTAAAACCATAAACTACAATAGATTAATACTAAAAATATAATTATGGATGCTATATGTGTAGAAGAAGACAAATTTTGGACATGGTACAAATCCATGCATTGAAGTATAATCCAAGAATTATTTCCTATTTGAACTGAATGTTGTGACATGTCAGATACTTCGATGATATCCATAAAATGAATACCTTGCCCAACCTATTTATGTCATGACATCTTATAATGGAAGCATATTTCTATTTACCCTGTGAATTTTATTGAAGCTTCATATTTAATACTTCTTAATGGATTGTTTGTTGGTATTGCTTTTGAGTCAGACTTAATTTTTGGCAACAGCCTGAACTAGTCTCTACAGTTTCTTTGGCAATATTTTCAGAAGTGGTTTACCATTGACTTCTTCCTAGAAATGAGAGAGAATGACTGACCCAAATCAACCAGCTGGTTTTGTGCAGAACTAGAATTCATGGTCTCCTAGTTTTTAACCAAGTGTATTTAATTATTGTACCAAACTGGCACTTCTTTAATAAACATATATTTTATTAATTTCTGCCATAGCTTACAACTAATGGACTGGATGTGGCCTACCACTCAGAATCACTTGGCCTATAGTCACAAAAGAAATACATTTACCCAGTGAGAATTATTGTCTTAGGTTGTTTCCATTGTTAAGATTTATTCAAGGTATTATTGCTTTACAAATCACATCTAGTAAATGTTCCTTATGGGTGGAATGGTTGCCTCCATTAGAAAAAGACTTTTAACCCAGCAATGCATTTTGCTAACTGCAGAATAAATTATTTTCCCCAATCCCATTTTCCCTGCCATTACCTATATGTGTCCCCCCCCCCAAAAAAAAAATGTTTCAGAAAATTGAGGAATACCCTCTGGCATGCAGTGGGTGGGAAGAGGGAGGATACAACAGAGAAGCAAATATGAAGTTCACCTACCTTCCCCCATTCTTTTAATATGAACAATCTTTCAAACTAACCTTCTGCTGTTTCATTAAAAACAACATGCCTTTATAACTACATATTCTCTGCAATCCTGTGAGATTTTTGTGGGCAAAGCCATTATCTTTTTTCCAGGTCTGTTAGTACTTAGGTAGTGAAATATATTAAATGTCCTTCAGCACAGGATTTGCATCCCATGAAACTATTGATTTATAATTCAGTTAGAGCAGGGGTGTCCAGCCCTGGCAACTTTAAGACCCATGCTGACTGGGTTATTCTGGGAGCTGAAGTCCACAAGTCTTAAATTTCCCAAGGTTGGACACCCCTGAGTTAGAGCAACAGATACTGTTTCTTGCTTGTTGAGTCACATAGACTCTAGTTTCCCTCTAATTTTAGTATCCTTTGTCATCTTTATATTAAACATGAGAAAAAACTAAAAAAAAAAAAGGAAGATAGTTTCAACCAATAGCATTCATTTATTGTGTGTCAATTGGATGAGAGATCTGGCTGGAACTATGTTCTGATGTATTTATTCAGGAATCCTATATTTAAAATATTTCATTTGAAGTATGTGACAACATCATCATTGTCCTCCATTATCAAGAACACATTTTATTTAACTTATCACAAGGATTGCTTTTATGGATAAATTACATCCTTTATTATTTGTCTTTTTTAAAAGAAAATCTGTGGAAACATGAGATTTATATAAATTTATGCAAATATGTTCCTTCCTGAAGAATCATGGAACTGATTGTTTTGACAATTATTCTAGCTTGCATGCAAACATCCAAGTTAAGAGTATAGCAGTTACAATTCTTACCCAAATGGGCCATCAGCACCAGGGGTGGGTGTTACTACCGGTTCTGTGGGTGTGGCTTATTTTATGGGTGTGGTTTGATGGTCATGTGACAAATAATTCTTTAGGATTTACTGCTAGGATTTAGCAGTACCTCTGCAAGCAGGCTTTTAACTGCTTGCAGAGCCGTACTGGTCTACCCATTTGTTTTTAGAGTGCACTGGTCTACCACCACACTGCCTTTTACTGCTGATCAACTGTAGGGTGGCCCTTTGAAGCACCGTGGCAAGAGTTTAAACAGTTTTTTGCTGCTCTGCCACCACTGAGAGCATCAGAAACCACTTTCAGGCAGCTTGGCCTCAATTGTCAATCTACCACCACCGAGTGGTTTACAAGGAGCGGATCAGTTCTAGCCAATCAGTTGGGAGGCTTCTTGGCTTCTCAATTTAAAGCTAAGATGTCTTGTTTTTTTTCCCTCTTCCTTATCAAGTGAGCCCTGATTTTTTCCTTCTAGCCGATCAGCTGAGACTCGGGAGGCAATGAATAGATTGGGGGTGGGACCAGGCAGAGGTGATATTTACCGGTTCTCCGAACTACTCAAAATTTCCACTACTGGTTTGCAAGAACCAGGGAGAACCGATAGCAACCACTGATCAACACCCATGACTTCCTGTCTTCCACAAATGCTTCACAGACAAATTTATTACTCAAGTGATTGTAAGAAATAAGTTCATTAACATCAGAGGTGAAATGCTCCTGATTCAGACCAGCTCGGGCGAGTAGGTAGCAATGGCAGCGGGCAGTTCGGAGAACCAGTAGCAAAAATCCCTGCCCCTGCCCCCCATGCCCAGCTGAGCCACATGATCATCAGAGGCTTTTTTTCTTTTAAATGCCTCTGACGAGCCAAGCTCTGATGGTCCAAGCTCTGACGATCCCAGCTGAGTTACCTGATTGGCAGACGGTTATTTAAAAACCCTCTGATGATCAGGCAACTCAGCTGGGATCGTCAGAGCCTTTTGAAAGCATTTTTTTATATGGTTTTACATGTAAAAAATGGTTTTAAAAGTAAAAAAAATTGGCCACGCCCACCCAGTCACATTACCCCGCCACCAAGCCATGCCCACAGAACCGGTAGTAACAAATTTTAGATTTCACCACTGATTAACATGATATTTACCTCTCATTAAATAAATAAGACATGCAATTGGATGTAATATTTCACTATTTTTGACAAGAAAAAGGCATCATCTAAAGGAGCAATGTCATTTTTGTTATTGAATTCAGCTGCATTCAACAAAAATGAGAAACAATTGCACTGTCTATAATTCCCTATGAAAACCACAGTAATTGTCATGGGTAAATGCCTTATTCTTGAATGGGGGAAATGTACTCATAGAGTATCAAGGGTTAATTTATTCTTCCTTTCCTAATGTATTCATCTGTAACCACTCCTACTCCCTAATCCCTCCTCATTGATATAAAAGGGGATACATGCTCCTCCTCTTTGCTTCTATCTGCAATCACTCAGTGAATATAGAATGCTTGCTGTAAATAAACAATACTTTGTTTGAATACTATAATTCTGAATTCTTTATTGAGTCCGATCTTCGAATTACGGCAACAATTTGGTAGCAGAGGATGGTTGGCTGACTCAATAAAAAACAGACATGCCAAAGAAAGAAAACTTCAGAAACAAAAGAGAAAGACCCAACACCAGGGCACACAACAAAGAAATGGAAACAGATCAAGAAATGATCGTTGAATCTACAACTATAATGGCAAGAGAATCTGAAAACTCCACTACAGACAACGAAGAGGTAATCGATGAACCCGACGACCAAGAAGTGAGCGAGACAGAAAACAACACTCTCAGATCAGAAATACTAAGACTGCTGAAAACCCAAAAAGATGACAAAAATCTCATCGCGAACCTCCAAGACATCATAAAAGATAGCAGAGCAGCGAGAGAAAATCACACCAACGCACCAGAATCTAAAGATCTCAAAATGGTAAGCGAATTACCTATAGATGAGAGTGTAACTAAAAGAAAGACTAACGGTCCTGTACAAAATTTTGAATGGCAGCCATCTTGGTTTCAACAGACCAGCAAAATGGCCGAATCAGAACCAATCAGAAAGCAGAGTTCAAAATGGCTGGCGCGAAAAGCTTTACACAGCGTGAAAAATAAAAAAGAAAAATTCTATTCTTCAGAAGAATCTGATACAGACACCGAAGAAGCACCAACCGAACTGCAAATCGAAACAGCTATGAAAACACTTTTTGCAACTTTTGGTCTGAATTTAAAAATATCAAAAAAATCGACGAAAACAACAAAGGCAGCCGATCAAACAGCGAAGAAAAGACAAGCAGCACAATCCAAAGGCAAAGACGCAGAAGCAAGCAAGCAAACGTCTCGGCATCTATCCACTTCAACCCGAACAACAAGAACACCAACGCCCGAACCCAGAGAGCCTTGCAAGTACTCGCCCACACCACAAACGCTTCCAGGAGCCAGAAGCCTCAACCAAGACGACTTCGATGGAAAGAAGCAAGCCCCGATCATCACCTGGACGCCTAAAGTTGAGCCAGAGAGCGAATCATCAGAGGAAGAACACTACGAGGGAGCTACAGCGACGAGAACCTCTCCCGACAGCTTCAGGAACGAAATGAACAACGCGCATGCGCAAATACACACAGATGAATATAGAGACAATGAAGAACAGAGAGAACCATTCAGACTAATCGCAAGTATACCTACACCATTCTGCAATTATCAGCATTTACAAGACCATGGACAGCCTCCAGTTGTAAGTAATGCAACAAATAACATTGGAAACTTGCCTAATGATTTTCCAAAATTGAGAATAGACGGTATTAATTTACAGGAATGGAGTCAACAACTCCAGGTTGTTTTCTTAAAAGAGAATTTATTATTTTTCATAACTAACCCTTCCAAAAAAACCATGGACCCTAAAATTGGACTGCCTACACCACAGAGCATTCTATTTACTAATATCTAGTATATCACCTGCTATCTATCATAGTATTAAGCATAATCTAACTGTCTCAGAAATAATTCATTGTATGTTTAAATTGTTTCATAGTGAAAGTGTGGCAACTACAACAAGAATGTCTAAAAATTGCTTCTCAGCCAGGATAAAACCTGAAACTACTGTAAGTGAACATTTACTATCACTAAACGCAACTAGAGCAGAACTCCATTTAAGGGGAGAAATAATATCTGATGAGACAATGAAAAGCATTATCATTAATTCATTAGACTCATCATGGGATAATTACATATCACATTTGGACACAATTAATTTAGGATATCTATCTATAGAGAGTTTATCAAATAGATTAATAGCTGAAGATAATTTGAGAAGAAGCCGCTACAGCGCATACAAAGAACACAGACAGACCAAAAGGGTAGTATTTCAAGACAGGTATCAAGAATCAATTGAGTGTTATAATTGTGGATCCAAAGAACATTATAGAAGAGACTGTCCAAAACCTCTTAGAGAAAGACAAAAACATGACACTAGAAACAGATAACATAACAGACAATCATCTATTGACAGATACAGACATAGAAACTCAGCAAACTTTAGAGAACATAGAGGGGGCAGAGATAACTCAAGAGATAGAAAGTCTGGATCATTGTATGGATTAGATAAGTACACTATAACCAAAAACCAAGACTCAAAGGATAATGCCTGGCTCATTGATTCTGGGGCAACAAATCACACAACACACGATAAGAAAATATTATCTTCCTTCATAGAAGATAAATTTGTAATTAAAGTAGCTAATCAAGAGGAAGTCCAAGTCATTGGAAGAGGAAATGTAGATTTACCCGGTCTAGGGAAAATAGAGGGGGTTTTATTAATACCCAAAATACCTCATAACATTCTTAGTACAATAAAGCTAAGCAGGGACTCTAACATAAATATAATATTCTCAAAAGGAAAAGTAACCCTAGAGAAAAACAAAACAAACTTAGGTAATGTGATTACCAAAGGAGATTTACCATATTTAGTCACAGAGGAAAGATGGCTACACAACATTGATTCAAACATGGAAAATGACACTAGCATAGAAAATGAAAACAACAACGACAGTGACAATGAGGAACACGAACCAGAACATAACGATGAAACCACATCTGTCAACAATACACATACTAACAAAAGACCAATAACTGGAAAACCAATTCATGATGAATGTGCACATATATTACATAGAAAATTAGGACATGCTAGTTTTCCTGTAATACAAAAAATGATTGAACATGCTGAAGGTGTTAAAATAAAAGATTGTAAAAATTACTTGGAATGTTCAGTATGTAAGTCCTCAAAACTCAGAACCAAACCCAGACCAAAAAAAGCAACAAGATCATCAAATCACATTTTTAACCTGGTACATATGGATCTAGTTGGTCCATTAACTCCATCAATTACATACAAAAAACGATACTTTCTTACTATTGTAGACGACTATAGTCGTTATGGCTTTGTCTACACTTTAAAACACAAAGATGAAACATTTCAAAAGTTTAAAGAATTTTATAAACGTGTAGAAACACAACACAACATAAAAATAAAACAGATCATGACAGACAGAGGATCTGAATTCATGTCAAAGGAATTCTTCCAATGTCTAAAAGCCAAAGGGATGCTACATTTCACCTCTAGTCCTTTCTCTGCATTTCAAAATGGAGTAGCGGAACGAAAAAACTCAACACTACAAACCATGATTAGATGTACATTAGAAGATGCTGGTTTAGGCAAACATTTCTGGTCAGAAGCACTATTATATTCCAATTATACTCTTAACAGACTTTGGTCTAGTGTCATAAATAAAACACCATATGAATTGATGTATAATAAAAAAAACCCAAGATAGCCCACATGCATGTATTTGGAGTTACAGCGGATGTACATATACCGAAACAATTGAGACGTAAGGGAGATAATGTATCTAGAAGGCTCAGGTTCATGGGCTATGAAACAGGCACAAAGGGATATAGATTTATTGACAATAATAACAAATTCATAATTTCTAGGACAGCTGTATTTCACGAACAGGCCAATTGGTCTAATATACATCTTAATGAGATACTTCCAACAACAAGGCCAGACATTAAAACTCAAGATAAAACAGAAAGAGAAGGACATAATTACAGTGCACAAAAGGGCAACAACAAAACATGGATGGGAAATTGTCCCAAAATCAAAACAGATTCATTAACACAAAAGGAAGCAAGATATTTACATGATAACGACAGCAGACCAGAAAGAACAATTAGATGTAACAGGAACCAAGTACCAAATAGATATAAGGATTACATAATGCATATAAATAATGATACATCAACACCCAATACATATGAGGAAGTATTAAAACTCCCCACAGAAGAAAGAAAGAAATGGGAATTAGCCATGGCCAAAGAAATTGACAGTTTGCGAGAACTCAAAGTATTCACCCCAATACCAGCTCCAAAAGACAAAACAATTATTGGCACTAGGTGGATATTCAAAATTAAAAATCTAGAAGAGGGCAGCACGTTATATAAAGCAAGACTAGTTGCACAGGGCTATGCTCAAAAGTATCCTGAGGATTATACCGACACATATTCTCCCACTGTAAGGACTGAAAGTGTTAAGACAGCTTTAGTAATAGCCTCAGCCCTTAATCTTGAAGTCTTTCAATACGACATACAAACTGCATACCTACATGCAAAACTCGATAAGGAAATATATGTAAGAGCTCCTCATAGTCAAAACACAAATAGAAACGAAACTTGGTTACTAAACAAAAGTTTGTATGGATTAAAGCAATACGGCAAACGTTGGTATGAATGCTTGGACAACGTACTCAAAACTATGAACTTCAACGCCACAACTGCAGACAATTGTTTCTTTGTTAGGAGAGATGGTGATTCACTAGAATTTGTGTTAATTTATGTGGATGACATTTTGTATATTGGCAAACATAAAGATAAGAGAGATACATTTGTAACAAAATTAGGAGAACATTTTTCATTAAAATCATTGGGGAAAGTAAATAAATATCTTGGAGTTCAAATTAGTAAAACTAAAAAAGGATTTAGATTGTCTCAGAAGGATAAAATTATTGAACTCTTGAACAGATGCAATATGAATGATGCAAAGCCTTGTGATACCCCAATGCAAGCTGATTTTCTAAAAAATATGAATGAATCATCTCCTGAGTTTAATGATAATACACTTTACAGATCAGTTATTGGTTCTCTTTTATATATTTCTAATTGGACCAGACCCGATATTGCTTTACCCCTTAATTTATTATCCAGATATGTCAGTAAGCCTTTAATTTATCATTGGGAAGCCATTAAAAGAGTGCTAAGGTATTTGAAACACAGCCTAGACTTTTGCTTACTGTTAGAACCCAACAATGTTAAAGAGCCTATTCTTACTTGTTACGCTGACGCTGACTGGGCAGGCGACACTAAAAGCAGGAAGAGTACTTCCGGCTATGTATTCTTTCTTAACAATTGTCCAGTCTACTGGTATACTGGAAAACAAGATTTAGTAGCTACGTCAATGACTGAGGCAGAGTATATTTGCTTGTCAAAAGCTTCTAATAATCTCATATGGTTCAATGATCTATTATCAGATGTTTGGAAGAGTCCTTCATTACCATTTATCATACATGAAGGTAACAAAGCTGCAATAGAGATATCTAGAGCAGATGCTATTGGTCAGAGATCTAGACATATAGATATCAAATACAAGCATGTAAGGCAAATATCTCAAAATGGATTCAATAGAGCTATTCATTGTGAAACCACAGATCAAATAGCTGATATATTGACTAAGCCTTTAAAATCAAAACAACATAAATATTTAACTTCAAAATTACAAGTTTTATATTATTCTGAATCTGAATGTAACTACTGTTGTATGTCGAATCGGCATTTAGAGGGGGATTTGTCATGGGTAAATGCCTTATTCTTGAATGGGGGAAATGTATGCTCATAGAGTATCAAGGGTTAATTTATTCTTCCTTTCCTAATGTATTCATCTGTTACCACTCCTACTTCCTAATCCCGCCTCATTGATATAAAAGGGGATACACGCTCCTCCTCTTTGCTTCTATCTGCAATCACTCAGTGAATATAGAATGCCTGCTGTAAATAAACAATACTTTGTTTGAATACTATAATTCTGAATTCTTTATTGAATCCGATCCTCGAATTACGGCAACAGTAATTCCACTCTGTTAAAAGCACAGAGCACTTTATTTTTTCCAGGAGAAAACACAGAGATGAGATTTCACACACATTCTTTTACGCAATGTAGTTCTGAAAGTTCAGATGTGAACAGGAATGGATATGCTTTTGCTGTAAAATTTCATTTAATAATTACATCTTTCTTACCCTTCTCTGCAATGAGTTGAAGACATTGCTTACCCAGACTCTCAGAAATTGACATAACTTGGTGCAAGACTTTTCTAAAAAGGTAGGAATTTTATAATGTTGCAAAATTTTCTTCATTATGTCACATTAAGCTAGAAAAAGGCAAGAACAATAGGGCAATTGCAGATGTTCAGCCCAATTTGTTAAGCCATATATGTGCAAGTACACAAATTGCTAATTTTTCATGACTTTGTTAGGATTTCTTTGCCTGCTCCCATCAGCACTAATTGGGCTTAAAACAACTTTTGCCATTGTAGGCAAACACAGTACACCACTTAACGTTTTTATCACACCTAGCTGGAATTGCAACTAGTTCATATGACTTGACAGAATAAATGATGTTGTGAGATAATAAGGAAAATTGCCAACCCAAATGTATTTGTAACAATGAGTGAGAGCTAGGACTAATTAACACCTTTCTTTGACATTGAGTCTACATACCAGTTCTGTGGGATCAATTTTCTCTAAGTACCTGACAGATCCTGACTTAATTTCTAAGAATTAAGAAATTCTTAATCGAAATACATACAAGTGTTACACATTGCAAATGGCTTGATAATTGATTAAAAATCAATAGGCAAACAAATGTGCAGCAATTCAGAAAGTGGGGGAAGGGGAGGGAACTACTTTTAGTAGGAAATAGTTTCAATTATAGAATAATATGGCAAGATTCCAGTTCAAACTGTTTCATTAATTCCTTTATCAATGTCACTCTTAGGCCATTTTCCTGCCAATATTGTGCCTATTCTATTCTATATTGTTTTCTCGCCTGTCTATAATTTCTGCACAAGATATTTTACTGTTCCTATATTGGAAATATTTTATATTATACTAACTCTGCTGTAGTATTGCTAATACTATGTATTATGCGCTAAGAAATAGTTTATTATGTTTCAGCTATAACATTGGGAATTATATTTAATCTCTGACCTGCAAATTGAATTCATATATTCTGGATAAGCCATGGTTGACATCCCAAAGTGTGCCCACCAAATTGTATCACCAAAAACCTGATAAAATTACTGATTTTTCATAGTGTGACCTTTTCAGACAGAAATAAAGAACATTTTAAATTCTTCTCAAACTGCAAGATGGCTGAACAGTTCAATCCCACCTATTGCGTTGGAAGCATTTAATCATGAGTTCTTTTAGGTACTGCTGCTAAATTAATAACCCCCCCCCCAAAAAATGCAATATGGTTCCAAAAAATTGCCTCCCCAGGCTAGTTCAAAGTGCAGATGTTCAGGTCACTAAATAGTGGAAGATGCAAATCTTTGAAACAAGTAGTGAGACTTATGTTCCTACCTAGAGCTTGACTGCTTTCCCAAATGCTCAGGAACTTGAATTCTCTCTCTATCAGGGAGTTCTCAGGCTATAGATATTCATCCTGTGACAGTGGCTGACCCAGCTTGCTGCCATGCCATTTGCTTCCTCCTTTTGAAACTTGAACTGTATCACTAGTTTTCCCTCATGTAACATTTGTCTATGGTTCACTTTATGAACCAAGACTATCTTATTTCAAAAAGAAGCACAAAGAGCTATGTTTATCTGGGGTGTTTCTTTAAAACCATTATGCAAAGGCAATATATAAAGTCCAATCAATTATGTATTGAAACCGTAATATGCAAAGTGCACTTTAAAAATATTCTGAATGCTCATTAATGGGACAGGCTACTTCAGCTCTAAAAATTGCATTTTTTTTCCCTTCAGTGGTTTTTTTTTTTTTTAATGAGGAATCCCTTTCTTTCTCTTTTGAATCATAATTCTCATCTCTTGCTCTCTCTATGGACAAATGTCCTTGTGTTTAATATAAAAATGCCATTTTTTCAAGGAAATGATATACCAGGAAACTTATTTAATGCTAATGTATGCACACACATAGACCCACTTTCCCTTTTCTTTATCTAAAGGACAGTGTCACTTGGAATTATCAGTAATGCAAAGCAGTTGCGGCATCACTGTTCAAGTGACACTATCAGTGATATAAAGTTGACAAGAAGAATAGCAGAGCTGGAAAGCAAAATATTCTGCCAAAGAAGAATACGGTATGCCATCTCAAAGAAGGCAGAGAGCTTCAGGTGATGAAAATCACCAGTATTTCCTCAAATTAAACATTTTAAAACAGCCACTCCTAGTTTACACAGTGCTCTGACTTTCAAATTCAAATGTGCCATTAGAAGATAAAATATATGGCATGTGTTATAACCAGAGTATTCCTAAGAGTGAATTACTTTAAAAAGCATTTGTTCCTCTTTCTTCTCTTTTTTTTCCATTATTGTCTGCAAAGTGCCCGACTCTCAATCATTTGGGAAGGTTAGTGTATATTTCTTCAAAACATTTCTACCTCACTCTTGAATTAAGTAAAAAAAAGTGTTTCAAATCAAATTACAGATATCCGTGGGTGACAGTCCCTGCCCCGAGGCTTTTTATCTAAAAGACATCACACATAAGGAAAATGAGGGGGGAGATGGAAGAGGAGAAACAAAGACTCATGAGCCACTTACAGTTCTTATCATGCCCAGCTGGAATGCAAACAGTTAGATAGCATGATAGAATATTTGATGATTATGTGATAGTTGGGGAAATTGCCCAAAGCAATTGGTATTTTCAGCAGAGGCCTACTTCTCTTCCCTGTCTTTCCTTCCCTGCCTTTCAGTGTAACCCAATTTTTGTTATTATAAATTCTGGTTTGAAAAGACAGCTAGGGCTCCTAATTTTTCACTTCCTGAATAGCGGGTGTTTGTGGAATTAGAGAGGAGGAACATTGTTATCCCATAGGCGTGACATTCCCTTATGGGTCAATGGCAGGTCCTTTACCCAAGAGAAGCTAGGGGTTCAAACTACAGGAATATTCAAAAGATATCTGCTTCCATAAGAAAGGTTACTTACTTGGCTCCTACAACTGCTCCATATAAAATGTATCTGATAGAGCAGACAGTGTTTCTTCTAATCGTGGTTACAACAACAATAAGTCACAGAGTGAACATTTCAACAGAAATTCTTAAACATCTGGTTATGAAATCAATTGAAGTAGACATAATGCATGACTTATTGGACATTTTTCAGTAATAATAATAATAATAATAATAATAATAATAATAATAATAATAATAATAATAATAAGTAGTAGTAGTAGTAGTAGTAGTAGTAGTAGTAGTAGTAGTAGTAGTACGGGCTGGATTAGAAGACCTCCAAGGTCCCTTCCAGCTTCTATTTTATTCTATTCTGTTCTGTTCCGTTCCGTTCCGTTCCGTTCCGCTCCGCTCCGCTCCACTCCACTCTATTCTATTCTACTCTATTGTTTTCTGGTTTGGCCTACTTAAAAGAGCTGACATGTCCAGAAGCAACTTGTTCTGGCAGCAGAACAACCAGATGGTGGATAAACTGGGCCTGGTGGCTCAGCAGACTGATAGCATTGTGATTAACACCAGCTGTCTGCAATTACTATAAATTCGAATCTCACCAGGCTCAAGGTTGACTCAGCCTTCCATCCTTTCTAAGGTAGGTAAATTGAGGACCCAGTTTGTGGGGGCAATAAGCTGATTTTGTATAAAATATACAAAAGTATGAAGGCTATTGCTTAACGCATTGTAAGCCGCCCTGAGTCTCCAGAGAAGGGCGGCATATAAATAAATAATAATAAAAAAGCTATAAGAGAAGATAATGTAGGTAATGGAATTGTGGCTTTCATTTTAGAAAAAGTTGGCGTAATTTTCCTTATGGTATAAACCCCATATAATCCATTGTTCACAGGCTAGCCCCTTTGGCGAAAAACTCTTCTTTATAAATTCTTGGGTTTTATGGCTTTTAATGAAAACATTTTGAACTTGGAAAGCCAACAATTGCTTTGAATGAAACAGGCCAAAGCAGATAGAGAGCTCTGATATTTGGTTCTATATAGTAAATATAAATATGTTATTCAAATTTTTATGAGCTTATCCCACTCGATATTTAAGGAGAATAAATGCTTTAGAAAAAGAAGAAAATAGCAGTTTAAGGAGAGCAACATAAAGTATTATAAAAAGAAAAGACATATAGCAGGTATCCTTAACACATGAGAGCCTGTTCGGTGCAGTGGTTAAGGCCAGAAGCTGGGAAATGGTGAGTTCTAGTCCTGTATTAGGTATGAAGCCAGCTAGCTCAGGGGTCTCCAACCTTGGCAACTTTAAGATTTCCTCAGCTGGCTGAGGAATTCTGGGAGTTGAAGTCCACAAGTCTTAAAGTTGCCAAGGTTGGAAACCCCTGAGCTAGATGACCCTGGGCCAGTCCCTCTTCCTAAGCCTCAGAAAGCAGGAAAAGGCAAACCATTTCTGAATTCTTGCCAAAAAAAAAAAAAAACTACTCCAGGCATTCACCAGGACAACATACTGAATTGAAAGCACGCACATAAAAAAGTCTTAACCCAAACAAATCACTACACATTTCATAATATATGTGAGATGGTAGAGACAGGGGTTCTAATTTTTTTTACTACCAGTTCTGTGGGCATGGCTTATTTTGTGGGTGTGTCTTGGAGGTCATGTGACTAGGTGGGCATGGCTAGCTGGTCAGAGTCATTTCTGGAAGGTCCTCGCACTTATGACCAGTCCTCGCACTTACGACCCGATTCATTTGTTTGCTTTTAACACTGATCAGCTGTAGGACGGCCCTTTGAAGCCCCGCGGCAAGAGTTTAAACAGTTTTTTTTCCCTCTAGTCATCAGCTGGGACTCAGGAGGCAGCAATAGAGCCTTGGTAGTACAGTGGTCTAAAGTACTCTGTTATTAAGACCAGCTGCCTGCAATTACTGCAGGTTCGAATCTCGCCAGGCTCAAGGTTGTCTCAGCCTTCCATCCTTTCTAAGGTAGGTAAATTGAGGACCCAGTTGTGGGGGCAATAAGATGACTTTGTATAAATATACAAAAGGCTATTTCTTAGCGCATTGTAAGCCGCCCTGAGTCTCCGGAGAAGGGCGGCATATAAATCAAATTAAAAAAAAAATAGATTGGTGGTGGAACCAAATAAAAGGTAAGAATAATGTGGGTGGGTGGGTGGGAGGGCAGGGGGGGAGAACCAGTTCGGTGACATCATATCGTCACTGCTACCAGCTCGGCCGAACCAGACCGAACCAGGAGGAACCCAGCACTGGTAGAGATTGGGTATAGGTGAGCATGGGAGACAATTGTGCAACTTGTTTCATGGTAACTAAAAATGTGAATGGTAGATGAGGATTTGATAATGGCCTGCCTCAGTGTGTGATCATCCCTGCTCAAAATTATAAAAGCAGGGTTGGTATAGGAAGCTCATATTTCTTCCTGCTTGTATCCTTTTCAAAATTTTGGCTTCCTTAAATCTTTTCTCTTCTTCTTTCCCAAAAATCCCTTAACATTCTGAAAATAATTTTAAACGACAGCAGTGGTAAAAGTGGCAGAAGGAGTGATACAGATTTGTGAAGAGTAACCCTGCTTTGTTTCCAGATGCTTCATCCAGACTGTGGCATAGACCCAATTCCAATGGCACCATGATTTTAAAAATTCACTCACTTCGTGTACCGAAACAGAGTGACTGGAACAAATCTCAGAAATGGGCTGGACCAATATCAATTGTCCAATGGATTTTAACTGGAAATTGATCTTTCTGCCCATAAATGACACAAGTCTTTTAGCTTTCATACTCGAGTATCACAACATTCAATCCAGTACTTCAAACTGAAGTGTCAGTGCCAATAGAAGAAAATATTTGTAATTCAGGATTGAACTGTGGGACACTTGATACTTCATCAGCTTGGTTGTTTTCTTGCAGTTGTTTCATTGCCCAACTGGGTAACATCATCAGTAGCTCTTTGAAAATATATAGTAATATATGCACTCTTTCATAGATCTGCCCAGGCCAATAGCATATGTTTTCTCTGGGAGTTTCCATCCTAGCTTAGACCCTTGGCCATAAAAAAGTGTCTCTGCTTATCATCTTTGGTACAATAATATGGAGAGCCCAAGTCATATACTATCTCTTCCCTTAAGTTCTTGGCAAGCCTTTTCCCTGGCAGAGTACCCTCTATAAATACCCAAATGCTGCAGATTTTTTGTTTGTTTGTTTGTTTGTGGGTGGGCTGCCAATACCTGTTTTAGTTGGGAATTTCCTACTCTCTGTTCAAACAGGAAATTGATAATATTTGGGAAATATTTATTATTAATAAAATTTCTTATTAATATATAAAAGCAGTTGGTGGTTTGGTACTCAGAGGGTGAGTATATCAGTGAAATGTGCCAAAATATTTAAATATATAAAAGACCTGATCCAGTGGTGGAATTCAAATTGTTTTACTACCGATTCTGTGGTCATGGCTTTGTGGGCGTGGCTTGGTGGGTGTGGCAGGGGAAGGGTACTGCAAAATCTCCATTCCCACCCCACTCCAGGAGAAGGATATGCAAAATCTCCATTCTCACCCCATTCTGGGGCCAGCCAGAGGTGGTATTTGCCAGTTCTCTGAACTACTCAAAATTTCACTACCGGTTCTCCAGAACCAGTCAGAACCTGCTGAATAGCACCCCTAACCTGATCCACCAATAATTGAGAGATTAAATTGTACAGATGTAACCACCACATGCAAACACACATCCTCAGCTCCAAGTAAATACACATCATACAGTAGGCTAGCTACTTCTGTCATCCTTTATTTCTGTAGTAGATTATCCTTCCCCTTACAGAAACACTTGAGTCTTACTTTCTTTATCAATGATTCTAAATGCTGTTTCTCACAACCTTAATGTAATATTTTTATGATAGTCAACCATGATAACTCCTCTTCTGCATGCCTCCATCCACGTTTTAACTTTTTGGGTCATGAAGAAAGAAAAGAAGACATTTTGGAGACAATAATTATTCAAGGAGATCTTTTTTTTCTGTGTCATGGATAAATAATCTGTCACACACAGAGAGCCTGGTTTTCTAGACCACAATTCTTGGCATTGTTTATGCTGATTTGGAATATAGAGACTGAGATTCAACATATAGAGGGCCAGCTATTATGTTTCCCATCCTGAATATAGATTCATAAAAGCTCAAGCACTTTTAAGTATATGCAAGGCTTCAAAGTATTGTTCCCTTTTAGAGGATGCTTTTAAGAAATGGTTATTTAAAATGCTCCATAATTATGTTCTTTCTGTGAAAGCAGATAAGGTAGTGCAGAAATCAGTAGCCACATTGCTTTACATTAATAGCTTTCTACATCATGAATTTGCCATATGTGGCACTCTTCCATTTTCACAGCCCCTGAGCCAATTATATGTAAGTTATCAGCCACCAAGGTACTCTCCTCATTGACCCTGTTTATTTGAAGACCATTCCTTCAAATCATTTTTGGACTTCTAAACAGAATTTAATTCATCAGCTTTGGCAGCTTGGCAATGCTTGAAACTTAAGTAGCTACGTTTGGCCCAGATATAATTAGTGAAGCCAAGCTTCCAGATGCTCAACATCTGTTCTTCTCAGCTGCAAATTAAGTCAAGCAAATATTCCCTTATATTCACATGTGAAGAAGCTTCTGTAGTCCTGCTTAACAGCATTTAGACAAAGAATGAAGTCTTATGGTGTGAAAGTCAGACTCTTTTACAATAGCATATATTTTGAAGGAGCAAATTTGTTACATCAGTTCCCAGAACAATATTCAACTCTTGTTTCCAGGTATGTCTGTGTATTATCCTGAAGCCATTTGCAGAAAGGAACTGGAACAGAGGCCAGACATTATTTTATATATCTGGTATCAAATGTGACAGAAGATATTTACTTTCTTTGTCTTCATGATGTTTCAATAGTACAGGTAGGTGACATATTGGGAAAGCATAAAGACTTCATTTAAAAACTGACATAAATTGTTGTCAGGGTTAAGTTAATGACTGGAAGAATCCACCTCACCTCAAAAATGTATTTAAATAGAAGTTCAAGAATGAAGAGTATGTAAACAGATATCTCTGTTCAATAGGCTCTGTGACCTTGGCATAAAAAGAAAACTAGGTCTATAAGGTGGTGCTGCTAGGCAAATAAAATCTAACAAGATACACATTCTGAACTACAATTACTATTTGCTCAGAAACATTTAATTATGGTTATGACTAACGGTTCTGATATACAATGGATATACAACATATACAATGTTCTTTTTTTCCTTGGAAGTAAACAAATGGGAAATATGAATCTGGCGGGTTTTTTTTCTGTTTTAAATGAAGCACTCTGCTATTGCTAGCTTAGTGAATGGCACATCCAAATTAAACACTGAACGAACAGCACACACTAATAACTCCTGAGTATAGTGTCCTTTGCTCCAGAGAAATTGCTTTCATTTTAGAGCATCCTCAGAGGTTGTTCTTTCATTGCCAATTAATCAAGAAAAAAAAACAATTTAGTTTGGTTTGTATTCTTATCAACTAGTAATGCAGAAAAAGATATGGAATCAAAAGTATTTATACTTTTGACTTTTAAAATATGTTCTAAAATGGATGACAATTTGCTGTATTGAGGATTGATTAATTTCTTCAGTGTAATAGTGTTAATTTAAAAGAAGATAACAGATACAGTATGCTGGTGTTGAATGGAGGCTGTTTCAGATAAAGCAAGATAGAAGATTTATTTTATTGTACATTTTATTATATATTGTTACTTCATTTGATTCTGTCTCTGTCTCTGTCTCTGTCTCTCAGTCTCTGCCTGTCTCTCTCTGTCTCTGTCTCTCTGTCCCCACCCCGCACTCTCAGAGAGAGTTGGGAGGGGTTGGGCAACAGTGATTGAGCCAGAGTCTCCAATTTAACTTTGGTAGGGTGAAATACTCCCAGAGATGAAATCTGTTTGGAAGAAGGGAGAATATTATTTCTTTGTAGTGAACAGTTAATTATTTTTTCTATGAAAAGAGAAATATAAATCTATAGAGGCTGGGTTTGTGGGATGTAATAAACTAATAAGTAGCCAGTTTGTGTCTCAGTGTATCAAGAGAATGCAACCTGGAGTCAGGTTATAGACAAACTGAAAAAATATTGCTTAATCAAGTCAATTACATGAACACAGCAAAACATTTCAGTGTTCATAATGAATGAACAATTATATAAATCCCTTACAGCCCTCCCAATTACCCTCATCATTAGCATAACACTACTTTGGAAATAGCTTGAAAGTCTGGCACATTACATACATTTGATCATTTTGAACCTTTATTTTAAAGTAGAGGCTTAGAAAGAGTGTGCAAAATTTAAATGCATCAGATATTAAGGCAACCGTTTATTTTGAGTGCCTATTAACTATTAGTCAGCTATAACTGAGTATGCTTGAAAATTTAGCAAAACAAAGATAAATAACTTATTCCTATAGATTGCCACCATGCAATCTATAGGAATAACCTATAGAACCCACCATGCGTCCCATTTACCCAAAGTAATTAATTAATACAAAATGTTTGCTGCCGAATCTTCAAGATTCTGTCACTGTTGAGAATTCTATGCAAGTACCAATTCTGCTGCTTAAAGCATGGTGTCAACAAATATGTGCAAAAGACAGTAATTATTTTCTTGGCTTCTTCATAAATTTGGAACCTGAAATTTGCTGACAAAGTTCTCCAAGAAACAACATAAAGATCTTAAGATAAAACTGTGAGTACCCTTAGGTAACATCACTGTTATTCTATCAAGTTAGTCTGCAAGATATTGGACAATAGGCTGCAAGAGATTGGACAACTATTTGTCTGAAATTATATAGTGTTTCTTATTTGAGCAATTAGGTTGCTCATATGAGTGAATGTTCCCAGTCTTGTTCTTTTTTTAGAAGCCATTACAGATCAGTTATCACACTCACGGGAAACAAGGCCAGCAGTATTAATACTCTCAGACAAAATAATGCTTAACAAAAAGAGAAAGACAGCTGAACCTGTGAAATGAAACAAACAAAAGTTATTATATTTATGTAGTTATTTACCAAGCACATCTAAATTATATTAAAGTAACCAAAATATCTTTACAATCTCCAAGGCATGTCATAACTTTTGAGCACCCCTAATGTTTGGAAATTGAAGGTTGAAAAATTTGACACACCTAAGAGAAAGGGGTTGGACTAGAACAGGGCTGTCAAACTCCCGGCCCGTGGGTCTGATGCATCACGCGTTGGCCACACCCATGCCCAGTTTAGCAAAGGGGAAAAAATCCCAATATATCATGTGACACCGCTTTGATCAAAGCGGTGTTACCGCTTTGATCAAGAGACTAGAATATCTCCAAGGTCCCTTCCAATTCTGTTATTCTGTTAGTGGCTTTGTCAATGATGCAGACATACCTAGTTTGGGAACTCTGGGGCCTTAAAGGGTTTGCATCATTAACTTCAAGGATTGGCTGGTGTAAGTGAGCCTTAAAGTTTTTAACTGTCTGCTCCAGGGTCTGAAGAAAGAAAAAAGTGTGTCCAGAAGTTAAGATAATAGGATGGTTTCAAGAAGGGCCTTCCTGACTGCTCGTTGTCATATACAATTTGTGAACATTCATTTTTCATTTTTCATGAAGTCTCAGATTATGTAATTATATGCTCAAAGATGTAAGAGTGTTTTAATTTTGTTTCAAATCTTTCATACGTACAAAATGAAAGTTCACACATTGCATATGATACAATTTCTGTTGTTTCCCCAAAGGAGGCTGACTCAGGTACATCTAAGCAGGCCAACCTGGAAAATTAAAATGGTTTATAAAGAAATTCCTTTGAATGACAATATTTTTTTAATCTACATAAACTAATGAGTTAACTTTATTCAATTTATACCAAGGTTCCCTAAAGTGATCAACACTGACCTTCAAAAGTTGCCGTTATTTATAATACTGTTAGTGAAAGTTGGATTTATTACATTATTTTGATATAAAAATGGAGATTGTTGAACAATCTGAACTTTCATGAAGAGGTCAATGAGCTGAATAATGTGGGATCCTCTGATTTATAACTACTATTGGTTAGAATTGAACAATGTGATCAATATGTATGATTCCAGATTTATCAAATCCTCTGAATTAATTACTTGATTTTTCCTCTGTATGCTAAATCTAGAAAGATTTGGATAACAGCGAAAGACAGATGAATTGATTTTTGATTGCATTTTATACCACCATTTTATATCACCCACTCTACTAAACACACCATTTGTTTGCAACATTCATTAAAGATAATTTTTTTCATACATGTTTTGACATGTGAGCTAATCAGCTTTTATCATCTTTCAAATTGTTAGAATGATTACAGAAAGATGTGAGTGGGTGGAAAGAAGAGGATATTAATACCTGTGCAGAAAATGAGAAGATCTCTTCTAGTGTCAAAATGAAAGACACATTTCTTCTGAATAGCTTACATACTTTGAAAATGTTTCAAGATTGTAATTGCATTCAAACAGTAATTGGAAAGTCTGTACGTGTCCACCCATATACAAAATTTATAATATAAACATCGATCTTATATCCTCAAAAGCTGTACATTTAAGCCGTTAATTAATAATCTTGTGTTTCATAAACATATGGTAGTAATGTTAGTGCAATCATTCACTGATTAATTCATCATCTAGGACTAATTTTTCAGTAACACCAAACCCAAGCCATGGTTTTGTAGTTAAACCCAAGATATGGTTTTACCAGTGGGCCTGGGTACTCAGGATGATACAGAGCCCATGGCATGGTTTATTTGATTGTTGCAGCTAAGGGGGTGGACTTGACTGGGTTTCGTATTCAAGGTTTTATTTCTGTAAGGCATCATATAGTCTCTGTCAGCCTTGTGAGATAATCTAGTTAGGAAGCAGGCCAGGTGAACTAATTCTACTTTATCATAATGTTGCATTAATGGAGTGGAGTGGAGTGGAGTGGAGTGGAGTGGAGTGGAGTGGAGTGGAGTGGAGTGGAGTAGAGTAGAGTAGAGTAGAGTAGAGTAGAGTAGAGTAGAGTAGAGTAGAGTAGAATAGAATAGAATAGAATAGAATAGAATAGAATAGAATAGAATAGAATAGAATAGAATTCTTTATTGGCCAAGTGTGATTGGACACATAAGGAATTTGGTGAATATGCTCTCAGTGTACATAAAAAGGCAAGATACACTCAGCAAGAATCACAAGGCACAACACCCAGTGACAGTCATACAGTACAATAAGCAATCAAATCATACTAGGAAACAATATCAATATAAATCGCAAGGATATAAGCAACAAGTTACAGTCATGCAGTCACAAGTGGGAGGAGATGGGCGACAGGAATGATGAGAAGACCAATAGCAATAGTAATGCAGCCTTAGTGAATAGTTTGACAGTTTGAGGGAATTATTTGTTTAGCAGAGTGATGGTGTTCGGAAAAAAAAAACTGTTCTTGTATCTAGTTGTCTTGGTGTACAGTGCTCTATTAACAGAATCTTGCAAGTCTAAAAATACATTTTCCCCAGCTGCCCCAGAAACTAGGGAGGGTCCCTTCTGAAACATTTATCACTCCTTTTGTAGGCTAAGCTGCCTCTTATCTGCCTCTTCTCTTGGCTGTGGCTGTTCCCTGTATGCCAAACTCATTCCCACATACCATTACAGTCTATAATAATTGATAGATTATGATTTCAGTCCTTTAATTGCACCAGAATCAGTGTCTGCATGTGCCTGAATATGTATGTGTGTGAATAAACACACACACACACACCACAGAAACTCCTGCACCTTTCACATATTCTTCAACGCACATATCTTTTTAAAATAGGTTTGACAGGGGCTAATATTTCAGCACATTTTATCACATTTCATCTTAAAGCAACAAAGTTAACAAAGTTTTGAGAAATTATTTTTGACACCCATGTACCAACACTTATTAAATTTGGCATATTTAATAACCTTATTGCAATATAATTTTGCATAACAATATCCCATTCTGTTGAATAACAAATAGCTACACCCTTTTGTGTTTATATTATGGAAGAAGGAAACTATGTTTTTCCAATTTTCTCCTAGATTTATACTTTGAATTGGACTAAATTACTTCCAGAATTACTCAGACAATACTGGGCCATTTCTATAGCTTTGGAGCTAGACACTGAATATAACTGCTTGGCCTCTCTGCACACCTGAGTCTAAAAATCTGACACAGAAAAAATGTATTTTTGAGAACTTCAGCAGGTCTGTTCTAAACCAAGAAATAAATTCAGATTCAGGTGAATAAATAACTAGCATGGTCTTTGAGTCTACTGCAAATTATTCATTCAGGGATGTGTGTAGTAATAATACATCATTCACACCAGTGCATTGCAAGAATTATACAAAGCTAAATGCTATGGATGCCTTTAGGATCTGAATATAAATCAGTAATTTCCTTAAAGAAATAAGTGAACTGCCAATCCTGAATCTTAAAAGCTGGCTATTCTGGCAATATTGCATTCTAGTTCAAGTTAAAACTTCTGTTTATTAAAGAGGTTTTTAAATCCTACCTATAGTATTACCTTGTACTTTTTGCTCAATACAGTTGCTGTATGTATTAAATCATGTCATGTTAAACCTGTGTGAAAGTAGTAAAAATGTGATCCCTGTGGCTATAAACCTAAATTCCCACTTAATAAGATACTCTTTGAAATGACAGCTAGGAATACTTTTTGCATCCCATAAACTACTTGGCTTGTTTAATGTTATTCATGAGATTTGAGTCAAGTAAGTCTCAAGGTTTTCATTCATTGCAAATAGAATTATTTATTATTTATTTAAATAATGTTTACTCCCACCTCCAACAAAAACATTTACTTTATGCCATTCCACACAATATTTTTAATGTGGATTTGCACCCATTAAATCCACTCAAATTATGCTGCCCAGTTATCTATCGTTTCAGCAGTCCCCTCACTTGATTATTTCTTTTCTTTTATAATTTCTATTGAAACAAACAGTTTATCAATAAATGACTGGAAATAATTAAAAACTGAAAATAATGAAAATAACCCCCAAAACTGTAAATAAAATCCAAGGAACAAATTTCCAAGGAACAAATAAAATCCAAGGAACAAATTGTTTGGAAACATATAATGCTTCAAGGATTATTTTATTTATATTTGTTTTCAATTTTTAATATTTTAACAAAGTTCTCAAAGTATAATATAAAGATTGTTAACTAATCAAGTAGAGAACCAGCCTAGAACTAAGGAGAAATTTCCCAACAATGAGAACAATCAATGGAACGGCTTGCCTCCAGAACAGAGGTGGTATTCAACCGGTTTGCCTGAACCGTTGATGGAAATTTAGCCAAGGTTGCCAAACCAGTAGTGATGGCCAGCTGGCCACGCCGCCGAACCAGTCCCCTGGTTGCCACTCGCTCGCCCTGACCACCATGTTCGTCGCTGCCATGTTCTTCGTGCACACACATCCCATTGCCTTGCAAGTCCAATGGGATGTGCATGCGCGAAGAACATGGCAGTGACAACAGCAGCTTTTTCCATGACTTCCGGTACTTTTCAGTGGCCTATGGGCTGCCGAAAACTTTGGTCAACTTGCCTTCTGGACTCTGGGCCAGGTGCCACGGAAGGTGAGCAGCCTGAAGAAAGAGGCGGTGGTAGGGGAGGAAGTGGGGCTAGGGCTGGGGCCGCTAAAGGCTGGGAAATGGGGGCGACTGGTGAAGGGTGGGTATGGGTAGATAGGTGGAAATTCCAAAAAATTTTCTACCTTTCCTGTGGGTGTGGCTATGTGAGGGGGGTCATGTGACTGAGTGGGCGTGGGCGTGAGTGATGCCAAGTTGGCCATGCCCACTCAGTCACATGCCTCCCACTTAGCTACCCCCACTGAACCGGTATCAAAAAATTTTGAAACCGTCCACTGCTCCAGAAGTTGTAGAAATGTTTATTAAGGATATTTCATATGGCCCCAAGATGCTTTTTCAAGAGGTAACTGGTCTTTCTGGTTTTTCTTTTTTTTCTTTTTTTTATTGAAAAAGTTTTAAAACAAACACAATTTCCCCACAACCCACCCACCCAACCCCCCTCCCCCTCCCCGACTTCCCAGAGCAGAACACAAGGTATTTCTATTAACTTTTAACAATAAACTAAATTGCTTAACCAATCATTAAACTAACACCCCCTAAAAAAAATTCTTAACCCCCCATGGGTAAAATCCTGCTTCTTAAACATAAAACTTCTAATATCACTTATATAGCGCTTATACAGATAAAAGAAATCATTCATAAGCTATTTGATATTTTTTGGTCTGATACTTATTTTGAATATAATCAATCCATCTTCTCCAGTCCTGTATATACCTTTCTTGTGTGTGATCCTTTAAATATGCTGAAATTTTAGACATTTCAGCTAAATTAGTTACTTTCAATATCCAATCATCAATACTAGGCAAAAAGTCCTTCTTCCAATGTTGTGCTATCAACAATCTTGCTGCTGTTATCAAGTTCAAAATCAGTTTAGTCTCTGCAACTGTACAGTCCGTAGTTATACCCAATAAGAAAAACTGTGGAGTAAATTTCAGTCTTTTTTTAAGAATAATTTGTGTCACCCACCAAATCTTTATCCAAAATGCTTTGATTTTTCTACAAGTCCACTATATATGATAATAAATTGCATTATCACAGTCACATCTCCAACATTTAGCTTGCACATTAGGATACATACATGATAATTTTTTGGGATCTAAGTGCCATCTATAAAACGTTTTATAAAAGTTTTCTCTCAAATTTTGTGCTTGTATAAATTTCACATTTCTAATCCAGATCTTTTCCCAAGTCTCCATCATTACTGGCTCTTGAAAGTTTTGTGCCCATTTAATCATACAATCTTTAACCAGTTCCGTCTCAGAGTCTATTTCCAATAAAGCATTATACAACCTTTTAATATGCATTTGTTTTTGATCTCTAATTTGTTTTACCAAATTCTCCTCATTTTGCACGAAGCCAGTTTTTTGATCTTCCTTCCATCTAGCTTGAAGTTGACCGTACTGAAACCATGTATAAATTATACCTTCTTTTCTCAATTTATCTAAAGGTTTCAGATACATTACCCCCCTTTCCATAATAAGAAGCTCTTTATAGGTAATCACCTCCTGTTTTTGTTCTATACTTATATTTTCTATTGCATGTCTAGGATTTGCCTATACAGGTATTTTATAATTTAATTTATATTGATATTTTTCCAAACCCTCAACAAAGCATTTCTAAGTATATGAGTCTTAAATACTTTATCCACCTTTTTGTCATATAACAAATAGGCATGCCATCCATATAACAAATCATAACCGTCTAGATTCAAAATTCTCCCCTCAGTTAAGTTAAATCAGTCACTAATTTGTGATAAGACCGCTGCTTCATAATATAATCTTAAATTAGGCACTTTGAGACCCCCTCTTTCACGTGTATCTTGTATAATTTTCATTTTTATTCTGGGTTTTTTCCCAGCCCAAATGAAAGTATTAACACCTTTCTGCCATTCTCTCAGATTTTCATCTTTCTTAAGCACAGGTCTCATTTGGAACAAGAATAAAAATCTAGGTAACACATACATTTTAATTGCTGCAATTCTTCCCAATAAAGACAACTGTAATTTTTTCCAATTCTCCATATCCTTCTGTACCTTCTGCCAAAGAACCTCATAGTTATTTTTATATAATTTTTTATTTGAATCTTCTATGTACACTCCTAGATATTTAACCTTTTTAACTATTTCAAAATCTGTTATTCTTGCTAGTTTATCTCTTTCAAATATAGACATATTTTTAATTATCATCTTTGTCTTATGTGAATTAACTTTAAATCCTGATACTTTCTCGTATTGATCAATTATATCCAATATATATGGAGCCGACTCTATAGGTTGGGATAAGATAACAACCAAATCATCTGCAAATGCTCTTAATCTATAATCTTGATGTCTAATTACAATACCCTTCATTTTTTCTGAGTCACGTATCTTATTCAATAGCACTTCCAAAGTCAAGATAAACAACAATGGGGACAGAGGACACCCCTGCCTTGTTCCTTTCTCAATTCTAAAAACCTCTGTTAAACCTCCATTGACTATAATTTGTGCTGTTTGCTGCTGGTATATCACTCTAATTGATTGTGTAAAATATTCCCCAAAATGCATTTTCTCTATTATTTTAAACAAAAATTGCCAGTTCAAGCGATCAAATGCCTTCTCTGCATCCAAAAATATAAACGCTGCAGGGACTTGATTATTTTTTTCCAAATATTCCAGTAAATTTACAATTTGTCTAACATTATATTTCATTTGTCTCCCTTTTTAAACCCTGATTGGTCATTATGAATTATTTGTTGCATAACTGGCATTAATCTATTAGCTAATATCTTAGCAAAAATCTTGTAATACGTATTCAAAAGTGAAATTGGCCTAAAATTCTCAGGTTTGATGGAATTTTGATCCTCCTTTGGAATTAGTGAGACAAAGGCTGTTTTCCAGGAAGGTGGTACTCCTCCTCCTACCTGTATTTTATTAAATAAGATTTTGAGTGGTTCTAGCATTTCAGATTGTAAATGTTTATAATAAACAGCTGTTAGTCCATCTGTTCCCGGAGCCTTACTTATTTTTAATTGTTTAATTGCCCCAACAATTTCCTTGGAAGTTGTTGGCTGATTCAATCTCTCTCTCTGTTCCAGCGTTAATTCAGGAATATCCATCTTTAAATATCTATCAATATCAACATCTTGGATTGCATCTTTAGCATATAACTTTGTGTAGAACTCCAAAAAATCCTTTTTTATTAAATTCTGTTGGTAAATCTCCTTACCTCTAAATTCTATCTTATCTATAACACGTGATTTTTGTTTTTTTCTCATCGTGTAAGCCAACCATCTCCCAGGTTTATTAGCATTACAAAATGTATTATGTCTGGCATATTGTATGCTGGTTGCTACTTGCCCAGCCATTAACATATTAAACTGTTCTCTTCAGATATTAATCATATCTTTTGCCTTTTTATCTCCCGGGTTAATTATAAGCAATTGTTCTTTCTTTTTAATTTCCTCCTCTATCTCTTTCCCTCTGTTTTGTTGTTTTAGTCTATATTTATTGTTCAAAAATATTAATGTTCCTCTCATATATGCCTTACTTGCATCCCATACCATCTCCATCGAGATTCCTTTATTCATATTGTTAACAAAAAATTCTTTCATTTGTTTTTTAAGATCACTCAAGTTATCTTTATATCTAAATAAATTCTCATTTAACCTCCAAGACCTCCTTTCCCCTCTTTCCTGCTCTAGTTCCACTCAAACCGGGCTATGATCAGTTAAAGTTCTTGGACATATTTTCGTATTCTTCACCCTAGAAAAAAGATCATTTGTGGTTAATATAAAATCAATCCTAGAAAAAGATTGATGCCTATCTGAAAAAAAAGTAAAATCACTTTCCAATACGTTCCTTTCTCTCCAAATGTCTCTGAGCTCCATATCCTCCAAAATATCAAAAAAAGATTTAAGCAACTTAGCACGCATGGGTATCTTGGAAAGACTTTTTTTATCTTTCTGAGTATTATTACCCCATTCCAATCACCCATTAGAAGTAAAGATCTATAGTCCCATTGTAGTATTTTAGTATGTAAAAGTTTATAAAATTTGTCTTGTTGTTGATTAGGTGCATATACTCCAATTACAAGCAGCTTCCCATTCTGTGTTATTAATTCAATTGCAATATATCTACCTTGAGTGTCAGCCTCAATTAAATTGGCCAATAAGCCTCTTTTAACATATATAACTAGGCCATTTTTCTTCTCTGGTGCTGATGCCACAAAATGTGTACCTAATTTTGAATTTACCAAGTACTTTTGATCTGAGGATTTAATATGCGTTTCTTGCAAACAAATAACATCATTCTGAAATTGCTTCAAGTAGTGAAATATTTTCTTTCTTTTTTGTGGAGAATTTAAACCGTTGACATTCCAAGATAGGAATTTATTTGCCATCTCTGGGCCCTCCAAGCTTTGAGAGCATCAGCTGAACCTCCTCCGCCATTTTAGACTTCGGCCTAGCTCCTCCCACTGCTTGTGTTTTTTGGACTTGTTGGGTTGAATCTTGAGGCTGTCGTGCCAGATGTTGTTTGTAAGTGGCTCTTGTCAATCGTTGATCTTTTGGCAACTCTATCATCTTTAATGGCTCAAGAGTTGGTGGTGGACCACCACTCAACAATAAATCTTCTTCCAAATTAGCTCCTCCAGTTAAAGCTTGAGCATAGGTTTGTGGTTGCCCTCCATCTTTCTCTTGTTGTATCATTTCCAATTGCTTTCTAGCACCCCCTGGTGAGGGTGGCCTTCCAGCCTTTAAAACATTGGCATAAAAGTCTTTTGCTTTTCCAACTGTGTTTAAGCGATGTCTTTGCCCAGCGTATGTCACTATTATCCCAAATGGGACATCCCATCTGTACTGGAGCTGCTGGTCTCTTAATTCATTCACCAAAAAACCAAACTGCTTTCTGACTCTTAACATTTTAGGAGGAAGCTTTTTCAGGACCACCAGCTCTTGTCCATCCACTTTAATCTTGTTTCTATAAGAAGCTTGCAGAATGTCATTTCTAATTATCCTTGTTGTGAAATAAATCACCACATCTCTTGGTAGCTGCTTTTGTTTTGCCAGCCAGGAGTTAACCCTATAGATTTTGTCCATTTGAATTGCCACATCTTCTGGTCTTTCTGAAATCAGTTCTGCTAAAGCATTGGAACAAATATCTTTTAAATTTTCACCACTCTTTTCTTTCAAACCTCTCAGCCTCGGGGCAAATTCCATTGATCTGTATTGTAACATAACCATTTCGTCATCCACTTTCTCTGTTTGTATCATAACCTCTCCTAATTTAGTTGCAAGCTCCAAATTAGCATCATCAATTTCCCGTACTCTCTCCTCAATCTTTAACATGTGATTAGCCAGTCCTGAAACTGCAAAAACATTGTCATCTCTTATTGCATCATGTTTTTCCTCCACCACATCTTTAATTTTCTTTAGCTCCTCTGAGAATTCTTTCATCATTTCTGCCTGATTGTTCAGGGCACCCATTATAAATTCTTTAAGGTCTTGTGACTGTGTATCAGCTGGAAGTTGTTGTTTTTGAGTCACTACAGGGGAACCTCCTCCCCCTTTAGAAGTTGGTGGCTTTAGTTGTTTAGCAGCCATTTTATTTTAAAAAAAGTTTTTTTCCTTTTGCAGCCACAAAGTCTTATAAACAGTCTTACAAAGTGTATTTCAGAGTTTTTTCAAAATAAACAGTCCTCTCTTCAAACTATACTCAGTCCCCAGCAATTTTCTCTTCAGGCAGAGTGCTCTTAACAAGCAATTTCCCTTTAACTTTCACTTTCCCTTCCGCCCATAACAAAGGCTTCCTCTCCAGCCTCCAGCTCAAGAGAGCTCCGTTTGCAACAATGTATTCACGCAGTTAAGTTCTGTTTCTTTTAAAAAGCTTGCACTCTTGCTTCCGCTCTGTCTGCCTTGTTAGAAATCATTAGAACTCACTGTTTGCCGGCAGAATTGGACGCAGATGTCTAGCTCTGATTAACAGAGGCACCAGCGATCCGGAGCAATGGGAGGGGTGAACTGGGGAGCTCTCACCCTCCGAGTCCCTGGAATTAATCCAGGGACTTTCGGGGAGCTCCACCCGCCCCTCCGACTCTCCTCTCCTTCTTTGCCCAAAGGAGAGTTTTTTCAAACTGCCGGACAGCAGTTTAGCGCTGTCAGGGCGGTTTTTACAGATCGGGTGGCTGGCGGTCTATGGAGACCGTCCTCGTCGTCCGCGGAGCCACCGGAAGTCCTGGTCTTTCTGGTTTTTCTTTGAAGGCTCTTCATTTCTCATCTGAGAAGCTTCTTCAGCTCTTCCGAAGAAGTTTCTCAGATGAGAAGTGAAACATCTTCAAGGAAAAACAAGGAAGTCCAGTTGCCTCTTGAAAAAGCACCTTTGGGACAACCATGACTGAGAATCTGCATAGACAATATTTCATATGTTTTGTCTTATAGTTAGACCATAAGAAATCAATGTTTATTTCATAGACTATTATAAGACAATGTTCTAAAATTATTACAGATGGTAATACTATAGTCCAGTACATGTACAGTATTATTACTAATATTGAAAAACCAGAACCAATTCATTTTTCATCCCTAAACCAGCTTCTGTAGTACATTGGCCTTTAGAAGAACTTGTTTTGTGACTAGGATTAGTAATAGTTTGTGGCTTCTTTGTGCCAGGCATTAACTATACATTGACCAGCTCAGAAGGCTATGTGCACAACACATATGGATTTTTCACAATCCATAAAATGTTTATCACCCAGGTCATCTCTAATAGTGCTAATAATCTTAGAAAAATTCAATCCATGCAAATGACTAGATGATCCTATCAAAAGCTGACCCCTGTATTACTAGTATCCATGATAGAGAAATCATCATTTCTGACATCCTCGTAGACTTGTGTTCTGCAGGGCAGAGGATGAAGAGAGCTTTTAAGTGCTATTTCTGGCCTCCACTCCTTTGGACCCACAGATTTATGAGCAACATTATTTTAAAATATTTATAACATTTTAATCAGTGTCGCCTAATACACCTGTATGTATTATACAGATGGTATGTCTATCATCAATTATCAAGACTCATAATTGAGCTTTATTACTCATCATAATCTTGACAAAAAATTAATTTCTAGAAATGGTTAAAAAAAAAGTTCGAATTAACATTATGCGCATTGGTTTAAAACTTTCATTACATTTCCCATGCATGTAGCAGGATTTTACATTCTTCTTTTTTTCTACTGATACAATTAGGAACAGCACTTATTTTTCATATGATATTTAATTTGTAGGGCTTTTTATAATGAATGAAACACAATTACATTTTTCTCCTTGATTCAGTTGGGGGAGGGTTATCACAAGAAGAATGAAAGAAAATTTATCAACTCAAACGGAGGCTAATTGATAAAGGTGGGGCACATCATTATTTTACTTTATCTGGGTTGAGAGAAATGACTAAATCGAGACATTTACAACAATTGCTGTAACAAAATAATGGGAAAAAATAGTGAATTAGTGATTTAATCAAAGATGAGGAGTATCCATTACACCCAAATATTTATTCAATCAGAGTAGAGCATTTATGTTTAAACCAGCAAACATTTTTTCCCCCTTGCATTCAAAAACCACTAAACTGAAATCCAGTAATTAGAGGGTTTATTGAATCCTGCTGGTCATGATTAAACATTTGTCAAACACAATTACTGGAATAAAAAAAAAACACAGATGAAGGGACACTACAGGAGATAATCAGATATTTCAACTTCATTCATCACTACATGAGGAATTTTAAAATAGATTGTAGAAATTACTTATTGGTTCCTTTCCACACCATATGAGCTGTTCTATTAGTTTTTGTCTTATTGCCTCACTGAAGCAATAAAGGTCAAATTACAAATGTATCTTTTATAATTAACATGCACGTGTGAATCAGAACAATGGAACATGTGCTCAACAGCTTTTTCCTGGTATAGAATGAGCATGAGTGGTATGGTGTTGGAATTTCTCAACCAGAGGTGGGCTTCAAAAATTTTAGCAAGGAGTTCTCTGCCCAGTTGCTGGGTGGGTGTGGCCATGGTGGGCATGAACTAGTTGGCCTCCTGCACCACAGGGTGGAGGTGGGCGTTTTTGCCCTCCTCAGGCTCTGGAGTCTTTCATCGAGCCTCCGAGAGGGCGAAAATGGTCTCCCCAGGCTCCAGAGGCCATCTGGAGCTTCCAAACTTCCAGAAGGCCCATTTTTCGCCATCTCCAAGCTTCTGTGCATGCCCTGCACTTACCTGCATCTAAAATGGGCCATGTGGGGACTCCTGGGAGGGGTGGGGCGGGGTGGGGCCAGCCAGGAGTGGGATTTGGGGGTTCTCTGAACTGCACAGAGTCGTAGCTAGAGGTTCTCCCGAACCCCTGCAAACCCCCAGCAGCCCAGTTGCCAGATGTCTGAATTTTGATTATTATGGGGATGCCACAAAGGTCATAACTGTGAAAAATGGTCATAAACTACTTTTTTTTCAGTGCCATTGTAACTTCAAATGGTCACTAAACAAACAGTTGAAAGTAGGGGACTACCTGTACACAGCTGCAAAAAGCTGGGGATCCTGAATATTACTGGTCAATCAAATTTCAATAGCCTAGGATGAGAATCAGCCCAATTACTTATTACATTGTAATCCATATGCTACATCTTCAATTGATGGTTCTCCTGCGCAAACCGGCAGAAAGTATCATATGCCCAGACATAAAGAATGATCTAATGCTTTTAAACCAATGCCAGATACAATCTGCCCTTTATGGCACGAGGGAAGACTGCTGGGAAGTGTTACTAAAGAGGAATGCTTCTCAGCCTCAGCTTATAAGAGATAGTTATCTAATGCAACATTGATCACTAGACAAAAAGGTAAGGATACATTTTACCTGCAGGTGAACTCCAGACCTTGAACTACATCAGGCTGAGCAAACTAAATCCAAATCTACACCTTCTCGGACTGTTCATTAGTAATTCAAAGCTTAGAAGAGATAAGAGGACATAGAGCCTTGGTAGCACAGTGGTTAATGCACCCTGTTATTAACACAGCTGCCTGCAATTTCTGCAGGTTCGAATCTTACCAGGCTCAGGGTTGACTCAGCCTTCCATCCTTTCTAAGGTAGGTTAAATGAGGACCCAGTTTGTGGGGGCAATAAACTGACTTTGTATAAATATACAAAAGGATGAAGGCTATTGCTTAATGCATTATAAGCCACCCTGAGTCTCCGGAGAAGGGTGGCATATAAATCAAATTAAAAAAAAAAATAGGATACTACCGGATTTGATAAATTTCTCACTAAATTCTCATGGAAGGAAAAATCCAAGGTAGAGAGAGAGGAACAGGAAAGAGCTTTAGATTATATTCATAATGAATGTTTTAGCAAGGTTCCCCATTGCAGTGCTTTAGGAAAAGGATGTTAAAATGATAAGATTGCAAGATGGTTCCAGTATTCAGTTCTTATCCCTAGTTCTTTCTCCCAAGAGTAGTAAAACGCTCCTACTAAAGTTTGTGTGTTCTGAGACATTATCACATTGCTTGCTTGGAAAGTGCTAGATATTCTTGCTTGGAAAGTGCTAGATATTCAGTATTTTCTTCCAGCTATCCATCTATTACTTATGTCACTTTATTGGTTTTCTGTATTTTCCTACTGAATAGGTAAAACAAACCTCAACCTTGCATTGATTTCATTCATTGTAATCCTTTGGTCCCCACAATTTTTTTCCTATATTATTCTCTGAAGAAGCTGCACAATTACAGTCGTGAGATAAACACAGCAAAATTTAAAGTCTCTCATTCCAATAAATTCCAATCTTCTGAAATATTGCAAATATTTTATAGATCCATGTGGAAGGAAAAGAGGGAGGGATTTTTGAAAAAAGTTAAAATTGGGAGTTTCAATAAAATTATTAGGAGGTGGAAGGCCCAAATTGATATGGGTTATTTTGTATACTAGAACCAAACCACAGGATAAATGCATATGCCTAGTTTCTCTAATTTACATACCCTTGATCCTTTCTCAGTATGAAGAGGAATTATTCTTTACCTTTTGTTAATTAGTTCGTTCATTCATTCATTCATTCATTTCATTTCATTTCATTTCATTTCATTTCATTCATTCATTCATTCATTCATACATACATACATACACACACACACACATGTGCATACATGCACACACACACACACACACACACACACACATTCAATTACTATAACCACCCATTTCAAGCAATACTCAGGTGGCTTACAATTCTAAAACTATAAAATGAAATTGATAAAAACATCCAAAATAAATATATACAGAGCCGAGATAATTAATTGGCCCTTAGCATAGTCAGCTTCCCAGGTTTTAAAACCCTATGAAAGGCCAGTAGGGTTGGGGTCACTTTAATGTCTGAGGGGGAAATATTCCATGAGGCAGGGGCCACTGCTGAAAAGATCCCTCTTCTAGTCCCTGTCAGCTGACACTCTTTGGCAACTATACTTTTTACTCCGTCTCAGACTGTCCTGATTTTCTGCCAGGATCTATCCCTTTCTTCCTTCCTTCCTTCCTTCCTTCCTTCCTTCCTTCCTTCCTTCCTTCCTTCCTTCCTTCCTCCCTCCCTCCCTCCCTCCCTCCCTCCTTCCTCACACACAATTAGTTGGAAAACAAAAGAGCCCTTATCTTTCTTGATTCCTGTTCTTGCATAGACCAAATATTCATGTCCCACCTTCTTTTTTCTCCCAAGTTTGTAAGTTCCTGCTTGGTACCTTCTTGCATGTTTAAATTATCCCCCGTTTTTTCTTTCACATGTATTTATTGTCATCTTTTCAAATGAGAAGAAAAATAGCATTCAGGATAGATGAAGAAAACACTACTGTGTCTGTAGAATTGGTATATTGCATCTACAACACTTCCCAGTGTGTTTATCCAGATCATCAAAGCACTTTGCTTTTTTGTTGGACAGCTTTGTTTTATATTATTCAGTAAAAATAATTATGATTACAGAAGGCAATTTTAATCGACATAAATGTGGTTAATTCAAATAAAGCTATAAGAGTCACTTGTTTGGGGGATTTGTTTTTAATCTTTTACATCTTCAATGTGAACAGAAATAGAGGTCAAGGGCTAAAATTAAATAATATTTTAAATGCAAAAGATGACCTGTGCTGAACTTTTCATACACCGTGCTTAATAGATCATTACCATGATTAAACAAGGGCATGCTAAATGGCTTATTCATTATTCATGTTAGCCAAAACTGATTAATATTTAACCTTATCTTTGTATTGGTCCCCTCATCATCTCTGTTCTAGCCCTGCCACCAACATCACTGCCGCTGGTTGCCATCAGACAAATACACTATTTGATGTCTTTGGAAGCGAATGAAATTAAAGCCTGTTACTACAGGGATGTTTTCTGATCATACCTTGAGAGAAATATTTACTGGAATGACAAAATGTACTATATTATGCCATATTTTCACTGCCCGGCTTGCACCTGATAGGTTACTATTCTCAATGTACAGTTGAAAATCTTCACCAAAAAGCATTTTTAGGCAGATTTTGTGTATGTCATACATCAAACCCTGCTGGGTGCATTAAAAAAATATATTAAGGGCAAAAGATAGCATGGAAGTCATGGTGGCAGCCCCAGACTCCAATCTCTGTGGACTAAGGATGCTTGTACAGAGCATAAAGCCAATATAGTTCACCATTATCGTTCTAATTTACCCAAATCATTGGGAAGCCAAAATTAGAAGAGCAAGTTAAATAAAATTAAGTACTAATTCATTCTGGGTGATTACTGAGACTACAAAATGCAAGCTGTTGTTTGGGATTTCAGGTAGTCCTCAACTTGCAACCATTTTTTAAAAGCAACTGTTCAAAGTTATTACTGCACCGAAAAAAGTGACTTATGACTGATCTTAATAATCATACAGCATACACTTATAATCATACAGCATCTCTGTAGTCACATGATCAAAATTTGGTTGCTTGGCAACTAGCAGCACCCTGATCACCATTTGTGGCTTTCCCAGCTGGCTTTGGACAAGCACAGTCAATGGGGGAGGCCGAATTCACTTAATGACTATCCGATTCGCTTAACAACCCTGCCCCAAAGTTGTAAAATAGGGTGTGACTCATTTAACAATCACTTGCTTAGCAATGGAAATTCTGATCCCAGCTGTGATCATAGTCTGAAGACAGCATTTAGGTATATTGGTTTATAGCTTTGTTGATTTCTAAAGACATATCTGCTTTATAAATATTGGCAAGATGCTTTAAATATTGAACTGGCTTCACAAGAGATGGGCTTAATTTCTCCTTGTTTGCAAATGGGAGAACAATGAGTTTCTCATGTTATTTATTTTTCTTTATTTTAAAACTAATTTTTGTTTTTGTTTTTTTTAAAAAAAAAAACTGGACATATAAATGTGTTCCTAATAGTTTTCTTCTCTTATTTGTCAAACTGTAGGTTTGTTGAATAATTGCAGTACTTTTCTCATCACACAAAGTAGATAATTGAAGGGAAGCTCTCAATCTCAACCTTTGTACCTTTCACTCCTTCTATCTATTTTTCTCCCTCCCTTCCTCAGATTTTACTATTATAATTAAAATCCTTAATAAAATTATATATAAGTCTATCTACCTTGCTGATAGCTTCCTTTTCTTCTCTTCTGCACTCAAGTTTTCACTCTGAACCTTCAAATTATTTTTTGTGGGGGATTGGTAACAACCAGCTTGTCCCTCTCAGTCCATACATGATCTATCATTGGCCCCCACGGAGAGGGCTTGCAACTTAGGTGTCCTCCTGGATACACGGCTGTCTTTAGAAGAGCATATGACGGCCGTGGCCAGGGGGGCTTTCTATCAGGTTCGCCTGATACGCCAGTTGCATCCTTTTCTGGATCGGGACTCCCTACGCATGGTCACTCAAGCACTCGTCACTTCCCGTCTGGACTACTGTAATGCTCTCTACATGGGGCTCCCCTTGGGGTGCACCCGGAGGCTGCAGTTGGTCCAGAATGCGGCCACGTGGGGGATTATGGGAGCAATGGGGCGCTCCCACGTGACACCTCTCCTGCGCGAGCTGCACTGGCTTCCTGTGGTCTTCCGGGTGCGCTTCAAGGTGTTGGTGACCACCTTTAAAGCGCTCCATGGCTTAGGGCCGGGGTATTTGCGAGACCGCCTTCTGCCGCCAATAGCCTCCCACCGGCCAGTTCGCTCGCACAGACAGTGCCGGCTGGTGACCCCCAGGGGGAGAGCCTTCTCTGTGGCAGCACCAGCCCTCTGGAATGACCTACCCCCTGAGATACGCATGATATCAGACCTCCGGACTTTTCGTCGGGCCCTGAAAACACACTTATTCCATCTAGCCGGGCTGGCTTGATCCCATCCTCTCAGTTTTAATTGATTCGGTTTTAATTGGGTTGTTTTAAATTATTTGGGCCAAAATTATTTAATTGTTTTTAAATTGTTTTTAAATTTTGTATACTATGTTTTATTTTGGCTGTGCACTGCCCTGAGTCCTGCGGGAGAAGGGCGTAAGGGCGTTATATATATATATATATATATATATATATATATATATATATACATCCTGCCCATCCAGACACTATTATTTGCCAAGTATTAATTAAAGACTAAAGCCCAGAGCTTTTGTTTTGTCACTCCTGCTCTTCACATTGCTTCCTCAAAGTGTCATTTCATGCATAAAGGGAAAATAGATACAAAAGCCACAAACAGTTTCTCTGTAATTGTCTTATTCTCCTTTGGCACTCTTTTGAGAGTCTAGCATGACAATCCAAATGCTTTTCCAACTGCTGATGTATTTGAAGAATCTGTATTGTTGGTGTTATATGCTGCAGTATAAGATCAGTTATAGGCTTATAGTTATATGTTCTTTAAAGTTTTTGTTATCCATTCTTTTTTCAACCATGTTGCCAAAGTTTGCTGTTTTTCCCCCATTTCAATAACATTTGGAATTTATGCATGCATAATTTGCAAATTTCACACCTACCTGAAATGGGAAAGGATTTTGCATATGCTTATTTTGCATATTTTACATGTTCTGTGCATGTGTAAAATGGTGAATAAAATTATACACACGCATAGAAATGTAGGCGGATTCTGTTCATTGGATCCAAACTCCACTAAAGTGAAGAGCCGTATATCAGGGTTTTATTAAGCAGACATTTCTCAACTTGAATAACTTTCTTTGACTCCTGCTGTCACCATATTGACATTCTGTTGGATGTGGTGATTTTTTTCTTACCTTAAGATGTAGTTGAACATTTCTATACTTTGAAATAAATCAAAGAAGTTTTGGAGAGTTTTGATCCTCTTGACTTTCTTTTTCAATTTTATTTATCGCTACTTACAATTTTTCTTTTCTGAAACTTCCAATTTAACAATGAGAAAAAATTTCTTAACATAGCATACCTAGCTCATTTCAGCTAAGCATGGTAAATGCTTTGGAACAATGGAATCAGGTACTAATTTATTTCTGTTCCTGCATAATAATGAGAAGTCAGCAAGATTAATGTGCTGTTACTGTTTATTCAGTGCCGCATTGCTTGTGACTAAGTACAATGGATGGGACCTTCTTTCTGCCTCATTAAACAAGTTAATCATGTAAATCAGAAGGGAAAAAAAACACACATTGGATAGTGTGAGTGTACACTAAATATTAGATATGCATTTTGTACCAACATATAAAAACAAAACTAACAAAAACAGGACTCTCAATCTACAAAGTACTAGCTCTGAATAAAAATTCAGGTTCAAAACGCTAAACTTGCATGATTTATCTGCTGAAAAGCTTTTTTTACAACATAGGCAGATTGCTTTTCTTCTTGAAGATGGTAATTGTTAAGACCAATAGCTAATCAAGTTATCATGGATAAAGTGTTTTAAACTAGTTGAAACCACTTTTTTCCTCACACAACTCCCTAAGTATAAATAGAAAGTACCACCTCATTTGTCTTTGGAAACATTGCCATAAAATAATCACAGTTTATTCTTCTGAGCAAAGTTAAGATAAAAGATTCCAGTTTAGTAGAGTTGCCATGCAGCCAGCCATCTTCAAATAGAGGGGGAGGAGTATCTGTAAAATGCCTGAGATTGGAAAGCAGGGTTCAGTTTTGTAGGGAACTGAACAAGGAGGGGCAGGGTTACTGAGAATGGAGCAGAACTTCCCAAATGTAGTCATTAGATCCCGGACCTGCGCACGTTTCGGCGTGCTCTCAAAACTTTTTTATTTCAGCAAGCTGGCCTGGCCTAACTCTCATCTTTTAAATTTTTAAATTTTTTTAATTTGTGATTTTATAAATTGGGTGTTTTAATCTGTGTTTCGGCCGAAATATTTAATAATTTTAAGGGATTTTTTAATATTTGTATTATCTGTATTTTATCTTGGCTGTTCACCGCCCTGAGTCCTTCGGGAGTAGGGCGGTATAGAAATTTGATTAATAAATAATAAATAAATTAATTAATTAAAAATGTTTCATCAACATTGCTGTTTCCAAGATGGTAAGTGGAAGACACGGGAAAGCCACAAGCAGAATTCCTGCTGGCTATGAGGGATAAGAAATATGATCTGGAACATAAATGTCCAGCAGACACAGTAACTTCACTTGACTTTAAGAGGGTTGGGGGATGATTGGACCAAGAAAGTCAGTATGCACATTTTAGTAGCAGAGGCAAAGACTTTTGATTTATAATCCATTCATGGCCACATTGATTACATAGTCTAACAATGGGAAAGATTGTTCTAGGACCGATCAATTCTGATTAGAGCAACTGAAGGAGCTACAATGGATTTAATAAAATATTCACAATTTCAGTGTCCGTACTTACACATCCATATGGAATGTATGCTGGAAGAGAGCAAAGAATAGAGTGATCTATAAATAAATTCTGTATTCATGCCATGGGTAACATATGACTTAAAGTAACACCTTCTGCAATGTCTTTCCCCCCCTCCCTAATTTTGAAGGTTAGCTTGGGTGCATTTGTACAACAGTATAGTATTGCAAAAATAGAGGCACAGAACAATGACTAAATAGAAGAGAATATTTTCAACATTGTAATAAACAACTATGGCACACACCAACATTGATCTCCTAGCTGGCTCTTTCAAATGGTTTGCAATTATTGAATTTCTACTGTTACTTATTGGTGTTGCTTTTGCTGAGGTGTACTATTCCACTTCCATTTAATTATGCATTCTATTTTGAAATGTATCATTATTAAAGACAGGATAAATTCAGTTTAAATAAAATATAGTTTGTGAATAGTTCTTGTCGATCAGCTTATTTTAATATTACTAGAAACTTGAACGGTGATTTTTAAGCAAATACAAAAATATTCTAGTCCACAGTTGAGAAGAGATATTTCAGGTTAAACTGAATCCTAAAAGAACCCCTTCAGACCACTTTTCTAATCATTCTAATTTGAACAAGGTCTAATATGAGTGCAGCCAGGTCATGCTTTGTAAGCTGCAAACGTTTAATTTCAGCAACCAGTAATTATTAATTTCAGCTCATTTTCTTCTTTTATCAACTAATATTATCCTATAGATACATCGCATCATCTTCATTGTCCAACCAATCAAAACAATTCGCATACTATAGGCTTCCAACCACTCGGTAACACAGAAATAAGTAAATGGAATTCTAATAAAAGCCAATATTGCATGTTTAATCATAATGGATGATATGAAACCATGTCACAACTCTTGACCTCTAATCAAAGCCCATTTAAATCACATTGGACATATTCTCCAGGTAGATACTGCAACTACACTCCTCCTGGAGCTATGTTTATCAAAGGGATGAGGAAGTTAGAAATGATGGTTTCCTAGAACTGTGTATATTGACATTGAAATGTCATGACTGAGTAAAAATATCCTTTGGAGTATACAAACAGTGTAGGGGATTTGCAAACATGAGCCTTTGCCTTCGATCTTTTGTGATTGTTGTTAGTAAAAGATTTCCTTGGATTTATTTACTGCAGTTATATGGCAAAGGTCCTAACTAGTGTGCTAACTATCCATGATAATAAAGAACTGTGGAAGAATCCTATGAGCAAACCACACTGTTGTGGCCCACCAGCTGCCGGCAGAGCTGGCGGCAGACTTGGACGATGAGGAGGTTGGGGGGAGGAACTTGGGCCAGTTCTGGAGTCTGGGGAAGGCTCTGAGGGATACTCTGCATCGGACACAGAGACAGAGCCAGGGCCGTCTGACATTTCCCAGCCACCGGAAAGGCAGCTGCTTTTGGAGACTGAGATAAGTGAGGAGGAAGAACAGCTGGGGCCTGTTCCAGGTGCATGTATGTGCAAAGCAGTTAGGAGAGGAGAACAATGGAGGACAAGGAATTGACTTGGGAAGCAAAGCACACTTGGATGCTGAATGGCCCCTCCCTGGCTGGGGAATAAATAGAAGGAAAGGGGAGTGGTTGTCGTAGGAGACAACAGTTCGTATTTCTGAAGATTTTGGCTCATTGCATTTTGTCCCACAAAGACTGGTTACCAGAACATAATTTGCAGCCTTTTGTCTGGGAGCTCATGGCCTTGAAATTATCGCAAGGTCTGTACCGCAGTTAACTCCTTGAAGGACTCTTGCCTGATCTTTTCGGTGGGTGAATGCAATTAATTCACAAGAGGTAAATAAGGAGGGTTTTTTTGTGACAAGGAGTCTGTTTCTTGTTTCTGCTAAGGCTGGGTCAGAAAACACACACAGCAACCTACTGCTCCTTAATCCACATTATATCTTTTTACCTTTAACACACACACACACACACACAGAGAGAGAGAGAGAGAGAGAGAGAGATACATACGGAGGAAGGCAAAGGTAGACTTCTATTGCTTCTGAAATTTGCAATAGAATCTTCTCTTCAGATACGCTTGACTTAATTAGCCCAACTATTGAGAAACTATTAACTACTTTTTTTTTTGCCACTTAAGAATATTCATGAGAATTTTCTTGTTTTTAACAGTTTAATCATTCTTTTTGTATTCACGGGAACTGATAAAAAAAAAAAGTTAAATGCCACAAGCTGTAATAAGGCATATGCACCAAATCTTGTAAGAGTTTTTTTTTTTAATAAAAACCATAACCACATTATCTTCTCAAGGCTCATCTTTAATGTAACTCTGGCATTCAAAAACTGGGTTTCCAGCAAAAAAAGAGAAGCAAGTTGTGATTTACATCTTAAAAGATCAATAAATATTTTAATAGAGAGCAAATATGATTTCATCAAAGAATGACTGGTGATTGCAGTTTGCCTCTAGTCATCTGTAAGATATTCCAAATAAATTAAATCCTTCAGGAAATATACAAACACATACAATCCACTTTGTTGTTCTGATGGGTATGACATTTATTGTCTGATCCAAGGCTGATGTATATTATTCCGGAAAGAGGATTAGCAGTGTGTGCTCTTTCGGAAGCTGCCCTTCAGTTCGTAGAGTGGAATGGTAACCACATTACATCGATTTCAGAATATTTGCATGGGTCATTGATAGTGCCTGAGTACAATTTGAAGAGCAGGCCTAAAAAGCTCTAAATAATCAGGCCAAATTTGTCAGAAAACTTCTCCTGTCATTAATTCCTTTCTCAAGCACTGGGATACATGTCAGCTCCGACTTTATGTTCTAGGTATCCTAGGCCAGTGATGGCAAACCTTTCAGACACCGAGTGCCTGAACTGCATGTGTGCACATGCCCAAACTGAAAGGTGAATGCATGCACCGACATGCATGAATGTGTGCATGCGAGGACGTGCGCATGCGCAGCAGAGATATGAAGACCAGCTGACTGGCGGGAGGTGAGGCATCCCAACACTGGCAGCGTGGCAAGAGGTAAGACCTTTTTCTTTCATGAGCTTCTGTTTTGTCATTTGCAGGGAAACAGAAGCTCATGAAAGAAACACCACGGAGATTTGATCTGGGGCGATGGCATGTGTGCCATTGTTTGGGGTTGCCTTTCTTCCATTTCATCTTTTTTTATTGTACAGCAATCTTTCTCCTCAAACCTACCACCTCTCTCTTTTCTTTCCTTCTTACTTTCTCTTCCCCCCTTCTTCTCCTCCCTATTTCCTCTTCCTTTCTCCTTCTCCTCCTCTCTTCCTCCCTCTCTTACCCTCACTCCTACTCTCATTTCCCTTCCCTTCCTTCATCCCTTCTCTTCCTTCCCCCTCTCTCCTTCTTTCTTCCATGTCTCTTCTCCTTCCTTCATCCCTCTCTATTGCGGTATCCTTTTGTGCATATGGATTACTCAGAGGGCTGAAAAAGTTATTTTTGACTGGACCTCACACTTTTGACCACTCCTTGAACTTATGACTGTCCTCACATTTTACGTTTTGCGCCCTATCTTGTCACCGTGTTGAAGACAAGTAGTGGTGAAATGACTGACACAGTTGTTAAGAATGCCGCAACGGGCATAAATGTGAGGAAGGTCATAAGTGCGAAGACCGGTCAAAAATGTGAGGACCAGTCAGAAATGACTTTTCAGCCCTCTGAATAGACCCTATGTGCATATGGACTAGTCAGAAGGCTGAAAAAGTTATTTTTGACCGGTCCTCGCACTTTTGATCAGTCCTTGAACTTACAACTGTCCTCACATTTTACGTTTTGCACCCTATCTTGTCACCATGGTGAAGACAAGTAGTGGTGAAATGACTGACACAGTTGTTAAGAATGCCACAATGGGCATAAATGTGAGGAAGGTCATAAGTGCGAGGACCGTCCACATGCACATAGGGACTATTCAGAGGGCTGAAAAAAGTCATTTCTGACTGGTCCTCACATTTTTGACCAGTCCTTGAACTTATGACTGTCTTCACATTTTATCTTTTACGCCCTATCTTGTCACCGTGGTGAAGAGAAGTAGTGGTGAAATGACTGACATGGTTGTTAAGAATGCCGCAACAGGTATAAATGTGAGGATGGTCATAAGTGCGAGCACCAGTCAGAAATGACTTTTTTCAGCCCTCTGAATAGTCCCTATGCACACAGCCACACCCACCCGGTCACATGACCAGTTAGCCACGCCCCCCCGTCACATGACCACCAAGCCACACCACAGCTAAGCCACGCTCACAGAACTGGTTGTTAAAAAAATTGAATCCCACCACTGGAGACATCCAACCCAGAACTAAGGAGAAACTTCCTGACAAGGAGAACAATTAAACAGTGGAACAACTTTCCTCCAGAAGTTATGGGTGCTCCAACATTCGAGGTTTTTAAGAAGAAATTGGACAACCATTTGTCTGAAATGGTATAGGGTCTCTTGCTTGAGCAGAGGGTTGGACTAGAAGACATCCAATATTCCTCTATATTAATCTCATTCTATTATATAAATTTAATAAATAAAAATTATCTACTATGAAGTGTAGACAGACAGTGTGCTGTACAGAGTTGTCTACTGCTGTGTTGAATACATGCAAGAAGTGATATTTGATTCATATAGTACAGCTGTGCTTCAGATTACATTCAAAAAGTTATCTGGAAAAGCAACACCATTCAAATTCAACAAATGCATCAGGACTCAAAACCCCACAGCAGCAGTGAGAGATTGGACAAAGAGGTTGACTTAAAGAATGAATGAAAGAAAAGTGTGTGCCATAATACGCTTGCCAGCTTTTATAATGCCAGTTGTTGAACTGGACCAATGAGCCCTTGTAATATCATTTCTCCAGTTCTTAAATCAAAACTAAGCTTCATCTTTCTTGAGTAAAAGCTAAGCCATAGGTTCTTTAAAAGAGACCAATGCTTAGCATTTGATTTGCTCTCAGCTATTAGTTTGCAGGTTCTTGGAACATCTTTTTTTTCTGCTTCTTACCTTCCTTCTATTCACCTTTTGTGAACTTCTTTTACAGGAGACACACTTACGCTCCTATGTTCTCACCACACAATTTTGCATTCTTCTCATATACTTTCCCTACAACTGTTTCTGCTACTTTAGAATAAATAACATAAACTCAGAAAGGTAAGTGACTGCTACAGCTTTTCTTGCATAAATTTTCCTGTAAAACTCAAGTTTTAGAAGCTAAGGCTATAATGTATACCCATGCATAATTAAATTAGGCAGCATTTAGCTTATCAATCTAAACTGTCCCCTAGTCTATCATTATTATGCCCAAATGGTATTTGTAGATACAAAATTAAAACTAGGGGAGATGTTTGCACCCAATGCCATTTATAGGGACAAGTACCCTCAAATCAGTTTCTCTCTTTCTCTCTCTTTCTCTCTATCTCTCACACTCTATGTATATGTTTGTATGTATGAAATATATACACAGACTTGAGGGTCAGTATACATACATATATACATACATACATACATATATAGGCTAGAGTCAAGTAATTCTAACTATAACTTTATTGTATCAGGTATTTCAAGCAATGATTTACTGTATTATTCACTGAGTATATATTTACCATGGCAACAAGCTCAACCTATGGCCTGGATGCTTGCTTTTAGATAAGCAGAAAGAAGTAAACTGAATTTCAACACTTAACATTGAAATGAGGATGGAATTGGATTTGGAATTGGAATGCACTGTGGTAGAAGTAGGGTTGTGAATTGGTATTCCAAGAATCACAAGACATATTACTTTAAAGACATAGCTAGCAGCTGAATTGGTGGGGTTGTTTTTAATGTATTTATTCTTATAAATAGAGCTGTGTGATTTTTATTAGAATTTCTCTATGGGAAAGGGATGGCTTAGAACCATCTCCTTTGTGAAGCCAGACAGTGCAAAACAAAGCAAAATTTTCCGATGTCAGTAGGTTCATAAATTCTTTTTCTTACTTTAAAATCCAGAATGTTGTATGCAATTCAGTTCATTTTAATTTGTTTCGAAAGAAACAAATTAAAACCCTTGAAACCAAATTATAGTCCCTGCTATAGAGATAGAGACAACTGCCATCTAGACTTTAAAACTAATGTGTAGAAAGAAGGCAAATATTTGTTTTTTCATTACCAGTCATAGCCTGGGATGATACATTGCTTAAAGCAATGTACATTCTTGGATTTTAGGCTTAGCAGAATGCATGAACCTAGCCAATTTGTGTTTATTCAATGTATCCATTGCTTAAACACAAATTGGCTAGGTTCACACATTCTGCTAAGCCTAAACTCCAAGAATATATTTGCCAAGAACATTCCTATTGAGAACTATAACAAGATCCCAATAAAAGTTTCAAGAAATTGATGAAATTCTGTCTGAATCTTAAAATTGTCATCCTGAAACATGTAGGGCACAACTATGTAACTTATCAGTTTACCCAAATGACAGCTTTATTCCTTTTGATTATTTATTGATCACTTGTCCACGTATCTGAGGGAAAACCATGAAGAAAGGTCATATGAATAATATTAAATCAATGTACAGAATTTCATTTAAAAAATTATTTTAAAAAAATCAAGCAGAATGCATTTGGTTGAAATCTTGGTATGTAAGGCTGTAGCACATTGAATATCTATGTTGGATTATAAATGCTTGGCTGGCATGTGTATTTATTGATTTCAAAATTTGGCTTTGTTATGATGTTCATGGAGACCAATTAATCCTTGAGTCTTCCCTTATGAAGATTTTCTATACTAATAGAACGATCATAGGCAAATTCAACCTGATGCAAACTTTCTTTCAAATGGAATGGTCTCAAACTATGTTTGGCTTTGTAATAAAGATAATATAAGTGCCATTTATCTATACATTTACAAGGCTATCCAACTCTATAGTGGTTTTAAGCGGCACATAAGAAAAACAATCATCCAATTTTTTTAAAAAAAGCTAGAAGAAGAACATCTGTTAAAAAACAAACACATAGCAAACAATAAATAATCAAAAAGAGTAAAGCTGTCCTTTGGTGAACTGCTAAGTTACATAGTTGTGCCTACTCTAACCCAAGTCATGGAGAAAGACTCAAGTTTTCAAGACTATTTGAACTTGGCCAGGATGTGGGAAATGAGGGCTGGTGGTATGATGGATGCCAACTAGCTCTTTCAATTGTCTTTGGAAACACAACAGCAACCATTATAGAAGTGGTGTTTATGCTTTTCTCACCCATCTCCACAAGCTCTCAAGTGTGAATAGGAAACATCCAAGTAGGTTCACATAATACTAAACTTACAAAGATATAATTGGAGAGCTCATAGTTCACATGTGGTTGAAAACCACCCATTGATTTAATATATTGTTTGAACCAGGCCTTCATACTTTGCCAGTAATGTCAGAATTGTATTAGATATTATGCTAATTCAAAAAATTAGAATCCATTCCAAATTGGATTGTCCAACTCTTGATTGGACAAGTGTTATTCGACAAACAAGGAATTTGTCTCCACGCATAAGCTCTCAATGTATATACAATAATAGTAATAGATCATTATCATAGTCATTATAAAAATTCATTCATCATAAAACATTAGATACAACACTTAATGATAGTCATGGATACTAAATAAGCAACTGACATAAATCATACTAGGATACTAAGTAAATAATATAAATCATAAGATACAAGCAACAAAGTTATAGTCATAAGAAGATAAGGAGATAGGTAATAGGGAAGATGAGAATAATGATGGTAATACTGCCTTTCTAAATAGTTTGACAGTGTTGTGGGAATTAGTTGTTTAGCAGAGTGATGGCATGGGGGAAAACGGTCCTTGTGTCTAGTTGTTCTGATGTCCTATAGCGTCATTCTGAGGGTAGACATTGAAACAGTTTATGTCCAGGATGTGAGAGGTCTGTAGATTTTTTCTCAGCCCACTTTCTGGCTCATGCAGTATACAGGTCCTCAATGGAAGGCAGATTGTAGTAATTGATTTTTCTGCAGTTCTAATTATCTGTTTATCAACAACCTCAGATATGCAGATGATACCACTCTAATAGCAGAAAGTGAAGAGGAACTAAAGAGTTTCTTGAAGCAGGTGAAGGAGAAGAGTGCAAAAGTTGGCTTGAAATTCAACATTCAGAAAACTAAGATGGCATCCATCCCTCTCAATTCCTGGCAAATAGATGGGGAAGAAATGGAAGTAGTGACATATTTTATTTTCCTGGGCTCCAAGATCACCACAGATGGGGATTGCAGCCAAGAAATTAAAAGATGCTTGCTCATAGGAAGGAAAGCTATGGCAAATCTAGACAGCGTACTAAAAAGCAGAGACACTACCCTGCCAACAAAGTGTGGTATAGTCAAGGCTATGGTTTTTCCAGTTGCAATGTATGGCTGTGAAAGTTGGACCATAAGAAAGGCTGAGCACCAAAGAATTGAGGCCTTTGAACTATGGTGCTGGAGAAGACTCCTGCAAGTCCCTTGGACTGCAAGATGTTCAAACCGGTTAGTCCTAAAGGAAATCAACCCTGACTTCTCTTTAGAATGCCAGATCCTGAAGATAAAACTCAAATACTTTGGCCACCTAATGAGAAGGAAGGACTCACTGGAGAAGAGCCTAATGCTGGGAACAATTGAGGCCAAAAGAAGAAGGGGGACAACAAAGAATGAGATGGCTGGATGGAATCACTGAAGAGTTGGTGTGAACTTAAATGGACTCCGGGGGATGATATAGGACAGGAAGGCCTGGAGGAACATTGTCCATGGGATCACAATGGGTCAGACATGACTTCGTGACTAAAACAATTATCCATTGAAGTCTGTGTTTGTCTTGTTTGATTACAGTGCCAAATTACAGACAGTTTGATTACAGACAGATATAGAGGTGCAGATCAGGGGTGAAATGCTCCCGGTTCGGACAGGCTCGGACGAGTAGGTAGCAATGGTGGTGGGCAGTTCGGAGAACCAGTAGCAAAAATCCCTGCCCCCAACCTCCATGCCCAGCTGAGCCGCGCGATCATCAGAGCCTTTTTTTCTTTTAAATGGCTCTGACGAGCCAAGCTCTGACGATCCCAGCTGAGTTGCCTGCTAACCGGTAGCAAAAATCCCTCCCCCTCCCCAAGCCTCCAGCTTGCTTACCTTAGCTGCTGGTCGCAATGCCTACCTTGCTTTGCTTGCTGTAATACCTGCAATCCATTGCATCAGCAAGCAACTGAATCTCCCTGCCTGCAATCAAGTTCATCGGTGAGCACCTCTATCTGCCTGCCTGCCTTCCTGCCTAGACTTGTGGACTTCAACTCCCAGCAAAGCTGGCTGAGGAATTCTGGGAGTTGAAGTCCACAAGTCTTAAAGTTGCCAAGGTTGGAGACCCCTGTTCTATTGGGTAAGATTTTTTCCCCTTTGGGAGCTTTAAAGAAATAGTTAATTGGGAGTTTTTTAGTTGTTCTTTTTTAGACCTAGCCATGTAAAGTTTAGGAAGTTTTAAATTTGCTATTTTTATATAAAAATAAAAATAAAATAAAATTTGTGCAGCTTTCTGAGATTTAGTGTGTTTCTGTAGTGTTTCACTCTAACTACACAAACACACAAAATCTCACAAAGCTGAATGTGGAATTTTGTGTGTGTAAAGTGTGAAAGTTGGGGTTTTTTGGCTTTTTGTGGCTGTATGAGGTTCCTGCTTGTTGCAGGGACCATTTTGGGCCTAGCACAGCTGCTTTTACATTGTGGGTGAGCCAGTTGTGTTGTGTTGTGTTTTGTAGGTTAAAAAAGGGCAAAGAAGTGACATTGACTTGGCCATGCCCACCCAGTCACCTTACCACCAAGCACCGCCCACTAATTAAGCCACACCTACAGAACCGGTAGCAAAAATTTTTAGATTTCACCCCTGGTGCAGATGACAGACTCAATAATTCCTCTGTAGAACTGTATCAGCAGCTCCTTGGGCAGCCTGACCTTTCTGAGTTGATGCAGGAAGAACATTCTTTGTTGTGCTTTTTTGATTATGTTTTTGATGTTAGGTGTCTGTTTTAAGTCCTGAGATATTAAAGAATCTAGAAATTTGAAGTTCTCTACTGTTGCTACTGTATTGTCTAGTATTGTGAGTAATGGTAGTGTAGGAGGGCTTCTCCTAAAATCTACTAACATTTCTACAGTTTTAACTTTTAAATATATTTAGCACATTATATGATCCCAACCATATCCACATTATAGGTAGTTAGGCAGGCAGGCAGGCAGGCAGGCAGGCAGACAGACAGACAGACAGACAGACAGACAGATAGTATGTGGTCATTCCAATGCCGAGGTATCCCTGCTAAAAATAAAACTATAGCTTTAGCATTCAATTTAGATGTGACATTTTACTCCACAGGGAATTCTACCACCAGCTGCACAATCATAGCAGTCAAACTGTTTGATTAACTTGAACAGTTTTACAGGTGCAAAAGGAAGCAAGTAATTTCCTAAATCATCTACAGAACAAGACCTGGTGCTTAGCAAAAATTAAGAAGTATCTGCATGATTTAGTTTATATCTAAGACCACCCAGTGAAGGTTATGGAAGGAGTACATGAATACAGCTTAGAAACCTCCAGATTGATAAATGTTACCTAACTAGCAGACTTTTAAATGTCAGCTGAAGCAAAGTGGTTTGGCAATATTTCTAGGAAATTACATACTCAGAAAATATGAAGCACCGATGTAATTCCTGTTGTCAAGGTGAAGCTGAAGCCTTGTTTGATACCCCTGGAGTAAGCTTAGGACAATCCTTCAAGCAGTTGTTTTGGAGAAAAATATGCTACTGCAACTTTGGTTTCATTGGTAGCATGTGGCATTCTTTGACTACAGCTATGTAAATAGGGACAGCTATAGACTGCAGAAATACACAGCTTTCCCAAAACAACCTCTGCAAGTGACTGTATTTTTCATCATGGCTTGTAATGCCCTATTTTATCTGTGTTGAACCATACCATACCCATAGCCATGTATGTATTTGATGGAAAATTTTATAAAACCCATTTTTAGGTCTGCAGCATAATTATGTATTAATTAAAGTTTATAAAGTTTTAGTGGCCTTCCCTAAGATCTCATGCCAGAAAAATAAATATGTACAGGTTTTTTTTTTAGAATAATAAATCTGATTTTGTGAGATTTCATCAGTGAAATCTCACAAAAATCATCATCAGTGAAATCATCAGTGTGTCCTTAATTGAAGTCACATAGGCATGATCTAATCCAATGCCCAATTCCTCCCTTCCAGAGGTGGTATTCAGCAGGTTCTGACCAGTTCTGGAGAATTGGTAGCAGAAATTTTGAGTAGTTCCAAGAACCGGTAAATACCACCTCTGACTGGCCCCGCGCCCTTCTTTTCTCTGCCTCTCAAGTCCCAGCTGATCGGGAGGAAATGGGGATTTTACAGTATCCTTCCTCTGGAGTAGGGTGGGAATGGAGATTTTACAGTATCCTTCCCCTGCCACGCCCACCAAGCCACGCCCATCAAGCCATGCCATGCCACATCCACTAAGCCATGTTCACAGAACTGGTAGTAAAAAAAATTGAATCCCACCACTGTCTCTTCCCCCCTCAAACCCAGGTTTCTTTCTCTCATTGCCCTGCTTATGGAAGGACTCAACCCTGGATCAAAGGGCTTGGAGCACTAAGGAGAGTGGGCACCTCTAATAGGCAGACTGCAGGCTGCAACCAAGGCAATGGCCAGATAAATCCAAGTCCAGGGTAGAACTGTAACCCAAGGAAAAGACCCTCGTTAGTTCACACAAAGATTGCTGTGGTTAAGCACCAGGCTAGAAACTAGGAGATTCTGAGTTCTAGATTTGCCTTAGCTATGAAAGCCAGCTGGGTGACATTGGGCTAGTCATTCTCTCTCAACCTTGACAGGGTTGTTGCTATGGGGAAGATAGGAAGAAGAAGGAGTATTTTGCATGCTAGCTGTCTTGAATTACTTATAAAGTAGTAAAGATGGGATAAAAATCAAATAAGTAAAGTTATTAAAAGTTTGAATATTCTATTACTGTAATTTTATTTATTTTATTTATTTATTTTATTTGTCAGGTATGTGTTAGATAATATATATAAGCATAAGCATGAATTGAATACATAAAATGAATACAATTAAAGGGAACATTAGGACAGGGACGGTAGACACACTGGTGCTCTTATGCACGCCTCTTACAGACCTCTTAGGAATGGGGTGAGGTCAACAGTAGACATTTTGGGGGTATGAAACCACAGAGTTAGGTAGTGCATTCTAGGCACTGACCACTCTGTTTCTGAAATCATATTTTCTGCATTTATTTATAATATATTTATTTTATAACAAAAGTACTGTAATAATGTTTATAACTTTGTTTTCCTAGTGTATCTTGAATAGCTGACAACAGCACAGCCTTTGTTCCTGTCATTCCCCTAACTCTCTCTCTTTTACTTTTCACTTTCCGATCCATTTTTGTGCATACATTTTCCCTTATAACCATTCTATTACAGATATATTACACATTTTTATTGCCCTAGTTATTAGTAAATTGTTTATTTGTATTGCTGACTGCTATTATTTGTTGACAATGCTTACTGTTATTTTTTTTAAAAAAACTTATATTTAACATAATTCTGGAGTTCAGCATGGGAGATGATAGAAGATAACTGAAGTTTTTAATCTGATATTTCACTTTCTACATTTATTGTGCCGAAATATCTTGTAAGGTTAGTACAGTTGAAGCACTGACTGGCACCATTATTGGCTTGTGGGAGTGCCAAACTCGTGACGACACATTGTCGTCCTGTGACGTGTCACAACTTTTCCCCCTTCGCTCCCTTTTCCTCCTTCGCTAAAATAGGAGTGGACATGGCCAGTGTGTGATGCATTTGGCCCGTAGGCCAGTGGTGGGTTTCTATCGGTTCACACCAATTCAGGTGAACCGGTAGCAGTGGTGGCGGGAGGCTCTGCCCACCTGTCCAGATGTCATCAAAAATGCTCTGCACATGCGCAGAAGCTTCTGCGCATGCGCAAAACTGCCATACTTGCAAAGCGAGCACGTGTGCCCGCATTGCTACCGATAGCAAACCAATAGCCCCGGGATTTGAATCCCACTATTGCCATGGGCCATGAGTTTGACACCCCTGATCTAATGAATAGGATTAGTTCCAATAGTTTAAGGTTAGTTTGAACCTTCGCCAGTGTTTCACTGAAGACATGTGAAAACTGCCTGCTTTTAAATTCTCTTCTTTGGTTTCTAAATCTGTTGGATCCACCTGCTATCTGGGAATTCAAATACAACTGAAAGGCAGCAAGAGAGGTGAGAAAAGACTGCTTTGACTAATAGGCTAGAAATAGAAAAAAAGTGATAGCAAAAGGCATAAAATTAAGTTGCTTCTACATGTATACCTGGCACTTGAGATTATTACAAAGCGTTGCCAAGACATTGCTGTCTGTGGGTGTAGAATTCAAGCTTTTCAGAGAACTGTTTACAAATTATAATTATATCTCTAATTTCAACTCTTCCTTTCTATGGCATTTGTTCACTGTTTTTCATTTCAGAATCCATTAAGTGGTATGAATGGAATGAATAATGCTGTGAGAAAAATGCTAGAAGTTTTGCTTTGTTCAATCTAAGTGTAGTTTAGAATGTATGTTTAAGCTGATCTACAAGAGAGAAAGGGAATACTACCTTAAAAGTAAATTAAAGAAACCTGAATAGTCTGTAGTTTATTGGTTTAACCAGTAAACTGACAAAATATTGAATATAATAGGAATAAAATCTAAGACTTTATTATCTATTGTATGGATCACTTAAACCAGAATAATATATCATATGTTTATGTTTTACTCTTTGGATTAGTCAAACCAACTGTATTGATTTCCATACTTTTTTTTTTTTAATTTGATTTATATGCCACCCTTCTCCGGAGACTCAGAGCTGCTTACAATGCATTAAGCAATAGCCTTCATACTTTTGTATATTTTTACAAAGTCAGTTTATTGCCCCCACAAACTGGGTCCTCAATTTACCTACCTTAGAAAGGATGGAAGGCTGAGCCAACCTTGAGCCTGGCAAGATTCGAATTTACTAATTGCAGACAGCTGGACTTTGGGGAAATTATGGAATTTATTCACGAGCAGCCCTACCAAGGATTGTATTGTATTTATAAGGGTTATAGGTATGAAATAGGAAATAACAAATCTACAACAGTACCAATGAATGTAGCTCATATTAGAAATGTTCATTTCTGAATCCGAATTGACAGTATGGATCGTATTAATGCCAGTCACAGGTGAAACACTTACAATGGAGCAGATATCCAGAGAAAAAGAATATGTAATAATCTTGTGAAATCTAGCATGTGAATTAAGTGAAGTCCTTTATTAGCATTTGTATGTATTTTCTATAAACAACTTAAGTTCCCCCAGTTTTTTTTCCATCCAACTTCTATAGTAATTCCTGCAAGAAAACATTCAATTTGTACAAAATCTGAATGCCAGGCAGATTAAGCAAGTATGCAATCTATGAGTAACCACAGGGGAAAAAAAGCTCACATTTGTCTTTCTATAAATTCTTTTTCGTTTACATTTGCTCCAGTGTAATCACAAGCCATTTATCCCATCCCAAATCCAATTTTTAAAGTGAATAACATCATGTTGATTACTTCATTTTCTCACTTGATGCACAAATCCACTGTTCTTCTAGATTATATAGGACCCATTGTGCTTCTGGATTATATTGAATTGACTTACATTAGCCATATGAATCTATATCTTAGTCAGTAAGCAATAAAACATGAGTAAAACACCCTGCCTCACATATAATCACATATCTGGGGCATATTTTTCCATATCTGGAAAAGCTGAGGAGAGATTTGATTATCCCCAGCATTCCTACTGAGAATATGTACTGTATAATATTTTAAATCATAGTTTATAACTAACATTCACTTTAGATGCATGTTGTATTATGATATATTTGCTTTATTCCTCAGCTTTATTTTTTAAATATTGATAAATTTATATCTGTTTGTTTAATTTCTTACAGCATTGATATTTGAAGAATTTGTCTAATTTATTTTTATTTTTTAAATTTATTTATTTTTTTAATTTAAACATATGCGCTCCTTTTCTTGATTAACAAAATAACAAGAACCAATACCTGATACATGAATCTGAATGTTATATGAACAGTGCAATGCAATAAGTTAAAACAACACAAAACAAAACAAAACAAAAAGATTGCTAGACAGATTACTCTAATTTGATTAGGAAAATAAATAGTTATCAAGTAAAAATGCCTCTTTAACCAAAGCATAACTCTAGAAGATAAAGAAACTAAAAATTGTACCATCACTGTATTTTAGCTAACTTGTCTTAATGCTAGAATTTATCATTTGGACAAACAGTTCAGGTTCCCTCAAAATTCCACAACTACCTACAGACAAACAATCTTTGAAAGAGTTCTAAGTTGTTCTAAATATTCAAATGATACATTTCCCTTCTGACTTTAGAGTTCCGAATGCATTTCTATGTATACTAAAGAGCTTTGCTATAAAAATGCTTTGATTATATAGAAGCAAATGAAGAACTGATTTTGCCCAATAAAAAATAGCACATTTCATTCATTCATTTCCTATGAATTCTGACTTTCCCCTATAAACTCATATACTTTTTAAATTCCATTTCTGGCCCACCCATGGAAGAACAGAGCAACCTTGTCTGTATTTATTTTATTTATATCCTTCATTTCTATTCAAATGAGTATCAACATAACTAATAATTAATAAACCACAATGCTTTTTTTTAAAAAAAGTTAAAATGTAAATCTCTCTAACCTGTCTAAAGATATTGGGATTTTGTTATCCAAAATAGGCCTATTTGGTATAGCTCTCATACAGTTTACTACAATCCACTGGGCAAGATACAGACTTTCAGCTGGTCTTTCATTTATCATGCATAATTTAAGTTGCCTTTCCTTCAGTGTATCCATACCAAGTATGACAAAAACTGGATCCAATTCACAGCAAGGGCAAGGGCATAAAAAATTGAATATACAAAGGTGTGTGTGTGTGTGTGTGTGTCCATCACACATACAGTGCTTGTGTATTCAGACACATATCCAACCTGCCTTCCACAGATGACCAATATATTGTGTGGGTCAGAAAAGGCTAGGGTTAGGGTAGGGATCTGCAGCCCCTCACATCCTAGACATAAACTGTTTCAACTCCTTCCCTTGGAACAGCGCTATAGGGCATTTTATTCCAAGACAACTAGACACAGGGACAGTTTCACCTCTCATGCTATGACTTTGCTGAACACCTAATTCTTGCACCTGACCAAAAAAAAAAACAAAAAACAAAAAACTACTAAGATTATTTGGGGATGGGCCAGTGTTGAAATCTAAATTTTTTTAGCCCACTCCAGGGGAAGGATACTGCAAAATCTCCATTCCCACCCCACTCTGGGGCCAGCCAGAGGTGGTATTTGCCAGTTCTCCGAACTACTCAAAATTTCTGCTACTGGTTCTCCAGAACCTGTCAGAACCTGTTGGATTTCACCCCTGGGATGGGTTAATGTGTATGTAAATTAAACTATAGAGTATGGATATAGTATTATTATTTCTCCCCTTTATTATTTTTACTTCCCTCTTTTATTGACTGTGCATTTTTGTATTATTAGTAGTATTATTATATTCTGTTGTTCGCAAATACACTGAGTCCTTCTGTACTGGCGACAAATTCTTTGTGGGTCTAACCATGCTTGGCCAAATAAAGTATAAGTACTGTGTGTGTGTGTGTGTGTGTGTGTGTGTGTGTGTGTGTGTGTAAATTATATAGTGAAAACTCTATTGGACAACAGAGGAGTAGTAGAAATAAATAAATTAAAGCAGAGGATTCATGTTATTTGTATTCAGTATAATCCTCCGTAACATTTTCTGGATCAATTACTTACATTCAGAATTAGCTATTTTGTTTACCTTTTTAATAATTTCTCTTTTTTTTTTCAAAGCAGGCATTTTGTTTTATTTTGTTTTCACATAATAAAACACAGTGGAGTGTTTTAATGAAGATGTAGAAAAAGAGAGTGAAAAAGGTGAAAAAGGCCCAAAATCAGAAGGCCAACATGTCTTGGTCAACACAAGAGGTTGTGATTCACCAGGCAAAACGTGTCACCCAATAACCTATCAATGAAGCCTGTTTTACAAAAGACGCTACTAAAATGGGCCAACATTTTTAGTTCTTACTAGACAACACCAGCATTAGCTCTCAATAGTATGTCATCTAAGATTACAATTGTCATAAAATTTTAAATCAAGAGCATTTCCATCAACTTATTTTAAGGGTTTGAGAGGAACATATTTACTTTTCACTTCCATCTCTAGGATCTTTTGGATTTTTCATCTTGAGTCACAATAAAGTTACTGGAATCAATTTAAAAATAATATTTATAGCTCAGGCGTGAAATTAGTGGGTCCTTGGTGCTCTCTGAGTTTGTTTATTTTCTTCCAGATTACCCAAACTAGGTAACATCATCAGTGTTAGTGTTGTGGCTCCATTGCCTGAGCCTGGGCTATTGACAGATGCAGACTCTGAGAGTGAGGGGGAGGAGTTGGCAAGGCCTCCCTCTCCAGGACCCTCCTCTCTGGCAATGCCTCCAGAGGACACCGAAGGCCAAACGATAGGCTTAGAGCCAAGCACATCCCCACAGCCATAGGTGGACAGTGACGAGGAAGATAAGTGCTGGCTGGACCCTCGACAGAGGCGCAGGGAGAAGCATGCACAGCAGAGGGGAAGGCGTGCCAGAGATTAGCTGAGTCACTGGACCACACCCCACAGGGTATAAATGTGGGTGTGGTGGCCGGTTCAGTTTGTGACAAGCAAAAACTGGAAATACTCCATGATCTCTGCTTTACTGGACTTTGCCTGCTTTATCGGACTGCATTTGGATTAATCTTTGTTTTGTGTGAGTAAAGTCTGAATTGGCAGCTAGCCACTGGGTTGCTGCCAGCTTTATCATCAAAGAGTTTTGTCGTGTGGCTTATTAACTCCGGGCCGTCTGTGGGGGTGTGTGCGTGGTACGGGGACAGAACAGTTAGTAATACAGTACTAGTACGTCAGAACTAGCACTGATGATGTTATCTAGTTTGGATAATGAAATCCCTGGCAGAAAACAAATAAGCTCAGAGAGCACCGAGGACTCCCCAGTTACTAGAATGCAACCTCATACTAATAGGAGTAGTAGGTATATTTGCCACCTGACATAAATATTAAAAAGGTAAGATAAAAATATTATCATCAGCATCCTCTCAACTAGTCTCAACAGGATTTTTTAAAAAGTTATATTGCTGCTTTTGATTTTCAGTCATTTTATGTGGTGTTTTGTTAAAGTTAGTGAATTCCTATTTATCGTAGTAACAAAACCAGAACAAACCAGCCTCTGCCAGTAGTCAAATTTGTCATCATTTTCCAAATCTTTACATCTTTAAACTTGCACATTAACAGCTGCGGTACTTGATCAGCTTTATTCTATAAACCCTGACACCTGCCGTCATACCCTTTCACAGCAGTAAACAAAGCCAGAGCATTCAAAATACCTCCTGTTCTGACTGACCTTTCACTATAAAACTTGTGTTTATTTTGAATTTCTACAAACTCTTTCTGTATGTCAAGGTCTAATTTTTTTTCCCCATCTACCACGACAGGGAAGAGAGATTGGCTGTTCTTTGAGACCCTGGGAAACAATCTTTTTAGGCTTGTGGTAAAGCAAAGTATGCAAGGAAAACATTATGTGAACAATTACATAAATATTTTATCACAAATGAGATTTAAAGAACACCAAAAGGATTTTTTTTTTAAAAAAAGAGAAAGATCTACAGATTACATTTGCTCATTAAAGTTAGCGATACAGGATAAGTATGTGTGTCCATGCATACAAATACATTAAATCTTGATTGTCAATCATGAAGATATCAGTGGTAATCTGCATAGAAACCTGTCAATCAGAAAAGGCTTCTCTTTTTCTCATTTATTCTCAGTTTATTTTTCATTTCTCTAAATGATATTTCAAATTCCCTTTTTTTTTTTGTTGCAGTTGGCAGAGACAGCTACTGCTGGGGTTCCAATACAAATATTGTCACCCCTTGGAAGATGACACAACTGCATTCCAATATGAAGAATGAGTTCCCTCTTCAACAGACTGTTCCTGTCTTGTGCTTATGGACAGAGATATTCCTGGGCTGAGATTATGTATGTATGTATGTATGTATGTATGTATTTATTTATTTATTTATTTATTGGTTCGATTTATATGCCGCCCTTCTCCGGAGACTCAGGGTGGCTTACAATGCATTAAGCAATAGCCGTCATACTTTTGTATATACCTGCTTAGTAGGGCTTTCAGCCCCCCTAAGCGGTGTTCTTTTTTATACAAAATCAGCTTATTGCCCCCACAATCCAGGTCCTCATTTTACCTACCTCGGAAGGATGGAAGGCTGAGTCAACCTTGAGTCTGGTGAGATTTGAACTTGCAGTAATTGCAGGCAGCTGGCAGCTAAGTGCTACTTAACAGCATTTTAGTCCGCTACGCCACCAAGGCTCCCTTTTGAGGAGGACAACTTTTGAGTTGTCATTTTATCTAATTTAATTTAATTTAATTAATTAAATTTATATGCTGCCCCTCTCCGAAGACTCAGGGCAGCTCACAATACATTTTAAAAAATAATTATAAAAAAACATTGAAAAATTAAAAACATTAAAAACTTATTCATGCCATTCATGGCCAGATCTCACCAGATCACAAGAGCGAGATCAACGGCCCCAGGCCTGCCGGAAAAGCCAGGTCTTCACCGCTTTTCGGAAGGCCAATAGGGTGGGGATGGTCCGGACCTCAGGAGGTAACTGGTTCCAGAGAGCTGGGGCAGCCACAGAGAAGCCGCCCCCCCCAGCCCGGCGGGCCCGCCAGCCAGCATTGTTTAGTTGGCGGGACCTGGAGGAGACCAACTCTGTGGGATTTTACCGGTTGCTGGGATCTATGCAGCAGAAGGCAGTCTCGAATTTACCACCTACCGATGGAAAGACACATTTCTGTGGCCTTATTATTCAGTCAGTCATACAAATGTTTATTCATGCATGTAGCTGCTTCTTTTGTAAAAATACACTCAACTGAAGTAGAAAGGCTATCTTGATGTTCTTTTGCTGGAACAGTTTAAATGCAAGTGATTAAATCCAATCATTTCTAACCTTTAGGATTAGCATCCCATCATGACAATATCATATTTCTCCAAGCTAGTTCATGCAATTTCCAAACATACATTGGTAAATAAATAGAAGTGAAGACTTGGATAATGGCAACAAACAAACAAACAAACAAACAAATGCCTGCATTGAGATAAATAAACTACTCTTTAGATTCTAAGCTACAGAATTTTGCCACAGATTGTAAGTTATTTTCATAACTGCCTTGGTTTAGTAACCATGTGAATGGAATTAGCATGCTCTGTAGTTTGCATTATTCTGGCTGTACACTGCCTGCACTCCAATAGCATGCTATAAACTATCTGCTTATAGGCAATAAAACCTATTGGATAACAAAGGATGTCATTCTCAGAGGAGTGAGTCCCAGATATTGAAAATCTTTACCATTTTATGAGATTCCATTCTTTGCAGATAAATATTTTAATGTTTACATAGCTTGACAGCACAGTCTTAAGTTTCCCTCCTTTGCTCTGTTTGCATTCTAACGTAAGATGGCATTTATTTCCATGTAATGGAAGATCAACTGTCAGCTCATGGTTCTGCCTGACCACTGGAGCATATTCTAAAGCATGTAGTCATTCACAGGTAAGTCCAGCTAAATTCACTTAACTACATGTCCAATATTCTGCACTGAACTGATGGAAGTGGAGGTTTCAGATTTTAAAATGTGTCAACCCTGAAGTTGGTTGAGCTGTAGCCATTTTTATTTATTTTTTTGGTAGCTTTCTCTGGAAGGTTTCTCTTCTCACAGCTTCAGGGCTGAAGCCTGGAGCAAGGGGCCAGGGAGGAGAATATAGAGATGGCTGGGGGTGGGGAGTTGTAGCCTAAATAAAATTCTTTGTCCTGGGAATCAAGGACATTGGTGCAGATGTTTGAAAGGTGGAGACTGAGGTTACCTAGCAACTGGACTGTATGCTGGTTGGACCATGTTACTGGAGACTTTGGGAGGAAGTGATAAAGTTTTACTTTTAATTGGATGAAAAAACGGCAGGGACTTAGAGCCAGTTTTCCAACAGGAATGTTGCCAAATCAATATCTCCCAATAAAATGTTCTTTGAGGAATTTGCCTGCCTAGGAGTTCTTATTGAATGGGATGTATTATTTGGAACCCTGACAAAATGTCTTAGCTGAAATAAAACAACATTTCATTCTTGTCGGCAATGACTGCAGATGTATTTCTACATTGGCATAATATTTGTTTCTTCCAACCATTCAGTCTTGCAGTCTACAATCCCCTATCCACAATAATAGTTTCATGCAAGGTTTCCCAACCCTGACAACTTTAACACACATGGATTTCAATTCCCAGAATTCCCTAGCCAGCTATACAATGCTGTGGTGGCTGGGGAATTCTGGGAGTTGAAGTCCACATATCTTAAAGTTGCCAAAACCATCATTTAATGGAAAGGCTTTTTTTTTTTAAGAACTTCATACCATGCCCCAAAAGAGAAACTTTGCAATTCAGGTATACATTTTTCACCAATATATCCAGCATAGAACATGTTTCAGAAAATCTGGTACTGTAATTCAATTAAAAACATTGGGATTCTTTCATATTTTCTTAAATATGATTTATTTGGCCTATTATCTACCGTATTTTCCGGTGTATAAAACGACTGGGCATATAAGACGAGCCCCGACTTTTGAGAAGATTTTCATGTGTTAAAAAGTCGTTTTATAAGCCGGAAAATACGGTATATTATAAACACTGAGAATATGTTCTTAAATTTGAGTGCCAGTCATTTAAAACATGCCAAACTGCTTAGAGGCTTTATTTAAGAAAATGCAGGAAAGTTGTATATTGATAAAAAGGCACTGACAAGGAATAATGGGTTTGATTTATGAATCTACAGGAAAATATATTTTTGTACTCAAAATTATTAGCTGTGTAAAGAAAATAAACTCACTTAAATACTTGAGATGCCAAAATCAGTCATGCAGAACATTTTTTTTCACATAGTACCTAACAAGAAACTCTGAGGGAAGGAAGAATAGTTTTCCTCAACACATCAATGAAAGGCTGGTTCAAGGAAGATTTGTAGAATGAATGTTTAGTCATGGTGATGCATATTAACAGCTCAGCAAGCTTTCATGTATTATATCAGATCTGCAGAGAGACAAAATGCTTTTGGTATAAAATGCAAACTGATCCTAGTGCTGCTGCTATTATTGCAAGGGGGAAAAAACCCAAATTCTACTTAAAACAGGCTTTAAAATGTTCTTGGTTGTTGTTCATAAAACATTATTTTCATTCATCAGGAATAATGTAGGTTTGCTTGGGTTTTTCTTTTTCTTTTTGTGCATATCTTGGTCGCAAAAGTGCCGAGTGTACTTTGTGCCCAGTCTGGAATTTTTCAAGATGAATTCACAGTGCTGACTACCAACAGAATGTACACATTGTGTCATGTACAAAAGCAAATCCTCTTTGTGTGTTGTCTTTTATACTGAGCCAGCAAGAAAAGGAACTTGTATACCTATTCAAAGAACATCTTTATTTGGATTTTAAAGTGATATTAAAATTTGGACTAAAGATGCAACACTATACAGCTGTTATGGAGTAATGGATAAATGAATACTGATAACCCAGATTATCAGTGGGGACCCTGCAGTAAACAACCTTTCAAGGAAAAGTGGTATATTTTCCTTGCAGGAACTGCATCCAAAGAGACTTTGTGACAGTATTAGAATAATAAATGGAGACTGCCACCACCTTCTAGTCATCATGAACAACAGAAGATGTCTACAGAAAGCAAGTAAAAACTCAGAGGAGAATAATACAATAGATGAGAGATTTGTGTTTGGCGGGACAAGGAGAGGAATTGTCAGCTCCATTATGTAGATCAAACCAAGAAAACAACTCCACAATAAGGTTAAATCTACTTTAATTAATATTGGCTTTACTAACCTAAATCTTGTACATTAAGGTGACCAGATTTTAACATTGATAAAGAGGGACACCATAGTGGGCGTGGCTTATTTTGTGGGCTTGGCTAGCTGGTCATGTGACCAGGTGGGCGTGGCTATCTGGTCATGTGACCGGGTGGCCATGGCTATGTGTATAGGGACTATTCAGAGGGCTGAAAAAAGTCATTTCTGACAGGTCCTCGCACTTTTGACTGGTCCTCACACTTATGACCATCCTCACATTTATGCCCATGCAGCATTCTTAACAACCATGTCACTCATTTCACAACTGCTTCTCTTCACCATGGTGATAAGATAGGGCAAAAAACGTAAAATGTGAGGACAGTCGTAAGTTTGAGGACTGGTCAAAAGTGCGAGGACCAGTCAAAAATAACTTTTTCAGCCCTCTGAGTAGTCCATATGCACAAAAGGACTAACCAGAGGGCTGAAAAAAGTCATTTCTGACAGGTCCTTGCACTTTGACTGGTCCTCACACTTATGACCATCCTCATATTTATGCCCGTGCAGCATTCTTAACAACCATGTCACTCATTTCACAACTGCTTTTCAGCCCTCTGAGTAGTCCATATGCATAAAAGGATACAGCAATAGAGAGGATGAAGGAAGGGAAGGGAAATTAGAGTAGGAGTGAGGGTAAGAGAGGGAGGAAGAGAGGAGGAGAAGGAGAAAGGAAGAGGAAGTAGGGAGAAGAAGAGGGTGGGGGGAAGAGAAAGTAAGAAGGAAAGAAAAGAGAGAGGTGGTAGGTTTGAGGAGAAAGATTGCTGTACAATAAAAAAGATGAAGGGGAAGAAAGGCAACCCCAAACAAATATAAAGATATTAAGATAAAGAATGAATTGTTAAACTTTAAAGAATAAAAGAGAACAAATATGAATAAATAGCAATAATTAGATACACAATACAAACATACAATGTATTTTCTTTGAACAGAATATTTGGCTGGATCACAAATTTAAACAGTGTTTAGTCATTTCAATTAAATTTACAATTTCTATATTTCCTTTTTGCTATATTTATTCCTCATCTATTTTTTTAAAAAAAACAATATTACCCTTCATCCTCATCTCTAATCTTAATCAAATTCAATTTTTCCCTTCTATTCTATATTATACCCCTTCCCATTGTCATCTATTTTTATATCCATCCTCACATTGGTTAATTATGTAATTATGTAATACAGTTGTTTAATACAAATTCAAGATTTTAATATAAACCAATTAGTTATATAACTATCTTTTTTTGTATATTAATCAATATGAACATGAATATTCCAATTATTTCCATGCAATCCAATTTCTTACAAATCAATTAATTACATTTACCAATAATAATAAACCAAATAATTTCCCCCATATATTCCTCCAAACCACAACTTAACCATTTCTGCTTTCAACACAATATACAATTAATAGTATCTCAATTATTACAATTCCCTAGTTAAATAAAGCTTTTTTTCTTTTGTGTTTTAAAATCTTGAACTCTCCTCCTAAATTTCCCATTGTTTGCAGTTTTGCACCTACCTTTTTTGGTGAGGAAAAAGAAAAAGAAATCTCTCTCTGCCTCATTTTGTCATGTTGCAACAAAGACCCTGCTTTCGCTTTTGCTTCTTCAGCATAGCTAGGGGGAAAAAAAATCTGCTCCAGGAACTCTTTACACTGATCACCTGTAGGGCGGCCCTTTGAAGCCCCGCGGCAAGAGTTTAAACAGTTTTTTTTCCTCTAGCCATCAGCTGGGACTCAGGAGGCAACCGGGACTCAGGAGGCAGAATGAAAAATCGGGACTTTTTTAAAACGCCGCGGGACAAATTGCTAAAAATCGGGACTGTCCTGCCAAAAGTGGGACATCTGGTCACCTTATTGTACATATAACTGAGCTTTATTCTCACCTCACTGCCCCTTCCCCTGCCTTATAATCATGTGAATTCAAGAGGTGCTGCCTGAAGGTATTTATACATATCTTCTTGTTTTGGACTTAAGCCATGCTTTTCCCTTTGTCACTTTGGTTACATATCTGCCCTAAATCTATCAAGGTGTCCTTCCACACTGTTTATATCAATCCAGAACCAGTTATTTGAAAAGGAAAAATAGATAGGAAGTTAGGAAGATGCTTTCCTAACTATTTATCCTTTTAGAAGTGCATGGCTCTGAAATTTTGACACCCCCTCCCAAAAAAAGCATTACACCCCTCCTGACTTCTTTCTGCTTGGAAAGAACAAGTTGTTTCCCCTCTATCTTTCTATAAGAGATTTGAGCAATCTGGAGGCAGCCTCACACTCTGCATTTTCTCCCAGCCAATTAACAATACAAGCAGAGCAGAGGTGGGTTTCAGCAGGTTCTGACCAGTTCTGGAGAACCGGTAGCAAAATTTTGAGTAGTTTGGAGAACCTCTGACTGGCCCCGCCCCCATCTATTCTCTGCCTCCAGAGTCCCAGCTGATCGGGAGGAAATGGGGATTTTGCAGTAACCTTCCCCTGGATTGGGGGGGGGGGAATGGAGATTTTACAGTATCCTTCCCCTGGATTGGGGAGGGAATGGAGATTTTACAGTATCCTTCTCCTTCCATGCCCACCAAGCCATGCCACACCCACCAAGTCAAACCATGCCCACCAAACCATACCCACAGAACCGGTAGTAAAAAAAATTGAAACCTACCACTGAAGCAGAGTAAGGGAATTTATGTAAGCATATGTTTGGAGGCTATGATTTTTAGCAGGAAGAAGGACAACTTGAGACAGGAGAAGAAGGCGACATGAAATAGAATAAAATGGCTGAACGTCTCATTCAAGAAGAATGAGACGAGGCAGTTGCAGAGAGCCTGGTTAAAGAAAAACCAAGTGCCGCAATAACAAAGTAAAACATAGTAAGGCAGTAGCCTGGCAGACTATTACGTTGCTGACCAGCAGACCTGGACCCAGACTTAATCTGTAGGAAGAGAAGCACACTGATGACAAAACACTGGTAGAAGAAGAAACTGAGGGACAAAGGGAAATGAAAACAAAAGTTTACAAAGTAGTAGTAGGGAATTAAACTGCAGAGACTTCAAAGAGACAGTCACAAATTTTAGCAGAGATTAAGTTAACAGCTTGCTTTAATGGGCAATTTATTGTCCGTCTGTCCCCCGCCCCCGAATGGAAACTGAAGAGTGTAAACAGCTAAAATGTATGTAATTGAAACTTTGTGAATAAGGAAATAGGACAACAGAAATAAGTTTGGGGATCATAAAGTAGGAATAAAATAGGCATAGGAGAAAAAATGGACTAGAATTTATATATGTACTTAAAGTTCTGTAATTGTTTGTAATAAAATTACAAACACTAATCACTAATCACGCATGCCTTCATGCTTCTTTTTGTCCCACTGAAAAATGAACCTGTGTCATGGATCACTTGCAAAATCTTAAAACGTCGTTGTGGCCCGCCAGCAGCCTGCGGGATTGTTGCTGATCCCGACGAGGAGGCTGGTGTGGTGCTGCGCCAGCAGCCTGTGCAGCCAGCGCTCAAGTCAGACAGCATGGAGGCTGAAGAAGAGGTGGTGCCAGAGGCAGGGATTCAGTCAGGGCCTTCAGTACCTCCAGAGGCTCCTTTAAGTGAAGAGGATGAAGAGGAGGAGCCTCTTCTCAATGCACGGGCGTGCAGAGCTGCCAAAAGGCAGGAGTGGTTACTCAGAAGGGAGGTCTCCTCAAGAGTAAGGCTTGGGGCTAATTGGCCACTCCCTTAGCCTATTTAAGAAAATACACATCTGGTAACAAGCTGCAGGAAACAACTTTAGTTTGCTAACCATCACATTGGGATTTCTCTGCAAACCTTGTTTCTGGGCTTTCTGCCATCTCCAGTAAGACTCTGAATATCTTATCTATGGAGTTCTGGCAGGCTGTTAAGAACGCTTTATTAACAGCCAGCATTTGCTAAAACTACGTTTTTGAGTAAACTAAGTTTTGTTGAGAGTTTGTGTGTGCTGTGTTCTTTGGGATCTGTAGCTGGGGCAGAACAGTCATGTTCAGTATCAGTAGGTCCTTCTGTTTCCCTTATTCAAAGAGCCTGGAAAATTATCAATGGTGAAATCCAAATTTTTTTACTATCAGTTCTGTGAGCGTGGCTTGGTGGGCATGGTGTGGCTTGGTGGGTGTGGCTTGGCGGGCGTGGCAGGGGAAGGATACTGCAAAATCTCCATTCCCACCCCACTCCAAGGGAAGAATACTGCAAAATCCCCATTCTCCCCCACTCCTGGAGGAAGGATATTGCAAAATCTTTCCCACCCCACCCTGGGGCCAACCAGAGGTGGTATTTGCCGGTTCTCTGAACTATTCAAAATTTCCGCTACCAGTTCTCCGAACTGTTCAAAATTTCCGCTAATGGTTCTTCAGGACCTGTCAGAACCTGCTGGATTTCACCCCTGAAAATTATCCACGATATTCCAATTGCCAGATACAGCTCCACAACCTTAGTGTTGAGCTTACATCATTGTTTCACGGTGTGGGCCACGCAGTAGTCATGGAGTCTTCCAGGTCACAACCTGATGCTTGACAAATACATGCATCCCCCAAAGCCTTGAGTGTGTTCCTAAGAAGCTAGCTGTGAGTTGTAATTTTAGTGCACCATAAAGAGAACTTTGCTAAATAAATTAAGAATAATAATCATAATTGTGATGAAGTTTAATGTTTTGCCCCTATTCTTCAGAGTGCAATTCATGGCATTCTAGCAAGGCACAATGTGATCTTCACCCTCCCAAAATGCAGCATTTCCCTGATTTAATATAAATCAAATTCCTACACAATCTCTAGCAGATGAAACCGTGATATTTTCCCTCTTTCATGAGAAAGAGTAAAACTAAAAATGTATTATTTTCCAATCATCTTCAGGTGGATTGTAAGGCTTGGATCTAGGGAGGAACAGCAATAGATTAAGTTTGATAATTCGATTATGGCAAGCAAGCAATAACTCTCAGTCTAAATTCTGTGCTTTAACAAGGCGTGAATGGCCCTTTGTGACAGTTATCTATGCGATCTGCAACTCTGCCATAGGCAAACAATCTAACGGATTTCGGTCGGAGCTCATAATAATACTGCTTATTCACTTTTGCTTTTCTTTTTTAAAGATAGCAGCAAAAATGTTGCAAAGCGGTCGGCGAACAGTAAATTCTTGATAGTACAGTTAGCTGAGATAGAATCTTCCAACAAACAGAATCAAAATGAGCCACAAGTCAACCTGCTGAGCAGAGAATTTCTTACTTCCAAAGCTAACAATCCTAACAACTGGTCCTCATATACTAGGAACCTTAGTTGTAACATGACACATTTATGAATATGATAAGCAGGACTATGCTCAGAAAGCACAAAAGAAGCACCCACACTGATGTCTTTAGTTATGTTTGGGGACAGGATTGTCCCAATGTTGGAAAGATATCAAACCGTGGTTTGTTCTACTTTCTTATAAACAAGATGGTCGATGGGTGATAAGTGCCAAAGCAGTTGATATGAACAACGGCTTAGTTCCAAACATTAAAATCTCTGCAAAAGTAAAAGCTGGTATACAGAGATAGCAGACAAAATACCACGTTTCAGAAAATGGTATTTGGAAATGTTGGTGAAGAGATTCTGAAAATGTTACATAATGTGACACAGAAGGAGTACAAAGAATGAGCTAATTCTAGGAATTATACAGCTACTTCCTGCTACGCGAATGAGAAGGATACTGGCTACCAGCCTCTTCTGTTCATCTAAGACAGTAACACATAATTTTTTGAGACAGAAATCATTACATTTCTAAATCCTTAATTTGGGATTTAGAATTTTTGTCTGCCAAACCATATCCTTAGGGGAATCTTTCTTCGGACCAAATTTTCATAACGATTGCCCCAGTTTGATGTTTGGTTCTGCCTAAACATATTAGGGAAAGTCTTTGTGTAATCTACTGTACCACAATGCTAAGCCTCAGCAAATGTTACAGGAAGGGATGGAACAGAACCAGTTATATAGAAAAAAAATTATTCTGGGCAATAGATAGTAATAGGTAACCAACACAGAGGAACCTATTAATCTTACATATAAAATAAAAGAAACATTTTTTCCAGCATAATTTCCAAAGTAGCATCTAATAGTGGGGTTAATCTTGAATGGTTTGGGTTGGGGTCAGGCTACAAGCATCAGTGTACAATCTTATATAGTAGCCTAGGTTATAAAGTTTTGACAATTTCTCCCTAGTTTCTCTCCCATGGACTTGCAAGCAAAAATTCAAATTCCAAGATTTTGGTATAGAAAGTTCTCGAATTACAAGCACAACTGAGCCCAAAATTTATGTTGCTAAGTGAGAAATTTGTCTAATGAGTTTTGCCCCATTTTACAACTTTTCTTGCCGTATTTGTTAAGTGAACCACTGCAGCTGTTAAATTAGTAACGAGGTCGCTAAGTGAATCTGGCTTCCTCATTAACTTTGCTTGTCAGAAGATGATCACATAAACCCAGGACACTGCAACCATCATAAATATGAACCAATTGTCAAGCATACGAATGTAAATCACATGACCATGGGGATGCTGCAATGGTCATTCCTGTGAAAAATGGTCACAAGTCATTTTTTCAGTGCCGTTGTAACTTCTAATGATCACTAAATGAACTGTTGTAAGTTGAGGACTACCTGTATTCTGATACAAGATATTTTCTGAGAATTGAAACTTCCAAACATTGTTGGCATAGGTGTACATGCAATTAGTTTAGAAAGGAATTTGTTGCCATGTTTCCCCGAAAATAAGACCCTGTCTTATATTTTTTTTTGAACCTTGAAATAAGCACTTGGCCTTATTGTCATGCGCTCAAAAGCCCAATTGGGCTTATTATTAGGGGATGTCTTATTTTGGGGGAAACAGGGTATCATTTTAGATGTGACAACTGTCAAACCTTGGAATATCACAATGCAAATCCTTGGCACAAGGTATCATTGCCGAACCAATGTATTTTAGATAGACATTTTGAAACCAGGATTGGGGAAAGGCTACGTTATATCCTGGAAGTGCTTTGTTTTATGTGGCCTTGTAAATGCAAGTATCAGTACTTGAGAGAAAGTTATGAATGAAAATATTATTTCTTTCATCTTAATGAATGCAAGCTACTTGCATTACTACCCTACTCTTCCTGGCCAATGGTTAAAAAAATTAGAAAGAAACACCAGCAACTGCTGCTTTTAGACTACATGCAATATTATTTTTTATGATGAGGATTCCAGATTGGAACTGCAACACACAGACTCCCTGGCATGAAACTATCTTAAATTATTCATCAGAATCAAGTGTCGACTATAAAGGCTGGAGAAAGATAATCCTTTACAAGATCAGACCACCTATAGTTGCCATCCCTTCTGCCCTCAAGCTGGAATGATTCATGTACAGACAAAGAAAGTGGGAGGTTTTTCTTGAGTTTCTTATAGAGATTTTGATTAGGTCTAATTTGATTTTTTATTTATATCTACCTAAGTATAATTAGAGGAATGGATATGCCACACTTATATACATGCTGATTTAATTTCTTTTATTAAATATAAATTGTTTCTGCTTTTAATTTTTTTCCCCCAACACTTGAGAAACTTCAACTGAATTTTTTTCACAATAGGGATATGGGAGTCTTGCATTTATTGGGTTATAACGTGTAGCAGAGAGGTGAATTGCAGAATCTTATCATCTTCTAGCAGCCTTTACCTTCTTTGGCTTCCCATATTTCATTTACTATCCAAGACAAGACATCATGAGAGAATTCATCCCCTTTCCTGTTTTGTGGGGCAGTACATGAGATTTCAGATCACTGAGATGATTGCAAGAAGAAAACAAAAATAAACAAACCAATACTCATCGGAATTATCTGCCATCACACAAGGATAACAGACTCAAAAACTATAAATTTTTTTTGAAGGATGAGGTGTGAGATAGGAACTAAAACCAATTTCACCTGGAAGGAGAAAATGTTTGGGAAATTGGGCAAGCACAATTGAATTCAACATGAAAAATACAACTGAGTACAGGCAATTGAGCCCAACATTCTGTTGCTAAACAAGACAGTTGTTAAGTGAGTTTTGCTCCATTTTATTACCTTTCTTGCCATAGCTGTTAGGTGAATCATTACAATTGTTAAGACAGTAACACAGTTGTTAAGTGAATGGCTTCCTCACTGACTTTTTGTGTTAGAAGATTGCAAAAGGGGATCACATCACCCCAGGACACTGCAACCATCATAAATACATGCCAGTTGCCAAGCATCTGAATTTTGATCAAAGGTCCATGGGGATGCCGCAATGGTTTTAAGCATGAAAAACAGTCATAAGTCACTTTTTTCAGTGCCGTTGTAACTTCAAACAATTATTAAATGAATGGTTGTAAGTCAAGAACTACCTGTATATATGACCTTCAAATGCAGAGAAAATATGTGCTGTTTGGAGTATATCCCCAAAGAACTGAAGAACAATGAGACATATTCTGAAGAGCTCTCCAGCCTAAGTATCATGCGTGAAATTTGAGCAAAGAAAATCACAGAAACCTGGTATGGTAGTCCAGGAAACTATAAAATATCTAATGTAAAATTGGTCCTAGCATCTTTAAATACTTGGAGGATCTGCAAATTATTTGTAGAAAACTAACTTGGCCTCTCGTATCCATGTGACAGGTGGTGTGTTTTTGAAAAGGAGAGGGGGATGATGAAAACTGGATTTTAGCATCCCAATATTCTCCCAAGTATGACAAAAGCTTTCAGTGTGTAGAATAATATTACAGACCTATTATTTCACAGGTTACTGAAGTACCCAACAAGGGCTTTTGATATCTATTTCCTGCTTTTGTCCCACTTTCTTATTTTCATGAGTTATTGCTTTTTAATCTATTAATCTCTACATTATATATTTTCATGTGGAATAATATAAAAACAAAAACAGAAGTTGTAGTGGTCAAAAGCGAATAAAGAGAAACCCAACTAGATAATCCTATAAATGTGTTGGTACCAATAAGCAAGTGCTGAGCACAAGAAACCAGGAGCCAAGCTAGAGTTCAAAAGTACTACAAGTTTATTTCATGCTATCTATTCAGAAGAATCAGAGTTACTAGTGATCAAGGGAAATTCGTGCCAGATAAGAGTCAATGGACTTCAAGAGGGGCTAGACCTAGGTCTTTTGTGAAAGCATAGTGACTCCAAACTGATGACACATTTGACTCCACCCTTGGGCTCGGCCTGCTCATCTCCTACAGCAAGTTAAGCAAGATGAAGTTGCTTGGTACATCACTTATATAAATAAACAGGTTTTAACAAAGAAGCAGAATGAAATGGAATCCTAGTCACATCTCTGGGAGAAAGCATTCCATAGCAGTTGTATCCATGGATGGGGAAAAAAAAACACCTCTTCCCCAGAATTCTTACATAAATTCCATTTCCTCTAGTTTGCTCTATCTGTTTGTTTGATTTTAATATTAGCATGAATAAATATGAACTTAGGAAAGCATCTAGTTCAACTCATTGACCAAGGTAAGAATATCCTATTACAACCTGTTAGCTTCCAAATATTTTGATATTCAGCTCTCATCAGCCATAGTTATCAGCTGTGTGTGTTGCTGTCCAAAATATCCCCAGGCTCAATTCTCTTTCTAGTGTTTTTCAATATGCACATAAAATGGGAAAGATCATCCGGAGAGTTGAATGCAACTGCTATCAGCTTGCTGATAACATCCCCATTTATTTCTCTGAAACATCTTGAAGTAATAGCATGCCTTTCTTGAATAGCTGGTCCTTGGTAGCAATGGATTGGATGAGAAATGATGAGTTGAAGGGGGAAAAAAAGATCCTGAAAAGATGAATGAGTTCAATATGAACATCATGGTCCTAAACTGATACTAGAGCTCTCTGTTTTGAAGGAAATCTCCCAAAATAAGCAAATATATAGTTTAAAAATGATTCTGTTCCCAATTCTCTTTCTAAATTACTCATACTGAATCACTGTCCAAGACAGTGGAAGACATATAAATGACCCCACAAAAATGGTTTAGAAGTACCACATTAGCAATGGACAACCCTGAATAGGATCCATACCTCACACAATGTCTGCCAGGACTCTCTGTATAAATGGGGCATATAGTACTATCCTTCCCTCAGTGTGACTTCAGGGTCCCACTTCATATTGTAATTCACATTGTGATTGGCTATAAGCTGAGGGCATATATCGATCTAGTATCCCACTTTTTTTTAATATAAATGATGTTGCAATTCAATGGTTAGATGGCCTAGACATTGGTATTTGAACATAGATCATTTTAATATTTATATTTTATTGGGTTCTACTAATCTAGATGAAATATTAATATATATTTCTAGTCCATTGCCATACACTAAAATAAATAATGTCCAAGACACTTCTTTAACTAATAACCTTTTATTTAAAAGTTGACTTTAAAACAATACTGCATATGCCAGTAAACTCCATATCTGACTCCTCAAACGTGCTATACACTGGTTCCTTTTGAATCAGACCTGATAATTCAATTAGTAAAGACTTCTACAGTCAGTGGATATTGGAACAATTCAAAGAGCCACATTAAATCCAAGTTATAAATCTTTCTATATGATTTATTTCACTGCTTATTGAGATCATCTCAATTGCTGATCTTAATTGTTTAAGCAACTGTTAAAATTATTCTTTATACCCCATATTTAATTTAGCTTTTATCTTTTACTGCAAACTGAAGAGTGGGCATAATCAGCTACACATCAAGCTTGCTAAACTGATAATGAGCCTTATTCACAAGATCACCTCTTAGAGTTTCTACAAAAGGCAACTAAGGAAAGAAAGAAAAACAGCAGCACTGACCAAATATAGGGAAATCTTACAAAATTGTGTATGCAAAAAAAAAAAAAAGCCACAATACCATGCAAGACAGGAATTTCAAAGAAGTAGCAGCTTTCTAACTGAATTTGAGAACAACTAGATTACTTCAGAAAGTGAGCTGCATTGTCATAATATTACATGATTGTGCTGACAATAATAACACATAAAACTATCAAACTGTTATATTTTCCACCTCGTATTGAAACTCAGGATTTATTTTATTATTATTTCAATTTGTATACCGTCCTACTCCCAAAGGATTAAGAGTTTGTACCACAAACTTGCATCTTAAAAAGTAGATTTAAAAAGTGACTTGAGATTTACGCCATTCACATTTACCACTTTCAAGGTTTATCTTGCTTTGCTGCCATTGAGTCATCAGTACAGCAATATGAATTAAGCTAATTTTTGATAGGAGAAAACCCAGTAACACTTCTGTTGTTTACATTTGACCGTTCTCGCTTTGTATTATAGAGGTTGATTAAAATGGCTGCACAAACAGCATGGAATAATGTTTGGAAAATAACACCTCGAGAAGACATTTTGTTGACTGCTGCAATGTTGGAAAATGGATTTTCACAAGGATCCATTTAGTCAAGGAATCAAACACAAGAAATGGAGTGATAACAAAGAATCTCAGATCACACAGCGGTTATTATATTAGGGATCGGAATTCTGAGATGGAGACCATGATTTCTATGGTTTTCATATAGTAGTAGTAGCTGTATCACAAGGCAAAATGACCATTGATTCTTTTGCTGCTCCTCCTAAGATAATTCTTAGTTGCTTTTTATTTAGGTCCCCAGAGCAGAGGCCCATCATACAGTTAGAATGAATAAAAGGTTGGCAGTTACCACAGCTTATTCACTTGACTTTCTCTGCAGGATCAAGTGCAATCCAAAGGAATACTAATTTCCATTTAGAAACAGAATTCTAAAAGATTCCAAATCTTTTTTTTTTTTTTTTTTTTGGCCAATATTCTAAAACAATTTCCAGAGACCTGGATTTCTGATGCCTTTTGGCTGGTACAGATGATTCCCTATTTTATCTCTTTTTTTCCTTTAGGAAATGATGGAAAATCGGTTTCTAAAGACTGGTTTAGAATTATCATTTTCATGAGTTTTTGAATTGGAAAAGTTTTCGGTCTTCAGAGTTACTCTGGACAAATGTTACAGAAGCAGTTATCTCTCCTTCTTTCTCAACATTTTCTCCTTGCATGTATTACAAACCATTGTTGGACAAATTAACGAAGGAGATAAAAGAAAAGGAGGATACAGAATACTATGCAGTATGGAACAAATAGTATAATTGGCTGGAGATTAGAAATAGTAAATAAGAATGAATGGGAAAATATCACAAAACGGATGTTTATAAAATAATATATAGTTATAATATTATGTGTGAAGGATTATATACAGAAATAAGGAATAAAGGGACTATAAAGACAAGTATAGTTAAAGATGAGCAGGGGGGAAATGTAAATAATAGAAGAATACTGTTATGAAACTGTTGTAAGAAGGAAATATATGTTTTATGTTTGTTTGTCATGTTCTGTCTTCTAAAAAAGAATAAAAAGATCTTTTAAAAAACATTGTTGTTATCATCTTGGATGCATTGTTACTGCATTTTAATTTTCCTACAATGGCCAATCAGATTTCAGTGAGAAGCCCTGAAGAATGAGATGAGTATGACAATACATTTCTCATCTGTAGGAAGTTAGCACCCACCCCTCTCCTAGAAAAATGAAATATTCTAGGAAATATTAAAAATGCAGAATATTGTATTTTCCCTAAAGGAGAAACATTTTTTCTAAAGACATAAACTCAGAGCCTCAGCTCCCTGCCCCCAGCAAATATTTTGGTGCCAATCTATCTACAAGACAAAGGCTGGGCCAGCCTATCTGCAACACAAAAGACATAGTCCTCAGGACATGATAGGATTAGCCCTCACTCAAGATCCAAACCGGGACAAAGCCATTAAGCCATAATAGGAATTGCTGAAATTCATCACCCAGCAAGATTCAACTAAGCTTGACTCAGAAAACATACAAGGTTAGTTATGACCCCTACAGCAGCCAATACAGTGGTGGTATTCTACCAGTTTGGACTGGTTCGGGCGAATCATTAGCTCCTTTCAGCTTTCAGCCGTGAGCAAACCGGTTTGCTCCATTTTTGAAGTGTGCCCACCTGCCCAACCCTGTGTTCTACTCACCTATATTTCTGTTTCTGAAGCCCAGTTGATCAGCATGGCAGAGTGGATTGCAGCACCTCTGCTGTTTTCCTTGCTGGCAGCAATGCGGAAGGTGAGTTTTCTCCAAACTGTGCACACACATCTGGCATGCATCTGGTATGTGCGCTTAGCGAACCAGTTGTTAAACCGGTAGGATCCCACCCCTGAGCCAATAGCTTGTACAGGAACAGGAAACTCTTAAGGCAGGGCCCAAGAGAGTGTATAAATATATCCCTCTCTACACTCCATGTGCTCTTTTTGCCCAGGACCCAAAAAACCCATGTGGTCCTGTCCACCATTAAACCATCTTTCCAAGCAGTCTCCATGTTTCCAATCTCTTTCTCCCCACTTGGAATTGAACCCAGATGGACATTTCTTTCAAAAGGTACAAAGAGGTTCGTTGTCTTTTAAAGAATTATTTTATATCACTGTACAGTTTATTTCTGAATTGAGACAATTTCTTTGTAATGAATCAATGTTCTTTTAATAAATCTAATCCTTTCATAAGTGGCTGATATCTTATGTCATGGAAAGTCAACAGGGTAACTGCCTCTGACTGAAATGAAAGCAACTGACTCTTCAATTGTTAATGAATTAGTATGATATGGGGCTTAAAGTGTCTTATTACAATTAGGGCGACTCATATACAATAGCTGCCTGAATGATAGAAAATCACTTTGTGCCAATCCCCATCTCCTGACCAACTGCTTTATTTATTTTATTTATTTTATAAAATTTGTGTGCTGCCCTATCTCCAAGGACTCAGGGTGGCTCACAATGACAGTCGACCAAGCAACTGTTAAAAACAATGAATATACATAAAAATCAAGAAAGTTTTTTTAAAAAAATTTAAAATATACTACCCATCAGTCCAGGCCAGAGGACATAAATAACCAGGTTTTCAATTCACAGCGGAAGGTGCGAAGGTCAGGGGCCAATTGGAGCCCCAAGGGAAGTTGATTCCAATAGGTGAGGGCGCTCACAGAGAGCGCTCTACCCCTGGGAGTTGCCAGCCGATATTGTCTAGCCGATGGCACCCTGAGCTTTACAATATATAACAGAGTTAGAAGGGATCTTGGAGGACTTCTAGTCCAAACTCCCTGCTCAAGCAGGAGACCCTTATTCCAGACACATGGCTGTCAAATCTCTTCTTAAAACCTCCAATGAAAGAGCAAAAAAAAAAAAGTTGTCCAAGCCCACCCAGTCACATTACTCCCTTACCCAGCCATGCTCACAAAATAAGCCATGCCCATAGAACCAGTAGTAAAAAAATTTAGAACCCACCCCTGAGCAACTTTCAGGGAGTTATCAGCCCCACAGGTGGAAAACAGTGGGAGGTGAGGTGTTAATGGGAGGCCCCATAGAACTCATAATGCTTATATACAACACAGTACATATTAACATGCAAACAAGCATACCTGCAGCCTTTGCCAACAGGGTATCCTAGAGAAGTGATGGACCGCAATACTAGGATCCACAAGTATTTTTTATAAAACATAGGAATTGTAGTTTAATGTGTCCAGAAAGCAACAGGACGGAGAAAGCTGAGTTGCATATTTCTAACCCTTACTTACCTTTCTAGTGATCTACCGTGTTTCCCCGAAAATAAGACCTGTCTTATATTTTTTTGAAACCTGAACTAAGCGCTTGGCCTTATTGCCATGCACTCAAAAGCCTGATTGGACTTATTATCAGGGGATATCTTATTTTGGGGGAAACAGGGTACATAGTACAAAAAAAAAACCCTAATTTTATTTGCTTGCTTAGAAACAAATACCAACAAAAACTATATAATGGATTGCTTTATGATGAGGTTCTATGAATTATTCTACTCTTTTTTGTTCCAATAGCTCTTTAAAAAAAAAAAAAGGAACATGTACGGTACATTTATCTTCTCTGGTGTTTCATTCTTGCTATATATAGAAAATACTAAAAAAAAAAAAAAAAAAAGCTCCTTTAGTCTGGTACATTGTCTGGGACAATGTTAATGAAATTATAGGATGGTTCTGATAAAGCTATTCACATACATTCTTACAACCAATGCTATTAGTCCTTGTGCTGCTTGGAAATGCAGCTTTCCAAAGAAGGATTCAAAATGTGATTACTGTCAGTATAAAGCTGCCAGATTTGTTAATGAGATGATAATCTTCCTCCTTCCTTCCCTCTCTCCCCATCCCTCCTTCTAGACTACATTGTCTGGTGAACAGTACATTGGGATGATTAAAATAATCATTGGAAGATTTAAATAATCTTCAATCTATTGTGCAGTGAATTAGTTTTATAGAAATATACCTAGCATACTGATCTAGAGTCTGAGCTAAGCTATATCCCCAGTGATATGATGTCATATGTGCCCATTTTTCTCTGGATTATGTGTTAAAGCAGGGGAGGAAACATTAAAGGAAAGGAGTGGAAGAAATAAAAAAAATTCAGAAAATGTTAACGTGCTATTTGTGTTTAATGTGTTCTGCAGAAATTTAAATACAGATAGTCCTCGACTGAAAACAGTTTATTTAATGAACATTCAAAGTTACGACAACACTGAAAAAAGTGACTTATAACCATTTTTCACACTTATGACCATTGCAGCAGCCCCATGGTCACATGATCAAAATTCAGATGCTTGGCAACTGGTTCATATTTATGACTGTTGGGGTCACGGGATCCCCCTTTGAGACAAGCAAAGTCAGTGGGGAAGCCAGATTCACTTAACAACCGTGTTACTAATTTAACAATTGCAATGATGCACTTAACGACAGTGGTAAGAAAAGTTGTAAAATGGGGCAAAACTCACTTAGCAAATGTTTCACTCAACAACATAGATTTTGGGCTCAATTGTGGTCATAAGTCAAGGCCTACCTGTAGTGTATTTAAGTGTTTTCAGAAACACAGATTTCAAAGTGTGCGATCACTGAACCGGTTGTTAAATTGGAAGGATCCCACCACTGAATAAGTAGACCCTATTAAAAATACCTATTTAAATCTCTCACTTTTTATATTTCTAGGAATGGTGAACCAGGCATCCAAAGATGTGAGCTAAAGGAGTGAAGGAAGCAGATTAAATCTTTGTCTTCTTTGGTTAAAAAGCAAGGGATAAGAATGTAGTGATTGCTTCATAGGAGATGAGAATTCTGTGTATTTACTCATTCACCTTATAATCCATCTTTTATTTGGAGAAGATAAATCAAGGAAAATTAATCAATTATAACAACTTCAGTGATTGAACACTAATGAATAACCAACATCCCATAGGATTCATGCAGCCAAAGCATTGTTAGAGTGGTTGGACTGAAATTGTAGCATTTGAGAAAAGATTTAAGGCTGAAATTAATATGTATGTATGTACGTATGTATTTATTTGTATCCCAACTTTATTATTTTTATAAAAACTCAAAGTGGCGAATTTATCCAACATATCTTCCTCTTCCTATTTTTCCCACAAATGAGGATGTGAGGTTGGGCTAAGAGAGAGTGACTGTCCCAAAGTCACATTATATATTTCATCTTTAATTTCTCCAGACACCCTCACTACATAAGATGAAATTTCCTTTAAATCCGTTCATTCTCAAGTCTTTTCACAATTTAGCTCTTACACTTCACTTATTGGGTAAATGTTGAGAAATCATTCATTCATTCATTCATTCATTCGTTCGTTCGTTCATTCATTCATTCATTCATTCATTTGATTTTTCACCCCACCTTTATTACTTATTAAGTAACTCAAGGCAATGAATATGCCTAATACTCCCTTTTCCTCCTATCCAACACACCTTCCGCCTCATATTTTTCCCACAACAGCAGTCTCCCTGTGGGGAGGCTTGGATTGAGAGAGAGAGTGACTCACCCAAAATCACCCAGCCAATTTTCATGCCTAGAAACCATGCCTGGTTTCTAAGGACAGCACCTTAACCACTATACAAAATTGGCTCTCCTTACATTATAAGCATCCTAGCCAGTTACCTAGCAGTCAAACAAAATTGTGTTGCTTTTCATTTGGTTAGAAAAGCAGGTTACATTTTAGTCATTTTGCAACTGCTATTGGAAATACACCCCCAAAGGATGCTACCATTCTCCCCAAAATCTAATGCCCAGCATTTTTTAAAAAAAATCTTCCCACACATGCATACTTTAATCCTTGTCTTTAAGTATAGTTAAGTAACTATATCTCCAGTCCATTTCTGTCCCCTAAACCAGCCAGCTTTATCTTGCTGCATGATAAGAAGTGGTTTGTTCAAGTGTCTATAAAAGTTAATCATGAGCTTATAAACAGAAGTTCTTTAAGAAGAGTAACTTATTGTGTTCCTTCTTATAACTCACAGCAGCAGCACTTGAAAACACTCCTGGAGGTAAAGCCTAGAAAGCTTTAATGAAAAGAACAGAGGGAATGGACCTCATTGGTATGGCCACACAGTCATCAGCTAGCTGCAGGTAGCAATCAAGAGAGATGGGAACAAATTGCTATAAACATCTCACAAAACAAAGTAGAACAGCTACCTGGGGAAGCATCATTTCAAATTTAATTTTCTTGTGCTACATAGTTTTTCAAGCTGTTCTTTCAGAAGGTAGGACTTTGAAAGTATTGCAAGCTATAGAGGTTAAATTGTGTCACTGCCCAGTAATATTTATGGAGGGACACACAGAGACATATAACTCTCTGGTTTTTTTCATCAAACATTTATTTCTAAGAAGAAAGCTGACAAAATTATAGGTATCTGAGTGTCTTTAATTCAAAGCCTTTTCTGTCTCCTTGTGGTTCTTGGCCAATATTTCAAATAATTGAAATGTTGAGTCTCCAATTAAACTGGAGATTCATGAATCCCTGGATTTATTTAGTTACCTTATTTTCTCTATATCCTATTCCACTACGATTGACAAAATGACAAGCAAAATGTTTCAGTCAGCCCAAATCAGCCTGCAATTAAGAAGCATACTGTTTAAAAATACTTTGTTTGGTTAAACCGAAATTCCAAACGTTAATAAATTGTATAAGCGGTGGTTACAGAACAAATGTGGGCAACACCATGGCACACATGCAGCCACCAGAACCCCACAAGATCACACTAAAATTAGGTGCATGAATCTTTAAGCTTTAGAGAAAATACAAATAAAGTGGCTTCTTTAAGGACTTATTAAAAGAGCAGAATGCTTAACTCATGATGAAGAAGAAAGAGATGGATGGAAGGAAGGAAGAAAGGAAGGAATAGCAAAGCACTTAGACTTATATACAGCTTCACAGTGCTTTACAAAAATCTCTAAGTGGTTTACAGATCTGGGTCCTCATTTTACTCTCCTTGGAAGGATGGAAGACTGAGTCAGCCTTGAGCATGGTGAGACCCGAACTGCCAAACTGCTGGTGATCAGCAGAAGTAGCCTACAGTATTGCAGTCTAACCACTCTGTCTCTCTAGGTAGGTAGGTAGGTAGGTAGGTAGGTAGGTAGGTAGGTAGGTAGGGATTCCATGACTCTCAAATGAATTTGTAATGCTACTTCTAAGCTCTTCACTCCCATTAACAGTACACTCACTCTAACTCCATAGGGTGTCCTTGATGCCATTTTACATATATTTATATTTGACCTCCCCAAAATTAACATAATTTTCTGTAGCCCTGGATTGGAGTTCTTCTTTCTTCATAATATACAAGGACTGACATTATAAAACTGCCTCATTTAGAGGAACTGCTGCCCCAAGGGAAAAGCTCCATGCTGGGTCTTTACTGACAGCTGACTCCTTTGGCTTCAGGTGTTCTTTCATCTCCAAATTAGGTCAGCAATATTCCCCTGGCTTTGTGCCTTATCAGAATCATATCTTTGTTTAAGATTCAGATCCCAGGAGATGTGATAGATGTACTTCACTTCAAACAAGGTTGCCTTGAAACAGCTAAATAGACACTGGGAGCTAAGAATGGCAGGTGAATATTGAGACAAACTACTAATGTTTCTTCTGTGTTTCTCAAGCTGTGGATTTGACTGATCCATGCCATTTTATTTCCTGGAATGGGGTGTTGTGCAGGTAGGCTGTGGTGCTCTCCTGCTCCCCATTAATCAGACTACAACATCTCCTTTTGTAGCCCCATTGCACCCCCCTGCGGTGAGGAACTATTGCCTCAATCTATTGCCATCAGGAATTGTCCTCCAGAGAAATTCTGTCTGCCACTCATTTACCAAGGAGGAGATAACTGGCAAGCCTCTTCCTTCAGTAATATTTATTTATTTATTTATTTATTTATTTATTTATTTATTTAATTAATTAATTAATTTCTATACCGCCCTTCTCCCGAAGGACTCAGGGCGGTGTACAGCCTGATTAAAAGCACGAAGACAGACAAAATTTAAAAATAATTAAAATTATTAAATGATAGGCTCAATTTAAAACCCCAAATTTAAAATCCCATTTTTAAAAACCTAATTAAAATCTTTACCTTGATAGCCCAGCCTGGCAGAACAACAAGGTTTTGAGGGCACAGCGAAATACACGGAGATCAGAGATTTTATGAATTTCTGGGGGCAGCTCCTTCCAAAGGGCAGGGGCTCCCACAGAAAGGCCCTCCCCCTGGGTGTCACCAGCCGACATAATTTGGCCGATGGCACTCTGAGGAGACCCTCTCTGTGGGAGCAGACTGGCCAGTGGGAGGCTACTGGTGGCAGAAGACGGTCTCGAAGGTATCCAGGTCCAATGCCATGGAACGCTTTAAAGGTGGTAACCAACACCTTGAATCGCACCCAGAAGACCACTGGGAGCCAGTGCAGCTCACGCAGGAGAGGTGTCATGTGGGCACGAGTTGCGCCCACATGACAACCCGCGTGGCCACATTCTGGACCAGTTGGAACCTCCGGGTGCTTTTCAAGGGGAGCCCCATGTAGAGAGCATTGCAGTAGTCCAGTTGGGAGGTGACAAGGGCGTGAGTGACTGTGCGCAAGGCGTCGCGATCCAGAAAGGGCTGCAACTGGTGGATTAGGTGAACCTGATAAAAAGCCCCCTGGCCACGGCCGTCATGTGTTCTTCTAAAGATAGCTGTGCGTCCAGGAGGACACCCAGATTGCGAGCCCTCTCTGTGGGGGTTAAAGACTCACCCCCAATAGTTATATTTTGGTGCTTTTATCGCCACTAGGTAGGTCTTGATATAAGACCTTGCCAGTGTCCGGTCGGAATCGGATTGACTAGTCCTCCAAATGCTCTCTAGGTGTCTTTTCCGATGCTTCATCTCTCTCAGCTCCTCGGAGAACCAAGGAGCCAATTGAGGTCGGCATCGGGTCAGAGGCTGCAAAGGCACGACATGGTCCAAAGCCCTGGCGGCCGCACTCTCTCAGTGGCCACCAGGTCTTCAGTTGAGTCATGTGCCAGGGTCTCAGGAAACGGCCCAAGCTCCATCAGGAACCTTTCAGGATCGATCACCTAGCAGTGAGGCATGTGCTAAAGTCTATATCCCTTTTGCAAAAGAAATGTCACTGGTTCATTGAGAATTCTAAATGTTTATCATATCAAGTGAGATTAGAGACCTAGAACAAAATTGACAAGAAAAAGGAAAAGGAAAAGGATTACAGAACTGTGTTCTGAAGAAGTTGATCACAGTTGCTTTCAGCTCAAGGATCAGCCACTCCCACAGCCTCCAGATCTCTGACTTACACTCACCCCAGAGCACTTTTTAAAAATATATTATTAGAGTGGTACCACACATTTATGCTATAATGTACGTAATGCTCCTGCCTCCAATTTTCCCCACAACAACCATTACCCAATGATCTGAGAATGACTGTTCCAAAGTCACACAACTTTTATGTCCAAGGGAAGGTTAGATATTCTGTTCTCCCAGGTCTAGTTCAGCATCTTAATTGCTATCCCAATCTAGCTGTCTTTTCTTTGACCCTGAATTTCAATCCATGGAATAAAGCAGAACTTATAGTACAATTAGCTTCAGAATCCTAACTTGTCCAAATTCGTTAGACCTGGCTCTGCTGTTTGCAAGTTCTAAGGAGAATTTTCCGCCTTATTTTACTTCAAATCTTGCCTTGCTTCCTCTGGAGAACAAAACACACACCGCAAGAGACAAAGAAAGCAAAAGAAAATGGAGACAATCTTATCCTTTAAAAAAAAACTTTAAAAGAAAATCCTATCCTCTTATTGGCTGTTTACTATTTGATTTTGTTTGGCTTCTGTTGTCTCTATCTATTAAATGGGAATGGGGGAGACATCCAGTATGACAACTAACTTTGCTTTAACTCTTTCCTTTTCTGTTCCACTTTTTAAAGCAGAATTTTTAATATTTACTGCACTTACTGTGATTTCAGCTTTGTGTCACTGTATTAGATCTTCCATTCAGTAATTCTGGAAGTAATTTAGAGGCTGCCCAGCTTTACCCATGTCCTATTCCAGGGTAAAATTCAGAAACCTAAATATTTTGTGACCTCTTCATTATGAAAATATCTACAATTGATTCTAAATTCTTTATAGTTCTATAGACTTAGTTACAATTTGCAGGCACGATAGATCTTGATCACAAGAATTGGTTGGAAGTATAAGAAATCAGGAAGTTATAGCAATCTGAGATTATTCCATCTTCAAAAATGTCTGCTTAGATGAAATGGAAATGGAGGAATAATAATAATAATAGCAACTACTACTACTACTACTACTACTACTACTACTACTACTACTACTATTCCAGGTCCTTGGTAAGAACTCGATAGGTGCACAAAAATGCCAAACCCAGACTGAATATCTGGCTGACTGTGCGATGATAATAATAATAATAATAATAATAATAATAATAATAATAATAATAATAATAATAACAACAACAACAACAGCAGCAGCAGCAGCAGCAGCTGCAGCAAAATGTAATGGGGGAAAAAGCAAATTTTAACCAAAGAATATGGAGAAGAATAACAAAAGCATTGTGATTGGATAGCCTCTGTTGAACATTCTTTTCTGATTTGAAGATATGCCTGTCAGTCTTGAATTCCTCTTCTGTTTCCCTCTCCTTGTGCTGATATTTCCCATATTTAGAAATGGACGGGGGGATGAGGCAGTCTTCCTTCCTGTCAAAGCACCAAATTGTTCATGAAGCTTCAGAGGGCTCCAGATCCGACTCTGAATAGCTTGAAAACCTTGCCATTCATCTTCAAAAAGCTACAGAAACCTTCCAAAATAACCTGTTTCAATTTGGACTAGTTGGAATTGGAATTCAGTCAAATTTTATATATGGCCCTGCTATACAATATGCTTAATATACAGTATTTAGTCTGGCAAACCATTTCTTAAGAAAAAGAAAAGAAAAGAAAACTAAAACCGGCGAAGGCTAAAACACAATTTTATACCAGCAACACTTCTGTTGAATTTTTTTTTTAAGAAGCACAAAGTTGGCTCTTTTGAACCAAATAATAGATTAGACCCTGTAATCCAAACACAAATAAACAAAGCTATTTATCAACCAGCCCCCTTGGTTGTCATTAACGGGCAACTAGCATGCCAATAGCCTACAGCAAACCATCAGCTTCCTGGGATCCTGACAGTTGACAGATGAATTCCTTCCGAATTGTATTAAATAAATTAATAATCTTAACATCATCATTAGAGCAGGAAATCCATCTTCTACAACTGCTGTTGCCACTTTGCCGGCTTTTGTCTGCTCTCCCATTCAAGCCAATGCAAATCTGATTGCAATTGTAGTGATGTGCATGAGAATCAGGCAGCCAAATGCGGTGGGGGGGGCAGTTTGGAGGGACATTCTCTTTTTAATTAGAACAGCTGTTCCAACACAGATAGCTGAGATAGTCCCACCACGAGACAAAAATGGACACGGACCAATTGATTAAAGCTTCTTATCCAAAATAGGTTCATCGCTGTCCTAGCCTAAGTCTTCCCTGCCTATATGACATTTATTTAGTCAATAAAAAGCAAAATTGCCAGAGAGAATTCGGTAGTTAATATCACTTCCAGCTTGGCCCTGAAAATAAATGAAAAACAAACAAGCAGTTAATAAGTAAAATTAATAGAACAGCGACAGAGCCGTAGCCTTGGCATACCTACACATGGACCTATTAATCACGTTATCCCCTTCAGAGATCAGCAGTGTTATGCAAAGCCCGGAAGGGATTTAAGAAATGGTGAAGAAGAAATTAAATGCATGCATCAAGGAAAAAAATAGATAAGTCTAGTTTAAATCAACACTATCGATGATAGTTTTTATTCTTGAAACTTGTCTTTTCCCCCATTGAAACCTAGTCTTGTTTACAGCTCATCCATGCTCCCTTTTTATAAAATGTGTTCTTTCATTTCTGTCCTCTCTGTTGCTCAGGATCTTCTACACTCTAACCATGACTTTTTTTTTTTTTGCCCATTCAATCTTCCTTCCAGAACAGAAAAGAATAGAATTCTTTATTGACCAAGTGTGATTGGACACACAGGGAATTTGTTTTTGGTGTATATGCTCTCAGTGTACATAAAAAGACAAGATACATTCGTTAAGAATCATAATTCTATATACTTGTTTTATAAAGTTGAACCTTATTCATTCTCTCTATTTGACTGAACCATTCCAACATACCCTGTATGTACCGGTCATTCATTTTTGTGTACAATCCACATTTGCTCATCTTCCATTCATTCTTAACCCTGTTTCTTCTCATTTTACCTCACACTTCCAAAGTACCATATTCCCACTGTGTTGTTTGTTTTTCCTGAAATACTCAGCTCTCAATTCCATATCAACAAAAGCTCCCTTTCTTCTGCACAGCCATTGCTTATTCCTTTTAAATGAAATCATTTTTTACAACATACTATTCACCAGTTTTCTATCAATATTTTGTCTCTTCAAATTGTCCATCCGTTTTTCTATTTTCCCTCAAGGTTCACAAAGCCATCTATTTGCTTAATATTTTTTCTAATTAAATATAATTTGCAAACATTCATGTCATTTTTCCTGCCAAATACAATTATCTTAATCTTCATTATGTTAATTTTTAACTCCATGTTCCTTACCACATTGTGCAATCTATCTAATATTTCCTGAAAATCATTCATGTTTGCAGCCAGCAAAATGGTGTCTGTCACTGAGTTATTTTATTTACCAGCTGAGCTCATCATTTCTGGACTGTCTGACTTTCCGTAGCTTGCCAACTTCTTATCAGTAAGCTACGTGCTTCCACATTCCTCCACATTCCTTCACACTCCTTCCTTTGTTCTCTTGCCAGGAGTGCCGGTTGCTGTGAAAAGCAACTGGCCCGAAGTATTTCAAAATGTAGCAATTATCTTTCTTAGTTAGTGAGGTGTGCACATCTTGCATGTATGTGTGTGGCCTTTTTTTTAATCTAATTTTTTTTAAGATTAAAAAATGGCTCTGACGATCCCAGCTGAGTTGCCTGATCATCAGAGGCTTTTTTTTTTAATTTTAAAAACATTTTCTTTTACAACCTATTCAGCCGAATAGGTTTTAAAAAAATGCTTTTAAAAGGTAAAAAAAAAAAAAAAATTGTGCGCCACAGCTGATCACCACCACCCCCGCGCTGTTCTACTTGCCTCCTTTTGGTACTGCACATGTGTGCACCTCGCATTTGGTGCATTTGTGCGCACTGTGTATGCACGCACGCAGCACTCTCATGCAGCCAGAGAATCGGTAGTAAACCGGTTCAGATTTCATCACTGCCTTCCTTCCTTCCTTCCTTCCTTCCTTCCTTCCTTCCTTCCTTCCTTCCTTCCTTCCTTCCTTCCTTCTGAAGCCCCCCCCACAGAAGAATGAAATACTTTGAGGAATATTAAAAAGGTTGGATATTATATTTCCCCAAAGGGAGAAATGGAGAAACATGTTCTTAAGGGAGACAGAAACAGCACCAGTTCTTCCTGCCCCCAAGCAGAAACTGAAGAAGCCAGCTTTCAGAAATGCAGATTTGGTAATCCATTCAAGACAGGATATTTCAAAACTCCTTGGCAGAATGGTAGGATTAGAAAGCAGCCCCTCACTCAAGATCCAACACAGGACGGAAAGCCATTAGCCACAATAGGAATTGCCCAACACCCTTTCAGAACACAAGGCCCTTCATTGCAACACCCCCAGAACAGTCCAAACTTCAAAGTCACCGAAACCTGGGAGCTCAGATAAACAATAAGCCAAAGGTTGACCAGATTAGCTCCGACCAACATCTAGGATTTGCATTTCCTCTTTTGCCTATAGAGCCAGCTATAACCCCTACATAACCCCTACATGACCCCATAAGAATCTGACAACAGCCAATAGAATATTAAAGGACATGTTCTTGTACAGGAACAGGAAGTTCAAATACACAGCCCAAAGAAGGTATACAATCCACCTACTCTCAACTCCATTTTGTCAGCTGCCCAGAATCACATTTGGTTGGTGGTCCTGCTTCATCAATAAACCCTCTTTCAATCAGCCTCCATGTTTCCAATGTCTTTCTCCCAGCTTGGAAATGAACTAGATGGATTTTTCTTTCCAACATTTCCTTCCTTCCTTCCTTCCTTCCTTCCTTCCTTCCTTCCTTCCTTCCTTCCTTCCTTCCTCCCTCCCTCCCTCCCTCCCCCCCTTCCTTCCTTCTATTGTTTGTGAACTTTGGCAAAAAAAATAAAAAGCCTTTGGCTCAGGAAACTTTTTTTTTTGTTCTATAAAAGAAACTATACTCTGAAGCTTGGAAGAGATACCACATGCAGGAAAAAATGGATTAGAGAGGACAAAGCCTTAATTGTTTATGTGCTTCTTCTGCTGATTAAACTGAAGAATTATGTGTTTAATTCAGCCATAATTAGATTAAAGACATTTGCTTTCAGATCACTGATACTTGAGCAAATTTATACATTGCCAAAAGCTTTAGCTTTCAGTCAATCCCCAGCCAATCCAAAGATGCATTCTGTATTATTTAGTTCAATTTATTTTTACATTGCTCTTCCTTCTAAAGGCATTCATACCACTGTATTCAAAAAAGAAAGAAAGGGAGAGCAAGAGAAAGCCTAGACCCATATATAATCACATGGGACATTAAAACAATTGTTGTTACAAATTGAGTAAGTCAATAGTTTGTGAAAAGTATGGCTTGGTTATGGAGTAATTATTACCTTGAGAATACTCTGGGGATAAAATTTTAGTTCTCTTTTTGAAAGCTGGCTATTTTTGGAACTGATCATACTTTGGGAGAGGATTTCCTATCTGAGACTCTCTCACCCAGATTCCTATTCTAGGCCCTATTCCAGATCACCATCTTATTGAGACCCACCTAAGGCTTCTCCCAGTTCATACAAGTTGACATAAGTACATAGAATTGGATGGTATTAGAGAAGGAGATTTATATGTTCTTGGGTGGTAATGGTTGATATAGCAATAAAATTTCTACACTCATTGCTAATACCTTGTAGAAATGAAAAGGACTAATTCCAGTTTAATATGAGGTAAATATTTTTTATTTTCTCTGAAATATGGAAAAGAGAAGAAATAGAAATTTTATGAAATAAATAAATCACAGTTGTCTGAAATCCTCCAAACTTCAAGAGAAAAACAGAATAAGAAGTCTTATCCAACAGAGCATGAAAATTGCTCTCATCAGAAATTAAATTGAATCTGTATTTTCTGTTTTTATACTTCCTTGTGCATCGTACAGGGATGCAAAGCAAATTATGTTTTCACATTTAGCTTGAAGAATTCTAATTTTAAGAAATGTATTCCAACTGAGGCCACTTTAAAGTTTCAGGACATTTTTCATTGGCCTTCTTAGCTTGTCATGTTACACCTATTGCATGACCCAAAATAAGTTTGGATCTTTTGGTGGATCAAGAATATGAAATTCTCTTTCAGATGTAATGTGTTAAAGTAGTTACAGTCAAACATAACATTTCAGTGTTATAGTTAAATATGAAACTCAGCTGCTATGTTCAAGTTCTGAATTTCATGCTTGAGTCTTCCATGGAGACAACTTTGAAGAGAGAGTCCCATGGGAAATTCTTTCTTCCCTGATGTCACGTCTGGATAAAACCTGACCTATGGGAAAATGCATCTGTGATAGTTTCTCCTCACTGTCTTCCTCCTGAAATCCTTGTTAGAAAGGTTCAGTAATTCCTTCCATAATCATTCTTTCTTTATGCTAAGATTAACTACTTTTTTCAGGTTTTTTTCTTTAAGACTTGCTTGCTAAGGAGGCCTGTGCTAATCAGGCAGAATATGGTTCTGTCAATTCATTTCAGAAAACCTAAGCAGTCTTCAAATAGAATCAGGTCAATCTAGATTTCCCAATGAATTTGGGAAAAGCTGTTTGATGTGCCTTTGAATTGGAACTTCAAACATATTTTTTGCATAGCATTACCATTGAAACTTATTATCTTCTACAGGGTCTCTATGGAATTATGTCTCATTTGACAAAATATTTAAATGCCAATGCAGACATATAAACATTATTTCAAATGAGAACCAAACCATGATGGATTATAGAACCACACATTAATGCTTGGAACAGACACTTTTCCTAATTTAATTTCATTCAATCTGTGTCTTGAATATTATTTTTGAGACAAGTAGTTCCTGATTTTTGCTGAGTCCATAGTCCACAGAAAATTAGTGGAACATGCACTTCAAGGGGAGCCCCATATAGAGAGCTTTACAATAGTCCAGACGAGAGGTGACGAGGGCATGAGTGACTGTGTGTAGGGAGTCCCGATCTAGAAAGGGACTCAACTGGCGTATCATGCAAACCTGATGAAAAATCCTCCCGGTCACGGCCATCAAGTGCTCTTCTAAAGACAGCCGTGAATCCAGGAGGACGCCCAAATTGTGAGCCCTTTCCGTGGGGACCAATGATTCGCCCCCAATAGTCAACAATGGCACCAGCTGACTATATCGGGACATTGGAAACCACAGCCACTCGGTCTTGAATGGGTTTTTTAAGTGCAAAGCAAGTATGAATAGTATAGACTACACAATATAAAGAGTGAATATTTCAAAAATGTTCTTGACTGACTTATTCAACATTTTTCTCAAATGTTTGTTCTCAAACATTTTTAAAAACTTGTAAAAAGTTTTTAAGGTTTTAAAGGTTTCATAAAATATTGTATACATTTGCAAATGTATTCCATCTCATTTTCTACAAGTAAGCTACAAATATGAAAGAATGGCAGTCTGAAATAAGTTTTGTTTTATTCTTTTATTAATTGTTGGGGAATTGACTTAACCCCTTAATCCTAATTAAGCAGAAAAACAAATAACTAAAGACTACTTGAAGTTGCTTTATTTCTGTAATCCCTGAATTTTCATTCTCAGGAAGACAAAATTTACATGCAAAGATAAACTTTTTAATAAGCATTTTATCAAGTTATATATGTCACTGACATCCCTTTCTGTATACTTTATTTGAAGGAAACAGCAGTGGTCAAACAATAATTGTTACTGGCTGATTAGCAAAAGATAGTTTCACACTTGAATCAGGCAGAAATACTAGAATCATGTAAAGGTAGTTTTTTGGTGCTGATCTTTTCTTTTAGCATATTGCTATACAGATCTGCTTTCACAACAGCATTTAGCAAAACTTTCTAGAAGTCTCTCCAGCTTCATAGTTCATATATTCATAAAAATAGAACATAGTTCATATTATGTTCTATTTTTTTAGTTTTCATCTTGCCTACCCAGTAGCGGGAAGACGAGCTTCCATTTTTGTTCTGAAGCCATGTTTTAAAAAATTTGGAAACAATTCAAAAGCATAATTGTTATGTATATATCTATTTTGTGTGGGAAATTCAAATGTACAGTGAATTCTGATTGGTTCTTGGTCGCCCCTGAAAAGTATATAAAGAGGGCTGTTGCCTGTATTCTTTTGCTGAAGTCTCACCCTGAATTAAAGAGCTGTTGTTACTAGCCTGCTTGTGCCTCTCGTTATTCCCGCGCCACAACATTGGTGACGAAGGTAGGATAGAGGCCACAAGAGGCAATTCAAAAAGAGCTTGGAGTTTCAGCCAGGGTGACTAGCGAACACGGAGACACGGCATGTCTGCCTACGTCCCGCCAAAACCCTTTGACCCGTCCTGAGAGAAGTGGGGATCATATCTGACCAGGTTCGAGTGCTCCCTGGAAGCGAGCGAAATGCAAGGGCTCTCTGCGAACAGAAAAAGGGCTCTGTTCTTAAGCCACTGCGGGCCAGACCTATTCGAGATGGCCGAATCCCTCTGCGAGCCAACCCCTGTCCAGACAGTTCCCTGGGACGTCCTTCAGGCCAACCTGAGAGCCCACTACGCTCCAGTTCCATCTAAATTCGTTCAGCGCTATGAACTCCAGCAATGAGTTCAAAAAGAAGGGGAGCTGGTCAGTGCTTATGTGGCCGCACTTCGAAAAGCCGCAACGCATTGTGACTACAGAGACTTAGACGACGCGTTGCTTGAACAACTGATTTGCGGGGTTTGAGACACCCGGTTACAAAGGCGTCTTCTAGCCAAGCCAGACCTAATGCTAGCCGGCGCGCTAGATGAAGCTCGAGCACACGAGGCATCAACGAAAGCTTCGGAAGCACTGCAGCGACCCAGTTCAAGCAAAGACAGGCCGAAAACAGCCCCCGTCCACAGAGAAGAGGTGCGAACCAGCACAGAGGAAGAGTCGGATGAGGACGTCTTCCATACCGAAAAGAAATCGAGCGAACCAAGCTGCCGCCACGAGAACTGCCCTAGCTGTGGCGGGGATTACGAAAGACATTCGTGTAAATACAGAGAAGCCATTTGCAGGCGTTGTGACAGGAAAGGCCACCTAGCACAAGTCTGCAGAGCTCAATTTCCACGTAGTCGAAAGCTACGTGACTACCGCGACCAACCAGAACTGGCTCGTTCAAAACAGCCAATCAAAGATGACGGCGCAAGAAAATGGCGCGAACCTCAAAAGCGGGAGACCTATAGCACGAGAATCGGCCAAGCCAGCACAACCGACGACGAGAAAGTCTACACGAAGGTAGAAATCAATGCCAAATCGTGCGAAATGGAAATCAACACCGGGTCTACATTATTGATCATGTCCTGGTCAACACTCAAGGCACTACTACCCAAGCTTCAGAAGAACCAGCTGTCCCATCAGAAAATCCGCCTACTCGACTACCAGGGAAACCGAGTTCCCGCTGAAGGCGTGGGCACGTTCCGGGTCACCTACGGCAAGTTCCAGAAAGAGCTGCCCCTGACCGTCATTAGCAAGCCCCTGCCAAGTCTATTGGGCATGAAATGGTTCCGGGCCCTCGGCATGGGCTTCACGGGCGTTCACAGCATCAGCGGATCATCACTTAAAGAAACCCTGCTCCACGAGTTTCGGGACGTTTTCGAAGAGACTCTAGGCAAGTACGTGGGGACCCCTATATCCTTTAATTTAGACCCCAACGTAGCGCCAATCAGACTGAAAGCAGGACGAGTTCCATTTGCTTTAAAGCCCAAAATTGATGCGGAGCTCGACAAGCTCATTAAACAAGGGGTGCTAGTTCCCGTAGATCACGCTAAGTGGGAAACCCCAATAGTCATGTCAGTCAAATCGGATGGCTCAATTAGAATTTGCGCCGACTATAAATGTTCGATTAACAAGGTGTTGCAGCAGAGCGCCTATCCGGTTCCGATAGTCCACCATCTACTACATTCCCTGGGGCCTGGCAAGCTATTCGCTAAACTAGACCTTGCGCAGGCGTACCAGCAACTGCCAGTAGATGACGCTACGGCAGAATCACAGACAATAGTAACTCACAGAGGTGCCTTTAAATGCACCAGGCTTCAATTTGGGGTCAGCATTGCCCCAGGACTTTTTCAAAGCACAATGGAGTGCCTTCTACAAGGCCTCCCAGGGGTCGTCCCGTATTTCGACGATGTTTTGATTAGTGGCCAAGAGGAGATTCAGTTAGGCCAGAGGGTTAGACAAGTCCTAAAGAGGTTCAGAGAAGCGGGACTTAAACTCAAGCGAACAAAATGCAAGATAGCGGTTCCATCAGTGGAATTCTTAATCGATGGCATGGGCATTCACCCCACAGAAAGCAAAGTTAGGACCATCCAAAGTGTGCCACCCCCAAGTCAAAATCCGAACTGCAGGCTTTCCTGGGCCTTCTCAATTTCTATACAATGTTTCTGAAACACAAAGCCACCGTTGCGGAGCCTCTGCACAGGCTCCTTGGAAAAAACGTTCCGTGGGTTTGGGGCAAGCGAGAAGTGGCTGCATTCAATGCCATAAAAAGACTTTTGTCTGAGGACAGTTTCCTCATCCAATACAATTCCGAACTACCTCTAGTATTGGTCTGTGATGCTTCCCCCTTTGGTGTAGGCGCGGTTTTAAGCCATAGACTGCTGAACGGGTTAGAAGGGCCCATCGCCTATTACTCTCGCACTTTGTCTAGTGCTGAAATAAACTATAGCCAGCTAGATAGGGAGGCACAAGCGGCTGTAGCTGGGGTCAAGAAGTTTCACGAGTATTTGTTTGGCCGCACTTTTGAACTTATTACGGACCACCAGCCTCTTTTGGGACTTATGGCTGGAGATAAACCGACCCCGGCTGCTCTTTCCTCCTGGATGACCAGATGGTCCATTTTCTTAGCCGCGTACTCGTACAGACTGCTCCACCGGCCAGGCAAAACTTTAGGCCATGCTGACACCCCTTGCCTGAATTGTTGGACAACCCGACCCCGGAAGCCCCAGTTTTACTGCTTGACATTGTTTCCCCGGGCCCCATTTCTTCAAACGAGGTGGCGAGGGTTTCTGCCAGAGACTCTGTGTTGCGCACTGTAATGGGCTGGGTAACGAGGGGTTGGCATACCAAGGTGGACGGTGGTGACTTCCAATTGTACTTTAACAAAAAAAAATGAACTGTCAATGTTGGGGGGTTGCTTGTTGTGGGGAGACAGGGTGGTCATTCCTTCGCGGTTATGGCATAGAGTTTTGGAAATGTTGTATGAGGGACACCCTGGTATTGTTTGCATGAAAGGCCTAGTTCGTAGTTATGTTTGGTGGCCACATCTCGACCAAGATGTCACTGAGTGGGTAGGGAAGTGCAGGCCCTGCCAGGAGTCCCGCCCAGATCCACCCATAGCTCCCGTTTGCGAATGGGAAAAACCAAAAGGGCCATGGGGGAGGATTCACATTGATTTCGCTGACCCGTTCCACGGCCAGAACTTTCTTATCATTGTAGATGCTTATTCTAAGTGGCTCGAAATCGCCCTGATGCCATCTACCACTTCTGAGTTTGTAATCAAAGTACTCAGAAAACTATTCGCAACACACGGGTTGCTGGACACCCTGGTATCCGACAATGGCCCCCAATTCACGGCAACTCAATTTGAAGGCTACCTAGCTGAATTAGGCATAAGACATGCATTACCCACTCCTTTTCATCCGGCTTCTAATGGCCTTGCAGAGAGATTTGTAAGAACGGCCAAAGAAGCTCTGTCCCGGCTTGATGCAGGGGACTGGCAGGCTAGAATAGATGAGTTCTTAGCGGTACAACACGCCACCCCATGCCCCACATCAGGCCGCAGCCCAGCCGAGCTTTTAATGGGCCAAAAGCTGTGATGCGTTCTCAACCGACTGCATCCCAATTACTCCCCCGATAGCTTCAAGGGGGAAGGGGGAGGACTAAGACAATTCCAAGTAGGAACACCAGTTTTTGCTAGAAGTTACACGAATGGGCCCTTATGGGTAGAAGGAACCATCGTAGGAATTACCGGCCCAAAGTCATATACAGTCGATATAGGGAATGGTAAAATCTGGAGAAGGCACATAGATCAATTGCGTAAATGTTTACAAAACCAAAACCCATGTCCTAACTTTCAAGGTCTTCCTGACACAGCTACCTCAAGCCCAAGTAAGCCGGAATACTTATCTGGCAACCCTGAGTTCCAGCGCCGCCCCAGCGAGCTAACACTCCCAGCTGGAGATAGCCACACCTCCAGAGAAATCCACTGGCGGAGCCGGGAGAGATGGGAGGTCCCTCCGACCGGCTCGACGCCTCGCCAACAAATGAACTGTGCAGGTCAACCAGGATTAGGATACGCCCTGGTCACCTGCGTGATTTTGTATGTAAATATGTAAATAGATAGAATAAGTGCCTTCTGGGAGTGGAGGGGTGTTATGTATGTATCTATTTTGTGTGGGAAATTCAAATGTACAGTGAATTCTGATTGGTTCTTGGTCGCCCCTGAAAAGTATATAAAGAGGGCTGTTGCCTGTATTCTTTTGCTGAAGTCTCACCCTGAATTAAAGAGCTGTTGTTACTAGCCTGCTTGTGCCTCTCATTATTCCCGCGCCACAACAATAATCTAATCTTTAGTCCCCAATGCAGGAAAATCATATGTTGATTTATTTTAATCCATTGATTTAAAATTTATTTTTCAAGAAGAGATGTAGAATAGGAGAAATGGAAGAAGTAAAATCTTAGTGAACTCTAATATGTCCCAGTACATAAGACACAAAATTTAATATCACTCCTGCAGTATAGAATAAGGATGAAGATAGATCCAAATAAATTGAAATCTCAATTGAAGGGTTAGAAAACATGTTCAATAAATCTAATCTAACTGAAGCAAGGCTTCTGTTTCATTATTTGCCTTTTGGCTATGGCTGTTAAATGGAATCCTTTGAAAAGGATTCATGAAAAATGTTAATTCTGTGGCAAAGTCAGGCTTTGAATATAAATTCTTTATAGCAAAGGGAAGAAGTAGCTAAACTAAATGGAAAGATCCACCAATAAAGTTTTCTCAAATTGTGACATCTATCTCATTTCCAATTCTCACGATACAGTACCCTGCCTGTCATTTGTTTCCCATCTTCTCTTAGCATGGCATTCTCCCCACTTTTTTTCTTTACTTTTAATTCAGTTATTCATGCAATCATAACTTCCATGTCCTGCAGAGCAAATATATATTTTAAGCCTATTAGCTCTTAATTGCTTGACAGAAATCAGAAGTACAAAATGCCTTTGATTCGGACTGAGGAAGCAGAACTTCTTTTAAGTGCCACAGAGAACAATGCTGAGAGAGAATGAAAAACAATAAAGAAGCAAAGAAATCCAGTGATATTGAGGTCAACAAAGGGTTAATTACATAGCACTACAGGAGGGAAACAGATTAGTGGGTAGGAAATGATTGATTTTTTTAAAGGCATTTCAAATGTGGAGAAATAGAGGAACTGTGGTTCGATTGTGCACAAGAATACAGTGATTACCGTCTGAACTGGGTTACTGCACAGTCACTGACAATTAATTGATTTTTTTTTAAAGAAGACAGCAATTTGGAAGTGTAATTGCAGGGACACAATGTGTGACGTTTCTATCATTTCCTGTTCTACAGTTACAAGATCTGGTTTTGGTTGTTGTGCATGGTCATATATGAAATACAGTAGGTATGGTGACCTGTGATTTGTTCTTTGCTATGTGAACAACAGTGGCTTTTCAGAAAAAAATATTATCATGATAGTGTCCAAAATAAAAGGGAAATCCACTTTAGATTTTATCTAGTCTTTTAAAGAAATCATAGCAATCCTACCTGAACTAAACTTGGTGATGTGCAATGATAAATTTCAAAGGGTGGACATTTTAAATTTGATGAGAAGAATGTAGCGAAGGATGAACAAAGAAGAATCGCAAACATGACTTGGATAAAAAAACCTGCAAGAGCATTTTTTAAAATTTTTGTTAAAGCAGATTCGATAGTTATTTTATCTGTTCTATATCTCTCTTCAACAGGAACATGATAACAATTGTTAACCCTGAGTTTCTTTAGAAGGCAGAAGCAAGATGAAACGGATAAGATTGCCATGGCTTCTTCTGAGAATAGTTAGGCTTTTCCAATGATAAAGAACCCAGATGCTGAGCTATAAAGTGGTTTGTTTGTGTAGGCTAGTGCTAAGATAGAACCAGTTTGGGATGATTACTCAAACCATGTTTAAAAACAAACAATGTGAACTAGATTAGTGTAGGAGATGACCAGGTTGAGCCTGAGGGAGGGGGTCAAATGCATCATCAGTCTTGAGTCCCTTCATGCCCACAAGACATCTAAGTCCAACTCACCTTAAATTCCATTGACTCTTATCTATTGCCTATTTGCTTTGACTGTTAGTAATTCAGATTCTTGTAGAGAGCCTAAGCTTGCAAAAAACCCATACATTCATCTGAACAGCCTGGACTCCCGATTTCCTGTGCTTGACAATCAGTGTCCTGTAGTTCCCACCACAAACTATGTGCATAAAGGTAACTTTCCTCTATGGGAGGTTTTAATTATTACATTTCACTGACCACTGAATGCTGAAGAAAAAGGAGATTAAATAACATTTCTGTTGTTGGATATACAGTAAGAGGACCTTCAGACTCTGGAACTATAGAATTTCTATATTAGGCTGTTGTTTTATATTGGTTACCATTATTACAAAATAAGGCTTCTTGTTGCCAGAAATGACAATGACACAGATCAGCGCTTCTTTCTTAGGCAAGAAATCAAACAATGAAAATGTGTGAAATAATGTTGCTTGGAGGTTGAAATAATGCTCTCTAAATTCTTACAAGGTATCCATTTTGTGAGCTATGAAGCAAAAGTGGTTAGCAGCAGAATGACAGTGAAGCATTCATGCTAAAAGCCATATATGAATATGCCGAAAAATATTTATTTCATGTCTGAACTATGACAAATTTCAGCTTTTTAATTAGTGTTAAGGGAGAAAAAAACCCAACACTGAAAGTTGGCCAGTAGTTTCCATTCAATTTATGCGACTTCTATTATCTGGAAATTAACAGTACCCATGAAAACATTTTTGCCTATGCTTTCAAGTTCCCTACTGCGTATATAAAATGTAAAATTTCTTAAAGGCACTTTCTATTCAATTGGTGCAATTGATTCTATTTCATTCTCTAAAAGGCTGTATCATAATAGATTCTTCTGCAAAAAAGGGCTACATTCCATACTACAAAAAAAAAGTTTTTTGATACACTCACCCCTATTAATTTTTTGTATTGAATTATATCCTTTATAGATATAAATCATTATAGATATAAATCATTCTGCATTTCACATTTCTGGAATGGAACGTGGATTTATCTAAACAATAACATACCATTTCAAACTCTTTTTGTGTTTAATTGTGGAGATTACAATTAAAAGTCATGTTTGGGAAAAGGAGAGAAACTAAAATCAGTTTCAAAAGCTGGGATGGGATGGATGATGTTTAGATGTTGCCTGCTCTTAGGAGTCTTCAATGCTTACATCACATAAGGCATTTGTGGGCCAATGGTTTTATTATTCAACCCTGCTGCTTAAAAGATTGCTAACAAAAAAATTAAAGCATAAAGAGAATGTTAAAATCAATTATTTATGAAAATGCTGGCAAAAGAGATAACATCTTTAGGAAAATTCCATGTGAGAAGGGAGAGAAGGCCAAATGTAACTCTAAAGGGGCATCCCAGAAGAAATTTGGGAGAAAGCCTCTAATATCTGCAGGGACAACTTCAAAAGAATCTCTCCTGCAGATCTTCATGGTCATACTGATTTATTACAAGAAAGTCAGCCTCTCAAATAGTTAAGTCTTTTATGTCATTAAACTTGGTTCCAACACATTAAATTCTGTTTAACAGACTGGGCACAGTCAGCAGCGCAGGTTTTTCAATTTAGGCTTCATGTGAACCCTGTATTGTGGCACTGGTTAGTAGCCTAGCTATCATATTTTACCCTAATTACATCCTCCAGACAAATCACATTTCAATTTTCATTTGCAAGCATAGTGTGCATCTATGTGACCAAACCTGACAGGCTGACATATATTTTTAATTGGGGCTATATGTTTCTCATTCCAACTGCCACCTATGTATTCAGACTACAGTCAAGGTATTATAAAATAGGCTGAATCCCAGTCCCCAAGACCAGTTTCCCAATTCCCCACTGTATTTTCAACAGGGCGGGATGAATTACAGCATGCTTACAGCAGACAGCAGCACCTTTATGCCACCACATTGCAGTGATATATAATCCCCAGCCAAACAATTAACAGTAAAGCAAGCCAACCTTAATTGATTTCAAAAAAGCTAACAAGGTTGAATTGATCAGTATTTGTGTGGATGATCACCTGGAAATCTCACGGCTGTAGGCTAGTTTAGAGAGTTGGGGGAAAAAAAAACATCCCTGAGAAAGGCTACAGGAACTTCAGTACTGAAGCAAAAATCAAACAAACTCCCCAAACCCAGCAAATGGTCCACCTCAACAAAAGCACTGTCTTGATCTTTTCAAATTTCATGTGTTCATACAGTATGTAATTGAACAACATTTTCTTGGAATTGGATAACAGGAGCAAGAAGGATGAGTCTCTCGACATATGAGGAGCATCAGGCAAGCAGTCAGAAGCCAAAATCGTGCCACCAAAATTCAGCCATTTTGCTGCTGTTAAATCATTAGTGATTTGACCTAGATTTCTGAGGATTCACATGACATAGGTGAATTAAAAATGCATATCCCAAGGTCTCCAAGGGTGTGACCTTCTCTGAATTTCTTTGTAAAATTTAGCACTGATTTCTTACCACACTCAGCAGTCTGGATTTACTGGAATATCTGCTTTATGTGGCAAAATACTTGAAGGTTTTTAGAGGCCCAGCCAACCTGCCCATAATTAGTTGTCATGTGAAACGGCACATTGCTCTTCAGGCTTAAAACCCCTCAGATTTCACGACCACTGGTTTTTTTCTCACCACTAGCTGGCAATAACTCTGATTTTTTTATATCATTATTTATTGCTTGAAGATTTACAACTAGGCAAAGGGTAGTACTGGATATTTACTCTGAGGCTTTCTCTTAACTGGAGCAAAAGAAATGTGATTTATTTTTGTTTTCAGTCTGGAAAACTGCCTGTCAAGAAAACTGGAGGGATTATATATCTAAAAAAGCCTTACTATGAACACCCTTTTACACTGGTTATTGTCACTTGCTCATTTTGTGAAATGTCTAGTTTTATGGAACTTTTCTCATAAGGGAGAGATGCTTTTGCATGTCATTTGAAATACTTTGCTCTACAGCAATAAAACTGCAAAATTCAATAAATAATAGAGATGATGTTAGAGTTTCAGCTGGAAAGGGATAATGTAAATTGTGATAGTCCCTGACCTTTAAAACCCAATTAAGTTTCTTCTTCCTCTTTTCCTCTAGTCCATGGCTTTGATTACTCCCTTATTCCACACATATACATCTCTTGTTTGCTGTAATAAAGTAGAAAAACAGCAGTTGCACACTCTCTCAATCCAAGCTTTTAAACTAAAGATGCTTTTAAACTAAAATCCTCCACTCACACACACACACCTACAGACAAAAGGTGTGTGCATGAGGAGGGGACCTTAAGGATGATTTAGGCTTGGAACTAACTTCTAGCAGAGGTAGTGGGTCAATAATCAGTAATTAAGATTACAAATACTTAGGATAAACATATATCCATCTTCTGACATAAATTATAAAAAATAAAAATAATCATTAAAAATAATAGATGAACAAATAAATCAAAAACCCAAAGGGCAGACTTAATGGACCACTAGGTCTTTTTCAACTGTCAGTTTTCTGTTTCTATCTTTCTCAAGACTATTTCAATTAAGAAAGCAGCCAATTTATAATACATTTGGAAGAAAATTCCCTAGCTACTTGGATTTGTTTTCTTTATTTCACCCGCTTCACTATAGCCTGAATTTCTCAAAATTATATATAGCAAAAACATCAAGAAAATCCACACAAGCCTGGAACGCTTTGAGATGAGTTTGCATGGCTTGCCTGTCACTTTGGTGGCATTGTCTTGGCAGCTTTGCACCCATGAAACAGCCATGAAACACCATCGACAGACATTTCATGCCATCCATGACCTCAGACTGAATCATTCTCAGTGAAAACTACAATCATCCCACTTAACTGAGGCGACTGAGTGCTGATTCAGGCATTGTTGCACACAGCCAGCTCAGTTTTCCTCAGGAGGATGTCAAGAACGTTTTCGCAATTATTAATCAAATAATTGTCAAACGAAACCAATTTGTCGGCCTGACATCTGGATTGATTTTTTTTCTTACCATTCAATCAAATTGTGTTATTTCTGGACAGGAATGTCTTTAATCTTAATCCTGGTCTAGGAAATTTCTTTCTGAACCTAACCGCAGTTGTGGGGGGTATGTGCATTTTTTCCCCATGTTCATCTCCCTTGGGTGACACCGCTTGTAATTTGTCCCTGTGAATATTAAAGAACTGTTGTGAGCAGCTACAACTATAATTAGGCTATAACCTGTGAGTCCTACAAGATTATATGTTACCATAACCAAACGGCATTTTACTGAAAATGGAGGAGATGGTAGCACTAATGGTGGCACTAATGATGAGGGCTTTAAACAAAGAAAACTGAGGGCCTTGTTAATCTGTCATCTGAAAAGCTACTGAAGCAGCACTTGTTTCATCTATTCATCATTTTTGTAGTGGCAGGGAAAGCAGGCTTAGTAAGAATTATATGGCCTAGTAGTCTTCCAGAGTATAACTCTCAAAAGCTCTCCTCGTTGATTAAGGTGACTGGACCTGTTGAATGTTACTTAGCAGCATCTCAGGTTTCTGTCTATGTATCTTCAAATGCAAATATATTTGGGTCAAGGTTTTTCAAATTTCTGTGAAATAATATCCATAATTATGTTTTAAACCCCACTGAAAAGTGATTACAGTTACTTTTTCTCTCTTCCCCCCTCCCTCCCTCTCTCTCTCAAACACACACATACCAAATGGAGGGGCAACTTCTTTATCACACCTTCCAGGGCTAAGCATAATATAGCAGGAAAGCTTCTATACCACTGCATAATATAGCAGAAAAGCTTCTATAATGGGATGGTGGAGCATCCCATTACAACAACTACATTTTGCACCAATCATGCAAAATGGTAGTGCAAAGACTGCATTGAGTTATAATCAATGACTAAGCCCAGGTTTGAAAACTAAACTCCTCTAAGTCCCAGTCCTCATTAAGAGAGTGGTTGGCAGATGCTTCATTCCAACTGTTAATATTTGGGAGGGGAAGGAGTCAGGGGGTATAGGGAACGGAAATAAAGCTGTGAAATGTATTTGTCTATTTCATTATGTCTTCCACTTGGCAAATAAGGACACTTCTACTTGGCATCAATGTGCCTAGGGTAGGATAAGGACTGGCAGTAGGGGCAGGCAATTTTATGCCATTATAGTTTTTCATCAGATTGAGAAAGGATAGACGGATGGATATCAATTTATATGAGCCCTGAGAAAGAGGCTTAACATTGCAACCTGAAGCTATAGGTCCTTATAGTATTAATTTACATAATAATGATGCAGCACTATAATCGTTGCCATTTTCTGAGAATTTTGGTCCTTCTCCTGTGAATTACTGGGGAAAGTCCCTTCTTTCTGCTCGAGTTAGCGGAGATAATAATGCTCAAGCAACTTTGTAAAAACACAGCAAATCTGAAGCGCAAGATTACACTGTATTGTTATTCATAGAATTTGTAGCCACCAGGCACCATCCTGTTCATTGAGTCTGACCTCCTGGGTAAAGTAGACTATAAAATGTCTCCAATAATTCTCGCATGAAACTTATGAAATGGAGCATCTCTTCCATAAAAGTCATAAGATCTTGATAAAAAGACTTCTTCTAAATAACAGAGCATCCATCATTGTCTTAAGTTTTTAGTAATAGCCTACTGCCACTATTAAATTCTCCATGATATATTTTTTAAAACGAGCTCTCATTATTTGTTGCACTAAGCTTCTAGGGAATTGCTTTGTGGCAATCAAAAGTTCCTCATTCCTTCTCTATAAGAAACATTTTTTTCTACATGTTTACAAGATTGCTAAGTATGTAATCTCATTGGACTGCCCAATTAAGAATGCCACTAAATTTATAATCCCCGCCAACAATTTAAAAGGGCTCTCAGTGCAGATAAAGAAACAAAGTACAAGGGACTTACTTTCAAGCAAGGTAATTTTGTATATCCCATCCATTTACATTTTTCATTTAGCAGAGCTCAGTAGGCTCAGACCCAGAGCTACTAAAGAAAGCTGTATTTCAACAGACTACTCAACCCTCCCAAATAATGCTGAGCTAGTTGGATACAATTTGGTTCCATGTTATAAGAACGCCAATAGTTTCCCTTTATTGATTGAATGTTCCTTAAAACTTAATTTCATAGACAATCCAGTTTCTTCTGAGGAACCTTACTATTAGCCAAATTCCTCATCATCATCATCATCGTCATCATCATTTTAAGAAAGAAACAACATCCTTCTTAAGAATTTGGAAATCCAACATTCTATTATAACTAGCTATGGGCTACAGCAATAACTAGATGGCAGAAAAAATTCAATATTTTATTTATTATTCAAATTTATTATTCAAATTTCTATACCGCCCTTCTCCTTTTGGACTCAGGGCGGTGAACAGCCAAGATAAAAACATCTATACAAACATCAGTTAAAAAATAAAGTTAAAATAATTTATAAATTTGGCCCATAATTTAAAACTTGTCAATTAAAATCAATATTAAAATATTAAAACTAACCCTAAAATCAAGACAGACCGGCTAACTGAAAAAAATAAGTTTTTAGGGCCCGACGAAAAATCCAAAGGTCAGAGATCACTCGTATCTCTGGGGGTAGATTATTCCATAGGGTAGGTGCCACCACAGAGAAGGCTCTCCTCCTGGGGGTCGTCAGCTGGCATTGTCTGGCCGACGGCACCCTGAGGATGCCCTCTCTGTGGGAGCGAACCGGCCGGTGGGAGGCTATTGGTGGCAGAAGGCGGTCCCGTAAGTACCCTGGCCCTAAGCCATGGAGCGCTTTAAAGGTGATCACCAACACCTTGAAGCACACCCGGAAGTCCACCGGAAGCCAATGCAGCTCGCGCAGGAGAGGAGTCACATGGGAGCGCCCCCTCGCTCCCATAATCCCCCACGCAGCCGCATTCTGCACCAGTTGGAGCCTCCGGGTGTACCCCAAGGGGAGCCCCATGTAGAGAGTGTTACAATAGTCCAAACGAGAAGAGACGAGTGCTTGAGTGACCGTGCGTAGGGAGTCCGGGTCCAGAAAGGGGCGCAACTGGCATATCAGGCGAACCTGACAAAATATCCACGTGCTGCCCTCAAGAGCTCACTGTTGCTATTATTTAGTACTGCCTATAACACAACACTGAAAAAAATTGGGTTTAGATGTTGAACTTCCCCAAAAACTGTTAACAAGCATTGTCTACACCAGAATCTAAAAATAAGACCCTCTGAATTCAGGCAGCACCATTCCTCCCAACCATAAACACATACTAACTATAAATACGTACCAATATTCCAGCTTTCTAGTTATTTATCCATTCCCCCTTTTTCCTCTTGAAAGCTGATATAATTATTAATTTCTAAGAATTCCTTTTAGTACATAGGTTTTACATACACATACGTATACTGTACATACTATACACACATATATGCATACCACACACACAGATATGTGTGTGTGTGTATAGATATATCTATATATGTAGGTCTTTGGTTAATTGGGTTTTCTCCTTCGTAAAATTGGAAGTGTCTTGGCGACGTTTCGACGAAGTCTCATTCGTCATCTTCAGGCTGGTGTTTTCGACTTCGTGCTTCTAGGAGCAATGTGTGATCGCAGCTGTTTCTTCCTTTTAACTGTCAGTGGGGGTGTGAACTGATTGGGCAGGAGCTTGGCTGTGTTCTGATTGGATGGAGGTATGTTCTGATTGGTTGGGGGTTTGGCTATGCTCTGATTGGATGGGGGTTTGGCTGTGCTCTGATTGGATGGGGTGTGTTCTGTTTAGGTGGGGGCTTGGTTGTGCTCGGTTTAGTCTGAGTTGCAGGAGGATTTGAGCTGGTGAGCTGCGTTGCTGTTGTTTGGCTTCACGTTTGTGGTCATGCCACATCTTCATGTATGGATTGGAGGGGTTTAAGGTGGCTAATGATGCAGCTGTGGTCCGGCTTCTGGTTTGTGGTTGTGCCTCATCGGTGTGGCTTTACTATTTGTGTGGATGTTGGTGGTGACATCCTGTGAGGTTTTCGTGAGTGTAGGTCTGGTGTCATTCTTTGTGTTAGGGACTTGTTTGTCAATGAGGGCAGGTTTCCAAATGGCAGGTAGGCGGGAGGTATCATCTCGTTTATTCAGGCTGTGTGGGTGTTTTTCTATCTCAATGGCTTCTCTGATTATTCTGTTGTTAAAGTGTTCAGTTTTGGTGATAGTTCTGGTCTTTTTAAAGTCAATATCATGTCCTGTGGCTTTAAGGTGTTGGACCAGGGAAGAAGTTGGTTCCTCTTTTCTGACTGAGTTCTTGTGTTCTTCAATGCATGCACTTCTGTTGGTTTGTCCGATGTATGTGGTGGGGCAGGCGGTGCATGGGATTTCATATACTCCTTGATTTTCTAACTCAATTTTGTCTTTGGGGTTTCTTAGGATGGTGGATATTTTTCGGTTTGTGCAGAATGCTGTCTTGATGTTGTGTTTGTAGAGGACCTTGCTGATTCTGTCTGCGGTTCTGAAAACTTCAGAAAACAAATATCTATATATCTATATATATACACACATATAGTATACACATACACACACACATTTATACATCGTATATAAATTTATGAATGTAACAGGAAATTTTTCACTGTTAGACTCTTTATTTTATTTATTTATTTATTTTATTTTTGAACTTGTATACCGCCCTTCTCCCTGAGGACTCAGGGCGGTGAACAGGCAAATAAAAACATCAAATACAAATATTAAAATACAGTTAAAAATATGTATAAATTTGGCCCCATTAATTAAAACAGTAAACAAAAACAAAAAACAATTAAAAACATTTAAAAAGAGTTAGGCCAGCCCGGCTTGTTGGAAAAAGAAGGTTTTAAGGGCACGGCGGAAGGCACTGAGGTCCTGGATTCTCCTTATCTCTGGGGGCAGCTGATTCCAGAGGGTAGGTGCCCCCACAGAGAAGGCCCTCCCCCTGGGGGTCACCAGCCTACATTGTTTGGCTGATGGCACCCCGAGGAGGCCCTCTCTGTGGGAGCGCACGGGTCGATGGGAGGTCGTCGGTGGCAGCAGGCGGTCTCGAAGATAGCTAGGCCCTATGCCATGGAGCACTTTAAAGGTGAGAACCAACACCTTGAAGCGCACCCGGAAGACCACCAGGAGCCAGTGCAGCTCGCGCAGGAGCGGTGTTACATGGGAGCGCCATGCTGCTCCCGTCACTACCCGCGCTGCTGCGTTCTGGACCAGTTGGAGCCTCCGGGTGCTCTTCAAGGGGAGCCCCATGTAGAGAGCGTTACAGTAGTCAAGGCAAGAGGTCACGAGGGCGTGAGTGACTGTGCACAAGGAATCCCGATCAAGAAAGGGCCGCAACTGGCGGATCAGGCGAACCTGATAAAAGGTCCCCCTGGTTACAGCAGTCAGATGTTCCTCCAAAGACAGCTGCGTATCCAGGAGGACGCCCAGATTGCGAGCCCTCTCTGTGGGGGCCAAAGACTCGCCCCCAATAGTCAGTGATGGAGTCAACTGACTATATCGGGATGCCGGGAACCACAGCCACTCAGTCTTGGAAGGGTTGAGCTTGAGTCTGTTCCTCCCCATCCAGATCCGTACAGCCTCCAGGCACTGGGACATCACTTTAAGGGCATCGTTGGGGTGGCCTGGGGTGGAAATGTACAGCTGAGTGTCATAAGCGTACTGATGGTATCTCACCCAGCCACGGATGATCTCGCCCAGCGGCTTCACATAAATGTTGAACAGGAGGGGCGAGAGGACCGACCCCTGAGGCACTCCACATATAAGAGGCCTCGAGGTCGACCTCTGCCCCCCTGCCAACACGAACTGCGACCGGTCGGAGAGAAAGGAGGAGAACCACCGTAACACGGTGCCCCCCATCCCCAACTCTTCCAACCGGTGCAGCATGATACCATGGTCGATGGTATCAAAAGCCGCTGAGAGGTCTAACAGGACCAGAACAGAGGAACAACCCCTGTCCCGAGCCCTCCAGAGATCATCGACCAACGCGACCAATGCCGTTTCCGTGCTGTGCCCAGGCCTGAAACCAGACTGGAACGGATCCAGATAGGATGTTTCCTCCAGGAATTGCGGAAACTGTCACGCGACCACACTCTCAACAACCTTCGCCAGAAAGCGAAGGTTGGAGACAGGACAATAGTTAGCCAATATTGCCGGGTCCAGGGACGGCTTCTTGAGGAGAGGCCTCACCACCGCCTCTTTCAAGGCCGCGGGGAAGTGACCCTCACTCAACGAAGCGTTGATAACACCCTGGAGCCAGCCTCGTGTAACCTCCCAGGAAGCCAGTACTAACCAGGAGGGACACGGATCCAGTAAACATGTGGCTGCACTAAGTCTCCCCAAAATCCTGTCCACAGCATCGGGAGTCACAGCGTCAAACTCCTCCCAGATAACATTCTCAAGACTATTCCTCGTCACCCTGCCCTGATCTACCCAGTCAGAGTCCAAGTCCCCCTGGATCTGAGCGATTTTGTCATACAGGTATTGTCCGAAATCCTCCGCCCTGCCTTCCAAGGGATCCTCCTGCACTCCCAGATGGAGCAGGGAGCAGGTTACCCTGAACAGGGCTGCCGGACGATTCCCTGATGACGCAATAGAGGCAGAAAAGTAATTGAACTTTGCCATCTTTATCGCCACTAGGTAGGTCTTAATATGCGACCTTACCAGTGTTCGGTCAGATTCAGTGCGACTGGCCCTCCAACCGCTCTCTAGGCGTCTTTTCTGGCGTTTCATCTCCCTCAGCTCCTCGGTGAACCAAGGAGCCGTAAGGGATCGACACCGGGTCAGAGGCCGCAAAGGCACGACTCGATCCAAGGCCCCACCAGCCGCCCGATCCCAGGCAGCTACTAGGTCCTCGGCCGAGTCGTGTGCCAGATCATCGGGAATTGGCCCAAGCTCTGTCTGGAACCTATCAGAATCCATCAGGCGCCTGGGGCGGACCCATCTAATTGGGTCCGCCTCCCTGCGGCAGGGTGTAGCGGTACGAAGGTCCAGACGAAGGAGTGAGTGATCTGACCATGACAAGGGTTCCATGTCTATATCCCCTATAACAAGATCACTCAACCACTGGCCAGAAACGAAAATCAAGTCTAGAGTGTGTCCCCCTCCCCCGTGAGTGGGGCCATGAACTAACTGGGTCAGGTCCATGGCCGTCATGGAAGCCATGAACTCCCGAGCCATCCCAGATGTTCACCAACGGATGGCAAGTTGAAATCACCCATGACCACAAGCCTGGTGTATCAACTGCCACCGTGGCTATCACGTCAAGTAGCTCAGGCAGGGCTGCTGCCACGCGGCAGGGAGCCAGGTACGCAAGCAGCAAGCCCATCTGAACCCCAAGACCCCATCTCACGAAGAGGGATTCACATCCAGCAATCTGAGGCACAGTGATCTCCCTCGAACCAAGACCTTCTTTAATAATAACCGCCACCCCCCTGCCCCTCCCCTGGGCTCTCGGTTGATGGTATGCTCTGAAACCTGGTGGGCACTTCTCGACCAGAGGGACTCCTCCCTCCGGTCCCAACCAGGTCTCCGTAATACCGGCCAGGTCCGCTCCCCCCTCCTGGATAAGATTGTGGATGAGGGGGGCCTTATTTACCACAGACCTAGCGTTGCACAGCATCAACCACAGGCCCAGGTCCCAAGTATCTGAGCCACCTAGTATCCGAGGGGAGCTTTGGTGGCCGGGGCACGCAATTGCTCTCAAACAGCAAGTGCGCGTCCCCAACACATGATATGGCCCCCTGCTCCCGCCATATCTGCCCCTCCCAGCCACCGTGCTGATGGTATTACCCTCATTGGGATAGCCCTCCGCCCCCTCCCCATTCCCTCGTCCAGTGTCCTCCAAACCGTTACCCCGTGCCGGGCTCGGCTCTGACCTTGGTGGATTAACCCCCCCATCCCCTTTGGTCATCCTCCTGGTTCCCCTTAAAAATTTATTAAAAACCCTAATTAAAAAAACCCTTAATCCCCGCTTTGAAACATGCCACCTCTCGGGGCTCCAAAGCCCGTCCTTAAGGTAGGCCTTTGATAACATGGAGGGCCATCGCCGTGAGAGGGGGGCATCTCGCAGCGCAAGCAGGTCTGCCGAGGTATAAGCCATACATAGATGAGAGGTAGTAAGTCTGGTCAGGAGTTTGATGAATAGTCTAAGGTATTGGAGCAAGATGGACCTAAAAGCCGGTAAGCTGGACTCCACTGCCCTCTCACTGCAGTGGAAGGAGTCCCGTATCAGTTCATCGAGATTGGAGGTAAAAATCCAAGCCATCCTCTCACGATGGCTAGCCCAGATAGAAAGGGCTTAGGAAAGTTAGATGATCTATTCCTCCGTTGGTGAAAGGCAACAACTCCCTCAGCTCCCGGATGACAATTGTCCAAACACCCTCCAGCTTGGGGCACAAGATGGAAAAGGAGCCAAACCATAGAGGCATAATGATGTTAAGCCCGAGGAAGAGAAGATATTCAAAAGGGAGGGATTACACACAGCTGGGTACAAACTGGAAGTGGGGAGCCGAAGACCAAGTCAAAGGCATGGGGGGGGAGATCAATCGAGGCAACCAGTTTTTTTGGCCACTCTCCAGCCTCTCCGGTCCCCAGAACTTCATAAATCCCCCTGATTGTATCTCCCGCTTCCAGTCTCCAGCCCCCAGGTCCGATGGTCTATTCCATGGTATAGATGGTAAGGCCAGAAACAAAGCGGCCATATCTCCCCCCCTTCTTTACTGCTAAGCACCAGGCTGCCGCCACCATCATCTCGCCATCAAGCCACAGCCGCCATTGCCGCCTCAGCTGCCATCGTCGACGTCGTCTGAAAACCGGCCCCTCAACACATTCCAGGACCACCGGAACAACATCCCGGGCCTGGGAGGGAAGGGCCCGCTCCATGCCGCCACCGCCGCGTCCACAGCCGCCGCCGCTCCGGCCTCCGCGGCCTCCGGCGCAGAAGAAGGCTGCCATCCTCCGGCAGCACCTCCCGCGTTAGCTCCGCCCAGCTGCAATATTCTGGAGGGCAAAAGCCCTCAACAAGCTGGGCAGAGGCTCCACAACTGGGGCCGAGGCCGCCCCAGCCTCCGCGGTCTCTGCCGCAGAAGAAAACACACCCAGGCCGCCGTCCTCCCGCAGCGCCTCTCGCGTCGGCTCCGCCCAGCCGCAATACTCCGGAGGGTGAAAAAGCCCTCCACAGGCTGGGCAGAGGCTCCCACAACTGGGGCTGGGGCTGTAGATGGTCAAGTCAGCTCCCCAGACCCCCAAACGACCAGAAATCGTCCCATCGTCGGACGGATCTCACCTGGACAGCGCCATCTTGGGGCATGCGACTCTCTCTCCCCCCCCTCTCTCTATCTATCTATCTATCTATATATATATATATATATATATATATATATATATATATAGTTAGACTCTTTGTAGACTTTAGCTCAGCATTCAATATCATCATACCTTAAGGACAGGCTTTGGAGCCCCGAGAGGTGGCATGTTTTAAAGTGGGGATTGAGGGTTTTTTTAATTAGGGCTTTTAATAATTTTTTAAGGGGAACTAGGAGGGCGACCAAGGGGGATGGGGGGGTAATCCACCAAGGTCGGAGCCGAGCCCAGCATGGGGTAATGGTTTGGAGGGTGCAGGACGAGGGATTGGGGAGGGGCTATCCTAATGAGGGATGTACCATCAGCACGGTGGATGGGAGGGGCAGATATGGCGGGAGCAGGGGACCATATCATGTGTCGGGGGTGCACACTCGCTACTTGAGAGCAATTGCGCGCCCCGGTCCCCAAGACTCCTCTCGGATACTAGGTGGCACAGTTACTCAGGACCTGGGCCTCCGGCTGATGCTGTGCAATGCCAGGTCCATGGTAAATAAGGCCCCCCTCATTTATGATCTTATTCAAGAGCGGGGAGCGGACCTGGTGGGTATTACGGAGACCTGATTGGGCCCGGAGGGAGGGGTCCTCTCTGATTGAGATGTGCCCACCAGGCTTCAGAGCATTCCATCAGCCGAGGGCCGAGGGGAGGGGTGGGGGGTGGCGGTTATTATTAAAGAAGGTCTTGGTCCGAGAGAGACCACTGTGTCACAGATTGCCGGATTTGAGTCCCTCTTTGTGAGATGGGGTCATGGGGTTCAGATGGGCTTGCTGCTTATGTACCTGGCTCCCTGCCGCGTAGCAATGGCCTGAGCTACTTGACTTGATAGCCACAGTGGCAGTTGATACACCCAGGCTTATAGTCATGGGTGATTTCAACTTACCGTCCGTTGGTGAAACGTCGGAGATGGCTCGGGAGTTCATGGCTTCCATGACGGCCATGGGCCTGACCCAGTTAGTTCATGGCCCCACTCACAGGGGGGGGACACACTCTGGACTTGATTTTTGTCTCTGGCCAGTGGTTGAGTGAAACCCTTGTCATGGTCAGATCACTCACTCCTTGGTCTGGAACTTCGAACCGCTACACCCCACCACAGGGAGGCAGAGCTAATTACGTGGGTCCGCCCCAGGTGCCTAATGGATCCTGATAGGTTCCAGATGGAGCTTGGGCCATTTCCTGAAGATCTGGCATACGACCTGGTGGCTGCCTGGGATCAGGCGGCTGGTGGGGCCTTGGATCGAGTTGTGCCTTTGCGGCCTCTGACCCGGTTTTGATCCCTCGCGGCTCCTTGGTTCACTGAGGAGCTGAGGGAGATGAAACACTGGAAAAGATGCCTAGAGAGCGGTTGGAGGGCCAGTCTCGCTGAATCTGACCGAACACTGGTAAGGTCGCATATTAAGACCAACTTAGTGGCGATAAAAGCGGCAAAGTTTAATTACTGTTCCGCTCTTCTTGCGTCATCAGAGAATCATCCGGCCGCCCTGTTTAGGGTGACCCACTCCCTGCTCCACCCGGGAGCGTGGGAGGACCCCTTGGAAGGCAGGGCCGAGGATTTCGGACAATATCTGTATGACAAAATCGCTCATATCCGGGGGGATTTGGACTCTGACTGGGTAGATTTGGGCAGAGTGGCGAGGAATAGTCTCGAGAACGTTATCTGGGAAGAGTTTGACTCTGTGACCCCTGATGACATGGACAGGATTCTGGGGAGACTTAGTGCAGCCACATGTTTACTGGATCCGTGTCCCTCCTGGTTAGTACTGGCTTCCCGGGAGGTTATACGAGACTGGCTCCAGGGAATTATTAACGCTTCGTTGAGTGAGGGTTACTTCCCAACGGCCTTGAAAGAGGTGGTGGTGAGGCCTTTCCGCAAGAAGCCTTCCCTGGACCCGGCAGTATTAGCCAACTATCATCCTGTCTCCAACCTTCGCTTTGTGGCGAAGGTTGTCGAGAGTGTGATTGTGTGTGACAGTTTCCGCAGTACCTGAAGGAAATGTCTTATCTAGATCCATTCCAGTTGGGTTTCAGGCCCGGGCACAGCACGGAAATGGCATTGGTCGCATTGGTAGATGATCTCTGGAGGGCTTGGGAAAGGGGTTGCTCCTCTGTTCTGGCCCTGTTAGACCTCTCAGCAGCTTTTGATACCATCGACCATGATATCATGCTGCACCGGTTGGAAGAGTTGGGGATGGGGGGCACCGTGTTACGGTGGTTCTCCTCCTTTCTCTCAGACCGGTCGCAGTTCATGTTGGCAGGGGGGCAGAAGTTGACCTCAAGGCCTCTTATATGTGGAGTGCCTCAGGGGTCGGTCCTCTCGCCCCTTCTGTTCAACATTTATGTGAAGCCGCTGGGCGAGATCATCCGTGGCTTTGGGGTGAAGTACCATCAGTACGCTGATGACACCCAGCTGTACATCTCCACCCCAGGCCACCTCAACAATGCCCTTGAAGTGATGTCCCAGTGCCTGGAGGCTGTGCAGATCTGGATGGGGAGGAACAGGCTCAAGCTCAACCCTTCCAAGACTGAGTGGTTGTGGTTCCCGGCATCCCAATATAGTCAGTTGACTCCATCACTGAATATCGGGGGCGAGTCAGAGAGGGCGCACAATCTGGGAGTCCTCCTGGATACGCAGCTGTCCTTGGAGGAACATCTGACGGCTGTAGCCAGGGGGACCTTCTGTCAGGTTCGCCTGATTCACCAGTTGCGGCCCTTTCTTGATCGGGATTCCCTGTGCACAGACATTCATGCCCTCGTCACCTCTCGCCTGGACTAATGCAATGCTCTCTACATTGAAGAGCACCCGGAGGCTCCTACTGGTCCAGAATGCAGCCGTGTGGGTAGTCACGGGAGCCGCATGGCGCTCCCATACAACACCTCTCCTGTGTGAGCTGCACTGGCTCCCAGTGGTCTTCCGGGTGCGCTTCAAGGTGTTGGTTATCACCTTTAAAGCGCTCCATGGCATAGGACCTAGTTATCTTTGAGACCGCCTGCTGCTACCAACGGCCTCCCATTGACCTGTGCGTTCCCACAGAGATGGCCTCCTCGGGGTGCCATCAGCCAAACAATATAGGCTGGTGACGCCCAGGGGGAGGGCCTTCTCTGTGGGGGCACCTACCCTCTGGAATCAGCTGCCCCCAGAGATAAGGAGAATCCAAGACCTCGGTGCCTTCCGCCGTGCCCTTACAACCTTCTTTTTCCAGCAAGCCGGGCTGGCCTAACACTTTTTAAAATGTTTTTAATTGTCCGTTATTATTTTTAATCATGGGACCAAATTTATATATATCTTTTTAAATGTATTTTATTGTTTGTAGTTTATGTTTTTACTTGGCTGTTCACCGACCTGAGTCCTCAGGAAGAAGGGCGGTATACAAATTTTTAAAAAATAAAATAAATAAATAAATAAATTCCATATATTCTTCTAACTAAATTAAATCAGCTAACTGTACCTGACCACACTTGTAAATGGATCATAAGACAGGAAGCAGCAGATGAAGCCAGACAAAATCACATCAGATACCCACACAATTAGCATAGGAGCAACCCAGGGCCATGTCTCTCTCCACTACTCTTCTCGCTATACACCAATGACTGCATCTCAAAAGATCCCTCCGTTTAAAATACTGAAGTTTGCAGATGATACAACAGTGATTGGTCTCATTCAAGACAATGATGAATCTGCATTCAGACAAGAGGTTGAACAACTAGCCATGTGGTGCAACCAGAACAATATTTATTTATTTATTTATTGGTTCGATTTATATGCTGCCTTTTTCCGGAGACTCAGGGAAGCTTACAATGTGTTAAGCAATAGCCTTCGTATTTTTGTATATACCTGCTTAGTAGGGCTCCCCCCACCCAAGTGGTGTTCTTTTTTATACAAAGTCAGCTTATTGCCCCCACAAACCGGGTCCTCATTTTACCTACCTCGAAAGGATGGAAGGCTGAGTCAACCAACCAACCAATCTTGAACTAAATACACTCAAAACCATAGAAATGGTGGTGGATTTTAGAAGAAAACCTCCTATACTACCACTTTTTACAATACTAGACAACATAGTATCAACAGTAGAGTCCTTCAAGTTTCTAGTTTCAAGTTCTATCATATCTCAAGACTCAGAAAGCTCAAACTGCCCAAAGAGCTGCTGATTCAGTTCTACAGAGGAATTATTGAGTCTGTCATCTGCACCTCCATAACTGTCTGGTTTGACTCTGCAACGAAACAAGACAAACACAGACTTCAACGGATAATTAGAACTGCAGAAAAAACAATTGCTTCCAATCTGCCTTCCATTGAGGACCTGTATACGGCACGAGTCAAAAACAGGGCTGTGAAAATATCTACAGACCCCACACATCCTGGACATAAATTTTTCAACTTCTACCCTCAAAACGTTGCTATAGGGAACTGCACCACACCAACAACTAGACACAAGGACAGTTTTTTCCTGAATGCCATCATTCTGCTTAACAACTAACAACCAACTTTCCCACAACACTGTCAAATAATTTACTAAGACTTTACTATTATTCTTCTCTTCCTTACTAGTATCTATCTCTTCCCACTTATTACTATAACCATGTTGCTTGTATCTTTCAATTTATATTGTTTTTATTTGTTTCCTAGTACGTTTTGATAGCTTATTATTAACTTTGACTATCACTAAGTGTTATATCTTTTTATTCTTGATGAATGTATTTTATTTTCCTTATGTACACTGAGAGCATATACACCAAAAACAAATTCCTTGTGCGTCCAATCACACTTGGCCAATAAAGAGTTCTAGTCTAGTCTAGTCTAACTTATGTTTATTATGTGCATTGAGTGATAACAACTTTTCAGAGTTTGTGGTATCTTACCTGACAAACATTCTTTTCCAATAGTTTTGGGCTGTGGCCCTTCCCCTCACAGAATTCTGGTGGAAATAGGGCTACATGCTCATAGAGTAATTTGACAGTCTTTCTTCTGCAAGATTAATAATGAATTGTGAACCTTGACCGGAAAATCACTGGGAATCCCATGGAAGAGCAGTATATTGCTTTGGGAAATCAACCCTGCTTTAAAAGAATATAACCACGTTTATATTTCCAGCATTCTCCTTGAAAATTGCCCACTCCCCACACTACAGGTTATTAAAAGGCCTTTTCAGCTAGCTGTGCACTATATTGATTTACACAGTAGCAGTCTGTCCTGCCATGCCTTCTGAAGCAAGTTGGTTTACTAAAACAAGCATAGTGATTTCCTTAAGGAAATGTTTAGCAGACTATTGAATCTTCCAATGAACTATATATATATATATAGAAGAATAAACTGCAACTGAAAACATGCTTAGCCATATATATATTAAACATCATACTATTAACTGCCAGGAATCTTCATGCAATTATGATGGCATACAATTTAATAAATAAATACAGTATAGTCCTCCCCCTATTTATAGGAATTCTTTTTCTATAGTTATATGAAAGGCTATATAAATATTTTAGTTATATAAATAGTTGCCAGGCTCAATGCAGTTCACAGTATCAAAAATTATACAAAATATCACATTGCTGGTGTATAAGAAAGAGGGAAGGGAAAACATGGGCAGGTTTGTAAAACTTTGTTTTATAGCTTATTTCAATAAAGTAGATAGTTCTACTCTTACTGTGGAATCTGTTTCGTGATTTGATCTACCTTAAAGACTGACAAAGACAATGACCTATCACAAATCAGATGGAGCTGAATCAATCCAGAAAACAAGAGCCAGTTCTTCAGGGCTCATAATAGGCGTTCTCCAAATATTCCTATAGCTGTCAATAGCTAATCAAAGATTGTATTCATTCACCACACTAAGCCAAAACCCAACAAATGTCATTACTGTTTAACATATTGTTTGATTTTACTTAGCATATTCTATAAACAATGGCTTATGGCATAGCGGTATATGTGAACAATTTTGGTTTACCAAATAAGCAAGTAAACATGCATTCAGTCATGTTTTATTTTCATATAAGTATCTAACACATCTGTTTTGCAAGTTAACCGTGCAGGAAATGATCATTTTTCTCCTTCTCTTTCTTTTATTCATGGCATACTGGTTCAGTAATAAATGATAGAAATCCACTACCCAAGTTTTAATATACAGTAGCTATCACTTTTAGATTTCTGATTTCTGATTTTGAAAAATTAGTATGCACAAGTGAGTGGATTTAAGGTTTGGTGTCACAAATATTCTCTATGGTTCTATGGGTGCTGTAATGAAATTATACACCTCCTAGGAAGCATTGTAACTTCTGAGCCAATAATGCTGATGATGGCATTTATAATAAAGCTGTAGCTTAAATAGATGCTGTATAAAGTATGCAGGATTTTTAAAAAAGAAAAAAATTGTACATGCATATAAACGTACAAAGGAACAAAATGACAGAACTTCTGAAATAAATTTATAAACCACATATCAGTAGGTATGCTTGGTATATAACGATATAGAAAGAGGAATATATTAAGCAAACTGGAGTTTAGTAAAGAGGAGGAAGGAGGGAATATTGTTTAATACATTTATTCATAAATATATTGGTCTAACAGCTATGCAGACAGATTCATCCCAAAGTGAGAAATAATCAAATGGAGAATTAAAAAGGCATGAAGCCAATTTCTACAAAAAAAATTAGGACGATTCCAAGGCTGATCATCTCCATGCATCTTCCAGAGTTCATATTATTGATCCACATTAGGGACATACAGAAATATGAAACAATAACACTTAGAGAAGACTAATATGTTTTACCACCAATATATTATCCAGTGTTTATTGCCAAAATAGATAATTCCTTTTCTAAACATAGTTGGGATTTCAAAAATTAGCTGAATGCTATGAAGCCTAACATTCTGGAAGATGATTTATTATAGAATAAAACAAATTTTAAAGATTGATGTTTCTTGATATTTCTTTTCCCAGGCTGTTTTTCTCCTAAACATTACCATGTCTTACGTATCAAATTAGTTCTGTATATGATAACAGCTGCCAGGAGACTTTATTTCCACTTTATGCCTTTACTGGAAACCACACATAATTCCCTCTTTAAAAGAATGGCAAACTAAGTTGTAGGAGTATACATGTCTTTCAAAAATCATATCTGAAGAACATATCTGACATAGAATTTAATATAACTTAAATAAAATCATTTATTGAGCCCATTTTTTATACATGGACCCATCTATTCAAAGTTTGGATTTTTCTTAATCTAAGCCTTTAATTTAATCAAGACTTCTCTTGGACTCATTCTATAAACTTGTCTTGGATTCTCCTAGATATTTAATTCTTAGATTGGATACAAGCTTTTATTAATAGTTCATTACAATATGAATCATATTATATGAGCCACCTTAATTCGTTATTGAATATTGACTTGATCTTAATAATGGTTTTGAAATTTCAAATTGGAAAATAAACTTTAATATACAACACTGATCTTTCACTTCAAAGTTTTTATTCGGGTTCTTACAGCTTGTAAACTCTCTTTTACCTTTTTAAGTTCTATTTTTTTTCTGTTTTGAAATATATGCTAAAGTATTCAAATTGAAAAAAAGTTAAAGAATCAAAGACAAAAACACAAGGCAGCCATGCAGATGACAGGGTAAAGTCATGTAATAGAAGAAAAATAACTAGGACCAAGGCAAAACAGATCAACAAACCATTTTTCTATTTTACTGACAAAAAAAAAAAAAGGAAAAAAAGGTTTCCTCTTCAGCTCCTCAACAGCCTAAAAAAAAACCTCTGGACTGTTTGGGAGCTGGGGTTAAAACACTTCTGCCGCAGATGACTGGGAAAATACTATGCCATTGAATTTATTTAAAAAAAAATCACAGAGAGAAGTTGAAAGCTCAGAGAGAAAAATAGCAATTAAAAATATAACCTGCTGATGAATTTAAACACAGCAACCTTCCATTTACCAAGAAATTATGGTATTTATAATAAAAGGGAGATCTAAAGGTATTAATCATCATCATTGGCTCAACTGAAAGACATTTGTTTCTCTGCAAAATAGCACTGAACTACTAATTTATAAAATGGACTGGGAGGCACTTCAAGGTTGGAAGTGGACTGTCACTGAAGACCAAATGGAAACTGCAATTAGCAATGGCAATACCACTTAGATTTATATACTGTCCCACAGTACTTTACAGAATTCCCTGGGTGGTTTACAATGTCAGCATATTGCCCCCAACAATCTGGGTCCTCATTTCACTGACTTCAGAAGGATGGAAGACTGAGTTAATCTTGAGCCAGTCAGGATCAAAATCCTGGCTATGGACAGAGTCAGCCTGTAATTCTTCATTCTAACCATTGCACCACTATTTAGCCCAATATGTCCACCATAGATCAATTAGCCCAATAAGCAGAAGTTCATGGCTCATCATACCACAGGCTGTCATCACTAAATCATCAGTGGTTTAACAAATGTTCAAAGCTATGATGGACCTCCCCAAAGCGACTTATGACCCAATTCCAAAGTTCCAACAGTGGTACACAAACCCATTGTCACATGACTGCATTTTGGATGTGGAAATTGGCAATTGGCTGGTTGCAGCATTTTGCAATCACATGATATAGTTTATGACAAATTTTTGGCCATTTTTTCAGCCCCTTCTGCCATTTTCTGGTGAAAAATACTCATAGGAATACATTGATTCATTTAATGATGGCTGTGTTTGGTTAATGGCCACAGTATTTGCTTAAAGACTACCACAAAAAAAGTCATAAAATTGGATCCAGATATGTGGATGTCTCAACTTATATCATCAGGACTTATGCCCAAAATTCTGGGCTCCATTAATGGAAGTCAAGGACTACAGTACCTGTATATCCGTAGTATGCTTATCATAATAACACCAGAGGTGGGTTTCAGCAGGTTCTGATCAGTTCTGGAGAACCGGTAGTGGAAATTTTGAGTAGTTTGGAGAACCAATAGTAAAAATTCTGATTGGCCCCGCCTCCATCTATTCTCTGCCTCCCAAGTCACAGCTGATCGGGAGGAAATGGGGATTTTGCAGTATCCTTCCCCTGGAGTGGGGAGGGAATGGAGATTTTACAGTATCCTTCCCCTGCCCCACCCACAAACCACATCCACCAAGCCACACCCACAGAACCGGTAGTAAAAAATTTTGAAACCCACCACTGAGTAACACCACTACTTTACAAAGTGGAGTGGCTTCCAATATGCCTTTGGATGCAATTTAAGATGCCGATTTTTATCTACCAAACTTTGAACAGCACAGGACTGGACTGGGCTAGTTGCAGCCTGTCTCCAGTTACTTCTATCCCACATACTCTGACCAGATGGACTTGCTATAGCTTCCTGATGTCTGGTGTGCCTTTTCTGCTGTGATGTCTGCCCTTTGGAATGGTCTCTCTCGAAGTTCAGATGGCCCCAACTTGATTAGCGATCATGGAAGCTATTTAAAAAATAGCTTTACCCTCAAGTGGGAAAGCTCCCCCCTTGGCCAAGATGAAACTTCTTCTGGGAGGGGATTATATATTTGGCAACGGTAGCAAATTATCATTTGATCTGTTGGTTTATAGATGTTATTTTTTATTGGTGATATATAGTTTGTTTAATTGCAATATTGTGTGAAATGGAGATATATATATGTGTGTGTGTGTGTGTGTCTGTGTGTGTGTGTGTTTCTTCTAGCCAGGTTTTCCCTACGTAGCCAAGGTTTTTTTGTAGCTCCAGCTCAGTAGAATCTCATCTACTCGGTTCTGGGCTTTTTTCCTTTCTAAGAAAAAAGCCCAGAACCGAATAGATGAGATTCTACTGAACTGGAGCTACAAAAAAACCTTGGCTACGTAGAGAAAACCTGGCTAGAAGAAAAACACACATAAACCCTACGAAGAAGTAAGAAATATATATATATATCACATCAGGAGCAATTTGTGTGATTTGGACAGCTATATAAATCTTCTAAATGAATGAAAGAATGAATGAATGAATGACATCAGCATTTTGTTACCATATTTTTTTAACTTCCCTTAATCATAAAGGCTTATCCTGAGAGTACCCTGATCATTAAATTGGGAAAGGATTGTATATGGGCAGTGGCTAGCAGGCTTTCCTGTTAAAATAAAATTTTGCAAAGCAGAAAATAATAATTGATCTTGTGGTTGGAAGGATGAACTGGTTCTTAATCCCTTCTGTTTTTTTCCTTTGGAAAAGTGAGAAGCTACAGGGAGTTGTGAGATGTTGCAGGAACATTGTATACCATATGAACATCCTTGTATGTGATAGAATCTCCAGCTAGACTGAAGCGGGGAGGTGTGAAGAGGGTGCTGAGTTTAGAGTCCTTGCATAGTGGTGCAAATCTTACCTCCCCCAGAATTCCTGAAGCCTTATCTGGCTGTTCCCAGCAGAACACAATCAGTCTGGTGCGATTCTTTTAAATAGACATTCAACAATGAAAGAGTAACTTTGATCAATTCACTGTGTCATTCTGGTTCCTTATGCCTGACATTGTATCGCCAACTGCCTAAACTTTATAATGTTGGGCTATCACCAGGGGTGAAATGCTCCCGGTTCGGACCGGATCAGGCGATCCGGTAGCGATTGTCGTGGGTGGTTCAGTGATCTGGTAGTGATGGCAGAGCAAAGCTCCGCCCACCAGCCCAGGTGTCATTACTTCCTGGTTTTAACCAGGAAGTAATGTGTTTTTTACCTTCTGCATATGTGCATGTGTGGCGCATGTACTTCTGAACTGGTAAGGAAGGTAAGTAGATTTCACCCCTGGCTATCACCAATGGTAAATGACCAGAAATGGTCAATATAAATTCCGTACTATTAAGCACAGATGCTGATTTTCAGGCTTTCAAGAATTGTTATTGGAAAAAGCTACAGAGACAGTTGTCCCTATGGACACTGTAACAATTATACAAGGGTTCTTTGCTTAAGAAAAACTTAGATGAGAGCATGGAAAAGTTTTAGCATTTAGCAAAGAAAAGAGTGCTCATTCTTGGAAACCTTTTCTTATTTGCTACTAAATTAAAAACCCACCATTACTTTGTGGATCCCATTGTCCCTCACTATATTCTCTATACAACTGCTTGTACGCACAAATAAGACTGGAGGGAAATATTTTTCTCCAGAACACTTGAAAGAGTTGCAGTCAGGTGCATTTAAACACTGAAGCTCCTGACCTTTGCAATGATGAATTTTAATATTAGTCAGAGAATCTGGGGATCGCAATACTCCTGTGCACATCATGTTTGGGCTGCCTGCTAACTCATTGCTGTTGACAAATAATAGTTTTTGTGCCTATTTAATACAGAAAAGAAATGGAATGGAAAAGTAATAAATGCCATGAATGTGATTTATAGCTTACCCTTCAGGCAATTCCTGTGGTTCTGCTAGGTAATTACACAATGCAATCCAGATTCTTTTCCCCCCAGCTATAGTCAATAAAAACCTGTGAAATAAAATTCTAGAAGAAAACAGCAAGAACTATCATCCTAGGGGTTCTCTATTTTTAACGTCTCGTGAGATGGGCAGCTATACAAATTTGATAAATAAACACATAAGTAAATACTGCTGAACTGTGGCATGTAGGGAGGTTGGTACAGATGTCCCTGTTCTGGTGCAAAAATAAATCAATATCAATAACCATGATCATATCATAGAGTAACAAAACTCTATTTCATAAACACCACAACATCCACAGTGCTTCCACCCTGCCTTCATTGGTTTTTCTTTTGTATTTCCTAAGAGCAGCCCAGTCTAGTTTTATTTAATAAATAGAATTTTGTTTCCTATAATGGGAACAACTTTATTTTCTAATCTTCTGGTATGCATGACCATAACTCACTCTATCTATCTATCTATCTATCTATCTATCTATCTATCTATCTATCTATCTATTTATCTATCTATCTATCCATCCACTGGAACAGATTTGACAAACTTTCAACATGCACAGTCTGAAAAAGTGAAATGGATGCAGAGATGCCTTCCATCTTGGCAAAACCCGATCTTTCAGTATAACTAAGTCAAATAGTTTGCAGTGAAAAATAGGACTTTGTAAATGACACATGGAACATGAATTGCTCATCTGAATGCACTACTATAAATTGTCCATTCAAAACAAAGAACTGAATCCAACGCAGCAATCCAAGTCTGCATTTGAAACGTAATTTACAGCCTTTTTTCCAATGTGCCATTGGAAGATGTTCCACAGCTGAAGCAGTAAATTAAATACACCATATATTTTTACAAAATAGCATCCAACTCTGCTTTGTTATTTACTTAAAATCAAGAAACCTAAAGATGTGACAGTTTATCCCAATATTTAGCTACAGGATAATCGGCTGACTTTTAATTTTATTAAAACAAACATACCCAGTTCTGGCATGTTTTCAAATCTAATAATAAACCTTTGCAGCCAACAGCATGCTAGTTCCTATCGGCATACCCCTGCCCCAAAGAGGAAGAATACTGTCAACTGGAATTCTGATCAAGAATTCAAGAAGTAAAGGCATATACACTCACACACCTGCTTGGCAGGTTATTTAACAGTTTTCATTGGGCAGACAAATCTCTGTGGTGATGGGAGGGTAGAAAGAAGAAAGATTCAGACACAGGTATCTACTAGGAATTAGTATCAAGGAAATAAGAAAATCTTCTTCTGAAGGTGCCCACAAATGTAATTGTCAGCTGAAGCACCACTGGCTCTTGAAGCAATGTTTTACCTCCTCTTGTTTGCTAGCATACCAGGTATTGTTTGCATAATACAAAGTTATTTGTTTTATCTGGAGCGGACATGGGGAAAAGGAGATAATATTTATAATATAATGGCTGAGCTGTCCTAAACAGCCTAATAATGATAAAGAATGTGTGCCAAGTATTTTGCTGCATCAAATCGGATTATTTTATTTTTTCTTTGCCAATCTCACATTATGATGGTAGCAAAAGAAAGTTTTCCAGATGGAGATTTCGAAGCACACTGTTGTTACTTGCAACCTGACATCAGACACATTAGATCTCCCAGAACAATGAAGAGGCGTAGGCAGACTGTGGTGTTCTTCTTATGAGTCTCAGCTTTCTGATCTGTTCTCTCTCTTCATCTGCTATCTATGCCATGCTTTTCTTTCAGTCTCACATCGAAAGATAAAACAGATGATATAATTAAGAAAAATGCAGTCTAGAGGAACTGATAGCTTTAGATCAGGAGTGAAATCCTGTTGGTTCAGACAGGTTTGGGCAAACTGGTAGTGATGATTGGCATCGGTTTGCTGAACCAGTAGCAATCATCCCTGGTGGCCCTGCTCCTGCCCACCCAGTCATCCACTCAACAGGTGTGCTGGGGCTGCCTTGTCCACCATTTCCATGTGCTGCACTTGGAAGGGGCTGCCACTGCCACTCTCACCACCCTCCCTCATCCGCCTGCCCTCCTGGAGCACTGCTGCAGTGCCACCATTTGCTTTCTTCCTTCTCCTGCCGTGAAACAAAAGCAAACGGCAGCGGTGGTGCTTCGGGAGGGCAGATGGACATATTCATTATAGTTGTCAGCTGCAGACATCCACCTGCTCTCCTGAAACACCACTGTGGCAAACAAAACAACCCTGTTGTGCCACACTTCCTCCTACAACCAAGCCATGCATGCTCTTTCTTCAAATGGGCTGTCCCACCAAGCCATGCCCACCAAGCCATTCCCACAGAACCGGTAGGGAAAATTTTTGGATTTTACCCCTGCTTTAGATCTACTTCAGCCTTCCCCAAGTGGGCTGCTCCAGGTGTATTAGACCATAATTCCCAATGAAAGGGTCTGGGAATTATAGGAATTGTTTTCTAAACATATTGAAAACTGTTGATCCATATGAAGGCTTTGAGATAGCAATTGTCCCATAAAGAAGCTTGATTCCCCCCCACCCAAGGTAGATGGGGGATATCAAAAAAAGAGAATGGATTAATTTCCCTTATTAAATTATGAATCCCAACTGCTATGAAAAATTTCTATCTATATATTACAAAGCTAATAACATGGGAATGCTGATCAATGCTTTCTTCACATAATAAAATAAAATTTTCCCAGTTCCTATCAGATTTTTACTTTCATACAACGTTTGTACAATATTGAAAGACAAAAACTAGGTAAAACCACTTCCATTGTGACTAAATTTGCCTTTAAAAAGATGGCAAATGTAACTAACAATTAGTAAATTAAACTTGATGCTTTATCTGTGAGTCTAGATAATTAGTTCCCATTATGGAATGAGAGTTTGTTCAAAAATATAGTAACTGCTATCTCAAACACACCTAATAATAATGAGCTGTCCTGTCATTAGCAATTTCACAGAGTAATTAGATTTCCTCATCTGCCCAATATAGAAGATGTAGAGAAAATAATAAAAGAAACATTACAGAATTTGGAACAGCCTCAAATAAGGTAGAATAATGAAAGTTTTTTTAAAAAAGAAACAAAGGAGAAAATAGACTATCTCAGCAACCAGAAATGCTAGATACCATGCAATAGAAATTCAATTTTTCATTAATTTTAATTAACTTTAAAGATACTGGGTGTTTGAAAAAAACCATTCAGGCATTCTTGTCTTAGAGATCTTTGTGATTAGTCAAACAAGAATCACATTTTGTCAATAGTATAGCAACTGATAACAAATATCTTGAGAAATAATACTTAGAAACAATTCCAAAATTGTACAGTATTTCGAAGGAGAGTTCTGATTTGATGAAGCTTTGATCAAACTACCTCATCAAAATAGATTCTCCAATCGAAGTGGGGACTTCTTTTACAGAAGCAAATTAGACCAGGTTGCTTTGAAATGCTTCATTGCCATTTTAAACATTTTACTGATTCTTATTTATTGACTTTCCTACTATTTCTGGAGTTGTTACATTGAATATACATTGCATTGCAAACGTTCCATATATGGAAATTATCAAGGAGAGCAGGATTCACTCATATGATAGGCTCTCTGATATTAACTTAAGTAGCAAACCAATCAGCTTAGGGTCTCAGTGAATTCTGTTCACTACCTTTTTTTCTCTCAAAATTTCTTGTGGGCATCTACATACTTTAATACTATTTTCTCTTCTGATAACTGATGTACAGATCTTGGCAATACAAGTGAATACAGATGAATATGCAGTTCAGGTCTCAAGGCTGCCTCTACTTTTAAATTTGGCTTGTCAAGGACAAATTTAAGTTTCTTGACCATGATTGAATAAGAGCAGGCTAACACAACATTGGCTCAAATCTTTTCTGTTCTAAAAAATAAAGGTGAAATGGCATGGTACAACTATCACTATCTCTATGGCATTGTTGCACATTGTGCTACCTTGCTTCTACTACCTAGCATAGAGTGTTGACAGAAAGCCACAGCCTTGAGAGAACTGCTAGCAATAAATGGAATCCTTCCTGGAGGTTCTGAACATTCAATTGGTTATACCAACTCTTCTCGAATTTCAGAAATCCCGACTGTACAAGGTATGAAACCTATAATATAAGGGCACGTGAGAGGACATTTTTCTGAGTTATTCTTAGATGAGGCCAGATTTTGTCAAAGGGAAGGAATATTTCCATATCATAACATAAAAAACATTGGAAGTCTTCACCTGAAACTTGGCTGGGTTAATGTCTTCAAAACAGTCTAACCATCTGTTCTGTTTTCCATTCTGCCAAATGGGGGGAAAAAAGAAGAAGCAGGGTTTTGACATTTCCTCATTATAGCCTAGGGACAAATATCTTTCTGGAATGAAATCTCAAAATGGTTTAAGTCAAATAGAGTTGCCTTTGGGTCTCAAATTAAGCCTTTTCAAACTAATCACATCAGGGCTTATTTCCACCAGCCTAGAAAATGAAACGCCAATCCAGCATACTCTCAAAAGAACTCTTGAAGTGATGCATTAATGTCTTAGCATGATATGTGACTTGCAATAATTTAAAATGACCCATTCTCAATAGCTAATGGATCCAGATGGATTCCAGATGGCTTTGGGAGATTTTCTCTCTGAATGAATGATGATCCTTCTAAAGCTTGGTTGTCTTCTGAAATGGAAAAACCTGTTTTAGACAGTAGCTTGATCATTCCTGAACATATTTTCTTCTACTCAGAGCTTAGCCAGCTCCTTGGTTTTCTACAGATTAGTTGGCAATAAAATAAGCAAGAAGACAAATAGAGTGACAATGGAGGTAAATTTCCAATTAATTCAGTCAAATGTAAACTACAGCTTGCTTTCAGAATTATCCTGGAACTATGATAGCAGTGCTGGCATTTTCATCACTGTATTAGCACAGAAGCCCAACTCAGATGTTACAGGGTTAACATCCTCCATGCAAGAGGCATGGATAAGCTCTGCCCTTCAAAAGCACACTGATGAAATCAAAACTTCAGGGGCATCTACATTTTCACTGAAGAATGAGTATCCCAATCCTCCATTATCGGTTCTATGTCCAATGGCAGTCTCTGCAAGTGAAGCTCCATCAGTGGAAGCATGGATGCTTGGAAATCAAATGTCAGTAATGTGCCTTTGGAAAAGCAAGGCTCATCACTGGCATTATCATGAGGAGATTTCATTCTCTAAGCCAGGCAAGCTAATCATGCTTTCATCCATAGTGCACTCAGCTCAGGTTCAGCTTCTGACAATATCATATTTAGTTGATGTTTTGCCTTTCACTCAAAAGAAGGGAGGCCCAGGAGCAGGAGCATCTTTGGATACTGAAAGAACCTTTGATCTGGTTTCTTGGCAGATTTTGAAATGGGCTTTGATTTCTTTTGAAGAAATGACACTCCAGTGAACTATATGGGGATGAAACAATGATCTGAGTTCCCTTGAAATGATATAAAATTATTTTTTCAACCCCTTTATCACAGGTTATTATCAATAGGGTTTCCTTTTAGTTGAATTCATGACAACATGCAACATGCAAAAAATGTTATATTTTTGCCTTTTCCTTTTAATTTGGTTTTAGAACTGCTTGTGTGCATATTTGGAAATTCTGGGTAAGATTCAAATAAAATAATATCTAAAAATTCAAATAAGATATTATTGCATGATGATATTTTATTTGTTACAAATAGACCAGAAATGTCTATTCCTAATTCTTTTTTTTATACATGAGTTAAGGACCCTCTTCATCTCAACTTTCCAAAGTATATTGAAGATTATTAAATTGACCTTTGAAATAATAAACTTGAGCATCCCATCCATTAAACCAATTCAGGATTGCAAAATTATAATGTAAAATAATATAACACAAGATTAATTCCCCTCCAAAAGCCTCACTACTCAACTTGGCTTCAGTATTATAGATTCCATAGAGAATGTTTAATTTTTATTCTCAAAATTTGTGATTCTTGTTCTGTAAAGATTAGCCATATCCTCCCCTTTAGTAGAATTGTGACTCCTTAATCCAAATAATTTAGTTTTGCCCTATTATCATTTCATTTTGGGGCTAACATCAATAGGTTTGATAATATGACTCTGAATCAATCTCTATATTAAACACATCCATAGTCTTCTTAGCTATATTTGGACTTCCAATATATTTCCAATATATTAAACCTCGAATAGCACTCTTCAAAATGAAAAAGGTCTTCTGCAGTCACGACATAAGCCTAAAATTGAAAATCAGACTTGTCAGATGCTACATTTTTTCTACCCTGCTCTATGGAGTGGAGAGTTGGTCTCTAACAGAAAGCCACTTGAAGAGACTAGAAACATTTGAAATGTGGATTTACAGGCAGCTGTTGCATATTTTATTTTTTATTTTATTTTTATTAAATTTGTATACCGCCCTTCTCCTACTGGACTTAAGGCGGTGCACAGCCAAAAATAAAAAACATTCCAATACAAAATTTAATTTTTTAAAAAAAGAATTACACAACTTTGGCCCAAAACTTAAAACATCCCAACTAAAACCCATAGACAATTAAAAATCTAACCTCTCAAAAAAAAGGGGGGGTTGGGTAGACAAAATCAGAAATGAGGAGGTGATAAGCTGCCTGGGAGAGCCAAGGGAAATCATCAATGCATTAACACATTGTAAGCCGCCCTGAGTCTTCAGAGAAGGGCGGCATATAAATCAAATTAAAAAAAAAAACATAAAAAAGTGAAAGTTAGAATATTATGGACATGTGACATGACACCCAGAAAAATATGGCATACTTCACTTAATCCTCCAAGGAAAAATTGAAGGCAAATGAGATCCAGGCAGAAAAAGAACATCATGGCTTCAAAATCTAAGGGACTGGTTTGGACAAAACTCAACAGCACTTTTTCATGCAGTTGTTGATAAAAATAGGATCTCCAACAAGGATCAATGTCCAAAGACGGATATGGCACAAGAAGAAGAATAGTCATATTGGCTATATTTGGACTTAAATATATTTCATGGGCAATACAGATGGATATAATAAATATACAATATTAGGCAAAAAAACCCGTAGTTGATTAATTAGGATAGGGATGGGTTGACAAACAGGAAGGGGAAAAACTTTCATGCACAACATTTTTTGAGTTTTTCTACTCATAATATCTGCTGAACTTCTTCCAATTTTCTATTCTTTTTCATGGTTTCACTTCTACATTTTCAGGTTTTAATGTTGTAGCATGCATTCATACTCTTCTAGATTAGCATAACATCAAATGGAAAAATACAACAACAGAGGATTTATAGGTGGCCTGTGGCCTGATTTTACATCAATGGCCCAGGAGTTGGCAGATCATACAGTAGTCTGCTCTAACTTCTTTGTGAACCATTCCTGGTTATTCCTATAGAATAACCTGTGATTAATTTTATGAAGTTGCTTATTGTACAAGAGCAGGCTGCTTGAGAAAATCCCCTCCCATTTGAGCCTTTCCCCCAGCAGTGGCATGGCAGAGATGCCAATAAAAGAACAACCTTGACATGTGAGTGAGAAGACAAATAGGTTTGGGAGGCTCTGGAGCCACCAATGAATGCAGAAGTCCAGCAGCAAAAAGATAAAAGCTGTTGTTGTTTTTGTTTTTCTTCAGAGGGAGTGTAGAGTCCAAGGGGGGGGGAGCATGGAGGCACAGCCAGGTAAAATACAACTTGGAAAGATGAAATAACTCTATGTGCTGGCCATTTAAAAACAACAATAGAACGGGGTAAAAAGCAGAAGAAATCCCAAAGCCAGGGGAAAAAATTAAACAGGACAAACATTGATGAATAGTAGTTAGCAACAGAGAACTATGTTGTATAGAGCTTATAGTTTAATAATATTAGACTATACTGTATTTAGGGCAATAGGAATCAATCACAAATATATTTGTGTATACAGTGTATACAAGCTTTACGTGTCATTTTTATGCAATATCTTTGCTTTAAAAAGTCCACCCAGCCATTATATGAAGATATAAAAGAAGCCGACATGTTCCAGGATCCAGCGCTTTTGTGTTTCTCTTGAGTTTGGGTCAATCTAATGTGGCTTAAAACAGAATCCATGACATTTATCCATGATTCAGATTTCTATATGAATGGAATGTACCTGATGCATCCTGATTTGTCAATACAGGCAGAAGTGAACAGGCTGATCCGATGACAGAAATGATTCTGTTCCTGTTTAGATGAGAGTTCATCCTATCTGATAACGGTTTATTAAAAAAATCACCATCCAATTCTGCTTTGACATGAAGCAAAGTCTGCGCAAGTTGACTCTGGCCTGATTTGAATCAATGATGTAGTTCAGAACATACATAGGATATAACACAACAGTTAAAGCTCATTTGAACAATCAAGTCAATTTGATTTTCCAAACCAAATATTTTTATACATTTGCAAAAGTCATTCTGAATCATCGAAGATGGGCATTCAACACATTAATTCAAACTGTAACCTTAATCTGATTTGGAAAGTCAAAATGGTATGGAGATTTGATCCTTTAGTTTGCAGCTCCAAAATAAACTTTTGCTGTATCCCTTGTGTTTATTCTAATATAATTTCAAGACTCTCTGGATAAATCAGATTATCTAGATCTAGTAGAACAAATATGGATCATCATAACTCTGAGTAAGCACATAAAATGTGCCAAAGATCCACATTATTCAGAAGAACATTACAAGTGACTCATGCAATCTTGTCTTAATGTTCTTAAGATCCTTATAGATCAGAAATGATTGTGTAATATTACATATGTTGTGATTTTATGGAGTTGTTCTATTCATCAATCTGTTTAATTATAGTTTTGATTCTTCAGCTATTTCTATGGTTATGCTTGGCACCGAAATATTCCTTAAAAGAACAATTTTATATGGACATAAACATTTTGTATTTACTTTGCCTATACAGTTAAATTAAAGTTCTAAAAATCCAGTGCTGATGTAAATGCATAGGCTAAGTGAAGATTTAATATGATTCCATATACTCAACTGCAAAATTGATTAAATCTGCTATATTTAAAAGCTACACTAAACTAATACAATTTTCCTTTTTGGTTCATTTCTCCCTGAGCTTCAGCAAAGGAAAGAAAGAAATTACCTAGCAGGGATAAAATCATACAAAACTGACAAGTATATTTTAACTACCATAGCATTATAATTTTAATGCATTATAACTCTTTATTATTAAATATGCATGTGCACACTCATACAAATTACACTTGCACAGAAATAATTACTCTGCAGACTCTCCTTGTCAATCTCTTTTTTTATCACTTTAAACAGCACATTTTATTCTTTTAATGTGTTCTTTGTATGCACAAAGACAAAAAAGAATGAAGCAGAAGAATTTTGAACAGAATATCTAGTGTTACAGTGTTTGACATTCAACTTTAGAATTTGCTGAACTTTAATTTCCTTCCTTGACTCATGATCGGATCCTCCACCCCAGAGGAAGACTCAAGAATCCACAATATATCCTATTTCATTGCTTCCATATCATTTACTGCACTCTTCCCTTTCAGTCTGGTGCAAGAGTTAAAATCCTGATGGTTACCAAGGAGAAACAAGTTCAAATCCACTTCAACCATGAAACCTCCATGGATAACTTAGGCCAAGTCACCATCTTTCTCAAAGCCCAACCTATCCTACACTTTAGTTCAGGGGTGTCAAACTTGATTTCTTGAGGGACACATCAGGGTTGTGTTTGACCTCAGTGGGCCGGGGTGGGCATGGCCAGGCTGGGTGTGGTCAGCTCAATGTCATGTCGGGAGCGCCTGTGGTGGGCTGAGTGTTCTTCCAGTGAAAACAGGCTCTTGAGCTCCATTTTCAGCTGCAATCCTTTATCAGCAAAAACAGAGCTTGAGAGGACTGCCTCGACCCTCCTGAGCTCCATTTTCGCTAGCAAAGGCACCGCAGGCTGGTCGTTCACTGTTTCCAGGGTGGCCTCAAGGGCCAGATCTAAGCACTCCATGGGCCACATCTGGGCCCCAGGCCTTGAGTTTGACACCCCTGCTTTAATTGTAATGGAGAAAAAATTGGAGGAGGTATGCATACTACCTCGAGTTCTTGAGGAAAGTTAAATATACATCTATCAAAAAATCTGTAAGACAAAATGTTTGTTTCATTATCACATGAAGGGTAATCTGAGGAGGCGAATGATGGAATATTTGTTTCTGGAATTACTAGAAGAAGGCAAGCAGCATTTCACAAACACTAAAAGACCTGTATGTTTTTATACTGTATAAAACAGCACCACACAGGTCTTCAGTTTTGTAGATGTCTACATTGTACTTCAGTTTTCACTGACTTCCTAATACTCTCCTCCAAATAAATATATTGAGTGTGAATATTCCTATGCAACATGAGGATAAAGTATGAGAATTAAAGAGATCCATAATACATCTGGAGAATACCACATCGTTAGTCTACAGTAGAGGTGGGCATTTAATTTTCTCAAATGTAAACTGTAAAATACTCAGGTCTGGTTTAGAGTCAGGATATAACTTGTTATTCCCTAATCCAATAGGCAAAATCAAAATGTTTATGTGTTATTTTTATTTATAAAAAATTCTATTTTACTTTTTCATCATTAAAGCTGATCCCAAGATTTCCTGAAATAATTTATAATACAGTCAAAATAATAATTAAATAGAAAACTACTGTAGGCTTAGAATAAAAGCCCTCAATAATATTTAGAATCTAAAAGAGGAAACAACTAGACAAGATCAGAATTTTGTATACATCACACTAAGCCATGGTCCATTTAACGGGGGTTTATTATATAAACAACCATTTTATGATTACCCCAAGTTCACCTTCCTAATCACCTGAAAGTTGTTCATTTGTGAACTACAATGTACAATTCACAGTAGATGATGGGGTTACACAGTACCTGAATATAAATTAGTACAAAGAATAAACCCAACAAGTGACCGTCACAAAGGCAAGATCCCTTCCACCTTACTATTTTTAGAATTGTAGCTGATTGGCATGCCTCCTTGAAGCAACATTATCTCCCAAGACACAGAAAATATAAGGATGCATGGATGAACTTAATGTTATGAAATCACTAAGCATGTTCAAGAAGCACATTGTTAATCTGATGCCACACTTTGCTAAGATGGCAATGCTGTTATTATATACCAGAGGCATCTAATGATTCTGGATAATGAAGACATTATTTTTGATATATCACCAGTCAAGTGCAGAATAATGATGTGACTCATTGAGAGCTCATCAGAACCTCGTAACTCTGGTAATGTACCATGGTTAATGATTTGTCCCAATGAAAGCCTCTTCCTTCAGCTCCTTTCATACAAGTCAACAAGGGGACAAGAAATGCAAGACCTTTCAGCATGCATCAATTCTAAAATAGAGCTGCAACCACTTCAGAAATTCTTCATCTCTGTGTGAGCATGGCATCTCTGTCCTATTTATTAAAGAATTTCTTGGGTTCTTTTGTGAGCCTGAAAAGCCACTGTTCCATTATCTTTAATGAGACAACTCCTTAAAGCAGTGACACCTTTTTTCCTCCCCAGGCTTGTGCAAAAGCTTGAAAAACACTTTGATGAACAAGAAAGAAATGCTGTGCTGGCTCCAAAGCACTCCTGCCAAATCATTTTCTAAGTGTGTGCAGCCCTCTTCTGCATTGCTTAAATGCAGGCAAGTCCCAGGGGAATCTGTTATATCGATTCGGTGGCATTTCTTAAGGTGTGTAAGTGGCTTAAATGGATTCAGGCTTGTAAGCTTTAATGGACATTTTTTTTTTTCAAAAGGAAAATATGTAGTTTGATTACCATTACATTACAATAAATGTAGCGCATACATGTTCAAATATTATAAGTCTTCCTTCTCTGCATGGGGCAACCTGAAAAGCGAGCCTTGAAAGAATGGGAAAAAAAAAGGTGTGTTTTAAAAGTGATTTATAATATAGCACTTACTATGCTATCACACCTCTCAGACTTTAAGAGCATCTCTTCACACATGCCTGGCTTGTCAATCTGCAGTGTTCTTCACCTTCATTTTGTACTTCTCATTCCTTACAAATGTGCAAGGCAGATATATTTAATAGATGGTGATGTGGAAAATAGCCGCTGATGCATATGGCTGAAATTCAATTTTTCCCTCTTCCTTTGCCTCGGTACTGTATTTCTATCTGGGAGGAAAGCAATGATTTCATGCTAATTTTCAAAAGTAACTGCCACTAAGTCCAAATGAGCTTACTCCCAGGTAAGATTTGCAGGTAAGATTTGCATGATCTTAGCTAAAACTTCCTTCTTTCTCTCATTATAGTTAAGTAATTCTGCCTTTTTCTCCGTAGAGAAGGTGCAACAGTCAAAGTCAACAAGGCCTGGACTTCAATCTTGCTTCAGTTATTCAGTCTATGGGTATGGTATCTATTGTACCAATAAAAGAGAATATACATAGATCAGGGTTGAACTGTGGAGTCTTTGATGCTCTCTGAAGTCAGTTGTGGTGTTGTTGTTATTGTTTGCAGACATTTCATTACTCAACTAGGTAACACTATCAGTGCTAGAAGGGAGTGGGGTTTCCTCTCTGTTTATATACAAGTGGCTTGCCCTGACAGTGTTGGTAGACATGTTCTTGGTAGTTCCTTGAACAGGCTATTGTATACTGTTTAATTATTTGACTGAGTTAGTATGTACTTAAGTTGGGTATTGTTAATTGTTGTGTCTTTCATAATAAGCTCTTCTAAGACTCCCTTGCTTCTGGCTAACAAATCGTTGTTGCCAATATAAATATTATAAGTGCTTTAGCATTTTATTTTGATCTCAGCTATCATTCATTCTAATCCTGCCATTCTTATAAATCATACATCAATGAATAAAATGAATATAGCTTTTTGTGTGCTATTTTTTCTGTACTGAACTAAGTTTTTTCAAATGTTCCTTGTAGCACCTTTTTTTTTTAACTGATTAGGAAGATTCCTCAGAAAAATAATCAGGTATTCTGGCATGGACAATAGCATGAATATATTTCACATTTTTCTATAATCTACACAGTCAATTGCTTTATTGCTAAGAGTGTTCCCTCCATTCCCTATCTTAATTATCTGACTTCCAGTCCTTCTCTTCTTCTAAAGCCTGCATATTAATCTGACATTTCTCTCTCTAAAATTTATTCTCTTTTTCTTTGTAAGTTTTTAAGCAAAATTTTATAAAGAATTAGTGCAAGGATTTGCTAATTTGTTCATTTTTTTGCATCCTCCTTCTTTTGATTTTTTTTCCAGTTGGTAGGCTCCAGATTTGCATCTGCTGCTAATAAACTGCTTCTTATATCTCCCTGGCAAGCTCTGCAAATATTTCTGTTGTTCTAAAATCCCATTTGTAAATGATTTATTTCCATATTCTTACATTTCTATATATCAACAAAATGCACATCTACCAATTTAAAGTCCTAGATTATTGAGGAACCAACATAGTCTTAGTCAAATATTTTTAAAAATCTTGATGCTCAATCAGATTTCTTATTGAGGTTTGACTGTCAAATTGAATGAGGAAATTGTCAATTTTTCAAAGTCCAATACATCTACTTGAGCTCTTTTAGAACATTGCTCTTACTTTCTAATTCATTTTTATTGCTTCAATTTCAATACCACTGCATCCTCCTGGTCCATGTTTTTTTTTTCACTCTTTACAACTGAATTATTCAAATTTCCCTGTTGATAATACCAGATCTCAACCTTTTATAACTCTTACATCACAGATTTATTAAAGATCCATTGTAATAATCCAATAATCAATTAAAATATTAGCATCCTAATACTTCTTTACCCTGGGATAATTATGTTTTTTCCCCTGAGTCTCATAAATGCAATTTTATTTTTTTGCTAACTAATTTAGACTTTGATTGTGACTACAGTTTCTCCGCTTTTTCTATTTGACTCATTTTTAATTGACTTGGGTCCTATAAAGCCTTGGTAGCACAGTGGACTAATGCACTGTTATTAACATCTGCTGCTTGCAATTACTGCAAGTTCAAATCCCACCAGGCTCAAGGTTGACTCAGCCTTCCATCCTTTCAAAGATAGGTAAATTGAGGACCCAGATTGTGGGGGCAATAAGCTGACTTTGTATAAATATACAAAAGTATGAAGGCTATTGCTTAACGCATTGTAAGCCGCCCTGAGTCTCTGGAGAAGGGCGGCATATAAATTAAAGCAAAAAAAAAAAAAAAAAAGATTCCATGCATGGGATAGCCCACCCCAATCCCTTGTGTGTACATGTGTATGTATGTGTACCTTCAAGTCACTGTTGAATTTTAACACCTGCCTAGCCATGCCCTGCAATTTACCTGGCAAGGTTTTTCAGAGGTGGTTTGCCTTTCACTTGCTCCTAGGGCTAAGAGAAGGTGTTTTACCCTAGGTCACTCAGCTAGCTTTGTGGTGAAGGCAGAACTAGAACTCACAATCTCCTGATTTCTAGTCTGCTAACTTTACCATTATACCTATGTGATTTTCATATGTTATAGCCCTACCAGAAGAAAGCTCTTTCCTTTTTCAACATGACTCTTTTCTACATTTGTATTTTGGTATCTCTAAAAGTGACCTAGAGAACCCCATGAGAAGGGTAACCAGATATTGCCAGCAGGAAACTTCTAAACAGAGAATGTCCATTTATTCAAAGTGGCCCAAATCTCTGATCAGTGAGGAATCTATTTTGCAGTTGCATGTTGCATATTAATGGCAGAGAAAGCAGAAAATTATATTTTACTTTCGTGGCACAGAGCACTGATAGTATAATAGAAAATTGGTTGTGCTTGGGGTGGCTACAGGATAGGAAGAGTTATCTATGATCTTTGTTTGCTCATAAAATCAAAGTCAGGAGAGGCAATTCATCCAGTGTTCTCAGGGAAAAAATAGGGACCTCTGCAAATTACCATATTTTTCGGAGTATAAGACGCACCGGTGTATAAGATGCACCTTAGTTTTTGGGGAGCAAAATAAGAAAAAAGCTGATTGGCAGGTAGGTCAACCTCCCGGAATACCCCAGATCAGCTGTTCCCAGAGGTGAATTTTAGCAACAGGTTCCTTGGTTGTGAGCTCTGTGCCTTGCTTTTTTTTTTCTTTTTTTTTTTTTTTTGCTTTTTTTCTTGCCTCTGAAAGCCTTCAAAACAGAGCTTCAGAAAAAAACCTCTGAAGCTCTGTTTGGGGGCTTCTTTTCTGAAGCTCTGTTTGGGGGATTCTTTTCTGAAGCTTCATTTCTGATGCTTTTTTCAGCCTCTGAAACCTCTGTTTGAGAAGCTGGATGGGGCTACATTCGGAGTATAAGACGCACCCAGATTTTCACCCTCTTTTTTTGGGGGAAAAGATGCATCTTATACTCTGAAAAATATGGTAAGTTCCATCATAGCTCTTCTAAGGTAGTTCTCAACTTGCAAAGCATCCCTGGCTCATGGCAACTCAAGGAACCCTGACAGGAGTTATAAGAGTTTGGACTCAATGCCGAAGAAAACAATGTGGTATCAAATGAGTCTGTTTCCAAAACAACAGGCAGAAGGAAACCAAGCTTCCAATCCAAAAGAGAGTCATCCTGCCCACTTCACTGCTCAGGCTGAAAAAGAGGCATGAAAAATGGAACACTGATTTCACTGTAAATAAGTAGTAATAAATATCCGATATATATTTGCTGAAATTCTTTTGCAACGGCTTCTTTGCTTTTCTATTATCAGACTACTTATCAAAAATTCTTGGATTATAGTGTGCATTATTTGTTCCTGCATAGTCTGCTGGGAGAAACCAGATAACAGTGGATTAAATCAATTTCAGATAAATGGGGTTTGAGGCATCCTGCACACCCAGAGGAAGAATCACTTGATTAAGTTTATGTTGAATTGATTTTTTTAAGTAGACATTTTAATATGGTTGCGTGTTTGTTGTTTTTACTTGTATTTTAATTGCTGTTGTTGTTTTTAATTCTTGTGAGTTACCCAGAGACACCTATGTGAGATGGGCAGTTATACATATTGAATAATAAATATAGGTGGCCCTCAACTTACAACCACAATTGAGCTCCCAATTTCTGTTCCTAAGTGAGACAGTTGTTAAGTGAGTTTTGCCCAATTTTGTGATCTTTCATGCCAAATTGTTAAGTGAATCACTGTAGTTGTTAACTTAGTTATACAGCTGTTAAGGGAAACTGACTTTCCAATTGACTTTGCTCATCAGTGGGTCACAAAACATGATCACATGAACCCAGAACAATGCCACCATCATAAAGATGAACCAGTTGCCAAGCATCCAAATTTTGATTATATGACCATGGGGATGTTGCAACAGTTATAAGTGTGAAAAATCATCATAAGTCACTGTTGTCAGTGCCATAACTTCAAAAGTCACTAAATGAATAGTTATAAATCAAGGATTACCTGTAAATCGCCATGAAGTACTAGAATAGCAGCTAGGATACAACTCAACACTGAGGCTGATCATATCCTAGCTAGCTAACAAAATGACTTATAAAGATTGAAATGTATTCACTCCTCAGATTTTCTGTAGTATGCATTCCAGGAGCAGTTGAACTGACAAACAAATGAATCTATACTCTATTTCATACCAAAATTTTTTGGTGGCACCTTGTACACAGTCTATTCTTCATTCGCAAGTCCTATTTTTGTCTTACACCATAAACCTCAACTGGAGGGATGGACAAAAGCATGACGTATTCTCCCTGCTTCTCAATCTTCCCAACCAGGGCTCACTGTCTTTAGAAATGTTCTCTATTGGTGATTTATTTAATTAATTATTTTATTTTATTAAATTTGTATTACGCCCTACTCCCAAAGGACTCAGGGCGGTGAACAGCCATAAAATAAAACATATAGATACAAAATTTAAAACATAGATAAAACCAATTAAATAAATTTGGCTGAACCATTTTAAAACCCCAATAATTTAAAACCAAATTTAAAATTCCCATTTAAAAGAGGAAAATTTAGGTCAGGCCAGCTTGATGAAATAGGAACGTCTTAAGCGCGTGACGGAAGGTACGCAGATCCGGCATCCTCCGTATCTCCGGGTGGAGCTCGTTCTAGATAGTAGGTGCCCCCACAGAGAAGGCTCTCCCCCTGGGGGCTGCCAGTCGACATTGTTTGGCCGACGGCACCCGGAGGAGCCCCTCTCTATGGGAGCGTACCGGTCGGTGGGAGGCTATTGGTGGTAGCAGGCGGTCCCATAAATAACCAGGTCCTAAGCCATGGAGCACTCTGAAGGTGATAACCAAAACCTTGAAGCGCACTCGGAAGACCACCGGGAGCCAGTGCAGCTCGCGCAGGAGAGGCGTTACATGGGATCTCCACGTTGCTCCCATCACCACCCGTGCGGCCGCACTCTGCGCCAGTTGGAGCCTCCAAGTACTCCTCAAGGGGAGCCCCATGTAGAGAGCATTACAATAGTCCAGACGGGAGGTGACGAGGGCATGAGTGACTGTGTGTAACGAGTCCCGATCCAGAAAGGGACTCAACTGGCGGATCAGGCGAACCTGATGAAAAATCCTCCCGGTCACGGCCGTCAAGTGCTTTTCTAAAGACAGCAGTGAATCCAGGAGGACACCCAAGTTGCGAGCCCTCTCCGTGGGGGCCAATGATTCACCCCCAATAGTCAGCGATGGCAGCAGCTGACTATATCGGGACGTCAGAAACCACAGCCACTCGGTCTTGGATGGGTTGAGCCTGAGCCTGTTTCTCCCCATCCAGATCCGTACGGCCTCCAGGCACCGGGACATCACTTCAAGGGCATCGTTGGGGTGGTCTGGGGTGGAGATGTACAGCTGGGTGTCATCAGCGTACTGATGGTACTCCACCCCAAAACGACGGATGATCTCGCCCAGCGGCTTTACATAAATGTTGAACAAAAGGGGCGAGAGGACCGATCCCTGCGGCACCCCACATATGAGGGGCCTCGGGGTCGACCTCTGCCCCCCAGTCAACACAGACTGCGACCGGTTGGAGAGAAAGGAGGAGAACCACCATAATATGGTGCCTCCCACCCCCAACCCCTCCAACCGGTGCAGCATGATACCATGGTAGATGGTATCAAAAGCCGCTGAGAGATCTAATAGGACAGAGGACAGAGGAACAACCTCTGTCCCGAGCCCTCCAGAGATCATCAACCAATGCGACCAATGCCGTTTCCGTGCTGTACCCAGGCCTGAAGCCCGACTGGAATGGATCTAGATACGTCGCTTCATCCAGGTACTGGGGGAGCTGTCGCGCAACCACACTCTTGACAACCTTTGCAACAAAGCGAAGGTTGGAGACTGGACGATAATTAGCCAATATTGCCAGGTCCAGGGAAGGCTTCTTGAGGAGAGGTCTCACCACCGCCTCTTTCAAGGCGGTGGGAAAGACACCCTTGCCCAACAAAGCATTTATAATCCCCTGGAGCCAGCCTCGTGTCACCTTCCGGGAAGCCAGCACAAACCAGGAGGGGCACGGGTCCAACAAACATGTGGTCGCGTTCAGTCTACCCAGAATCCTGTCCATGTCCTCAGGGGTCACAGGATCAAACTCATCCCAGATAACATTCTCAGGACCTGCCTCTGTCATCCCCGCTGGATCTATCCAGTCGGAGTCCAGATCTTCCCGAATCTGAGTGATTTTGTCATGCAGATACTGAACAAAATCCTCAGCTCTACCCTTCAAGGGGTCCTCCCTCGCTTCCTGGTGGAGCAGGGAGTGGGTCACCCTAAACAGGGAAGTCGGGCGGTTATCTGATGACACAATAAGAGCAGCGAAATGAGTGCATTTCGCTGCTTTTATCGCCACTAGGTAATTCTTAATATGAGATCTTACCAGTGTCCGGTCAGATTCAGTACGACTGGCCCTCCAACTACTCTCTAGGCATCTTTTTCGGCGCTTCATCTCCCTCAGCTTCTTGGTAAACCAAGGAGCCAGGTGAGATCGGCACTGGGTCAGAGGCCGCAAAGGCATGACTCGATCCAGAGCTCCAGCGACCGCCCTATCCCAGCGGCCACTAGGTCTCCAGTCGAGGCGTGAGCCAGAACCTCAGGAATTGGCCCAAGCTCCATCTGGAACCTATCAGGTTCCATCAGGCGCCTGGGGCAGTACCATCTTATCGGTTCTGCCTCCCTGCGGCAGGGTGCAGCGGTTCGGGGGTCAAGGCGAAGGAGAGAGTGATCCGACCATGACAAGGGCTCAATGACTATGTCCCCTATCTTGAGACCACTCAGCCACTGTCCAGAGACAAAAATCAGGTCCAGTGTGTTTCCCCCCATGTGCGTAGGGCCATGAATTAACTGGGTCAGATCCATAACCTCTATTGGTGATATTCTCTATTTAGAGATGTTCTCTATTGGTGATGTTATTCATTCAATACTGTTGAATGCTGACATCTTATATACAGGCACCAGGAAGATAGCACTTTTGGGTGATTGATCTGAGCTCCGAGTTTGGCAATTTGGTTGAAACATTTTGTCACCATTTGAGGAGACATTATCAGTGCACTTTGAATTGTGCTCATCTGTTGGAGCACTGGTCTTTAAATATTTTTTTATGTGATGCAAATTTGTCAAGCTCGGAGCTCAGCCCAACAGCCCAACTACTAACCCAAACTACTTATATTCAAATACTTTTCAGATGTGCAATGTTAGGTTTGCACATTGTAGCCTTAGTTCCTCTCAGCAGAGAGTACTTCCTCTTCATACTCAAAAGGTTTCTCAAATCCCTTAATCATGTCAGCTCAAGATTTTCCATCCATTTCTGAGGAATTGGGGTTGATGAAGCTAGCTCAGGCAGCTATGGATTGTCTTGTAGAAGAAGAGTTTAAAATCAGCTGCTTGGCTTCATTGATGCTAAGTATCCCCTAATTATCTTGAATATAATTTCTGAAGTGAAAGTTTAGCTGAACACAGTGAGCATATTTTAAAGAAAATGCAATAACAATTAGGCCACTAATCAAAACAGTCAAGGTGCAACCATGCTATCACTTTTTACACCTCTATTTTATCAATATGTGTTTGAAAGGTTCTGAAACATTTATTCAGTATTACACAGTCCTGTGGAGCTGAACACATGTGATTTCATGGTTGTTACACCATAGGCTCTTGGAAATTCATAGTAATTGAAGTTACATATTTCTGTGCTTGAAAAGTATTGTCCGTTAACTTAATCATAACAATTTCTGGCCTAATTTCATTTGCCACCTGAGAACATGAAGAAATAGTCCATTTGAAGGACTGCCTTTCCTTCAAAAATTACAGAAAGTAGTCATATTCTGTATGGCTGTATCCTGTCAGAAATTGTATGCATTTTACATTTTATGCAATATGCTTGACTAGAAAGAAAAAACATGTGAATGAGTGAGTAACTGCCCACTAAGGGAGAAGAACTAGTGGCACATTTGTGTAAGCCAAGCCTTATAGCCTAATAAATCATGCAAACATGGCTAACGTAATTTGGATAATACAAAAAACATGTATGTATTAAAAAAGACAAAAACATTACATGAAACTTCCACATACATATTTTAGGGCTCACAGCTCATAGACATGTATGCAATTGTGCTATTAAGCATTTTGAATAAATGTTTAGACCATCTACATATGAAATAAGGTTCAATGAATGTGCGTAGTACCATTGAAAACCATGCTATACTGGTCAATCCAGTGTAACACTGTAATATTAAAACCACTTGAATACTAAAATTATATTACTTCAAAATGGTGCATGAGCAAACGTCACTCATAACAGGGTAGCATAGGAGGCTGGTGAGGACTGACTGTAGCCCATTGGTTCCTTGTTAGGCATTTAGGTCTTACCATATGGCAAATGTCTGTGGAGATTCTCAGTCAACCAGGTCATGGTTGTCCCAAAGGTGCTTTTTCAAGAGGCAATGCAACTTACTTACTTTCTTTCTTTCTTCTTTCTTTCTTTCTTTCTTTCTTTCTTTCTTTCTTTCTTTCTTTCTTTCTTTTTGAAGAAGAAGCTTCTTCAGCTCTGATGGGATGAGAAGGGAAATTTTTTCAAAGAAAAACAAGGAAGTTCAGGTGCCTCTTGAAAAAGTACCTTTGAGACTACCATATGGCAACATTTATTTAGTAGGGCAATAGAAAGAGGAGGTTCAACTTCCATTTATCTGAAAGAACGTAGGATATTTGAAGACTCATATGGAAGACTTCCTAGTTAAGATGGGATCCACCATTATGTCAGTGGAACTTTGAATGTGGAATCTTACTCTTATGCTCCAGTCCCTGCTTTCTCAACATCTATTCCATCTGGTTAGGAAACTGTAGGGAGCAGATTTCAAAGGCCTGGAGTGAGGGCTGCATTGGGCAAGAGTATTTCACCCTCCCATTTGGTACCACTAACAATATAATGCTCTATCATTATTGTCCTGAAAATCCTGGCCTAAGTACCAACATGAGGCTAGCACACAGTTATCGCTTTTGATAAATATAATATTTCTTCTATGGGGTGTATTCAGGGAATTGATAATATGAACTACTTTAAAGTATTAATTTTTAGTAACTCACTACTAATTTAAAACTGTACAGGTTTTAATAGGTTTTAATATTGAGTTTAATTCATTTGCTGAATAGCTTGCTCCATATACAATCTGGCATGAAAAAAAAACAAAGCTTGTTGTAACAACATCTGTTCATCAGAATATAACCAATATTTGCCTCTATCTGGAACAAATTCTACCTCATACATATCAGAGAGGATCTAATGAAGATATTCTAGGAAAATATTCTAAGAAGTTAAAAGGTTCTTATACAGCTCAGCTTCCTTCTTAAAGGCAGAAAACTTTCTCTTTCCTTGCTCCTCCCATCCTGTATTAGTATTAAGAGGATCCCACTATTTATTTTTTTATTTTTTATTTTATTTTTTAATTTAATTTATTTATTTATTTCGTCAAGATGTATTTTATGACAGATACAAGTATAAATATAATTATAAATACATGAAAAGGATATGAATAAAAGAAAACATTAGGACAGGGACAGTAGGCACGCTGGTGCGCTTAAGCATGGCCCTTAAAGATCTCTTAGGAATGGGGTGAGGTCTACGGTAGACAGTCTAAGTTTAAAGTTTTTTGGATTTGGGGAAGAATCCACAGAGTCAGGTAGTGCATTCCAGGCGTTGACCACTCTGTTGCTGAAGTCATATTTTCTGCAGTCTAGTTTGGATCGGTTTACCATGAGTTTGTATCTATTGTATGCTCTTGTATTGTTTTGGTTGAAGCTGAAGTATTCATTGGCTGGTAGGACATTGTAGCCAATGATTTTATGTACTATGCTTAGGTCAGGCCGAAGACGGCGAAGTTCAAAGTTGTCTAAGCCCAAAATTTCGAGTCTGGTGGCATAAGGTATTTTGTTGCAAGCAGAGTAGTGGAGGACTCTTCTTGTGAAATATCTTTGGACTCATTCAATTATATTAATGTCCAATATGCAGTGCGGGTATTCAAGAATTGGTCTGGCAAAAGTTTTGTATGCCTTAGTTTGCAGTTCAATATTACCAGAGAATAATATTACTGGAGAGTAGAAGACTGAAGAATAACTAGAGAATAGTTAGAGGAAAAATAGCAGTCCTTATTATTGTTATTTTAAAAAAATGATAAAACGTCTGTGAGAAAATCAATAATGAAGCAGTTTACACAACTTGCTAGAATTACAGAGGAAAAAGCAACAGCTGAATGATCTAAAGGGAAACAAAGAGAGCATTAAAATATAATAAACATACATAAATTGTAGGATTTTTGGAACATGCCTCAGAGGAAGATTCATTTATTTCAGCTTTGAGTACATAAAATCTGCTTTTAAAACTTTGAACGGACTGAATTTCTGAGTGTCCTTTGTTGTACTGGTTTTGTTTTAGCTGGTGACACAGAATTATGAAGCTAGTAGAAGGATATGTTAAATCTTAGGTTTCTTTGACACTTGAATTGTCAGAATTTTAAAAATATGGTATCTGTATAAAGACTTAGAATTGGACCAGTACTTAAACTTGGCAGTATATCAAATCCTGAAGTCTTAAAATAACCTGCATTATTCTAAAAGATGATTTTCTGCATGTGGAATGGTTATATCTCAAAGCAAAAGGATTTGGAACATTTAGACAAAGAAACAATACACAATGAGATTTCCTGTGTGCGTATTTAACTAACTCACACAGATAAGATGATATTTAAAGTATGCCGTGCTTGTCTAAGATAATGCTTTGTTTAATAGTGCAATGCTTGGTATATGTCATAGTACTTTGCTCCAATGATCTCCTGAGCATAACGGCGATAGCAATAGAGCTTACACTTGTATACCATCCATAGTGCTTTACAGCACTTTCTAAGTGGTTTACAGAATCAGCATATTTTCCCCAACAATCTGGGTTATTATACCAACCTTAGAAGGATGGAAAGCTAAGTCAACCTTGAGCTGGTCAGGATCGAACTGCTGACAGTCAACCCTAAACCTGCAATACTGCATTCTAACTACTGTGCCACTACTGCCTAATGCTAGTAGGCAGAAAAAACTTTGCCTAAATACAGGGTAAATTTTCTCTTTTTGCCACCCCTAAAACAGTAGTTCTAGAAGAGGCTACTGTGACTGGAGACAGCAATATTGGCATGACATGAATACCGAAAAACATTAAAAATCCCACTCATATATTTATATGCATTGCTTAATTATTATACAGAGTAATATTATACTATTGTTTATTGCTTGTAGTTTAAGAATCCTTTTATTTTACTGTCAGATGTTCCAGAAAACTAAAGGCACAAGGAAATAGTGCATTGAAGCAAGTATTGTAAACAATCTTGACTTGTGTATTAGGGAGGAAAATAAAATGTCAGCTTGATCATTTAGCATTCAAAGGTTAGCAGAAATCAATGTATATTAAGTTGTTGCAAGGCAAAGATAATGACTTGGACATCAGCATCCCAAACACATAACATAATGTGGGCGACAAGAACCAAAAAGAAGAATATGGTCCTTATAATTTAATTTGGATCATGGAGAATGGACACTCTGTCTCCTCAGGCTGCTTTTTTTTGACTCAACATTACTCTTCTGCTGTTTTTTAGTCCCCACAGAGAAAAAACAAAGGTCACTCAGGCTCACACTATACTCAAAATTAGTTTCCTGTACAATAGCTGCTTTTCCTTAAATATATATCCACATGCCTCTGCAAATGGCATAAATTGACCCAAAATTTGTTGGCATACTACCACTTGCAAACAAAACAATAGCAGAACAAAACAAAAACATTACAACCTTCTAACACAACAATATGCTTAATAATTCTGTTGCCTCCAGCTGATCTTATGGCAAGGAATAGATAGCATACATTCTAAATCATTTCTAAAACTAATGATGAGCCTGGATGAGCCCACAGTTTGCAGACTGCAGAAATGAATGGTGTTGCCACGTTTCCTCAATGGAGAGCAAGGGGACAACCAATCAGATATCTTGTGGCCATAGTACAGGCTAGCATCAGCATGCCTGTTGCCAGCCCATTACAATCTGTACTGGGATATTTGAAATTGGCTTAAAAAGGTCTGGAAAATAAACTGTTTAGATTGCAGTGAAGGTTTGCCTTATGACTCTTACCTCTTATATTAAAAATAATAGTAGTTACAGTATGATGCAGCCTTATGGCAAAGGGGCAACACTTAGCAATTTCAAAGCAGATTCCCGGACACCTGTCACTTGGAAAACATCTAGATAACATTGATCATTGGGGCAGTTGGACAGTCTTTCTAACAGAAGATGGATTAATTGAAAATACAGTTCTACATAGATCAGACACCTAAGGAAAGCATGCAGTAAGGTTTCAGTCTCACCAGAGGCACAAGGGCATTGCCTAAGGCAGTGGTTCTCAACCTTCCTAATGCCGCGACCCTTTAATACAGTTCCTCATGTTGTGGTGACCCCCAACCAGGGGTGGGTTCTATTTTTTTTTATTACCGGTTCAGTGGGCGTGGCTTATTTTGTGGGCATGGCTTGGAGATCATGTGACTGGGTGGGCGTGGCTAGCTGGTCATGTGACCGGGTGGCCATGGCTATGTGTATAGGGACTACTCAGAGGGCTGAAAAAAGTCATTTCTGACAGGTCCTCGCACTTTTGACTGGTCCTCACACTTATGACCATCCTCACATTTATGCCCGTGCAGTATTCTTAACAACCATGTCACTCATTTCACAACTGCTTCTCTTCACCATGGTGACAAGATAGGGCAAAAACGTAAAATGTGAGGACAGTCGTAAGTTCGAGGACTGGTCAAAAGTGCGAGGACCAGTCAAAAATAACTTTTTCAGCCCTCTGAGTAGTCCATATGCACAAAAGGACTACCCAGAGGGCTGAAAAAAGTGATTTCTGACAGGTCCTCGCACTTTTGACCGGTCTTCGCACTTATGACTGGTCATCATTTATGCCCATTGTAGCATTCTTAACAATGTGTCACTCATTTCACAACTGCTTCTCTTCACCATGGTGACAAGATAGGGCAAAAACGTAAAATGTGAGGACAGTCGTAAGTTCGAAGACTGGTCAAAAGTGCGAGGATCAGTCACAAATAACTTTTTCAGCCCTCTGAGTAGTCCATATGCACAAAAGGATACAGCAATAGAGAGGGATGAAGGAAGGGAAGGGAAATTAGAGTAGGAGTGAGGGTAAGAGAGGGAGGAAGAGAGGAAGAGAAGGAGAAAGGAAAAGGAAGTAGGGAGGAGAAGAAGAGGGGGAGGAAGAGAAAGTAAGAAGGAAAGAAAAGAGAGAGGTGGTAGGTTTGAGGAGAAAGATTGCTGTACCATAAAAAAGATGAAAGGGAAGAAAGCCAACCCCAAACAAATATAAAGATATTAAGATAAAGAATGAATTGTTAAACTTTAAAGAATAAAAGAGAACAAATATGAATAAACAACAATAATTAGAAACACACATACATACAATGTATTTTCTTTGAACAGAGTATTTGGCCGGTTCATAAATTTAAACAGTGTTTAGTCATTTCAATTAAATTTACAATTTCTATATTTCCTTTTTGCCATATTTATTCCTCATCTATATTTGTAAAAAAACAATATTACCCTTCATCCTCATCTCTAATCTTAATCAAATTCAATTTTTCCTTTCTATTCTATATTATACCCCTTCCCATTGTCATCTATTTTTATATCCATCCTCACATTGGTTAATTATGTAATATTACAGTTGTTTAATATAAATTCAACATTTTAATATAAATCAATTAGTTATATAACTACCTTTTTTGTATATTAATCAATATGAACATGAATATTCCAATTATTTCCATGCAATCCAATTTCTTACAAATCAATTAATTATATTTACCAATAATAATAAACCAAATAATTTCCCCCATATATTCCTCCAAACCACAACTTAACCATTTCTGCTTTCAACACAATATACAATTAATAGTATCTCAATTATTACAATTCCCTAGTTAAATAGAGCTTTTCTTCTTTTGTGTTTTAAAATCTCCTCTTTTTCCCTAAATTTCCCGCTGTTTGCACCTACCTTTTTTGGTGAGGAAAAAGAAAAGAAATCTGCCTGCCTAATTTTCCAAATTGCAGCAACAGCAAAGCAGTTTCAGTTTCGTTTTTAAGCATAGATAGGGGGGAAAAAATCAGCACTCTTTCCAAGCAAGCAGCAGAGCCCTGAGCAAAACAGCTGAGAGCAAATCAGCTGGGGATCGGGAGCCGATCTAAGCAAAGGCTAATTAGCCTATGCTGAAGCTCTGTGGGCCAATAAAATTACAAAAAAACACCGAACCATTTGTTAAATTGCTGGCTCCCCCGCCCCTCGCCCACCACTATTTATTGGCAATAAATAGTGGTGTGGAGGGGCGGGGCAAGCCAGCAATTTAACAAATGGTTCGGCTGCACCACTGGCTCTAGGGCGGCCCTTTGAAGCCCCGCGGCAAAAATTTAAACAGTTTTTTTCCTCTAGCCATCGGAGGCAGCAATAGATTGGGAGTGGGCGGGGTAAGCGAACGGCCGGCGATCCAACAGAGTAGAGAGTGAGGGTGAATGAAGGTGTGAGGGGGCGAGAGAGGGCTTTGGCGACCCCTGTGAAATGGCCGTTCGACCCCCAAAGGGGTCGTGACCCCCAGGTTGAGAACCGCTGGCCTAAGGGCTTACTGGGATTCCTTTATATCTGCCATACATAATTTCCAAAGGAAAAGAGTTAAAACATGTTCTAGAAAAAGTCAATCAGTATTGGACATAGGGTTACTTAAATAAGAAGTGTACAGATTGTGGTTCCTTGAGTAACTTCACATTAAAAGAGATTTCAGAAAATTGAAGAAAGATAAGGCAAGATAGAGAAATTTAAATGTGTATTCATTCAATTGGAAACATCTCTGTACTGGGTGTTTTTTTTAAAAAAAATAATAGTTTAAATTGTGACTTTCATGCTTCTTCATAGCCAGGAAAAGGAGTAAATTCAGGGTTTTCTTCTTCTGGGATCATATTGTATGTTTTTTTTTAAAAAAAATCAACAAAATGAAGGTGATACTTAATTTTAAACGATGTCCCCCTCTGCCCCCCCCCCAGGAAAAGCATGCATAGTATGAGAGTGTGTGTATACAGTACATGTAGATGATATAAAGATTAGATAGAGATATATAGCTATAGAGATGCACACATACATATACAGAAAGAGAGAAAGAGAAAAATCATGTGTGGTGGATATTTCCCCACTTCGTTAACCTAGGATAGTAAAGTGCAGCTGAAATTGATCTTGGAGATGTTGTCTTTCCTGACACAATAAATATTTGTAATACGTTCAAAGGCTTTTATATACTTGGAAAGAGTTATATTCCATCCAAAGCCAGGACAGATATTAAAAAAGTAATGGAATGTGTAATAAAATTAATTGCCTATAAAATGAATACTCAGATATTCAAACTATTAGAACCAGCAACAACAGGATGGAGATGGGGCAAGGGAAACTAGGTGAAGGTAGGAGATAAGTCAGAAGTTTCCAAACTTGGCAGCTTTAAGACTTGTGGACTTCATCAGCCATCAGTCATTTTTAAAGGCTTGAATATCACACGTTAGATTTTTTTGCTTTTGAAAAAAAGATACAACCCTTGAATGATCATTAGAGCACGATGACGATTAGGACAAAATTCCTAATTGAGAATTCAACACATCTGACATATCCCACAATAGCAGCTCTTGAGGAATGATGGCCCAAGGTTGCTTTGTGACTAAGAATTATAGCAAAAAGCCTTCCTTTAAAGATCATAGTCACCCGCCAATCAATAAACCCTTATCAGTTTATGCAAACTGAACTGAGACAATGGATGTCCTCGGTTTCAGTTTCAAGCTCTGCTATGATCTCATTGTTAGGAAAAAATAAAAATAATAAAAATAAAAATAAGCCTCTAAGAGATGTCAGTCAAAGTAAACAGTGATTCCACATCCTGTGTTTTCTTCCCTACCTCCTTTGAACTTTGCCCAATGTTACAGTCTGAGTGCGCTGAAACATTTAACTAGAGAATGCTCAGGAAATCAGAAATCAAAAGACAAAGAGAACCAAACACAGATCAAGAGGTGGAGAAGAAGATGCTGTGCAATCTACATGAATGATGGAAGCTACGATGCTAGTATTACAGCATTCCAAGCATATTTTTCACATGAGAGGACTGTTTGATGAGACATATAATTATGGATCAGCATAGGATGAAGTTATTTTTTTTAAACTGCACTTAAAATTCTTTAATAAGCTCTATGGTATGCTGCTCATAAAGTAAGGCAGTGAGTGACAGATACAAAAAAACTCCTGCAAGGTCTTTGGCTGAGAACAGGATATTTCCCTAGTCTAAATTTGATCTACCTTCAAGTAGCTTTAAATGCCACTCATCTATAGAGACTAGATTTGCAACACACTGAAGCTTGTTTCTCTTCTCTCTAAGGCATTTGGTTCCGGAGATGCAGCCTGTGTCATTTAAATTAATATGTCAGTAAGATTTCAGTGCTATACAAGAACTTGCAAGTTCATGTTATATTTATCACAATTTATAGAATGGATTTGTGTCTCCCAACTGCGATGGCAAAAGAATCTACTGTCCTACTCCCAAAATGGTAAATATATTTAATATGGTGCACCCCAACTCCTCCAAAAAGTCTAGTAAAGAATCACACATTTTTTTCAATTTTCTGAAATACAGTTCTGAAAAAGTTTGCATATACTCATGGTTAAAGAAATTATTGTGGAATGTGACAAACACATTCTTCCATTCATAACCTGCCTAACACAACTGATGTGATCAGAAACATTTATCTCTGTTTAATTCATGAACAGTACTATTAAATAGTGACATCAGACTGCATCCTTCATATGTGCCCATAAATTATATGGAATGTTATTGTATTGTAAAATGTCCTTTCACTTAAGTTTTTTCATTTCCTCAAGGAGCAAAAAACTGTTTTTTAAAACATTGCTAACTATACATCCCATGACCCTCTGGATCATCATTTCAAAGATATTCCCTAATCTAAATAAAGAAACAGAATGATCATGGATAGGCAAAAAAAATCAGTGGGCATGAAAGTGACTCAGTGGTGGAATTCATTTTTTTTTTTACTATCGGTTCTGTGGATGTGGCTTGGTGGGTATTGTGTGGCTTCGTGGGCATGGCAGGGGGAAAATACTGCAAAATCCCCATTCCCTTCCCACTCCTGGGGGAAGGATACTGCAAAATCTCCATTCCCACCCCACTCTGGAGCCAGCCAGAGGTCGTATTTGCCGGTTCTCCAAACTACTCAAAATTTCTGCTACCGGTTCACCAGAATCTGTCAGAACCTGCTGAATAGCACCCCTGGCTCAGTGACTGCCAATTTCCTGTTGGCTTCTCCATTGAGTTTCCTTGTGGGAAGCAGACAGGGTGCATTAGAAATCTTCCTTCCTTCTTTCCCTCCCTCCCCTTTTTTCTTCTTTCCATTCCAACCTAGAATTCCTGAAATAATTACCCTCCACAAGCATGCAAACCCATTTCTAATTATACAACTCATATAATGTTCCATTTGGACAGCCAGTGGGGTATAGTTGCTAAAATGCTGGCATAAGAACAGCAAGACCCAAGTTCTGGTCCTCCCTTAGATACTGAAGCTTGCTGGGGATTGACAAACTGGTTGATAAGCAGCCATCTTCAATGCATCCTGCATTGATCACTTCTTTGTAAGAATGATGCTATTTTAATTCTATTAAGAATCAGTGCAAATAAAGGTAAAGGTAAAGGTCCCCCTCGCACATATGTGCTAATCGTTCCCGACTCTAGGGGGCAGTGCTCATCTCTCTTTCAAAGCTGAAGAGCCAGCGCTGTCCTAAGTCATCTCCATGGTCATGTGGTTGGCATGTCAAAATGCCAAAGGCGCATGGAACACTGTTATATATATATATATATATATATATATATATATATATATATATATATATATATATATATATATATATATATTTGCTGATAAAGAAATAAAGGGAGACTAGTATAGATCTATTTCAAGCTATTTAACTCTCATCAGCTAGCCATACCTTACTCGGATTCGAATTTGGGCTGTCTGCTTACCCGAGAAGGGTATGGCTAGCTGATGAGTGCTAAATAGCATGAAATAGATCTATACTAGTCTCCCTTTATTTCTTTTTCAGCAAATATAAATTTGGTATAAAATGGTTTGAGCTTGAGGGCTCCTGGATTGGAGCTGAAAGGCAAAAGGAAAGCAGTATGCTCCCTCCCATATTGGGGTAGACCAGGTGCTTCAACAGAAAAACATATATGTTTGTGTGTATGTGTGTGTGATATTTGCAGTGCAAATATGCATACACAAAAAATACACAACAAAAATATCCCACCATTAAACAGATCATGCAACCATGAGGGACCTATGCTAAGTACAACAACAATGTAGAAGATGTTCCATTTGTTTTTATATCTCTCAAAACTAATTCCATTCAAGCTGCTAATTATAAGGACTTGTAAAATTGGTGTTTTGCAATTGCGGCTTCCTTTTTGTCTTCTCCCTTTCTTGTTCCTTTGTGGTTTTTTGCATCTGGACTTTTAGGCAATATTATTCCTCTTAAGCAAGCCACTCTGGAATGATAATGGAGAAAGCACAGAGTGAAACACTGTGCATAAATAACAAGATCTATAAATTCAATAGGATCTCTACTTTTGTTTACAAGTTACAAGTTGCTCAGAGGCTCCCAGAAGATGCTGTGTAGCTACCAGATATATGAATAGACCAATAGGATAAAATTATGATAATAAGGAATCAATCTTCCCTGTGAATGTGTAACTATACTTTTCATTCCATTTCCATTTATCTATCATCATTCACAAAGAGCCCTGTGACCTTTTCGTCCTAGTTTTAAAAGTTCAAGCCATCTGGAAAACTCCAGACAGTTGTGAATTGAATGACAAATATGTAGACACTTTTTAATATGGCTGGACAGCATGGTTGGCTTGACTCATGTCTTGTCCTTGGGTCAATTTATCCTCCCTCACCTAGTTTGCAAATGTCCATCTTAGACTCTGGGATGTTTCTGTATCTCCCAGCAATACAGATCTGAAGAGGAGACGGTGACCCTTTGCACATAAATTTATTTTTGAGAAGTAGTTCTGAGAATGATATCACGAAGCCATAGAAAGTGCCAGTTAATCCAGAGTTTCAGAAAGGTTTTCCTATCAGCACAGCAATATGAGCAGAGCAGCAAATTCCAAGCTTGATGTTGAGTGTAGCAGAAAAATCATTACGGAGCAATTGTTCTATTTTCTCATCTCTACACAGCTTTTGCAATATAAGAATCAAACTCCTCATCCTTCTAAAAATGTGAAACTTGTGAAATTGTCTTAGTTGCAATGGAGGCTGAAAGGGCAGGGCTAGGATTGACTTGAAGTGGCTATTTTAATCTGTTTTTAAGGTGTCTTTGTTGGAAGGTTAGAAGTAATAGATCGGCAGATGGCAGCACTTGCTGAACCTACCTGAATTCAGATGCTAAGCTTGGGTCTGGTTAGAACTTGAATGGGAGATATTTGGGGGAATATCATGGGTTTAAATTAGCTGGAGAAAGGAAAATACTTCTAAAGTTCTCTACTAGGCTGGTGGCAAGAACATTACATGATTGGGTCTCTATGATTACCAGAAATTGGGTTCCACTTTTTTTATTTATCTTAATGAGCCATATTGGTTGATTGATTTTTTGTCAATAAATCACTTTTGACTTCTAAGAACCACATAGATTTTTCTCCATGACCATCTAAAGATAGGTACAGGCAATAGCTTCCAGAATTTCTGCTAGGTTGGGAATTAAGCCAGGAAAATATATATTACCTGTAATTACTGCACTGTATATAAATATTCTCTGTGTTACCTCTTTTATTCATCTAAATTGTAATTTCCTGTGCTGCTAAATAGCCTGATTATTCATTTTGGATAAGTTTATTTATTTTTGGATCCATAGTATAAACCTATGATCAGAATAACTAATTTTCATTCTGTTTCAAATACACTGGAGGGTTTCTTTCATAATTATAACAAATTCTAAAATAACACAGTCCATTTTTCCTCCTGGGGACATGGAGCCAACATCTAAAATTAAGAAAGAAATCTTAGATGTTGCCCCATGCTAAATATAGTTGAAAAGAAAATACAACTTTTTGTTTCAATCAGAACTGTAATAGTGTTAGTAATAATACTTAATAATAGTAGTAGTGTAGTATTTTAAAAAATCTTGAGATCAAAATTTAAAACCAACCTAATAATAGTGGCACAATAAATCAGACTGATAAGATTTTTAGCATCTAGCTAGAGGACTATAACTCCCATAATCCCATATAGCAAAGCCTAGTGGAAAAGATTATTAGTAGGTTCTGTCTATCTCATTTAGTTGAAATGAACATTTTTCTTGATATAACATGATATTGCCTTGGTTCTAAAAATTTCTCAATTGTGTTTTAACTTTAATCATTTCACAATCGTCGGTAAAATCAATTTGCCTCGCCAGTATCACCTTTCATTTCAATCATATTTCCTCGCTTGACTGCAATCACTTTGATTTGTGAAAATGTATTCATTTAATTCTTTTATTTTAGACGTGAGCTATTCATATTGTACATTAATGCATATAGTTCAAAATTACATTTTGGGAGATATCACAGTCCATAAATTGCAAAACAACATCAAAGGTAGATATACTAAATATAGAGTAGTTGTGTAGCCACGTTATTTTTTAAATGATAATTTTATTAACAATTACATTTATAATAAAAAATAAAAGAATTAAAAGTAAAAATAAAAAAGTTCAGGGAAAAAGAAAAGAAAAAATAACAATATAGTGAACAAAAAGAAATCTATAAGGAAATCACTTCCTCCTTTATCACAAATATAAATAATTTTAGTAACTTATTGACTTATTTAAAGTTCAGCAAACGATCTCTTTCTCACATATCCATCTATTATCTATTTTTTAAAAATCCTTATCAATTCAGTTCTGATCAGTAAAAATTAATTACGTCAGGGGTCTCCAACACCAGTCCATGGCCTGTTGGGAACTAGGCTGTGTAAGCACTGAGTGAGTGCAACAGCTCCATTCGCGCACGTGAAACCATCCCCTCCTCCCTTCCACCATCACCACCCACTGCCTCAGCCACTGCCAGTCCATGGAGCTGGAACATTAAGAGTTATCAGAAATAACATCTATTTTAACTTTGATCAAATAAACCAATTTGATAATCCTTCCTTTTTCTTTTCGCAAACTTGATCTTTTATCTCTTCAAATAATTTCCTAGACCTTGATTTCTTTTCATTTTTTTTCTTTACTCCCAACACAAAATTCTCCAAAGCCTTAATAAGCCTATTTTGCAATTCTAATTCAGAAAAATTATCCAGGTCACTCTCTTTGTTATTTGTATATACTGTACTTTTAGTTATTAAGACACCAGCCAGTTTCTTTGTAGCATTGGCCACTTTCTCTTGTAGCATCTTTTTTCCATAGCATTCTTGTAATCTATTGTTTTTAAATCCACTTTCAAGTCAGTCTCAATCTTGTGCAATAAGATCTATTCCTCTTCTGTAACATAATTAAACATAGTCTTTAGAGGCAGACACTGTTAAAATTAACTTCTGAGTTCATTGTTCACAAATATCTTTCAATATATCCAAAGTTAAAAATATTTTTCTGCGTTTGATTTAGTAAGTCATCACTCTCTCTGAGATGAACTCACCTCACAGAGTTATTATAGTGGGGATAGTATTATAATTGGATAGTATTATAATTGGAGGAGGAAGAACTATTAGGTATGTTCTCCACTGTGAATTATTTATGAAAATAATATAGGAAGGTTTAAAATGTTTTTAACATTAAGTGTTCTTTTCTTTTAATTGCAATCTTTAGTTCCTTCTAGTGTCCAAACATCAAAGTCTCAGCCTAACATATATTTTTTTATTTAAAACCAAAATAATTTTAGGAAGGATTCTTATAATTATTCCCAAAATCTATTTTAAATCCATCTGGATGCTTAGTCCATTTGTAACTTTCCAAAATGAAAGTACTAATCACATTTGTGCTGATTATTCCAAAATAATTAATTAAACAAATTGTCAATTTGTATTTAAAATTTGTTTGTCTAAAGATTGAAGGAAACTCATCCAGCATTTTCAGACTTGTTGATCCAAACTTCCTAATAGCTGAAAAGCAGTTAACAAGATATTTCGAAAAGTGATTTAAAAAGGAAGTATGCAAACCTAGTGTATGTTTGAAGTCACTGATCTTGCTTTAAGCAAGACGGCTATTCCCTTGTCTCCCAGACCTCTAAACCTGTGGGAGACCACTGTCTTGCAGTCTCCTCTTGAGTAGCAACTGTCTAGAGCACTTGTGGGCAATCTCAAGTCCTCTCCTTGTTTGCAGAGGAATTATGAAGAGCTAGGCTACTCATTGCTTCTTCATTCCACAGGGACATCAGCTCTGCTTTTAGAAAAAAAGACTTTAGCTATTCAATTATGTTTGAAGGAAATCAAAGATTAATTAAGATCAAAGATACATCTGGTCTAGTACTGAATTCAATTTTATGATTTTTGCAGGGGTCATTAAGCATATCACCATGGTTATTAAGCAAAATACCCCAATCATTAAGCAAGCCAATGGGTGCATTTTTGCTGAAAACCATAAGTAAATTCCAGTTTTTGGCAAAACCGTTGTAAAACATGAATAGAATAGAATAGAATAGAATAGAATAGAATAGAATAGAATAGAATAGAATAGAATAACAACTTTATTGTCACTTTGAATGTACACTAATCGACGTACATTAAAATGAAATTTCCTTGCATACAGCTCTCAAAGGATCACCACCTCCAATATACATTACATAACCATGACAGAATAAATAAATAAATAAATAAATAAATAAATAAATAAATAAATACAAAATAATACATATACCCATGTATATTATATGACACAGAGAAACAACACTGACTAGTTCAGATGTATACATGTACATGGCGAGGAAAACGAATCTTGCAAGTTTACCAGACGGATGGCAGAGGGAACAAAGCTGTTACAGAATCTGGTAGTCTTGCTAGAAAAACATGGTCATATGACTGTGGGATGTTGCAAATGGCCATAAATGCATCACAGTTACCAAGCACCCCCATGGGGGGCTAACCATTGAAACTTTGGATCCAGGTCATAAGTACCCCCTGGTAGATCCATCAGAACTTTGAACAGGACTTCAACTGTTATAAGTCAAGGACTACCTGTATTACTATTATAAGGGGCAGATAGTAAAGGACATAGGATTCAGAAGGAACATACTGGAAAGTAGTATGTGTATGACCAATGCTTGAGTTTTGTCAATGTACCTAGGCATGTGTATTTGTACAAATATGTTGACCTACCTTGATTATGGAGCTCACTGAATCACAATATAGCTCACATTATATAAAGCTTTATTTATCTATGAATTTTCCAGTTTTGTTGCCACCCAAAGTTGGAATCCCTTTGGAACTGGGCAGCTAATAATTTCCAGTAAATTAAATGTTTTTTTTTTTAAAAAGCACAAAAAGCATACAACCACATCAGTCGTGGGTTTCAAATTTTTTTTACTACCGGTTCTATGGGTATGGCTTGGTGGACGTGGCAGGGGAAGGATACTGTAAAATCTCCATTCCCTCCCCATTCCAAGGGAAGGTTACTGCAAAATCCTCATTTCCTCCTGATCAGCTGGAACTCGGAAGGCAGAGAATAGATGGGGTGGGGCCAGTCAGAGGTGGTATTTACCAGTTTTCCGAACTATTCAAAATTTCTGCTACTGGTTCTCCAGAACTGGTCAGAACCTGCTGAAACCCACCTCTGAATCACATCTCCAAAGTATGTTTGCTTTGAGAAAGCCTTACATTGGCAGGGTTGAGAAAAGAATTGACTTTTTCAAACTTTTTCAAACTATTCTTTACAAAGCTATTTTTCCAAACAATATCCAAAGTTACAAAAATTACTACCGTATACCAAGATCCATATCTAAATACTTTCATCAGCCACACAGCATCAAGGTTAGCTCATTCCTGAATGTATTCTTAGGTGATCAGAAATAGTAAGTTTCATAGCAGTTCTTAGCCCTGAAGTAGAATTCAATTTCAGTCTCTTATCCATTAAAGTCAGTTAACAATACCAAACTAAAATGTGTTTGTCATACATCTGTAATTGATGAACTATTTGCTTTTGCTTGTTTATCAACAGCGTAGTTTTAGTACGTGAGCAGCTTTGGAATATTTTAAACCCTACACACAGAGAACATGACACTGGATGTGGACTAAACATAATTTTTCAAGCTTATACATTCATTTTGACAAATACCAACTGGAATATTTACAGTTCAGGATAGCCAAAATTCCCGAAGTGCAATGGATAATAATTGCCATATAACAGCTGATTAGTAAGCATTTAATGGTCTTTATGGGAATTGCAGATTTACAGGACCACATGTAATTATTAAGTTAATTATGTAAAATCTGTGAGCACTGAACATTATATGCAGATCACTTTATGACCCCTTAGGGCTTAACAACAGAATACATTAGGACAATGAATATTTTCAAAGAGCAAAGTTGTTTCTTTCTTATATCATTTCTACAATTAACCCTGTTGCAAATACAATTTAAATTGGGTCTAAGTTTCTTCAGCAGTTGCTGGAGGTTTGCAAAAACAGCTCTTCGGTTCTTAGGAAGGGAAGTCACTGGAAGATGAAACTACAGCTTGTTCCAGGTATCCCATTGAACAAAGCCAGGCACTTGCCTCAGGTGCCTGTTGATGTTTGAGACAACAGTAGCAGCAAGACTTGAAACAGGTGTATGCCAGGGATCGGTTCTACTTACCTTTACTACCGGTTTGCAATGGGACTGCATGTGCGTGCTTTGCTCGCATGCGTGCCTTGCTTCTGTGCATGTGCAGATTACTGATGATGACATCTGGGGCAGTGGGCGGGGTCTCCCACTGGTTTTACTACCAGTTCTTGAGAACTGGTCTGAACTGGGGACAACCCACCACTGGTATAGGCACTGTAGAATCTGTTTTATATAGTCTGTGCTACCCATTTGTATAGTGTGCATTACTTTTTCAGATATACCAGCATCCTATTCTTCTGGATTTGACTCCTGATCTCTGTTTGAAGTCATGAAGAAGGACCAGTGTTCTAACTAGAAAGATTGGGGTATTATTGATGGGAAACCCTGATTTTGAATTCACTGACACTGAATTGTTTTTAACTAACTGCTCATCATTAGAACCAGAACTGGCTTTTGGTCAAGAAGCAAAAAGAGTCTTGTTTAGAAAAGGTTGGATGAAGTAGCATTCCTTCTGGGGGAGAAAAAACAGGCTTTCAATTTAAGGATGTTTCTGAATTCAGGTTGGCATCTGAATTGGCATCTGAGTTGGCGATTCAAATATCAACTTGATACAACCTGTTCATAATGACATATGCTAATTTCATAACTATATGCTCTTTTTGGGCCCACTTTCCAAAATTTTTTAGGAACTATAAGTAGTCAGAATGCAACAGCAAATTTCTCAGGAAAAAAGCATGCTATCATACTCAGGACCATATGATTGGTTATTTATTAACTCTGAACACCCTTAAAACCTTTAAACACTGATTCAGAATAAAATAATTAAAAAAGAGATAAATAAAGAATCACAACCCCTCACTTTCACTTTACAATATGTTCAGCCAGAATCTGCAAAGAATTTAGAGTGGAGACTGGAACATGAGTTAAGACTTATCATGACCACCTTCTGAAAGTTGTTTTCTGATGGCAGGACAAATCAATAATCCTGAGGAAATATGCCAGTAAAAATAAGAGATTTCTTTACCATCAAATACCAGCCATCTAATTCAAAATCACAAATCTTTGGAATTAAAGGCAGGTGGTTCAACTCATTTCCTGACCAGCAGCAATGAAAATTGCTGATTTGGTAGCTGCATCATAGGTCAAAATTGTGATGATAGGTTCACAATGAATATGAAAACTAAGGGTTCATTTCTTCCTTTACCTTAATCAAAGAATATATATATACAACACTGCTTTCACATGTTTTAGTAACTGGGTGAGAAATCAAAGAATATTGCAGACTAATCAAGAACTGGCATTCCAACCAGCTCAGGAACCTTCAAGCATATTATTATATGCAATATAATTCCAGTCATTTTTGTAAGGAGCTAAGCTAGAATATTGCAGTGGTCTAATGCGCAGCAAATTACTGCTTTTGACAGAATTCAGATGTCAATCAGAGATTTAAGTTCTAGGGTTTCTAGTTCCTTCTACAGATAATTACTGGGTTTGCCTTGATATAGGTTAAATGAAAGTAAAGGTACTATAGAGAGCAAACATAACTTGTCAATAAACAATGTATCAATAATGTAGTACTTTAATGAATTAACGAAAAGTAATTAACTACATCCAGTTCAGTGCAGATGTAGCCATCATGCAGGAAGTTAACACTTTTTAGAAGTAAGAATAGCATGCAAGAATATTCAATATGTCTAGAGGATGGAAAGCCGATATATCTCATCCATATCCTTGTCAAGATATATCCTCTGGTTAGTCAAGTAATGTGAACATATCTGTCCTGACCTAGGCTTCCCCAAAAAACACGAAGCAGAATTCTGGTACCGACAAAACCCCTTTTATTAAACAAACAGTGAATTCCTCTCGTTCACCTTCAGCAAAGTCTTTCAAGGGAGAATTTACAGTCACAGACCTTATCTGGCTTGGAGAGCTGCCAGGCCAATATCTTCAAAACTTGGCGAAGAGTCTCAGAGAGTCACAAACCAATTAGGTGAACTAATTGTCTCCTGCAAACTCCACTCCCCTTTCACGCCTCTTTTATTCCCTCTGGGAGGGGCCATTCATCATCCATCTGTGGCCTTCCTCCCAAGTCGACCCTTGTTCTTTAGCTGTTCCCTTTGTCTAGCAACTTTGAGCATGTGAACACTGGGAATAGGCTCCATCTGTTCATCTGTCTCTGAAGGATGTCTGACTCTGAAGGCAGCTGATCACTGACATCTGGCCCTGGCCCCCTCTCTGCCTCTGATGCAGAGCCCTCACCAGAACCTTCCCCAGACTCCAGGACTGGCCCATGTTCCTCCCCAACCTCCTCACTGTCTGAATCAGTGGCCAGTGGTGGGCCACAACAATATTTAAGACATGCAAGAAAAAAAATTGGCACTCTTGTGTATTCAACAGCTCTAGGAAACAATGTATGTGGAAATATTTCAAATTATACTAAAATCATGGAATGATTTGGAATGGGGAATTTCTTCTAGTGGTTAGAATGGTCAACCAGGATTGTGAAGGCCCAGTTCCAAATCCCTTACTCAACTTAATTTAGACTCATCCCTTTTTCTTTAGCTCTATCAACTGTAAAATTGGAATCAAAAAAGGCCCATGTTAGCCATCCTGAAGGAAGCCAGCATATAAATGAAATAAATCTAGAACTATTTATTTCCAAGCACTTCCTCATTTACACTTGGGTTCTCAATACTGCTTTTCTCCACATGTGGAAAACTATTCTCTTTTCCCTGGAGAATAAAATAAGTTCCATACAGGCAATTCTGAGCGCTGAAAAAAAATGCCAAAAGGAAATGAAACATCTCAGTCCATTCCTCTATTTATACCTCTAACTCTGAGTTACCGAGTCTAGAAAAAAAAAATACACAACTGCAATGCCAATATAGTTCAAAGCTCAGTGGCAAGAAACATTCTCTCGAAAAACAAATGCATCAAAAGAAAATACACCTAGGTGGAAATGTTAAAAAATAAGCTTCTTTAACATCCAATAGATGTTCCTTAGAAGTTGCTTATCCAAGACATATAATATTGCATCTTCTTCAAAAGTTGAAGAATAATAGCCCACAGTGACAGGAATGTACCAGGAAAGCAAACTGACCTCTAAATACTATGCTCATATCAAGTGCAAGGCAGAGAAAACAAGGAGAAAATGTGAGCAAGGTCACAGTCACCCTGATTATATATTAGCCTACAATAATTAAACTTCCCAAATGAGCCTTCTTAATGGATAGGCAACCTGGTGTTAATGGACCTCAGAAAATGACAAGAATTGGGAGAGCTGTAGTCCAGAACATCTGGGAGCTACCATATTGTTTTATCTGTTCATCTTCAAAAATCAGTTCTACCCTGAAAAGAAATCTTTTGCTTAAGGATGCTTTTAGCACATTTGGCACCATCTTATTTAATTTAATTTAATTTAATTTAATTTCCAATTTATATACCGCCCTTCTCCCTGAGGACTCAGGGCGGTGTACAGCCAAGATAAAAAACATAGAATACAAATATTAAAACATTTAAAAATATATATAAATTTTGGCCCGAAAGTTAAGAATTACAGACTAATTAAAAGAATTTAAAAATTTCTTCTTAAGCCAACCCGGCTTGCTGAAAAAGATGGGTTTTCAGGGAACGACGGAAGGCATTGAGGTCATGGATTCTTCTTATCTCCGGGGGCAACTGATTCCAGAGGGTGGGAGCCCCCACAGAGAAGGCCCTCCCCATGGGGGCCACCAGCCTACATTGTTTGGTTGATGGCACCCTGAGGAGGCCCTCTCTGTGGGAGCGCACGGGTCGATGGGAGGTCGTTGGTAGCAGCAGGCGGTCTCGGAGATAGCTAGGCCCTATGCCATGGAGCGCTTTAAAGGTGATAACCAACACCTTGAAGCGCACCCGGAAGACCACTGGGAGCCAGTGCAGCTCACGCAGGAGCGGTGTTACATGGGAGCGCCATGTTGCTCCCATCACTACCCGCGCTGCTGCATTCTGGACCAGCTGGAGCCTCTGGGTGCTCTTCAAGGGGAGCCCCATGTAGAGAGCGTTGCAGTAGTCAAGGCGAGAGGTGATGAGGGCATGAGTGACTGTGCACAAGGAATCCCGATCAAGAAAGGGCCGCAACTGGCGAATCAGGCGAACCTGATAAAAGGTCCCCCTGGTAACAGCCGTCAGATGTTCCTCCAAAGACAGCTGCCTATCCAGGAGGACTCCCAGATTGTGAGCCCTTTCAGTGGGGGCCAAAGACTCTCCCCCAATAGTCAGTGATGGAGTCAACTGACTATATCGGGATGCCGGGAGCCACAGCCACTCAGTCTTGGAAGGGTTGAGCTTGAGCCTGTTCCTCCCCATCCAGATCCGCACAGCCTCCAGGCACTGGGACATCACTTCAAGGGCATCGTTGGGGTGGCCTGGGGTGGAGATGTACAGCTGGGTGTCATCAGCGTACTGGTGGTATCTCACCCCAAAGCCATGGATGATCTCGCCCAGCGGCTTCACATAAATGTTGAACAGAACGGGCGAGAGGACTGATCCCTGCAGCACTCCACAAATGAGAGGCCTCGAGGTCGACCTCTGCCCCCCTGCCAACACAAACTGCGACCGGTCGGAGAGAAAGGAGGAGAACCACCGCAACACATCCCTTACTATGCCAGCATTTTTTTTAAAAAAAAAAAACCTTTTCTGTCTATATCACACAGATTTTCTCCATTGCAGGTCTGAGAGGAATGGATAATTAGAGAAAAGTACATACAGAGTTGACATGCAATCAAAAGCAGATCCACAATTTGTAAAAATAAAAATAAAAATCAATAAAATTCTCAAAGACTCAAATATGCAATCAAACTGCTTTTGCCTTTGAGAGAAAGGATGACTTCTGTATGCTTCCTAAAGCCTAAAGAGCAATAGAAGAAATTTCAGAAAATGCATCATTTTCTTAGATGATCTAGATGTTAATCAAAAGATATTCATTTGGAAGACAAATCAGACAAATGTTGGTCTTCCTTGTAATTCATCAGCCTCGTGTAAAGTTTCCAGCCTTGGCAGATTGCCTGCTTTATAGCATCAAGCTTTTAGCATTGCCTTCCAAACAGTCACCAAGGCCTGGTCCTTACAATTTGCTAACCACAGAACAAAGATACATTGCGTATTATTTCACAAGGACAAATCCTTGTGTCACATTTGTTTCATCCTCATGCCCATAGATCTCCTAGATTTTTAGAACTGTTTTTCTTTTTTTGTCTGTTCTCCCAATGATGTGGGACACCTCCAAGATGATGTAACTGATGCCATGGTCATGGAATTATGATTGCTATCCTCCTATTGGCTACTTTAAGCTTTTATGAGCATGCTCCCTACCCTCCAGGGAGAATGATTTTGTCAATACTGATGGTGGTCCAGATGTTTTAGGATTACACCCAGGGTGTCTATTAGTCCTATTTTTGCTTTCTTTCTCTATTGTTGTTTGTTTATTTGTAGGTCTTTGTATTTTGTGATTTCCCTCTGTCTATGGTATTATTACTATTAAGGACCATTGCACAGTCAGCCAGATGTTCAGTCTGGATTTGGCTTTTTATCTACCTGTTGGGTCCTTTCCAAGGACCTGGGATAGGCAGATGTGCATATTTGATGGCTTTAAAGGTACTGCCGCAGGATGTAAGATGTTCCAAGTAAAGCTGCCTTTTGCAATTGAGTGATGGTTGTTGTTGTTGTTGTTGTTGTTATTTCACAGCAATGTAAAGTCACAGTTCCCAGTTCTTTAGTTGGCATTGGTCTTCATATGGATTGAGTTCTTCCCAAGAACCTAGGCTGTTCTAATAAATCAGCACAGTATATATGATTATTATTACTTAATTATGCTTCATTGTTTTTAAATTTGTATGAGCTGGATAGCTATATAATTTGCATAAGAAAGAGAGAGAGAGAGAGAGAATTTCCATGAATTGCCAATTAATTCTGAAGTGGTTCGGGAATAACGAGAGGCACAAGCAAGCGACAACAGCTCTTTAATATACAGTGAGACTTCAGCAAAAACTCAGAGGCTGCAGCCCTCCTTATATACAATCCTGGAGGGACTGTCAGCCAATCAGAAACGTAGGCAGGTTTGAAACTCCCGCTTAAAAGTATCAATACATAACAAATTCCAATTTAAAATACAACACTCCTTCAAATATCTCCATATGCCTCCAAGGAATTACCTTGAAAAGTCTTTTAGAATTACAGCAACATATGGAATTGGAGATACCTCTGATTTAAATTTTTATTTCAGCATTAAGGAAATTTTCGTAGATGTTTGAGAAGAGGCACATACACATGCTTCACACATATACAGAGAGACATAAAGGAGTTAGTACTAATATTATGGTGGCGAATGAAGCTATCTTCTGTCTAGCAAAATTTTCTTCTGAACTTACGGTATTTCTTTTTGTGGCTAAAGAGTTCACCTTTCTCAAAATGTCATTCTCTGCACTGATTTAGCCTTCTAAGAACAGCTGGCAGGAGAAGATGTTCCTCAGTGCAATGGGAAATCTCATTCCCACTTCCTGTGCAACCCTACCATTAACTATCAGCTGCTCATAACGTGGTTTCTGTGCTATTACAAATGTATTTTGTTCTGAAAGAGTGCATTTCCTGAAAAAGTCTATTCCAGAATAGTCCTACTGGAACAATGGTTAAAATCATTGGTGAAATCCAATTTTTTTTAGTACCAGTTCTGTGGGCGTGGCTTGGTGGGCATGGCAGGGGAAAGATACTGCAAAATCTCCATTCCTACCCCACTCTAGGGGAAGGATATTGCAAAATCTCCATTCCCACCCCACTCTGGGGCCAGTCAGAGGTGGTATTTGCCAGTTCTCTGAACTACTCAAAATTTCCGCTACTGGTTCTTCAGAACCTGTCAGAACCTGCTGGATTTCACCCCTGGTTAAAATGTAATATTGCAGGCTAACTCAACCACAGTCTGGAGTTTAATCTGATGGCCTTCTAGCCTTCTGAGGCCAGCAAAATCAGGACCCAGATTGCTGGGGATAATATGCAAATAATGCTGATATTATAAACCACATAGAGAGTGCTGTAAAGCACTATAGGGTGATATACAAGTCTATTGCAAATGCTAAAGCAATAAATCTGGGTTCCAAAATGAGCCAAATATTAGATGATCCTAATTGAGATTGGCAATTCTAATGCTAAGTGAAATGAAGTTACTAAGTAGGAAATCCCATTACCGTGACTGTGTTTTCCTGCTAGAAATGGTCAAGATTATTCAGTTTCACACTTTTGGCTTTTATTTGCCCCCTAACTTCTCCTCCATCCTTTGAAACATTCACATGCCTGCTTAATATCTTGTACACATCAAAAGCAGTGCAATTATGCTACAGCCCAAGACTGAGAGGCCTGGGTGCACTACACAAACAGCTTAGAGTGTACTCTCGTGAAATCCCTTCCACTCCAATCTCTCTGGTCTATGAAAGTTGAGGGAACCACAATCAGGCAAAAAACAATGCATACTGAATGTAATGGCAAACATGTGCCCAGGAGAGCTGCAAAGGTAATAAGGTCTCAGCTACAAATTTTCACAGTTTTAGTCACAAATTGACTTCCGTGGACCTTACTTCATCTTAAGAGGTCCATAGAGGAGGCATGCATAAGTGCACTAACGTGCCTATCGTCCCTGTCATTGTATTTTTATATTATTCCTGTTTCCATTTTTGTATGACAAATTACAATAAATAAATAAATAAAAATAGACTGTAAAGTTATTTTTTCAGCATCATTATAACTTTGAATAGTTGCTGAATGATTGCTTGGTAAGTAAAAATTACCACCCAAAACCAGAGCAGATTTTTGACAAAAGTCAAAACTCTTTCAAAGCTTATCTCTTCCCCAGCTCCCAATCCACTCCAAGCTAGAAGAGATATTGTTGTCTGTTTTTCCCTTCAGCTGGTAATGCTTGTTAGTATGTGAAACAAAATCAAGAGAACACGCCACCAATTGTTTTCTTTAACTTGTTCCATGTTAAATCTATAAAGACAGCAGGAGCTTTCTGCTTCACTCCTAGTGCAGCTTTGCTGTCAGGGCAGTACAATTTACACTAACATACTTTTCTGCTGATTCCAGCATGAGAAGAATTCAGAGCCTTGAGGAAGAATCTTCTCCATCTTTTACTGGCAAAGCTTCTTCAGTCCTTTTAGAGAATTTCAACCTGTGGCCCTTCACAAACATTTTCTCCTGAAAGAATCTCCTTACATGAGCCTCGGTAGTGCAATAGTTAGAGTGCAGTACTGCAGGCTACTTCTGCTGCCTGCTGGCTGCCTGCAATTTGGCAGTTCAAATCCCACCAGGCTCAAGGTTGACTCAGCCTTTCATACTTCCGAAATGGGTAAAATGAGGACCCAAATTGTTGGGAGCAATATGCTGACTCTGTAAACCGCTTAGAGCACTGTAAAGACTGTAAAGCAGTATATAAGTCTAAGTGCTATTGCTATTGCTGTTGTACAGAATGTTGTAAGGATTACAGTTTTGCAGCAACTCCTAAAACCCAAGGGAACTATTTCTTTAAGCAAATGTTTATGGCAGGCCTCCCAGAGATAGATGTCAAGGCTTAAAAGTCTTTTTTCTTCATAGATACACAGAAGGGAGTGATCTTAATTAGAAGGAGGTCTTCCTGGCTTCCAAGATATGCCCTGAAATCACGCCTGACAAATATATGAAATGACACACAACAAGTTTGATCCAACAAGCCTGGTACAAAATAATCAATGACTAGGTATAACAATGATACAACCTCATTTTTGCTTGCTAAATTACAAAATTAAACAACTGTGAGGCAAACGTTAGATTTTAGTTACAACACATCTGGTATACATTTTCTTCCTTGCACCAGTGGTGGATTGCTACTGGTTCACCCCAGATCAGGTGAACCGGTAGCAGTGGTGGTGAGAGGCTCTGCCCATTCACCCAGACGCTTCTGCACATGAGCACACGTGCGCCCATGAGCGAACCACATGTAGCGATGGGATTTGCAACCCAGTACTGCCTTGCATTATTTGTTCCCCTTTCAAGTTTGGAAACATAGAGCAATTTACAGAATGGAGAGAGGGAGGGAGGGAAGGAGAGGGGGGGGAGAGAGAGGGAGAACTAATACCCGGCACTGCTTCTTTGCACATTTAAAATATGTTAGGTCCTTCATTTTTATTAAGCAATTAAACACAGAACTTGTCCAATTTTAACATATCAACATTTGCAACATTCCATGTATCAGAATTTAAAACAGAACCAATTGAACGAGAAGAAAGAAACTCAGTTGTGGTTCAAGACTTTGGATGAGTTACCTTAGCAAATAGACTAGATTTTTCTTCTTTATCTTCTCTATGGCCCCTCAGGGAAGAATTTTAAAACTTCAAAGAAGTGGCTTATTCTATACTCCTTTAGAAGCAGATGTGTTTTTTTCTTCTCCTCACCAGCTAAAAGCTACCATCAAATAATGCCCACAAAAGTATCTGATTATTGATAGATCTGTGCACTAATCTGAAATATTTTCTGAAATCAAAGAAATCTTGCTCATTCTCTCTAGTTTCTCCTCCGGTGCAGCAATTATTATTTTTTGTGTGCAAATGGTGCATGTGACAATGATTGGGTTATTAGAACAAGACACTTCCCAGCTATTGTACTGGAAGGCAGTAATTACTTTTTCAATAAAGCAACCCATAAAAACTGTTAGGAGGAAAAGAAGACAAAAGGGAAAGTGATATAGCTTTATGGCCTTTATTCAGTTAAACTACTGTAGCAAGAGATTAAAAATTGTAAGATAATTTAAGAATAAGTTAATTTTCTTTTTAAATTCTTTTTTTTTTTAAATGATCCCACCATCATTATTTTTATCAATAATTCAAGGCAGCGAACATACTTAATACTCCTCCAAAACTAAATTCAAAGATTCTTTTAAGTCTCCCTAAGAACCATGAAAAATCACAAAATATAAAGACTTGCAATTAGAAGTAGAACCACTGTGGAAAAGAAGAAAGCAAAGGTAATACCAATAGTGATAGGCACTTGAGTGAAATCCCAAAACATCTGGAGTGCCACTTGAACAGCATCGGCTTTGACAAAAATCACCATCAGTCAATTGCAAAAGGCAGCTTTACTTGGAACAGCTTATATCCTGCCATGATACCTCCAACATCATCAAACAAGAACATTTGCTCATCCGAGCTCCTTTGGAAGGACTCAATAGATGGATAAAAAATTCCAAATTGCAAACAACCTAAATGGCTTTGAAATTTAGGTCAAGAAGTTTCTTTATTGTGGGCTCAACTGTACACAATAATTTCACGAGACCGCCTGCTTTCCCTTGGTAAAGCCTAATACAGACCAAAGTGCTTAACCTCATATGCTTCCTCCAACCTCTCAAGTCCAAACTGGAAACCTTCTTAACTTCCACCACCAGGGTTTTTCAATTTATGATTTCACCACGAGAATCCAATCTAAGCATATGACAGACTGTGGAATGAACCATAATAACTCTTGATGACTTTGGATGGCTCTAGGGTTGCCAGGTGTCCACTATTTGAGCAGACAGTCCACTTTTTTCACATTATGTTCACTATTTTTTTTTTCACAAAATAGTGGACATTTTTTTTATTCAAAAGCTTTATGATGAAATGGTACGTAATCTAAAGCTGTACAGTCTAAGAATAAGGATAGGAGAATCGCGTTTTGTCTCTTTTTTAATAAGTTAGAATGAGACAAAGATTGAATGCTCATTGCAATAATCACATTTTACACAACAGCGCAAAAAATGCATTAAAGCAGTTATCTTTTGATATCGAAAATGTAATGCTGAAGGTTTTTGCCGAATTTTCGAATTCTGCGAAGAAACGAGAAGAGTTGAAATCATTTTTTGAGTTTTGCGAGTCAGAATTCCATGAAATTTTGCGCCATGTTCCAACACGTTGGTTAAGTTTGTTTAAAGCGGTCAAAAGACTTCTTTTAAACTGGATACCTCTAAAATCGTATTTTATTTCTCTTGGATCTGATGAGTGCCATAAGGTTATCTGGAACCTTATTTCGGATCAGGAAAATGAACTCGCAAAGGACGATGAACCAACAATTTCAGAATTGTATTTATATTTCACGCACTTCTTTATGTCAATAATGCAAGACACCCTACTGAAGCTGGAAAGCAAGAAAATTCTTGCATGTGATCTTCACATTATCATGTGTAAGCTGAGTGATTCTTTGCAAAAAAATACGATGAGCAGTTTTTTGGAATGAAAGTTTTATTTACCTTACGTAAAAATATTTGCCTGAGAATGCTGTGCAAAAGTTCAAGAAAGAAGCGATCAACGTGTATCAAAGAGCCATTGTGTACCTAGAAAAGTGGTATAATTTCACCGATTCAGTATATGAGACGCTAAATTGTTTCAATCTAATTGATCGCAATAATCCTCCAACTTTAGAAGAAATGACGAACATCTGGTTATTATCACCATGGTGAGAAGAACTTCCACCCAACACTCTCTTCGATGAAATTTCTACCTTAGAAGAAGTTTATGTTCATCTGCAGGGCGATTTATCCCTTGATAAGTGGACGTACTTTTTCAAGAAAGAGCCAGCTCCGAGTTTACTGAAACTGTTTCAGTATTGTACATCAATTCCAGTATCAAATGCAAACGTTGAACGAATTTTCAGTGTCATGGGAAATTTGTGGACTGACGAACGTAACTGACTGCTTGTATCAGTTCGAAGTGAACTTTGTATATTTTTTAATATTTCTCAGCATTGTACTGAAATTAAAGAATTATTCCTTAAACACAAAGAATTGATCAAAGCTGCACAGTCAAATAAAAAATACACACGACAGCAAAGTAAAATGTAATTTAATATTTTACATATTATTATAATATATTTGATGTTTTGAATTTTAAGTAAAGTTTTGAAGTGATTATTTTAATACGTGTTAAAATGTTTGTAAGAAAATATATAATTTAATTGTAAATTTTTTTTAATTTTTTTACTACTTAACCCCACCCCTCCCCTGCTTGCCCGCTATTTTTTGGAAGCAGACCTGGCAACCCTAATGGCTCACAACAATCAAACAAAGAAATTGCAATTTATTATTTATTATTTGTTATAAATTATCTATTATGTAATGTGTGCACACATCATATACATGAAATATGTAAGTTAACTTAATTGCTATGTTAAGAACATAATAATTGTAAATATAATGTAGTAAAGCTCATTTGATTCCTGAGGATGCCCAAGACTGCAACACCTTAAAACAGGCTCTAAATGGATTTAGAGATATATGAAGAAATATTGTTTATATTAAAAAAATATGTGTGAATTCTTAAAAGATGACAAAGAGACAAAGGATTGTTTAAAGATACAGAAATGAATGTAGAAGCTACTGAACAATTGGGGGGAAAGAGGAACACAATATTCAAGAAATAGATGAGAAATTAGAACAAATAGGGGAAGGGGAAAATAAAAATGAGAAGAAAGAAGTTAAGAACAAAGAGGAGAAAAGACTAATAAGTAGAAGACAATTACATAACCTCTCAATTTATAATGGTATTGAGAGAAAAGAGAAAAACCTCTTTTTAAAAAAAGGAAGTGTTGTGGATGGGTTTTCAAATAACACAACAGAAAGAGACAAAAGGCACTCAGAAAGGAAAGATTAGTAGACACAAAAAAATCAAAAAGAGATACAAGATTCCAGGAGAGAGAGATAAAAGGCTGACCAAAAAAATCAATCAATGATGGAATTTTAGAAAGATTAAGTGATGATAGATAATGAGAAAATATATTAATAAAATGGGAAAATACCATAACCCCAATAAATTCAGGTTAGTAGATGGTAATTTAAGAGTGGGCAATTTAACTATAGTATTAATATTAACAGTGTGTTAAAATATATTGTGAATTTAAAATATTAAGGATTAGAAATGGTGGGGATTTTGAGATATACTCCCGTGATGGATTGAATATTGTTAATAATTGGTGTTATTAGTAATCCTATATATTTGGGATAATGATGCGATGCTGGGATAATTAGTGATATTTAAAGTATGGAAGGATAACATTTACTAAGGGATAACAAACACAGGGTGCAAAGAAATGTTATTTATGCCTAAATGAATCAATGGAAAAATGTAAAAGGAATATGAAATGAGACTAGCATTGTTTGAAGTTGGAAGATTAGAACTCCACATATTATTTGTATTATTATTGTTAACGCTGTATAAAAAAAGACTTGACCCAATCAATGCACTGTCCACAACATATGTATCTTTATATTGGAAAAAATAAAAAAAAATATTGGAAAAAAAAAACAGGCGTGCCTTTTCTTGGACTGATGCTTTTCTATTCTCTGTAGCATTCTTTGGAGATCAAATCAAATCACTGTGACCACAACTCTGATAGTTATTACTGAGTTACTACTGCTCTAAACCTGTTATTGTTTTTAAAGAATGATTTTATTGAATTATAAAGGAGCAACTTACTAGCAACTGACCTAATTTGATTATATGTGAAATTAGATTACTTGTTTGATCTCCAGAGAAAGATCTGAGCTTGTCATGAACAGAATATATACTGGAATATGAATTAGCCACTGTTATTTTCTTCAGTCTAATCCAATGCTTTTTTTCAGTATAATTTCACATTAAATATTTCATGATTCATCACTACTGACTAAAACGGAGTCAAGGCTATCTTTTTCAGTCAGGTCTTCTGAGATACAATGATGATCTAAACTATTGCTTTATTCTGTTTTTATTACACCAGTGGAGAAAACACAAAATATTTCCTTTGTGGCTAGTCCCACCCACTTCCCTAGTGTCAAACTGCTCCAATATCCTTTGCTATTAAATCTATACAACTTAGAAAACAGAGCAAAATCTACTTATCTCTCAAAAGCTTTCATTGCATTTATAGAGAGAAGTCTTAATTGGCTTTTCTCCTCCATTAGCCATATGTGGCCAAAAGAGCTAGTGTCCATTATTTTGCCAGAAATAAATACAACATAATGTAATAAATTGTGTTGCATCTATAGCTTTACATATGCCCTCATTATTTTTCCCTTTATAACTTTCAGCAACGTTCTTTTAAAGTGGAAGTAATTTCCAAATGAAAAAAAACAAAACATTCTTGTTTGTTCATCATTCTTCAATCCAAGGTAAACATCGGCTTTACCTTTTATGACACATTATATGCTTTTAGGGAAACCATGCCAATGACGTAGCAACTCACTAACATTTAATTGTCAATAATGTACTGTTGCAATTCTGTTTTTCTGCATTTGGGGAAAAGATCAAGGGGAGATGCTACCAGAGATTATTAATACTGTATATTTACCTGAAAATAAACTCTCTGAATTTAAACTGATCTCTCAAAATTAAAAAAAAACAACAACCAGGAAAGAGTTTAGCAATATTATAAATCCAATCAAGAATTTCACACAGGATCCAGTTTTCCCACATTCTCAATTTAGGATTGCCAACTCCTGTTGAAACCATTCCACCAATGTTCTGCTCCAACAAATACATGCTTCATTTGTTTTACCCTCCAACAATCCTATCAGGTAATTTGGACTCAGAGAAGATTGACTGCTCCATTTCCCACTGAGCTAACTCCCAATTCTGACTTAACCTCTGAATTCTTGTACTACACTGCCTTCTAGAAGCTACCTGCAAGAAAAACAGTTAATGGCAATTGAATTAAAGATGCCCCATTTATAAAATTAATCCTCTATTTGCCTACAATAGCCCCTTTCCCCTTCACACATACTAGCCCCTGCCACAGGCAGAATCCTTCTCTTCTAGCAGAGATGGTAATTTTCAACAGTCTTTTGTATTCTCATTGTGCAGGAATAAAGGCAGGGTTCTTGTCTGCATGGGGAAAGCAACTGCAACCAAGAAAAAATGTTTCTTATCCCAAATACTCAAGGAGAGGCACAGCTCATGCTTTTCCCCATAGGGCTATAAAACTTTAAAGTCCCAGAAACTTGAGAGGAGATTGATTGATTGATTGATTCATTCATTCATTCATTAATTCATTCAGTCATTCCTCGATTCACAGTATTCTCACAATCATCCAGGCCAGATACAGTAGAACCTCTGGTCATGACCATAATCCATTCCATAACTTTGGTCGCAAACTGATTTGGTCGTGATCCGAACCTAATTTTGGAAATTTGGCGCTTACAAAAAAAAAATGGCGCAGAAGGGAAAATCGGCCACGAAAAAAAAAATGTGAATTTTTTGGTCAGGACCCAACTTGGTCATGGTCAGAAGCCTTTGTGACCAGAGGTTCTATTGTACCTAGCTAATTGAAACATATGTTGGCATTTTTAGGAATGTCAACTACTATATGTAATCAATCTCACCTCCCCTGTTCTACAAAAATGGATGCAGATGTGTTGAAGAAAAGGATAAATTGTAAGCCAGTTTTCTTGCAGAGAAAGAAGAAGGATAGCAATGTCTGGGAATGTACAACTATTACATGCAGAGGCAGGAGAGCTATCATTTAACTGCCAGGTGTGCAAGCTATGGTAAGCAGCTCATTGTGGTGTGATTCCTGCCTGGAGCTTGGCTTACAACTTGGCCTGGAGCTTAGCAGCAATCAGAAAAGGAGCATCTGTGCAAAAAGTGCAATAATTTTTGGAGGGAGGTAAAGGCTGTAGGCCACTAAACTTTAAGACTTTTGTTCTAAGGGTTAATTATCAGTTACTTATTTTGGAGGCCATATCAACTTGCAAATCCTGGGAGAGTGGAGCTAACCCAGGACAACAGCTTATTGTTAGGTAAAGTATGTGCTACAATGAAGTATTTGGTATAGTTAACTTCCACATTGTGGTGGGTTCAGAATTTGGAAAAAAAACAAACAAATCCTAACCTCACACTCACCTAATACACAATGAACACTTGCCCATTTATTGTAGGGTTCTTATTTGCAGGGGATGGGAGAGAGAGAATGCTTCTTAGTAAACATGTATAATGTGATTTACTAATACAATAAAGTGATTGTAAATAAATGTATGGATAAATTCCTTGTATGTCCAATCACACTTTGCCAATAAATTCTATTCTATTCTGTTCTATTCTATTCTATTCTATTCTATTCTATTCTATTCTATTCTATTCTATGATACTGCTTAAAATGACACAGATGTATAATATATTTTCAATGTAACTCTACCTTTATCTTTGTAAGCTTCCCAGAGTCAATGAGAATGAGTTGGGTGGCTAATACATATTCATAAACAAACAAACAAGATATATTATTAAGATGATTATCATGAGCAATTGACTGGAGTTAAGATAAGAACAAAAAACAGTAGCACTAACAAAAAAAAAATTAAACTATAGTAGGATAGCCAAAACATACAGAACAATAGAAATGTTGACCTCAGTAAAAGGCAGTGCAGAAAGCACAAGTTGATTTAATAGTTTAGCTTTTAAGAGATGCACAGGACAGAATGGTTCTATCTGCTGAATTAATAGAGGCAATAAGAACCATGTCCAAAGTTGAATGCAATACCTATACCACATGGAATTCCTTGTGGCACAGAACGAGGGTTGTTGTCCTCTTAATTTGTTACCCAATATTTCCTGAATACATTTTCTACTTCTATTACTTACATTACAATTCTGCACAACAGAGAGTTGTAATGCAGGTCCAGTAATTTCCCACTGGCTGTGACAAAGATATTTAAAGTGGATATAAGATAGATATGCCAGATCATTACCGATTCTTCCCTGGGACTAGTAAACAAATTAGATTAAAGGCGCTGTCATTGCTATGCAGGCAGCAAGCAGTGCATGCAAATTTAAGGAAGGGAAACTCTGTGTGGAGTTTATATCAATCCAAATCTTGCTGCAGCCGAGAGGTTGTGATGCGGAAAATATCTGAGATCGGCATCGGTCTGTGAATCCCATTGGATGAGCGGAAGAGAGGTGAGCCCATAGTGAGATGTAGTATCTTTTCAAATCCCACACATCCCTTTCATCCCTCTAAAATAGAACACATGGATGATAGACTTTGCTCTTCATATTCTTCCACTCTATTTAATTTCTTTAGTGGAAGCAGACTTCTCGTAATCTTCAGAAGAACCTCTAAAAACGTTTCTGACAGGTTTTACAATCTAAAACAGAGAATGCCCAAAGAAAAAGAATTAGAAAGAAGTTTTTTTTTAAAGGGAGGGGGGGATTTGGGTATTAATTCATTTATTCCTCCTGGGAGTAAGTGACAACATAGGTATCTTGAGATTGCAATGCAAGTATGAAAAGGCAAAACATATATCATGATGCCCCAACCACAGATCTGGTGAAAGGGATGTCATTGGGATAAGGAATGGATATCCAGAGATCCATTCATTTTCTTATATGTGTTCTTGCTGGAAAGGATTGCTTCTGGAAATTGATTTCTTCCTTCTTTCTTTGGGACCACATAGCCCCAAAGATATGTGGGGCTGCATTGGTATGATGTTCTTCCTGCATTGGTATGATGTTCTTCTGTCATGGATGGTGACACTTTCCCACTTTGAGAATGAATTGCCCATTTAGGGTAATTCATTCTCAAAGTGGGAAAGTGTCACCATCCATGACAGAAGCATCAGCAGTCATGGGAAAGAAAGGAGATGTAAATGTCCATGAAAATTCTTAGTCATCCAGGTCATAGTTGTCCCAACGGTGCTTTTTTTCAAGAGGCAAATGGACTATCTTTGTTTTTCTTTGAAGATGTTTCACATCTCATCCAAGAAGCTTCTTCAGTTCTGACTGAATGGTGGAGAATGGAAAGATTTATATTGCAGTAATTTCTCCTGCAGTAATGAGAAAGATTTATATTTCAGTAATCGCTCCTTGCAGTAATCTCTCCTGCAGTCTTGCAGTCACTGAAGGAGTATAAATTCTTCCATTCTCCAACATTCAGTCAGAAATGAGGAAGCTTCTTGGATGAGAAGGGAAACATCTTCAAGGAAAAACAAAGAAAGTCCAGTTGCCTGTTGGGAAAGGAGAAGCAAAGAAATCAGGGAGGCACTGAGCAGTGTCATTGGTCACAGAATGCTGGGAGTCCATCACTCGTGCATGCATTTGTGTTTGTGTTGGCAGAAGGAGGGAAGAGGCAGAAAAAGAGAAGAGCAATACAAAGAAAGCATCCTTGAATTCTCAAGCAGAAAAATTCTTTGTTTAAGGTTCTTCAGTTTCCATCAATATTAAAATAAATCTTGCAGATTTTAGCGACGTTTTGTTATGCTTCCAGCTGATGGCAAGTAACTCTACCTGTGTACATCTTTTTGAACTATTCTGCATAGATTCTTTTTGATATGTGTAATATGGCTGGATTGAGGGTTGTTTTTTTTTTTCATTTAGCTCCTCTTAGTTAGTATTTTTCTCCCCTGAATAGCTTCTTCAGTCAATGAAAGATGGCATTGAAAAGAAACGTGCTAATGATTCCTGACTGCATGACTTTCTTGTACGTGTTCTGTAGCTGAATATTTCATACACTGGCATACTAAGAATAGCATGACATTTTATGATAATCATTTTGCTGAAATGTTGCTCAATATTTAGGTACCGTTCCTTGAAGTGAGACTCACAAATAAGTATGTTGCCAGTTCCCCAGAGGAAAATGAGAGAAAATGATTCTGACTTTAGGGGATAAGCTAAGCGAAGCACAAGCTGCTTAATTAAACCAAACTTCCAGTTTCTCAATGGAAATACCCAATAAATTATGGGATAGTTCAACAGGCCAAACTCGGTAATTGATGAAACTTTCTTTGTTTTGAGAAGGTGACTTATTAATATGCAGTAAATTAATTCCAATTATATTCAACTGATGCATGGCGTTTTAGTCTATGAAATACATACTAGGGCATTTAGTTTTGGTTCTGTCCTTAGACCTTTACTGTTATGGAACCTTTCATCTGGAAGCAGTTCTTCAAGGTTTTCATACAGGGCAAAGTAAGTATATAAAGAGAAACTATTTTGAAATAAATTTCAGAGTATAACACTCCCTGCTCCATTCAAGAGTCTTCTAGATGTATTGGGTTACATCCACAGAATTCATCCTTGGAAGATGCAGGTAAGAGGTCTTATTAGCCAAAATGGTGGTTTTTTTTGGGGGGGGGAATTAATCTTTCTGTATTTTATTTTATTTTTTAAAATCCGTATGTGCTTACTTGTTCACAATGATGCAAGGAGCATCTTATTAGAAATAATCACCTGACCACTGCACCCATTGTGGTAGATTATGCAAAATTGATCAAGTGAGCATTTTTTTCAAGACCAAATTGCAAGATGTCAAATTTGTGAACAAGCAGAGCTATACATTTTTAGGATGAAAGAAGAAAGTCACCTCCCCATTGGTCAATATAAAATTAAGGCAACACCCTCACACACCCACACACATCGCTTTCCTCCTGTCTCATGATTTTTCCCCCAGAAATTCATGTGTTTTCTGTAGAAAAGAATTCTTGATATAGTTATGCATTCTTTCCTTATAACAGTGATACAATATGGTGTAATTACAGTACTTTTGGAGAGTTGATTATTTACGCCTTCAACCCATTAACATGAACAACTTATTAAGTTGTAATTATTTTATAGCATGTATTCTTTGACTTTTTAAAATAATGATGGGTGTTTATCATATGATGCAGCTGTGGTCTCCATTCATTTGGTGAAGGAGGCAGAGCTTTGAGAAAGGAACTGTTGAGTCAAAATTCACATGGATAAGCTCCAGTTCTCTTTTCCTAAAAAAATCTCATTGAAATTTGCAACAAGTTGTAACAATAAGGCACATCAAGGGCCTTATTTTTCATGTCTGGCAATCATAAGAGCAAAGTCACATTATCAAGTCATTGAAAGCTGGCATGTTAAAAAAAACGTATGTCAGAGAGCAATAATTTTTGTTTCTCACATTTCACTAGAACATATTGCAATCGATGTGGCTGGTGCCAAATTTTATTAGCAAGTGTCAAGGAAGGCTTTTGACATGCATATGCCTGCCAATCCCCCCAATGCTGTAGCCTGTCATTAGATTTACTTGTTTTAATGTAGCAATTGTTGTGAGGACCATTTAAGAGTAATATGCAATTCTGGGATTCCCTTTTTTTCTATTACTGAAGTAATTGGCATTACAACATTTCTTCATGCATGACATAGAACTAATCTGTGCTTTTGGGAGGGGGGGTGCCAAATAAATAAAATATATCATTGTTAACAATCAACATCATCATCATCACATTCCTTTTTAGAAAAGCTATGAGACAAATGCATTCATTCTTAAAGTGGTATTCTGTGTAAACTTAGAAAAATTACATTGCAAAAATAAGTCCTCGACATAATTGAACCCAAAATTTGTTAAGTGAGTTTTGCCCCACTATATGACCTTTCTTGCCTCAGTTGTTATGTGAATCACTGCAGTTGATAAGTTAGTAACCTGATTGTTAAGTGAATCTGGCTTCCCCATTGATTTTGCTTGTCAGAAGGTTGCAAGTGGGGATCACATATCCTTGGAACACAGCAATGGCCCATGTTAAACCAGTTGCCAAGCATCTGAATTTTGATCACATGATCATGGGGTTGCTGCAAAGGTCATAACTATGAAAAACGGTCATAAGTCACTTTTTTTCAGTGCCATTGTAACTTTGAAGTGTCACTAAACGAACTATTGTCAGTCTAGGACTACCTGTAGTGGTCCCCAAAAAATCCATGGTAGCATATTGACGATGGAAAGTTGACTGCGCCATTCTATCATGTTTCAAAGATTAAGTTGAAATATTGTAAGTCTTCTTCCTTCTTTCAGATACATAGGACCTGAGATTCTATACAGTACATATTTGCTTTAGATATTTACTTTAGGAAATTCAGCCTAAAATTTGAGGTGGATCGATTTCATTGTAGTTTAATTATCTGAAAACAGTGGTATTTCCTCTCAGTCTTTTTCTTTGCAAGCTCTTCTTTTTGCAATCATTTTTTTAGCTATTCCTTGTAGGTCTTGATTTCCAGTCCCCTTGCTATTCTTATTTTTGTTTTAAATTGGTTGTTTCCCAATGGAATGAAACTCAAAACAGCTTGAGTATATTATTTTCCATCAAAACAAAACTTTAGCAGCTATGAGAAATGATCGGAACCCAGGATTGCTTCCATTTTCTGGATTTTCAGCTCAGGGTCCCAAAAATAGATATGGTGGCAGATTCAAGGTGCTTATACAAAAACCTGAATGAAGATTGATGGCCATGATACCAAGATAGGGAATATTCCAGTAACCTGGTGCTAAAGAAAATTAAATTTAGAGCTCAAGAAAGTTAGTTAAAGCTCAGGACTGGCTGAAGTTAGAAAGGGCTTCATTCTTTTTCAGATTAAATTTAAATATGTGTACCAGCTGCTCAATAAAGAAAGCAAAATGCTAAAGGAAACAGAGAAAAGGCAGATAGTACAGAACAAAATGTTTTATATTTTGGCTCAGCAAACCAAAGCAAACCAGCTGCTCCAAGATGGGTTTGGCATGCTTGAGCTGACTAATTATTCCATGTTGAAAGTGGGCACTGGTTGCTACTGCTGATTCAGCACCTGCCTGAAAGGGTCAGTCCGCTCCTCTAGGATATGGCTTCATTTGGATCGTTTAAAAAATGAGAAGCACCCGGATAGATAATCAAGACAAATAATGATCCCTTGACCTTTTGGTCACATAGGCTAGAGTTTACTAAAGGACTTCTTATGATCCACCACCATCTGAGGTTGGACTGCCACGACTCTGTTGTTCTTGAGCCAAACATCACCCGGAATTCATTTGAGGACTTTTCTTTGAAAAGAATCAAGGGCAGAATCTCAGTCAGGAGATATGTTTGCATTTAAGAAAATCAACATGATACAGAAACTGCTTTAGCTGCATACCTCCAGTTGTAGGCTGAAGGGGACCTATGGCTAAGTGCCTAGTCATATCAGATACAGCCACAGCAGACATGCTGCTCAGACCACTGCACACATAACAGATGGGTGTGCTCCCCATAGGTGGGAACATTCTGAGGGATCAAGGGTCAAGGTAGGTGGTATTCAAACCAAATTCATGATTCTGTGGCTCAGTGGCTAAGACACTAAGCTTGTCGATCGAAAGGTCAGCAGTTCAGCAGTTTGAATCTCTAGTGCCACATAACGGGGTGAGCTCCAGTTACTTGTCCCAGCTTCTGCCAGCCTAGCAGTTTGAAAGCACATAAAAAATGCAAGTAGAAAAATAGGGACCATCTTTGCTGGGAAGGTAACAGTGTTCCATGCGCCTTTGGTGTTTAATCATGCGGGCCACTTGACCACGGAGATGTCTTCAGACAGCGCTGGCTCTTCAGCTTTGAAACAGAGATAAGCACTGCCCCCTAGAGCGGTGCTCATCTCTGGGAATGACTAGCACATATGTGCGAGGGGAACCTTTACCTTTACCTTTTTACTGTTCATTTTCTATGTATACACCTTTTTAAAAGTATGTATAATGTGACTGTGGATGTAAGAGTCATTTCTCTTTTGGTTCCTTTGCCTCCAGAGCTCTATTTCCCTTTCTGGAATCCATCTGGTTCCTTCACTGGTTGCATTTTGAATGGTAATTCAAATTTTGTGTTCTCTCAGAAAGTTCAGAGGATATGTAGCATTCTGTATGCTTTGTTTTACAAGTTAATAATCACTCATTCAGCAACCGTTCAAGATCATGATTGCCTCTGTTTTCTGGATTCTCAACCTATCAAAAATAGATATGGTGGCACTGAATGGGTGGTGCTTAACACCTAGTCCTTGAGGTTCCTGCTGGTACAGCACCCATAGTCATGTGGTACTGATTCAGGCTCTTGGCAACCAGCTCACATTTAGGATAATGGCTGCAGCATCTTGTCATATTGTCACCATTTGTGACCTTCTCTGCTGGTTTCCCAGAAGCAAAGTAAATGGGGAAGCCAGGAGAGAAGCTTACAAGTTGCTCCCACTGCTTTTTCTCCCGAGGAACCTGTTATGGAGTAGATCCCAGGGATCTTGTATTCTGTGGTGCATGGCAACCCTCAGCCATGCTGATTAATGCTTGCCTACCCAGCTGCACTCACATTGTGCTACAGTACAGTAGTGGGTTTCAGAACCCGTCGCTACCAGTTTGCTCATGGGTGCGTGCATGCTTGCATGCACAGAAGCATCCGGGTGGGTGGGCGGAGCCTCCAGCCACCGCTGCTACTGGTTCGCCCGATCCAGGGTGAACCAGTAGCAAACCACCACTGCTACAGTACCTCCTCCTCTGTCTGGTTTTACTTGCATGGCACCACAGCATCTCCTTTTTTTTTTTAAATTTGATTTATATGCCGCCCTTCTCCGGAGACTCGGGATGGCTTACAATGCGTTAAGCAATAGCCTTCATACTTTTGTATATTTTTATACAAAGTCAGCTTATTGTCCCCACAAACTGGGTCCTCATTTAACCTACCTTAGAAAGGATGCAAGGCTGAGTCAACCTTGAGCCTGGTAAGATTCGAACCTGCAGAAATTGCAGGCAGCTGTGTTAATAACAGGGTGCATTAAACCACTGTACTACCAAGGCTCCTTCCCTGCCCACCTGCACTCATACAACACCAAATCATCCCTTCCCCTATCTGCCTGTGCTAGAACCACCTTACCATGCTGCAGCACCATGCACCCCATCCATGCTTCCTCCCTGCTTGCATCACCTTTCCCTACTGGCCACACTGCATAGAGTAACAACATCCCTTTGCTGTCCAGGCGCTTTCTATAGAACTCACCTGTTTGCCACCTTGTTTATAACTACCCAGGAGTAATGATTTCCTGCCAGCTTCCCCACTGATTTTGCTTACTGGAAACCACAAGTCATGTTCATGTACAGTCCTTGCTTAATGACTCATGATCCTTCTTAACGGCAGCAACAGGGACTTCTGGAATGGTTCTTAGCTGGATTGTGCAGTGTGCATCAAAACGGAATTTATACATTAGTTTTCAATATGCTTTCCTGAGGGTAAATAAGTAAGGCATCAACACCATGCATTACACAAAAGGTCTGTCCCCAATAAATAACATCTAATCTAATACCACAGTAGAATTTATTTGATTATAGCTGGTTCATATACTGGGCTATAACAGTGTTAAGTGAATATTTATGGAGGGATGAAAGCAGTTGGATGGAGATGCAGAGTGTTTTATCTTTTCATACAGTAGCACATAGAGAACAAACACCTAATTAAATATAAAACTAAACATGCCCTATTATACTTATGACTATAATTTTGTCTTGTTCCTAAGGACTGTTCTAAATACATTCAAACTAAACTAACATAAAAAGAAGACTGGAATTGTTTTAAACCACCCTAAGATGTTAACATTTAATTTTTTTAAAAAAAGTTCATTGGATATCAGGTCAGTTTCTTTTGGTGTCCAGGATGTACAGTGTGGCCAGTGTCCCAGAAGTCCATTACCATGAAGTTGTGATTATCAGCCTACCTTGATGAAAAAAGTGTTTAGCCTAGTAGTGTAGATAAAACTGACATGCCTGGTCAGTGAAATCAATTCAGTGTCCTACATTAAATGTTAAGTTATGTGTTGATTAAATAATAAATGTTATTGTACTTTTATTGTATTTTGTTGTACTAAATGCATCTATATCATGCTGTTCCTTTTGAGGGAAGCAAAGGACAGAAGAACTAGTAAGCCAATAAAATTAAGCCATGAAAAGAAAAAAAGAAGGAAGGAAGGAAGGAAGGAAGGAAGGAAGGAAGGAAGGAAGGAAGGAAAGAAGGAAGGAAAGAAGGAGGGATGGAGGGACAGAGGAAAATATGTCTAAATTTACTTTATACCAATACCATTCATTATAATTTTCTATACCTTCTTAACCTTGTAGTTTTTTTTTAACCTCCTCCTACAATTTCTTTTGCTCTTTAAACATCTCACCATTTTTTTTGAGGATCTCATCAATTCTATGTAACAATAATATTCTCTGTTCATCTCTCAAACTATTCATTCTTCCTTGCATATTTCTCTTGCAATTCAATTCTCATTCATTCTCTCTCTATGATCAAACCACTTCAGTATACCGTACTTCTTTCATAATGATTTTTCACTTTTGTATTCTGTCCCCAATCAGCCAGCTTGCATTCATTCTATTTTCTTTTTTAAAAAACCTACTTTTAAAGTTCCTTTTTTATATATAATAAATGTATTGAACTTTCAAACTTCAAAGATAAAAAGCTAATACAAACCAAGAAGAATATAAACAAGAAAAAAAGTGTAAAAAGGAGGAAAGGGGGGAAAGTATAAACATTTTCAATACCTTCACTAATGTTTTAACCAAAACTCTCTTCATTCCATATCTCATCTTTTATCTATTGGCAAATAATAAAACCTCATTTTTCAATTTTAATCAGAAAAAGTTCATTAAGAGCTGTCAGAAACAATACACACAGACACACATGGACACACACGGACACACACACACAGAGGGGTACATTTCACTTTAAAGAAGTACATTTCATAATTCTTTCCTTTCCTTTACAAAATACTTGTCATTTTCTCTAGAAATGCAAAGGAAAAATATTCCTTCTGTCTTATCTCTTATCTACAAAAGAATCTTTAAAATTTCATCGTTCAAACTTAATCAAAAAAAAATTCCATTAAGTACTACTAGAAACAACAAATTGAAAATATTAATCCTTAATCTCTTCAAGTGATGTCCCACAAATTAATTTCTTATCATCTTCTCTTCATCTCTTCTCAATTATAATATCAGAGTTTATCACTTTTTCTAAAAATACAGCAAGTCTTTCTTCTTCCATATCTTATCTATAAACATTTTTTTAAAGACTCATCATTCAGTCCTAGTCAAGAAAAACCCATTAAAAGCTGTTAGAAAAGAGACAATCATGTATAGTTTAACCTTGATCTAATAGGCCTCTTAGTTTTAGTTTTAAGAGTCTTGTTTATTCCTTTTAGGTAATGTCCCAAAAGTTTATTTCTGCTCTCTTTTGCTTTTCTCAGAAATAGGTATAACACATCTTTTGTAAATCCAGAGTAAGAAAATTGTTCAAACCACATTTATGAGTTAAGATCCACGAAACAATGCTATTCTTCTGGTTTTATTATTTGTATGTCCTATTTCACTGCTAAAACTTCTGTCTGTTTCATTTGTTAGTCTTGTGTAACATTGTTGTCAATATCATTCTTATATCCTGTCACGTTGAAATCTATATCTAAAACAACCTGCTTTTCAACTACATCCTCTTCTCTTTCTTCTTTTAAGGCCATTTTTATTGTATCAGACAGTCTCTAAAGAATAAGTTCTGAGTACACTTTGCAACAAAACACCCTTAAATTCTTCCAGAATTAAAATGTTTTTCTTTATTCTGCATTAGTGGGAGTTCTTCTTTAATTATAATCTTTTTAACTAGTTGCAGTATCCCCAAGGTCACATGACCAAAATTGGGATGCTTGGAAACTGGCATGTATCTATGATGGTTGCAGCATCCTGGAGTGATGTGATTGCCATTTGTGATTGTCCCAGCCAACTTCTGACAACCAAAGTCAATGGGAGAATACAGATTTACTTAATAACCTCATAATTCACATAACAATTGCAGTGATTTGCTTAACAACCATGGCAACAAAGGTCATAAAATCAGGCACAGCTAATTTAACAACTTCCTTCCTTAGCAATAGAAATTCTGATCTCAATTATGATTGTAAGTTGAAGACTATCTGTACAGCATCCTAGGTTCTTTGGAAGAAGTATTATTTATTTATTTTTTTATTTTATTATATTATATTTTTATACCACCCTTCTCCTGAAGAACTCAGGGCAGTGAACAGCCATAATAAAACAATATACAAGACAAATTTAAAAACCATATTAAAGTAATTCAATTTTGGCCAAATTTAAAATTCCCATTCTAAAACCCTTATAAAACCCATATTTAAAACCCAATTAAAATTATTGTCCCATCAGACTGGCTTGTTGGAATAACAGGGTCTTCAGCGTACGATGGAAGGCATGGAGGTCGGGGATCCTTCGTATATCCGGGGGCAATTCGTTCCATAGGGCAGGAGCCCCCACAGAGTAGGCTCTCCCCCTGGGAGTCACCAGTCGACATTGTTTGGCCGATGGCACCCTGAGGAGGCCCTCTCTGTGGGAGCGTATTGGTCAGCGGGAGGCAGTCAGCGGCAGCAGGTGGTCCTGTAAATATCCAGGCCCTAAGCTATGGAGCGCTTTAAAGGTGGTAACCAACACCTTGAAATGCACCCGGAAGACCACTGGGAGCCAGTGCAGCTCATGCAAGAGAGGTGTTACATGGGAGCGACGAGTCGTCCCCATTATCACTCGCACGGCCGCATTCTGGACCAGTTGGAGCCTCCAGGTGCTTCTCAAGGGGAGCCCCATGTAGAGAGCATTACAATAGTCCAGAGGGAAAGTGACGAGGGCATGGGTGACTCTGCGCAAGGCGTCCCGATCCAGAAAGGGACACAACTGAGAGACCAGGCCCCCCTGGCTATGGCCATCATATGATCATCCAATGACAGCCTTGAGTCCAGGAGGACGCCCAAGTTGCGAGCCCTCTCTGAGGGGGGTAAGATCTCATCCCCAATAGCCAGTGATGGTTCTAGCTGGCTATATCGGGACATCGGAAACCACAGCCACTCAGTCTTGGAGGGGTTGAGTCTAAGCCTCCCCATCCAAATCCACACGGCCTCCAGGCAATGGGACACATCACATTAAGGGCATCATTGGGGTGTCCTGGGGTTGAAATGTACAACAATGTGAATTTAGACCAACACTAGCTAAAGAACTAGCAGCTGTGACATTATACAATAATAACAATAACTGATTCATCTTCTTGCATTTCTTTTGTCTTTTCATTATGAATGTTTTGGAAAATACAACTCTTGCTTATTCTAGGCTAAGCCATAGGCTTATCCAGTGGTGGGATTCAAATAATTTAACAACCAGTTCACCCAGGGTCAGGTTGGCCATCATGGGTGGCATGGCCAATCATCCTCCAGCTCTGCCACACATGTGGGGTGAACCTCCCTGGCTGAATTGGTTATTAAATTACCCTCCCACACAATCCAAATTGTTCCTGGGTGCTGCACTGTGCTGGAGAAATGGACCGGCCAGCATGAGGGAAAGACAAGGAACAGGAAAAGAGGAAAAGTGGCCTCCTTCCCTTACGCTGGCTACTTGATTCCCATCCCCTCCAATCAAAGTGGATCCTGGGCACTGTGCTGCAATGGAGAGGCTGGCATGAGGGAAAGATGAACAAGGAAAGAGGAAAAGCAACCTCCTTCCCTCATACTGGCCACTCTGCTTCCCCTCCCATCAAAGTGGATCCTGGATGCTGCGCTGCAATGGAGAGGCTGGCACGAGGGAAAGATGAATAGGAAAAGAGGAAAAGTAGCCTCTTTCTCTCACACTGGCCACTCCATTTTGCATTGTAGCACGGCGCCATGGAGCTTGTCCCACCCACCACCATTCAGATGCCCTCGCTTCCCCCAAGCATTTCTTTGCCTGATTTCCAGCTCCATCACATTTCTTGCTGCATCCTGCCTTCCGCGTCCATGTTGGCTGCCCCTTCCTGGCCAGAACTGGAATGCCTCTTCATTTAAGAGCCGGTAGATGCTGGCCTTCCCTCTGGTGGGCAACTGCTGGAGAGAGATGGCCATTTCAATACCAGGTGCCCAGATGCCCTTACTTCCCCCAAGCATTTCTTTGCCTACCTGATTTCCAGCTCCATCGTGTTTCTCCATCACGTGCAGGGAAACAAGTTTATGGGACTAAAAAAAAAGTTCAATCAATTCTAACTTTGTGAGGTGTTTTTTTTTTTTTTTTTTTTTGGTGAGAAGTTGGAATTGATTGACTGAACTTTTTTTTTTAGCCCCACAAACTTTTGTTTCCCTGCACATGATGACGAGAAAGGTAAGGGAGAAATACAACAGAGCTAGAAATCCGGCAGGCAAAGAAATGCTTGGGGGAAATGAGAGCATCTGGGCAGTGATGCATGGAGCCAGCTCTGCAGCGTGGCATTACATTTCAATAGAGAAACAGGCAACAGAGCGGCCAGCATGAGGGAAAGACAAGGCCACTTTTCCTCTTTCTCTGCTCCTCCTCCTTCCCTCATGCCAGCCACTTCATTTCCCATTTCTTCATTGCAGTGCAGCTCTTCTGCCCATGAAAACCTCATCTTTGATGGCTGATTCTGCTTTTCCTCTTTCCCTTCTCCTCCTTCTTTCCTCATGCCAGCTGCTCCATTTCCCATTTCTTCATTGCAGCGCAATGCCCACAAAAGTCTCATCTTTGATGGCTGATCCCGAAAGAACTGCCGGGAAGAAGCCAGTCAGACTGGGAGTTGGGACTACAGGCAGGTCTGAGGAGGAGGAAGGGCGGCGGGACATAGGGCCACGGAGGGAGGTTTCCCCCACCACCACCCACAAAGAGGCCACCTGGATATTCGCACCACTCCAGCAGCAGCTCATGGATCATGGCACCATGCAGGGACCGGGCTTGAGCTCCTCTTCATAGGATCCCCAACAACACCTCTGGCCTTCTTAGGGCAGAGCTGGCTCTGGGCGCTAGATCAGCTCCCTGCAAAGCCCATGGTCTGCCGAGGAGCCCAGCTCAGGCCTTGCTTGCTGCCCACTAAGGCGCCTGGTGATGGATAGGGTCCTTCAGGCACTTAGCTCGGCCACCTGTTTAATAGCTGCAGCCCCTCCCTCCGAGTTCCTTGTTAGAGCTGCCTTTGTCTTTACCGACATCACTTATTTGGAGGGGGTGGGGGAGAGATGGTTAGAGGAGCACCAAGATGCTGAAATGGCCTCAGGAGAGGCCAGACAAGGAGTGGGAGGGGAGGGGCAAGAGGTGGGGCCAGCCAGTGGTGGGATCAACCAGTTCTCAGAACTGCACACAAAGTTAACAACCGGTTTGGCTGAACTGGGCCGAACCGGCTGAATCCCACCACTGGGTTTATCTATATGAAGCAAAGGGTGCATGCTGTAAGGGCCCTAACAAAATAACTGTCCAAGTCTTGCCTGACAAGCTAGGCTTGTTAGAAAGCTTTCATTTACCACCAGCATACCAGCTTCCTGGATGTTCTTTATCCTCTGAGAAGGACCTCTATAGTATCCATCATAATAACTATGGATAAATAGTGGTGGGTGCTTTGCTTTTCAACATGCTAGCTTTCTATTTATAATTAACAATAATTAACAATAAAAATATTGTAATTAATAATATTTTTTTAAAATTTAACTCATGATTTAAGGAGTGTATGGGTAACTCTTTGAGGTTTTGATATAAACTACTTAATAACCATTTCATTGGGACAATGTGTATATACTGGTAGTATGTGTCTAGAACAGGTTGCACAGCCAAGTTTCCAAATCCACACTAATGATTGAAGCAAGCTAAGAATGTATGTCTGCTCAAAAATAACCCTTGCTGAATTTAATAGGGTTTATTTACTGAGTTTGGATTATAAACTTTAATGGGAAATAAATCAAAGGAACTAGTCCCCCTTTCATTTGTTGGGGAAAATATTATCCACTCTTTTATATTAAGGCATTGAAGCTCTTGCCTTTTCTCATTTCTTTCTGAGACTTGCCCTAAGGAATACATTAGTGGTTACAAAATGATATGCGGTGGGGAATTATTATATCAATTCAGATACACTAAATTACCCCAATAGGAACAGTAACTAAAATGTGCAAATTTTGCTTACAAAACACTCTGCGATCGTGGCCATCAAATCCCATTTTAAGAACTAATTTCTTCAGAATATTTTGAAGAGAAAGCAATAACACTGAAATATCAAATTACTGAACTTTTATAAACCGTTTTAGTTCCATATGAAATTTATGTTAACTGAGTGAATGCCGGCAAATTGGAATACCTTAGAAAGCTGGTTTTCTCAGATAACGTGATAAAAACAACTGAAATAAATATGAATACTTATGAAATGATAGCAGCTTGATATATGTTGTATTCCAATGTGGGTCTCCATCATTTTCATCAAAAAGGTTGTGCCCACCTCCTGGGAAATCCATGACCATGAAGGAGATCTGACAGTACCTTATTGCTTTACTCATTAGCCTTTCAGTTGCTGTTTTCAATTTTCTGGCAAAAAGCCTCCTAGGACAGCCCATCATCTTAACAACAAATGACTTCATTTGAAACACAAAGTCAGCTCTGTTGTTCATTCTGCACCATAGCAGCAAAGAGTTGATTTAATTGAAAGCACTGGGAAAAAATGCTTTCCACTTAACCTATCTGCATACTTTGTTGGAGGAGGGTTCACAGCCTGACTAGAAGCTAGAATAGAGGTAGAAATAAGAAATAGAGGGGATATTAGCAGATATAATTTTCATTTAATAGAATATAAGTAATAATTAGATGGAAAGATTAGAGGTTGAAAGATGGTCTTACTATGTATGCTTAATGGACATCACTGGCATTAAAATGGAACATTGAAATATTGAATAACTACTCTAAAACTATCATGTATATCAATACTAGGATTATGTAAATTTGACTAATGTAACAAGTACTATTATTATTTATTATTATTATGGCTGTTTGTATCAAAATGAACTATACCCAGAGCCTACACTGTTTGTGTATTGAGATTGATGAATAATTTTTTTAAATTATTTTTAAAATATTTTATTTTATTAAAAAGAAAAATCCAATAAAACTTTAAAAAAATGAGTTTCTTTTATCCAAAGCTAACGATTAAAGTTCCATTGTTGAATTTCACTGCTGTCCAGAGAGGACAGACATAATTTTGGAAGGTAAACTCTTGACAATAGCATCAGGATGATAAAGATTTAGAAAGAATCAGAATCATTGTCACATTTTGACCGGAAACATTCAATGTATTCATCTGAAAGCACTTATATTTTACTCTTGCTTCCTAAAGAGAAGCTGACACAAAAAATCAGTACAGGTAGTCCTCTCTTAATGATGGTGATTGGGATCAGAATTTCCATCACTAAGCGATATGATCATAAAGTGTGACATGTTCCAAATAATAAGCATGAGCATATAATCATGTACTCATTTATTAAGTGATTAAATATATTGTCAAGATGTGCAGGCAGGCTAAATGAAATAGCACTGAATTCAGGGAGATGTTTAAAAGTTTAAGGATACTGCAATGTAACAGATCCCCAAATACATGTTTATACAAAATTAATCAGGAGCAGAAAAATAAACCTGTAAATCAGGAGTGAAAGATGGAAGATCCAAGAGAAATCCTTGAAAGCTTTAGATAAATCCCGTAAAGCAAAAGTCAATTGTTTTCTGCTATTTGTATTGTGATAGAAGTAGAGAATTTACTAACTATATAGGGATAATTAAACTTTAAACTTTAGTTTTAGTTTAGTTTAGTTTAAACTTTAGTTTTATTTCAAAATGAATCTAGTCTGCTCCTAATCCTTTCACTTCTTTTAAATGTGACCCAGTTGTGGAATTCAGCCAGTTCGCACCACTTCGGGAGAACCGGTTGTTAACTTTCTGAGCAGTTTGGTGAACTGGTTGTTGGAAGAAATCATTAGGGCAGAGAACTGGTTGTTAAATTATTTGAATCCCACCACTGGTGTGACCTCATCATGCCAAATGTCAGGCTTCTCCCAGGCAAGCTAGACTGAAATCAATTTAACAGATACATTAACAGATTAATAGAATAATGGAAGGGACTTTGGAGATCTTCTAGTCCAGTGATGGCTAACCTTTTTGCCATCGTGTGCCAGGAAGGGGGAGGTTCGCACACGTGCATGCCCACACCCATAATTCTATGCGTCCTGCCCCGCACATGCGTGCGCGACCCCACCCATCACCACCCCACTCCTGACACGTGATGGGCTGGTAGGCCCATTTTTCTTTTTTACCTGGCTCCAGATCCTCTCTATGCATCTGGGGAGGGCGAAAACAGCCCTCCCCACCCCTTCGGAGGCCCTCTGGAGGCCCAAAACAACCATTTCCCAACTTCCGATTGGACAGGAAGTGACTTTTTTGTTGTCTCCAGCCTCCAGAGACTCCTAGAGAGGCTGAGCTGGCATGCCAGGTGACACAGCTCCATGTGCCACCTGTGGCATGTGTGCCATAGGTTCGCCATCACGGTTCTAGTCCAACCCCCTGCTCAAGTAGGAAACCCTATATAATTTCAAACAAATGGTTGTCTGATCTCGTCTTAAAAACTTCCAGTATTAGAGCACCCAGAACTTTGATAAACTGTTCTGTCAGCAAATTTCTCCTTAATTCTAGGTTGGTTCTCTCCTTGATTAGTTTCCATCCATTGCTTCTTATCCTGCCTTCAGATGTTTTGGAGAATAGCTTGACCCCCCTCTTTTTTGTGGCAGCCCCTTGGATGCTGGAACACTACTAGCACCCTAGTCCTTCTTTTTATTAAAATAGACATATTCAATTCCTACAACTGTTCTTTGTATGTTTTAGTCTCCAGTCCTCTAATCATCTTTGTTGCTCTTCTCAACACTTTTTAATGTCTCAACATCTTTTTTGTATTGTGGCAACAAAAACTGGATGCAATATTCCAAGTATGGTCTTACCAAAGCATTATAAAGTGGTACTAACATTTTACGTGTCTTGATTCTATCTCTCTGTTAATACTGTCTAGGACTGTGTCAGCTTTATTGGCAGCTGCAGCACACTGCTGGCTCACTAGGAGTCCAAGTTCCCTCTCACAGTTACTACTGTGTCTACAGTTCAAGTCTCATTGGCTCAAGGTTGACTCGACCTTCCATCCTTCTGAGGTCCATAAAATGAGGATCGAGATTGGTGGGGGCAATATGTTAGCTCTGTAAACCCCTCAGAGAGGACTGTAAAGCACTGTGGAGCAGTATATAAGTCTAAGTGCTATTGCTATTGCTACTATTGAGCCAGGTACTACCTATTCTATACCCATGCATTTGGTTCTTCTTGCCTAAATATTAGAATCCAAGAACTTCTCACAAGTCAAATTAATTGTAGAAAAGTGAAATAGCTATTATGAAAGAACTCAACACATCCCGATTATATTGTTGGGGAAAAGCATTTAAGGAAGACCTTTGTCTTCTAAGCAAATACATCAGGGACAATTGTCAGATATATTTGGTGAAATTTGCTCAACAGGATATATTGTTTTGTGAAGATTCAGCAAAGAAAGGTCCATTGTATTGCTTACTACAAGACTGACCTAAAGCACCACAACATCTACTCAATCTGATTGTCAATATATTTAACAAACTTCTTCTTTAATACACACAGTACTGATCAATATAGTCAAGACAAAGGCGGATGAATGGATGGATAGAACTCGTGGTTGCTGCTTCTACTGACCTGCCACTATTGAGCTGAAAATGGAAACTCCTGAAACAATATGGCACAAAACGAAGCCAGTATGAAGTGTTTGGATGAAATATTGGAATACAGGTTTTTTTCTAGGCTTGAAATGCATAAAATAGCTGTTTCAAACTTGAAACATATTGCAATCTCTGGCTTTCAACATTGAGACACTCTAAATAACTGTATATTCATCCTAGAATTCAAAGAATGCATAACTAATTCCATTTGTCAAGGGAAATACAATTCAAATTTCTCAAACAGCCTGTTCTCCGTCTTCACAGAAGTAATCTCTTTTTCAGCGTGAAGAAATTTCTGATAAACAGTTTTGATGTATAACATAGGATAAAATATTCTGTTTTATAAAGGAAAATTTCTAAATCTAGCTAAAGATATTGTCTTATTTACTTTTATTTACTTACTTAATCTACCCTCTAACTTTACACCCAATAATCAATATTCTTTGGGCAGATTACAAATTTAGTGTATATAATTCCCCCCCACTCTCTGATTAAATGTGCTGTAAGATCCATTCAGACTGTATGATTCTATCAGTACCACTATGGTTTGCTTATGCAAATAGAAAACATCTCTCTTCAAAAATCTAGAGAAAGGAAAACTATTGGTGATTGCTTCCCAGGAAGAGTTGAAAGAGTAAAGAAGCATATATTGGTTGGTTGCATGGTAACTGCTGTCTGAACAAAAAGGTTCAAGTTAAAATCCAGACAATGATAAACCTGGCTTCATTTCCAGCCAGTATAAGCAACCTAGGAAATCAGCAATTTAAGAGCACCATGTAGAATTCAGCCTTGTGAATCAATGTAAGTATCATATTATATCAGCATTATGTATCTTAGAATGATCAGCTGGATGCTCACGAGCAGTTGATGGGAACATACTTCAACCCCATTGCTGTTCCCCTGCAACTGATGTTTGGAGACATGCTGAGTCCAATTTATTTATTTATTTATTATTGAATTTCTATACCGCCCTTCTCCCTGAGGACTCAGGGCGGTGTACAGCCAAAATTAAAAAACATGCAGGACAAATATTAAAAAATAATTAAAAGATATATAAATTTGGCCCAATTAAAACTCATTACCAATTAAAACGTTTAAAACATTTAAAAACAGTTAAAAATTTCATCTTAAGCCAGCCCGGCTTGTTTGAACAAATGGGTTTTAAGGGCACGACGGAAGGCACTGAGGTCCTGGATTCTCCTTATCTCTGGGGGCAACTGATTCCAGAGGGTAGGTGCCCCCACAGAGAAGGCCCTCCCCCTGGGGGTCACCAGCCTACACTGTCTGGCTGATGGCACCCTGAGGAGGCCCTCTCTGTGGGAGCGCATGGGTCGATGGGAGGTCGTCGGTAGCAGCAGGCGGTCTCGAAGATAGCTAGGCCCTATGCCATGGAGAGCTTTGAAGGTGATAACCAGCACCTTGAAGCGCACCGGGAAGACCACCGGGAGCCAGTGCAGCTCGCGCAGGAGCGGTGTTACATGGGAGCACCATGCTGCTCCCGTCACTACCCGCGCTGCTGTGTTCTGGACCAGCTGGAGCCTCCGGGTGCTCCTCAAGGGGAGCCCCATGTAGAGAGCGTTGCAGTAGTCAAGGTGAGAGGTGATGAGGGCGTGAGTGACTGTGCACAGGGAATCCCGATCAAGAAAGGGCCGCAACTGGCGAATCAGGCGAACCTGACAAAAGGTCCCCCTGGTTACAGCCATCAGATGTTCCTCCAAGGACAGCTGCGTATCCAGGAGGACTCCCAGATTGCGAGCCCTCTCTGTGGGGGCCAATGACTCGCCCCCAATAGTCAGTGATGGAGTCAACTGACTATATTGGGATGCCGGGAGCCACAGCCACTCAGTCTTGGAAGGGTTGAGCTTGAGCCTGTTCCTCCCCATCCAGACCCGTACAGCCTCCAGGCACTGGGACATCACTTCAAGGGCATCGTTGGGGTGGCCTGGGGTGGAGATGTACAGCTGGGTGTCATCAGCGTACTGGTGGTATCTCACCCCAAAGCCACGGATGATCTCACCCAGCGGCTTCACATAAATGTTGAACAGAAGGGGCGAGAGGACTGATCCCTGCGGCGCTCCACAAATGAGAGGCCTCGAGGTCGACTTCTACCCCCCTGCCAACACAAACTGCGACTGGTCAGAGAGAAAGGAGGAGAACCACCGCAACACGGTGCCTTCCACCCCCAACTCTTCCAGCCGATGCAGCATGATACCATGGTCGATGGTATCAAAAGCCGCTGAGAGGTCTAACAGGACCAGAACAGAGGAACAATCCCTGTCTCGAGCCCTCCAGAGATCATCAACCAACGCACCCAATGCCGTTTCCGTGCTGTGCCCAGACCTGAAATCCGACTGGAACAGATGTAGATAAGATGTTTCCTCCAGGAATTGCGGAAACTGTCGCGCGACCACACTCTCAACAACCTTCGCCATAAAGCGAAGGTTGGAGACAGGATGATAGTTGGCCAATATTGCCGGATCCAGGGACGGCTTCTTGAGGAGAGGCCTCACCACCGCCTCTTTCAAGGCGGTGGGGAAGTAACCCTCACTCAACGAAGCATTGATAACACCCTGGAGCCAGCCTCGTGTAACCTCCCGGGAAGCCAGTACCAACCAGGAGGGACACGGGTCCAGTAAACATGTGGCCACACTAAGTCTCCCCAAAATCCTGTCCACATCATCAGGAGTCACAGCATCAAACTCCTCCCAGATAACATTCTCAAGACTATTCCTCATCATCCTGCCCTGATCTACCCAGTCAGAGTCCAAATCCCCCCGGATCTGAGCGATTTTGTCATACAGGTATTGTCCGAAATCCTCCGCCCTGCCTTCCAAGGGATCCTCCCACACTCCCGGATGGAGCAGGGAGCGGGTAACCCTGAACAGGGCGGCCGGACGATTCCCTGATGACGCAATAGAGGCGGAAAAGTAATTAAACTTTGCCATCTTTATCGCCACTAGGTAGGCCTTAATATGTGACCTTACCCGTGTTCGATCAGATTCAGCGAGACTGGCGCTCCAACTGCTCTCCAGGCGTCTTTTCCGGCACTTCATTTCCCTCAGCTCCTCAGTGAACCAAGGAGCCGTGCGGGATCGGCACCAGGTCAGAGGCCGCAAAGGCACAACTCGGTCCAAGGCCCCACCAGCCACCCGGTCCCAGGCGGCTACCAGCTCCTCGGCCGAGTCATGTGCTAGAACCTCAGGAAATGGCCCAAGCTCCATCTGGAATCTCTCAGGATCCATCAGGCGCCTGGGGCGGATCCATCTAATTGGATCCACCTCCCTGCGGATCCAGTGTGTTAGATGCAACACACTGGATTTCAAGATTGATAGCACTTCATAGGCCTGTCCTTGAGAGTTATTCAGTCCTCTTCTAAGGTCATCCAAGTTAATGGCCATCACCAAGATGATTATGCATGTGATGAACTGCTTTCTTTCCTCTGTTCTAAATTATCTTCTAAGCAGCTTCATTGGATGTCCCTTCCTCCTGGTATTTTATGTGTGTGAGAGAAAAAACCACCTTCTTTATGCCATGCACCTTGATGCCATGTCCCCACCATGACTTTTTCTAAGCTCAAGACTTGTAAATATTCTAGTTTTTAATGATAAGGCATCTATTCAACACCCTCATTTTGATTGCTGCCTTCTTTCCTTTTTTTTTTTCACCCTCTCTATTATATCCTTTTTCAAATGTGACGACCAAAACAATACCCAGGATTCTAGACATGGGCATACCATAGATTTATATTAGGTTAATAAAATATTGGAAGCTTATTTCAAATCCTTTTCTTAGTGATCCTGAGCACAGTATTTATCTTTTTGATACTCCATAAAGGTTACATGTTGTTGAGGCCCCATGCAGCCAAGACTCCCAATTTCATTAACACATAGATTAGGACACTTTCAAGAAGATGATAGGTAAAATCTCTTTTGAATTTAGCTCAGGTCTTAGTGATTTCATGGACATGTCCCTGTATTTTCTGACAATAATAAAGAAGCAATTTACAATTGCCTTCTAAAATATTTTTTTTTCAACGTCCTTGAGATATCCTGGTGGTCTAGCACTAAAGTACTAATCAGTCCCAGACTTACTTAATATTTTGAGATCACAAGTATCTGCTACCAGAACAAGAACAACATAGGATAAGGGAAATGGTAGTTTTTCAATTCTCATAGTCCTTTGCTGCTAGTTCCTGCTGCTCAGGATAATGGAAAATGATGTTCAACAACATATTGAGTAAGGTTGCCCACCCATAATTTAGAGCAGGTGTATCAAACTCGCGGCCTGCGGGCTGGATGCATCATGTGCCGGCCACCCCCACCCACAGTTTAGCAAAGGGGAAAAAAGTTACGATATGTCATCTGATGACAATGTGATGCCGTGAGTTTGACACCACTGATATAGGGCATTCTACATAAGTAGACTTCTCTTTCCACTGAATGCTATTGTTGGTGAAAGAGTGAGCACAATTCCATTCTCCCTTCCACTCATGCAGTAAATTAGGCATGGTTATCTTTGTAGCTAAACCCAGGATTCAGCAATCTAAGCTTAAAGCAACGTCTTATATAAGCAAGCCTTCAAGCTTTAAAAGCAATGCTCTATATTTAGTCCCTGTGTATTAATTGATTCAGATAACATCTTGGCGTCCAGTAATATAAAATTTTCTGGAATGAAAATTAAATCCCTGACAATCAAATTGTTTCTATTTCATTTTTTAAAGAATACTTGGACATGGAAGGAATGCTATAGATTTCTTTTTCTTTGGTTGTTTGAGCATTTGGGATTAATTGGGGTCATATTTCCCAGTTTTTCTACAGCCAGGAGGCTAGAAACCTATCTGTTTTAAATTAAATGGAGAGCCCTTTTCATATTCATATTATTTCAGGAGCTGAAAATGGAATTCAAAGAAGGAGCTAGCCCTTATCTTGAGACTGATGATAAAAAAAAATCATTGGAAATTGCCTCATTTTGGGCAGACAATCCTTTCCATGCATATTTTTGCAAATCATCTTTGCAGTGGGATGTTATGAATGTATGTTGTATGCCTAATACGGCACATCAATTTGCACAATTGTTACATTTCAGTGAAAGCTGCTAACTGCAATCAATGGATTGCAGTAAAAAGGATTTTCAGCATGAGACAATAAGATAGAAAAAAGTCTGTCATTTTATTACTAGGTTACTGATTAGCTAAACCAGGGGTGTCAAACGCATGGCCTGCAGGCCAGATGCATCATGCACTGGCCATGCCCACCTTCAGTCTAGTAAAGGGGGAAAAAGTTGTGATACATCAGGTGATGATGACGTGACGACACGAGTTTGACACCCCTGATCTAAACTCATTTGAGTCATGGTTTGGACCAGGATATAGGACTGCTTTTATCATCTTGGTGGATGACCAACACTGAGAAGAGGATCAGAGAGGTACAAGTATATTGATTCTGTGGGAGTTCTTGACAGTTTTCAATACCAGCTGGTGGTTTTGGTCCTAAGTGGTGTGGTTCTGGCGTTTTCTATTAAGCCATGTCCAGAAAAAGATGCTAGAGACTGCTCTATTTGATTCTTAGGCCTTCCCCCTAAATGTCTCTATAGATTCTGTATGTTCCACATACGTTGCTTCATGTCTATGTAAAACCACTTGGTAGAGCTCACTGAAAACTTTGGCTTGATGGGATGCCATTCATATAGAATCATGTATCTACTTCCCATGTAACTCCAAGAAAAACAGTGAATTACCTTCACCAATACCTAAAATTTTATGATGAGCTAAATGAAGATCAACAAGAAAAACCAATAGACAAGAATGCTGAAAACAGAACCTAGATTGCACTGGATAGGATTTAAGTCCCCCTGAAAAAACAGTACCTGCCTAGAAGGGATCCTGACCCACAGCTCTCTTTGGATTCACAGGTGGCAGTAGTCGTGTAGAGTGGGGCAAGAGACTCAGAACTGGACTTTCAGACTTGCAAGATTCTGTCAATGTAGCTTTACAATCAAGCAGAATTATCTCATCTGGTGGTGATCTGGTTTATCCTGGGAGGCTGACATCAATCTTGCAGGTGTGAATTACAATCCTTCCCCAGTCTCATTTACAGCCTGGGAATTTAGGGAGGGTTCTTTCTGAGCCTTTTGCTATGCTGTCTCTTATCTGACATTTCCCTGGCAGTGTCTCTTTGCCCAGTCTCCCAAGGCCTTTCACTTGTCCCATTACCGTAGAAAAGTTAGGATTTTCTGAATCTCTCAGGTGCCATCTAGAGGCCACACAGAGTTTTGCATGTCAGAGATGGCATCCCTAGGAGTAGCAGACAAAGTACACAAATATCTTTCTATGATGCAAAATTTGCACACCACGCAGGAAATTTGTGTGCAAGTAAATATACGAGAAGAATCTGAAAAATGAATGTTTTTGGAAATTGCATTGAAACAGGTTACATTCATGAGATTTACTTTCAGATACAAACCTGATCTGGCCCTAACAAAATAACAGGGATTTAAATGGCAGCACTTACATGAAAAGCATATTACCATTGCCTCCTTATGCTGTTATTTTTAAATGAAATATTCTTGTAAGACTTGCATCTCTGGATTTTAATACCTTTCTCCGTATCTCAAATCAATTAATTTTTTACATCTTATCATGCTGTAACACAAATTATATTTTAGTTTCATTTTTAGAAAAATGGATAGCTCATGTATTACAGCATAGGACATATGATAAGTTCTGCAAATGTCAGAAGTGAAAAAAACAGGTGCAGCAATCTAATTTGAAGTCTCAAGTGCTTGATAAAGTCTAATAATAGGAAAAACAAAAATGTTACTGCAATTTATCTGAGTATACATTAGCCCAAAGAAGTGAATTTGCTAGGAAATTAGAGATTTATGATGGGATTGAGTGTATAATATTTGTGAATAATGGTGAATAATATTTCATTAAAAAAATAGTATATAAAACTTTGCAGACATGGGTTGGGATTTGAGGAAATGTACAGTGGTACGAAGTCAAAGAATGTCCAACTTAATTTTCAGAAAGGTAAATTGGTGGATCTGCACCTAAATTAGCTGTATAATTGTGCTGAGATTTACCATTGAGCATATGACAAATTAATGATGGATATCAGTAAAGGAGAATATTTGTAGCTCAGGGTTGAAATGAAGGGTCCTTACTGCTCTCTGAGCTTGGTTGTTTTCTTGCAGATGTTTCATGACCTGAACTAGGTAAACTTTATCTTCCTTGGGTAATGAAATGTCTGCAAAAAAACAATCAAGTTCAGAGAGCACTTCAGAGAGCATTATGGAAGCTGAAAAAGAAAAAAATAGGAAGGGATAGGAAATATTGAACAGAGAGAAATAAATGACAAATAAATAAACAATCCAGGTGAATAAGGTAAGGTCACTCAGAAAACAGCATCACCCAACTTTTCAAAGGTAACCACAGAGGCAGAGTCTCACAATTTATTTATTAAATTTATATGCTGTCCTTCTCACTATGAAAGTGAAAATTTTTCTATCCCTCACAACACCTTGATTGATTCGATGAATGCAAGAATCACCATGACTGGAATACATAGTAGGAACTTTTCAGTCATTGATATATTGTACGTCCAGTAGAAGTGGGATGAAATGTTGTGAGGAGATAGATCCAGAGGTGGTATTCAACCGGTTTGGGAAAACCGGTAATGGAGATTGCCCCTCTGCCCCTCCACCCCACCTGTATGCCATCCTCTTTAGGCATGTTTTCAAGGCCGGGTGCATGCGTGGAAGGTGCATGAGTGAGCAAAGCACATGCGTGGAAGGCCGGGCGCATGTGCAGAAAGTGTGCGCGAAGCGAGCATGCGTGCACACAGCAAACCGGTGGTAACAATATTGGAAACCCACCGCTGGATAGATCCCCAGGAGGGAGGGGGTGGTATCCATTCCGGAGGAGTAAGAGGCAACTTAAGTCCAGATATAATGTGTGAGAGAAGAAGTGGGAAGGCAGTCTCTCCCTAACAGTTGAGTGAGTATATGGTAGATGCAGATAGTAAAGACTTCAGTATGGCAAACCTTTGTCTATAGGTATGAAACAACAAAGAACTCGGATTGGAAGCATTATGTTATTCTTGATTTTGGGCCTGACAGGAAACCATGATGACATCACAATGACTTTAAGTACATAAGAATATAAGTAGTACCCTACTTCATCAGAATCCAGGAGTCTGTTCTTTCAGTGGCAACCAACAGCAAAAAAATATTCTGTTTGTTTTGGCATCATCACTCAAATGAGATCATTTAATGAATGTGTGTGTGTGTTTGTGTGTGTGTGTGTGTGTGTCCCCATTGTACCCAAAGTGCACCTATCATTTGCCACCTTTACTCTCAAATCCCAAAGCCTGTGATTGATGCCCAATATTTTCCAGCCTTTCCTCTTCAACAAGGCACTCACGCAATGGATGTGTTTGATGATGTCTTCACTGGTTTATCTGTGCTGCTGCAATTCTCTATCTCCAGGAAATAAATCAGGACCACAGCTATATCAAAGCCAAAAGCAGATATAGAGAAAGTGTGCCATATCTGTGTTCCTGCAGGAAAGTGAAAATCCTTTCCAAATTATCCAGTTTTGCCTCAGGATTCAGGAGCATATCCCTAAATTTGATTCTAGCACACATGTCCATTATGCCATCTTTGCTATGCTGCTTTCTATGGCTAGCCAATTAGATTGGAGACAATATGGTCCCATGGCCTTCAATAACCTACATAGAAACCTTAAAATAGAGAAGAATATGCCAAATAAGCCTACATGAGTCACAAATCTGACTAACAGCCTTTCTTTCAAGCACAGCTGTATGTGTTCAAATGCCTGTAAGACAAGAGAAAAATGTATGTGACTGTCTGCAGTGCTACCATTTGCTATGACAACGGAGAAAAACATTGAAATGTTTTTTTAAAAAAATATCCAGATTGGGTACTCCCAAAGGGATTCCCTCTTTCTCTTTTTCTCATTGTCTTGATATTTTTTAAGCAGAGGAAATATTCACAATGTTTATGACAACTGGGAAAGCACTAGAAGATGGATAAACCAAAAAGTTGTTTACATGCAGCTGAATGTTTCCATCCATTAGCTCAAGAGGAGCAACTGCTCTTAAAGAAATGAAATCTATTGGGAGATGCTTCAAACACATTTTAGAAAGGCCTGGATCATTTAAGTGCTTGAATGCTGATTCATGTTTGATAGTGCTCATTGTACAGATGGGTAAATACAAATGTGTGCCCGGTCACACTTAATTAAGTAGTTTAAACCGATAATTTGGAAGCTGCTCGTACAAATCGAATGTCTTTCCTGCTGCAAAGAATTCGGGCCCATTCAAAATCAGAATATTTGCAGTTGCAAAGTGTACCCCTTTTCCAATATTATGTTAGGATGGCCAACAGAGATAAAGTGCCATTTTATCCTACAAAAGCAAAACCAGAGTGAGCAAGGATGGGAACTATTTCTCTTACTCTGCCTTGGCTTCAAATATTATCACATACTGTAGCTAGAGCTCTTGCTTCTTTTGTTTCCTTTCTCAGCAGCATTCATGGCTCAGGAACTAGCAACCTAAATTTCAATTGTAGAACATAGAACACAGAATAATAGAGTTGCAAGGGTCTCCTAGTCCAACTCCTTTGCTTGAGCAGGAGACCTTATACCAGGGTGTCAAACTGGCATCAGTGACATAATGGGAATTTTCCCCCTTTGCTAAACCAGGCATGGGCGTGGCCAGTACATGATGCATCCGGCCCACAGGCCAGGAATTTGACAGCCCTGTCTTATACCATTTCAGATAAATGGTTGTCCAGTCTCTTTTTGAAAGTCTGCACCCACAATTTCTGAAGGCAAGCCATTTTATTGGCTGATTGCTCTCACCATTAGGAAATTTCTCTTAGTTCTAGGTTGCTTCTCTCATTGGTTAGCTTCCAACCATTGTTTCTCATCATGCCTTTTGGTGCTTTGGAAAATAGTACACTTTGTACAATAGTTTGTACAAAATGTATATAAATGACTTTTGCAATCATATTATAAGCAACTGTGTTCTCTTCACTGATGATGTAAAACTATTCAACTCTACTGACAATGCTGCTACTCTACAAAAAGACCTTGACTATGTGTCAGAATGGTTAAACAATTGACAACTCCAAATCTCAACCAACAAATGCTCTGTCTTACAAAAAAAAAAATCAGAACACAAAATACAAGCTGGGTGGATACGACCTAACAGACGACCCTCACTCTGTCAAAGACTTTGGAGTACTCATCTCAAGTGATCTAAGTGCCAGAGCTCACTGTAACAGCATTGTTAAAACAGCATAAGAGTTGTTAACCTAATCTTGCATAGATTCTTCTCCGGTAATATTGAACTGCAAAGTAGGGCATACAAACCCCTACTGGCAAAAATTGCCAGACCAATTCTTGAATACAGCGCATCTGTCTGGAACCCACACTGCATATCAGACATTAATACAATCGAGAGAGTCCAGAGATATTTCACAAGAAGAGTCCTCTACTCCTCTGCTTGCAACAAAATACCTTATGCCACTAGACTTGAAATTTTGGGCTTAGACAATTTAGAACTTCGCAGTCTTCAGTCTGACTTAAGCATAGTACATAAAATCATCTGCTACAATGTCCTACCTGCCAATGAATGCTTCAGCTTCAACCAAAACAATACAAGAGCACACAATAGATACAAATTCATGGTAAACCGATCCAAACTAGACTGCAGAAAATACGACTCCAGCAACAGAATGGTCAATGCCTGGAATGCACTACCTGACTCTGTGATTTCTTCCCCAAATCCCCAAAACTTTAACCTTAGACTGTCTACTGTAGACCTCACCCCATTCCTAAGAGGTTTTTAAGGGGTGTGCAAAAGAGCACCAGCATGCCTACCATCCCTGTCCTAATGTTCTCTTTTATTCATATCCTTTTCATGTATTTATAATTATGTTTACACTTGTATCTGTCATAAAATACATGCTTGATGAAAAAATAAAAAATAAAAAAAATAAATCAGTTCTATCTTTACAGGATGGCAGGATAATCCACCTGACCAACTGAAAGAGGTAGCTCCTCTTTCTATATAGACCCAGTGTAACCTGGCCTTATCTGCTTTCTTGACTTTCTTGTATATTAATATGCCATTTATTTGTGTTAATAAGTTCATATATGTGTATAGTTAGGACATAATATTTTATGAGAAACATTTGTTCAGAAATTAAATGTTTTAATGAGTTGAGAATGAGTAATAAAAGGATGGAATTCAAAAAAGGTCAGGTTGAAACTAGTTGCTCAATAACTAGCAAAAAAAATTTCAAGTACATATTTGGCATTTTAGAGAACCTTCAGGCTTAGTTTGATGAGTTATTAAAATTACAGTTGGCCTATGGGGAGAATCACTATAATTGGTGGAGGTCACAGATAATCAAAAGTGTCTGTCCCAGTGGGATGAAACCTATTAAAATCAGATAGTTAAATCTCTTTACATTTAAGTATTCCAGTCATGTGCAAAATAACTTGTCCCAAATCTTAGTCTCAAAGGAAGAATGCAACCATTCTTCATTGTTCTTTATTTGGTGCTAATTAACACCTTTAGGCGGTTTAGAGTGGGTTTGTGCTCTCTTTACCCCCCAAAAATAATTTCTTTTCGCTTCCAGATCACTGCATTGTCTTGTTAGAATGTTCACTTTTAATATTTTGAAAATTTATATTACCGTAAATAATATCTTACAGCTAAAAGAACACATCAACAAGAACACAGCCAACAAGGCTTTATTGCTATTGAGAGAAACTGTGTTGAGAGTTGCATTAATCAAATCAGATCGTATTGCACTTTCAGAAACCTCACATTGCAACCAAAACAAGAAATGATTACTGGATGTTTCTGATACTTGTTAAGAATCGAACATCATTTTGGAAGAAGTTGATGCTTGCATAATTAGAATTCCTTTTCAAGAAAATTGCAAGGATACAGTCATCGTGAACGAAGCTCAACATGAGGACATCTTTATTTCTACATTTTCCATAACAGACTGTTCATGTATTATGGATAATACCATAATCGAGGAGACAAACAATCAAGCAGATAAAGAAACAAGCAGAAAACAATACCCTAATCAAAGAGGAAAATCACACCACACCACCACTAGTAGGGCAGTGTATATAACTAGAGAACAAGCCCCACACTCAGTGATGATGTTACCTAGTCAGGTAATAAAACATTTTCAAGTAAACAACTGAGCTCAAAGAACACCAAGGTTTTCACTGTTACATATATTCTCTTTTGTTGATAATGATTTTTAAAATCCACATTAATCTTGACTTTATCATACTGCAATTATCCATGCCACTCAAATCTCAGGTCATTTGCTGCTGACTCCAAAAGTCTTTTATTTTTCAGCAGCATCCATATCCAAACTAAACAGCAAATTATAAAATACAGTTTCAAGTCAAGTTAACCCAACCGTCCTCTTTCCTTTACATCATGTAACCCCTTATATTTAAACTCTTTTTTTTTTCCCACTTGCACCTCAAATTTAGATACATCCTTCTGACACTATTTATGATCTGGTGCATCGATTGTCAAAACTGGTATTATCTCATGTTACTCTCATCCTCTGTAGGTTGTAAAGCATAAATCTGAAAGTAAATTTACAACTCTTACAAAGCTTCCATCTAGTGCAAGCAAGGGCATAAGGTGTGTGATCTGGGAGCCACATGCAGCTTGTCAGCTTTTCAGAGCCAGTCCAGTGTGGGTGAGACCAAACATTTGAGACTTTTTTTTGCATATCACTGAGGCTAAGGGCCAAAATGGGTGACCTACCCACTGAGGATGCTGAAGTAATTACTTGTGAAAACCTCCAAACTGCTTGATTTTGGCAACTGTGTCGAGGGAGAAGGCCAAAACCATCAAATGCATGATTAAAGACATCTTTAAAATCTTCCTTTTAAATACCTCTGGGTATTTAAACGAATGGGTCTCCAGCTACTTTTTGAGTATAAGCCCAAACACCAGAGACCTGGTGGCACAATGATTAGAAAGCAGTATCGCAGGTGGACTCTGCCCACAGCCAGGAGTTCAATCCTGATGGGACTCAAGGTTGACTTAGTTTTCCATCCTTCTGAGTTCAGTAAAATGAGGACCCAGATTGTTGGGGGCAATATGCAAATAATGCTTCTACACTGTAAACCACCCAGAGAGTGCCATGAAGTACGATGGGGCAACATATAAGTCCAATTGCTATTGCTATGTTACACAAAACATTGGTCTCAAGCTAAGAAAAGTTATTTACCCCCAAATGAGTGTTTATTAGCTAAAGGAGACCTCAATTCAGACCATAAGCTTCCATAAGCAGCAAAATAAGGAAGCTCTTATTTCATGCTCTTTCCTCTGTACTCCCTTGCAGCTATCTCAAATCTGCACAATGAAGTTGTAAATCTGTTTCAAACAGGGAGGAGGCAGATTACTGGGAATGGAAGAATTGCCTCCATCCCAGGATAATCTTTACTGGTTCAAAGGTTTTTCTATCAGTAGAGTGATACTTACCGGGCTACAACTCCAAAAGCAAATTGCTAATTAGGAAAAGATATAAAAGAGACCGTGCTATAAGTAATTTAAGAACATCAATCAGTGTGAGCCTACACAGTGCAAGGGACAGCTTGCCTAAATGAAATCATCTTAAAGGAAAATGAAAGAAGCTGATGAGACCCAATGAAACTTTTATGGAACCTTTGTCATGTCATTTTATCTTGGGTTATTATCAGAATTGCGAGCATGATTATACAATATTCTTTGTGGCTCATTCATTATTGATTCGCATTGCCATTCAGTCATTGGGAAACAGAGCACAATACGCCACTCCTTTTGAAACTTAAAGGAATATCTCTCCAAGCTTGTTTATTCACCATAATGAGGAAGAGGAGAAACATACTTTCTTGCCACACAAGCCAGCATAGGAGAACTGGTTCTATCTAACTTGACTGAGCTTCACAACATGAATATTGCAATTAAATCATGACTGGCCAAAATGATCTTTCTTTGCTTAATTAAAAAAAAAAGATAAAATGTTACCCTGGCATTAATAGCAAGCTATTGTGACACTAAGATGATTCACCCTTGACGCATTATCTTGCATCAGATCATCACCTCCCCTCCCCCCTGGGCATAAATTTGGACATTATACATGTGTCACCATTTATCCTCTCTATTAGATTCTGGTAGTTTGAAATATATCAAGGATTGTGGCAAATTCCACTCAAGTTGTATCAAATGCAGGTAAATCTTTTTTTTTTTTTTAATGAGTGATCATTTGTAGCATCAGTTTTCTAATCTACCTGGAATGAAATGTTCTGCTTGATTTACCTAGCTTAATGTTTTACTTGCTGCACTGGGGATGCCTTTTATATATCTTTATAATCTTCTTTTAAAAATTATCTGTTGGATGAATTCATCTTCAACAGCTAGACACAAAGCTGGTTAATGAGGTCAGATGAAAAGACCAACTGATCCGAAGGCACTTGGAACAAAAATTAAATGAGGCAGGTTTGGCATGCATTTAATTCATAAGCAGCCTTTAGTGACATGGAATCCTATTAAGAAAGTCTCTTTCATGGGCTCTTAGGACAGATTCTGGGAAGGAACCAATTGTAAGGCAGCATCACTGTCAGGAATGAACAACCAGATCCACATGTGTAAAGTACAAATTAGCCACGTTATTGCTCTATTCCTATTTCACAGGAATCTTCCCAAACTGTCAGCTTGCCCTTTGGAAAGACTAAATACAGTCCAACAGCATTCAAGGAAGGGGGGGGGGTTCAGATCTTGCCCTCTTGTGTTTATATAATGATTCCAGACTAATTCCTCATTTGACCCCTCCTCCTGATTGGGGCAGTTGCTCTCCAACAAGCACTTTCTCTTCTGGAATTTATATCTAAGCCAATGTAAAGAAAAGGGTATCCTCTAATTGGGGGTCTGGTCTCCTAGGGAAAGATTATTACACTGTTATCATGGGGGGAAAAAGAAGAGGTGGCCAGATTTCAGACACAAAAGCTACATTGATTTTATTTCCCTAAAAGCACAAAGAAATACAGGTGACAATACTTACATATTATAATAAGGCCTGCCCTCAAAATAGACCAGTAAATAATTTATATGTGCTTAGGTGTCAAAGAGAGAAGTGGGGGAAAACAAAAAGACAAAAGCATGTGCATATTCTAAAGTATAATACAAAACTCCAATAAATGTATAAGAGGGATGGTATGGTACAGTACGGTATGGTACAGCATGGCACGGCATGGTACGGTACGGTAAAGGATGGGATGGAATGGGATAGGATGGGAAAGAGGAAGGGAAGGGAAGGGAAGGGAAGGGAAGGGAAGGGAAGAGAAGAGAAGTGAAGAGAAGAGAAGAGAAGAGAAGAGAAGAGAAGAGAAGAGAAGAGAAGAGAAGAGAAGAGAAGAGAAGAGAAGAGAAGAGACGAGACTTTGTAGCTTTACCGCTGTCTGGGAAAATATTTGGTTCACATTTTTAGTTACCTCTCTGGACAAAAATGAAAGTATAAATGCTGATTACTGTAGCAGTTTGCCCTTTCCAAATGTTAACATAGGAGTATTAAATTTATAGAAGAATGAATTTCCCATTGTGGGCTTGTAGTAACCATTAGAAAGGCCCAGTTTGCTGAGTGCTGCTTTGCTATATTTTAAGAAACAGATGCAGATTATTCAGAAGCCAATTATATCTGCCGCTCATTCTGCATCCCAACGTAAAATCTCAAATGGTTTGGTGACCTATAATTTCTACCTATGATATAGCTTTGGTTTACAAGTTACAGGCCCTAGTAAAGTAACTCCATGTATTTTTCATTTTCATACTGCATGTAATATTATGAAACTCAGTAAAGATGCTGTAACAAACCTGAACTTTCATGACTAGCTACTTCCTAAACTTTCTAGCGGAAAAGGAAAGTAACTTTCCCCCCAAGGCACTTACAGTAGACTAAACCAAACTTGTAATAGGAAGCGTATTTGGATTTCTCCCTTCAAAGTACAGTTCATGTTATTCGATATTTCTATCAGAAATATTGTATCCACATAAGCAGACAAGGTACTGTTCTTTACAAGCGATTGTATAAACAACGTCACCTAAGTAGAGCATTAATGTTATTAATAGAGATGCCATCACAGAATTGCCTATATTTGCTTCCTTCTCCTACTGGCTTCCTACATAACAAGGCACGCATTCCTTTAGATGACATCTCACAGAAGCGTGGCAACTGATGACTGTAGCTTGAACTTCTAAAGGACTATGGATGAAATTAAATCATTTTCCTACAAAATCCTTCACAGTTAGGCACTTAACATTTTGTCAACAATGTATGCTCCTGAATTATAATTATAAGTTATTTACTAAGTGTGTCTAATAAGTCTTTAAAGAGCTGATCCTGTTTAATTCAAGCTGCTGTTATCTCTGTCAAGAGAACGGTAAGCATTCTGTTCGAATTCCTACAGAGGGTTTCTACCTCCTATCCATCTTGAGTTCTTTCAGCAAACATGACTGCCACCTCCTGATAATATAAGGAAGAAGTTTTGACCTTTTTGTAATTGAAAGGAATCTCTGTTTTAGAAAGAAATAAAATGCTAAGAAATAAAAATGCAAATTTTCTCTTGTCCCTTAATCATATATATATATATATATATATTCGAAAAAGGAGACAGAGTGATTTTATAACACACACAGAATCAGAATAAATTATTAAATCAACTTAGAGTACTAAATGACACATTTAATGACAATTTGTAATAACTTCCTTGGGGATTTTTTTTTTAAACTCCGAAAAGGTTAAATTGTATAAATACAGCAATATAAATCATATTTTGATATTTTAAAAGTAGCGCTTTCTGACTTTCAGGTTGCATTGTCTTCTCCTGAATTCTAAGATTATTCCCCGTTTTTTTTAGGATGCCTTCTTCAGCTTTTGGTAAAGTTATATTGGTGATGATGAGGTGAAACTTTGGTTAATACACCTGATACACCTATTCTTGGAATATCTGGTATTGGGGATGCTTGGGTAGATGATCTGAAGATTAGATATTTCAATGAGCCCATCAAGGAGCTCTGGGCACTGAAAGTATCCTGGGATAGAACAAGGTGAGGTTGAGTGTAGTTCCAGAAGATGCCACATGATAAATGCAAAATCAATTTGATGGGAGATTTGACTGAAATCTCTCAGTGAAATCTTTCTAAAACACCAAGTTGAAGACAGGTTATCTTGGAGAGAATCTATGTATATGGTCTCTAGATGGCACTTCAGCAGTCTATCAATGCTTTTATTGTATATATTTAGGTTTGTAAGCCTCACAAAGCAACGAAACAAAAGTGGGCAACAGAAAACCTTAAATAAATAAATGAAACTGACCCTTGAAGTGTAAAAATCTTTAACCACAGTATGGAAGCCTGTTTTTAGTTGAAGAAAATAAGATCCTTCATTTACAACAGGGGTGTCAAATTCAAAGCCCCGGGGTCGGATCTGGCCCATGGGATGCTTAGATGTGGCCCATGGGATCACCCTGGAAACAGCAAAGGACTGGACCACCATGCCTCTGCCAGTGAAAACGGAGCTTGGGAGGGCTGCAGCTCCATTTTTGCTAGCAGAGAGTTGCAGGAGGCCGTCACAGCCAAAAACGGAGCTTGAGGGCCCATTTTCTCTGGCAGAGTGCTTGGGTCACCACAGGCACCCCCAACACTAGTGATGGTGAGCTGGGCATGCCCCCCTGGCCACACCCATTCTGGCCCCCCAAGGTCAAACAAAACCCTGATGCAGCCCTCAATGAAATCGAGTTTGGCACTCCTGCTTTACAACATTATAGAAGAGAATCATCTGTACAAGAAGTGTCACTTTTGGGATGAAGAGTTTTATAACCATCTATCACCTCAGAATCTTATTATGTGGCTGAGTGTATATGGAACTAGGGTCATTCAATCAGCTTCTACAGTTTCCCAACTGATTGGGAATGGAAATTCAAGGCTCTTTGATCCAGAGTGTATTCTATTTGAAAGGGAGATTTTTGATTAATTATTATATTTCTGTGGGAAACTAAGCAGAGTTGTAATTTGTGTTCCACTAGAAGTTTTTCACTCAAGCTAGAAGATTATGGGGCTTTAGCAATGAATCTATTCCACAATATTCTGTCCAATCAGTATAATTTAGTTATCTAGGCTGGGCCATCTGAAGTTCAGCACTTATTTATTACATTTTTCATTGCTGCTTTTAACAATCATTTCAATTATTATGCCTACTCTACTTTTTTTCTTTTCTTTTTACTAAAAGAGAGGTTATCATCATGGCAGTATCATAATGCCGCTACATTAAAACAAAAATGCACAACCCATTTTCTTGTTCTTCTCAAAATGGCAGTGAATCCACATAATTGTAGTACCATGGTATAACACAATGGAACAGCACACTTTTAAAAAAAATTAAAAAGCATCAGCACAGTTTGTCATAAAAAAGAGGTATAGTGCTGCCATGATATAATGTATGTGACTATATATTTTCATAATATAATACAGTATTATTAATTTGAGTGGGGAGGGGTGAGTATGTGAGGGGCTTGCAATAGGCAACAGTGAAAGCTGAATCTCTGCCAATATCAACTTCTTGGAATTAACTCAGGTGAGCCACAGGACATCAGAGATAAGAGAACAGAAAGGACTGCTTCTGTCTTATCAGCATACAATAGCAACATCACAAGAAAAAGAAATATGATTACAGGTCACAGTAATGAAAACAATGGAATAGATAAAAGAGGCTGCAAATGATTAACAGTCAAGGAAGAGAAAGGGCTGTCCTACAGCAGGAGCATTATAAATGTAATACTTGCTGGAGTCTAGCCAAAACTAGTTCTCTTCTCAATGTTCTAGCCAATTTGAAATACAAGGGAAAATGTATTTGCAAAATCTATCTATGTGGTCACTAGGAGTCAAAAATGCCTAGATGGCACAGAATCAATCAATCATATGTATTTTTGGGGTAGGGGTGAAATCCAGCAGGTTCTGACAGGTTCTGGAGAACCAGAGCTGAAATTTTGAGCAGTTCAGAGAACCAGCAACTACCACTTCTGGCTGTCCCCAGAGTGGGGTGGGAATGGAGAATTTGCAATATCCTTCCCCAGGAGTGGGGAGAGAATGGGGATTTTGCAGTATCTTTCCACTGCCATGCCTACCAAGCCACATCCACCAAACCAAATCATACCACACCCACCAAGCCACGCCCACAGAACCGGTAGTAAAAAAAATTGGATTTCACCACTGGTTTGGGGCCAATAGGGAGTGTGTATTTGCATATATATTGTTACAATTTTTAACTATGTTAAATAAATAAATGATCGAGAAAGAAATGATCACATTTTTCCAGATAAATATGAAAGAGCAAACCTCACTCCAAAATCTATGGGACACAACCAAAGCCTATATAAGAGGCCTTACTATTCCATACATGGCAAAGAAAAACAAAGATAAACAACAGATAAGAGACAACTTATTAATAGAACTCAGAACATATGAATCAGAGTTGCAGAAAGAACCTCACAATAAAATAATTAAAGGAAAGCTAAGTCTCATCAAACATAAAATTAATTTAATTACACAAACAGAAATTGCAAGGAAAATTAAATTAGTAAAACAAAACCATTTTGAACATGCAAATAAAACAGGTCGCTGGTTGGCGTATAAATTGAAAAACAAAAAAGAGAAGAGAACAATACACCAACTGCAAGACGAGGTAGGGGAAACACATTACAGAAACGAAGATAAAAAACGAATAGTAAAAAATTTCTTTCAGAACCTATATAAACAAGAGGAAATTCGGGAAGAAGATATTAAAGAATATTTAAGCAAAACAAATGTTCAAAGGCTGGAAGAGACACAGAGAGAGTTACTGAACAGACCAATTACTATGACCGAGCTAATAGAGGCAAGAAAAAAACAAACAAATCCAGGACCGGATGGTATACCAACAGAATTTTACAAAACATGCCCACATCCAATGGACGAGATTTTACTTCAGGTTTTCAACGATGCACTTTTAGAAGCTATAATTCCCAAATCATGGACTGAAACTATCATCACACTCATTCTAAAAGAAGAAACAGATCCCACACAAATAAAAAATTACAGGCCAATATCACTGCTAAATGTAGATTATAAACTGTTCACGCTGATTATTACACAGAGACTGAAGAGAATCATTCACAAATATATCCATCCAGATCAAAATGGTTTCATTCCAAGAAGACAAATAAAAAATAATATGAGACTAATCATTGATGTTCTCGAATATTATGAAAAAAACTCGGACAAACAATTGGCTTTAATCTTCTTGGACACGCAGAAGGCTTTTGATAATCTAAATTGGAAATTTCTTATATTACAATTGTAAAGTATGGAATTCAGCGACAATTTTTTAAATATGATTAGGAAGATTTACTCCTCTCAAACTGCAAAGATTATGATAAATGGGGATATGACAGAACAATTTGAAATATCAAAAGGAGTGAGACAGGGATGTCCTCTATCCCCCTTACTGTTTATAATATCCTTGGAAACGCTATTAAATGAAATCAGGAAAGATAAAGAAATAAAAGGACTGAGGACAAAAAAGGGGAGTATAAATTACAAGCCTTTGCAGATGATGTGGTGTTTATCTTGGAACAACCAGCAGTAACAGGAACTAAATTGTTAGCAAAAATAGAGGAATATGGAAGAGTGGCCGGTCTTAAAATCAATAAACAAAAAACAAAAGCATTAACGAAGAATCTGACAAATTTGCAGGAAAAAGAATTAGAAGATAAATTAGGAATACAAACGGCAAAGAAAGTAAAATACCTAGGAATCTGGCTCACCAACAAAGCATCATCACTTAGAGAAGATAATAATAACAAATTGAGAAAACAGATGAAAAAGGATTTGGAAACATGGAGCAAATTACAATTATCATTTCTAGGAAAAATTGCATCTCTTAAAATGAACATATTACCCAGAATATTATACCTCTTCCAAGTAATCCCGATACGGCCAGGAAAGGACTTTTTCAAAGATTTTAATAAAATGATTGCAAATTATATTTGGCAGGGGAAGAAGGCAAGAATTAAATTAAAATACCTTCAAGATACATGAGAGAAAGGAGGATTAGGATTACCAATTAGGATACAAAGCGGCATCATTGATTTGGATAAGAGATTGGATAGAGCTTAAAAACAAACAAATATTATGATCATTAAATCATTAAATCACAAAAAGGAACCTACTACCATATGTGGTGGTCATGCCAGAAGGCAAAACAATTCTGGCAGGCAATAAGGACACAAATAGAAGAAATCACAAACCAGAAATTGGAAATGAAGCCAGAAATCTTTTTACTAGGAGTAATTACAGGCCATTATGAAAAAGAAATAAAATATCTAATTATCCACATACTAACGGCAGCACGGATACTCTTTGCTCAAAATTGGAAACATGAAGACATACCAATGGAAAATAAAATCATCACCAAAATTATGGAATGTGCAGAAATGGGTAGACTCACAAAAGAATTACAGGAAAAAGATGAAACAGACTATTATTTAGCATGGCAGAAATGGTATAACTGGTTGGAGAAAAAGAAAGCAATATAAAAATAGGGACACAAAAGAGAGATTGAAATTTATAGACAAAAATTGGGTACCAATTAAGAAATATAATTAATTGGGGACTTCCGGTTTCCTCGTCTTCGGCGGCGACGGTGCCTTCTTTTAGCACCGCCACCCCCGCCGCTCGTAGAGCCGCTTCTCGATCGCGAAGCGGCTTGAAATCTTCAAAATCCTGAGGATTTATGAAGAAGAGGCAGCAGGGTACAGGTAGAGCCCCTGCAACCCCCCCAGGGAACTGTTTCTGGGGAGGAAACAGGCGCGGCTCCCTCTCAACCTGCTGAGACTCCGGGCGGCGTGGGACGTCTCTGCCTTCGCAGAACAAGCCGACTGCAGGAAACCTTCAAAGAGCGAGGGAAATAATCCAACTAAACACTGAATCCACCCGAACCCTGAAATTCTGAATTGCAAGTATTAGCCCTTTGCTGATTTTTTATACGGAAGTGAAAGTTCTGAATGAGTGAAAGTGACTGAAAAAATATGGCGCTCAGTATTAGAGCAAACGAATCAGCGGGTGTGGATTGGTGAAGTCATTTCGTCTTGCTACAAAGTTAAAAAGTTGCTACAAAGTTGCTCCGGCTACAACAGAAACAAGAGGAAAATCTCTCCCTTTTACCTGTTTTTGCTGCATTAGAGCTTTGCCTTGAGTAAATCTGGGGGACTTTTTTAGAAGGTATTGTGGAGGTAGCAGAAGAGGCGGAACCTCCCTTTTTAGAAAAGCTAGCCTACGTGGCAGGATGGCTTCAAAGAAGCAGGAAGGCAAAACAGGGGGGGGTCCCCCACATGCAAACAGGACACGCAGTCACAAGCCCAAAAAAAAGATCTGGATATGGGAGAGTTAAAAGAATTCATTTCAAATATTCTGGATGATAAATTTCAAAAAGCTCAACAAGAAATGGATGATAAAATAAATAAAATAGATGAAAAAATCCAAAAGTCTCAACAGGAAATTATGCAGGAAATGCAGCAGAACCAAAAGAAGGTGACCAAAAAAATAACAGATGTGGCGTCTGGCCTGGCAGGATTTATTATGAAAGTTGAGTCAAAAGTGGATGAATTTAAATTAGAAGTTAATGCTAAGATGAAAAATAATGATCATAAATTTTTTGATGTTGATGACAAGATGCAGAGAGTTGAGAATGAGATTGTCATGATGCAATTCCGGGCAATGGAATTTGCTATACGGCTTCGAGGAATTAGAGAAGAGGAGAGACAGGATTTGAGACAGATCTGTGCTGAAGCCTTAGCTGTGATTTTAAAAATTGAGCCTGAGATGGTCCTTTGTAAAATAGATAAAATCTACAGAGTCAACTCGTGGGTGGCCAGACAAAGACAATTGCCTAGAGATGTGGTCATATATTTTACAGACAGAGCAATAAGAAATGATATTCTGCAAAAATCTTTTCTCACTTCTGTGCAAGTGAGCGGATCTAAGATTACAGTTCACAAGGAGCTTCCACCTAAGATGTTGAAATCTAGAAAAGATTTTGGTTTTCTTGTTAAAGAACTGCAGAATAATCAAATCCCATTTCGTTGGGACGCCCCAACTGGCATAATTTTGAGATATAAGGGAGAGAAACACCGTTTGAATACTGTGGAGAAGGCGGAGCAATTTTATACTGAAATTTTTAAAGAAAGAACACCATCCCCACAAACATCTACAGTCTTGGAGATTAAAGAGAGTGATAAGAAGCAACCTCAAGAATTGCAACAGCAATCTAAGCAGGAATCAGAGGAGTTGAAGGGTGCTGAAGGAGGTTTTCTGGATGAGCCTTTGCTGGAACCTTCTCCAATCTTGGAGCCGGCTTGGGCGGCTGAAGTCAAGGATCAGCGTATAACCCGAGCAAAAGCCAAGCAACTTAAAGAAAAGTTACAGCAGGAAAAGGAAAAGGCTGGGGCCGTGGGGAATGCAGGACAGAAGATTTCGGATGAAATCCGAAGGTTCTGCTCTTTGCTCCAGAAAGAGAATAATGATGATTAAATGTTTATCTTGGAACGTGAATGGGTTGAATGTAACACAAAAAAGGAAGAAAGTATTTGCATATTTAAAACAATATAATAATGATATAATTTGCTTGCAAGAAACGCATATCACAGCTCAAGATCAAAACTATTTGATAAATTCCAAATTAGGAACACATTTTATATCTTCAACTAACCAAAAAAAGAATGGTGTGGTTATCTACGTAAATAAAAAATTTACAGCTAAACTTATAGAAGCTGATCAAGATGGCAGGTTTGTAGCAATAGAATTACTTTCTGCCAATAATCAAATTCTTTTGATAGGAATTTATGCCCCTAATCAACAACAGGACTATTTTTATAAAATGCTGCATGCTAAAATACTTCAATGGGATTACAGATCTATTTTAATTATGGGAGATTGGAATGGAGTAATTGATTCTAAATTAGACAAAAAGACTTTGGCAAAGTCAAGAATTAGATTACCACAGACTTTTTTCAATATGAAAGAAGACCTGGAATTAAAAGATATTTGGAGAATACATAACCCAAAAGAACTGGATTATACTTTCTTCTCTGACAGACATAGATCCTTTTCCAGAATTGACTTTATTTTGTTGTCTGATGATTTACTTGTCAGCACAAAAAGAACAAAGATTCTGCCAAGAACTTTGACTGATCATAGCCCAGTGTGGATAGAAATTGAGACATGCAAGAATGAGAGACGTTCTTGGAGATTAAATGAAAACTTGTTCAGATATGAAAAAAATATAACAGAACTTAAAAAGTATTTGAAAGAGTTTTTTGAAATGAATTTGAATAAAGGCACCCCAATGGAAATTGTGTGGGACGCAAGCAAAGCTTATATGAGAGGGGTGCTTATATATATGAACTCTAAACATAGGTTGATTCGACAAAAGAAAAGACTTGAACTGGAAGCAGAAATAAAGAACAAGGAACAGTTACTTATTAAAAATCCGACAGATGAAAGAATACTTAGTGTCATAAAACTTTTGAAAGACCAATTCCAAATGCTTATAGCGGATCAAGTTGCAACAAATTTACAATATGCGAAGCATAATACATTCTGCAACGCCAATAAACCGGGTAGGTGGTTGGCTTACACATTAAGGAAGAAACAGAGCATACGGACTATTGATAGTATTGATATTGGAGGGAAAGAAGTTTTTCAACAGAAATTAATAAAAGAAGCCTTCTTTGAATATTACACTAAACTATATGCCAGAGAGGAGGTGCAGAATGGACTTATAGAAAAATATTTAGATAACAAAAGAGTTACAAAAATTACTGAGCAACAAAAGGACAGAATGAATTATCCTATAACAGAGGAGGAGATAATAGCAGCAATAAAACAATTAAAAACAGCTAAAGCTCCTGGAACGGATGGTCTGACTGCAGTGTATTATAAAACTCTGCAGGCAGAAATGGTGGAACAACTTAGAGATTTATTTTGTAATATACAACAAGGGGGAAAAGTACCCCCATCATGGACTACAGCTTATATCTCTTTGATACCAAAAGAACAAGCAGGTCCCAAAAAACCAGAGAACTACAGACCGATATCTCTTCTGAATACGGATTACAAAATTTATGCAAAAGTATTAGCCAACAGACTGATGCCAGTGATTCAAAAGGTGATTCATGATGATCAAGCGGGATTTATTGAGGGTAGGCATATGAATGACAATGTAAGGCATGTAATAGATTTATTGGAATATCTTGAGAAGAATAAACAGATCCCTGCAGTGCTGGTTTTTTTGGATGCAGAGAAGGCCTTTGATAAAGTGGACTGGAATTTTCTACTAAAGACTTTAAAAAGGATGGACTTTGGGGACCAATTTATACAGGCGGTCTCAGCAATTTATCAAGATCAAAAGGCACAGATTATTATTAATGGAAGTTTGACAACAGAGTTTAAAATCGAAAAAGGAACAAGACAGGGATGTCCGCTGTCCCCATTGTTGTTTATTTTAACACTAGAAGTTTTGTTAAATACAATAAGGGATTCTAATACTTTGAAAGGTATAACGATAAGGCAAGAGGACTACAGAATAAAGGCATTTGCAGATGATCTGGTCGTCACCCTAACACAGCCAATGGAATCAATAATCCAGATGAAGGACATTATACAAGACTATGGTAAAGTTTCAGGTTTTAGATTGAATCAGAAAAAAACTAAGATGGTAGTCAAAAATATGACACAAGATCGTAAACTGGAGCTAGAAAGGAGGGCAGGTTTTGAGATTGTACCAAAGGTAAAATATCTAGGAGTCCAGGTTGCAGAATCAAATATGAAATTGTTTCAAAATAATTATGAGGTGTTGTGGCGAGAGGTGCAAAAAGATATGGAGACTTGGAAAAAACTGCAGCTGTCTTTACTGGGAAGAATAGCAGCAGTTAAGATGAACATTTTGCCAAGATTTCTTTTTTTGTTTCAAATGATTCCGGTGCTCAAAAATGATAAACAATTAAAAGTATGGCAAACTGGCGTGAACAAGTTTGTCTGGAACGAGAAAAAACCAAGAGTAAAAATGAAAATCATGCAAGACGTTCCAGAAAGGGGAGGTCTTAAACTACCAAACCTACAATTATATTTTGATGCAACAGCCTTGACTTTAGTAAGTGATTGGTTTGGAGGAAAAAAGACTGGAATACTAAACGTAGAAAGTTTTGATTTGGAATTTGGATGGCACGCTTACTTATTTTATGACAGTAAAGTGGATAAAGTATTCAAAAGCCATATACTTAGAGATTCATTGTTGAGAGTCTGGAAGAAACACCGAAACAATTGGGATTATAAAATACCGCTATGGCTGGATCTTGGTCATACTTTGTGGAATACAAATATAATGTCACTCGGGGGGGGTTTATACAAAGAGGTTCTTTTTACAGATGCGGGCAGATGGCAGCTGAAGACATTACAGACATTGTTGGCTGAAGGGATTAATCTAACTTGGTTACAATATAATCAATTGCAATTGAGATGGAAAGAGGACCAAAAAACTGGTATTATGATGTATGAGGAAGAATTAGTTAGACACATAAAAGAGAAAGGCTCAATGCATATTAAAAGACTTTATAATGTTTTGTTAGAAAGGGATTCAGAAACTGAATTAGTTAAAGACTGCATGATTAAGTGGGCACAAAATTTTGAGGAACCAGTGATGTTGGAAACATGGGAAAAAATCTGGGTTCAGAATGTTAAATTTACACAGTCGCAGAATCTGAGGGAAAATTTCTATAAAATGTTTTATAGATGGCATTTAGACCCCAAAAAATTGTCGTGTATGTACCCTAATGTGCAGCCTAAATGTTGGAGATGTGATTGTCTAGACGCTACATATTATCATGTTTGGTGGACCTGTAAGAAAGTTAAGGCTTTTTGGATAAAAATTTGGTGGGTCATGCAGAATGTTTTGAAGAAAAAAATTCAATTTTCTCCACAACTGTTTTTATTGGGTATAGTTAAGGGTTTTACATTGGCTGAAACAAAATTGATATTGTACATGATAACAGCAGCAAGATTGTTGATAGGTAAATATTGGAAAAATGAAGCGCTGCCTACGATTGAGGAATGGACTTTGAAGATGGCCAGTTTTGCAGAGATGGCGAAGATTTCAGCATATTTAAAAGATTGTTCTCAAGAGACTTATGAGTGGGAATGGAAGAAATGGATAGATTATATTCAGAATAAATATCAAACTAGGAAGTATCAAATAGCTTTTATTTGAAAACGTTATATATTAAGATAGAAATATTTTAAGGTTGAGGATGAAAATTTGTTAGAAAATGTTATATCAAGATAGAAATATTTTTAAGGTAATCAGGATGAAAATTTATTTGAAAATGTTATATTAAGATTGAAATAGGTTAATGTAATGAAGATGAAAATTTGTAAGGGGGAGGGAGGGGTTCAAGTTTTATATACAAAGGAGGGTTTTTCCTTTTATTTGACATGAGTATACGTGAGGAAGTCTGGGGGGAGGGGAGGGTTAGGGTGGGTTAGGGAGGCTGGGAAGTTTGGGGTGGGTTGCGGGGGGGAAAAAGGGGTGAAAATGTAACTGTAAAACTTTTGCAATAAAAAAAAAGAAATATAATTAATTAAATATGGATTTATCATATTGCTTTATATGTAAATATATAGTCGTATCTATGTTTGTTTGTAATTTTTAACCAATACATTTTTTAAAAAAAAATTGGATTTCACCACTGGTTTGGGACCAATAGGGAGTGTTTATTTGCATATATATTGTTACAATTTTTAACTATGTTGCCATGAAATGAGACAGAAGATTTATACAATAACTGAATCTACATGCAATCTGCATGTATTGGTAGATGAGAATGTTTGCAGCTCAGGGTTGTAGGATCTTTGATGGTTTTCTTGCAGAAGTTTCATAACCCAACTAGACAACATCATTAGTACAATCTGTATGTATCTTTGGGGCAGTTGTAATTGCAGGTTTTAAAATTTGGCCCATACATCAGCAGTCTTATGGCTGGATCTGCATATGGCAAGATGACTAACTAAATAATCAATGGATTATAAATATATTTTCTGGTTCCATTTATATAAAATGGATACATGCAACATGGCAACTGCATCCACTAACAGGTTTATCATTCATAGATTTATTTAACACAACATACTGTTATTCTTATTTAGGTGCTATTCTAAATTAGCAGTTAGGGGTAGTCAGTCTACTTCAATTATGCCTGGTTGAGGAATTTTGGGACTTGAAGCGAACACATCTTAATGTTGTTAATGTTGAGAAACACTGGTCCAATTATCTACAATGCAAATACCTGAAAGGATTTCAAATTCAGATTCTTGTCTCCAAATAGCCAGGCTTCAATAGACATCTTGCTTTTGTGAACTCGAGCTTTTTTTCCCCTGTCATATTTGTCTAGCTCAACATCAGCTGAGAGTCTGCTATTTCACTCCAAACTTCTTACCAAGACTTAAAACAAAGCAACAATATATATATTCCATTGCCATTCAAAATTTAGAAGGCAAAAATTATAAATGAAGACAAGAGATTTGTGCTCCTTGTTTATTGAGTAAGTAAATGGGTGGCACTACCTTATGAGTGGCAAATGAATTTTAGTGCTATCCAGCAAACGACAGAATGAACGTGGAACATTTCTTTATAATACATCTGAGGATATCAAGAGCCACCCTGGTGCGGTGGTTAGAATGCAGTACTACAGGCTACTTCTGCTGACTGCCGGCTGCCAGCAGTTCTGGAGTTTGATTCTCACCAGCTCAATGTTAACTCAGCCTTTCATTCTTCTGAAGTCGGTAAAATGAGTACCCAGATTGTTGGGGGCAATATTCTGACTCTGTAAACTGCTTAGTGAGAACTGTAAAGCACTGTGAAGTGGTATAAAAGCTACTGCTATTGCTATCTAGAGGTGAATCTGGGGCATCCTAATCAGACAATTGATGTACTGGGTTTTCATATTTTACTTTATGATTATATATTTACTAATTTGTTGTGTTGCTGGTTTTATTATTGCTTTTACCCAGAGTTGTGTTTATGATGGATAACCATATAAATCTTTTAAATAAATTAATGAACTTTTGTCAAGCGGAAGGTTGTACTTGACCTTTGATTAATGTGTGGGAAGTAGCACTACAATAAGTGGGTGTAAAGGAGAAGACAAAAAGATCAAAATTTAAATTAGGTGTAATATTGAATTAATTCAGTCAATTAATCACAATTAATATAATTAATACTGATATGTTTAATCTTCAGTATTTATGCAGGAATTCACTCAGCCACACTCAATATGGGAACAATATGAGGCCCTGAGTAAATGCTCTCCTGTTTTGCAGCTCTATGTCTTTTCTTATACATCTCTCCAATCAGTCCACTCTTCTCCCTTTCCATCTACACTTATTATTTGCAGGGGGGACAGTCCCTCAACTTCTTTGAGACTAATTTTATTCTTTGGAAGCTAATTATTAGTTTGAAGTCTCCAACCTCTGTGTGTGCTTTATCTCTTCTTCTTCTTCTTCTTCTTCTTCTTCTTCTTCTTCTTCTTCTTCTTCTTCTTCTTCTTCTTCTTCTTCTTCTTCTTCTTCTTCTTCTTCTTCTCCTCCTCCTTCTCCTTCTCCTTCTCCTTCTCCTTCTTCTTCTTCTCTCTCTCCTTCCCTCCCTCTCCCTCCCCCCCTCTCTCTCACACACACAGAGGAATGCCAATCCTCCAGAAGATCATTCATCCATAAATACCCTATTCAACAAATTAGTGAAGTAGAAGAGAACACAGCGTGAAAAGAAAGCAGCTTTGACCTTGACCTGATGTTCTTTTCTGCCATTAAATTGGAGCACTAGGACTCTGAAATACAAAAGGTCCCCAAAGGGTACTTCACTGAGAACACTCTCAGGGTGAATTCCATCTTTGAGATGTTTACAATTATTCTTTAATCTGAAACTGAAATGTAATTAAGCTGAAGAAGAATCTCAGTTCTACGTTCAATTTCTTGGGCAAATGCTCCTCCCATAGCAGCTGTATTTTGAGAGAAAATTTTTTCCATAGCATCCATTCTGTGGTGTAACATGCAATAGCTTCTTAAATTTACAAATCTCCTATTAGATTTTATCTGGAAATGAATCCCGATGAAAAGCCAGCTTCTCCCTGGAAGGGAAAAATAATTTTCTGTTTGTGCAACATTCATATTTCTATAAAAATACGGCTGAACATCCCTGTGGACTATTAGGGAAGAGAACGTTCTGCCTCTTGCTGCTGTTATCTAATGAATTGCACAATTTTTTGCAACCCAAAGTCTGGTTGCCCTCCCAGAAAGTAATTTGCCAAAGTATTGAATTTAGCCAAAGGAAGAAATATGCTAATATTTTAAAATGGAAAACAGAAATTACCATTGAAGGCACTCACCATATTTTACAACCACTTAAAAAGTTAGCTCTTTTATGGAAAACACTTTTTAGCTAATAAAGATTTTTTTCTGGATAAATATCTTTCTTTAGAAGCTGATATATCTACCAAATGACCTTTTTTTTCCTGCTAATGCAGCTGCAGCTGCTATTAATGCAATCACTTTTTCCTACTTATTCCACTGCAGAACAACATTTTCCCTACAAAATGTTTTGCTGCCTGAGGTGAAGATGGTATGCCCTCCCTTCTAACCCCCACCCCACCTCCAAAAAAACCCTGAAAGCCTACTCAAAATCCAAAATCCTAAAGCCAAGATATACAAATTATAACCAAAAATGCATAAAATATCTTAAGAAGCTACTTGTAAGCACCCACAGCAGTACACTTTACAAGCACAGAATATTCATGACGATTATATAACACGTGGACTAGAAAAACATTAGAGAAAAATATGTTGAGGAAAAGATACTCTCTCATGCACAAATAAACAAGTAATTGTTAAGGAAAGATAACAAATAATAAAATGCATTTACAAATCTTCAAGGGGCTGAAACAGTTGATTAGATTATTCTAACATATTAAAGTGCATTTTTGCATGCATATTCATTGTTTCTCAATATATTGTGTTCATTATTTGTGTATCCTGGCTTTGTGTACACTTTGCTCCCTCTATTCCAAGCCAATTGGATTGCAACTGAGTCATTTTAGGACAGTAGTAAACAGGCAGTATTAGGTATCATCATGGAGAAAGCATAGAGTTTTATTTACATTTTTTCTCAGGCAATCACTACTGATGTGGCCTGCCCAGAAAAGACTCATTGGTCATCATTTAGACTGCTTGTTCTTAATGTATATATTTGCTGTTATTTCTTTTATGAACTGATCTGTGAGTAGAACAATGTGGTTTGCTTCTGTTTTCAACTACTCTATCTGTGGTTTGTTATGTATAAACTAGGAATACGCTTCAACTTTGGTCATTCTAACAAGGCAGGATCATAAAACACACCGACTCTCTTGGACAAACCATTGTTAAAACTGAAACAACCTTATTAAAACCTGTAGTGAGGATGCAGATGGCAAGGAAAGGAAGAAGAACCCACATAATTTGGCCTGGACTGCCATATAAGAACAATGCATCTGATTGCATTTCTACAGTATTCATTTCAGACTTTATCTAGGTAGCCAGCTTTCTATAATCCAGTATTTCCGTAATGAGGTACAGTCTCTCAGCATAGAGCTGGGTTAAATTTTCTATCAGGAACCTTTAAGAGTATTCTTTTGGCAAATGCAGGGAATGAACATGAAGCTGAAGCAACATGTGGGTAGACCTAGAGCAATTCTCCCTTACTGAACATAGAACATAGAATAACAGTGTTGGAAGATTTTCTAGTCCAACTCCCTGCACAAGCAGGAGAGTCTATATGATTTCAGGCAAGTGGCTGTCCAGTCTCTTCTTGAAAGTCTCCAGTGGTGGGGCAGCCACAACCTTTGAAGGCAAACCATTCCATTGGTTGATTGCTCTCATCATTAGGAAATTTATCCTTAGTTTTATGGATACTTTCCATCCATTGGTTCTTGTATTGCTTTCTGGTGCTTTGGAAAATAGTTAACCTCTCTCATCTTTGTGTCAGCCCCTAAAACACTGGAACACTGCTATCATATCTGCCCTTCTCTTTCTTTTCACTAGACTAGACATACCAAATTTCTGTAACCGTTCTTCATATGCCTTAGTCTCCAGCCCCCTAATCATATTTGTTCTTTTCTGCACTTTTCACTATCTGTAAGGATTTTTTTTTCCTGTTTGAATATCTGGCACCTTTTCCTCCTTCATCACCTTCGAAAATCATTTCCCAGCATCAGTTTACAAGGGACAAGATATAGCTCATACTAGAGGTCTTAGCTCATCAAATTAAATAACTTTTTAATTTTTTTAAATTAGGCACATGAAATCAAGTTAAGGTCTCCTTAGGATGAGCTGTTTGGATTGTACATCTTGCTTGAAAAGCATATATTCAGAAACTCCAGAATCTATTTTCCTCCTATATGTCCATGATGATGGTCCTTAACCATGCTTATTATAATATCATTTGAGGCTGTCAAGGAGATGAACTTCAGACTGAATTCAATCTGATCTGGTTATGAATCCTATCTTCCCAAATCACCTCTAATACAAAGAGATCCTTGTTAGAATTGGATTATTTAATTTGTTCAAAAATGTTTCAGAGTTGAGGTGAAGCGTCAGATGGCTAATTTGCTGATAATATGAGGTTCTTCAGGGGATTTAAAAGAAAAATGAGCAGCAATGTGCCTTCAATCTGAAAGAAATAGCTTATAAAATTGTAAATGACTTTGGCTGATCTTAAAAAACTGAGGAGGATTGGCGCTGTTGAGGATTTACGTAGGAACTACAATGACATGTCCATCTGGCCATTAGGAATTTAATCCAATTAGAAGGGCTCTGCCATTTTCAGAGTAGTGATGAAAATTTGGAGGCAAACCTTAATAAGTCCAAGAGAAGGAATGAAAAGATGATAGAGCAGAAAAATAAGCATGCGTATTGGACTTATGATAGTTTTCTTGATAAAAAAAATCAACTAAGTCACACAGCTATCATGAACAAAAACAAAATCCCTATGTTAGGGATAATTTGAACTAAAAATTTCTAATATCTTTATATAATGTGACATGGCCATATTTAAAGTAACAAAAGCTCCTACAGCTGAAAAACAAGAATTGAAGTTGCACAAAATAACAATCCTGCTGATCAACAGGCTGGATCAGTTCCACTATGAGAAAGATGTCAACTTTTGGAGATATTTTTGATAAAACAAAATAGAATAAGGGCAGAAATAGAAATGTATAAATAAATATTCATGGTATAGAATGCTGATGAGAAGCGTTCTGTTTCTTTCCTCAGAATGGTGAACTAATCCAATGAAGTGAAATAATATTCAACATTTGAGGCAAACAAACAAAAGTCCTTCCTTATGCTGTTTTTAAAGTATGGATTGTATAACTTGTGTATCGGACAGAGGCATGTATATGTGCATATTTCTTACCGTAATCTACAGTCACAGAATTATTCTTTTTCTAGTAGTTAAGTAAAGATTCCCTCAAGTTCATCTTCTCTCCTGGTTGTTGGGGTCTGCCAGCAGCCTACAGAGCTGGCAGCGGAGTCGGACAGTGAGGAGGCTGGGGAGGAACATGGGCCAGTTCTGGACTCTGGGGAAGGCCCAGATGAGGGCGCTGCGTTGGAGGCAGAGATGGGGCCAGGGCCATCTGGGAGGTATGTGCTGCCTCAGGAGCCTCCAGAATTACACATCAGAGAGGCAGAGGAACAGGAGGAGCCTGTTCCTAGTGTGCGCATGCACAGAGCTGCCAGAAGGCAAGAACAGTTAAAACTAAAGGGACAATTTGGGAATAAGACCTGGAGATGATTGGTCCCTCCTATAAGTAGGTCTTTGGCAGCTTGTCAAGGGAGATAAAGTTGGTGATTATCCCAAAGGACTTCTCCCAAAGGACTTTTTGCAACTAATTGGGAATCAGCTGTGAATGAACATAATTCACAGCTGTTGCAATAAAAGAGGTTTTTGGGACTACTCGTGTGCTTTAATGACTCAGGAAGCCTAGGTCACAACAGTGGTGTGGTTTTCGACCATTGCTTTTCCTAGTCTGACCTACACCCAACACACACACACAGGGAAACACACAAAAATGCACCTGGTTGGTTATCATTACAGGTACTCCTCAATTTACAACATTAAAGTTTAATATTAAGATAAATAACATTCTGAATTATACAGAATTACTGGGATCCAGGTTTAATCATATTTACATTATATCTGTAAAACTATAGTTTACTTATCCAGAACTAATTTATTGCACTAATTCCAGTGGGTTTACTTCTAGTTAATCAATAGGATTAAGTCTTGATCTTAATAGTACTTATTTTTAAGAAGTATGGTCTAAGAAAGAATTAGCAAGTCATTTCAAATTTATTCAGTTTCCAGTGAAAGAGCATTCTTCATTTGAAAAGACATTTTTAATTATTTACTTGTGGTATATCAATGTGCTCCTGCAGTTAATATAAATTAGTTTAGGAGTCAGTGTTTTACATTTTAAAAAAGATTTCACTTCCCTCGTGCAATTTTGGCCCTTGAAGCAAATTCTCTTTGGAGAAAGAATTAAAGCAGAGTTGCGCTGTTAGGAACAGAGCAAGATAAAAAGAAGCAAGTTAAAAAAAAAAAAAAACCTCTTTTATAGTGCTGTCTGATGTCATTGAGAAAGATAGGGTTAGGGTACCTAAACCTTCCCCTATCCCATCATCTCTCTCCCCGCTCTCTCTCCCTCTCCCTCTCTCCCTCCCTCCCTCTCTCTCTATCTCTTAGCCCTTCAAATATTGTGATCCCAGCAAAACCCTTTAGTTGTTTTCCCTACAGCCTAATTATCATTCTGTGCTGGGAGAACATTAAATGCACTGTTTACCACCCTAAGATGCTGGCAGAATGAGGCATGAATTATTAGCACCTATGAAATGTTAAGTTCCAAAACATTGCTACAACTCTGGGAGGAAAATATATGTGTGCGGGTATCATATGATGGATTCATATAAACTTTATGCTTCCATCAGTGTTATCCATTAACACTCTTGGGATATTTTCATTGCAAGAATGTTTAGTGCAGTAACAAGAGAGTGGTAAAGATTCAAGAACATTCTGTAGTTTTTGGCTAAACTGTGTTAGTTTTGTATATTCTAAGAGGGACATAAAATAACCAATTACTATATAGAATTGAGGCCTTTGAAATATGGTGCTGAAGAAGACTCCTGCGAGTCCCTTGGACTGCAAGGCAATCAAACCAGCCAGTCCTAGAAGAGATCAACCCTAACTGCTCTTTAGAAGGCCAGATCTTGAAGATGAAACTGAAATACTTTGGCCACCTAATGAGAAGGAAGGACTCACTGGAGAAGAGCCTAATGCTGGAAAAGATTGAGGGCAAAAGAAGAAAGGGACGACAGAGAATGAAGTGGCTGGATGGAGTCACTGAAGCAGTTGGTGTGAGCTTAAATGGTCTCCAGGGGATGGTAGAGGAAAGGAAGGCCTGGAGGAAAGTTGTCCATGGGGTCGCTATGGGTCGGACACAACTTTGCAACTAACAACAACAACATAGAATATATTTAAAGAATCTGTGTGAAGTCCAATATTATGTAAACAACTTTCGATTACCCAATGCAATAGCATGATTGTCTAAGAAAGCCGCAAAATAGGAACATGCATGTCATGATCTCATCATACAAAGGACACAACTTAAAATAATTGCATCAGAAGTTGAAGCATTGATGTAAATTGCAAAATCATTTGGATGTCATTATGGCTTATAACAGATCCCCATGTGCAATAGGAACTTCCTCTCCTGTCTGCAGGCCTTTATGCTCTTCAAATCCTCTGAGTAGGTTTTAGAGATGTGAAGGCTACAGAAGAATGACATTTACTTATTAATCATTCTGCTAGCATATGTTTAGCCACAGATATTAGATACCATCTGGATTTAATCCATTTTTATGGCAACTAAATTCCAAACTTTTGAACAATAGAGATATCAAATTATGTATTCGAAATGCCATTCATCATCCTCAAATAGGCTGAAGTATTTGCTGAAAGGTGAGCAAGAAACAAGACATATTTAATAACGGCTGGTATGAATCACAACTCTTACATATTTGGAAGCATTCTATACAAATGTTTGTCCATCTCCTTCCAAAATGAATTGATTAGGAGGAATGTGGCTCCATCTCTGGTTACATGGAAATTGAACTACAAATCAGCATATATAGTCAAATAGGATAGAATATCCCTAGAAGGAGCAAGGTAGACTTGTTTTCATATCTAAAAGTGAAATATCATGGCAACATTGATATTTTGCACAGAAACATAACAGTTCAACCACTCAGAGTTGGCTTGAATCATGAGATGGCTGGCAAATAAATTTTTAAATTATAATAATAACAACACTTTAAGTTATGGACGTAGTCACTGTGACTTTGTAAACTATGATTAAGCACATTATTGGCTAGTGTAGTACATAAGGTCTGCATCTACGATAGACATGACATCTTGATACTCCATGATCACATTTGCTCTTCACCCAAGCGCCTTGGGTCACAAGATTGTCACTTTGAGCATGATAGTGGTGGCATTATTCTAAATATGAACAAGTATTTTAAGTGTAATTAATTAAACATTTTAATTAAATTATGTCTGCCTCCCTACTTTTTGGGAGTGTTGCCCTTAGCTCCCAAAAAGTTAAGAATAAAATGGAATGGAACGGAACGGAACGGAACGGAACGGAACGGAACGGAACAGAACAGAACAGAACAGATCAGAACAGAACAGAACAGAACAGAACAGAACAGAATAGAATAGAATAGAATAGAATAGAATAGAATAGAATAGAATAGAATACAGATTTGAAAGGGACCTTGGAGGTCTTCTAGTCCAAACCCCTGCTTAGGCAGGAAACCCTACACCACCTCAGGCAAATGGTTATTCAACATTTTCTTAAAAATTTCCAGTGTTGGAGCATTCACAACTTCTGGAGGCAAGTTGTTCCACTGATTAATTGTTCTAACTGTCAGGAAATTTCTCCATAGTTCTCAGTTGCTTCTCTCCTTGATTAGTTTCCACCCATTGCTTCTTGTCCTGCCTTCAGGTGCTTTGGAGAATAGCTTGACTCCCTCTTCTTTGTGGCAGCCTCTTAGATATTGGAACACTGCTATCATGTCTCCCCTAGTCCTTCTTTTCATTAAACTAGACATACCCAATTCCTGCACATGTTTTAGCTTCCAGTCCCCTAATCATCTTTGTTGCTCTTCTCTGCACTCTTTCTAGAGTCTCAACATCTTCTCTACATTGTGGCAACCAAAACTGGCGAACAAAAGTTGTCTGCCCTCTCCTAAGTAACAAATCTGTTAACATAACTGTGCATATTTCTGCTCCCATCTGCTATCCAGGAAATTCTGCATTTCTCTTACATACCGTATTTTTCAGAATATAAGATGCACCTACCTTTTTTGGTGAGGAAAAAGAAATCTCCCTCTGCCTCTGCTTCTGAGCAATTTTGCCTCATTGCAGCAAACAGCAAACAGCCTGCTATACTTTCATTTTCGTTTTCAGCATAGCTTGATTAGCACAAGGGAAAAAAAATCTGCTCCAGCAATTTACCTCTTTGCAGCAAGCAGCAGAGCCCTGCGCTAAACAGCTGAGAGCAAATCAGCTGAGAGTTGGGAGGCCGATCCAATCAACTTGTGCTAATTAGGCTGTGCTGAAGCTGAAAGGAGCTGTTTTTTCTTGGTGTTTGCTTGCAAGGAGGTAACTGCTGCGAGGCAGAGGCCAAAGCGTGGGGGCCAGGGGAAGGGGAGGGCTACATTCTGTGTATAAGATGCACCTAAATTTTCACCCCCTTTTAGGGGGGAAAAAGGTGCATTTTATAATCCAAAAAATACTGTAGCTATAATTTTTTTTTTGAAATGGGAGAAATGGGAACTCAGCAGCATGCTTTAGATTGTATTAAAGAGTGTGGCCTCTAAGTAGCGGAACCATTTATGTTATACAAGCCTTTAACACATTTCTTGTCAAGGAGTCGAAAAAAATTCCTAATATGTTTAGGGGGCAAAGAAGTTTCTAATATGTTTCTCCTTAGCAACATATGCAGACAAAAATAGGATGGGGTGGGGGGAACGTATCAAGCACCACTTTGGAATTCTTTCCCTCATTTTCCATGCAGTGGCCCTAAAATGCATTTTCTTCTGTGCAGCATATTAACATTTTATCTCTCGCTCACTCTGTGAGTGTGAGTGTGTGTGTGTGTGTGTGTGTGTGCGCATGTGTGCATGTGTGCATATGTGTGTGCATGTTTATCTGTATGGGTCTCTTTTGCTCAGTATTTGTGTGTATCTGTATACCAGGGAGACAAGGGATTGGTAAACTAGGCATGTACTATGGGCAGTAGTGGGATTCAAGCAATTTAACAACCGGTTCTCTACCCTAATGATTTCTTCCAACGATCAGTTTGCCAAACTACTCAGAAAGTTAACAACCGGTTCTCCCAAAGTGGTGCGAATTGGCTGAATCCCATCACTGACTATGGGTCATGTGACTAGAAGGGAGGGTGCTTAGAATGGAACAGCCATTAGCATACTGTTGCTAATGCTGCCCAACAGCATTTCTCTTAGGGATATACCTGTGCATATTTTTTTCTAGAGGTTTTTTTTCCTCTGCTGAAAGGGAAATCCAACTTATTTTCTATCTTTCATTCTCCACCCCCTCTCTCTCTGTTTCTCCCCCTCCCCCACCCCCGCTCTCTATGTTTTATGTGTGTGAAGAATTGGAGGTTTTAAACATCTACAGATGGATGCCCCAGTTTTCATTCTCATACATCCTGTAGCACTTTTTGGGAACTGAATACAAAGCATATTCTACATCAAGCTTAGATTCATCCCTATTAGTCTATTAAAACTTTTTTCACTATTAGCAATTGTGGGTAGAGAAGTAGTGAGCTAGAAATAAGTCTTCTCTGTGTTTGTTTTTTATGCTAAGATTCAAATGCTGCTGCCTTTTTAAATAAATCTCTTTTGATTAAAGTTACATATGTTGCCTTTGGGCATTTGGATATTTCCTTTATTGCTTGGTTCTTGTTTACCAAGGGAGTTACTGAATCAGATTGGCTTGGATTTAAAGAACATGAAAATGGGGATAGGAAATCTCTGTTCTCCAGAATATCTGAGTAAAATATTGACATCTAATTACTAATACTGGTGTGGCAAGAGCCATTAATATTTCAGTCACCTCAGCTGGGAGACTTTTTGAATTACTCCCACGCATACTTCATATATTTTAACCATCATCTTTCATTCATATTTGCATGCCTTTATCATACATGCAACATCATATATAGCATTGTAGTCATTACAAACTATTATTTGAAAGAGCTGTGATGGCCCAGTGGTTTGAATGCAGTATTGCAGGCTAACTCTGCCCACACACCAAGAGTTTGATCCTGAATGGCTCAAGGTTGACTCAGCCTTCCATCCTTCTGAGGTCAGTAAAATGAGGACCCAAATTGTTGAGGACAATAGGCTGTGTAAACTGTTTAGAGAGGGCTGTAAATCATTATGGAGTGGTATATAAATTTAAGTGCTATTGTTATTATTCAATCTCTGGATATTTATGTTGCTTCCTTCTGAATCATACTTTCCTTAAAGCATGGCTTAAGCAAGCATAAAACCAATCAACTGAATGAAAAACAGCAGAGTGGCAGAAGAAAATCTCTATACAGTATATAAAAGTGAAAACCACTCACATCATAATCATGAAATCTCCAGAACTGTAAAGCCTACAAACTTGAAATTTGCCATGTATGTTCCTCTTGGTTTCTAGGTGCTCACTAAGAAAGGATTTTTCAAAATGACCATCAGAGCATTAGTATTTCCTATATTATTATTAACATGCTCTGATGCTAAGGAGTTCCCCCTCCCCACCTGAAAAGAAATCTGTTCCAAATGCAAAACACAAGCAGAGGAGGGGAGTTTCACTTTCAGTTTTACTTTCACAGCAGCAACCAGGGGATAGGATAGCGGAGGCTTCTGTGGGGCAAGCCTGAGGAGAGAAAGGGGATAGGATAATCTTCTGTGGGGCAAGCCTGAGGGAGAGAAGGGGATAGGATAGGGGAGCCTTCTGTGGGGTAAGCCTGAGGGAGAGAAGGAGACAGGATAGGGGAGCCTTCTGTGGGGCAAGCCTGAGGGAGAGAAGAGGATAGTATAGGGGAGGCCTCTGTGTGGCAAGCCTGAGGGAGAGAAGGGGAGAGGAGAGGCCAATCGCAACTACTTATTAATTTTCAAGCTGTAAGTGTTGATTTATCAAGCCCCATCACATAGTTTTGTAGCAAAGCACAGGGATCCAGCTAGTCTATATATACAGTATATATAAGCCAAATACCACTCACTCATCATGAAATCTCCAGAACGGTAAAGCCTACAAACTTGAAACTTGGCACGTATGTTCCTCTTGGCGTCTAGGTGCTCGCTAAGAAAGGATTTTTCAAAATGACCAGATCATTAGTATTTCTTTATTTATTTTATTAAATTTTTATACTGCCCTTCTCCTACTGGACTCAAGGTGGTGAACAGCCAAGAATAAAAAACATCTCATACAAAATTTAAATTTTTAAATTTTTTTAAAGAATTAAACAAATTTTGGCCCAATAAATTTAAAACACCCGAACTAAAATCAATTTACAATTAAAAATATCTAAAAATATCTAAGGGGGGTGTTATGCCAGCCCAGCTTGATGAAATAAAACAGTTTTAAGGGCACGGCGAAAAGCACGAAGATCTGGTATCTTACGTATCTCCAGGGGCAGGTCGTTCCAGAGGGCAGGTGCTGCCACAGAGAAGGGCCTCCCCCTGGGGGTCGCCAGCCGACATTGTCTGACTGACGGCACCCTGAGGAGTCCCTCTCTATGGGAGCATACAGGCCAGTGGGAGGCTATCGGTGGCAGAAGGCAGTCCCATAAGTACCCAGGCCCTAAGCCATGGAGCACTTTAAAGGTGGTGACCAACAACTTGAAGCGCACCCAGAAGACCACTGGAAGCCAATGCAGCTCACGCAGGAGGGGGTCACATGGGAGCACCCCATCGCTCCCATAATCCCCCGTGCGGCCTCCAGGTGCTCCTCAAGGGGAGCCCCATGTAGAGAGCATTACAGTAGTCCAGGCGGGAAGTGATGAGTGCCTGAGTGACCGCGCATAAGGAGTCCCGATCCAGAAAGGGACGCAACTGATGAATCAGGAGAACCTGATAAAAAGCCCCCCCTGGCCACAGCCGTCATATGCTCTTCTAAAGACAGCCTTGCGTCCAGGAGGATGCCCAAGTTGCGAGCCCTCTCCGTGGGGGCCAGTAACTCGCCCCCAATAACCAGCGATGGCACCAGCTGGCTATATCGGGACGCCGGAAACCACAGCCACTCGGTCTTGGAAGGGTTGAGTCGGAGCCTGTTTCTCCCCATCCAGACCCACACGGCCTCTAGGCACTGGGACATCACTTCAAGGGCATCATTGGGATGGCCTGGGGTGGAGATGTACAGCTGAGTATCATCAGTGTACTGATGGAACTCCACCCCAAAATCACGGATGATCTCGCCCAGTGGCTTCACATAAATGTTGAACAGGAGGGGTGAGAGGACCAACCCCTGCAGCACCCCACAAGCAAGGTGCCTCGGGGTCGACCTCTGCCCCCCTGCCAACACTGACTGTGTCCAGCCAGAGAAATAGGAGGAGAACCACCATAAAATGGTGCCCCCCACCCCAACCCCTCCAACTGGCGCAGCATGATACCATGGTCGATGGTATCAAAAGCTGCTGAGAGATCTAACAGGACTAGGATAGAGGAACAACCCCTGTCCCGAGCCCTCCAGAGATCATCCACCAATACAACCAATGCCGTTTCCGTGCTGTGCCCAGGCCTGAAGCTGGACTGGAGCGGATCTAGATAGACAGCTTCATCCAGGTACTGCGGAAACTGTCGCGCCACCACACTCTCAACAACCTTCGCCACAAAGCGAAGGTTGGAGACTGGACAGTAGTTAGCCAAAACAGCCAGATCCAGAGAAGGCTTCTTGAGGAGGGGCCTCACCACCACTTCTTTCAAGGCAGAAGGCAAGACACCCTCACTCAAAGAAGCATTAATAATCCCCTGGAGCCAGCCTCGCATAACCTTCCAGGAGGCCAGCACCAACCAGGTAGGATACAGGTCCAATAAACATGTGGTCGCGTTCAGCCATCCCAGAATCCTGTCCTCAGGAGCGACAGGGTCAAACTCCTCCCAAATGACATTCTCAAGACCTGCCTCCATCATCCCACCTGTACCACCCAGTCAGAGACCAAGCCTTCCCAAATCTGAGTGATTTTATTGTGCAGATATTGCACAAAATCCTCAGCACGACCCTGCAAGGGTCTCACTCCCAGATGGAGAAAGGAGCAGGTCACCCTAAACAGGGCGGCTGTTCATATACAGGATTATATTCACATACTCTGATGCTAAGGAGTTAGATGTTCTACTCCCCCTTCCCACCTGAAAGGAACTCTGTCCCAATTGCCAGTTGCCTTATATTAACATGCTCTGATGTTAAGGAGATAGACATTCTACTCCCCCTCCCCACCTGAAAAGAACTCTGTTCCAATTGCCAGTTACCTTATATTAACACGTTCTGATGCTACCCCTTCGCTAAACCGGGTGTGGGCGTGGACAGCATGTGACTCATCCGGCCTGCATGCTGGGACATTCTACTCCCTTCCCCCCTGTTCCAACTGCCAGTTGCCTTATATTAAAATGCTCTGATGCTACGGAGTTACACATTATACATTAAGTTTCAGGCTTTAAGTGACAATTTATCACACCTGATCACATAGTTTCATAGCAAAGCACAGGCATCCAGCTAGTATGAAATAAAAGAAAATGAAGGAGGAGAGGCAAAGCAGAATGAAATGTGAGCCTGGATAGTTCAAGAACCATAGTGGACAACAATAACTCTGGCAAAAGAATACTAAGAGTTTAATACTAGCAAAGTGGATGGAAAATTCAACATAATCAACATATTAGTGTATCTTTTCATATAAGCATATACAAAAGGAAGAGTAACTATTCTGTTCTTGGAACAGAAGGATTGAAGTCCTAGTCAGACTTGACTGCATCTTAAGTATTTGGCTTTGGGAGACTATATTTCTGAAACAACCATTTTCTCATTCTTTACTTTGGAGAAGATAATATTTTGAAATCCTGTTGCATACAAAATAAGTGATATTTAATATGTCCAATTAATATAAGTATAAAAATAGACACCTTTGTATGATGATACTTGACATACTTCTTCCTTTTTATTAAAGCTAAACCAAGTGGTTTAGATTACAAAGAAAAGAAAAGGCTACACTGCCTATCTTGCATATTCTATTTATCTTTATGCCAATAGCAGAACCCAATATTAAATTTATCTTATCATATTCTAAACCCTTAGTTAAATAAGAGCAAAAAAATGGAAAATATATAAGGTTGCTAATATACAGAACAGTAGATCCTCTGAGAAATATAATCAGTTCCCCTGTTGTACAGCTCAGCCAGATAACTCCATTTACTGTAAGTTCTGAATTGTAACTTTTTTTCTGATTCTCAAGTTTAACCAGTCAAGTGGTAAAGAAGAAAGGAGGAGGAGGAGGAGGAAGAGGAGGAGGAGGATGATCATCCACTGATCCTCCTAAGAGATCAATATTAAAAATCATCAATTATATTCTTATATCATTAATATTGATGCAAAAATTGTAAACCAACCAAATCAGTAATAGCAAACCCCTGCTGAATCATAGGGGGGGGGGGGGAGATTCGTTATTTAGTTCTTAAAAGATGCCTCATTGTCCTAAAGGTGGAATATGATAAGTCTCTGGCAGCCACTAAGTGGGCATGCCAGATTCTCCTCATTCAGCAGTTTCATCCAGGTGTTAAAAAATCCATGAGACTGGCTAAATCACTCCTCACAATAGGAAATGCTAAATTATGAAATATTAAAGACCAAGCAGTACCGTTTGACTTCCCTGACCTTGCTTTCAGTCTCTCCCACTCAGAACTTACTTTTAGAACAGCACTACTTTCTTAATAACATATTTGCCTGGATGTGCTTGTTTAATCCTTCAATGATTACTCCTAGCTCTTTGTCCACCTGCTTCACAAATAATCAAACTGTTGAAGTAATTGATCTTCACCTGAATGGAGCTGTACTGAAAGACCTCTACCCTGGGATAAGCCTGACCTTATGTCATTTCATTTCTTAATAAGGTCAAAAGCCATCAGCAGCATCTATTTGAGGAATAAAATATTTCAATTGTGATAAAAACAAAATAGGCTATACGTACAATATCAGACAAAAAGCAAATGTTTTAACTGAAGGAGCATCAGATTCCGTTCATGTCAGCTGAAAAATTAAAATTTGGATGTCATACTGCCACTGAAATTTTCCATGCTATACCATTCAAAAAAATACAAATTTCACACAGGTAAACATCTAAAAACCATATAATTCTGACACCGCAGAGCAGTGGCTGATCTGCAGAATTAATAAATTTGATAGAAATTGGAAAGTTTCCAGTTTAAACTTAGTCTTACATTCCACAGTAAGGGCTAAAGTTACATCACTAGTTTGTGTTGACCTAATTCACATGATTAGTGCCATATTGCTAGCAATTTGAATTGTCTGAAATATCGTATAAATTTTGTGTATTATTTGATGAAAAATTCAATAGCAGAGAATAGGCTATTTAAAGGTTCAAAGATACTTAGGTCCTGCATGTATACATCAACCCAAAGCCTCTAAATATAGAAGCAGAATATCTATAAAACTAGTTTCAGCACAAGAGAGACAGTGACATTATTGACTTCAGCATGAGTACAAAGAAACTGCAAACATTCTAGGTTTACAGAAGATATATTGACGGCATTAAAGCAAATCAAAGAGCCAAGAAGTGCTTGTGCATTTAGTACTCTGTTGTGAAAAAAAAAAGTTTATTTTCAATATCACTTAAAACACCCAAGTGTTAAATTAGTTCATCAGCATATAGTGATAATATACTCAGCAAATAAAACTGAGTATTGGCGATAAGACATAGCAAATTTAGCATGCTTGGTGTCTTTAGTAACCCCAGGCATAATATGTTAGCCTTAACCGCAACATTGCTAGGAACTGCATACAAAATACAGTTTCAAGGATCTGTAATTTATCTTCAGAGTATTCACACTGCATAGTCTTCCAGGGAAGCACAGCTATTCTGTTTATCCCAAGAGGAATGTTTGTTGCATGTAATGTACATAATTACAATCATTGTGATTGAAGAAATTTTGGGAATATAAGGCCTAGAAATCTATGACCAGATTGTCAAATAGAATTTAAAATTACACTATTCCTCTCTGGGGTAGGTAACATTATGCAAAACAGAGAAAAGGAATAAGCAACAGCAAGCCAAAGAAATTGAGACATGAGATAAGAGATAAAAGAAAGAAAGAATTACAGCTAAATGCAGTTTACTCCAGTACCAGTGCCATTCACAAGGACTTTCTATAAGCTGCCATGCTACCAAACCATCTTTGCTTTTCTTGCATCCATATCAGGGGTGAAACCCAGCAAATTCTGACAGGTTCTGGAGAAGCGGTAGTGGAAATTTTGAGCAGTTCGGAGAACCGGTAGCAGAAATTTTGAGTAGTTTGGAGAACCAGTAAATACCACCTCTGACTGGTCCCAGAGTGGGGTGGGGATGCGGATTTTGCAGTATCCTTCCCCTGAAGTGGGGTAGAATGGGGATTTTGCAGTATCCTTCCCCTTCCACACCCACCAAGCCATGCCCACCAAGCCACGCCCACAGAACCAGTAGTAAAAAAATTTGGATTTCACCACTGATCCATATACTATTTCATATGTTGTCTTTTTTTATTTAAACACTAACCTCTCAGGTAGAAGATCATTAATGATGATGAACCTAGAACTAAAGAGAAATTTCCTGACAGCAAGAACAATTAATCAGTGGGACAGCTCCATTACTGAAGGCTTTTAATAAAAGATTGGACAGGTGTTAGTTCAGAACAGTATAGGATTTCCTGCCATGGGCAGGGAATTGGACTAGTAGACTTCCAAGGTCTCTTCCAACCCTATGTTCATGAACCCCATCAAATCATGACTGCCCTAGACAAATTTTCCTGAACAGATTGACTCTATCTAGATTATATTTGTTTTGAGATTGTCATTCATTTTCTCTATAGCAACTCAATGTACTTCTCTCACTCACTTCTGTATTCAGTCGACATTCATTCAGAATCCATTGATTTTAGCTTTATCTCTTCTTAATTACCACACACATTTTTAAATATTCTTTCCCCATGGCATTCAACTTTTATGTTTCGCCTGAGATACCCAACTCTTATTTCTATATATTAAGTGGGGAAATTATACTCTTATATGCAGTCATCTTCACTTCTTTCAACATTCATTCCTCACCACACACCACATGGTATCATTCTATCAGCATTTGTACATTTTACAACACTGTCTTTAGTAAACATTCTATCAGTGTACCTAAATCTGTTTGCTCTCGATCCTCCCCCCCATATATATAATTTGCAATTATTTGCTCCATTTTTCTGATATTTGATATTTTAGTTTTCAGATCTGTATACTTCATTGAGTCATATAGTCCAACCATCACTAACAAGCATCTGAATTCTCAGAAAATAACAGCTTTTTCCCATAATTTTCTTGACTCGGGGAAAAAATAACTGCCCATTTTCAAAAGGACAACATACTCTGTGAAACTTTGATCACACTATTATGGTGGCCATCTTGACTTCTTTGACTATAACCAACTGGAAACCTCTGCTTGTACACCCCCTCAGGTACACACACAGAAGCCACAGTTCAATTGCAAGTTATTTTGAGATAGACCACAAAATTGCTCAAATCAGGAGTAACAGGGATTGTAGTTATAGTTTGCCTTTATTCTATGTGCAAGTGCTTTCCCACAATTGTGCCATTTCTACAAATTATCCTTAGGAACAGAGAAATTGATATTTAATGCAATTACTTGGAGTATTTTTACAATGGATTGATCTGGGGGAAATCTATTTTACAACTATTTCTGTTAATGTGCACATAGAATGAGATTTTATTAGAATTTAGATATAATTTCTGAACAGCTTTGTATAAGCCTATATGTCTTTCTTTTAATTTCCCTTATTTTTATTGTACGGGTAGTCTTTGACTTACAACCACAATTAAGCCCAAAATTTATGTTGTTAAATGAGGAATTTGTTAAGTGAGTTTTGCCCCATTTTATCTGCATAAAAGTATCTGCGTAAGAAGATGTGCCTTATTTGATGATGTACTGATATTCGCTCAACTGGCAAAAGAAGGGGAATGTCACTGCGTTATTTTATTTGCCAGCTGAACTCATCATTTCTGGACTGTCAGACTCTCCGTAGCTTGCCAACTTCTTATCAGTAAGCTACGTGTTTCCGTATCCACCCACATTCTTTCACATTCCTTCACATTCTTTCCTTTGTTCTCCTGCCAGCAAGGTTTGGCTTGGACCGGCAGGAGACCTCGCTTGCCAAAATGTAACAATTACTTTTCTTAGTTAGTGAGGTGTTTTATTTTCTTTATAACAAATAAATGAGTTTTATTAGAAACTTTTCTTCACGTTTCTTTTTCAGAATATTGCAAACAAGGAGGAGCCTCGATTCATCTCCTCTAATTAAACCAGGGTAATTAGTCCCAGATCCAAACATGGGATTAATAAATGCCATGACACTGACAAGTCAATAGGGAAGTCAGATTCACTTAATAACCATGTTACTACCTTAACAACTACAGTGATTCACTTAACAACTGAGGCAAATAAGGTGATAAAATGGAGCAAAACTCACTTAAAAACTGGCTCATTTAGCAACAGAAATTTTGGGTTCAATTGTGGTTGTAAGTCAAGGACTACTTTTACTTCTACATTTCAATACATATAAGCTAACAGACCGTACAAATTAATTCAATCAATGAAAACTGCATTATTCATAAATTTAACCTCCATTTACCTGAAAATCAAAAGGGCCCTTTGAACTCAACAGGAGTCATATCTGAGCAGATATGCCCAGGGTTACCCTGTTAACATGGTGACAATTGAACAGAAGTCGAAGTATGCATTTTATTTTATGCTGGGATGATATTTTGTAGCATTTAGTTTAAAAGCAGCTGCAGTCTTGAACCTTTTCTTCATGTTATCTCAAAGGTCTTTTCAAGGCTGGGTGAATATGACATGACATTCCATTTGTTCTCAGCATAACTATTAGCATCTGATAAAAGAACCCCAACTTTAACACTCTTTGACTTTAGCAGAGAATTCTGAAAGAAAACAATATGAAACTACCATTTCCACTAGCAATACTTAAGGTGCTATTATACTCTGGGAGCTCAATCTAGAAAATTCAAAGTATCTTTGTGCTAATGATGTGAATATGATTTCACCATATCATTACAAATAAATATTGCTATCTAAAATGCACCCAAAATTATTTTCCCCACTTCTGGTGTTATAGTTCATGTTCTGATGCCAAACATTATACTTTGGTTATTGGCAGAAAGAGTGCATTATGATAGGGCATTAAGATGGGGCTTCTAATCCTTCCTGGTTGACTCATCTGTAGAGGAACACAGGTTCCAGAAGATACCAATATATTTTAAAGAGCTGAGGTGGTGCAGTGGTTAGAGTGCAATAATGAAGGCTACTTCAGCTGACTGCTAGCTGCAGTTCAGCAGTTCGAATCTCACCAGGTTCAAGGTTGACTCAGCCTTCCATCCTTCTGAGGTGGGTAAAATGAGGACCCAGATTGTTGGGGGCAATATGCTACTCTGTAAACTGCTTAGAGAGGGCTGTGAAGCACTGTGAAGCAGTATATAAGTCTAAGTGCTATTGCTAAGTGCTATTAAAGGTGGCTATCGAGTTCACATAGGGCACTGCACAGATTCTTTGTTATGCCCAGTGTAATTCCTTGTGAACTCTATATTGCATTGAAAATTTGCTCAGCAAACATCTTTGGAAGATTTTGAAGGCCACTATAGGCTGAAATACGTGGAGGTCTATTTATTTCCTAGTTCCAGTATGCTAAACTTTGAGGTGCACATTCTCCAATGGCCATTCTGAAGATTGTCTTTTTAAATGCATTTGTACATTAGAGTAAAAATGTACAGGAACTATACTGGCAAGGAAATTTTCAGTGGACCTATGATATTAAATGAAATAGGTTACATCTTTTCATGATACAAATGTGCATACAAATGTTGGGAGCCTGTTATCAATTTGTTCATCTAATAAAACAGTTTTGATAAAAGGAATTCAGAGACATAGCATCTGTGATGAAATTCTCATTATTATGGTAAACATAATAAATGTGGTAAATGAGGGCTGGGAGTTATTTAACTAAACATGTCTTTATTATAAGAATGTTTAGCTAATTAGTTATCCTCAAAAACAAATAATCAAGCAAACAAACTTGGAGTTGTCTCGTAGCTGGATTTTCTGGTTCCCTAGAAGAATCCCAGCACTATCAGCTAGATCTAAAAAAAAATATTGTGGACAAAGACAGTGACAAATGATTTCTATATTGTTCATAAGAAAACTACATGGATATGTGTATGTCAGCACTAGGAGTCAATCTCAACTCTGGAAACTCTGTATTTCATCATGCAGGACATCCATTGGAAAATAAAAATAGCAGGTGTGCTATGTCTTATGAATTCTGCTTTCCATTGTGGTCAATGAATCCATCCATTGTGGTCAAAATGTTAATCCAATAGAGTGTGTTATATTAAAGGTTACATACAGGATATATTTCAAGAGCAGAATATCAGAATTGTTTTGTCCTGATCTTTTCTCTCAATGACATGCCCTTGAGACTTGGTGTCTTTAAATACTGGGATGTTTTATTTGTTCTTTCCTGAGCATTTCAGCATTTACTTAACATTTTGTCTTGATTATTTAAAAAAGCACGACAAACTAATAGTTTATCAATAAGGCCTCCATAGCAGTTTATCATCAATTTGCTTCCATTCTTACCCATTTAGGGGGTCAAAATTAATTTAATTAGAATTGGGAAGTTATCCCTTTCAATCAATGTCTGCTAACGGTGAAGACATAAAGTCTCCAGCCCGATGCTTTGCAATTGGAAATGCTAAGTGATAAATGATTTCTCTGCTTGTTTCCTAGTCACTCCCTAATGCTTACTTTCAATCCATTGTGGTTAGTTTTGATCTGTTTTCTCATATTGAAGAAAGAAAATCGTTATAAAAAAAAGCAACCTATTTCGATTTGGGCTATTAAAAATTATCAACATTTCATTCCTAAGAACAGAAAGAGAAAATAAGGTGAAAATACAAATGGGGAAATAAGTGTGCTTAAGCTTTAGCTTCTTAAATTCACAAACATCCTTCCAACCATAATTTAGAGCTGCTTTGAACTAAACAAAGCAGAGCCTCTTCTTACATCCAAATTTAAGGAAATTAGGTTCTTCTGCAATTTTTTTGTTCAAACAAGATTGAATTATTCATGAAATGTAGTTTAAAATGCCCCTCCACATTCTCTTCCTATAAAAGGGGAAGCACTTTCTGTGATTCCCTTCCCCCGAAAGTTGTTAAAGACAAAAGAGAAAAGGGAAACATAAATATTCTGTCCCTGACACACTTTTTCATCTTGTGATTCATTCACCCACCCAGCCACTTATACAAATATGCATTAACTCGCTTTCACTGCTTTTCATGTCTACTTGGCAAAATACTTTCCAAAAATTCTTTTTCATTATTTTTTCCTAACAGATGCCATTTCAAAATAACTTCAGAAACAAGCTGGCTTCATGGCATGTGTGGAGGTTAGACAATTCCAGCTGAGATGATAAAATTCTTGTCTGCATTTGCAACAGCATATAATAATCCCATCATAAATTTCATTATATGGAAAAGAACAGCAAAAGTAAGTTATCCCCTTAATATACTGTGCCAAGAAATTGATTGACGCTTTGAAACAGAATTAATTATGAAGTACCCGACTCCAGTGTACAAATAATTTCCTATATGTTCCTGAATCTATGCAAAGAGTAAACATCTCTCATAATCCAAACCCTTTGTATTTGTATTGGTCTAAAAGCTTATTACCATCCCAAATTGATGCAATAGTTTCATTTTCCTATTATTCCAGAATGGGCCCTTACTGTATGATAATAGACTGCATGACTTGTCAAAAATGAGTTCACGTGACACATGATTATATATCTCCTACAACAATGTTCAATTCACCTTGTAGTCTATTTTACGAATACATGAAATTGTATCAGGGCAACTGAAGAAAAACAATAGATTCCAACAAGCAAAATATTTCAACCTAGAACTAAGGAGAGAAGCAACCTAGAAATAAGGAGAAATTTCCTGACCATTAGAACATTTAATCAGTGGGATTACTTGTCTCCAGAAGTTGTGGGTGCTCCAACACTGGAAGTTTTAAAGAAGAGATTGGACAACACGTGTCTGAAATAGTATATAGTTTCCTGCTTGATTAGGGGGTTGAACTAGAATACCTCCAAGGTATGCCTTCAGAAGTTGTGTGTGCTTCATCACTGGAGGTTTTTAAGAAGAGACTGGACAGTCATTCATCTGAAATGGCATAAGGTCCCTTGCTTGAGCAGGGGGCTGGACTAGAAGACCTTCAAGGTCCCTTCCAGCTCTATTCTGATTTTAAGGGGGGGTTTACTGTGAGCAGCAAATGCAATGAGGAAGAAGGGCGGAGTGGGAAAGAATCTACCTGTGCTGTTTTGTACTCTCCATTAGCCAATGGTAAGAAGTATCAGAAAAGATACAAATGTAGTAGCAAAAATCTACAGAAAAAGCAAGAGGAATGAAGCAAGCGGCTAGGTAGATGGAAAACACTACTGTTTTGATACGGGAACTCTGTGATGGGAACCTTTGCTCCTTATTGCATTTTTTACTTTTAAAAAAAGAAAGAAAGAAGCAGTGAAACCATCAGAGATTAAGCCTTTCAACCACCATTGCTCCTTTCTTGTGGTGGGGGCATGAGAAGAAGCAGAAAAGGTGCACAGTCAAGTTTTCTGAATAGGCAAAGGGTTCTGCTTCTTCATTTTCATGCATCAGTTTAATTCTACCTGAATTCCATTCTAGAAGGCAGATGTTTCACTTTGCAGACTCCTGATGGGTTCTGAGAAGCCGAAGGAAAGGAAGGGAATGACACAAGGAGCTCTTGCCATCTTGGCTAATATATGGAAATCCGTATCAGTCAAAGCTCATTTAATACCTTCTAGATATATATATATATATCCACCCTAATAAGCATAATAACCTTATTAAAATCCAAATCATTTTGTTGGCATATGCTTTGTCAGGTGATAGGATCCAGCCAACCTTGTTTGAGCTTAGAATCTAAAGCTTGGTCATTACCTAAAGGATGGAGGAGCTCATGTGGTAGCTCATGACCTAAAGGAGGAGCTCATGTGGTAAGTGAATGCGGACTATGGACTAGAAGACCTCCAAGATCCCTTCCAAATCTGTTATTCTGTTGTTTGTTTGTTTGTTTGTTTGTTCAGGGAAGCCAATAGATATCATAAAAGAAGGCTTTTCAATATTCTTGCCACAAAAAAAAAAAGAGCATTCCTATTTCCACACAAGCACCAAGAGTTAAATTTGAGTTTTGGGCTTCTTTCTTTTCCCTTTGCAAAATGATACCTTTAAAAGGCCTCACATTTTAAGCTAAAATAAAGATGCATTGACCTTTAATTACTGCCAGGAAGGCTTTCCTTATGTTCTCTTCTTGGAGATCGATGTATTTATCAGGGTGTTTACGAATGTGAGATAATCTTTTAAATGTTCTAAAGGCAGCTGAGTCTGTTGACCTTTTCATCAATTAAGGAGATATTTCCCTACCTCCAGAAGATTATTCTACATTTTCTTTGCTTGGAGGTCATACAGTAAATAGAAACTTTCATGTTTCATTGTCATTGTGGCTGTCTTTAATGAATGGCTGATGCTCTGGATATGGAGGTTATTTATTATCATCACTAGATTTCTAGAACTGTCGTTGAGTCATTTTGGGAGAAATGTATTTTGGGGAAAAACTGACATTTTGAGCATTTAAGTCATCCTTCTTCAATATTGAACCCAGGGTGAACTGCTACTGGTTCGGACCAGTTTGCCCGAACCGGTAGTAATAAAAGCTGGTTTGAATGAACGAGCAGCAGACTTCATAGCATTTCACCCCTGTATTGAACCCTCCAGATGTGTGCAGAGTGCAACTTTGTAAATTTTACTAAGAGGTGCCTTTTTCAAAAGGCAACCAGACTTTGTTTTTTCTTAAAGACATTTTGCCTCTCATCCAAGAAGTTTGGTTGAGAAGTGAAATATCTTCAAGGAAAAACAAAGTCCAGTTGCCTTTTGAAAAAGGCACCTTTTGGGACAATCATGAACTGGATGACTGAGAATCTTCATAGACAACTTTACAAATTGCCCACCAGCCAAGTGCTAAATTGGGTAGTTAAGATACAAATATACCAGGGGTGAAATCCAAATTTTTTTACTACTGTGGGTGTGGCTTGGTAGGTGTGGTGTGGCTTGGTGGGCATGGCAGGGTAAGATACTGCAAAATCTTCATTCCCACCCTACTCCAGGGGAAGGATACTGCACTCCCTCCCCACTCCTGGGGGAAGGATATTGCAAAATCTCCATTCCCACCCCACTCTGGGGCCAGCTAGAAGTGATATTTGCTGGTTCTCCGAACTGCTCAAAATTTCCTCTACTGATTCTCCAGAACCTATCAGAACCTGCTGGATTTCACCCCTGAAATATACGTATATTAGATGCAAATACATATCTATTTATTTCAAAGATTAAGAGCTGGAATAAAGAAAATATTCTGTGTTTCAAACTTGAAATCAGTTGCGAAATGCCCATAGGACATTTTTAAAAACACAACAAATATTATCTGAAACATTATATAGCTTTGACTTAATCACCACCCTTGGATTTGGCACTAAGATCTTATAGGCAGAATGCTTCTTATTAAAAATAAAATAAAAATAGAGGGCTGCTTCAAGATCCACTAACAAAAGGGCAACTATTAGCAGCTTCTGCACTTCCTTTATCCTGAGCATGATCTGGGCAATGTATGATATGTTCAGGGCAAGCAAAGTAGAGGTTACCTAGCTCAGGGGTCCCCAACACCTGGATTACACTTCACTACTGGGCCATGGCCTATTTGGAACCAGGCCCTGCAAGCGGCAGGCCGGCGCATGTGCACACACAATTTGCACCAATTGAGCTGCATGCGTAGATGCGCCAGCCCACTGCTCACACAGTTCTCTTCTCCTGACCCACCAGGCCTCCAAGCCACAAAGGTTGGGGGGCACTGATCTAGCTTGTTCCATTTGTATTGTAGGAAGATTCCATTGGCTCAAAGGCCTTTACACTCAAGAAACATCTTGAGAGTTTAGAAACAATTCTAAATCATCTCAGTCCCAAATATATATGTACAACACAGACACATTACTCTGAGAATACAGAAATCCGCGCTCTCTGAAAAATTAATTTATAACAGCAAGAAACTTAAAAGGGAAGCAGAATAGCAACAAAGTGAATTAACAAGTCATATACTCTTAAAGTGTCAACTGAGACATTGGGGATCATTCCTCGCCTATTTGAAAATCCATTGTTCTTTCTTAACCATGATCCTTATTGGATATAATTTCTCTGTGATCATTTATTGCTTCATTTTCTTCTGTTATTCACCCAAAGCTGCAAAGCTGCCAAACACTCATGAGTTTCTTGTATCCAATGGAAATTAATGCACTTCTTTAAATCTGAGTTATTTAGCTGCACTTTCAGGAAGGTGCTTAAAAAGGGCATCTCTGCAAAGAAAGTGAAATAATTAAGAATTTCTTTGAGTTCACAGGCTTAAAGTAATCACTCTTTGCATCAGATGAGTATTCTAATGGGAGACAGGGAAAGAATGAACTTCAAGGATGATTGTCTGAGCAATGTGTTGCAATATAATTAACGATGCGCAAGTATTGCTGTATTTCAAAGAAACCTGTCTTGTAAGAAGTTTAATCAAAGCAGGTTACTAAAAACCCCTTTCAGAATTAGTTACTTTCAGAATTACTTAGTATTGATTTCAAGGAATAGTTGCATAGTGTAGTAATAATATATTGTCTTACTACAGTAAAAGTAATTATAATATTGTTCTGGGCTGTGGAACTTGGAGTAACAATGTGGCAGTCAAGAGAAGGAATGAGGATGGAGAAACCATCTCAGAAATAACTCTGTAAAGACAAGGAAGGGAAGAACTGTTTTCAGGCTTACAAAACTTTGTTATTGTAACTTTATAATAACTATTGTGTTAGTACTCATGGTTTTGGTTTCTTGACTGAACATCCCCACCTTGAAGGGATAAAATACATTAAAAACCATTTTAAACCCTTCTGTCTTTTTCCTTTTCTTCCCCATCTTTTAATCAAAATCTCTTGGTTGTCATCATGATATGATGAGAGAGGTGGGGGGAGAGAGAGAGAGAGAGAGAGGGAGGGAGGGAGAGAGAGAAAGAGAAAGTTAGTTTTGGGCAAGAAAATATTTCAAGCGGCAGCCACTTTTATTTAGAGGATTACCTTATCTATATTTGTATATAATTTGTATAATTTATAATATAATAAATAAACAAACAAATTTATCTCTCTATTTCTGAAAGAGATAGAAGTCTTATTGTTCACTTGGAGGAAATTCAGAAATCTAATCTGTAAAACCCAGATTAGACTGATAGGTCTTTATAGAAATGACTTGTTCATACTATTATGGAAAAGCAAAAAGTTGTGATTTGATTTTAATGCCTTATTTTACTTCAACAAAGAGAGTTGGAAATAAATGCTTCTTTTTCTTTTTTTTTCCCCTCCTAACTTTCCTCACTTTTCTTCCCCCTTACCCCCCCCACTGCTTTTCTATTTACTTTTGTATTTTGTATTTTACAATACTTTATAACTCAATAAAAATGTTAAACTGATAGTCCCTGTTCCATATATTTTTAATAAAGTTTCTTCTTTTCTATTCTCTTTTTTAAAAAAGTCAATTTCTTTTTCCATACTTTGTAGCTATAACATAGGGGAAATAAACAAGAAAAAGAGACAAAATCAAAAGAGGTTAATAGAAGAACCTAAGAGACTGGAACTAAAATTACAGAAAGTGTTATGTATTGATACTTTTTAAGCGGGAGTTTCAAACCTGCCTACGATTCTGATTGGCTGACAGTCTCTCCAGGATTGTATATAAGGAGGACTGCAGCCTCTGAGTTTTTGCTGAAGTCTCACTGTATATTAAAGAGCTGTTGTCACTTGCTTGCTTGTGCCTCTCGTTATTCCCGAACCACTTCATTGGCGACGAAGGTGGGATTGAGGCTACAAGAAGCCGACCAGTGAGACCACGAGCTTCAGCTAGGCGACGAGGCGAACCACAGGAGACATACCGGACATGTCTGCCTACGTTCCGCCCAAGCCTTTTGATCCGACCCGCGAAAAATGGGTCTCGTACCTAACGAGGTTTGAATGCTCGTTAGAAGCCAGCGACATGCAGGGCCTCTCGGCTAATCGAAAGAGAGCCCTATTCCTAAGCCACTGCGGACCGGACGTGTTCGAGATGGCCGAGTCACTGTGTGAGCCAACGCCGGTTCAAACAGTCTCATGGGACACCCTGATGGCAACTCTCCGGGCTCACTACGCTCCGGTCCCCTCCAAGTTCGTGCAGCGATACCAACTGAGGCAGCGCGTCCAACGAGAAGGAGAGCCGGTCAGCGCGTACATGGCCAGCCTGAGAAAAGCCGCAACTCATTGCGACTACAGAGACTTGGATGACGCGTTGCTTGAGCAACTGATCTGTGGTGTTCGGGACATTAGGCTGCAACGGCGGCTGCTCGCCAAGCCTGATTTGACGCTCGCCGGAGCCCTTGACGAGGCCAGGGCTCACGAAGCCTCCACAAAGGCCGCTGAAACGCTACAGCGTCCGCCGACCAGCAAAGACAGCCCCAAGTCTGCCCCGGTGCACAGAGAAGACGCCGGATCCAGCTCGGAGTCCGAGTCGGATGAGGACGTCTTCCGAACAGAGCACCGGAGAAAAGACACTGGCAGCCCCCGGCGAAGCTGTCCCAGCTGTGGTGGGCACCATGATAGACTGTCCTGCAAATACAGAGAGGCTATTTGCAGGCGTTGCGAGAAGAAAGGGCACTTGGCGCGAGTCTGCAGAGCCATTCTGCCCAGAAGTCTCAAACCACGTGAGCGCCGCAACCAACCGGAATCAGCGCGCCAGAAGCAGCCAACGAGAGAAGGCGGCGCGAAAAAACGGCGCGAATTTGAACCGCGAGATGGCCGCAGCATACACATCGACCAGGCCAGCACAACGGTCGAGGACAAAGTCAGCACGGTGGTCGAAATCAACGGAAGACCGTGCTCGATGGAGATCGACACCGGATCAGCTCTCTCCATCATGTCGTGGACAACCCTAAAGACCCTCCTGCCGTCGTTCCGGAAGGATCAACTCTCCAGACAGAGACTGCGCATCCTAGACTACCAGGGGAACCGAGTCCCCCTCGAAGGCGTGGGCACGTTCCGGGTCACCTACGGAGACTACGAAAGAGACCTGCCGCTGACCATCGTCACGAAGCAGCTGCCGAGCCTCCTAGGCATGGGGTGGTTCCGAGCCCTTGGCATGGGCTTCACCGGCGTCCACCTGATGTCCAAGTCAACCCTGAAAGACAGCCTCCTGTCCGAGTTCCAGGACGTTTTCGGGGACACGTTGGGCAAGTATGTGGGGACCCCTATTTCACTAAACTTAGACCCCAACGTAGCCCAAGTAAGACTAAAGGCCAGACGAGTGCCGTTCGCATTGAAACCAAAGATCGATGCAGAACTGGACAAACTGATTAAGCAAGGGGTGTTGGTTCCCGTTGACCATGCCAAGTGGGAGACCCCCATAGTCACCCCAGTTAAGTCCGACGGCTCAATCAGAATTTGCGCCGACTACAAGTGCACGATCAACAAGGCTTTGCAGCCGAGCGCCTATCCGGTGCCGATCGTGCACCATCTACTACACTCCCTGGGCCCCGGAAAAATTTTTGCCAAATTAGACCTGGCCCAAGCCTATCAACAGTTACCGGTCGACGACGCCACGGCAGAGGCGCAAACGATCGTGACTCACAGGGGTGCATTTAAATGCACCAGGCTCCAATTTGGGGTGAGCGTCGCACCCGGCTTATTTCAAAGCACCATGGAGCGCCTGTTGCAAGGACTTCCGGGAGTAGTCCCCTATTTCGATGACGTCTTAGTCAGCGCCCAAGACGAACACCAGCTAGGGGACAGGGTACGGAACGTCCTGTCCAGATTCAGAGAAGCGGGACTAAGACTTAAAAAGAACAAGTGCAGGATAGCGGTCCCCTCGGTAGAATTTCTGGGGTACAGGGTGGACGGCACAGGCATCCACCCTACCGAAAGCAAGGTGAGGGCCATCAAAAGCGCACCAGCCCCCAAATCCAAAGCTGAGCTCCAAGCCTTCCTTGGACTGCTCAATTTCTACTCAATGTTCCTAAGAGATAAGGCCACGGTCGCTGATCCCCTTCACAAACTCTTAGGGAAGAATGTACCATGGGTCTGGGGGAAACCGCAAGCGGCCGCTTTTGAGGCAGTAAAAAAACTCCTATCTGAGGACAGTTTCCTGATCCAATACAATGCAGAGCTGCCGCTCGTCTTAGTTTGCGACGCCTCCCCCGTAGGAGTTGGTGCCGTCCTAGGCCATAGACTGCCGAACGGCCTAGAGGCACCTATTGCCTTCTACTCCCGAACTCTGTCCAGCACAGAACGGAACTATAGCCAATTGGACAGAGAGGCTCTGGCTGCGATTGCGGGGGTTAAGAAGTTCCACGAATACCTCTATGGCCGAAAATTCGAACTTGTGACTGACCATAGACCATTGCTAGGACTGCTAGCAGGCGACAGGCCAACCCCCGCTGCCCTCTCCCCCCGTTTAACAAGATGGGCGATTTTCTTATCGGCCTACTCGTACCAGCTCGTCCATCGGCCTGGGCGGACCCTGGGTCATGCGGATGCCCTTAGCCGTTGCCCCCTTCCCGACCTGCTGGACAACCCAACACCGGAAACCTCCGTCCTGTTGTTGGACACGTTAACCTTGGGGCCCATCTCCTCCGGCGAGGTGGCGAAGGCATCAAATAGAGACCCTGTTATCCGGACTGTTATGGGTTGGGTTTTGAAAGGGTGGCCGGACAAGGTGGTCGGGGAGGAGTACCAAGGTTTTGCCAACAAACGAAATGAACTGTTTACGCAAGGGGGGTGCTTACTGTGGGGCGACAGAGTGGTAATTCCAGCAAAACTACGAGATAGAGTTTTAGAGTTATTGCACGAAGGGCATCCTGGCATCGTTAGGATGAAGTGCTTAGCCCGCAGCTATGTCTGGTGGCCCAACATGGACCAGGTCATTTCCGAGTGGGTGGGGAAGTGCAGACCCTGCCAGGAGTCTCGCCCCGATCCCCCAGTAGCGCCCATCCGAGAGTGGGAGAAACCAAAAGGCCCATGGGGGAGGATCCACATTGATTTTGCCGGCCCGTTCCATGGCCAAACGTTTTTAATAGTAGTGGATGCCTTTTCAAAATGGCTCGAAATCGTATTAATGCCATCCACAACGGCCGAAGCGGTTATCAAGGCCCTAAGAAAGTTGTTTGCCACCCACGGCCTGCCGGATACCTTGGTGTCGGACAATGGGCCCCAATTTACAGCAACCCTTTTCGAAGGCTTCTTGGCCGGCCTGGGAATCCGCCATGCCCTATCAGCCCCATTTCACCCGGCTTCCAACGGATTGGCTGAACGATTTGTCAGGACAGCCAAGGAAGCACTGTCTAGATTAGACAATGGGGACTGGCAGGCCAGGATAGATCAATTCCTTGCGGTTCAGCATGCATCACCATGCACGGCAACCGGGAGAAGCCCAGCAGAGCTCCTCATGGGGAGAAAGCTCCGGTGCGTGTTGGACAGGCTTCACCCTAACTATTCGCACGAAAACTTTAAGGGTGAGACCTGTGGCTTAAGGCAGTTTCAGGTTGGGTCCCCGGTGTTTGCTCGCAATTATGCCAGCGGTCCTCTGTGGGTTGCAGGAACCATAGTGGGGATAACAGGCCCAAAATCATACACGGTGGACGTGGGGGTAGATAGGCTCTGGAAGCGCCACATAGACCAACTGAGGAAACGGGTGGTTGGCGAGGCAAACATCAACGCAGACATGTCCGAGCCTAACTATGACCACTTCTCCAAAACAGCTAACTCAAGCCCGGGGCCGCGAGAATACTTAGCTGACAAGCCCTGGTTCCAGCGCCGCCCCAGCGAGTCGCCACTCCCAGCCGGGGATAACCACGCCCCGGACAAAATCCAGGAGGTTCCATTGGCGGAGCCGGGAGAGACAAAGAGTCCCTCCGACCAGCTCGACGCCTCACCAAACACTGAACTGCGCAGGTCAACTAGGGCGAGAACTCAGCCTAAGCACCTGCGAGACTTTGTACATATGTTAATTTTTGAGTGTTAGTGCCTTCTGGGAAGGGAGGGGTGTTATGTATTGATACTTTTTAAGCGGGAGTTTCAAACCTGCCTACGATTCTGATTGGCTGACAGTCTCTCCAGGATTGTATATAAGGAGGACTGCAGCCTCTGAGTTTTTGCTGAAGTCTCACTGTATATTAAAGAGCTGTTGTCACTTGCTTGCTTGTGCCTCTCGTTATTCCCGAACCACTTCAGAAAGAACCAAACAAGAAGATTTTAAACAATCAAATGGAGCTAGTAAAACATAAAAAAATTTACTAGAGAAAGAAGAATTGCCACAAAAAATCAAAAATGCTAAACAGAACTTTTTTGAAAACACAAATAAACCAGGAAGATGGCTGGCATACAAATTAAAAACAGAGAAAGAGAAGAAATTGATACATAGGCTAGCAGATGAGAAAGGAACTTTATACTATCAAAATGAGGATAAAAAAATAATAAGTTGTGAACCTAGAGACATGTTTTAGCTGCCCAGAAGTATCCACCAAGTGGCATGGTTAACTACAATATAGGTGTTATATGAGTTACTATAGTGATCTGCAACATTAACAGGATGTAGCAGCAGTAATATATGGGAAATGTTGACTTGATGAAAATTCAACATATATCCAAGAATAGCGTTGTCAGCACCTACAAATCCAAGTATATAGTCTATAAAAGCTGTAGGGACATAAACAATGAAGCAATTGAATAATTTCTGTAGTATATAAGAAGCTGCAGACTCCTACCATGCTTCATTTTCCCATGAAACCATATTGGACTGAAAAGTACAGTAACATTAAAATAATATCATTCATGACTGCCAGCTTCTGGGCACTGGAAAAAATGTGAATATTGTGGATGACTAGTTTTATTAGTACCTGAGAGTCAGCCAATAGTTTGAGGATTTTAACCTCTTTTCTTGTCCACTCCTTTGAATGCATGTAAAATAATTGTTTAAAAAAATTAAAAGATACCTTCCCTTTTTACATTAATCAAAATCATTGTAGGCGAATCATTTCTTTTTATTTATCCTTTCTCCACCATTAGCCAAACTCAAAGGTTTAAAAGTAAGCTGCTATTAAATATAAGTTAAAGGTATGACATGGTTACTTCAGGTTACCCTGAAAACATTTTGGTTTACATAACACCATACCTGGGACATACATGCCTCATTTAATTTGCTGTTAATTCATCTGCACCTGAGACGGCATTGAAATGATAAAAGACAAGATAATAATGACAAAAATAAATTACCTGGACAATAAACTTCCAAACAAGATATATCTCTTGTATTCTTTATATAGAAGGCCATGAAAAATTGCTATTGGTACTAAAACCATTTATTTCTTAAGAGTGAACAACTTTGTTTAACATTTGTTTCAGAGCCTTATCCCTTTAGAATAATGAGATCTAAGCTAGAATATATTCAACAACCATTAATATTCTCTAAAGATCTTGAGAAATCTGTAATTTACTGATTTCATTATCTGAAGAAGTAGCCTTTCCCTATAACCCCTATCTTCAGAACACATGCAGTACATATTATTTTAATATTGCAGATATGTTATCATTTCCATTAGGTATCAAGTAAAATAGATTCTACAGGAAATTGGAAAATAAGTTGGAAAGCTGAATGATGAATTACCAGATGTGAGCCAGTGTCCTTGGAATACGCATAGAATTCTGCACGAACAGGACTTTCCCCTAACTATTTGAAGACCCTCTGCATATGTAACAGCACATCATTCATGAATGTTTTCTAAGTATGGAAGAAAATGGCAATAGTTTTTATTCCCTGCAGAGTTTGGTATGAAAGTTATGAAGCATTATCATGCTGATGGTCAAGGCAAAAAAAGGATATATAATGCCTTCAGTGAAGGTAGAATTCAGACAACAAGAAATATAGAATCCTCAAGTGTCATCAGCAGATAGGTTACAGTTAACCAGGGTAAAACATGATATAGATAGTCACTATTCATTCAAATAGGAGAGATGGAAGGAAAGGAGGAAAGTAATAACAGGGAGGTAAGGAAAGAAGAAAAGGAAAGGGAGAAAAGGAGAGGGAGGGAGGGAGGGAGGGAGGGAGGGAGGGAGGGAGGAAGGAAGGAAGGAAGGAAGGAAGGAAGGAAGGAAGGAAGGAAGGAAGGAAGGATATTTAGAAATACAGCTGTGGTGGAGACAAGACAATGATTTTTCAACTATGAACCTCCTTCCCTGATCGTTGCTTATGTAAGTATATCACAGAAATTGATAGAACCATCCATATAGGATTGTTTTTATATGCATTTCCCAGTTCTCTATTCCAATTATCAGTCATTCTGCTCGACTGGAAATAAAGGCAAAAATACATAGCTTCTTTCATTCATTTCTCTGTTTCTATAGTTCTTTTTAGTGATCATCTGTTCATTTTAAATTTTCTGAAGACAATATATTTGTATGCTTTCAGTACTATAAAATATAATGAAACCTCCCTACTACACAGGCTAAGACTATGCAGTACAGTACATGTTTTGGGATACAGTGTCCTTCTGTTGGCATTGATTGGAGCAGAAGCTTAAATCTTCTGACTATCTCTGCTATATAATAACAGAGAATTTGTTTTCCATGTACCAATCCATACATAACCAAAAACCAAATAAACCAACAGCCAACCCCAAGATCGCCACAAAAGAGAACAGTATTACTTATCTTGGTGTATACAAAGATCTGTAGAAATGTATTATTTGGGTGGGAAAATGGAAGAAAACAAAGAGGACTGAACATGCTCAATGCCCTCAAAAATTCAAGTATTTTCTTCTGCAATTTTTGTCGCTCATTTCTCCTTCAGTTTACAGGAGGAGTTGATTTCTCCTCCAACCCTGAAAAAAGGAGAAGATAATTTTACTAAAAAAAAATAAAAAAAAATCAAGGATGGGATTCTTGCTTTTAGTGTCTCAAAGCCATGAATCTGTTATCTAAAAATCTGTGTCCTTGAATGGGAAGTTGGTAGATGTCAAGAGAGATGCCTACACTATTTTAGTACCAAATCATACATCAAAAACAATGGAGACCGACTAAGGTGTTGTAAGAGTTGACCTGGTTTTATTTTTAAGTTAGAACATTATTATTATTCAGCATTGTTCATTTATTAGTAATGTTAAGATGAAAAAAAAAAGGGGGGGGGGACCTTAAATTGAGAGCTCAACTTCTAATGAATACATCCATTAAGGAACTGACATGCCATTACTGATTTCAGGAACATTTTGCTTAAACTTTCCTTTCCAGCCTAGAAAACTTAAAGTTTAAAGGCAGCCTCCTGATCAGGTACTAATCAGGGATAATCTTATTTTTAACTTGTTAGACTAGCCAAGATCATTTGGTATTACCACCTGCTCAGACTAGAAACTGACAAAAAAATCTTTCAATATCTGCTACATATAATTTCTATAATTCCATTTAGGAACTTAACATTCCTTTGAAAACAACCATACTTAACGAGAATCTTGTTCATTTCGTTTTAAAGGTCAGACTTGTATAATTCTGCTTTTTGCAAATAGGAATAATTTCAAAGAGATCATGTCTAACTCCAGTTGGCATATTAAATATTCATAACTCTATTTGATGCATGAGATATTTGAAATTCAAATCATAAAGTATTCTGGGTTTTTTTTTCTTTGTAAGTCAAGCCAGGCACCAAAGTGTCAAAGTTCTTAACAACAAATTAAAAAGTCAACAAAAGAAGCCTATCTGACCAAATGTCACTAATTTTTTCCATGATATACATAATCTGGATTAGCCAGTAAAATGGATCTTCCTTTCTTTTATAATAGCTAATGTAAATACCTCTTTCTGAAGCTATAAAGTCAGTATTGAAATTACTCTTCAAAAAGATATGCTTTCCTTCAGAAATAAAGATACCAGATGGTTCTGTCTCATCTTCTTTCAATGCTTTATAGCATGTGCTTCTATTGGGATTAATATCAAGTGTGCACAAAATTAACTCTTCCCAAAGTTATTCCAATTCTTCTATTCTTCAGCATAATTTTAAAATGTTTGTGAGAACAAGCTTATCAAAGAAGTAGAAAAGAACACCAGATTCACAATGGGAGGTTCATATTGACTAAAATTAATATATCTTTTCCTTACATATTTTAGTGCTATTTGCATCTTCTTTATCTGCCTTTAAATGGCACCAGCAAACTGGGCCATCTTGTATATGTGCTAAAATGTAAATAAGTCATTAAGTACAATACAATACGATTTATTTTTACAGTCTTAGACCAGAGCAAATAAAAGCACTCAGTATATATACACTTAAAAATTCTAGTATAAAATAATAAATAACAACTAAAATCTATAATAAAATCCAGTGTCAATTATACATGGTCTGACTATACAATAGTTGCAGTCCCTAAACTGTGTGGCCCATTGTAGGTTCAACGCTAAAAAGGAAAGGACTAAGCAGTGCAAAGGGTTTGCCACAATTATTATATAACATTGCTATGGTGGAGAAGACATGTATTTCAGAGGTGGGTTCTACTAACCTTTATTCCAGTTCGCAATGTGGCCGCCGGTTTTATTGGCAAAATATGTTTTTTCCTAATCTCTGTATAAAAGGAGCATGTGACCCACAGACTCCACCTCTCCTGAGCCGCAGGGACAGAATCTTTTTGTGAATGGTATCCTTTTATACTTGCCATAAAGGATGGCCAATGGAAGCGCATGGCACTGTGCAAGTGCAAATGCTTTCCGGTGGTTTGTGATTCACTTCTGGCTATTTGGATACAACCATGTCCTCCTCCCTCCCCTTTTGGCAATTTAATGGAACTGATTTTCTGCTACCTTGTGCAGAATATTTTCTATCTTCAGAGATTAGCCTATGGGCCCTAGTATTGCCTGGTGGTTTTCTATGCAAGTTTCAGTGAGACTTGTTTGGTTTTTAAGCACAGATAAGGTTAGGGTGTTTGATACTTATTCTGTGGGTAGACAAGCAGAACATTCAGGCATGTGAAAGGATTTAATTATTATTCAATTATCATTCAATATTAAATAGTGCTGTATCGCTAAATAGATTTGCAAAGTTAAAAGCCACCCCTTATGGCTGGAAAGATTGGCTATCACTACTGTATGCTCATTCAAGATCTCCCTGAATTTTTTTTTTATATTCTTGTTTAGAATCGAATCGAATCGAATCGAATAGAATAGAATAGAATAGAATAGAATAGAATAGAATAGAATAGAATTTTTTATTGGCCAAGTGTGATTGGACACACAAGGAATTTGCCTTGGTGCATACGCTCTCATTATACATAAAAGAAGAGATACATTCATCAAGAATCATAAGGTACAACACTTAATGATAGTCATAGGGTACAAATAAGTTTCTTATCATCAGATATAATGGGGGGAGGTGATAAACTACAGAGACAACTATGGTTCTCCCACTTGACCCCACCTCATGTACTGATTCCAAAAATAATAGAATATCATCAGATAAACAAATTCCCAGGGATGTTTTAAAAGTGTGCAGGTCGCAGCTAAATTTTATTTTTTTTAAAAAATTAAGAATTTTTTAGAATAGGAGTGGAAGGAGGAATATGGATGAAAACTAAAGCTCTCATACTGCTGCACTTTCCATAATATTTAAGCAGTTTTTCCAGAAATATTAAATGACATTCTCTCTCCCTGTTTCTTGTTGGCCAGGAAGGTCATCATCTTTTCTCCACCATTATTGAAAAAAGAGCCTCAAGGTCTTTTGCTACCTAGACTTGGTTGGCTGATTATTTTTCCCAATAAATTCAAAGTTTTGTTGACATCTGGTAAGAACTAAAAATACTGGTAGCTTTTTCTTTTCATGGAGTTGCTTGAGGAAGGCAATGCTAGCGGTGTGGGATCATAATAATAAGAATAATGGTTTGATAAGCATAAATAAAACAATAGGGCTTTACGGGACCGCCTACTACCACAAATAGCCTCCCACCGGCCGGTACGCTCTCATAGAGAGGGTCTCCTCCGGGTGCTGTCAGCCAAGCAATGTCGACTGGCGGCCCCCAGGGGGAGGGCCTTCTCTGTGGGGGCACCCACTATCTGGAACGAGCTCCCCCCAAAGATACGGAGGATCCCGGATCTGCGCACCTTCTGCCGTGCTCTTAAGACCCTTTTATTCCAGCAAGCCAGCCTGGCCTAATTTTTCTCCGCTTTCTTTTAAATTTTAAATTGAAATTTTAATTTGTTTTAAATTTATTGGGATTTTAATTGTCATGGGCCAATATTATTTAATTTGGTTTTAAATTGTTTTTAACTTTTGTATTTCTGTATTTTATCCTGTGCCTCTTCGGGAGTAGGGCGGTATACAAATTTAATAAAACCTAACCCTAAAACCTAAAGCAGGGATTTCCATCTTAAATCCATCTTGCATCCATCCATTGATTGTTGAATGCAATGCAATATATGGGCATCTCAACATTGGTAGGCATTAACAGTATTGGCAATGAATATTAAATAATGAAATGTTCAGAGATTTATATTTAGTTCATCACACATCAATATCTACCCCTTTGTAGCACATCAAGATAATAACAAAATCAAAAGATTACTTAGGAAGTTACAGTATACCAAGTATGTATTATGATTAATCTCATCCATCACATATCTAATGACTGATAATCCCTTTCCCTACTCACATACCATTATTGATATACCTAATTGCTTTACTGACAATGCTTCCATATGGTTCATCAATAAATTATATTAAAATTAATAGAAAGAGCTATAAAAAAGGAATATTTAATGAGATGATCGTCATTCATCAAATGTGAAGTATCATAAAGAAAATATATGTTTCTAATGTCTTAATTTATTTATCCATGCACACAGATCACATAAACATAACAGAACACATTCATCAAAATTATCAACTCAGCACAAATGCCAAAGAGAGTGATTCAGTATTTAACCACCTAAGTCCCAAAGATGCCTTTTTCAAAAGGCAACTGTACTTCAGTCATAATAGTTTTTCAGTCAGAACTGAAGAAGCTTTTTGGATTAGAAACTAAATATCTTCAAGGAAAAACAAAGTCTAGCTGTTTTTGAAAAAAAGCACCTTTGGGACAACCATGACCTGGATGACTGAGAATCTCCATAGGCATTTAACAACCTTAGGTAGTATGGAGCAGTGGTGGGATTCAAATAATTTAACATTAGGTTCTCTGCCCTAATGACCGGCTGGGTGGGCGTGGCCATGGTGGATGTGACCAGGGGGTGTGACAGGCAACACTCAGCCTCCTGCACCCTCCTGGGAGCAAAAACGGGCTGCAGGGGGGCGCCGCATCCCTCTGCACCCCATTTTGGGCCTAGGAGGCCTCCCTGAAGCCTCCTGGAAGCCAAAATGGGGTGTGTGGGGACTCCTGGAAGGGGTGGGATAGGAAGGGGTGGGGCCAGCCAGCAATTTAACTACTGGTTCACCCGAACCATCCCGAACTGGCTGAATCCCACCACTGGTCTGCAGAAATGTTTAAATTCAAAATCTTCCATGGAATTCCACTTCTAATATGAGTTTTCAATTCCAAAAATTAGGCATGGCAAGATGTCACACACATACACACCCAAAGCCCCCACCCACCCACCCATCAGTGTGTGATGTAGGGGTAGGTGATCAATGTAATACATTGGACATTTGTTCCTACATGCTCTAATGGAGCAGGAGAATATTGGATTCAGGAATCAGCAGGTATTAGAGAGTCCTTTGCAATTTGTTGCCAAACACCGTGATCTGAGCACGTCTGATTCTCATTCAGTCTTGTTTTTATATATGGTGTACAGCTCCCTTTGGAGCATCAATTAATTTTATGCTTTCATCATCTGCAGCCCTTTTGTCTTTTAAATTGTGTTTATTTGTTGAGCGTTCTATTTTATCTTTTCTCCATATTTTTGCAATAATCTATTATGTTTTATTAACTTTTACAGATTGCTGCTTGTGTTCTAGAAGTTCTGTATCTTTGCAAGCACTATTTCTCTCCTCCTGATTTTGGTATATGTATATGGGATGGTGTGGATATCAGTAGATTAGGCAGTATTACTGAAGAGACTGGGGATTTCTCAATTAACTTTGGCAAACAATTACTGGAAATTTTGCAGAAATTATCTGAGTAAGTGATTGCTATAATAATAAGTAGAAAAATGTAATGTAGAACTGGTTGGACTAATCCCAATGGAATCTGGCATGCATCATGCTGTCATATCAATCTAGTACTGCTGTAAATTTTATCACATTATGGCGAAAGCAAGAAATATACGGCATCTCGAAAACCATGAGTATAATATAATATATTCTGATAACCCATGCATTGATTGATATGAAATGTGTCTGTATACATTTCCATCTAATGCTCTAATTTTTATACATTTCATCTCATTCAGAGAATGGATGGATGGATGGAGATATGTGTGTGTGTGTGAAAGAAAGAGATGATTTATAGATGAGAGATAGGAGGGAGGGAGAGAGAGATAATACAGTAGATAGAAACACAAACTCACAATGTATCTTTAATGTTTCTCTCACCCATTTTAGAGTATGTGAGGTCAGAGCTCTGGTTTTTTTTTCCAGGTAGCATTTAAGAACTGGGAATGAATCAAGGCAATTTAGAACAATAAAAGAAGTCCCTAAATTATACCTGTGACCTTTTAAAATAATGGTAGTTTGCATCCATCAAGGAAAGGGAAAGGAATATTATTTTTACACATTTTGCCTTTTTTGTATAATTTTACAGTGCCCAGAGTTTGGTTTGAGTATAGCCCCAAAAGTATTGTCCAGCTGCTAAACATCTCAGCAACTGGACAATACTCCATCCACATTAATGAATGTTAAAAATGTTGAATGAAAGAAGCACTAATTTTTGTATATAACATAGAAATTAATTTAAATGAATTGCTGTCACCAAACACTAAATACCTCGTATACTTTCACTTTGCTTACTCATGGCTAAAATTGCCTTCTATATGGTTTCTATGTCTCTTCTAAATCATTACCTGTTTGTGATAAGAATTTGTCAGACAAATATATAAACTCAGCAAAATTTGGGACAACCATGACCTGAATGACTGAGAATCTCTATAGACATATAGCATGGAACATTTTTAATTCTTCTTTTCTCCAAGAATAAGGCCATATTTTCCAAGATGGTATCTGTCAGTCAATGAATCCTCCAAGTGCTATAAAGGTAAAGGTTCCCCTTGCATATATATGTGCTAGTCGTTCCTGATTCTAGGGGGCAGTGCTGATCTCCGTTTCAAAGCCGAAGAGCCAGTTCTGTCCGAACACGTCTCCATGGTCATATGGCTGGCATGACTAAATGGCCAAGGGGCATGGAACCCTGTTACCTTCCCATGAAGGGTGGTCCCTATTTTTTTACATGCTTTCGAACTGCTAAGTTGGCAGAAGCTGGGACAAGTAACAGGAGCTCACCCTGTTATGCGGCACTAGGGATTCAAATCACTGAACTGCTGACCTTTTGATTGACAAGCTCAGCATCTTAGCCACTGAGCCACCACGTCTCTGTTCATTGGACATATAGAAATATGATTATTTGGGTGAGAGGACTTAATAGGAAAACTGGATAAATTGTAGAACTTATTGGACCAATTCCAACAGGATTTGGCATACATCATGCCCTCATAATGATCTAGTATTGCTATAAATTTCATTGCGTTATGGTGAAAGAAAGAAATATGTGATGTTTCCAAAACCATGAATGTAATGTAACGTATTCTGAAAACCCATGCATTGATTTCTGTGAAATGTGACTATGTAAATTGTTCTTCATTTCTTCGTACTTATTCTTTACTGTTCAGAAATTATGTTGATTTACCGAAGCTTTCCTGATAGATTAGTTCACTGTTAAATTAGTAAATCCTTATTTCATACACATTATTAAAACCTCAGCAATGGCAACCCACTCTTACTTGCCATGAAAATTGCATTCAGCTAGTTTCCAGGAATTTCTAAATCAAATCTATTAAGCAAACACAGATTTGGATTCTTCCCTTCATAGATCAAGGATGAAGGGGGAAAAAATAATACATAGAATTCTTCACTTACTGCAGATAATTTAAAAGTTTGTTTAGAAAAAACTGATCAATTGTGGATTGAGTTTCATGTACCATTTCATTAATTTAAATGTCACAAATAAGGGAAATGAAGTATAATGACTATAGCTATAAAGTCTAGCTACAGCTAGTATGGGAAAACTTCATACTAAATCATATCAGTTATAAAGGTTATAGCCAAATTGAATATTTCAATTCATTATAGCCAAAGTGTCCTGCTAGGTGCAGCTAAAATGGATCACATGAATTTTATTTGTATGGTTTTCAAATATGGTTTTTTTCTTTCTTAAAAAAAAAAAATCCTACTTGTGCCCGTAGAGAATTTCTGTCACTGTTTTAGCCTCAAATAGTTTTACAGCTGCTGGGATGGCCGAAGTGTAAATTTAGGATTTTACCGTTCAATGCAATTGGTTCATTTTCAGCAATGGATACTCATTGAGTGAAAAAACAAAAGGAATAGAAAAAATAAAATGAAATGTCCATATTATGTACTAAACAAGACTTTCACTGGATTAATTTAATATTTGTCTAGCAATCTAATTAAGAAAAATCTAGTGAATTTATTAGTAATAAATAGTCTGAAGGATCTATCTAAAATCAGCCCATAGATATGATTGACTATGCATGTTTGGCAAGTAAAGTTAATAAGAGTCTCTGAATTTATTCTATATTGTTTCCTCTAGACTGTATGAGCAATCCGTGGTCTGCAGGCTGCATGCAATATCAGGATTTTTCTGTATTTCCAGGAAGAAATATCACCAAAAATCCATGATTTATTTTTGAAGTTCTAGAATAGGTGTAAATTCATAAAAGAAAATTTAAGCAAGTAAAAAACCCAATCGCCAAGAAGGGAATTCTGAAATGTCTCATATCTTCATGTTTGTGGTTTAGATTTTCCATGTGATTCTTTATGTGTACTAACTTCCAGAAAAAAGTTCATCAAGAGTATTAATATGTTCTACAGCAGGGCTGTCAAACTCACAGCCTGCGGGCTGGATGTGTCACATGCTGGCCACACCCACACCCAGTTTAGCAAAGGAGGAAAAAGTCACAATATGTCACATGACATAACCGTGACAACGTGAGTTTGACACCCCTGTTCTACAGGTATAGACAGATAGACAGAGATACAGATGGATAACACAAAGGAAACAATGATTCCTGAATATATTCAGATCAAGGTAAAATGAGGATAAAGAATGAAGAATGAAGAAGAGCTTTCCAGAAGTCCCTGGGTGGTTGCATAGATTATTCATGTCACCAAGGAACAATCAGAAAAAGGGTCTTGAATTGCCAAAAAAAAAAAAAAATCACAAGGGATATTCTCCTAGTTTATTATACTGCTGATCAAACATGCAACAAAGACCCTACTGGGATTTCTCCACCTTTTTTTAATCAGTTCAGTCACTCTCATGGGTATGGTGGTAATTTGAACATTAGGAAAGTATTCACATTATCCAGAGTGAACATACTTTACTTGCTATGGAAGACATGTCCTCTCAATGCAATTAGAGTGCAGTACAACCAGATCGTGATTTCTGTTAAAATAAAAACATGTAGTTTACTGCCAAGAAAGTTATTGCCCTTTATCCATAAAAATAGACATTGTCTGCTAGGGAGATGTCAGCAAAAATACAACACTGAGTGGCATATATGGTTTACAAGTTTTTATTTCAAAGTGCAAGAATAGGTACTACCACAAGTACAATTTACTAAGTATGTGAATTATTACTGTGGAGTCCTTGGCGCTCTCTGAGCTTGGTTGTTTTCTTGCAGATGTTTCATTATCCAACTAGATAAGATGCAAGAAAACAACCGAGTTCAGAGAGCATCGAGGACCTGACAGTTCAATTATAATGGCTTGTAATGTTTTATGGAAGGAGGATATAGCCAAATAAATGAAGGAACAGCCAGATGTCCATTTCAACATGCAGCCTAGTTAATCCCTGCTGTGTTCATGCTCAGCTCACTTTTGCTTTTCTTGGAGGTTGCACAATTAGGAATCAAAAAGGTCAGACAACTTGCCTCTTATCAAGGGTGTCCATAGAGAGATAAATAAGTCAAGATGTTGCAACCATATGATCCAAATCACATTCCCTCTTTACATGTATATGAGCTGTGGTGGCACAGTGGTTAGAATGCAGGCTACTTCTGCTGCACTGCCAGCTGCCTGCAGTTTGGCAGTTCGAGTCTCATCGGCTCAAGGTTGACTCAGCCTTCCATCCTTCTGAGGTTGGTAAAATGAGGACCCAGATTGTTGTTGGAGGCAAGACGCTGACTCTGTAAACCACTTAGAGAAGGGATGTAAAGCACCGTGAAGAGGTATATAAACAGTGGTGGGATTCAAATAATTTAACAACCGGTTCTCTGCCTTAATGATTTCTTCCAACAACCAGTTCACCAAACTGCTCAGAAAGTTAACAACCAATTCTCCTGAAGTGGTGCGAGCTGGCTGAATCCCACCACTGTATATAAGTCTAAGTGCTATTGCAATTAGGGGAGGGGCTTTTATTGTATGATTGTGGCTGCCATCTTAACTTTTTTACTCCCTCCCTTTATCTCCTTCTGTATTTTGATTAGGCTTGCTCGTGAAACTCTTTTTACAAAAATCGTGTGTGTATGTTGATGTCTGTGTACCTTTCTGAGTAATATCTCATTCTCCCTCTTGTGCAGTCCGAAAACTCATCCAAAACCAAAACTTTCCTTAAATTATTTATGAACCAAATTCAGACAATTGGAGCCAGGCGTATTCCCCTCAAGAGCTAGGTAGTTACATGTACTTTTTATATACCTCTAAGCTAATTCAGAAATCCAAGTGCAACATTCAGTTTCTAGAATCATTCCATAGATTTGTAAGTCTCCCAGGAATTGGTGACTTTGCAGAACAAAAACAAAACAAAGTAATAGAAAATATAATTTCCGTACCAGTCACTGGAATGCAGAGCTTTTTTATTCTGTAGGATTCAATTGCATGAAATATATAGGCAATTTGTTTTCCAAGAAAGATCATTAGAAGGGAATATTGCCTATTTACATTTTTAGAAGTTCTAGATAAAACTGTATTGTGGTAAGTCAATTCAGATTTTATTGAAATGAGTCCATGGAGAGAAAGAGAGAGGGGGAGGGAGGGAGGGAGAGAGAGTGGGGGGGAGGGTGGAAAGTAGAATAAACAATATATAAAAATACTTCTTTCTGTACAAATCAAATTATGCCTTACATTAACCATGTAGCATGTAATCAACTCTGTTATTCTTGAGTTCAATTTGTGATGTGATGTTTATATTTCTCAAATATACATGGCTGTCCATCTCATACAAAATGATTCTTTGTGTAAATTATATAATGTTTCTTCAACTTTGTCAATCATCCAAGTAACTCTTTGAAAAAGAACAGATTTGGATCACATATGATACAAGAGGAAACTATTGCAAAAGAAATATAGAATCCAAAAATAGGGCCAGGGACTCCAGAGAGGAAAAAAATCTGGATAAAATTCCTCTACCGCAACCCTATGGAAGTGGCATATAAGTGCAGCTTGCGGTGCCATTGACTGCTCTGTTTTTAAACCCTCTCCATCATATGGTTCATAGTAACCTTATTATTAAGGAGTTGGAAAGAATTCAAGAAACCATGCTCTGAATCTTTTCTCTATCTTGTTTTGTTTTATATTAACTTTTAGACTCCATTATAGCGCCATTTAGCAATCTAAAGTTGCTAAATGTTTCCTATTCAGCTTTCTACATTTTGAACTTCTTTATTTGTAGCAGTCAAAAAATTGAACCAATGATACAGTATATTTATCCCATGCTCAATTTCAGATGAGCCTACCTCACTGTAATAGGAATGACAGGGACTGGGGATGGAGTCAAAAGAGGAATCAGTCTGGAGTCTCTACATCCCCACAAGCAGACTAAGTCCAACTCCTCTTGAATTCTATTAACTCTTATCTAGTGCCAAAATAGTGTTGGCTGTTAGTTCATTAGATTCCAGTATATAGGAACCTAATGTGTGGTCTTGATCTTTCACACCTGACACTCACAGACTTGTAGACCACTATGATCTCTCAAGATAAACAGAGAACACCAACGACTCCACAGTTCAATTCTGACCTACAAATGTTCTCTTCTATCTATAAACAATACCTCAATCAGGGGACAACCAACTCAGAAAACAATAGCTTAATCAAGGAACCATTGATTAAGAACAATTTCACCAACACTGACACAGCAAGCCACTTATATATAAGCAGAGAGCAAACCCCACTCTCTTCTAGCATTGAAATTCAAGTTCAAATCTTTATTGTCAATGCACAACACGTGTACAATGAGATTGGATGTGCCTCCCTTAGTGCAACCCCCTCAAACACAAAATACATCTCAACGACTCATAAAGGAAAGGAACAAAAAAAACCCTAACCCAATAGATCATACTAACAGACACACAATCCTTTATACATGCATATGCATAACATTATTATATTATATTATATTATATTATATTATATTATATTATATTATATTATATTATATTATATTATTACACCAGTGAAGACATGTTGCACGTTGTGCTGGCCTACAAGTCTATCATACTAAGTAGGTATGGTATTATGTTGCCTTCAGAAGTCTGACAGCCAACAGATAATGATAATGTTACCTGGTTAGGAAATATAACATCTGCAAGAAAGCAAGATAGCTCAGAGATCACCAAGGATCTCACAACCTCAGGATTTCCCTCCTTGATTCTCTATGGTATGAAAGGATGAGAGAGAACCTGAATCAGACTTTTGAGATTCTCTTTCCTGTTATTAATAAAAGAGAGTTCCAATAGTTCTTATTGTCCCTTTTTCTTGACTGCCATTTACCTAGAAAAGTCAATATCATTCTTGAACACGGTGTCAAACTCTTTCGCATCACGTGATGCATCATGACGTATTGTGATGTTTTTTGCCTTTGTAGAGCCGGGGTGGGTGTGGACTGCACGTGATGTATCCGGCCCATGGGCCACCAGTTTGACAGGCCTGTTCTTGAATAATAGTAGTGCCTGATACTTGTAGGCAGCAGCTTCCATGGAATGGAAGTTGCAGTTGATGAAAGGGTTAACTGTTAAAAAGCTATTAGGTGCCCTAGACTCAACTAAAGGAACTTACAACTAGATTTTACTTTAATAGCTGCAAAAAAACATAATATTGAACATTCAGATAGTATGCCAATTTGAATTAATAAAAAAATATTGCTAGATTGTCTGCTATTATCTGTCATCTACAAACATATCTCAGAAATCTAATGAGATAATCTCTTTGACCTTCCTCATCAGTGTTTTCAAATTCTAATGGTTAGTCATGTATCTCTGGCCACTGAATTTTTAACAAGCTTTCCTACACTGACAGAATCATATATTCTACTTCCAAATATCAAATATAATGAAGTTGCTCATTAAAAATAATGAGATTGCCTTAATAAGGAGTCCTGATATACAGCCTCTATCTACAAAATATCTTATTTTCAAATGAAAAAAAAAATAATTAGATTCAACTGAGACCCTCAAGTTGAAATATAAAAGGTAATGACAAAATCATACTTAATTATAATAACTTGAACTTCTGAAGTTGTGTTAAGAAATCAATATTTACCTTTGGTCACAAGATGAAGCAGCTAATGATTGTTAGCTTTAAAGAAAATGATATGGCCAATATTATATAACAATATCAGTTATTTACAAATAGATATTCTAAAAAAGGCTGAATATTTTGACTAGTCCAAGCAATCATAAATATAGTACACTTAGCTTTTGAATAAGAGTCACTTTTGAACAGCTATTGTTGGAAGCTTGAGAGCTTTGCAGACAATATGTTATACTACCAAGCAAATGCAATAACCATCTGAGGGGGAGATTGCACCATGCCTCTGTTCTGAGGAACACAGATCACTACGGCTGATATAGGAACAAGACTAAACAAAATTCTTCCTGTGAAAGCCAACAAACTGAGGTAATGTTCCCAGGTCCCTTCAGCCAAAAATATGATGGCATGGATCCCTTTCTCTGCCTCCCTCTCTCTTTCTGCTTAGGCATAGGGTTGACAGACAAAGTTCTTGTTACTGATGGGAAATTATTAACTTGCTACTAGAAGTGCTTGGATGGTGTGAGTGCAGAGGTGGGTTTCAGCAGGTTCTGACCAGTTCTGGAGAGCCAGAGTGGAAATTTTGAGTGGTTTGGAGAATTGGTAGTAAAAAGTCTGACTGGCCTCGCCCCCATCTATTCTCTGCCTCCCAAGTGCCAGCTGATCGGGAGAAAATGGGGATTTTGCAGTAACCTTCCCCTGGATTGGGGAGGGAATGGAGATTTTACAGTATCCTTCCCCTGCCAGGCCCACCAAGCCACGCCCACCAAGCCATGCCACACCCACCAAGCCACACCCACAGAACCGGTAGTAAAAAAATTTGAAACCCACCACTGTGTGAGTGACTATCAAGTGTGACAAGGATGCAAGGAGAATATAGTTCTCCAACCTTATGCCCTAACATATTCCCAGAACAGAAGGAAGAAATTCACCATCTCCTTTCACTGCTGGTATAAACCTGGAAATATTAGAGTTTGAGATATCATATATTATAAGGCCTTAAGTGGGCCATCTTTTGGAAACCTTGGATCATTTTGAAATTTGTGACCAAAAAAGGGATGTAGAGAGGGAAGAATGTATGAGCTCAAGTGTGAATGGATTGATCATTCAAGGAAAAGAGTTGGAATTGCCTGTCTTCTTCTTTTTTTTTTTTCCTGGAGTGGTATTGAACTTACTTTCAACTAGTATCAATTCCCATAGTTGTTCTTTCCTTCCTGTTAATTTTAAGATTGATTGAAAAGCCCTTTGGGTCACTGAAGACAGGTTTATAAGCATGTGGGAACGTAAGTTGGTCATCCCCAATGCAGAGGTGGTATTCAGCAGGTTCTGACCAGTTGCGGAGTAGCGGAAATTTTGAGTAGTTCAGAGAACCGGTAAATACCACCTCTGACTGGCCCTGCCCCCATCTATTCTCTGCCTCCCGAGTCCCAGCTGATTGGAAGGAAATGCGGATTTTGCAGTAACCTTCCCCTGGAGTGGGGAGGGAATGGAGATTTTACAGTATCCTTCCCCTGGGGTGGGGTGGGAATGGAGATTTTACAGTATCCTTCCCCTGGGGTGGGGTGGGAATGGAGATTTACAGTATCCTTCCCCTGTCATGTTCACCAAACCATGTCCACCAAGTCATGCCACGCCCACCAAGCCATGCCCACTGAACCGGTAGTAAAAACTTTTAAATCCCACCACTGCCCCAATGTACAGTAACACAATGACAGCCTGTGCTCTGCGTTTGGAATTTCACCTTTCTAGTTAGAGTTGCCTTAATTGAAATCCACCAACATTTTGGAATATTGTTTAGTCTTTTCCTATACAGCAAATCAACTTAAACATATGCTATACAGCTCTGTCTTTTACTGGAAATGTACTTGAAGATGAACATATATTTTGGTTGTCATCATGCTGCAAATGTTCTCCATCTTCCTATTTATATGAAGCCAGTATGGTATAGTTGCTAAGATGCTGGCCTAGGAACCAGAAGACTGTGAATTCTAGTTCTGCATTAGGGATAAAAGTCAGCTGGATTATTTTGGACTAGTCACTCTCTCTCTCAGCCCAACCCACCACACAGAATTGTTGTTATGGGGGAAAGTACAAGGTGGGAGAATTGCAGGGGTGCTATTCAGCAGGTTCTGGAGAACCGGTAGCGGAAATTTTGAGTAGTTCAGAGAACCGGCAAATACCACCTCTGGCTGGCCCCAGGGTGGGCTGGGAATTAAGATTTTGCAATATCCTCCCCCCATGTGTGGGGCAGGAATGGGGATTTTGCAGTATCCTTCCCCTGGAGTGGGGTGGGAATGGGGATTTTGCAGTATCCTTCCCTTGCCATGCCCACCAAGCCACACCAAGCCCACCAAGCCACGCCCACAGAACCGGTAGTAAAAATAAATTGAATTCCACCACTGGAGAATTGGATAATTTATGCAACCAACCATAATAAAAGAAAAAAAATAATTTCCAAATATCTGGAGCACTACTTGAACACCATTGCCATTGATCAATTCACGATTAGACAATTGCAAAAGACAGCTTTACTTGGAAACATTTGCATCCTACAACAATACATTGAAAATCATCACCCATCAACATTTGCCTATCCCAGGTCCTTGGGAAAGACTCGATAGGTGAATAAAAATGCCCAACCCAGCTATGTCCTGAAGCGAAAAAGTACTGGACTAAGATACAAGGATGGCTACAAGAGATAATAAAATGTCAAATAGAACTAAACCCGGAAACATTTCTCCTGGGAATACTTAAAACAAAATTTGATAGAAAGATATTTGATTCTACACATCTTAACAGCGGTAAGAATTGTGCAATACTGGAAGGAACACAATACACCACCGGAGGGATTGATCGTTCAGAAGATATATGAATGTGCCAAAATGGGTAAACTTGCCCTAGAACTAAAAGAAAAAGATGATTTGGAATTTTATGCGGTTTGGGAAAAATGGTACACTTGGATAGATAATAGAAATAAAAATTGGAAATATACATAAGGTTATTGAGGATTAGATGTATATATTGTATGGAATGTTGATTCAAAGTATACAAAAATGACACAGTCTGTTGATTATGTACTAGAATTGTGTAAAGGAAAATTGTAATAAAAATTATTTCCAAAAAAAAAAAAAAATGCCAAACCCAGCCTAAACATCTGACTGACTGTGCAATAAGTCATAACAATGATGCGTTAGAATATGTGCAAGAAATACCATTTGCCTGCAAGAAGAATTGGTGGGACCATAAAACAGACTGTCTAAAAGAAAATGAAGACACTTGAGTGTTTGGGGTCTTTAGAATTCAAACACAGGCAACATAACACCCCAGAGTTATAATTGTTATTGGGAAAGTTTGCTGGTTCCAACACATCTAGAGGACATGATCCAAGGAAGGCTGTTTTAACCAGCTAACAATAAAATGCACGAAAGTTCAAACTTGAGACAGTTTTGCCTATAAAAGAGACCCAATGTTTCAAACTATGCTTTGATCTACTACTTCCAGTTTCGTTAGGCTTGTTTTAATAATGCCATGATCCGCAACATACTGGGAGACAGTTTGCATTTGCATCCTAAAACTTACTTCTAAGAAAATGCTTAATATTCACAAATGACTGGAGAAGATCCCACTGGAGTGAATTACAAATGCATTCTGGTGATAATGAGGGGAGAACCCTAATCAGCACTTGATGATGAAAAATATCAGCATCTTTTCAAGCATTCAATTTTGCTCTGGGCCTCAAACAACTAAAGTGGAGATGTTATTCAATTAAGTCAGTTAGTCACGGAGTGTCTTCATCTGTGCTAGGGGTTTATAGGTTACTTTCCTTTCTTTTATTTCTTTTATTTATTTCTTTTATTCTTGTTTATTGTTTATCATCCATTTCTGTCTTGTACCAGACATCCTGGCATATTTATAAATGCCCAGCATTGATAATATTCTTAGTTCCTTAAAGAATGTTAGGGGATTTGTAAGCAATTTTAAAACTTCATTTTGAGTTTTATTATTTGTTTTCCTCCAGGAGCTGCCTGTGCATAGTTCCAAAGCAACTTCCAAGCTAGACACTTTTCAGGATCATCTTTGCTTCAATTGAGTTGTGAGCTTCCAAGCAAATGGAGGAAATGGGATCATGAAGTAGAATACACCATTACAGGGTTTTGTCTGATCGAGTAACGAACTGGTCTATCAGTGCTTTGGCTCAGTTACATTGTGTAATTTGCAATACAATGGTAACCGGACAGCAGATGGCAGCATTTCAAAGCATCTTGTGGCTTTCTCTCTGAGCGCCTTTTGCAATCAAGCACAACACACAACCTTTAAGAGTTGCTCAGATTGCTTACAAAGGTCATGTTCCATATCTTCGAATGTGTATCTTGGCTTCCACATCTATGTTCTAAGATGTCCCATCCTAACTCACAAATCAAATGAAATAACACTTGTTGTAAGCAGGCACTTCTGTATTGGCATATTGTCAGAGTTTCTTGCAAATATCAAATCCAGAAGCACACGCAGATAACTGATTCAGCTGGATTCATTAACTTCTTTATATACACGAATATATTACACAATACATGAAGTAAGTTTACAATACCAACAGCAGTTTCACAGTTTCATTTCAGCATGGCAGACAGCATGCACAGACTGCTTGGTTTCAGTTTCAATTCTTTGCACAGAATCAGAAGCTGCAGACTAAGACACGCCCTGGCTCCAGTCTGACTCAGCTCCCAATTGGCTGACTTAGTTGCTATGCCTATTCATTGGCTGACCATGTTACCATGTCTTCCAGTGGTGGGTTGCCCCCGGTTCGCACCGGTTCTTTAGAACCGGTAGTAAAACTGGCAGGAGGCCCTGCCCACTAACCCTGATGTTATGAAAACGCTTTTGCGAATGCACGAGCAAAGCGAGCGCGTATGCGCGGCTCCATTGCGAACCAGTAGTAAAGGTAAGTAGAACCCACCCCTGAGGTCTTTCCAGTCATGAATATTCTGACACATCAAATAAGTCCCTTCTGGGAGAAGGGCGGTATACAAACTAAAATAATAATAATAATAATAATAATAATAATAATAATAATAATAATAATAATAATAAATGGATTTAGGCTGTAATTTTTAGGACAAAAGGCATAGTCAGGGAAAACAGATGGTCCCTGACCTTCCTGAATCCCATATTTTTCTCCCTGTCTTTCTGGAATACCAGGAATGAAAAAAAAAATATCACTCACCCACCCACCACCAAACATATTTTTCTGACAGGCCAGCAAGGATATTTTGCCGCAAAATCTAAGAAACATTTCTTCTGCTCCCAGATAGTCAAAACACCAATGCTCAAGTGAACAGGTAACCATTTGTGGTGCATTGCAGCCACTTAAAATAATGGTGTAGGAAGTTAGCACCCACCCCTCTCCTAGGAAAATGAGATAGTTTAGGAAATATTAAAAGGGCAGAATATTTCCCCTAAAAGGGAAACAGAAACTCAGCCCCCCACCTTTGTCAATGGGCCATTAAGACCTAGGCCAGTCTATTCTACATAACAAAGATCTAGCTCTTTCAGGCAGAGCCATAATAAGAATTGCCCAAAGCCCCTTCATTACATCATCACCCAGCAAGGCTCAACCAAGCCTGAGATAGACAATCTACAAACCTGCATGGCCCCATGGGAGTCTGACAACCAATCAGAATACAAGCTCAAATTCAAAAGCCCAGAGAGGGCATAAAACCCAGGCACTCTCAGCACCTCTGCCCTTTTTTTCTTTGCTCAAGATCTTCAAGACATGTGATCCTGTTCATCAATAAACCTTCTTTCCAAGCAGTCTCCATGTTTTCAGTGTCTTTCTCCCCACTTGGAACTGAACCCAGATTGACATTTCTTCCAACAATGGCTTTTATTCTGAAATACTTAGATGTTCTTATTGTTGTTGCAAGAAAAAGAGAACAAGGACTGCTGAACCTCGGCTTTAAAATGTCAGCCATCATTAAATGGGATCAAAGAATGAAGAGCTTCTATATATCTATCTTTTACTAGTGGTCACTGCAATTATTTAAAGCCTGGCCATTAAAAAAAAGAGAGCACCTGTCACTAACCTTTCTGTCTGCCATTCCAGTCTTGATGAGAACCAGTCACCATTTGTCAGGGATATATAAACATATAAGTAGAGCAAGGTCATGGAGGGCTTTATTCTGTTAGCAAAAAGTGAGTTACAGCAAGTTCATTTCAAGTAATATGGGGATGAAAAAGACCAAAGCTTTTCTACACTTTTTTCCAAATATTTACATGAGTCAAGTCTTTGACTGTTGTGGTTTTTTTGGAAGCCCTCTTTGACAATCCTTTTTCTAACAAGTGCAGACTTCCTGCACACAAATATCGGCCTTCCTACACACACATATAACCCACACTCCATCAGCTAAACTAGAACGTTAAGAAATGTTAGCAAACACAAAGAATATAAGGTAACAGTGTGTTTTGGTCACCTATGTACTTTACACTCCTATCCAGAAATTGACAATGTCTTTCAATGATATCTATGAGATTCTCAGTCACCCAGGTCAAGGTGCTTTTTTCAAGAGGCAACTGGACTTTTTGGTTTTTCTTTGAGACATTTCGCTCCTCATCTGTTATGTATTGTATATAGTGTATATAGTTGTCAGTTCCAACAACAGGAATGCTGTTCCCCTGGTAGTCTCGAAGATGAATATGATGGAAGTCCAACTGTCTTTTTGAGATTTTTGTCACCAATAACTTTAGTGTACTCCAAGAGACGATGATCATTGAAGATCCCGTGTCCACCTCCATGGAGCAAGGGAACCCCTCAATCAGGATGGTGAAATGGACCTTCTCGCAAGAGGAGAGGCTGGCTTGACCGATGACTGCTTCTGCCTTGCAGGTGCCTCTGGAGATGGTGAAGTAGTCATCTCCATTACTCTGTTGTCTTTTCTGCCTTCTTTGGGGGCTCGTTTCTGGGCTCACAGTGGCAGATGTCAGTTGGTTTGCATGACAGACCCTGGCCAAATGTCCTTTCTTTTCACATCTTTGACAGATGGCGTTCTTGAACTTATTCACGGGTGATTGCTGCCACAACCAACTCATGTTGGTTGCATCTTTTCTGTGGCCACATTTCTCCCCTTGGAGGATTTGAGGTGATAGATGTCATCGTCCTCATCTGCTGATTCACCGTGGTTAGGATCTTCATGGTGCACAGTGACTGTTTTCTGTGATGCTGGTGGGCTGTTTGATTTTTGAATTTCATCCGTTGACTGGTTGGACATCTCGGCTGCTTGTGCCTATTGTGACCCAAGCCCAAGAAGGTAGTAATCAATGCAAACAGTTCCAAAACAAACAGACTTCATTTGAATCCAACAACAAATACGTTGCCTCCCTTCGACAAGCAGCCTTGTATTGTGAGTTCAAGAACTTAGATGACACTTTCTTGGACAGAGTGGTCTGTGGTGTGAGGGACATCAAGCTACAGTGGTGCCTCCTTGCAAAAACAGACCTCACCTTGCAGATGGTGCTCAATGAGGCACTGTTGTAGTTCGCCAGCAGCCTGCGGAGCTGGCAGCGGAGTCGGACAGTGATAAGGCTGAGGAAAAACAGTCCTGGAGGCTGGGGAAGGCCCGGATGAGGGCTCTGCGTTGGAGGCAGAGATGGGGCGAGGGCCATCGGGGAGCAATGTGCAGACTCTGGAGCCTCCAGAGGCTGACAGCAGAGAGGCAGAGGAATAGGAGGAGCCTGTTCCTAGTGCACGTATGAAAAGAGCTGCCAGAAGGCAGGTGTGCTCACCTGTGATTCATGAAGGTTTGGGCACATAGTGAGTCCGTAGCTTGTTCTGCAGCATGTCCCACAGCGCAGACTGGCCACTGGAGCGAGGAGAGCCCTAGCCATCTCAAAGATCTCTAGCCTGCAGAAGTTTAGGAAAACTGCCCTTTTCTTATTGTCAGTGATCTCTGTAAAGCCATTGGCTTCAAGGAAGCAGTCGAAACGAGCAAGGTAGAAGTCCCATGTCTCAGAGGCTGGGTTGTATGGAGCAAAAGGCAGTAATGCAGCCATTTCCCAAGAGACTGGTGTGGGCCTTCAGGCAATCTGGGTTGAGGTGTCTATGGTCAATGAAGTGGCAGCAACTATGGATCAGCTCTGGAAATTCAGCTCTGAGTGGGTCAGCTTTGCAGCCTCAGTTTCCATTCAATCCCACCTTTGTTGCCAGTGTTAAGTTCTGGGCGATGAATGGAGGCGAGGCCTGAGTGACTTTTAACAGCTCTTTATTTACTGCCTGTGAGGCAACTGAACTCCCTGGCTGACACAGCTCTTTTTATAGGAAACTGCTCAGCCAAACAACCAATCAGGAGAGAGTATTTTCCTGCTCCAACAGAGGACCAGACTGAGAACTTCAACTGACAACTATATACACTATGTACAATACATAACATCATCCAAGAAACGTCTTTAGCTCTGACTGGATGGTTCCTCACCTTCCTTTCCCCACCAGTTGCCACTTCAAAAAAGCACCTTTGGGACGTCTTTCTGTGATAGAATATATGTGTGTAAAGCTTTGCAAGCATAAAAGAATGGGGGAGGGGGAGATGAGATCATCTAGTCCTGTAATCCTACTGAAAATATGTCTATCCTTAGAAATACCACAGCTATTCCTACAGTGGTCTCTCAGTATCAATATAAATGTATAGCAACACTGAGAATAGAAAGTCAGATATGCTTCAACTTATTGCACACTTATGAAGTAGATCGATTGATTGGCAACCTTGTGTCTCTCACAGCGCTGGCTTACTGTTGAAAGAAAACAAAACTGTTGGAGTCTGAAGAATGTGTGATTCTTTCTAAGGCCAGGGATCTCGCCGGGACAATAATGAGTGAATCAGGGGTGGGCTTTAAAAATTTTAGCAAGGGGTTCTCTGCCCGGTTGCTGGGTGGGTATGACCATGGTGGGTGTGGCTAGTCAGTCTCCTGCACCATGGCAGCGTGGTGTTTTTGCTCTCCCTGGGCTCCGGAGGCTTTTATCAAGCCTCCGGGAGGGCAAAAATGGCCTCCCAGGCTCCAGAGACCCTCTAGAGGCCAGAAACTTTCTGAACTTCTGGTAGGCCTGTTTTTTGCCCTCCCTGAGCCTCCGTGTGCCCCCTGCACTTACTTGCATCCAAAACGGGCCACGTGGGGACTCTGGGAGGGGAGGGGTGGGCATGGCCAGCCAGGACTGAGATTTGGGGGTTCTCCAAACTACACAGAATCTTAGCTAGAGGTTCTCCCGAACCCCTACGAACCCCCAGCAGCCCACCCCTGAGTGAATCATGTTTTATAACTTAAAAAGTGGTTGATTCACAAGAAATACATGGTAAGGACAGGGACTTAGCTAGCTATATTCTACAAGCAGAAGTCCCAAAGGATCTCATATATCTGCATTCCCAGGAATACAAGCTGAAGGAAGTGACTGGAGATTAGAAATCCTTTGAAAAAGAGCAGACAGAACCAAACAGAACCCATGGAACTCTTTATCAACACCTCACTGCCACCTGGTGGCCAGTCAGTTGTCAGGGGCTTAAGGAGTCAGTACTATTGAGTTTAACCCTCTAACAAAAACATGGCAAGTTATGCTAAGTGGCCACTTATTTTCCTTATTAGTGGCAAAGCTTTTTATGTTTGTCACACCACCCTGTCAATAAAATTAAATCTGTTCTTTAGCATGAAGTTTATTCTCTGTCTTTTTGGTTATATAAGCCCCCAGGGCAGCTTGCACAATAAGCAAAATACAAAACACATACAGTATAATCTTTTAATTAAAATCAATATGGTTAAAATCAATTGTTTAAAAGTTTGACCCAAGAGATATAAGTTTACTATTTTTTCTATATCATATCATGGAAGAATGGAGAGCAAAATATCTCCCGGGGAAGAATATTACATAACTGAGCTTCTGACAGTGGAGCATCTTTAAAACAGTCACTACTGCTATCTGTGCAAATAAGTAGGTCCATAGCAGGAGAAGTGGTCCTTCAGGAAGTCAGCTCTTTTAGGGCTATCAAAAGCAAAACCCAACATTTTGAACATCTTGTGAGTAACTGGCAGTCAATCAGATCTTTTGTATCCATCACCATAACAATAGAATAACATAGTTGGAAGGGATCTTGGAGGTCTCAAGCAGGAGATCCTATACAATTTCAGTCAAATGGTTGTCCAATCTATTCTGAAAACTTCTTGAGATGGAGCACCCATAACTTCTGGAAGCAAGTCGTTCCACTGATTAATTGTTCTCACTGTCAGAAAATGTCTCCTTAGTTCTAGGTTGCTTCTCTCCTTGATTAGATTCCACTCATTGCTTCTTGTTCTGCCTTCTGCCTGTTCTGCCAGTTAGTAACCTCATCTTTGCATCATGCATTAATTGCAAAATGTTTTGGTGATGAGAAAAAATACTGAGTAATAGCTCTGAAAATAAGAACTGAAGCCTCTGCGGAAAAACAGATACATCAAAACCAATTGAGCAATAAGTCCTTACCTGAGACAACCAGATATTTCTCTTAAAAATGTTAGCATTGATCTATTTCTACAGGAAATAAGGATGGACTACCCTGTTTTCCTATTTATATTGTCTGAAAGTAAGTATTGGTAGAAGTATATTGTTCAAAACACTGGTTAAGTAGTTAGACAGTTTTATGCTACAGTTATGGCTCAGAATTCATAGCAAAGTATTATTCATTACTGACACATATCAATTCTACTTCTTTGAAAAGCAATATTTAAGTACCGGGAGAGGGTTGGCTGAGGTTGTATATGAAGCATGACATTCTGTTTCACTGGATTTTAAAATAACGTTTTAAATAAATAATAAAAAAATATTGTTTTAAAAAAATAAATATTTTTATTAGTACAGGAATGAAATGAGACTTTAAAACGCAAGGCAGCAAAATAGTGTTCTGGTTACAGGTGAATGGAGCATGAAACAAGACTTGGTATGATGCAAGTATATTCAAAAAATGCAGAACAATTCTTGTAAAAAGTTCAGGCACTACAAAAAGCTACATGATTCCACCAGAAACCCCTTTTCATGTTTGTTCATGAATAGTTAACTTAGTCCTTAAAAGGACATTCAAAGGCAATATGAAAAACAATGCAAAAACAGCTTGACCACAGTGTTGTCACAATTATCAATAACTGGATGATATCATTTCTCAAGAAAGTCTCTAAAAGATATTGATGAATGCACTGCATTTGAGCAATTCTGCTGTGGAACCGAATCCCGAAATATTTTGGTATATAGTAATCAATGGTTATCTGTTATTCTCCACTTTCATACATTAAAACAGAAACCAACCTAATTTACTAAACTGGTTAGTGCATGAAGTCCCCTGATATTTTTTCCAAAGGTCATTTTTATGTTTTGACCAATGAATGTTCGTTAAGAATTCCAAAACTACACTAGTAGAAAATACAATTTTAGTTATTTTAATCTTGGTTTCTCAATTCTCTTTTTAATCATTTGCTTCATTGACCACTTACTTGCTTAGTTTCACTGAATTATTATACTGCATCATAGAATATTGTACTTTCTCTGTGTGCTTGGAAAGGTGCCTCATTAAAGAACTTTAATAACTTTAAAATAGACTTTGGCTGTGGTCAAGAAAGCCTATAAAATGTTCTACAACATTTACCATAGATTGGAAAGTGAACTTCGGCTTATTTAAGTAATTGAAATGTTAGAATACTTGAACAAAGAAATATATTTTTCCTCATGAGCACACATTTATAAAAGCAGGGGAAAAACTCAATTTACAGGCCAAATTTAAATTCAAGATATTGGGAAGAAATAAAATACCATATTATTAAAATGACAATGATAAGAAAAGTAGCTTCCACTAAAAGAAAAAGAAAGAAAAACAGTACTTCTGATATAAATCGTAATCAAATAGATATCATTCAAGTAAGGTGAGTGGAGAGCAAAGGTAGTATTCCACATATACAAAGCTAGATGGCTTTTTTAAAAAATTAGAAGTCATAAAGAATCATTCCTAAACTAGGTAAGGTTTGAAGAATTGGCCCAAATTAGATATGGGTTCTGAGGAATTTAAGAAATCTCACCAGAGATAATTCCTGCAACAGTCTCAGTATTAGATCCTTCGTTGTTCAGGAACAATCTTTGTCAGGGGCTGGCAAGTGAAGGAAAGGATAAAAACTTTTTAATCAACTTAGATACTTTACCCTAGAGTCCAAGGTAGTATTTAACTCTATTGAAATGTAATTTTGACAAAAGATGTTCCTTTTCTTTTTTTCTCCTTTTAAACATTCATAAATAACAATATAAGTAGTCATCAACTTACAAACATTCATTTAGTGATAGTTCAAGTTACAACAGCACTGAATAGCAATAACAATAGTACTTAGACTTATGTACCACTTCACAGTGCTTTACAGCCAGAGGTGGTATTCATCAGGTTCTGACTAGTTCTGGAGAACTGGTAGCAGAAATTTTGAATAGTTCGGAGAACTGGTAAATACCACCTCTGACTGGTCCATCTATTCTCTGCCTTCTGAGTCCCAGCTGATCAGAAGGAAATGGGGATTTTGCAGTAACCTTCCCCTGGAGTGGGGAGGGAATGGAGATTTTACAGTATCCTTCCCCTGCCATGCCCACCAAGCCAAGCCACGCCCACCAAGCCACACCCACAGAACCGGTAGTAAAAAAATTTGAATCCCACCACTGTTTACAACCCTCTCTAAGCAGTTTACAGAGTCAGCATATTGCCCCAACAATCTGGATCCTCATTTTACCAACCTCAGAAGGATGGAAAGCTGAGTCAACCTTGAGCCTGGTGAGATTCAAACTGCTGAATTGCAGGCAGCCAGCAGTCAGCAGAAGTAGCCTGCAATACTGCACTCTAATCACTGCACCAAGTAATTTATGACCATTTTTTACCCTTACAATTATTGCAACATTTCCAATATCACGTGATCAAAAATCAGACACTCGGAAACTGGTATGTATTTATGGCAATTGCACTGTGATCATCATTTGTAAATTTCTGACAAACAAAGTCAATTGGGAAGCCAGATTCACTTAATAACCACATTCCTAACTTAACTTCTGCAGGGATTCACTTCACCAATGTGGCAGGAAAATGGGGCAAAATTCACTTAAACAGCTGCCTTGTTTAGCAATGAAAATTTGGGGCTCAATTGTGGTTGTAAGATGAGGACTACTATACAGTGAAGACTTTAGTATTAAGCTCAAAGATATTATAAAACATTTCAGTGCTTTTTTGAACATTTTATGAACATTTTACTTACTATTAATGGTACAGCAATTCCGTGTTCATTAACATTTTAGAAATCATAAAAAAACTATGCCATCCAAACCTCAGATCATGACCTTCTCATTCATGGCTTTCTATGATACAGTAACGTTAATGCAGATTTTAAGAATCAGCATATTAACAGAGAACAAGTCTCAGTTAAGGGTTTATGAGCTTCCTGAATATATTGAGTATTATGCCTTTGGCCTTAGTCCCTCTACGATTTACTGCAGCTGCTTTCATTTTGAAGTTTCCAGCATAAGGCCACAGAAGATTGGACACATGGGAACACCTGCTACAGTTTGCTGTAACTGTGAAAAGCATCATAACCTAGTGCAGGGCTGTCAAATTCCCAGCCCATGGGCCGGATGCGTCAAGCACTGGCCAAGCAAAGGAGGGGGGAGTCCCAATATGTCACGTGACACCACCATGACGACGTGAGGTTGATACCCCTGGCTTAATGTATAGGAGATGCCACCCTAATAAGGGAGCATATGATACTCAGAAGATATGAGTAGTCCACAGGTTTTCTTGTCAAGGTTTCTTGGTTAGATAGCATGAAGACACCATTATTGCTAGAGAATTAACAACTTCAGTACCTTTCTCCTTTGCTAAATAAGCCAGAATAACTCCAAGTTATTAATTCAAGTTCGTGGTTATTTTGAAGGCAGAGGAAAAATTCTTGATGAATGAAAGCATGTCTGAGGAAGTGATCTACTAATTTTTAGAGCACCTTTACTAATAAGCATTTTAGTCTGGAGATCTTGAGCAGGAACACACATAGTTTAGGAGCTCACAATCAGAACTTGAAATATTTCTTGAACAGTGTGGAAACGTTTCCAGATTTGATTTGAATTGTGATTAAGAAAGCGGGATATTATAAAGGGACTTACAACATCGCAAGTTAAAGTAGCTAATGCTTCAAGACCTGTGGGGAAAAGAATTCCCCAGGGAAGTAGGGCTAATCCCACCTTCCTTAATAAAATGTTCAACATTAAAATAACACGACTTGCCTTTAATTCTTCTAGCATTGGAGATAAATTATATGCAGATTAGTGTTAAAAGCATGAAAGGGGAAACAGCTGTGAAAAAATTAAATTCAGCTTTAAATTGAAATATTGTGGAGATTCCAATTTTCAATGCCTATAATAGTAACCATGCAAAGTATACAGAGGTGTTAAAATTGAATCTATAAAGAATAGATCAAAGTGGTATCTACCTTTACTTTAGGAAATGCAGATTTTGATTCATAACTGATTTGGAATTATCACACCCTGCATGTGATTAATAGACATAAATCTCATCAGAATCTGTCACAGAGCATCTCAAATAACACTGGAGGGGTCAGTAACAAAATACTCTTGAAGTTCTATCAGGCTTTTATTTGGCCTCCAGTAGAATACAGCTGTCAGGCACACACATCAGCTTCAAAACCATAGTATCCCTCATTTGTGGAGCTTTCTTACCACACGTAGCAATATAATGCATGAAGTAACAGAAACCTGGGGTTTAGCCTCTACCTTGTGGAACACCCTTGATATCCAGCAAGCTCCTCCCCACTTAACCTTCTCGAGAGCCATAAAAATCTGGCTTTTCCTTGAAGCCAGGGATTGCAAAGATGGGAGAATGAAGAGAATGGATTAGGGGTCTGGTTTTTCTTGCTGTACTTATTTCTTTTATATCGCAACTAATTGAAAGTACGCCATGGCAATAGTGGGCTTTGTTTTGTCCTTATCCTTCAGAAGGACAAATTCATGCTTTCTTGGGCCAAGCAACTGTAATAATCTGTGTGTCCTGATAGCAATGTGCTAACTAATAAAGGAGAATATTTGTAACTCAGGGTTGAAATGAGGGGTCCTTGGTGCTCTCTGAGCTTGGTTGTTTTCTTGAAGATGTTTCATTCAGAGCCTTGGTGGTGCAGCAGACTAAAGTGCTGTTAAGTAGCTGCCTGCAATTACTGGAAGTTCAAATCTCACCAGGCTCAAGGTTGACTCAGCCTTCCATCCTTTCGAGGTAGGTAAAATGAGGACCTGGATTGTGGGGGCAATAAGCTGACTTTGTATAAAAAAGAACACCGCTTGGGGGGGCCAAAAGCCCTACTAAGCAGGTATATACAAAAGTATGAAGGCTATTTGCTTAACACATGGTAAGCCGCCCTGAGTCTCCGGAGAAGGGTGGCATATAAATCGAATAAATAAATAAATAAATAAATAATAAATAAATGACCCAAACTAGGTAACATCATCAGTGCTAGTTTGGGTAATGAAATGTCTGCAAGAGCACCAAGGACCCCTCATTTCAACCCTGAATTACAAATATTCTCCTTTATTAGTTAGCACATTGCTACCAGGCCACACAGATTATTACGGTTGCTTCAGTGTGCTACCTAATTTGTTGGGCCCTGAGTCCTTTCCTCATTTTTTTTTTCAAGATTGGGACAACATTTGTTCTTTTCCAGTCCTCTGACATAGTTACCAGCCTCCACAGTTCTCAGAGTACACAGAAACATTCCTTTCAAGCCCATTTAAGAAGTGTCAAGTGTTATAAGCCTATTCTTTCTTTCATTCATGGTTGCCAGGTGTTCCTTATTTCTTTATGTAGCTTCAGTTGCCACTCTCTCCTTACATCAATTGTTCTGCTTTGAACAATCTGAATGTAGAGTCCCTTTGAACCAAAGAGGGGTTGAGACATTTTGCTCCTTCCTTCTCACCTGTTACTATTCTACCATCTTCTTCAAACAGTAGACCCACTCTTCCTTTAAATGCCTTTTACTACGGATATATTCTCCACACCCCCAAAGGTCTCCTTTTTGATATTGCTAGCTTCCCTGGTGAGGAGAACTTCCTCTTATAATTGAGGATTTGGAATATTGTTTCTGTAGATTTGCTACTTTCTGATATACTTCCTTAATGGTTGCATATCTCTTTGATATAGGAAACACACACAAACAGATTTTTTTTTTTTAAATTTGATTTATATGCCGCCCTTCTCCGGAGACTCAGGGCGGCTTACAATGCGTTAAGCATGCGTTCAGTTTCACATTTCACTTTTATACCTTGGGGTTTTTTCCAATATAAAACATTTGCCCAAGCCTTATTGGGAGATATTAAAAAACTATCTGTCCAGGGTCCAATGCATTTGGGCCTCTTTTGACTCTGGGCCCAAATAATTGGGTATAGTTTAGGGGTAGTGTTGTGATTCGCCGAGGCTTGACAACAAGAACGCTGACTAGGGATTGGCTAGGAGGAGTGGCTAAAAACAAACGGGAGTTCTGACTGTTCTGATTGGGTAGTTAGCTGACAGCTCGGAGTATAAAAGAGCTGTCATCTACAGACAAGCAGTTCTGTTACGTTACTGTTGCTGTGGGTTCCTGTTAATAAATAACTTTAACTCATGCCTCAGTCGCCTCGTCCTTGCCTCAGCTATACAACATAACAGGTGGGAAAGAGAACCCCTGACACACCCTACTTATTTTTAGTTCAATAGAGTAACATGGCCATTTCTCTAAGGAACCAACAGATTAAGATTTCTAGCTCGCAAGCCCTCCTCTAATCATGCATTTTCTTGGCTAAATAAATTCCAGATTTTCTATTATTCTTCAGAATACTTGCTTTCAGCAACACTGAACTGTCTCTAATTTGTTAATAATCAGATTAATTTATTAATACCTGTTCCACCTACTATGTTGGAAGTGAAGTTCAATGCTCAGAAGATGTGTCAGTTGGAAATGAGTAGTCACATCAGGTAGCATGGGATATATTTTAGACATATGGTCAACTAAAGCATAACCCTAGTGGGAGTTGTCAAGCGTCATTATTACCCTAAGGATATCTAGCATACTCAGCTCATTTCTGTGGCTGCTTTCTGAAGGCAATGATCAAAGATGCCAACTGCAAGCAAAAGCAATCAGTGCATTAAGAGTTCCCTGAAGGCATATCATTTGAAACCTCAACTCTGAGCAAACAATTTGGTACTTCAAAAGATACCATTAACAGTTTGGAGATGTTTTGTGTCATAATATAAAGTCTATTTTTCAGATGCACACTGATCTATTGTCATTATTAGAGGAAGGATGTTTCTGTGTTCATGAAATACATTAAGAGTACAATTCCAACACATTGTGAGTCATTTTATGTAGTTAATCTATTTCAGGAATCAAGGAAACATAGCATTGTAGCAATAGCAATAGCACTTAGACTTATATACCACTTCATAGTACTTTACAGGCCTCTCTAAGCAGTTTACAGAGTCAGCATGTTGCCCCCAACAATCTGGGTCCTCATTTTACCAACCTCGGAAGGATGGAAGGCTGAGTCAACCTTGAGTCTGGTGAGATTTGATCTGCCAAACTGCTGGCAGCCAGTGATCAGCAGAAGTAGCTTGCTGTACTGCACTCTAACCACTGTGCCACTGTGGCTCATCCAATTATTACTGACCTGATTTAAACTTAGCCATGTTGTATACCAGGCTATTGGAAGGGGTTTTTTTCCCTTTGTTTTGTTTTATTCCTTGTTCTGTTTTCTTCTTAGGATCTATGAACATTTTGCCATAAAAATTATTCACCCTTATGATATGAGAAGTCCCTTGGCTGCTTGTGAACAGAGAAACAAGTTGTGTGCCGCATGGAATCATACTTAAAATGGTATGGTATGAAATGTGTATATCTCCCTCTCTGGTGCCAGTGGGACAAGATCTCACCAGCTTAGAGTGTCACATAAAACAGATTATTATCTATTGATGGTACAGTGCTCTAAGCACCCTGTTATTAACACAGCTGCCTGCAATTTACTGCTGGTTCGAATCTCTCCAAGGCTCAAGGTTGACTCAGCCTTCCATCCTTTTTAAGGTAGGTGAAATAAGGACCCAGTTTGTGGGGGCAATAAGCTGACTTTGTATAAATATACAAAAGTATGAAGGCTATTGCTTAACGCATTGTAAGCCGCCCTGAGTCTCCGGAGAAGGGCGGCATATAAATCAAATTAAATAAAATAAATAAAATAAATAAATAAATTATCCAGGCTTTTCAAAGTGCAGGACTAAGAGATGTATTGGTTACTTGGTCTTCCAGTAAAGTAACAGTGCTAAATAACTAGAAGTGTCTATTGGATGATGACCAAACAAAAGAGAAGACAAAGAGGTGAAACAGCTACAGTACATGACCTTATATGCTGTACTTCATCAGAAAACTCATGACCCATGACCCAGCATTCTTGTCTGGACATCACTAGAGTACAGACTTTTAGGAAAGATAAATGAATATCAGGATATCCTTTATCACACATAACTAGTTATATGGGAGGGGTTTTTTTTAGCAGTATAACAGCACAAAAGAAAGTAGGCAATAATGTGTGGGATCACTGTAATAATAAAGTACTTTTTTTTAAAGAGCATGTTGATTGTAATCATAATGGTGGTGTGCACTGCACCAAAACAAGAAGTCCTGTCAAGGTTTCACATGCTGTTGGAGTCAAGTTATTATTCATAATATTTAGATAGACGGATTAACAGTCTAATCCCGTGAAGGCGAATCTATGGAATGCGTGCCACAGGTGGCACACATAGCCATATCAGTGGGCATGCCAGCTCAGCTCTGGAGCACATGCGCATGCCGGCCAGCTGATTTTCGGGCCTTCTGGGCACACCAGAAGTAGGGAAACAGGCTGTTTCCTGCCCCTGGAGGGCCTGCGGGTGTGGGGAAGGCCCGTTTTTCTTTCTCACCTGGCTCCAGATCCTCTCTATGCATCTGGGGAGGGTGAAAACAGCCTTCCCTACCCCCTTGGAGGCCCTCTGGAGGCCTGAAACGGCCCATTTCCCAACTCCCTGTTGGACAGGAAGTGATGTTTTTTGCTGTCCACAGCCTCCAAAGATTCCTGGTCTTATGTGGTCTTATAAAACAGCAAAAACAAGCAAAATGGATGGTAGTGAATCATGGAATCAGAGGAAGTCATTAAGGCCATTTATATCTACTGCCCTGTGCAGGAATTCAAATTAAAGAATAACTGAGAGATGATTGCCTGGTCTCCTTTTAAATACATCCATGGGAGTCAATACTTCTTTAGTTATTTGAATCAGTATCAACTTGCCTTTTTGGTAGTACTTTTTATCTACTATTTCATTGGAATCTGCCATTCTACAACTTCAACTCATTATTGCCTGACTCACACTCTGAAACCACAAAGAAGGGAGCATGACCTTATTTTATCTGACATTGTTTTTGCTATTTCAAGAATATATTTATATCACGAGTCTAGTCTTAATAATAAACACTGTATATTCCTTCATTCTCTCTCAGAAGACTTAATATCTAGTCTCTGTTCATCTTTATTGCTGTTCTCTGGACCTGTTGCACTTTGCCTGCATTTGTAGCAATACTCAAGACAGGATCTGCTCAATGCAAAATACCATTAAAATATTATTTACTCTGATATGACTGTTAATACAACCTAAAATTGCATTTGTCTCTTTGCAGCTGTATTAACTTGTATTTAATTATCAGTCAATTATTATACCCATATCTTATTCATAAGTGTTATGATCAATAGCAATAACAATAGCTTTTAGAATTATATACCGCTTTACAGTGCTTTACAGCCCTCTCTAAGCAGTTTACAGAGATAGCATATTGTCCCCAACAAACTGGGTCCTCATTTTACTGACCTTGGAAGGATGGAAAGCTGAGTTAACCTTGAGCCAGTGAGATTCGAACTGCTGAACTGCTGGCAATCAGTAGTCAGCAGAATTATCCTGCAATGCTGCATTCTAACTACTGTGCCACCATGGCTCTTTATCAAAACAAGGCTCTCTCATTATAGATTTGTACATTTGATTTCTTTTATTACACCTCTGTTAAATTTCACTCTGATAATTTAAAGCCATTTCTCTAACCTATTAATATCTTCTTGAATTTTGTTTCTCTGTTTTAAGGTATTGTTGTTGTTGTTGTTAGTTGTAAAGTCATGTTCAACCCATCATAACCCCATGGACAACGTTCCTCCAGGCCTTCCTGTCCTCTACCATCCTCTGGAGTCCATTTAAGCTCATGCCTACTGCTTCAGTGACTCCATCCAGCCACCTCATCTCTGTCGTCCCATTCTTCTTTTGCCCTCAATCTTTCCCAGCATTAGGCTCTTCTCCAGTGAGTCCTTCCTTCTCATTAGATGGCCAAAGTATTTGAGTTTCATCTTCAGGATCTGGCCTTCTAAAAAGCAGTCAGGGTTGATCTCCTCTAGGACTGACTGGTTTGATCGCCTTGCAGTCCAAGGGACTCGCAGGAGTCTTCTCCAGCACCATAGTTCAAAGCCCTCAATTCTTTGGTGCTCAGCCTTTCTTATGATCCAACTTTCACAGCCATACATTGCAACTGGGAAAACCATAGCCTTGACTATACGCACTTTTGTTGGCAGGGTGATGTCTCTGCTGTTTTAAGGTATTGCCCAATAATTGGTATTTGCTTCATATCTGATAAAAAAGAAATCTCCTCTACTCTTCAAAGTTGTCATTAACAAAGGAGTAAGTCTTGTGACACCATTTAGAGTATCCTTTAACTTAATAATCATTGATGGTACACATTTTCAACTCAGATATGTATTTCCTATTACGATGCCTTACATTTAACTAGTTTTTTAATCCAATCATAAAACAAGGCAAGGCTACACTGATTTATACTAATAATTCCATTGTTTTCAAGATGCCGGCAAGTCAATATTTTATGATATCCATTCTAGAATCCTTTTTTCAATCCTGACTTTTTTCATATTCAATTTATCTTAATATAAAATCAAAGGGAATGCAATATCTACCTACGGACAACAACTGCAATATTTAAGAAATGTATCAAGGCTGTAGTTGTGTAGCACATATTATTTATAGTACTCTAACTTTCCATCATTAGATTGCTCAAAACAATTTAGACAACATGAAATACATTAGTAATTAAAATAATTGTCAATCAACTCAGAAACAAAGCTGAGAATTGTTTCACCACTAATATACAGGTAATCCTAAACATACAATGGAAATTGAATCCAGAGTCATGGTCATAAATCATGCCAGTCATTAAGTGGATCGCCATGTGACTGCACCTGATTTTTTGACCTTTTTGCAACAGTTGTTAAGCAAATCCATTTTCCACAATGGGCGGCTTTTATGTTGGAAATCAGAAGTAAACTTCAGAAAAAACATTGTAAATTAGGGTCATGTGACCACAGGACACTGCAAACAGACATAAATAAAGGCCAGTTGCCAAATGGTCCAAATGTGATCATATGACCATAGGAGAGAGTTGTCAAAACTCTGAATCCAGGTCATAGGTAACCCTGGGGCGATCCAGCTAAGCAACTGGCTATAAATCAAGGACTATCAATACTTAATTCTATAGAGATTTCATCCTAAAGCTGCATTTTATAACACAATAAGTTCCTGGTGAGCATTATGCAGTTAGAAAAACTTAATTTAAAAAGAGCGAAGGAAGGAAAGATTATCTCTGCAAATTATATATTCAGCTGCTAAATATGCGTAGGTTCCCTTCAACATGACTCTAATTTGCTAACTGCATCAAGAAATAAAATGTAATTTTCATTTATGTAATATACTGTGTAAAGATATCCAGCATCTATTTTATGCTCATGATGTTAATTTTATGAAGAAGTGAGTTGAAGGAATCTGGGATTAATCTTCCTCAATTAAATTAATTATGTAACAGTTAACAATTAGTCTGTGATATTATAAGCATTTTGCACAAACAAAAATCAAAGTCTAAATGTTTTCCATTAATGAAAGCATGGTGAAGTGGGTGGGGGTAGGAAAATAAGAACTTTACTAGCACAGAAGAAGTACTCCTAGTCTTAAAAAAGTTTAACAAAACCTTTCTACCAAACAAATTATACTACCCAGACTTCTTTCAATTTCTATAATAAATAATAATAATTAGCACTGATTAAAAAATCTGACTTATGTATGAACACAAAAGTAGATTTTTGTTTAAGTTTCCTACAGAGAACAAAAAAAAAACATTAATATAATTTTTTTTTAGTTGTGAGAAATTTTGGTTTATTGACTTCTAACCTCTTTTTGTCACGTGGTCATATATTCTTGTGTGACATTTTTAGTACTGCTAAGAAGTATAATTTAACTTTATACATTTCTCCTATTTGGTGTAACAATGATAGCTAAGGAATTCTTTGAGGTCTAATTTACAATAGCTAATGAAAACATAATTTTCCTGTGCTATTCTTAATAGTCTTCTTTTTTAAAAAATTACATTCACTGCATTTTTTTCCTAATTGTCCAAATTCAATTAGTTTTCAATCATTGCCAGTTTATTAAGCTTTCTCACTGTTAAATTAAAGAACACATTCCTCTGAGATACCAATATATAAGGAAGCTTCCACTTCAACAGCTGTGCTTTCAAGTAAGACCAACAGCTCATCAAATCGGGGGAGAGGGGGAAGTGCTTTTCTTAGCTCATTCATAATGTGTAAATAAAGTCGCAGTGCCATCCAGCTGGCATTGAAAATGATAATAAAGTTCAGTGGAAAGTTTTATCAGTAAATTCCATAGTAACTGGAACATAGCAAGGTTTAATTTGTCATAAGAACAGTCTAAATGGTGCAATTTAACAATTGTTCTCTTTTCTTTGGTAGCAGCTTTTCAGCAAAATGTGCCAGCAGTGCCTGGATACCTTCACAGAAGAGGTGCTCAGGATTAGCAAAGAGGAGGGAGTATGTAATCTCTCTGGTCAGAGTAATGGAACTACGAGGAGTCCTTGGTGCTCTCTGAGCTTGGTTGTGTTCTTGCAGACATTTCATTATTCAAATTAGATAACATCATGGTTAGGGGACTGGAGACTAAAACATATGAAGAACGGTTGCAGCAATTGTGTATGTCTAGTCTAATGAAAAGAAGGAATAGGGGGGTGACATGATAGCAGTGTTCCAATGCCTAAGGGGCTGCCAGAAAGGAGAGAGGTCAACCTATTCTCCTAAAGCACCTGAAGGCAGGACAAGAAGCAATGGATGGAAATTAATCAAGGAGAGAATCAACCTAGAACTAAGGAGAAATTTCCTGACAGTTAGAACAATCGATCAGTGGAACCATTTGTCTCCAGAAGTTGTGGTTGCTCCATCTATGGAGGTTTTTTAAGAACAGATGGAACAACCATTTATCTGAAATGGTAGCAGGATCCTGCTTGAGCGAGAGGTTGGAGTTGAAGACCTGCAAGATCCCTTCCAACTCTGTTGTTCTGCTAGTCACAATAATGTTACCTAGTAGGGTTATGAAACATCTGCAAGAAAACAACCAAGCTCAGAGACCACTAAGGGCCCCTCTTTTCAACCCTGAGCTACAAATATTTTGCTTTATTAATAATGGAATCAAGCTACCATAACTGGGTTGCAAATAGCTGGACTCTTATCTGCCATCCTATTGTCATCTCGAATGTCAATACGATAGCCCTATCTCTCTCCTTGATTCTGATTTACATCTTATGTGAGACTCAGTGGTGGGTTTCTCCCTGTTCGGTCCGGTTCAGCCAAGCCGGTAGCAGTGACGATATGACATCACCGAACCGGTTCTCCCACCCCCGCCCTCCCACCCCCCCACGTTATTCTTACCTTTTATTTAGTCCCACCCCCAATCTATTGCTGCCTTCTGAGTCCCAGCTGATGACTAGAGGGAAAAAAACTGTTTAAACTCTTGCCGCGGGGCTTCAAAGGGCCATCCTACAGCTGATCAGTGTTAAAAGCAAACAAATGAGTCGGGTCGTAAGTGCGAGGACTGGTCGTAAGTGTGAGGACCTTCCAGAAATGACTGACCAGCTAGCAACGCCCACCTAGTCACATGACCTCCAAGCCACACCCACAAAATAAGCCACACCCACAGAACCAGTAGTAAAAATATTTAGAACCCACCCCTGGTGAGACTTCAACAATACCAATAAAATAAATACATCTCATCCAGGGGAAGACTGATTGGTGTGCCTTATGAGTCTGCTTTTCAGGTGTTCCTGAGAGGTAGTTTCACAGTCCTTGAAAATTCTTTTATTTATTATTTAAATGAAACTATAAAAGTAGTGAGGATTGTGCCAGGCTTTTGCGTGATGTATCAAGAGCTTCATTCCAAAAGTACCGGGTGAAATTAGGAATGAAATGAAGATTATTTCATTATAATTAATTTTATTAAAATAAACTATAAAGAAGAATGTAAAAACAACTTTGTGCTGAGCTCATCTCTTAGTGATCGTATTAGAGCAATTTTATTGTTTATTTATACATACCAAACAGTTTAGCGGCTGTCCCATTCTATATGACTGGATAGCTTAGAGTTTTAAAAATATAAACTATAAAATAAGATCAAAGATCAGATGCCTTCAGGAGGAAATTATATACACCAGATGAAAGATCCCACAGAGGCTCAACAACTACTCTATTCCAGGGTCTGGGATAATAGCCAAATTTTCAATGATTTCTAACTTCATGAGAATAGGAACTGTATGGATTTCTGAAAGGATGCTATTTCAGGCACCACGACAAAGAAAGCACATTTCAAGAATAAGCAATGCCTCATACAACCAGGCCCTATGCCATGAATGACATTATAGGTGATAATCTGTAGTTTGAATTGCACTTAGAAGCCAACTGGCAACCAGTATGGCTCATGGGCCAGTAGTATCATATGGTCATACTACTCATTATTGCTCACATTGATGTGTTCGGAATCAGCAGTAGCTTCCAAGTGATCTTCAGGGATGGCCTGATGGAGAACACATTGCAGTGTTTCATTTGTGAGATAAATAGGGTGTAAGTGACCATCTGAAGGTGCCCCCCCCCATTCCAGGAATAGGTGCAATTAGCCTACTAGATGAATCTATGTGCAAAGCTCTTGTTGGCCATCATTGCCACTTGCTCATCCAGCAAGAGCTGTGAGTCCAAGAAGACCCTCAGTTTGCTCATCAGTCTTGAATGGGGAAGTTTTACCCCAACTAAAACAAAAAATGGAAGATCCCCAGGGTTTGGGGGAGCACTATCCACAGCCACTCAGTCTTGTTAGGATTGAGCATGACCCATACTGCTCCATCCATAGCTACCGAGATTCTGGACAGGACATCAACAGAATTACTTGGATGTCCTGGGATCAGGGTGTCTAACTGTGTATTATCAGCATACTGAGGATACAAGAAAGTTAATCAATGAATGGTTCCTCATTCAATATACTGTGGACTGATACCGTTAGTTTTGCCATTACTACATATTCCCCAATGTCAGTCTTCCATTCTGGCACTGTAGCCAAAATACTTCTTTTCCAAATCTTGTGCTAGATTTTTCCTTGCTGCAGTCAACAGGTATCTGAGTAAATTATAATATTTTTCATTCATGCTTTCTAGAATTCAGCATAGTAGAAATATGCATTTCAGACTATAATTTATTTTTAATTTTTTAATGTATTTTTTTTTTCTACATTTTTGAAATTTTCAAATTACTACCTTCTTTGTTGTGGCATTTCCAATATTAGTTGTTGCATGATATTTTAGCCATTGTAAATGGAGTTATATACTATGTAAAATATTTTGTATCAATTTTCCCTTACACTGTAACAAAGTAAATTTCATGGGGCTGTTTGTTTTTTTTTTTCTTCAATAGCCACCGCAGGGGTAATTGCCTGTCTCAAATTTTGCATCCATTAGGTTATACGTTTTTAATTTGTTCCATCTTTGTATCATATTTCAGCAATGGCTTATAAATAGGGGACTTGGGTTCCATAGAAGAAGATGATTTAAAACAAAGGAATGTCCTTTGACAAGGACAATCTTTTCAGGGCTCATTGTAAATTAGGACATTTGACAAGGAAAGCAAGCAAAGACTACAACTCCTAGATTATTAGAACTCTAGTCCTATTCTTCCTTTCTGAATAATCGCTGCTTTTAAATACTGTAGATTTCAGTGTTAATCGCACAAACATGCTATGAACAACTTTTCTACAGGAGTATCGTTGTTATGTGGTTAGGATGCTGGGTTGGAGGTCAGCAAGCCCACATTCGAGTTCAGAGTGTTGCCATGGGGTGGGGTGAACGCCTGTTCTTCATGCCAGCTCCTGCCAGGAACATGAAAGGAGCCTCCAACTGTCTGTCCCTCAGTCAACAGAAATGTTACCAGCTAATCCTTTCAACCCAGAAGCACCTTGTTGTTTCGATATGTGAGCGATGCGATGCGATGCGAACAACTTCTCTCATTGTGTTGCTTTCCAGTCTGCTTAATCTCAGTAGAATCTTTATTATTGCTCAACTATCCAGAATTATTCTTCAGAAATAAGCATTCTGAATAAAATTACATATTGGGGAAGCTTGTAAACCTCGCTATGAATCTACAGTTATCTGATTAGCCATATGATTCTGATAAATTTATTCTATTGGTGTTTACTTCTTTTCATCAAGAGAGTCTTTACTCTGTAGCTTTCTGCATCCTGAATAACAAATAATAGTCCACGCTTTCTTGGGAGGTGGCTTGTTCGCATCCCAAATTTTACCCAATTCACATAGTGCTTGCAAATTATCCCAATTGCCTTACAACTCTGAGATAAATTATAAACACAAAACTCAAACTCAGCAGCAAGGCCTGAGAAAAGCTGCTTGATGTATTTGAGAGCTGCTTAAATTCTGCTTTATGTGTTTGAGATCTCATAGGAGAAATATTTATGCCATGGGAAACCTGCTGCAAAATGCATTAAACATCAGGAAGAAAGGGAGGAAAACTAAGCTTGCAAAAAAGTGAATTACGCCCAAATCTAACCCTTATTTAAATTAATTCTCCATTGTTAGTGCTTAGCCAAATTGGCAAGCCTTGGCCTACAGACCAGGGCCAGGTGATATACCTCCCCTTTTTAATACATGGTCTTATCTAATTCAAAATAAAAATAAAATTAGATAAGCATATAGGTACAGTAGTCCTTGATTTACAACCACAATTGAGCCCAGAATTTATGTTCCTAAGTGAGAAATTTGTTAAGTGTGTTTTGCCCCATTTTACGACTTTTCATGCCACATTTGTTAAGTGAATCACTGCAGTTCTTAAATTAGTAATATGGTTGTTAAGTGAATCTGGCTTCTCCATTGACTTTGCTTGTTAGAAGGTCACAAAAGATGATCACATGAACCCCTGACATTGCCACTGTCATAATGATGGACCAGTTGACAAACATCTGAATTCTGATCATGTAATCATGGGGATGATGAAAAGTTATAACTGTGAGAAACAGTCATAAATCACTTTTTTCAGTGTTGTCGTAACTTTGAATGGTCACTAAATGAGCTGTTGTAAGTCAAGAACTACCTGCATATATAGGTCTAGTACAACACACCGCTGTATTGGTGAAAAGAATGGATTGAAATGTAGAAAACTCATGGCTACTGTATCCTCCTGACCACAGGGTGAACAAAATGAGGAGAAATTCTGACAATCCTAATTTGAATTAAAGCCAACCTTGCTGACTTTAAGGTACTTCAGCTCCCAGAATTCCACAGTCTTCCCCATGCTGGCAGGGGAATTCTGGAAGTTGAAATCCATAAGCTCAAAGTTGCCAAGATTGGTAACCTCTGAACTAGAATTTACTGAAGTTTGTCCTTCAGCAAAAAGCCTTCATGTGGCATCCCAAGGGCTGTGTGTATCAAGTGAATGGCACCAGGATTCATTGGTGGACTAGCAATTTCATAAGGTCCCCCTCAGAAAGGGGTCACAATTTGGGTGTCCTCCTAGACTTACAGCTAAGATTAGAGCAACATCTGACAGCTGTGGCTAGGGGGACCTTTGCACAGGTTCGCCTGGTGCACCAATTGCGACCCTACTTGAATCAGGAGGCTCTCCTCACAGTCATTCATGCCCTTGTCACCTCACAGTTAGATTATTGCAACACGCTCTACATGGGGCTACCCTTGAAAAGTGTTCAGAGACTACAGTTGGTCCAGAATGCAGCCGCGCGAGCTGTCATGGGTGCACCTAGGTACACCCACATTACACTAATTCTCTGCGAGCTGCACTGGCTCCCTATTGGTCTCCGGTCACAATTCAAGGTGTTGGTTATTACCTTTAAAGCCCTACATGGCTCAGGGCCAGGTTATCTTCGAGACCACCTTCTGCCGCATAGCTCCCAGTGACCGGTAAGATCCCACAGAGTTGGTCTTCTCTGGGTCCCGTCAGCTAAACAATGTCGGCTGGCAGGCCCACGGGGGAGGGCCTTCTCTGTGGCTGCCCCCATCTCTGGAACCAGTTACCTCCTGAGGTCCAGACCATCCCCACCCTATTGGCCTTCCGAAAAGCGGTGAAGACCTGGCTTTTCCAGCAGGCCTGGGGCCGTTGATCTCGCTCTTGTGATCTGGCGAGATCTGGCCATGAATGGTATGAATGAATTTTTAATGTTTTTATTGTTTTTAATTTTTCAATGTCTTTTTATAATGATTTTTTAAATGAATTGTGAGCCACCCTGAGTCTTCGGAGAGGGGTGGCATATAAATGTAATTAATTAAATTAAGTTAAGTCAAGGCCTCCGCAAGGTTTAAGGGAGCTGTGTTTTTAAAAAATATATACTCAGAAACAACTACTGAAAACAAAGACACACATGGCTTCTGCACAGCAGTTCCTGCACTGATATAATTTAGAGGGTTTTCATCAGAGAGCAATAGCACTTAGGCTTATATACCGCTTCACCGTGTTTTGCAGCCCTCTCTTAAGTGGTTTACAGAGTTAGCATATTGATACCCTAACCCAACAGTCTGAGTCCTCTTTTTACCGATCTCGGAAGGATGGAAGACTGAGTCAACCTTGAGCTGGTAAGAATTGAACTGCCAAATTGCTGGCAGATGGAAATATTGCATTCTAACCACTGCGCCACCATGGCTCTTTTATTTTACATCCCCACAAGTTGCTATTGCTTAAAACATATAGAGAAAAAGAGAAGAGAAGAGAAGTTATTCTGCTGATTTCACCCATTTTCTTTATCAGACTTACAATACCAAACTGCTATAAAGTGTGACAGTGCTGTTCTTAAGCTTTGGGTTTGAAAGTTTTGATCCTCTCATATATACACAAAACAGGGACTAAAATGCTGGGAGTAATATAGGTATTTTGGCTGGGTTAGTACATTATTCTGAGCCAGTTTGGTCAAGCAGTTAAGGCACCAGACTAGAAACCAGGAGATGGTGAGTTCTAGTCCCACTTAGCCATGAAAGCCAGCTGGGTGGCACTTTAGCCGTGAAAGCCAGCTACCTATCCATCCATCCATCCATCCTTCTATATCTATCTATCTATCTATCTATCTATCTATCTATCTATCTATCTATCTATTTTAATCCTGCTTGCAAAAACTAGGATCTCCTGTAACAGATAGAAGAAAGAAAGAAAGATAGGTAGGTAGGTAGGTAGGTGGATGGATGGATGGATGGATGGATGGATGGATGGATGGATGGATATGTGAAGGAAGATTTAATTGAACAGTCAACCCATCTTGGTTAAAACAAATTGTATATTTGATCTTAGCCATAGTCCCAAGAAGAAGACATGTTTGTCACACATTATATAAATTATCTACTTTAATCTGTTTTCTTCTTTCTGTTTGTTTATGATCTTTATTCTCCCGTCTTTACTTGTAGCTTTCTGCTTGCTAGCTGCCTTCTATTAGTAGTTTACTTTGACACTGCATATCAACACTATATATTTTGTAACATATGCAAAGAAAAATAATCTTTCCTGCTCAGGGCAAGATTTTTCACAGGGGTCCTTTAAAAATGATACACAGTTCCAGGTAAATTATATCCCACTAGGGGTTTCAGCAGATGGATTCCACGGAAGTCAAAATAGAATGTTACAGGAGATCCTAGTTTTTGCAAGCGGGATTAAAATGGTTTTCTTGCTATTGTTAATATGTAGAATAGGCTCCCTAATTCATCTTCTACTCTATTTGTTTAATTGTCTAAAAATAAAATTAGAGCTTTTTTTTTTTTTTTGCTTTTCTCAGGAATTTATCCTAAGTTAGCCAAAACAGTGTTCTAAATTCTATTCCATTTGTGTGTAGATACAAAGAGAATCCTGTTTTTAAAAAGATGTAACTTTTGTTTTTATTTCAATAGTTTATTTCAATCTTATTCCGTGTCATTTCTTTTTCACTGATAGCCAAATAACAGCATGTTCTATTTTTAGGATGTTTCTGCAAACTCAGTTAGGATTATTATATTATCTCCATTTCATTTCTCGCAGTTCACTGTAAAGCTATAAAACTACTTGAAGTCATAAAAAGCAGTTTAAAATAGGGGTGTAAACAACCAACCTGGCATTTTAGTGGAAACTCAATTTTACTTTAATGAATTCCCACATAAGGTTTATGCTTTCATTTTTCCTGTTTATTTTTTCTTTCTTTCTCAAACCCATACAAATTTGAGATTGCTACTCACTGCAGAAACAACTTGCAATATCCATGCAAATCTTCAATTATATTGTTCTAGTTTACGTAAAATATACAACAATCAGAGAAAGTCTATGATGCAAAGATACATTTTTAAAGTTGATCAACTTCAAGAATGTGAGAGAATGTACACATTTGTTAACTTAGGTAGAACTTTTACATTCTCTGTCAAAGAATCAAGCAAAAACAGTGGTTGATCTACATTACAAGTCAAGTCTTTTAATGAATGGAAATATGATAATTCAATCATATGGCTTTTTGTATTGTGTAATGGCACAATGGAAAATTCACTTTAAAAATTGGAATCTCCAGTGTTGCCATGTGAAATGCTCCTGTCCTGGTTTAGTCATGTTGTTTTCACTATTGTTATCCATTCCATTAACCTTCCCACCAGATCAGAAGCAATGGCCTATTCCTTCAGATCCCTAATACCCTCCTTGAATGATTCTGTATTTTTTTCAAGCCTTCTCATAACTGCTCTCAGGTATTTGAACTAGCACTGGTTTTGGCAACAAAGCAACAATCCAAATTTGATGCAGTGGTTAAATTAAAACCAAATAAAAACATTACAAGTATAACTGGCAGGAAATAACATAATGCTGTGCAGGCATGTACGTATATAAACTGCCTAAAATAGCCAGTGGGCATATGTGTTTCCAAAAAATATGTGGACAGACAATTAAAAACAATCAAGCCATTTAAAGCTGCTGTTACTATTTTTCTTTACAACTTAGTAGAAATTGAAGTGGGCTTCTGATATTATGCATTTCAACTTGTCTTTGACCAATTTCTAATTCTTGGATCTTGAACTTCTTTTTTTCAGAAATATGGGAAAATCTTGTATATACATATTAGAGTGGGAGACGGAGAGGGAGAAGAATTCCATGCCAAGAGGTTCTGAACCCATGGTTCTGCAAACGCAGGTCTCAAAATCCTCTTCACTGAAGAAAAGGAGATGAGACAGCATTGGCCAGTTCCCAGGCCACAGAACATCTCCAGAACTTCCTTCTGAGCTCATTGCTGAAGATAAAAAAAAAGCAACATTCTCAAATTGTGATTTAAATCTCGAGAGTTGCTTTCTCTCAGAGTAAAATAATGTTTTAAAACTGGGGTTTATTGGTTTTTAATTTTTCCCATGCCTATTTTGCTTCTTACCCTATTCTCTTTGCATGGTGATCTTACCCATTGCAATCCTTAGCCATACCAAAATTGTTAAGGGCAAACAAACTTTGGCTAAACCTGTGTCTGAAGTAAGAGATGGATCGTTAACTCTCATCCAGTCCATGGTTGGTTGCAGGGGTGGGACCTACTTACCTTTACCACCAGTTCGCAACGGGGCTGCACGCATGTGCAGAAGCGTTCTGATGATGTTGGGGTCAGTGGGTGGAGGCTCCTGCCGATTTTACTACCGGTTCTATAGAACCAGTCCAAACCGGGGGCAATCCACCACTGGTTGGTTGTCTCCATGATTGGATAGCTGTAAGTACTGAGAAAATGGTGTACATCCGGGGTGTCAAACTTGTGATGACACGTCATCATGTGACATATCGCAACTTTTCCTCCTTCACTAAAACAGGGGTGGGCATCACCAGGGTGTGACGCTTCCAGGCTGCAAGTTTGACACCCCTGGTCTACATGTTGTTCTACTTTTCATTCTGTCTCATTTTTACACTCTGAATTCAGATTCCATCTTCAGCAACTGCTATTTAAGGTAAGATCAGGATCGTCTCTAGAATTTGGTCACTCAGACTTGTGATATCAGTGCATAACACAGAGACATTCCATACATTATAGTGCCTGTTTCTTTTTTTTAAAAAAAAAAAACTGTCTACGTATAGAAAAAAAGCACATGTGCATAACATAATTTGAAAAAAAAAAGTGAGGTAAAATGTAACAAGGCTAATCTTCAAAGAGTCTGAAAAACCAGCTAGGCTCTCAAAATGATCAAAACCACTGTGCTAGATCATTTACTGTCCTATAATTCTTATCCTTTTTATTTTCCTTTATTATGGAAAACTGGAACTATTTGCAGGAGTAATCTTATATTCTCATTTTAATAAAATGGCAGCTGCCTTCTTTTATAGCTGTAAATGCTATCAGTCATTCTTAAATGACTAGCATAGCTGGCCTAATATATGCACACCTAAAAGCTAGGTACAGAAGCTGAACTGAATAACCTCTCTCAGTTTGTGAAGTCTGTAGGACACCAGGAGCTCTTTCTTATTTTAGCAGCAGAAGTTTTATTCAAAAGGCTAAGTGAGAAGAAATGTTCACATCTTAGGCCTAGAGTCATGGTACATACTGTAGCTCTGGGTTCCATAGAGAGAGTCATTAGATACTAACACTTTTTCATTGGGGTCCTTGGTGCTTTCTGAGCTGGGTTGTTTTCTTGCAGACATTTCATTACCCAACTAGGTAACATCATCAATTCTAGAAGTGCTAGAAACACCTTCACTTGCTAGCAATATTAAAAGGGGGTCAAAGGCAGGTAAAACCTGAAGAAGAAAGTTGCTTTCCAGGGATTACCTAACAAGTCTGCAAGAAGAAATTCTTGCCCAGATCTTTAACTTGTCTGCCCTATCTCTCTGTTTCAGCTGCCTCAATGACCTCAACCCATTAAACTTATAGGAGGAGAACATTTCAATTGTACTTGAATCATCTCCATCTAGGCCATCTTTAAGATAAGTACTCACTTCCAGTAGTCTCTGATTCCAAGGTTTCTGATTCCTGCAAGTCCCAATTCAGAAGAGACAGAAAATCCAGTTTATCAGACATGATATCACCTTTGTTTTGGGATTCAAGTTAATGTGTGTATCATTGCATTCATACCACATCATTAATATGCCCTAAAATGAAAAGTTTAAGCAATTATTGCACATTTCAGAGGCTTAGTTGTCTATCTTCTTGCATCTTGTATAGAATAATTATTAATTGAAGATTAGCTTAGCATGTCACAATATATGCAGAATAAATTCAGAATTTATGCCAACATTTGCAAATTCTATAGACTATTCCTACAACCTAGTGGAGAAAGCTGGCAATTACAGCTTCCTTGTGTGCCACACAATTTAAGCAATCTGTGTATTCACTTTCAGAAGTACATTTTTGCAAACACCATATGGCAGCAACATCTCCATATTATTGTAAAACATGACTTCATTTGAAAAATAATTCCACACACAATTACCCTGATTAGAATATTTGATATCCAAAATCCCTTCCAGACTTTTTTTTAACAAAAACGTTCTCTACATATATAGCAAAGACCCTGTCCAAAAATAAACAAAAGCAAAATCTCTTAACTGTTAAAATGAGACACTGAAGGGGGGGGGGGATCATTTTTTCCATTGCTGTTAAAACAAAATCTGTAGTACACCGCCTAGTTAGAATGCTTAGGGAATTTGGCCTTAGAGGAAACTGATATGAATTGTCCCAAATTGCAGCTGAGAAATTTGAACTGATTGCTCTTAATTACATTGAAATGAATCAGGAAGGGGGGGGGGAAGAATCAAAATTATATGTTCAGTTGTCGCAGTCAGCTAGTCATGCCTTTGCATAATTATGATAGTTGTTCTTTTAAACTGCTCAGCATCAAAAGATAAGGAAGAAGGATAAGGCTACGCTTACATTTAGTTATAGGATAAAAGAACAGGGGCTGGGTTTCTCTTTTTCTCAATCCAAATTCAGGATGCAGGGATTGCTGTTCCTAAGTATAGCAATAGCAATAACACTTAGATTTATATACCACTTCACAGCCCTCTCTAAGCAATTTAGCATGCTGCCCCCAACAATCTGGGTCCTCATTTTACCAACCTCGGAAGGATGGAAGGCTGAGTCAATCTTAAACCACTCAGAATTGAACTCCTGGAGTGAGCAATGAGTTAGCCCTGCAGTGCTACATTCTAACCACTACGCCACCACAGCTCTATATGTATGCAGTCATGTGTTGTCATACTTTACAATTTCTTCACTTAATAATGAAAATTCTAGTCCCAACTGCTTTTTTTAAACTTGGTGAGTATCTGTACGATCCCATTTAAACAGTGTCATTTATGAAATATGCATTTCCAGAAAGATTACCTAATCCAGTCAAAATGCTGGATTATATGTATTTATATGTTCCAGGAATAAAATAGAACATACTAGGAAACACCAGAATAGGTCGCTTTGCATATTTATCATAAAATATAATTTATGAATCTCAGTGTCTGGATTCATATAATATGCCAAGCCAAAAATAGAGAAGCTAGTATAACATGTAAACAAGTTTGACATATCAGCTAATTAGACAGATATTTGCAGGCTGTCCTAGATAATTTCTTGTTTTTTTAAGTTGTGCTTGATTTTAATGTGGGCTGTACTACAGTGATAGAACATGGTTTTTCATAGAGAAAGTTTCATATTTTTCATAGAGAAGGTTCTCTGTGATTTTTCACAGAGAAGGTTCCAGAAGGTTCCTTAAGCATAGCCAAGGATAGCAGGGAAAATGTCATGTACAAATCTCTGGTGAGCAATTGTGTTACTAGTAGTAAAGACAATGCTACATTAGGTGGACAAATAATCTGACTTGGTATAACAAAGTTTTCTGGGCTAGTATGTAATGTATGATCTATCACTTGAAGACATTTTAAAGTCTATTACTATAGTTTCTAACAAAATCAACGTTGTTATGATTTGAATAGCTTTCTGTTCAGTTGTATTTCTGTTTTTGTAATGTTGCAGCCTTTTGTTATGTTCATATTTGACTTCATATTCTCCTTGACTGCATGTTGGAGTTTGTTTTTATTAGTTATATCATATCTGGACTGCAAAAGTAGAGAGCAACAACAACAACCAGAAAATCTCTTACTGTTATTTCTAATGGTGGCCATGATTTACTGTTATTTCTAATGGTGGTCATGATAATAGATATTATATATTTATTTAAAAATGGGGGATGGAACTAAAGAAGTAAAAATAATAATTGAGATTTATTTTATTTATTTATTTATTTATTTAGTTAGTTAGTTAGTTAGTTAGTTAGTTAGTTAGTCATATTTCTATGCCGCCCACTCTCCGAGGACTTTGGGTGGCTTACACCAAAGACTAAATAGCATATTGCCCCCTAACAATCTGGGTCCTCATTTTACCCACCTCGGAAGGATGGAAGGCTGAGTCAACCTTGAGCCGGTGAAATTTGATCCGCTGATCTGCTGAACTAGCAGTCAGCTGAAGTAGCTGTAGTATTGCACTCTAACCATTGTGCCACCTCGGCTCTTTGAGCTCTTTGAGTTCAGCAGGAGTCAAGACCTTTAGCTTTTCATTTCATCAATTAGACCAGGATGCCTGAGAGGTCAATATTGATTCCCAAGGCTAAATAGAACTAGCCAAGGGATCAATATATCTAGGAGTCAAAAGAGAACAAAGTCTGGGGATCAATAGGTAGTTCAAAAATGGTGGAAGATCAATTGGGGTCAATTAAGGAACACACTGAACCTGGAAGAATATGGCAACTTATGACTAAAACTCACCAATTTCCAACCAAATATCAGTGCCCTGGTAGATGCTCATCAGTATCCATCCTTCTCATTAATGATACCAGCAGCTTCAGTAAAAAAAAGGTATGTTAACACTTATATTTGTTATATTTAAATACTATCTTCTTTATGAAGTTAATATTATATATTATTATCTAGTATCATTATAATGTGTACTATTAGTTAAAGTACTACTTATAATTTTCATATGATAAATGTTTTGGGGTTGATGAACAATCTGAAACTTTACAAAAAGATCAATGAGTTGCAAAGTTTGGGGACCCCTTGAGTTAGATAATAATTCACTATATGTACACATACATGTTGAAACAATTAGTTCCATCTTGTCTTTTCAGACAGTCGGTGAAAGAGATTTATCTATCAATATAATATAGCTCAGTTTCAAATGACCCTGCATAATTTTAATGGCTTTGGTTTATAAATCACAGAAGCTTCCTTGATTCAATAGTTCTAGATTACAGAGGTATGTGGGTTGCTAAATTGTCAGATGTTGTTTGTATACAAATAAGCTGAAAAGTTTAAGAAGTTTGTCCTGTGCTATTTTTCTAGATAAAATTGCTAGATCTAAATCTTGTGAACTATTAAGAGAACCTGAACAGATACGTTAACTCTTCTTGAATTATATCAACATAGGCATGAAAGCTTAAAAACATATAGGAGGATACTAAAGTGTATGTTTTCATTATATATGGAATCATTTTTTTAATGAGTCACTTACGAAGCATGGTGCTCCCAAGATTAGAAGGCTGGGCGGATGATTGGCAGCCTCATGTTCAAGATCCATTGCTGCCGGCAGCAGCAGCCCCGCCCCTCCAGAGGGACTGTCCCTGCTAGTGCTGACTGACAACTTCCCCTCCCCCTGGAAACAGGCGATAGATCACAAGCTGGGCTCTTTTGGGCTCTCATTGGTATTCTTAATGTCCCTCGGCTTTGACAAAGCAAAGCAAGTGGTAATTGATAGAATGAAGGACATGGAGTTCCAAGAACTGTAGTAGGACCGCCTACTACCACCAATAGCCTCCCACCGGCCAGTACGCTCTCATAGAGAGGGACTCCTCCGGGTGCCGTCAGCCAAACAGTGTAGACTGGTGGCCCCTAGGGGGAGAGCCTTCTCTGTGGGGGCACCTACCGTCTGGAATGAGCTACCCCTGGAGATACGGAGGATCCCGGATCTGCGCACCTTCCGCTGCGCTGTGAAGACCTTTTTATTCCATCAGGCGGGCTTGGCCTAATCTCTTCCCTCTTCTTAATATGTAAATTTTAATCTGTTTTTAAATTATTGGGGTGTTTTAATCTGTCTGGGCCAAAATGATTTAATTTGATTTTATCTGGTTTTTAAATTTTTTGTATCTATGTATTTTATTGTTTGGCTGTTCACTGCCCTGAGTCCTTCAGGAGTAGGGCGGTATACAAATCAAATAAACTAACTAAACTAAGAAGAACTAAATAGGTTGTCTCTCTACAGTAGGGACAGAATCAAGCAGGGTGTGTGGGAATCAGCAGGATATCTAAATGATCTGATCTTCCCAAAACAAAGAGTAGCTTTCTTCAGAGCCAGATTTAATATTCTCCCCTCAGCACTTCTCCAGGGTAGGTACAAGAGAACACCAATAGCAGAACGGGTATGCATATGTGGAAAGGGAGAAGTCGAAGATGTCTCACATGTGTTATTGAACTGTGAGTTATACAGAATATGTAGGTCAATGTATATTCTCCCCTTACTAGAGAGATTGCCAGGAAAGACAGATGTCTTTTATGTAGGCTTTCTCCTCCAAGACTCAAATCTGGCTACCACACGTGCAGTGGCAAAATTCTGTGTTGCTGCAATGTCCACAAGAAAAAAATCAGTTACCGAATTATAATGTCAACTGGTGCCAATTTTTTTTTTTGAGATATCTATAACAATACATTTACACACATACTTATCGGCTCTACATGCATGTAAATTAGGTTTAAGATCAGGTATTTTCATAACAGAGATGTTATTATTTACGATTAATGTTAGTATTATTTGTAATTTATTGTATGTCTATTGCTGGTCAATGACCGTAATAAAATTTTATTCTATTCTAGATCCATTACTGCCATGGGTGGGGGAGGGGCTCCAGTCACATGCTCCAACTCCTGCCAACCCAGTTCAAAAGCCACAAGTAGAAAAATGGTGGGCAACTTCACAAAGATTCAAAAGAAGCCCCTAATTGGGCATCCCACTGGGAATGATGATGTCACCAGCAAATCCTTCTGACATGGAAGTATTAGTATTAATGAGTCACTTCTGGAAAAAAACCCAGTAACATTTAATAGATCCATGCCTTTGAGAGTTAGCCCTATTAACCTGACGTGTACCTTTATGTATTTCAGAAAGTGAACTAGGAACATTTTTTACAAAAGTGAGTGGACAGAGGTTAATATTGATGAATATCGTCAATGTTTCAGAACTCTCACTCATTGATAAACGTGCCTAAAATCCAAGCGAGTGAGTGGAAATGGCAAATATTAAAAATGGTGTTTCTTTCCTGGTCTTTTTTTTCTCCCAAAGAAACCTCTTTGAAAACAGAATTCAGAAAAAAATTGAAATAGAGATTTATGTGATAATGATAGTATTACAGGAGTGAAGGTGGGAAGACGTATACTTTATGAAAAACTTAAAGAGGCAAGGCAGAAAAGAAAGCATTTATCTTGCTTTTTAGAAATTTGATAGGTGAATAGATTCTGTCAAAATGATTTTTTATTTCATGGGGTGCTGCTAAATCCTAAAGCAACTGAAAATAGCAATTTCAGAGTAAAGGAAATTGGCTACATCTATCCTTTTAAAAAGGAAGGCATACCTGGAAGAGATTATTTTTCTAAACTTTAATAATAAAAGGGAAAATGAAAAAACAGAATGCTGTGCCTTTAATCTTCTATATGTAGTTTCAGTCAATAAGGTAAGAAATGAAGAGAGAATAATTTGCATAGTAGATATCCAAAGTCTTATTTTAGACATTTTTACCTGCAAGGTTCATCAGTTGAAATTTGAAGATACAATATGTATCAATAGATATAAAAAGTGTATTCAGCATCTCATCTTTTAGTTTAAATTTTAGGTCTGCCTCTTCTAGCCTCTGACCAAGAAATGCACTGGGATAAGATTACATTATGAATCCCAAAGAGAAGGGTCAACTCTACTTGAGGCACATCATATGTAGACCTATGGTAGTTATCTAGAGAAGACTCTAATGCTGGGAAAGGTGGAAGGAAAGAGAAGAAGAGGACAACCAGCAAGAAGGTAGATAGACTCAATTATAGTGGCAATAGAAGCACCATCTGAAAACCTGAGGGATCACATTAGGAACAGATAATCATGGAGAAAATCACTCTATGTGGTCACTAAGAGCTGACCCAACTTAATGGCACATATCCCACCAGGGTGCAGGAAGATCGAAAGTCACAACTAAGTCATGGAAAGTTATAATTGATTAAAAAGTCTTTTAGAAAACAGCAGTAACTAAATAAAAAATAATAATTCAATAGCACAAATGGAATTGAATAAGGCTTATTTTTAAGCTTGCTCAGTATGGCAAGATCCATATTATTACTTTTCTGAGAATGTCTCAAAGATTGCTCAACTTGCGGACTTCCTGCCTGGCTCCGCAGCTTTGAAGACGCTCTCTTTTGAGCGCCCGTTCTCTGGTTCCGTAAAAGCCCCAGAACAGCCGGAAAACTGCTGTCTGGAGGCTTGGAACCCTCTCCCCGGGCAAACGGGAGAGAATAGAGTCGACAGGCGGGGGTAGAGCCCTCCCCCAAGTGCGCTAGGAGAAATCCTGGGGTACAAAGGGTGTGGGCTCCCTATTGAAGCCTGTCAAGCCACTCCGGACCAGAAACGACTCCGCTGAAGCGGAGCTAGAAGCTGCGACCAGAATCTGCAGAAAATCAACAGGGGGGATTTTTAACAGCTTTACTTCGATCGCAGACGGAGCAAATCAGGAGAAAACAAAAGGAAATTTGCAAGTAACACTTTAACTCCGCTTTATTATGCAGAAAATGGCGCCTGAGGGCGGGAGGAAGAAACTACCAGGGGAAGTGCTCGTTAAGGCTTGTTAACACTTTACAGCTACTGGATTACACCCTAAGAGAAAGTTTTAAATGGAAGCGGCCAGGAAAAGAATTTGGTATCGAGGAAAAGAATTTGGTTCTGATTTTAACTAAAATCTGGTCTTTATACTGTGTGGAAAAAAGTTGAATTGTTGTCCTGATAGCTGGATAAATACAAAGTAGCTGAAATATGGCTGACAACAGGGCTGGTGAATCAGCAAATTCCCAAGCCGTGACTGTCCAGGCTTTTCAAGAACTTTTAGACTTTTTTACCTCAGCCCTGCTGAATACAATCGAAAGGGCTTTTTCAAAAAATAGCTTGGGAAATTATAAGCAGGAAATTATTCACAAGAATTTGTTTTTGGAAGATCAGGAAATGGACAGGATTAAGAGATTGGCTGGTACAGCTGAAACAAAGGTTTTGGTGGACGTTTCCATTCCAATGACAGAAAAGCAACAAATGGTTTCTTTATTGCAAGCTGACAATCTTTATGGCAACAAATTTTAGTTATATGGACAAAGAAATGGATTGAATGATTATACAAACCAGAAGAGACGAGATGAGGATTTTAAGTTAGAAAATCTGACTTCAAGAAGAGAGCGAGTATTTCAGAAACATCAACCTCAAATCACTATTTTAAAAGTTTCCAAAATAAAACTGGGGGGATTGTTGAAAGAACTTATAAAAAAAATGGATTGGAAAAAATACAAAAAGAAGTGAAGAACAGAAGATTAAGAAAGATATTCTTCTGTGGATTCTTGAAATTGGCAACGGGCAAATATGTGTTTTAATGGTATTAAAAGATTTTTAAAATGTTTAACATAAGGTTATATTATTCTACAAGATATATGAGATAAATTGTATAAGTTTTTAGGATGTCTAACTCTTTGAAGCGAAGAGGATTAATGTTAAACTCAGAATTTTATTGTAAACTGATAATTAGTTTTGGATAGTTAAGGGTTGTTTTTTTAAAAAAAAAAGTTAGAGGTATTAAGACGGTTAACTGAAAAATTGAAGGATACCCTCCTATAGATTCTGAAATTTATATTTGGTAAATAAGTGTTTTAAAGGTATTAAGAGATTTTTAAAATGCTTAACATTAGACTATATTATTTTAATAAGATATATGAGATAAAATGTGCAGGATTTTAAGATGAAAATTTTTTTTCTGGTATAGAAATGGAATTTATTCATGATTTTTATTGTTTGTAAGACTGCTAAAGTATCGGATTATGCATTAAGAAAAAGGTTTTTTTCTTTTTTTTCTATATAAGTAGGAAGAATGAATTTAATTTAATTGGTATTGAGAATTTATAAAAGGGAGGTTGTTGAATTGGAGCAAAGGGAGTTAAAGAACATGTGGGAGCTTTGAACTTTATAATTTGTTAGTTTATTTTAGCATATGTTTGTTAGATGCTATACCCTGTTTTTGCTCTGGGAAGTCAGGGGTGGGGTGGGGAGGGGGGATAAGGGAGGGGGGGAAGTGATGAATAGTGAAATGTCTTAGCAGAAGAAAGTGTATTCTAGAATATAGGAGTTGCTCAGATACTAAAGGAGGAAAATATTTCACAGCAAAGAAGTCAGAAAGGAGAGAGGAGGAGGGGGTAGGAAGAGGAGAGGGAGGGAGAGGAATGGAAGAAAGGAGAGGAGGAAGGGAAGGGAAGGGGACAGGAGTAGGAGTGAAGGCGAGAAGGGGGAAAAGAAGAGAGAAGTGGGGGAAAGGGAAAGGAAGTAGGATGAGGTGGGAGAAGAGGTAGGAGGGAAGAGGAGGGGGGATGGGAAAGAAAGGAGGAGGAGAAGAAGGTTTGTTGTGGAATGAGGGAAGAAGGAGAAGAGCAACTCCGAAGATAATTAAAATGTTTTATTGTAATGCTTTCTTCAAGGGAAATATGTATATGGAGGATTTCTTATGTATAAGAAAATGTATAATTTATGTGGGGAAGGGGAAGGGTGGGGGGGAGAAAATTGTTTGTATTTCTTATAAAACTTTTTAATTAAAAAAAAAAAAGATTGCTCAACTTGCCCCATCACCACCTTCCATAAAAATGTAGGCTCTTTCATAGGAAACTATCACACTATACAGGTACTTCTACAAACCTCTAAATCAGGGGTCCTCAAACTTGGCAGCTTTAAGACTTGTGGACTTCAACTCCCAGAATTCTCCAGCCAGCTTTAAGTCCACAAGTCTTAAAGCTGCCAAGTTTGAAGACCTCTGCTCTAAATTCTAGACAGACAGAACTGCTTTTGGCTAGTTGGGTGAGCTGACTATATGACATGCTAAAGAACTAACAACCACGTTAGGTTAATGACAGTGGAACAATTACCATTTAGGAGGAATACATGTTGGAAAACATATCCTAAAGTTATCCTAAAGTTAAAGAAAGGGAAACATTGCTTTATTAATAGGAATGTGAAGTAGTTCAGAGTTTTAATTCTATTTTATTTTAAATATTTCTCTAAATTAAATTTTGGACTAGAAAGCTAGGATGTCTGCTGCTGTGAGAGCTTGTTCTCCCTTTAATAAGAAGTTTAAAAGTTTTCAGAATAATGTACAGGAGGAGATGGTTCAAAAAGAACAGGCCTATTCCCATTTACATAGGTAGAATACATTTCAATCCTTGCAAATAAGCTACTGCACCATCAATTTATTTATTTTTTTCTTCTACCCAACCTGTTGATCCTCATATTTGGTGGAAACAATGATAGAGGATTCTTGGAAATGTAGATTGGTCTTTAAAACAATCTCTACCTCAACCTACTGCTGGGAAACCCTATAATCATTTCTCAATTTTAAAGCAGCTTGTTGGAATAATTTCACATATCATATTTTTCTGGGGCCTTGTCTCTTCCTAATTTTAAACTTTCCGGGAAAAGCTATTTCTTTCTATCCTTTTCCTTATTCTTTTGCATCAGTGATTTTTTCCCCATCCTTTCATCCTATTTGTATTCTTGAAAGCTCTTAAGCTATGTAAACCTTGGTAAGACCACGCATGGAATACTGCAGCCAGTTTTCATTGCCATAATATAAAAAAGATGTTGAGACTCTAGAAAGAGTTCAGAGAAGAGCAACAAAGATTATTAGGGAACTGGACACCAAAACATACAAAGAGCAGTTTCAGGAATTGGATATGTCTAGTTTAATGAAAAGAAGGACTTGACATAATAGCAACGTTCTAATATCTAAGGGGCTGCAACAAAGAAGAGGTAGTCAATCTATTCCCCAACGCATTTGAAGGTGGGACAAGAAGCAATGGATGGAAACTAATCAAGGAGAGAAGCAACCTAGAACTAAACAGAAATTTCCTGAAAGAACAATTAATCAGTGGAACAGCTTTCCATCAAAAGTTGTGGAAAGTTGCTCCATCACTGTAGGTTTTTAAGAAGAGACTGGACAACCATTTGTCTGAAATGGTATAGGCTTTCCTGCTTGAGAAGGATAGTGGACTAGCAGAATTCCAAGGTCTTTTCCAACTCTGCTATTCTATTATTTTATTATTCAACCCCTGTCCCCAAATAGTCAAGAGTACTAGTGAGAGTAAACTTCAGCAAGTTCTCTAGAAAGTCTAGGGTTTGCTTTCTGCTACTCATTAGTCAGTTCCCTACCTACAAGCGTCTCTGTCACACTAAGATTAAAGTACTCTCCAATAATGACAAAAGGCACTTTTAACAGTTTAGGATCTCAATCACTCTTCCATATTAAACATCACAGATTTAGAAAGTTAATTCAAAGGAGGGAGGATATATATTGGTGAAATTATGTTTGACTGATTAATTTTACCATGAAGCTTCACATAGGAAAGAAGGAAGATTATGATAAATGGTTATATCACATTTTTGATTAATGGTTACTTTCTATTTGGTATAATTATCAGGTGATAGTTTCAAAGAAAGATGCTAGGAAATGAAACTTCAGTCTAGATAACAATACTCCTGTCTGAAAAGAAAAATGGGCTTCCACTTCCCATGTATTATTGTGTAAAGAGGCCAATGGAGGGAAAATCTATGGTTTGTAGATTTTGAAGGATAAGATGGATTTGAAACGGAGTCAGTCTAAATGAAGTTATGGTCCAGTGGAGTGGAAGGAGAGAGATTCCAGTGGCCAATACTGAAACAAAGTAAAAGTTTAACATTTGGGAATAAACAGCATGGCTTTTAAAATATTTGATATCACAACAAAATAATGATACACAATTTGTTCCTAACTTTGTCTACATGTAAACAAAATATAAGATTGGATATATCCCTTCATTTGGATCTGTTATCTTTTTTTTTTTTTTTGCCTTTTCTTATTCAAAGCTGCAAACAAGTAATTCTTAAGTCTTATTTATCATTCCATTAGAAGATAGATAGGTAGATGATAGGAAGAGGAAGAGGAGGAGGAGGAGGAAATGATACTAGATGATAGAGAGAGAGACAGAGAGAGAGAGAGAGACAGACAGACAGACAGACAGACATTTAGGGGAAGTTATATTTGTATTAATTTAATACTTTCAACTTTTGATTGAAAGTATAATAATCATAAATTGATTTTTTTTAAAAAGCCAAGTAAGACTTGGAAATGTGACAGGGAAAATAGAATAGAAATAGAAAGGAGTACAGGAAAATAACATGTTTGTGTGCCTCTCTCTCTCTCTCTCTCTCTCTCTCTCTCTGGTGTGTGTGTGTGTGTGTGTGTGTAGATAATTTCCCTTTCAGCTAATAATTCTTATTCAAGATAGACACTGAAAAAAAATACATGCTTTTAGCTCGATATCCTTAGTCTAAACTGAGGATAAATGATAATTTATCCATGAACTGGGGAAAGCAAACATTTTAAAATGCTATGGATACATCAATATAATTTCATGAATTTCATATTAGGCAGAAGCATAAGAAAGTTAGATATTGCCTTGGAAAATATGACTCACATACAGTATGAAAAATTTATAGCTCAATCCAGTTAGGAATCCCTCGTTATTTGATAGATGGGCAATTGCGCATAAAGACAGTAGTTGTATTCTGAATTGATTCAGCTGTCTGGGCTTCATTTCATGTTGAAAGGATCAGTTGGTTGAAACTACCCACCCACCCAGCTACTATTGCAGTAACAAGCTTAAATGTAAGCAGCTTTGCCACTTTTGATTCCCATGGATAGATTAGGGTTTAGTTTGCTCAGTTTGATACCTTTCATTTTGGAAAAGAAATAGTAGGCCAAACGAAGTCCATTGCAAAGCACATGTGTGCAATGCTACCTGTGGAAGACATCTTGTAACTCTTCGTGTGCAGAAAAGTACCATATACCTTTTTCCAATGGAAAATGGGAGAATTGTTGGGGTTGCCTACAGAAGAGCAATGCTGGGGGCTAATAACCTAAGGTGCATGACACAAATGCCATTTATTACATACTTCTATCAGGTGCTAGTATATTAATATGTGATTATGGCTTTTGTGTGATGACATCAACAATGTCAGGTGCAAACAACCAGATCCACTCATGAAAGGTCCAAGTCATAAACTTTATTTTGCTGTGTTCTATCTATTTTACAACAATCTCTCCAAACTGCTTGCCTTCACTTGGGAACAACCAAATAAGCTTCATATAACTTGTGGATGGCGGATGTCTTGCAGCTGTACAAAGATTCAAGGCTAGTTCCCTGCTTAACCCCTTCTTTCTGCCTGCCTGGGAGTTTCTCAGTAGCTATACGCATATTGTCTCATACCTCTCTACAGCTTGCTACAGGCACCATTGTGTCTTTCTACTCTCTATTCTGGTCATATATGGATAATAGGAAGGTGTGTTTCCCCAATTTTCTTAAGACCTGGCATAATGCTGGATCATGTGTTCCAGGGGAAGGGATGAAACCAAATCTTTTTAAAATGCCTCCGGGCATCTCTTATCAGGTATCCCCAATATTTGTGATATCCTGTGTTGCATCCAATGTTTGATTTCTAGATCAATGCACCATGCAACTGATGCTGATATTCTAGTACAGGGGTGTCAAACTTGCATCATCACATTGTCGTCATGTGACATATCACAACTTTTTCCCCCTTTGCTAAAATGGGGTTGGGCATGGCCCATGTGTGAGGCATCCGGCCCGCGGGCCACATGTTTGACATCCCTGTTCTAGTACTAATGTCTGAAAAGGGGATTATTTTCTGTATGAAGACAGTGTAGCTTAATTCTCCATCCATTCTTCTGCATTAAGGAATTTCCACCTATACTCCTATGCCAGCTGCAATACATAAACTATAGCTATTTATTAAGCTGCTGTGTCATTTGTCACTTTTATAGAACTTGCCATATTTTCCAGGCTGTAAAATGAAATAAAATTATGCAGCAATGATGTATGCCATCATTACTTCTTATTTCCAGTGTTTGGATTATATTCAGTTTCACAAAACAAGTTTGATTTATAAAGTGAATAAATAACAATAGTCTTCAACTGTGTATATCTACTGAGGCTTCATTAGGACTCATAAGACTCTAAAGTGTAACTCAAAGAGTATACTTATGTCAAATTAGATTCTTCCTCCCACAGTTTAAAAAAAAAGAATTTAAATCAATAAAGATTGTCAAAGCAATCCAATAGGTCAATTCCAGATTACATATACAATATTCTTAATACTTTCTACCTTTTATTTAATGTTATGCACTATCTGTTCCATTTATCATTATAAAACCAATAAGGAAAAAAATCAATGATTTAACAATACAATATATAAAGTTCATTATATTAGTTTAAAAAGGTATGTCTGACTATCTCTCTCTCTGTGTGTGTGTGTATGTGTATAACACACAACACATGCCCAGATGTATTCATAGTATGATTCATTTTAGATGCTAGTTCTTGAAACCCAAGGAAATCCATCAACTGTATAATCCACATAATGCATTTTTATTTAACACATCCTTAAATGCCTAAGGAATGGCAGCAGCTTCAACAGCCTTTTTGCAATGATACTTATTTAAAAGATTGTGTTCTTTAGTGAACAAAAAGCAGTAGTTTAGCCCATGGAGAAAGCCCTGAAAAATGTTCTAAATATTTGACTGGCCTAGAAAGATGAAACATCCTTAAGCCATAGAATGCATAATGATGTAGAATATATAATGATGAATGATGTAGAATGATAAGAGCTCATGTCATCAGTGCAGAAACATTGCACTGGGTTCCTATAGATTAATATTTTTATTTCTAAGCGAATTCATGCTAAAGTAAGTCTTACGTTCAGTTTAAGTCAACCTAAAATCTTATATTTAAGGACTAAGGTTAGGACCTGGTAAGCTTCAATATGCTTTTGGACATAATTTCTATTGGTTCTGGTTATCGTGGCAACAATCAAGCATCACAGGAGCTGTGTGGATGTCTAGTGTCTAGTGTGGGTGAGACTCACCCCTCTATTTTAAGTGTGAACTGCTTAGTTGTGGGTTGGCTAGTTCAGTTTACAGAAATGTTGTTTGTTTCTAATGAGGTTCTACATGTTTTTAGAGTACTTTGAGGAAAAAAGAGATAGATCAAAAAACAGAAATATACAATCTATGAAATATCCTTATGATACATTTCAAACACTTGATTTAAATAAGCCTTCGGGATAGCTGAATCTCCTAAATCTAAAAAAAAAAAAAAAAATGTGATCCCCATTGGTTCTTCCAACATTCCCCGGGTTTGATCATTTTTAATTCCTTTCAATCATCTCCAAATCACACTCAAAGCTTTATTTTTTTTCCGTCTTTGTACTTCCATGTTTACACACAGTGTCAGAAAAGATTATTAGGATGTTTGATTTAGGTTTTCAAGCTGCCAGCAGCAACTTCCCAGAAGGCTTCAAGTGAGGCAGCAAGGGAAGCTGACAAAGTACAAAGCCATCTGGTGAATGTCAGAAACCGAAGCGAGATGCTCAGATGTAGCCTTACAACATTTGTTAGCTTTGCCAGGAATTCAGTGCATTAACTAACTGAGAGTTTCCTCTATCTTAAAGTGACCAGACGTCCCGCTTTTGGCGGGACAGTCCCGCTTTTGAGCAATTTGTCCCGCGTCCCGCGGCGTTTTAAAAAAATCCCGATTTTTCATTCTGCCTCCTGAATCCCCGCTGATGGCTAGAGGGAAAAAAAAACTCTTTAAACTCTTGCCGCGGGGCTTCAAAGGGCCGACCTACAGCTGATCAGTGTTAAAAAAAAATGAATAGACCCATGCCTGCAAAAATAGAAAAAACAGCCCCTGTTAACAGCTTCCGCTAGGTTAATTAGCTGCAAAAAGCTGCAAAAAGTTCCTGGAGCAGATTTCCCCCCCCCCAGCTATACTGAAAACAAAGGCGAAAGCGAAACTAAACCTGCAACATGACAAAATGAGGCAGAGAGAGATTTCTTTCTTTTTCTTTTTCTTTTTCCTCACCAAAAAAGGTAGATACAAAACTGCAAACAATGGGAAATTTTGGGCAAAAGAGGAGAGTTCAAGATTTTAAAACACAAAAGAAAAAAAGCTCTATTTAACTAGGGAATTGTAATAATTGAGATACTATTAATAATTGTATATTGTGTTGAAAGCAGAAATGGTTAAGTTGTGGTTTGGAGGAATATATGGGGGAAATTATTTGGTTTATTATTATTGGTAAATATAATTAATTGATTTGTAAGAAATTGGATTGCATGGAAATAATTGGAATATTCATGTTCATATTGATTAATATACAAAAAAGATAGTTATATAACTAATTGATTTATATTAAAATGTTGAATTTGTATTAAACAACTGTATTACATAATTACATAATTAACCAATGTGAGGATGGATATAAAAATAGATGACAATGGGAAGGGGTATAATATAGAATAGAAGGGAAAAATTGAATTTGATTAAGATTAGAGATGAGGATGAAGGGTAATATTGTTTTTTTAAAAAAATAGATGAGGAATAAATATGGCAAAAAGGAAATATAGAAATTGTAAATTTAATTGAAATGACTAAACGCTGTTTAAATTTGTGAACCAGCCAAATATTCTGTTCAAAGAAAATACATTGCATGTTTGTATGTGTGTTTCTAATTATTGCTATTTATTCATATTTGTTCTCTTTTATTCTTTAAAGTTTAACAATTCATTCTTAATCTTAATATCTTTATATTTGCTTGGGGTTGGCTTTCTTCCCTTTCATCTTTTTTATTGTACAGCAATCTTTCTCCTCAAACCTACCACCACTCTCTTTTCTTTCCTTCTTACTTTCTCTTCCCCCACCCTCTTTTTCTCCTCCCTACTTCCTCTTCCTTTCTCCTTCTCCTCCTCTCTTCCTCCCTCTCTTACCCTCACTCCTACTCTAATTTCCATTCCTTCATCCCTCTCTATTGCTGTATCCTTTAATGCATATGGACTACTCAGAGGGCTGAAAAAGTTATTTTTGACTGGTCCTCACACTTTTGACCAGTCCTCGAATTTATGACTGTCCTCACATTTTACATTTTTGCCCTATCTTGTCATCATGGTGAAGAGAAGCAGTTGTGAAATGAGTGACATGGTTGTTAAGAATGCTGCACGGGCATAAATGTGAGGATGGTCATAAGTGTGAGGACCAGTCAAAAGTGCGAGGACCTGTCAGAAATGACTTTTCAGCCCTCTGAGTAGTCCCTATACACATAGCCATGGCCACCCGGTCACATGACCAGCTAGCCATGCCCACCCAGTCACATGGCCTCCAAGCCACGCCCACACAATAAGTCACGCCCACAATGGTGTCTTCTTACCAATGTTAAAATCTGTTCACCTTACCCTATACGCATAGCCATGGCCACCCGGTCACATGACCAGCTAGCCACACCCACCCAGTCACATGACCAGCTAGCCACGCCCACCCAGTCACATGACCAGCTAGCCACGCCCACAAAATAAGCCACGCCCACAATGTCCCTCTTTACCAATGTTAAAATCTGGTCACCTTACTCTATCTCCTCAACTCAAACATTTCCAGTCAGACTCATGATGCTCTTAAAAGCAAAACAATGATGTCACTTCTACACAAGATTTACTCACAGAGTAAAGACACGAGTTAGGCGGGTATTTTAAATCATAAGGAGCATCTTTCAGAGTTCTAATGCTTTTTTTTTAAAAAAAAATGTTCATGATATTTTATCGCAGCATTATTGACCATATGCAGTACAGCTTCCTATTACAGTATTTTTTGGACTATAAGATGCACTGGAGTATAAAATGCAGCAAGATTTTAAAGAGGAAAACAAGAAAAAAAGTTTTTGCCCTCTCCGACCCACAGGAGCACTCTGCAGGCCTCCCAAACCCTCTGCACATCCCGTTTTTCACAAAAATGGGGTGTGCAGAGTGCTTGGGAGGCCTGCAGAGTGCTCCTGGGGGCTGGGGAGGGCAAAAATGCCCCCATTTTCATGAAAAACGAGCCCATTTTTGCCCTCCCCATCCCCCCAGGAGCATTCTGCAGGCCTCTCAAATCTTCTGCAGGCCCTGTTTTTTGCAAAAACAGGACGTGTGGGGGGGGGTTTCAGGAGGCCAAAAATGTCTGTATTCAGTGAATAAGATGCACCAACATTTCCCCCCCTCTTTTGGGGGGGACATGTCTTAACTCGGAAAAGTACAGTATGTTATAAAGAAATAATTGCATTTAGCAAGGGGTTGAACTTGATGGCATCAAAAATCACTTCCAGTGCTATGATTTAAGCTTTCTTAAGCTTTATGAAAATAGTTGAATGTTTAATGTTATTTTTTTTTAATTCTGTCCTTTCATATTGGACCAACAGTCTCAACTTCATATATATGCTAATGGGGTCCAATAAATAAATAAAAAAAATCACTGGATTCAACAGTGAATGCTAAACAAAAACAAAAAAAAATGACCCCAGCTATGAAAAAGACTAATTCTCTGATAGGAATTAATCAAAAGAGGGATTTAAAACCATGGCTCTTTATGTTATGTAAGGCTGGATTTGAACAGAAAGATCTCAAGTGCTTTCATTTTAATTTGTTTCCTTAGGCTGGAAAAAAGAAATGTTGTCGACAGAAAAGCTAAGAACTGCCCTGCTGGCCGATGAAGTGTCAGGAAGCTTAGCCTGATTGGTGACAGCCGATCAGAATTATCTTTTTATTGGGGAACTTTGGAATAAGAGGGTCTGCCAAGAAGGTTTGAAATTATCCTTTATTCCAGTTTGGAAAAGACCTGCCCTCTTTGACTTTTAGAGAACATGTTCATTGAACTCAGTATTTACTCAAATTAAATCTATCCGTAACATTGCCTGCAACTTTTATCTTAGTATTGACACATTCTTCATGTCTGCCTTTGACAAAATGTCTTTGAAGAGGAGAGAGAAATGTAAAATCAACAAGTCAAGTTCAAATGAAAAAAAATATTCTGAGATGGAGAAGATAAATGGGAAGGCAAGGAATCACAACCCTTTCTACAATGTTTGTTCTGTATTTTGGATAGTTTCATTTCTGGTTGTACCTACTCTGCTATGTCAGCATATAAAAAAAGAGTATTTAGTGGCTGCTAGAAAATGAGAGTGATAGGGAACAAAGAAAGCATATTTTACAGAAGACAAGCAATTTCTAAGTACACTTTTCCTGCTGGTTTGAAAGCAACAGATTTTGTAGCTGAGAATATCAGCTTCTGGTGCTTTGTAAATGTGTTCTACTTTTTTTTTTTTTTTACCATAATCTATAGCTTTAGCATTGGTTTTTAGAAAAAACATAATGTTCTCAATAGAGCATAGTTTAATTCTTTTCTTCTTGAGATATTTATTTGGTTGGATGATCTGAGAAGAACAAAATAAGGGATGCAAAGAAATTCTAAAAGCTCTATTTTAGTAACTTAGTATCCTCCCGCATCTATAGAAAGCAGGATTAGAAGACAGGAAGGAGCGGAGGGTCCCCTAGAAATATGGAATTATTTATTTGTACAATTAAAACTCTATTCATCATAGAGCAACAAGTTTTTAATCAAGATACCACTAATGGGCTAACTTTCAAAACAAGTCCAATATCTGGGACCCATGATTTCTGAGGGAATGAAATTTGGGGAAATTATGGCTGATTCAGTGCTATTGGTTGCTGCTGTGGTCACATGATCTTTATTTCCAACATTCTGGGACAGTTCCTCAGCTGTCCTATATTATAGGGGCCAGTAATCAATGACTCCTCAGTTCAAATTCACATCCAGTACTCTAAGTTTTCACTTTGAAAGCAGAGTGGCTAATTTGAGGGGACAGATTCCTTCAGAAATAAAGATAGAAACAGAAACCATTTCTATTCTTAATCCAGTTCTAATCTCCACAAATGGCCAGATATTGCATGACCAAAAGTTAGCTATTCTTTTTCTCCTATTCCCTCTCAAAAGATGATCAAGGAATCAGCTCCATCACTTCTTATGATGTTACTAACATGTCTGTAACAACACTTGCACTCCTCCTGTTATGTCCCTGTTAGGGACGAACAGACTGAGGCAAAACAGATTGAGGTAAAAGCTAACAGGTTTATTTTGTTAATGTGCATTTTAATAGGTTTGCTAGCATTGCAGCTAGCTCGGCTGCTCGGCTAACAGGAGCAGCAGCTGTCAGCACTTTGACAGCTCTTTATATACTCATGCCTGAATTGAAACAGCCAATCAGAGCGGGGCTGCGTCTGTAAATTGGGGTGGAGCCTGGACGCAGCACCTCCAGTTCCCTGACTAAACATGTTGTAGCCCACCAATCACCAGGAAGTTTCCAACCAGGGTATTACAGTATGTGAAAATATAGTCAGATGAGAAGATACAAGTGAGTATAAAGACTCCACACGTGGTTTAAATGCATGTGTATATTATAGTTGCTTGAAATATCACTGAGAAACAGACTCTATCCAGTTAGAGTGTGTAAATATTATCTTCAACATTATACCCTTAGAATGCAGTCTTACACACTCTTATTTGAGAGTTTACAATCAAACCCGTTAGCCGAGTTCACAAATCAAGTTAAATTGTGACTTGGAAAACATGATTTGCTGAACTCAATTCTAACAATTTGAGCTGTGAACTATCCCTTACAAATCATATCAGCCAAAATTGAATAAATCACGCTGTAGTTTAGTGCAATGTTCCGTTCAGTCATTGGAGTTTATTTCTGACAACACTTGAATGAGATTGCACTGTCTCATTTTATACATTTAAGTATATAAAGATATAATAAGAAAGGAAGTTGCTCATATGCTTTCCACTTTTCAGGAAATTATACCGTGGTAATAAACACACACATGTACAACTCTATTAAATTCCATGGTATTGTTCTTCCATTTTATTTTATTTTTTTGCTTTAATTTATATGCCGCCCTTCTCCGGAGATTCAGGGCGGCTTACAATGCGTTAAGCAATAGCTTTCATACTTTTGTTTATTTATACAAAGTCAGCTTATTGCCCCCACAATCTGGGTCCTCATTTCACCTACCTTTGAAAGGATGGAAGGCTGAGTCATCCTTGAGCCTGGTGAGATTTGAACTTGCAGTAATTGCAAGCAGCAGATGTTAATAACAGTGCTTAGTCCACTGTACTACAGGCTCTTCAATTAATTGACTATGCTGAAATAATCCTAGCCTCTCTGTAGTAATGAGTGTTAATGCTCTTGGGAATAAAACGGGAAGAATTACCTTAAGAAGTACAAAAACAAGATTGCATTATCAGAATGCAACAAGACACAGCAAATGCATTTATAAGCCAATTTTTTTTAAAGGTTGAATTACTTTCTAAAGTAAAAACTCCTTGCACTCTTGATAGCTTTTGATACCCTCTGAACTGGCTGCATGGGTTGGAGATTGGGGGCACTGTATTAAGGTGGTGATCTGTTTGTCAATATTGAGCTATGGTAGTGCACTGGTTAGAGTGCAGCACTGCAGGCTACTTCTGCTGACTGTTGGTTGCCTGCAATTGGGCAGTTCAAATCTACCAGGCTCAAGGTTGACTCAACCTTCCACCCTTCTGAGGTGGGTAAAATGAGGACCCAAATTGTTGGGGATAATATGCTGACTCTCTAAACTGCTTAGAGAGGGCTGTAAAGCACTGTAAAGTGGTATATAAGTCTAAGTGTTATTGCTATTGTCTGACTGGGAGAGATTGTCCCCTAGGCCCCTATTTGGGTGGGAAGGGGGGGCTGCAGCATACTATTCTCTTTCCTATCTTTTCAATCTACATGAATCTTCTGGGTGAGGTCATCCAGTGGTTTGATAATCAGAGTAGGCTGATGATACCCAATTATATCTTTCTTTTTTGTAATACATTATTACATTATTATACAGGCACCATTCTGCGGTGGTTCTCCTCCTACCTCTCTGACTGGTCGCAATCTGTGTTGACAGGGGGGCAGCGGTCGACCCCGAGGCACCTTGCTTGTGGGGTGCCACAAGGGTCGGTCCTCTCGCCCCTTCTGTTCAACATTTATGTAAAGCCGCTGGGTGAGATCATCCGTGGCTTCGGGGTGGAGTTCCATCAGTACGCTGACGACACCCAGCTGTACATCTCCACCCCAGGCCACCCCAATGATGCCCTTGAAGTGATGTCCCAGTGCCTGGAGGCCGTGCGGGCCTGGATGGGGAGAAACAGGCTCCGACTCAACCCCTCCAAGACCGAGTGGCTGTGGCTTCCGGCGTCCCGATATAGCCAGCTGACACCATCGCTGGCTATTGGGGGCGAATCACTCGCCCCCACAGAGAGGGCTCGTAACGTGGGCGTCCTCCTGGACGCACGGCTGTCGTTAGAAGATCATTTGACGGCCGTGGCCAGGGGGGCTTTTTAGCAGGTCCGCCTGATACGCCAGTTGCGCCCCTTTCTAGATCGGGACTCCCTACGCACAGTCACTCAGGCACTCATCACTTCCCGCCTGGACTACTGCAACGCTCTCTACATGGGGCTCCCCCTGGGGTGCACCCGGAGGCTCCAGCTGGTCCAGAACACGGCCGCGTGGGGGATTATGGGGGCGACGAGGCGCTCCCATGTAACACCTCTCCTGCGCGAGCTGCACTGGCTCCCGGTGGTCTTCCGGGTGCGCTTCAAGGTGTTGGTGACCACCTTTAAAGCGCTCCATGGCTTAGGGCCGGGGTACTTACGAGACCGCCTTCTGCCACCAATAGCCTCCCACCGGCCAGTACGCTCGCACAGAGTGGGCCTCCTCAGGGTGCCGTCTGCCAGACAATGTCGGCTGGCGACCCCCAGGGGGAGAGCCTTCTCTGTGGCAGCGCCCACCCTCTGGAACAACCTCCCCCCAGAGATACGTACAATAACAGACCTCCGGATTTTTCGTCGGGCCCTGAAAACCCATTTATTTCAACTAGCTGGGCTGGCTTGAGTGAATTTTAAATCGATTTTAAATTGGGTTGTTTTAATTTTTGGCCAAATATTTAATTATTTTAAACTGCTTTTAAATTTTGTATGTATTGTTTTTTACTTTGGCTGTTCACCGCCCTGAGTCCTATTTTGGAGAAGGGCGGTATAGAAATTTAAATAAATGAAAAAAAAATTATATATTTTATTTAAACTGTCAATTATATTAGTATAATTTAATGCAAACTAAACTTAAATAGAAGAGAAGCAAGAATAAAAATTGCAAAGAAATAAAGAGAAAAGGAAGAATATAATAAAGATAAAACATGTAAATAAGTGATTTCCAATCTTCATCCCATGTATAAACAAATTTAGTGAGTCTTCACCCCTATAAAGTTACAAACTATTATCTCTTCATACCATCACTTATCTATAGATAAATCCATTTAAAAAATCTTTTCAGTCCTCATGTCAGCAGAAAGTCCATAAAGGATTGCCAGAAGTAGCAATGTATCTTGTTTTAGCCTTGATCAAATTAATCTACTTTATATACTTTCCTTTTATTTTAACAGCCTTAATCTTTGGTTCATTCAAATATTGTTGTAGGATTTGAATTCTTTTCATTTCTTCTTTATCCCATTACAGAAAATTCTTCAGATCTTTAACAAATCTCTTTTGTAAATTTGATAAAAATTATTCAGATTACTTTCTTGGTTTATTATTTGTATTTTCTTTTGAATTTTAAAACATCAACCAGTCCCAATTATATTTTTTCAATTCCAGGCTGGCCCAGTGAGGGTATCAAGGTTCTATCCCACTGCCTGGAGGCTGCAAAAGTTAGGATGGGGAGGAACTATCTCTGACTCATCCCTATTAAGACAAAGTCCCTGTCATCATCCACATCTGAAGATATTCCATCTTTGATCTTGGATGGGGTAATTTCTTCCTTCAAGGTTTTTTCCAATCTGGGTTTTTCCAATCTGGACTCACAACCCTGCTCAAAGAACCTGTGCTCCAGGTTCCTTTGATTAAAAAAAATATCTACTGGGAACCTGGAAGTACACCTTCATTGTAGCTACACCTGCTCTCTGGAACAAGTTATTCCCAAAATCCAAATGACTTCCACTGTAGTTGAGGGGCCTTGAAGATGTGGCTCTTTACCCAGACCTTTGTCAAGAATAACTGATGTCCTTTTTTCTTTTTCCTTCTTCCCACCTGGGTTTCTTTTCTTTGCCAATCTTGCCAGCCAAGGATGTGCTGTTTTTGTCTTGTCCAAAGTCACTGAGAATCTGGGGTAGCATTGCCATTTTCCCTACACATTTATCATACCTTAGGATATCTAAAAGATCTCTAGGAAGATTTCATGAGAGCTACTAATAGCAGCAAATACAGTAACTAAGGTCAGTATTTAAAGAAGGAAGGAGACCAAGTATCTTACAATAAAAAATCTGATTGGATCATAATAAAAAAAAAAATCTGATCCTTGAGAAAGATGAAAACATATCAGAGAAAAAAAGCTGAGTATAAACAATGCTTTTGTTTGTTCAGCAGTCCATTACTCTGTCCTCCATTACATGAGGAAAGTTACCAAGACGCTGAATATTTTTATACAAACTGGAATCTATGAAACAACGGCATTCAAAAATAGCCGCTGATCAAGACCAATTACTCTCTAAAGTGTGCATCTGTAATTCTCTGCTATAATACTATACTGTACACGTTCGTTCTTGAACATCTACTTTCTACTTAACCAGTATGCTATTCCATTGCCTATGGACCAGTGGTGGAATTAATTTTTTTTTTATTGCTGGTTCTATGGGCGTGGCTTGGTGGGCATGGCAGGAGAAGGATACTACAAAATCCCCATTTCCTCTCCACTCCTGGGGGAAGGATATTGCAAAATCTCCATTCCCACCCCATCTGAGGCCAGCCAGAGGTGGTATTTGCTGGTTCTACGAACTACTCAAAATTTCCACTACTGGTTCTCCAGAACCTGTCAGAACCTGCTGAATAGCACCGCTGCTATGGACCAGTTAATCATCAAATCATAGCCATCTTCTGGTTGCCAAATATACACCTGTATATCATCCCATAAATCTATAAAGGCTTTCATTGTACTGTAAATTTCTGCTCAATATTCTATTATCTTCTGTAGCATCGTAATAATGCCAGATTTCTTGGAAATGCTCTGGGTTTTTAACTGGAGATTAGTAACACAGGGAACATTTGTCCATGCAGGCGCCATGAATCTAACCTGATGGCAGATAGCTAGTAAATAAAGAAGTTGCCCTACATTCAATCAGACTTTCCTTATCTATGAGGCCTAGGAGCAACCCTACAGGGATTTAGTTGTGATTTTCTTCAACTGTGTCTGAAGATCATTGGCACCATTAAGGCCGAACCACACAGTTTCTGTCTGAATTCCACATTTTAAATAAGCTGTTTCCCCATTTGATTTTACAGATAAGCCACAAGTAAGTAAGTAAGCAGGCTGCTTCAGACTACCAATGATTACTCTATTAATTATACTGAAAATCCTCCCATACATGTGGAGGAGGAGAAAAGGACTTTTTGTTTCCCATTGTCTCAGGATCCTTTCCTATTTTGAGACCTAATAAATGACCAATTGAGGATTTAACAGTTCAGAACAGCCACCAAGTGGACCTGACAAGAAAACTATCTTTTTTAATCAATCAGCTGTGCAAAATCAATCACAAATATAGAATTTTAGGTGCATTGGTTACTTTCAGAGATGCCTTTTTGCACAGATATTGTAAAATATGTGTGCATAATAGGTACACGGATGCTTTTTTTTCTAAGTTAGGAAGCTTCCAATTTTAGAATGTTTTCTTTTTTGAGTAACTGAAGAGAAATGCTAGCAAGATTCATAAGTTACTAATAACATAACACAACATAACATAACATAACATAACAATACAATACAATACAATACAATACAATACAATACAATACAATACAATATATAATAACAGAGTTGGAAGGGACCTTGGAGGTCTTCTAGTCCAATCCCCTGCTTAGGCAGGAAATCCTACACCACTTCAGACAAATGGTTATCCAACCTCTTCTTTAAAACTTCCAGTGTTGGGGTATTCGCAACTTCTGCAGGCAAGTTGTTCCACTTATTAATTGTTCTAACTGTCAGGAAATTTCTCCTTAGTTCTAAGTTGCTTCTTTCCTTGATTAGTTTCCACCCATTGCTTCTTGTCCTACCCTCAAGTGCTTTCATTTACTTCAATGAACCTAACCTAAAACCATATCCAGTTCATTTAATTATCTGATACAGGTAGTCCTCAACTACAACAGTTCACCATTCAAAGTTACAATGGCACTGGAAAAAGGGACTTCTGACCATTTTTTACACTTACATCCATTGCAGCATCCCCATGGTCACATGATTTACCTTCGGCTGCTTGATAATTGACTCACATTTATGATGGTTGCAGTATCCTGGGGTCATGTGATCCCTTTTTGCAACCTTCTGACAGGCAAAGTCAATGGGGAAACCAAATTCACTTAACAATCGTGTTACTAATTTAACAATTGCAGTGAGTCACTTAACAACTGTAGTAAGAAAAATCATAAAATTGGGCAAAACTCGCTTAACAAATTTCTCACTTAGCAACATAAATTTTGGGCTCTATTGTTGTCATAAGTTGAGGACTGCCTGTACTGTGTCCAGAAAAGGAGTTGCTAAGATGTACATTTCTGAGTAGCCTCTAGTCATTTATTATAAGAAAAAGCAGAGTTGAAAGAGTTCTCTGGAATTATTTGAAGCTTAGCAATTTCTGTTTACAGAAAGAAATCTAGCAGAATGTTTTAATGGAATAATTATTTCAGCAACATATTTATACTCTTATTTAATCAGCTGGTTTCTACTTCTTCCTAGCTGCCTAAATACATTTTCAAGTTTTTCTTCCCTGCGTATCTTTGGAGCCAAATAATGTTAATTCACATGCAAAAAGTAATGAATAAAACAAAAACAAAAAATCTTACTTACAATAAATATGTGAAAGCTATTATTCAGCGAAAATGGGTGCAAAGCAGTGCTTTCACATTGGCATAACAATAAGAAAGTGGAATAAGTACACTCTATGTTACAGAAGGTATGTGACATTAAATGAATAAGTAGGCATGTGTGGCCCCAAAGATGCTTTTTCAGGAGGCAACGGGACTTTTTGGTTTTTCTTTGAAGACTTTTTGCTTCTCAACCAAGAAGCTTCTTCAGCTCTGACTGGATGGTGGGGAATGGAAGGATTTATACTCCTTGCAGATAGCTGGTCATTTGCATTCTTTTAGCGAGTCATTAAGGCCACCTGGAGGTTTATCTGTGTCATCAGGGTCACCTGAGAGGTGAAAATGGATGTGAAGTCTTCTTGGAACTGTTGAAAGGACTGCGTTGTAGACTGGAGATAGTTGATGTCATATCCCTCCCCTCTGTTGAGAGAGAGCTGTTCAATTTTGACATAGATGGCCTCTTTGACTCCTCTTTCAAACCAGCAGTTCTCTCTGTCCAAAATGTGAACTTTGCTGTCTTCAAAAGAGTTGGCCTTTGTCTTTTAAATGCAGATGGACTGCTGAATCTAGTCCTGGTGGATTTGTTTCCCTATGTTGTGACATGCATTTTATGAAGTGGTTGTTTTGTTTCCCCAATGTACAGATCTGCACATGGCTCACTGCGACTCGCTAAAAGAATGCAAATGACCAGCTGTCTGCATAGAGTATAAATCCTTCCATTCCCCACCATCCAGTAAGAGCTGAAGAAGCTTCTTGGATAGGAAGCGAAACGTCTTCAAAGAAGGGAGGAAAAAAAGCAAATTGGACATAATGTCACACAAAACTCCAAAAATGGGCTGGACAAAATCATTGGCACCCTTTACTTAATATTTGGTTGCACACCCTTTGGAATAAATAACTGAAATCAGTCGCTTCCGATAACCATTTTACACCTCTCACCCGGAATTTTGAACCACTCTTCCTTTGCAAACTGCTCCAGGTCTCTCTTATTGGAAGGGCGCCTCTTCCCAACAGCAATTTTAAGATCTCTCCACAGGTGTTCAATGGGATTGAACACCTGTGGAGAGATGGACTCATTGCTGGCCACTTCAGAACTCTCCAGCGCTTTGTTGCCATCCATTTCTGGGTGCTTTTTGACATAGGTTTGGGGTCATTGTCCTGCTGGAAGACCCAAGATCTCCAACACAAACCCAGCTTTCTGACACTTGGCTCTACAGTGCGACCCAAAATCCATTGGTAATCCTCAGATTTCATGATGCCTTGCACACATTCAAGGCACCCAGTGCCAGAGGCAGCAAAACAACCCCAAAACATCAGTGAACCTCCACCATATTTCACTGTAGGTACTGTGTTCTTTTCTTTGTAAACCTCATTCCATTTGCGGTAAACAGTAGAATGATGTGCTTTACTAAAAAGCTCTATCTTGGTCTCATCTGTCCACAAGACGTTTGCCCAGAAGGATTTTGGCTTACTCAAGTACATGTTGGCAAACTGTAGTGTTGCTTTTTTATGTCTCTGTGTCAGCAGTGGGGTCCTCCTGGGTCTCCTGCCATAGCGTTTCATTTCATTTAAATGTCGACGGATAGTTCGCGCTGACACTGATGCTCCCTGAGCCTGCAGGACAGGTTGAATTGCTTTGGAACTTGTTTGGGGCTGCTTATCCACCATCTGGACTATCCTGCATTGGCACCTTTCATCAATTTTTCTCTTCTGTCCACGCCCAGGGAGATTAGCTACAGTGCCATGGGTTGCAAACTTCTTGATAATGTTGTGCACTGTTGCTGAGCACATTGTAAGCCGCCCTGAGTCTTCGGAGAAGGGCGGCATATAAATCAAATTAAAAAAAAAAAACTGTGGACAAAGGCAAATCTAGATCTCTGGAGATGGACTTGTAACCTTGGGATTGGTGATATTTTTCCACAATTTTGGTTCTCAAATCCTCAGACAGTTCTCTTCTCCTCTTTCTGTTGTCCATGCTTAATGTGGCACACACAGACACACAATGCAAAGACTAAGTGAACTTCTCTCATTTTAATCTGCTTTCAGGTGTGAGTTTTATATTGCCCCAGGTGAGTTTAAAGGAGCATCACATGCTTGAAACAATCTTATTTATCCACAATTTTGAAAGGGTGCCAATGATTTCATCCAGCCCATTTTTGGAGTTTTGTGTGACATTGTGTCCAATTTGCTTTTTTTCCTCCCTTTTTTGGTTTTGTTCCAATACACACAAAGGAAATAAATATGTGTATAGAAAAACATGGGTTACTGCAATACTTTTCTGTGAGAAATACTTCATTTTCTGGAAAAATTTCAGGGGTGCCAACATTTACGGCCATGACTGTATGACTGTTGCTGTGTCCCAAGGTCATGCAACCTTTTGACAAACAAAATCAATGGTAAAACCAGATTCACTTCACAACTGTGTTACTAACTTATCAACTGCAGTGATTCACTTAACACCTGTGGCAAGAAAGGTTGTAAAATGGGGCTAAACTCACTTAACAAATGTCTCACTTAAGAACAGAAATTTGGGCTCAGTTGTGATCATAAGTCAAAGACTACCTGTAACTGAATAATCCACTTGAGGGGGAAGGAGGAAATCACTGCATAAATTCATACCTGAAAGTTCTGTATCTTACCCTTCACTATGTGCTTAAAGAGCTGTTTTCCATATTTATGGGTTTTGTTGTTTCTATAATTGGTTTGTAATTTTCAATCTTTTTTTGAGTTACGACAGTAGCCAATCTCCAATGTCCTGGGCCTTCAAAAATAGTGAACTGCTATTCTAGAGATCATTTTAGACAATATATTGAATGTTCTAGAATTCAGGTCATGAAAACAGCCAACCTAATCCCACAATTCTGAGTTATGTTGGTAGCTTTATAAGAAGTCAAGTTACAGGTCAAGGACAATCCTCTAATTTAAGTTGTCTGATCATGGTTAACTTTCTCTCCAGAGCCTAAGTTAATAAAGCTATATCCTGCTTGTGCTTTCTCTCTAGACTCGATTTCTTGATCAGCCATTCTCATCCTGGCTTTAACCATCATAAACAGATATTTTAGGATTAGCTTGTACTCATGTATATTTGAAGCAAGAGACCAATAGAATTTGCCCACTGGAAAAAGATTACAGAAGCTGCCTGAGTCTGTGAGAAATGTCGCACTGCATAATACGTTTTTCATCTCACCTGCAGACTAATCTCAATGAATTTGCTCACCATGGCAATTCGATTATCTATTTCATTAATAGTAAAATACAGCTTTAACCACCAGGAGGCACCATGCATTTTACAGAAGAAATCTGTTTGCTTCAGTGCTTCACAGCGCTTCCCCAAGTAGTCAGATTTAATAAGAGTGCCATTAGAACACACATTCAATTTTGTTCCATCCAGGTATTGTGAAATTAATACACTAAATTGGTTACTAAATTTCTCATTTCTATTAGCACTGAACTATAAACCTTATCTGTCATTCCAGTTAGGCTTCTGGGCAGCTTAGTCTTCAGCACAGATGTAAATTTCATCAATAAAAAGAACCTTATGAAAGAAAAGCTTCTGTGAAAGTTTACACCAAAACTTCATCTGAAATGACTATAAAACATGAATGGAAGGATTGTGATATTTGACACCAACAAAAGGAAATAGTGTTCTGATTTTTTTAAGGTTACAATGTGGACATTGTAGAGAATATAAAAATAAAATCAGTTATACAACTCAAAGGAATTAAAATGTTTACTATTTCAGCGGTTTGCTACTCGTGGTTTGCATTTCTGATACATGGGACAACAAGAAATACTTGCACTGCTTAGAATCAGACATTTCTCTATATAGCAAGCAGGTTCTTGGGTGATCAGAGAATAAGTCACAGGTACATATTTCATCCATAGTGGATCAATGGAAACAAAACAACAGGAAAATACAGCCAACATAGAAGTACTGTATAATACAATCTCTAACCAGTTGGTCACTAGATCAAAAACCAGCCATGTTGAGATCAACTTGGGTACAGAGTAGGAAAAGATGAAAAACAGAAAGTAGAATGCAGGAAATGCAGGAAATTAATTATCTTAACATAAGAGAGTTATACAAAGTAACAGACAGTAACAGACACTCATCTTTAAATAATGCAGAGATAAGATCTACTGTATGGGGAAAGAGAAAAAAGCACACTGCAGAATAAAACTGGCTTGTTTTAAATATTCAGCACATTTGTGACTATCTTTTTAGAGATTAATGTAAAGATACTTTTTCTACTGCTTTATTAATTTACTTCGCAAAGCCTTTTAACAGTAAAATCCAATAGTACAGGTAAAGTTTGAACACAAAGGCAGGTAAGAATGATGACAAATAGATGAACCCCCTCTCTAAGATATGATGATGATGATGATGATGATGATGATGATGATGATGATATCTACCCAAAGATTGACCTGCCGTGAACCATATATTTAATTAATCTTCGTTAAACAAAGGCATTGTGAACATTTTTATAAATTTGGGCTGAAATCTGAATCAGTAGAGGACATGTGCTAGGTACAGATACGGTCCATCATCCAACAGCAAAACACCTTCTCCTTGTAGAGGGAAAAAATAAAGTCCTCAATTTAACTGATCCAATCTATGGGCTAACTGTTCCACTCACAAATCATATTCCTCAACTGAAAAAATTATCACTTTAAAAAAATTACTGTGGCTCAGGCTATTACAGCACTATTTTTCACTGGAACTATGGACCTATCTAGTCCTAAATGCAGCTTCTCTTGGTCCATCAGAAATTAATGCTGCCTTAATGTAGAATCATCCTTGTGTCTTTGCTCAGGAAAATTAAAAGTATATGATTTTGATATAAGATCAAGACTAGAAAGGCAGACCGATAAATGCCCATTGCTGAATGATGCTGTCTGGAAGGAGAAGAGCTGAGTGAACTAATTGGTCATTTCTATCCATCACTTTCCTCTGACCGATTATTAATGTACCTGTGTACATGAGACATTGGAGCAATTTATAGACTTAATTGCCCAGCATTCTCTTAACTGTAAAATCAATTTGATCTTCAATTTACAAATGAATTGATTTTGCATAGCAGACAGTCATTATTTATTAATAATCCACCGATTTGTAATAGCAATATAGCAAGGTAATAGCCATGGATGCACACCATCCAAAATGACTTCCTTCAAAGAAGCAATGAGCAACCTTTTGAGGAGCATAAGTTGCATTTGGGCTTTGAGTAGCTGATTGGCATCACCATGTTGGCCGGAAGAAACAATCAAACATGAAGCCATTTCTTTTACATTTAATTAACATTAAATAGAGTTGAAGAATTATTACAGAACATTCTACCACATTAAAGAGTTGCAATTTAATAATAACTATTGGAAGGCTCTGGGGGTTGCATCCAAGCTTTGGAGGGCTTCTTGAAACCTCAGGGTCTTGGGCTATAACTTTCTCATAACCTGAATGACGAAAAAATAGGACTGGGGGGCGGACCCTCTGGCATTAAACTGTCTCTGCATCAATGGGACTTTAATTGTATTGGCTAGTTGTTGAAAGCTCTCAGTGTTCCAATATCTAAAGGGCTGCCACAAAGAAGAAGGAATCAAGGTATTCCCCAAAGCTCCTGAAAGCAGAACAAAAAGCAATAGATGGAAACTAATCATGGAGAGAACCAACCTAGATCTAAGGAGAAATTGCCTAACAGAACAATTAATCCTGAAAGAACGATTTGCCTTCAGAAGCCGTTGGTGCTCCATCACTTAAGGTTTTAAAAGAGAGATTGGACAACCATTTATCTGAAACATGATAGGGTCCCTTGCTTGAGCAGGGGGTTGGACTAGAAGACCTCCAAACTCCCTTCCAATTCTGTTATTCTGTTAACCACTAGGCATAAATCTTTATTACAGAGTTACTTTCTCTCTTTTTCACAATTCCAGGAATAAGGAGAGAGAGACAAACAGCCACGGGAGGTCATTGCATAATATCTTTCTCCTGATGGTTGAAATATAAAAAGCTCCCCCCCAACTCTCACACCCCACAACTAGACATATGCAGTGCAGTAATTGACTGCGGGCTTCAAGCAGAATCCATAAAGATCACACTGAGAGAAGCAGCTTATCGTAAAGCCATTTATACTAGTAAATTGTATTGCACACAATACTTTTCAAAATGAAGCATTTTTCACTCCAGTAAACATGAAAATGCTGTTTGGAGGATCAAAGTAATTGATCTGAGATTGTCAGGCTTTTGCACTGCTCACCACTTTGAATACGTTACAGGTAAGTAAAGGGACATTTGAACATGTGGAATAAATACACGTTTATATTACCTTTCTAGACTTTTTCTCCCCATACAAACACACACACACACACACACACTGTATGCTGCTTGTGCTGTATTTTTATTTTCCCTGTTCAGCTTCATTCCTAGCACAAATCTTCGATTTATTTTTCTTATTTGCCTTCCTGTTATTTAAGTCATTCAAATAATATGACTGGCTTCTTTCTTTTTATTGCCTTGGACACAGGAAGGGAAGTTTTCTCCGTTTTCCATTACTATTTCTATTAGAAAAATATGTTCTACGCCTTTCTTCGACTCTTTCCTAGTTTTGAATTAAATCCAATGGTGATGTAATAGATTTTATCCTTCAGAAACTCGTCGTGACACTCAGGGGCACATATACTCAAATCGGAGAGGAGGCTTCCATAACTTAGCATCCACTATATTAGAATCAACATGACTTCAGTGCTGTATTTAATTATTTGGGAGTAAACTCCACTGAACTCTGTGGTGCTTACTGGCTCGCTTTCCGGCTAGTGAAAACTCAGGATGGTGGTAAAAGATATTCAGCTAGCTGAAATGCAATTTTCAACTGCCAACTGCAAAAGACAGAAAGGAGAAAAAAATATCTTGCAAGCATGAAGTATGGTACTGTTAAAGAAATGAAGAGAAATACCCAGATCTTGCTTAATTAGTTTAGATGAAATTGGTGATTGAGGAAAGTAATCTGTCACAGCTAATTTTTAAGTTCAATATCTCCATATTTGCTGTCAGGATAGGAAGGGGCCATTGATTACTGCTGTGTGCATCATGTATGCAGATATCATCTTCAGCAAATTGGTCTTTTAAAAAGCTCAGAAATGTATTTTATCACATGTCTCTTTTATGATACTCCTGCATATTCCATTTTTAAGATGTAGAATTGCTATACATCAGGGGTTATACTAAAGCAGAGTTATAGATAATGGGATATAGCAATAGCAATAGCGCTTAGACATATATACAGCTTCACAGTGCTTTGCAGCCCTCCCTAAGCAGTTTACACAGTCACCATATTGTCCCCAACAATCTGGGTCCCAATTTTACCAACCTCACAAGGATGGGAGGCTGAGTCAACCTTGAGCTAGTCAGGATTGAACTGCCAAACTGCAGGCAGTCGGCAGTCAGCAGAATTAGCCTTCAATATTATATTCTAACCAATGTACCACCCTTTTCTCTGTAGCCATGTAAACTTCTTACAGCAAGTCATCCCTCTATATCTATCTATCTATCTATCTATCTATCTATCTATCTATCTATCTTTCTATCTATCTATCATCTATCATCTATCTATCTCTATCGGTCTGTATGTCTGTCTATCTATCTCTATTTATATATCTATTTATCTATTTATCATCTATCATCTATTAAACATATATATATATATATGTGTGTGTGTGTGTGTGTGTGTGTGTGTAGTTAATATTTTGAGTTTCTTCCCGTGTAATTGTGGATATATCCCTAAAAGGGTAGAAGCGACGTTTCGACAGAATCCCATCTGCCATCATCAGGCTTATGTCAGCAGTCATTTTGCACTAACTGCCGTTGGTATTTCAAATCTGGTGCTAGTATTCTGGGATGGCCCCACCTTTTCATTCTGATTGGTTGGGAGTCCCAGTATGTGTTTATTGGCTTGGCTTCGGGTGTATGGTCGGTTTTTCTCCACTAGGTGGCAGGGCTTCATCTTTGTGGCTGGTTTGAATATGATTTGGTTGGGATTTTTTTGATTGTTTGGTCTATGTTTTATATATGGTGTTAAGATTCGTCTATCTATGAGAGCAGGTTTCCAAATAGTAGGCAGACGTGAAGTGTCATCCCGTTTATTCACAATATATCCACAATTACACGGGAAGAAACCTGAAATATTAACTATACACACATACATACCCGTGAAAACGTACATAAACATATATATATATATATATATATATATATATATATATATATATATATATATATATATATATATATATATATATATATATATCTGCCTAATTCACACATGATGACTCCCTTGCTATGTCCTTCCATTTTTTTATTTTAACATCAGCACCCTACCCCACTGATGGGAATATCTCAAAGCAAAAAATAATGTCTAAAATTATAGGAAGGACGCAATAAAATATTTGATTTACCCATCCCCTTGTCTGAATTAATAATCTGATATTGTTGTCTTAGAGAAAGACTTAGAGATCAAGTGGGTGTGGTGGCAACTTAACAAAATGTGGGTTGTGCCACCTTTAAATAAAGTTGGTGGCATCAAGGGGGCAGGGATATAGAGCAAAACATATCCCACTGCAGCAGTACCCTCAACAAAACCTCAAAAGAAAATCAATTATTTCCCAGAAACCATTTCTCTCCGTACCCCCCTCCCCAAATGCACACAACACAAACATACATCCTACATAGTTGTTTCTTCTTTAGTTTGGTTTTCAGCTTTTGGAGTTGGTATATTTGAAATACTCTTTCTGGTCTTAATATGCATTTTGCAAAACTCAGATTCTTTCTCTTCTATTGGAATGTCCCATTTTGTATTCAATTATCCGAAGTTGTGTTTCAGAAGGAAATAAACTGACATTCTAATATTTGTCCTAAAACATTGGGCTAATCCTTTGTGGGGGGGGGGGAATTAATGCAATAGGTTTAAATATGATCAAAGAGAAAAAAATGACAACATATTTTGACCATAGAAATAAAAAATCTCCATGGTCATTAATATTTGGTTAGATTTAATAAAGCTCAGCAGGATTACTGGTCATGGAAACATTTTTGTTGCCATTTAAAGAATTCTTTAAAAGGGGAATCTGTAATTTAATGATAACACGTTATGCATTTTAGAAAACACATTCCTTCTTGATCTGAATAAAGACCTAATAATTCTTTGCTAAGAAAGCTGAAACAGAGAGACAGTTTTACAAATTAGTATCTGCCTTTTTCTCTGCTTTTTTCAAATTGTGTGCACAATAAGCAACAGCAGCTCTGAGGTGATCAACTAGATAATATAGCAAGTGATTAACATTTTCACAACGGTAGCATGTACATCAAAGAGGGTTTGTTTGTTGTTTGTTTATATCCCAACCTTTATTATTATAAGTAACTCAAGATGACAAACATACCTAATCCTTCCTCCTCCTCATTTCTTCACAACAACAACCTTATGATTTAGGTTGTACTGAGAGACAGAAATTGGACCAAAGTCACTCAGCTGGTTTTCATGCCTAAAGTGGGACTAGAAACTCCCCATCTTCTGGTTTCTAACTTGGGGCCTTAGCTACTAGACTAAATATTAACAATATTGCAGTGGCTATTCTGAGCTGGATGAAATGGTAACTTCAGAGTTGGGCTATTCTGTCTATTATACTCCTTCATTACTAAATGGCAAAACCATCAATCTAAATAACAGGCAATGACTATTTTGTAAAATGGTGCAGAAGGTTTAAAACGTGCCACAAATACAGAGATATAAAATATTTATAGGTTTTTCTCGGAGTATGAAGCTTTAGGTTCACTTCTAATTTAAATTAATCTCAGTAAACAATAAAGAATCAACCTTTTCCACCTATGTCATCAGTCTTCATTTTTATTCAAATATTTTGTTTAATGATTTTCTGATTTGGACATTTCAATGTCCAGCCGGATTCACATGATTCTCAGACCAATTGATTGGAAAAAAAAAGATGTGTAGTTAGTCAAATTGCCAAAAATGAGCTAAAAAACCCTTTAGATTGATACCTTTAACATCATACATGAAGACTTGAATGAAGGCTTGGAAAAAGGAAACTTCGAGGTGAATTAGAATTAAAGATTTAGAATAGAATAGAATAGAATAGAATAGAATAGAATAGAATAGAATAGAATAGAATAGAATAGAATAGAATAACAAAATTGGAAGGTATCTTGGAGGTCTTCTAGTCCAACTCACTGCTTAGGCAGGAAACCCTACACCACTTCAGACAAATGGATATCCAACATCTTCTTAAAAATTTCCAGTGTTAGCGCATTCACAACTTCTGGAGGCAAGTTGTTCTACTGATTAATTGTTCTGTCAGGAAATTTCTCCTTAGTTCTAAGTTGCTTCTCTCCTTGATTAGTTTCCACCCATTGCTTCTTGTTCTGCCCTCAGGTGCTTTGGAGAATAGCTTGATTCTTCCGCCACTTGATCCATTTCTACAGAATCCTAGTTGCTTACTTTGTTAAATAAAGCTTATTTAGGCTTCAGAGAAAAACCTCTTCTGAAAATTAGGAAAAGTTTCAACCACCATGCATGATATAAAATACCGTATTTTTCAGAATATAAGATGCACCTTTTTCCCCAAAAAAAGAGGGTGAAAATCTGGGTACGTCTTATACTTTGAATGTAGCCCCACCCAGCTTCTCAAACGGAGGTTTCAGAGGCTGAAAAAAGCAACAGAAAGGGAGCTTCAGAAAAAAAGCCTCAGAAACAGAGCTTTTTTTCTGAAGCTCTGTTTTGGAGGCTTTCAGAGGCAGAAAAAGTTTTTTCTGAAATAGAGTTTCAGAAGTTTCAGAGGCAGAAAAAAAAAGCAAAAAAAAAGCAAGGCACAGAGCTCACAACCAACGAACCTGTTGCTAAAATTCATCTCTGGGAACAGCTGATTGGGGGTATTCCGGGATGCTGATCCACCCTGAAATCAGCTTTATTCTTATTTTCCTCCCCAAAAACTAAGGTGTGTCTCATACTCTGAAAAATATGTTAGCTTATCTGTCTGTCCATCTCTCTCTGTGTGTGTCTGTGTGTCTGTGTGTATGAAAAGCATGCAAATGTGAGTAGATAAATAGGTACCATTTTGGTGGCAAGGTAACAGGGTTCCTTGTCACATGATGGATAGTCATGCCAGCCACATGACCACAGAAATGTCTTCGGACAACGCTGGCTCCCTCAGCTAAGAAACAAAGATGAGTGTCAGCCCCTAGAGCAGGGGTGAAATGCTCCCAGTTCAGACTGGATCGCCCGATCCGGTAGCGATGGAGGCGGGTGGTTCGCAAAACTGGTAGCAAAAATCCCTGCACCACCACCACCCCATGGCCAGCTGAGCCGCACAATCATCAGAGGCTTTTTTTTTTTACTTTTAAAAGCATTTTTTCTACCTCTTTGGCTGAAAAAAATGCTTTCAAAAGTTTTTAAAAAAGCCTCTAATGATCACGCGGCTCAACTGGGATCATCAAAGGATTTTAAAAGAAAAAAACCCTTTTTTTTCTTTTAAATGCCTCTGACAATCCAAGCAGAGTTTTTTAAAAAGCCTCTGCTGATCAGGCAACTCAGCTTGGATCGTCAGAGCCTTTTGAAAGCAAAATGCTTTTAAAAGTTTAAAAAAAAAATTGACCATGCCCACCAGTCACATTACCCCCCCACCAAGCCACGCCCACAGAACTGGTAGTAACAAATTTTAGATTTCACCACTGCCCTAGAGTCAGTAGTTTAAATGTCTATTGAGCTTCCAGTCATAATAAATGAAGCAACTAAGAGAAATGAATAGGAAAAACATGCAAATAAATTTATAATGAGAATAAGAGTACACAAGCTTTGTATAGATATATGATATGTCTTCATGTAAGTGTTAAATCTGTTGTACCATAGTTTCATTTCTGTTGTGGTTATTTTCTGCTCATAACACAGCATGGTTGCTTGTTAAAGTCTTTATGTTTTCATTGAATATGCATACAGTACAGAGAACCTTAAAATTAACATGTTTCTAAGTTTAAGGTAGCTGGCAGGAGACTTTCAAGCCACTAGAAAAGTGATGGCTAACCTTTTTGCCGTCGCGTGCCAAAAGTGGGGGGAGCGGGGGGGTCGCATGTGCACATGCCCACACCCATAATTCAATGTCCCCCCACACCATGCCTCCCCGTGCATGTGCTCACAACCCCCCTCCTCATGCTCCCCCCACTCTTGGCATGCGACAGCAAAAAGGTTACCGGTGGGCCCGGTAGGCCCATTTTTCACCCTCCCTAGGCTCCAGAGGCTTTCTTGGAGCCTGGTGAGGGCAAAAACAGCCTTCCCCACCCACCCAGAGGCCCTCCGGAGGCTGGAAACAGCCCATTTCCCGACTTCCGGTGGACCCGGAAGGCCTGAAAATCAGCTGGCCAATGTGTGCAAGCGTGCTGGAGCTGAGCTAGGGCAACAGTCACGTGCCCACAGATATGGCTCCGCATGCCATCTGTGGCACATGTGCCATATGTTCGTCATCACGGCACTAGAAGATGGTTACTGTCAATCTTCCAACATTTTCCACTGAATATGAATATTTGCTGACACTACATAAGGGAGGAGAGAGTGGTTTTTTTAAAAAAAAAAAAGCTTTTAAAGAATAGCATGCAGAACTAAATAATTCACACAGTCAAGTGCGCTCTCATAGTCAACTTATGACCACAAATGGATTGTTATTACTTTGGAGTAGAATCCACCTGTATAGGAATTGGTGCTTTTTCTTGCTTGCACAGAAAAACTCTTCTTAGAGTGCTTTCACATAGGTCATCGTCCATTTAACAAAAAGGAAAGATCAATGTATTGACTTTTTCTTTGGAGGGGGAAAAAGGAAAAAGGGTTTCTAGTACACACACGATTCCCCCCCCCTTAAATGAGAGAAAACGAAGACGTCGTAGCTTTCTTGTTTAATGCATAATACAAAACATATCAGATCAAGCCATATTCAACTGTCAACTCTTGTTTCACATAAATAGCATGATATTTTTTTTTAAAAAAAAAACAACTTCTGGCATGATTTCTGTAGCACGTAGCTTTAACATTCAGCAACAAGTGACGCTAGACCGTCATTTTATTATCAGTAACCTTGCAGAGAATTCTCATTTAATTAGACAGCTAATGTTTTAAGTGTTTTGTCTTGATAGGTCTAATGCGCAACATTCAGTTCCATTAGTTTGTATGGTTTGTGGAGATAGAAGAAATTCTTGTAATAAAAAAAACACGCCACCACTTTAAATGTTTGATAAATAAGAAAAAGTAAATAAGGCCCTCTCTTTCCACTACTGCATAACTCTTCGCTTGCAAAATCATGTATTTCTGCTTAAATGTTGATTATATATTTCTCCCTGTTTATTCATGCAGAACTGCCCTCTTTCTACAATTTTCTCCAATCCAGCTAACCGCTAAGGGAGAAAAATAATACAATGGCTTAAAATGTGTGTGTGCTAATGCAAGAGATCTAATCATTTGCAGAATGACTGCAAGTCAATGTTGGCATTTTTTCATACTCAATCTTGTATGACAATCTAATTGATGAACCTTAATTCTAGTTTGTTCTATGAAAAAGACAGGAAGGAAAACTTGGTTTACACCTTCTTTTGTAAAAGCTTATTGCCTATATTAAATGAGAGATGGGGGGACTCTGAACAGAAGAAAGGCAGGGATATTTATACATTTTGGGGTTCAGGAGCAAGAAATCTAAAGGGGCTGCTTTGTGAAGACATTTTGGGCAAGTGAGATGAGATAGTCAAAGAAAATGTTTTTGTAAAGCAAATTGCTGAGAATTTCAGCTAAGAGGATGAGATGTAACACATTTGATGGGGATGGAATATATATTCAGTTTCTCATCTGCTTCGTAGGTGAACTTTTTTTTAGAGTAGTGCTTTGCATTGCTTTCCTTGGGACAGGATGAAAAGGCTATTTTGGCAGTGGAAAGATAGTGATGTTTGGGCTGTGCATTATTCTGGGGCTGGTTCAGTTTAATTGTGCAAGAAGGAGGGTACAGAGAGAGAGCAGAGGGAAATGGGGAAAGTGCTTGCAACAGGAAAGGGGGAAAGGAGAGATAAAGTAAACAGCGGAGGGAGAGATTGGAGAAGAGTTTGCAGATTTATTATTTTTCCAGCTTTATTCAGCTATGGGATAACCACAGCAATTCTTTTTTAAAGCAGGAAAAATAAAAGTGGAAAGGAGGACACCAGGCAATCCCTTTGTTCCATACAAGAAAGAAATAATTTTGTGGAAATAGAAGCTGTATCACACCAAGAAGAATTTGGAGTTTTCTTTCGGTAACAAGCCATTCAATGCTGGGAGCCCTGGCTCTTTGCCTCTTTCTTCTGGCCACAACATCGCACTCCAGTGTGAGTAACATCTGCTTTGTGCTCAAACATGAACTCTGACATTAATTGTGTGGCAGGGAGGGCTGACTGTGGGGCACAGTGCTGGTCGGCTGAGAAACTCAGGCATCCCAGGGCCTGGTCCTGGTGTCCAGATCAGCTTTCTTTACAGGGCAGCTTGGGCTGCCTTACTCCAACCCGATACAGCCATGTGGTGGGCCAGTCAGGCAGCCCTGGTCCCACTCTCTCTGCCCCAGTGGTGCAGTGGTTGGCAAGCGGTGGCATGGTAAAGTGGGATGGAACCAAGCACCCTCCATTTATTGGGGTGGAAAGGTACTATGTCACCCCCAGGAAGGTATGCCTGGCAGGGTGGAGTGACTTGGTTGCCTCTCCCAACTCCCAAAAGCCCATTGCCTGAGGCCAGTGCCCATTCCACCTGCCACCCACTCTGTACACCATGTCCAGTGGTGGGTTCCTCCTGGTTCGGCCTGGTTCGGTCGAACTGGTAGCAGTGACGATATGACATCACCAAACCGGTTCTCTTTGTTTGGGAGCTGGGCCTCCCACCCACCTCCCCCGCATTATTCTTACCTTTTATTTGGCCCCACCTCCAATCTGTTTGCTGCCTCCTGAATCCCAGCTGATCGGCTAGAAGGAAAAAACTGTTTAAACTCTTGCCATGGGGCTTCAAAGGGCCGCCCTACAGCTGATCAGTGTTAAAAGGCAGTGTGGTGGTAGACCAGTGCGCTCGAAAAACAAATGAGTAGACCAATGCCTCCAAAAACAAATGGGTAGACTGGAACGCTCCAGGAACAAATGGGTAGACCGGTACAGCTCTGCAAGCAGTTAAAAGCCTGGTAGACCAGTACCTCTGCTAAATCCTAAAGAATTGTCACATGACCATCAAACCACGCCCACAAAATAAGCCATGGCCACAGAACTGGCAGTAAAAAATTTTAGAACCCACCCCTGACTGTGTCTAATGGGAAAACAGAGGCCCATCTCTCAACCCATGGATTGGCCACTGGGATGCGTGGGTAATTGTCCCATGCAATGAATTGTCTGGGGTGATTTATTCTGCAGTGAATTGCTCAAGGCGAGGCATTGTGGGAAGACCATCAGGAGAGGAGCAGTGGGGGAAGAGTGGCAGGGGTGGGATACCTGCAGCCAATTGTCATAGATCCATACCAAGCTGCCTTTTGCAATTGACTGATTGCAGATTAAAGAGCACTTTAGCCAGAGTTTAATTCTTTATTTGCTTACATGGCTATGGTGAAATGTAAAATTTGTTACTACCGGTTCTGTGGGTGTGGCTTGGTGGGGGAATGTGACTGGGTGGGTGTAACCAACTTTTTTTTTTTTTACTTTTAAAAGCATTTTTTCTACAACCTTAAGAGGTTGCAGGGAAAAAATGGTTTGAAAAGCCTCTGACGATCAGGCAACTCAGCTGGGATCATCAGAGGTTTTTAAAGGCATTTTCTTTTCTACAATCTCCTCGGTCCAAGACGTTGTAGAAAAAATGCCCCCATGTCCAGCTGAGCCGCGCGATCATCAGAGGCTTTTTTTTTTACTTTTAAAAGCATTTTTTTGGCTGAAGAGGTTGTAGAAAAATGTTTTTAAAAGTAAAAAAAAAAAGGCTCTGATGATCACGCAGCTCAGCTGGGCATGGCGGGGGGCAGGGATTTTTGCTACCAGTTCTCCAAACCACCCGCCGCCATTGCTCCCAGATTGGGCAATCCAGTCCAAACTGGGAGCATTTCACCCCTGTTACATGGAATGGACAGAATACTGAAAGACTAGATTTTTACTACTCCCTCCCTAATGGATACACCCGGGGAGATTCTAGGAAGTGACTATCCTGACTCTCTTCCTCGGTTTCCTATCCAGTTTTAGATTGTTCTGTGTCTTCTCTCACCTCCCACCCCCACCTCCGTGCTCCCTGGGAAACTGCCATTTTACTGTAGTCTATCACACCAGCTTCCCCTCTGTTAACACCATCACTCACAGCCAATCTATTTAACAGAAATTACTAACCAGGAGAAAGGGTCATACCTCTTTCTCTATCATACCTCTTGCTCTAGATATGGATGTTTAATTGGACTATTATGAAACCATTTGATCTGGTTAAGTCTCCATGCCTCACGCCCCCCATCCTTTGCACATGGTTGTTTAATTTTTTAAATTGTTTAATTTGTAACGGAGTCATCCAGCCTTAGAAATTGAGATAGATATTTTTCCCCACTAACTCTAATTAGTAATCTTAGTTCCTTTTGGGATAGATTCATTTTACAGCAATTGTGTAATACTGTCAAAAATGCTTTGAGATGCATGTAAATGTGAAACTAAATAACAAATGTTTTAACGAGGCATCTACTTAGTTCCTGAGGGATGGCTCAAATAAATAACTAACAACATATGTATGACATGAAATACAGTTTAAGTTTCTAACTACTTTAGAATACTTACATTGTACATTGCCAATCCTCCTTTTCTTTTGCTCCAAAATCACCTCACCAAAAGTTCAAAGTCAGCCATTTTAATAATATAGGGAAGGGTGGTGGAGGACGGGGAATAATTTATAAGAAGATACGAACCAAAACAGCTACGTTTTCTCCAATAGACTTAACATAGTACTATATTTTTAAAAGGAACCTAAAAATAAAAAGTGCTTCCAAATTCACTTCTAAACCACCTCAAGGGATGGTGATTGCAAGTCAAACTGTCAGGAAATGAAAGAAAAAGAAAATAAACATTAAACTGTACCCTCACTTATAAAGTTGCTGTTTTTGTTACTGAGATGCTCAGCTTTTAAAAGAAAATCATCATGACTTTTAGACTCTCTGTTTCATTCAAAGTATAGAACTTAGGCAAAGGTTCACAGCTTCAGGGCAACAAACCAAAGCAGTGTTTTGCTTTAGAACATGAAAAGTATCCCTACACCAATGATTTTTCAAGAAATGCAGGTACAGGTAGTTCTTGACTTGCAACTAATCCCTTAGCAAGTCTTGAAAGTTATGATGAACTTGTCCAGAGCTACTTATAACCTGGATTTGAAGTTCCAATGTTCCCCCCCACCCCTGGCTTCATGGGATTACATTTTGAGATCCAAGCAACCGGCCCACAGTTATAGCCATTTGCAATGTCCCACGATCACACGATCACAATTTATGACTTTTTTCTCGAAACTGACATTTACTTTTGATTTCTGGCATAAAACCATCTATTGCAAACAATGGATTCATTGAATGACCATGTTCATTCAACAACTACTGCAAAAAAAGGTCCTAAACTCGGGTGCGGTCACATGGCGATCCACTTAATGACTGGCACTACTTACGACAAATTCCAATTCAATTGCGGCGATACGTTGAAGACTACCGGTGTTTCACTCCGCCAATTTCCTATCCCAGGTATCTAAATTGGCCAGGCTAGAACCCTTTGCAAAGGGCACTGCCAACACTAATGTCATGCTGCAGTTTGTGCCAAACTTACTCCAATTTCCCCTACACACTCATGCACACCCAGACAGACAAATACAGGCTACTATTTCTCTCCCTCAGTTCTAACTCACTTTGGGGAGTTTATATCATGTTTTTGAGCTTACTGTAGTCTTGCAAGGGGACAGACTGCATGCTTCAGCTGTTCTTCTGTTACATTTTGTAACAGAAGAAAAGTGTCCACAGCTTCCTTAGCTATTCACACTTCATATGCTGATACGGCCGTGTGGGAGACTATCTCCAGATATCTTAATTCCCTAAAGATTGAATGAGAATGGGGTGGACCAGGGGACTCCAGATGGGAAGACAGTTAAGTTAGTAATACAGTTGTTAAGTCAACTTGGTTTCCCCATTGACTTTGTTTCTCAGAAGGTCGCAAAAGATGATCATGTCACCCTGGGACACTGCAACCATCACAAATATGAGACATTTGCCAAGCAACTGAATTTTGATCACATGACCATGGGGATGGGGTCATAAGTGTGAAAAAACAGTCATAAGTCATTTTTTTAAGCACTGTTGTAACTTTGAAGAGTCACTAAATGAACTGTTCTAAGTCAACTCTGTACAACTCCCACACTCCCTTTGTCCATCTTCTAAAATATACACCAGCATTTCCAATCCCAGATGCTCCTTGGTTAATTTACACTCTTTAGAACTAGATCCCATTGTTTTCTGTCTCACTTGAACATTGTCCATATCTTCTCTGCTGTTTTAATAAACTGCAAGTTGAAGTAGAATAACTCTGGGTCTTTTTTGTGGGGGCGGGTTTGTTAAATCTCCCACCTGAGTATACTTTTGTGTTAATTCCTCACTTCAGCATCTCAGTTCCTGTTGTGGAACATCCGAGGTTTTGCTGAATGGCCCCCGTGTGGATATATATGTGATTTACACATTTTGACAATGACTCACTGCAATACATAATGAGAAAGAAATTATTGTATATCCATCTCCTTCCAATTCATGTGGAGTTACTAAAGGGAAAACATTTTTTTCCCCACTAGCTGTAAAACTACTGAACTAAATATTAGAAAATTCATTTGAAAGTTAATTTACATCTTAGGTGTTTGTGACTGAAAAATTTTCCCCATAGCAACAGGGATCTCATTAGATTTAAAAACGAATTCAGTATTTTCTTAATTAGCTAAGTGGCAGAGTACTGAAATTCTTAGTGCACATAGGCATTAGAATGAAAAAAAAATGCTTCTCATTCTCTCTGTGTGGGCTGTGTATAGACAAAGCTCTGTAGGGAACACACAAGTGGCTGGGGAAACAGGCTGACATTATTTGCGATGAAATGCAGCAGTTCTAAATTCATAATAAGTAAATATAATAAGGGGACGATGTAAGGCCAAATCCAGTGGTGGTAAAGTTAGAAATGCTAAAAGGAACTATGTAATACCCTAAAATTAGAAACAGGGAGAAAGCAAATATTTTAAAAAATGATGTTGATTATTTAATTTTAAAATATGATTTTAAAATTAAATTGAATATCATTACACTCAATTCAAAAGTGAACGCCAATCAAAATATTATTTTTTGAACCATACAGTGTGAGTTACAAATCTAGCAATAGACTGATTCTTTTCCACCCACATATCAAGTTCAAAATATGAATGTCATAGAAGGTATTTGCTCTGTTAATGAGGACAGACCACAGCAACTCTCCATGGTTTGAGGTAGTATTTGTCCATAGATATTCTGAGGCATAAATCTGACACAACTGCATGGAAAGTAAATAGTTGAACAATTGTGGATCTTCTCTTCACACAATAGATACAAACTTAAGGTAAACCGCTCCAAACTCAATTGCAGAAAATATGACTTCAGCAACAGAGTGGTCACTGCCTGGAATGCACTATCTGATTCTTGGGTTTCTTTCCCAAACCCCCAAAACTTTAACCTTAGACCAGGGGTCAACAACCCATGGCTCTGGAGCTGCATGTGGCTCTTTCATCCCTCTGTTGCAGCTCCCTGTCGCCACTACAATTTTGAGAGGAGCTTCCAATTATGGGGAGGAAAAGCACGGTGCACCAGGTAGAGACTCTATGGCAAGGGACAGGTTTTCCTGTCAGTTCCACAATTGATAGGGCTTTCAGTTAAGACAGGTAAAGGAAAAAGGATGCCATGCAGGGATGAAATGCTCCCGGTTCAGACCGGATCGCCCGATCCGGTAACGATGGTGGCGGGTGGTTCGGAGAAGCGGTAGTAAAAATCCCTGTGCGCCCCCCCAACATGCCCAACTGAGCCGCACCATCATCAGAGGCTTTTTTCCCCCCTACTTTTAAAAGCATTTTTTTCTACAACTTCGTCCACCGAAAAAATGCTTTTAAAAGTAAAAAAAAAAAGCCTCTGATAATCGTGCGGCTCAGCTGGGATCTCAGAGCCTTTTCAAAGCATTTTTTTTCTGTAACCTCTTCCAGAGAAGAGGTGGTTTAAAAAATACTTTGAAAAGGCTCTGACGATCAGGCAACACAGCTGGGATCATCAGAGCCTTTTCAAAGCATTTTTTAAACCACCTCTTCCGCTAAGAGGTTGCACAAAAAAAATGCTTTAAAAATCTCTCTGACGATCCCAGCTTAGTTGCCTGATCATCAGAGAGACTTTTCAAAGCATTTCTTAAAACGATCAGGTAACTCAGCTGGGATCATCAGAGAGACTTTTAAAGCATTTTTTTTCTGCAACCACTTCAGCGGAATTATATATCCCTGCCTTAGACTGTCTACTGTTGGCCTCTCCCCTTTCCTAAGAGGTCTGTAAGGGGCATGCATAAGCGCAGTAACTATAGAATTATAATATATGCACTACAAGAATTATAAATATATAATTGGTTAGATCATATTTAGAATATGGAAGCCAGTTGGACATTATTAATTTGAGTCCTATTGTTTTTGGTGAGTTTCCTAAATCTAAATTTCAATCCAACCCAATAAATTTGGGTATAGAAATGTATAATTCCAGTTATTATAGTCAGGTGTAATCCTTTCAAAATTCAGAATAATTTGATACAAAATGCTACATAGCAAAGATGAAGATTCAGCATTAATAAAATTATAGTAGTGAAAAACTTTTTTTCAAAATATATAATTTCCCAGCAGGGTATCACAATTATGAAACCTCCATCCCATATGATGATTATTGAAAAAGTTGATAGAAAAACTTTGTCACCCTGAGCAGAATATAAATCAAACAAATTAATAGTAGCCTTGATGAAATGAGTGTTTTGATTTTTTTTTAAATATAGTTTACTAGATTAAATTTGAATTATCATCAAAGGAAAATTCCGAGAACATCAATGGATTCCAATGCTTTAAAAACACTTGTGCTTATGTACAGTATATAAAAGAATCAGAGAAAGAATATTCAAAACTAATCAAACTAATCTTTGGAAGCAACTGAATTACAATAAATGAAATATGCATATATTTTAATAGTTTCTTCTTAAATTTTCATTTTCAGGCGTTGAAGTTTAACAGAGCTTGTCTTTCCCCAGCTCAGTCTAATGCCCATTTGTATTCAAAGAGCAATTATAAAGGTGACCTAAAGTTCTGGAAATGCATTATTAATGGATTTTCTTAGTGCTGGAGAAATGTTAATGTTTGTTTTCCGTGCTTCCTAAATTAAATTACATTGAAGCAAGGGGAAGGGGGAGATTCAGTCAGATCTACTTTGTCCAAATTAAAAAAAACAAAAAACAACCAGCATTTATTTATTTATTTATTTATTTATTTATTTATTTATTTATTTATTTATTTATTTTGTCGCATTTCTATGCCACCCAACTCCCAAGGGACTCTGGGCGGTTTACAACAGAGAATAAAACAATGCAACAATATCCCATACAAAAGTTAAAAGAAGACATTAAAACATTAAAACGTTAAAACACATACATTCCAATTTGTGGCCGGGTCTCACAAGATCACTATAACAAGATCAACGGCCCCTTATTTAAGGGAAGATATCAGTACCTCATCTACAGGAATTAAGTCTAGTATAAGATTGTATGATGCAATCAATTGAAGGCACCATGCTTGTTCTTAGGATCAGGAATGAGTTTCAAAATAAAGCCTTGTTGATCTTGATTAAGGTTTATGCCAGGCATCCAGTCTACATCCAGGTCCTTGTATTCAACTTTATCTATGGTTCAGAATGTCAAAGTAACAGCTATACCATAGTCCCCACTTGAAAAATCAGTTCTTCTCACTATCATGAGAAGCCAGCCCCTGTTCTCCTGCTCATCCTGCTATGACAATAAGGATTCAGAAACTTTAAAGATCTACATTAAATTGAGAATACAGTAAAAGATGCTGCCTGGACATGACAGGATTTTTAAGCTTTGTTCTGTCTGGGATGGGGCTTTTTTCCCCTTCTTTTTCTCTTCTTTGTCACCTTTTCTCTTTCTCTCTCTTCTCCTTCCTTCATCTCTTTAAGGGAAATAAGTTGTTGTTAATTGTGAAGTCATGTCTGACCCATTGCAACCCCATGGACAATGTTCCTCCAGGCCTTCCTGTCCTCTACCATCCTCTGGAGTCCATTTAAGTTCATGCCTACTGCTTCAGTGACTCCATCCAGCCACCTCATTCTCTGTCGTCCTCTTCTTCTTTTGCTCTCAATCTTTCCCAGCATTAGGCTCTTCCCCCAGTGAGTCCTTCCTTCTCATTAGGTGGCGAAAGTATTTGAGTTTCATCTTCAGGAACTGGCCTTCTAAAGAGCAGTCAGGGTTGATCTCTAGGATTGACAGTTTGATCGCCTTGCAGTCCAAGGGACTCACAGGAGTCTTCTCCAGTACCATACTTCAAAGACCTCAATTCTTTGGTGCTCAGCCTTTCTTATGGTCCAACTTTCACAGCCATACATTGCAACTGGGAAAATCATAGCCTTGACTATACGTGCTTTTGTTGGCAGGGTGATGCCAAGAAGAGAACACTCTTATCAGAGGTCTGAATTGATTGGATCCAGAAGGCTTTTAAAATTAAGCCAATGCCCCTGCTTTAAGAAATCTAAGGATTATGACGTCCAGTGGTTGCAGCTGAAGCTTCTTAACATCATATTTTTGTCACAAAAGCCTGAAGAAGGTCGGAGGACTAAAGATTTAAGTACAGAATGTTTTTCTAATAAATCAAACCAGATTATCGCCTGAAAAAGCTGCAAGAACTTGTCATCCAGGAACCTTGGTGGGCATCAAGGACACTGCCCAGTTTGCTAATCTAGGGTTGGGGTGAGGTTCCTTGGTTCTCTGATGAACTTTAGGGATTGAAGTGAACTAAGATGCACTTTGTATGCTGATGATACTTAATTGTGCCTCTTATCCCTGGTCTAGTAATTGATACTATTAAAGTGCTGCCCAGGTGTTCCAGGGTTTAATGAAGAGGAGACGATCGAGACTAAATACCAGCAGGACAGAGTGGTTATGGTTTCAAAGGTCAGTGATTCTCAGTGAGATTCCTTCATTAACTTTGAGAGTTACCTGTACTGCAATACGCTCTACATAGGTGAAGATGAAAAATATCCAGAAGCCACAGCTGTTTCAGAATGCAGCAATGTGGGCAGTGATGAGTTAGAGCTCTTAAACTCTTAAGGCACCTATGTTACATGTTTACCCCGAGAACTGTAGTGGTTGCCAGTTGGTATCCAGATACAATTCAAGATGCCAATTGTAACAATAAAGCGCTTTATGATCTAAGACTTGGATATCTATAAGATGGCTGAACTATCTGCCTATTCAATGAGATCCACTAGAATAGGCTCTCCCTATATTCTTTGATTAAAGTCTAGAACCTCAGGCCCACTTAAAGATGCCTTGTCTCTCATCACTCCCCCCACTTTCTAAAATCCTCCCTCCTCCAGGTTTGAGTGGCTTGTATGAACCTGGTGAGAACCTGGTTGTTCAGTCAATCTAAGGAAGATGGATGGCTATAAATCCCTCTCAGTCGTGAGCTTGAGCCCTAATGTTTTATTAATGTTTTCATTTGTAATTCTCAGTTCCATAGGAATGTTTCTAGCTCTTGTTTTTAACTGACTGCTCAATTTTAATCCTAATTATGAATTAGGCTACTAGTATGCCCGACTGATAGTAGTGGTCTTTAAGTAAATAAATAAATCAGGCAGCCATGGGAAAGGATCTTTAAAGAAGAAGGAGAAGGAGAAGGAGAAGGAGAAGGAGAAGGAGAAGGAGAGGAAGAGGAAGAGGAAGAGGAAGAGGAAGAAGAAGAAGAAGAAGAAGAAGAAGAAGAAGAAGAAGAAGAAGAAGAAGAAGAAGAAGAAGAAGAAGAAGAAGAGGAGGAGGAGGAGGAGGAGGAGGAGGAGGAGGAGGAGGAGGAGGAGGAGGAGGAGGAGGAGGAGGAAGAAGAAGAAGATTTCAATCAGTACTGGCACGGGGTGGGTAAACTCAGACTTTTATCATTTCTCCATAAAAGGGGAAATGACAGGAGTGCAAGAATGGAAAGCAAAAGAGAGGTGACCTCTTCTCTTGACTGATAGTTCAATTGATTGGGTAGTTCAATATTGTGGCAGGAGAAAAAAAAAGAGTTATACTCTTGAAGCCAGATGGTAAGGCTGAACCTGAGCCAGCAAAGATCTATTTGACACATCTAGGAACTATTGAATGCAATAGTTTCAATATGTGCCTGTCACATTACAAATATAACTCTGTGGACTCTCTTTAAATTTTAAACATAGAGTAACGAACTGATGTACAGTGAAAGATCAATCTGTATCAATATCCCATAGAATAATAAGAAGTATGTTTTTAATTAGGAATATTAGTTGATTTGATAAAGACAGTCATCTGTTACCTTAACCGTTATGGAAATGTGAGCATTTCCTTCTTAAAGAAAGGAAACCAGCATCTTTAAATGGTAAACTGAAAAAAAAAGTGCTTTGATTAATGCTTATTAGAGTGTCCTGTGCTCTTTACATTGGATTTATCTTCTTCATGACTGCACATAATAATCTGCTAGAAATACCCAGTGAGAGAGAGGGAGAGAGAGATTTTAAAACATTATATATCTGACTCATGGGCACTATGAAACTATATTTGAATTGATAATTCTTCTTACATATATTTGGCTTTCGAATTGGTGATACCTCTCATTTATCATAGACTCCCAGACCTCAAGTATCTCCATACTAAATTACCAGCCTTTAATCATGTTAACAAAAATGAACAGTTCATACACAAGGACTAAATTTTCAGGATTCAAATCCCCTGACTGTGAGATATTCAAAAGCTATTAAAAGCTCTTGACATGAGATAATATTAGATCCACAAACCAAGTACTGGCAGTAAGCAATTGTTAAAAAGGTTCTGCTGCCTAGAGGGATAATGCAAAGAGTTATATAGACTATCTGTCTATGGAGATTCTCAGTCATCTAGGTCATGGTTGTCCCAAAGGTGCTTTTTCAAAAGGCACCTGGACCTTCTGGTTTTTCTTTGAAGATGTTTCGCTTCTCATCCAAGAAGCTTCTTCAGTTCTGAACTCTTTAAAAAAGCACAACCTTAAGCAAGGAGATGTTCTATGGGAAAGCAGGGCATGTTACGGGTTCCTCCGATTAGGGATTACCATCTGGTGGGAGCACGAAAAAGGGCCTTCTCAATGATGGTCCCTTCTTTATGGAACATCATTTCCCTCCCCAAGATAAAGTTGGCCTTCCTTATGTTGCTTTTCTGAAAACATGGTTTTGTCAAGGGGCCTGGGGACTATGAAGAGAAAGTGAGCTGAACAATTGATTTGATTGTGGTGTTACTTCCATGAGAGGGTGGGGTGGGGGCTTTTTAATGGGTTTTTATTATATGGTGGATTAATTTTTTTTAATTATGTAAGCCATCCAAGTCACCTACCTGTTAGTTGGGCAACTATATAAATTTGTTTAATAAATGGATAAATAAAAATAAATAAATGAAAGACCCATCTAAGAAAAAGGCATCAATGCACCTGGTTAAGTGGACTGTTGTCCATGGAAGCTTAACAAATATCTTTTCTGTCTGTTGCTTTTGCACTGATACAGCTGCCCTTCTGGAAAATAAATTGTTCAGACCACATTAGAACTAAGGAGAAATTTCCATGACAGTTAGAACAATTAATCAGTGGAACAACTTGCCTCCAGAAGTTGTGAATGCTCCAACACTGGAAGTTTTTAAGAAGATGTTGGATAACCATTTGTCTGAAGTGGTGTAGGGTTTCCTGTAGGGGGTTGGCCTAGAAGACCTCCAAGGTCCCTTCCAACTCTATTATTCTATTCTATTCTATATATTATTTTATAAATGTTCCAAGAGAGGGAGAGGGAGGGAGAGATTGCTAGGTTTTGAAGCTTCTTTCTTCTGCTTTCAGAGTTCATCAGAGATTCTGGTCATGAACATTGATGCTAGCAAAGGATTACTTACATCTCTTTCTCCCCTCAGCTTCCTAGCCAATGTCTTCTGTTCATCTATTGGACAAAACTTCAGGATTAACAAAGTGCAGAAAACTTTTGTCCTCGACATTTATCCAAATTACAAAGCCAATGGCATTTCCATTTTTGTTAGTTATTAATTATGCATCGCACTTTAAAAAGATGCTAGCAAGTTCTATAAATGATGAGCTCATCTATATTTGATAAGAAGGAAACCAAAGTTTACATATTCTTTTAATATTCTTTTTATTATACTTTCAGCATTTGGGAAGGGACTACTGCCATCCCTTCTGGAGTCAGTCTCAAGAAAGTTATTAGTCAAATCTATTCTTATCAGCCAATCTATAAACAAGAGCAACTGACAGCATTATTGTTTCATTTATGTGGATCGTATCTAGGCCTCTATGGAAATAAAGTTTTTTTTTTAATGTAATTTAGCAGCAGTTGTAACTTAAAAACAACATTCAAAATGTCAGCATAATATAGTCAGAGACCAAGCAGGCTGAAAATCATTATATCAATAAGGATGAATACATTAATGGAATAGAGCGAGGTTATTTTTTTTCCCCAACTCTTCTTCACCATCCAATAGAAAGCCCATCCAGTTGAATCAAGCAATAAATTTGCCAGCCTATAAAATGATTGCTTATAAAATAACTGTGCTATCTTTAAAAGTAAATGTCAAGCTGATAACAATCAAATCACAAGAAATCTGATTTCCCAGGCCTACACTAACCCAAACAACAGCAAAAATTAATAGCACCTGGTATGGGCATTCTGATTCACAAGAAACTGGAGGGAAAAGTTTTCCTCCAAGAATTACTTACTGTTTTTCCTATTTGCCCTTCAGATTTACAAGTGAATAAAAGGAGAAAAATATAGGTTGAATCCCCCAGTTCCAGTAGTTTCTATTTCAAATGTTATCAACTCCTGCAAAATATTGAACAAGGCTTATATGGCTGCACCAATAGATGCTTTAAAAAAGTACCACTGAGTGAATCCTGTGATGCTTAAATCAGTGGCATCTTTTTCTGGGTTTGTATGGAAGCCTTTCTCTCTCTCACACACACACACCAATTTTTAATCAATAGAGAAATGCTCCCAAGTTCATGCATGGTCTAAAGCATTTCTCTCATATCGTTTTTAAATGTGTGCGGCCTTGTTTGTAAGTAAACGACCTTTTAAACTCTACTGTCATCTGAATGCTGTGCAGACAATTTACTGAAGGGCACGCCTGCAGTATACGAAAGCAAAGTGCCCACCAGACATGGAGTGAAATTTCTCTGTTTCATATTTCGAAAATCAACTTTGAAGGAACTTACTGCATGTCCAGACAATTGGTTAAATGTATTTTCCTCTGCTCCATGAGGCGGGATGAAGTATGGCAGCATAAATTTCCTCTGACTTGACCACTTCTCCCTAATCTGCTCTTTACCAAGTCAGTTAAGTGATGCTCTCCAGACTCTTTCATATGAACCAAGCTAAGGGGTGGGGGGGGGGGGGGGACATGGTCTCTACTTCCTACTGCCTGGTGTAAAACAAGAAAGAAACTTTAAAAAGCAGAGGTGAACAAAATTCCACCAGAAACATATTCTGTCCAACTGACAGAAAAATCCAATGCTCTCCATTTCCTCCCAAACTGCTCCTGGCATGTATTGTTTGAAAAAGAATTACTGAGTATGGATGATGCAGAAATTACTGCTTCACTCTGTATCACCTGCTGTCCTGTAGCTCTTCTTCCAAGGTTTGTTCCAGCATTTTGGAATGCTGCTGTCCTTTCATACCAGGAATAATGGTGAGGGTCTCTTACCAGTCAGAGAACAGGCTGATCAGCCCTTAACACCCAAGCCATCCTGAAACAGTTTTCTCACATTCTGCCTAAAGTATTGTTTTCATAAATATTGGCCCCTTAAAAGAAGAGATTGACAAAATTACCCTTTCTGAAGAAAAAAAAAATTACCCTCCTGGAAAAAAAAAACAGTTTTCACAAAGCAATATATTCACTAACCTAAAGGTATAACTGTGTTTGCAAACACTGTTCCTTGTTTCTGAGGGTGAAAATATTCAATTCAATTCAATTCAAACCAGTGGTGGGTTGCTCTCAGTTCGGTCCGGTTCTTGCGAACCGGTAGTAATGGTGGCGGGAGGCTCAGCCCACCCACCCCGACATCATCACTGACGATCTGCGCATGTGCAGAAGCTTCTCCCGCATGCTCCCGTTGCGGACCAATAGCAAAGGTAAGTAGCACCCAGCCCTGAGTCAAACCTTTATTGTCAGAGTACAACATGTGTACAATGAGATTGGCTGAGCCTTCCTTCATGCACCCACCACCCCAACACAATACAACTCACTGTGAAAGACAAAAAAAAAAAAAATCCCTAGCCCAGTGAATCCTACTAACAAACACTCAGTCCTATTGCATCACATGAACTTAATGCACATCATGCTGGGCCCGCAAGTCAATCGTGCTATGTTGTTGTAGAGTTATTTTTCATTCAGGAGTCGGATAGCCCATGGATTAAAAACTGTTCTTCAGCCTGTTTGTGCAGCTGCCTATGCTTCTATATCGCCTTCCAGATGATAGAAGAATAAAGAAGGGCTGACCAGAGTGTAAGTCATCCTTAAGGATTTTCCTCACTCTTCTAAGGCAGTGAGCCCTAGTCCAATATTATTGGAATTTCCATTTTTTTAAAAAAAAATAAAGCATTTAAAGAAAATAATAATTCTTTGAAATTTGTCAGGTAAAATGCCTTTTGGAAAGTAATGATATATTTCTGACAACTTGGCAACAGGCTTTTAAATATATATGTATAGCCTTGGCTACACTGCAGGGATTACTCAAAGAGTTACAAGTATACCTGCCAACTGTTCTAGAATTGCCAGAGCCTCTCACCTGACAACTGACTGCTTTTCAACAGACCAGAATCTCTCCATTTTGCACTGGCATGTTGCACACCTTCAAAGCTTATTTGGAAGCCATAAGCTTTTGTGAGCTGTGTGTCACCTGATCTGCTGTGTGGTGTAGTTAAACTGATGCAGGATTTGGAAAAGGAGGGAAGGAGGAAGGAAAGACCTCTCTTCAATTTAGAATCCTGGCAGATGATAACAAGCATTGCATTAGAAGAAAACAACATGACTAAGTCTTTAATTTTGTCTGTGAAGTTGTTGGACATTGTGATGGTACTGTTGGTATAAATATTGGGGGCAAAATATACATCTGAATTGGTTGTAGGGCCTGGATCCCAGGATAGCATCATTGTTCTTTCTTGTTTGTGAAATTCTGTTTCAGCTTCCATAGTTGGCTACTTGCAGGAATGTAGACACCCGATGTTTGAGAATATGTGGTATCATCCAATATGAGTTGTAGCTTATTAATAATGTCTGTGAATGGCCTAAATTGTGAGCTGTAAGTAACAACAGAGGTGTCCTGTTTTTAACTCCTCACTGGGAGTTAATCTGTTGATTTTTCTACTAATCTTGTTGGGATAGTTCACTTCTGAATGCCTTAATTCCATCAGTTGAGCATCTCTGCCTAGCAGATCAAAAGAAATATGATTGTGGCACAGAGCCTGACTATATGTGTGTGTTCTGAATAGAAACTGGAAAAAAATGTTGATATGCATACTGATCCATAGGTTTCCTATGTAATGTTTTGTTTGTGTATATATTGTGCAGTTTTATTATGACATCAAGTTTTGTTCTAAAGAAAGTTCAAGGCTGAGATTGATGTTGAGGTTGATGGAAGTTATTGAGGCTACAAAGGTAGATCTAGATGATGAAAATGTCAAGTAAAGGAAGGATTTCATGGGATGAACTTTAAGAAAGTATTGTTCTAGATCTGCCATAAAGATGTTGGCATATTGTGGAGTCATGTCTGTGCTCAGGGTCATGCCTCTGATTTGTAGGTATATATTAATAGTTAAATATATAGTAGTTTATGGATGAGTACAAAGTCAGAAGCTGGTAGCAAGGTATTCTGTGTTGACATGACAGCTTGAAGTCCATGTTTGTGGTGGAAGCTTGAATATAGTGCCTTGGCATCTATGATAGCTAAAATTAGGTTAGCGAGGCTGATAGTGAAGGCCAGTCTTCTTCTACAAGGTATCTTGTGTTGCTGGGAATGCTGGTGTCATATAGTCTGAGATCAGAGTCCATAAAAATCTGATATTCAGGTGTGATGGTTCTGATACATGAGACAATGCTGTATATTTTGGAAAATGGATTCATCAGTACCATGTTATATTAGGGAATGTACAGCTCACCAGCCATACCTACATGCAGTATTTCCAGTTTCCATCCAGAACACACTACCAAATCTATTATCTATAATTACAGTAGGCTTTATTCTACACCACATATCTTTAATCTCAACTGGTGGAATTAAACAGACATTCAGGATACTGAACTATCCCCCCAACAAGATCAATAGACAAGTCAATAGAGTTAGATCAATTCCTAGGCGGGACCTATTAAAAGTACTACCATAGAAACAGAAAACAGAACACCAGAGTTTGTCGCCTACAGCTCTCAGTTAAAGCCCCTCAACATGTACTGTATCATTAAAGGAAAAGGTAAAGATTCCCCTGTGCTAGTCGTTCCTGAGTCTAGAGGCGGTGCTCATCTTTGTTTCAAAGCCGGAGAGCCAGCGCTGTCCGAAGACATCTCCATGGTCATGTGGCCGGCATCACTAAACACCAAAGGCACATGGAACACTGTTACCTTCCCACCAAAGATGGTCCCTATTTTTCTAGTTGCATTTTTTATGTGCTTTCGAACTGCTAGGTTGGCAGAAGCTGGACAAGTAACTGGAGCTCACTCCATTACGCAGCACTAGGGATTCGAACCACTGACCTGCCAACCTTTCGATCGACAAGCTCAGCATCTTAGCCACTGAGCCACCGCATCCTCACTGTATCATTAGTAAGTTACAAATCATACGGGACAAGGACACTGCACTCTCTAAGGCACTGGGTGGCACAGGATTCAGGATGCAACTTAGCTGTGTGGCTTTTTCTCATACAATATCAGCGCAGTTAGTGGTAAGCACGATGGAGTTAGGAAGTTTCTACATAAGAGATGTGAAAGTGGGAAAATTTATTGTTTGGGCTGTGCATGTTTAAGGGCGCTTTATTAAATCATTCATCATACCAGAGAAGAAGGATGACGGTATCTGTTGATATCACCATTCAAAACTTAAGTTAGAAAAAAGTCTTGTTTATACATTTGGCTGCATTGCAGCTCAGCAAGAAGCTGAATCTTCTGACATTCGAAAGTTCTGTGTTGAAGCAAGCAGGTTTTATTGAAATGGGTTTATAGGTGAAGGTAGAAGACCTAGGAGAGTAGAATTCTTGTTTGTGACTGTCTGCAATCCTTGACTGATGTGAGGACCATAATGAAGGCTCAAGATGAGTCTTGGCCTAATCCAGCAGGTCCTTTCTTTGATTCTTCGGTAGTGTGTGTGTGGGAAGAGACAGCAACTTTTTCTTCATCTCATATATTGTGCAAACTATTTTTTTAAAAATCCTAATATAAAGGCAGGCACGAGAGAAAGAGGTACAAGATATATTCCTACAATACTTACCTCCCTCACATTTGTTTCCTCATATCTCCGACTCAAATTGTAGAGCAAAGTATCCGATAAAACATAGTGCATTGTAGCTCCATAGCCTGAAATAATCAGATCAAGATGCATTGCTTCTAAAGAAGTTTCATTTACTCACACCATCCCAGGCAAAGCAATAGAATTCCATAACAGCTAAATAAGAAATACATTTTGCTACCTCCCAAGAGCCAGGCTAATAGCTTTGCTTTCTCTCTAACCCCATGATTGGGAGAGATGATGCAGAAAGCAGAGGGGATAGGATACCACCCACCCTTGCAAATTTTCCTCCTCTCTTCATCCTAACATACATCCATCTCTTTCCACTGACACAGCCATGAAAAGGACCTTAGAAAGTAATATGAAAATTTTGGTCTAATCCAAAAGGGTGGCATTTCCCAAGAGGTATGCAGCCCATTTTCTAAATTAGTTTGAAAATGTCAAAAAAAGCAATTACATTTTATTGCATAACATCTTATGAAATGCTATCTGGAGAAAAAAAAGGGGGGTGGCATATAATTCAGCATTCAACAAGACTTGTAGCAACATAGAAACAAACTGAGTGTCAGAGATCTTGTTAAGAAAATGTTGTGCCCATTTTCAGGAAAAAGGAGAATCGTAAGTCCTGAAAAATGATCTTGATTTCAGGAACGCTGTAGACCAATCAGATTGGTCCATTAAAGTAGATATATTCAGCTTGTTTAGTCAAGGAAATAAACTACACAAATAACTTTATCTCTTGTTCCTCTAATAATATTATTTGCCACTCTTTTCTCCCCCAAATTAATTGCTGTACAGGAAGGGGTCTGGAAATTTGGAAGTAAAACTACTGAAGCCTAATCCTAATTTCTAGCTATCAAGTACAATGCCATGATCTGGTTATTTTAACAAGTCATTCGTCATCAATCCTGACAAATGTCACTTCCTTCAAAAATTGAATCATAGAAGTACAAAGGACTTTTAGGTATTTTAATCCATGAATGAAATGCAGCTCACTATTGGGCACTGATTTTACTTGCTTGCAAAGCAGGAAGATACAGGAATTCAGTAATAAATTAGAATCCCACCAAGTGAAAATTTAGGACAACAGAAAGAAATGAAGGCAAAAGCAGCAATAGAGACAAATTGCTAGAAGGAGGCTGCAACACTAGAAGAGTCAGATTTAAAAATTATTAAAATCATATTTTATGTCACAAAGCATACTACTTAAACATCAGTAAAAACTCCCTTTTTATGGGGTTGAACCAGGGCGACTTGATAGAGCTGAGGATTTACTGGCCAGATGTCCTTCCTGATGCTACATGGAAATTACAGCAGATTTTTTTTCTTTGTGCCCAGAGAGAGAAACATCTCCCACTACCTAGGACTGAACTCTCAACCTTCCAAGTGGGAGGCAAGCGTCTTCACCACTAGGCCACCATGCCACTTAATTGCTTAAATGTAAACAATTGGCTTAAATTGTGGATGCATCATGGTTATTTTTAATCTTGCTTTTCTAATCTGTATTGGTGGGGGTTATATAGCTGGTTCACTTTCTCAATTTTTTAAAGCTGTTAGTTTGGGTATGTAAACTGGAGGAATCCACAATGATGAGGTAAATCAAGTTTTCTGAATAAATATTTTAATTGTGTGCTGAACTCTCTTGGGTATGTGTTACTGTTTTCAATCTTACCATAGATCTGCATTGTTTCTCTGTTATATAAGGTTCATACATGAAATAAAACAAGTTTAATCTGGAACATCTGCTAGGTGTGAATTTTACCTGGAAGTTAAGATGAATTGGATTTTCTCCAATAACCTGTCAAACAAAACCTTTCTTTCAGCTAACACAAAAGATGGTTTTAAAATCTAATATTGCAGAACTTTGAATATATAAAAAGAAGAAGGTAAGGATAAGAGATTTTTAAAAAATAATAATTTGGATGGATCATATATATAGAATTTCAAGTACCTGCACATGAAACACATAATACTGTGTTTCCCCAAAAATAAGGCAGGGTCTTATTTTCTTTTGATCCCCCCCCCAAATAAGGGCTTGGCCTTATTATCAGGGAGTCTTATTATTTTGGGGGTGCAAGAGGTGGCGAGCATGGGACTGGATGTCCCGTCGCTGCCATTGCCTCCCCTCCCTGTTCTTCATGCCGGCCGAGCAGCCCAACATGTCCCACCCCACCCCAATGGCAACAGCTGCTTCCCTTCCCCACTGTCTCTTTATCAAGAGGTGTGGCAGGTGGGGCAGGGGAGAAGCGAGACATGTGGAGCGAGACGTGGCTCCCCTTGCCATCTCTTTTCCCCCCCTTGTCGGGCATGATACGGCTCCTGCCCCTCACTTAGTCACCCGCCCCCTTTAGGGATGCAATTTGGGGGTGGCAGGAGGGTGGGTGAGAAGCGGGATGTGTGTCTTACCTTTCCAGCTCTGTCGCGTTCCTCAGCATTGCGTCCAGGGAAACAGGCTATAAAAGAAAACCTTCTCGTGAGTTCAATCAAACTTCTTGAACTTGTGAGAAGGTTTTCTTTTACATGTGTTTCCTTGGACACAATGGTGAGGAAAGCAATGGAGCTTGAAAGGTAAGACCTGCATACTGCTTCTCGCCCGCCCCACCTGCCACCCCCAAATTGCATCCCTAAAGGGGGCGGGTGGCTAAGCAAGGGGCAGGAACCCTGCCATGCCTGGCAAGGAGGGGGGAGAAGAGACAGCAAGGAGAGCCATGTCTCACTCCACGCATCTTGCATCTCCTTTGCCCCACCTGCCACCTCTCTCGATAAAGAGTCGGCTGACTCCTCTGAAGGGAAGCAGCCAGGCTGCTGTTGTCATTGGGGTGGGGTGGGAGGTGTTGGGCCACTTGGCTGGCATGAAGAACAGGGAGGGGAGGGCATGTTCCCCCGTCCCCATCCCTGCTCCGGCCTCACCTCCTGAACTCATTTTGGTTGCATGGCAAGCAACCAGAGGAAATGGCGAGACCGGGTGCACATGCACGTAAGTAGTTGGTGGATGGGGGGCTTATTTTGCAGGTGCGCTGAAAAGCCTGATTGGGTTTATTATCCAGACATGTCTTATTTTCGAGGAAACATGGTAGTATATCTGATGAGACAGTAATGTATAGATCTATAAGTTATTACATGTATAAAAATATCTTAGGACTATGAAGGATACTGTATATAAGAACTTTCCCAATAACATTAGAGTCCTTACTGTGCTTATTTCAATTACAGTTGGTAATCAGCCTGTTTACTCTTTTCTTTATATTTCCAGCCACTTTTCTAAATCAAGTTAATGTTATTTTTATACTGTACTTTATATCTACGATATGTTTTCTTTATACTGTTTACACATGGCACAATCAACCCCAAAATGAAACAGTTAGTTTCAAAAACATTTGGAGTCTGATTCTTACAATTCCTGAATATCATCTTGCTTTGTAAAATGTCTTGTTATTAAGAACAACTTGCTAACTTTTGTTTGGAATAGATTTATAAAAGTTAAATATATGAATTGGTTAATTTCTCCGAATTAAGTTGCCCAGCTGTTGTTTCATTAATTTAAGATAGTCAAAGATTAAATGCTATAATATCCCTCCCTCCCTCCCTCCCTCCCTCCCATCCATCCATCCATCCACCTATCCACCTACCCACCCATCCATCCATAGGTCCAGCTGAATAAGGGAAAAAAGCTATATTTTAATGATGGGAAATATACATGGTCTATAAAACACTCTTAAAAGCTGTGGAAACTATGCCAGAAATTGTTGTGACCCAGGCTCAAATAGCTATTACCAGACGCAATCAGTCCTAAACAAACATATTTTATTAGAACAGCTGAGAATTACTTCATTCTCAGTTTAGTCCAAATTAAACAGTCCTTCGGCCTTATCACAAACCTTTGTCTTCTTTGGCACCCTGCCAAAGAAGCAAGAGATGCCGACAAGAAACAAATGTAGCAACACTGCTTTCCTACAAAGATCCCAAGAGCCGTTGCTGCTCTTTTAAGCCTTATGGGAGGGGCCAATCATCTCCTGGCCTTACTCCTGAGTTGTCCTTTTTGAGGGCACCTTTCGCCGTGCCCTCAAGCCATTATTGTTTCAACAAGCTGGGCTGGCTTAAACATGAATTTTAATGGTTGTTTTAGTTTTTTAATAATATAGGGGCCAAATTATTTAATATGTTTTTAAATTGTTTTTAAATTTTATGTGTGTTTTATTGTGGCTGTGCACTGCCCTGAGTCCTTCGGGAGAAGGGCGGTATAAAAATTTTAAAAACAAACAAAACAAAAACAAAATGAAAATTGCTTCTTTTTAAAAAAAATAAGCACTATAAAAGAAAGTAACAATGATAATACAGATATACTATTACTTCTAGAGTAACTAGGCTTACAAGGGGAAATATTTGAAATATGTTTGTTAAACAACAAAACCATCAGCAAATCTTAAGAGTCCTATCCAAAATACTGCAGTGTTTGCAGGAATGTTTCCAATATCTTATGAGGCAGGTTTTCTGCAGTGAGAGCAACATTCATCAAATGAATGATTTTTCTCCCCCGAATAGAGTGCTTTCTGGTTTCTCACAGTTTAATAATGAAACATGAACTTCTAAAATCTCAAATCCATTCTTATTTCCTGATTTATTTATTTCAGTTTTTACTGTAATTCCAATCAAGTTGATCTTGTTTGTCTATTTGTGTTTACATTTTGGTATTATAATGAAAAAAAAAAAACATTAGAGGAAAGAAAGATTCAGACCTGGGACCAATTTTAATGCAAAACAAAGTTTTGTTATAAATAGGTGGCTCATGAGATAGAAATCACAGTCATAGATTTCAGCTACAAAGTTTGATCAAACAGGGTTAGGATCAAACGATACATTGCTATTTGTAAAAAATACAGGTAGTTCTTGACTTACAGCCACAATTGAGCCCAAAATTTTGATGCTAAATGAGACATTTGTTAATTTTACTCCATTTATCACCTTTCTTGCCACAACTGTTAAGTGAATCACTGCAATTATTAAGTTAGCAACGTGGTTGGTAAGTGAATCTGGCTTCTCCATTGACTTTGCTTGTCAGAAGGTTGCAAAAAGTGATCACATGACCCCAGGACACTGCAACCATCATAAATATGAGCCAGATGCCAAGCATCCAAATGTTGATCACCTGAGCATGGAGATGCTTCAATGGTCATAAGTGTGAAAAACTGTCATAAGGCACTTTTTTCAGTGCCATTGTAACTTCAAACAAGTTACATTTCATTTAACAAATGGTTGTAAATTAAAGACTACCTGTTTGCTGACATAATTGGAGAGCAAAATTCTGAATCCTTTCAAATGAAAGAGACTCTTAAAAGAGCTTTAGATCCACTAGATCCAATGTCATCTGTGTATCCCATCCATTGAATGCCCAACTGCGATCTGTCTGCTGACAACAGCAGGTGGGACCCCATTCACCCCAGAATACATTCAAGTAACGCATCAGAGTAATGTCTCTACTTATTATAACCTTCCTGTAAAATTAACACAATAAACAAGAGGCTCCTTTTCAGCATGTAAGTTTTGAATGAAAGGTAAGCAGGAAGGCTGAAGTGAATCCTGGGGCCTTGGGATTAGAAAAAGTCTGACGAAATTCTTTACCCTGTAACCCTTTCCAGATCTTCATGACAATACCAATATTTCATTTTTAGACAGCTAATATGTGGAATAATAAAAAGAAGCCCCCAGTGCATTCTTCTATGATAGCTGGACACTTTCTAATTTCCCTCATCTTTTCTCTTACCTTCTCTTTCACACTATTCTCTTCCTCTTTTCTTAAAAAAGGGAATACTGTATTTCACTTTTTAGTCTTCTTACAGCTTCTAGCCTGCCTTTGCGATGGGGGATAAAAAATACAGAGCAACATAGGCCTTACATTACAATGCCTGCTGAATCAGGTGGCTGGGATGAAAAGAGGCTATCTAATTGCAGGGCTGTATGCTGACTGTTGTGATCAATACTACCAGGACCTGAGTGCATTAGAAATAGATAACATGCTCTAGACAGCCCCAGCTCACTTCAAGTGGGTCAGACTACCTGCACCTCTTAAAAGAGATAAAAACTTAATGCTCAAGGCTATAAATGGGATGACAAATGCTACCTACTTTTTCTGGCAATGTTTTAAATTGACTCATAAATACTGTCAAAGATAGGCTATGTACTTTCTGAGGAAGCAACCTGAATACATTTTGATGGGAGTATTGTGGTAATCCTAATGTCATATTTTGAAAGTTTCCTAGGGATAGTTCTGATCCTTAAAACAACATTGCACATTTAACAGTCTGCTAAAATGGATGTCTTATTTCTATAAATCAACGAAGGACCAAACTCAGTTTAATCAAAAATAATAAAGAATGAAAGAACTGGCTTTCAAATTGGTTAAAAAATACATTCAGAAGTTTATTTCATCTAGCTCAGGGCTGTCAAACTCCCCGCCCACTGGCGGGATGCATCACCCACTGGCTGTACCCACACCCATTTTAGCAAAAGGGAAAAAAGTCCCAATATGTCACGTGATGATGATGTGAGTTTGACATCCCTGATCTAGCTGGTCAGCCTATCCTACTTTAAAGCCTGACAATATCTCAGATCAGCGGTGAAATCCACTTACCTTTGCTCCCAGTTCGGGAACGGAAGCACACGCATGCGCAGAGGGTCAAAAATGGGATGTAATGACGTCCCTGTGGGTGGGCGGAGCCTTCCTCCGCCAGCACAACCAGTTCATGAGAGCCAGATAGATCCAGCCGGATTTCACTGCTGTCTCAGATCCTTCCTAATAAGCATTTTGAAAATATTAACAAGTTCAGAGGCCTCAAAATGAATTGTCTGTCCCAAAATATTATGGGTGGAAGAACTATACAACTTGGATCTGACATTGGGTTCAGTTCAGATTTCCTTTAACTGATGATAGTATCCCATAACTATATATCTACCAAGACAAAAATAAATTTTTGCCATTTTTCATCTTCTTCTGCAACCCTCAGCTCCATTCCAGTTGATATCCAAACTCTCCAGAGCAAGTTTGTGGGATAGGGCTATGAATGTAGAGAACTAATGAAAATGGTCTGCTCCCTCATTCTGCCAGTGGAATTTCTAATTTTTGCTGAAATTAGATGGTTTCTTCATGAGTGAAATTTGGCATCCATTCCATCACATCTTCATAATGCATACTTATAGAGTATTACATTTAGAATTTGTGAAGAACAGGCTGGTTTTATCAGATATGATTTATCAGATATGTAAACTGAATACAACTTTAAAATTATTCAGCCCATGCTGAATAATGGTGGATTGTAGTGGATTGATCAGTGGCATGAAAAGTTATGAACCATTGCCAATAATAAATTATTGACAAGTTTGTGTCTGTGTGTGTGTGTGAATCATGTTAGAAATTTATTACTGCAACTTGTGAAAGGGGTTCTCTAAAATCTAGACAAAAAAAAATATTTCTTACATGAAAGGAAAGAAAAGGAAAGGAAAGGAAAAGAAAAGAAAAGAAAAGAAAAGGAAAGGAAAGGAAAGGAAAGGAAAGGAAAGGAAAGGAAAGGAAAGGAAAGGAAAGGAAAGGAAAGGAAAGGAAATTAGTGACTTAGCCAAATGGTCTAATTCCAATTTCTGAATCTTTAACCATTTATCCCTTATCTTCAAATGACAAGAAATATAATTATTGATTTGAAAAATAGTAAGGAAGGAAAACCATTAATCTGTCATTTCTGAGTTTCTAAAATGGTCTAATGGACGTAGACCTAAGATTAAAAAAAATACATTTGCAGGGTCTAGTAGTAATACATCTCAGAAGGGAGAAATGCAAAGGCATTATAATTTCTCTTTGACCTCCATGATGAACAAGGTTAAGGTCTGATATACAGATTAGACAGTTCTGAAGTTGCTTAGTGTGAGTATATGCAAAATAGGGAGTGTTATAATTTTTCTTGTAAACAGAGCTACATATAGTATAAATAAGTACTGTATATCTCCCCGACATATATATTTTAATGAACAAACAAAATACTGTCACAGTACAGACATAGTTCAAGTCCTCAACAGGGAACTCAAATAATGTCAAGAATCTTGTAAGCTTGTAACACGTAAAGCATCAAAACTTTGACAATCTCATTAGCAATTGAGCTGCCAGCACAACCTTCTTGCGTGCAGCCTCTTACTTGCATGCATATTTCTCATGTGAATTTCCAGGAAAATACATTAGTCAAACAGGTCAAGTAGTATCATCTTAAAAACATTGATTTCACTTCACCTTGAAGATGAACCAAAGACTAATAATTCTAGTCTGTAAACGTGCCATATTTTTGCAGGAAAGACATATTTATGGTATTTTGGAGAAAAGTGAAAGTTTTACACCTTAATGCTATGCAATTTTTAAAAAACTGTCATAAGCCATACTGTGTATGAGGGGAGGGAGAGGAAGAGGGAGAAAGGGAGAGATTCAATCTAATGTTAACTAGTCTCATTTGAGTATTATGAGTAGCACTGAGAGTCGTGGTGATGCAGTGGTTAGAATGTAGTACTGCAGGCTACTTCTGCTGCCTGCTGGCTGCCTGCAGTCTGGCAGTTCGAATCTCACCAGGCTCAAGGTTGACTCAGCCTACTATCCTTCCGAAGTTGGTAAAACGAGGACCCAAATTCTTGGGGGCAATATGCTAACTCTGTAAACCGCTTGGAGAGGGCTGTAAAGCACTGTGAAGTGGTATATAAGTCTAAATGCTATGTGGAAAAGTGGAAAAACAGAAAAAAAGAGGGTGAATAGCAGCAAGATGGATGGACCCAATTAGGTGTACAATTGGAAGACTTGAAGAACCACTTTCACATGGAGAAAATCTATAATCTGGTCACTAAGAACAGACCTCACCTTAATGACACATAATCAGTAGTTAATAACCTAATCCCGTGATTGCGAACCTATGGCATGTGTGCTGGAAGTGGCACGCAGAGCCATCTCTCCGGGCACGCGAGCCATCGCACGTTGCTCTTTCGGGTTCCGGAGCACCGGCCAGCTGGTCTTCACATGCGCGGGCGTATGCGTGCACCGGGTGGCTGCTCTTCCAGTTTCCAGTGTGTGCATGCACACTGGCCACCTAGTCTTCTGGTTTTTGTTGCACATGCGTGTGTGAAGACCAGCTGGCCGGTGTGCATGCGCACGCCGGAAACTGGAAGATCATGTTCCCGGCGTGCACATGCGCACCGGGTGGCTGCTCTTTCAGTTTCCAGGGCACGCATGTGTACCAGCCAGCTGGTCTTCGTACACGCATACACACCAGAAACCGGAAGACCAGGTGGCCGGTGCGCATGCCAGGAAGACCAGGTGCATGTCCTCCATTTCGGCACTCGGTGCTGAAAAGTTTCTCCAACACTGACCTAATCATTCGGAATATAGTGAATAGCTGATCATACCTTCAAAATTTAAGAATCCTATAAGACAATGAGTACATCAGTTACAAGAGATTAAGTGTTTGTTGTTGTTGTTGTTGTTTTTAAAAAAGGCTTCACCCTTTCACAATTTTTTATTTCTTTATTCCACAGCTTTTTCTTTGTTTTGGGCTGAATGAATTATTCATTTGTGTACTGTTTATCCATAGATACAATAACAGCACTCCTATAAGAGATGATTGTGGATCTGTAGGACTTTTAATGACAGTTAACAATAATGCACAGGGGAAAAAAAGACACAACAATTAAAGCAGTACATTTATTAATTTTACTGGGTATCTGAAGATGAGGGATAACATAATTGATGTTACAGGTAGTCCACGATTTACAATTATCTGTTTAGCAACAGTTCAAAGTTGCAATGACACTGAAAATAGTGACTTACGACAGGTCCTTCCACTTACAACCGTCACAGCATCTTCATGGTTAGGTAATCAATATTCAGTTGCTTGGCAAGCAGCATATATTTACAATGGGTCATGTAATCCTCATTGTGACTTCCCAACCAGCTTCCAACAAGCAATGTTAATGTGGGAAGCCAGATTCGCTTAATGAGCATGTGATTCACTTAACAAGCGCTCCATGGCATAGGGCCTAGCTATCTTCAAGACCGCCTGCTGCTACCGACGACCTCCCATCGACCCATGCGCTCCCACAGAGAGGGCCTCCTCAGGGTGCCATCAGCCAATCAATATAGTCTGGTGGCCCCCAGGGGGAGGGCCTTCTCTGTGGGGGCACCTACCCTCTGGAATCAGTTGCCCCCAGAGATAAGGAGAATCCAAGACCTCAGCGCCTTCCGCCGTGCCCTTAAAACCCATTTTTTCCAGCAAGCCGAGCTGGCTTAAGAAGAAATTTTAAATGTTTTAATTGGTTTGTGATTTTTAATTTTTGGGCCAAATTTATATATATTTTAATTGTTTTTAATATTTGTATTTCACGTTCTTAATTCTGGCTGTACACCGCCCTGAGTCCTCAGGGAGAAGGGCGGTATATAAATTGGAAATAAAATAAAATAAATAAAATAAAAAAATAAACAATCATGGTAAAAAAAATATGAAAACTCTGGGTGGATTTGTTCAATGACCCATCAGTTTGTTACCTCAGTTGTCCATGGTATTCTCAGGTGTCTTTTCCAATACCAAAGTTCCAAGGAGCTATCCTGCTTCTTTAAAGTCCAACATAGGTTTCCAAAGGGCACCACAGAGAATACCATGGCTTGCACAATTCTGATCTTTAGAGGCCTTAATTCTGTCAATAATTTTCACTTTTAAAAATATATTACACAATCTGATACTCAATTACTCATAAATCACATCATTTTCTGTGGGACTTATTCCATACTAAATGCTATTAGAATTTTAAATCTGGAATGCAGGATGTTTCCATGAACAAAAATAGGAGAATAATGTTGCTGTACAGTTCACATCCCTTTCTGGAGAAATCCAGTCCCATTATTCATTATTTGGTTATACTAAATCGCTAGATGGCATTGTTCATGGAAACAAGAAAGAAAAAGGTGTTGCATTTCCTGTATATTTTGGGGGGCACCTGCTTGATTTAAGTTTCATTGCAGAGAATGAACTCAGAGCTAACCAGAATTCCAGGGGACTTGCTATGTCTTTCTTTTGTTCTTAGAAAATGGATATAAATTGTGTACCATTTTCAGGAGCATAACAAGTACAAATTCAAAATTTGTAGTCCTGCTGCATTTCACACTGGTTTAAGCACTTTATTTAGCCATAAATAGGGGGGGGGGGAAATAACCACTCGCATCTCTGCCTGCAGAGTTTAAAATGTGGTTGTGAAGCCACTGTACTGCAATTTGAAAGCATAAAAATGTACCATTCTAGGAAAGGAACTTTTTGGAGAACTCAGATGTTTTCCATTCTGTTCCATTTTCCAACACTGATCCATCCATTCCAGGAGTGGCTTGACGTTTTTGATTTTGGAATTTTTTAAAAAATAATTTTCCGAAACAAAAATAATTTGGGAGTATCTCAAATCTCCTCTGCTTTGGATGATAAATTTCTGAAAAGCCTAAATCACATCTGGATTGGCCAGATTGGTATGGTCCAAAGGGTTACACAACTGTTCCCCAAAGAATAAATTTTGAATGGTACCTATTTAAATATGTAATCATACACAAAAATCAGAATCATCGATCATCTGAATTCAGCATTTCTCTATATTTTAACATTGTCCTGTAATCATGAAAAAGATACTGTACTTTAATATAAAATCTATAGCTTGTTTTCACACACACCCCTAAACACTTTTTTTTAAGTTGAAATGACTAATCCTCTCATTTCAGTACTGTATTACATTTTTTGAACCACAAACTAGAATCAAAGCCAAGGATTTCTGTAATTATGAGACTTTTAAAAAATGTTTTCAGCCTGAATCTACCCAGAGAAATATGGCTGTAAACCATTGTTAAACTGCACCTTGATTTGTGCAAAATGCCATGTTTGCTTGATTCAATCTATTATATGCTACGGTTTCCAAAAGGCAACAGGAGGCTGAATAATTTGCCCCAGGTCAAAAGCAGTGGTGCCTGATGAAGTAACAAATGCATTGCTCCTTCAGCAGAAAGCCTTATCTAGTTTGTACACTGCTTTCTTCATGCTTCCTGCTATGCAGATTTTAGCAGGCTACAGACAAACCACACATATTGTTTTGTGAATTTTAAAGAGGCAAATTATTGTTATGAGGACTTGAGCAACATTAGAGGAATCCCTCACCCCCCTCCTTGTTGAAGAGGATCAGTTAACCCATTTCTACCCCCCTGTTGATTCAGTGCTGAAAAAAATAACGTTTAACAAAGTGCTGAACTGGAGCTTCATTCCAATGGACTGTTTTTCTTAGAAATAGTCATGTGAGTCAGTTCATGCAGTTAGGTATATATTTACAGATTATATACTGTGTGAATGGACCTAAAACGCATATTCAGAATCGTTAGTACTGCTAAGTAGGAACCAATACTTAATCTCCAAAATGTCCCCAAAATTATTAACATTTATATACTATGACTGAAAGCCTGCTTTTCTGACATATTTTTGTGGTGGGTGAAAGGGAAGATAAAAGAGAAAGTAGGAATCTCCTTTAGGCTGAGGAGAGTAGGAGATGACCAGGCTGAGCCCAGGGGAGGGGTCAAATGCATCATCAGTCTGGAGTCCCTTCGTGCCCACAAGACATCTAAGTCCAACTCTCCTTGACTTCTTTTTTTTTTTTATATGTATTATTTGCAGTTTTCTTTTAACAACCAACATATTTTGTGGACAGTGTAATGACTGGATCAATGTATTTTTTACACAGTGCTAACAATAATAATACAATTACCGGTACATATACATAGTTTTTATCTTCCAACTTCTAACCATAAGATGCTCATTATAATTATAATATATTCTTTTATGTATCAATATGTATAATACTTTTTCCCAATTTGTAGTTATTTTTTCCCTACTTGTTGGGGTTCTTCCATATTCACCTCTTTATCTTTCAACAGTACTATTGTCTCTTTATAATTCTTTATTGCTTTTGCCAAAAATATATTTCAACATCCATTACATTTCTTTATACAATGTGTTTGTTGACCCGTGTTAAGTCACCAATATTTTAATATTTTAAATATTACTCAAATTCCACCAAATTTCCAATCTCACAGTTTTCTATAAACACCAATAAAACCATTTATTACTAAAATTTAATCGGTCCCTGAATTATATCTCTGAGTCTCCTGAATTTGTAGTCTTTAAAAGTTAACAAATTTGAATATATTTTTGCACACTGTTAATCACAGTAATACATTTAAATATGCCTAATCACAATCTTTCACCTCCTAACCTTAGTATATTTATGGTTATAATAAATTCTATTATATATCTATATATCTGTTACTATTTCTCAAATTTATACTTTCTATTTGTTTCTATTGGTTTTTATTACAATCACAGTATTACAAGATACTATGTCTCTATCCTTCATCTCTCAGCCTTTTTAGAATTTCATCATTTATTGGCTTTTTCGTGATTTTTTGATATTTCTATCTTGGGATCCTACATTTCTTTCTAATATTTTTACATAGACTGAATGTTCCCTCTGCCTTACCCCTTATCTCCTTCTGCTGTATCATTTGGATTGGATGCCCATCCATAACTCTTTCATTATTTTTGGCGAGTCTTTTTTTTTCCTCTATACTATTTTAAGGTCTTAAGGAATTATCTATTCGATTCTTAGTATTTATTGCTATTGTCTTTTCATTGTTTTTGTTTTCTTGTAGCTTATTTTGATTTGTCTCCTCCACCACACTTTCTGATTTCTCATCTATCTTCTGAATATTTTGTTTGATTCCCACCATTTCTTGAGGATCTTCTACACTCACTTCTGTATCTTTGGACAAGCCCATCATCTCCTTATGATTCTTTGTCACACTTTCATAAAAGCTTTTAGCCATCATTAACATTTCTTCATAGAATTTTATGTCTCCTGCTGTGTCATTTTGTACCAAATTAATGTATTAAAAATTACTCAATATATCTCTAATATTCCAGTGTCCCAATATCTAAAAAACTCCCAAAAACTCCCAAACTCCCAAAACTCCCAAATTCTCCCAATATCTAAAAAACTCCCAAACTCCCAAAACTCCCAAATTTATCAATCCCAGAATTATTCCTCCAAATCCCCTAGCTTTCTAGTCCTTAAAAGCTATAAATACTACTTTACAGTCTTTATAGTTTCCAATTTACACTTTCCCAATTGTCCAAATTTTAGAGTCTTATTTGTCTTTTCTTCTTTCTCTCTCTCCCCCTCCCCCCTTCTATCACTTTTCTTCTTTTACCTCGTAGGATGATCTATCAAATGATGTTAGTGAATCAAATCCAGCTTGGCCCACCAGGTTTCCTCAAAAATTTCAAATCCACCTTTCAATGAACGGTTCAATAAAGTTTTGGTATTTATAATTCAGTTGCTTTAAAAATCTTCAAACAGCTCAGTAGATATTTCCAAGCCTCCAAATCGCCTACTAAGATAAAGTCAAGGACAAATAGTCTTCCAGGTGTTGTTTGCTTTCTTTCCTTTCATCACTTTCAGTCAAATTTCACACATTTGCAGTAATCTTCTTCCTCCAGTAGATGCCTTCCGTGTTCCCAATTCCAGCATTCAACAGAGTATAAAAGTCAAAACAGCTGACTGTCAGCCATTCAGGGAGGTTGAAGATAGAGTTTAGAAAAGCAATTTCTCCCAATAATCACTTTTAACAATGTTGTTCAACTTTTTCTAGGCTAATTGTTGTTTCCTCATGATCAACGAAGAGCCTCTCCTTTCTTCACCACCCTTCCAGGGCACCTTGACCCATAGGGTATCCCAGCAAGGAGCTGCCAGCTGCATTTCATGGAGCCCAGTGGAGCTCCGTTATTTTCCAGCCGTTCCTGCCGCTATGTCAACTGGAAGTCTTCCTCCTTGAATTCTGTGGACTCTTTATCTATTGCCAATTTGTCTTGAATTCTTGTAGTTCAGATTCTTCTTTAGAGACCATGTGGAATAAACTGGTACTCATTTGAACAACCCTGATTCCTGATTTCTTGCGTCTGACAAAGAGGACCACACAAAACCACAAGTCTCTCAATCCGAATAAAGGCAGATGGAGACCATAAGAGGAACTATTTTACTTTTGTGTCAACCAGAATTCTTTAGAAGAGGAAATGCAAAGAAAAACTCACAACCAGAATGAACAGAACAGAAAAAAAGGAAGAAATTATTTAACAGAGCTATTCTGTTGTTTTTCTCATTACTCCAAATGTCCTTAGCAATCCTTTGCAAGTGCAAAGGATTAATGCTTCTGGTAAGCTGCATCTCCAATAAACAAACCGATTCTGGGGAAGAATTATTTAATTCTTAATTAATTAATTATTAAAAGAGCCTTGGTGGCGCAGCAGACTAAAGCACTGTTAAGTAACACCAGCTGCCTGCAAGTTCAAATCTCACCAGGCTCAAGGTTGACTCAGCCTTCCATCCTTTCAAGGTAGATAAAATGAGGACCCGGTTTGTGGGGACAATAAGCTGACTTTGTATAAAAAAGAACACCGCTTGGAGGGCCCTGAAAACCCTACTAAGCAGGTATATACAAAAGTATGAAGGCTATTGCTTAATGCAACGGCTCTCAACCTGGGGGTCGCAACCCCTTTGACGGTCAAATGGCCATTTCACAGGGGTCGCCGAAGCCCTCTCTCGCCCCCCCCCCCCCACGCCTTCACTCACACTCACCCTCTGCCTCTGTTGGATCGCCGGTCGCTGGTCGCTTACCCCGCCCACTCCCAATCTATTGCTGCTCCTGAGTCCCAGCTGATGGCTAGAGGGAAAAAACTTGTTTAAATTCTTGCCGCGGGGCTTCAAAGGGCCACCCTACAGCTGATCAGTGTTAAAAGAAAACGAATGAGTAGACAAGTGCCTGCAAGAATAGAAAAAACAGCCCCTTTCAGCTTCAGCATAGTTAATTACCATAAGTTGATTTGATCAGCCTCCCGACTCTCAGCTGATTTGCTCTCAGCTGTTTTGCGGAGGGCTCTGTTGCTAGCTAGAGGTAAATTGCTGCAAAGAGGTAAATTGCTGGAGCAGATTTTTTATCCCCTAGCTATGCTGAAAAAGCGAAACTGAAAGTAAAGCAGGGTCTTTGCTGCAACGTGACAAAATGAGACAGAGAGATTTCTTTTTCTTTTTCCTCACCAAAAAAGGTAGGTGCAAAACTGCAAACAATGGGAAGTTTAGGGCAAAAGAGGAGGTTCAAGATTTTAAAACACAAAAGACAAAAAGCTCTATTTAACTAGGGAATTGTAATAATTGAGATACTATTAATTGTATATTGTGTTGAAAGCAGAAATGGTTAAGTTGTGGTTTGGAGGAATATATGGGGGAAATTATTTGATTTATTATTATTGGTAAATATAATTAATGGATTTGTAAGAAATTGGATTGCATGGAAATAATTGGAATATTCATGTTCATATTGATTAATATACAAAAAAGATAGTTATATAACTAATTGATTTATATTAAAATGTTGAATTTGTATTAAACAACTGTATTACATAATTAACCAATGTGAGGATGAATATAAAAATAGATGACAATGTGAAGGGGTATAATATAGAATAGAAGGGAAAAATTGAATTTGATTAAGATTAGAGATGAGGATAAGGATAATGTTGGCTTTTTAAAAAAAATAGATGAGGAATAAATATGGCAAAAAGGAAATATAGAAATTGTAAATTTAATTGAAATGACTAAACACTGTTTAAATTTGTGAACCGGCCAAATACTCTGTTCAAAGAAAATACATTGTATGTTTGTATGTGTGTTTCTAATTATTGCTATTTATTCATATTTGTTCTCTTTTATTCTTTAAAGTTTAACAATTCATTCTTTATCTTAATATCTTTATATTTGTTTGTGGTTGGTTTTCTTCCCTTTCATCTTTTTTATTGTACAGCAATCTTTCTCCTCAAACCTATCACCTCTCTCTTTTCTTTCCTTCTTACTTTCTCTTCCCCCCCTTCTTCTCCTCCCTACTTCCTCTTTCTTTCTCCTTCTCTTCCTCTCTTCCTCCCTCTCTTACCCTCACTCCACCTCTAATTTCTCTTCCCTCCCTTCATCCCTCTGTATTGCTGTATCCTTTTATGCATATGGACTACTCAAAGGGCTGAAAAAATTATATTTGACTGGTCCTCGCACTTTTGACCAGTCCTCGAACTTACGACTGTCCTCACATTTTACGTTTTTTGCCCTATCTTATCAGCATGGTGAAGAGAAGCAGTTGTGAAATGAGTGACATGGTTGTTAAGAATGCTGCACAGGCATAAATGTGAGGATGGTCATAAGTGTGAGGACCAGTCAAAAGTGCGGGGACCTGTCAGAAATGACTTTTTTCAGCCCTCTGAGTAGTCCCTATACACATAGCCATAGCTACCCAATCACATGACCAGCTAGCCATGCCCACCCAGTCACATGACCTCCAAGCCACGCCCACAAAAAGGCCACGCCCACAGAACCGGTAGTAAAAAAATTTAGAACCCACCCCTGGCTGGGGGTCACCACAACATGAGGAACTGTATTAAAGGGTCACGGCATTAGGAAGGTTGAGAACCACTGGCTTAACGCATTGTAAGCCGGAGTCTCCGGAAAAGGGCGGCATATAAATTGAACCAATAAATAAATAAATAAATAAACAAATAAATAAATAAATAAATAAATTCTTATTATCAGAATGTTGTCCCAAGACAAAAGATTCCTTTCCTCTCCTTATTCACAAGTCCGAATCCTGCCCTTCCTGAAGAACTTTTCAGGGCATATTAAATATTTCCCTGCAATATGTCAAGTTATAGCCACTGGAAAGGATAACTCTTGAAGATACACCTGACCAATGAATTTGTCTCTGCAATCTAAAATCTATTCCAGCATCATTTTTCAATTCTCTTGGAGCATGCCCACTAAAGAATGCACATAGACAATTAAATCTACTCTTAGAAACTTACATTGTGACATATCTATTTATATTGTGAGCTGCTCCACTGGTATTTCTATACAGACAATTTTTTAAAATGTCATGTTAGAATCAGATTGCAGAAGAAATTTAAAAAGCTGTATTTGTTTCTCCTTCTTTTAGTGGAACTATAATATTAAAAATAATCATATATTACATAATCCTGTTCCACAAATGGAAATATTTTCTGTGTCCTCAGAATCACCGAACCCTGCAGGAGATGCAAAATACAATTTTAATTTTATATAGACGTATGTCTAAACTTTGCACAGATTGGCAAGCATTTTTAGAAGTGCTTGAACAAAACATGCTCTTTAGGCAGTGGTGAAATCCAAATTTTTTTACTACCGCATCTGTGGGCGTGGCTTGGTGGGCATGATGTGGCTTGGTGGGCGTGGCTTGGTGGGCATGGCAGGGGAAGGATACTGCAAAATCTCCATTCCCGCCCCACTCTGGGGTCAGCCAGAGGTAGTATTTGCCGGTTCTCCGAACTACTCAAAATTTCCACTATCAATTCTCCAGAACCTGCTGGATTTCACCCTTACCTTTAGGGAATCAGAAAAACCCTTTGAGCTAAATAGTATATTGTTTATTTATATTGCCACAGTAAAGTCATTGCATAGTGAACATAGTGAACATTGTTTCGATAGGGAGTGTTTTAATATTATCCTATTCACTCTATGGCCATCAACAGAATATAACACTCCCCCAAAGTTCTCTGGAATAGTGTGTCGATAGAAAAGGGGAAAAAATTCACAGAATGTCATGGAAAATATCTCCAGATATCTCCAGATATCCAGATGCTCCAATAGCAATATAGAGTGCTATTGGCAAATTTTGAATCCAAGCTACTATCATTATCTTCAAGTGTGAATTATGGGCATCCAGATGAGAGGGCAAGCAGGAATTAAAGATGCAATATGCATTGTGATGTTACAATACAATCTTCACCCACATTGAATGTGTATCATATCATCACATGCATTTAAAGGATGGAACTTATATCATAACATATTTTGCCATTTCTTCAAAACTTCCAGATTCAATTAATGTCTCAGAAAAGTGAAAATGGGGGATATGCAGTACTGTATTGTTTCATTTTCATATAAATATGTGCTATTGATCTGCATAACGCACAGTAGTGGGTTTCTACTGGTTCGCAACGGTTCAGGTGAACAGGTAGCGGCGGTGGCGGGAGGCTCCACCCACCCATCCAGACGTCATCATGGATACTCTGCACATTTATTTATTTATTTATTTATTTATTTATTTATTTATTAGATTTTTATACCGCCCCCTCTCCCGAAGGACTCGGGGCGGTGAACAGCCAAAATTAAAAAAACACAATACAAATATTAAAATACTTTAAAATGAAATTAAATCTTTGGCTTCCCCAATTTAAAATCCCTTACCCATAAAATTCCCCAATTAAAAGATTTTTAACCCAGCCCGGCTTGCTGAAATAAAAAAGTCTTCAGGGCCCGGCGGAAGGTATTGAGGTCCGGGATCAGTTGTATCCCTGGGGGTAGCTCATTCCAGAGGGCGGGTGCCCCCACAGAGAAAGCTCTTCCCCGGGGGATCGCCAGCTGACATTGCCCGATAGATGGCACCCTGAGGAGGCCCTCTCTGTGGGAGTGTATTGGCCGGTGGGAGGTTATCGGAGGCAGAAGGTGGTCTCGTAAATAACCGGGCCCTAAACCATGGAGCACTTTGAAGATGAGGACCAATACCTTGAAGCGCACCCGGAAGACCACTGGAAGCCAATGCAGCTCGCGCAGGAGAGGTGTCACGTGGGAGCGCCATGTCGCCCACATAAGTACCCGCACGGCCGCATTCTGCACCAGAATGCCTCCGAGTGCTCCTCGAGGGGAGCCCCATGTAGAGAGCATTGCAGTAGTCCAGGCAGGAAGTAACGAGGGCATGAGTGACCGTGCATAGGGAGTCCCTATCCAGACAGGGGCACAACTGGCGTATCAGGCAAACCTGATAGAAAGCCCCCCTGGCCATGGCCATCATATGCTCTTCTAAAGACAGCCCTGCATCCAGGAGGACACCCAAGTTACGCGCCTTCTCCGTGGGGGCCAATGTCTCGCCCCCAATAGTCAGCGATGGCACCAGCTGACTATATCAGGACGCCGGCAGCCACAGCCACTCAGTCTTGGATGTGTTGAGTCGGAGCCTGTTCCTCCCCATCCAGACCCGCATGGCCTCCAGGCACCAGGACATCACTTCAAGGGCATCGTTGGGGTAGTCCAGGGTGGAGATGTACAGCTGGGTGTCATCAGCGTACAGATGGCACTGCACCCCAAAACCACGGATGATCTTGCCCAGCGGCTTCACATAAATGTTGAACAGGAGAGGCGAGAGGACTGATATGTGCAGAAGTGCAGCAAACAAGGGAAGCAAGCACATGCACACACATGCTCACAGTCTGAATCGGTAGCGAAGGTAAATGAAACCCACTATTGATAACGCACATGTGATTTAGGTGTGTTATTGACCTGTATAATACACATGTACAAAATTCCTATTCTCTTTTGTTCTCCCCAGAATCACAAAATCATGGATCGAATTTACATTTCACCAATTCACTTTATACCTTGAACATGCAGAGAAAGTGGTTCTGTTGCATGAGAACATGTTCCCATTGAGGTCCATTATCTGATCATAGGTGACTATTGGTCTAATTTGGACTAATGTAAAAGCTAATTAAAGGTTGGAAAAGGCATTAAGGTAAAATGGAGATGGGATTTGAGAGAAGATGCAGAGAGGCTATTTTCCTATAAATGCTCTTCATTTAGTAGGACTATTTCTATAAATCATTTTCTTTTATTCTGAAACTGGTCTGCGCATCATAGTAATCCAAAATTTATTTAGTCATTCTTTACTGAGTTCACAGAACATACTTCAAACTACAAGGAAATCCAAACACTAATCCAAGTCAAGCAATCATCTTTTGAATTAGTGCAAAATGCAATAGATATGCAGAGTTTTTCTTCTATTAGTATAGCAAACCAATCTATATCAAGATGTTTAAAAATAGGTATACAAATAAAGCTTTTGCATGCTTTGTACCTCTTAGTAACTTAATTTCAAAACCATCCTTGTCAAAACAATACTTTTTTTTTCATTTTAGGAAAATGGAACAGTAGTAGAAAATGACATGAATAAGACAGTAGGGCTTGCATAATTTGCTGTCACAATATAAAAATGCACTGAAGGATGTGTCTTATATATATTTACTAGCTGGATACCCATGCTTCACTACAAAACTATGTAATTGGGCATGATGAATTGAATTAACCAGTTCTGGAGTAACGCCCAGGTAGATTCCACAACGGATGTTCCTCTCATTGTCATCATCACCAACAAAATATATCTGGAGAAATGAAAGCTGCTGCTGAGGCCCCACCATGATACTCCCTATCCTATGGTAGACCTGCCCCTGCACTTGGAATGTTGGCATATTTAGCTGTAGCTGCCTGATTAACGTAGGGGTTATTAGATGCATACTTTTTTACAGCCTCTCTATTGACTTCGGGATGACTTTGATGATGCTTTTTTGCAGCTTCCCATACATTGCATCTGTAAATCTTTTCCTGCATTTTTTCCCTCTTTTCCCTTTAACCGATGTTACAGTAGAAGGAACAGATTCATCTGAACTGAGGAGGTCAGTGTAAGAAGTGATTTGGGGCTGGGACACTACGCAGGAGAAATTTGGTTCACAATCCGTTGGCTCAGTGGTGGTCAGTGATTGAAACTCATAAGGAAATCTTTCCCGCCCCCTTGAGTTCGGAAGCAGTTTCATAGGTGGAAGGTGTAGACATTTTGGTGAGGTAGGGACGTTTAGTATTGTAAGGAGCCTGAGTGAAGGAGTGGAACGTCTGCCAGTTTGAACTAAGGTAACGGAATGTGAGGCAACTGGCAGTTGGAACTTTTCAGGTGGGGATGGGGAGGAGAATGTCTAACTCCTTAGCATCAGAGCATGTTAATATACTGTATATGAATATAATGTATATAAAATACTAATGATCTGATGGTCATTTTGAAAAATCCTTTCTTAGCGAGCACCTAGAAGCCAAGAGGAACATATGTGCCAAATTTCAAGTTTGTAGGCTTTACCATTCTGGAGATTTTGTGATGAGTGAGTGGATTTTGCTTTTATATGTATAGATGTATCACATATTTCTAGAAATAATTTTGCTCTGTAATGCTTAGGTTTTCCTGGCAATAAGAACCATTTCTGAAAAGCAAATTCAAGCTATGATTATAACCCAAAGAAATAATGGATTTTGCATTAAATTAAACTCAATACAACTTCCACAGACATTTTGTTTCCATCAGCTAAACACTCATCTCCTATCATGTCATTAATGTAAAAGCTATGTCTGGCCAGAGTGCATAATACACAGAGTTCAAAACTTTTTTAAAAAATGTAACTCTCACATTCCAGGGAAGAATAGAATGTCCACACTTGATAAGCAATTCCTTTTTGGTAAAAAGGAATAATTATTTAAAAGCAATGTAGTCCGAAAAGTGAAAAGTCTACCCTGACAGATCCATTCCAAAAAAATTAAAAAACTAAGTCAAAATTGTCCAAAATGCAACATGTTAATTTTGAAGGGTTTTCTCTTCTCTCATGTTGCAGCCCCTTAAGCACTTTAAGGATGTGATACTATATCTGTAGTCTTTAAAATACTAAGTAGAAGATCATTTATTTCTCACCTTAGAACAGGAAATACAAAAAGCTGCAGTACTGTCTCTACAGTATGACATTTTACAATACATTAGAAGGAGAGGCACCTGTTAGCAAGCAATCTTCAAAATTACTTACAAAGCATTTTACCCTTCTGTCAACATCTCTTCCTAATCGAGTTTTGCACAGTTTTGCTTGTTAGTTAATCCTTGCACTGATCATATTGTCACCCAACAAAATGCATTTATTTTAGGTATATATTAACAATGGCTTAGAAGGCAACCCTAATCTGCATAACTCTGGGAAAGCAGTCAAGAGTCACACCATTGAAATAATAATAACATCTGCTGTATTGGAACATTGTGCACTTTAAAGAAATTTCTTGCTTCTTCTTTATCCTGAAAACTTTTAACCATATACAGGTAGTCCTCGATTTACAAACATTCATTTAGTGACCATTCAAAGTTATAACGGCACTGGAAGAAAATGACTTATGACCGTTTTTCATACAATCATTGCAGCAAATCCCCCCTGGTCATGTGATCAATATTCAGAAGCTTGACACCTGGCATGTATTTATGACGGTTGCAGTGTCCCAGGGTAATGTGAGCCTCTTTTGCGACTTTCTCACAAGCGAAGTCAATGGGGAAGCCAGATTCACTTAACAACCGTGTCACTAACTTAACAACTGTAGTGTTTCATTTAACAACTGTGGCAAGAAAGGACATAACATGGGGCACAATTCAGTTAATAACTATCTTGCATAGCAACAAAAATTTTAGGCTTAACTGTGGTCGTAAATCGAGGACTACCTGTACTGTTTAAAACATGAAAAAAATATTTCTTTTTAATGGCAGTGAATATGAAGCTATGAATGGAAGAAGAAAACAAATCCCAAAGGATGGAAAGAGGATGAAAAGCAGGTTAAGGAAAAGGAGATGGACAAATTTTAGAGGGACAGTTGAAGTAACACCAGCCTCCTCTGTTAAACTCCAGCCTCAACAACAGTCATGTATAAATGTGCCTCTTTTCCACACACTTGGGAGACTCCAGTAAGACAGTAAAGAAGGACAGATAAGGTAACAAGAACAAATTGAGGAAATAGGAGAATGACAGATAGTTGCCAAAACAAGCAATTCTCATTAGAGACTGGCAGTTTGCCAATACAGGATGTCCAGCCAATCCAATAATGTTGTGAGTGTGGGTGGCTACATGTGTACGTAGATAGATCTAAAGCTAGAAATAGACCCAGAGATTTAATTTCCTGCTTCTGCTGGATCTCCTAAGGGCTCTTACTCTGAAGGAAGTCTCTTACGTTGAACAGCATAAGAGACTGTTTAATACAAACATCATGAGGATCTCAGCCTTAAACTCAAGTCTAACTCAAATAGATTATGCTGCCTCCCATCCTCCCCTCCCACTGGACACGAACCCAGGCATCTACTTTTCAATCATTTGATTGATCTGAAAATGCAGTCTGACAAATGACACAGTATATAAGAGGCAGGTTTTATGGATAGCATCACTCAGAAGGAAAAGAAAAGCTAATTATCCAATGCTGAAAATGCCAACAGGGAATTATAGCCCTGTTAGGTCAATATAGAGGAGTAAAGTCTGTCCAAGGCTATTAGTGTGCTAACCACTTGGACAGTCTTCCCATTAGATGTCATTAGCTCATATTAGTGATGTGGGACATTTGTTGCATGCTGTATAGAATAATATACAGCATTGCTTAATGCACCAAGCAATCGTTGTTGGTTTTGCCAGATATTGACTGACTTTGGAATAAATTTAAATTCTGAAACAGCTTTCCCAGACAATCAAACACTGGATATTTTATGTTCTAGGATCATAGTAGTTGATCATAGATTTTCAAGGACCTGTGAATGCTTGGCTGACTTGCTTGTGGAAACTTCTGCAAACAAAACAGGACCATGGTAGTATATAAAAGGATAAGGGGAAAAATCCAACTTCTATCACTTTCTCAGAAGCACATCGCCTACAAAAATCTCTATGGCAGATAAACTACTATAAAGTGCACCTGTTTACTGAGTGTTTGGATAAGTAATATTGCATTAATGAGAATTGTGTATTGTCATCATCCTTGGAGATTCTCAATCATGCAAGTGATTGTCCCAAAGGTGCTTTTCAAATGGCAATTGGATGTTGGGGTTTTTTTTCCTTCAAAACATTTTGCTTCTTATCCAAGAAGATTCTTTAGTTCAGAACTGAAGAAACGTCTTGGATAAGAAGCAGGGGTGAAATGCAGCAGGTTCTGACAGGTTCTGGAGAACCGGTAGCGGAAATTTTGAGTAGTTCAGAGAACTGTCAAATGCCACCTCTGGCTGGCCCCAGAGTGGGGTGGGAATGGGGATTTTACAATATCCTTCCCCCAGGAATAGGGAGGGAATGGGGATTTTACAATATCCTTCCCCCAGGAATAGGGAGGGAATGGGGATTTTGCAGTATCTTTCCCCTGGAGTGGAGTGGGAGTGAATATTTTGCAGTATCCTTCCCCTGCTAGGCCCACCAAGCCATACCCACCAAGCCAGACCATGTCCACCAAGCCATGCCCACAGAACCAGTAGTAAAAAAAAATGGATTTTATCACTGATAAGAAGCAAAATGTTTTCAAGGGGGAAAAAAAGTCCAGTTGCCTTTTGAAAAGAACCTTTGATGCATTGTCTTCCATACTTAAAGGTCTTTCATTTTGTATTCTTTTAACCTGGACATCATTGCCAACAAAAACCTACAGCTCAGCACCCTAGTTAAAGGAATTCAAAATGGTGGCTGTTTAGGGCTCAAATGGCATAGTAAATCTAAATTTTTGGGTAAAACCCAGCGCATGAGGAAATTTAAAATGGTGCTGCTTGCATTCTTGTTGTTTCTGATTATAGCTACAAAAGTATTCCGTTTAGGTAATGGATGGAAACAGAGATCCATTTTAAATCTGAACTACTTCATTAGATAGACCGCAATTTGCACTTGCTCATAAAATTCCATCATCAGACTCTGACTGATGAGAAGCATTCACATTCAGACACTACAATTTGCAATTTAATTTCAATTTAAGTCGCTGCATTTATTTCTTCATTAAAAAGTATAGTGTGGAGCAATACTTGCACCTCTTTGCACATAATCCACTTTGCATGTGAGCCTCTTTTCTGCGAGAAAATACGCTCGCCAAAATTGACAGGCAACATTTAGTGAAAATTCTTGCTGTGGCACTGCAAAATTAGAATTACTTGCACTAACATGACATATTTATGCTTAATGTGTTTTTATAATAATATGAGACAGTAACAGAGTCTAGATACTAGATCTACAACCCAATTGTTCTTTTTTCCTTCTGTCATAAGAAGCTGCAAATGCTATCAATATAAAGGGGGATTGTGAATAAGCCCAAATACACATAGAAACCTCAAACTTGTGGAATACTCAGCAACTCTCCTCGTCTTCTGAAAAGGACTCAAATATGGCTTGTATTGGGTACCCAGAGGAGAACGCAGCTATGGGGCTGGTTCGTGCCCTGAGAGCTCTCCCCTTGCCTTTTAAAGTAGTTTTTAACAGTCTTTCATTATGCCTGCCTCCTTCTAGATTCTAAATTTTTAATTTTTATATTTTAACATACTATTGTACACCACCCAGAGTCAAAAATGGTAGTTCAAAAATGTAGGTAGGTAGGTAGGTAGGTAGGTAGGAAGGAAGGAAGGAAGGAAGGAAGGAAGGAAGGAAAGAAAGGAGGGAGGGAGGGTGAGAGGCATAGAGAAGAAAGAGAGAGAGAGACAGAGAGAGAGAAAGAAAGAAAGAAAGAAAGAAAGAAAGAAAGAAAGAAAGAAAGAAAGAAGGAAGGAAGGAAGGAAGGAAGGAAGGAAGGAAGGAAGGAAGGAAGCAGGCAGGCAGGCAAGCAAGAAGGCAGGCAAACAAGCAGGCATCAAGATCCACTGTTTATCATTATCAAGGAAAAAATGCATTGGCTACATTTCTTTTGATGAACTAGTGCATCCTCCACTATATTCCATTATCTTCATTATATGTAATATTCTGATAGCTATTTACCATGGGTGTTGATATGCAAAGCAGACAAGGGATGGGTCAAGAATGATGTGCAAAAAAGCTGGGAAAGGCAACTTCTTCAACAGATAGATGTAGATATTTCTTTGATATGGAGTATGGAATTCAGTTTTAGTGGATTTAGAGAAGTTTATAGTTTACAACTGTCATGGGAATACTTTTTCAACCTTTGGACAAGTAAAGTCAACGGGGGAAGCCAGATTTGCTTAGTGACTGAATGATTCCCTTAACAACTGACACACTTCACAACTAAGACTAAAAAAAAAGGGAAGGGCAAATGTCATTTAACAACTGTCTTGCTTAGCAGTGGAAATTTTGGACTTAGTTGTGGTCATAAGTCAAAGAGTTTCTGTATTTCTTTCCTCAACAAGGCAGTCGGGCAAAGCTTTAGCAATACTCTTCTATGTGACACATTTTACTTCTTTTTCTTTACTACAAGTGAGGCATAGTAGTGCAATATGGTGATGAAATTTACTTGCAGTGTTAAAAGATGAGCCAAAAACAAAACAAGTAAAAACAAGTTTCTTGCCCAAGGGGTGGCTTCTGAAGTCACAGTTGCAGTGAAAGAAACTAAAACAGATATTTAACATTCCCAGCTAGATGCTGAAAAGTTTTCTACGATACAGATTTAAGTGGAAAATCATTATTCAAAGAGCTGCTTTGTAAAAGGGCTGAAAGTGATGCAAAATGAATCACAGTTAGAAGGGTGTCTTATTAGGAAGCTAAATGTATTCGCCGAAGTCAAATGAAACCTCTGTACAGCTTTTTCAACTACTGCCGTGCAGACAGAGAAATATCTTGTATTATTTCTAACCATCCTCAATCAGTTTGACGAAACACAACTTGTTTCTCACATCTTATTTTAAAAAGAAGCAAAATTCAGTAAAACTCTCCTCTGTAGTGTCATTACATTTATTAGATTATGAACTGGCTGAGATTCTCTCTGTCTCTGTCTCTCTGTCTCTGTCTTTCTCTGTGTGTCTCTCTGTCTCTCCCTCCCTCCCTCCCTCCCTCCCTCTTTCTCTCCCCAGACAGAGACAGAAAGAAGGAAGGAAGGGGGAAAAGAAAGAAAGAAAGAAAGAAAGAAAGAAAGAAAGAAAGAAAGAAAGAAAGAAAGAAAGAGAGAGAGAGAGAGAGACAGAGACAGAGACAGAGAGAGAGACAGAGAGAATACCCAGCCTTTTGCTGTCCAATCGTCATTCTAATGGATTCTGGCCTCTATGGATTTCCATTCATAGGTGAAAACAACCCAAGAAATGGCAATAAGGAGCCATCCTCTCATTTCAGACTGGAAAATAAGGACTGCTAGAATGCAACATGATGGACAACTAAGGCAACCCCATCTGCCGTCCCCTACAGTACAATCAATTCGGAACCATTATTCAGAGAACTAGAAGATAAATTATTGGAGAAATAAATATTTTATAGCAAAATAAAACCCTAATTCACAAGAAAAAAAACATTTGAGAAATTGCAGCACATATTTCAGCACAGTATTTTCCCTATTATTTACAATAAGTGGATGTTATTTGCAGTGCCATAGTAACATAGTTTTGATTCACATGTTTGCTGGTGAGATAGAGGAGACTATTTCCCAAAGCCAAATATTACTTTTTTCCTGTAATGCCACTGAACAAGCAAACGTGTGCGCTGATATAATGAACTGGGTCATTGGGAGTTAACAAACAGTTTCTAGCTGACCCAGCTGGTAAGGTCTCAAAATGGAGTTCAAAACTCTTTTCTCAAAAATGTTTAAAGCAAGCTGAGGGGCTTCCAGATATTTGCCAAGCTGAAGTTTCCATAATATATTATCATTGGCAACTGTACTTGGCTGAAACTTCTGGAACTGTAGTTTTCTTCTTCAGGACGTTCGCAGTTTTGTTCTGATTAAAATATTATTTATTTATTTGGTTTAGTTGTTTTACAGGCATAATCATAATATATATGATTATATATGAACATATATATATATATATATATATATATATATATATATATATATATATATATATATATATATTCTGAGGTTTTCGCAGGTGTTTGTATGTAGATCTTTGGTTATTTGGGTTTTCTCCCACGTAAAATTGGAAGTGTCTTGGCGACGTTTTGACGAAGGCTCATTCGTCATCTTCAGGCTAGTGTTTTCGGCTTCGTGCTTCTAGGAGCAAGTGCTTCTACGAAGCCAAAAACACCAGCCTGAAGATGACGAATGAGACTTCATCAAAACATCGCCAAGACACTTCCAATTTTATGCGGGAGAAAACCCGAATAACCAAAGACCTACACACACACACACACACACACACACACACACACATTGTTTCCCCGAAAATAAGACATGTCCTGCAAACATTCAAGTATACAGTATATGGAGGTGAGGAGCAGTCAAATATCAAAAAGAGATAGAATGGTGAAAATGTGAAAATGATTTAAATTAGAAACATTATCGACTAAAACCCATCATTTAACATTTCACAAGTTTATGATACAGAGGCATGACATTTGGTATTAAATCACCCCTTACTGGTGTATTGCGGGATCTGTTTTATATCATAGTAGAAATTCCAGTGTGCTTTCCTATGAAAATTGTATACGTTGTTTTCTTGCATACCAGGCTGCCCTTTGAAAACAATTAACAAACATGCTGTTTTATACTTGTTCAAAAATATATCCAACCATCTGCCAGCCTGCTACTAAGGAAAGATAGAAAACGTCAACCTCTACTAGTCCTTGCACAAGGCTTATGTAGGAAAGATTTATTATTTGCAGAATTCCTAGTTCAAAACTGAAATGTGATTTGCTGTTTAAAGATTCCAAATGTAGATTCCGCAGGTCCTTTCTCCAATTTATAGGAAAGAGGATAGATATTTCCTCTCATGGGGTATAAGCTAACATTAAACAGCTGAGTAATTAAATAAACAAGGCGCTCCAAGTCCACCATGGTTTCATTGACACTGGCAGTAGTGTTCTCATAATCATGAGAATTTAATATAAGCCACCAAAGACAGCAGAAATGAAAACAATGGTCACACAATTGAATGCTTAACTCAGCCAATTCAAATAAAACAAGTGTATAATGGAAAAAGAATGTTGGCAAATGAGAGCAACAGACACCATCCTAGTAAGATTTTATGGACTCCTCAAGATACACAAAATAGGAGTCCCCCTCGGGCCTATCATAGCGCTATGAGATAACCCTACCTACAACCTGGCTTAATGGCTGGCACAATGCTTAATTATCCTAATCCCGCCCTCGAACAGCACAGTCACATCATCCATACCAATTTTTGACATGCATTTGCCTTCATTTGTGAGAATTTCAACTTGAAATTATGTCTGATCCCTTGACAAAAGTTCAATAATATGTATATTTCTATTCAGTTGATTTTCCATTAGACAATTTATTATTTCTCTACAACTATCCTATGAACTTTCATCTTTGCCTTCAATACTTTATCAAATGTAACTGGAAAAAGAAGAAAGTAATCACTGCATGGCAAGGCCCATACCTAGACTCATGGGGCATTCCTTTGACACGAGACTGAAGGATTTCATGATACTCAAATCAACATAGCTAGCTGTATGGCTAGTCCAGACACACAGGAGGTTATTATATGATGCAATCACAAAGAATAAAACTCTAAATAATAATTAGCATTAACAATAAATTAATATTGCAGCGAAACATGGAAATTTTGACAAAATTATTTGGGGACCGGAAAAAAAAATGTTAACAAAAATTTATCACTTTTTATTAGATGAAGATAAGGCAGAGTCCATAGCAAAAAGACAATTGAACATCTGGGAAAAAAATCTAGGATATAGATTAAATTTCAACGATTGGGAGATAGCTTGGAATAGAAATTATAAAATAACCAAATCGACAACGTTTAGGGAATTTACAACGTTTACAAATTGCTTCATAGGTGGTATCTAGCCCCAGCGAAGCTAGCTAAGATGTTTCCAAATCTCTCTCCCATATGTTGGAAATGTGGAAAATCGGTCGGCACCTTTTATCACCTATGGTGGACTTGCCCTGAGACTAAAAAGTATTGGTCCAAAATCCAACACTGGCTCTGTGAAATAACAGGACAGGAGGTAGCCCTAGTTCCAGAACTCTTCCTCCTAGGCATAACTGAAGAGGGCCTAAACAACAACAAAACCCAATTGATAATCCAGATTATAACTGCGGCTAGATTAGCCTTCGCAAAATGGTGGAAGAACAAACTTATACCCTCAGAAGATACTCTAATAAATAAGATTTTAGAGTGCGCAGAAATGGCGAAACTGACAAGCGAGTTAAAAAATGAGGATAACTCAAGATACTATGATGTATGGGGTATTTGGTACCACTGGCTTAAAAATAAGACGAAAACATGACTTTAGAACTTTGACACTGTACCTCCGATAGCAGAGATTGATTGTATATTTTCTTTTTTGTTTTGGAAAATCAATAAAATTTCTTTAAAAAAAAAACCAAAACAATAAATTAATATTTTCTTGGACTCTTCTGGTAAGCATCATGGAAGCATGCTAATGGTAGTGGGACCACATTTATGAGGGGAATTGTGGCTGGACCACAGATTTCGTTAATAAAGAAATAAAGAATGATATAAAAAAACCCTTAATAGATATTTTTGAACACTGGTCTTCAAAATTACTTGTGTAGAGCATGTGTCAATAAAGTTACAGGAAAAAAAAAAGAGCTATAATGGATAATTTTGAAATTAAATTGCTAGTGGACTTAAATGTGTCACACAATATGACAGATATGGAGAAAGATGCACTGGATACACAAATGAAACTGACATATGTCTCCCTCCCTAAAGGAGATATATAATTATTAAACCAGAAAAGTGACTTGGGTAATTTTTTTCTTACTGGAACTATAAAAAAGCTCTGTTAAAGTCTTGAAGGGTTTATGAGAAGTGACCAAAAACATTACTTATTGGATGTACAAAGAGGTCTGTTAAAGCTTTGAAAAATTCTTGGTTGGTTTGGTTTTTTAAAAAAAAAAATGAACAGAAAACAAATCCTGGGATTATATTTGATGAATTAAAAATCAAGATTCTTAAAAATTCAAGGAAGGAATACAAGGTTGTCTTATTCAATCAAGGTTCAAATAGAAAATTAGTTGTATCTGGTTTCCCTTACAGGACTTGCTGACAAAGAACAAATGATGAGACTTTAGTTAAGAGATGAATTATGAGGTTAAGAGAGTGGGGGGTGTTTTATTTAGATATGGTGATGAGCAATTAAAATTGTTTTTACTTGCTGGAACGAAGGAGGAAATTACTTCTTATTTTCTTTTTTCCCTTTCTGTTACACTTTCCCCCTTTTTTTCTACCTTTCTTTTTGTATTTGTCTTTTGTATCAGCCTTTCTTCTTTTTTATTCTTAATGAAATTATTTGAAAAAAAGAAACAAATATATGCTTAACTCTAAACCCTTCCAACGTTAATCCTCAAATCTTTAGTTCACCTTGTAGTAACTCCACCAAACGGCAGCCTAGAATTCCTTTCCCTGGTTGTTGATGTCTAAAAATTCAAACTCAGTCCTTTCTTCCTTCTGTCCAACATTGGCTCCCGAACTCCCCTGACAACGTCAGCTACCATGTTTCTAGCTCCTACCCCAATTAAGCTACGAAGCTACTTCTAATATAAAATAATCACATCTATCCAATTATATGCACCAATTATACGCTAAAGCTTCCACCTCCTGCAGCATCCCATCTGATCAGAAAGTCCTCCTCTGCAGCAGATTTGGAAGGCAGAAGGGAATTCAGCAAGAATCCATCTTGCCAGTTGTTGCCACTCAACTGGCAGATGACCAGCACTGGAAACAACCTGATGCATTTGTGCAGTCAGTTGTTTCCTAAAACAAACATATTTGTGGAAACATAATTTCTAGGAAAATGTCAAATAGCTTATGCTGGAGCATAATACTGTATATTCTAATTTTGTGTCTGTATCGGTTTGCTGCAACCATTCACTTTAGACTGCAGTATCTGGCCTTTTTTTCAAAGCACATATTACATTTACTCCTCTTCAAAAAGGGAGTGTGTAACATCAAAAACTTTATCTTGAGCAAGTATTATTTATATGATGACAGCTTTGCAAACAAATGCTACCTACATGCAACTCTTATTTTTGTTCCTTTCTCTGTCCATTGATATTGATCAATTAGGGCTTTTAATGTTGTTGTTAGATTTCTGTGATTTCAGCATATAGTGAAATGCACTTAATAACTAATTTATAGCTGTTAACATTTGATATATATATATATATATATATATATATATATATATATATATATATATATATATATATATATTCCACATGCTTCAGGAGTAGTCCCAATATTAGAATCACAGGACCTTAAGAAACAAAACTGCATGAACCATCCAAATGCAATTAAGATTTGGTTTGCTCCACGTAAAATGATATATGCTAACATGTGGCTTTTACGCCTAATATTCCAATTTGCGGGCTGATCGTTAAGGCCACAGATTTGCTACCTTCTTTGCAAGGAATACATACTGGAATATGAATGAACTTGCTGAAGAAAATTAAATCAGTAAGTTCATCCACAAATGTTTGGGTGTCACATTGACTTCAAGTCGGGTTGAAGTCTACTGGTTTTCCATTTGAGTTGGCAGGTATAAGGCTGCACTGAAATTCTTATTTGCTACATCGTGTTCAGAACAACTGTACAGAACTTCATCAATTTTGCAGTTTTGGTAACTTCATGAAATTTATCAAAAAATTTTTTTTACAAAAATACTCAACTTTATTCTTCCTTAGAATACAAGAGACATGTAGATACCAATGCATATTTATGCGCAAATCAGGCTGGGAATCTATGTTCACCTAGAACAGGGCTAGCTGGGGAATTCTGGGAGTTGAAGTTCTCAAATCTTAAAGTTGCCAAGGTTGAACACCCCTAATATAGCTCTCTGAATAAAAATGCATAAGGTTGTGCTGCATGTCCCACTGCATTCAGTCCCAAGTAAATCAGTGTAAGGCTGCAGCCTTAGTAGTTTTTAATGCACCGTGTTCTACAATTCTGCAGATTAAGCATTCAATCCAGCATTTTCTAGATTCAATAAAATACTGATTTGTGGTTGAATGGCTGGAACAAACAAGAATAGTGTAGAATCGTAAAATAATGCAATAGAAAAAATATACCCAGAGAAAATGTCTGAGTTCAAATCCAAAATCTGGATTGCAGTTGAAAAGTATTTTTCAGTTATACATTGATCACGCTTTCTATAACAGCAGAGTTATATTTCTGCCACCCTTCTTCACTGCAATATTAGAGATGTATATCACACATTTGGTATGTTCACATGTGGAAAAAATATAGTAAGGAGAACTAATAGACCCATGTCAGTCAAGACTATTCAAAAAATGATAAGGCCATCAATATAACTTCAAATTCAGATATCTCTACACTATCTTAGCCATTAAAAAAATCAATTAACAAGCCACCAGCAAGCCAGGCTATGCTCCATTTCATTTCAACTTGGTTTACAGATATCTGACTAAAATCATACCCATGACTATCCAGAATTTAACAAATCCATGACTTGTGATATTTTCAGTTGAATAAAATGCAAGAAACTAAGGATAATAAACAAGCAGCCTTTACCATCTATGCTATGAGGTTCCTTTTGCATATTCAAAACCCTCATTACAAAAAGTACTAAAAACCTTACCAAACTTCTAAATCACCATTCCCAGTTCCTCATGTTTACCCCACACATCTCACTATCCCAATTATAAATGGCAAAACAAGCTGCAGCCAAATAATTCTGACGGAAGATTCAGGAGTCATTCATTATAAAAAAACAAGAAAAAAGTCACATTGGAAACATATCAAAGTTCTAATATTTAAATTAGTGATAATCATATTGTTCCACAGAGATATCCACAGGCAGATACACACATTCTCTTTCTCAAACACACACACACACACACACACACCTGCAGACATATACATTCCGGTCCACAAAAATGAGGTGCCATACAGTACCTTGATCATCTTGGTAGGCTGACATTTCACCTGATGGGACACTGTTGCAGTTTGATTCATGTTTCAGCACTTTGGACAGTGCAAATCCCAGGAGTTGTGCTAGAGCAAAAGACTCAGAAATCCAGTCTCCCTCCTTAGACTTTTGATGCTGCTCCTTCTGCAGTAGTAGATTAACACTCTCAAGTGTGGGCTGCTGTCAGCTTTAAAGCCAGATATTCATTTCTTTCTTTCTCAATGTTTGTGAAGCCAGTGTGTAGAAAGAGCTCAAATGCTGCTTCTTGTCCTACTCCTCCCCAGCACTGAGAATGTGACAGCTCCTCAATGCAGCCAATGATATCCGCTCTCCATCCGATTGAAAATAACAGAAAACTGCATCAGTATTTACTGCAGCCCAGTCGCTTAAAGAGGCACACTCTTCCTCTCCCGGGAATGTATCTAACTCAGAAGGTAATTATATATCTCCCTTTGAAGTCTAGCTGCATAAAACACACACACACAGATGGAGGGTTATGATGTTTTCATCTTTGTTTCAGTCTCTGTACATTGTCATTTTTAAAAGTAACCAGAGCTTTGTATTCACTGATTTTTCATAAATGATTTTTTCATACCTTCCCTCCTAATTCACTTTAAAAAAAAAAAACATGAAATGAAACCACCTGTTCTCTCTACCCAGATGATTTGATTGCTGTGCTGAGGTAATAACTAAATTCATTTTGGAAGAGATCTATTTTTAATGTTGCTGTTGTTGTTGTTATTGTTGTTGTTGTTGTGAGTGTGTATCCATAGGAAAGATCAGCTCTAGCAATGGCCATCTATTTCTATACATATTTTCCTTTCTTTCTCCAGTTCCTTCTGAAATACAAAACTGAGAAGATGATCACTAGCATTTTTACAATGTCTGAAAACAATATACATTACTTATATCTGAAACCTTAAACACTCACAGTGGGAAATTAATAGTAAAGTTTATTGTAGGATTATCTTTGCAGTGTCCCTATTTGGATTCAATCAAGTTATCAGACTCTTGAATTTCCTCACTTATTAAAATCAAATCAATTCCTTAATCTCTGCTTCATACAGAAATTCTTCTGTATGGGTATTTTGTATCATTTGTCCACCTGATAATTATACTCACAGTCGTTAATAGTGATTAATGTTCATGTTAATGCAGACAATTGTTCCAGACTTTTGGGTCAGTTGTTGTTAATGAACAAATGAATTTAAACATACAGTATTTGGACCATGATCTCAGTATATATCTGCCGTATCTTCCATTGAACCTGAAGAATGACATCTTTTCCCTATCTACTCAAATAGTAATCTGTTTTGACATCAAAATTATTTTCTGACCTTAAGGTAAAAAAAAAAAACCCTGTTCAAACAGAGGAATTTGTTCTGACCTCACCCAAAGTGGCCTGACCTTCGCATAGTCTACTCTAACTTTTCTGGAATTAGTTATATCATGAAACAGGAATGGTCCATTTTGACTGTGATTTCATGGTCCAACTATTTCCAGGAATATCAAAATAAGATGTTTCTGCATTGGAAGTCTTCTGATATGGTCAAAGGTTAGAATGACATGTTTTGGGATCAGAGATCTTTATCCTTGATATTATTTTATACAAATTTGTTCAATATTAGATCTGTGCCTGCTTATAGACAGCTCCAACTAAAACTGGCATTCATTTTCAAAAACATTACATAACGAAGGCAGACATATAATACATAAATTCTACAGAACATCCAGATGCTAATTCTCTCTCAATATATTTTATAGTACACTGCTCAGAGTCCCTCTTTGAGGGAGATGGGGAGTTCAGAAATGTGAAAAAATAAATAAATAACATCAAATAATAAAATATTTATTATGAGAGAACTTAAAATATTTCATTCGCAAAATCAAAGGGTTGTCTTCTTTTATACTTGTCCATTTTTGGTGAGAAACATGCCATTGTTTGTCATTTACTGATAAATTATGGAATGTACATAAAAGAAAGACATTTGTGTACAAAAGAATAACGATAGTATGAGCCATATTTAAAATCTAGTCAAGGGAAATGGCTTCCTAGCAATATTTTGTAACTGATATTTTAGTGATTATTCTTGACTAGACTATTCTAATAGAAACTAGAAAGAGAAAATTATAATTCATCAAAAATGTTGTTTTAACTTCTGAATCTTGCTTTAGAGCAACATTAAAGCACATGATTTAATTTATCCTGGGCGGTTGTATTATGAACAGTTGTTCTATAAATAGCCACTATTAGTAATATAATAATTACTATTTGTACCCTGAATTTGCTTGCACTTTGATCTATTCAACACTTCGCCACTCCCAGCCATATGTAGGTATATATACAATTTAGGTCATTTGTAGAAAAGTTTATAACACATTTTTTTTTAATTCAGATGATTCTTATTTCTTTTCTTTCCTGTAATCACCTAAAAGGGCTACAGATTATTTTCCAGACTTTTCTAAGATCGGTAGTTTTTATGAAGTTTTCAACAGAAATCTATAGTATGTGTTAATTAATTATGTACCAATTCAACAACTGGAACGGAGAGCACTATCCAAAGTAATTAGTTTATTGTTTAAACTATTGCACTTGGGATTCAAAAACTTTTTTTTTTTAATACAAGATACTTAGCACTTTCTGAATGCATTTTGCAATTGAATAGTGTCACATTGAAGCTTGTTAATTTATAGATTATTTCTGTAAATTTTGGACAAAAGGGGTTTACGTTGAATATATGATACATTGAACATTCAGAATAAACATACAATAAAGCAGAAGATTGCTGGGGTAGAGACAGCATTTATATTAATATTATTAATCAGCAATGAAGCACAAGAACCAATGTGGTGTAGTGGTTAAGGTGCTAGACTAGGATGTGGGTGGGGGAGGGACTTAAATTCTATTTGTTGGGCCAGTTATTTCCTCTCAGCCCTAACCAATGTAAGATTTTGCAACAAGTCGGCTGATAAATGAAACCTCTCATTATATTACGCATTGATAGCTTTGTTATAAGAACTAGGCAACTGCAGTACAAAAATAAGCACACCGTGCAACTGTGTTAAACAATTGCCAAGAAGCACACCAGATAGGAGCAAGTGCCTCCATCTTTATCTAAGCAATTTATCAGAATTGTTACAAAGCTAAAACAGGATAATGGCATATATTTTACCTTGAATACTGAAAATCATAGGACAGGATAAAATATGTCCAGTACATGAAGGTATGACATAATTTTATATTTTTAGCATAAAATCAAATTTTAATGAATATTGTAAATCAAAAACTAATTCTCCTACCTACCAAAACAAAACAAAAAAAATTAAAGAAAAGAAGGAAACAACTAGCAGAAAGACCATAGAAAGTTAAAGGAAGAAAAACTATGTAGGAAATAAGCAAAACATAACTGTATTATCTTCAATTAATAGAAATATTCATTATCAAAAATATAAGAAATGCTCAGTTATCAGAAGTATATTTTATTTGATTTCTTTCCATCAACATTATTTTTTAAATTATTTTAATCTGGATTGTTAATTTGGGTTGATTTCTCAATCAAATCCTAAACTCTAAAGCTCTGAAACATACTTATCCAGTGAGAGGCAAATGGATAAATTTCTCATAATTTAAATTTCCAGGATCGGAAATCTGTTTGCAGTATGAATGGATGGAACCATCTAATATTGTGGAAGACCAATTAAAGGATTTTTGCTAAAGAAATTGCATTTCCATAGAATATTTCATTATGCATTCATAGGAACGGTGAAGGGTGAAAATATTATTCAGACAGTCCTTTGCTTATTTGTGTCAGAGAAAAAGGATCTTACATATGTACATAATTATTTACTTACTTTACTTACTTACTTACTTATTTACTTACTACAAGTAGCACAAGATAAAGGTAAAAGTTTCCCCTGTCCATTCATGTCTGACTCTAAGGGGCGGTATTCATCTCCATTTCTTAACAAAGGGAGTCAGCACTATCTGAAGACAATTTTCATGTTTATGTGACCAACAAGACTGTACATCAAAGCACTATACACTGAAGTGATACCTATTTACCTACTCATATTTGCATGCTTTCAAAATACTATGTGGCAGGATCAGGGGCAAGGATGGGAACTCACATCATCAGATGGCACTTGGCTCTCCAATCCAAGCTGTCAGCTTTCCAGCTGACAAGCTCAGCAGTCTTACCCACTGAGCCATCACGCCCCCCACCCCACTCCCATAAGCATCATTATGCCGTTTCAATTAAATGATGCTCGGCAGCTTTAAAAAGCTATAAGAATTGGGATAGGGTGAGACTAGCATCCAATTATTGCAATCGTTGATGTCCTGGAGGATGTTGTTTAGGTTGCCAAGATTTTATTTTTATTTTATTTTGGATGTTTGTTTATTGGACCTCTCTGATTTCTACTGTTGTTGTTTTGTGAGCTGTGCCCAGAGTTGTAGCAATAAGACATATAAGCCTTTTAAAATATCTACAAAATAAGGTTAGATATAAATGCAGATGAAGATATACCATATAGATGTAGATCCCCATACAAAACACACATTGGTAACACCAGTAACCAGTTATAATAAGCAGCAGTCACACATGTCCCAATATCAACTCTTTATCAACTCCAGTCTTTGAATGCCGGCTTAAATTTTCTGCATAATACTAATAAGAACAGAGATTGTGTGTCTGGGAGCAACTAGTTTCATGGAATGAACCTCTGGCAAAGAATACTTTTCTCCTGAAGTAGAAAAAACTTAATTTAATATTTTACAAATGGCATTCAGAGAAGCAAATGAAAATTGACCCCAAGAATTTGGGTAAACTTGATGTTTATGAGAGCCAGGGAGAACTTTATGGGTGTCCTTATAACCTGTTTTATGTTTTTCGCAAACAAATTTTCTGTGCAAATTCCCATCCCTAAAGCTCATGATTAGAGCCTTGAAGACTTTCAAGCATAATATTTCCACGAGGGGGAGTAGAGAAAAATATACAGGATGATCAATAATTTGCTGGCATTGTTTTTGGGCAGACTTCTACAAAATGTTAATTTAACTATCCCTTGGAACTGTAAATTTCACTGATTAACCTTTCAGTCTTATCTGATCCAAACTAATTAGTGTATAAGCCTAACAAGTGTAATTGGGAATGATAATGACTCTACAAATGCTTCATTTATGATTACAAAATATTATACGAACAAACCCAATCAATAGAACAGGATTTTATAAACTACTCATGAAAATCTTATGCAGGGCTGCCGTGGGGCTCATTCCTTAACTAATGTCATTCACTCTGAGCCTTCCCCCCCCCTTTTAATTCTCTGTGGTGCAAGTAATCTTCTGTAATAGTTGCTTAACTAAATTCAGCCCCAAAATTGGCATTTCTGATTCACTTCCCAATGTCTTCGATAGGTAGTCCTTGATTTACAACCACAATTGAGCCCAAAATTTATGTTGTTAAGTGAAACATTTGTTCAGTGAGTTTGCCCCATTTTATGACCTTTATTGCCACCTTTGTTAAGTGAATCACTGCAAGTTAGTAACCTGGTTGTTAAGTGAATCTGGATTCCCTGTTGACATTGCTTATCAGAAGGTCGCAAAAGGGGGTAATATGACCTTTGGACACAACAATGGTCATAAATATGAATCAATTACCAAGTGTCTGAATTTTGATCCCATGATCATGGGGATGCTGCAAAGCTCATAACTATAAAACCCGGTCGTAAGTCACATTTTTAGTGCCTTTGTAACTTTGAACAGTCACTAAAGAAACTGTCGTAAGTCAAGGACTACCTGTACTCCATTTTTCTTTCCATTTGGAGAGAAACATGAATGTGTTTCATAGCATTCTATCTGTATTTATTTTATTTTATTTTATTTATTGAATTTATATACCGCCCTACTCCCGAAGGACTCAGAGCAGTGAACAGCCAAAAGATAAAATACATATAATACAAATGTTAAAAAAATCATTAAAATACAATTAAATAATTTGGTCTAGAAAACAAAATTTAAAAACCCCAATTATAAGACAAATTTAAAATTTAAAAAATTTAAAAACAATTTTTAAAAAAGGTTAGGCCAGGCTGGCCTGCTGCAATAGGAATGTTTTAAGGACACGGCGGAAAGCGCACAGATCAGTGATCCTCCGTATCTCTGGGGGGAGCTCGTTCCAGATGGCAGGTGCTCCCACAGAGAAGGCTCTCCCCCTGGGGGCCACCAGTCACTATTTGACTGACGGCACCCTAAGAAACCCCTCTTTATGGGAGCATACCGGTCAGTGAGAGGCTACTGGTGGCAGAAGGCAGTCTCGTAGATACCCCGGTCCTAGGCCATGAAGCGCTCTAAAGGTGGCAACCAAAACCTTGAAGCGCACCTGGAAGACCACCGGGAGCCAGTGCAGCTCGCGCAGGAGGGGGGTCACATGGGAGTGCCACGTCGCTCCCATAACCACCTGTGCAGCCGCATTCTGGACCAGCTGGAGCCTCCGGGTGCTCCTCAAGGGGAGCCTCATGTAGAGAGCATTGCAGTAGTCCAGGCAAGAAGTGACGAGGGCATGAGTGACCGTATTTAATGAGTCCCGATCCAGAAAGGGACGCAACTAGAGAATCAGGCGAACCTGATAAAATGCCCTCCCGGCCACAGCCATCAGATGCCCTTCTAAAGACAGCTGTGAGTCCAGGAGGATACCCAAGTTGCAGACCCTCTCCGTGGGGGCCAATGACTTGCCCCCAATAGTCAGTGATGGCACCAACTGACTATATTGCGATGTCGAAAACCACAGCCACTCGGGCTTGGTTGGGTTGAGCCTGAGTCTGTTTCTCCCCATCCAGATCCGTACAGCCTCCAGGCACCGGGACATGCACTTCAAGGGCATCATTGGGGTGGTCCGGGGTGGAGATGTACAGCTGAGTGTCATCAGCATATTGGTGGTACTTCACCCCAAAACCACAGATTATCTCACCCAGCGGCTTCACATAAATGTTGAACAGAAAGGGTGAGAGGACCAACCCTTGTGACACCCCACATACAAGGGGCCTCGGGGTCAACCTCTGCCCCCCTGCCAACACAGACTGCCAGAGAGAAAGGTCAGAGAGAAAGGAGGAGAATCACCGCAACATGGTGCCCCCCACCCCTAACGACCAATGCCATTTCCGTACTGTACCCAGGCCTGAAGCCCAACTGGAATGGATCCAGATAAGCCGATTCATCCAGGTATTGAGGGAGCTGTCATGCTACCACACTCTCAACAACCTTCACAACAAAGCGAAGGTTGGAGACTGGACGGTAATTAGCCAACACTGCCGGGTCCAAGGAAGGCTTCTTGAGAAGAGGTCTCACCACAGCCTCTTTCAAGGCGGAGGGAAAGATACCCTCACTCAAAGAAGCATTTATAATCCCCTGGAGCCAGCCTCGTGTAACCTCCTGAGAGGCCAGCACCCCTAGATCTACCCCGTCGGAGTCCAGGTGTTCCCGAATCTGAGCGATTTTATCATACAGATATGTACAAAATCCTCGGCTCTGCCCTCCAAGGGGTTCTCCCGCACTTGCTGAAGTAACAGGGAGCGGGTCACCCTAAACAGGGTGGCCGGGCGATTATCTGATGATGCAATAAGAGCGGAAAAATAGTTACATTTTGCTGCTTTTATTGCCACTAGGTAAGTCTTAATATGAGACCTTACCAGTGTTCGGTCAGATTCAGACTGGCTGGCCCTCCAACCGCTCTCCAAGCATCTTTTCCGGCGCTTCATCTCCCTCAGCTCCTCGGTAAACTAAGGAGCCAAGTGATATCGGTGCCGAGTCAGAGGCCGCAAAGGCACGACCCGATCCAAAGCTCCAGTGGCCGCCCTATCCCAGGCGGCCACCAGGTCTTTGGTCGAGCTGTGAGCCAGAGACTCAGGAAACAGCCCAAGCTCCATCTTGAACTGATCCAGGTCCATCAGGCACCTGGGGCAGAACCACCTCATCAGTTCCGCCTCCCTGCGGTGGGGTGTGGCAGTTCAAAGGTCAAAGAGAAGGAGGGAATGATCCGACCACGACAAGGGTTCAGTCAACTATATCCCCAATATCGAGATCATTCAGCCACTGTCCAGAGACAAAAACCAAGTCCAGAGTGTTTCCCCCCGTGTGAGTAGGGCCATGCACTAACTGGGTCAGGTCCATAGCTGTCATGGAAGCCATGAACTCCCATGCTGCCTCCAGCGCTTCACCAATGGATGGCAGGTTAAAATCCTCCATGACCATAAACCTCAGGGTATGTAGATAGTAATTAAAAAAATATTCAGAAGAGTATAAAATCCCTAAAGATATGGCTAGATTGAATAGAATACAGTATGTGAATACAATCAAATATATGAATGTGAATATAATGCAATTCAAGATGCTCTACTAAGGCCCTTGACTAGAGCCAAAAAACACATTTGGAAGAGATGTTTTGCAACAAATGGCCACGCATACAAAGCATCTCTTTTGAAAAATGTCAGTCAGCTGCATCCTTTCTCCCAGGGAAACAAAATGGCTGTGCTGGCAAATACATGTAGACTCACCTGGGAGCAGCTTCATAAACAGCTATGAGAGCCTGGCCAAGGACTTGGCTAAATGATTCAAAATGAGGTTTCATTTGCACGCCCATATATTGAGAAGCAGCTCTTTGGTTCAACTTTGCAAAGTAGTCTAGTCAAGAAGCACACCCAGTAGGAATAACTCTACGCTTATTATAAGGTTACATTAACATATTCTTGTGAGTCAAAAACTCTACCCCCTTATTTTTACAGTCCAAGGAGTTAGGGAAGAGTCCTTTTTGAGATGTTTGGCATGTCCCCGTTCCTTCTGAAGACTCCTCTGTCTCTTATCTGACCATTGTCTAGTCCAGGGGTGTCAAACTCAATTTCATTGAGGGCCGCTTCAGGGTTGAGTTTGACCTTGTGGGTGAGGTGGGCATGGCCAGGGTGGGCATGGCCAGCTTGACGTCACCCATGTCGGGGGTGCCTGTGGGATCTGGGCCCTGGGCCTTGAGTTTGACACCCCTAGTCTAGTTTGTGGCTCTTCCTCCTGTCACTCATAATTATGGGAGTTTAGGTCTTAAAGTTGCCAAACACTGATTAAACTGCGTGGTTTAAAGCCATGCAGTTAAAGCAAATAGAAGCAGCTGCATATGGAGATGGAAGCTGTGACTGCAGCCATCTCATTAGAAAGGCTGTTCCCCAAAGCATCTGATGAATATTCCAATCTTCCTATATCCATTTGTTAATCCCTTGGTTCCTAGAATTGTTCCCTTGCAACCTGGGAAGCTTCATCCTCCCATCCTGCATCAGTTGCTCTCTTACTCTAGCAGCCAAAGTTTAAAATGTTGTTATGTTATCATCTCATGGGGATGATCGCTAAGGACATAAATAAATAAACACTCTCCAGAAGACTGTAGCCTTCTTATACTGAAGGTTATTCATGTTTGCTACTTTCTCCTTCTGAAGGCTAGTCATATGCCCTAGGTCATCCTTCTGAAAGCTGGTTCAGTTGGCTAGGTTAAGGCTAGAAGGCTAGTGAACATGATAGTTCTTGCGATCATTCAAAAGGCCCCTTCTCCAAATCATACAATATTGAGAAAGAAACTTCTGAATGATCACAAGAATGGGACCTGTTTACCAGAAGAGTGGAAAAGAGCTGATGTGATACCTAGAAGATCCACATAATATTAAATATCACAATTAAAAGGCTGCTCCTTGCATTTACATAAATGTAGCTTATGTGGGTCTTCAACATACATCTATAATCAAATAAGTTAAGTTTCATCTGATCAGGCTTTACTTTTGACTGACTGCTTGGACAAAGGTGTGCCATCTCAATCTGTCTTTAAATTCAAATTGTAGCTCTACCAAACATATTCTCATAATCTCTTTGATTTCATTCTTCCCTTTCATTCAGTACCTTTCCTTTCTTCCATTTTATTTATTTTTATTTTTTTTGCTTGTCAGGCATGATCATTTTCCCCAGTTCATCATACCATCGGATCATAAGCTTTCAAGAAGATCAATATCTTGATAGGATAGGAGGGTTCAGTAACTCCAATGACCCTGAAAACTGTGCTTGAACAGGAAAGTCAAAATGAGTGAGGGAAGCCAAAAGTTTGGGGAGGAATTCTGCAGATATGGGGGACGTTGACACATTTAGGAAAGAGCTCTAAAATCCAGTGCAGAATGGGGCATTGGAAGTTTCTATATTATTGTCAAGAAAATGGCATGTGTATGTGTGAATAAAATTGTCCTTAAATAAGATAACCATAGATTTTTTTTTCCCCTATGGCCTACGGCTTATAATAGTTTGGAAGTTTAAAATGAAACTTTTAAGATCAGAAATAATGATGCTTGCAATGTTCAGTCATGCTCTAAAAACTATTGAAATTGCAACTCAAGATGACTGTTCTAAGCTGTAAGCTGTAAATATTTGTTCAGTCTAGTATGTGATTTGGCTCTACAAGCTAGAATTCATGTACCTACAGTTTGCCTTGGGCTGAAGAAGGATGTGTGCACAAAAATACTCAGCAGCTTCTATGGTCGCCTGATATAGATCCTCATGGTGAATTTATACTTAAAATTCATACTTAGCTAGACAATGTGCTTTCCCTGAAAGCGATATAATTTAACAGATATACTTTAGGCATTTCCCAATGGATTTGGCTCAAATTTGGACAGTATTTAGTTAAAAAATGGACATAATATTAAATAAGTTTATGAGAAATGTGGACACCATTCTAATTCCAACACATCCTTAAATCTATAATGTGATCATAAATCAATACTTAAATCAGTGGTGGGATTCTGCCGGTTCTAGGTGGTTCGGCCGAACCGTTTATTAAATTGCTGGCTCACCCTGCCCCTTGCCCCACCCCTCCACACCACTATTTATTGCCAATAAATAGTGGTGGGCGAGGGGCGGGCGAGCCAGCAATTTAACAAATGGTTCGGTGTTTTTTTGTAATTTTATTGGCCCCTGGAGCTTCAGCATAACCTAATTAGCCCATTGATTAGATCGGCCTCCCGACTCTCAGCTGATTTGCTCTCAGTTGTTTTGCTCAGGGCTCTGCTGCTTGCTTGCAAAGATTTTTTTCCCCCTAGCTATGCTGAAAAATGAAACTGAAAGTAAAGCAGGCTGTTGGCTTTGCTCATTGCTGCAATGTTGGAAAATTAGGCAGGCAGATTTCTTTTCTTTTTCCTCACCAAAAAAGGTAGGTGCAAACAATGGGAAATTTAGGGAAAAAGAGGAAAGTTCAAGATTTTAAAACACAAAAGAAAAAAAGCTCTATTTCACTAGGGAATTGTAATAATTGAGATACTATTAATTGTATATTGTGTTGAAAGCAGAAATGGTTAAGTTGTGGTTTGGAGGAATATAGGGGGAAAATTATTTGGGTTATTATTATTGGTAAATATAATTAATTGATTTGTAAGAAATTGGATTGCATGGAAATAATTGGAATATTCATGTTCATATTGATTAATATACAAAAAAGATAGTTATATAACTAATTGATTTATATTAAAATGTTGAATTTCTATTAAACAACTGTAATATTACATAATTAACCAATGTGAGGATGGATATAAAAATAAATGACAATGGGAAGGAATATAATATAGAATAGAAGGGAAAAATTGAATTTGATTAATATTAGAGATGAGGATGAAGGGTAATATTGGTTTTTTTAAAAAAATAGATAAGGAATAAATATGGCAAAAAGGAAATATAGAAATTGTATATTTAATTGAAATGACTGAACACTGTTTAAATTTGTGAACTGGCCAAATACTCTGTTCAAAGAAAATACATTGTATGTTTGTATGTGTGTTTCTAATTATTGCTATTTATTCATATTTGTTCTCTTTTATTCTTTAAAGTTTAACAATTCATTCTTTATCTTAATATCTTTATATTTGTTTGGGGTTGCCTTTCTTCCATTTCATCTTTTTTACTGTACAGCAATCTTTCTCCTCAAATCTACCACCTCTCTCTTTTCTTTTCTTTCCTTCTTACTTTCTCCCCCCCCGCTTCTTCGCCTCCCTACTTCCTCTTCCTTTCTCCTTCTCCTCCTCTCTTCCTCCCTCTCTTACCCTCACTCCTACTCTAATTTCCCTTCCCTTCCTGCCTCCCTTCTCTTCCTTTCCTCTCTCTCCTTCTTTCTTCCATCTCTCTTCTCCTTCCTTCACCCCTCTCTATTGCTGTATCCTTTTGTGCATATGGATTACTCAGAGACCTGAAAAAGTTATTTTTGACTGGTCCTTGCACTTTTGACCACTTCTCGAACTTACGACTGTCTTCACATTTTATGTTTTGCGCCCTATCTTGTCACAGTGGTGAAGAGAAGTAGTGGTGAAATGACTGACACAGTTGTTAAGAATGCTGCAATGGGCATAAATGTGAGGATGGTCATAAGTGCAAGGACCTGTCAGAAATGACTTTTTTCAGCCTCTGAGTAGTCCCTATGTACATAGCCACGCCCACCTGGTCACATGACCAGTTAGCCACGCCCACCCGGTCACATGACCACCAAGCGACACCCCCAACTAAGCCACGCCCACACAACCGGTTGTTAAAAAAATGGAATCCCACCACTGACTTAAATGCTATTGTTATTGAGAACAAATATTCATTTATGTTTGGCCTTGCATAAATTGATTCTACAGATTATCACATTTTGTCAAGCTATTAGGAATTGTTACCTTTATCTATTAAATAACCTTGTAAAATGATGCTTTTCTTATAATCTGACTGGAGGAAAGTGTTGTTTTTTAAAGTGGCAGCTCAGTAAAATGAATTGATCTTCTTTTCTTTTTTTTACATGTGGCATATATTTTTAAAAAAGATTACTATACTGTCTCCCAACAAAGAGATTGGCTCTGAAAACAATCTTCAAAATTTATAATATAAACAACTGTTAAAGTGAAAACTGATGCATCATTCTAAGATAGTAGGAAAATTGCACAAACAAAGGAAATGCTGTTGTTTTCTCATTGAAAGATAAATCATCACCTAGCCCTCTCTCAGGCATTTGAAGATTCACTATTAAAATATTTTTAAAATACTGCATTTCCCCCAGTTTCTCTATTGTCTGTCTGTCTGTCTAAATGCAATATTTTTAAATATTTAATATTATGTGGGTGTATTTGTGAGTGTATACACATACACACACACACATTTTATATTATATGATAGTTTTTTCATTGTGGTACTTCAGAAACAAATGAACTTAATGAAGCAATATGGCTCTATAACGTAAGGGCCTGTGTTCCTTGAATTAGATTGGAATTGCATTTTACCAATTTCCTATCTTTGTATAAAATTGCCTTCTTGGTATTGTATAGCTCATTAATGAGCTTTTGGACTCATCCCCACTGGAATTTGTCTTATCTGTGGGTCCCAATGGAAAATAACCCAAGCCAAAAATCCGGAGTTCATGTAAAAGATGAGCTTTAAATGTTGCAGAAGGCATATACCTTCATGCAATACTGACCTTTAAATAACCTCCCCCCCACCCCCCAAAAAAAAGGAATAACAAAAGAGAGTAGTCATTTTCAGCTGTTCTATACAATCCTTCTTCCCATTGCTAAGTGTAGCTATTGTGAAAAGCAAAAGATCAAATCCATTATTAAGTCACGTGAGCCTGCCAGAAGGATAGGTTGTATTTACCTTTTGCCATAAAATGAATAAAAGTCAAGTTTTTCATGGGTTTGTTTTTTCCCCACTTTCTTTCTTTCCTATTTCCAGAATGTTAAAGGCCAACATCTGCAGCAGAAAACCCCAAAGTCTAATAAAGAGAATTTGTTACCATTGAAACTCTTAGTGGTTTCCTCTGGGGAAAGATGGAGTTGCCTGTCTTCTTTGCTTAGCTTTTAAGTTAGTCAGCAAGGGCTCACTGGACCTGGAAAGACCAGCTGCAGATGTGAGACTTATTATGGTTGTTATCACATATTCCACATGTTTCAGCCAAAGCAGCTGCTTCTTCTTTTTTTAGGTGATCGTTGTACTTAGGGGTGATTTCCACCACAGTCAATAAAGATGCCTGTGGATCATTACCAGATGTAAGCTAAGAATTTTACCTTCAAAAGTTCAAGGTACCACTTCGTAAGGATGATGTTCCAGTTCCCTGATTTGCAACCAGTCCTTGCTCTAGGAGTGCTGTACATAACACTTTGTCCTATTGGTTGGGCTGAGAAAGAGCAACTGGACCAAAAATCAAGCAGCTGATTTTTCATGGAGGAATGTGGATTTGAATCTCCAACAGGATGGTTCTCATTGTACATTCTCTGATTTATTTCATTGTAATACTGAATGTATCCCTATTTAGTTATTTTTTAAAAACCCATGAAAGCATGGCACATCATTCCTGTCTCAAGTTCTAAACAGGCATTGCTCCAGACACTTATCTTAATTTGGGAATTAGCTTACTTGGCCAAAAACTCACAGACACAATTCTGTAAGATTAGCCTCTTTAGTGCAGACAAGAACGAAGCATATACACAGAGAAGATTTCTCCTTTGAAGTGCACTGATGTCCTAGGCTTTTTCCCAGTCAATAAATCATGAATTGATCTCTTGGAAATGTACTCTTTCCCTTACAAACCACTAAACCACCTCTCTGGCTTCATTTTTTATACTCTATCGTCAAGGCACCTCTCCCAAATATTAATCATCCCCTAAATCAGTGTTCCCCAACCTTGGTCACTTGGAGATGTGGGACTTCAACCTCAAATGGACAAAGGGTTTTTTTTTAAAAATGGAACTTTGATGTTATACATGCTGACAGCAGCAAGAATACTCTATGCACAAAAATAGGAAGATTTTTTGATTTTGCAAATATTAATTAAGCAGGAAGCCAGGTGAATAAGTGAATAACAACAAGCTCAGCAAAGTGTCAGTTCCATCCCTTTTGGCCATCCAGCTAATAATTCCAATAATTCCTAGAGGGTGGGTTCTGTTTCCAAAATGAATAGAGAAAGGGTTTTTCTACACAGGTAATCTCCTCAAACCTGTAATTTTGTAGCCTAGCTTTCATTGCGGGGATTGTTTGTCCTCCTTGTGAATAAAATTTTGCCTGTGCTCCAAGCAATTCGCCTTGTGTATTCCTTGGAAGACTCAGCCTAGATTGACTTTGATGTTATATATGCTGACAACAGCAAAACACTCTATGCACAAAGATAGAAGGATTCTTTGATTCCCACAATGGACAAATGGCTGCAAAAGTTGCTCGAGTTAGCAGAAATGGCTAAATCGACTGCTTTGATTAAAGAAAACTATACAATTAAGTTTGTTTCTACTTAGAAATCACTTTTGGACTTTGTGCTTGAGATGGGGGAAAAAAACAACTTTGATTTTGGGTTTTGCCGATTAGATTGGTTTGCTGTTACAGAAATGGCTAGTATATATTATTATGATGCAAAAATAAACAGTTGAGGCTGTATGTTATTACCTTATTACCAAAAAATTGGCAGTCAATGCTTTTCTTTTTCTTTTTCATTTTACCCTATACCTTTTCCTCTTTTCCTTTTCCTTTTCCTTCTGTTTTCCTATTATTCTCATTTTCTTTGTATTTTTGTATTTTATATTTTGATAAACTAATAAAAATTTTATCATTGAGATTTGGCCTAGATTGAACCCAGAATTTTCTTCTAATAATTCCTTATATCTAAAGGATATTGTAATGGAATGCTGGCAAGTCTCTTGTTTTTCTTAACCTACAAAACATTCCAGCACTTGTTAAATGAGGACGGCAGCCATTTGTTGCTTTCTCTAACACTTCCCATCTCATAAGAGTCTATGACAGGGTTGACATAGTAGAAAATCTTCAGATTAAGATGAAGACGTTTCGCTTCTCATCCAAGAAGCTCCTTCAATTCTGACTGAATGGTGGGGTGGGGAAGCAGAACTGAAGAAGCTTCTTGGATGAGAAGCTAAACATCTTCCAGAAAAAACAAAATCCAGTTGCCTTTTGAAAAAGCACTTTGGGGACAATCATGACCTGAATGATTGAGAATCTCCATAAGCAAGATGTGTGAGAGCATTGCAAAACTAAGAATAATTTTGTCACATTGTCAAAAGATCGGCCCTGAAGGTTTATTGTAGTTTTAACACATCCATTTGTCCCTGGCTGGTAGCAGTTGCCTTCCACCCATTTTCCCTCACACTCTTTCAGATCCTAGACAGGAAATGGCTACTTCAATTTGACAGCTGATAAAGACAACTATATTAATCTCAAAGATATGCAGCAGATCTCCAATTGGGAGATACCTGAGATTCTTTAAAAAAATGGAATCATATCCTTGTTCTTGTTTTCTTCTTCTTTCTCCAAAAGAAAATGTGAATTAACAACAAACAGTTGGTAAGTGAAGAACACCAGTCTCTCGGCAAGGAAAAGCAACATTGTTCATAGAAAAACTAGGTCTTTGACTTGATTTATTGTGACCGAAGAATTTAAATCAAATGGTAAATGTAACAGTAAGAACCAGAAGACACTTTCTTCTGTGTTTAGGGTAAGGAACTGGAACAAATGGAATTTGTCTAAGTAGGATTTAAAGGGAACGAGCAATAAGCTGAATAACTCAGCCAGTTCTTTGAAGTACTATATTGTAGAGGGCATTTAAAGGAGTCTAAATAGTAGAAAGGAAAGGCGACATCCCATCTTCCCATTTGCAGAGTCTTATTACAAGCCAATCACTTTTTATTGGTTGCAAATAGCACTTCAGTTTATTATCACAAAGTATCTGCCAAGGACACCTAAAGTAAAAACAAAAGGAAATGGTTGCCATACACACCTTATTGTTTAGCGTATCTCTTAATATGGAATGATTTCACCAAATGAGCTTTGAAAATCTAAAGTGCTGGAGGGTGACACTATTAAGCAAGAGGCATATGCAGTAAATCTGCATTCTCAAGAAGTACTAAAAAAAAAGGTGAAAGAGTGAGATTGTTTTAGCAGGGTAGAGAGGCAGAAGGAGAGAGAAACAAAGGAACATGAGAATTGTGTGAACAAAGGAACATGAGAATTGTGTGACAAACACTCCCCCCCCCCCCCGTTTACAGAGAAGTCTTCCTTAATTTTGAATTTAGACGTAGTAACTGGCCATACAGGTAGTCCTCAACTTATATCCACAGTTGAATCCGAAATTTCTGTTGTCAAGCAAGAAATTAGTTACTGTAAGTGAGCTTTGCCTCATTTTACAGGTTTTCTTGCTACAGTTATTAAATGAATCACTGACATTGTTAACATGTGAATCTGGTTTCCCCATTTGACTTTGCTTGTCTGTAGGTCTCAATAAAGTGATCACGTGACCCTGGGACGTTGTAAGTGCCATTGGCCAAGTTTTGATCTGAGTTTTGATCATGTGACCATGAGGGTGCGGCAACTGTTGTAAGTGTGAAAAATAGTCATAAGTCACTTTTATCACAGCCATTGTAACTTTGAACGTCACTAAATGAATGGTTGTAAGTCAAAGACTACCTGCAATTCCTTCCCATAGTCATGGTCAGCATGGATAGCAATAATGGAGTAACAGTCCAGCATATCTATTGTTAAACTGATTAGTGAATATCAGAGAAAGCGGGTTCTCGTTCCCTCTCTCTCTTTCTCTCCCTCCCTCCCTCCCTCTCTCCTTCCTTCACTGTCTCTCTCTCTGTGTCTCTCTCATTTCAACATGAGCCCTGGTAGCGCAGCAGACTAAAGTACTGTTATTAACACCAGCTGCCTGCAATTACTACAAGTTCAAATCTCACCAGGCTCAAGGTTGACTCAGCCTTCCATCCTTTCTAAGGTAGGTAAAATGAGGACCCAGATTGTGGGGGCAATAAGCTGACTTTGTATAAAATATACAAAAGTATGAAGGCTATTGCTTAATGCATTGTAAGCCGCCCTGAGTCTCCGGAGAAGGGCGGCATATAAATCAAATCAAAAAAAAAAATGTTCTCATTGTTTTCTCTTTCTTCTTTCTCTTGAGCTTTTGATCCTCTGTTTCCATCCACTTTCTTTTCTGTCTGTCTTTCAAAAGTGGAGGAGGTTTGACAAATGGCTTATGATAGCTTGCTCATCTTGCCCTCCTGTAACCTTATTTGACTGTTAATAATATACGAAGTATGTACAATATTAATTTCGGGCAATGGCTTTCAGGAGACAGAGAATGCAGCTGGAGACCAATAGATATGTTATGTGAAATGTTTAAATGTATTAATGGTATATAAAGCCCGGGCAGATTTTCCACAAAGATGTGGCCAAGCCACCATGCATTCTCTAGCTCAAAATAAAATAAAATGAAGAACTATTAAAACTGGGGGAAACAGGAAAAGAGAAAATTATTTGTTATAAATAGTTCCTTCTAACAAATGCCTTGTGTGGGCGATATAAATGGCCAGCCTACTAGGCAGCTGTGGCAAAAAAGTACCATTCCTTTGAGGTTTAAATGTTATTTGTTCAGAATAAATGTAGCAAGTCACGTTCTTCCTAATCAAATTCAGATAAATTGAAGTCTATACCTAATGGATATAGAATAACATCTAAAGCCATTAGGTCGCATACAGAGAATACAGTGGCATTGTGTCCCATTATAGGGTTGTTCCACTATTTCCTACTCAGATTTTAGACTCCCAGGGATTCCATCATTCCTGTCTTTATAATTAGTGGATCTCTTCAGTGTGGTAGTAAAATCATAAATGGACTTCTTTAAAAAAAATATAGCCGAAATCTGGAAGTCTTGTTAAATTTTAATTCTGTCGTTGCCACAATGGTTAAAAATGTAAAATAATGCAAACTGCTAAAGGATGCATATATTTTTTTAGTTGGTTTTAGATTTGCTTTGAGTGAAACTGGCATTTGTTTTCAGTTGATGAAAATATTCTCATGGTGAGCCAATAATAAAAGAATTCCTTATGGCCATTTCAATTCCGCAGTGCACATTTTCCATGTAAATTAGTGGTATGCATCATTTATTTTAAGAGTACACCATATGGTATACATTGGAGAAGGGGAAAATGATTTCTTTATAAAGATAAAGAAATATATAAGTAGGGGAGGAGGATTTCCCTCCTCTTGAGTCTGTACAGAGTGGCAATTTGGAGATGCAGTAGGACTTAATGATGGAACCCACATTGAAGTCCAGGACCTCCCAGATTTCTCCAGATAAGTCTGGAAAATCTCTCACCTGAAATCTTTCAAAACTTACTGTCAATGATTGGGAATACAGATTCTATGATTTGTTGACCCATACTTTATTGAATAAACCATGGTTTGCTCAGTTTCCACAATTTACTAAACCATAAACCTTTGTTTACAAACCAGAGTGCTTTGGTTCACCTAACACGATAAAACCAAACCAATCAGAGCACACTATGTTTCAGTACAGTCATACCTTGGTACTCAATTGCTTTAAAACTTATCATATTTGGTACTCAACACATTTTGATGTGAAAATTTTGACCCGGTACTCGTCATTTGTTTGGTACTCAATGTGTAAGCTAGAACTTACTGGTGTTGGTTCCCTCATGACTCAGGGCTGTCTTAACGCATGGGCCTGATGGGCACTTGCCCATGGGCCCCACGAGTACAGGGCCCCCATACTAATCTGTGTATGTCAACCCTTGAATGCACCTTGTATCATATAAATATAGCAACATATTTATTATATTTTACTGCATTTTTAATTAATACTAACATGCAAATATATGTTTAATTTTATCGACCATTTATATTTTTATTCCTGTGAGTAGTTGTCGGGGTCCCAGTACATTGCTTTGCCCGGGAGTCCATAATGCTGTTAAGATGGCCCTGTCACTGCCTTTTCCAGCTGAAACAAAGCCATGCATTAGTCACGTTGTATCTCTTGCCCTGTGCACATCCCCTTGAGGTCTTCTCTTAGGTTCTTCTGTCATTTTGTTTATTTTTTCCGCATTAAATTTATTTACATTATTCCTTATGGGGAACATTTGTTTAGTACTCATTGTTGGTACTCGTCGCATCTCCCGGAGCCAATTAACTACAAGTACCTCTGTATGAATTAAGTGAGGATCAAGGAATAATTGTAGAATCAATTACAAGATAAAAACTTTCTTTCTTTGTTCTTCTGCTTCCTTTTACAAAATATAAATAGTAGATATACACACACTATATTTCAACTTTATCTTTCAATAGCAAGTTTTCATTTCTTCTGGCACATGCGATATGTGAACGAACCATATGATGTAGCTTGAAAGTAAGAACTGCTTTTCATCATCATCAGGATAAATCACATACCCAATAATTAGCTAATGTCCTGTAGTGAATCATAACAAAAAATATTGTTCTTTGTTTCCTTAATTCATCTTTTTGTGGCTGGGGGACACATTTGGAATTTTGGAAATATGTTAAGCCATTCCTCAAAATGACTGCTATGAAGGGTTAACCTGGTCAAAACAACTACCCTGGCACAAGTGGCTAGAACAAAATACATATCTGCCAGCAGACAGATTGGAAAGGCTGCTTCCTGCCACCCTGTCTCTTCAGATTCTCAATATATTATCTGCCGCTTGCCTTTGTCTTCTCCCCAACCCCCAACCCAGCAGGTAGATATGCTTCCAAACATCATTGGACTGAAGCCACACAGTGTTTTTATTTTCTAAATGCCAATAGAGCCTACTTTGAAAAATAAAGATGATTTCTGTGTTTTACTTTGCAGCACACCTGCTTCCCATTTATTTATTTATGTTTAAGGAATGTGCAATACTTCCTTGTTGATAAGACCTCTCCTAATTAATTTGTTGCTTCTACAGTGATTGGGAGACAGATTTTAGGCAGTTTATTCATAAACAAGAAATCATTCAGACTCACTCTTTCTTTCTCTCCCCCCACCCTCTCTCTCTCTTTCATTCTTTTCTGTGATCATCTCCCAGTCTGTTTTATCTTTCAATCACTGTATTACCTTTCCAAATCCATGGAGAAGTAACTCCATGGATTTGGAGCCAAGAAGGATGGTCATAAGACCATCCTTCTTGCTGCATGCCACTTGGGGATCTTGCTCTTATTCTTTTCTTTGTCTCCCCAAATTTGTCTCTCCGTATACTTTATTAGTATCATCTTCTCTGCAGCTTGGGTTCATAAACCCATCCTGTAGGACCTCCTTCCCTCTCCTTAAAGCTAGGATTGTGCTCTTCTTTTCTCTTTTTTATTTCCTACACACTCCAAAAACAAAGATATTCTGATGGAGCAGGAAGGTTGGTAGGTATCAAAGAAAGTATAGGAGTGCAATAGAGTTCATTGGTCATTGAAAAGAAAAGAGAAAAATGTAAAGGAAGGAGAAAAGGGAAGGAAGAGGAAAACACAAGACACTAAAATTTTGCCTCTAATAATTATGAAAAAGAGACAATTTCTTCTGATATGTAGTGTCTTTGTGTAGAAAAAGTGACACATTCCTCTTCTATTTTCCTTAGTGCTAGTCACCCAGGACAAGAAGGAAAAGTTTGGCCAAATGTTAAAATACACATTTGCTATAATATTAAGTTCTTTATCAGTTGATAAAACTCCCATCCTACATGTTCTTGTTTAGTAATTAAAATAATTTAATTAAAATTAATTTAATTAAAATAAGTAAAGCATTGGCTGTGGGTTTTTGTGATTCCAGAAAAGGCTGCAATTTTTTGACAGCAAATACAAAAGAACATAGAGGAGGAAGTTATTTTATCCTCCAATGCTAAATGAATTTTTTTTGGTGAGAAACAAATCCACATGTAGATTTTTATTCTGCTGGTGGTGTAAAATCCTCCATAGGATCTCTGCTGGTGAAAAGGATTGGAGGAGATTTTCCCCTTCTTTGGTTGAATCCAGAGTTACTTCCATCACACAGTTTCCTAATATTTAGTGGAAATCAGCAAAATTCCTATTGGAAATGGGGTTACCTTACAAAGATTACTTTTCTCCAGTTTCAGCCAATTGAAAAACTAGGTTGAATCATAAGTTTTGGCCTGATGGAAGTACCCTTTCATTTATTAAAAGTTCCACCCATGATCTTTGTTCAAACATAATCAAGCAAAACAAACTGAGTGGATTTTAGACAGATTAGATGATGCAACTGGAGGGGAAACAAACATTTTGTGATTCCCCACCCCCATCCCCCAGGCTTGAAGTCAAGCAAAATAGCCTCTGGAGACCACCCACAATCAGAAGACATCTATATTGTTTCAGTAGGGAGAAGGTGATAGTGAAGAATATATTAAAAGAGAAGAAATGTGCCTAAAAAAGAAGAAAATAGCCACAGGCCATATCTTTAAAAAAAAACTATAGAGCAAGAAAGCTAATAGACAATCTTAGATGAGGACTACAGTTTCATTGTTTTATTATTCTAGCTTCCAAGTGCAGAAGAGTCCTGTGACATCACCAGATGAATAAGAACCGAAAAACTGTAGCTAGGAACACACTTGGAGAAAATGTAAGGCTCAATAACTGTGCCTTACTTTGTGGAAGCTTAGTATACTTATTTTTCACCATTTTAGTGCAAATAGAAAGCGATGTTTTTCCTCAGTGCTTTTTGCAGATGAATTTCTGCAGTGAAGTCTTGCTGCAACTCTCAAAAGCCATAGAACAGATACTGGTTTAACTATTTGCTTTCCTGATAAGTATATTGGTTTCTCTATCCTGAATCTCCTAACTATTGAGCATCACTGAATTGTTTTTCCAAAGATTTAAATATTAGGACAGGTAAGAGCATTTTGTCTTTTCCCCAAATGCCTAATTTTATGCACATCACTCCAAGTCGATTTTGTCAACTAAAAATTCCATATGTTGTTAACCATAGGAAAGTATTAGTGAAATGAGCATGTTTTCCTACTTGGGTGGGTAGAAATGCGAGACTCGGTTGGGTATAGTAGTAAAAGGCACCAGGCTACAAACTGGGTGATTGTGAGTTCTAGTCCTTCCTTGGGCATGAAGCCATCTGGGTGACTTTGTGCCAGTCATTCTCACTTTGCCCCAGAAAGAAGGCAAGGGAAACTACTTCTGAAAATGGTGTCAAGTAAACTTCAAGGACTTGCCCCAGGGGTCACCAAAAGTGAAGACTGACTCAATGTGCAAGTGCGCACACACACAAACACACACACAAAGGTTATGTGCCTCCCAAATTATCTCTGCTGGATAGCTAATGTTTGAGATTCTAAGGACTTTGGCTCTGTTCATCCTAATAAATATGCAAATATGAGTTTATAAATTACACCAAACCATAGTTTATTTGAATTTTTTTTTTGAATGAGCCATTTGCTTATTTATAAGTTGCTTTGGTTGAATAACTCTAAATAATACTCAAGCCAACTCAACAATAGTACAATAGTTTAATAATATGCTATAAACTGTGCAGCACAACAGTCCCAGTACTATAATATTGTATAATTAATTCCTGGTGCCAATGGTTATACCACATTTAATCCAAAAGGTCTTTCAGAGCAGCCAAGTTTTGGAAAACTATGAATATGGGAACTACCCTAGGGGTGAGGTTTCTATTCCAGTGTGCAGAGCACCCATTAAATCAAATGCATATTTATGTGTGCTTCAGGTTAAGTTTTCCAGTCACACAGAGAAGTGTCAGCCTCTGTATTATATTGGTATTTTTCAGTGCCAGGTTGTCAGTCAAACTATGATGCTGATCGCTGTAGAAAGTCTTTCACATAATTCCTGCGAACCAGCTTGCTCACTGACAAATGTGATTCAAGAAACACCGCTCAGAACCACTGAAGACTGCTTACCTAAGTTATAAGAACCCTTTGTTTTAGTCATAATGATAAATTACACTTTAGAAGCCCATTTACTAAGGGTTCACACTGTCCTCCGTGCTGTACTACTGATGTTCAGAAAACAGAATGGAAAACTATAAATCACATCGCAGCAAATACCTTTTCTCCCTAATTCAAAACATGTCCATTTTTTAAAGTGGAAAACCAAATTCCCAATAAACAGCAAGTAGCATGCATTTATCAGAAGATCTACATCAAATTTAAATCAATACAAAAATACGTTTTTCTTTCCAAAAATAAAGATATCCTGCTTAATTCATCCATTTGGTTCAATTGGCAACAGTGAAGTGAAATGGCTTGCTATTCTCTAAGCTTTACCAGTCTACCCCATAGCTCTAGAGCTCTGTGTATTAACCAGAACCCAGAATCGAGTTTAGCTCCTGGATTTAGAGAATGCTACCCAGATTGCCATCTCTTAAAAGCCAGGGGGTGTAAAAATCTCATGGCATAGCAAAAGTTTATCCACTTGCTGCTGTATTAATAAAAAAAAAATTTTTTTGTCTCCACTCTTTAGTTTGTCTTCATTTTTTAAATCTTTGTATTTTTATTTGTGAAATTATTATTTTTTTTAAAGAAGGATAGTGATGGAACTGGAGTAAGGATAGGATAGGATAGGATAGGATAGGATAGGATAGGATAGGATAGGATAGGATAGGATAGGATAGAATAGAATAGAATAGAATAGAATAGAATAGAATAGAATAGAATAGAATAGAATAGAATAGAATAGAATAGAATAGAATAGAATTTTTATTGGCCAAGTGTGATTGGAACACAAGGAATTTGTCATGGTGCATATGCTCTCAGTGTACATAAAAGAAAAGATATGTTCATCAAGAATCGTAAGGTACAACACTTAATGATAGTCATAGGTTACAAATAAGCAATCAGGAAACAATATCAATATAAATTGTAAGGATACAAGCAACAAGGTTACAGTCATACAGTCATAAGTGTGAGGAGATGGGTGATGGGAACAATGAGAAGATTAATATTAAGAGAGTCAGTTTGATGTAATGGTTAAGGCACCAAGCTGAACACCATGACAAATGAGTTCTAGTACAAACCTTAGGCATGAAAGCCAGCTGGGTGACTTGGGTAACTTTTGGGCAGTCAGTCTCTCTTAGTCCAACTCACCTCACAGAATTGTTTTGGGAAAAGACTAGTAGGAAAGAGTATTAGGCATGTTCACTCTTTTGAGTTACATATAAAAAACAATAAAAGTGGTAAATAAATAATCAATCAAATCAGCTGAATTCAAGTCAATGACATAACTATTTCACAGTTTACTACAAAACAGTACACGATTTATTACATGATTACTTGCATCCAACAGGACATAAACCTTCCTTCCTTCTTCGCTTCTGAACTTATGTAAAGAAAAAAATGAAATGAAGTTTACCATAAAAATTGTCAATTCCTTTTTCCCTTGCTACATGCAGCAGCTGTCTTTGTGCTGCCTCTAGAACAGTTACACAAAGTTCATCATACAACCAATTTTGCATCAACAGATCTTGCGCAATGCACATATTTTATGCATGGAAGTCAAACAGAAGCATTTTTGTAAAATATTCTGCAAGGCGTCCTTCTTTCCTTTCTATGGGGTGGGAAGCAACCTGCCAATTGGTTTCACGCTCAATATTTTTGGGGGTGGGAAGCAACCTGCCAATTGGCTTCACGCTCAATATTTTTGATTGGTTATCTATGTAGAACATTCCTATTGTCCAAAATGGTAGCCTCCAATGATTCCCTGGTCATCTGCAGTTCTTATATTGCAGAGTCTTTGCAATGTGCAAAGCTACCCGATCTGGGCAGCCAACAGGCAAGAGCAGTGTTGGAATTTTCTATACTTCTTTACTGTCATAAAGTGGTCACCTGGGTTTTTGTGAGCTGCAGAGTGCACACAATGGCACCAGAAGCCCTCATCCTTCTGATTCTATTATGTCCACTCAAGGGTTCACACAACACAATCGGCTAAGATATAATTGATTCATGCCCAAGGAGCTGCTGATACAATTCTACAGAGGAATTATTGAATCTGTCATCTGCACCGCTATAACTGTCTGATTTGGTTTTGTAACCCAACAAAACAGACACAGACTTTAGAGGATAATTAGAACTGCAGAAAAAACAATTACTACCAACCTGCCTTCCATTGAGGACCTGTATACTGCATGAGACAAAAAGAGGGCTGTGAAAATATTTAAAGACCCCTCGCATCCTGGACATAAATTGTTTCAACTCCCACCCTCAAAACGACGCTATAGAGCACTGCACACCAGAACAACTAGAAACAAGAACAATTTTTTCCCCAAATGCCATCACTCTGCTAAACAAATAATTCCCTCAACACTGTCAAACTATTCACGAAGTTTGCATTACTATTAATCTTCTCATCATTCCTATCACCCATCTCCTCTTACTTATGACTGTATGACTGTAACTTGTTGGTGTATCCTTACAATTTATATTGTTTCCTAGTATGATTTGATTGCTTATTTGTACCCTATGACTATTATTAAGTGTTGTACCTTATGATTCTTGATGAATGTATCTTTTCTTTTTATGTACACAGAGAGCATATGCACCAAAGACAAATTCCTTGTGTGTCCAATCACACTTGGCCAATAAAGAATTCTATTCTATTCGTACTCCAGTTCCATCACTATCCTTTTTTTAAAAAATAATAATAATTTCACAAATACAAATACTAAGATTTAAAAACTGAAGAAAATTAAAGAGTGCAGACAAAAATATAAATTTTATTAATACATCAGCAAGTTTCTTTTGTAAGTTCAGTGTAACATCATTTTCCACATCATCCTTATACGCTCTGGTAAGCAGCTTACCTCACTACAATATCACATTCCTGTTTGAATAGCTTTACTAGGACAGATGTGAATGATGACACAAAATATAAGTGCTATCACTAGCATATTATTGTAGATTCTAACGGCACTTCAAGCACTATCAGCACCAATTGTTAGAGCTATAAATTGGTGTGTAATTTAGTAATTCAGCTGAACTAAATATTCAGCTTGAAGGATCAGCGGAAGAATAACTCACACCAATAAAAATGTACTTATTGAAGGAAAACTGAGAATAAGACACTTTTAGCTTAGTCCATAGACCCCTCCTTCAAAGAGACATAAAGTTTTTGTTATATATTTCATAATATATATCTTTCATAATATTAAACAAGCCTTCTAAATTCCCAGATTGTCAATTTGATCAGCACCTAACTCACCCTTCATTGTTTTACAAATGAGAGTTTAAATGCCTAATGGTTCAACTTGAACCATTTATTGCTCAAGAAATGCTAACTTACATTGCCACAACCTGTTGAATCTCTATTCATTTGTAATTGTATTGAACTCTTCTGACAAATGTGTTCAAGAATCCACTTGCTTCCTGGAATTTTGGAAGTTGCTGGGAAGAAATATAATGTCTGGAAGAAATACAAAAGAAATCACAGCCAATTATGTGTGTGTTTCTCTACTGATTGAAAATAATTTGCTTCCAGAAAACAATCAACATTTTCTTCCCAAATTTGTCTGTTTATTCTCTGCAATCCATCATTTTATTGATGCTGGCCCATATCAGGATCCTATCCTGTAATCTCCAGAATGATCTCTTTCTTTCCTAATTTTCCTTTCTTTTGTTTCATCTGCCTTATATAAATATCCAGGAAAACAATGTGTCCACATGTTACAGCAAGGATACTAATCTAGCAATGTTTCTCTTCCTGGAAGCCTAAAGAGCTTAGAATTTAGTGGTGAGTAACCTGAATTCAGCTTATCACGAGTTCCTTATAGCTCATAGATGGGTTTTTGGTACCAGAATATTGCATTGCCAACACTTAGCAACATGTGGTTGGCGGTTGTTCCTGCAATGCTTTTGTTCTTTATTCACTTTTTATTCAAACTAAAATCCTTCAAATTAATGATTTTTCAAATCAATTTTGCTGGCAGAAGTATGGGATCATGGTCCATTCCCACCTCTTAGCCCCTGAGAAAAACCAGGCTGAAACATTTCACCCCGCTTCCTTTCTGATGACAACACCCAATTGCTCCTGTAGATCTTCGGAATACTACTACTGAATTTTGAATCCTATATTGCCTACCACTGCTAGAATGCAGCATTAAGCTTAATGGTTAATGATAGAACTAATCAAGATCCAATCTAGAACTAAGGAAACATTTCTTGAAAGTGAGAACAATTAACCAGTGGAACAGCTTGCCTCTAGAAGTTGTGGGTGCCCCATCACTGGAAGTTTTTATGAAGAGAGTGGACAGCCATTTGTCCACAATGGTATAGGATCTCCTGCTTGAGCAGGAGGTTGATCTAGAAGGCCTCCAAGGTCCCTTCCAGCTCTATTATTCTATATTCTGTAAGTATTCTCCCCTTTGCTGAAGCACAGAACCATGCCTTTTGTGAAAGTGGCTTTCTTGTCTTTTCATCTATACAGAATTATACAGGATCTAAGAGCTTAGATACACACAAATAAATCTAGGACATCCTGTAAGAAGATAAGTAATGGTATATTAGCTCAACACAAAGCAGCCTTTAAAGGACATAGTGTCATTCCATTGACTTAGCTGAAATAACAGAAGCTTTGTCTTTATTTATTTAATTCCCTACATTCCTGTTGGTCACACTAATAAAGCCAACAATTTTCTGGTGCAGATTGCTGCCATCATATCCAGGTAACGTTTTAAAAATGGTGCATAAGAATTCCTTTTTTTCTCCTAACTCCATTTTCCTTTTGTGATGTATCTTTTTAGGTTGTAAGCCTGAGGGGAGGGGCTGTCCTTTTTATTATTATTATTATTGAGCTGTAAACTACTCTGGGAGCATTTGCAGCTGAAACAGTTGGTAATAAATACTATAAATAAATAAAAGGATGTTCAGTCAGTTGCTGGCTTCAGCATCAGTTGCTAATATCACACATCAAACACTGCAGGGAGAAATGTCCTTTCACTTTATATTGTTGCTAGGCAGGACAGTGGTATGAGTGACGGAAAAAGGTAGAGGCAGTTTCCATCTATCTTGTTCCAGCTCAGGTCTATGATGATACCAGACAGTTTGACAAATATAGCCTTGTGAGATTAAAACTCGGGACCATGGAGACCAGCTCACGGGGCTGCTGCTTTGAAAACGTTTTTGCATTTTCGCTCAACATTTTCATTCAACTAATAGTTTGTCATTTTTTCAATTGGGCATTGTTAAGCCTAGTATTGACAAAATATCATCCGTATTGATTAACCAGCAGGGCTTTTCCATTCAGTTTCATGCTCATGAGGATTTGGGAACCAGAATCTTGGCGGTCACTCTTAGTTTTAGGATAAAAGCTACAGTGTATTGTTAAAATGGTGGAAAAGTTGGATTAGGCATTTTAAAATAAAAATCAGGTTAATGAAAGAGTGGAAAACCTAATTATCTTGTGCTTCTTCTCATCAGTAGATTGCTACGTAGCTGCTTTGAGGTCAGGCATTTGAAGTCAGGCTTAGCTGCACTTTGCTAACCGTTTTAGGATGTAACTGGCATGTCTGGAGTTCTGCTAGAAAAAGAAACAGTATTTACACTGAATCTCATCAGAGGCAAGCTTTAAATATATGCCTGCCTAAGGATAATGACTTTAAAGAAAATTCTTTTGCCCAGGCTCACTTCCTCTCACCATTTCAATCATATTGCTGCATTATATGTAACAGTTAAAAGTATTCCCCATTATTGATGAAAGTCTCAAGAAGAAAATGGAGGAAGAGCATTTTTATAGATAATTTTCCTTTGGGTGATGGTGGTGGCCCAGACTTCGCTCAATTATTTAAACATTTTTAGCTTTGTTTCCATTTCCCCTTTCTCTACACTATAGAATGATTTTTTCTAATACTGCCCTCCCCACCTCAATGGGATACAAGATTAAATCTTCCATTTTCCCTTCCCGTTCCCGTTTTAGAACTTTGCTAGTCAGCAAAGAGAAGAAGCTGAGGAAAGACTAGCAACAAAGACCTAACTTCAAATTACAGCTCTGAAATAGTGGTGGAGCATGAGAGCTGTTTGGCATAAATAGGAAATCAGCAGTGAAATGTGAATTGAAAGTATTACTCTTCTTGTAGTTGTAAAACTGGAAACAATGAGATGAAAATTGAGGTGGATAAAATTACAGACACTTAGTTAACTGAATTTTTAATCCTATCTTTATTTACCTCAGAGTACATCTTACTGTACCCAAAGAGATGTACTTTTGACTAAACAGATCGGCTGCTCTGTAATCCAGCAATCCTATATTATTTAGGAATCAATCTCATAGAGATCAATGTGAATGTCTTTTGAGGAGAACATGCATCAGAGATGGAGTGCAGTGGAGATGTAATAGATTTGTCTATTTAATACAAGTTTCTGGTGTTTACGCCACCTTTATGAGCTCTGCATTTTAAACAACAAATCCTGTTGTTCTAACAGGATTGAAAGAAACTACTTACATGGCTGATCTAATCTAAAGAAAGACATCTAGATGAGCATACTTCAGGATCGGTTTGCCTGATATTTTTAAGGGGGAAAAGGAATATATTGAAATGACTTCCCTGCTGGAGCTTTCTTCTAATGGCCTGTGCAGAATGGAAAAAAATTTCCGCTTCTGTGGTCCTCAGTAAATAGCTTTGCAGTCAATTATATAATCATCCCTCCCCCCACCCACATCACCCCCCAAAAAATAATACTGTTTTGCTCCATGTTAACTTTATTTCCAGCTTTATGCAATTAATTAGGTAAGTGTTCTGAGACCTCCATTTTACACCATTTAGTTAATAAGGAATGAATGCTTAATGGCTGCTCCTTTCAGACTATTTAACTTAATGAGAGAATTTGCAAGAAAAGGAAGGAGGATCAATTTAGCATGTAGCAAGTTGCAATATGAAAAAAACCCTCACTGTCAGGGGAAATAACACATGCACTTATTTATTATTCAAATGCACCACAATTCCCATACTAAGAAGTTGGAATGTTGCATAATCAGAAGATATACAATTCATTAGACCAACAGCTTTTCCATCAGCCCCCATCAAAGCAAACAAAAGAAATAAAATCAAAAACAGAACAAAACCTGAAATATGTATGTATGTATGTATGTATGTATGTATGTATGTATGTATGTATATGTATATGTATATGTATATGTATATGTATATAGCAAAACCCAGTTTATCTAAATAGTAAAATCATTCTTCTCCTGAGGCAGAGGTGAATAATGTATGCATTAAGTGATGGTCATCTGAAGAAAATTCATTTACTACAGATCTGCCCTTAGTATTTCAAGAGAATACAAGTGTGTTAAAATTTCCTACATATTGAGGGATAATACCAGTATCAGATATTTTCTAGTGACATTAATTTGGTTACCAAAAGATATTATTCAATGCAGTTATAGTCAGGCACAAAAGATCAAGGAACACATTAAGTTCCAATTAAACTGATTTATTGCTCATGCCTATGCACAAGAATTTAGTCAACTAACAGCACTTTTTTGGCTCTAAATAAGGGTTTACAGATTTCAAGAAGGGTTAGACTTAGTGCATTTGTGGCTATGTACCGACTCTAGGATACTTCCTCTTTTGACTCTGATTCCAAGCTTTGCCACTCCTTCTTCTATAGTTATTAAGTTAATACACAACATTAGCATTATCTGTGCTGATCATAAAAATATGTAAATCAAAATTTTAAGGTATAAATATATTGATTAAGCTAATTAAATTTTATGGTAGCTGTAAGTTTTTGAAGGTTCTTTTTTTTTCTAAACTCTTTCTTAGGCAAATAAATAAAAGGCAAAAAGGAGATTTGAGGCAATATGAGCAATTCCACTACCCCCTGGATTCTTGTACTGTACAAGGAAGGCGTCAAAGAATGGAAATAAGGTATATTGAGTGCAACAAAGTTGGGCTGAACTATAGCAGCATAATTTCCAGGTGCTAAAATCTTCCTTGTTTTCATTCTAGCAGAGATACATGATATCCCTTGGATGATAAAAAACCTGAACAGAACTCAGCTAGATACAAAAGCTGAAGGTGTTAGATAAGTGTCAAAGAGGATAGAAATATCTAGTGGTGGGACGGAAATCACTCCCAAATAATAGTCCCAGAAAATTATCTAAATCACCCTATCCAAAATCTCATTTTCTAAGAGTGATTTCTTCACTCATGTTTTTACTCAGATATTTCCCCATGCAAAAGGGGAGACGGGTAATTCAAAATTCCCCACTGAGTTTGTTTTATACCTGCCCCCCCCCCAATTCTGTTCCAGGGGGCTGAAGAACTACATGAAGTAGGAAAGAAGAGATGTTCTTGTTTTGCAGAAGGAGAGAAAAACTAACTTTACCATTTCTTAGGGCGATCAGATCTGAGCCGCAAATGTTCAGACAAGCAATGTATTAAGGGTTGTTCGTTCAGATTTGATCATTCTACAGTTTCTATCATTAACAGATTCTGCAGCTGGACCTTGGTCCCATAGAAGAAACCATTCCTAAGTGCCTAATCAGAATGAAAGACCAAGTCTGTGAGTCAGACAGTAGCAAATCACTCCCTCTCAGCATCATACAGCAAGCTACATTTCATGGTAATTGAGCAGAAAGAGATTTCAATATAGCATGAAATGGTTGTTACAGCTTTAAAAAAGGGAAGGTGGTACAATGTACCACCTTCCCTTGTGTTCCCAATGTCCTGCTGGGCACCACAATCCCTTGATACTAATTGCAGCCCAAGTCAATAAGCTTGTAGGGAACATGCATTCCACTTCCTTGTTACATATTATATTTTATTATTTTATGACCATAAATAGAATATCAAACGAAGCAAAGGATAAGTTCGTCATTAAGAAATGTTCAGAGACGGTCAGTGAGGAGTATCAGAAAAATTTACAGAGAGCATTTCTTTTTCAATGTTTTCTATAATGTATTAGAGTAAATGTATATCTCTGAGTAGGCTTTATGACAGCTATTCCATTCGTGGATCTATGACAATTCACCATGGGACAACTCACCACACCCAACTCACCATGGGACAATTCACTACAGCACAAGGGTTACACTAATATCAAAGAAATGGTAGAAGAGAATAATTAAAGAAAGGAGAGACAGAATGAAATGTGAATGACAAAAATTAAAAAGTTTGCATTTATTTTAAATAATTAAATTGAATTGTTAAATTGTCCTGCAGCAAGTTGACCTGCAGTGAATTGGCTTTGGTGAGTTGGCCATGGTAAGTTGGCTGCATTGAATTGGCTGTGGCAAGTTGTCTTATTCCATTCCCCAGGCTTCTAGGTCAGATTCAAACAATAGCGATCCTGTGTCTGCTAGAGTATTCTTGAATCTGATACTTACGTGAAGGAAGATAAACTTTATTTAGGAAATAACCTAAGAGGAGGAAAGTCTACTTTCAGTCAGTCTATAGTGCCTTCTCCTTCATTATGGAAAGGAAGTCAAGTGAGAATTTGTACAGTTTAGAGTCAGAAGAAAAAGAAGCCTAAACTGGGAAGCGGGGGAAGTAGTGAATGCCTGGAAAATAGCAGTCCAATCAGTTCCAGACTTATTATATAGAGATAAGTGAATAAAGCATGGAAAGAAGGGAGAGTTCCACTGCTCATCATCTCTATATCTTGTGTTCCATGGTCAATAAGTTTAGAAGTGCAGAAAGCCAATGAATGCAAAGCTGAATTCCAAAAATATCAAGCAAAACATTAAGAAGCAAGGCATAATCAGAACTGGCTGGGGAAAAAAAGTAAATATTATGCTCTTATCTGTAAGAAAATGAACTGTAATTGGATACCATCCGAAGCCTGAGAAGCAACAAACTGGAGTGGTGCCAAATGGAGAATCTTCTGATACAGGTTGAAGTAGAATAGTCTGTTGTGGCCCATCAGCAGAGATAACTGCAGAGTCAGAGTCAGAGGAGGTGGAGGGAGAGCCTGGGCCACCTTCAAAACCTTTGGAAGGCTCTAATAAGGAAACAGCTTCAGAAAGAGGCAGAGCCCGGGCCTTCCGTCCTCCCCCAGGTGGAGAGGCAGCTGTCTTTGGGACCTGAGCTATTGAGGGGAAGGAACAGATGGGGCTCATCCCGGATGTGCATATGCACAGAGAGGAAAAGAGAGTTGAGCAAAGGAAAGCAGTAAGCTGTCTCTTAGGGAGAGGCAGAAGTAGACGATAGCCTGGCTGGGAAATAAATAGGAGGGGTTCAGGAGTGGCTGGTTGTCACAGACAACTGTTTGTTTCTAGTATACAAGCAATTCAGATTTCTTGGATAAAGTTTGTTGGGACTAATTACATTTGCTTTTTTTTTTTTTTTGTTTATCCCTGTGAATAAAAGACTGTGACTGCCCTATTATAAAAAGGGGGTTGTTTTACTCATGAGTAAACATCTTATCACTATTTGTGAAGGCTGGGTCAGAACATAATCCTTAAAACCATCTTTCAGGAGTGTGAGGTTGTGTGTGCAAGAAATAAGGAATTAGCAGTAATGCCAGCACACTCTCTCTGTATGATGATGTTGATAATGTTATCCATTCAGTTGTGTTTGATTTTTGGTGATTCTGTGGGCCACATCTGATCTTGCATTACTTCTCTGAGTTTTTCTATGCTCTGATTGGTGTCAGCTTTGATGGTGTCCAGTCACCATGTTCTTTGGTGGCCTGGTTTCATCTTACCATTAACTCTTCCAACATAATTGCTTTCTCCAGTTGAATTCCTCACAGCACATCACCCCCATCATCACCTTCATCATTATCATCACCAATGTATGTTATCATTGTCACTGATTTTGATTCTACACCATCCTGAAGGTTTATAGACTTGCAAATGGACAGCATTATTAACTCAGCTGTAAGCAAGTCAGTCAGCACAGTTCAGTGCCTGGAGTCAGTATGAGTAGCATATTCTAACCCACAGATAAGACTGACATTTTAAGTTAAAAACCAGAACATCTCAACTTGTGAATGGTAGTCATTCATAGTGGAAGATTCCCTAGTGATTGTCAAATTACTCAAAGCTACCAATGTCATTTTAATTTTAGTGTTCAGTAGGAAATGCTTTCCATAGGCTAAATAGACAACAATGCCCAGATAAACCTATGATTTCCCAAATTCCTCTGGAATGCCATTCTTAGATTGATATTCCACTAGTTGCTCTCTCCCCTGCATTGAATGGGAATGCTAATTTTTAACGACAGATTGGACAGATTTTTATTCAAAGGCCAGCAGCTTCTCATTTAAATTCTTGAAGATGTCTCTGGTGCAAGAAAGCTTTACAGCCCCAATGAGTTGTTAATTTGTAATTTGCCAATTACAGCTTCGTTGCTCATCTCTATTTGACATAGCTCCTCAAAGGCCCTCACCTAAAATAATTGTTTAAATGTAGATATTTCTTCAATATTTTTTCCACAGTAAAGACATACACAAATAATTAATTAAGCAACGCTGCAATCTCTGCACATTAGTATTCTTTTTGTGCTTTGGCATCTGAACAAGGCACATTAATGCAACATTTAGATTACCCTATACTTGTAAAAATAATTTTAGCTTTATTATGTCATAACTATTTATGAGTAATTACTTGTAATTGGAGAAGGTTATCATCCATACAATTACCTATTTTTACTTGAGTTTTAAATTGATAAGAGTCACGTTTCTTCCATTTGAAATTTAATTTTACATGTGCACAATACTCAGCAAGTAGTCTTCACTCCCAGCAGAGATACCAATTTCTCTTTGGTGGATTACTTCTCTGTACAAAATTCATAAAAAGGAAGACATTAAGTCACCTATACAAAACTAGCATATAAAGTATGCATTGTTTCTATTCTGCAAATTGCAGGGATAATTGGGGAGAATAGCCCTCTCACTCATTTTTAGAGAATATTAAAAGAGGTTCTGTTTAATTAACTTGAAGTACTTATAGGCGGCTCCAGATGTACAATAAAGTTGAGTCCAAAATTTCTGTTGTTAAACAAGATAGTTGTTAGGTGAGTTGGACCCCATTGTATGACCTTTTGCCCATGGCTGTTAAGTGAACCATGCAATCATTAAGCAAATCTGGCTTCCTCCATTGACTTTGCTAGTTGTAACTTTGAATGGTCATGTAGGAAGTTAGCACCTACCCCTCTCCTAGAATAATGAAATATTTTAGGAAACATTAAAAAGGCGGAATATTATATTTCCCTGGATGAGAAATGGAGAAACATGTGTTGGGGACAAGGCAGCTCCCTGCAGCTTCCTGCCTTCCCCACCTTTGTCAATGGGCCATTAAGGCCTCAGCCAAGCTCACTCATTTCCCCCCACCTTTGTCAATGGGCCATCATCTGCAACACAATAGGACCCATCTAGCAACAGAAACTCATCACATGGCAAGACTCAAGCAAGCTTGAGAGACAACCTACAAAGTTAGCTAAGACCCCTAGACCATCTGGGAGTTTGACAACCAATCAGGATACATTTCTTATACAGGAACAAGAAACTCAGAGGTAGGGCCCAACAGAGGGCATAAAATCAAGGCACTCCCAGCATCTCAGGATTCTTTGTTTTCTACTCAGGAACTCAAGCCATGTGTCCCTGTTCAGAAACTCAAGCCATGTGATTCCTGTCCGCCATTAAACCATCTTTCTAAGCAGTCTCCATGTTTCCAGTGCCTTTTTCCCCACTTGGAACTGAACCCAGAAGGATATTTCTTCCAACAGTCATTAAACAAATGTTTGTAAGTTTACAGGACTACTTGTAAAGGAATGATCACAACAATTTTCAGTTGGTGAAGGCTGTAGAAGATTGACCAGTTTCATATAAGATTACCATTGGAACTGGCTCAGTCATGACCAGCATAATAAACATTCATATGTCATTTTCTTATAGAAAACAGTTAAGCATAATACATTACAAATAAAATTCTACAAGCAGTATTTTCTCACCAACGTGATTTTCAATGGAATTAATTAACACAATCAGTGTAGACTTATCAAGCTCAGCTCCACAAATCATGAACATCATAAGACGATCCATACTTAATGACACATACGTTAGATGACTAACAGCTATGTATTCCTTTTCATACATAATCTACATGAGGTGAAAGTTCTCCCTGTGATATTTTAGTTGTGATAGCCCATTCCCACCTGCAAAATTAAGACTTGATGCTTCAGTCAATTGCTAAAGAAATTATGAACTAAGCTCACATGAATTATAGCTACTTCTTCACTGTCAGTTTAAAACTGTATTTTCAATATACTCACGTTTCGTGTAATGGATGTCTTTAAAAGATTTGTATCAGTAATAAAAGGATGCTCTCAAGGAGCGTACAAGTTTGCACAAATCTTTACTGCTGGTTGCCTTTGAATAATCATGAATGACATTAAATTATAGGCATCGATCAAAAACATCTCATAAAAAGCATATTCATCCCCACCCTATGTTACCAGGTGCCAACCATGGATACTTATATAACATAAATGAAAGTTAGTCGCCACAGAAATGAGATATTTAAGGAAAGCTGCTGGAGTGACCAGCAGAGATAAAATCAGAAATGAGATCATACAAAAACAGCAAATAAAGTGATTTGCTCATGTGGAGAGAACGTTTTGGGATTCTGCACCATATAAGGCAGGAGTGTCAAACTCAAGGCCTGCAGGTCAAATCCAGCCCACAGGGTACTTAGATCTGGTCCATGGGGCCATCCTAGAAACACCGAAGTACTGGCCCATGGTGACTCTGCCAACAAAAGTGGAGCTAGGGAGGGCTGCATACGAGTGATGTCGAGCTGATCACACTCACCCTGGCCATGCCCCCCAACACCCCTCCCAAGGTGAAACACAACCCTGATGTGGCCCTCAATGAAATCGAGTTTGACACCCCTGATATAAGGCATATACAAAAAGAGGAGAAAGATAGACCAAAGAACAAGGTAGACCCAGAAGAAGACGGAGAGACAACATCAAAGACACACTACAACAGCATCAAACAACAATGGTTGAAGCCTCAGAAGAGCAAGAACAATAACTTTGTATCTCCCTCAATACCTGAAGTGGTAAAAGAGGAAGTAAAGACAAAGAAGAGAAGAAATTCAAAAACAATGTGGTATTATAGCATGTTTATTTTCTTCCCAGAAACCCTTCTTGGAATTAAACTGTAACTATTGGTAAACTCATGTTCAAGTTCTGTAGAGAGATTTACTTCTCTTCTGCAGCAACCTGCTCTTATTGGAAAATGAAGAACTTTAATCAATGAGGATTTAATAATCAACAGAGGCATGTGGAGTGTTTAAGTAGTGTTATATTCACTGGCGGCATAGAGAGCCCAGCTGCTCTGCCAATGACAGTCACTGCTTGAGGAGAAGTAAAAGAATTTCAGCTCTTCATCTCCAAGGAGGACATGGGCCTCTCTGTGGGAAGCATTAGTCCCTTTGCTCCAAAGAAGCTGCAATGTTCCAGTTCATAGCCCAGTTGCCATTAAAAGCAACGAACTGACTTGCGGAAATCCAATCACATTCAGAAGGTTTGGGTGCTGTATTTCTTAAGCAGAAGCTCTGTGAAACGAGGTCTACTATGTGTTACACACAGAACAGCAGTCTCCACGCAAAAGTCTCCTGGAAACCCTTAGTGCCATGAAATACAGAATGTGTATTCTGCCCCAGGCAGGAAAATCATACAGTGAGCCATGTGATACATTACAGACATAAGTATAAATACCATATGGAGGTTGTTTTCAGTGATAATAAATGTTTCAGATTGATTTCAAGTAGGATAGAAATGCAAATAAGAACCTGGAAGAAAACCAAGCTGGAAACCAAACATTCTCTTTTGAGTTTTCCCCATGACTTAAATATTTCCTAATTTACTCAACATATACATGAATTCATTCTAGTCAATCAAATTGGATAAGCTGAATGCAAATGTTTCTGGCTTTCCAGAAATAAACCCCATGTTAGTTTTCAGGATCTCCACTAGTTGAATTCTTGAAAAGAATTCTTCTAATTCTTGAAAAAATGAAACCAGAAATTCTCTCTTCTCAATGGTGAGGGTTCCCCTAATGCTGTGATGTACATATTCTATACTGTCAGATTAAACTGATATATTTGTATTATTCTTGCTATCAGACTAGTGGATATCTTCAGAGGGGCTTTGGGTTGTACCAATAATGAATGAAGGCGAATGAATACATGTCTCATGTATCAGTATTATCAGTATAATGTGGTTGGATTCAATCTGAATCAGTCACCGGGATCAGTGGTTTTGTCTTCCAAGCTTTTGGATTCATCCTGGAGTCCATCTTCATGAGCAAACTCTGATAGAGAGAAGTTCCTTGAAGATGGGCTCCAGTACAAGTCCAAAAGTTTGGAAGACAAAACCACTAGTCCTGGTGACCAGATTGGATCCTGTACCAATAATGTTATCTTCTAGAATAAAGCTTCTACAATTTAGGAATATCCCAGCGTTTTGATTCTGTTTGCAGCATCCACTGTGCAAGCAGTTACATAAGTGTTTTCGCAACTGCTCAGAATTTTATTAGAATATAAATGCCTTATGATAGTTATTTGTGAAGTCAATGCTTGAGCAAGCAGTAGAAAAAGAATGACAAGTCTTTTTATTCCAGTAATATATTGAAAGAAGATAAAAGGATATGTTTTTCATTTGGTGTATAATTTATAATTGAACAGCACAAAAACTAAGAGTTGCTAACTGGTTTAGCTTTAAAAGGGGATGAAATAAATTCTTGGAGAATAAACCTGTCAATGGCTGCTAGTCATAATAACTATATATTACATCCACTATTGGAGCCAGAATGCCTATAAGCACCAATTGTTTCATGGAAGGTCATAAAAAGGGTCTTAACATCCCCTTCAATGCTATTTACTCTTATTTAGAAACACATGTTTATCAACTTTTATTCTTTACTTTCTGAATGGAGAACTACAAACCTAATTAAACTAGCACAGCTATATTTGGATTCCGGAAGAAGAATCCAAGAAAACAACCTTGCATGGGAGCTGTGTGACAAATCCAAATCAACACAGTTTCCCATCATTTTTTTATTATTTCCAACCAGTGTTGGGCCAGTCTCAGGTTAGTATTCTTCTCAAGGCCATATTTTCATATTTCCATCGCCACATCTCTTCTTTGGAAAACAACTCTGACTTTTGAGAGCTGTCTATTGTTTTGAGAACCTTTTTGTGACTTCTTCGAGGTCTGCCTGACTAGCTTGCTTTTAGCTGTTCTCACATACTCCATCTTTCATGCATTTCATTTTCACTGTGCATGTCTCTTTCACATACCTGCATGCATATATTTTTTTTGGTCCTTTGTTCCTTTTTTATTCACATTTTTTCAATGTTTCTGTTTAGTTTTGTTCTGTCTCTGTTCAATTATTTGTTTTCTTTCGGATTTTAATATTTATATCCCCACTGAAATTCAAAGGGTCCTTCCTGCCCTTTCAGAAAGCTGGGAAGACCTGGTTCTTCTCCCAGATGCTGAGCCAGGATGTTACTTAAGGTATATACAAGTGTAGTTGTGTTGAGAGTTTGTTATGATACTGAGCTATTGTATTATAGTTATTGTAACTTAGTCATATTTATACTCCAAAGTTTTATTATACATTTGTGAATAGTTATTAGCTCCCAGGGCTATACAGTTAAAATGGGCAACCGTACAAATTCTCTACACAAATAAATAAATATGCTTCTTATTAATTTCTTATAAACATTGGCTTGCTACTCAAAGTAGTAGTTGGCTCTTGCTTCTTACCTTTCCATATGTCATGAGCAGAGGGAATGGATCAGAAACATGACTTGCTTCTCCATACAACTTTAATTTGTTCCAGTGTATATGGATAGTTTCAGGTCTCTATTATAATCACCAATCTAAATAGTGCTTTTCTTCTCTTGGTTTAGCCCTTGTTAATCGTAAACAAAATTATCCTTTCTTTTAGGACTCTGCAACACTGACTATACTCTTAGCCCAGCTCCAGGCCTTTTCCTTAACCTAATTCCTGGAAGCAATATTAGAATTCATGTACTGTATAGTTTTAGTGCCTATGTGTGTATGTATGTATGTATATATATATATATATATATATATATATATATATATATATATATTATATATATATATATATATATACACATACATATATATATATATATATACACACACACACATACATATATATATATATATATATATATATATATATATATATATATATACACATACATACATATATATATATATATCTGTATGTCTATGTATAATCCTAATACTTAATGTCCCACTGAATTTAACATGATTTATTTTAAGCATGAGCTGATGGTGAAGCGGGAAAACCCACTTTCCCAAATGCAGGAGACAAGACCACAAAAGTTGGAGAACACAGGTTTATTTGCTAGCAAAGGTTCGGAGCATTCACATGTCAGATTCCGAACCCAGGGCTATGCCCGAGTGTACCTTTTATACATTTTGCAATTCTAACCACGCCAGAGGTGTTACACTTCTGACTCTATTTCCATATGTGGATACTATCTTACACAGTCTGTTACTTTCCATGAACACTTCTGCCTTGATGCTGGCCCTGACTCCCAGACCACCTCCTCATCTGATTCAGCCCACAACAGGCATGGAGCCAGCATCTGAATAACACTACTTGCCCAACATGGGGTAAAGATTTATAATTGGGTATTATCTACATGCCGATGTTACTGACACTGAATGATCTCATCCAGCAGTTTCATATCAGTGATAAATGGGAGAGGAGAGAGAGAGAGAGACAGAGAGACAGAGAGACAGAGAGAGAGAGAGAGATCCCCATGAGGTGCCTCACATAACAGGGACCTCTCTTCTCCAACACCACCAAATGGAAGAACTACTGTAAAACAATGTCTGACCTCTGGAGCAGTCCAGCAGAATACCATGGTCAATGGTATCAAACTCCATTGAGAGATTCCACAAGTGGAATCCTATCTCATTACTTAGCCCAGCCTAAACCCTGAGTGATATTATTATTCATACTGAAATGGAATTCAAATAGTTGGCTTTCTTTTCTGAAAAAGTAAGGAGGGGAGAGAGAACTATGGGTTGACCTACATAACATAGGTTATTTCATATTTAGACTAAGAAACAGCCATTTATATTTGTTTTTTATATACCTCTAGAAAGTGGGAGGGAGACACAGAGGGAGAGAAAAACAGAGAGAGAGAGAAACAGAGAGAAATTTAGGATAGGTTTCTCACCATAAACCAAATTTACAGTGTATTAAAAATTAGAAAAAGCAACATTTCTATTTTTTCTGGAATAGAAAAAAAATATTTATTGTTTAAGGGGAAAGTATGATATGTGCTCTGTCTCACACCTCTCATTTTGCCTTCTGCTGCATCTTGCAATATTTATTCCAATAGAATATATTATAACTTACCAATTGGGAACGCAACTCATCCTGACCCAAGTTCCCATGAAAAGAACTGGGTCTTGGTTTCTTTTCTAAAGGTCTGCAGGGTTGGGAACAACTATGTATCTCAGGCTGCTATCAAGGAAGCACATCTCCTGGCACATATGGTAGTATTATTTCAGAGAAAGGGCCTCTCTGTGGGACAGGGAGATATTATTGAGAGAAGGCATCCCAGAATTAACCCAGTTTTATATTTTGCTCCTTTATAACCAATATTTTGAATTGTACTCAATAGGGAACCAGCTCAGCTGGTTCCCTATTGAGTATGTAACATCAGTGTACAGATGTTAGTTGGGTATAATGAAAAATACCTATAGCCCTTCATCTGGTGCATTTTGAACCAATCAAGCTTCCAGATGGTCTTCAAGGACATCCCTCTTGTTCTCCTTCAGAATGAGATCTAGTTCCTAAATACCTTGGGGTTCTCTAGATACAGGTAGTCTTCAAGTTATGATCATAATTGAGCGCAGGCAATTAAGTGGATTTTGTCCCTTTTGTCCCCCACAGTTGTTAAGCACATCACTGCAGTTAAGTGAACCAGACTTCCCCCATTGGCTTTGCTTATTGAAAGCCAGCTGGGAAGATTATAAATGGTAAACATGTGACACCAGGACAGTGCAACTGTCATTGTTACTAGTTGCCAAGCACCTGAATTTTGATCATGTGATCATGGGGATACTGCCAGAGTCCTAAGTTGCTGCTGTAACTTCAAATCGGGTGAAATCCAAAATTTTTCCCTACCGGTTCTGTGGGCGTGGCTTGGTGGACGTGGCAGGGAAAGGATATTGCAAAATCTCCATTCCCATCCCACTCCAGGGGAAGGATACTGCAAAATCTCCATTCCCTCCCCTCCTGGGGGAAGGATATTGCAAAATCTCCATTCCCACCCCACTCTGGAGCCAGCCAGAGGTGATATTACTGTATACAGCAGCAACTGTGAAAGTGTGTCATCTTCCCTTCTTGAACATTTGCTGAAGTCTACAGTTCTAGTCTGCTGACAAGGCACACTTATTACTACAGATCTGGTGGTTTCTTTCCTGGTCCATTGTAACAATATATGGGCAGCTCTTCCTTTGTCATCCACTGGCTTTGGTCCAGAACTTTGTTATACACATTGTTCAGATCTTCCCTCATCTTTCTTTCTTCCATAGGGTTTTACATGCTCTTTCATAGGGCCAGAGCGTAAATTAAGCTCCTGGTGGTAACATTCAATGCCTTCTTCATATCCTGATTCCTATCTTGGCATAATGTGTTCTGTTTTTAAATACAGCATGATTAGCAAACAGTCTTCTTTCCATTTTCTTTTCACTTGTTCCATCCTGATCCTGTAGATTTCGAGGCAAGGGTTATGAGTGATGGACTTCCTTTCTTCTTCTATTCTGACACACCACATCTTCAGATACATTAAGAAAGATACAAAAACTCATAAAGCAGAATGATCAGTGGAAGTAGATGTGAATAGATACTGAAAGTGGAGTCAGTAAATTTAGATGGTATAGTTAGATGGTTGTAAATCTTAGAAATAAAATTAGAAGTTTAGTGTTTTAGTTGTATAAATGTGTGACAAAATATATCAAGATGTATATTGACCTTATTGCTTCCATATTGTTCTCACCATTGTTGATTTTTCACTTGTTAATTTTAATTGTGATAGGATCACAACCTAGTGGGGATATATTATAAAATTGTGTTGTTTTGTTTTGTTTGTCTGCACAGTATTATTTAATAGTACCATAGTCCTATTAATTAATTTTTAAAAAGTCAGACTTCTAGAACATCATTCTATCTCATTCCTACATAACTTTCTTATAGGTAAATGAGACTTACTCTTTGGTAAATATATTGATACAATTGTACTATTTTTTTTTCCTACCAATGGGTTATGATATGATATCTTCGTTTAAACAGATATTTTGAAAATGTTGGTTTGAAAGTCATTTGGAAAATCAAGTGTTGTTAACTCTCACTACCCAAGAGCATCTGTTGTAGTTTATTCTAAATATAATATATTCTTCCAAGGTTTTTATCATGAAAGCTAAAAGCAAGCTCTGTAGTAGAAAGGGTTTTAACAATGATGGTGATTATTAATAATACAGTATTTTGCTTTGAGAATCTTATTATAGAGTTACAACTTGCTTAGAAATAATTACAACACCTGTAGGATAGTCAATAGTTTTGTGATCTAAAAAACAAAATCATTGATGTCAATGATTTTGTATTGTTGCAGTCAACAAGATTGCAACCCTACTTTAAAAATATTGCTGCTGAGTTAGTAGAAATGGTAATAGTGATATGGGCAGAATAACAAGTGGTACAAGGTTAACCAATCTCTGTGAACCAATAAAGTATTCTGATGAGCTGATAAATCAAATGAGTAAGAGAATTCTCTGGAAGCTACCCTGCAACTTGGAAAATTACTTGTCATGGCAACAGGCAGGCATCACTGCTGAAATTACAACCCTGGAGCAAAGAGATTGATCTAATTTGCACAATGAATGAGGCCTATTTACAGGAAATCTATAAGAAATTTGCAGTGGGGAATAGCAAGAAAGAAATATAAATAGTTAAAATCTGGCAAATATTCTAAATTAAGAAGGAAGAAAATTGCTTTAGAAAATGTCAAGTAGGTGATAAACTTGGCCAAAGGCAAAAAAAAGAGTAACATTTTGAATATATGTGTGCATGTATACTCACACACATGTACATACCTTGCTTTTGCCATCTTCTTCATTAAAGGGCACAGAAGGTCATTTTATAAGCATCTGCTATGCTTTGTAAGAGTTGTGCTTCTCTATAGTAGAGTAAAATAACCTGGCGGGGGGGAGAGCAAAACTACTTATTATGACCATGTTCAAAGGAATACAGTGAAGAAGAGTATTAAAGAAAATTCATTTTTTTTAACCACCTTTTCTTTCTGTGTGTATAGATCAAAGCTTGAAGTGTGTAAAGAATTGTTGTGTATCACGCAGAGTTGCCTCCGGTGAGATGGGTGACTATATATTAAATAAAATAAGAGGTATTACTGTGGTTGAATCTCTAGCTAGACTGGAGGGGAGTGTGAAGAGGGGGCTGAGCTTAGAGTCCTGGCACTGCAGAAAATGGCATCTAGAATCCTTGAAGCCTTAACTGACCCTTCCCAAGAGAATTTAGTCAGTCTGATAAGATTCTTGTAACATAGATGACTGACAATGGAGCTCTGTTTGGGACTATTCATGAGTGGTTCATGTTGCTTGCCTCTGATATGACTCTTATGACGCAGATGGTCAAGGCAAGGCAGGCCTCTAGAGAGAGTCCTTTATTTCTTTCAACAAATGGTCCAGCAAATGGCCCTCCAACAACCGGTAAGTCTCCACCCACACACTACCACAAAGGCATTCAACTTCAGCCCCTATAGTACAAATAAAGACTACAAAGTAAGGGCAAGGTCCAAGCTTCCAAGTCTAGCCCACAAGGCAAAGTCCAGGCACAAGACAATTAATTAATTAATTGTCAAGTACATATTAGATAATATATATAAGCATGAATTGAATACATAAAAGGAATACAATTAAAGGGAACATTAGGACAGGGATAGTAGGCACAGTGGTGGTCTTATGCACGCCCCTTACAGACCTCTTAGGAATGGGGTGAGGTCAACAGTAGACAGCTTTAGGTTAAAGTTTTGGGGGTTTTGGGTTTGAGACCACAGAATCTGGTAGTGCATTCCAGGCATTAACAACTCTGTTACTAAAGTCATATTTTCTGCGATCGAGTTTGGAGCGGTTCACTTTAAGTTTGTAACTATTGTGTGCTCGTGTATTGTTGTGGTTGAAGCTGAAATAGTCAAGTTCAATGGCAGTCCTCAGGGCAAAGATAAGGTCCAAAGCAGGAAGCAGTTCCAAGGGCACAGTGAAGCAAAGGCTAAAAGCAGTCCACAGAAGAAGGGCTAGGTCCAGGGGTGAAATGCTCCCGGTTCGGACCGGATCGCCTGATCCGGTAACAATGGAGGTGGGTGGTTCAGAGAACCGGTAGCAAAAATCCCTGCCCCCCCCCCCCATGCCCAGCTGAGCTGCACAATCATCAGAGGCTTTTTTTTTTTTTTTTACTTTTAAAAGCATTTTTTCTACAACCTCTTTGGTGGAAAAAATGCTTTTAAAAGTAAAAAAAAAAAGCCTCTGATGATCACGCGGCTCAGCTGGGATCATCAAAGGCTTTTAAAAGAGAAAAACCTTTTTTTTTCTTTTAAATGCCTCTGACGATCCAAGCTGAGTTGCCTGATCGGCAGAGGCATTTAAAAGAAAAAAAGTCTCTGCCGATCAGGCAACTCAGCTTGGATCGTCAGAGGCATTTAAAAGAAAAAAAGGTTTTTTTTTCTTTTAAATGCCTCTGACGATCCAAGTTAAGTTGCCTGATCGGCAGAGGCATTTAAAAGAAAAAAAGTCTCTGCCGATCAGGCAACTCAACTGGGATTGTCAGATCCTTTTGAAAGCATTTATTTAACAACCTCTTTGCTAAAGAGATTGTAGAAAAAATGGTATTAAAAGTTTTTAAAAAATTGGCCACGCCCACCCAGTCACATTACCCCCCTCCACCAAGCCACGCCCACAGAACCTGTAGTAACAAATTTTAGATTTCACCACTGGCTAGGTCTCTTCTTCTTCTCTTCCTCCAAGTCCGATGGGGCCATGACAATTACATATTTTCTCTCTGTCTCTTGATTGTGCAGTCAGCCAGATATTTAGACTGAATGTTCATTTTATCTATCTACATCTCTCTCTCTCCCTCTCTCTCCCTCTCTCTCCTCTCTCTCTCTCTCTCTCTCTCTCTCTCTCTCTCTCTCTCTCTCTCTCACACACACACACACACACACACACACACACAATATACACAGAGTTCAGCTATGAAATGTCCAGCCTTCTTACTGCACACATGTTTTATTTATTCATTTATTTATATTTCATATTTCTAAACCATCTATCTCCTTCCCTATAATTCCCAGCCACCCTATCCAGCATGGGTAGTGATGAGGGAGTTCACTATGATCTGCTCATAGCTTCCACCTGGAATATAATATTAATCTATATTGTTATCAGAGATTGACAAAACATTTTCCAGAAAGTTTTATGGGAATCTTTGCCTATTTTACCTGGTGATAAATACAGGTAGTCCTCAACTTACGACCACAATTGAACTCAAAATTTATGCTGCTAAGTGAGAAATTTGTTAAGTGAATTTTGTCTCATTTTACGACTTACTTAACATTTGTTAAGTAAATGACTCAGTTCTTAAGTTAGTTATATGGTTGTTAAGTGAACCTAGCTTTCCCATTGACTTTGCTTTTCAGAAGGTAAGTTGACAAGCATCAGAATTTTAATTACATGACCATGGAGACGCTGCACAGAGGGGGTATTCACTTACCTTCACTATCAGTTCACAAATGTGAGCGTGCACGCGCCTCCTCCGTTCATGCGCAGGGCCTTCCGCGCATGCACAGAGCATCAAAAATGGGACGTGATTACAACTGAGCGGATGGGCGGAGACTCCCGCCACCACTACCGGTTTACCTGAACTGGATACAACTGGCTGAATACCACCGCTGATGCTGCAAGAGTCATATATGTGAAAAAAACTGTCATAAGTTTTTAGAGTCATTGTAACTTCGAATGGTCACTAAACAATCTGCTGTAAATTGAGGACTACCTGTAGTCCTACTTGTTCAGAATCTCTTTTCCACTCCCAAGTCTGAAAGTTAGACAAGACTCTAGGATGGGGGTTCCTACATTTTTCCCCATTACACTTCTCTTTAGTATAATTTTAGTATGCATTCCTTCCCTAAAGATTCAAATGGTAAAATGATCCCAAATAAACAGTTAATACCAGGCAATAAAACTTGGAGAAAAGATAGATTTATTGTATCCATGTAATTAAAAGATTCTTCACACATTCTCTGGGCTCTGTTTATACCTTTTCCAAGGGAAGGGCACCTCAGAATTTGGGAAACCATACTCTAGGGTCTCAATTTCACCTTTGGGAAGTGCTCTCAGAATCTCTCCAAAGTGTGACTAATAAAAACAAATAATAACTAGATTTTATTTATTTATTCATTTTAGGAAATTTATATTTCCCCCTATTCACACTTGGCGACTCAGGAATATAATTTTAAGACTTAACTTGATTATACTACAATGATTTTTCAAAAGAAAAAGGGCATGATGAAATAGCATAAGATCAACGAACGAATGAAAATGCTCAAGCATATTCTACTCTTATGGAACTGTTAGTGTTGAATCTGATCTACTGACTATTTTGTATTTATTAATATATGCTTATATAAATTTAAAAAATGGAGAAATACAGCAATGGGACATGTATTGACCAGCAATTAAACAGGATTAACTGAAACTGATGATCTTAACAAAACCAAAATGAACACAACGTATTTCAGATAATAAACATTATCTGAAAAATATGGTAAACCTTATATGTAATTACATTGCTTTAGCAGATGAAAAACTGCTTCTATAAATAACTACAGTATGCACCATAGAAATACTCTGGGAAATCAAAGTCCTGAGGTACAATCGTTTTGAAATTCCATTTAGAATTGCCTAGTATAGATACAACTGTACTGTACCAATTATTTAGTGAAAATGAAACTATAGCCAGTCCTAGTTTTAAAATGCATGAGGCTTCAAACATTCTATTGTCTCTGCATGTTTTATTAAAAACTAGCAAACAGGGTAGTATCTAAAGTTATAAGGCAAAGATGCTTTATTTCATGTAGGTCATTAAACAAAACTGGCAGAGACGTCACTGAGAAGTTTTAGGAATAATTGTGGTGTTAAAATTAAATTGAAGGCTATTTGTAAATAAATTTGGTAGAATCTTAATTTAAAAAAGTAAATGATCCATACTAGATAAATTAACAGGTTTGTCGCTTGTAAGAGATCTTTGATATGTCCCTTGAAATTTGTACAGGACCTGTCACATTGACATTTCATTTATGGCATTCACTCCTCCCCCATGTTTTGGAGACAGTTTGAACAGTCGAGTTGGATATGAAACAATGAAATCTTACATGGTGTACAATGGACAAAGAACGACAATTAAGGTTCAATGCCAGCCTTAATCTTTTGGGTGGGGAAAGCTTGGAAGCTTTCAGGTTCGGGGTTTCCCAGATGTACCAATATGAAATGGAACTTTGAGGAACTTCTAGCCTTGGAGTCTTCTTTCGTTGTGGGTGTTACTTGGGACCCTGACAGTTACATTTGTAATAACTATATACAACCTGTCGAGCCTAGCAACCTGCTCTACATCGCTAATGCGTGCTGAAATCATCGAGGGACATATACATACTTGGTGGTGGTGGCACTGGGTGAAGGCGGCCGTATGCGGGGTGTGGGGTGGTGGTATCGGGTGCGACGGGATTAGGGCCGTTCCGGAGGACACAGCGGCAGCACCTTCCAGAACACGCTGAAGACCAACTACGCCCCTAAAAGAGGGGCGTGGTAATAAACAAGGGCGCAGTCTATGCCCCTAAAAGAGGGGTGTGGTAACAAACAAGGGCGCGGTCCTAATGAGTTAATGGAAAGATGGGCTATATAAACGCCCCATTCTTGGTGTAACGTAGTGCCGATTTCAATTGTGTTTACGAATCACAGTGTGTAGCCCGATGCGGATGCGAATAAATCAGTGTGCCAAAAGAGCTGAATAAGGCTGTAGCTGTGTTTTGATTGCATCTCGCACGGCATTCCTGAGACAACCTTGACAATTTATGATGTGTTTAATGCCAATGGTACATCCTCTTATAAAAAATAAAACCATCTTAATGACTTTTGATTTTTTTTTTCCTTTTCATTCTCATGGGATGCTACAGATCACATTTGTCCTGAGAAATACAATATTCTTGCAAGCAAAAAATATGGTTATATAGTAAGTGGCCTTGAAAGTTTGAATTAGATCGCCTACCACTTTCCAAGAAGGCAGGTGAGATGTATACCATATATTTGTCAATGCTAGGGGAATGCCAATGAGAAAAAGAAAAGATTTTATTTATTTATTATTTAAAGGTTATATTCTGACATTCTGACTGCTGAAGTGGTTCTGGGCTTGAAATTTTTATAAGACTCTCCTTGAAGTTCTATCAGGTGTGAAATCCAGCAGGTTCTAACAGGTTCTGGAGAACCGGTAGCAGAAATTTTGAGCAGTTCAGAGAACCGGCAAACACCACCTCTGGCTGGCCCCAGAGTGGGGTGGGAATGGAGATTTTGCAATATCCTTCCCCCAGGAGGGGAGGGAATGGAGATTTTGCAGTATCCTTCTCCTGGAGTGGAGTGGGAATGGAGATTTTGCAATATCCTTCCCCTGCCATGCCCACCAAGCCACACCCACAGAACCAGTAGGGAAAAAAATTGGATTTCATCCCTGTGTTCTATGTCTAAAATACTTATTGTATCATAGTTCTAGTCCTCTTTGTGTTGTTAATGAGTACACCGCATGTTTTCTGTAGTTATACCACATTTATATTCCAGATCAGTGTTTCCCAAAAATAAACCTCATCCATTTTCTTGCTAAAGTAAATCTTTATAGAAGTCTGATATTCATTCAAAATGAATTCATTCAAAATGAATCATTCATTCAAAATGAATGTCCAGTTTCAAATGCAATCTGGCAACCATTTTTCCAATATCTATCGATTACATCTTCTTACTTTTGTTTCCATTCTGTCTGTTCACCAACTCATATCAAATGTCATTTTCCAGGGAAATTGACAACTGTATAGAATAATGAGCTCCTATTTGTTCATATCAAGGGAATTTGCTTAACTTTAAAGCAGAGCATTGTGGTACTTGTGAATTGTACTGGACTGTATTTAATAGAGTCCATTCTTAACCATTGCTTTAGAAATGTGCAATTATTAGCACAATTAGTTTGCAACTGCTAAGTGTTGCAAGTTGAACACTTAAAAATCTTCAATGGATTTTTCAAGTGTTCAATTTGAACACTCAAGCTGATCAATTTTGCCTGACTTTATTATGCTACACTGCCTACCATCACTTTCTCTGCTTCTAAGGATAAAAAAAAATGAGGTTATTAAAGAGATAAGAGCAAAACAGGTAGTTGAAAGTAAAAAAAAAAAGTAATTTGCAGAAAGAGATGCAAACATTTTCCCTTTTAAGTGAACATAATCTCACTGAGAGACTTTGCTGGACTTTACAACTCTGGCAGTTATTTTTAGCTGAAAATTATGAGTACAAATGGTTTCACAGATGGAATTGGGATTGCATCATTGATTTGAACAGAGTAGTTGCACTATAAAGCATATTGCTCCATCTCTAAACTATTTCGGGTGCAATTCCTCATTATAATTCATTATCCACCATATAGTATAAAAGTAGGCAAAACGGGTTTTAACCAGAGGAAAAAATGTACTTGACAAGGCATTTATTTGATTAGATGTAATGCTATGTAGGTTTTCCCAGTTGCAATGTATGGCTGTGAAAGTTGGGCCATAAGGAAGGCTGAGCGCCAAAAAATTGAGGCCTTTTAACTATGGTGCTAGAGTCCCTTGGACTGCAAGGCGATGAAATCGGTCAGTCCTAGAGGAGATTAACCCTGACTGCTCTTTAGAAGGCCATATCCTGAAGATAAAACTCAAATACTTTGGCCACCTAATGAGATGGAAGGATTCACTGGAGAAGAGCCTAATGCTGGGAAAGATTGAGAGCAAAAGAAGAAGGGGATGACAGAGAATGAGGTGGCTGGATGGAAGCAGTCAGTGTGAGCTTAAATGGACTATGGGGGATGGTAGAGGACAGGAAGGCCTGGAGGAATGTTGTCCATGGGGACACGAGTCAGACACGACTTCACAACTAACAACAACAATGCTATTTGGGAAAGGCCTAGAGAGACAGGGGGAGAGGTGCTGTCTAGGGAATGGTCAGGGCATAGCCAATAGCTGCATAATGAGCAGACCAAGAGTTTCAGAAGGGATCCTCCCTAACTTCTCAGGCTGTAAAAGAGACAGAGGGAGATTTCTATTATTAAATGTGCAAGATTGTATTAATGTATCTTTACAATTAAATAGTATTTAGTCATTTGGTCATGTTTCCTCTCTGGTCTGCCTGGAAAGGCTTCTATCAACAGAAGAGAGAAATAAATTTGTATTAAAAACCAAGGATCCCATCTACAGAAGGATGGGTGTAAATCAAATAAATAAATAATCTTACAGTTTTACAAGTTTTACTCCAGCAGTCAATATATTGATTAGGTGATGGCATAGAACTTGACTAGCGATTTGATAAAAAGATACAAACCAAATATGTCTCTTTTCCTACTGCGAAATTAGCAATATCAGTAAAGCGTGAGAGTGCCCATAAGAGGGGCATTACAGAAGGGCATGGCTTACCCTTTCTTTGCCTTCTAGCTTTTCAGGATAAATATGTTTTAATTAGGAATGGATTAAGATATGTCAGCCATGCAATGGCAAAACATTAAACCTGGTAAATGCAAAGGTCCGACAGTGCTTTGACACAGTGATCTTCAAGAGATAAGCAGGCACAACATGCTTATTTTTGGTTTCCTCTCCATAAAGATCTAAACTTTTCTGTCTTTGGAAATCCAGAAATCAAAACCTTATCTGTTAGGATTTTCATCCAAATGAAAAGGAATTTATCATCCAGATTAATGGGATCTGATCACCTTGAATAAATGTAAGCTTTAACCATAATTTAATCTTGGACCACAAATTAAACCACTACAGTTCTTGTTCACCTCAGCTGAAGTGTCAAATTTGGAAAAGTCTTAGGGATATGAGGATAGATCCTAGAAATTTAGTATTATATTCAATGAACTGAATTTCTTGTGAGTACATTTTTGAGAACCACACAAATCACCTGAAGCATCTTGTTTTTGTCTCAAAAACTTACATGGCAGTCAAAATATAAATATTTCTTCTTGCAAGGAAACATCAAAAAACAATAACCATACTTCTTTGAGTGTGTTCAGCAGAGAACTGAATATATTTGGGCATTCACTTATTGAACTCATCTCAAATTATCTAAGTGCCAGAGCTCACTGTAACAACATTGCCAAAAAAGCATTAAAAATTGTTAATCTTACGTAGCTTCTTCTCCGGTAATATTGAACTGCAAACCAGGGCATACAAAACTTTTGCTAGACCAATTCTTGAATACAGCTCATCTGTCTGGAACCCACACTGCATATCGGACATTAATACAAGCGAACGAGTCCAGATATATTTCACGAGAAGAGTCCTCCACTCCTCTGCTCGCAACAGAATACCTTATGCCACTAGACTTCAAATTTTGGGATTAGACAATTTAGAACTTCACTGTTTTCAGTCAGACCTAAATGTAGCACATAAAATTATCTGCTACAATGTCCTACCTGTCAATGACTACTTCAGCTTCAACCACAACAATACATGAGCACACAATAGATACAAACTTGTGGTAAACCGCGCTAAACTTGATTGCAGAAAATACGACTTCAGTAACAAAGTCATTAATGCCTGGAATGAACTACCTGACTCTGTGGTTTCTTCCACTAACTTCCAAAACTTTAACCTTAGACTGTCTACTGTCAACCTCACCCTATTCCTAAAAGGTCTCTAAGGGGTGTGCATAAGCGCATCAGCGTGCCTACCGTCCCTGTCCTAATGTTCCCTTTTATATATATCCATTTCATGTATTCATAATTATGTTTATACTTATAACTGTTACCTATTACATGCTTGATGAAATAAATAAATAAATAAATAAATAAATAAATAAATAAGTAAATAAATAAATAAATAAATAAAGTGGATGGTGCATTGTAGTATTACATACACTTTACATATAAAGTATTACTACAACCTATACTTTATGTCAGGCATGAAGTGTTACTCTTGAGAAAAGCCTACCTCTGTGAAAAAGATGCATCATCAGTTTACAATTTGTCTCCCATGATCCCAAGCTACAATATCAGCCTCCATATCAATTCCCTGGAACCCATCTGAATCATGAAGGATTAGCAAGTACTGTCCATTATAATGTAAGTTCAATTATCAGGCTATAGCCATTTGTAATATAAATCCCTCACTTAATTACCATCATTAGTTCCTGATAATTTCTTCAAAGTCATAAGTGTAAGCTGTGAAGATCTCCTATTAAGTCTAAAGAGGTATATCAGCTCACTGCAGAATCGCATCCTGTACTTTACAGGATGTGATTTGCTTTTAACTGGCAGGCTACTGCATAATTTCAACACTTGCCCATTGATTTCAACACTTGCCCATTGAATACAGGAACATCCATTATCATCCAAGACCATATGGATAACCCTTGTCATCCATATGGTCTTCTGCCATCTACATGCACTGGTCAGTTTTTTCACATCTCACAGAAAAGTTTTTGATGTCCTTCTTCTCTCACAGGATGAAGTTTAATATGACAAGAAGAAAACAAAAGCTTGAAGCTAACTTGTCTGTCTGTTAATGCTCCTGAAACAATTATAAACACAGAATCACCCAACATCTCTCCCCCACCCCAGTAAACATTGCTGGGGCTATTCATTCTTCTCTGCAGGTGAAAGACCGGATTCCTATCCTTCAGAATCAGGACCACAAGAAATCCTCCCACTTTATATCCCAAAGATTTATTTCTTCAGATTCTGAAAGAGCCATGTCTACCTAGAGATCAGCTTCTGTCAATCTCCTAGTATAGGCATATGTTCTGGGCTTTTGTTCCCTCTCCAGAGTCTGAAAATGTCATCAGAAACTACCAAAACATCTAGAATGGATATTAAATCAGATTCTATGACCAACCAGTACTTTATTGCTGGGTCGTATTGAACATGGGTCCAAACCTGATGAGGACAGGGCAACATCACATGCTTTGCAGATATATTATTTTCTTCTGTTCAAATTTGCAAACACAGACAATGAGCAGTTGACTATTGAAGAGGTACAATTTTGTATTGCTGTTTGCATTCTTGAGTGAGCTTTTTTCACCTCCCATCTGATATCTAAAGCAAAATTACCAAATGAGCATTTCCCCCTCTTGACTTATCTATTCTCATAAGCATTTTAAGGAAGCAAATATTAAATCCTGTGTGTGCCTATGATATATGTAACCCCCTGCTTCATCCATAATTCCTAACTTTTTTCTATTTATGAATATAGATTTTAGGCAAAAGCATATGTAATTAATAGTCATCGTACCATCCAGTCTCAAACTGAAGTGATGATAAAAGATGGTTAGTTAATTCTCTGGTGGGCAAAAAAATAAAAATAAAAATTTAATAAAATAAAAAAATAACTTGTTTTCCTGCAGTCAAATCTTAGGATCAGGTAGCCATTTGCTCCATGACTTTTTTCAGTTTCAGCCCTCTTCTTTCCAGGATATGCCCTCAAATGCTTTGGTAAGGTGTGCCCTGATCTCACCCCAAAGTCCATAAATTGGCATATGCTCAGTTCCTTTTAGGTTTACCAACCACTCTTATTCTAGATTTGGGCTGTCAAATTCGCGGCCCATGGGCTGGATGCATCATGCGCTGGCCACGCCCATGCCCAGGTTAGCAAAGGGGAAAAAAGTCCAATACGAGCAGGCAGTTGGACTAGATGACCTCCAAGTTCCCTTCCAACTTTGTTACGGTTTAAAAAAAAGACACCATCATGACGACATGAGTTTGACACCCCTGTTCTAGATGGAAATCATCAGAATTTAGTTCAGCTTCCACGTTACTACAATTGGATCCCCAAACATGGCAACTTTAAGACTTATGAACTTCAACTCTCAGAATTCTCCAGACAACATGGCTTTTAAAAACTTTTTTTTAAAGTTGCCTAATTTAGAAACCCTATAGTACCACATACACCTCCATTACTGAGTCTAAAATTCTCTCTGATCTTAAGATCTCATTCCTTTTTTGTGGTCCTCCTTCTCCTATGTCCCATTACAATTGTTCCCTATCTTCAGTTTCATATCATCAAAGCAAAGCATAAAGAATATTGTTAGGGTTTATTCTTTTCTCCACCCAAGGCCAACTATGAGCCGCGGTGGCGCAGTGGTTAGAGTGCAGTACTGCAGGCTACTTCTGCTGATCACCAGCTGCCAGCAGTTTAGCAGATCGAATCTCACCAGGCTCAAGGTTGACTCAACCTTCCATCCTTCTGAGATCAGTAAAATGAGGATCCAGATTGTTGGGGCCAATACACTGACTCTGTAAACCACTTAGAGAGGGCTATAAAGCACTATAAAGTGATATATAAGTCTAAGTGTTAATGCTATTGCTACAGAGTTCACCAAGCTGCAAGGATTCTTCCCTAGACCTCACCAAAGCTTCAGCTGTGTTTTATGAACCTCCCAGTCACAAAAAGCAGCTTTAGCAAAAAGTAAAGAAGATGCTGAGTCACTGACCTTCCCTGGTAAGTGACTATTGACTGCAGTGATGTGTGACAGCCGCACTACACAAATAGCTATGCTTTAATGCCTCAGTATCTTCTTTTATTTACTGTCCAGCAAAATTCTCTTGCTCCTTCTCTTCCCTCAGGCCTCTTGTAATCAAATCCCAGACATGTATTCTGATAGCTTCAGAGTGTACCGATTCCTTTCATTGCACTTGATGAGAACATTACCTGAATAGATGAAAAATAAATCTAAATATTGGCCATGCATTCAAAACCTAATATTGGAGAGCATGAGAAAAAAGACTGAGTAATGAACCAAGGGCAGCTGGGACAACAGAGAAAATGAATCTAGAGCTACTGGAAATCTCTGGGATATTTGTGGGAAAGTGCAAGAATGTATGATTCTCACTTGAACAATATCAGAAACTCTTCCAAATTCTTTTCTATTACTGAATAGTACTCATGACATAAAGTTCATGGTAACCTAGAGTAAGTTTTAATGTTGAAAGACTACAAATTCTGTTCAGTTTTGGCCCTTGAAACAAATTCCTAGGCTCATAATTGCCCAGTTCTTGGAATGAGTTTTGAGCCTTGGTTTGAAGGTCTCTGAGTACTCATAACTACAGCTCAAATGTGGCAATCTTGAAGTTAGTGCAACTATACTTGAAATAAAGATTAGAATCAGGAAAAACAAACTCCCTCACTTTTAACTCCAAGATGAATAGATTTCTGCGCACACACACACACTCGTCCCATACTCTAGGGCAGGGGTGGGCAACTGTGGCCCTTTTACAACCTGTGGACTTCAAATCCCATAATTCCTGAGACAGCCAAGCTGGCTCAGGAATTCTGGGAGTTGAAGTCCACAGGTCATAAAGGGGCCATATTTGCCCACCCCTGCTCTAAGGCATTGCTGATGGCTGTTTGCTGTTTGCTGCATGCTGGGACTGTTTACTGTGAAAGAGCTGGTTCTTGATATCTTATGCAATAGTCATATTGCAGTAATAAAATCGAGACACAAGAATTCCATTTGCCTTTAAAAGAATGTTTAATTTCATTGCAAGTCTGAAGACCTTTTCTATAGAACAGGGGCAGACATAGATAGTCAGTAACACTCTTCCTCTACTTTTCCAGTCTCTGCCAATTGGTAGTTTTAGTATGAAATGAAACAAAATGCATCTATAGCAGAGGTGGTATTCAGCAGGTTCTGACCAGTTCTGGAGAACCGGTAGCGGAAATTTTAAGTAGTTTGGAGAACCGGTAAATACCACCTCTGACTGGCCCCGCCCCCATCTATTCTCGCCTCCCGAGTCCCAGCTGATCGGGAGGAAATGGGGAATTTGCAGTAACCTTCCCCTGGAATGGGGAGGGAATGGAGATTTTACAGTATCCTTCCCCTGCCATGCCCACTAAGCCACGCCCACAGAACTGCTAATAAAAAATTTTGAATCCCATCACTGATCTATAGATATTTAGGGTTCAGCCAACAAGCTGGTGGTTGTGGTGGGGAAGGAAGCAAAAGCCATAGCTTGCCTGTGACCATGTGCTTTTTAAGGAATATTATTTATGGATGACATTTTTATTTTACTTTTCTTCCAGAGAGTTTAGGGCAGCCTGTGCCTTCATTTTATCTTTACAATATTCCTTTGGATAAATTAGGCTGGGTTTCACTCAATCTGCTGAGAAGCAACATAGCTTGTCTTGATGGATTGTAGAGGCTCAGCCACTGGGATGTGTAAACCAAGGCTTATGATTTAGTGAGTCGTGCAGATTCAGCCAGTTGCAGTTTATTCAGTAAGTGATGGCTGACAAAATAGTGCCAATTCAGCCAGTTTGTAGCTACTCCAGGGTCAGTGCATTGCTTTCCTTGGTCCTAGTCATCCAAGCGCCACTGTCATAATGGCTCTCCAATGCACAAATGTTTTCTTTTGGAGATATATTGGCTAAAGAACATCTGACCTTTAGAAACATACCTTACAATTCCAGGTGAGAACCACTTGTTGTAAAATAGGATGGACATGCTTTCTTGATACTTTAAAGGGCAGGTGTTTGCTTTTGTTTTAGCTTCTAATTTGCTTGTGTAGCACCTACTCAAATATTTAAAATCCAATCACTTATTAATTAGACTAATAATTATACAGGAAGGGCTGAAACCAGATAGATTGTTGCTCTAATATCTAAGTGAGCACATGCACATGTTGATATATTAATTTGAGGTTCTGCTCCAATTAGAGTTAGGAGATTCTCTCTTTTAGAATTACTGTATATATTTTCTTGCTTCAAACTGCCTTACAGATCATTTAATCTCTTTTCATTTTAGATGAAATTATTGGAATACAGAAAGCCAACCCTTATGTTTTGTCTCTCCTGGCCATCTTGTTGAGTTGTGGGTTAGTTTTGTAGAGAGAATCCCACTTCTTTTCAGTGAGATGCTTCACACCAAAGAGGTAACACATTTACTTCCGCTAGTAAATTTTCCACATTGTCCTGGGCCTGATTCAGGAATTACAATAGCTGACAGAAAGAGACAAAAGTTATTTCTGCACACACACACACACACACACACTGTGTTAGATGAGCAGTGAACGTCACCAAGTTTTTAGAAGAAGGGTGTTGTTTCTTGAGGAACATCTGTGAAAGGATGTGTTATATAGTCCTTTGTTGAAGTAAAGCTTCCCTCAAAATTTTGCACAGTCCAACTATTGATGATGCCCCAGATCACAGTCTTGATATACAGTTTAATGCTGAACAACTTAACATTGCAGAATTGGCTTTGGGATTTCTTAGATTTTTCCTTATGAATATCTTACAGTACTTAACTTTAGTTACAGAGATTTTGTTTTGCTTTTGTCTTTGTGTTGTTTTTGAGCTGTCATTATTGCTAGATGAAATGAAGGATGCCTGCCTATTGTTTGCACTATATTTTCTATTACACAGTTTTCCATTTTTGGAAACTTCTCCAGCTAACGACCATCCTACATTTGAAAAAGTTGACCAGGATGCTTCTTCATTGTTGTTGTTTTTGAAATAAAAATAAGTGAAAGCTTATTTGGAAATTTATTTCAAAATTTTGAAAATTAAGTGAAGCATGGAAAGGTTGGGAGACTGCAGACTCCTAGAGTAAATACTCCTTTATATAGTTACACACATGCACCTTAACTATCTCACATATGAGCCTTGACATCATATTAATTCTACCAATGAGAACTTCACTGAAATTTTCTTATTTAAAAGAAATGTAAAAGATACACAGTGGTGCAGTGGTTAAAATGCAGCATTGCAGGCTAATTCTGCCGACTGCCAGCAGTTTGATTCTCACCAATTCAAGGTTGACTAAGCCTCCCATCCTTCCAAGGTCGGTAAAATGAAGACCCAGATTGTTGGGGGCAATATGCTGACTCTAAACTGCTTAGAGAGGGCTGTAAAGCACCGTGAAGTGGTATATAAGTCTAAGTGCTATTGCTGAAAAAATAATTTTGATACAAGAAGTGGAAGCAAAAATATGCAGAATATTTTTTTCTATATAGCACTAATCGCCTCCAGAAGTAGGATATTATCAAAAGTGGGAGAACATTTTCCCAGGGACAAGCACCAGACTGTTTCTTAGATTGTCCTTCCGAAATGGGGTCACAACTAACTGGAACATATTACTTTCTTTCCTTTCATTGAACTGTAACAGATTAATTGAGGAGAGTTAAATAAGGAAAGGACTCTGACAGTTTTTTTCAGCAACTTCACGGAAGGACAAGACAATCTGTTCATTCTTTCTCCTTTTTTGCTTTTTTTTTTAAAAAAAGTGCTTATGTGGAAAAAACACTTTTTCCACGTGCCAAGTAAGCATTAATTGCTCTACAAACGATCTGCAGTTTCTAAAGGATAGACCCTTCAGCACATTGTAGGCCTTTCAAGCATGCCAGAGACGTGAGACAGTTTCATGTTATTAATTGCTTACTTGCTGATTAGATTTATACAGAATTGTCAGTCCTTCCAGCCCTCAAATAATTATTCCTTACAAAAATAAAAAATTTACAATGCCATTAACTTTATCCCTAGATGGTTTTTCCAAAATAAAATTTCCTAACAGCAACAGCATTTTATTGCATGTATAATTCATTTTCCCCTAAAGTCAGGAAATGTCTTCAAGACTTATGTTGGTGCTTTTTGGTAATTTTTCCTTAAATATACATAAAGATATTTAATCTATTTCTTTCCCTTCCTCTGGGTCTTCAGGAAGAAGAATACTTCCAAATGTTGTTCATTAGAGTGTCAATAGTAAAAAGATAGAAAATAATTAAAGAGCTACTTCTTCATGCAGATATTTTGAGCTACTTATTAGCTTAATAATAGATTTTTATTTGTCAGTCGTCTTAGGTGATAAAAACCCAAAAAATTCTCTTAGGGTGCCCAGGTTTGTGCTACTTATATGTGCTACTCTTCTATTTATAGCTGAAGATTATGACTTAGGTACTTACTGTTATTTTATGTTACCTTATTTTACTATCATGGCACTTTTGTCCCTGTACTTTTGCTAAATTTTACTCTACTTTTTTTGTTACATATCCTACATCCATACATATTTATAAATTGACATATATAATTAGATTCACTTCCTTTTCGGGGTTTTTATCACTGCTTTTTGGCCTTAGGCTGTAGTAAAGTTTGATTTCATTTGATTAATAATATATAGAGAACTTAGAATGTCAGGCTCAGCAAGTTTTTGTGACCTGTGATTATACTTTTTAAGAAATAGTTTGGGGGCAGCCAAGAGTTACATCAGACAGACCTGTGACTTCATAAGGAAATCTGAATAGGTAGAGCTTTGGAGTGAGTTATGCATACAATATGAGCTTTCTTGTTGGTTATAATTTTGTTATGGTTTAATATCCATCAATCTGTTCACGATTTGGGAGGCAACGAAGAATAGGATTGAATGTGACATTGAAATTTTTACCATGAATTTGGAATTTATTCCTACAGAAATAACTTTGGGATTTATTGAGTGTATAGTGAAAAAGATCACTTTATTATAGTGACCTCAGACTGACAATCTTGAATTCTCTTGACTTATGAATTGATTTGCCAATGATGTAATGGAAGGGCTGTTTAAATTTAATGCTGTGTTTAAAAACTAAGCATCCACAGGGAACATTTAAAAAAATTCAGAAGCTGGCTGTGACTTCATGACTGAAGTTTACATGTATTGCCCTTGTTTAAATGTATTTGATATGCATATGCTAAAAAGGGGGAGGGGCTTTGATTGCATAGTTGAAACCGCCATGTTGCACAATTTTTTTAACCATAGATGCTCTGCATCTTAAACAAACACGTTTTTGTTTATCTGACTTTCAGTTTATTTTTTGTTGTTCATTTTTATCTTATATAATAAAAATAAGATCTATGGATAAATATTCTTTTTTAAAAAATGGCATATAAGGATTGGGATAACTCCCTCCTTTTCTTTCTTTTTATATGTTGAGGGTAAATCAGGCTGCTATACTAGATGACAGTTCTTAGCTGACCTGGGCTGCCCTTGGAAATTTAAACAGAGTCATATAAACATTTGGAATGGAAATCCCAGGGTTGTAGGCTGTAATGGGAAGCTATCATTGTCATCATCATCATCATTATTATTAAAAAAAAACATTTTAGAAGAAGGCAGTTACCAACCACTTTTCTGATGCTGTCAAGAAAACTACAAATCACCAGGAGTTGAACTCAATTACAGAGAATTGAGAATTGAAAATAAACCCTTCATTATTATCTTAGGTTTAATTGACATTAATTAATTCTTTCTGTTTTGATTCTGATAAAAAATCATCTACAATTTACAATGGTGAGAGGAAGGATGGAAATGTGAAACAGCACTGGTTTATAGAAAGTAAGAAAGATGGAGAATCAGGCATACAAATCAATTTAATGTTCCAGATTAAAGGCTGACTCCTATAATTAGGTTCTTATTATTCCATATCAGTTCTTGTTAATGTCAAAAATCAAAATAAGAAGAGCATGTAGAAAGATGTGTTTTTCTGTAGACTTTCCATCTTGTTACAAAATCTTCCGTTTGTTTATCTTTAAAAACAGATTTGATTTCCTAACCCGATTACAGTGGTGGAGATGCTAAATTGAACCATAAAATCAGTGAAGGTTTTGGGAGTGAAGGAAATTAATTAGAAATGATCAGTTGTGAGGAATGAAACATGTTGATGAAATTATGTTTGTTATGTAGGAGTCTTGAAGCAGAAAATTAAATGAAGGAAGCAATGCAGGTAGTTCTTGACTTATTACCATAACTGGGATCAGAATCTTGGTCACTAAGCAAGACAGTCATTCAACAATTTATCACATGTCTGGATGCAATTTATGAACCATTTTTAATTGTAGTTGTTAAGTGGATCACATGGCCATTAGGCAGATCTGGCTTCTCTCGTTGAATTTGCTTGTTAGAAGATTGCTGGAAAAGTTGCAAATCACTATTGTGGGACCACAACATTGCAACCATTGTAAATGAGACCAGGTTGGCAAAGCACCCAAAATATAATTATGTGACCCACAGTAGTCATATGATGGTTGTAACTTTGAGGAGGAGTCGTAGGCCACTATTTTCCAGCACCGTTGTAACTCCAAACCATTGTTAAATGAATGTCTGTAACAGTGATGGAATTCAATTTTTTTTGCTACCGGTTCTGTGGGTGTGGCATGGTGGGCGTGGTGTGGCTTGGTGGGCAGGGCAGGGGAAGGATAGTGCAAAATCTCCATTCCCACCCCACTCTGGGGCCAGCCAGAGGTGGTATTTGACTGTTCTCTGAACTACTCAAAATTTCTGCTACTGGTTCTCCAGAACCTGTCAGAACCTGCTGAATTTCACCCCTGGTCTTTACCTGTGCAGTAAAAAGAAGTGTTGGTACATTCCTTTACAACTTTTAAAAGCCTATCAACAAGGGAGCATTGCAGTTTGAATGAACAGCAGCTGTTAAGCAATTTTGTGTAAGTAATATGCAACTAGTCTTTCAGTTATGACCAGCATCTATGTTAGGAAGTATTATTATTTTCACTCTAGAACTGCCAATATTCTAAATCAGGTCATTAAAACAACTGTTATCTACATTGCAATTCTATTTCAAACCATCTTTGAACTTTTAATCTAATCTAAATACCCTGATTTTGTATTAGGAAGTTTGATTTTAAGAATTAGCAAGGGTAATTGATCCAGGATATGAATTTTTGACTTTTTAACTTTGGTCTGTTTTAAAAATGAGATGGTATAATTGGTCTAATTTTAATAATCTAACAATTTAATTACTTTTATATAGGTTTTAAACTTATGTAAATACTCCTTTCTTTTAATTAGATTTTTTAAAATTTATGTTTGGTTTACATTTTCACTACAGTAACATACTTAAGTTTTTCCCCTCTCCACTGTATAATTCATTATTTAATATAATTCTTCTATTTTCTCTCTCCTTCGCTTTCTCTTTTGCATAAACACGGGCACACACACATGTTTATTCATTCAGGAATTAACATGTTCAACCTTCCTTCCACACAGGTGGGAACCAGTTAAATCAAGAAGCAAGCCTTAAAAGAACTTTAATAAAAATATTGGTGGAAGGGAAAGGATACATTTAGAATAGCAGGTGCTTTAATTTCAAATGAAGCATCTTTTTACTAACTATTATAGTGGCCAAAATCCTTGTTCAGTCCTTACAATTGAAAGGGCTTGAAAATGGAAGAGAGGCCTGGTGCTTTTATAAAGATGGTGCTCCTTATTTTGATAATTTAGTCTTGTTATAAGAAAACCAACAGCAATCATAAGCTACGAATCTTTGCATTCAATGTGGTGAGCAAAGGGCTGTTATTCCATTCCTTATCTCAGAAAGGACCAGATAAATATTGCGCTTCAACTTGCTGTCTGTCTGATTTCATATGTTATGCTAAACCCTTAGTGATTTATTCAACTAATCATGTTTTCTTTAAAAAAAGCCATGGTTTAAAATGTGAACTCTACCAGAATGAGTGTTTGACAGCTCATGTGTGCTCAGTCAACAAAATAAAGCTTGGAATTGCTATGATATAGATGGGGCTCATAACTGGCTCCATAGCTAATCAGATAATAATTCATTAAGAGATTACTGAGTTTAATTAAAAGTTTCAAGACGAATCTGGATTCCCTCACTTAGGGGAAGGCAATGATAGAAACATTGGCATTTGCAAGGGCAGAAGGTCAGATATACTTGGGTTTGCTTGGTTGGTGACATCAGGAGATGACTGAAGTTATTACTGGTACAGGAAAAGATAGGTTATCAAGTTATGACCTTGAACATAAATGTGGATCACCAAATATAATTATTTCTTCAATTTATAACCTGCCTTTCTACTCTGGCAAGTATTCAAGGCAGGGTTAAATGCATCAAAGGAGATGTCATCCCTGTGCTGTTTTTACCTAATGTTCATCCACATCCTATCCTCACTCTTGTTTTAATTGCAACAGGATTAATATACAGAAAATGAGTCTTGAATGACCATTGCTGAACTCTTTCTTGGTTTTTCCATACATGTAAATGTAAACATCTACTGAAAAAGACCCAAAGGTATAAATAAACTGTAAAATGAGCTTTTCTTGATGTACAAATATACAGCATGATTCAATGGTGAAATCCAAATTTTCTTACTACCGGTTCTGTGGGTGTGGCTTGGTGGGCATGGTGTGGCTTGGGGGTATGGCTTGGGGGCGTGTCAGGGGAAGGATACTACAAAATCCCCTTTCCCTCCCTACTCGTGTGGGAAGGATATTGCAAAATCTCCATCCCCACCCCAGTCTGGGGCCAGCCAGAGCTGGTATTTGCCGGTTTCCTGAACTACTCAAAATTTCTGCTACTGGTTCTCCGAACTGCTCAAAATTTCCACTACCAGTTCTCCAGAACCTGTCAGAACCTGCTGGATTTCACCCCTGGTATGATTCCTATCCAAAGAAATGGGGAGATGGTTACTATTGAACAGGTAAGGCATTTCATTCAACATTTATTTCTACTCATAGCTATTTCTATGTAACAGAGACATATTTGCATGGCTTGAAAATGCCAGTTGTCAGGAAAGAGTTGCTGATTTTATAATCCTTCATAGCTGAAGGAACAACCTCTAAATTAAGAGTTTGCTGAAGGAAATGCATTCTAAACTTCTTTAATCAAACCATCCTAAACACAGGTAATTTAAAAGTACATTACCTTGACAGAAGCAGCAATACAGAAAAAGTTTCTTAACAAATGCAAGGAAGAAGTAAAAGGGACTAAAGAGAGAGGGGGAAAGATTTTCATTGAACCTAAGCACAGTTTTGATGACAAAGGCATGTTTTTGTTTTTGGTTTTTTTGACAATCTGAACTAGTTAGTATCTTGTAATGGTCTTGCTCCAGCTGTGCTGGCAGAATAAGGAACCGATAATCCCATTTTTCCCATACAGAACAATTGCTCTGTTTGCAAAATCGAAAGCAAGTGGCATTTAAGTGGCAGTTCCTTATTTATTGACTAGCTTGCCCTTATTGAATTTCCTGCTTAGAAATACAACCTGAAAGCTCTGTTGTTGCAACAGCAAATGTGAACTCACTCTGCCCAACAGAACTTGCAAAATGATGTCTGGCTGCAACATTAAGCTTAATTTAATCATTATTGATGTTTGTCAGTACAGGGAAAGGAAGTTAGGCTATGGTATTTTCAGAGCTATGGGAACATACATTTTCTCATCCCTGAAACTAAAATGTAAATTGTTCCCAGTGACACTTCCTACTAACAAGTGGACTTAGTTTGTAAATTCCTCTCAGTCACTGAACATTGCGGCAGCCAAAAAAACCAATGCAGTCCTGAGTTGCATTAACAGAGGGATACAATCAAGATCAAGTGAGGTACTAATACCACTCTAAAAACCCTTAGTAAGACTACACCTAGAGTACTGCATCCAGTTTTGGTCCCCACACTATAAAAAAGATGTTGCGTCTCTAGAAAAAGTGCAGAGTAGAGCAACCAGGATGATTAGGGGACTGGAGACTAAAATATATGAAGAACGGTTACAGGAACTGGGCATGGCTAGTCTAGTGAAGAGAAGGACCAGGGGAGACATGATAGCAGTCTTCCAATATTTGAGGGGCTGCCACAGAGAGGAAGGAGTCAAGCTATTTTCCAAGGAACCTGAAGGCCAGACAAGGACTAATGGATGGAAACTGATCAAGGAGAGATTTTCTGGCAATGAGAACAATCAACCAATGGAATAGCTTGCCTTCAGAAGTTGTGGGAGCTTCATCACTGGAGGCTTTCAAGAAGAGATTAGACTGCCATTTGTCAGAAATGGTGTAGGGTCTTCGGCTTCGGTGGGGAGAGGGGTTGAACTAGATGACCTACAAGGTCCCTTCCAACTCTGTTAATCTGTAAATTCCTCTCAGACACTGAACATTGGGTGGCTAAAAGGCCTCCTCCATTTTTTTCTCTTCTTTTGGTTCTTTTCTATGTTGATTATTTGACATATAGCATTCTAGAGAAACCAAAAGTGCATATACTGTTATTTGTCACGGGGAATGGATTCAGTTAACCTATTCAACTATGCATCCAGAAAATGAATTCAGTACTTTTAATACATTTATTTTCCCCAGAAAGTCAACAGTTAGTAATTAAAGACATTTATAGATAGGTTCGTGAACCAGCATTGAACAAATGAAAAATAGAGTAATGGAATGCACTAACAAACATAATATGTAAACTATTACTGATAATATTTCTCATTAATAAGCACAGCCATTTATTTAATTTCAAGGCTGCCTGACCTGGAGGAAAAAAAATCTGACTCCGAACTAACAGATGGCTTCACCTGGCAATTTCATGTAGATATTGAACAAAAGGGGAGAGAATGTTAAACCTTGGGGTATCCCGCAAGTGCAGGACTAGGGACAGTCTATCCCCACCTGTCAATACTGATTGAAATTGGTTGAAGAAAAAGAACCACTTTAAAATGGCGCCTTCTGCCTAATTGCTAAAGGTGGTCCAAAAGGATACTATGGTCAATGTACTGAAAACCATTGGGAGATCAAGCAGCACGAGGATGAGCACACCAGTCCTAGCCTGGCTCTGCCACAGTTCATCAGCAATTGCAATATGTGCACTCTCCATATTAACCTTAGTATGAAAGCAACTGCAATGAGTCCAAATAAACTGCTTCTTCCTGGAACCTATGAAGTAAAGCCCGACCATTCTATTCACCAACTTCTCTAAAAAGGGGAAGTTGAATGGATATCCTTTTGAGGAGAGAGTTCACCATAGCATTCTCAATCAAATCAAATCAAATCACCATAGAGCAGAACAACTCTTCTTCAAGGTCAACCAGATCACCTCCCTTACTCAAAAATGTTGATACCATTTCATGGAACCTAACTGTCAGCCCTACCAGATAAACTAGACCAAGAAAGAGTCATTGTGCAGACCTAAAGCTACATTTATTAGAACATCTATGGTATTATAACAGAAGCTTCCAAATCTAAATGTAGTTCCTCTCTTTTTTCTTTTACCTCCATAAAATTGGTGGGGTGGTAATGGTGGTTCTCCTCCTCCTTTAGCTAACTTTGGGTCAGCCACTCTAGCTCAGTCCCACATTAGGAACTTTAAAAAAAATAATCTGTCCTGTTCACCGGATTGTGGTGGACCAGTGTAGTAGATTATGATATTGTAATGGAATGTGTCGATGACCTTGGGGAATGAGGGGAAGAGATGCCATTTAGGAAGCAATCAGACAATAGAGGCAGGAGCCCCAAGTGGCTTAAGGATTAGAGGAGGAAACATAAGAAAGACTCAACCTAAATGGATTTAACAGTTTAAAATCACAGCAGGAAAGTTTGTACTTTCAGACTTGCAACATTCTGTTAACGTAGCCTTACAATAAAGTAGAATTAGTTTATCTAGTCATGTTTATGTGTGGTTTACTTGGGAGGGCTGACAAATACATAACCTTCAAGAAGGAGGCCTTCATTCTGCAGTGAATTGTATCAGGCTGATAGAACATCTGGCTGACTGTGCGATGAACCATAATTATGTGTGTACTTGTGAATGATACGGCGCACACAGATAGACACATTTCTTTCTCTTTCTAGTTCTCATTAGAAGATTTGAAAGACCAGGTTTGGGACAGATCATCATGGAGAAAATCTATCTACGTAGTTGCTAAGAGTTGATACTGACGTGATGGCACATAATCAACCAAAACTCTACATATACATTATCTAGTGAGACTTGCCTATGGGAAGGAATGTCCTTGCCCATTGCTTCCCAGGAATAGAAAAATAAGAGATCAAGACTGCAACAGAAGTGTTCAAATGGGAGTATGTGATAACTTTCAGTCTAGACCAGGGGTGAAATCTACTTATCTTCCCTACTAGTTCGGAAGTGCATGCGTCGCGCACCCATGCTCTCTTCACTTGTGTGCATGTGTGTGTCACATGCGCATGTGGACCCTCTGCACATGCGCAAACCCTTCTGCACATGCGCAGAGGGTAAAAAACAGGTTACTTCCTGGTTAAAACCAGGAAGTAACGCCGACCGGGTGGGTGGGTGGAGCCTCGCGCTGCCATCGCTACCGGTTCTCCAAACCACCCGCCACCGAATCAGGCCAAACCAGTAGCATTTCACCCCTGGTCTAGACCGAATACTTGTAACCAAAGTGTCTTCAGACTGGAGAGGATTTGTCTTGGAGTCAAGACAACATGAGCAGAAGCCGAAGCAGCTTAAGGGTGCAGTGCACATATGCCATGAATAAAGGATACTTCCTAACTTTATTTATTGAGGTAATCCAGTCACTATAAATGAGTCACCCTGGTTTGTTTGTTTTTTAAACAAAACAATCTCATCTACGTTTATTTCTTTTCTCATTAGACATATAAAATCAGCCTTTTGGGTTTGGGGAACAGTCACTCTAACCAGCAACTGGCAGGAAGTGTCCTACACAGGTGAAGAAGTCAAGAATTGACTGAAAGAAAATGTGTCAAAAGTCTGTTTTTCATATATTAAGATTGACAGAGGGTTGCAGGGTGACTAGTACCTTACGGTAGTAACTTCACAGCGAACATGAAATTCTCTGTGTCATTTTTCTGCATGTGTGAAAAAAAGGGAGGTACGGATGTTTATCCTTGTGCTAAGTAAGAAAAAAAAATTCTGACTGGGGAACACATTATGCATTAGAGGCAGAGGATATTTGATGAAGTTACTTGGTGCATTCATTCATTCTCCTCTCTCCAGCACTATATAGCTTCTAATGGCCTCAAGGCAATCAATTGAAGCTGAACAGGCAGGAGTTAAGAGAAACTGCTAAACGGGGAAAGGGAAAAGAAAAACATTAAAAATTATGTGTATTATGTATCCCATAGTGACTACTATGGGATAGAATAGAGGACACCTAGCAAGCCAATAATTGACAAAGAATGTCAGTGAATAAGGAATGATGATCAATAATTAATTTTACCTTCATTTTAATATTTTAGCCCTAGACAGATTTAGTGCATACTGGGTGTAGTAAAAAACCTAATTTAAATTCTGAGGGTTTGTTTTTTAAGTGTTATGATGGGACTAGAAGATTTGGTTCCCCCCCACCATGACTCTACATTCTACTCCTATAAAAAAGTTTTTTAAAAAAACAGCTGGAAAAAGGCAGAAATGATCCTGAGAACAGATATACATTTAGCATCTGTTACTATTTGATATTTGAAGAAAGGGGAAAGCTTTATGGAGCTACAAAACCTTGACAAAATGAAGTGGGAACATAAGCTAATTGTAGAGGAATATTGAATAAAAAGTTGATATATAATGGACCTTCTTCACTAAGCAGAAGGTCATAACTAATGCAGGAGACTTGTAAACAACATAACGTAGTCAGTCCTCATTTACAGCCAAGAGCTGATGAGTGATGTCTGAATTAATGGTCTACTTGACTATATTATTGGTGAGGTGAGAATGATACCTCTTTAGAGGGTATTGCTTTTGGGTAATCTTTGGATGCTAGGAGAGGCTTCTGCATTTCTGCATTAAGATGTAAAGAAACGTAGTGATATTATTATGAAAAGATTATATGCATTCCCATTGCATATTAGACATGAGTGTAGAAAGAAGACATAAGGTATTTATGGTCGGTCTGTGTAACATCAGAAACTGTCTTCAAGCATTCTCTTTCCTGTGTCCCAATAATATGTATGGAGAAAACCAGGCGGGAACCATTGTCCTAGATTCCAGAATTTAGATAAGCTTTTCCAGTCTTGTAGGTCTTTTGGGAGACTGACTTTCAGAATCTGTGCTGGCTGGGAGTTTTAGAAGTTAGAATCCTGATGTATCTGGAAGGTACCATGTTGGGAAAAACAAATGTAAGCTCTTTGTGAGTCAGTGAAGTTGGTCATATTAAGGCAGTGGAACAAATAATAGTAACACCGAAACAGTAACTTGTGCCCTGTGACATCATTGCCATCCTTACATACTTGCATAATCCCTCTTCTTAAAGTTTGCCTGCATTATCACAGAGCCCCCTCTCTGAGGGAGATAGACAGTTAAGAACTATTTATTTATTGCTTCGATTTATATGCCGCCCTTCTCTGGAGACTCAGGGCAGCTTGCAATGCATTAAGCAATAGCCTTCATACTTTTGTATATACCTGCTTAGTAGGGCTTTCGCCCCCCTCCCCCCCAAGCGGTGTTCTTTTTTATACAAAGTCAGCTTATTGCCTCCACAAACCGGGTCCTCATTTTACCTACCTCGAAAGGATGGAAGGCTGAGTCAACCTTGAGCCTGGTGAGATTTGAACTTGCAGTAATTGCAGGCAACTGGTGTTACTTAACAGTGCTTTAGTCTGCTGTGCCTCCAAGGCTCTTATGAAATATAAATAAATAAAATGAATAAATGTGTCAGACTGAATTCTACAAAGACTACTATCCCACAGATTTTATGACTTTAGGATGAAAACTGAGAAAATTGGAAATTGTTTCAAGTTCTAAATGTTTCCTCCTATAGAACCTTCAAACACTTTTGCATCTAGTTCTATCAGGATAAATTCTACCTATATATATATAGCAGTTTATTCCATCCTTACAAAAATATTTCCTTTTTCTGGTTATGCACAGCCATAATTAACTAATACTTCCAGGTTTCCTGTGAGATTGATGAATTCTACAGGGAAAAAGCTGACTAATAATATTTCATTGTGTTAGAAATATTGGGTGAGACACCTGGCTTGTACTGACACAAGTTTAAACAATGTGGTATAACCAATGATATACCCTTGCCTTCTCCTTTATCCTGTCATATTCATTCTGAAGATATTTAGTAGATTTTGGTTAAACAAGCATAAGAGTCAAATAAGGAACAGAGTTAAAATTGCTGCAGCTGAAGTCACAGATTGCGAAACTTCTTATAGTCCTGCTTTGCATAATAGTTTAAGTCTGTTTCGTTTTAAGAAGTGATGGTGAATTCTGATGCAAACGAAGTGTTAATGTACACAGATGCAACAGCTCATGCAAAACAGGCTGCCACATTTATTTTGGAAATATGATAGGGTCAGGTTTTTGTATCCGCATTATGGTGGATATGTCTTCTTTATCCTGCCATATTCATTCTGAAAATATGTAGTAGAATTTAGTCAAACAAGTTAATTACATAAGTAAAATCATCACTTCAAAGACTGATAAGAAAAATGCATGCATCAAAGGATTGTCAATGTTGATAGATTATCATCACGTTATTCTCCATTTTAATCCCTGAGGAGTCTTGATTTAGTACTTAAATTGAAAAGTGCTCATATTACAGGGTTTATCTGTAGGTTGTGTGTAGGGTGTATGCAGCTTATAGATATAGCCCCAAGAGCTTCTATAAAGTTAATAATGAGATTTATGTTATGTATTATTAAAAATGAGATTTAGTAACTATCAAGTTAATAATGAGACTTGTGGTGAAGGCCAAGAGATATCACTTTGTTGCACTGGTGAAGGATGACAGAAAAACCATCAGGGTGACTTTGGGCCAGTCATTCTCAACTCAACCTATTTTACAGGATTATTATTGAAGGGAAAACAGGAGGAGGAAGCAGTATTATGTGTGTTTGCCATCTTTAATTATTATAAAGTAATACAGGCAGGATAAAAATCAAATAAATGAAGAAGGCTTCCATGTACATTTTATTCAATCCATGAGGGAAAGACTGTCCTTTCTGTCTGGCTATAATCTAAGTAATCATGCCAGGTGAGGAATAAAAGAAAAGGAAAGAGAAAAGGGGAAAAAAACCATAGTTACGAATCTTTACAGTGAAATATTATTGCTTATTTATGACTGGTATCTATATTCTGTAGATCAGATCACAAGCCTCAAGGCTCATTTTGATGTGTGGAAAAACACAGCTTGATGGAGCTCATCTTACTCCTCAAGGAATCTCTGTGACGCTAAGAAAATGATTGCTGTTCGATCCCATATTGCATCCATTTTGGCAAACCCCAGATAGCACAATCCCTTCAGGTCTCATTTGTTGAGCGCATCGATTCTGCCCCAGCTCTTTCTCCCCTCAGGAGGGGTGGCTTTTTCCTAAATCTTTTTCTGCCTTGCTTTTCTTCCCAGGCCAGTGCTTCTTTTTAATTGTTTCTCTTAGTTGGATTACCAACTCAGACCATTTCAAGAAATTTAGTATTGATCTGACACTACAATTTAATTTGTCTAATGGTCAGCATATGCCATGTTGGCTTTATTGCTGGTTGAGTGTGATTATATTTCAAGCAGTATTAAATAAAAGTTAGGCCGATCAATAAAGCAGGTGAACAGTTTAAACTTAGTCAAATTTGTGTGACATTTAAAACATGCCTCAATGTCAGTTTATTGTATTGTATGTGGAAACATGGGGCCAGTCCATCATGCGGATGACATTCTGGAAGGCACAGAAAGCTTGGCTTATTCTGCCAGGCCTTAGGGTAGGATTGCAGTGAGTCCCTGTGAGATTTGCTTTTGTTTGCTGTGATATTCTTTCTCTGGACACACATCTCTTTGTTCTTTGACTTTATTGCTCTGGCTTTTAATAGTGTAAAGTGCCCGGAGCCATTGGAAGTTGGACTTTAAAAAATAAAGAAGGGAAGGGAAGGGAGGCGAGGGGAGGGGAGGGCGGAAGTCCCAGCGTCAGCAAAACTTAATTTGGAGAACTATGTGAAGTTATCTTAAGGAAACCACTAAGTGCAGATGCATTTTTAAAAAGGATTTGGAATATTATATAATATGGGAGAAGTGGTATAAATGGATTGAGAATAGAAAAAAAAATAAAGTAGGATTGAATTTAGTTAGAATGTATAGAATAAAAGTGAAATATAGTAATATGTCATGTAAATGGTCACAGTTATGCACAAACCTTCTTCTTTTTGTATTTTAATTTTTGAAAGTCAATAAAATATTTATTTTAAAAAAGAAAAGAAAAATAGGATTAAAAAAGTTATTTCAATACACCACTTATTTTATGGCATACTCGAAGATCACAGGCTACCCCCTAGTTCCCTCTCTCGTGGCAAAAGCTCTATCACATCACTTGGTGGTTTGCTTTCAGATATGAGCTGAGTGGCTGATGCTATTAAAGTATTAATGATCTTTAGTACCCCATCCAAGCAATGATGTTTAGTAACCAACTTTTTCCAGAAATTGCTAGTAAAAGCTTTTATTTGAGAGTATAAAAAGTGCTTTTGGCATCAGATGGTCTCATAATTTAGTGGCCAGAGTAAGCTATGTGGTTTGTGATCAGTGGTCTGAAAAGATTTTATGCAGGAGACTGAGTAGACCACTACTATCTGCCTTGCTACTTTGCATTGTTTTGACTGTTTTTGCTTTTACACTCCTTATTCCACAAAGGGAAGGGAAGGGAAGGGAAGGGAAGGGAAGGGAAGGGAAGGGAAGGGAAGGGAAGGGAAGGGAAGGAAAGGAAAGGAAAGGAAAGGAAAGGAAAGGAAAGGAAAGGAAAGGAAAGGAAAGGAAAGGAAAGGAAAGGAAAGGAAAGGAAAGGAAAGGAAAGAAGGCAAGCAAGCAAGCAAGCAAACAAACAAACAAACAACACACGGACGTTCACAGCCTTTTCTCAAATATCAGGAAAGGTACAAACTTTGTACTAAAACATAACACAGCATTAGATGTAAATTGAGCCACAGAGTCTGAAGAAGCCTTTTCTCCACTTCCACGGTGTCTTTGAATTAATTTCATTTGAATTAATTATTTAACTTTATTTGTGGGTGAGTAGCTAGTCAAACTATCAGGAGTCAGAATTATTATTATATAGGTAATCTACAATTAGATTCACAGTCAAAACCAGTGGAAATGTAATAATTTAAGTTGTAACCAATGTCCAATGTCCTAAGAATTATTAAGTACAGGTAGTTCCAAATAGGGTCTTATTTTGTCTTTTCATAGAATAAAGGTGTTAGATACTATAAATTCAAAATTTCCAAATATCAAGGGAGTCTTTTAGACATTAGATTTTTATCTTCTCTCTCTCTCTTATCTCTAGCTCTAGCTATCTACACACACACACACACACACACACACACACACACACACACACACTTCAAGATGGCAAATATTCCTAATGCACCTACCTCCTATTTTCCCAGCCTTGTGAGGTAGGTTGGGCTGAGAGAGACGACCTGACTCAAAGCCACTCAGCTGGTCTTTTGTGCTTAAACTCACAGTGGCTCTCATAATATATATGCAATAAAATGTAGGTGTCCTAAATCATAACCCTTATTTATCCAACATACAGCATGGACCTCAGAGTTTTAGTCTACACCATTACATAATCTTTCCTAAATCTTTCTTCACATACGAGCTGTGTTGTATGAGCATCTACCTCTTGTAAACAGACATTTGATTTGCATCAAAATTCACAGTCACTTCTAAAATCCAGAAATGGCTTCTACTATTATGCAAAGGAAGGGTTTAGGATGTTTTCCAATCTGTAACTACAGCTGGGGCAGATTTAATGCAACCCCCAACTGGATTCTTACACTTTAAAAAAAAAAATCATTCAGTGTTATTTTAGTCCTGAAGAATGTCATTGTTATGGCTTGCTTTATTTCCTTTGTATTTTTGTTTAATGATTTGGTACACTGCCCAGAGTCACATAGGTTGAGTTGGGCAGCATATAAATCTTTTGAAATCAATCAATCAATAAAATGTCATTCAATAAGCAACAGTGTGCCAAATCGTCTGAGTGACCTGTCAGAAATCATGATTGGATTGGGTTAGCGAGGTCATGTTTGTTTAAATTGTTGACTGTTGATTCTTAACCTTACAAACCAACCAAAATTGTTACTGTATTTCTATCTGTAAAATAGATATTTTGCATGGAAGAAACGGTTTCTGAAAGGGCAGATACAATCTCTCACTCCTGTGGAGAGCCTGTAGAAAAAAAAGTCAATCTACATTAATCTTATTTTAATCATTGTTTATTATCTTATTCTAAGCATTGCTTGCATTCACAGAAATGGAAAAGAACTTTGTGTTTTCAGAGCTGGATGAAGAATCAATGCTCCTCATATCCTTGGAAATAAATTACACACTGATATTAGTGACATCTCTCCTTAACAAATATATTTAATCTACTACTTTCAGACTGAACTGAAAACTGCATGACTGATTTTAGTGTGTGTGTGTTTCGTTTCAGTTTTTCCCCAAACTACAATTCAATTTTTAATGGAATTATACTCTAGAGCAGCGGTTCTCAACCTGGGGGGTCACAACCCCTTTGGGGGGTCGAACGGCCATTTCACAGAGGTCACCAAAGCCCTCTC